>CM061270.1:24792500-29592500 GCA_030848825.1 Tadarida brasiliensis | reverse complement strand
TTTGTCTGGTCCTTTTCAATTTGACTGCATAGAAATGTGGAACTTGATAGATCGCTATATTTTTAATGCACTTGTGATAAACTGACACCAGGGTTAGACATTACTTTCAAAACTCGAGGTAGACCAAATCAGCATGCTAGACGGGCCTCTGACCAAAACTGTAACCTTCAGGACCAGCAAACTCAGCCCAAGGCAGCTAATCCCCTTCCCTACATGGCTGATGGGCAGCATGACTCGCCAGTCTGTCCTCTCGTTCACTGATCCACCAGCTTGACTGTTAAAGAGCTATACAGTCTTTTTGGGTTGTTTTTTTTTTTTTTTTTAAGTGAAATGAAAAACCTTTCTATTAGGGTTGTTCGGGGGAGGGGATGGACAAAGAGATATACCCCAGCCTTTAAGATTTTGACAATTGTACGTAAATAGAGATGTGTATAAATATAGACACATGCATATTTTTATGTGAAAATTGATTTTAAAAAACTAAAAAGAAATCTAAACTACATTCTTATTGAAACCATTGCAATGCAAATGGGAAAATAAGAGTATGTAGTCCAATTTAATTTTATGCAGTGAGAAAATGTATGTGTGTGCTTCTGTTAACATCCCAGAAAATGTAACTGCCCAAGCCCGTCGGCTTTGAATGGCAGGCCGAGCACCCAGGGCACTTTTGTTTGTGTTCTTCTGCTAAGCAGGGATCTTGAAGTCGTCAAGGTGCTGATAGCAACTGCTGGCACCTTTCTCTAGTTAGTGGTTCAAAGAGCATCACATTTCTGAGCAGGACCTGGAGTCCTGTCCCTGTCAACCCGAGACTGAAATAATTTCAGTTTCCACTCAGAATTGAGCACTAAGTAGGCCCTGACCCTGCACGTGGCCGTGTGAATAGTTTTGGCTTTTTTAAGGTGGGCATTGTCCTTTAACCTCTACTTTTTCAAAGCAAACAAAGGAACCTTACCTGGGTTCCCAGTGGGCCTCTTCTTCATCCCTCGAGTGGCCAAGAGCAGATCCTAGGGTGGGGGGGTGGGGAGTATAAACTAAGTAGGATCGTGATATTCAAAATAACTTTCTAGCAATATCTTGGGGCTTGCTAATGGATTTTTGGGGGGGCTTTTTTTCTTCTTGCCTCTCCCCACCCTTTAGAGAGAAAAGTTATTTTTGCAAAGTATATACATACAAATTATTATTTAGTTCGTTTTTTACCATGTTGTATTGGCAAGAATATCACTTTCATTGTGCTTTATAATCTACTTATTCCCCCAATCTTGGTCTTCACTCGTTTCCCCAAGTTTGTCTGTCTTCCCCTTTACCTGCCCTGTGTGTGGAGCACCAGGAAGTCAACGGCGGCAGGGCATTTTCCTGCAAGGCAGTCTGTTCTCTTTTCTATGTCTAACTCTTGGATGCAGTATGTTTAGGTAGCTGGCTACTCATGATTTAAAAAATCCATTCTGGGAGAAGACCCAAAGGCCCTTTTAGATGAGGTGGTATTTCTCCTTCTACGCGATCAGATCTCTTTGTTTTTGAAGATACTTGGGGGTTGAGGGGAGGGCTGCGACATAAGATTTATCATGATTTTTTCATTAATATTACATGGGTGATTTTCTTATATTCTTCTGAAAGAAGAAATAATTGCCTGGCACTGCTAATCAGCTATTGAATGGCTGAAGAAATCGAGTATCTTTGTCTTCTCTCAAAAATCATTAAATGAGAATTAGTGAGACACTCAGTTCTAACATTTATCCAGATTTTTCATTTTGATTTCTTATTCTCTCTAGGGGGTGAGGGGTTGAGGGGAGCATTCTTGATTTTACCTGAGACCAAACTTGCCTTTCCCCCACGTCCCTAGATTTGGTGCTCTGGGGATGTTGCTGTTAACCGTGAGTGTTGGGGCCATCTTCCTAGTGGTAAACACCCTACACAGGGAGCAGATGACAGTATGCAATTCTGTTTCCAGATGTTTGTGTAAATACGACGCCAATGTAAATCCTGTGTCAAGACATAGAGAATGGTGCTTTTTACTCCAGTTAGCACATGCGTTTTTAGAATGACTACATGTTTTAGAGACTCTTGTGTATATGTAAACATCTGTATTGTTCAACCGTTAACAAAGAATAAATTATTTCATTATTAAAGAAATCTCGGTCTTCCTGATGTTTTGTACCCCCGTTTAACCTCTCCTGCTTTTTACTGACAAAACTGAGTTAATCAGATTTCTTTCTTTCAATTTCATGGAAAGTTCACTGGGCAGACGTTTTCAGCCCTAGGATCCTGTGGGAAGGGTTTCAGTGGCGAGGCTCTGGTTGAGCCTGTTTGTTGATCAGTTAGTAACAGCACTGTCTGCCCCACTCACCCCTGTCCTGCACGCGCGCTTGGCTCGTCACGGTAACACCTCCGATGCGGGCAGCACTCTGGGGCTGTGACACAGACCAGAATTCCTGTGTTCCCAGCGGCCCTCAGTCTGACAGGACAACACCCATATAGTTAGTTGGGGAATCAAGTTGTACAGGGACAAGCTGTGAGAAAGCACAGGGGTGGTGGCATTCGAGTTGGGCCCCGGAGGAAGAGTGGGTATCTGCTAGGAAAGGAGACTTACAGAGAAAGGACTTCCAGGGCGATGAGGCAGGTGTCCAGGGAAGGGACTCGCTCCTGGGGGCTCAGGTGCGGCCTGGAGGCTGGGAGCACGTGGTAGGCGACGGACATGCGCAGGGAGGACCCCACACTGTGAAAGGCCTCGTGTATTGCACAACTAACTCATTGAGAGGAGAGGCACCCAGTTTAGGAGGTTAGTTCTTTTGCATATTAACCCCGTTAGTTAATTTAAATTTATTAATTCGTTTAACCAGTAGGGATTGAACACCTGTTCTGTGCCAGGCTCCGTCATACAGCTGAAGACACACCAGTGAACAAAGCACAAAACCCGCCGTCTGGAGCCGTCCTTCTAGCGTGACTGGCTCCGGAGCCCCTGTCCTCGGCCTGGCAGGTCTGCTGAGCGGAGCGCTCCTTCCTGACCCAACTCCTTGCACCCCAAGAGGGCACCTGCTCAGAGCCGGAGGAAGGAAACCGGTATCTTTCTCCTTCTTGACTGGTGACTTCTTACTCTAAAAACTGCCCAAAACGTTTAAAGGTTTTTATGGGGCCCTCGAAGTCACCAATGTGCCGTGCGGCCTGCGGGGCTCATGCCAAGGATCTTTCTGGTTCTTCTCCCTGGGGGAGTGGCCCAGCTCCTTCTCCAGAACCAGAGGGTGTGCTGCGCCTGGCTGGGAGGCGATTGCAGGATCCACCGGAGGGAATGGGCAGAAACATGGACGAAAGCTGTGTTCCACCCGGTGTCGGGATCCCTGTTTCCTGTGGCCAAGGCGAGGACGCCGGAACCACAGACAGTGGAGAAGACGGCCCTCCCAAAGGACAGCCTCCCCACAAGATGACAAATCTTATCCACGGTTTCCTGTCCACAGCGGCCTGATGAAGCGTGTCCTTCGCTACGCTACATGGGTCCCTGTCACTATAATGGTCTACTCCCGTGTACTGAGCGCCTCCACGACCTCACCCCCTGGGGGGGGGGGGGCAGCACGATCCCCGTGTCGTAGGCTGGGGAGCAGGAAGAGAGAGGCGAGGCATTTTGCTCCAAGTCCACAGAGCCGGTGAACTGACCCCAGAGCCCCCTCCTCTGCCTCCCTCTCTGCAAGAGCTGTGTCCACTGTAACAGATTTTCCATGTAGAGCAACTTTTCTTTTTTAAGCCTTTGAATGCCGTTACCCATTTTCCACGGAGGGACCTTAGGTTTCAGTTAATGGGGCAGAAATTGCGAACGCACACTGCCGGCGTGGACTGTCATCGCTGAGCCATCACACTGCCCGCTACCCTGACTCCCCCCCCCCCCCCACGCCTACGTGAGGGATAACCCGGCTCCTGCACCTTCTGGGGGCCTTGTGGCAATCACCCAGCATGCCCCGGGGAGACATCCTGTCCAGGGATTGAAGACATTCTTTCTACACCACATCTCTTTGGTTGTGGACCTCGTGACATCCCTTTACTTGTTCAACCAGTATTTACGAAACACAACTTCCACCCTGGCGTCGGAGGCCCCGTTATCAATGTCACTTTGGTCTACCTCTTAGCTGGCGCTGTGACCCAGAGGAGGAGGACGCATCAAGGCTCTCTGCCAGAGTCTCTGGAGTATCAGCTCCTTAGTCCCACTGCTTTCTTGGGCCTTCCCGTCAATTCGGGACCTATGGTCCCAACGACCGAGGGCCCACAGGCCGGGCCCCACAGGAAGCATTGTTCAGGGCTCGGCACTAATTGGGCGGCAAGATGCCTGCCCACTCTGTCCCTGTGCAGTGTCCCTGTGGAGACCAGTCAGGGTGGGGGGCTGCTGACTAGAGGTGAACAGACTGCCCAGCAGGGAAAGCTGCAGGTGGGGGGAGTGACTGACCTTCCAGCACACAGGAGGGCAACTTCTGCCAGGCTAGGGCTTCTGGGAGCTTCCCTCGATGTGCATGAAGGCGGGTTCAGGATTTAGTGGGGAAACTGAGGCAAGAGCCAGAACAGAAGCAAAGGGTATGGTCCCAAGGACCAGACAGAGCTGGGGGGCTGAGGCTGCAGAGGTTCGCTGAGGCCCTGGAAGAAGAGGGAGGAGCCTTTTACAGGATGCTCTTGGCCGCTCCTGGGGGCAGAGGTGCGTAATGAGAGTCGAGGTAGAAAGCTCTGGGTCAGAATGTCTGCCTTTAAGGAACCCATCGGCCAGGGAGAGAAGACACCTGGGAGGGCCGATGGGACAGAGGAACGGGAGACACACCAGCCCGCCGGCCCTGTTGGCCACCTGATGGCCAGGCCGGGTAACGCTGAGGGCTGTGCCCAGCCCTGCATCCCAGTGGGGATGGGAGACCCGACATCCTTCTCCAAGAACAGTCATTTGGTTCAAAACAGAATGTCTGACAAACTCTTGCCTTGATGATACTCTCATCCCCCAGAAGGTAGAAGATGCTGTTGTCAGAAAGCTCTGGAGCTCATTCTGATTAACAAACAGGAGTGAGCTGGCCAAGCAGAAGGAGAGACTCGGGGGAGGGGTGCCCTGGTGGCCACGCCCTGTAGTTACCTGGGAAGGAAGTCCTGGGTGACGGGTCAAGCACACAGACTCCAGTCAGACAGACCCAAGGCCTAGGGCCAACTCCACCCTTTACACTCTGGGTGACCTGGGCATGTGTCCCTGGCTCTTATTTCCCGGGTCTGTTGAGTGAGGATGGTACAGTCAACCCTGTCTCCAAGGGGACTCGGTTCTGGGACACCCTCCCCGTCAGACACCCAAATCCGAGCCTGCTCGTCCCTTGTATAAATGGCGCAGTGTTTGCATGTCACCCCTGCATGTGGGCGGCCGCAGGGCGACCTGCACGTCACTCACCCACGTGGACTCAGGGCAGTGCTCAGCACGTGGCAAATTCAAGTTTTGCTTTTTAAAACGTTCTGGGATTTTTAAAGAATATTTTTTATACTGGTTGGTTACATTCATGGCTGTAAAACGTGTGCGTCAGAGGGCTAACTGTACTTGCTCCCGGGGCTTTGGGGGAATGAAGTTAGATAAGGGATTAAAAAGAGCCCAGCAAGTGCCTGACGGTCAGGAAGTATTATATTCACTGCATTTCAGCAATTGTGATGATTTTACGAACAAGGAGAAAAGCTAGAGCACGGTCTCAGGAATGTAACATAGATTTCCAATGACAGAACTCTGACTCTCAGGACAGTAATCAGCCTGGAAGGAAGACGACAGTAGACGGTAGGGAGTGTTCAAGTATGTCATTCTGACTGTGCTATTTAGACAACAAATAGTGGGCAGGAAGTGGTTAAACTACAAGGAGGAGCAGAGAAGAGGGTGACTCAGGGACAGAACGTGGCCAACAGTGGGGAAGGGGGCATTCTTCAGGTCGTGTCTCATCTAGGTGCTGTTCAGAGAGTCAAAACCCACCCAAACCCTCCAGCCCTGCAGGGCATCTCAGCCTCTCAAAGAGGAACCAGGCAGCGCAGGGGTGGCAGAGAGAGAGAGAGAGAGAGAGAGAGAGAGAGAGAGAGCAAGAGCGAGCAACTTGCTCAAATGCCTACATTTTGCAAGTATTTCATCCGACGTGTGGGAGATACCTGAAGTCCCAGTATTTGCGTATATCTTTCCAACAGAAAGTAAACTCAGAACACTAGCAGCTAGCCCTCTAACCAGACAATCAATGAAGACACCACACTTCAAGTGTGAAGTCTGGGTAACTGCAGAGGTTGTGACAAGTTTCTGCAACTTTGCAGTTAAAAGCTTTCATCAAAGGAGCTTCCAATCAAGCACAGACCAGCACAGGGCCTGGAAGAACGTGGGGCCTGGAAGAGGCATCCATGGAAACAGCTGATCAGGATAGGACCTGGAGGAGGCACTGCCTTTTCTTCCTCACACCGAGATCCTTTCATGTTGGGCAAAACAGCCTTTCAGAACCCAGTCCAGGAATCCCATTGCTTTCCCTGAAGAACGGGTGTGTGTTTCTTCAGGGAAAAAGTGAATCATTAAATGGATCATTTTTCTCTTCTTGCTTTGGCTGCCAGGAAGCTCAGTGCCAAATTCACACCTCACCTTTAGTAATTATGTGAGACCCTGTGATTTGTATATTTGTGTCCTAAATTTTCCCTAGCCTTTTCTCTGACCTTGATTTTTATTTAATTTTTTTTTTCCTATTTTAATATATTTAATTTTGGAAGTCATTTCAAATCCACCTTTGTAGAGAACATGGTTATATAAGTGTGCTGCCTGTGTATAATAAAACAGGCTCTGGTCTTTTCTTTTGCAAGGAGAGGGAAGTGAGTTTGACTCAGCACGAGTGAGTTTATTGGAGTTGAGAGTGTGGAGAGGAAAGGTGAGTGTGGGCGGTTTTTTTTAAGAACTGGAGACAAACTTGCCAAAGACTAGAAGGGAGCTGCCTCAGGGCTGAAGGTAATTCCTCCGACTGTAGAGGAACCAGGCTCTCTGGGGGTTTCCAGAGGCTAGAGACAGCGACAGAGCTGACCTGGGTCTGAGTCACCTGTCAAGAGCAGAAGGAACACCACCCTTTCTCCCAACTCAAGAAAGTGCACTCGATTGCAAATAAATGAGAATAACGTTTTTACAGGACTAGCCTGGACTCTGCTCTGTTGCATATTTTTAAAAAGAAGGTGACTTGCAAATTTCAGCATTGTATTAAATTACTCGTGACTCCATCAAAATTAAATTAGTGGACACTGGTCGATCTGCAAGAAGGTGTCCAGTGGTGTGACTGGGACACTGTCCCCAGCCCTGTCCTCCTATGTAACATAAATACAGTAATTTGGACTCAGGCATGGATGGCACATTCCCCACATCTGGGTTGACCCTGAAGTAGCAAGGTGGCACCCGAGTCACCTGACAGAATCAGGACCCAAAATGTGATTGACGGGCTGAGGGAGGGTGCATCTTGGACAGAGACAAGTGCGGGCTCCTGTACGTGGCCGTGGACGGACGGAGGGAAGACTGTCCACAGCCAGCAGGTCAGAGAGAAAAAGGGCTCAGTGCCGAGTCTCCAGGGCAAAGGGACCACTGCAGGGGGAGCCCCTCTGTGCTGCATGCTGAGGCCAGAGAGCAAATCCGAGTGACAGCGGGGCCACCGCAGGGAGCTTGCAGCCCTGGGCTTCCACCCTGCTTCTGCTCCCCCACCCTGCCCCAGGCTCTCCCAACCCCACAAGATCCTTTGAAAACAGCTATCAGGTCCCAGCCTTCCTCCTGAGGAGCTCCATCTGCTCAGCAGAACAGCCGAGTGTCTCCTGGCAGGTCCCACTTGACTGGCCCCGGCACCCACCCTGACACAGTGTCCTATCACCCTTACCCCTCACACACCCCGCCTCACCCTGGCCTGTGGGCTGTTCCCAGAACACCCAGGGCCTTTGCACCTGTTACTGCTGCCACCTGGAACGCCTTCCGCGTGACTCCTTTATGGCTTGTTTCCTCTCTTCACTCAGGTCTCTGCGCAGATGTCACCTCATCCCCGAGGCCCCAGAGTCCCTTAGTATAACACTGTACACCCCTCACCACTTTCCGCCCGCCGTGCCCTGGCCCTGACTCAGTTCTTCTTATTACCACATGGCACATTGCAGTTTGTCTGTTTGATGAAGGATGGGGCTCTGCCAGAGCAGAGACTGAACTCGCCATTGTGGTGCCCAGCACCTGGAACAGTGCCTGGTACACGTGGGTGCTCAGTGATACACGTTTGTGGGTGGGTGGGTGGGAGGCAGATGCAAACCTCAGGCTCCGCGCTGAGGCAGAACAGCAGTTGCCGATGCCACAGGCCCAAGGGAAGGTGGTAAACAAAGGTGTGAGGTTTTTACTGCAAATTAAGGTCTTTCTCAGCGTCAGGGCTGTGGGGAAGCACCACAGCGAGGGCCCGGAGAATGCCTAGGCTTTAGCACAATCCAGATGACTTGGTCAAAACAAACGCGATCTCATAGGAAACAATCTGGTTGAGAACAAGTGAGGGGAAGCAATTCAGCCCCAAAGACGATTCGGTCTAAAATTATATTCCGTTATTTTTTTTGCCCGGCTGGTGTGGCTCAGTGGTTGAGCGTCGACCCATGCACCAAGAGGTCGCCAGTTCGATTCCCGGTCAGGACACATGCCCAGGTTGTGGGCCCAATCCCCAGTGGGGGGCATGCAGGAGGCGGCCAATAGATGTTCTCTCTCATCGGTGTTTCTATCTCTCTCTCCCTCTCCCTTCCTCTCTCTCTAAAATCAATAAAGAAAAAAAAATATTTATGTTTTTCAAATAAAATTTTAAATGATATTCCACTTCTTTTTTTTTTTTTATTGGTTTTTTTTTTTTTAGAGAGAGGAAAGGAGAGGGAGAGATAGAAACATCGATGAGAGAGAACATCGATTGGCCGCCTCCTGCATGCCCCCCACTGGGGATCGGGCCCACAACCTGGGCATGTGCCCTGACCGGGAATCGAACCGGCGACCTCTTGGTGCATGGGTCGATGCTCAACCACTGAGCCACACCAGCCGGACTCCACTTCTTTTTCATTGGGGTTTCGATGCAGCACAGAGGTGGAGCGCATCGTTTTGTGCCTTTTCAAGAGTTTGCTTCCATTAGTTTTACCCTCTGCTTTAAGTTTCTAGTTAATATTTCAGCCAACTATCTTAACTCTGCTCATTTCTTAAAATGCATTGTGAAATGTCATGCACATGATGAAAGTGCATAGGACACAAATGTGCTGCTTCGTGAAGTATTATCAACACCGAGTGAACCCAACACGGTCAAGGAGACACTGCTGGCCCCGGTGTCCCCGAGTCCCTTCCTGACACAGCATCGCCGCCGCCCGCTTCCGCCGTAATCACACCCTTTCTGGCCTTTACAGTTGTGCCTCCTGAGCCCACACTTCTGCACACCTGGTTCAGTCGGGCCTGTTTTAGGGTGCCAGGTAAGTGGAACCCTGCTGTGCACCTGTGTGACTTCGCCCCCTGCCGTGGCTGGGAGATGTCGGTGACTGCAGTCCCCTCCTCTCGCCTGGGCCGTGAGCTTCCCAACGGCCAGATGTCTGAAAACAGCGATCGGTTCCATCAAGGACGAGTGTTTACAAAACAGAGAGTACGACATAATCCTATTTTTGCTAAAAAGGGAAAAAATGAGAGTGAGCGAATGAAAGAGAAAGAAGGAAGGAAGGAAAATACAGCCGTGTGAATGTCCAGAGAGAAAGGTCTGGAAAATATGCCACGTTTGACCTGGAGGGTGAGTGGGCGCGCCGCTCTTCGCGAAGTTTATTTATATGTATGACTGGGCTGACCTCATTCTCTGGGTTTCCTATAATGAGCGCTCATTGCTTTTGTAGAAAAAAAGAACGAAACAAAACAAAAAACACTAAATGGAATTTAAATGATGAAAAAAATCAACCAAGCAACAATAAGTAACATCAAAGAAAAGTTTCTGGAACTTTGTGGAGGTTTTAGGGGTTTTTCCTCCCAGTTTATTTTCAGCCAACTATGTCTCCTCTACTTGGTTGATGATTTTTTCGCACTTTTTATTTTCATAAGTTGATCAAATACCAATGAATGTCTCCACGTTCATGAGTTTTATAAATACCTTCTATGCTATTTAGTTAAGACCTATTTATTAGATACTTCAGCCTTTCTCATTCATGCCCACCACTTTGTCTTGCTTTGCTCTATTTTTAATAGATGCAAACAACCTACATTCATTTTGACCAACTCTTCATCCAGGCTGCTCCAGCAGACGACAGCGAACATTTCAAGTCAGGTCGGCTTAAACCCCAGCCTCAGTTCAGCATTGACCATCTGAGCAACTGGCCACTGGGCAGACTAACCTCCTCTGCTTTCAGTTTTCCCATCTGTTAAATGGGGATTATATCAACATTGCAGGAGTTTTGTGAGACTTAGAAAAGAAACTGCCAAATCAGCAACTTGCAAGCCACCTCAGGCCAGTTTCATTCGGGGCTGGAGAAGTCTGTGCTGGTGGGAAGGGGGTGGCGCCCTGTGCATTGTGGGACGGTCGACTGCATCTCTGACCTCTACCCACTGGCTGCCACCAGCATGGACTGGTCAAGTTGTGGTGACCACACAGGTCTCCAGACATTTCTAAAGTGTCCTGGGGAAAAACCGCCCCAGTGAGAACTGCCGCCTTAGACTTGTCCCTCACATCCCACGACTGATGTCCCCAGGTCCTGTTGGTTCCCCCTCCTCAGCCCGCCCTGGGCCCGCACAGACCACTGCCTGCATCCCGCCTTACTCCCGCCCCCGCCCGGGCTGGGGCAGGACACGCTAGCGTGCGCTTTTCTCCCAATTCTTCATCGCAGTAAGCAGCCTGGCCTTTGAGGGCTCTCAAGCCACTGAGCCAAAAGCCAGCGCTGCCACTCTTTGGCCCCTGCCCAAACCCACGGATGAGAGCCTGTTGGAGGGCCCTGGACAGGGAGGCGAGGGTGGCCTTGGGGTGCATAAGAGGAGATGAGGAAGACAGATATCGGGCTGGATGGCTGGATGGCAGTCAGTCCTGGAAAGGACAGGCACCCACGCATCACAGTGGCCTCGGCCTGAGGAAGCGGCAGGCATCACAGGCAGGGACGCCGGGCGTCCCCAGGAAGGCAGGACCTGAGATCAGGGCTTCCAGTGCTCCCACCCAGGGCGGCACAGCCGACGGCCTGAGGGGGTTACGTGGACAGGAACACGGGCGTCTTCGCAGTCGGAGTGCACGCGGGCACCCGTGACTTCCAGCCCCGCCCCGCCCCCGCCCCAGTGGCTGCATGACGTCCGGGGGCCTTTCCCCGGCCCGGGGCAGGGACTGTCCCACAGACAGGCTGGCTGAATGCCGACTCAGAGCGGGACACAATTAGCTTTAATGTTGGAAAATCATTTTTAAATGATACTTCTCATACCGCACTGGGTTTGTAAACTGAGGCTCGGAGGCACTACAAACGCGGATGCCGGCAGGTCACCTCCTTGCCTTCGACCCTTCCGAGGCGCCCACTGCCTGAGGGCCACGGCCCTGCCCGCACGCGGGGCGCGCTCACTGCCCACGGCTCGGGCAGACGGCGCTAATCAGTCGTGGCTCCTTTCAGGCGGCTGAACACAGTCCCAGAATCCTTCACGGCCCCACCCACGAGGCAGCTGCACGGAGCTGACCTGGCACCTGGGCGGGAGTCAGGTGTTTTCTGTACTCGGGACCCCCCACCCCCACCCCCACCCCCATCTGACTGCTTCTTGCATGAAGATGGACCACTGCCGCATACTTTATGTTACAGGGTTTAGTTTTTCCTTCTCCAGAAACTATTATTAAATTCAGAATGTACTTAGTAACGGAGTGCATCTTACAGCTGATGAAATGCAGCATTGGCTTCCCTGGCCGTCCACAGTGTCCTCAGAGGTCACTCAGGCCCCTCCACACTTGGCCTATGTCCCTCCCCAATCACCCGGTAGCCTGCCCCACACTTCCCTGCTCCCTTTCCCAGCTTTCCTCCCTTTCTCCTGTCTCAAAGATCTCCTCAGTGGGGCCCTTCCGGACCCCACCATGTGACCCTCCCTGCACACATGGGAGGGGACACGGCACCGGCCTGGCTGTCTCCCTCTTCAGACGGTGAGTCCCAGAGGTCAGGGCCCACCTCACACACCTCCCCTCCCGGGCAGGAAGGCGCTTGGAGAGGCAGAGAGGACAAGGCTGGCCCCAGGCACGTCCAGCGGGCAGCATGTGCCTTCGAGAACTTGCTCCAGTCCAGGCCTGGGGAAGCCTGGCCCCCAATGTCTGAGTCAGAACTGGAGAACCAATTTATGAACCCACAATGAGGAACAGAACAACTGGGTGGAGCCGATGGTCAGAGTGGCCTGACCAGAGTTTGCCCTCCTTGCAGCCCCGCCAGGGAAGCCACATTTATTACCCTGGGTTGCTTGGCAACAGGGGACTCTGGATAGGCTGGTGACTGATAGGACTGGAATGCGTGGTGGCGTCAGCAGACAGCTGCCTCGGTGTGTCTTCAGTGGCCGAGGACCAGGTGGGCAGGCCAGGTCACCTCTCTGGGGCATGGAGACTGGCCACTCCCTTGGCGTCGCCACAAGGCGACTTGTGGCCTTTGGTCTCTGACTCCAGCTGGCCTCCTGATGGGCACATTGTGTCCTCAAGATAAAGTAATGCCTTCAGACTGGCACCTAAAGCCTTGCACAGCTGCGAGCCTTCGTGCTTAAGATGACTGCAGTCTGATTTCATCATTTATCTTCCTTATTTGCTGCCAAGGACCACCCACACCTGGCACTCAGGAGGTGATTAGTAACTGGTTGCTCCTAGGTGTGTTTTTCATAGGCATATGGGTTAGCATTCTGAAACTACTCTCTGGGTCTCCTAGAACTGAGCAAATAAGTAACCTGGAGCCAGGTTTCTCATTGTTGGGGAAGAAGTTACAAACATGGAAAGGGGGAAGGTTAGAATAAACTCTATGGTGCTGGGTTGGAACTAGAGGTATCTAGATGTATGAGAGGTTTTTTTTAAATATTTTTTCTTTATTGATTTTAGAGAGAGAAGAAGGGAGAGAGAGAGAGAGAAAGATAGAAACACCAATGAAAGAGAACATCGATTGGCTGCCTCCTGCATGCCCCCCACTGGGGATCGGCCCACAACCTGGGCATGTGTCCTGACTGGAAATCGAACCGGCGACCTCTTGGTGCATGGGTTGACACTCAACCACTGAGCCACACCGGCCGGGCATGAACTTAAATTTTTAATATACAGAGTGATAGTGATAGATACAGAAACATACCAGACATACTATATGTTTCTGTCTCCGCTTTGACCACTGAGAGGACTGAGAAATCATGGTACCCAGTAGCAATGAGCACACCTAACATCCAGATCCTGGTTTCTGCATACCGAGCTCTACCAAACAGCACCAGGGCTCGCAGGGCTGGTGCAAGGAAGATACAAGATGAACCTGCAACATCTTACAAAAAAAATAGGGAAGGGCTCAGATTATGATGGGTCCGTGTTCCGGGCAGACAGGAGGCAGTCTGAAAGGTCTCCTGAGGCCAATCTAAAACAGTGTGAGCATCAACATAAACAATGATAGTATCAGTAGAACTAATTGAATAAGTCTGTGAGTCTACAGTGATATAAATAAATAATAAAGAAATAAACAGGAGGGGAAAGCTTTTCTTTAGAGCTGAGTGCTGGCTAATAAATGTGGAGGGCAGAACTAAAAGGTCACCACTGCAGGCAAGGGTCATCGCCGGGTCTAGTGGGCGACAGTCCGATGAGAAACTGGCTACTTATATATTTTATATATAATATATATTTCTCATAGTATCAATCCAGGAGACTCATTAATTACACAGGAAAAAATAGTTTACAGTGGAGAAACCTGGCAGACACCGCTCTGACCAACCAATTAAAGTTAAGCAGCAATAATGGAATAAACAGGCATTTACTCCGTTCTGCAACTCCCCGGCTCCAGACAGGCACTGAGGCGGGCTCTGGGTGTTCCTGCCGAAAAGGTGCAGCCTGAATCTGATCCTGAGACGACATCAGAGTCACCCAAAGGCAGACGCATGTTCTACAACATAAATGACCAGGTCTCTTCATAAATGTCAGGTCATAAAAGACAAAGACAGATTGAGGATTTGTTCAGATTAAAGGAGACTAAAGCGACATGCCAACTAAATGCCTTGCGTGGCTGGACTGGATCCGGGACCAGAGAACAACAGGTTTCTTTTGCCGCAAAGATCATTAACGGGATCACTGGGAAAATATTATCTCATCTACAGAGTGTATTGCAACAGTATTACAATGTTAATGTCCCAATTTTGATCACAGTATTGTGGTTACACAAGAGGATTCCTTCCTTTTTTAGGAAATAAACCAAGTGTCGAGGGGGAAATGTATATATTCACAATTTTCAAAAGCTCGTATACAGAGAAAGAGTGAGATTGAATGATAACGTTAATTGGTAGAAGGTTAATATTGGGGGAAACCAGGTTACACATACATGGAAATTCTTCGTGCTACTCTTACAACTTGTAAGTCTGAAATTATTTCAAAACAAAAGTTTTAAAATAAACGTTTGCTGGATAAAAGCATGAGCAACTACCTGGCACTGGTAGGCATTCAGCGTGTGCTGGTTATTAGAGGAGAGGGTCTCGTGGGGGCCGAGCTGCCCCTTAACGAGAGGGATCAGACCGTCTAGGCCAGGGCTTCTCGGGCCTCCGTGTGCATGTCAATCACCTGGAGAGCAGGTTCGGTGCAGGTGCAGGAGGGTGAGGACTGAGGCTGATTCTAAGCAGCTCCCAGCTGACGCTCCTGCTGCCTTGCTGCTGGTCTGGGGATTACCCTCCGGTCGCCCCAGGGTAGATTCACCTGGGACTTAGACCAGAGGTTTCCGAGCCTGGCTGCTCCTTAGGGCCACCTAAACCAGCTGCAACTGCTCTTCTCGGGCGACGCTAATGTGCAGCCAGGATTAGACCTTCACGTGATGCCTGCCTCTGTCTCCTTTCTGTCATCCCGAACGCAGACCCTACGTCTGAACACTGCCACGGCGTTCAAGCTCAGTTCTTTGCCGCTGCTTCCCTCCAACCTGCACCAAGAAGCTGGATAAACCCTTCTGGTCCCTCGCCGTTCAAACACTCGCGTGCAAATCGAGCTCGAACTCCTCACCCAGGCAGCAACCCTCGGCAGGTGGCCGCCCCCTCCCTGGCTGCCCTCCAGGGCTCCCCGATTCTCTGCTCTAGGAGAGTGCCGTGCACCACCCCGCAGCCCCAGTTCCACCTCGCGCATCTGCCCCGTAACCACCCCCTCACACACAGCACCCCTCTGAAGTCTCACTCGGGGGAGACAGGTGCTCTAGGTAAGAACCACCACTGGTTCCTTCTCCACGGGGCCGCCTCCTCACATGGGGCCCAGCCTGGGCACTCCCTTTCCTCCAGGACAGCAGGTGGAGAGCCTGGTGGCTCAGACGGGCTCTCCTCCCTCTAACAGGGGAGGAAAGGTCTCTGCAGCTGGGACACAGGTCACGCGTTCTTGTTCACCAGCCGCCACGCACGGGGTAGGGCAGGGAGAGGACAGCTGGGTGCTGCCCTGGGATTCTGGCCTGGCACCAAACCCCCCATGCCCCTGCCTGCTTCCCTGTCCACCCACTCCACATCCTCCCCCTCCCTCAGCCCAGCACGTGGCTAGGCGCTGAAGGACCCAGAGGAAATAGGTCACAGGGAGGTGCCACCTGGGCTGTCCCCTCCGGGGAGGGTTTGGCCTAGGAGAGAAGCAGCTTCTGCAGAGGTGGGGGACAGGAGAGCACCTCCTTCCCAGTTCTCCTACCTCCTTCTCCGATTCCAGCTCCACTTCGAGGCTTCTGGCTGGGACCACCCTTCCTCCAGGCCTCACCTTCCTGGGAAAAGGCTTCTCCCGGCTCCAGCCCCTCCCCTTTCCCCCAGTTCCCTGGGGCTGAGGAGCTCCTTCCTGTGAAGTTGTTTGGCCGCCCAGGGCCAGGCTTCAGTGATCAGGAGGCTAAGGGGCCGAGCAGGTGCCTCCGTTTCCATAGAATCAGCTGGAATTCAATGGGGAGCAGCGCTCTCAGCTCAGCTTCCAGAGGTCCAGGGGCAAGTCATACTCACCTCCCCAGGCCGCCGTTTGCCTCGGGATGTCCAGGTGGAGACCTCCGGGACAAGCCCCTTGAACCTACATGAGAGGAAGAGGGCCCTTCCCGCCTCCCAGTGAAACCTCTCAAAGCTTTGTCCCCTCAGTCTCCCTCTTGGCTGGGCTTTTCAGATTCCTGTCCTGCTCAGTCCCAGAGGCAGGCATTTGGAAGCAGATGATGACGTAGACCCTGAGAGAGATGACACCCCATTCCCAAGTCCGGGAATGCTTCCCCCCATCCTGCCTCTCCCGTTGCAAGCTCGGCCCACCTCCCCCCAGGAAGAGCTGCTCCAGAGCCCCCTGCTGTCGCCACTTCCTCTGGGGAGCTCAAGCCGGTCAGCACCTGTCCCCTGGCCTTGCATCTGCCTCCAGCCTGGCCCCCAGGTGGCTGTAGGAACCTGCTTTCCAGGCAGATCCTTTCCCATCTGTTCACAGCACCGTAATTTCCCAATCCCCAATCAAGACACCTCACAAATAACGTTAGGGTCACTTTGGGGTATAAGGGGCAATTTAGATGCTAAAATATTATAGTTTGAAATGATTAGAGGAATTATGACTCAATTCGAAATGATGGCAGGAATGATGGAGGAAATAAGTAAAAATATTTTAAATGGAGGCCGTCATGGTACCCGAGATACACAGTCACGGTCTATCTGGTCTCCTACATGCAGGGCAGGCACTCGGCACACTGGAGTCTCCCTTCTCCTTGACATTTACACCCTGGTTTCCTCCCCCTCGCGCATCCATGCCATTCATCCCCAATCAACACATTACGTGGTTTTGCCATGAGTCAATCTTTATTGGTTTTGGAAGTAATGAATTATTGGCACAAGGCTCCGTGGGTTTCAAAGCAAACGACAGAAGGAAACACATCACGCAGTGGGAAGACCCAGCGGGAAGGCTCCTGAGCAGCTGTGACCCTCACCCGCCAGAGCTGTGAGGACCCTGCTGCCGGCCCCAGCCCGGTTCGGACTGCACAGACCTACAGGAGGCTCGGCCCTGTCTCGGGGGATCGAAGAGGTCCTCCCGTCCTCTCTCAAAGACAATCGTTTCCAGCCTTCACAGAACCTTCTTCCAGCCTTTGAGTCTTTGCCACCAGCAGCAGCTGGGCACCCTGAGGACCGTCCCCTCTAAGACAGCCCGCCTGCGCCCCTCACCTGTGCCGGCTCAGGTGCAGCCTCCCCGCCAGGGGCAGAGGAGGGGGGGTGAGTAGAGGAGGGAAAGAGTTGGTTTTAGAGGGTTGGCCAAGCCCGGTGACCCCCCGAGGACCTGCTCTTCCCTCTACTGTGGTGGGTCTTCCACCAGTATTTGGGGGGTAGGGAAAGGGGGGTTTTCAGTAGGAGGGCTGCTGCCGCCCCTCCTCCGAGGGCTCCTCCTCTATGAGCTCCAGGTCGAACTCATCTTCCAGGGCGCCTCCTACGGGCAGCAGGCGGAACTTCTTCCCCTTGAGGGTGCACGTGCGGTGCTCGAAGTCCAGGACGGCGTTGTGGTCCTGCAGCACGTCGGTGCCGATGATGGCCTCCTCGGCGCTGGCGTTGGCCACGAGGAACTCGGCCTTGAGCTTCAGTTTGCCCAGCGACACCACCGTGTCCCAGATGCCCAGGATCTTCATTTCCGCCCCATTGGCCACTTTTACCACATTCTCAAAGGGCCGAAGGGTGTCTAAGTCCCCATCGGTGACCTCCTCCCACAGGTTGGGGTGGACCACGGAGACCTGGGCCCCAGAGTCCACCAGGAACCTCACGGGCACTTTGCCGATCTTCCCCTTCAGGTAGTAGCCCTTACCCATGCTGTTGGCAAAGACGATCTCCTTGGGCAGGTGGCGGTGGGCGGCTCCGGGCCCCCCGAAGGTCTTCAGCAGGGCCTCTTTCACAGCCCCGTAGTCCCCCTGCTCCTCAGGACTGAGTCCACTGTAGACCCCCAGGGCATCTCCCCTGAGGGACTCTTTCAGGAACCTCATCTGGGTGGCATGGTCCCAATGGTTGAGGTCGTTGATGACCTCAAAGCGGTGCAGCCAGAGCTGGGGGGCTACATTGGCTCCATTAAAAGGCTCCGGGATGAAGGCATGTTCCCGGCGGCCTTCCTGGCTCCTGGCTCCGCTCCCGGCCATCCCTCTGCTGTCCTCTGGAACCGCAGCAGCAACCCACACCAAGCAGAGAAAGCCACAGAGCAGTGCCGGCGCAATCACGCTGGAGAACAAGGCCTCTCTAAAGTGTTGCTTAGGTGCCCAGCCTGGGGCAGGCAGAAGGGACCAGCTGAGGGTTGTCTGACGGACTGCTGGGCGCCCAGGCGGCAGCTGTGGCCTGCTCGCTCTGCAGAGCCTTTTTGATGGCTAGCCTGGGCCCCCAGGGCTCCCCATTCTCCTTTGTTCTGGAAGCTCCGCCCCTGCTCGTCCTGCCCTCCTGCCAGCATCCTGCCCGACGAGCAGGGTCAGTGCCTCACCCTTCTCCATCCCTCCATGAGACTGGCACAGGCCAGCCCATGTTGCAAGAAAGGCCAGCCTCAGTCAGAGGGGGACTACTCAAGTACCCTCCCCAGACTGCGTCTCAGAATAACACATGAGGACACAGAAGACGTTATGACATCCAGGTGTTTGTCACCAGCTGGAGAAGGGAGGGGGAGGCAGGGATCAGAGGCCCATCAACCTCTGGACGGGGCTGAGGGCAAAGGGCCTCCCCACAGTGACCACTTTGAGAGGTTAAAGGAAGGGAGCTGACATTAACTGAACTCCTACTACGTGTGAGGCATGGGGTAGGTGTTCCTCATACCTCTGAACCAAGTGTGGAATCCCATGATTCCCCAGAGGGAGGTAGAGAAGGGTCCCAGAATCAAGAATGCACAGAGTTTTGTTTCAAAAAATACATGTTATGATTACCTGCAGGAGAGGCCTGCATGGGGTGGTAGGTGTGCTGGGCTCGGGGGGTGGTCTGCGAGAAGATGGTGGTGATGGGGAAGCTGAGTCTGGAGGCCAGCTCCAAGGGCTCCTCAGATATACCTCTGGGAACGGCTAAAGGACTCGGCAAGCTAGCGCCGAGCTGCCAATAAGATTAAGAAATTCTAGGACATCTAGCTGCCCATCACAGTGAACGCCCCGTTTCTCCCTCATGAGGTCAAGGACACCGGGGTCCTTCTGGCTCTTCATAGGGCAGCCAGGCCTGTACTCGTGAAGGCTAGGAGCTCAGTCTTGGAGAGTGTGTGGCTGCTATGACCTTCCGGCACACTCCTGGAAACAGCCATCAGACGGGGGCACCGCGCTCTGTAGGGCTGGACGTTTTTGCATTGTCGGAGAGAAGGGAGGCACGGAGGCTGTCCAGAAATAGTTTTAAATGATGGGACACACACACACACACACACACACACACACACACACACAGCATTTTCCATGAACTCACTGCTACAGTAATTTTCCCTCATTGATCACACCTAATTCAGAGTCAGCACTTTTCCAGGCTGGGCCGCAGCCCGTGTGCCCTCATTCGGTCCCTGACGTAGGCTGCTGCAGATCCTGACCTCTGGGAGTGAACACCGGGAGCCCGCTCTGGGTGTGCCACGTGGGGTGTCCCCGCCCAGTGGCCCCTCTCACCTTCCAGGAACCTCCCAAGAGCCCCTTCCCTGGGACGGCACACCTGATCATTTGTAAAAAGAGCAGCCAGGGACTTCTACGCCCATTTGTTCTGAGAGAGGGAGAGTCTGCCAAGTTGGTGAAGCCAGGGGTGAGGTTCTGGAAGGCTCTGACCAGAGGAGGTTGGCTGTGTGACCGCCTGCTGGGGGATGCAGGGCTACCCTGGGCCGCCCCATGGATGCCCAGAAGGTGGACCTGTGAGTCCCAGGGCTGGAGCCTGACTTGGGCCTGTGCAGGGAGACTGGCGCTGTTGTGGGGACCCAATCTTATGATCCCATTCAAATAACACCGCCTCCACGGAGCCTTCTGCCCTGCCCGTAGCACGAGTGCCCGCTCCCAGCGGAGTGTGTGTGGCAGGGCGCCATGCTGGTTTGTTCGCCAGCCTGTCTCCTGCGATGAGGCTCGCACGTATCAGGCAGGTGTGACTGTCTCCAGCCGCCATAGAAACACTGGGGTCAGCAGGTGCTCGGTGCTGGCTCCAGGCCTGGCTGAGCACGCTCCCCAAACAGGAGAGGCTAAGGCAGGAGAGGAGCAGGAACCAGTGGCATACCTGTGGCCCGGGGATGTTTCTCCTGGCCCGTGGCCTGTTCCTCACTGGCTCCCTGCACCGTTCATCACCTAGAACCTGGCTGAATCCCCGGGGACCCTGGCCCCAGTCCTGCCTCTGGACGGTCCCAAGGCTCCCGACTATGCCAAAGGACCCTCAGTCCCTGCTGCTGTCCCAACCCCCTCCGCCTGACACAGTGAGCCAGCAGAGAGGCAGCTGGGTCAACACCTCTCCTCACAGCTGCCAGGCTAAGGTGGGGCCATCATGCCATTCCAGGAACGAAGATGAGGGGCAAATGAAGTCATTGGGGAGGTGTGAAAGGCAGGTGGGTCTCTGGGAAGATTGCATAATAAAAATCCTGCACCCAGAGGAATGCCCCAGCCAGGCGCAGGCCCAGGGAGCCCCGCGTGCAGGCGCACTTCTGTGGCCGGGCTCTGGCTCAGGGATCTGACCTACTGACTTCCTGGCTCCTGGTATTTGTCACCCCCACACACCTGGTCCCCTGGAGGTGAGAATGAGGAGGCTGACATGTGACCAAGGGAGGTGAGCGGCAGGTGGCTTGTCCGCTGGCTAAGGATGAGGACTTCCTGATGCCCCACACCGTGGCTCTTCAAACACTGGGGTGACGCTGAGGCCACGTCTCCCCACTGCTCCACTAGAAGGAGGCAGCCACTGGAATTCGGGTCGTGGCACTTCACTTGACTGGGTTTGGTGTCCACTCATATGCATCACCTCAGTGAGGGTCGTAACAACCCTGAGGCAGACCAGCCGCCCTCCCCTAGGGTCTGCCGCACAGGGAGTCCAATGCGCGGGGAAGGCACTTTGTAAATAAAACCCGGGAAGTGGGTGTGCTGGGCTCAGGAGGGCACAGCTAGAGCCTGGGGGCTTGTGCTGTTGATGGCCTCTGGTGGGACAGTCTTCTCCTGAGCAGCGAGCAAGAGCTGATTGTCACATAGTCAAGAATCGTGTGAGCCGAACGTTAAACCAACTGGTGGCTTTGTGGGAGTGTTACCACCACAGAAACTGGCAAATTCTAAATCCACACGTTTCACCCCCCTCTCTGGAAATCCAATTTATCATCACATCCCTGCGTGGGGAACTTGTTCTCTCTGTCTCTGTCTGTCTCTGTCTCTCTGTCTCTCTCTGTCTCTGTCTCTGTCTCTGTCTCTGTCTCTCTCTCTCTCTCTCTCTCTCTCTCTCTCTCGGAAAAAGCCCCATGGCCAGTGGTTAACAAGTTTACAGCAATCTCCACTCCCGCCTGACTACCCGTCCGAATCCCCCTCTAGCCTAGCTTGCCCCACGCTGCTCTCAGCCTTTACACATTGGGGTCCCTTGGCTTGAGGCAGGCAGCCTTCCTCAGGGAGGCCCCAGGCTGGCTGTTCACAGCCCAGCTGGGACCCCTGAGGCAGAAGCACACCGGGGCTGGTGGCTGCCAGACTGGAACGAGTTGAGTTTAGGGACTAGTCTCAGGCTGGGATCAGGAACATGGTGAAGTAAGTTCTCAAGTTCCCTTAACCCTTGGGAGATGCCCACACACGGAACACCCCAAAACCACTCAGGGACCTTTAAGTTGTTATGCTATTGGTACACTTGTGAGCTAAACCAGCTGGGGAAGACCGGGCGTCTCCTCCCAGAACCTCAGAAATTGTGGCTAATTATTGACAAGCACAGGTATTGGGCGGGAACACCCATCACCACCATTAGCATCTCCTGAGCACATTCTGAAGCAGGCACAGCTGAGAGCAGGCAAATCAGGACAGTAAACAGGAAGGACCGAGGGAGTCCCCACCCTCTACACCCCCTCACCGAGATCGCAAGGTGTGAACTCTGCTAGCCCAGCGTGGCCCCAGCTGCCAAGCTCCCCTCTCCTTTCCCCCCAGGACAGGCCCATCAGGGCCCCTGAGAACTGAAGCACTTGGGGGCAATGAGGACACAACTGGAAACCATGGGCCTCCTTCTCGACACTGTTTCTGCTGCCTGATGATTTCTGGGGGGCACAGAGGGCACAGAGGGCACCGGGCGCCGGGGAGGAGCCTGAAGTCCTGAGGGTGGAGGGCAGGGCCCGGTGATGCAGGGTGGGCTGGGGAGGGAGCTGGACATTCTTAGGAGGTCATTTTGAGCAAAAAGCCGAGAGACCTTGTGGATTTGGGTGCCCCAGTGAGGCGCAGACTGAAGCAGAGGGAGGGTCAGGAAAGGTGCAGACAAGCCCCATGACGCACAGGTCAGCTGCTGCAGTTTCTCTGGGGTCAGCTCCACACACTCCCAGGGTCAAGGTCACCCTGTGCTGGATGGGGAGAGAGCAAGGGAGTTCAAGGACTTTTTAAGACAGTAAGGAAAGCCCAAAGGGATGCCCGGCCAGTGTGGCTCCGTGGTTGAGCGTCATCCCATGCACCAAGAGGTCACTGGTTCGATTCCCGGTCAGGGCTCATGCCCAGGTTGTGGGCCCGATCACTACTGGGGGCCTGGAGGAGGCGGCCAATCGATGTGTCTCTCTCATCAATGTTTCTATCGCTCTCTCCTTCTCCCTTCCTTTCTCTCTAAAAATCAATAAAAATACTTAAAAAAAAGAAAGGCCGAAGGGAGACAGGAGGTGCACTCTCTCCACCAGGGTCGGCTTCCTGGGCATCGGACCTGTGAAGTCACACGGGGCTCTCACTCAGAAAGGCCCAGTCTTGTCTGATGCTCTGCTGTCGCTGTCTTGAAATTCCCAATGATTCTGAATACGGGGCCCTACACTTTCATTTTGCACCAGGCTCTGTAAATGATGTGGCTGGTTTTGTCTCCAACCAACCTGATGGGGACTTCCCTTCACAAACACACACACACCACAATTTGAACGCACACACACACACAACACAAACATATATGCAGATACACACTCATTACCACACACCACACACATATACACTGTCTAAAAAACACACTCCCCCCACTGTACACACACTGTGCACTTGTAAAACACACAGTCACTACAGTTCGCAGTTCAAAACAGCCAAGAAATGGTTCAACTTGCATACAGAATACAGCTCCCACGCTTCATGTTGCATATTTATTTGCACACACATTTACACTGAGCGTTAAAATCATTTATTGGAGTCACCTGCTGTTTATTAGCCTCTGGGCACACTTGCTGGCTCAGAAGACCAGGCAGGTCCCCATCACCGTGGCTTACAAGCCAATGAAAACAGGATACAGATGTTTAACTGCCCAGATTTGAAGAGTTTAAGACCGGCGTGGAGGTGCAGGCCGACCACTTGAAGCAGCCCCAGTCACAGACATGCTGCTTTGAAAGTGGGTCATCCTGCCTTCTGCCCTCCCACGCTGTGGGGCCAGGGACACCATGCCCTCCACGGCTGCCACTCTGGGCACCTGCCACCACGAGCGAGGCCCCAGTGCAGGGTTGGTGTGAGTGCGTGGGTGTCTAGGGTTGGTGGCACCTGTCCTAGGAGCAGGGCCACAGCTGCTCCCAGCGTTCTGCGGCAGCGGGTTATGGCCTCGAGTCCTCAGGAGGAGCAAAGAGTTCATAGGGGTGCAGGTCAGAGCCCAGGGGAGTCTGGTGGGCTCTGACCCAAGCAAGGCGTGTGGGGAAACCCAGAGCAGCTGCAGCTTCCTTATTCCCACCCGCAAACCCACGGACAGCCAACGCTGCCGTTCCCGAGCAGAAGTGACCCGCAGTCAGGGCAGTCAGGGCCAAAGGCACTTGGGCAAGACAGCTTTGTCCTAACTGGTCCCCTTCCTGGTCCCTGCCGCAGCCCTCACCGACACAGCCCAGTCCTGCTTGGCAGGGCCCTTCCCGTTCTCCACTGTTCTGGAAGCCCTTCCTCCCGTCTGAGTTGCCCTCTACTCCCTGTGCCACCCAGTTCAGAACTCCCACCCAGAGCAGCCCAGCTCCGCCCATCAGCGGAACCCCTCTGTCAGCAGGCAGCGAGATGCTGGGTGCCAGTCGTGGCCCTGGAGGGTCCTGGAGGTGTTTAGGGAACAGTGACCCCGGGCCCCAATGCCATTGCCAGCCCTCCAGGCCCAGGGTCAGGGTCAGGGCCAGGCCCAACTGAGAGTTGGTCAGACAAGTTGCTGACAAACTCCCCAGCAGTCCAATATGCCAAAACCGGTTCTTTCCCTGTTTTTATCTTTCAATAAAATCTGAAGATTACTTAAGGTGTTCTGAAGGCCCTGCAAGTTGGGTTTCCGCCTTCTTCCCAATTCCTGATGCCCCCACCCTAGTCCCAGCCCTCATCCCTTTCTGCTCTGGTTCCTGCCACCCTCCCTCCAGGCCCCGGAGGCCTCGGGGTCCTGCCTGGCCAGAGGGCTGTTCTAAGGGAAGACCCTGTGCAGAGCCCCCTCCTCTCCCATCTGGTGGTCCCCTCCACTTCATTAAGGTTGGAAGAGGGACTTGTGAGACAGTCCAAACAGCTCTGACACACACTCCTATCATTTATGAACTGTACAGGCACTTATAAAATATACAGACTGGGGCCCTGGCCGGTGTGGCTCAGTGGTTAGAGTGTCGGCCCAAACACCAAAGGGTCTCAGGTTGGATTCCGGTCAAGGACACATACCTGGGTTGCAGGTTCGATCATCGGCCCTGCATCCAATCGACTGGTGAGGCAACCAATCAATGTGTTTCTCTCTCTCTCTCTCTCTCCCCTCATCTCTCCCTCCCTTCCACTCTCTCTGAAAATCAATGGGGAAAAAGATGCTCTGGTGAGGATTTTTAAACATTTATACACACACACACACACACACACACACACACACTCACACAGACTGGGTATTCTTCAAATACAGGTGGGCTTCTAATGACACCAGGAAACTTGGCTCTGAGCTAGACACATGAAGGAATATGTCCAACTTAAAATACCTCAAAGGCAGCTTTGAACTGATCCTGAAATAGTTTTAATTGCTGCTAATGATAACTGGTATTGTGAGCAATGCAAACATATAAAATAGCCTCAGCACAGAGAACTGCTTCTTTTGAATCCATTGCCAACTTCGCTTTGCTCCTAACTTACGGAAGATGGGAGACAAAGCAGGGCACTTCCGTCTGGCGTGTCACAGTGTTCTCTCTCTCTCTCTCCTTTGCCATCCAGGAGCAGTAGGGGAGGCAGGAAAGGGCAGAAGGAAAAAACAGCTACCGTGCATGGAAATCTCCAGGTTATCAGTAGCAGCAGTAATAAACATTTATTGAGCACCTACTGTGTGCCAGACACCATGCTGGTGGCTGTGAACTAGTATAAGGCACTGCGTGAGTCTGCAGCATAGGTAGGGATGGGCAATGCCGGATAAGTGGGTCGATTCAATTCCACGCGTATTTCCTAAGGCCAGCTCTGCCTCACGCTGAGGGTGAGTCAGCCCCGAGCCCCACCCTCACAGAGCGCAGGTGAGCGGGGAGACAGACTCAACACAGAGGTGAGTGTGGGACACGGGCAAGCAGAAGTCAGCCGATATTACCCAAGGAAAACAAAATGAAACAAATGTTGAAGGGGAAACCTGCATTAGCACTGAATCCGGGGAAGAGGGTACCCACAAACCACACTTGGATCAGTTGTTGCTCACGGAGCAGACTGTGGAGGGATTTGGGGGTGATGGCCGTGGGACTGAGCCACTAGTGTGGACACACAGTCAGGAGGGTTCTGGGGGGTGGGGTTAGTCTCTGGATAAAATAGTCCAATTAAAAATCTGTGTATAGCCCTGGCTGGTTTGGCTTAGCGGTTAGAGCGTCGGCCCGTGGACCAATGAGTCTCGGGTTCGATTCCGGGCAAGGGCACGTACCTCAGTTGCGGTTCGTCCCCAGCCCTGGTCGGGCCGTGCGGGAGGCAACCGGTTGATGTGGCTCTATCACACCGATGTTTCTCTCTCCCTCCCTCCCACTCTATCTGATAATAAGTAGAAAAATATCCTCAGGTGAGAAATAAAAACAAAACAAAAAAACTGTGTATAAGTACAGGGAAAAAACTGGAAGGAAACACACCAAAACAATGACAGTGCTGATTTTTGGATGGTAGAATCATGAACAATCTCAATTTTCTTCTATGTACATTCCGAGAATATATTCTTTAATAAGAAAAACAGGATTTAAAAATAAAGAAACTTGTTCATGCAAATTTCTGTAAGCTTAAAATTATTTCCAAATAAAAGCGTTTTTAACCGGAGTAAATGGGAAATCTCTGTATCTTTCCCCTCAGTTTTTCTCTGAACCTAAAACTGATCTAAAAAATGAAATCTGTTAAAAAAATTTTTTTAAGTTTCTTAAAAGGTACTTAAAAATAACTAATTAATTAAAAGGCACTTAAGGGGGGTGTCATTAAATAACATTGAGAAGAGTAATAATCGTTGGAGCTAAATGATAGGTGTAAAGGGAATGTTCATTTGCATTTCCCAAAACTGTTGGGTGTGTTTGAAAATTTTCCACAGTGACAAGTAAAATAATAAGTAAACAAAGCTCCGTGCCAAGACCCCCCGCCTGGCCTGCCCAGTTCCAGGCCAGCCGCCGGCAGTCTGCATGTCACTCCCTCGGGCACAGCACTGAGGGTCATGGGGATCCCAGTGTCGCTGCTCCTGTCCTCTCCTGTGCCCCATCACAGAGATGCTCAGCCACCTCACCTGCAGCACCGGCCTGCACACCTGGCCCCCGGCTCCAGGTCAGCACACAACCTGGCTGCCCCTCAGCACCCCCAACAGCCATGCAGCAGCACCGGCCCTGACCCTGCTCACAGCGCCCCCGAGATGTGCCCTCCTGTCTGGGCCCCACCCAGCTCCCTGTTGCAGGTCTCCCTGCCCTGTACTCTTCCCCTCTCTCATCCGAGTCAACAGGCACCAATCTCTCATAGCTTAAAACTAACCCCTCGCACGGTCCAGCATCCCTCTTGGTCAATGACTACTTCTCTCCTTCTTGCCAGGCAGTTCTCTCGAAGGGCTGGTGTACACCGGCAGGGCCACAGCACGCAGGTGCCCCACTGCGGGGCATGTGGGGGCTGAGGCCCAGCCCACACCCCTCTCGCCAGGCCCACATGCTGGCAAGAGGGTTTGATCGGCCTGGAAGAAGGGGCGTCCCTTTCTAACTCGCACAAAGCCATGTGGTCTAGATGCACCTGCTCCTCTCCGCCTCGGTGTGTCGTCTCCACTTACTCCCGAAGCCCCTGGCTCCTGCCACACGCGCTCCACGGCACCCTTGCCAAAGGCACCTGCGGCCTCCCAAGGCCACGTCCCACGGCCCCTTCAGGAATTTGATTTTCGGAAGCATTTGCATCGCTGCTTTTCCTCCTGGGTCTTTTCTGCCCCCTTGGCTCCTGTGACCCAAGGACCTTGTGAAGGATTAAGACATATAAATTGATAGTTACAGAACAGTCACGGGGACGTCAAGTACAGCACAGGGAATATAGTCAATAATATTGTAATAACTATGTGTGGTGTCAGGTGGGTCCTGGAAATATCGGGAGGATTACTCTGTAAAGTATGTGACTGGCCACTTTGCTATACACCTGAAACTAACACAAAATAATATTGAGTGTACACTGTAACGGAAAAACACAATTAAAAAAAAATTAAAAACCGAAAGACGGCTCCCCTCAGTCCCCCTGGGCTTTCCTCAGCGGCTCCTCCCTCATCTGCACTCGGCAGCCTGGCTCCCTGGCCGGCGCTCCTCTGCCCAGCTGCCGCCCACGCGAAGGCGCTGCCTTCTCCCCAGACTCACTGTGCCCCCTGTGTTCCCCGTCTGGGCCAGCGGCACCACCATCTACCCTGACCGGCTCCTCTCGCTGCCCACCCAGTGATGGGTGGGTGCCATGTTCCGTCGGCTCCTCCTGAGCCTCCCCCCTGCCCTCCCTCTGACCCCACTGCCCTGGTTCAGGCCCAGCTGTGGCAACAGCCATCCCGCAGGTCTCCCTGCCTGCTGTCCGCTCCCCATTGACCCACTCTCCGCAGGGCGGCCAGAGTCCTGAGAGGTAAGTCTACTCATGCCATTCTTCTGTTCGACATTCTTCCATGGCTCCTCACCCCCAAATAAAATCCTGACTCTCAAGATGGCGCTTGAGGCCTCCTCCTCAGTTCATGCTCCACCCACACCAAACGGCTCATATTTCCCCAAGCATGACAGGCTTTCTTTTGCCTTTCACAAACCACTCACTTGGCCAAACAAGCCTTCCCTACACCCCTATTCTCATGGTGAACCCTAACTCTTCCCTCAGAAGTCAGCTAAGGCGTTGCCACCTCTGGGAAGTCTCCCTTGATTTCTCCAGCAGACGAAGGGGCTCCCCTCTCTAAGCTGCCATCGTGGGGACTGCCATCCTCATGCCATCTGCAAGCTCCCAGACACCAGGTCCAACCCATTCTGAGTTGGAGCACTGGCACAATCTAGGCGAGGAAGTTGTGGTCTTTCTCGTTCCCTCTGCTCACCCCTCACCTGGACGTCCTCCGAGCCCGCTCACCTCCCCGTCCCCGGGAGCGCCGCCTGCTCTCCTCAGCGACGCTCTCCTGTGTGGCTCTGCCCGGCAAGCTTGGCGGGGCTGTGTGGTAGAATAGTGGCAACTACATTTTTTTTTACTGTGATCACCGTAAGAAAGTCATTTCTCATTATATCCCAGTATACATATGCATTATAATATATTAGATATATATACCTATCTATAAATATATAAAAGTGTATATTTAATCTATGGTATATTTATGTATTATATATTTAATATTAGTATATTATATAAAAATTCTACATCATATATATATATATATTTTTTTTTATCCTCACCCGAGGACGTTTTTGCATTTATCTTCAGATAGAGTGGGAGGGAGAGAGGGAGGAAGAGAGAGAAACATCGATGTGAGAGAGATACATTGACTGGCTGCCACCCACACGACCCCAACCGGGGAGGGGACAAACTGCAACTGAGGTACTGCCCTTAGCGGAACCAATCCCAGGACTCTCCGGTCCGCAGGCCGACACTCTAACCACTGAGCAAACCGGCCAGGACATACATCATATATTTAATATTAATACCTTATATAGTATGTATCTAATATGTAAGTAAATATTTATTTATATATAGCTGGAACAAAATGTATTTATTACATGCAATGTATTCTGATATCTTCTATTTCACTCCATGTCTTCTTCTTTATTTAATGCTAGTAATGACATACGAAATTAAGCTCCCAGCCCACAGGTTGGCCCCCTCCCACCATGTGCAGCCTCTGCCGTGGCCTGAGGGGCTCACTAGGGGCTTCCAGCCGGGAGCAGTGTGATGTGGGTGGGTTAGCAAGGCGCCTCTCACGTGTTCTAGGGGGAAGCACCAATTTTATAAATTTCCAATCTGTCATGTGTTTTAAAAATACAATAAAATGAATTATTAGAAAATAAAATAACAAAGGTATGTTTTAAATGCAAGCCCTGATTCGTATCACTAGCATCAGTAGACACCGTGGAGTGGCGGCAGGAAGGTGCCGGGAGGTGGGCACCAGGTAGGGCCAGAAGTGTGAGGGGCTTTGCCAGACCTTTTGATGCCCTCAAGTCCTTGACACGTGGCCACACCTGCCCTTCTGATCTCTGTCCCGGGGCAATCCCAGGGTCCACAGTCTGAGGGGCTCTGCGGAGAAGGAAGGGGCCACTGTGCAGGCTCCTGCCTCAGCAACAGAGCCAGGCGGCCTCAGTTCGCACCCTAACTCAGCCACTAACTGGCTGTGAGCCGTGGATAAAGGACGTAACCTCTCCAAACCTTGGTTTCCTCCTAGGATTGTCCCAGCAGATTAACAAAGCAAATCTCTACCTCGAGCTCGGCCCAGGCCAGGACCAGGTTGACACCCCACCTGCTACCTCTCACGGTTATGATGCTGTTGTCGGCTTCCTGTCTTTCTGAGTCGGCCTTGTCCTCAAAGGTCCCGTCTCTTTGCCCCTCACCCACCTCAGCTCCTAGCTTCTCCTCTGCCTCTTACTGTGGCATCCTATGTGGCAGAGAAAATAGTACATAAAGAATGTTTAGTAATTTACAAATAATAATAAATTATACAGTACTATTATAAATTGCATAGAACAGACTGAGTCTTATGAATGCTTTCATTGATTTTTAGCGACCTGCTGAATCCATAGCCAACCTATAACTATAATTGACAAATGAGTGTAGTTCTTATGTAAATGCTGGTTGATGTTTTTGTTTGTGGCAACAAGTAAGAAAAAAAGTGACACAGTGAAGATACATGTTGGAACTTCACTCATTTGTCATTGATGGGAGCAACTTCTTCACTGAACGAGATCCAAGATTTTGGACACTGGAAGAATTTTGCTAAATTTTTCTGTGCCATTCACCATGTAATGGCTTGAAGCACAACATACATTTAGGTCTAATGTGCATTATTAACATTTTCTCTATAACTTTCTTAAGTGTAGATAATCAACAAACAATAAATCAAGCCCTGATTTGTGGGGTTTGCCAACTTCCATGGTGTAAACATTTCCACCTTGACCAATTCCAAGCTATTAATATGATGTCACCAAATGTAGAGTTGGGAAGAAAAGCACAGTCACACATTATTATATAGTATTTCCACAGACATAATAGAGGCAAATGATCTTAAAAGCAAAAATAATAAAATGTAAAATTCTTAGGAAGTGATGAGTTTTGAGTATTTATCTTTGTTTTTAATATAATTTATCTAATTATAATTTTATACAATTTAATTTTTAAATAATATCTAGGTTTAACTACCGCCTCATAAAATTCCTAAAAATTTAACAATCATCTCTTAGGTATGATCTGAGCACACCTGGATCTGACCCCCTACCCCCAGCACTGCTTTGAATGGGGCCTTCGAAAAGCTCTCCGAACCCAATGGCCCCTTCCAATGTACTTTTTCAGGTCTTATCTTATAAGCAAAACTGAACTCATTTTCTTGCTCTCAGACCTGCTCCTCTCCAAGGCTATCATCTTGGTGAATAAAGGACTCCACCATCCACTCAGCAACCCAAGCCAGACCACGTGGCGTCACCATCCTGCCACCTTCACCCCTCCTCTGGCACCAGGTCACTTCCATCTAAACCCCTCTCTACTCTGCCCCTGCTCTCTGTCCCCAGGCCTGCTCATGATCACACCCCTCCACCTCCTCCCTGGGCCCCCCAAAGCCTGGCACTGCTTGCCTTCCTATGGCATCGAAAGCACTCATTATGTCCTGCCCTGCTGTAAACTTGGCAAAGTCAGGCTTCCCAGAGCCCAGCAGTCATGTCCCTTGTCCCGTTTCTCCAGTCGTCTGAGGCACGTCCTGCGTGCTCGATCTCTGCTCCAGCTGCAGAGCCAGCTGCGGTGTCCGTCGCACACCCCACGCTCCCGACCTCCAGCCCTGGTTCATGCCAGTCCCTGTCCGTGGAGTTCCCCACTCCACGCAAATTCCTGCTTACAATTCTTAGTCCCTCTTTTGGACTCACCTCAAATGTTAGCACCCTAGTGAGTACCCCAACCCCAAGCAGAATTCACTCATTTGATCATTCATGCATGACTTCATTACTAATATCTGTTTAGTGCCAACTACATGCCAGGGTCTGTGCTAGATACTGGGGATGTCAAAATGAGCCTGGCTCTCAGAAAGCTCTCAGTCTAATAGGGCGATCTGCCCCCTGGCAGACAGAGCTCTGCGGAAGGGGCTGGAGAAGAGCAGAAGGGGCCTCCCTTACTCAGGCTCCTGGGGCTTGTAGCCCATGAGCTGTTCTTTCATGGATGGGTAGGAGTTAGCCAGGTGAGGGATGAGGGAGAGTGCTCCAGGCAGAGGGAAGCAGATGCAAAGGCCCTGAGGCATGAGAGTGACTGACATGCTATGAGCTACAGGTGATTCAGTTTTGCTAGCCCTCGAGGGTCAAGAGGAAGGCAGGACCAGATCCACAGGGTTTAAGTGGCACTTGGGAAGAGCTGAAATGGCAGTGCTGGCAGTGGCAGAGGCAATGGGAGCAACAGAAGTCTTCCTGCTCCAGAGTCACAGGCCCTTCAGAAAGCTCGGTTTGAGAAATACAATGGAGAGACACAGGATGAGAATCAAAACGCTGGGTGGAGACACGGAATGGGGCAGTGCTGTTAAGAAGTGCTAAAGGCCGCCTTCAGTGACGGTGCCGTGGAAAGGAGCACACCGTTCAGGAGGGAGTGTCAGTGGAGAATCAGCAGTACCTGGGGACCACCTGGCAGGGAGCCCGAGGAGGCTGCCCAGTTTCTAGCCGGGGTGACTTGGAGGGGGATGGAGGCACTCTCTGGAGTGGAAACCCCAAGGCGTGACTCTGTGAGTGACCATGAGTTGATCCCAAGACATGCTGGTGTTAAGGTACCCATGGTACAGCCAATGGAAAGGTCCCCTCAACAGCTGGCTACTGGAATCTGGGCTTCAGGAAAAATTCCTGATTGAAAGATGGAATTTGGAAGTTATCAGCAAGCCAGCATTTGGGAATCATCTCCCTCACGGAGGGAGGGAGTTGACTGAGAGAGCTGAGGGTCCCACACAAGCCCTTGCCCCACCGGCATCTAAGGGGCCGGCTGCTGTGGGGGAGGAGACAGACTCGGTGAGAGGGGAAGGAGCAGAGGGCAGGGCGGGGTCCCAGAAGACATGAGACGAGAGGATTCAGGGAGGAGAGGGTGCTTAGCACAGATCAGTGTGGCAAAGATCGAGAAGTACCTGGGGGTCTTAGAACTTGGGGTTCACTGGTGGCCCTGGTGACAGGTGAAGGAAGAGTGGCTGGCAAGGAAAAGTGCAGGGCAGTGAAAGGAAGGAGATGGTTGGGAAACTGGGATGATGGCTACCAGGGTGTGGGGTCCGAAGGGAGACGAGCAAGGGAGTGGCCCCACAGCCCCCCTGAAATATTAGCCTCTGGGTGGCGGAAGAATTGCCTTTATGAAGATAAGTCAGGATACAAGGGTGGAACCCAGGCAGGTAAATATTCAGACTGACAATCCAGAAAAGTGGGTGTCCGTTTGGATTCTCTGGGAAACAGATGCCAAATGGAGTTCGAAGTCCAAACATTTAGTGGGGCAGTGGGACCTGTGACAGAGGGGTTGGGGAGCAGGAGGAGGCAGAGAATGCGCTCGGGCAGAGAGCAGGCAGGAGGACGGGCAGGCAGAGCCTCGGACCCCTGCCATTTCCCTGTGGCTGCAGCTGGGGCCACATTGACCGACACTGACCGTGCTCCCCCCCCCCTGCAGTTCCCTCTGGCAGGGAGGACCGAGCAGCCCCAGCATGGCTGCCACAGCAGGGCGCTCCCCGGCTGGGATCCTCTGATTGCCCGAAGTGTGGTAGAGAGGCTATGGGGCAGGTGACAGCAGAAGGAGCTTGGAAGAAGTCTGGGGGGAGGGGACAGGCTGATGCTGGCTGGTGGAGGCTTGGCTGTGACTGGAGGCCTAGAGTTTGTATCAGCTCCAATCATCCCCACCAGGGAGATGAGGGTGCAGGAGGTTGATCTGACCCAGAGCTGGGATGTCCTAGCCTGGTCAGGGGCAGTGGCAGGACAAGGGAGAGCGGGTTGGCAGGTTTGGGGAAGATGTGTCTGAGGTGAGAGAAAGGGTCTGGGCCTTCAGGAGAGGGAGGTGAGGACAGGCTGGAGGGGAGCATGCCAGGGAACCTCCAGGTCGAGGGCAGGGGTGATGGGATCAGAAAGTGGGGATTCTGGAACTGATTTAGAGCCAGGGCAGAACAGTACTGGGGAATGACGATGTCAGGCGACTGAGGGCACGTAGCCGGGAGGCCAGGCTGTTCCCAGGATATGGGCCCGTGGGCTGATGGCATGTTCACACTCCTGTCACAACCCCCGTGTCTGAGCCCCCGGAGCTCCTGGGGACAGGGCTGGTCCTCGGGCACAGAGCAGGCGCTGGTCACATGCCTGGCAGCTCCCCCACCCTCAGCGAATCGGTAAATTTGGAAAGCACCCACACTTACCTGCGGAAAAGGCTGTTGGTAGCAGGTACATTGGAATTTGCCGAGAGACTGCTACCAGATCAGAGACAGAGGCCAAGTGCATGGTTTTCTCCCTGTGACTTCACGTTGTCCTTTGTAAAACGTGGGCCTTGCTGAGAGATAAAGGGGAGAGGAGCAGAGCGTGAGGGAGACGCGAGCCAGCAGAGTGCCCCTCATTGTGCCAGGCACAGCGTAGGCACCCAACGATTATTTATGGAATGACGGGTCGGCTGAACGTAAAGGAGTGGCTGAGACTGCCTATTTGATGTCCCCATCCTTTCCCCATGGTCAGTGAATTTGCTTTGGGCTGAGCCAGGGTCCATTTCTAGATGGCCTTGGGCTGCAGGCACATGTTGGAGACTGCACACCTCAGGGCACAAAGGGAAATACCTGTCCTTACTCAAAAGTTACGGGAAGTTGCTAAATGGGCCAAAAGAAGAACCAGTGTGCCTGCTACTGTCTGTTCTCTCCCCACACTCTGGCTGTTGCTTCATGGAGGGTCAGAACAGGCAGATAAAATCCGTCTGACTCATGGCTCAAAGACACAGGAGTTAGAAACGCGACCCCACGGCAGCTCTGCCCACCCAGCGCCCTCTTCCACTGTGTGGCCCGGGGAGGCCCGGCCCGGATGGGCCCTCGGAGGCTTGTGCCCTGCTTGGCCAAGTGCTCTGGGCTTCCATTTTGAGACTGTATTCTGATCTCTCATGAGATCTCAAATCTGGGGTTTTTCTGGATGATGGGTCTAGATGTTTTCATCTTCTCTGACGAGAAGCTGGGTGTAAGTCAGGGAGGGCTGGAAACCCATGATCCTCCGGCCCTGCTCTCAGCCGCTGGCTTCACAAAGGAGCTGGGGTGGCGGCTTTCCTTGGAGGCCAGGCCCAGCCCCACAGCACCTCACTCGCTCCAATCTGATCTTGGTGAAGCAGCAATGTGGATGGGCAGCCTTCACCCCCACCCAACCTCGGGGGGCCTGGAGCCAGCCAGGGGTCAACCCCAGAGCCCCGAGGTCGAGTGGAAGCTCTCAGGCAGGCCATGGGACCCCCTGGAGACCCTCTCCTAGTCAGCAGAGAAGAGAACCAGGACAGGTTCCTGGATATAAAACACATCCTTCCTGGAGCCTGACCCTGGGCCCTTGCCCAGAGGTGATTTTAGATCATTGTTGTTGAATGTGTTCCAGAATTATTTGAGCAAATGAATGAATGAATGACATTGACACTGAGTCAGAAGCTTCAAACCCTGTACACTTTAAGAAAGCCCTTTACGGCCTCTTTCATTTCACCCAGAGACCCCACCTCACCCCACCTGTGGACAACCATGGCAGGCCCCTTCTCCCTCCAGGTCCAGAATGTCACACACACACACTCAAGTAGTACAAACTGGGCAAAAATGTAAGAACTCAATGTCACCTAATCATTTATTTTTAATTATGGGATTTTTCTAGTGTCTCAAAAGAAAATTACAACCCCAGACAAGCACATGTAAGTAAACAACATAAACCCTCTGGCAGCAAGCCCGCTGTGGGTGGGGAACCACCAGCAAGGGGAACGTGGCTCCCTCCACGAGTCCTGCAGCTGTTTCAGTCATTCCTGCTCCTCCGACCGCACCGCAAGTTGTGCAAGATGCTGTCGAAAGAGCGCAGGGTTGAAAGGCAGGAACCTCAGGTTCCAAACCCACAATGGCCCCAGTAGCCATGTGGCCTTGGGTGACCTTGGGACAGCACTGTTGGGCCGTCCTGTCTCCACCTGTAAGTGAAGGGTGGCCTTTAGCACTTCTGAGATTCCCACTGTACACACAGGCCTGACCAGTACCGCCGGGGAAGGGCTTAATGACTACAAATGGAAAGAAATGGCCTAACATGATTTTTGTCAGTATAACCCCAAACCTGGCTTAAGATTTGGTTAATAAGCTACCATTTTCCAACAAGTTCTTCAGGAGAGTTGGATAAAATGCATCTTTGTGAGGTCACAAGTCTCTGAATTTTCTCTCTCTCCAAGCCAATTTTTAGTTCCTGGGGTGAAGGGGAGAGAGGTAGAAATTAGAAGCAGGAGTAACTATGGGGGCAGGGGAGGGACCAATGTGACAGAATCACTGAGGGGGAGGCTTGTTGGTGTCACTTTGAGCTGAACCATCCCAGCTGTCTCGGATCTGTCTCTAGGTGGTGAGCCCTAGACATGGGTCCCTGCCCTTGGGTAGTGCCTGATGACAGTCGCCTGTGTCTGCCCAGAGACTGGATGCAAACCCAGACATGGCTTCCCAACCAGCCGCGGGCTGAGGCACCCTTGGACCACCTCTGCTTGAGCACAACTGGTGGTGTGCCTGTCCGCCTTGGAGGGAGGCCAGCCTCTGCAGGCAGACACGCAGGCAGGGGCCCAGGCCTTAGAACTCAGAGATGCTTGCTCTCACCCCCCGAGAACCTTGTCCCCATGGTGTTCTCATGTTCCTCTCAACACTCTTCAGGACTCAGGGGACATGAGAACCTGGGAGTCTCTTCGGGGAGGGTTTTCCCAGACTGGTTCTGAGGATGCTTACACACTTGTCCTAGGGTATGTGCCTTCTGAGTCCCTCTGACCCCCTGAGGGGACACAACCCTGAGGGCTGAACTGCTCAGCTTCAGAGTCAGGCCAGCTCTGCCCCTCTCCTACCTGTGGCTGTGGGAATGCTACCTGACTTCTGTTTCTTCTTTCATAAAATGAAAACAATAGGGCCAACGCCATAAGCAGTTATGCAGATTAGATGACATAATGCATGGAGAGCACTCGCCAAGCCCAGAGCTAGCTCACCTTTATCACGATGTCCCACAGAGCTACAAAACCTCTCCCAGATTAGACCAACAATAGCCCCAGTAAAATCTATCTTCCTGCTCAGGTCACATGACTGGAAGAGTCCAGGAACTCCAAAATAAAAGAAAGCCTTGGCCCTCCCAGGAAGTGGCCAATTCCAGGACTGAGTGCCCACAGCTGCTTTAGAGGTCATGGCACCCATCCCCTCAGTCCAGCTGAGGAAACAGGCTGACAGACAGCGAGTGACATGCCTGAGGCCACGCTGCGGGTCTGTGACTGTACTGGGACAAGAGGACATATCTTCCATTTCTTCTTGGTGTGGCCAGATTATTTTCTCTGATATTATTTGTGTTTAGAAGGTTGCGCTTTTTTTTTTTTTTTTTTTAAATCCTCACCCGAGGACATTTTTGTATTCATCTTCAGATAGAGTGGGAGGGAGAGAGGGAGGAAGAGAGAGAGAGAAACATTGACGATAGAGAGACACATCGAGTGGTTGCCACCCATACGACCCCAACCGGGGCCGGGGACAAACTGCAACCTAGGTACGTGCCCTTAGCAGGAACCAAACCCGGGTCTCTCTGGTCCGCGGGCCGACACTCTAACCGCTGAGCCAAACCGGCCAGGGCAGGTTGAGTTTTTTTCTTTCCCTTCCCGTTCCAAAAAGGTCTTGGATTGGTCCTGTTTGAGGATCAGGACCAGACAGAAGCCCTTCTCTCCTTAGTCTGTTTTCCTGAGCCTGGGCTCCTAGAAGACTGAGGGGAGTGTCTTGAAGATGCCTTAGGAAGGAAGAAATGATAGGGGGAAGGACCAGGGAAACAGGGGGTGGTGGGTAGGAAAAGGATGAAGACCCAAATTCTGCACCTCCAGGAAGGGGCAGGCCTCGGAGGTGGGGGCAGGACCCTGGGCACAAAGGCCTCAAGCATAGCCTGGGGGCAGAGTCTGAGCCTTGCAGGGCACCTGGGCCCATGAGAGTGGACAGCCCACAGAAGGGCCCCTTTCCTGAGCAGCCCCACAAACCTCCTGGATTCTGGGTGACCCTTACCAAGAGGGAGCCTATAATCACTACCATGGAATTTCCTCCCCATCAAGTAAGATGGGGGCTCAGGGTTGGAACTGAGTTGATCTCAGGAGCATTTCTTGCCCTCTTGGGATGGGAGATTGATATTCATACTGTCCACATAAGGCATTGCTCAGTCCCCTTTGCGACACCATTCCCTGTGATGGATGGTGCTTTACAAAGTGCCTTCACAATCGTCCATTCGGTCCCTGAGATTCTGCTGTTCACCAGATGAAAAAACTAGAACTCAGAAAATGGACCAATTTGCTTAAGTTCCCGTAGGTATGAGCTAGGACGAAACCCCAAGTCTCCTGACTCCTAGACGGTGCTCTTTACGCACATCGCTGCCTGCTCTGGACGGTGCCATGGAGAGCATCCCTCGCTGTCACCCAGGTTCCACAGCCCAAGGGCACATCTGGGCAGCCTGCCCTCCCTGGGCGACTCTGCCTTGGTAGCTACAGGATATAGTAACAGCTTCCTAGGTGCTCGCCTGACACTGACTGTATATCAGCTTGAATGGAAGTAAAGACCTAGATATTGACAAAACCCCTATAGCTGATTGGGAAATCAAAACAAAAAGTCCAACTGGTCAACAAACAGATGGAAAAATTGGTAAACCCAATAGCAATTAAGAAATGCCGCCCCGCCCTGGCCAATTTGGCTCAGCGGTTAGAGCGTTGGCCCCCGGACCAGAGAGTCCCGGGTTCGGTTCCCACTAAGGGCATGTACCTCGGTTGCAGTTTGTCCCCAGCCCCAGTTGGGTCATGTGGGTGGCAGCCAGTCAATATATCTCTCTCACATAGATGTTTCTTTCTCTCTCTTCCTCCCTCACTCCCTCCCGCTCTATCTGAAGATAAATGAAAAAAAAAAAAAAAAAGAAAGAAATGCCCACTAGCCCAGCCAGTGTGGCTCAGTGGTTGAGCGTCGACCCATGCACCAAGAGGTCGCCAGTTCAATTCACAGTCAGGACACCTGCCCAGGTTGTGGGCCCAATCCCCAGTGAGGCATGCAGGAGGTGGCCAGTTGATGTTCTCTCTCATCAATGTTTCTATCTCTCTCTCTCCTTTCCTCTCTCTAATATCAATAAAGAAAAAACATTTAAAAAAAAAAAAAAGAAATGCCCACTAAATTTGTTATTGTTGTTGCTGTTATGCCTAGTATACTGGCAAAGTCTTTTTTCCTCTATAGTATTGGTGAAAATACAAATTAATACAACTTTTATATGCATACACCAAAAAGCCTTAAAAGTATTCACACCCTAAATACAACATGGTATCTTGGATTGGATCCTCGAGTGGAAAAGGGACATTAATAAGAAAACTATTTGAAAGTCAAACAAAGCCCGGCCAGTGTGGCTGAGTGGTTGAGCATCGACCCATGCACCAAGAGGTCGCCAGTTCAATTCCCAGTCAGGGCACATGCCCAGGTTGTGGGCCTGATCCCCAGTGAGGGGCATGCAAGAGGCGGCCAATCGATGTTCTCTCTTATCAATGTTTCTATCTCTCTCTCTCCCTCTCCCTTCCTCTCTCTCTAAAATCAATAAAGAAAGAAAAAAAAAAAGAAAGTAAAACAAAGCCTGGGGTTTCGTTAATAGTAGCATACCAATGTTAATTAGTTTTGACAACTATACTCTGGTTAGGTAAGATACTATCTGGGCAAGGGGTATATAGGAAGTCTATGTACTATCTCTGTAAATCTAAAATTATTTCAAAACAAAAGGTTTAATTTTTTAAATACTCACATTCTTTTACCCAGAATTTTACTTCTAAGAATTTATCTCAAAACTTATCAGAGATGTAGATGGACATTTACGTACAAGGATATTACATCACTTATGATAAGCACAAAACTGCAAATTATCTACATGTCTAAGAATATCAGGTTGGCTAAATAAGTTACAATGTATCCAGTAATGATAGAAGGTGGTCACAAAGAATTACATTATAATAATATTTATTAACATGGAAAATGCCTAAAATAGATGGTAAAGGAAAGAATTAGGATACAAAATATGTATATTTTAAGCTCAATACAATTTTTAAATGATGTACATAAGCAAGAAGGAAATATACCAATATATTAAAGGTAGTTATTAATGGGTCAGATAGAGTGAATTTTATTTTCTTCTGAATACCTTGATATATATTATAAATTTTCTACAATGAACATGTTATTTACAATCGCGGGGGGGGGGGGGAATCAAAAATCCCCAACCCATGGCAGTTCCTCAAAATTTTAATCACAGAATTACCATATGACCTGGCAATTTCACTACTAGGTATATACTCGAGAGAACCGAAAACAGAGGTCCACAAAAAACACACCAAACAAACAACAAAAAAACCTTGTACATGAATGTTCATAACAATAATAGCCAAAAAGTGGAAATAACCCACATGTCCATCAGGACACACAAGATGTGGTCTACCCATGCAATGGAATATTCATCAATAAACAGGAATGAAGTACTAATACATGCTTCAACATGGTTGAACCCTGAAAACGTTGTTAGTGAAAGATGCCAGACACAAAAGGCCATTTATGATATGATTCTAGTCATATGAAATGTTCGGAATAAGCAAATACATAGAAGTAGGAAGTAGATTAGTGGTTGCCAGCTTCTGTGGGGGGTGGGTAGGGAGTGACTGCTAACGGTCCAGAGTTTCTTTTTGGGGTGATGAAAATGTTCTGGAATTAGATAGTGATGATGGTTGCACAACCTTGTGATTATACTAAAAAAAAAAAAATCACAGAATTGTACACTTTAAAGGGTGAATTTTGTGGTTTATGGATTGTTATCTCAAAACAAAAAAAAAGAAAAGAAAGAAAAAGAAAATATTCCCCTATCCAAATGCCACATGTCATTGCCACTCATAGTTTTATTTTTTTTTAAATGTTTTGCCCGGCCGGTGTGGCTCAGTGGTTGAGCGCCGACCCATGCACCAAGAGGTCGCACATGCCCAGGTTGTGGGCCCGATCCCCAGTGGGGGGCATGCAGGAGGTGGCCAATCAGTGTTCTCTCTCATTGATGTTTCTATCTCTCTCTCCCTCTCCCTTCCTCTCTCTCTAAAATCAATAAAGAAAAAAATTTTTTAATTGTTTTCCTTACTTGTAAATGATGCTCAGGCTGGTAGAAGCCCGCTGCTCCCCAGCCAGGCCCTTGTAGGCAGAGCAGGCAGCTATCTGTTTATGTGGTGGATGGAATCCTGAGCAGGTGATTGTAACTGGAACTCTCTCCCCAGTCAGTTCCTTCCTCCTCACCAGTTTGTTCATTTGTTCATTTGTTCCTTCTTTCCGTCTCCCTCCTATAGTAGAGCTACACTGACTGGGGGGGTCACTATGAAGAGCTAATCTTTAGCCCAGCCAGTGTGGCTCAGTGAACTGACCATTGTCCATGGACTGAGAGGTCCCAGGTCGATTCCTGGTCAGGGCACATGCCTGGGTTGTGGTTCAATCCCCAGTGAGGGGCATGCAGGAGGCAGCCAATCAATTTCTTTCTCACATCAATGTTTCTTTCTCTCTCTCCCTTCTTCTCTCTCTAAAAATCAATAAAAACATTTTTTTTTAAAGAGCTAACCTTTAGAGTTACCCTTTGAAATAGACACCATGCCATTAAATCTCCCCTATAAAAAACAAGTTTCCTGGAATTTAAATTTACCGCCTGTGTGGGAATTGATTGATTGAGCCTTCTACCATACAGCTGGCTGAAAGGGAAGGAGAGACACAGGAGATCAGCTTTACTAAGAGCAAAGGGAAAGGAAAGGCCGCTCTCAGAATGGACACTGGCACTGGGAATGTCCCTGCGAGTCAGGGACCTGAAATCGTGGTCATTCCGCCCAGTGTTGCTCACACCAACAGAATGAAACTGTGTTTGGTAAAGCAGATCAGAAACTTTATTCTTTGGCCAAGGAATGGAGAAGGACAAGCTTGTGCTCTAAAGATCCCTTCTGCCCAATTCTGGGGAGTTAGGAAAGTCTGGGTTTAGGGTGAGTTGGTGGGTTCAGGGGCAGAGCTTTTTGAGAAAAGGATGGAGAGTTCTCATACTCCCAAGGAAGCATGAGCAGTTCTCATACATGCTTGGAATATGCCTAGCTGAACATGGCATGTCTCATTTTAATGTTAAATCTCCACCCCTGGGCATGATTGTTAGAATGTTAATGAATGCAAGTTCATCAAAAGGTCGCTTGGGACATCATCTGAGGGCGAACTCTAGCTCCCTAAATTCCCAGTGGGACTGTTAGCACAGAATCCAAACCAGCCAATGAAACTCCATCTGAAGATCACACAAGGAGGCTGGTACTACTTCTGCCCAAAAGCAGCCTTCGTGTTTCTGAAACTCCGGGACCAACTTTCCTAGCCTTCCTAAGGTCTCAGAATCTACCTTTTCTTTAAGTCTGTGAGCAAAAACTCTTACAACAAATAACTTTTTTTTTTTTTGGCTTATGTTGGCTACAGTCAAACTAATAAGGTATGCAAAACATGATGCCATGGTACTAACAATTCCCATTATTTACTGAGTGTACCATGTGCCAAGAACAGTGTAGGGCCCATCACATACAGTAATCTAATTCTCACTCCACAGATGCAGAAAGTAGGACTGCTCAGAGAGATTAATACCATGTCTATAGTTCTACACTTAAACAAGATAGAAAGGAGATTCAAGTCCAGTTTGATCTAGCTTCCAAGTCTAGGCTCTTTCTCTTCTTCCTTCCTTCCCTCTCTTCCTTTTGGATTTGAACATTGGGGCAGAGAACTGACTATCCAAATATTTCAGTTCATGGCACTTAATCACTATTGGTCCATGCAAAGCCCCTCTCTTGTTTATTTACCAAGTTATTATTTTATTCTTCTTCCCGCCATATTGCAGCACCTTCCCAACGCTCAGGATTGTGGCCACATGTGATAAGGTCTGGCCTCTCACTGACAGGCTCTCCAGATAGTTGGGAGAGTCAAACCTTGGGTTTATTTCCTTGAGGATCAAAATCCAGTTTGACCTGGTAAACTTTTCCAGGTGACTCTCCAGCACTCCCGTCTGTTGGTCAACCCGTCCTCCCTGCTGTGGGCTCAGCTCTGGGCTGGGCTGAAATGTGGAATTGGTAAGAAAGGGAAAGACCCAGTCTTCACCCTTAGGAAGTTTAAAATTCATTTATCTGTCCACTCAACAAATATTTATGGTGCACTGACTTCATGTGCCTGGTGCAGAGATAAAAAGATGAATGCAACAGTTGGTGTCCTCTGAGAGCTAAAGCCTCGTTGGAGAGAAGACAATGAAGCAATTAGACCCGTGTCACAAGGCTGTGGTAGGGAGGTGCAGGAAAGTCAGGAACCCAGGCCTGGGCATGGCTCAGATAGTAATGTTAATCCAGGAGTCAAGAGTAAATAAAATCTGTAAGTACAATTGTTTCTGCTCATATGCCTCAGCATCATACAACAATGATGGGTGGGATTTTCATCAGATTTGGAAGGGAAGTGTAGGATAGCTAAACTTAAAATGCAAACTTTACGGCATGTAATAAATTAAATGTGAGAAGCCCAGGGGCACACGGCAGAGAAGAAAGCAGTCATCTTAGACTAGACGTGCGGAGACTGGGGCCAGGGGAGGCCTGACTGTAGGTCTGTCTGACTATCAAATGGGACAGAGAGGCCCGTACGCATTTACCTTCACTGGGGAATACAGGCCCGTACGCATTTACCTTCACTGGGGAATACAGGCCCGTACGCATTTACCTTCACTGGGGAATACAGAGTGTCTAATATGAATCCCAATCAAAAGATTCAGCGCAGAAGTCTCTGACCTGCAGGCAGCAGTCCTAGCTGGGCTGCCTCCCACACGGGTCACTCTACATGTGGCTGGGATAAATGGAAGTGGGGGCAGTTTAGCCATCAGTGGTGACATCCTCCTGAGTAGCCCAGCTGCCCAGCAGGTGAAAAGGCAGCAGTGGGCACCCACCCCCCACCCTAGGACAGAATCTGCTCACTAGAGGCTGTCCCCTGGGGTAGGTGAAGACCTCTTAAATCAGCTAGTCCTTATGGGGACACCAAAAAGGTTCTTTAACTCAGACCCATGTGTCCCCAGCCCAGCTGTGTTGAGGGAGGAGCCATACTCAGAAGTGAATGACAGCTTCCCAGACCTCATCCACGCAGCAACCACAGGAGGTTCTGACATCAGTCTCCAGCCGCCCTCACTCAGGGCCTGGGGAGCACTGGACCACACATGAGGACATCAGAACCCCCTTCTGGGGGCCTCACTGCTGGTCTCATGCTGACTGGGACCACTGATTGGGGCCCGGGTCGTGCGTGCCAGGAGAGTGGGAGGCGACTGTGAGGTCACTCGGTGGGGAAGACTCGTCCTGCTCCATGCTGGGCGGAAGAGGAGCCCATCTGTGCAGTACCACAGCACATGCTGCGGAACACCCTCTCCCCTCCCCTGCTGGCGCAGATGGCACAGGGCTGGGCCGGGCAGGGAAGGGGAGTTAGAGTGGAGAGATAAGCCCTGCAGATGTCCTGGGCCTGCCTTTGGGCCTTGAGGGATGGGCCACCTTGGGTTACGAAGAAAGGGAAAGGAGCAGGGATGGTGTCCCAGGGTGAGGGAGCAGCCTGAAAAAAGGTGCAGGGGTGGGAACAGGGCATCTGACCAGAAGTCCAGCCTACGTGAGGAGAAGGCACCAGGAAAAGGAGTCCTGGAGAATAAGACACTCTCAAGCCCCCACCCTGTCAACCTGCTGGTTCCTCCCAGCCTTCCCCTGCAGCACTGGAGGCAGAAGATGCCAATGTTTCCCCAAATGTCTCATACTCTGGGCATCTTCTATCTCTTCTCCAAACAGCCACGCTCCAGATCCACAGAAAACAAGGGCGGCTTTTCACGTCCCTTCCTTCCCATTCCTCTGGGACTCCTGACTCTTACTTTGGCTCTGGATGACTTCTTTCATGGAAAAAAAGTCACCACACACACACACACACACACACACACACACACACACACACACACACACAGCCCTACACCTGCTTAAAACTCTCCAATTGCCCTGGCTGGTGTGAGTCAGTGGTTAGAGCACTGGCCCAAGTACCAAAGGGTTTCAGTTTCAATTCCCGATCAAGGGCACATACCTGGGTTGCAGGTTTGATCCCAGGTCCCAGTCAGGGCACATGCAGGAGGCAACTGATTGATGTGTCTCTCTCACATTGATATTTCTCTCTCTTTCTTGCCTCTTTACTCTCCCCGCCCCTCTCTTCCACTCTCTAAAAAAAAAAAAAAAAATCAGTGGAAAAAATATCCTCGGGTGAGGATTAAAAAAACACAAAATTCTCCAATGACTCCTCATTGCCTGTGGCAGAAAACCCCAAATCCTTTCTCTAGGCTGGCCCCCACCTGCTCCCTGGCCCCTCCGCAGGCTGGCTCAGCCACTCCAGCGTCTCTCTCCCTGCTGCCCCTTGCTTCGGGGTCTTCCACACCTCCTGGCCTTTGCCTGTTCTGTCTCCTCTGCTGAGAAGGCCCTCGGCCAGCAAGCTCCAAATTCAGTATCATTTCCTCACAGAAGCCTTCCCTCCCCTCCTGGTCTAAACCAGGTACCCCCTTTTCACCCTCTCTCACCAGACTGTTATTTTCTGTCACACCACTCATCCCACTTTCTATAACTGCATGTCTCTTATTTCCTGCTCACTCGCCACACTGGAGGGATCTGCTTCTCAAGGCGAGGTCTCTGTTTCATTCACCCTAATTCACCAGAGCCCAGCACACATACTGACTGTGTATTTGTTTTCTAAATATTTAAATGACACCCCTCTGGCTGTAGGGTGAAAATCTAAGCTCTGGGCACAAAGACCTTTCACAATCTGACCTTCACCTGCTCTCCTGCCTCATGTCCCTCAAGTTGGTCAACCCCACTCTGACCTCTTTAAGAACCCTGGACTCCAGCCAGACCAGGCTCCTTGCTATTTTTTTTATCCTCACCCGAGGATATTTTTCCATTTATCCTTAGACAGAATAGGAGGGAGGGAGAGAGGGGGAGAGAGAGAGAGAGAGAAACATCGATGTAGAGAGACACATCGACTGGTTGCCTCCTGCGTGACCCTGACCAGGGCCGGGGACGAACCGCAACCGAAGTACGTGCTCTTGGCTGGAATCGAACCTGGTTCTCATTGGTCCGTGGGCCGATGCTCTAACCGCTGAGCCAAACCGGCCAGGGCGGCTCCTTGCTATTTATTTATTTATTTTTTTAAACATAATCTGCTTCCTCATCTCCATACTTTCCTATAGGCTTTTCTCTCAACAGAGAATGGCAAACTCCTATTTATCCTTCAAGACCCATTCCAACATCCTTTCTGGACACCCCGTGGGCAGTGTACCCTGTCCCTCCTCTCCTGCCTCCCCACAGCAGGCTGTCCCCTTTCTTGTTCTCCATTAAACTCTTGGAGGCACCCTCTATCCCTCTTCATCTCAAGTGCCTATTATAGGTCTTTGCACATAGTAGGGCCTCAAAGTAAAGATCCTACATGCTGAATGGTTTCTACTCAGCAAATGTGGGCTTCCTTGTAAGGCAGTTAATCCCCTGCCATGGGGAATTCTTTAGGCTGAGGCTACAGACCCTGTACGACAAATGTTTTTCAAATGTTTTGGGACCATTGATACATGCACATAAATATCACACCAAAAAATGCTTCACAATATGGCACTTCTCCTTTTTCCCATGTGGTACACCCTGGTATTTTCAGTGTTTCATTTTTCATAAATGCTCATTTTAACCACTAAAAATTGGTTACATGAGCCACAAATGGGTAGGGAGACCAGAGTTTGAAAAACAGTCATATGCTGGCCAGCACGTTGGCTTCCCCGACCTCCAAAGCTCACCACTGCCTCTTTAATGCCGCTCCTTGACACCAGTGGGCACTCGAAGTAACTTAACCCATCAAAAGGGTGGTTCTCTTAGAACTGAGCAGGGGCTAGAAAGGGAAGGTTCTGTTGACTGGGTGCCAACTTCAGGTAGGAGGGCTCCCTGATACAGCTGTCCAGAGACCAAGGCCTCCCATTCATTCAACTCAACAAATACGTATCATCTACTATGTCCTGAGCGTGGTCCTAGTCTCTGGGGATACCGCATGAACAAGAGATTTTATTTTAAAAACCTGCTATATGGTGAGGATGGGGAGGTATTGTAACCCTGTGCATGGAATGTAAAATGGTGCAGCCTCTGTGAAAGACAGTATGAAGGTTACTCAGAAAGTTAAACATAGCCCTGGCCAGTGTGGCTCAGCTGACTGGAGCATTTTCCTGTATGTCAGAAGGTAGTGGGTTCGGTTCCCAGTCAGGGCACATATCTACGTTGCAGGTTCAAACTGTTCGGGGCACATGCAGGAGGCGACTGATCGATGTTTCTCACATCAATGTTTCTCTCTCTCTCTCTCTCCTTCTCTCTTCCTCTCTCTCTAAAATAAAAATATATATATACTTTTTTTTTTTTTAAAGTTAAACATAGAATTATCATGTCTGGGTATATACCCAAAAGAATTGAAAGCAGGAACTAGAACAGATATTTGTAGAGCAATGTTCATAACAGCATTATTCACAATAGCCAAAAGGTGGAAGCAACCCAAATGTTCATTGATAGATGAATGGATAAACAAATGTAATATATACACACAATGAAATATTATTCAACCTCAGAAAGGAAGGAAATACTGACGTATTCTACCACATGATGAACCTTGAAGACACTGAGCTAAGTGAAATAAGCCAGACACAAAAAGACAAATATTGTGATTCCAGTTATATGAGGTTCCTGGAACAGGCAAATTCATAGAGTAGAATAGTGGTTGCCGGGAACTGGGGGAAGGGCAGAGGGGGAGTTATTGTTTGATGGGTGTAGGCATTCAGTTTGGGATGATGAAAAAGTTCTGGAAATAGATGGTGTGTAAAACAATGTTGCCACTGAACTGTACACTTAATAATGGTTAAAACAGTAAATTTTATGTTATGTATATTTTACCATATATTTTTTTAAACCTGCTACATGGACCTTATGTTCTAGAGGCACAGACCTGGTGAAGAGCTCATTAACAAAGAGCAGGACTAACTCTCCCCGCCTCAGAGCAGGGACATAAACTACATCTGGTTCTGCAGAATCTGGGTGGGGTGGTAGGAGGGGGTCAAGAAACAGGTCACACACAGGTGCCCCCACACTCTCCTCATACAGAATACTTCCCCTTGTAACTGTCTTCATTTTTAAGCATGTTCAGATAAAATTTTGTCTGGAGAAAAAGGCCCCCACATGGATCCACCAGTCGTAACAAGGGTGCTGATCTGGTAGAAGCTGATGATGGGCAGCTGTGCATGGAGGGGCAGGGGTGTATGGAAAATCTCTGTACCTTCCTCTTAATTTTGCTGTGCACCTAAAACTGTTCTTTAAAAAAAAAAGGGGGTCTTTAGAAAAAAAAAAGGCCACTGCTGCTCAAAAACTTTTTTTCCCCTAAACACTGCCTTCCTTCTCTAAGATGACCACTGGTTGAGAGACGCTTCCATAAAGAGAGAGCAGGCAGGGACCACTTTGCAGGAGGGGGTCCCCCTGAGTACTCGCAGGCAGGCAGGCGTTGGCTTTGTGAGGAGGGTCTTGTGAGTGGGCAGGGGTCTGAAGAGCAGGAGACTGGCCTGGAAGGATAGGGCTCTCAGAGCCCTTTTGGCCCTTCTAGGCTGGGGTGGTCAGATATCAGATCTCTGGCTCCATCTCCTCCCAAGGGCAGGGTTCTCCGCTGAGTCACCTCTGGTCTTGCCCAGGGTGGGGTGTGGAAACGGCACCCGATTTTGGCCTTGGAAACCTTGGCTTCAAGTCCCAACTCTGCCCTTTATAAGACACTTAATGTCCCAGTCTGTTTACTTAGCTATAAAATGAGGATGACCTGACACCTCCCAAGATATGATGTACATGACACCACCGGAGGACATCCAGCACAGTGCCAGGCACAGAGAGGGTGTGCACAGGAAGCTTTAGTGTTCGGGCCCTAAAGCTAAGGATGTGGGCCCCAGCTGTGCCTGGGAGGCCCCAAGGCGGGGCCCTGCACCCTCAGACCTGCCCAGCTGTACTGGCTAGTTCTAGCGTTTTTCAGGGTACAGAAGGGGCACCTCATGCACGGCTGCCCCCACAGCAAACAGCCAAGAGAGCATAGGACCAACAAGGCAGCAGCCTTGATATGCCTGAAAACGCTTTGGAACTGAATCATGGTTTCAGGAGCTGGTTTCCGAGGAAGGAAGCCCCAGCCCAGACTCCCAGGAGCCTTCCCCAAACCCCTTCTCCACATGTGACAGTTCTCCACCTTCCACACTGGGCTGTGACTTCTTGAAGGCAGGGATCCAACATACTCATCTCTACTCTCCCCGCACACAGAGCTTACTAACTGTGTGATGAATCAGTGGTGGTGACAATGATGGAGGCGGTGACAATCACAGCAGCTATCTGGTACATGGCCCTTACCACAGGTGTGGCACCATCCTAAGTGCCTTGCTTTAACTCGTCTAAACCTCACAAAAGTCCCAACAGGTGTATACTATTGCCATGATCCTTATTTTTAATGATGGGATGGAGGTGCAGAGAGTAACTTGCCAACGGTCACACGCCAAGTGACAGAAGAACTTGAACCCGGATGCCTCAGTCTGCCCTTTTACTGCTACTTCAAAGTGCTGACTCCTTATGGGGCAAAGGGGTGTCTAGGGAAGGGACTTTAGAATCCTCAGGCCACTTTCTTAGTAGGCTCTGCAGTGCCCTTTGAGATGTCCCTGGCAAGGGGACCATCCCAAGACTGTTCAAACCTTCCACTGACAGGAAGGTCCAGGGCATCTTTCTCAGATGGAATCCAGGCCTGCTTCCCTCTAATGTGGCCCGCCCTGTAGAAATACAGAATTGTCCCCTCCTTCACCCTCAGGTGGCTCTTCAGGCATCTGGACTCACCTCTCTGCCCCCAGCTGATGGTCCCTGCCTCATCACCTACTCCTCTGTCTGCAGACCCTCTCCCTCCTGGTGGCCTCCCCTGAATGTTTCCTACTTGGTTTGTCTTCAAGACCCTGTGCCCCACACTGGACACCCATGTGGTCTGAGGGCTGCATCCCCTCCTTTGTCCTAGGTCCACAGTCTGGTCTGCGGAAAACCAGTCCCTGGGGCCCTCTACAAACCCACCTCTGTGTACCTGGATGAGTAACTTTGTTGAACCTAAATATAAAATGCTACATTTTCTCTTGTAAAATTCCCTCCTTTTTTCCATCGTAACAAAACTGGTTTGACTCCTGACTTTGCCACCCCTGAGTCACATCACTTGTCCCTCCTAGGCCATATCATCTGTAGCCTAGAGAAGCCTACCTGTAGGGTCTTTATTATTATTATTATCATTGTTATTATTTTAATCCTCACCTGAGGATATTTTTTTCCATTGATTTTCAGAGAGTAGAAGGGAAGAAGGGAGGGGGGAAGAGAGAGAAAGAAACATCGATGTGAGAGACATATTGATTGGTTGCTTCCCACACATGCCCCAACCAGGTCTGGAGATCAAAAATGCAACCCAGGTATGTGCCCTTGACTGGGAATAGAACCCTCAACCCTTCATGCGTTGGCCAACCTCTATTTTTTTTTTTTTTTTTTTTAAATTGCTGAACAGGACAGGTTTCAGTTTCCTCATCTGTGTTTTTGTTGTTGTTGTTTTTTAATCCTCATCCAAGGACATTTTTCCTTTGTTCAGATAGAGTGGGAGGGAGAAAGAGGAAGAGAGAGAGAGAGAAAGAGAAACATCAATGTGAAAGGGACACATCGAGTGGCTGCCTCCCGCACGACCAACCAGGGCCAGGGACAAATTGCAACCGAGGTACGTGCCACTAGCGGGAACTGAACCCAGGTCTCTCCGGACCACAGGCCGACGCTCTAACCGCTGAGCCAAACCGGCCAGGGCCTCATCTGTGTTTAAATCTAGGACTAATAAATGGATTTGTCTCTGGTTAGACCACACCTCTCCCCAGAGGTGCTGATTCAGGGGTGCCAGTCGACCTAGATGAATGTGACAGGGGGGGAATGTGAAAGGTAGACTGCCCCGGGAAGGAGTCGAGGGGGTTCCACTAAAAACTCCTCTACTGTTGGGAGCTTCATTTCACCCCATATGATCTTTGTTACTTTCTCCCTCAGTTTGAGGACTATTCTTAAGGGAGGCAGAGTTGAAAACAAATGGGAATTGGGAGCTGTTCTTTCTTTCTGACAGTAACACTCCACACCTTCCCCTAGCAGAGAGCCTGTCTTCGCCCTGCTCGTCCTCTTGCTACATTTATTGAAACAGACTTCAGTAAAGAAACAGACAAGCAGCCTCTGTGCTGGCCAGGCTTCCTTTACAATCAATGCTAATTCTAGACTTCGGTCCTTCTGGATGTTCTGACATGAACATATTGCACGTCAGGTATCACGTACATGTGAAAAACCAGTAGGGTCATTGAAAATCTAAGCTCATCTGTCTTCTTCTTTTGACACCCACCCCCCGTTAAAGTCATTTGTGACCCTATCATCAGAATCTAACTTCCACTAGTTAGAATGTTTCAGACTGGGTGGTTTTTCTCTACCCCTCACAATATTATATTCCTACTGAAGAAAAGAATTCTATTAGGCAGTTTCTTCGAGCCACCTCTTGACCAAGCCCTCCTTCATTTCTGGCCTTGGGGACATATCAAGGAATGGCTTTGCAAACCTCTGAAATCTTGTCACAGATTTTTTATATTGTACCTTAGTTTAAGATTGCTATTCTCCCCCATTAGGAGAAACGGTTTCATCATTTTGTAATCAAAACAGCATTTGCAAATATCAACAATAGATGTGTAACGCATTATGCATGCATACTATATCAGCGACGTTCAACTAGTGCGTCACAAGAATTTTTAAAACATGCAATACCTGATTATTTAGTCAGGGGCACTGACCTCTTTTCCCTTAGATTGTCAAATAAGAGAGTGACACTAGCCAACATAACAATATCCATCTGGTGTGAATGAATCAAAAGTATACCTTTTTTTGTTGTTGTTGGACTGGCAAAAAATAAAACATTTTTTGGTGTGCTGCAGAATTTTAGTAATGAGTTTGTGTGCCATGAGATGACAAAGGCTAAAGATTGCTGCACTATATGATAATCTACTGTTAAGACAGAAACTCCTGGTAGAATGACACATCTCCAACCCCACTGTCTTCCACTTAATGTCTGCTTTATCAGATGCTGTGGAATACATAATCTTTGTCTCAGAAATACCTGGCTTTTCTTTAAGGTCCCCTCACTGGCTGGAACACCCCTACAGTCACCTGAGGTGACTCACAGAAGCAGATCTGGGGATCAGGTGGCCAGGGAGCCAGGACAGGACAGGCTACTGAAGAAACAGAGACCTGGCCCTGCCTTGGTGAGTGGGCTGCCTCAGGCAAAGCAGTGAAAAGGATGGAATTTGTCCTCCAAGCACACCCCACACACACTGCTCCCTAGAAACCTACCCCAGCCCAAATAGTCAGTGGCTTTGTCCTGCCCTCTGGTCATTTAGGCCACCCCACCCAGGCCTGCCATCCCCAGGGAGTGTCCAGCTCAGAGTCCCCTCTCTACACCTGTCTTCAGTGCCTCAGGGAGACACTGCCAGCAAGCTTTCAGATTGGAAAAAATGTATTGGCAAATTCACATTGGTGAACAAAGGAATCCAACACTAACGGAGGGGTTTCAGGCCATGAGGCTGACTAGAGCGTGGGGGTGAGGGGAGGGGGAGATCCTGCCCCGTTACCTGAGATCACAGTGTGCCTCAAACCCATGAGGGGTATGACTAGCCCTAACCAGGAGCAGCTCAATAGCACTGAATTTATACAGAACCACCAAGGTTCCCATGAATTACTTTTTCAAAAAAGTGAAACTTCAGTTGCCAAAACACTGTTTTAACCAATTTAAAGGGAAATCTTGCTATAATGTGGCCCAGGGTTCCCTAACACCTTAAAAAAAACCCTTTTCCACTGAAGTGTTCATTGTTATCAGCATTCCCTATGGAACCAGACACTAATGGGACTGCTTCCTTCTTAGTGTTTCTGTCCTTCCCCATGGCCTCCACCTTCCTGTTATCTACACACTGGTCTCTAAAAACCACCTCCCGGGCCATTTTTCTTCTGCAGTGTGTTGGGAAATCAGAGAGCCACTCTTGTTAGGATAGTGTACTAATAAGCGTCAACAGAGTTTGAGTCCCAGACTGGTAAAACACCTGGTTTAGATGCAGGGATTTTGATGTAGCTGTTTCTGTGGGTTCTGTTTTCAGTAACTCTCAGCTCAGGACTAAAGTCCAAAGGGAAAGGGGGCTCCAAGACTTGCTCCCTCCAGGAATGCTTCCTGTATGTATGTATCTTTCCCTCTCCGGCTGGTCAGATGTCTCCACTGATGCTGCATGTGGAAGCTCCATGTCGTGCCCTTCCTCTGGGATTCATAGCCCCACAGGTGATGCCACTTGTGAGCCCCGCTAGGCCTAGGAGCTTTGCCTCCATGAGGAGCCTCATCAAGAGGGCTGAGATATTCGGCCCGGCAGCCCCTGACACGGACCTGACATTTTTCTCTCAGGTGTCTGGAGTACTTTAGAGACTTTCCACGTCCTTCCACAGCAGGAGACAACATCTGTGACCATAGCCACTTTATGGCACAACCACCTGGGGCCCTGAAAGGAGCCTCCACGGACAGAGCAGAGCATCACCAGGTGGGCCACCACCAGGAGCACATGGCTGCCGGAACCATCATCTACCAGTTCTTCAAGGAGCCCAGAGGGTGATGTCTGGACAGGGCCACTTGGCCTGTATTTGGAACTGTTCTGAGTAGCAATGATCTCACTGTGCATTTTTTACCCTGTGCACTGTGATGCATTACTGAGTTATGAAATCATTTTAGTGGGTAACAACCAGTATTTTTCTTTAAAAGAATAAATAAAACAGGATAGAAAGTATCCACGTGCATCACACACAGTGAGGACAGGTACTGTTTTGACAAAACACTTGCTTTGGTTTTGTGTATTGGTATGTAGGTGTGTGCAGTGGCTGGGACATGAGATCTGTTTCTCCCTGGGAGTGGCTGGCAAGGAAGTATGAGATGCAGTGAGCTGACTCACATCCATCCTGCAGCTACGTCTTCCTGAGATCCATCCCTGCCACCTCCACCGCCGAGTGGGAAGCCAAAAGGAATCTGTTCAGGGCCCTAGAACTGCCTCACCTGGAAGATGCAGGAGTCAGGGAAGCCTTCTTGGAGGAAGTGGGGTTTGCTCTGTCATGAACAGAAATAAGAAACAGGGAGAGGGAGTGGCAGGGCAGAAGGAAAGGCACGGACACTGTCTTGTCCTGTGGAAGAAGGAGTGGGGCACACAGGGACCGGGAGAAGCCTGTGAGGGACAGCTGTAGACACCTGCCTTCTTGGGGAAACAAACCGAGGGGCCAAGGCTAGAGGGTGAGAGAAGAAAAGCCCATTTGATTTCAAAGACCCATTTTCAAAGTTATCTTTGGGTGTACTTGATAGTGGGGCAGTTGAGTGGGGTATCAGGCCTCGTGTCCCTATCTCTCATTGATCCAGTGAATGCATCCTAACAGGGTCTGCTTTTCTTTTGTCAATTTAAATTTAACTTTTAATTAATTAAAATAAAAAATCTAGTTCCTCAGTTACACTAGCCACATTTCAAATACTCAATAGCCGTGTGTGGCCAATGGCTGTCGTATTATATAGCACAGAAGAACATTTCCATCAATGCAGAAAGGTTTATTGGACAGGGATGTTCTAGAATGAGCAAATAAATAATTCATTCCAGGTTCACCTTCCCTCAGGAAAGCAACATCTTCCATTATTCCTATTACACCTGTAGTTCTAAGTGCAAATGTTTCTGGAAGAAGTAAGTACTGAAATGGCTGAAATTCTTACCAAAGAGTAACTGGTTGATCTCAAGGGCCTGAAGAGAGTCATAGTCTAAGAAGCCATCCACGAGAGGCTGAGTATGTATGACAGCTTGGGGGTGAAGGGATGTCGGAAAATAAGATGCTGTCCCTAACTGAATGTCCCATCTGAGGATACTGATGGATAGGAATTAAGCTCCTCCACCAGAAGATGTGGAAAACTGAGTTCTATGCGGAAAGGAAGTGACTCATAGTATTCATCTTCAAGTGAGAAGACTGAGTTCATTCCCTCACGGTCCTTAGCAAGGGGGGAGAAACAAGCTCTTTTCTATTTCTAGAGAGGGAATAAGAAGTGAATGAAGGTTCACCAGGTGGACGCTTGTGAACTTGGCCCTCTTCTGTCCTCTATATTCACTCAAAGACCAGGCCCATGCTTTATTTATCTCCTTCACACCAATGACTCCCTGACAAGCACCACAGGCCCAGACCTAGAGATCCAAATACTAACTTATTTCCACCAGGAGCCTCCACTCAACAATCCTGAAAGGAATTATAAAAATCTCTGGCCTGCTGCTCTTCCTCTTCCTTTATCTCCTACTCTGGCTCATCCTCCACCTGCTCGCTCTGTTGTCCAGGTCAGCACCCTGTGAGTCACCCCAGATTCTTCCCCATGCTTCTCTGCTCCCCCACTCAAAGTCCCCACATCTTGGTCACCTCTGCAGTCTGCCTTGAATTGGCCCTGCTTGATCCTCTCTAGCACTCACCACCACAGGGTCTACCCGCTGGCCCTCCTGCTTCCAGTCACAGCCACCTCCAGCACAGTGATTCTTAACCATGAATAAGCAACAGAATGACCAGGAGAGGAGTTCAAAATCTAGATTCTGACCCAGTACACCTGGCCAGGATGAGTATGTGTATTTTGCAAAAGTGCCCCAGGTGATTCTGATGCATATCCTTCATTAAGAACCACTGCCTCCTCCTCCTCCTCCTCGTTATTAATAACAAAAACAACAATTAACATTTTTTGTGCACTTACATATTCTACTTCATGCAATCTTCATGACAACCCTGTAAGGTAGGAGCTATCATCTACTGACTCCCATTTTACAGTTGTTAAAACTGAGGCACAGCCCTGGTCGGTTTGGCTCAGCGGTTAGAGCATCAGCCTGCGGTCCAGAGAGACCTGGGTTCGGTTCCCACTAAGGGCACATACCTCGGTTGCAGTTTGTCCCCGGCCCTGGTTGGTCGTGTGGGTGGCAGCCACTCGATGTGTCCCTTTCACGTCGATGTTTCTTTCTCTCTCTCTTCCTCTCCCTCCCACTCTATCTGAACCAAAAAAAAAAAAAAGAAAAAATGTCCTCGGGTGAGGATTAAAAAAAAAACAAAAAAAACTGAGGCACAAAAGTCCCATGGCTAGTAAGGGGGAGGACTGGAACATGACCCACCACTCCTAACCATTCTGCTCCCACACCACTGTAGAGACTTGACATTTGGCTCCCTCCTTAACATCTTTTAAAGATAATTCTAGAAAAAGATGGCAGCTTGCGGACATACTCATGATTTCCCTCTCCACCCAACCTCCCACCAACAGCTTCTTAACTCTAAAAGAAATATCTTGGATCAGGGTGGTACTTATATAGTGAACACATGTGTAAAACTTCACTGAGATAGATGCTTAGGATCTATGACTTTACTGTATGTTCATTTCTCCTCAATAAAAAAGATCCTGAGCCCTGGCCGGTTTGGCTCAGCGGTTAGAGCGTCGGCCCGTGGACCAGAGAGTCCTGGGTTCAGTTCCCGCTGGGGGCGCGTACCTTGGTTGCGGTTTGTCCTCGGCCCTGGTTGGGGTCGTGTGGGTGACGGCCACTCGATGTGTCTCACTCACATCGATGTTTCTCTCTCTCTTCCTCCACTTCCTTCCTCTCTCCCTCCTGCTCTATCTGAAGATGAATGCAAAAATGTCCTCGAGTGAGGATTGGAAAAAAAGATCCTGAAAAAGTCACTTGAGCCCAGCCAGTATGGCTCAGTGGTTGAGCATCAACCCATGCACCAAGAAGTCGCCGGTTCAATTCCTGGTCAGGGCACATGCCCAGGTTGTGGGCCAAATCCCCAGTGGGGGGCATGCATGAGGAGGCCAACTGATGTTCTCTCTTGTTGAACATGTTTCTACTTCTCTCTCCCTCTCCCTTCCTCTCTCTCTCTAAAAAAGAAAAAAGAAAAGTCACTTGAATAAGAAAGGACGTACAAACGTGAAATAGGGAAAACATGCATGCACAAAAGCAACTAGGAAAAAGCCATCACAATGCTGGCAATTATGAAGACTTCTTTCTGGAATAACACATTTAAGAACAGATTAAGAAAAGATCCCCAGAGCTAACCTACAACAAATCCTTAGAGAACAGACTTAGAGAAAACACTGGCTAGAGGCAGGGTCCCCTGCAAGATGGACAGGAAAACCCAGTATAGCTTGGCTTGGCTACAGTGGGGAGCATATGTCTGGATGCTGTGGCAGCCATAGCAGTATGTACACAGGGACTCTGGGGGTCCACAGGACTGTCGGGCAGAGTCTGGGGGATGCCCGAAATGGAGGTCAGTAGCAGTGAGGGGCTTCTTCCTAATCAGGCTGTGTGACGTCTATACCAAGAAGAAAGTCCAGCCCCACCAAATCCAGCTTCTGGTATGTTTGTACTTACGACTACAAAAGCCCAAATGGGGTCACCTGTTTCTAGCTCCCACTGTGCAGTCCAAGGGAACAGGTCTTAGCATAATGATTACGAAGTCCATCCTAAAAGAGCAAAGAAAATTCTAAGGGAAAAAAAGCACCTATTAAGATATATTTAAAGAAAATGTGATCAAAACAGATGGAACAGACAGTTCACTGGAACAGATCAGAGAAACCGAAAGCAGACCCAGATATACATGGAAGCATACTGTAAGATACAAGTAGTATTTTAGATCAGGAGGGCAAGGATAGATACAGTTTTTAAAATATGTTTTTATTGATTTTTTTAGAGAGAGAGGAAGGGAAACATCAATGTGAGAGATAAACATCGATCAGCTGCCTCCTACACGCCACCCCCTACTAGGATTGAGCTGGCAACCCAGGCATGTGCCCTGACCGGGTATCAAACCGGGACCTCTCAGTCCATGGGACGACGCTCAATCCACTGAGCCACACTGGCCGGGCAAGGATAGATATTTTAATCACTGCTGACTTCAGAAAAAAGAAGTTAAATCCTTAACTGTCACAATCCACCAAAATATCACAAATTCTATCTAGAAGTTAAATGTAATACAACAAAAACATTAAAGTATTATGAGAGAATTTATGTGAATATATAATTCTGTAGCAGAAAAAGTCTTTCTGAGCCTGACACAAAGACAGAAACCAGGCCAGGCCTAGAGATCCAAATATTAATACCAAGTTCTCTCCAGCAGGAGCCTCCATCACCAATCCCAAAGGGAATTATAACAATCTCTGCCCCTGCCCCCCTTCCTATATTCCTGATTCTGGCTCATCCTCCACCTGCTCGCTCTGTTGTCCAGGTCAGCACCCTGTGACTCACCCCAGACTTCCCCCTCCTTCCTCACTTCCCCACCCCAGTCACCACATCTTGGCCATCTCCCAACTCTGGCTTGAATCTGCCCAGCTGGATCCTCTCCAGCCTGGCCCTGACTGCAGGCCTTGTCCTGCCACCCCGTGCTACCACAGGGGCAGCCCATGGGCCTCCCTGCTTCCAGTCACGGTCACCTGCAGCCCAGTGGTTTGGAAAGCCTATATAGACTACCTTGACTACATGGACATCTTAGATTTATGAATGCTTTAATAGTAATCAAGCCCTGGCCGGTTTGGCTCAGCGGTTGGAGCGTCGGCCTGCGGACCAGAGAGTCTCGGGTTCGGTTCCCGCTAGGGGCACGTACCAAAATAAATAAATAAATGAATGAATGAATGAATGAATAAATAAATAAATAAATAAATAAATAAATAAATAAATAAATAGTAATCAAAACAAAATGGCAAATGACAATCTAGGATAAAGTATTTGTAATATAAGAAAGACAAAGACTTAACAGCCTGAATATATATCACGTACTCTTATAAATCAGTAAGACAAAAATAAACCACACGAAATAATATACTGCACAAATGAAATGAAAAAGTAATATACGTTCTTTCTAATAGAAAACTACATAAAGCACATAATCAAACCATTTGTCAAAAAAGAATCACCAATGCCCTGGCTGGTTGGCCTTGTTGGTTGGAGCATCGTCCCATGCACCAAAAGGCCGTGGGTTCAATTGCCAGTCAGGGCACATACCTAGGTTGTGGGTTCGATCCCCAGCTGGGGCATGTACAGGAGGCAACCGACCAATGTTTCTCACATTGATCTCTCCCCCCCCCCCCCCCGCACCTCACCCACCCCCTCTCTCCCTCTCTCAACATATCCTCAGGTGAAGATTAAAAAAAGAGAATCACCATTGACTAATTAGCCTGTAAAAAAAGAAGTCTGTGTAGACCAGGCTGGTTTGGCTCAGCAGTTGGAACATTGGCCCGCAGACCAAAGAGTTGCAGGTTCGATTCTGGTCAAGGGCACGTGCCTCAGTTGCAATTTGATCCCTGGCCCTGATTGAGGTCCTCCAGGAGGCAGCCAGTCGATTTGTTTCTCTCATATCGATGTTTCTCACTCTCTCTCTTCTTCCCTTCCTCTCTCCCACTCTATCTGAAAATCAATGGAAAAATGTCCTCAAGTGAGGATTTAAAAAAAAAAAAGGGCCCAGCTGGTGTGGCTCAGTGGTTGAGCGTCGACCCATGCACCAAGAGGTCGCCAGTTCAATTCCCAGTCAGGGCACATACCCAGATTGTGGGCCCAATCCCCAGTGGGGGGCATGCAGGAGGTGGCCAATTGATGTTCTTGCTCATTGATGTTTCTATTTCTCTCTCCCTCTCTCTTCCTCTCTCTCTAAAATCAATAAAGAAAAATAAAATTTTAATTGTATCATACCCCCCCAAAGTCTATGTAACAATAAAAAGCAAGCCAAAGTAAAACAGCAACAATGAAATACTATTTTTAATTATCAAATTTGCAATTTAAAAAATAATTAATACCTAGAGTTGAGAAGGATGTAGTGAAAGAGATACTCTCTTAGGGACAGGTAGTGAGAGCCTAAATTGATATATCCTTTCTGGAAGGCAATAGGGCAATATATATCAAAGTAGTTCAAAGTGTGCATATTCTTTGATCTAGCAATTCTACTTCAAGACTATGTCCTAGGAAAAAAGTACAGATGTGTTGGGCGGGAGGATATGCAGAGTCAATATTATATAGACCACAACTATTAGTAACCTAAAAGGACAATAATAAGGGATTAGTTAAGTCATGGTAGGTACACAGTGAAAAATGAGATATCAATGAGAAGTTTATTTATTGACAAGAAAAACTGTTAGTAACTTATTACTAAGTATAAAAATGCAAGTTACAGAACAATAGGTACAATATGAATCCATTTATGTAATGAAATGTGTATATGTGGATATAGCCATATGTATGCACAGGAAAAAAGATCTTCAAGGATGTAACCAAAATAGTAACAATACATATCTGTGACAAGTGTTAATTTCTTTTTTTTTTTTCCCAAGATAAGAGTGGAAGGGAGAGAGACAGAGATAAATGTTGATGTCTCACATCGATTGGTTGCCTCACCAGGGCTGGTGATCAAACCTACAACCCAGATATATGTCCTTGACCCGGAATCGAACCCAAGACCCCTTGGTCCACGGGCTGATGATCTAACTGATATGCCAAACCAGCCAGGGCTGTTCATACTTCTTTTACAAGAAACGTGGAGGTATGAGCAGAATCATACCACCACCATCCATCTACCTGGTGGAGAATCCCCGTCCAGATGCCTATTTGCCCTGAGCATCCACATCCCTTATGTGACATATATATTTCTTGTACTGCTCTTTAACTTTTCAAACGTAACCTTGTCTCCTCAATTCTCTGGACTGTGGGTATGGTCTGTGTCTTACATTTCTTTTGGGTTCTTCTCAGTGCCTAGTACATAGCAAGTACTCAGCAAATGGCCCAAGAAAGAATCTGTCACTTCTGTGCCCATGCCCCTGTGGGCTGCCCGAGCATGCGTTAGTTGGCTCCACAGGTGTGGCATCCAAGCCCAGTTCCAGGTCAGGCTTGAGGCTGTGTGTTGTGGGCCACCTGTCAATCTGGTCCTGTGCTAATTACTGTTGAGTGATGGAACTGTTTGTTTAAAGCATAGCTTTTTGCCCCCACACCCAGAGGCAAAGCCAATCCTATGGCATCCTATAATTAATAAGCCAATAAGTATTTCCTCTGGTGCAAGGTTGGCTTTGATCCAACAGATCCCTTTCTCACTTCTTCTGCCACCCTCACTCCATAGGAGGCCTCCGTTGGAAACACACCCCCTTCATCCAAACTGTGGGCAGACAGCCCTGTGTCTCTGGCCTCAAGCCTGACTCACCAGCTCCTCCTTGTCCTCCTGGATGATAAAGTTTGCTTTCATGTCTAAGCAAATCTAACTACTGTACTCAAAGCATCTCAGCCTGTAGGTCCAGAGACTGAAAGGGCACTGAGAGACCACTGTAGGAGTGACAGAGAATTTTTTTTTTAATAATTAATTTTTTTCCCTTTATTGATTTTAGAGAGAGAGGAAGAGAGAGGGAGAGAGAGTCAGAAACATCGATGAGAGAGAACATCGACTGGTCGCCTCCTGCATGCCCCCACTGGGAATCGGGCCCACAACCTGGGCATGTGTCCTGATCAGGAATTGAACTGGCGACTTCTTGGTGCATGGGTCGATGCTCAACCACTGAGCCACACCGGCCGGACGACAGAGAATTTTTGCATGTAAATTCAACAAGTATATTTTCATGGTTGTCCATAATCTCTGCAATCAGTACTTATTTCAGGTAAACCCTTTGGAGAAAAGAATACAAACGCTATCTGAAATGGAGTCAGAATCAGGGTGAGAAGACCAATCAACTACTTTTTTCCCTCTCTCTCTCTCTCTCTCCTTGTATAGATATAAACAATTCCTGGTGCTTCCAAGGTTCTAGAAGCAGAGAGAGAGGAGAGGTCCTGGAGTGCTTGCCATGAGCACACGAGAGGCTATATGGAGACCAAGCCTAGAGTGCCACTGCAGGAACCTGGGACTAGGTCCTTTAGAGTTCCATGCCTCAGCTTCGCCATCTGTAAAATGGAATGATAACAGTGGACGCTGCCTTATAAACTTGTGAGGATTACATGAGTAAAAGGATGTAAAGCACTTAGAACAGTGGTAAACTATAGGTGAGCAAGACATAAGTGTTTGGTACTGTTAACAAAAGCAGAGGGAGTCACAGTGACAGCCACTTGCTGGGCAGTCTGCCCTGCTATAGCCCAGGGTTTCTCAACCTCAACACTATTGACATTTTGGGCTGGATAACCATTGTGAGCAGTTGTCCCACACAATATAGGATGTTAAGCAGTATCCTGGGCCTCTCCTTACCCACTAGATGCCAATAGCAAACCCCCATTAACCTCCATGAAGTCGTGACAACCAAAAATAACTCCAAACATTACTAAATGTCTCCAACTGCTGTGGGGGAAGAGGGGCAAAATTGCCCCCGTTTGAGAATCACTGATATAGTCCCATGGAGGAGCCATGCTACACACACTGACCTCCCACCTCTGCAGATCTGGTGTGGATCTAGGCCTGGAGGTCCCACGCTGGAGCCCCTTATGGTTAGATGTAGGAACTGCAGGTAGGGAAGTAAAGAGCAGCCAATTCTGTTTCTCGAGGTGGGTGCCATTTCTCTTCTTGTAGATGGAGTAGGTAATGGGCCGCGGCAGCCTTCTAGTTGGGAGGTACCCGCACCCTTGAGAGACCAAGAGAGGAGACAGAGAAAAGGAGGCTAGGGCTGAATTCTTTGGGAGCCTGTGGCTGTGGCCTTAGTTAGAGGGCATGAGCAGGGTTTACTAAGACTCCTGAAAGCCCAGTCAGCCCAGAGGGGAGAAGGCCGGACGGAATTCAGAGATAAAGCCCTGGCCATGGCACAGAGCAGGCCCTTACTAGTGAGGCCTCTGGGCTCAGGAGCAGTGGCCCCTCTCATCTCAGGAAACAAGGGCTCTGCAATCAATTCTACAAATAAACATACTGCTCTTTTCATAAAATAATCTTCTGACCATTTAGCATTATTAAAATTTAACATGCACTTATTTTGACCCAGAAAGTATACTGCTACAAATGTATTCTATAGATACATTAGCACAGGTGCACAGCTATGTATACTAATCTAGAGTGCAGGCTTGGGACCTAAATGCCTGGTTCAAATCCCAGACCTACCACCTACCAGATATGTGATCGTGGGAAGGTTATTGACCTCTTTGTGACTTAGTTCCTTCATTTATGAAGCAGGGGCTATCTCACTGTGCTGTTACAAGGTTTATGTGACTTACTATATCAAAGAAAGATGTCTGTGGTCAATAAATGCTAAATATTATTATATTCATTGTGCCCTTAATTGATAATAGCTAAAAATCTGGAAACTTATGCCAATCACCTGGTTAAATTCATGTGACATACCCATTCTATGGAATACTGGGCATCATTGAAATAAATGAAGTAGAACTATATTTACTTAAATAATACAATTCATGTAACAATAAAGTCAAATTGTTAAAGAAGCAAATGAGTTGCAGATAAGTATATATAGTTTGAAATTATTTGTATATAAAAAACTACATAGAATAGATACGTCTTTATCCGCATAAAAAATTTCTACAATTCTCAGAAGCTGTTAGCAATAGTTACATCTAGGAAGTGGGCATGGAAGACTGGAACTTTTGCTTTCTCCTTTAGTACTATTAGAATTTCCTACTATGAGCATGTTTTTTTTTTGTTGTTTTTTTTTTTAAGAATAACATAAATTTGTATCTACAGCTGTGGAAACATTTAAACATTTTTTTTTCAAAAGTGGCAGAACATGAATAGTACAAGCCACAGGAATGAATCTCAGTTCACAAATTTAGATATGCAAGAAACTAAATGTTAGTTTCTATAACTCAACTCAATGTTTATTTTTGTTTGTTTTTGCTAATCCTCAACCGAGAATATTTTTTTCCATTGATTTTTTAAAGAGAGTGGAAGGGAGAGAGAGACATCGATTGGTTGCCTCCCACATGGGGATAGAATCTGCAACCCAGGTACATGCCCTCAACCAGGAATCAAACCTGCAACCCTTCAGTGCGCGGACTGACACTCCAACCACTGAGCTACACCTACACTCAACTCAATGTTTATGGTAAGCTTCCATCCTGCCAATACGAAACTTAATTCTAGGTGTGTCTGAGTTTTCCAGAACACTGAGAAGTGCCAGGAATGGGACAGAGGAAGTGGCTGTGAAGTTGGCTGAGGCCAGTTCTAGTAGCCTCTGCTGCTCTGTGCCACTGTGGGCAGCCAGGAACCTTGGACCAGGCTACCTGTCTCCCCATAGCCCAACCACGTGGCCACCGTTCTCTGGGCTCTTACTCCTGCCTGCCCAGGTGAGCTGATAGAAGGCAGGGGAGAGACCACAGATCTTTCTCCCCTCTCTCCTGCCCCCAGGCAGTCTGGGAGGGGAGGGCTTCAAAGAGTTGGGGGGTCGTTCCACTCCAGGTGATATCCTTCTTCCATCTTGTTTTTAGTCAAGACATTCAGCCTGTGCACGAGAATCCTTTTCCTTTGATGAGCTATTATACAAACCCCGAAGCTTCCCTAAGTGCATAAGCTTTTGGCACACAAAGCCAGAGACACCAGAAGGTGGATTCCATTTTCTTTTTTTTTTTTATCCTCACCCGAGGACATTTTTCCATTTTTTGTTCAGATAGAGTGGGAGGTAGAGAGAGGGAGAGAGAGAGAGAGAGAGAAAGAGAGAGAGAGAGAGAAAGAGAGAGGAGAGAGGGAGAGAGGGAGAGAGGGAGAGAGGGAGAGAGAGAGAGAAAGAGAGAGAAACATCGACGTGAAAGGGACACATCGAGTGGCCACCTCCTGCACGACCAACCAGGGCCGGGGACAAATTGCAACCGAGGCACGTGCCCCTAGCGGGAACTGAACCCGGGTCTCTCTGGACCGCAGGCCGACGCTCTAACTGCTGAGCCAAACCGGCCAGGTCTGGATTCCATTTTCTAATCTGGGGAGTTAGTTCAGGAGGAAATGAACTCCATGACTGTGACAGTGGAAAAGGGGGAAATCTAGGGTACAGGGGAAGAAATTAATTTCTCAAATACTATGCTAGCCACACATGTGTGTGTAAATGCAGAGCAAAAGTCTGAACATTTCCACCAAATAATTAGCCATGCCTACCAGCAGGGTAGGTTTTAGGATAGGGGAAGGGGTGCAAGGGGAGATTTACCTTTATATTCTGTGAATTTCTAAACTGTTTGGGTTTTTTAATGATGTTATATTCAAATTTTACCCATATATCTTTTGCCTCCCAGCTAGAGATGGAGGCTGATGCAGTCACACCTGTCTGGCCCTCTGGTGGGCAGAACCTTGGGAACTAACTGTATTTGCATGAGGGGCTGAGAGACCTATTAGGAAAGAACTCTTTCTAAAGCAGGAAGGAGACAGGTACCAGAGACAAAGCTTTGCTCAGTGGAAAGGAGATAATTCTGAGCTAGAGTGGTATTTATGATTTAGACTTATCTGTGGGGCCAGACCCTATGGCTCTAGAAGGCAATGAGAGTACCAGCAGCCCCATAGCCCTGTTCCTACAGTGGAACCAGGTGACCTCATGCTGACAGGAGTGTCAGTGGTTCCTGGTAGGTGTGGGGTGCCTGATGGGTGTGGCAATGTCCAGCAGAACTGATAGTTCCATGGGGTGTGGCAGGGGCAAAGGGAGGTTACAGAACAGAGAAGGGGAAAAGATAGCTGGGTGTTGGGGGGTGGTAACTGTCTAAACTTATCCACCAGCACATGGGAGACACACACCCTGAGGACGCCCAAAATGCTTGTGGGGTAAGGGTGTGGGACTAGGCAGGACCTGCACTGGCAAGTGGGAGCCAGAGTAAGAGACACACGTGAATGAGCTCTAATGATGTGAGGAGTGCACAGGAGTCCAGGTGTATGCACAGGTGGGGAGCACAGCACAGGGAGCCACAAAGTCTACATGGGAGGGTCAGGGAAGGTCTCCTGAGTCAGCTGCCTGGTAATTCAGTGGGTGGGAAGGGTGGAAGGCATGAGGAACCATATATACAAAGGCCTGGAGCTGTGAAGGAGTGAGCAGGGTTTGGGGGAACCGAAAGCAGCTCAGGCTGAATACAGGGAGGTGGTAAATGAGGCCATAAAGGTAGTGTTCCATGCTATGGAATTGGACTTCATCCAACAGGAGGTGAAGCTCAGAAGAAGGCTTTAAGCAGGGAAATGAGATAATCAAATTACCACACACTCCTGCCACTCCTAGTTAACTCCCACCCAGCGAGCAGTTTCAGTGTTGCTTCCTCCAGAAGGTGTTCCCTGACACTCCAGACTCAGCTACTCTTAGCTAAGGCTTCTAGGGGTTCTCAAGCACCCCTATCACACTGTCTTGATCACCTATGTCCTATACTTTTTTTCTCCCTTTGTATATTGTGAGTGCTGGAAACCAGGGACTGTCTACTGTGTTCTATATTGTATTCCCAGCACCCTGCACACTGCCTGACATGATCAGTAGTCAATATTTATTTATTTATTGGGGGGAAAAAAACCTGTGAGAAGATAACTCTGGTTTCCAGCCTGAGCTATAGAGTATGGGTTGGAAAGAGGAAAGGGGACCAAGGAGGAGCCTCTTGTAATAGTTTGGGTAAGAAGGGAAGAGCGTCTGATCTGAGGCAGTGGTGACAGAGATGGAATGCAGGGAGAGACTGGGGAAATATTTACAAGGCAAAACTGACAGGCCTGGGTGATTAGATGAGTGAAGTGATAGGGCCAGATAAGGACAGGAGGGCTCCTGGGCTTTTGGCTTAAGCAGTTGGGTGGATGATGGATTAACCATGACTGGCTACTCTGGAGGAGGAGGCAATGTGTGCTGGAAGATGACTAAATCAGTTTAGACATGTTGACTTTGACATGCCTGTGGGGCACACAGGTGGAAAAGTCTGAGGGGCAGCTGGAATCATAGAATTGGAGCCTGGGACAGACATCTATCTGGTCTGAAGGTGGAGATTTGGGAGCTATCATCCTGTAGGTGATGGTTAAAGACCAGGGAGGGGATAAGATCACCAAAGGAGTAAAGGAGGAAATGAAACAACAAGGAGGATGCCACCTGTAGGAGGTGGGCTGAGGAGGAGCCATAAAGGGAAAAGAGACAGAGGGAGGGAGAAAAGAGAACAGCATCACAGCTGCTAGGGGAGAAGTAGCTTTAAGGACTGGCAAACATGGTTCAATAGTGTAGAGAAACTAAGAGCCCACCTAGGCTGTCTTTAAACTGTGGTTCAAGGCCACAAGCTCTTATTGCCCACAGTCACAGTGATTAGTGGCTCTCAAATTACGTCTGCTGGACTCCTGGCGGTCCTCAAGATCTTTACAGGGTGTTCAAGAGGTGAAGAACATTTTTATAATAATACCAAGATTTTTTTTGCAGTAGTCACTGTGTTGACATTTGCACTGATTATGCAAAAGCAACAGTGGGTAAAACTGCTGGGGCCTTAACACAAATCAACAAAGTCATATTCTTTTTTTTTTTTTTTAATCCTCACCCGAGGATATTTCTCCATCTATCTTTAGATAGAGTGGAAGGGAGAGGGAGAGGGAGAGGGAGAAGGAGAGAGGGGGGGGAGAGAGGGAGAGAGAGAAACACTGATGTGAGAGAAACACATTGATTGGTCGCCTTCCACACAACCCCGACCAGGACTGGGGACCGAACCGCAACCGAGGTATGCGCCCTTAACTGGAATGGAACCCGAAATTCTTCGGTCCACAGGTCAATGCTCTAACCGCTGAGCCAAACCAGCCAGGGCTGAAGTCATATTCTTTACCACCCATTTATGGTTTAACAAAAAGTCCAGCTTCACATAAGAATGTCCATGATGGAGTAATAACAATTAATTTTATTAAAACATGACCCTTGAGCCCTGACTGGTTTGGCTGAACAGCTGGAGCATCGGGCCGCAGACCAAAGGGTTGTAGGTTTGATTCTTGGTCAGGGACATGTACCTGGGTTGCAGGCTTGATCCCTGGCCCAGTCAATGTTGTGTGGGAGACAACCAATTGATGTGTCTCACATGGATGTTTCTCTCTCTCTCTCCCTCTCTCCCTTCCACTCTATCTAATAATCAATGGAAAAATATCCTCGGGTGAGGATTAATAAAAATAAAAAAAAGTGACCCTTGAGTGTAGGTCTTGTTAGCAGTCTGTGCATAAAGCACTTCTGCTGCATACTGAAGTAATGGACACATTTATGTGATTGTTTGCACTCAGAGCCGGACTACCTGCTTTTATTGTGGAACATCATTTTTATTAGAAAGAACAACTGACAAACTGTGATTATTCAGAGTTGGGTATTTGGAAGACATTTTCTTGAAAATGAATCAGGTGAGCTTGTCATATCATGTAAAACAACTGATAGTATTTTTTGCCAATGATAAAATTTGAGCTGTCAAAATTTAGAATTTTAGAAAACTTGTATCCACACTATGAGCTTGACAGCTTCCCAATACCTAAAGACTTTGCTGATGAAATCAGTGGTAATATTAACAAATCTGATATTGTGGAATGAAATGTGTCCACATTTGGAAGATCTGCATAACTCACTGAGCCATTATTTTCCAGATAACCAATGCATGATGTTATAAAGTCAGGCATGAATAAAAGACCCACTCAAGGTGTAAGACAGACCAAGGCAGTTTAATATAGCTGAGTATGAGAAGTTCATTGATGTGGTTTCAGATCCCACACTGCAACTAATCTTTCAGAAACTGCCTTTGTCCAATTTTGATGATATATCAAAGACAGCCACAATTATCTAAAAAGGCTATTAAAATACTCCTACTTTTTCCAACCACAAATCTGTATAAAGCTGGATTTTGTTCATCTACTCCAACCAAAGCAACATATTGCAACAGACTGAATACAGAAGCAGATATGAGAATCCAGCTGTCTTCTCTTAACCTAGTCATTAAACACATTTGCAAAACTGTAACACAATACTACTTATGTTTTTTATTTTACAAAACATTATTTTTAATCCTTACCAAAGGATATTTTTTTCATTGATTTTTAGAGAGAGTGAAGGTAGGGAGGGAGGAAGGAAGAAGAGAGAGAGAGAGAGATGATGTGAGAGAGACACATCGATTGGTTGCCTCCTGCACATGCCACGACCGGGGCCGGGGATCGAATCTACAACCAAGATACCTGCCCTTGACTGGGAATCGAATCTGCAACCCTTTGGTGCATGGGCTGACGCTATAACCACTGAGCCATACTGGCCAGGGCTTTAGAAAACATTTTTTATAACAATTATGTTAATATGTTAAGAATTTATTACTGCTGCCCTGGCCAGTTTGGCTCAGTGGTTAGAGTGTCGGCCTGCAGACCAGAGAGTCCCAGGTTCGGTTACCGCTAAGGGCACGTACTTAGGTTGCGGTTTGTCCCCAGCCCCAGTTGGGGTCGTGTGGGTGGCAACCAGTTGATGTGTTTCTCTTGCATCGATGTTTTTCTCTCTCTCTTCCCCACTCTCTCCCTCCCGCTCTATCTGAGGATAAATGCAAAAATGTCCTCGGGTGAGGATTAAAAAAAAAAATTTTTATTACTGCTATTTATTTTTAAATAATACTTTTAAAGCCTCAGTTTCCATATCTGTAATATAGTAAATATTGCATAAATAAAAGTTTTCTGAAGTCCTCAATAATTTTTAAGAGTGTAAAAGGGCCCCAAGACCAAAACATTAGACAACTGCTGATACAGACCTCCCACTCCTGTCTCCAAGGTCTTAGGGCTTGTTTCCAGCACACCTACCCCTCCCACTATCTTCAGAGAATATAGAATCATAAAACCTAAAATTAATTAAAAAAAAAAAACTTAGCTGAAGAATTGATAAGACAGCAGGCACAGCAAGCTAAAGAGAGAATAAGACCCTTTTCTTCCCTTCAAAATAATGTTCCTAATTTAAGGGCCAAGACCCAGTAAGCGGCCCTACCAGGCAAGGCTGGGTTCATCTACTATCCCCTCTACCACCACCTGTGGGAGAAGAAAGACTGGGGGCAGAGGGCCAAATGGGCATTCAGGTCTTATCTTCTTCATATTCCATATTTAATTTGACACAACAGCCAGTGAAGTAAGGCAGGTGAAGCCATTTTTTATCAGTCACGATTTATTGGGGAGGAAACAGGTTTATGCCTTGCCTAATATCAGTAAATAAAAATCAGACTGGGATCAGCAGCCTGGGGTTGTAATCCAGGGTTCCGTCCACTGGGTACTCTTCCCCACTCAAGTCTAAAGGTCCACCATTAAAGATACATTATTTTACTTGCACAAAGTAAGGTCTTTTCTTATGTTTATAAGCCACATAGATTTCATTTTTTAATCCTTTGTCCATCTTTTTGGGTAAACTGTCTTTTTATAATAGTTTGTAAGACAAAGTGACCCTTTGTATTACTTTTCAGTTACAAAACTAGTTTTAAAATGATTAAAAGTTAATGAAATAGAACACAAAGAATCAATAGAGGTGAATACACAGAAGCTGGTTTTAGAAAAGAAAATCGATCTCTAACAAAACTAATCATGAAAAAAGCCATGGCCCTGGCCAGTTTGGCTCAATGGTTAGAGCGTTGGCCCTCGGACCAATGAGTAGCAGGTTCAATTCTGGTCAAGGGCACACACATACCTCGGTTGCAGTTCATCCCTGGCCCTGGTCGGGAACATGCGGGAGGCAACCAGTAGATGTGTCTCTTTCACATTGGTGTTTCTCTCTCTCTCTTTCTTTCCCTCTCTCCTTCCTTCCCACTCTATCTGAAGATAAACAGAAAAATATCCTCAGGTGAGGATTAAAAAAAAGAAAAAAGGCATGAAGCATTAAATAAGTGATATTGGAAATGAACGAAGGAATATAAATCAAATGTAGTAGAGATATAAAAATAAAAGACTATAGCCCTGGCCGGTCTGGCTCAGCAGTTAGAGCATTGGCCCGTGGACCGGAGAGTCCCAGGTTTGGTTCCCGCTAAGGGCACGTACCTCGGTTGCAGTTTGTCCCCGGCCCTGGTTGGGGTCATGTGGGTGGCAGCCACTCGATGTGTCTCTCTCACATCAATGTTTCTCTCTCTCTCTTCCTCCCTCTCTCCCTCCCGCTCTATCAAAAAATAAAAATAAATAAATAAAGACTATAAAAATTTTATGCTAATAATTTTTAAACTCCTTTTTACTTTTTAACATTTTTGAGAAAAATTCAAAATTGACTAGAGAATAATTATTTTAGTAATACTTATAGTTGTAGTAGATATAATATTCTAGGGTTTCCTCTTAAAGTGCAAACTGCTTAGGGAAGTAAGTGCTAGTGAATTCATTCCTCAGTTGCATTTTGTGACAAAAGAGATGGGTCTTTGGAGCCTGGGCCTGTCTGCCTGGTTGGGAGGAAAGAGGATGCTGAGAATGCAGAGGAGGATCTGGCACTGCCCCTCGTTTAGCAACCCTGGTGTCCTGGAATCAGATTACACCAAGGCTGTATCGGGCTGCCAAGACAACCCCTACTTGCTTCCCTAAGACTTGGCCTCAAACCTGAGAATCTGCCTGGCCTGTCAGTCACCCGTCAATCTGGCTCTGCGTAGCCTCAAGGCTCAGCCTACAATCCCCTCCTCCCTTACCTCTTTTCCTCCTTCCCTCTCCCTCTATCCTTCCTCCTTTTCTTCCCTCTCCCTGCCTCCTCTCCCTCATCTTCTGTTGGAAGACAAAGAGTAGGTCTAGGTGTGGCTGGAGTCATTATCAGGTGCCAGACTCTATATATATATCCCACCTTTTACCCATTCCCACTGCCTGGTACTTTAGCTAAAGGGGTTACAGCAAATAGGTGGAGTCCTGAGGCCTAACCATTCAGTCTATCTTGGCCCATTCCCCAAACTCATTTCTGAGTCTGATGTCAGAATGGGACAGAGAAGGGGTCAGAGGGGTGTGGTGGTGTGTGCAGTAAAGGAAGATAGTTGTCTAGTTCTGTGCCCTGTTACTGGTTTTAATGCAAGAGATCTATCATTTATACCTTGCACTGTCTATGGTGCAAACAAATGTCCCACATATATAAGCACTAAAGTGTTGTGAATTTGTCAATGCAGTTGAATGAATAAAAATTAAAATCTATTTAAATGTGTTATCCTGTCCACACCAGCTTATAACCACTAGTATTATCTCAAGCAACAGACACTGGAAGCACCAGCACTAAAAGATGTATATGCATGTGTGCATGTGTGTGTATGTGTGTGTGTGTTGGGAGGTTAAAATCCATAAATTTTGGCCCTGGCCGGTTTGGCTCAGCGGTTAGAGCGTCAGCCTGCGGTCCAGAGAGACCCGGGTTCAGTTCCCGCTAAGGGCATGTACTTCGGTTGCAGTTTGTCCCCGGCCCTGGTTGGTCGTGCAGGTGGCAGCCACTCGATGTGTCACTTTCACATCGATGTTTCTCTCTCTCTCTCTCTTCCTCTCTCTCCCTCCCACTCTATCTGAACAACAAATGAAAAAATGTCCTCGGGTGAGGATAAAAAAAAAAAAAAAAAAATCCATAAATTTTGTTACTGATAAAGTGATCTTCAGGAAGAGGATGGGGATGGCCAGTTTACCTAACATTGCTGTGGTCTTATCCATGAGGGCAGGGGTTAAGAGTGAGAAGGAGACCATAAGAGAGAGCTGAGTTTAGGTAGAACAGTTTCCTTTGTGGACCTTGCTAATGACTTTATTTCTGGATTGACTCTAGCCCTTAGCAGTCCCTAAGACAGGTGCTTCAGTGGATTCCTTATCTTGCCCAAAGCCTCAGGTGGGATGGGATGTGAAGGGCAGATACTCACTGTGACCTCCAGCTTCTGCTGACTACCTGGTCTGAAGTATCCAGCCTGTTCAGATAACAGAAAACTGATGCTGCAATGACAATGACCACACCCAAGGCCAGGACACTTGTCAAGTTCATTAAAGGACACGGTGGGTTGAAAGAACTAAAATCTGACCCATACCAGATATTTGGTAGTCCTTACCAAAGTCAGCCTCTGGTGAGACTGTGGATAGAAATCCAGCATCATTGAGTACTAAAATCCTCCAAGAGTAAGAAAGAGGTGCCAGGTCATGGGCACTTCCCAGTCCAGATTGATATGATGATTTAAAGGCCCTAAGGGCCCTAGCCAACTCGGCTCAGAGGTTAGAGCATTTGGCCCGTGGACCGGAGAGTCCCGGGTTCGGTTCCCACTAAGGGCACGTACCTCGGTTGCAGTTTGTCCCTGGCCCCGGTTGGGGTCGTGTGGGTGGCAGCCACTCGATGTGTCTCTCTCACATTGATGTTTCTCTTTCTCTCTTCCTCCCTCTCTCCCTCCCGCTCTATCTGAAGATAAATGCAAAAATGTCCTCAGGTGAGGATAAAAATTAAAATAAAATAAAAAGGCCCTAAGGGAGGTCCCCAGATTCCCCTATCTAGTGAAATAAGGCCTAAAATTCCAAAGTTAGAGATCTCTTCCTTTCACTGAACTTCTACTAGTTTAGGCAGTGCTGGGTGAAGCTGGATAAAGCTGGGACCAGTATTATTCTGAGCTGCTGTCACTCTTTTTCACCCTAGTACAGATGAAGGCTCTCAGAATGAAGTGTGATGAGGTAGGTGTGGGAGTAGATGGAAGTATTAATGATACAACTTTCTAATATTGCCTGCAACTGATTATATTGATGATCTAGGACTTTCAGGTCTCTCTCCCTAACCCTCTGAACCCATTTGGATTCAATCTTTGGAAACAGTGAGCTTCTCTGAAGTATTCACCACTCCCTGCCACCCGAGACCTACAAAGTAAGGTGCTTTCAGCATGGGCTCTATGTAGACTCAAGACTATAAGTGATTAATTCAAAACCTCCCTCTGTGGGAGCCTCTGTATCCAGGAAAGGGTGTGTGGGGTGACATAGCAGGAAGCCTGGTGTATTTTGATGTGCTCTGTCAGGCCCTTAGAAATCCTTCTTCAAAGCCCTGGTCAGTGTGGCTCAGTTGGTTGGAGCATTGTCCTGTACACCAAATGGCAGCTGGTTCAATTCCCTATCAAGGCACATGCCCAGGTTGCAGGTTCGGTCCTCAGCTGGGCGCATGAGGGAGGGAGCCAATCAATGTCTGTCTCTCACATCAATGCCTCTGCCTCTGTCTCTTTCTCTTTCTCTCTCCCTTCCTCTCTCTAAAGAAATCAATAAAATAAAATAATAAATCCTCCTTTAAAAATATCACCCCGCCCTGGCTGGTTTGGCTCCGTGGTTAGAGCGTCAGCCTGCGGTCCAGAGAGACCTGGGTTCGGTTCCCGCTAGGGGCACATGCCTCAGTTGCAGTTTGTCACCAGCCCTGGTTGGGTCGTGTGGGAGGCGGCCACTTGATGTGTCCCTTTCATGTCAATGTTTCTCTCTCTCTCTCTCCCTCTCTCTCCCTCCCACTCTATCTGAACAAAAAATGGAGAAATGTCCTTGGGTGAGGATAAAAAAAAAAAAATCACACCTATTCCAGACCCATCTGACACCCAAAATTTCACCATTAGAGGGTCCTTAAAATTTTTCAATAGACCTCTAAAAAAACACAAAGATCATTTATCGGGGGGGGGGGGGGGAGGTAGGGATTAGTGAGAAGTCACACAAAAACAAACCAGTGGTAGCCCTGGAATTCCTAGATAAAGAGTTGTACAGCCCTGGCTGGTTTGGCTCAGCGGTTAGAGCGCTGGCCTGCGGACCAGAGAGACCCGGGTTCATTTCCCACTAAGGGCACGTACTTCGGTTGCAGTTTGTCCCCGGCCCCGGTTGGGATCGTGTGGGTGGCCACCAGTCGATGTGTCTCTCTCTCTCTCCCTCCCTCTCTCCCTCCCACTCTATCTGAAGATGAATGCAAAAATGTCCTTGGGTGAGGATAAAAAAATAAATAAAAATAAGAGTTTACATTATTTTTTATTTATTTTTATTCCTCACCTGAGGATATTTTTCTACTTATTATCAGATAGAGTGGGAGGAAGATAGAGAGAGACAGAGAGAAACATCAGCGTGATAGAGCTACATCAACTGGTTGCCTCCCGCACGACCTGACCAGGGCCGGGGACGAACTGCAACCAAGATACGTGCCCTTGACCGGAATCGAACCCACGACTCTTTGGTCAGTAGGCTGACCTCTAATCGCTGAGCCAAACCGGCCAGGGCCTTAGATAAAGAGTTTAGAAGTATCAATCCAGTGGGAAGAGGGCAGGGGTGAGAAAGTGGGAGGGTTGAAAGTATATTAAAGCTGTGTTTTCATAGTGAATACAGTTTTTAATTATATTGAATATTTATTTGGGGTGGCTTTGGCAAGGGACTGATAGAGATTGGGGATGCTAAAGACTTCCTGTAAACCACCCCTGACTCTACCACTGCAACAAAAGAAGCTGAGTGCCAAGACTGTGGAAATCAAGACACAGGAGCCCTGAACTTAGAGGGGTGGGGGAGTAGGTCAAATTCAATCCCCTCTCCCCTTAGTCATTTTGCTTGTCAGAGGCAGGCAAACACCTTAAGGCTGAGCTGAGGAATATCCATGAGGATCTTGAATCCTCAGAATTCTCCTCACAGTCCCCTTTCTGGAGGAAGGGAGTACAGCCTCTTGGGCCAAGAATGGCAGGAAAAGGGCAAAGTAAATTGTGGGCTGGACTGTCCAGTCACATGCTGCCATCTCACTGCTTCTTGTCACGTAATCTTTCTCCCTCCTCCTCTGGTCTCTGTCCCTTCTCCTTTTCCCTCCCTTTGCTCTGTTTTGATTTGGTTAAAATAGATGCAAACTCTGGTCTTGTCTATTTTTAATACCTAGCTATTACATAATCTATACCGTAATTGCTGACTTGAAAAACTACTGGCAACAGTAGAAAATCCCCAGAGTTTTAAACAGGAAAAGGATTATTACAGCACAAAGCCTTTGGCAGTTTTACTGACTGGTAAACCGCCTGTAATCATCACTTGCCAGTGGAAGTCACATGGGCCCTGGGAAACATTCCCCTCACCTCAGGGAAAGCCGGCTGGGGGAAGGGATGAATTGCAGCCTCAGCTGGGAGAAGGCTTTGTATGGCAAGGCAGGGGGTGGGATGGTACAATGGACATTTTCTCTGGACCCAGATTCAAGGGCTTATGGAGTGAGCTTCAGGTTGCCAACCCCTCCCAGGAACCACCTTTTACTGCTTTTATTTCATTTTTGTTTGTTGTCAATCCTCACCCAAGGACATGCAGAGAGACAGACAGACAGAGAGACAGAGAGAAACATCCATGTGAGAGTGAAACATCGATTGGTTGCCTTCCATACGTGCCCAAATGGGGACTGAACCTGCAACCCAGGTATGTGCCCTGACTAGGAATTGAACCAGCAACATTTCGGTGCATAGGACAATGCTCAACCAACTGAGCCACTCCACCCAGGCTCTGCTGTTATTTCTTGCTTGACAGTAAAGTCTCCAGCATCCAGGCCTTTCCCTCATCAACTTCCTGGGCCTTCCTATAGCCTCCATCACATTCGTAAACAAGCCTGAGTGAAAGGGAACTATCACAATTAAATAGATGATTTTATAAAGATAGAGGAGACCTGACCCACTCCTCTAGAAGGCCAACCATCACACTATTTAATTCTTCAATAAAATGTTCCAATAAAAATATAAAAACTGCCCTGTTGGTTTGGCTCAGCAGTTAGAGCACTGGCCCGGGTACCAAAGGGTCATAGGTTCGATTCCCAGTCAAGGGCACGTACCTGGGTTGCAGGTTCGATCCGTGGCCCCAGTCAGGGTCATGCGGGAGGCAACCAGTGGATGTGTCTCTCTCACATTGATGTTTCTCTCTCTCCTTCCCCACTCCCTTCCTCTCCATCTTTTTTTTTTTTTTTTAATTCCTCACCCAAGGATACTTTTCTATTATCAGATAGAGTGGGAGGAAGGGAGAGACAGAGAGACAGACAGAAACATCAATGTGATAGAGCCACATCGACTGGTTGCCTCCCACATGACCTGACCAGAGCCGGGGACGAACTGCAACCGAGGTACATGCCCTTGACTGGAATCGAACCCGCAACTCATTGGTCCACGGGCTGACACTCTAACCGCTGAGCCAAACCAGCCAGGACCCTTCCACTCTATCTAAAAAAAATCAATGGAAAAATATCTTCGGGTGAGGATTAATCAAAAAAAAGGGGGAGGGACTTCATTGCTAAAAATGCTAACCATCATCTGAGCCTTCAGCAAGTCATCATCTTTTTGATGGTGAAGGGTCTTGCTTCAATGTTGATGAAAACGAAATTATCTGCAAAGCTCAAGAAAGTGAAGCACAACAAAAGGAGGTATGCTGTATTACACCACTCAATGTACACTGTCCAGCCCAGAGAAAAGCTTGTGTTACAAGTCCAAAACAATTCACATACACCATACTAGGGTCCACTGACACTGATAAGGAAAGCAGTGTTTCTGTCCCAAAGGCGTTACCTGTCTTTCAAAGACAAAGGGGTTTATGACCTTGTGCCACCCTGTGAAAAAATTCCTGTTGCTTCCAGGCTGGAGAGTTCTGGAGCCTCAAACCCCAGTGAAATAAGCAAAACTAAGGTGTTAGCTTCAAAGACTCCTTTCTTTTGGGTAGGTGGGGGCCTGAGTCGAAGTTTAAAGCAGCTGAGAGGCTTCTCCAAAGGAAAGGTAAAGACAAACACAAGGAGCACGTTTCCCCTCAAGGCCTAGGCCAGCTCTAAGCTTTGCCTTAGTGGGCTACTCAAGTAAAATTCCTTTCCCTTTCTAAGGGGAAGAGGCAAGGTCTTCCAAGCAGAGGAGGACCAAGCCCCTCCTACTACATCAGAGGCAAGAGGCAGAGAGGCTCTGCAAGGCTGTAAATAACAATAAAAAGGAGCAAATCCTAGGAAAGAAGAATTCTGAGCTTTGAATTCCCTTGTTCATCACACCAAAAAGTGCAACAGCAGGTATCATGGCCCAGTAGCCTGCATCAGGAGTCCTTTTAGTTCCTGGGGAAGGAGGGGTAGTGAAAGGTCCCTAAATTCTTCTCAGAAGTTAAGATTTATAATATCCAATTAAACAAATAAAGAGAATAAGAGGGTGAGGATGAAAAATAAATCTCTTATATAAACAAAAGACATAAGTTGATTTTTCATCCATTATCATAATTAGAAGAATATAGCCTTAAATGTTTTTTAACCTAAATGAACCCTCTAATAAAATTTGTAACAGAATGAATACATTGCAAATCAAATAAATAGGAGTGTGTTTAAAAATAAATGGGAACATTCTATTCATATTGCTCTGCACTTGCTTTTTTCAATAATACAGAAACCTACCTTCAATGTTTTCATGGCCCCATAGTATTTCATATTGCCCCTACTCGGAGATGTTTACCTAATGGAGTAAACATTCTTGTTCAGAGAACTCTGTGCTCAAGGATAAGCATTTCTTTAGGTGAAATTCCAATTTGCTCTGCCTATTTGTATTCTTTGTTCATTTTCTCTTGGGTTTGTTGTCTTTTCCTTATTGATTTATAGGAACCCTATATAAATTATAGATATTAATCTATTGTCTTTTACATATATTACAAAAATTTTCTCCCAGCCTGTTGGTTTTCTTCCAACTTTGTTTGTGATGACTTTAGCCAGACAGAAGTTTCTCATTTTCATGTGGCAAAACCAATCACAAACAATTTAGAAAGTACTGCCATGGGAACAGTACACCCTGAGCTCTGAACCACATAGCCTCTTCTGCTGGGGGTCACACAACCTTGCTTAGGTTCCTGTGGGGAATGGTTGATTAGACAATCATTTTCTGAGCTGCTCACATCTGGTTTTATAGCCAGGGTAATAGTGTAAATGGATCAAGTTAAAAAGGGGCAAAAAGAGCCCTGGCCGGTTTGGCTCAGCAGTTAGAGTGTCGGCCCTTGGATCAGGGAGTCCCAGGTTCAGTTCCCGCTAAGGGCACGTACCTCGGTTGCAGTTCGTCCCCGGCCCCGATTGGGGTCGTGCAGGTGGCAACCAATCAATGTGTCTCTCTCACATTGATGTTTCTCTCTCTCTCTTCCTCCCTCTCTCCCTCCCACTCTATCTGAAGATAAATGCAAAAATAGCCTCGGGTGAGGATGAAAAAAAAGAAGGGGCAAAAAGAATGCAGAAGATTTTATTTGTTTTCATCTATTTGGAGGCTCCTTTCTTAAATGTTTAGAGTCATGTACTAACAATGTCAAAGGAATCCTGAACCACTGAAAATCCAAAAACATGTTTATAAACAATAATCTAAGTATTCCCAGACTCTTTCAAACTATGTGGGCTTTAGGGCATTATTTGCTGTCACCGTGGGTGGAGGGAAAAATAAATTCCAGACCCCACAAGAATAAAAAGGCTCAAGAATCCATTGACTCCTGGAGTCTTAAGCAAGAAACCTTTACAAAGTTTCCCTCAGACTCTCACAGATGAACACTGGCCCACCCTGATCCTAAACAATTCAAAACACCCTAGTGGCCAAGTGAGATTTTGCCTACAAGAGTACTTAGTCCCTGTTCCTGCAAACTCTGCCTAAAGGCCCAGTACTTTGTGGAGGTCCTCTCACTTGGTCAGAACCCCCTCCCTCCCTCTCCTAACTATTAAAAACCCCATGGTATTTTAGGCAGGCAATACAGAATGCAGACCTAAAAGATGGTTCTGGCCTCCTTCCTCCCTAGCTAAAACCTGACACTCCGTGAGGAACTTGGTTTCTGAGCAATGAAGATGCTGCCATAAAATCATCATTCATCAGTACCCAGTGATACCAAGAGGAGAAATAATCTGTCTCAATGCTGCTGCAAAGCCATTATTCCTACAATCTTACCACCCCCCCCCCCCCAAATCCTTCTTTTACTGAGTTTTGTACCAAATAACTACACTTCTCAGTGCTGTCAACTACAGACCTTTCGGTCATCAAGGACTCTGGCCCCTTGATCAGAGTCTGCCTTTCCATTCTAAGTCAGACCCTTTGCCTGGTCATGACCTCTTATATTTCTACCCCTCCTTGTCTTTATTTCTGCAGCTTCTGTTAGTCAACAGCATTGAGATTTCCAGTCCCTTGATACCAGCTCCCCTTTATATTGCTGCTTATCAGTCCTCTCCTGGACTCACTTCTCTCTCTAGCCAACTAGATGACAGCCACTCTGCTACCAATATCTTAGATTCCCTTCACTGCAAGTCTACCATTTGCCCCACAAAACACAGTTCCTATTTGAACAGAATGTCCTCTGCTTTAACCCCTAAGTTGCTGAGTGCTGCTAAAGCAATCACTATCATGACGGTTGCTTCCTCTAGAAATTGTCTTCAACATTAGCTGGGTCTTCAGTGCTGCTCAGCTATCCTCCCTCATGTCCAGATTACTGCCATTAGCACAACAGTTTTTAAAAACCATTCCACTGTCCCCAATAGCCCACCTGCTGCTAGCCGATGACCTCAACTTCTTCTGCCTAGAAAAAACAAAACCCAACAGAAGGAAACTCCAACTTTGTTTCCCCAAAATCTTACCAAATTCCTCTGCCCTATCATACCCCTCCCTCCTGTCAAATGAGACTTAAAACTGTTCAACAGAGTGGTAGCAAAAGGTAGAAAAGCAGTAAATAGTGGTAGCGGAGGTGGTGATGGGGTTAACCTCAGTGGTAGCCTAGTCCTTTGTTCAGTTCAACTTTAATCTCTGCACCAGTGCTCAGGATACAGTAGCCCCTCCTCCCCAGGTGCCTTGCTTAACAATTTTTATTTCTCTTTCAATCTTCAGCTTCTCCCTCTCTTCTAGCTCTTTCTCCATAACACAGAGATATGCTCAGGTCTCAATAAATAAATAACCCTCCCTAGATCCTGTGTCTCCCCCTTCACTAACTCTCCTCATTTCACAGAAAAACTTCTTGAAAAAGTGGCCTTCCTGACTGGGTCCACACCCTCCCTCCATTGGTAAGCTGCAGAGATACTGTCTCATAGAATAGAGTGGAATGGTTTTATTTACCAAAGGTCTGCTCTTTGGAAAATTGCTTTAGAGATTAGCAAAGAAACACAGTGAAAGGAAATACATTGTGTTGCTATTAATTCAGAGTTTTAATAATATGAATAAGAATTATTATTTTTATTTTTTTCCTTTATTGATTTTAGAGAGAGAAGTGAGAGGGAGAGAGAGATAAACATATCAATGAGAGAAAACATCGACTGGCCGCCTCCTGCATGCCCCCCACTGGAGATCAGGCCCACAACCTGGGCATGTGCCCGGACCGGGAATCGAACCGGCGACCTCTCCGTGCGTGGGTCGATGTTCAACAACTGAGCCACACTGGCCAGATTGAATAACAATAATTTTTAATAACAGGAATGATAATAGATTTCTCTGTATCAACACTACTTCTGACTAGAGTATAAGCAAGACTGTTTAAAAGTGTTCGTTAAAACAAAGAAAGCGGTCTAGATACAGCTTCCCTGATTCTCTAGATCCAAAAGCTAAAATCAATCTCTCCTCCAGGGGTGAGGTGGGTGGGTGGAAATGGAAGAGGGTATACGAGGGATAAATGGCAATGGAAAAAAAATTTTTAAGTAAAAAAAAATTTTTAATAAAAATTAAAATGTAAACAATCTCTCCTCTGAGTTCCCACAGTTAGTCTATACCTATCATACTTTATGACTTTATCTCAAGTTATCATAGAACTTGCTGCAGTTAATATTTGATAAATGAATGGACTCTACAAGCATTATAGATCATATAATTCTTATTGCTGATCAATCTAATTGACTAATTAAATTGGGCCCCCTGAAGAACCTCCACTAGCATTTTCCTAACTTAATATTAGTCTTTTTGTACACATTGAATTTAATAAAGTTGTATTCTGTCATTTACATCCTGTGATTTCGGGTTTCACCCATTTAAATGTGCCTTGCAAAGTCCCAAATACTGAGGTATTACCATGTCATTTGGGGCGCAGTCTGAAAAGACTAAGGTAAAAATGTGGCAGCCCTAGCAGGGTAGCTCAGTTGATTGGAGTGTCGTCCTGTACACCAAAGGGTTTGGGGTTTGATTCTCATTGGGGCACATACCTAGCTTGCAGGGTGCATGCAGGAGGCAGCCAATCAATGTTTCTTTCTCACATAGATGTTTCTTTTTCTCTCCCCCTTCCTCTCTAAAATCAATAATAATAAAATTTTTACAAATATCCTTGGGTGAGAATTTTTTTTAAAAAGTCAGTGAGCCGGGCCGGTGTGGTTCAGTGGATAGAGCATCGTCTCATGGACTGAGAGGTCCCAGTTTGATTCCCAATCAGGGCACATGCCTGGATTGTGGGCTTGATCATGCAGGAGGTAGCTGATCAATGCATCTCTCTCACATCAATGTTTCTATCTCTCTCTCCCTTCCTCTCTCTATAAAAAATCAATAAAAACATATTTTTTTAAAAGTCAGTGAGGCGAAATTACCCAATCTAAGGGATATAAGCAGGGCATTGGGAGGAAGGACTCATTTGTCCCCTTTCTCACCTGAAAAATACTCCCAAGTAATGCCCCTCCAGGAGGCACTGAGACTTCCTCTCATGCAGTGCCTGCTCCCCTCTGCTTCAATTCCCTTCACATAATTTGAGTGTCAGCTCCTCTGTCCAGGTATGGCTTTGTCCTTCTGAATCCTCCCAAGGTTTACTCTTCTAAAACAAGGATATCTGCCTAGAAAGTCTCAAAAGTTTTTTTCTGATGTGAATAAATTATTTACAGCATAATAAAATTTCATCTTGAAAGCAGGTTCAGTGCTTAAAGAAACGCAGTAGTAAATCCTTTTGTGATATGAAGAATGTCCATTGCCCTGGCCGGTTTAGCTCATTGATTAGAGTATCAGCCAGAGGACCAAAGAGTCTCGGGTTCAATTCCAGTCAAGGGCACATACCTCTGTTGCAGTTCAATCCCTGGTCCCGTCTCTGGTCGGGGTCATGCGGGAGGCAACCACTCAATGTGTCTCTCTCACATTGATGTTTTCTCTCTCTTTCTTTCTCTCTCTCTCCCTGGATCCCTCCCTCCCTCCCTCCCACTCTATCTGAAAATCAATGGGGGGAAAAAAAAGAATGTCCATGTCTCCCTATCACTCCCAATATAACTGCTAGATCATCTATATGAGAGCAATAATTCTCCTCAAGCAAGACGGAGAGATTGATGTCAGGAGTTGCTTCCAAAGCACTGACATTCCTGCTCCCACAGTCCCTCTGAAGAAGCCAATCCTTAATCCTTACCCAGGAAGAATTATGGGCTTTGGGGACTATGCTAAGAGTAGAAGGGTGGCAGGGAATGCACACCAGGAAACAGAGAAACACAGGGCAGGGCCAGGTGACGGCCCCAGTCCTTCAGGAGCCAGATCCAGAACCTACCAGTTTGCTTTACCCTCACGGAGGGTGTAGTTTCTAGCAGGGCTAAAAATCGCCAATGGCACACAGCCAAAGGGCAGGGCCAGGCTGGGTAAGCAAAAGCTAGCAATGAGCCAGAGAGAGGCTCCTGATTTAGAATCCAGGAGGAAGGGTCATGGAGAGTCTCCTCCAGAGGACTTAGAAAGTAGCTGCCCTCTCTGGGTAAGATCCAGGTTGCCAATAGGAAATCTCATGCCTCTAGAGGCCTCCTCATTTGTTCCAGAGACTTTCTCAGCAGCCTGATCTTATTAGAAGGAAAGATCATGTGACTGGGACTCAACTGACACCAGCTTACTGGTTTTGGAAATGTTCCTTCTCTGTGGAGTCACCAGCTCACAGAGCAGAAACTTCCCATGGTGCCTCCGTTTCCTCCTTTCCTACTACAAAATCCAAAGGAAAGACTGACTTGTCCTCAAAACCACCCAGCCAAGCTGTAGTGTGAGGTTGTGGGAAGACTGGTCCACACAGCTCAATATGCCTCAGAGGAAAAGTCCTTCAGTCCTTCTCTCACTCACTTAACTCACTCAGTCAATCACTGCTTCCTGACTGCACTCTGCTCTGAGCACTGGGCTGCAAGGATGCCTTGCAGGACTCTCAGCAGACATTTGTCCAGCAATTGACTGAGAAGCTCTTTAAAGTGGACCCTGTTAATTCAGAACTTCTGACAGGAAATAACTGCTTTTTGTGATTATGCTATCAGAATGGGTTAGCAAATAATTTAAACCCATAAATATGATTGTCAGTTGGAAAACTGAAGTGACTTAGACTTTGGATATATTATTCATTAAAGCAGGTCCTCTTAGGATCTCTACCAGCTGGCACATACACAAGTGATTTACTATGTGAGCCCAAAAGTAAACAAACCTAATGACTTCATAAAAAAATTTTTTTTCATATAATTAATTCAGACAAGCCCTTCCCTCCTGGATCAGAGTCAATATGCTTTTACTGTGTTACTTTCAAAAGAATGAAGCCAGAATTCAAGAAACCACTAAGCCACCACACTAACTCTGCTGAAACCAAACTGGCCACCCTTACTTCCAAAACACCTCAAGCTATTTATGGACAGATTAGGACATTTTTTTCCCCCTTGAATTAAACAGAAATCCAACATCCTCTAGTTTAGAGGAATGTCAGGGCCTACATGGGCCAGGGGAGAAGGCAGTGACTATGAGTGACATGGTGTCTTCCCCAGCCCTATTCTTCCTCCCACCGCTTAAGTGTGGGTACTCCTAACTCCAGGCTGCTATTCTTCCCCTACTTGGAAAATCCATCTCTAAAAAATTGAGAGTGAAGAACTAAGAAATAGAATTTGAGACCTGAATACTTGAGTTCGAGTTCGAATTCTACTCTTTAATTGAGCCTCAGTGTCCATATAAAAGAAGAAAAACAGTAACACACAGCATACAGGATTGTGTTAGCTAAGTCACTGTATATAATGGCCTTGTAAATGGTTAAGTGATTTTTAAATAATGTTGTGGCTGTAATTTTATTATAATTGCTGTCCACTCCTATCTCTCCTCAAGCTCTCTACTCAGGTTCCAATTGAGACCACTGCCACACACTCCTCTCCAGGGTCCGTCAGACTGCCAACAGGAAAGGGAGAACCAAGATGTATGATCACCCCTCCCTCAAGCATCTAAAGTGTGTCAAATCTAGAGAGTCCTCACCCCCATCTATTGCCTCTAGTTTAAAAATACCTTTTTTCTATATAGGAATCCCCAGCCTACAAAACATTTCCTTTTGGATGTATCTCTGGCCCTTCTAATTAAACTCACAAGAAACAAATTTGTCTCCTCTTCTAGAATAGTTGTTCTCTTTTCCAGTTACCCCCATTTCTGTCACGACAAGTAATTTTCCAACTTCACAGGGTAGACCACAGACAGACCCCTCGGCATTACCAGTGACTTGCTACTCTATCTTCTTTATCCTTTTCCTGACTGAGACTATCAAATCAGTGTTTCCCTGCATGGAATGTCCTTCAGATTGGTCCTTGTCCTTATAATCCCGTTACCTACCCCAGTTTATGCCTCATCATTTCAGGCCCTCATCATTAATCACTATTAATTCCTGATTTCTCTAATCACATCTTTCACTTCATTCATTTCATACATTCACTCCATAAAACCTTCCCTGAACATTGCTTTTATCACCACTCTTCATCACCTAGTCCACCAAGGTAAAATAACTGCCTGGTTTTAGCCCATTCACCACCACCCTCAAGTGAGAATCTATTTCCTATTTTTTTAGGTGACCTTTCTTCCCCTGAATCAAAATGATAATTTCTGTTAACAATGTGTTGCATGAACTTTTAAATAAATAAATATTTATTTAAAATGAAACAGGTTCATTCATATGCTATATATTTTTCATGTATATATCATAGCCATCTTTCTCTATTAATAATTATAGATCTATTTCACTTATCATTGTATAGACATACCACCATATATTTTACCCTATCAATGGACATTTTGATTGTTTTAGAAACTCTATAGTAACAAATATCCTTATACACATATCTCTGTACACTTGTCCTTAGGATAAATACCTAGAAGTCAAATTGTTGGTTTAAGTGTCTGCACTTTAAATTTGATACATATTGCCAAAATGAACTTCAGAGAAACTATATTAATTTATATCCCCAGCAACACAGTATATGTTCCTGTTTCCTCAAGCCCTCAGCAGCAATAAATATTTTGTTTAATATGTATCAATCTAACAGTTGAAACATATCTCATTTCTGTTTGCCTTTTCTGGATTATAAGTGAAACAGCCTTTTTCTATATTCTTTATTGGTCATTTGAACTTATTCTTCTATAACTTTGGCCCATTTTCTTTTTGCTTTTTTTCCTTTTCATTTGTAAGAGGCTTGTGCACCTTAGAGACATGCTGAAAACTCTTTATGCCCTGGCCAGGTAGCTTAGTTGATTAGAGCATCCTCCCAATAATACACCAAACTGCAGGTTCTATCCCTGGTCAGGGCACATACAAGAGCAACCAGTGAATGTATAAATAAGTGGAACAACAAATCAATATTTCTCTTTCTCTCTCTCCTCCTTCCTCTCTCTCTCTAAAATCAATTGAAAAAGAAAAAGAAAATTCTTGTAATCAGTTTGTCACCTGCTTTTTATTTTGTTTATGGTGGTGTAATTTTTTAAAAAGATAATCTATCAGTCAAGATGGCGGGTAGGTAAATGTGGTACTCACCTCCTCCCACAACCACATCAAAATTACAATTAAACTACCACCTGACATGGAGCTGAATGGAAGTCCTACAACTATGAAATTAAAGAAGAAGCCACATCAAGACTGGTAGGAGGGGCAGAGGCACGGAGGCGCTGATGGGCTGGTCCCACACCCATGTGTGGCGGATAAAAATCAGGAGGATACCTTGGCTGTGAAGGTCCTCTCTGAGGAGTGAGGGGTCCCCATCCCACACCAGGCTCCCAGTTCAGGGTTCCAATGCCAGGAAGAGAAGTCCCCATCACTTCTGGCTGTAAAACCAGCAGGAACTGAGGCTGAGGGAGGCTGAGGCTTCTAGAGTCCCAGGTAGTTCCTCTTAAAGGGCCCACACACGAACTTACTGGGACTCACTCCCTCTGGGCTCCAATGTTAGGGAGGCAGCTTGAGAGGCACCAGAGACATACAGGGGAAATAATTGCATTGTTCGGCATTGGGGTGAGAGCTGGAGGGGCAGCTTTCTCCTGGATAGACTTGCTGTGGGAGGCCATTGTTTCTTTGGTGAGCCCTTCCCCAGGGGGGAAGACGGCCTCCATATCTGAGACTCCAGCAACCTGGCTCACACTGTTTGCCCTGCCCTGGTGATTCCCTGAGGTCCTGTCCCACCCAACCTTAAGGCCTACCCAAGCTGTTTCCAGTGGCTTTACCATAGGATTGGCCTGTCTTGGCTCCTGCTTCAGATTTTCCTGAAATCTCTCAAATAAGCATCTGGTCTCAGCGAGCTCCATACCTCTCATTAAGTGGCCCCAGGCCTGGCACTAGAAGCAGCCAGCCTTGGTTCACAATTTGGCTTTTCCTGGGCACCTCCAAGCCCAGCACATGAAGCAGCTGTTTGCAGATCACTTTGTAGCTGATGCTGGGTGGCCCCGGGTAGAACACAGGCAGAGGCTAACCTTGCCCCAGAGCCAGCACAACCAATGGACAGCTTCAGACCACATCGAAGCAACACCACCCAACCACCTCCACAAGTGACATACTCAATGAGTGGACTCAGTGGGTTCCAGAGCCCTGCTGAAGTAAGTATTGCTCTGTGTGGTGGACCCCTACACTGCTGATCCTCCAAGGTAGTCAAGAGGCCAGTGGTCAGTGGGCACAACCAGTCCTTGCAAGCTGATCAGCCTGAGTAAATCCCTCCCATTGATGTGCTAACAGCAATAAAGACTCAATTACAACAAAAGGGTGTACAGTCCATACTAAGGGTGTACCTCGAGGACCCAGCTGGGGTGATCAGGGAGGCTGTGCCACTGGATCCTATAGGACACCTACAACTGTAGGTCACCCTACAAAGTCTAGGAGACATAGAAACTCTACCTAATACATAGAAACAAACACAGTTGGAAGCAGCCAAAATGAGGAGACAAAGAAATGTGTCCCAAGTGAAAGAACAGAATAAAATTCCAGGAAAAGAACTAAACAAAATGGAGATAAATAATCAATCAAATGCAGAGTTCAAAACACTGCTTATAAGGATCCTCAAGGAACTTAGTGAGACCCTCAAGGAACTTAAGGAGAACTCCAAGGAACTTAGTGAGAACATCAACAACATAAAAAAGGACCAGTCTGAAATGAAGGATACACTAACTGAAATAAAGAATAATTTACAGGGAATCAATAGTAGAGTAGGTGAAGCTAAGAAGCAAACCATCGAATTGGAATGTAAGGAAGCAAAAAACACCCAATCAGAACAGCAAAAAGAAAAAAGAATCCAAAAAATGAGGATAGTGTAAAGAGTTTCTGGGACAACTTCAAACGTACCAACATTCACATCATGGGGGTGACAGAAGGAGAAGAGAAGGAACAAGAAATTGAAAACCTACTTGAAAATATAATGACAGAAAAATTCCCTAACTTGGTGAAGGAAACAGACATACAAGTCCAGGAAGCACAGAGAGTCCCAAACAAGATAAACTCGAAGAGGTCCAAGACACATCATCATCAAAATGCCAAAGGTTAAACACAAAGAGAGAATCTTAAAAGCAGCAAGTGAACCCGGCCGGTGTGGCTCAGTGGTTGAGCGTTGACTCATGCACCAAAGAGATCCCCAGTTCGAATCCCAGTTGGGGCACATGCCCAGATTGTGGGCCAAATCCCCAGTGGGGGGCATGCAGGAGGCGACCAATTGATGTTCTCTCTCATCAATGTTTCTATCTCCCTCTCCCTTCCTTTCTCTCTAAAAAATCAATAAAGAAAAAAAAAGCAGCAAGAGAAAAGCAGTTAGTTACCTACAAAGAAGCTCCCACAAGACTGTCAGCCAATTTCTCAAAAGAAACTTTGTAGGCCAGAAAGGAGTGGCAAGAGATATTCAAAGTGATGAAAAGCAACAACCTATAACCAAGATTACTCTATCCTGCAAAGCTATCATTTAGAATCGATAGACATATAAAGAGTTTCCCAGACAAGAAAAAGCTAAAGGAGTTCATCACCACCAAACCAGTATTATATGAAATGTTGAAGGGTCTTCTTGAAGAAGAACAATAAAATGGCAATAAATACATATCTATCAATAATTGAATCTACATACAAAATAAGCAAGCAGAACAGAAACAGACTCAGATACAGAGACCTTTTTGTTGCTTGCCAAATGGGAGGGGGCTGGGAGGATGGGTGAAGAAGATGAAGGAATTAAGAAGTACAAATTGGTTGTTAGACTAATGAACCTCAACAGGAAGGGGGGAGGGAGGGCGGGAAGAGATAAACCAAAGAACTTATATGCATAACCAATGGACACCGACAATAGTGTGTGGAAGGCAGGAGGGGGGCGGGATTGGGAAGGAGGAGGTCAAGGGGGGAAAAAAGAGGGACATCTGTAATACATTCAACAATAAATATAAGTTTAAAAATATAAAAAAAAAACACAAGAATCACAGCCTAATTCAACTATGGATGCCTTGCAGGTAAGAACCACAACCTAAAAAGAAAGGAGGGAGGGAGAGAGGATAGAAGGAAATCATCCACCCATATTCTAAACATCTTACATCACACTCAGAGCCTACTAAATTTATAGTGGGGTAATAGTATAAGACAGTGATACAGAAACAAGTTTACTGGCATGCTCTCCCTCCTGGGAGCATGCCCATACCTTTGCCTTCCCCCTCTTCTTCCTCCACAGGCATGCATCCCCTAAACTCTATGAGACCCCACGAGACTTGCAACCAGGGAAGCAATGGGCAGCTCATCCTGGGCTAACCCCCTGAACCTGTCTCCAAGGCCCCTTTTCTCTGACTTTCCAGTGAGCCAAAACAGCCCCACCTTGGCTCACTTCTTTCCCATAACATTTCTAGAGCGCCAAAGCAGCCACGCCAAGGCTCTCTCCTGTTGCTTCTTCCATCCTAAGCCCTTCCTTTAATAAATGTAGGAAAAAAAATTTTTTTAAGAATAAGAAACACGTTTACTAATGACCCTGGATGGTGATGCTCCTAGGTCAAGAAACAGAGGAGGAGGAATAGGAATAGGAAGGAATAGGGAAATAGGGATAAGATGGGTTGACAAAGAATATAATTTGGCTTGGAATATGTTGAGTTTAAAATGCCTAAGAACCATCCAGGTTATAATGTCAACAGTGTTTGGCCATTGTGATTCAGGAACTAAAAAGAGAAATTTAAGTTGGAGATAGAGATTTCAAAGTTTCTGACATATCAGTGGTAGCTAAAACCATAAGCATAAATGACATCACCCAGGGATAGTAGAGGGGGGAGAGAAGAGAGCTAAGGACACAACCTTGGGAAATGTCTTTATGTAGGGCGCCTGTGAGGGAAATACTAGTCAGAGAAAACAAGCCTTTTGCAGTTATAGGCCAACTAATATTTATAAATACCTACAGTCTGACCAAATAACTGATTGGCTTTATTTAAGGTCTCTAAATGCCCATTTCAAGCCCTCTTTCCACCTTCCTATAAGCTACCTCACTCCCTGATCTTCACAGTTAAAACCATGGTCTTTCAGAGGAAGGGGTAGAAATGGACAAGTGCCATAGGCCAAGGATCCTATGGTGGGGCTTGTGGGTATAGGATGCTACTTGTTGGATGTTCAAAGAACATCAAAGGGGCATACCTAAAAGCTGAGTCTTTCCATCTAGTCTGTTTTATGATTAGCTCAGCCAACTGAGTTAAGATTGGCTGACCAAAGATCTCACTCATGACACTAAAGACATATATATCAGGGTCTCAAAGAAACCTAGTAATTTCTTAATCAAGAGTCTTAAAGATTTATCTCTGCTTCAAGTAGTCTTTTCCAGTCTCTCCTGATTGGGAATGGCACACAGAGGAAGTGACTGGCTTCCTCTTTGGTTACCACCTATGCCAGCCGGAGCTCCTGACAGATTTAAATGGCTCTCCACCTGCAAGATCACCCTGCTCACAGAGCATGGATGGGTTTATCTCCACTGAAGGGCTGAAAAAAATTATTACAGTCTGGACTGCCCACAAGCTATAAAAGAAGAGGGATTTCATAGGGAAAGTAGAAAATATAGAATGTCACACTTAGCCCAGCTGGTGTGGCTCAGTGGTTGAGCGTCGACCCATGCACCAAGAGGTAGCCGGTTCGATTCCGTCAGGCCACATGCCCATGTTGCGCGCCAAATCCCAGGTGGGGGGCATGCAGGAGGTGGCCAATTGATGTTCTCGTTCATTGATGTTTCTCTCTCTCCCTCTCCCTTCCTCTCTCTCTAAAATCAATATAGAAAAAAAAATTTTGTTAAAAGAATGTCACACTTATTCCATAAGATTGAGCTACATCCCACTTGGCACTGATCCCCATATGTTAAGTCAAAATCATAAACTAGCAGGGAGACTTGAGACTGATGCTGAGATAAACAGTCCCAGAGTAGGGCCCTGGCCGGTTTGGCTCAGCAGTTAGAGTGTTGGCCCACGGACCAGAGAGTCCTGGGTTCAGTTTGCGCTAAGGGCACGTACCTCAGTTGCAGTTTGTCCCCAGCCCCGGTTGGGGTCATGTGGGTGGCAACCACTCGATGTGTCTGTCTCACATTGATGTTTCTCTCTCTTCCTCCCTCTCTCCTTCCTGCTCTATCTAAAGAAAAAAATAAATAAAATAAAATATTTTTAAAAAAACAACAGTCCCAGAGTAGGAGGGAAGGCATGCTCAGGAGTGTTAGAGAAATCTTGGAAGAAGGATTTCTGGGGAAAGAAGCCTCAGAAAAGCCCTCCTTCCTTGGATCCAGAAGCTAATGATGTCTGTGGCCACAATGGCACTTCCAGTTTCAACTGGAAGAAAGGGGAAGAGGATACAAATGTGGGAGAAAGAATGCAGAATATCTACTTCCTCCCCACCTTAGGGCTCCACTCCAGGTCAGAACTGGCCTTATGAAGACACATAGTAAGCAATCTAAAGCATGGTGTGACTCCAGCAAAGACTGGTAAATAATAAGTGGTTCTGCGGGCATTTGTTCAATGAAGAACACAAAGAGAAATTCCCTACTCCAAAGAATATTTTCACTGTTACATTACTTTCACCTGGAATTCCTCAATTTGCTGCCCATGCCTTTGGGATAAAGGCTCATACTTTCCTAAACTGCTCTACCAAATTCCATATTCTGTGAGATTTTAATAAATATTCCTTCAGAAAATAAAACGGTTCTCTAATTCAATGTGGTTTTTTGTTTTGTTTTTTGTTGTTTTTTTAGTTGATTTGAGAGAGGAAGGGAGAGGGAGAGAGAGAAACATCAAAGAGAGAGAGAGTGTTTAAACAGAGATCAGCTGCCTCCTGCACGCCCCCTACTAGGGATAGAGCCTGAAACCCTGGCATGTGGCCAGACGGGGAATCGCACGGGCGACCTCTCAGTGCATGGGATGATGCTCAACCAACTGAGCCACACCGGCCAGGGCTGGTTCTCTAATTAAATGTTTGAAGAATGTTATATTCTCTACCTCCCTTTGGGAGCTTTATAAATGCATATTAAAAGCTCTTTTTGAGGCAGAGGCAGCTGGAGAGATAGCATGAGATTCAGGATAGGGGCCTAAGCTACTAACCGTGTTCCAAAAGTGCAGCTGGACAGATCAGCATGACATCTAGTTAGCCAAAAAGTAGCAGGCAGAATTCAGGGTGGTTAACACCGGGAGATCTGTGCATGAGTGGGACTCTACCTACCAAAGCCCAGATGCAAGGAAAGGCTCTACTATCAGAGAAGGGACCTGGCCTAAGAGAGACTGGAAAGCAAAGGCCACAGCCCCTGGTGAGGGGTTGACAACAGGGTTGGTGTAGTCCTGGACAGGGCAAGGGAGTCTGGGCAGGGCAAATGGACAGAGCTTGATCCTCTTAGTAAAAAGCCAAAATATAGGTGATATGGAGGGGAGGCAGAGATTGTCACAGTACACATGCCCAGGAGTACCTCCCTGCTGCGGGTACTCGCTCCAAAATCTTGGTGATCAGCAGATCCAGCTACATCACTAGATCTTGTGTATGGGTTATGGTGGTTGCGGGAAAAGGATGGGATGTGGTACCTCCAGAAACCTCTACAGAGTTGTGCTGATTCCAGTAAGAAAGGAGGTCCAAACCCTGTCAAACGTTAGGAGGTGAGAGGTAGAGACTATTCCTAGGACAGCCCTCTATGAAACTATGCCAGAAGAAATTATTAAGAACCCTAGAGGCCTGAACGAAGCCAAAAGTCTAATCAAAAGAAAATGCTCTAGACTTAGGGTAAGCATGGGGACAGAATGAAGTTGAAGCCTGAGAGTGAAGGACATCCATGAACCCAACTGTGAAGAGCTGGGAAAGGCAGAGATTTTAGTTGCCTCTGTCAAAGACCTCCTGGGGGAGGAAAAGATGTGAAAATTCAGATCACAAAGGCAGTTTGAGGACACTGGTAAATGAAAGATGAATAGTCAACTAGGAAGGCTCTCTCACTTTGGAGGAATTCAGGCTAAAAAGTTGTAGATCTGAATCACAGGTGCTATGCTGGCAGCCTCTAAATTAGCTATTTTGGCTCCATAAAGTTAGTGAACAAGGGGAAACTGCACCTTTGCATGTACACCCCAAGTGCTTTGTCGTTGTTTTTGACATGGCTTATTTTGCTTTCCCGTACAGCCCTATCTCAGCACAGCTCATTGGGAAATCAAGACCAGAAGTTGTCTGTGACCAGTGATCACTGAGGAAGTGCCCTGCCCATGTTGTCATCAGTGGCTTTTTTTGCACCACCATTTTACATCATTTCTGTGAAGTTCCCTCACGCTTCCTAAGATCTGTGACAGTCTTGTCTGAGGACATAATAGCAAACCACAGACCCAAAGGCTGCACTCCTTGTTACATTCTGCCTGTCAGCTGCTCTCCAGACAATACTGGTGGGAAATTTCTCTGCTCTACACCCCTTCTTGGGGTCAAGAGCCTCCATCCCCACCGCCCTCAGCTGCTAGTTTTTTCTCAGACAAAACTGTGGAAAAAAACAAAATGTTTCTTTAGGGACCCGACTTCTCTTTTCAGACTCAGTGGCGTCTCCTTCCTGTCTCTATGACTAGGAGTACAGTGTCCTCTCCTCTGTCCCTTGCCTTAGTCTAGTTCTCAGAAATTAATCTCAAACTGAATCACACTCCCACTTACGTGATGAAGATGCTTCATAACCAAACCCCTTCCTAGCGTCTCTTCATTTTTAGTAGGGTCTCAAAGACTTAAATCTAGTGGGCATAAGACTCACTAAGGAACTTCAAGCAATAGCAAATAGCTAAGGCAAGTTTTTGAGGGGCAGGACACATTCTAGGTGCCCCTAAGATTACATCAGTTGATAGACAAGCCCTGTCTCTTCTTATCCCATCACTCGACACTCTCAAGCTGTCTACTCTGCCAGCCCAGAGGCCAGGCTCCCCTGGATCTGGGCCAACACCCACTGCCATCTGGTCTCCCTTAGAAAAGCAAAAGAGAGACACCTCTTGTTTACTCAGTAATAATTCACTGCAATAGTCACATAACAGGTGCCACCAGCTCCAGTACATGCAGTCAAGGGCACACCACACCCTCACCTCTGCCCCCATCGTGGCTTACTCCTTGGGATAGATCAACAGATTTTATTTGGATGATAGGACAGAGCCTCTTAAGCACTAAACCAGAGTTACCAGTGGTGTTTTGACACTTGTGGGTTACACTGCAATGACGACCTAGAGGTGAAGAACAAAGGCTTTTTTTAATCCTCCCCTACAGCCAATTGGTATCTTTCCCACATATGTTGTTGTAGCATCTCTATATACAGAACCTAGTATTCTATAAACAGGATGCTCTGGCTAAACAGGTCTCAACAAGCAAAACTGTGAGGTAGAGAAAGATGGCAACTCCCCGTCTCCTCTTTTTATGCCCACCCTCCTTTGCTAAACCTTGTCAGAGTTAGCTCTGTGAAAACGGCATGGGAATTGGACAGACCTGAGGAGAAATCAATCCTAGCTCAGCCTTTTATTCACTGTCTGACCTTGGGGAAGCTACATAACTTCTATGACTTTCAGCTTGCCCATGTGCAAAAATGGTAATTTATTGTTTTGTATTATGGTAACTAAATATGAAAATATATGAAAAGCATCTAATTACATGCCTGGCTCTCCAGGGATGAGAGTTTGTTCTTCCTCATCTAGTACATCATGCGCCTAGTGCCCTCATGTGACTCTGGCTGTCCAACGCCAAGGTATGTGCCCCGTACAAACCTTTCCTTTCTTTCCTAAACCCTATCAAAGTTATCCCTTAGAGAAGCTGAGATCATACTGCTAAAAGGAAAACAATTTTGATGAAATTAGTTCAGATAAAATGTGGATAATATTGCTGGGTTCCTATATAACTGTGTGTGGGGTGGGTAAGGGGGGGGAAGGTTCTGTATTTAAAAACAGAGCCTGGAAATTCAAATGAAAAGGACAGCTAATGGTGAGGCTCTCCTAGAAGACAGGGAACCAGTATACTGGACTCTTTCCAAGCAAACAGAGCCCATATCACTCTCTATGCTGAGATGAGAAACCATCAGAGCCACAGGACATCACCTTGGATTGTTGAATGTCACACCTCAAATCAACAGGTCCAGAATAGAACTTGGGAGCCTTGGCTACCCCTTCTGCTCTGGCCAGCAAACACCATTTCCTTAGCCAAGAAGTTACCGTAGTGTTTTTCCTAGGAGGTTTCCAAGACTATTTTAAACTCCTTGGAATCAAGCAGCAATAGGATTTGACTACGGTCATAGCCTTGGAACAGCCTGTAGGAAGCCTGGGCTCCACTTCCAGAATCACACCTTATTTCTCTGAATGGTCCCAGCAAGGCCCAGATTAATATAGGAGGCAGAGTGAACCTGCATCTTGACTTCTTTCTCAGTAATCCAGGAAGGAGGACTACAGGGAAATTTCTGGGCTTTCCACATACAGGATCAGGAAGCACATTATTACGACTAAAATGGCCTAAGTAGCACAATGTGCTATGCTGACTATACATCGTAAGTCAGCATGGGAGTTCTCCTTAGCAGTGTTCATGTTCTACTTGATTTTCTTGGGAAGCCACCAGGGAGCTCAGAGCACTAGCCCAGGCTGAGGTCTCAGGAGCCAGACACCACTGCAGGGTAAAAGGGGCTAGCTGGCAGCTTCAGCAGATGGCATAAAGAGGAAAGTGAAGTCAAAGGTGAGGGAGTGGCTGGTCTAGGCAAAATTATCCAACAGCATGTGCTTAGGGAACTAGCAAAGCAGAGACAGTAACAACAAATCTTCTAAATTATTTAATATTTATCCAAGTAGTCACCATGGTAAAAACCAGAATTTTGCTGGATTTTCCTTACACTGTGATGAATTTCCTTATACTTGTTTTAATACTGTTCTTGAAATACATACTAGGGGCTGAACTATGAGGGACATCATAATCGTTCTATTGTGTAGGCCTCAAAAGTTCTTAATCTGGTCCTTGGCTTTAACAAGAAGCAAGAAAAACTGGGATTCCAAAGCTTCAAGGTCAATAATCATTTCTTCATTCAATAAAGACTTCCTGGCCCTAGCCGGTTTGGCTCAGCGGTTAGAGCATCAGCCCTCGGACCAGAGAGTCCCGGGTTCGGTTCCCGCTAAGGGCAGGTACCTCGGTTGCAGTTTGTCTTGGGGTCGTGTGGGTGGCAACCAGTCGATGTGCCTCTCTCACATCGGTTTCTTTCTCTTCCTCCCTCTTTCCCTCCCGCTCTATCTGAAGATAAATGCAAAAATATCCTCAGGTAAGGGTTAAAAAAAATAATAATAAAATAAATAAAGATTTCCTGAGGGGTTAGCTATTAAGTGCCAGGTCTTTGTTCAGCCCTGGGATACAGTGGCAAACAAAAGATACGATTCCTGAGTTCCCAGAGCTTAGTCTAGTGAGAGGAGGTGAAAACAGGAGCAGGATCCAAAGCAAAAGGTCTATAGTGGAAAACGGACAAGATTCCAGAGTCAGCAACAGGATGCAGGAGGAGGAAACCTCTTCTTGAATGCCAGCAGAAAAGAGCATAGGCAGTCAAGGAGCTATTCAGGCAGATGAGCTGGATCAGATAATGTCCTTACAACCCCACCCCCAGTGGCAGGGGAGAGAGCCACTGTGATGGTTTGTGTTCATCAAGAACAGGTGACCAGGGCAGCCACAGACAGTGCCACCATGAAGCAGCTCCTTCTCTGCTCACAGCCATAACTGTGATATGAGCCATGTGAGTTGTGAGATCCTAAAAGCTGCAAAGAAAAGTAAGACTTGAGTTGTCTACTAACAAAATCATGGAAGCATAGCAGGCCAGAAATGAGAAGCATAATTCAGTTGCCAGAAATTGGGTGACCCTCCCCTCAAATGTCACCCACACTTCTCTGACATTGCATAGAAATGAAAAATAAAAGCCTGATTTCACCTGAAGGGTTGGAGCCAGGAAAAGAACTAATAAAATGATCAGGCTATAGCTAGAAACCTCATGAGAAGAGTTTCTGTTTTAGGATGTGAAGTGGGCAAGGATAGGGAAAGGCTGTGCCTGCTGTATTAGAGAACAGAGTCATTGCAACAGCTCAGCTCCAGCAATACCAGAAGTTGATGGCCATGGTGAAGGTGGAGAGCTAACAACAGCAACAGCAGGAGCTTCAGAGTAAGTGCTCAGCCAGTAGAGCAGTGGCCTAGAGAGATCTCCAAATATCTGATCATTTTGGGCCTCCATTTCCTTACTTGAAAATGAGGACAATAATAAGAGTGTATACTGGTTTCCTAGGGCTGCTGTAACAAATTGCACAAACTGGGTGGCTTTAAACAACAGAAATCAATTCTCTCACAGTTCTGAAGGCCAAAAGTCCAAAATCAAGGTGTCAGCAGGGCTGTGCTCCCTCTGAAGGCTCTAGGAAAGAATCCTTCCTTGCCTCTTCCACCTTCTGATGGATGGCTGTCAGTTATCTTTGCCATTCCTTGGTTTGTAGCAGCATAACTTCAATTTCTGCCTCCATCTTCATCAGGTCATCTTCTCTCTGTGTATGTCTCCCTCTTCTTATAAGAACACCAGTCACTGGATTAGGACCCACCCTAACCCAGTATGACTTCATCTTAACTTGATTACATCTACAAAGACCCTATTTCAACAACAACAACAAAAAAATCACATTCATAAGTTCTGGGTGGACATACATTTTTGAGGGGACACTATTCAACCCAGCACAGAGAATCCACTTCGTGAAAAGTATATATATATATTACATATGTATGTTAAGGTGCTTAGAACAGTTCCTGGCATATACTATATGCCATGTAAGAGTTAGCTACCCTTCTTTATCATCTCTGGCAGACAGTAGCTGCCATAGGGTATGTGGATGCTCTACTATACAAGAATCATCCTCCCTCTATCTTGAGTCAGAGGCAAGCAACTGGATGGGACTAGAGTTCCAAAAAGAGCTAATGAGGGTAGAACTAGAACATAATGAGTTTATTACTATTAAATACTTCCTATCAATACCCTAACAATACCCCCAGGCTGGAGTGAGGAACTATCTGCTATAGTCACTTCATTTGTTTCTTGAACAACACAGAATTTATCATTCCAAACTAACAATGACCCCTTCAAAACAGTCCCCAAATTAGGATGCACTTAGGAGAAGCCTCCAGAGCCAGTAGAGAATTGCACCAATGATCACAGCAGTCTCATCACTTAGAGTCAAGCTGTAAGTTCTGATCCCAAAATGCTTTACACAGCATATTCATTCCATAGCTTCGCAAAAGAATGATTATTGACTATTGACTGAGTTTTTGTTTGTTTGTTTGTTTTTATCCTCACCTGAGGATATTTTTCTATTTATCTTCAGACAGAGTGGCAGGGAGGGAGAGAGAGAGAGAAACATCAATGTGAGAGTGACACATCGACTGGTTGCCTCTTGCACGACCCTGACCAGGGCCAGGGACAAACTGCAACCGAGGTATGTGCCCTTGACTGGAATCAAACCTGCAACTCATTGGTCTGTAGGCCGACACTTTAACCACTGAGCCAAACTGGCCAGGCTTCACTGAGTTTGAAATGGAGATTTGCTATCTCTAGGATATCCTACTTTCAAATTAGAGGAGGGGAGAACAGACTGTCCTGAAGGAGAACCCTTCCTGATTCTTGCTCCTGCTCTTGCTCCTTCTTCTTCAATAAATGGGTTTGGGAAACTACCCAACTAAAAAGAAATAGAGCCAGAACACAACGTGCTGTCTTCATATCAAAATAAATTCCAGATGGATTAAAGACTTAAATTCAAAGATTATAAAATACACATATACACAAAGTATTTAAAGAGAATGGGTAACTATCTTTATAATTTTGAGGTAACAAAGCATGCCTTTTCTTAATTTATATATGTTTTTAAAATATGTTTTTATTAATTTTTCAGAGACAGAGGAAGGGAAAGAGAGATAGAAACATCAATGTGAGAAACATCAATCAGCTGCCTCCTGCACGCCCCCTACTGGGGATCGAGCCCAAAACTCGGGCATGTGCCCTGACCAGGAATTGAACCGGGGCCTCTCAGTCCACGGGCTGGCACTCAATCCACCAAGCCACACCAGCCGGGCTTAATTTATATTTGTTTATTTTGATTTTTTCTTATTCAGTTTCTTGGGGTGACATTGATTAATAAAATTATATAGGTTTCAGGTGTACAATTCTATAATACATCATCTGTATATTGTATTGTGTGTTTACCACCCAAAGTCTAGTCTCATTCCATCATCATTTATCCCTCCTTTATACTCTTCTACTTCTCCCTACTTTCTTTTCCCTCTGGTAATCACCATACTATTGTCTGTGTCATGAGTTTCTTTCATTTGGAGGTTTTTTCGTTTGTTTGTTTTGCATGATCCCTTTACCTATTTCACCCAGCACCCCCTCCGACAGCTGACAGTGTGTTAAAGCATGCCTTTTCTAAAGATTGGCCTAGTAGCAAACTGCAAAAAAAAAAAAAAAAAAGATTTTTTGACTACCTGAAAATATAAATCTTGCAGGCAGAAAAAAACTGCATTAACAAAGATTAAAGACAAATGACAAACTGGGAACAATTCTGCACCATATAATAGTTAACACTTTAACTCTTATACATTATTAGAAAAATATTACTGGGAAAATGTGCAAAGGACATGAATGAGTGATCCAAAGAAAAAATATAAGTGTCCAAAATACATTTGAAAAAATGTTAAATCTTTAATATTCAAAGAAATGCAAATTAAATCATACTTCTTGAGTGCCACATCTCAGTTACTATTTCAATTCATTTTACTTGAATTAACTGCTTTATTCCCCCCATGAAATAGGTGCTAACTATCATTATCCCCATTTTACCAAAGATGAAACTGAGGGAAGAGAAGTTAATTGACTTACCCAAGGTCACACAGTAAGTGGCTGAGTCAGAATTCAGGCCTTGGCAGGCTGGCTCCAGAGTCACATTCTCAACTACTATGTTACAGTGACAAAACCATGTCTCACACCTGTCAGATAGGAAATACGAAAAACACACAACCCATTATTACTCATGATGTGGAGAAATTGGCAATCTCTTGCACTGTTGGTAGAAGTTAACACTCTTTAGGGCAGTCTGGCTCCATGAATCAACATTATAAAAGAGCATATCTTTAGTTCAGCCATTCCATTTCTTGGAATTTATCCTAAGGAGGTAAATAGACAAGTGTGCAGATTATATATCACAGTATTTATGACAGAATGTACACAGTAACAACAAACATATTGCAAATTAAAAACCCAATAGGTAGCCCAGCCAGTGTGGTTCAGTGGTTGAGTGTTAACCCATGTACCAAGAGGTCACCAGTTCGATTCCCAGTCAGGGCACATGCCCAGGTTGTGGGCCCGATCCCCAGTGTGGGGCACGCAGGAGGTGGCCGATCGATGTTCTCTCTCATAGATATTTCTACCTCTCCTCTCTCCCTTCCCCTCTCTCTCTAACATCAATAAAGAAAAAAAAAATTTTTTTTTTTATCCTCACCTGAGGACATTTTTGCATTCATCTTCAGATAGAGCGAGAGGGAGAGAGGGAGGAAGAGAGAGAGAGAAACATCGACATGAGAGAGACATATCGACTAGTTGCCACCCACACAACCCCAACCGGGGCTGGGGACAAACTGCAACTGAGGTATGTGCCCTTAGCGGAAACATCCGAACCCGGGTCTCTCTGGTCCGTGGGCCAACGCTCTAACTGCTGAGCCAACCGGCCAGGGTGAAAAAAAATTTTTTTAAATAAATAAATAAAATCCCAATAGGTACACCAAAAGTCCAACAAATTAATTCATTCAACAAATTTTTATAGTAACCAAGAACTATTCTAAGCACCAGGTATAAAGTAGTGGATAGAGCCCTGGCCGGTTTGGCTCAGCCGTTAGAGTGTCGGCCTGCGGACCAAAGAGTCCCGGGTTCGGTTCCCGCTAAGGGCACGTACTTCGATTGCGGTTTGTCCCTGGCCCTAGCTGGGGTCGTGTGGGTGGCAGCCAGTCAATGTGTCTCTCTTACATCGATGTTTCTCTCTCTCTTCCCCACTCTCTTCCTCCTGCTCTATCTGAAGATAAATGCAAAAATGTCCTTGGGTGAAGATTAAAAAAAAAAAAGTAGTGGTTAGAAAAAAATCCCCGTCTGCCCTGGCCGGTTTGGCTCAGCGGTTGGAGCTCAGCCTGCGGACCAGAGAGTCCCGGGTTTGGTTCCCGCTAGGGGCACATACCAAAAAAACAAAAACAAAACAAAACAAAACAAAAAAATCCCCGTCTTCATTGAGCTTACATTCTAATGGAGCATGTTAAACAATAAATAAATAAATTTTTAAAATGTATATCAAGTGGTGCTAAATACTACAGAGAAAAATAAAAGAAAGGAGACAGGAAAGGAAGAAGGTTTGTTACAATTTTAAGTAGGGGGGAAGTCATCAAAGGCCCCCTTAATGCCCTGGCCGGTTTGGCTGAGCGGTTAGAGCATTGGCCCATGGTCCAGAGAGACCTGGGTTCGGTTCCTGCTAGGGGCACGTACCTCGGTTGCAATTTGTCCCCGGCCCTGGTTGGTCGTGCGGGAAGCAGCCACTCAATGTGTCCCTTTCACGTCGATGTTTCTCTCTCTCTCTCTCTCTCTCTCTCTCTCTTCCTTTCTCCCCCTCCCACTCTATCTGGACAAAAAATGGAAAAATGTCCTCGGGTGAGAATTAAAAAAAAAAAAAGAAAGGCCCCATTGATAACAGATGAGATAAATAGATTAAATATTAGAGAATAGCCCTGGCCGGTGTAACTCAATGGTTTAGAGCGTATGCCAGCACACCAAAGGGTCATGGGTTCAATTTCTGGTTAAGGGCATATACCTGGGTTGCAGGTTCCATCCCCAGCACCCATCAGGATGAGTTCGAGATGCAACCAATCAATGTGTCTCTCCCACATTGTTTCTCTCTCTCTCTCTCCCCCCCTCCCTCCCTTCTACTCTCTCTAAAAAATTCAATGGAAAAACTATCCTCAGGTAAGGATTAAATAAAAAAATAAAATAAATCAATATTAGAGAATAAAACGCATTACGGTATAGCCACACACTGAAACATAATTCAAACACTCTGTTATTGGTTAACATGAAAAGATGTCCACATAACAATCAAATGAAAAAAGGTTCTTACCACACACAAAAAATAGGTAACTATGTGTGGTGATGAATGTGGTAATCTTTTAACAACATATATAAACACACCACATTATGTCCGGCCGGTGTGGCTCAGTGGTTGAGCGTCGACCCATGCACTAAGAGGTTGCCAGTTCAATTCCCGGTCAGGACACATGCCCAGGTTGTGGGCCTGATCCCCAGTGGGGGGCATGCAGGAGGCGGCCAATCGATGTTCTCTCTCATCGATGTTTCTATCTCTCTCTCCCTCTCACTTCCTCTCTCTCTCAAATCAATAAGGAAAAAAAAAGCAAAATAAAACAAACACCACATTATATACCTCGAACTTACACAATGGTATATGTCAATTATATCTCAATAAAGCTGGAGAGAAGGTAAAAAAGATTACAAAACAGTATTGTTATGATTCGATTTCATTGGTATGAAATTACATGTGATTAAATGCCAGAGAGGACAAACACAGGAGATTGAGAATACCAAGCAACAGTCCAGGCTGAGAGCCTTATATATAAGCAGTACAGGAGGCATTTGTTTGTTCTCCCACCCACTCACTCATCCTCCTCCCCACACCTACACTTTGTTTCAGAAAGGATTTAAGGACAGCAAATCCACATAGCCCCCACCACTTCTTTAACTCTCCCCATCTTCCCTCACCCTTTCTCCTCCTCTTCCCAGAAACCAGACCAGTGATAGGATGAAAAGGATAAAAGCTTAAGATCAAGGTAAGCTGAGGTGGCACAAGAGGAATGGAGGAAAGCCCTCTCAAATCTGGATGGGATTCCTCTAATTTCAGCACAAGGGAAACAGATCCTGAGAGGCACACTTCCATCCTTCAGATCTTTAAGACTTAAAACAAGGCCATCTAATTCAGAGTCCCTATTTCATCTCCTACTTAACCCCAAATGCCTTGCAGAGCAGCCAGGAGGTGACATTCACAGGGAGGTGACAGGTACAGCAGGCCAGAGCTCTGTGCCTGGCATGAGTGCCTGTATCTCCCTATGAGCAGAAAATGACACAGAGCTGAGTCCTTTATTCCCCCTACTTTACTCCTTCCTCCATGCCTGCACCTAACAAGCTATCCTGGCTAAGTTAAACTCGTGCTCAACCCCACACACCCACCACCTTGCCATAACTACCCTAGAGATTCACACACTTCTCCACTAAGATTCTCAAGACTAGATCCCTACCAAGAAAGTTGCCTAAGGTGACCAGACATGCTAGTTTGTTTGGAACATTTTCAGTCTGGGGTGAGGTTTTGTGGGAGCATATTATACTTCTCACATGAGCATAAAGCCACAAACAAGGAACTGGAAGTTTCTCAAAGGTGGAATCCATGTTTCTACCCGCTTAGGCTCTTTAGCCTGAGGGTAGGAGTGGAGGCACAGGAGTAGAGGTAGGAAACCTAGAGAAAAATTTAACTGTTTAAAATATTTCTCACATACTTTGTTACCTCTTGGGCACTTACTATATGCCATGTCCTATGTTAAGTGCTTTCATACACTATCACCAAAATGAAAAATCACTTTTATTAAACATTCCTACTACGTGCTACTAAATATAAGAAGCTTAAGGCACATACAGATCCAGCTATCTCGCTGACAGCTGAAAACCCAGGATGGAAATTAGGAAGAGGACAGAAATCTGGGATTCTCCTGAGGGCTGCTGAACACAGAAGTCTCATGACACACTATCAGTCCACCGCCTCAAAGACCCCATGCAAGCATCTGCTCTCTTTCCTGGGCTTTCACCAAGGAACATCACACACACACACACACACACACACACACACACACACACACACATATTTGGTCTGCAAATGGAAGAAATTCTTCACTAGTGAAGAGTATAAAATAAGTCAGAGAAAAACCAAGAGCAATCATCTCTTCAGAAGAGGAACCTCTTTTCTCTCTCTCTTCACCTCTCTTATCTTCCTTGAATATGTAGTTTTTTGTTTGTTTTTTAAATACTTTTTTTTTTTTTATCCTCACCGGAGGACATTTTTCCATTTTTTGTTCAGACAGAGTGGGAGGGAGAGAGAGAGAGAGAGGGAAACATCGACGTGAAAGGGACACATCGAGTGGCTGCCTCCCACACGACCCAACCAGGGCCGGGGACAAACTGCAACCAAGATACGTGCCCTTAGAGGGAACCGAACCCGGGTCTCTATGGACCACAGGCTGACGCTCTAACCGCTGAGCCAAACTGGCCAGGGCTTTAAATACATTTTTATTGATTTTTTATAAATATGTTTTTACTGACTTTTTAGAGAGGAAGAAAGCAAGAGAGAGAGAAACATTGATGTGAGAAACATCAATCAGCCACCTCCTGCACACCCCCTACTGTGGATCAAGCCCACAACCCGGCATGTGCCCTGATGGGGAATCGAAGCAGGACCTTTCAGTCCATGGGACAACACTCAATCCACTGAGCCACTCCTGCTGGGCAAATATGTAGTTTTTTAAAACTTCTATTATGCTCATGACTCGAAGACATAACATAAGACATGTCTTCTGCCTTCAAGAATTTATTCCACTTGGAAAAGCAAAATCAACACACAGGAAACATGTTATAAAAAGGCGGGGCTGCCCTGGCCAGTGTGGCTCAGCAGTTAGAGCGTCGGCCTGCGGACCAGAGAGGCCCGGGTTCGGTTCCCGCTGAGGGCATGTACCTCGGTTGCAATTTGTCCCTGGCCCTGGTTGGGTCGTGCGGGTGGCGGCCACTCGATGTGTCCCTTTCACGTCGATGTTTCTCTCTCTCTCTCTCTCTTCCTCTCTCTCCCTCCCACTCTATCAGAACAAAAAATGAAAAAATGTCCTCGGGTGAGGATAAAAAAAAAAAAAGGCGGGGCTTACCCAGCCAGTGTGGCTCAATGGATTGCACGTCGTCCCATGGACTGAGAGGTCTCAGTTCAATTCCTGGTCAGGGTACATGCCCGGATTGCAGGTTCAATCCCCAGTAGGGGGCGTGCAGGAGGCAGCTAATAGATGTTTCTCTGTCTCTCCCTTCCTCTCTAAAATATCAATAAAAACATATTTTTAAAATTAAAATAAAAAGGGGGGCTCCAAGATTTCTAGTGCATGGAACAGGAAGCACAAAGGGGCTAGTAACACAAAGGAGTGGGTGAAATAAGACAAATGGTGGGGTATCCTGATATATATAGACACCTTCAATTTCAAACAGAATCTCCCCTTTTTTTGTTTCATTCCTAGTAAAAGGTGTGTTTCACTTCCAAAAACCTCAAATACAAACATCCAAGACATAAAGTTGGAATCATTCATTAGACAAAAGGGATCTTTTTCTTTGCTATAAAGTTTAGAGAGATAAAAGTCAATTAACTTCACAACTTCTGTCCCTATTGCCACACATACACACACACACATTTATATTCAGCACTGTAAGATCATGTTTATAGGGTGAAGCAAAGTACTTTTTAAAAGTTTATAAAAGATAATCTATTGACACATGAATAAATAAACAAAATGTGGTATTATACCTAAAATGGAGTATTATTCAGCTTTAAAAAGGAACAAAAGCCTGTCATGGTACATGGATGAACCACCTCAAGGACATTCTGCTAATTGAAATAAGCTAGTCACAAGAAGACAAATACTATATGATTCCAATTTTATGAGGTATCTAAAGTAGTCAGATTCATAGAAAGATAAAGCAGAATAGTAGTTATCAGTAGCTGGGGGAGGGGAAAATGAGGAATTGTTTAATGGCTATGAGAGTTTCAGTTTTGCAGGAAGGGAAGAGATTAACCAAAGAACATACATGCATAGCCCATGGACATAAACAATAATGTGGTAAAGGCCTGGGTGGGGCAGGGGTTGGGCAGAGAGGAGCAAAGGAGGGAATGGGGGACATCTGTAATACTGTCAACAAAAATAAATAAATAAATAAATAAATAAAAGAAGGGAACAGACAGGAGTGCTAAGAACTGAAGAGAGCCCAGCCGGTGTGGCTCAGTGGATTGAGCACTGTCCCATGGTCTGAGGGGTCCCGGTTTGATTCCCAGTCAGGGCACATGCCCAGGTTGCAGGCTTGATCCCTGGTGGAGGGCGTGCAGGAGGCAGCCAATCGATATTTCTCTCTCATTGATATTTCCATCTATCTCTCCCTTCCTCTCTCTCCAAAAAAAATCAATAAAAACATATTTAAAAAGAAAAAAAGAACTAAAGAGAGAGATAAGACAGCAAAGAACCAAAAACAGTTCACTAGATTTATCAAAAAGTAGCTCAGTGGTAATAGTATCAGTTTTATAAAAAGAAATTGCATCAGGTTGTGGGGAATAGGACTCCGGAAAGAGAAAGTGAATCAAACTTTTTTCAAATGTCTGAATGCCTTTACATGTACTTACCAATAATGAACTATAGCAAGAATAACTGCATACGCACACAGAGAATTCTATATACAAATGATAATTATTATTTGAGATTCAGAACTATACTTCTATGAATGCCCAAAGATAAAGACTTTTATTCTAAGAAAAAAACAATTTTCAGTTCTGGCTATCCGTTGCACAACAATGTGCATATACTGTACACCATTGAACAGTATACTTAAAAATGGTTAAGATGGTAAATTTTACGTTTTTTTGGTTGTTGTTAATCTTCACCTGAGGATATTTTTCCACTGATTTTTAGACAGAGTGGAAGGGAGGGAAGGAGGGAGAGAGAACGAAATGTGGATGTGAGAGAGATACATCCATCAGCTGCCTCCCACATGACCCCGACCAGGGCCAGGGATTGAACCTGCAACCCAGGCACATGCCCTTGACCAGGAATCGAACATGCCACCCTTTGGTCTGTGGGCCAACCCTCTAACCACTGAGCAAAACCGGTCAGGGCTTTTGTTATGTTTTTTCTGCAATTTTTTTTAATTTTTTTTATGTCTACAATTTTTTAAAAAGGCAATGCAGCCCGGCCAGTGTAGCTCAGTGGTTGAGCATCGACCCATGCACCAAGAGGTCGCCGGTTTGATTCCCAGTCAGGGCACATGCCCAGGTTGTGGGCCTGATCCCCAGTGGGGGGCATGCGGGAGGCAGCCAGTCAATGTTCTCTCTCATCAATGTTTCTATCTCTCTCTCCCTCTCCCTTCCTCTCTCTCTAAAAATCAATTTAAAAAAAAAGGCAATGCACACATATGTTTAAAAAACAAACAAACGAACAAAAAACTTGAGCAACACAAAGCTATTAAAAAAAACAAAAACAAACTTCCAGAGGTAGTCTGGGTATAAGTATATAGAGTCCTCCCCTTTTTTCATACAAATACTAAAACTAGCATACCACAAACACTATTCTGCACCTTTAGTTTTGTTTTTGTTTCTTTTAATATGTTTTTATTAATCTCAGAGAGAGGAAGGGAGAGGAAGAGATAGAAACCTTCATGACATCAATCGGCTGCATCCTATACTCCTGCACACCCTCTACCAGGGATCGAGCCCGCAACCAGGACATGTGCCCTGGCTGACAATTGTGACCTCCTGGTGCATCGGAGGACGCTCAACCAACTAAGCCACGCTGGACAAGGCTAATTTTCTCCTAATGATAGATCTTGGAGACTACTATTCTATGTTGTGTGTGTGTGTGTGTGTGTGTGTGTGTGTGCATCTAATCCTTTTTCACAGCCGCATAATATGGTAATATCTACCACAATTTACTCAATTAGTATCCTATCAATATATAATGTATTTTTTTAAGCAAAAATGTGTTAAAGACTTTGTATACCAATTTTGCATATTTTTCCTCTCAACAAAAATGTTCAGATTTCACTATTTACCCTCCAAGCAACTATGAATGATGACTGAAATTTGCTTTGGTTTGAATTTAATAGTGTTTCACCTCGCTCATTTCCATTAGGTTGTATACTGACTGTCATTATCATGAGGAGTCCCCAAAAATATGAACATGAAATACACATCATCCTCTGAATATTATGGTCACCCTTTACTCCATCATTTTTATAAATGGCATGACAATAGTATACCTTTTACTGTGTTTAACTTGAGAAAACTTACAAAATATATTTATATAGCCCGGAGTGGCTCCCTGGTTGAGCACTAACCTATGCACTAAGAGGTCGCTGGTTCGATTCCCAGTCAGGGCACATGCCGGGTTGCGGGCTTGATGCCCAGTGGAGGGTATGCAGGAGGCAGCCAATTGATGTTGATATTTCTCTCTCTCACTGATGTTTCTCTCTCCCTCTCCCCCTTCCTCTCTCTCTTTAAAAAGTAAATAAAAAATAAAAATAGCCCTGGCCGGTTTGGCTCAGCGGTTAGAGCGTCGGCCTGCGGTCCAGAGAGTCCCGGGTTCGGTTCCCGCTAAGGGCATGTATCTCAGTTGCAGTTTGTCCCCGGCCCGGGTTGGGTTGTGCGGGAGGCAGCCACTCGATGTGTACCTTTCATGTCGATGTTTCTCTCTCTCTCTGTTCCTCTCTCTCCCTCCCACTCTATCTGAACAAAAAATGGAAAAATGTCCTCGGGTGAGGATAAAAAAAAAAAAGTAAATAAAAAATAAAAATATATTTTTATTTTTATTACCTAAGTAATTTGTTTTAAAGACCTTTTCATTTCAGTGTCTGTGAGCATGCTATTTATTTCTTTTGTTGTTGTTGTTGTTGTTAATCCTCATCTGAGGATACTTTTCCATTGATTTTTAGATAAAGTAGAAGGGAAGGGAAGGGAAGCAAGGAAGGGAGAGAGGGAGGAAGGGGGAGAGAGAGAGAGAGAAACATGGATGTGAGAGAGACACATCGACTGGTTGCCTCCCACACCACCCTGAGACTGGGGCCAGGTATTGAACCTGCAACCCAGGCACATGCCCTTGACCAGGAATTGAACCTGTGACCCTTCAGTCTATAGGCCTATGCTCTAACCGCTGAGCCAAAACAGCCAGGGCAATTGCTATTTGTTTCTTTTAGAGACAGCACAGTGAGACAGAGTAAGTGAGGACTCTACAGATATATTGAGGTTCAAATCTCAGTTCTGCCATTTCCAAGTTAATCTCTCAGAGCCTCTGGCTTATTATCTGTAAATCAAGGGCAAGACTATTTCCTACACAGGTGAAATTACCAGGCAGGGCAAAAGTCCATTAGAGAGGACCAAAATGTTGTCTCTGTTGAACTAGCACTGCTTGGAGAAATAAGGCATTGCTTAAAGAAGTGGTAAAGGACAAGAAGCAATCTGACCAGTTGAGAGAAAGGGGTCTTCTGGCAGAGGCAACAACATATGCAAAGTTGTGCAGAACCACAAAGCACTAACACGGGTACCAACAAAGTGAAAGGCAATTTAGTCAATAAGTACTTGAGTATCTCTATGCACTAGGCAATGAAGATACAATTACAAGAAGGTCCCTGCTTTCATGGAGTTTATAATCAAGGAGGAAGGAAACACAAACCAGTAAAAAGTGGTAAGTGAGCTAATGGAAGCAAACAGGATCCTAAATAACATGTGTGTGAGTAACATGGAGTTGCTTTGTATGGAATGACCAGAAAAGACCTCTAAGAGGATATAATGCTTAACTGAAACTTAAAGGCAAGGGAGCCCTGGTCAGTGAGGCTCAGTTGGTTGGGCATCGTCCCGTGTACCAAAAGGTTACAGGCTCAATGCCCAGTTAAGGGCATGTGGGAGGCAACTGATCTATGTTTCTCTCTCACATTGCTGTTTCTCTCTCTCTCCTCCTCCTCTTCCTTCCTCTGTATCCAAAAATCAATTTTAAAATATATTTAAAAATAGTCCTGGCCGGTTTGGCTCAGCGGTTGGAGTGTCAGCCTGCGGACCAGAGAGTCCCGGGTTCGGTTCCCGCTAGGGGCACATACAACAAAAACAAACAAATATATATATATTTAAAAATAGCCCTGTCCAGTTTGGTTCAGTGGTTAGAGCGTCAGCCCACAAAACAAAGAGTCACGGGTTCGATTCCGATCAAGGGCATGTACCTCAGTTGCGATTTGGTCCCCAGCCCTGGTTTCATGCGGGAGGCAGCCAATCAATGTGTCTTCCTTACATCGATGTTTCTCTCTCTCTCTTTCCCTCCCACTCTGTCTAAAGATAAATGGAAAAATACCCTGGGGTGAGGATTTAAAAAAAAAAAATCTTAAAAAATAAAAATAAAGGCAAAGGATAGGTAATAAGGTGAAAGTGGGGTAAAGAGTGTTCTAGGAAGAGGCTATAGCACTGCAAAGGCCCTGCAAAGAGCTGAAGAAGACAGGGAACTTCAAGGGTACCAACAGAAGATAGAGATAAGGGAAAAGGGGTGCTTGGAATAAACCCTGAGAAACAGTTTTTAATGGGCCTTGTAGGCCACGATTTGGACAAAATTGTGCAACACAGTTTATTCCAACCTTATGATACATTTGGACTTGATTATATAGATAATGGAAATGCAACTGAGTATTTGAAAAGGACAGAGACAAGTTGACAGGATGACTTGTTTTATAGGAGGACAGTAGAAGCTATATAGAGGATGGCCACAGTGGGAAGTGAGGACAGTTTGGAAACCAAATGAAGATGATCTACACTAGGGCTGGGTCTATGTACACAGGAAAGAGAGGTACCCCAGAGATAAACCTGAAGTGAAAATGGCAGCCTTCAAGGTCTATGTTCTGGCCTGTCTTCTGAATCCAAAGTCAACACCCCCTGTAATTCCCAGAGATACTGACCTGCCATAGAGGAGTCATTAAGACTCGCTACCTTGCCTGGCCAGTGTGGCTCAGTGGTTGAGCGTCGACCCATGCACCAAGAGGTCACCAGTTCGATTCTCGGTCAGGGCACATGCCCAGGTTGTGAGCCAAATCCCCAGTGGGGGGCATGCACGAGGAGGCAATCGATGTTCCCTCTCATCAATGTTTCTCTCTCTCTCCCTCTTCCTTCCTCTCTCTAAAGTCAATAAAGAAAAAAAATTTTTTTTTAAATGACCTGCTATCTTATCTGGGTTCTACACCTACTACGGCAATGAGAAGATAAGTTGCTAATATAGAGAGACAGTTATCCATTGATTCCAATGGATGACTAAGGTTCCTAGGACCTTAGGATCCAAGAAAAGGGTTGAAATCTCCCCCCCTTCCCCTTTAGGGGTTGGGGGATCAGCAGAGTCTTCTAAGTCGCAGTTTCTCTGAATATGGTCTGCAGATGATGACTGGTGTGTCAGAGTCACCAAGGGAAGCCAACCAAAATGCAGATTCTTGGTTACCAACCCATACCTACTGAATCAGAATAGCTAGGAGGAAAAACCAAGAGTATGCATTTTAAGTAAGTATCCAGCTCCCCCTGCCCAACCTTTGGCCCTAAGGGTAATTCCGATGCATTAAAGCTTCAAAATCATAACTTTAGGAAAAGAGCTAATGGAGGAAGAATACTTGAAGATGGCTGGCAATGTCAAAATTAGGGGACTATGGCCCTGGCTGGTGTGGCTCAATTGGTTGGAGGGCTGTCCCACATACTGAAGGGTGGCAGATTTGATCCCTGGTCAGGGTACGTGCAGGAGGCAAATGATCAATGTTTCTCTTTCATATCGATGTCTCTCTCTGACATAAGCCAGGGCCAAATGCCTAGACCTCATCCTGACATTCTAAGATACATTTTGTTGCCCTTCAGGTAATATCCCTGGTATTCCATCCCTCCTTCCTACCACCCCCACCTCCTCAAGGTATCCTTCTAGTCCACAGCAGCCGAACTAAGAATACATGGTGGGCAAGACATGGGCCTTTGACAGAACTTACAGTGTAGTTAAGAAGACAAACACGGAGCGGGGGAGCCGGGCGACCCCCCCACCGCGGGGGAACCCAGGCGGAGCGGGGGAGCCGGGCAACCCCCCCCCCCACCAACGGAGGAAGCCGGCAACACACAGGAGAACTGAGCAAACTGAACAACGAAATTGACCCAGAGACATGGAGGGTGGAGTACGGGATGACGGGCTTCAGAGGAGGGGGGGAGGCGGGGGAAAGAGATAAATCACAGAGCCTATGTGCATGGGTGCATAACCAATGGACATGGACAACAGGGATGGGGACGAGGAGATGGGAGGGGGAGGAGGGTGTCAATGGGGGAAAAAAAGGAAAAACATCTGTAACAAAAACAAATTAATAATAAAATAAATTATAAAAAAAAAAAAGAAGACAAATAATTACAACATGTATACTAATTAAAGGCAATACTTATAGTACTGTAAGATTAAGAAGGCTAGTAAGGTAAAGTTACAGCTAAACTGAAACTTGAAGGATAAAGAGGAGATACCCAGGCAGTGGCAAGGCATTGGAGGACGAGTGTTCTAGGGAGAGGGAAAAGCATATGCAAAAGTCCTGCAGCAAGAAAGCACAGCTGAAGAAATGGGATGGGTTGGGGGATAGGGAGGTCAAAGTAGAGAGTGTATTAAGAAGCAGATGATGCTGGCAAGACCAAGAAGGGCCTAATAAGACATATGAAGCTGTTTTATCATTCACTTAACAAGTATTAATTGAGTGCCTACAATATGCCAGGCATTGTCCTCAGTGCCAGAAATATCCGTTTTTCAGAGAATTTACATTCTAATTGGAGGAGACTATAAATAAATATGTGAATAAACCAGAAAAATATCACACTGCCAAGTGCTATGCAAAGAATTAAAAGAGATGATGTTATAGAAAATATATGGATGGCTACTTTAGAATCATTAGATGGTCAAGGTAAGGCCTCTTTGAGGAGATGACATTTAAAAACATGTATCTCAATAAAAAGGAACCAGCCATTCAAAGATCAAGGGAAAAAAGCATTCTAGGTGGGGATAAGAGTATATGCAAAAGCCCGCCCTGGCCAGTTTGGCTCAGCGGTTGGAGCACTGGCCTGCGGACCAGAGAGTCCCGGGTTCGGTTCCCGCTAGGGGCATGTACCAAAAATAAATAAATAAATAAATAAATAAATAAATAAATAAATAAATAAATAAGTAAGTAAATAAAACAGACATTTGCCCTGGCCGGTTTGGCTCAGCGGTTAGAGCGTCGGCCCTCGGACCAGAGAGACCCGGGTTTGGTTCTGCTAAGGGCACGTATCGGTTGCAGTTTGTCCCCGGCCCTGGTTGGGGTTGTGTGGGTGGCAACCACTCGATGTGTCTCTCTCACATCGATGTTTCTCTCTCTCTCTTCCTCCCTTTCTCCCTCCCGCTCTATCTGAAGATAAATGCAAAAATGTCCTCAGGTGAGGATAAAAAAAAAAAAGAGTATATGCAAAAGCCCAATAGAGAGATCACTGAAGGTTTTTTAAGCAGAGGAGTTAGATCACAATCATTCTTACATTTTATAAAGCTCACTCTGGCTGCAGTGTGGAGAATGGAATGGAAGTGGGAGAGGATAAAATCAAGACTGGAGACAGAGACTGTGGAGAGAGGAGAACAACAACAATGAAGACAACAATGACAACTAAGACTAAGATGACAAGGAGGGGGAGGAGGGAAGGAGAAAAAAGTGGAGGGGAGGGGAAGGGAAGGGAGGAGGAGGAGGAGCCAACAATGATGATGATAACAGCTATTCACACAGCACCATCCCTAAGCATGTTTTTTTCATTTAATCCTCATAAATACTCTATTTTATAAATTAGGAAACTAAAGTACAGAGTAGTGGTAATGAAGAAGGAAGGAAAGCATTGCAGAAAGAAGGATTCAAAAAATATTGGGGAGGACAAGTTCCAGTGATAAGCTGGTTGTTGACTGTGGGAAAGGAAAGGAGGACTTAAAATTACTCCTAGGCTTTGGGGCCCAATAACTATGTGGGTCAGTAGTGCTGTTTACCATGTGACAGGACACTAGATGAGGAGCAAACGGGGAAGAGCAGGAGGCTGCATTTTGCCAAGTCTGCAAATCAATCCAGTGGAGTTGTCCATATGAGCAGTTGGATATTCTGGCCTGGAGAGAGATTTGGGCATCATCCATGTGTAGACGGTAACTAAAGCTGCCAGAGAGGTTGGGATCACCTAAGGAGAATATGAAAAAAAGGGAAAAAACGGCCTAGGAACAGAATGCTGAAATTTAAAACACAACAAGAATCATTCATAACAAAAAACTCGAAATATCTTAACGTCCCTTGATAAAAAAAATAACTAAATAAAATATAGTATACTTATTCTATGAAATATTATACAGTACTCAAAAATAATAAGTATCTTTATGTACCAACATGGAATACAGTCAAGGCATATTACTGAATCAAAGAAATACCAGAACACTACATAAAACGTAATCCTACTTGTGTAAATAAATAAAACACAAAAATAATACTTTAAACTTTTTCTGGGCTCATACTATTATGCAAACATACAGAAAAAAAATCTTAAAGGTACATTCTAAACCTCTGAGGAATACAGAAATAATCCAAATGTGGGAGCAGGAATATTAAAAATATCTACAATGTTTTGATTTTTTTAAGATATGTTCTCTGTAAAATTAACTATCAATTTTTCAAAAAATAGTAGGAATCGCCTGGCAGGTGTGGCTCAGTGGTTGAGCGTCAACCCATGCACCAAGAGGTCGCCAGTTCGATTCCTGGTCAGGGCACATGCCCAGGCTGTGGGCCAAATCCCCAGTGGGGGGCATGCCGGAGGCAGCCAATCGATGTTCTCTCTCATCGATGTTTCTATCTCTCTCTCCCTCTCACTTCCTCTCTCTGTAAAATCAATAAAGGAAAAAAATATTTTTTTAATAAATAAATAAAAGTTTAAAAGCTGGAGCAGCAGAAAGCAGCCAGAGACTTGGCTCCTTCCTGAAAAGAAAAGAGGTTGCACAAATGAGGAGAAAAGATGCTGAATAAAGCCTTTCCTTCTTCGGCAAACCAAAGGCAGAGAGAGATTCATGGCAGATCTCTAGAGATTGTGCTCTTAGCTATCAACTTTATGAAAGACAATATATTTGGTTTACATGTTTTCCTGGTTACCCAAAGAAATGATACTGCCTAGCTCTTATGCAAGGCTGATTCACCATCAATTAGTCTATATGACAGCCTGCTGAGCCTTATGTCTCATGCAGTCACATACCAGACGGCTCTAGAAAGAAAACAATCTGGTGTGAGCTGTCAAAGTCCTCTCAGGTACCTGACCTCACCTTCTGGGGTAGGTTTCATTTCAAAACTGAAAGGGACTGAAGGGCTGGGGAAATCCAAAGGTCAACAAGATCCAGGAATGGGTGATTCCCAGCAAAACAAGGTCCCAGGCTGGAACTCAAAACAGAAACCAGACCACTGATAAGACAGTTTATGAGGTTTGTCGCCAAGTCTTCAGATGCTATTTTTATGTTTTTCAATATATACAATAGGGCATGACCATGCTTATCCAACTTCTGATAACTAAACATCTAATTCTCCAAGTGTTCAATCAACTTCCTGACTCTATTTAAAGTTTTAGAGCTTTGGGGTAGCTCCAATAACTGAGACACCAGGGGACTGGCGAATTCTGCAGTGCTTCAAATGGGCCACATTTTAATTGTAATGAATTTAATAATTTCTTCTTCCTTCTTCATCTCCCCATGAACACTTGGGAAAATTCCTATCTCATTAAAAAATGTCCAAGTTGTTCACAATGGCCCTCTCATTAGAGCAATATCCAATACAATGAAAATCTAGCTCACAAAGGAGTCAGGCTGCCCAGCCGGTGTGGCTCAGTGGATTGAGCATCATCCCATGGACTGAGAGGTCCCAGTTAGATTCCCAGTCAGGGCACATGCCTGGGTTGCAGGCTTGATCCCCAGTAAGGGGCGTGCAGGAGGCAGCCAATGGATGTTTCTCTCTCACAACGATGTTTCTATCTCTCTCTCCCTTCCTCTCTCTCTAAAAAAATCAATTAAAAAACAAAAACACATAAAAACAAAAGAGTCAGGTTATTTGCTTGAGGTTCATTTTTAACTAGTTGAGTGATCTTGGGCTCAGTTTCCTCATCTATAAAGTAAGGAGGTTGGAAACAGATGGAAGGAAAACAATAAAACTTCCTTGAACTAAGAAAAGACTTAAGTTTTTAAGTCTAAAAGGTTTTTGTTCTTTAATTTTTTTTCCTTTATTGATTTTAGAAGTGAGAAGAGAGCAAAAGATAGAAACATCGATGAGAGAGAACATCCACTGGCCATCAAGTGGCAAGCAGAGTTATTTTAAAAAGACACACACCTAAGCGTATCATGATGAAACATTAAGCATGAAGAAAAAATTTACAAACTTCCAGAAAGAGAGAACAGATTATTATTTACAAAGAAAAAGTATCCTATTGGCACAGGACTTTTCATCTGTATCACTAGAAACTGAAGACAGTAAAAAGCTGCATATGGACTTTGTAGAGACTAGGACTGCTATTCAAGAATCCTAAACCCAGACAAGATATCATTTATATATATGAGAGAAAAAATAATTGGACATATAAGGACCTTGAAAGTATCATCCATGCCCCTTTTCTAAGAAAATCACTCAAAGAAGTATCCTAGTCAAATTAATATTTAAAATTGGAACAAAGTTGGGAAAGACAAAGTGTACAAGATGTGTTTCCCCTCCCCTCAAAAAACAACAACTTTTAATGAAGTTGTATCAGATGAACTTCTGATGGCCTTTCCAAGTACAGGCAAAAACTGTCCTGTACACAACTGGCCCTGGCAAGTCTGGGTTCATCACCTAGTGGTCTGATGAAGTAAATGCAGTTTCATGAAGTGACCTGATAAAACTTCCAGCCATTTTGTGAGCTCTGACTGTGTACCAGGGCAGATGTCCTAAAGATTACAAGAATAGGAAAGTACCCCCAGACTCATATACAATTGTGTAGATTCAGCTCATTATCCATTCATTCTCCAAAAACGTGGTAAGGGCCCACACTTTGTGCCTAACTAATCACAAGAAGTAAAGCACAAAGTTGTTGCAAAATAGTAAGAGATAGAGATCGCTTTTGTGCAGACAAATCTGAATTGAGTGAAAGTTTAGATGCTAAAAGAAAACTGCAAATATGCCTTATAAATATGAAGACTGTCTTCTAACATTCACAAGATTGGCATGTGGAAGATGGGATTATATTTCTCCTGTATGGTTCCAGGGGACAGGCCTGAAACTGGTAAGTCATCTCATTAGATTACAATTCGAAACAAGAAATAATTTCCACCCTGGCCAGGCAGCTCAGTTGGTTAGAGAGTCATCTCAATGTGCCAAGGTTGTGGGTTCAATCCCTGTTCAGGGCACATACAAGAAGCAACCAATGAATGCATAAATAAGTGGAACAACAAATAAATCTTTCTCTCTCTCTTTTCCTCTCTCTAAAAGCAATCAATCAATAAATAATTTAAAAAAAAAATTTCCTATCAATGAGAGCTATTCAACAATATAATGGAATTCCTCAAGAAGTGATGAGTTCCCCAGCAATGGAAGTATTCAAAAGAACTTGGAGGATCATTGGTCAGGGGAATGATAGAAAGCATTCCTGTAACTAACTGGATGGCAATCTGGAGACTGACTGTATTATTGCAAAGGCCCTTTCCAACTCCAAAGGGTCTATCATTCTAAATAAAACAAGAACAAAACAAACAAAACCCACTAATAAATAAAGAGACCTCCCTCTGTTTTGTTTTTTTATCCCAGCTCCAACTAAGCATTATAACTTAGTGGATTTGATAACACTTTCCACTTGAGTAAATGTAGACAAAGTATTTAACTCTATTCGCTTCACTTTCATTATCTGTAAATACAGAACAAGTACCTATCTCATAATATTACTATGAAGATTAAAGAATACAGTACTTTGTAAAGTACTTAAAACAGCGCCTATTATATAGAAAGTGTATAAAACTAGCAGCTCGAAAAGGAAAGTGAGCTGAGGGGGTGGGGGGTAGTTTGGAAAGTGAAACCTAAATGTGCTGCCTGTTTCAGTTATCTGTACCCAACTCTCAACCAAGGCATTCCTGACTCTTGTTGGCCAGAGGCTAGGTTCCCTTGGCAACCAACCTCAAAAAAGAGACCAGACCTACCTTCTTCAAGAAGGCAGCTCACTCCCTGCCCTGAAATCTGGCATCTTCCCTACACAAAGCAGACTCACAAATACCACCGCTTCAAAATCAAGGAGCTGAGCTGCTGTTACTTTCCTCACTTCATATGATCAATCACATAACATCACACTTAGAAGGGATCTCAGAGACCATCTAGAACAACACGTATGCTTAATGAATGAGGACAATATACTGAGAAAAGTGAAGTTCTGAACAAGACAAGTTGGTGACAGGGTCAAGACAAGATCACAGGCCCAACAGTCAAAATCTTTCCATTTTTCCAATGGGAAAAATAGAACTGGCCATAGGCCATCAGGCCCATACTATGTACTTTACGCGGTAAGGGAGAAACAGAAGCAGGAGAGTGTAGAGGTTAGGAGCATGGACTCTGGATTGCTTATTCAGATCCCAGCTGTACCACTTACTGTATAACTAAGCAAGTTTCCTAACTTCTCTTTGCTTCTATAAAACAGGGATAAGAGCAACTATTTTATAGCATTATTTTAAGGATTAGATGAGATAATCCATGTAAAATGCATGGCACATAGAAAGTGTTCAATTGCTCTGGCCAGTGTGGCTCAGTGGATAGGGTCGCAGGTTCAATTCCTGGTCAAGGGTGCGTACCTGGGTTGCAGGTTAGATCCCCAGTCACAGTGAGGGAGTGTGCGGGAGACAACCAATGAATGTGTCTCTCTCACATCGATGTTTCTCTCTATCTCCCTCCCTCCCTTTCATTGTTTCTAAAAATCAATGGAGCCCAGCAAGTGTGGTTCAGTGGTTGAGCATCAACCCATGCACCAAGAGATCGCTAGTTCAATTCCCGGTCAGGGCAAATGCCCAGGTTGTAGGCCAAATCCCCAGTGGGGGCATGCAGGAGGCAGCCGATAGATGTTCTCTCGCATTGATATCTCTCTCACTCTCCCTCTCCTTTCCTCTCTTTCTAAAATCAATGAAGAAGAAAAAAATCAATGGAAAAAATATCCTCAGGTGAGGATTAACAATAACAAAAAAAGTGTTTAATGTATACATTGCTCTGCTTCTCATCATTACCAGTTGTATTAAAAGAAATAATCATACTAACAAGAGAGACCAGACAAGCTTCTACTTCTGATCCAAAGAGCACTGTGAAGGGCACAGGTGTTTATTCAGCTCTGTTTCCTGGCCAGGAAACACCCAATAGATTAGTTATGGAAGAAGACCATCATTAACCCATCACTCATTTATTTGGATCTAGGAAAGAATCAACTCAAAGAACAACCAAACACATGCTATGGTGATAAAATGCTTAAGATCACAAATGAAGATTAGGTAGGTCCAAACCCAAGCCTGACCTTTATATTTATGTTTATCTCAAGTTGGACAAAATGCAGTTCTCATCCAGTCTCTTCCCCTCAACCCATGAAGGTGGTGTAGTGTAATGGTTAAGAACAAGAGCTCTAAAGTCTGACTGCCTGGGAACAAATTCCATCATTTATTTGCTTTGTAACTTAGGCAAATAACTTTACCTCTCTCTAAGCCTTTGTTTCTCCATCTGTTAAATGAGGGTAACAACTATTTTAATTATGATAACAGCTGACATTTGGTGAGCACTTTCTATGTGCCAAGCACTGTGCTAAGCACTTTACATGGCTTACATCATTTAAACATTACAACAACTCTATGAAGCAGGTACTATTATTACCCTCATTTTGCAGCTCCAGATGAGGAAAATGAGGCAGTTTTCTACTTCAAGGCCACATGGCTAGTTACTGGTAAAGCTGAGGCATCAGTGCAGGAGGTCTGATCTCAGGGCCCATGTTCCTTACTCCTAACACTGTTTTACTTCTCACAGCACCAGCCTCATACGGTTGGTGTTTTGTTAAAATAAGACAATTCAGCCCTGGCCAGTTTGGCTCAGCAGTTAGAGCGTCGGCCTGCGGTCCAGAGAGACCCGGGTTCGGTTCCCGCTAAGGGCACGTACCTCGGTTGCAGTTTGTCCCCGGCCCTGGTTGGGTCGTGCGGAAGGCAGCCACTCGATGTGTCCCTTTCACGTCGATGTTTCTCTCTCTCTCTTCCTCTCTCTCCCTCCCACTCTATCTGAACAAAAAATGAAAAAATGTCCTCGGGTGAGGATAAAAAAAAATAATAATAAAAAAAAAAAATAAGACAATTCACAAAACGTGCTTAGCACAGTGCCTGGTTCATGAAGTTTAGCCATTACTATTATTGCTGTTATCATCATCACAGATTCCTTTGAACTTCTCTCAAATGCTGCTGACTTCTGAGTTCCAATTTCTTTTTTTTTCCAATTTTTATTAATTTATTTTTGTTACAGATGTTTCTCCTTTTTTCCCCATAGACCCTCTCCTCCCCATCCTGCCCCCCCACCCCCCTAGCACTGTTGTCTATGTCCACTGGTTATGCATACATGCATATAAGTTCTTTGGTTCATCTCATCCATCCCACCCCCCAACCCCTACCTCTGAGGTTTGTCAGTCCTTTCTATGTCTCTGGGTCTTTTTCGTTCATCAGCCCACCTTGTTAATTATATTCCACAAGTAAGTGAGATCATGCTGAGTTCCAATTTCATCTAAAGGAAAAAGGATGTTTTCCTACCTAGATACCAGCTCACTGGGCAGCCTGGGGTGGGGTTCTAGCATTTCATTTCCCTCATGCAATATAGGGATAAGTATCTGAGATGAGAGATAAGAAAATACTTTCTATAAACCTACTACTCTACAAAAAGCAATATATTAGTCTTTGTTTTCTAAAATAAAAGCTTCATTGCTCTCATTAGAAAAGAAACATGCTTATTAAAATTATTCTTTCAGCCTTGGCTGGTTTTGCTCAGTGGTTAGAGCATCGGCCCGCGGACCAAAGAGTCGTGGGTTCGATTCCGGTCAAGCACACGTACCTCAGGTGCAGTTTGTCCCCATCCCTGGTTGGGGTCGTGCGGGAGGCAACCAGCCGATGTATCTCTCTCACGTCAATGTTTCTCTCTCTTTTCCTCTCTCCCTCTCTTTCTCTCCCTCTCTACCTGAAGATAAAAAATGTCCTCAGGTGAGAATTAAAAAAAATTCTTTCAAAATAAAGCAGATATATACAGTATTTGCTAAAAAATATATATATATGTATATATCTGTGTTCTATATCCTTCCCCTTTTCATTCTCCTCGTCTCAAAACCATGATATTACTTAGTCATTTAATCCTCACAAGAAAAAAGACTAGTGTAATTTATCCTGATCTCTATTTGACAGGTGCAGAAACTAAGATTCAAAACCAAATAGTTAATAAGTTGATAGTCAGGGATTCCAGAAAAGAATTTTCAGATATGGAAGAGGTAAAGATAGTAAACCCTTTCACTTATCCTGAGAGGAGGTGGCTATGATAGAAGGTTCTTAGGAGGTACCTAAAAATAACTAGGACTGATAATGGGATTTTAAAGAAACTCTTGCTATTAACAAGGCAAGACTAAACATGAACTGTAACCCAAAAGCTAGTAATTCAGTTAGCTATCATCAATCCTGCCGTCCTAGAGACAGTGCAAATTATTTTTGCATTTTATTGTATTTTATTTCAATCGATTTAAATTTTATAATGTATACCAATTTTATTTTTGGAAAACTTTTAGCTTAACTTGTGCACGTAAATGTACCTTTTCTACTGTAAATTTTATGAAAGCAAAATACAGACCAAATATTTCCAATGAAAATTTAGCACATTTTTTTCTTTCAATTTTAGCAAATTATTGATACGTCTGACAAAGCAGGACTTTGTCTCTGAAGACACACATACTCTTGCATACCAGTCCTTATCCCCCTAATTCCAAAATGATGTATCACTTTATCCTGCTAGAGGTCACAATACGGTTTAGGTAAAAATAATCGTTTTTAGACTAAGAAAACTGAGGGCAACTCTGGCCAGTGTGGCTCAGTTGGCTGAGCATCGTCTCATGAACCAAAAGGTTGCTGGTTCGATTCCAGTCAGGGCACATGCCCAGGGTTGCCTGGGTTTTAGGCTAAATCCCCAGTAGGGGGCATGCAGGAGGCAACCAATCCATGTTTCTCTCTCTTCTCTTCTCTCTTCCTCTCTCTCTGAAAAAAAGAATAAAAATCAATAAAAGCATATCTTTTAAAAAAAGGAAACTTGAGGGCAGGAACAATGTCTTACTCATACAGCTCTTACCCTCATTATCTGGTACACAACCCTCTATATATTCAATACATTTTTGTTTAAAATTTGAATATATTTATTCATTCAATTCCTAAGTGCATAACAATGAGCAAAACAGAGTCCTAGTCATCACACAATTTACATTCTAGTGGTGGGTGACAAATAATAAACGAACTATAGTAGAAAGAGTCCCTAGAACAGTGCCTGGCATGTAGTAGGCAGCACTCTATAAATACATGAATAATAAATGAATGAATGAATAGTATGTCAAATAGCAGTAAGTTCTGTGGAGAAAAATAAAGCAGGGAAGGGAGACAGGGAAGACAGAGGGCAGAAGATGGTTTTTACTTTATTTTTATTTTTATTTTTTTTGTTAATCCTCACCCAAGGATATTTTTCTATTGATTTTTAGGTAGAGTGGAAGGAAGGGAGGGAGAGAAACATTGACATGAGAGAGACACATCAATGGCTGCCTCCCAACCAAGGCCTGGGATTGAACCTGCAACCCAGGTACACGACCTTGACCAGGAATCAAACCCACGACCCTTCAGTCCATGGGCCGACGCTCTAACCACTGAGCCAAACTGGCCAGGATAGATGGTCTTTACTTTAGGATGGTGAAAGGATGCTACACAGATTAGGTGACAGATGAACAGAAATCTGAAGGAGGTTAAGGAGGGAGGCCATTCTAGTATCTGGAAGAAGTGTTCCAGGCAGAGAAAACAACTACAAAGGTCCCCAAGTTGCCTGGCATACTGGAGCAATGGCAACTACAAGGAGACCAATGTGGCTAGAGCACAAGGGGAAAGTGGTAGAAGATGTGATCAGAATGGGGTGCTGAACATCCTATATGTCCTTGTAGACCACTATAAAGACTTTAGTTGTTTTTTTTAATCCTCACCCGAGGATATTTTTACATTTATCTTCATAGTGGGAGGGGGAAAGAGAAAGAGAGAGAGAGAGAGAAACATCGATGTGAGAGAGACACATCAATTGGTTGCCACCCACATAACCCCAGCGGGGGCTGGGGACAAACTGCAACCGAGGTATGTGCCCTTGGCCAAAATCGAACCCAGGACTCCTTGGTCCACAGGCCAACACTCTAACCACTGAGCCAAACCAGCCAGGGCAAGACTTTAGTTTTTAATCTGAGGAGATCAAGAGCAAAGGAGGAAGAACATTTAGAAATGATTCTAATAGTAGAGAAAGTGGTGAGAAGTGTTCAAACTCTGCATGTATTTTTTTTAAATATGTTTTTTTTTTTATCCTCACCCGAGGACATTTTTTCATTTTTTGTTCAGATAGAGTGGGAGGGAGAGAGAGGAAGAGAGAGAGAGAGAGAGAGAAACATCGACGTGAAAGGGACACATCAAGTGGCTGCCACCCGCACGACCAACCAGGGCTGGGGACAAACTGCAACCAAGGTACATGCCCTTAGCGGGAACCGAACCCAGGTCTCTCTGGACTGCAGTCCGACGCTGTAACCGCTGAGCCAAACCGGCCAGGGCTTAAGGGAGAGAGACAAACAGAAACATCGATAAGAGAGAAACATTGATCAGCTGCCTCCTGCACACCCCCTACTGGGGATCGAACTCGCAAGCTGGGCATGTGCCCTGACCAGGAATTGAACTGGGACCTCTCAGTCCATGGGACGACACTCAATCCACTGAGCCACACCAGCAGGGCCTGGATGTATTATTTCAAGGTACAGCTGACAGGACCTGCTGGTGTATTAGATAAAGAGAGTAAGAGAAAGAATCAAGTCAAGGGAGAGTCTTCCACACATTCAATACAACTGAAACTGAGATGGGGAGGAACTGCTAGAGACAGAGGTTTGAGAAGAAAAGTTCCAGAGTTAATTTTTTAAATATATTAAGCTCAAGAAGCTATCAGATACCCAAGTAGAGGCATCCAGTAGGCAGTTGGATATAAGAGTCTTGAGTTCAGGGGAAGACATTCAAGCTAGTAATATACACTTGAGCATTGTCAGGGTATAAATGGTATCTAAAGTCTTCAAACAGAGCACCTAGGAAATCAGTGTAGACAGAGAAGGGATCTAAGGAGTGATCTGAGTACTCCATCACTGGAGGCTGAGGAGAGGAGAAGGATCAGGCAAAAAAAAAAAAAAAAAGGAGGGAGAAGGGGGTTGAGAAGGAAGAAGGGGCCTATAACGTAGGGGAAGAACCAAGGGAGTGTCATCCTGGAAGCCAAGTGAAACTAGTGTGCAAGGAGGGAGTGTCAAATGCTACTCAAAGGTCAAGAAAGAAGACAACAGAAATGATTACTGAATCTATGTGCTATTTTCTAAGCATGTTCTTCCCTACTCCACAATATCACTTGTTATCTTTTAATCCAGGTAAAATCCCAGTATTTGGCTAATAAACACACATAAAGTTTCTGTTTAATGCAGCTGTATCTGTGTCTCCAAAAAAAAAAACACACACACCAAAAAACAAAACAAAAATCAATGCTCTTAATATGGACATAACAGATTTCACACAGTGAATATGTTAAATGCTTTGTCTGGTTCAAGTAATTGTCTGAAACGAGGTCCCCAACTACACCTTGCTTGTGCTCAGTAGGTGGGATCAGAGAAATGAGCTATTCAAATGTATTTCTTTTGTTCTGCCACAAAGTAGAAATTACTCTTCATCTCATTTCCCTGCTCCCTAACTCAAACATCCTAGCCAAAGACCCTACATTTCCACACACACCCCTTCAAAAACAAAGCAGAACATGTTCTCTCTCCCTCCCATTTTTTTTGTGGGAGGCAACCAAATTTTTGGCGGCCTAAAGAAAAAATAAAGAAAGAAAAGAATTAAAAAAAAGCAGAACACAATCAAATCCAAAACTTGAATGAGAAAAAGGTATGTTGTGTATGCACTTTCTTTCTTTTATTGCACGGAAGATTAACAATCATTTCCTAATTCAAGAGCTGTGCTTTATATACATTTTGTCTTTACACTAAAACAGGAAATACAATTTCTGGTGTATTCGTCTTAAAGGTGAATTACTGCTACAAAATAAGGACTTTAACTCTGTGCTCTAGCAAGAATAGTAAAGTCTCAATAATCTACATTTCTGAAGCAGAAAAATAATCACCAATAACTAGATCATGCAAACATCATTCATACCTTCCTAAAATGGCTGTAACTTCTGAATGAACTGTGCTCTCGCTACCTTTGGGCCTTTGCTCCCTCTACCTGTAATACCCTTTCCTGCCCTCTACCTTGCAATTTGCCAACTTGGAACTCAGCCTGAATGTCAACTTCTTTAAGAAGCCTAGATCCCCTGGAGCCCCTCCAAGACTGAATCAAGTTCCTCCTCTGAGCCCACAGCACCCTCTGCTTATTCATATCCTAACACTTTAACACACTGTACTATAAATCTATTTATGTGTCTGTCTCCCTCTCCAGACCATAAACATCTTGAAGGCAAGGACAGGATCTCATTCATTTGAATATCCTTAGTGTTTGGGATATATCAAGCAATCAGTGTTTGTTGAATGAATGAATAAAATGAAATTTTATCTGGAATACCTTACATGATTTTTGTAGCACATTTTCTTTAATAAACCAACTGAACTGATATTAAAATTACCAGCATCTAATCACATTCCCAGGTGATAGCAAAAACAAAAAAATTTCCCCTACCTGATACTGGAAATAAAGGTGTGTTTTTTTGTTTTTTTAATTTTTGGGGGCCGGCTGGTGTGGCTCAGTGATTGAGCGCCGACCCATGCAACAAGAGGTCGCCAGTTCAATTCCCAGCCAGGGCACATATCCAAATTGTGGGCCAAATCCCCAGTGGGGGGCATGCAGGAGGCAGCTAATCGATGTTGTCTCACCTATATGTTTCTCTCTCTCCCTCTAAAATCAATAAAGAAAAAAAAATTTATTTTTTAAATACATCTTTATTGATTTTTAGGGAGAGAGATAGAAACATCAATGTGAAAGAGAAACATCAATCAGCTGCCTCCTGCATGCCCCCACCAGGGATCAAGTTCAAAACCTGGTCATGTGCCCTGTCCGGGAATCGAGCTGGAACCTCTCAGTCCATGGGACAACATTCAATCCACTGAGCCACACCAGCCGGGGTGGAAATATAGGTTTAAAAAAGGAGATTTGCTGTTCAAGATCAGCTCAAGGAGTTATCATACAAACTACCCTTCCTGGGTGCAAGACAGCAGCCTATGCTTCCCACACCACAGGAGGGGCTAATGGACCTCTGGATTGTCCTCTTCAACTCCCTTCCACTAATCCTGTATTCTCCTCTTTTCTGCCCTATTATTTCCTCTTTCCTTGTTTTCCTTCCTCACTTTCAATACCTTGGCACTTGCATTCTGTTCTCATTTTCCCTTTAACTTTTCTCTGTACTCCCTTTTCCATGCCTTATTTCAGAACTGACCCTGGGGAATCCATGGGCACTGCTTTGCTCAACTTAGGCCAAGGATGTTGCTGTATCTCCTCATCTCTTCTGTAAGGCACACCAACATATTTCTTCTGTTTCTAAAGAAACAAGTAGTGACCCCATAACAGCAATGCAGGGTTCGCTAGCAAATAAGGTCAAATTGTCACTATCCACACAAAATGGGAAAGACACGTTTCTAGGCTGCACTCTGAAAGTAATACCAGAAAGGCACTCTTAATTTACTATAATTTTAAGTAAAAGAGAAATGAAAAGCTAAATGCGAAGGGGGAAGAGAAAAAGAAACCAAATTTTTTTTAAATGCTGCTGTGTTGGTAGGGCAAATTTTAAAAACTGTAGTATAGCCCTGGCCGGTTTGCCTCAGCGGTTAGAGCGTCGGCCCTCGGACCAGAAAGTCCCGGGTTCGGTTCCCCGCTAAGGGCACGCACCTCACTTGCTGTTTGTCCCCGCCCCCGGTTGGGGTTGTGTGGGTGGCGACCAGTCAATGTGTCTCTCACATCGATGTTTCTCTCTCTCTCTTCCTCCCTCTCTCCCTCCTGCTCTATCTGAAGATGAATGCAAAAATGTCTTTGGATAAGGATCAAAAAAATAAAAATAATAAATAAATAAATAAATACTGTAGTATAGCTGCTGGGCCAGGTAGTTTAGGGAAAAAAAAAAAAATGTGATCCCTACCCCCTGGGAATCCAAGAGTCCTACTGAGGAATCATGCCCACCACTTCCCAAATCCATAAATGTAAACATTAGCGAATAAGAAGGAAGAGATTCTCTTAGACCAAAAAAAGTCAGAAACCTAACATAAGTGGATTAGATGTTCTGAAACAGAAAGATAAAGACTAAATGGAAAGCTTTTTGAGTTTCAGATAAAGGTATTCCGTGTATCAAAGTCAGTGTCACAAGCATCAGAAGCCAAGGAAAGGAACAATCCACAATTAGGAGTCAAGAGGCTCAGCTCAGGTCCTAATAAGCTGTGTAAACTTGAGCAAGTCACTTCACTACTCTGATCCAAAGATGGCTCTTCCATAAAATGGGCAGAATAATACCTTCCTCGAAACATTGCCTGTGATGATTAAATAAATAATGTGAAATCACTTTGAAAGGTTTTTTTATAGTAAGCCAATGTGAGGTAAGAGGAAGCAAAAATCCTTCCTCTGAATGGAGTATAAATCCTGTGGTTCAGTTTCCAGAGTCTAAGCCTGATTCACCTTCTCAACCTCGTTAAACCCCTTAACCAACCTGCACTCACTCAAGTGGGAGAAGAGTCATGTGCGAGGCTCCAGGGGTAGGGCGGTGACTATTTAGTCAACTGCTCCATTATCTCAGTGACTTCATCTGTAAAATGGGTGGTGTGGAATTCACTCACCTATCCACATGATAGTTAAGTCTGAGGAAGGAGTGGAGAATAGTCCAGCGTCCCTTTTGCCAGATCGCAGGGTCACCCAAGGTACCTGTGGACTGTACAACACATTATCGATAGCAAGACACATTACAATTTAAATACGTTTTTATTGATTTTTATTTTTTTATTTATTTAGAGAGAAACATCGATGTGAGAAACACTGCATGCCCCCTACTGGGGATCAAGCCCAAAACCTGGGCATGTGCTCCAACTGGGAATCGAACTGAGACCTCTCAATCCATGGGACGCTCAATCCACTGAGCCACACCAGCTGGGCAAAACACATTACAATTTAATGTGTTAAATTGGCCTACTCTAGGGAGGAGGTGTAGGACTCTAGAGGAAGTGGGCAGGTTAAGAGCCAGGAAAGGTAAAACTTCAGTGAGGAGGTGGACAGAATCCTAGAGATACTCTGATAAGAAATTAAGAGAATATTTCAGGCAGAAAAGGCTTAAAATAGACAGCCTTGTGGAGAAAGACCCAATGGATAAAATTTTCTTTAGGGAAAATAAATAGGTGGCATATTTAGAAGACCAGAATGCTTTGAATAACGATAATTCTTGATTATATGTAATTTAGTCCCTTGGTTGTCTCATAACTTTTTAACATTTACTAATATTTTTAATTCCCTAATCAACTGTCTCCCTACAAGATATGGCCCTCTGTAGAGAACACATCTACTTTAGGGGTTAAGTATATAGGCTTTGAACCCAGATTGCCTAGATTCAAACCCTTGCTTTACCACTTACTAGCTATGTGACATTAGACAAAATCCTTTATCTTTCTGTACCTCTGAGAAATGGAAATAACACCACCCTCATCTCAGGAGGTTTTGTGAAAATTAAATGGGTACATTAATCATATTGGTCACAACCTAATAATGAGTTCTTCATCATTTTATTTTTGATGTACTCCTAGCTTTAATGTAAAGGCAAAAATAAAAATTACCAGAGTACATTGCATATAGTAAGGATAAGTACCATTTTGCAAAAATTTTGTTTGCTATGTACATGGTGCATATTTGTCTGTTATTAAATAAAATTTATCCCTTACAGTGGTTTGCTTCTAAAAATGTGAGAACCACTGAATTAACACACATAAATAAAGCTTTGAACAGTACCTGTAACACAGTAAGCACTTAATGCTATTATCATCATTGTTGCTGTTGTGTACCTACCTATTAAAGTTGTTTGTAGGATTACGTAAGGTAATGTGAAAGCACTATGGAAAGTCTGATATGTGATATTAATGTAAGTTAGAGGAAACAAAAAGTCCTTTTCTCCATTTCTAACACCCACCCACACAAGTAGAACCCTATTTAGACACATATTTGTTGCTTGGCCCACAAGTTATTTGTTACATTGAACTGAAGAGTCCACAGACTATAATTTATCTAACACTCTGTCATGCTCTGTTAATATTTGCAGAAAAATGGAGGCTTGGTGCCACTGTAAAATTATTTATTTTTACCTGGTTGGGGTGGGGAAGGTGTAGTCATACCCATTGATAGCTAAAGGAAGCAAGTGAGTCATATAGAGAAATTGCTTGCTCCAGAGACAGGTAGACTAAAATGTGCCATAGACAAGGCAGGACTGATAGATACTTGAGCCTTTACGCAGGGCTGAATCACTTCCCCCTCCCTATCCTCACTCAGACACCTCATAAAAAAAATAACATTTGAGACCGATACAGGTGTAGCTCATACCAGGAAAAACCAGGAATCCCCAAACGTACAAATAGGAGGTAACTACTCACCAAAAGGTTAACTGAGGCATTCCTTTAAAAGACAACCTCACCTAAACGTTCAAATAGCATTTAAATTCTGTAAGTCTGATTTACAGAAAAATTTGGAAATGTGCTCACCAATAAGGAAATAAGAAGGTCTGGATTCCATTCTTGACACTGTGTGACCTTGAGTTAATCACTTCATCTCCCTGGGCCTAAGTGAATTCGTCTGTCAAAAAAGAGAGAGAGAAAGGTAATACCACCTACCTCAAAGTATCATTGTAAAAATTAGACAGTAAACAGAAAAATGCCTAGCACATGATCTAGCCCTGGTAAATGCACAGTAAATGTCTGTCCCTTCAAGACTAAAAGTGAACACCAGTTGTGGCAAACTGAGGTCTACTGTCCAACTTGCCCATGAAAAACATAGGCAGCCTAGTCGCTTCACGGAAATTGTCTTTTTAAAAAGATTTATAAGGCCATTCCTTGGTCTTCCCAGCAAAGCGGCCTGTGCCAGGATAGGAAAGCAGTCATTTCCCACCTCATTCCTTAAAGCAGTAATTCCTAAATGCTTTTGATACTGGGGCCCAAGTTACCCACTGGTATCGGCCCCCACTGTGCATTAAATTTAAAATGAGCGAGAGATTTGGTATTATGCCTACATTTTACAGTTCGCATCCCCGGTTCGAGTTAATGAGAGAAATGCATTAAAATTCGCCCCCTCCCCCAGCTCTGAAGCACCCTGTGGGGGTTAACAGAGTGCTCAAGAGGACTCGCTGCGCAGGGAAGGCCCCGACCACAGGCACGGGGGACTGGCGGGGACGACGGGGGCGCATTCTAGAGCTTTCATGCTAACCCCAATTTCTCGTTGGCGACGAATCTGGGCCACGTGTCGCCATTTTGTGCTCAGGAAACATGGCGGCCACCCCCGTGGAGAAGGAAAGGGGGAGGGCGGAGGAACCGCCACGTTAGCCGCTTTCCCTGAGGGATCCTGAAGCACGCAGCGCACACGGTCTTTTCTGTGTGGCTTAGCTGAAGGGGAGGGCAAGGGGCAGAAATCACAGCTGGTACGCCAGCGGCCCCAGCGACTTTTCTTTCTTTCGCGAGAGGAAAGTGCGCTAGCGCCCACGGCAGGAAAAGCTTCCCAAGATGGCGGCCGGGCCGCCCCCGTCATGTGCGGGGGCGCGGCGGCGCCAGCAAGAGGGGCCAGAGGCCGCAAAGCCTCAGCAGGAGCGTAAACCGTGCGGGGCAAGCCGCAGGGGCCCCCCCAAAGCACTGGTCGGTGCCTCCTGCATAAATGCGGCCCCCAAGAGGTACACCTTTGTCTTAAATGTCTGAAAAGGCCGCCGTGACTAGAGCAACACTAGAGCAGGAGGTGGGGTTTCTGCGGATTTAACCGAAACTTGCAAAATGCAAACAAAGCATTATGTAAATGGACGCCATTCTTTCTAGGGCCACGTTTCCAGCACTTCCCAGAAACCAAGAGCAGAGCCGCAACTCGGGCGGCGACTGGGGGTGGGTTTCGGTCTTTCGCCTCACTGGCCGTCACCACGGGGCCTGGGCCAGGGTGGCGGCTAGCGCCCTGCGCCCAGACGCCGTGGACGAAGGAGACCCACGTGCCCGCCCGCGCGCCCGCCCCGCAGCGTCGCCTCGCCTCGCCTCCCCTCCCCCCCGGAAGACCGCGGCTGCCCCTCCCGTCCTCCCCACACCCTCGCGCACGCGCTCTAGCCGCCTCACGCGCACGTTTTAAACCCGCGGCGTCCCAGTTGCCGCCTGCAGTCACCGACCGGCCTGCCCTTGTTTGTCCGCGTCCAGACCCCTTTTGTAGGGCGGTAAAATACTGTGTCACCCCCGTTCACAACACTAACATTTCCAAACATCTGTCGGTACTACTAGGGTTAATAAAATAAATGTTTGTTTTGAAATTTTGCCGGACTCAGAGTTTCTGCCCATCGGGGCTTTATATTCAAAGCTAGGTTGTTAAAAGGATTTTTTAAAAACTACCATGTGGAGGTTGGCGCAATCTTGTGACCTAAAAAAGACGGGTCCTCATTTTTTTCAAGGGGTCCTGCGCAGCAAGCACTTCCGGGGTCAGAGGGTACGCGAGGTTGAAAGCGGGCTTCCCGCCCCGCCCAGACCGCCGAGGCTGCCGCCGGAGTCGCCACCGCCGCGCCCTCGCCCACCCGCCCGCCCGCCGCTCCCGGCCCCGCTCGCCCCCTCCGCCGCCGCCGCCCGTCCCTGTGACGACGCCGCGGCCTCCCGCCCGCGCCCGCTCGCTCCCGCGGCCCTCGCTCGCCTCGCGCCGGCAGTTTTGGGCCTACACCTCCCCTCCCCCCGCCAGCCACCAAAGACTTGACCACGTAACGAGCCCAACTCCCCCGAACGCCGCCCGCCGCTCGCCATGGATGCCGGTGTGACTGAAAGTGGACTAAATGTGACTCTCACCATTCGGCTGCTTATGCACGGAAAGGAAGTGGGCAGCATCATTGGGAAGAAAGGGGAGTCGGTTAAGAGGATCCGCGAGGAGAGTGGCGCGCGGATCAACATCTCGGAGGGGAATTGTCCGGAGAGAATCATCACTCTGACCGGCCCCACCAATGCCATCTTTAAGGCCTTCGCTATGATCATCGACAAGCTGGAAGAAGATATCAACAGCTCCATGACCAACAGCACGGCGGCCAGCAGGCCCCCGGTCACCCTGAGGCTGGTGGTGCCGGCCACCCAGTGCGGCTCCCTGATTGGGAAAGGCGGGTGTAAGATCAAAGAGATCCGCGAGAGTACGGGGGCCCAGGTCCAGGTGGCGGGGGATATGCTGCCCAACTCCACCGAGCGGGCCATCACCATCGCTGGCGTGCCGCAGTCTGTCACCGAGTGTGTCAAGCAGATCTGCCTGGTCATGCTGGAGACGCTCTCCCAGTCTCCGCAAGGAAGAGTCATGACCATTCCGTACCAGCCCATGCCAGCCAGCTCTCCAGTCATCTGCGCGGGCGGCCAAGATCGGTGCAGCGACGCTGCGGGCTACCCCCATGCCACCCATGACCTGGAGGGACCACCGCTAGATGCCTACTCGATTCAAGGACAACACACCATTTCTCCGCTCGATCTGGCCAAGCTGAACCAGGTGGCAAGACAACAGTCTCACTTTGCCATGATGCACGGCGGGACCGGATTCGCCGGAATTGACTCCAGCTCTCCAGAGGTGAAAGGCTATTGGGCAAGTTTGGATGCATCTACTCAAACCACCCATGAACTCACCATTCCAAATAACTTAATTGGCTGCATAATCGGGCGCCAAGGCGCCAACATTAATGAGATCCGCCAGATGTCCGGGGCCCAGATCAAAATTGCCAACCCAGTGGAAGGCTCTTCTGGTAGGCAGGTTACTATCACTGGTTCTGCTGCCAGTATTAGTCTGGCCCAGTATCTAATCAATGCCAGGCTTTCCTCTGAGAAGGGCATGGGGTGCAGCTAGAACAGTGTAGGTCCACTCATAACCTCTTTCTGCTGTTTTCCCATGATCCAAATGTGTAATTTCTGGTCAGTGATTCCAGGTTTTAAATAATTTGTAAGTGTTCAGTTTCTACACAACTTTATCATCCGCTAAGAATTTAAAAATCACATTCTCTGTTCAGCTGTTAATGCTGGGATCCATATTTAGTTTTATAAGCTTTTCCCTGTTTTTAGTTTTGTTTTGGGTTTTTGGCTCATGAATTTTATTTCTGTTTGTCGATAAGAAATGTAAGAGTGGAATGTTAATAAATTTCAGTTTAGTTCTGTAATGTCAAGAATTTAAAAATTAAAAAGTGGATTGGTTAAAAAATGCTTCATATTTGAAAAAGCTGGGAACTACTATCTTAAACTCTTTGTTGGTGCTTTTTTTTCTCCTTCCCTTTTAGTAGTAGGCATTTGCACGGAGAAGGGTGGGCCCATCCTTGGTATTTCTCTCAAGCCCTTTTCACCTTATTGGTGAGATTCCATTCCCTCTCGGTCCCAACAAAGGAGCACAGCAGGTTGGGCCTGCTTTGGGATGTTTGCAGAGACAGAGGGTCTCGCCAGGAGAGTAACATCCCTCCACCCAAGTTCCAGAGAGAGGCCTCTGCCCGTTTCTCTGGTAGAAAACGTGTTTTCTCAGATGGAAAAAGTATGCCCACTCGGTAGGACCTCTGAATGGACCTGTGTCCTCCGGTCTAACCAGCCCCATCCCCACCCCCAATCTCACTTGGAAAACTCTTAGCCTGGAACAAAAAAATGTTCTGAGGTGGGAGGAGCCCCGGGAGACCCAGAGAAGACGGGGGAAGGGCTGGGCTGGGGAGGAAGGGAGAGGCTGAGGTGGGGGGAAGGGAAAGGGGCAAGGGTGGGTTTGAGGGCTTGGAAGAGGGCAGATGCTACAGGGTGGTTGGTGGTAGGGATAGTGGGGTCTTGGTTGGGCTACAGGATTGAATGGGGGATGGTACCATCAGGGCACACGTGTCAGGCATGCACCTGTGGCAAGCAGCCTGTCAGAGGATGTTATTACACCTGCCAAGTGGCGTATCCAGAAACAAAAGAGGCCCAGCTTCTAATTCTTCAGCTGTGTGCAATATTTAGAGATATCATTATACCAGGAAATAATCCTGCCTACATGGGGCAGTCCTCACAGGCAGGAATGTGGACTGATCCGATGGCTATGGCCTAAGAATGACCTCGGTGTTAAAAATTGGGATTCCTGGGTCCCACTCCAAATTTTATCAAAAGGCTGCATTTTTAACACTCTAAAAGGTTCCTAGATTATTTAGTGCCACTGATTCTCTTCATTGGATTAGGAAAATCCTGCTGTGAAGGCCTAACAGCCTCATGTCCACATTAGCCAGTGGGAGTAGGCTGGACCTGATGAAAGAAGAAAAATTCTCTATCATTAGGCAAAGGTACACTAGAAACAACAGTACAAAACAATAGACTGTTAAGTGCCAAAGTGTAGTTCAGACCCCAGGCACTGTGGGAGATCACTAACAGTGAAGAAAAATTCCGATGGGAGGAGAATTTTATCTACGATAAATATATGTTGAGACTTATTCTCTACAGGGCATCTGCTCCTTTCTGAGGTACAGACCTGGTCTGAGAGTCCCTGGAGGTAAGACTGGGGTCTTCCATGCACTTTTCACCCACTGTGGGGTCAGGCGGGCACTCCATCACTGAAAGGAGCCAATTCTGGAGTTAAACCCAAGTTAAAAAATTTGAGTTCTGCTACATACTTAATAGCCTTGGGCAAATTACTTCACTTCAGTAAATGGTGGTCAAAGTACTCATCTCCTGGGCTTGTAAAAAAAAAAAAAAGAGAGAGAGGAGGAGCCCTGGCTGGTTTGGCTCAGCAGTTAAGAGCCTCAGCCTGCAGACCAAAGGATCTTGGGTTCGATTCCCAGTCAAGGGCATGTACCTGGGTAACAGGTTCAATCCCTGACCTAGGTCGAGGTCGTTTGAGAGGCAACCAATGACGTGTGTCTCTCACATTCCCATATTTCTCTCTCTTCCTCCCTTCCACTCCCTCTATCTAAAAATCAATGGAAAAATATCCTATCTAAAAATCAATGGAAAAATATCCTCCCGGGAGGATTAACAAAAAAAAATTTTAAATGAGAGCACATATGTAAAGAAGATTGCTCACAATACAGTAAACTTCAATCTACTTTTTTTTTTTTTTTTTTTTTTTATCCTCACCCGAGGACATTTTTTCATTTTTTGCTCAGGTAGAGTAGGAGGGAGAGAGAGGAAGAGAGAGAGAGAAACATCGACGTGAAAGGGACACATCGAGTGGTTGCCACCCGCACAACCAACCAGGGCCAGGGACAAACTGCAACTGAGGTACATGCCCTTAGCGGGAACCGAACCCGGGTCTCTCCGGACCGCAGGCCGACGCTCTAACCACTGAGCCAAACCGGCCAGGGCAACTTCAATCTACTTTAGATTGCAAAAAGCCAAAAGCCCACTTCTGCCCACAATATCTTTGGGCACAGAAGACAGATAAAGGGTAGGGAACAAAGCAATGTGTACTAAATGATAGCTGAAATAAGACAGTTGGACTGAGGGCCCAGGGCAGGTAAGGGAGGACCTACAGAAGATCCAGAAATGGGTTCAGTGTCTCCAGGAAATAAACATAAATGAAGTTTGTGTAGGGTAAGGAAGGAATGGCTCATTAGGCTGGCCCCTCAAACACCGAGGCAAATAGTTTGTGAGGAGCCCCTGAAACGCTGGGTTTAACAGATTTGATTGAACATCTACATGCAAAATACTTTGAACTAAAACTTAATGTTTTGGTACAATAGAAGATGTATAGTAGCTCATTGTAGTTAGAGCATGGTAAGTGGTAAAGAGGGAAGGGGAGATGGAGGAAGCCACTAACTCATTTGAGGCTAAATTATAAACAGCCTTGAATGCCATAATAAAGGGTGTGAGCTTTATCTTAAAAACCAGTGGTCTCCAAACATTTTCTTTAAATGTACCCCTTCAGTAACAAGTCTTTAGCATATACCCTTATTACATGTTTGTGTATTTATGAATTACATGTATGTATACTAGTCATGCTTATTTGTAAACCATATATAAGCATTAAATATAAATATGTATATCAGAAAAGCACAAAAACTTAAATGTTAATAGTTAAGGTAAAAAACAAATTGAAATCTAATGTCTAATAGTTCTTTTTACCCCTTCCCCCAGTCATTTGAGAGACCACTTAAAGGAAATACTGGGGAAAACAATTTCAATGTCAAAGGTATCCTTGGGGAGTAGAATTTCAGAAGAGAGGGGGGAAGCCAACTTGCACCAAGAGAGGAAGGATTGGGAATGAGGCCGTGGAGACGGGAATGTAGATGGCTCAAATACTTGATGGTGCAAAGGAGAAAAAGAAATAGGACAACTTGAGGGGGAAGAATTGGAGAAATGAGTTGTGGTGGAGGGGGTGTTTTTTTTTAATGGACCCTCACTAAAGGCAGGTAATAGGGAATCAATAGAAGGCTGAAAATAAAAGCTGCAAGTAAGAAAGGACTGGATAGAAGAGTGGCTTGGAGCAATAAATATCAGGTGCCAGGCCAGTTTAATTTTTTTCTTTTTTCTTTATTGATTTTAGAGAGAGGAGAAGGGAGAGGGAGATGAGAACATCGATTGGCCACCTCCTGCATGCCCCCCACTGGAGATTTGGCCTACAACCTGGGCATGTGCCCTGACCAGGAACCAAACTGGTGACCTCTTGGTGCATGGGTTGACACTCAACCACTGAGCCACACTGGCTGGGCATCCCAGGCCAGTTTAACTAATAGAATGTAATTCACTTTGTCCCCACTCCTATGGGGATTTGCATTTCAGGACTCCTCTCCTTTCTCTCTGGGGCAACTTGAGTATGTCCTGTGCTCTTTTGGATCAAGGATGGACATCCATGAACCCCTTCTGCAGTTGCTGTGTTTCTTATCACAGCCCCATTCCTACCACCAGCTATTAGGCCACAGCCACTGCCACAGTCAGGAGTGTATAATAATTTCTCTAAACATTGGCAAGCACCTGTTGTGTTGTAGCCGTAGGAGTTGTGCCACATGTTTAGAAAGCTAGTATCCCACCCTGTCCCCAGGCCTCACTGCACTCAACATACACCACCATGTATGTATACCACCACCACATGCCCCACCCCAGGCAGCAGTTTGGGTAGTGAATCACCACTCTTAGGTTCAACCCTAGAATGGCTACTTATGCTCTGTCACCTAGAGAGCAAACAGTATTTGCCAAGAGTTTGAGGTTTGTGAGTTGAACCCACCTCATTCCCTGCTACTCGGCTATTCCAAGTAGTGAGCCACATACTGTCCAGCATCTCTGGGCCTGTCACCTCCTGCCAATGAGACAGCACCCAGCCAGACATATAAATAGGCAGTCACCACCAGAAAAGGCTCTATTGCCAACTCTTCTGGCCACCTTGCCTGGCCTGGCCACCTGTGGGGCCTTCCTAAAATTCCATTCTGACCACATCACTCCCCTGCTTAAAGGCCTTCAAGTCCCACCTCTACCCATGATCTACAAAAGAAAATCCACACTTCTCAGCACAGCTCACAGACCTTTCAGAATCTGTTCCCAGCAGCCTCAGCAGTGCAAGGCCTCCCGTACAGAATGACTTGTAGTTCCCCAAAGTCATTCTGTTCAGTAATTCTTGCACTTGGGAAATAATCGTTTCTTCGTGATTCTGACCCTGGCTGCCCTCTTCTTCATTACCTGCCTGGGGTTCTGGGGCTCCTACTCTTGAGCATCAACATTCAGCAAGGAAAATTACACTCTGCTGAGGATCAGAAGACTGAGTAGTCCTAGCTCTGGCGTCAACTCCCGGGATGGTCTTGGAGAAGCTGCTCCCCCTTTCTGGATCTTAGTCCTCCATCTGAGGAGGGGGGATGAGATGATAACCACAGTGCTCTGGGTACCATGGGAAATAATGCTGACTTTATGGGCACCCATCCCTGCTTCTGCCTCCTGCCACAAGGATGACTTCTGACACATAGACCTTCCGTAAACACTCTAAGAGCAAAAAACGGAAGTTAAAAAACTGCCAGCAAAAAGCCCCAGCTTGGCATTTTGGGTAACTACTCATGAGGGCTTGATTGAGGAGGAAGCAGAAAGGAAGGAACTACCAAAGAATTTTGCTTTGAACATTTTTGAAGATGCTGTCACCTTTAGACTTTCTGGGAAAGAGGGGAGGGCAGTAGAGGGACAGGCAAAGGGGGCATGCCAGAGTTACATGGAGGCAGAGTTAGTCCCCTAAGCAGACCCACACCCCTACCTCTTCTTCCCCTGCTCTCATGCCCTAACAGTGAGAGCTCTATGAGAGGGCTCTGACTCCCAAGTGTCCTGTGGACCTGTGTCCACTAAAAGAGGGACAGGGTGACTGTAGCTGCCCCACTTCTCCTCCCAGGACTCCAGATATCTGCCACCAGGCTGAGTACACCTTGGTAGGGAGCTGAAGCAGCTGTACTTCGGTGACAGCAAACACCACCCAATTAGTCATTCAAGTGGTGGAAGTCACCAAATTAGTTATTCCCTGAACAGTTCACCCACTGGGAGTAGATACAGACTCACATTCTTAAACCTGCCTCCATGTAAATGAAAACCTGTGCTTTCATTTGTTAGTTCACCTCTCCTTCAAAAAGCATTTTCAGGGCTTGCTCAGTGGGCCCTTAAGAGAACCTTCTCCTGCCCTGTTTCTATCTCTCTCTCCCTTCCTCTCTCTCTAAAAAAATCAATAAAAACATATTTTAAATAAAGAGAGAGAACCTTCTCCTGCCCTGGCTGATGTGGCTCAGTTGACTGGAGCATTGTCTGATACACCAAAAGGTGGCGGTTCAGTTCCCAGTCAGGATACATACAGGTTTTTTCGGGTAGATCCCAGGTTGGGGCATGTACGGGAGACAATCGATCAATGTTTCTCTCTCTTGCTCTCTTCCTTCCTCTCTCTAAAAATCCATTTAAAAAAAATATAAATAGCCCTGGCCGGTTTGGCTTGCTGAGCGTCAGCCAACGGATCAGAGAGTCCCAGGTTCAGTTCCCACTAAGGGCACGTACCTTGGTTGCAGTTTGTCTCCAGCCCTGGTTGGGGTCGTGTGGGTGGCAACCAGTAGATGTGTCTCTCTCACATCAATGTTTCTCTCTCTCTCTCTCCTTCCCACTCTATCTGAAGATAAATGCAAAAAAATGCCCTCGGATGAGGATAAAAAAAAATTTTTTTAAGATAAATAAATAAAAATTAAAAATTAAACTCATGTCTTAAAAAAAAATGAGAGAGAGAACCTTCTCCCACTGGCTCCTGATAAGACCTTAGTGAGGTTAAATGCAGTCGTTTTGCAATCATGTCCCAGCCTGGAACCTGAGCAGCTTCAAACAACATCTCCAGGACTGGCTACCATTTATCAAATACTTATTATGTGCAAACCACTGTCCCAAGCCCTTTAAATGAATTAACTCACTGAATCTGTGGAGCCCTATGAGGTAGATATTATTTTGATACCACTTAACAGGTGAGAAAACTGAGGCACACAGCAATGGGGTGACTTGTCCAAATGTTACAGAGCTAGTCGGCAGCAGAGCCAGGATTTGAACACAAGCGACGTGGCCCCCATGCTGCTCTCTTAATCACTATTCTGGACTGTTCCACTAGGCCAGAGAAACTGCCCCTGGGCGAGTCTAAATAGACAGTTGTCTTTAATAACTTTTATTGCCCAGTTTTTCAAGTAAGATGGTTATACAAATTTTTATGCAACATACATGAATATGTAATACATGAAAATCCATATTGCTGTTAACATCCTCCATTATTTGTTTCATATAAGACACCTTTAAAGTAGCATATATGTATCACTTTTTCAAAAGTGGGATCATAGCCCAGCTGGTGTGGCTCAGTGGTTGAGCATCGACCCATGCACCAAGAGATCACCAGTTTGATTCCTGGTCAGGGCACAAGCCCAGGTTGTGGGCCCGATCCCCAGTGGGGGGCATGCAGGAGGTGGCCAATTGATGTTCCCTCTCATTGATGTTTCTATCTCCCTCTCCCTTCCTGTCTCTCTTAAATCAATAAAAATATTTTAAAAAATAAAAGTGGGATCATACTCTACACACTACTTTGTATGGTGTTTTTCTTTTTATTAAATTGAGGTTTTAACATATTCACAGCATTGTGCAATCATCACCACTATCTCATGCCACACATTTTCATCACCTCAAAAAGAAAAACCCACATGCATTACAGTCACTCCTCATTGCTCACTCACCCCCTTTATCCCAGTCCCTGGCAACCAATAATTTAATTTCTGTCTCTGTGGATTTGTTTATTCTGGACATTTCTTATAAATGGAATTATATAGGATGTGACCTTTTGCGTCTGGCTTCTTTCACTTAGCATAGTGTTTTCAAGGTTCGTCCATGTTGTAGGATATAGTATTTCATTCCTTTTCACAGCTGAATATATTCCATTGTATAATTCTACCACATTTTGTTTATCCATTCACCAGTTGATGGACATCTGGGTTGTTTCTACTTTGGGAAATTATTAATAATGCTGTTAAGAAGTTTTTGTGTGGACATACGGTTTCATTTCCTTGTGTATATACCTAGGAGTGGAATTGCTGGGTCACATGGTTACTCTATGCTTAACTTTTCGAGGAACTGCCAAATTGTTTTCCACAGTGGCTGTACCATTTTACATTCCTACCAGCAGTGTATGAGGATTCCAGTTTTTCTACCTTGCCCAGGCTTGTTAGTTTCCTTTCTTTTTGATTGGCATTTCCCTAAGGATCTGCATTCCCTTTTTTTTTTTTTTTATCCTCACCCGAGGACATTTTTTCATTTTTTGTTCAGAAAGAATGGGAGGGAGAGAGAGGAAGAGAGAGAGAGAGAAACATCGATGTGAAAGTGACACATCAAGTGGCCGCCACCCGCACGACCAACCAGGGCCGGGGACAAACTGCAACCGAAGCACATGCCCTTAGCGGGAACCGAACCTGGGTCTCTCTGGACCGCAGGCCGACGCTCTAACCGCTGGGCCAAACCAACCAGGGCTGCATTCCCTTTATTAAGTATTTTCTTTAGAGAAATGTCTATTCCAGTACTTTGCCGATTTTAAAAATTGGGTTATTTGTCTTTTTATTATTTATTTGTAAGAGTTCTTTATATATTCTGTATATTAGAATCTTATCTGATAGATGATTGTAAATATTTTCCACCATTCAATGGGTTATCTCTTAATTTTCTTGATAGGGTCCTTTGAAGCACAAAAGTTTTTAATTTCGATGAAGTCGAATTTACCTATTTTTTCTTGATTGTTGTGCTTTTGGTGTCTTATCTAAGAAACCATTGCTTAATCCAGTACTAATGTTTTCTTCTTCTAAGAGTTTTATAGTTCTAGCTCTTACACTATAAAACTCTTAAAAGAAAACATAAGTATAAATCTTCATGACCTTGGATTTAGGTCTCTTTGTTAATCCTTGTGTACATGGTCTAAGTAGGGCTCCAGTTCATTCTTTTGCATGTAGATATCCAGTTGTCCCATCACCATTTGTTGAAAAAACTATTCTTCATTATATTCTATTTTTAATTTAATAAATTGTGAACATTTTCACTATTATAAATCATATTTTGCAGTTGTATTTTTCATTAGCTGTATGTACTCCATTCCATTGATGTAATTTATTTAACCAATCTCCTATTTACAGATATTTAAGTTGTTTTACATTTTGCTGTCTTAAATCATACAGTGGTGAAAATACACAAATATCTTAAGATACATCTCTGATTATTTTCTTAGGAGGAAAGGCTGGATTAAAGGGTAGCTCCATTTTCAAGGTTTTACTTAGCTTGCAAGTGGCTGTTCTCAAACTTTTCCCTTTACACTCTCAAAAATTATTGAGTTTTTTAAAAAATATGTTTTTATTGATATTTTTTAGAGAGAGTGGAAGGAAGAGAGAAAGAAACATCGATGTGAGAGAGAAACATCAATCACCTGCCTCCTGCACACCCTCTACTGGGGATGGATCCCGCAACCCGGGCATGTGCCCTGACCAGGAATCGAACCAGGACCTCTCAGTCCATGGGACGTCGCTCAATCCCCTGAGCCACACCAGCTGGGCAAAACTATTGAGTTTTTAAAGGGCTTTTGTTTGTGTGGATAATTTCTATACATTTTAAATATCTTAGAAATGAAGCATAGAAAAAACTTAAACATTTATATATTAATTCGTTTTAAAATAACTAAAATGAAACCATTAAATGTAAACATAAGTAATATATTTTTATTAAAAACAACAATTTCCCAAAACAAAAAAATATTTAGTGAGAAAACTGGCAGTTTAATTTTTTTATTTTTGCAAAGCTTAATAGTGTATGCTGGAGTCTAATATCTGTTTCTGCATCAATCTGCTGTTATTACACATCATCTACCCTCCTGAAAACTGTGCCCTACACTAGTGAGAGAGTTAGAATGAAAAGGGCAAATAACATCTTAGTATTATCATGAAAATAGTTTTGACCTCTCAGACCCCTGAGATGGTCTCAAGAAACCCTAAGAGTCGGTCTCTGGCCACTCTGAGAAATGCTGCTCTATAGAGAGATCTTAGCAAAGTACACTCTTACCACTGTGCCCTTTTCCCTGCATCTTCACCAACACTGGGCATGATCTTTTTTTTTTTTTTTTAACATTTGCTAATTTGTTAAGCTAAAAAGCTAGTTCTCTTTGTGATTTTATTTATTTATTCATTTATTTATTTATCCTCACCCGAGGACATTTTTTGCATTTATCTTCAGATAGAGCGGGAGGGAGAGAGGGGGGAAGAGAGAGAGAGAAACATCCACGTGAGAAAGATGCATCAAGTGGCTGCCACCCGCACGACCCCAACCGGGGCCGGGGACAAACTACAACCAAGGTACGTGCCCTTAGCAGGAACCGAACCCGGGACTCTCTGGTTCGTGGGCTGACACTCTAACCACTGAGCCAAACTGGCCAGGGCTCTTTGTGATTTTAATTTGCATTCTGTAATATCTAATACTATAGAACCTTTTCTCATGATTTTTGTAAATTATATTTTTCTTTTATGAATTGCCTCTTTGTATCATTTGTACATTTTCTTCCTGGGATAGGCATCGTTTATCTTAATGATTGTAAGGGTACTCTTTATATTCAGAGTATTAGCCCTTTGTCATAAATATTGCATATATTTTTGATATACAGAGATTTTTATTTTTTATACAGGCAAACCTATCAGTATTTTTATTATTATTATTTTTTAATCCTCACCCGAGGATATATTTTTTTTCTATTTATCATCAGATAGAGTGGGAGGGAGGGAGAGAGAGAGAGAGAAATATCAATGTGAGAGGGACACATCAACTGGTTGCCTCCCACATGACCTGACCAGGGCTGGGGACGAACCACAACTGAGGTATGTGCCCTTGGCCGGAATTGAACCTGGGACTTATTGTTCTGCAGGCCAACACTCTAACCGCTGAGCCAAACCAAACAGGGCCTATCAGTATTTTTTTTTTTTTTATCCTCACCCGAGGATTTCCATTTTTTGTTCAGATAGAGTGGGAGGGAGAGAAACATTGACGTGAAAGGGGACACATCGAGTGGCTGCCTCCCACACGACCAACCAGGGCCGGGGACAAATCACAACCGAGGTATGTGCCCCCAGTGGGAACCAAACCCGGGTCTCTGTGGACTGCAGGCTGACGTTCTAACCGCTGAGCCAAACTGGCCAGGGCCCTATCAGTATTTTTAATGGTTTCGTACTTTCCTTTCTTCTTAGCCAAAGTCAAATATGTAAATTGTCCTCTAATAGTATTTCCTACCAGCAGCGTGTGAATGTGCCTGTTTGACCTAGGAAGGCATCAGGAGGGATTCATTTAGCACTTTCATAGTATTAAAAAAATCTTATCATTTTTATTCTATTGATTATTTGGGTATTACACGATGAAAATGAAATCACATCTGAGCCACAATGAGGATGATCTTTGATGTCATCATCCTAGGACACCTCCTAACCAAATGTTGTTGGGGAGAAAACTCCTGTTCACCCAGAACACGGTGACAAATGTGGGGTTTATTGTTTGTGTGGCAGATGAGGTGGGTCTCACTTGCTCAGAAGGCTAGACACTTGTGAGTCTCCACTTCCTCACAGGGGAGGTGATGATCCATTTGGGTGGGCCTTCTGGCCTCCTGCCAACACTGTGATGCCCAGCAGGGGGCTGTCTGTTTGTACCCTGAGGTGGGGCCAGTTTATACCCAAAATTTTAGCAAGGGATTTGGGTATCCAAGAAGTTAAAGCTTTTTAGGGGACAATAGCCTAAATACTCATGACCCATTTCTTAGGAAGAGATGTTTTAAAACAAGAAAAGGAAACTAGAATTTAACAGTCTGACAGGATATTCTAGCTAACCACAAATTTACAGAATTATAGCTTAGCTTCAGAGATCTCCTTTAGCAACTTTTTGCAGATCTCTCCAATAAATGCTACCTTCTGTAGCTTGACTGTTCACTATAAAAGGTAACCATTACAAAGTGGATTTTGTGTCCAAGGTGACTAGGCCCCCTTAGCTGGGATTTTCTCAATATTGTTTCTCACATTCTTAACCACACTAGAGGTTTTTCTTTGCCAGTCTGGCAGATGAAAAAAATAGCATAGCATTGTATCAATTTTCATTCCTTTGATTACTGGTGAGTAAAAAAAAAAGTATGTTTCTCAGCTGTTTGCATTTCTCCTTTGAAATTACATATTAACATCTTTTATACCTTTTTCTATTGAGATGTTCATATTTTTCTTAATGACTGAGGAGTGCATTATATAACAAGATATTAACCCTTCATTATATATACTGCATTTTTTCTTAGTTTGTCAGTTTCCTTTTAACTTCTGCTCTGCAGAATTTTCTAATGATTAAATAGCTAAATCTATCAATCTTTAACTTTCTGGTTTCTGCCTTTAGTATCTGCTTGGGAAGTCCTTCCCTCACCACAACAGTTACCCCCCAAAAAGGTCCTCTTTTTTCTTCTAGTATTTTATGTTTTCATTTTTTATATTTAAATCTAAGCCATCTGAAATTTTGGTATCTGTGATGGGAAAAGCTGATAATATTTTCCCCAAAATTGCTGTCTAGTCGTCCCAATGATATTTATTGAATAATACAGGAATGACAAATATGTGGCTTAAGTGTAGTCTTCTCCTCCTGGGCCCCTGGAAGACATTTCTAATCAAATGCAGAACTCCTGGCTAAGCCTAAACTAGGCCTCGCAGCCCTCCTACAACTTCAGGCAGTCACCGCCTACCTGTGTGATTTGACATCTAAATGAAACTTTTTGTCATCCCCTAGACTAAGCCATCATTTTCCCCATGGAATTAGAGGCCTTTATTAGATAATACATTCTTTTTTATTTTAAGTTTCCTTTCTGTTTTATCAATATGCCTGTCTTTTCTTGTGCCAGCTCTCTGCCCTGTTTGGTTATTATGTCTATGTACTAAATGGTAATATTAGCAGCACAAGCCTTACACCCTTTTCAACACTTTCTTGACTGTTTTCTCTCATTTAAACCTCTCACTAAATTTATCGCATCGAAGTACCTCCAAAATTAATTAAAATTTAAAATTCATATTAGATATTCCAATTTAGGTACATAGTATTCATTTCCATTTTTAAAGATCCCCTTTATGTCTCTGAATAGTTTTATTCTGATAGGCCATATACATTACTGGTTAAATTTATTCCTAGATATTTTATATTTGTGATGGCTATTATAAGTAAAATTTTTTTCAATATAATATCTAAATTCTTATTATAAGAATGTAAGCTTCGTGGGAGCAAAGACCACACATCTTTTGTTCATAACGGTAACAATAGAGCTTAAGAAACAGTGTCTCCAGGGGTGGGTGGGAGATGAGTGGAAGGGGGCAAAGGGGAGAAATAGGGGACATCTGTAATATTCTCAACATTAAAATAAATTTTTAAAAAAAGAAACAGTGTCTCCACATTTTAGATTCTCAGTAAAAGCTTTTATTTTATTACTTAAAAAAATTTTTTTTCTTTATTGACTTTAGAGAGAGAGAGGAAGGGAGAGGGAGAAAGAGAGAGAAAGAAACATCGATCAGTTGCCTCCTATACACACCCCAACTGGGGACTGAACCTGCAACCTGGGCATGTGCCTTGATCAGGAATCGAACTAGCAACCCTTCAGTGCATGAGATGACACTCAACCAACTGAGCCATACCAGCCAGGGCTGATTAGCTTTGTTTTTTGTTTGTTTGTGTGTTTTTTTGTTAATCCTCACTCAAGGATATTTTTCCATTGATTTTTAGACAGAGTGGGAGGGAGAGAGAGGGACATCGATGTGAGAGAGACACATCAATTGCTTGCCTCCCACATGACCTTGACCAGGGCTGGAGATTGAACCAGCAACCCAGGTACATGCCCTTGACGGGGATTCGAACCTGTGACACTTCAGTCTGAGGGTCGATGCTCTAACCGCTGAGCCAAACTGGCCAGGGCAGATTAGCTTTGTTTTTCAAGTGATTCTCTGGAATTTTCCACATCTGTAAATATTAACAATTACTTTTTTCCAGCATATATTGTTCTTATTTATTTTTCTCATAAAACTTACTGAATTGAATAGAGCTTTCTATTCAGATTTCTATTGTCCTTTCAGAGAAATTCTAAGTAATAGTGATGGCAGCAAGCACCTGTTCTTGTTCCTAACTTTTATGGTAATTCTTCTAGTGTTTCACTATTAACTATAATGACTAGAGGAAGAGCAAATTTGATAGGAAGAATAAAATGGGTTCCATTTTGGACATGTTTAGAGGGGTATTAGTGCGGAGATGTCCAGTAGACAGTTGGACATACAAGAAATCTGTGTTAGAGGCAAAGATATGGGAGTTAACATCATCTAGGTAGTAAATTCATGGGATAAATAAATGTACATGGAGAGAAGGCCAAGGATAGAACTGGTGAACACCAATCTCAAAGCTGAGTAGAGGAAGAGGAAACTATCAAAGAGATGAGTGGAAATCAGTAAAGAGAGGAGTCACAGGAAACCAAAGGTGAGTTTCAAGGGAAAGGAAGTGATCAACACAGCCAAACAGTGAAGAGAGAAAGATAGAAAACAGGCCAAGGATTTAGTTTCTAGGAGGTCACCAGTGACCTTAGTGAGTGTCAGCCATGTCAGTGTTGTGATGGGGCTGAAGTCACTCACAGTGTGGGTTGAGGAGAGCTGAGAAAGTGCAGACTGCCATTAGGACTTCTTCAAGAAGTTTAGCAGGTTAGAGTAGCCAAGAGATAAAGTAAAGTACTAAATTGAAAGGGAGACAGAAATGAAGAAGCTTTTTTCAGGTGGTACAGTAGCCCCCCCTTATTCACAGGGAATACATTCCAAGACCCCCAGTGGATGCCTGAAACTGCGGATAATACCAAACTCTTTATACACTATGTTTTTGTCTTACACATACCTAGGATAAAGTTTAATTTGTAAATTAGGCAGAGTAAGAGATTAACAACAATAATAAAATAGAACAATTACAACATACTGTAATAAAAGTTATATGAATGTGGTCTCTCTTTCAAAATATCTCATTGTATTATCGCTTCTCGGCCTTTTGGCTAAGATCAAGTGCAAAATATCTCATTGTACTATACCCACCTTTTCACTTATATGAAGCACTTCACAGCTTCTCTTTGGCATATCTAAATTACCAGCATCACTACTCTGGTACCCGGAGGCCATTATTAAGTAAAGTAAGGGTTACTTGAACATAAGCACTGTGATAGCGAGACAGTTGATCTGAAAACTGAGAGGCTACTAAGTGACTGACTGGAGAATAGCATATATGCTGGACAAAGGGATGATTCACGCCCTGGGTAGGATGGAGCCGGATGGCATGAGATTTCATCACACTGCTCAAAACAGTGCACAATTTAAAACTTATGAATTATTTATTTCTGGAATTTTCCATTTAATATTTTCAGACATTTGACCGCGGGTAACTGAAACCATGGAGAACGAAACTACGTACAAAGGGGGACTACTCTAGTGACACAAGAATGTTTATAAACTGAAAGGAAAAAAACAGTGAAACAGACTAAAAGTTTAAGAAAGAGACAGAGGGACCTAGCTGGGTAGCTCAGTTGGTTTGAGCATCATCCTAATACTCCAAGGTTGTGGGTTCAATCCCTGGTCAGGGCACGGGATTGAATCAACCAGGGCCCTGGCCGGTTTGGCTCAGCGGTTAGAGCGTCGGCCTGCGGTCCAGAGAGTCCCGGGTTCGGTTCCCGGCTGAGGGCATGTACTTCAGTTGCAGTTTGTCCCCGGCCCTGGTTGGTCGTGCGGGTGGCAGCCACTCAATGTGTCACTTTCACGTCGATGTTTCTCTCTCTCTCTCTCTCTCTCTCTTCCTCTCTCTCCCTCCCACTCTATCTGAACAAAAAATGAAAAAATGTCCTCGGGTGAGGATTTAAAAAAAATAAAAAAGAATCAACCAGGGAATGTGTAAATAAGTAAAACAACAAATTTCAATCTCTCTTTCATCAATAAGTTAAAAATAAATAAATAAATGGAAAATATAACCCAGCTCTCTTGGTGGGGACCCTGCTAGCCTTGATCACTGCTTTCTCTGAAGTAGGAAGGACGTATACAAGATGAGTGAGGATTGGTGCCTCAGGAGAAAGTAATTTCCCACCTCTGTCCTTTCTCAACCAGACAGGTGGAGGAAGGAGTGTGGGAGCCCAGAGATCAGTGTGGGTGTGGAACCACTGCTCTTGGGCCAGCTGACTGGGGAGAAATGAAGTGCTGTTGGGCAGAGATAGGGTTCCAGCTGAAAACAGAAGTCATAAATCCACCTGGTCACAGAGTAAAGGCCTCAAGAGATTCTGATTGTAACTGGTGTGGGTTTTGGCCTGGGCATCAGGAATTTTAAAACATGCCCGGTTACACTAATGTGCAACCATGGTTGAGAATTGTTGAAGTAAAAAGTACGTATGTGCAGGTGGAGTCTGCATCTCCAAGTCGAGGTCGGAGGAAAAGGAGAGGCTCTGCTGCCTGTCGGGGCTGTGGCCATCCTCCCAGTCACAGAGGACGACTCCCTGCCTTGTTCTGCCCTTCCGTCAGGATCTGAATTCCTCTCCAACCTCCTGCCTTAAGTTAAACTACAGAGAGCTTCCCTGACAGAGACCCAGCAACCCCTGGAATGGCAGTGGAGGGCCAGGTTTGGGAATATGATAGTAATTATGGCAAACAATCTGCTTTCCTGCTTAAGAACTAAGCCCCATCAGCCTGGTTCAGTGTGTGTGTGTGTGTGTGTGTGTGTGTGTGTGTTTCAAGCTGCCAATTCAACTGAAAAACAAAGTCAGCTCTGAGACTGGAGGGAGGTTTAACAAGTGACCATGATGACTCATGCCGCTCGGCTTTGAAGGCCATAGGGCTGCCACCCTCAGAGGGGCAGGGCCTGGGTGGGAAGAGTTGCAGGTACCCTGGCTCCTGTGAACTTCCCACAATGCCCTGAACAGGCTGCCTTTTGGGCCAACCAAATATTTTGGTAAAATTAAGCCAGAAAATGTAACTTTCCTCTTATGGCCACAGGATCTTGCAAAGGCATGGAATGTTCACACAAGGATCAGGGTTTACAATGTTAGACTAAAAACTGGCCTTTTTTTTCCCCAAAAGGGATCAGGTTGGAACAAGAGAAGGCCTGGGCACAGTATAAATGCCACTGTGAGTAGGGGTCGGGAGACAGGACCAGCCCAGAGGAGAACATTTATTTATTTATTTATGTTATTTTATTGATATTAGAGGGAGAGAGATAGAAACATTGATGAGAGAGAACATTGATTGGTTGCCTCCTGCATGTCCCCCCACTGGGGATCGGGCCCACAACCTGGGCATGTGCCCTGACTGGGAATCAAACCAGCGACCTCTTGGTGCATGGGTCAATGCTCAACCACTGAGCCACACCGGCCGGGCCCAGAGGAGCACATTTAATGGAAACTTACAATGTACATGTTTGGGGCACGAAGGAGACATTAGACCTGTCCTGTCCAACACAGGTCACTTGCCACACGTGGCTGTTGATCATGTGAATGGCTGGTCTGATTAAGATGTAAAACAGGTGAGACCATCAGTTCAACTGAGCTGCAGACGGAATTGCCACCTCCTGCTTCAGCGTGATCATGTTTCTCCAATACTACCTCAATAAACAGGGACACTGGGTCTATACACTGAAGAAGTTTGATCCTATGGGACAACAGACCTGCTCGGTTCTCCTCAGATGACAAATACTCTTGACACCGAATCAACATCAAGAAACATTTCAAGGTGCTGATGGCCCAGCAACCACGCTCTGAACTCTGAGGGTCCCTTAAATTTCATGTCTCTCCTGCCACCTGCTACCCCTCTGAGACTTGCCAAAACCAAGCTTTTCAATTTGTGAGCCCTGAAGCCTCCTTGCCACCCTTGCTCTTTGGAATTCGGTGTCATCGTTACCTTTGCTCATGCTTGTGCAAAGCAATCATCCCTCTTAAAGGAAACAAGTTTGAATCTTCTTTTCATATTTTGACTCACTGCCAGGTTATTAAAATGATTTGAAAGAAAAAAAAAGATGTAAAATAAACAGCAGATTTCAAAGACAGTATAGAAAAAAAGTGTAAAATAGCTCATTAATAATTTGTTAATACTTTTTTACACTGACATGTTGAAATGATATGTTAATATATTAAGTAATTTCACCTGTTCATTTTACTTTTTAAAATATGACTACTAGAAAATCTGAAAGGACATCTGTGACTTCCGTATTTCTGTTGGACAGTGCTCCCCTATGCCCATCAACCAATGAACTTTTATTGGACAGCTACTTTGGCCAAGGAAGCATGAAGAGGCAAAGCCATTAATAATACTAATAATACTAATAATAATAGCAGCTCCAGTTTTTACAAGGTGACTACTTGCCAGGCACTTTGTACTGATTTAGTAACTTGCCCTAGGTAAGAAAGTAAGTTGGACCTCAGAACCCCCATTATTAACCAATTGGCCAAACTGCCTTGCTGGCAGCCAAGACCTTGAGGTATAGTTGGGGTGCATCATGATACATGCCCTGACACAACGAAGAAGCTGTCACACAGCAGAGAATACTCAAGTTAAAAATCTACCCTCGGGAACATATACACTTGAAATGCTTTTTAATGTGATTGAAACACACAGCAATCTATCTGCATTCTCTTTCCCAATTTCTTTTTTAAAGATTGCAAACTTTTTTGAAATGCTGGTCAGAGCAACAGGTTCAGCACATGACCTTGGGAAAGAAAGAGCAGTGGTTCTACCTAGGAAGCTTAGAAACATCCTGCTGCCTGGGCCCCACCCCCAGAGATTCTGATGTAATTAGTCTGGTTTGGGGCCTGGGCTCTGGGATTTTTAAAAGCTGCCCTAAGTGGTTCTGATGCTCAGCTACAGATGAGAGTCACTGGAGTAAACGTGAACTGGTCCATATGGAGACTGGATTCCCCAAACACCAGCTCCCTCCTAACAGCTGAGCACTTTGACTTGGGCTCTTCCTGAATTGGTACATTTGTAAAATACAGCTATTTCAGGGCACATTCTATTCAATTTTATTCATCTCTCAAGTTTTATTTCTTATAAACCTATACCCACATACACACATACTAGTGGATGAAAGCAGGAGGAGATTGTGGAAAGTACACTGGACATAAAGCCAAGAACAACTTACAACAAATAGTAAATAAGCCCCACAGATTTGATTGATTGATTAAATGAATGAATGTATTTTTTTAGCCCTAGATATGTAATGCACAGTATAGTGAATATAGACAACAATATTATAATATAATCATCAAATTTACCAAGAGAGTAGAACTTAATAATTCCAACCACTAAAAAGAAAGGATAATTATTTATCATGATAGAGGTGCTAATTATCACTACAAGGCAATCATATTACAATATATAGGTATCAAATTAACATGCTGTACACCTTAAATTTACATATTGTACATCAAATATAATTCAATTTTTTTTAAAGCCAAGAGCACTGCCCTGGCTGGTTTGGCTCAGCGGTTGGAGCGTCGGCCTGCGGACCAGAGAGTCCTAGGTTCGGTTCCCGCTAGGGGCACGTACCAAAAAAAAAAAAAAAAAAAAAAGCCAAGAGCACTGTTCAGCTGGTGTGGCTCAGCAGTTGAGCATCAACCCATGCACCAAGAGGTCGCCTGTTCGATTCCCGGTCAGGGCACATGCCCAGGTTGTGGGCCCAATGCCCAGTGGGGAGCATGCAGGAGGCGGCCAATTGATGTTCTCTCTCATCGATGTTTCTATCTCTCTCTCCCTCTCCCTTCCCTTCCTCTCTCTCTCAAATCAATAAAGAAAAAAGAAAAAAATAAAAGCCAAGAGCACTTATCTACCATTTCTGAGATACCATTTTCCCCATCTATAAAATGGGTGGGTTGGCCCAGATAGGCCTAAGGCAGCTTCCAGCTTAGACATTTCAGGATTGTGAACAGCAATTTTCAACCTGTGTGCCGCAAGAATTTTTAAAACATGTAATACCTGACTATTTAATCAGGAGCACTGACCTCTTTCCCTTAGATCGTCAAATAAATGACAATAGCCAACACAATAGCCATCCAGTGTGAATGAGTCAAAATTACACTTATTTTTTTTTGTCAGATCGGCAAAAAATATATTTTTGGTGTGCTGCAGCATTTTAGTAATTAGTTTATGTGTGCCATGAGATGAAAAAGATGAAAATCGCTGTTCTAGATTGAGGTCACTCTGCCCTCAATTTTGTGTCTGATCCCACAGCCGGAAAATAGAGCTGTTTCCCTTGCTAGTGCTTTAATGCTACAGCCATAATGGAGACTTCTCTCTTTCTCCCTCTCTCTTCTTTTGAGACTTCACCTTGGACACAGAAATTTCCATCTGTATCCTATCATGCCTATCCTATCCTCCCCACCCCCACTCCTCCTCATGTAAATCAGCCTGGGGAATCAGATCTTGGAGAAACTTTGATCTCTTTATCTGAAGGCACAAAGATAGCATTGCAAAGCTTGCTGCTGGTGTGGAGGTGGCATAAGTTAGAAATGCTTCACATTTTTCTAACAAGTTTCATTCCTACATTATTCTCAGAGAAGAGACCTTCCTCCATCAAGGCTGTGGAGAAACTGGCAATGGAACGAGGAGGGAAAGAAGGCAGACCAGGTGGGAGGGAGGCTTCTTTGAAAGGAAACATCAGCAAATTCTGATATGCAGATTTTGGAAAAATCCTTCATATCACAGTCACTTAGAAAGAACCTGGGGCTGGGCTATGGACTTGGCTTCCTCACTGTGTGATTTTTTTTTTTTTTTATCCTCACCCGAGGACATTTTTGCACTTATCTTCAGATAGAGCGGGAGGGAGAGAGGGAGGAAGAGAGAGAGAGAGAAACATCCACGTGAGAGAGACACATCGAGTAGTTGCCACCCACACGACCCCAACCGGGGCTGGGGACAGACTGCAACCGAGGTACGTGCCCTTGGCAGGAACCGAACCCAGGATACTCCGGTCCGCCGGCGGACACTCTGATCACTGAGCCAAACCGGCCAGTGCCCTCACTGTGTGATTTTTAAAAGACGGTTCATTTATGTAAGCCAGCAAGTGCAACAGGCCTCTCACTGATCACCCCCAGTGTTGTTCTGCGCCTCTTCAGCCTACATTGCTCCCAGCTCTCACTCTGAAATGCACATCTAACAATGTTACTCCCTAGTGTCAGATCGGACTTCACCTCCACTCCCATGGACTCCATTACCTGTAGAAAAATAAAATCTTAAACTATTCTCTGTGTCATTTGAAACCCTTCAAAATCTGGTCCCAGGCTACATTTTTTCTCTCATCTTCTGTAGATCTGCACCTTTCTCCTGCTCTCCAGCCCACTTAACCCATCGCCCTACTGTCCTGCGTACTTTGTCTGCCTCTGGATAGCCATGAGCTCCACCAGGAAAAACAGTGGCTTGGCCACTCTGGCTACATCCGTCCACTAGCACCCATCCCAGTTCCTCAGTAAGGTCCGATGCCTGAATGACCAACTAATTTAAGGCCCTTGGACTGGACAATTCCTAAATTCCCTTGTAGCCCAGCCCTGACTTCTGAGAACTGTTCCCATGGGCAGAGCTCAGAACTGCTTAGAACTTGAACCAGTTCATAGTGATAGTCACTGCAGTTCCCAGTCCAGAAAAAATAGAGACAAGTGGTCTGACAACGGGTTTAAAAGATATTTGTTCATTTTAGTAAACGATAAAAATTTTAATTTTTAGTAAAGCATACAAATTAAATTAAAATGCAGTTAAATATTTTAAATCACATTAAAAACAAGACCATCCTATGTTTGTACAACAATGTGAGTATAGTGCAGGCCACTGAACTGTACACCTAAAAATGGTAAGATGAGCCCTGGCCTGTTTGGCTCATGAGTCAGAGCATCGGCCTGCAAACCGAAGGGTTGCAGGTTTAATCCTCAGCCTGACCTTCTCTCTCTTTCTCTGTCTCTCTCTCTTTCTCTCTCTCTCTCTCGTCCCTCTCTTCCAATCAATGGAAAAATTTCCTTGGGTGAGGATTAACAACAACAACAAAATGGTTAAGATGGTAAGTTTTATGTTACATGTATTTCAGTTTTTTTTTAAAAAGGACTATTTTGAATGTCCAGTTGCTACCACCATGGCCTTCTGTTCAGTGAGATTTTGAGGTAATAATAATTTTTAAAAACCTTTGAGTAGGAAAAGTATTAAAACTATTCTTAAAGAAGATGGAGAAAGAGAGTGTAAATAGCTTCTGAGTGACCAAAATAAATGTCGCTTGACCAATTAAAGAACCAGCTTTATGACATAGGCGATCTCCATTTCATAGTCCAGGAAATTAAGGCTCAGAAAAAGGAACTTGCCAAAATTTATACAGTTGGCCAGTTAAAGAACCAAGATTCAAAACTACCCTAGGTGTGGAGTTTTTTATTTTTATTTATTATTATTATTATTTTTTAATCCTCACCCGAGAATGTTTTTCATTATCTCAGACAGAGTGGGAGGGAGGGAGAGAGAGAGAGAGAGAGAAACATCGATGTGAGAGAGACACATCGACTGGTTTTCTTCCGCACGACCCGGACCACGGCCAGGGACGAACCGCAACTGAGGTACGTGCCCTTGACCAGAATCAAACTCAAGACTCTTTGGTCCACGGGCCGACACTCCCACAGCCCAGCCAAACTGGCCAGGGCATGGAGTGTTTTTTAAAGTCCAGGCTCTCTTGACTTCACCATGCTGCCACTTCTTGGATGCTTTAATATTTTTAAATAGTTTTCTTTCTTGGCTTGGTTTGGTTTTGGTTTTGGATTTTTGTGGGTTTTTTTAGTTCTTCCAAAGCAACTTTGACAACCTGATCCAAATGGGACATTATTGGAAGGAGACTGCGGTGGCTCAGAGAGCTGAGGGAAGACCTGACAAACAGGGCCAGACCGGCAGAACCAGGCAGCTGGGGAACTTTCTCTTTAGAATGCAGTGGCTCATGTGACCAGGCTCAGAGACTCTCCGTTCAGGTTTCAAATTCTCAGGAGAGAGAATCTGGTTTGTCTGCCTGGATTAGGTGTCTACAGCCCTATCAGTCGGCTCTGCCCAGAGAAATGGAATCCTGGACCCCTGATATGGCCACTGGGCCTCAACCTGAGTGTCAGCTCTTCTCAGAGAAAGGAGGAATCCCTGTGGGACAGGCAGATCCCTAGGTGTGTCCCAGCAGGAAACTTTCTGGGTGAGGGAGAAGAGAACAGGCGTGCCCTGTCACCCCAAGAAGCCCCTGTATATATTCTGAGTTATGAATTCAGTCTAAGCTTTGCATACTGTTCCATTCATAGTTTCATCATTATCCAGGGTTGCAAACTTTGGCAGCATATCTGCAATTTTAAACTCAGTGGCCCCCTGTAAGTGTTAAAACTCATCTTAACTGCAACAAGGTGACTACTCTGGAGCTTGTCTTCCAAAGGCACCCTTGGGTGTTTAGGGATTACAGGGATGCTCAGGGCAAGGAGAAATGAAGACATACAATCTAGAAAGCTCAGAGTTGCCTAGGAAGCAGGCTGTGCTCATTCTCCAGGAACCCCTGACTGCTGTCTTTTATTTTTTATTGTATGCCATGTATTTGACTCCATTTAGCCGTGTGTTTGGGCTCACTGCATAGAAACCTGCCCATGTACAGCCACTCCTAACAAGCAATAACCAGAGGTGCCTGGCCTAAATTCCAAAACTAATTTAAGGCTATTAGAACCATTAGCTCTAACTGGAGTTCAGCTATAGACACAAATCAGTAACCAAATTAAACCGCCAGTAGTTCAGCCAGCCTTTCAAAGTCAGGAGGCCTGTATGTGAATCAACAGCAACAGTAACTACCATTGCACAGCACCTTACTGCTATTCCAATTGCATTTCTCTACAATCTCGAGAAAGCTGCTATTATTATAACCATTTATGGATTAGAAAAATGAGGCACAGAGGAGTTTTGACTTGGCCTAGAACAGAATATTAGGAAATCCCAGGGAGAATGAGAACTTGAATTCTGTTCTTCTGACCCAATCCTACCTAGGCTGATGTCTCGTATAAGGACTTTCTAAAGGATTCATCCCTTCTCTTTTCCCTTTATGTTATTAGCCTTCTTTCAGAGTATGGTACCTAATGATTCTCCACCTTAACATGAAGGGGCTGGCTTCTCTGTGCCAGTGTAAATGTACGTTTAAAGAATGCATCAGCCCTTGTCCCGCCGGTGTGGCTCAGTGGTTGAGCATTGACTCATGCACCAAGAGGTCACTGGTTCAATTCCTGATCAGGGCACATGCCCAGGTTGTGGGCCCAATCCCCAGTGGGGGGCATGCAGGAGGCGGCCAATTGATGTTCTCTCTCAACAATGTTTCTATCTCTCTCTCCCTCTCCCTTCCTCTCTCTCTAAAAATCAATAAAGAAAAAAAAAATTTTTTTTAACTAAAAAATAAATAATGCATCGGATTAATTTCTCTGCCCAAAAAAATAGTGTCACCCTTTTCATGGGCTCTAATTGCAAGAACAGCTGAGCTGGAGCAGATCCTGTTGCTCATCTGTTGCCAAATCCCGGATTACACAGCGGACGGGAGGCGTTTTCTAGGACTACATTAAAGTGAATATGGTTCAGGTCAGGATTTCAGGACCATAGAACTCTGAAGAACCTTATTCTAAACCTCAGGCTTGAAATCCAAAACCAGAGGTTTTGCTTTTGCCTGTTAGATGTCAATCAAAGTTTAGTTCAGCCTCAGTGTTTGTACACTGGCCTTCAGTAATCTCTATGCACTGATGATTGTCTGGCCTCTCCATCATCTCCTTGGAGTGGGAGTTGAGTGAAAGTGACATGGAAGTGGGTGAGATTTGGGGAGAGAGAAAATCAGCCTCTTCAAGGTTCTGATTTGTGTTTTTCAAACTCTGAGTCAAGGCTCCATTGATAGGTTAAGTCAAGACCAACATTTTTTTTTTTTTTTTAATGAAATAGACTAGGATTAGTCAAACTGGAAATATCAGACTATATCACATGTAGTTAGGAAAAGTAATGTTTCATAAAAGATTTAAAATATTTTTAAATAAATATTTTTGTAAGTAGTGGTTTACAATGTAAAATGTATTTTTTACTTGAAGTCACAGTGAAAAAAAAGTTTGAAAGCCACTGGTTAGGTGGACTGAGAGCTGAAAAGTGTAGGTTTATAATTCTCTCCACTTAATACTAGATCTCAGCTGTCAGGGAATACCATGGGCACTATTTAAAACTTACCACCTAGCCCTGGCCGGTTTGGCTCAGCGGTTAGAGCATCGGCCAGAGAGACCTGGGTTCAGTTCCCGCTAGGGGCATGTACCTCAGTTGCAATTTGTCCCCAGCCCTGGTTGGTTGTGTGGGTGGCAGCCACTCGATGTGTCCCTTTCACGTCGATGTTTCTCTCTCTCTCTCTCTTCCTCTCTCTCCCCCCCAACTCTATCTGAACAAAAAATGGAAAAATGTCCTTGGGTGAGGATTAAACAAACAAACAAAAAACTTGCCACCTAGCCCTGGCCTGGTGGCTCAGTTGGTTGTAGCATCATCCCATGCACCAAAAAGTGGGTTCGATTCCTGGTCAGGGCACATACCTAGGTTGCAGGTTTGATTCTGGTTGGGATGCTTATGAGTGGCAACCTATCAATGTTTCTCTCTCACATTCTCTCTCTCTCTCCCCCCTTCCCTCCCTCTCTCCTTCTCCCTTTCTCTCTCTAACATATCCTCAGGTGAGGATTTAAAAAAATAATAAAAAAAAATACCTAGAAGTATGAAACTAAAACCAAAAGCAGCAAAGAAAAAGATTTAGAAGCTTGATTTCATAAATATTTCTAAATTTTCTGTTAAAATATGTAAAACAATTGAAAGATTATAAACAAACTGACAAAAAAACTTGCTCACATTTCAGAGTAAATGCTGTTAATATAAAAATGATTATAAATCAAGAAAATAGAAAGTCTAATATCCCAATAGAAGAAAAAAGAGCAGAGGAAAATCATTTAGAAAAAAGGAAAAGAGGTGAAAAAATGTCCAACTTCACCAATAATGTAATTTAAAACAAGATATATATATATATATGTATATTTTACCTCTCAATATTTTTTAAATACCCAGTTTTGTCAAGGATGTAAGAATATAAAAGGCATCACATACAGCTGGTGGGACTATAATTAGATAAACTGAAGGAAAAATTGGCACTACACACCAAAAGTCTTGAAAGTCGTGTACCCTTTGACTCACTAATTCCTCTTGAAATGATTTATCTGAAGGAAGCAATCATGGGTGTGTTCAAGGTTGTCTACAATGGTAAAATCTTGGAAAACACTCTAACTGTCCAACAATAGAAATGTTATGATCTCCTTTGTGTGAAAAGTTATAAATAAATAAATAAATAAATAAATAAGCACATGCATAGCAGAGTTCCTTAGCAAAGCCACGCCTGGGCCTAGAGTTTGGGCTATTTATGGGACTGGAAGCCTGGTGACTCCTCTGGAAATTCATTTTCCTGAGCTGACAGGTGAAGGCGGGAGGATGGAAGAGTTTGGGGAATGCAGGCTTGGGAGCTAGGAAAGGCAGACAATGGGACTGATGAATATCGGTGGAGACAAAGGTTAGAGACAGAAGCAGAAAAAGCTGTTTTCATGAGAGACTTTAAGTCTGGGGCCTGGGATTAACAAAAACCATATAGGTTTGTCCTGGAGAAAAGTAAAACAGGTAAGAGGGCATAGGAAATGTGGGAGATGGGGCTCTTTGCATGTTTATTTAGGGTGGTCATAGCCCTGGCCGGTTTGGCTCAGCGGTTAGAGCGTCGCTCGCGGACCAGAGAGTCCTGGGTTCGGTTCCGGCTGAGGGCACGTAACTCGGTTGCAGTTTGTCCCCACCTCAGTTGCAGTTTGTCCCTGCCCTGGTTGGGGTCGTGTGGGGTGGCAACCAGTCGATGTGTCTCTTTCACATCAATGTTTCTCTCTCTCTCTTCCCCACTCTCTCCCACCCACTCTATCTGAAGATAAATCAAAAAATGTCCTCGGGTGAGGATAAAAAAAAAAGAAGACTCCTCTGATGGGTTGACATTTGTCAGAGACATGAAGGAAAGGTGAGAACTACCAAAGGAATATAGGCAGAGAGGACAACATTCTGGTTGTATTTGAGAAACAGCAAACAGGCAGTATGGCTGGAGTACAGTGAGCAAAGGAGTGTGTGAGAAGACAAGGTCAGTGAAGTAGCCACTTCAGGTCATATAGGACATTGCAGCCATTCTAAGGATTTGCCTTTTACTATGGGTGCGACGCAGAGACAAAGGGGGATTCTGAATAGAGAAGAGACCTGACTTATGCTTGGAGAATGCATTGTAGAGAACAGACTTGGGGGACAGGTGGGAGCTGAAGACAGAAATTTGAAACTAATCAGGAGGCTACAGCAATAATCCAGGAAGAAGGCAGTAGCTAGGACCAGGATGACAGCACAGGAGGTGATATGAATTGTTCAGATCCTGGAGATATATATATATATTTTTTTTTAATCCTCGCCTGAGGACATTTTTGCATTCATCTTCAGACAGAGCGGGAGGGAGAGGGGGAGGAAGAGAGAGAGAAACATCGACCTCAGAGAGACACATAGACTGGCCACCACTCACACGACCCCAACCGGGACCGGGGACAAACTGCAACCGAGGTACGTGCCCTTAACGGGAACCGAACCCGAGTCTCTCTGGTCCGCGGGCCGACGCTCTAACCGCTGAGCCAAACCAGCCAGGGCAGATCCTGGATATATCTTGAAGGTACACTGGTAGGGTTTGCTCATGAATGGAGTAAGACATGTGGGTTTATGTATATGTTTGTGTGTATCCGTGTGTGGACATTGGGATCCCACCCTATCCGAAGTAAATCAGACTCTCTACAGATAGTTCATGATATTTCTTAGAAGCTCCCCAGGAGATTCTAATGTGCAACCAGGGTTGGGAATTACTGTTCTAGGTTGGTAATGTTATAGGAGATTTTATTCTTTTTTGTATCTTTATTTTCCACAATAAAACTTGCAATTAAGGGGTAAGGATACTTTAAACAAAACATCTCTCCTCCCAACCCTGGGTATAAAATGTGGGTAAGATAATAAACATACAGCTTTGTTTTAATGGTCATATTTCCACTTGCCAAATTCCTCCCATCCTCCCATGGCCAGCATAAATGCCACCTTTTCTCTGGAGTCCATTGAGCTTCCCCAGCCATCTGTGATGGCTCATTTCTGCCCACTCCTGTAGCCCACAGCTCCTCTTTTTGGAGCTTAGTTCTCCAGTGTTTGTACTTGGAGTCTGCTTTTTGGCTGGAGGGGGCCTTTCCTGTAAACCCACTCTGGACACTGCCAAAGCAGGCTCTGAGAAGTTCTATTTGTCCACAGATAGAAGTTATATTTCTCCCAGTACAGCTGGGAGAAATAGTGCAGAGAGGACCCTGGAACATCAGGCAATGGGGACAAAGAGGCAGGCCAAAGGCTGTCCCTGATCTGGGACAGGCCGTGGCCTCCCCTGAGGCATTATGCTCCTGGTTCATCTGTCCTGAATCCCTGACTCCTGGGAGGCAAGGAATGAGCTATTTGTGGAGGACCCAGGCTCTGGAATGTATCCCAAGTTCTCTGGCACAAGGTGCCCCATTTGGAGGCCTAATAAAAAGCTATGAGGAGTGGTGGGAAAAGCCTCTTCCCCTCTTATACCTTCTTTCCACATACTCTATATAGCATGCTTTTTAAAACTTTTATGTTATAAGTTTCCCATGTCATTAAATATTCTTCAAATATATTATTTTAATGACCACATATTATTCCTATCAACTATGATCTAATCATTTCACCATTGTTCAGAATTTAGATTATTTCTAACTTTTACTATTATATTTAATACCACCTGATAATAGATCTATAAGAATAATTAGAATGCAGTTCCCAAATTTTAAGACTTCACCCTGGAGGAAAAACTTTTCCATTTTTCAGTTTTCCCCACATTCTTTTTAAATTCTGCTTTGGAAAGGCAATCATTCTTGCCAGCATCTGAGTAATATTTATCTTTACAATTATTATCTACATCTGTAGATAGCTTTAAAGTTCACAAAGCACTTTGTCATATATTATCTCATCTAATCAACACAACAGCACCATGGCATGGGTTATTATTCCCATTTTACATTTGGGGAAATTGAGGTTCAAAAAGGCTATGTGACATATTCAAGGTAACAGAATTATTTAATGTCAGAGCTGGAATGGGAGCCCAGGTCTTGGGACTCCCAAAACCATATTCTCTACAATGTACTGTACAAAGTACTATGCTAGAGATGATGGGGGAGAGGTGGATAGTGGTAGGACAGGTATGGAACAACTCGACAAGTCAGAGTTGTCAGTGCCATTAGTGAGACAGAGATAAAGTGCTACGGACTGTACCTTGCAAGGACAAAGCAGTCCCTCTCATCTGGGGACACTGCAGAAGGCTTTTGGAGGAAAACCACATCTAGAAGTCAGATCTCCAAGAATGAATAAGATCTGGACCTTTGCAGAGGCTCAGTGAGAGGGAAATGGAAAGTGTGGCTGACTGAGTCAAGGGCCAGAACAGGGAGTAGAGATGGGGGAGGAATGGAACTGTAATTGTAGCCTCACAGAGGCTAGAGCCAGAGGCCTTGGAGATCATCTGGTGAGGAAACCAGAGACATGGAGCGATTTGAGGAAGGCAGTACCAGGCAAGAAAAGGGCAGTTCTGGATTCTACCCTGGCCTCTGGTCACCCAGGCCAGTGCTCCTGCCATGCAATGAACTTTATCAATCTCCTAAAACTAAGGGACCATTTCCTTAGAAGAATATTTGCTGTGGAGTACTAGATCAATAACCAGTAGCAAGTTGAGGGATCATCACCAACTCTTGTGAGGGGGCAGCCAGGAGGCTACTGCAGTGGCTTGGCAAGGTGACAAATGAGACCCAAAGAAGGTGGACTCAGAGGAACAAAGAGGAAGAATTGGAGAAATAAATATTGCAAACGGGGCACTGTCAACACCTGAACAGATATGTGAGGCAACCTGAAGGAAAGGATTAGATCTGAATTTTCAGCCCCTTAGAGAAAGCAACTTCAGTGTGAGAAAAGCAGAGGGAAGATTGGGTGGGAAATTGGTGAGGAGCCAGACAGAGCAGGTAGACCTCAAAGAAGTCATGCAACATTGCAGAGCAGTGTTCGCCTTCTGCGACTGTTTGTGAAATAGATATGCATTGCTGTAATTCTTCTGGAAAAATACACAGGAAAGTGGTACCAGTGATGGCCTTGGGGGAGGGGACTGGGTGATTAGCAGATAAGGTTCTGCTATCTCTCCCTTTTATGTTATTATACCTTTGGATTATGAGCCATGGGCATAACAGCAAAATAATTTGAAGATGTTTTTCAAGTTGTGTAGTAAGTGGAATGAAAGCAATAGGACAGTGAGAGAAAGCAGTAGCAGATTCTTTTTTCCTTAGGATGGGTTGATTTGAGCACCTTTAGAAGATGAAATTGAAAAGGGGTGGGGGTGGGCCTGGGAGAGAGAGGAGAGAGCTCTGAGCCCCGAGGAAACTATTCTTGCTAGGGAGGAGAAAAGGCCTGTAATCTGTAGCGGCAGGGTGGAAACGGTGAGGAGGCAGGAGAGAGCAGTGCCCGTGGGTTCCATCTGGGTAGAAAGCAGGCAATATTTATACCCATCGGACCAGCAAAATGCTCATGGGCCTGGGAACTAGTTCTCAAACCTTACTGGTGAAAATAGGAATTGCTCCGGGTTTGGGAGCTGTATATTCATGGCAGCACCGTTTATGGTGGCAAGATACAGGAAACAAAGGAAAGGGCATAATCGACAGAACTCTTAAATGAACTGAGGTGCCTTCATGCCCTGGATTAATATTCAGCCATCAATAGAGTGGATCCCAGCTGGGACTTGGCGTTTCCACTATGTACTAGAAAAGCAAGATGCAGAGTTGCGTGAATTATATGATGCCATTTGGGAAAACAAATGGAAACACAGCGCGCGCGCTGTGTGTGTGTGTGGGGGGGGGGGGGGGTACAGCGTAGGCATGGGGAAATTACGGAGGTATGTACTTAAGCTGGTTAAAATGGGATAGTGGAAGATGAGGAAGAGAATAAGGGAGCAAATCTTTAATACTTACAGAATAAAAGAAGCAAGTGCAAAACAAAACCCCAAACACCCAGTACCCCAAGCTCGGCGATAAAGACCACGAGGCAAGGAGGATCCAGGGCGCCCGCCAGTGGGGCCGCCCCGCAGCCACGCCGCTGCGGGTTATTTCCAATTCGTGGGCGTCAGCGCGGGCGTGTGCAATGCACAGTGTAGGGTTTCTCTGAGTTCTTTGTTAGAGGAGGATGGCGAGAAGGGGGAGGGCGCAACGCGCCGCCCGCGCTCCAAAGGGCAAGCGCTGGGCGCCTGGAAGATTAGGGACAGGCAAGAGCGAGCGGGCGGAAGGAACCAGCCTAGATCCTCAGCTCCGCTAAGGTCCCCAGCCGTTGCCCCGAGTCGCATTCCGCCCAGACAAAGCCCCTAGCACGAGTGGAGAGCGCTGGGGTCAAGAAGGCACCTCCTGGGGCCCGCAGCCCTTATCGGTCCCTGATGCTAATGGCCCACTCCCCAGGTATCTTCTCCAAGCAACCATTGCTCTCTGCCCTTCCCCCTTTTCTTTTTTATTATCCGAGCCCTGGTAACCTGTGATCTACTTTCTGTCTCGATGAATTTACCCATTATAGTTATCTCCTATAAGTGGAATCATACTACATTTGTCCTTTTGTATGAGGTTTATTTTGCTTAGCATAATGTCTTCAAAGTCCATCCATAATATATGTCTGAGAACTTCACTCCTTTTTATAAAATTGTAAAATGCACATAACAAAATTTACCATTTTAACCAATTTTAAGTGTATAGTTAAGTGGCATGAAGTACATATGGTTGTGCAATCATAGCCACTATCCATCTCCACAACTTTTCCACCCTTCCAAACTGAAATCTTGTACCCATTAAATAATAACCCCCCCCCCCCAACCCCTGGCAACCACCATTCTACTCTCTGGCTCAGTGAATTTTGGGACATCACTTTTCTGTGTTATCTGCAATGGCCGCGTTTCCACACTGAGGGATTGAGGGGGACAAGCCATACACTGGAGAATATCCAGATAGGGTTACGACAAAACCTGAGCACATATGAGGAAGAGTGGAAGGGACTGAGAATGTTCAAGAAAATGAGGTCCTGGGATGATTTTAACTCGCCTAAAAATAAAAATTAAAAACCCTGGGGGTTTTACTTTCATAACAAATTTAGAAGACGCCAACAGTGTGATGTAACTGGAAAAAACTCAAGGGACCATGACAGATGGCAGTGTAATAAAGTGGTTAGAACTGTCCTGTCAATAGAAAAACAATGTGATTCATATTTTAAATTTTCTAGTAGCCACATTTAAAAAATAAAAACAAACCTGGCCGGTGTGGCCCAGTGGTTGAGCACCAACCCATGCACCAAGAGGTTGCCAGTTTAATTCCGGGTCAGGACACATGCCCAGGTTGTGGGCCAGATCCCCAGTGGGGGGCATGCAGGAGGCAGCCAATCCATGTTCCCTCTCATCGATGTTTCCATCTCTCTCTCCCTCGTCCTTCCTCTCTCTAAAATCAATAAAGGAAAAAAAAATTTTTAATAAAAAAATAAAAATAAACTAAAATATTTTACTTAGCCCAATGTATTCAACATATTATTGTAATATGTATTTAAAAATTAATAATGAGATATCTCCCATTCTTTCTTTCATATTTAGTCTTTCAAATTCGGCTGGCCACATTTTAAGTGTTCAGTAGCCACCTATCCACTGTATTGGAACCTGAGACTTGGGTATCAGACAGGTCTGGGATCAAGACCCATTGTCCATCCTTCACTAGGCTGAGTGACTGGGCAAATGACTCCTTTATCTGTTTCTTCATCTATAAAATGGAATTACAACAGTACCCACTCTCTAGGGTGATTGTGAGGATTAATGGCACACGAAGCACTGGAACATGCTCAGTAAATGTTGATTATTAGTGGTAAATGAGGTGATTACTAATTTGAATTACCATCAGATGATGTGGCTTGGAAATATTCCAGTGAGACAAATTTCTTTCCCACTCTCCTTCCCCCACAGGCATGCATCTCCTAAACTCCAAGGGACCCCATGAGAGATTTGCAACCAGAGGAACAATGGGCAGTGGCAGCTCATCCCGGGCTAACCCCCTGAACCTGTCTCCAAGGCCCCCTTTTCTCTGACTTTCAGTGAGCCAAAACAGACCAGCCGAGGCTCTCCTGCTACTATGCCCTTCCTAATTTCACCGTCCTAAGTGTTTTGCTGCGGTCAATACATTCTTGCTTGCACCCTGGCTGGTTTCGCTCAGAGTTAGAGCATCAGCCTTCGGACCAGTGAGTTGCAGGTTCAATTCCAGTCAAGGGCATGTACCTCGGTTGTGGTTCATCCCCGGCCCTGGTCAGGTGGTGCAGGAGGCAGCCAGTTGATGTGTCTCTCTCACGCTGATGTTTCTCTCTCTCTCTCCCTCCCTCCCACTCCATCTGATGATAAATAGAAAAAAATATATCCTCCAGTGGGGATAAAAAAATTATTTCTTGCTTTTTAAAAAAATATGTTTTTATTGATTTTTTTTAGAGAGAGAATCAATGTGAGAGAGAAACATCGATCAGCTGCCTCCTGCACGTGCCCAACTGGGGATAGAGCCTGCAAGCCAGACATGTGCCCTAACCGGGAATCGAATGGGGACCTCCCAGTCCATGGGACTGGGCTCAATCCCCTGAGCCACACTGGCCGGGCTTGCTTGCTTTTCTAAAAAAAAGACAATGGACAGCCCTGGCCAGTGTGGTTCAGTTGGTTGAGCATCGTCCCATGCACCAAAGGGTCAATGGTTCTATTCCTGGTCAGGGCACATGCCCAGGTTTTAGGTTCATTCCCTGTGAGAAGTAGCTGATTGATCTTTCTCTCTTACATGGATAGTTCTCTTTCTCCCTCTCCGGTCCTGTCTCTCTAAAATCAATAAAGAAAAAAAAATATTGAAAAAACAAAAAGACAATGGACAAACTGGGAAAACCTATTTGCAATACATATGACAAACAAAATTCTATTTTCTATATGTAAGAAGTGCTTGCAAATAAGAAAATGAGATATGAATGAGAAATGAAATAAAGGAGACACATTGGAAGTGACTTAAAAATTTTTTTTTTCATTGATCTTAGAGAGAGAAACACGATTTTTGTTGTTCCAGTTATTCGAGTATTCATTGTTGATTCTTGTATGTGCCCTGACCTGGCATCGAACCGAAACCTTGGTGTATCAGGAATGCTCTAACCAACTGAACTACCTGGCCAGGGCGGAAGTGATTTAAAAAAAAAAAAAGTCCCATTTGAAATTAGTTCAGCTCTCCTAGGAATTAATAAAAATAAACATGTACCATTGTTGAGTAACAAACTGGCAACAACCAGAATTTGGAGGCACCTAGTATTGAAGGTGTGAGATCAACTCTCCTCAAACCAAGATTTTTCTGAAGTTTTCATAGTCGGAGCTGATCCCAGATTATCAGAATAAACAAGCTGAGTACTTGCTTCAAGGGGGAGTTAGTCAGTCTTTTCTACTCACCTTTTTCCTCTTCCAAACAAAGCTAAACAGTCAATAAATACCTTTTACCTTTACCAAATTTGATTTTTTTACCTTGTCACATGTGTAGTCATTTGGTTGACATTTCATATGCCTTGAAATAGCCCAAAATTGTTCCAAATTTAGGCAGGGCTAACTTACATTCCTTTTTTTAAATATATTTATTTATCCTCACCTGAGGACATTTTTCTATTTTTTTGTTCAGATAGAGTGGGAGGGAGAGAGAGGAAGAGAGAGGGAGAAACATCAATGTGAAAGGGACACATCGAGTGGCTGCCTCCCGCACAACCAACCAGGGCCGGGGACAAACTGCAACCGAGGTACGTGCCCTTAGCGGGAACCGAACCCGGGTCTCTCTGGACCGCAGGCCGACGTTCTAACCGCTGAGCCAAACTGGCCAGGGCTACATTCCTTTTTTTTTTTTTTTTTAATGTTTTTATTGATTTTTTAGAGAGAGAGGAAGGGAAAGAGATAGAAACATCGATGTGACCGGATGCCTCCTGCATGCCACCTACTGGGGATCGAGCCTGAAACCTGGGCATGTGCCTTGACTGGGAATCAAACCAGGACCTCTCAGTACAAGAGAAAATGCTCAATCCACTGAGCCACACTGGCCGGGCCTTATTTACATTCTTACTTAAACCACCATACCCCCAGAATATTCTTAAGGCTTCTGGCTAGCTCCTTCTGGAATGCACAATCTGCCAGTAAGTTCAACTACATAATTTGTGGGGCCCCTTTTTCATATAAGAAGGGAAAGGTTTTTTCTTTCTTTTGCAGCTGTTCTCTCAACCTGCCCTGGTGATTTTTTTGTTTTGTTTTTGCTATTTTTTGTTGTGCTCTCAGGCATGGAAATACTCTAGGGGCAAATGCAAACCCTCACAAGTGCCCAGGGCCGTGCCCTGAGACAGCACGAATTTCCCAGTCTGGGAAAACTTGAACTAGTGAAGAGACTAATTAAGACTCATCTAAGTCTGTAGTCTTCTGTTCTCTACATTCTGCTCTACAGCAAACAGTGCCTTGAGGTAAAAGATGTTTCATGGAGCACTCATCTCAAGGGGAGGGAGGGTTACAGGGTAACAGGAAACAGAAAAAGAAAAAGAAAAAACACATTGGTTAGGAGATCAAAATATTATCCCTGTACATACATCAGTTGTCCGAGAGCTGGGTTAATGAGTCAGCCCCCAGAGAGCTGATCTACAATGTGTGTTAATAAATCAGGTCTTTCCCGTCCAGTGTGGCTCAGTGGTTAAGCATCGACCCATGCACCAAGAGGTCACCGGTTCGATTCCTGGTCAGGGCACATGCCCAGGTTGTGGGCCTGATCCCCAGTGGGGGGCATGCAGGAGGTGGCCAATTGATGTTCTCTCTCATCGATGTTTCTATCTCTCTCTCCTTCTCCCTTCTTCTCTCTCTAATATCAATAAAGAAAAATAAATAAATAATCAGGTCTTGAGGTAAGGGTAAGGGCCAGTCAAACTAAGCTCTGAGGTGAGTTGATACCATGGGGATCTCTATGGGTGGCCAGTTTGTCTTGCCATGGTGACCCCATTCTGTCTTCCTGCATGCACTTCTAGAAAGTCACATACCCCTAGACTGTTTAGGGGCACAAATGGGAGTGATGGGGTGGTTAGTTAGGGAGAAGAGGAGAGGTGGGGGTCTCACCCTTTGCCCCTCCCTTCCTTCAAATCCTGTTTTATTGTATCACAAAATGCCTCTCATCAGGGTCACTTCCAGGCCGCTGCCTTGGAGGCAAAACCCCCAGCCTTCTTTATATTCATTAAAGGATACTTATGTATGAAGCCAGTGCTGAGGATGCCTTCACTTAAAGTGCAGGGACCAACCTGGCCCACTCCACATAAGGCCAGATTTTACAAGAGGATGTTCCCTGCCTCCTTCACTCACGGGAAGTCCATCATTAAAAAACAAAAACAAACAAACAAACAAAAAACACAGGTCCCATACTTTAGTCAAAGAATTAGAAATGATTCTTTCCTGACTTGGAGGGGTCCAGTACCCACACACTGGCAACTACATGAGCAAAAGAGGGCTGGAGTGGGGCCAGAAAGCACCAGGCTGGCCTCATTTGATGTCCTCTCCAACAGCAGCTGCCCAGTGTCTTTAGGACCCACCTCTTCCCTGGGAGAGTTCCCTCCTGTTTGGTGGGTGCAATCACCCTGTGCCCCACCTGGACCATGTTCCTGTGACCTCTTGAGCTTTGTGGAAAAGGACAGTGAGAAAGCTAACGGCCTCCTATTTATCAATATTGCCCTTTACTTGTCAGCAGCATTTATGTTATTAAATACCTTCCTCTGAAAATCCTCTTTTCCTTTTTCTTGGATATATTTTCTCTCTTCTGATTCCTTTGTTTGTTCATTCAATCAGCAAACATTCATTGAGTGCCTGTACTACACCAGACACAGTAATGGATGCAGGGAACAGGAGGGTAAAACATCTGGTTTCTGCCATCAGGTTTGTCACTCACAAAGCACCTCCCCCTTTCCTGGCTACTCCACTTCCTCTTCTTCCTCTTAGTTCTCAAAGGGGACATCTCCTAAGGCTTTTTCCTTTAGTCCTCTTCTTTTGTCCTGTATGTCTTCACTCCTATAATACCAATGCTACCACAGAGCAAAAGTCCCTTAAATCCTACCTCTAATCTAAAACTCTCTCCCGACCTCCAGAACTGATTTTCCAACAAATGACCAGTTATCTCTACCTAGATGTTCCACTAGTAACTCAATTCCTAAGGTCCAAAAGAAAAATTATTTTCCAACTTCCCATCACCCCCACTCCATCCTGCCTCACTGCTTCTCCTAACCACATTATCCTTCTGACTTCAATGCTTATGTCCATGAAACTCTCTTTTCCCAAGTATTCAGGATAAAAAGTTTGGTATTTTTTTACTCCTTACCCATGCCTCTGCCCTTCCACAGTCAATCAATGGTCAACTTCTATAGATTCTGCAGCCATGCTGTGTCCCACAGATGTCTCATTCCCATCCCCCGCCACCACCACCCTGGCTGTCTCTCCTGGACTGCTAAATAGTTTCCTGTCTGGTTTCCATGGTTCTGACTTTTCCTCTGTTTAATGCAGAGCTCCCAGCATGCCTTTTTCTTGGCTGAAAAGTCTTCAGGGGTTCACCACTGTCACCAGAAATACAGAATACAAAACCTGACATCCAAGTCCTCATCAAAACAGTGCTGTCCTTTCCCACATTTCTATTTTTGCTAACACAGGCCCCAAGCTTCAGCCAAACTGAATCACTATTTTCTCCCTTTTTGCTCTAGCTGTTTGCTCTGTTATTTTTCTCCTATTTTTCCTGGTCCAAATCAAAGCCCAACCCAAATCTTTCCTATTCCACGAAGCTTTCTCTTCTCCCCAATAGTTAGAAATTGTTTTCTGCTCTAAAGAACCACAGCCCTCTGTGTGTACCTCTCTGAGACCCACGTATCTTGTTTTGTCTCACCTCTCCTAGTGAATTGTAAACTTGAGGGCAAGAAGAGTTGATTTCCCATGACTGCATCTTCCAGACTCTAACAGAGAACCTCGTGTAGAGCAACAAAATGAAGTAGAAATAGGGAGATCTTAGAATGGGAAGCCCTGGTTACTGGAGGCCTGAATATAGCTAGTCTTAAGAGTAGATGTTGAGTGGGACTGCGTGGGCACTGAATACCAGGTCCTGAATGACAGTTTCCATGAGTTTGGGTTTTGTTTTTCTTTTTTTAGATTTTTAATTGATTTTTAGAGAGAGAGGAAGGGAGGAGAGAAAGAAACATCGATGTGAGAGAGAAACATTGATTGGCTGCCTCCTGCACACCCCCTATCAGGGATTAAGCCTGCAACCCAGGCATGTGCCTGGCAACCTATTGATGCACCGGATGAAGCCCAACCAACTGAGCCACATCGGCCAGGACTCCATGAGTTCCTTAAATAATTTACTATTTTATGTGTTTGTGATATGTGGGATGCTCTACAGCTTCCAGAGTAGGGGACTTTCTTGCTTGGATCTAAGCACTCAAAGTAACAATCTAGGAGGTAGAGCAAAACAGCACGAAAAAGAGACTTCGCTGCTTTTTCTTTTTTGTAGTACTGATCTAACATTTAAAATCTAGAAGCGCCCGGCCAGTGTGGCTCAGTGGTTGAGCATCGACCCATGCACCAAGAGATTGCCGGTTTGATTCCTGGTCAGGGCATATGCCCAGGTTGTGGGCCAAACCCCCAGTGGGGGCCATGGAGGAGGCGGCCAATCGATGTTCTCTCTCATCGATGTTTCTATCTCTCTCTCCCTCTCCCTTCCTCTCTCTGAAACTCCATAAAGAAAAATAAATAAGTAAAGAAAATAAATTCTAGAAGCAAAGGCTGTTGATAAAAAACTTTTTTATTAGAAAAATCATAGAATCTTGTTATAAAGTCAGGTCTAGAACAAGGAAAGAATGGGCACTATTTTAAAATGTTATTCTAGAAATTCTAGCCAATAAGGTATGACAAGAAAAAGAAATAAGAGTTCTAGATATCTGAAAGACAACAGTATCATTATCTGTAGATGATATGCTACTTCACCTAAAAACACAAGAAAAATTTCTGAAAAGCACTAATACAGGCAAATTCATAATTATATATATCACAATTACAAATATACAAAATAAATATACACACAATGATAGATTTCCTACATGCCAATAATACACAGTTAAAAAATATAATAAAAAACTCTTATATGTCCTGGCCTGTTTGGCTCAGCAGTTAGAGCGTCGGCCTGCGGACCAAAGAGTCCCGGGTTTGATTCTGGCCAAGGGCACATACCTCGGCTGCAGTTCCTCCCCAGCCCCAGTTGGGGTCATGCAGGTGGCAACCAACTGATGTGTCTCTCTCACACCGATATTACTCTCTCTCTTTCTCTCTGCCTCCCACTCTTTCTGAAGATAAATGTAAAAATATCCTTGGGTGAGGATTAAAAAAAAACACTCTTATATGAGAAACATACAAAGCTTGTGTGATGAAAACTACCAAACTTTACCTAAAGATCTAAAAGAATAACTAGAGAAACATTTTGATTTGGCTGGAAGAACTAAGTATTATTCCAATGTGTATGTGTGTGTGTGTGTGTGTGTGTGTGTATTTTCTTAATACCACCAAGCAATTCTCTAATTCTCAGCAGACACTGACTGGGTGTCCTACAATTTAACTCAAATCTGACACTACCTGGGGATCAATGTTTCTTTCTCTCTCTCAACTCAATTAAAAAAAAAATATATATATATCCTCAGGTGAAGATAACAAAAAGAAAATAAAGAAAGAAGGAAAGAAGAGCACTGGCCAGTATTATAAATATTACATATTTATTATATAAATATTATATATACATATATATATATATGCCGTGGCTCAGTTGGTTGGGCATTGTCCTGTGCAATGAGAGGGTGCTGGTTCAATTCCAGGTCAGGGCACACGCCCAGGTTTCAGCCTTGATCCCTGGTAGGGGTGTGCAGGAGGCAGCGGATCCATGTTTCTCTCTCACATCAATGTTTCTTTCTCTTTCTCCCTCTCCCTTGTTCTCCCTCTCTAGAAATCAATAAAGAATGTTAAAAAATATTAAAAAGAGTTTTTACTTAAAAAAAAAAGTGATTACTGCATAAGAATAGAGAAGCTAGTCCACAGAATTAAGTCTAAAAATCAAATCTATTTATACATATATAAGGATTTAGAATATGATTAGTATAAAATTTCATATTGGTGGGATAAGGATGGTTTATTAAATAAAGGATGTTGGACAAGTTGCTAACTAACCATCTGTTTAAAAAAAGTATTTAGATTATTTACTTCATACCATGAATAAAATTAATTCCAGAGATTAAATATTTATGTACAAAAATGTCTACCAAGCCCTGGCCAGTTTGGCTCAGCGGTTAGAGTGTCAGCCCGCGCGGAACAGAGACTCGGGTTCGGTTCTCGCTAAGGGCACGTACCTCAGTTGCAGTTTGTCCCAGGCCCCAGTTGTGGCCGTGTGTGTGGCAGCCAGTCAATGTGTCTCTTTCACATCAATGTTTCTCTCTCTCTCTTCCTCGCTCTCTCCCTCACACTCTATCTGAAGATAAATGAAAAATAAAAAAAAAGTCTACCCAGAGAGAACTGTGGATAAATTATTGTATATCCATAAGTTGAAATACTATGAAGTCATGTAAAACAATGAGAAAAATATTTTATGACATGAAGAGATGACAGCAATACACTGTTAGCTAAAGGAAGCATGTTACAAAATAGCATGTAAAGTACCATTCCATTCAGAATTTTGTTATATGCACATTTGGTTAGAGTAAAACTAGAAAGACACAGGTCAAAAGTTAGCAGTACTTTTTTAGAGTGGTAAAGACTATTCACAATGTGTACTTCTTTTTGCTTATCTGAATTTTTAAAAATATTAAACATGTATTTCTTCTTAAAAATTAAAAAGTATTTAAATTTATATAATTGCCCTGGTCAGTCTGGCTCAGTGGTTAGAGCGTTGGCCCACGGACCAAAGGGCATGTATTAATACCTGGGTTGCAGGTTCAATCCTGGCCCCAGTTGGGGTCGTGTGAGAGGCAGCCAATTGATGTGTCTCTCTCACAATGATGTTTCTCTCTTTCTCTCTCTCTCTTCCTCTCTCTCCCTCCCACTCTATTTGAACAAAAGATGGGAAAATGTCCTCAGGTGAGGATTAAAAAAAAAAAAAAAGCAGGATAAATTCTACAGTGCCCAATTGTAAGGTGTATGGTTTTCACTGAGACCTACTTTCTCTCAAGTATTTTGTACATTATATTATTTAATCTTTCATAGCAATGTTATGGGACAGGTAATAAAAACATAAAATAATCACTGTTTTTTTAATGGAGACCCAAAGTCAATCATCTAGTAAGCATCAGGACTAGGATTTGAAGGCACATTTGTCTTTAAAGCCATGCCCTTAAAATAAATAAATAAATAAATAAATAAATAAATAAATAAATAAATAAATAAAGTCTGTGCCTTTATTTGTATAACCAAAGACTGGAAATAACCTAAATGTCCCTCAGTGGGAACAAGATAAATTACAGTACATACATACACTGTAAAACTCTGCACTTTAAAAATAAAAATGAGCCCTGGCTGGTTTGGCTCAGCGGTTGGAGCGTCGGCCTGCGGTCCAGAGAGACCCGGGTTCGGTTCCCGCTGGGGGCATGTACTCTGGTTGCAGTTTGTCCCCGGCCCAGGTTGGTCGTGCGGGTGGCAGCCACTCGATGTGTCCCTTTCACGTCGATGTTTCTCTCTCTCTCTCTCCCTCCCACTCTATCTGGACAAAAAATGAAAAAATGTCCTCAAGTGAGGATTAAAAATAAATAAATAAAATAAAAATAAAAATGAGCCCAGCCAGTGTGGCTCAGTGGATTGAGTGGTGTCCCATGGACTGAGAGGTCCCAGTTCAATTCCCCATCAGGGTACATGTCTAGGTTGCAGGCCCGACCCCCAGTAGGGGGTGTGCAGGAGGCAGCTTATTGATGTTTCTCTCTCTCTAAAAAAATAATAGTAATAATAATCAATAAAAATATATTTTAAAAAAAGTATAAATCAGAATGCTCTTTATTTTGTTTCCAAGATATGGTGTTAAGGAAAAAAAAAAGCCAACAAGATTCAGAAGGTATGTATAGCATGGTACCATTTATGTTTAAATGTAGTACAGAGAATTATATATTTTTTTTAGCTTGTAAATACTTAAAAACAATATTAGAAAGATAAACCAAAACTTAAATAACAGATTATCTATTTGAGGTGGGGGAAATGGGCAGATGGGACATAGGAACTGCAGACAAACTTTTCTTTTTAAAAAAATTTTTTTTCTTTTTATTGATTTTTTTAGAGAGAAAGGGAGAGGGAGAGATAGATACATCGAAGAGAGAGAACATCAACTGGTTGCCTTCGGCATGCCCTCCACTGGGGATTGAGCCCACAACCTGGGCATGTGCCCTGACCGGGAATTGAACCGGGACCTTTTGGTGCATGGGTCGACGCTCAACCACTGAGCCACACCGGCTAGGCAACAGACTTTTCACTATATACCTTTTAATATATATTTTTAGTTTTGAGCCATGTAAATAAACTACCTATTCAAATACATATAAACATTTAAAAATAAAAATAAAATAAAACAGCCCTGGCCGGTTTGGCTCAGTGGTTAGAGCATCGGCCTGCGGTCCGGAGAGACCCGGGTTCGGTTCCCACTAAGGGCATGTACCTCGGTTGCAGTTTGTCCCGGGCCCTGGTTGGTCGTGCAGGTGGCAGCCACTCGATGTGTCCCTTTCACGTCGATGTTTCTCTCTCTCTCTCTTCCTCTCTCTCCCTCCCACTCTATCTGAACAAAAAATGAAAAAATGTCCTCGGGTGAGGATAATAAAAAAAAAAAAAATAGAAAATGTTCTGCACCTGGTTCTTCTGGTGCAATGCTATCTCTCCCAAGGTGTTGGCCACCATCTCACCCAGGGCCCCCTTCCAATTCTTCCTTCTTTGAGTTAAATTAAGAGAGCACTACCGTCTCCCCTTATCCCTTGCTTGACCTCCGAACCACCAGATACTTTTGCTGTGATTTTTTTCTAATGCCTCTCCCCGAATGGTGAGCTGCCATTTTGGGAAATTGGACCAGATACCAACTTGGGGGCTTTATATCAAACCTCAAACCCATCTCTTCCTGTGTGGGGGTACAAGTCTCTGAAGCTGTCACTCCCACCCCTAATCTGCATGGAAAATGTACTGTGACCCTCCACCTCCCCCCCAACTGCCCTCACCTTTGGTGTGAGATGTTTCCTAGTTCACCCTGAGCCCCTCACCCCTCTGCCAGCCAACCCCCAACCAGCAATAAGAGGCCAAACCAGAGCCTCCTATAAAAAAAATAAAAAAATAAAATAAAATAAAAAAAAACTCCTGTCCTTTCTACCCTTCCACATGCCAAAGACATCTTTGGAGGGCAGTTTGTGTCCCCATTTCAATGAGTCACACAGGGCTGCAGGCCTCTGGACTCCTCTGGTGGTTCTAACAGAGGCAGCACACAGACCAGGAAGACTGTTCTGCCAGCAAGCAGCTCCAGGCCAAGCACACCCTCTTCCCTTATCCTTGACTTAGAAAAACAAAGCCAATAGGCAAATCCATTCATCAGCATTTCTGAAGCCAGATGTTAACCAATCCTCTTCCTGCCCCTCTGTTTCTTCCTTTTTCCAGAAAAACCTGGAAAGCTCCACAAAACTTTGCAAAATGCCTTACTAGCTCTGGCTGCCTTTTATTTACTTTTTTCTTCCTTTGGCCTGTGTCCTCTCAGGCAAGGACCACAGTCTGACTTACTGCCAGCTTCCCTGCTGGGTTCATCAGTGTCTTTTAAAGAAATCTGCCTTTTCCTAAATCTACAAACCTCAAGTTAGAGGTAATTTTGCCCAACTTCCCACCCAAAGTAGAACATACCAGTTGTAAAATTTAGCAATGTATCTGAATTTATTTATTTATATTTTTTGTTAATACTTATCCAAGGATATTTTTCCATTGATTTTAGACAGAGTGGAAGGGAGGGAAGGAGGTAGAGAGAGAACATCGATGTGAGAGAGACACATTGATTGGATGCCTCCCTCATGACCCAGAGCAGGGCTAGGGATCGAACCTGCAACCCAGGGACCTGCCCTTGACTGGAATTCAAACTCATGACCCTTCAGTCCACAGGCTGATGCTTCAACCAGTGAGCCAAACCAGCCAGCGCAGTAAATTTCCATTTAGTAATTCAGTGACTGTTAATCAACACCTACTATGTATCCATGGCTGTCTGAGGCCCTATGCTGAGTACAGAAACAAACATGAGACCCAGATCCTGCTCCAATCTCTAACAACCCTATTATGGTAACTTCAGTTCATAAATGTCTCTGGACTCATTTTGTTCTTTAAATCCATTTGCAAGGTTATCCACTATATCACTGAATTGTGGACATTTTCATGATTAGTTATGTGTCAGAAATATGATTTATAGGAATGGCTTTCTCCCTTTTTTAAGATTTGGGAAATAATTTTTATATTACAAACATCATAGGCACGGTTCAAACTCTAGTTAATGTAATCCACATAAGATTCACTAACCTTTCAGGGTGTTAATTTAGTCATAACAGTGTCATAGCTTTCAGCTTTCATTAGTTAGAATTCCTTGGCTAATGTGCAGGAAATTTGAGATGTATGCCAGGTGTGTTCAATGAAAGGTTTTGCACAAATCAAATGTGAGTCTAAAAGCAAGTCATTCTCAGCGATGATGAGCTTGGCAGGGATTCAGGTGTCTAACACCATACCATACATATACCTCTCCTGAGGATGTTGGGCCGGAACATGGCCGTCAAGTGTTGTTAAATTTGCTGGGAACACAGAACAGAAGGCTGCAAGGAGACTGCATGTCCATTCTCTATTACGTGTGTACTGGGAACGATACCATGGGATTAATTCTGTACTGGCTTATTCTCAGAGGAAAACCCCAACCAGGCTGAGGATAAAGAACACCACAGACTGTAAGCAGCAGCAAGAAGCTATTATTGCACCATTGTGGCTTCCACATATCCACACAAAACACACCAGCAGGAAGAAGGTGTTATGTTACTTAGGCTTCCTCTCAGGACATCCTGGCTAAAAACACAGTTCTGTCACTGAATAATATAAAATAAATGACAGATGGGAAACTGCCATATCATGTCCTTGAAAATCTCAGGAATCTGTCAGCTTGCAAAGGAGAACTTAAAAGCTGGCATGAAAATCACCCATTCCCATTAAAGACAGGTAGTTTTTCTTCCAGGTGAAGAGAAACATGGGAACATGGGGGCCTTGGGAAGGCTCCATGCACACATTCTGTGCAGACAGGGCCTTGTCTTAAAGCCTTGGACCAAATTTGTCGTAAGGATGTGACAAACTCAGGGTATAAGCATTAATGCATAAAGTGGCAGGCCCCATTTTGCTGTAACTCTGAAGATTGCCTGTGAGTTTCCCAATGCCCATGGGCTTTGTCAAGTGGTGTTGAACAGCACAGACAGTTCAGTTCAAAACAGTAGGAGACTACACATTGAATAGTATAAGCTGTCTCCCTGGGGGAACCACAGGATGAAAAAAAATTCATTAAAACAGGGTGTAGCCCGGCCTGTGTGGCTCAGTGGATTGAGCGTCGCCTCATGGACTGAGAGGTCCCAGTTCAATTCCCAGTTCAGGACACATGCCTGGGTTGCGGGCTCAATCCCTGATAGGGGACATGCAGGAGGCAGTGAATTGATGTTCTTCTCTCACATTGATGTTTTTCTCTCTCTCCCTTAAAAATCAATAAAAACATATTTTTTTTTAAAAAAGGGTGTAGACCTGGCCGGTTTGGCTCAACAGTTAAGAGTGTTGGCCTGCTCTGGTTTGATTCTGTCAAAGGCATGTACCTGGGTTGCAGGTTCGATCCTTGGCCCTGGTTGGGGTCGTGAGGGAGGCAACCAGTTGATGTTTCTCTCTCTCTCTCTTCCCCCGCCCCCCTCCCTTCCACTCTGTCTAAAAACCAATGGAGCCCAGCCAGTGTGGCGTAGTGGACTGAGTGTGGTCCCATGGACTGAGAAGTCCTGGTTCGATTCCAGGTCAAGGCACATGCCCAGGTTTCGGGCTCAATCCCCAGTATGGGGCGTGCAGGAGGCAGCCCATTGATTTCTCTCTCTCTCTCTCTCCCTTTCTCTCTCTAAAATATCAATAAAAACATATTTTTTAAAAATGGAAAAACCAATAACAAAAAAAACAAGCGTGTAGGCCCTGTCCTCCAGGCTTGTCATGTCAAGCTCAGGATCAGATAGAGCACTCGTCCATTCATTAATTGATTCATTTACTCATTCAACAAACATTTATAGAACACCTCTGAGGTTTCAACCACTATGCGAGGGGCCAGGAATACAAAAGTTTCCTGTCTTTGAGACGTTCACAGTCTAATGGTGGAGAGCCAAGAAAACCAACAGTTACAGTAAGGCACTATGATGAATGTTTGCACACTGTGAAACTGCTTACTGTTTTATGTCCTGCCTTGTTTCAAGCATGGTGGCACACACAAAGTTAGGGAAGAGTAACCAGAGACTGATGCCCAAGTTGAATACCTGAAGAGTAAGGAGGAATTAGTGAGGGGAGGTGTGAAAGGAAAGAATGTTCAGGCAATGGGACCAACATGTGCAAAGGTAGACAGAAGAGAGAAAACATAAATCAAGCAGAGTTTCACGTGGTTTAGTATGGATGGAGAATAAAAGGTGAAAGAAGATGGGGAGGAAGAGGTAAGGATGGATAGGGAAACTAGAACCAGGTGACCAAGGCTCTTATTGTCATGCTGAGATAAGGACTGGGTATTGTGTCTGTTTTGTCTTCCATGGGACTCAGACAGTGATGGGTACATAATAGTTGCTAATAAACATCTAAAGACAATGAGGAGCCACTGAAGGGTTTTAAAGGAAGGCCTGCCTTCCTTTCCTCACCTCTCCATCATTCCCCAGTTCTCACCCCATGGGTAGGAAAAGGAACAGAGAAGGTGCTACCTCGCTCTTTATTCTTCTCTGCTTAGCTCTATCATGTCTCACCAAATCAACACTTATTGTCTTAGAACCACGGTGTTTGTATTGAGGGGCCTAGGATACAATTCCATTTTCTTCTATCATCACACCAGGCTTTTCTGTCTTTCAGAAGAAAATGCTCCATTCCTCTGGATGGATCTTTGCTTATTTTTCCCAGGCAGTGAGTCATATTCACAAATTTCATCTCCTGGGTCACAACCTGGTCAGCTCTCCAAATCAACAAAAAATGATCTAAGACAGTGTGTACTTTTACCTTTATATTAACTTGTACATAATTCATTTAAAAACTGGAGGAAAACCACCTCAGCATATCTTCCCACCTTCTCACCCCTCATTTTATCTCCAGAGCACATCTAACATACTAGTCTTTCCTCCCTCTGTCCTTCTTTCCCTCCCTCCTTTCCTCTTCTTTCCTTCCTTCCTTTCAGTCTTTCCTCACTAGAACGTACACTTTTTGAAGATAGGGCTCTTGTTCGTTTTGTTCATTTCTGTATCCCCAGGACCCAGCTCAGTGCCTGGCACATAGTAGATACTCAATAAATATTGAATTAAAAAATCGTTGACTGAGCCCTGGTTGGTTTGGCTCAGCGGTTAGAGCATCAGCCCTCGGACCAAAGAATCATGGGTTTGATTCCGGTCAAGGGCACGTACCTCGGTTGCAGTTCGGTCCCCGGCCTTGGTCAGGGTTGTGCTGGAGGCAACCAGTCGATGAGTCTCTCTCACATCAGGTGTTTCTCCCTCTCTCTCTCTCCCTCCCTCCCTCTCTCAGGGTTGTGTGGGAGGCAACCAATCGATGAGTCTCTCTCACATCAGGTGTTTCTCTCTCCCTCCCTCCCTCTCTCTCTCTAAGCCTCCCTCCCACTCTATCTGAAAATAAATGGAAAAATGTCCTCGGGTGAGGATTAAAAAAAAAAAAAAAGATCGTTGACTGAACAGTTGATTTTTCCTTCCTTTTCTCTGGGGCCTATCACTCCCTCTTGCTACAACGATGTTTTTCCTTTGGTTTAACAGCTAAGAGATCAGATGACCATATATTTTACCTCATCTAGAGGGGAACTTCAGTGAAGTGGCAGGAGGTATTTTTTCACCTTTGACATCTCCACCTACTGAAATAGTATCTATTTGGCAAATCCTACCCATCTTCTCTGTGGTGCCATCCTTCAGCCTTCCACAGTAATCTCACAGGAAGGTTAACAATAAAACAAAGGTAGTATTTCCTTGGCAAAACTGTTTTCCTGCCTCTGCTCCCCGCCTCCTTCTACCCACTGTGGATGAAAAAGGGATGATGTAATAAATCATAAATTTCTAACTGGCATGTCATGGTGGGTAGTCATGCCCCAGAGTATAGCTTCTTTAGGAAAAGTTTTTAAAGCAAGCCTTGTCCACTGTTCTTGTGTATCTAAGTTAACACACCTTTGAGATGACAGAATAACCCTCAAGACCTAACCACCCTTGAGAAAGCACATAATCTCCTAATCCAATGCCCGCTTTGCTTTCTCCCACCCTCATGTAGTCTTCCTTATGTTTCCTCTTTAATTTCAAATGCATAAACGAAGTGCAAAAATGTTATTCTGTGGAGCATTGAGATCTTGCTCCTCTGCATATGTCATCAATTTGGCTCAAACTCTTATAACAATTCTCTACAGGTTTGGATGTTTCTTATGTTGACAGCTCTTTCCCACAGGTCCTCACCAGGCAGTACTTCTGTTGCTGAATTTAAATGAGGAACCAGATCTGAGCCTTATACTTTCAGGCTGGCCCACTGGGAGGGGACTCATCTCTCAAACAACTATTAACTAAATTCACACAGAAGCCTATGAGCATATAAACCAAAGGCCAATGTACCGATTCACACCAGGGAATGATGGACGTTCTAATGCAATAGAATGCTTGAATTGGCCTGACTGGCTGATCTCTTCCTCATAGGCTAGATTAGCGGTTCTCAACCTGTGGGTCGCGACCCCTTTGGGGGTCGAACAACCTTTTCACAGGGGTTGCCTAAGACATAACAGTAGCAAAATTAGTTATGAAGTAGCAACGAAAATAATTTTATGGTTGGGGGGTCACCACAACATGATGAACTGTATTAAACGGTCGCGGCATTAGGAAGGTTGAGAACCACTGGGCTAGATTGCTTGGTAAATATGGACTTAGAACAAAAATAACCAACCTAAAGTCGTTACTCTTTTATGGCAGGGCCCCTTTTCCCTGCTACAGGAGCAGTGTGACCAAGGAAATCATGGAGCTCAAGTCCCTTAGTCAAGACCTGTCCTTCCTTAGGCAGTGCCAGGGCTAATGTCCATACTTCCGAGGTTGGCCAAACACCTCCTGCTCAGTTACACAAACTGCTTTATACCACAATCAATTAGACAATCTAAATTACAAACACTTTCCAAATTACAACCCTTTCCTGAGATTGCTCCCAAACATATGATCAGTGTTTGGGGTGTCCTCAAACTTAGGCAACAAATTTATAGACAATTTTTAGGTTTACTTTCATGCATAGCTAATTATCCATTACATGAGGGTTTTACTGGTCTGAAGGCAAACTGATTACCTATCACTCAGGTAGTGTAAGGGCTGTAATGGCAAAGCAGAAGACACTTCACCAATTACACTATAAGTGTCTAAGGGCCTATGCTTTGTAGGTTTCAGTAAGTATGTTAATATGAGTTAGGACTGGAAGGAGTGCTTTGGCAGCAAAGAGCAAGGGGAAAAAAAACTCACTCTCCATTGAAAGTAGCCCTGGTCAACTAGGCTCTCTGGACCTAAAACACAAAAGCTACCTGCCTTGCCCTGAACAGGTGGTTCCATTGGTTGAGGCATTGTCCTGTGCACCAAAAAGTTGCAGATTTGATTCCTGGTTAGGGCACATACCTAGGTTATGGGTTCAATCCCCAATTGGGGTGTGTACAGGAGGCAGATCGATGCTTCTTTCTTCTTTCAGATTAAAAAAAAAAAGCTACCTGCCCTGCCCAGTTTGGCTCAGCGGTAGAGCGCCTGTGGCAAAGAGTCTCAGGTTCCATTCTGGTCAAGGGCACATACCTCAGTTGTAGTTCAGTCCCGGGCCCTGGTCTGGGTCGTGTGGGAGGCAACCAATCGATGTGTCTCTCTCATGTCGATGTCTCTCCCTCTCTCTCCCACTCTGTCTGAGGATAAAAATGAAAAAAGTATCCTCTGGCAAGGATTTAAAAATAAAGCTACTTGCCTTGTTAAAAACCAAGGAGTAGTTTACCTATAAAGCCCTGGGTTCTGAGGAACTACTCCAAAATGCCTGGGCCCTATTAGTTTGCCTTATCCCAGGAATTTCTCTATATTCTGCTCTAGCCAAGTTCAAGATTAAAAAAAAAAAAAAGAAAATGGAGAGGGGACTTCTGCCTTTTGTTGCCTTTCTCTTGTGTCTTGCAATTCCATATAAAACTGAGCAGTGGGTATGGGCTGCCATTCTCACAATATAATACAGAGAACACAGCTGTCCCTGAGGTACACTGAATCCAAATTACACAGGCACCACATTTCTGCCATTTGCACTGCTGACAGCAAAGAAATGGTTTTAGAAGCAGCAGGTAAGAGGAGAGGTGGCTCCTGCCAGATGGTGCTAAAAAAAGGCCCCAAATATAACACACAGAAGTCCTTCCTTCCATTTACCACCCTTCCACGACCAAGGCAAACTGGGGGGAGGAGGCTGCCCCTTCTCTGTCTTTTGGAACTTCTGGAGCTTCAAACGCTGCCCTTGATGTGTCACTTAACCTGGTTTTGCCTTGATAAAAATGTCCGAAGTGGCTAAAAGAGTGGGGATATGGCCCTGGCCAGCGTGGCTCAGTTGGCTGGGTATTGTCCCATGCACCAAAAGGTTGCTGGTTCAATTCCCAGCCAGGGCGCTTGCCTGGGTTGTGGGCTCAATCCCTGGTAGGGGTGTGCAGGAGGCAGCTAATCAGTATCACATTGATATTTTGCTCTTCTCCTTTCCTCTCTCTCTAAAAATCAATAAACTATTCTTTTTTTTTTTTATCCTCACCTGAGGACATTTTTTCATCTTTTGTTCAGATAGAGTGGGAGGGAGAGAGAGGAAGAGAGAGAGAAACATCAACGTGAAAGGGACACATCGAGTGGCTGTCACCCACACAACCAACCAGGGCCGGGGATAAACCGCAACCGAGGCACACGCCCTTAGCGGGAACCGAACCCGGGTCTCTCTGGACCGCAGGCCGACGCTCTAACCGCTGAGCCAAACCGGCCAGGGCTAAACTATTCTTTTAAAAAAAAGAGTGGTGATATGGAGGGAAAGCCTTCACTCATACCATTTAGGATGGTCCTGAGTGTCTCATACTCTTGGGAAAGGCTGACTAGGTACTGTCTCCAACCTTACGATAGCTTCCAAGAGCATTGGCTTTACCATATCCTTGCTGTAAATGTGAAGCCCAGTTATTTTACCTGTTGAACCACAGTTTCCTCCTCTAGATAAAGAGATGATAATTCCACCTAGCTCACAGGGCTGGTTGTGAGAATCAAATGAGATGATAACATGAGTGAAATGTCTAACACTGTCTCTGCCATATCTAAATAAGCACTTCATAATACATTAACTTTCTTCCTACCAGGAGAGCTAGTCTTTCATTCTGTTTACTCTGTTAGACCAACTTCATATAAGCTACTGGAGGCTAGCCTGTCCCCAGGGCTCAGGCCATCCCAGGAAAGATGACTTGGCCATAGCAATGTAATATGAGGTGCAAGATTCTGGAAAAGGGCAACAAGAAGATAAAGACAACTGGAGGCAGAGTGTGCCCTAGACTGGGCTCCCAGCAGGACATTTTGTTATCTCTCAGTTAAGCAGTTTCATAGGTGCTAGGGCCCAGAGAAAATTCCAGTAACAACCCCTCCTTAAATTCTGAACAGGCCCAGGTTCAACTCATCAGGTCATGGATGAGCCCTTTGCCACCTTTTCTTCCAAAGCCACACCACAGGTTGTGGAGCTCACACTAACAAAGGGAAACTTCTTTAAAAACCATGCCCCTGGCCTGGCCAGTTTGGCTCAGCAGTAGAGTGTCAGCCCGCTGACCAGTAAGTCACAGGTTCGATTCTGGCCAAGACACGTACCTCCGTTGCGGTTGGTCCTTGGCCCTAGCAGGGGTCATGCGGGAGGCAACCAGTTAATGTGTCTCTCTTATGTAGATGTTTCTCTGTCTCCCTTTTTCTCCCTCTATCTTAAGATAAGTAGAAAAATATCCTCAGGTGAGGATTAAAAAACAACCACCACGCCCTGGCCGGTTTGGGTCAGCGGGTTAGAGGGTCCACCTGGCTCACTGACCAGAGTCTCAGGTTCGATTCCGGTCAGGGTACATGCCTGGGTTGTGGTCTGGGTCACTGGGGAGACAACCAGTGGATGTGTGTCTCTCACACTGATGTTTCTCTCTCTTTCATTCCTCTCCCTCCCTACCAGTCTATCTGAAGATGAATGGAAAAATATCCTGGGTGAGGAGTTAAAAAACAAAAACAAAACCAGTACCTGGAACCACACAGTCTTTTGTTTTAATGACTACCCAGAGATTAATGCCACTGTAAACTGGCTCTAAAGGCCTAGTAGGAAAAAGTGGAGAAGTAATTTTTGTTTTTATGGACCGCCTACAATGTGCTAAGCACAGACTAGTAAGTCCATCAAGCCAATCATACTATTTGTATTTTAAATAAGGAAACCGAAACTCAGAACTACTGAATGACTCGCTCAAGGCAAACAGTAAGTGGTGGGCCAAGAGTCAAACCCAGGTCTCCTCCTAGAGCCCACGTGCTTTCTTTCCCGACCAGGCAGAAAGAGCCTGAGTGAGGGCTGGCCAACTCTAGGGCGGCAGGGGTGTGGGGATGTGGAGAATGACTGAGCCGGGGGGGAGGGGCCTGGGCCGGGCAGCGCAGCGACTCCGCCCACCGAGCCGCGCGGTCTGGAGCACGGGGTAGGGTGCGGTACGGCCCGGCCCCACGTGCCCCAAGTTCATGCCACTGCCCAGGAGGGCCCGTGGGTTAGATTCCAGAACTAGTCCCGCCTGCACGAGGGCGCGGCCAGAAGTCGGTCGCCGGCCCAAAAGCGGGACTAAAGGCACGGCAGGAGGCGGCCCGGCCGGCAAACGACCTCGGGAGGGCCTCCCGCATGGCCGCTGGCGCCCCTCCCCGCCGAGACTCGCCTCGTCAGCACCTTTCCCGCAGCGGATCTGGGCTCGGCCCCACAGTGGATCACGAGGCGGGCGCTGGAGCGGGCGCGGCCCGGTCAATCCTGGCGGGGTCCTGCGCTCCACACCACCCCTCCCCCTCCTTCCGTTCCCCCTCCTCTCCCCGCGTGCGCCACGTCCGCGGCCCCGCCCCGCGAGCCACGCGGGGAACCCCAGTGTCGTCACCACCCTCTTAGCACTCGCCTTCCCGCGCTCTCCAGAAAAGACGCGAAGGTGGTTACGTGTCCGGGGGAACTACTGCGGCTGCGCAGGAGGCCTCGGCAACAGAACGTCGTGCGGCGCCGCCTGGTGGAGGGAGAGTGGTCACACCGGCCGGAAGCGGCGGCGCAGGCGAGAACGTGACTGACGTCATCTCGCGGAGGCGAGGGCGACAGCCGCGTGACCCGCTCCCACCCGCAGCGCTCTGCGTCTCTCATCCTCCTCCTTTCAGTAGAGGATGGGAGCTTTATTTGTGTGCCCCTTCTTTTGTGGTGGTAACCTTGCCTTTTTTCGAACTTATCAAAGTAAGTGTTCATTATAGAAATCTTGGGAGAATGATGGAGAAAATGAATACCAGCACCCCTCCTTTTCATATTTACTTCCAGCCTTTTTTTTCCCCGTTAAACAAAATTGTGATCTTGCTGTATAACAGTGGTATTAGGTACAAAAATTCTCAAGGAAGGACAAAGCACCATTAGAGCCTCAAGGCTAGGTAAGAAAAACACGGTAGAGAAGAAGTGCAAACAATAGGTGAAAGGGTAATGGATATTTAATGAGCGTTTTCCACACAGTGTCTTATTTAATATGCACATGGTTCAAGTCAGAAAACGGGCTCAGAGGATTAATAAGCAGGTGGCAACGTGGGGGTTTGAACCCAGGGCTTAAAATCTTATCCTTAGGATTGTGAGTGTGGGGAGGACAATGAAAAATACTGTGCTGAAGAGAAGGCAGAAAAACCGCAGGGAGTGTATATGGTTACATACCCAGTCTACTTATGGGGCTGTCGAGTTGGAACTAGATCCGAGGAGCAAGGGTAGTGTCTCCATCAGTAGGAGCAACTTTGTGGGAGCATGCCGTAAAGCCACTCACATTAATACACTGCCTTGAAACACCTAGCTGTGTGCTAGCTTAGTGCCCTAGCTACATGCGAGGGCCACTATTTGCTGTCATTGACTTCCAGCACTGCCCCAATCCGTGGCAGGGAAAGGTGTGTCATAACACCAGCTCAGGAATTACCTCTTGCTACTCAAAGTGCAATCTGGGGTCCACCAGCCCCTCTACAGTTCAGTTTGCATCCGGCTTGATACAAATAGAGAATCTTGGACCCCACCCTAGAACTTCTGAATCAGAATATGCATTCTTACTAGATCCCTGGGTGATGCCTATGCACATTAAAGCACTGTTGTAAAAAAAAAAAAAAAAAAGGCATTCTACTCCCTTGGCAAAGCAGGTGGGATGGTAGAAAGATGTGAAGGGAGCTTGCAGATCTGGATGATGGGAGGGCAGGCAGACAGGGAACAGAGTCTGTAAGGAGGTTTAACAAGAATATCAAATAAGGAGTATCAGAAACTACCACAAAATGCAAAGGAGGAACACTAGGAAATCAGAAACTGGGAGATATAAAAAAAGAAAAGAGAAATAGGTTGGGGTAAACAGGTCCATTTTGGGAAAATGCACACACACAAAAACAAGGGCTGTTCTCTGTGACTGACTTTTTTGTGTCGTCTGTGACTTATGCTTGAGAGGGACCAATTCACTCAAAAGACTAGAGGAGAGCAGCCCCTGCCATTTCCTCACTCTTAGCAGACAGAGTGGGCTTTCCTTGGGTTCTAGAGGAGGGCAAGTTCTGGACTCTTTCTGTCATAAGTTGCAGTCTGTATGTGGCCGGGGCTGGGGGTTGGAGAATGTGTGATGTGTGTGCATGTGTGTGTATGCACATGTGGGCTGGAGGGAAGGACAGGTTATTGGCAGACCAGACATAACAGGAATCAGTGAAAGATTGGGTGGACTTATGTGACTGAGGATTGCTGGTACCTTGAGAGAGCCAGGTGGCAGGCCAACAGACCTTTGCTTAGGTGGGTAGTTCTTGGAGTCAGATTTTCTGGAAGTCTCCTAGTGTCCTCTCCCACCTCTAAATACTAGCGAGCTATTGAAATGACAGCAGTTCTGATAAGACACAAGGACATGATAGGTTAGAACCAAAATGTTCAGGTTGGAAGAGTAGCAAGTTGTTCTCATGACGCCCACAATGTTAGGGGCCCAGCCGTGTTGCCTGGAGGAGAAGTTAAGGCAGTGTCCCTCTCAGACCCATTAATACACTCAGCCTGAGGATGATTAGTCTGTGCAGTAGACAGGTGGCTGTATGGACATGAAAGATTTTGAGGTATTCACTCCAGAATATAAATGGTGTCTTCAGTGTTGAAAGGCAGCAAATGGGCAGCCTGTAGAGATGGCAGATTCCAATGACTAATGAAAGAGGTATGCAAATAGATAGTATTAGATGGGAATGTGTATGGGAGGGGAAGTAGGTGGGTGCATGGTTTGAAGAGCACTGTTCTGGTGGGAGTACCTAGGACCACTCTGGTAGAGTGTGGGGTGAGTCTGAAATGAAGTCAATGCTGATGGTGTCCTAGAGGTGTCTGGACACTGGGAGTGAGTGTGGAGGTCCTACTGGTACTCCTGGTAAAAAGGGTGTCAAGTTAGAAAAAAGGGTATATGTCACTCTGAACTCCATTCCAGATTTTGATGGGCTGAAGTGGTCCTGAGTGAAGACCTTAGCACTTGAATGGGGGCCTCTTTGGGTGGATCATTTGCCTCAGCTGTGTGTTTTATGGCCCCTGTGGTTCTCCTGAGTCAGTCAAGCATTACTAGACCCAGGCATTTGCCTGTCACTCACAGGTCTGTCATGGTCAAAGGCTGTGATCAATGTCCTCAAAATTGTCAAGTTGAAAGATTTCTCAGAATGGGCCAACCACCATGTTTCTTTGAGTGTTCTTGCTTTTCAGGCAGGCTGTGTGCCTCACCTAGTTTTAATTTATCCTCTTCTGCATACCTATCCACCTTTCCTCTCCTTAAAGCCCAGTGCAAGTTCTAAGTTCTCTGTGGACCTCCCTGGATTCTCCTCAAGGATTTCCCCCAGTTTGAAACACTTGGGAGCTCTCCACATAAGCCAGTCACTCAATCGTACATGTTAAACAACAGTTAATTTGCCTGCCTATCCTCCTCTTTTAGGGGCACAGCTCCCTCTTTACCGAGAATATCCCCCCCCCCCCCAGCCCCATACACACACACATAAACACACAAATCAGGCCAATTTCATTTCTTGGGAGTTTTTGCCCTTTGGATCAGGAAGAGTAGAGCAGTCGGTCCTGCTCTAACGTGGAAGCCATACTTTCAGGCATGTCAGAAGCCAGAATCCTACCAGAAGCTCTAGCAGAGGCAGAGATTGGTCAGATGGAGCCTGGCTTCCTGGGTTCTGAGGCCTAACTACACCCCAGCTCTACCAGAGTTGGTTGTCCAACCCTATTTTAGTGTCTACGAACTAGTCAGTCATTCCTATTTTTGCCTAAACTGGTGAGAGTTGGGTTTTTGTTACCTGCAATCAAAAGAAAACCAAGAGACTACTTCATATGGATTTTTCTTGTCTTCCGAAGGTCAATAAATTATAAGGAATTTATACAAAGCAATGTGATAAAGCGGAAAGAATATGTACTTTGAAGTAAAACAAAACATTTTTAATGCTGTTTCCAGCAAGATACTTAATCTCAGAGAGGCTGTTCCTTTAACTTTATGAAAGAAGGGATAATATTTAAAACTCAAAGAAAAATTAAGACTAAATGAGAAAAATAATTAAGTAGGAATGCATATAAAAGTACCTGGCACATAGTAGGCATACAGAAAATGTTCATTCCCTTTTCTCCTTGAAAACAGGCTTTCACTTCTGTCTTTCATATCTCCATTCTGCAGTCAGTGAACTCAGAACTAGGAATTGAACTTTACCAGATGTTAAACTTTTCAGAGAATAAAGAAGGAAATAAATATCAAGTGAATAAGCAATTACAAGCATTAGTTTGACTTGTCAATATTACCTTGACATCCAGACCTCTTTTTTCCTAATTTACTATAAACTAAATTCCCCCAAAAGGTTCATAATTTTAAAATCAGGCCAACATGAGGTATAATTTGGAAAAACTAGTGACACTGCTTTATTTGATAACAGAATAAAAGGGCATGGCTGGAACTCTGCCAGGATGGTCCTTAACATTCTTCCTAACTAGGGTGTCATTAACTTTCCAACATTGTTAGTATAAGGTAGAGTGTTGCTAACTACTTCAAAGGTTGAAACAAACTAAAGGTGAATTCTTTAAGAAGGAAAATGAGCTGGTTTTCTTTTTGCTCCTTTAAACACTAGCCAGAAATACCACCCCATTTACAATGAAGACTATACACAGCAGCACCAAAAAGGCTATTTACAAGAAGGGTTTTTCTTCAACAGAATCCATTTGGATGTGTTAAGGAATTGCATCTTAGCTAAAAGCAGTTCACTAAGGAACAGGGCCATCTAAGTAACTAACTAGTATTTGAAGTTGTCAAGGGTTGGGGATGTGCAAATTTAGCAGCAAAAGACTCTTGTTTTGCGTCAAGGGAAAGTGATGGTGGTCAGAGGGGCCAGTTCCAAGGGCTGGTCCAGGGGGGGCCGCTGGTCTTGGTACTCCGCCACATGCCCGTTCCGGTGATGACCGTACTCAAACTTGATCCGCAGCTCACCAATCTTGGATTGGGGAAGGATATCTGGGATCCACTCGATGATGAAAGGGGTTGGCTCCTTTTGATCTGGGGAAGTGTTGCCTGAAGACAAAAAAAGAACAAGAAAAAAACACTGATTAGTACAATTCCAAAATTTGAGTCTGGACAGATCTTACTATGTTTAGGAATAAAATAGGAAAAGAAGTTTTAAAAAAGTAAGAAAAAAAAAAAAAAAAACACAGGGAAAAATAACAACAAGAACCAAAGGAAGGCAAAAACAATTACTGCTGTTACCTATCCAAAAGAAAATTTGAGGGAACTGTGTGACATCCTTGAATAAAATAAGACCCAGACTTTATGAAAATAGGGCCAAAAAATCCTAAAACGACTGAGAGGAAAGGACACCTGGATGAGATTAAAAGGGAAACTAGTAAGAAAAGGTCATTTCAGCCCTGGCTGGGTGGTTCAGTAGGTTAGAGCATCGTCCTGTACACCAAAAGGTTGTGGTTTCGATCCCCAGTCAGTGTGTGTACGGGAGAAAATGGATAAATGTTTCTCTCTTGCATCAATGTTTCTCTCTCTCCCTCCCTTCCTTTCTCTCTAAAATAATTTTTTTTTTAAAAGAAAAGGTTTCAAGAAAACCAAAAGGAAATAGAATTAAAATATATGTGGTTCTAAAACATATATCCTTAATAACCAAAAGAGTGTGGTACTGGCATGTCTAGACCGATTAAAAGAACAAAACATAGCCCTGGCCGGTTTGGCTCAGCGGTTAGAGCGTCGGCCTGCGGTCCAGAGAGACCCGGGTTCGGTTCCTGCTAAGGGCACGTACCTCAGTTGCAGTTTGTCCCCAGCCCCTGGTTGGGTCGTGCGGGAGGCAGCCACTCGATGTGTCCCTTTCACATTGATGTTTCTCTCTCTCTCTCTCTCCCTCCCACTCTATCTGAACAAAAAATGGAAAAATGGAAAAATGTCCTCGGGTGAGGACAAAAAAACAAACAAAAAAAAAAACACCATAAAGATCCAAAATGGACACAAATAGAAATTTAGTATAAGGTAAAGGAAGCATTTTCAATTAGTAAAAGAAATACAAGTAAGTGTTTCTTATAATAAGTGGTGTGCATCAAGCAGATAACTAGAAGAAAATAAAAGGTGGCAGAATCTTATCCAATACCTTATATCAAAATAAATTCCAGATGATCAAAGATTTAAACATGAAAAACTTAGGTTAAAGAATGCTTTTGAGAAATCTAAAACACCAGCAGAATTTAAGAATGTGGTAACATTTTCAAAACTGTGGAGACAATTAAGCACAGAAAACACAATCCATTTAGCAAACCAGAAAACAAAACAAGAAGACAGAAGGCCAGTTACATCAATTATAATAAAGAGGATAAATTATTAAAATTGGAGAAAAATAAAAACCAACTGTATAATGTTGATAAGATTCAACTAAAACAAAGTGTCACAGCCCAGGTGGTGTGGCTTAGTAGACTGAGCGACATCCTATGGACTGTAAGGTCCCTGTTCAATTCCTGGTTAGGCACATGCCCGGGTTGCGGGTTTGATCCCCAATAGGGGGCATGCAGGAGGCAGCCGATCGATGTTTCTCACATCTCTGTTTCTATCATCTCTCCCTTCTCTCTCTCTAAAAAATCAATAAATTAAAAAATAAAATAAAGTATCACAAAAAATGTAAAAGTAAAAGGATGGCAAACAGAAAAATGAAAAAAGCTGGTGTCACTGTTGTAATACTGGACAAAAAAATTTTAGGACAAAATTAATTTTTACATTGATAAGGTATTGCCATAGACTTAATGTTTGTATCCTCCCAAAATTCATAAATTGAAAGCCTAATCCCCAATGTGATGGTGTTTGGAGTTGGGGTCCTGGGAGGTGGTTAGGTCATGAAGGTGGAGCCCTGAAGAATTAGTGCACTTAAAAAGAAACCCTAGAGAGCCTTTTTGTCATGTGAGGACATAGTGAAAAGATTCCCATCTGTGAATCAGGAAGCCAGCCCTCACCAGACATCAAATTGGCCAGTGCCTTGATCTTTGACTTCCCAGCCTCCAGAACTATCAGAAATAAATTTCTGTTGTTTATAAGCTACCCAGTTTATGGTATTTTGTTATAGCAGCCTGCATGGACTAAGACAAGTATATAATTTACAGTGACAATGTGAAGATTAATAAACAGAAAACCCCTGGCTGGTGTGGCTCAGTGGTTGAGCATTGACCCATGCACCAGGAGGTCCCTGGTTCGATTCCCAGTCAGGGCACATGCCCAGGTTGTGGGCCCGATCCCCAGTGAGGGGGCATGTAGGAGGCGGCCAGTTTATGTTCTTTCTCATTGATGTTTCTATCTCTCTCTCCCTCTCCCTTCCTCTCTTTCTAAAATCAATAAAAGAAAAAAAATTAAAAAACAAAACAAAAACAGAAACCTCATTTAAATTGGAGTCGGAAGAGCCTAAAGGGGGGGCTCTCAGGGCTCTACCACTCATTGTCAATTGTCCCAAACAGGAAAAGACTACTTTCCATCTCCAACAGGAAGATGTGTTTCTCTTCCACTACGTCCAGCAGGAAGAAGAAAGATCTTTACACCTGGCAACCACTCAGGCAATGAAAAAGACTGTTACAATTCAGCCAATGAAAAGACACTACACTTTGAACTCCCAGTTTTCTCCAATGGACTTATTGTTTACAACGATCCCCTTTGAACAGCCCCCTTTCCTCTATAAAAGAAAAGTTCCTCCCCTTTGTTCTCCGGACTTGCACATGGTTTGCCATTAGGCTACATGTCCTAAACTGCAATCCTTTGCTGTTCCCTAATAAACCCATTTTGCTGGAGAAATATCTGACTTTGTTTAAGGTCAATACAACATCTGTATTGATGTGTCCAAAACAATGCATTACAATACTTAAAGATGTAATGCATCTAAAATATTCCTATATTTTAGAAATATAAGACATTTTAAAAAATATAATTGTAATACAAAATTGTTTCATGACCTTTCAGTCTTTGGTAGGTCAGAGATAATAAATGAAGATAAAGAAGACTTAAATAATGAAATTATATGACTTATTTTAAAGTTATGTAAGACTTTATATTAGATAAATAACATCTTTGCTAGCACAGATTCATATATTAAGTTAGTGAGAAAATATTTCTGAATTCCTAAAACAGAGACATTGAAAAGGCAGCAGAAAATAATTGAAACAGAAATTTAGAACAATTGGATAAACACAAAGGACAATTCTTTGAAAAAAAGAAAAAAACAACAACCATAGAACAGACAAAATTCTGATAGAGTGTATAACTTCTACGTTAGAATGGATTTTAAAAGTTATGTGGCTAGGTTGCAGGTTTGATCCCTGGTTGGGGTTCGAACGGGAAGCAACCAATTGATGTATCTCTCTCACATCGTTGTTTCTCTTTCTCTCTCCCTTGTTCCCCCTCTAAAATAAAATAAAGTACAGCCTCTAAAAAAGTGAGAAAATAATTTCATTAAATAAATAGTTATGTGATGATCATCTACACCAAAAATTATTAAAATGTACACTGCTGACTGTAAAAAAATAAACAGCCAGATATTTCTCCAGTAAAATGGATTTATTAGGAAATAACAAAGAACTACAATCAGATGGTGAACCACAGTAAGCCCAGAGATACAAAGGAGAGGGTTGCTCTTTTAAAGACTTGAGAAGGGTGGCTCAGTGGATGAGCATCGTCCCATGGACTGAGAGGTCCCCACTGGATTCCCGGTCAGTGCACATGCCCAGGGTTGTGGGCTCAATCCCCAGTAGGGGGCATGCAGGAGGCAGCCGATCAATGTTTCACACATCAATGTTTCTATCTCTCTCACCCTTCCTCTCTCTCTAAAAAATCAATAAAAACATAAATAAATAAATAAAGACTTGAGAAGGGCTATTGTAAACGAAGAGTCCATTGGAGGAAACTGAAAATTAAAGTAAAATGACTTTTCATTGATTGACTTTTCAATCTCCCATTTGCAAGGAGGAATCTCTTCTTTCTCCTGCTTAGGTAGTAAAATGCGTAGTTTCACTTCCTGTCTAGTATTGGAGATGCAAAGTACCTCTCTTCCTCTTGGGGTCAGTAGTGGGCATAGAGTGATGTGCATGAAAATTCTCTCTAGCCTCCAGCTCCTATTACTGTTTATTAATTTTTACAACATAATTTAAATTTGAGATGAAAATAGATGAGTTTTGGGAAAAATATAAATGATCAAAATTGACTCCAGAAAATATATAAACAAACCATGAATACAAATGTAAATCAAAAGAAACTGAACAGATTTTAGAGAATTGTAAGAAAGGGTTAGGTCCAGAGAATTTTTTTTTTTTCAGAGAATAATTTTTTTAAACATTCATGGAATGGATATTTCCTAAACTATTTAATTTGTTCCCAAACTTTCCAAAATCATTTTCTATATAACTTTTAACAAAATCCAAAACATAAGATAGCCTCCAAAAAAGAAATTATAGGCAACTATCACTATGAATAGATAACCAAAAACTCTAAATAAAACATTAGCAAATAAAATCTCTATATATAGAATATATACTAACTAGGATTTATTCCAGAAATACAAGGTTACTTCAGTATTAGAAATTTATTTAAAAATTCATTGCAGGGTGACCTCCCAGCTCTCCAAACTCCCGAGTCTCTCCACACAGTTCCAGTCCAGTCTGCCCTCCCTCTGCTGGAGCCCAAGGTTCTGCATTACTCTAGGCTCTACCATATGCTCATCAGCTTTTTGCATTTACTAAGCTATTCAGAAATGTTGCTGGAAATCCCTCTTCCTTTCCTTTATTGAGGTGATCAGTTCTTTATATCTGCTGCAAACCACTCCCCTCTCACTTCTCTCAGAGGGGATGTGGTATTTGCTTGATGAAGACAATGAAAAGGAAAATACGAAATGTTGCACAGATAGAAGGTTGGGACCGTTGTTTTTCAGTCAACTAGCAGGTGGTGGGGGGAAGAATTTCAGGATCCTAGTAACAGGAAGTGTTGAAGAGGAAAGAAACCCACAGATGGCTAACCTGAGGGTCAAAGAGTCATCTCTTAGAGGTAGCTGAATCCCCAATGACCCAGGAGCAGGCTAGCATTTTCCAAACTGGTATTCCATAGAACACTATCTCATAGGACTTAATACAGGGGCTGTACAAATGACATAAACAAGAAAGAAGAATACTTGGAGAATACATTTTAATCATCAAGGAAAAAACCAAACAGTCACACAGACCAATGGAATAGAATTGAGATCCCAGAAATAAACCTACATGAGGGCAACTAATTTTTGACAAAGGAGCAACAGCATACAATGGAGGAAGGAAAGCCTCTTCAATAAATGGTGTTGGAAAAAAAATAGTGCTGAGAAAACTGGAAAGCCACATGCAAAAAAATATAACTTGGCTGTTATCTGATACCATACACAAAAATGAACTCAAAATAAATTAAAGACTTTCATATAAGATCTGAAACAATAAAATACATAGAAGAAACAATAGGCACTAAACTTATGGACCTTAGTTTCAGAAGGGTATTTGTGAACTTGATCCCAAAGGCAAGGGAATTAAAAGCAAAAATAAATGAATGGGATTACATCAAACTAAAAGGCTTCTGCACAGAAAAGAAAAGATCAACAACAACAAGAAAGGCAACCAACCGAAAGGGAGAAGGTATTTGCAAATGATACCTGCGATAAGGGGCTAATATTAAAAATACATAAAGAATTTATGCAATTCAACAACAAAAAAACAATCTGATTTAAAAAATGACAGATGGTCCTGGCCAGTTTGGCTCAGCGGTTAGAGCGTTGGCCTATGGACCAGTGAGTCATGGGTTCGATTCTGGCCAAGGGCACGTATCTTGGTTGCGGTTCATCCCCAGCCCTGGTCGGGTCCTGCGGGAGGCAACCAGTGGATGTGGCTCTATCACATCAGTGTGTTTCTGTCTCTCTCTCTCTCCCTCCTTCCCACTCTATCTGACGATAAATAGAAAAGTATCCTCGGGTGAAGAATAAAAAAAAAAAAAAGACAGATGACCTGAATAGACACTTTTCCAAGGAAGACACACAGATGGCCATAAGATATATGAAAAGATGTTCAACATCATTAGTTAAAAGGAAAATGCAAATCAAAACCACAATGAGAAACTACCTGTTAGAATGACTATTATCAGTAAGACAAGAAATAAGAAGTGCTGGTGAAGATGTAGAGAAAAGGGATCCCTCACACACTGCTAGAGGGAATGTAAACTGGTACAGTCACTACGGAAAACAGTATGGAGTTTCCTGAAAAAATCAAGAATAGAGCTACCATATGATACAGCAATCCCTCTTCCGGGTATCTATCCAAAAGATTTGAAAACACTTATTTGTAAGGATATATGCACCCCATGTTCATTGCAGCATTATTCACAATAGCCAAGACATGCAAACAACCTAAGTGTCCTTCAACTGATGACTGGATAAAGATGTGATACATACGCCCTGGCCGGTTTGGCTCAGCGGTTAGAGCGCCGGCCTGCGGTCCAGAGAGACCCGGGTTCGGTTCCCGCTAAGGGCATGTACTTCGGTTGCAGTTTGTCCCCGGCCCTGGTTGGTCGTGCGGGTGGCAGCCACTCGATGTGTCCCTTTCACATCGATGTTTCTCTCTTTCTCTCTCTCCCTCCCACTCTATCTGAACAAAAAATGAAAAAAATGTCCTCGGGTGTCCTCGGGTGAGGATTAAAAAAAAAAAAAAAAAAAAAAAAGATGTGATACATATATACACTGGAATACCACTCAGCCATAAAAAACATGAAATATTGCCATTTGAGACAACATGGATGAATCTTGAGAGAATTATGCTAAGTGAAATTAGTCAGGTTGAAAAGGACAAGAACCATATAATTTCACTCATATGTGAGTTATAAAACAAAAAGCAACAAATGAACAAACAGAACAAACATACAAACAAATAAAAATCAAACTCATCGATACATACAACAGAATGGTGCTTACCAAAAGGCAGGGGGATGGGGGGAGGAAGAAGAGGATAAAGTAGGTTAATTATAAGGTGACAGAGACTAAATTTCTAGTCGTGAACACAAAATAGAGTATATGGATGTTGTGTTGTAAAGTTGTACACCTGAAATATATAATGTGATTTACCAATGTTACCCTAATACATTTAATAAAAAATTTACCAACTTTCAAAAAAAATTCATTGCACAAGGGTTAGAAGACAAACATAAAAAAATGATAAAAAGGCATTTCATAAAATTTAATTTTAGTTCCTAATAAAAATGCTTAATAAACTAAGAATACAATATACTGTTACAATAATGAAAAAAATTATCTGAAAACAATAACCAACAGCCCACTATTTAGCCCTGGCCAGGTGGCTCAGTTGGTTAGAGCAACATCCTGTGCACTAAAGGGTTTCGGGTTTGCCCTGGCCGGTTTGTCTCAGCGGTTGGAGCGTTGGCCCATGGAACAATGAGTCTCGGGTTCAATTCCAGTCAAGGGCATGTGCCTCGGTTGTGGTTCGTCCCAGGCCCTGATTGGGGTCGTGTGGGAGGCAACCAGTTGATGTGTCCCTCTCACGCCGATGTTTGTCTCTCTCTCTTCCTCCCACCGCTTTTCTTCCAGACAGAGTTGGAAATGCTACACTGGAGGAGCTTTTGTATAGTTTAAAACGACAATTATGGCTGCTAGCTTTACTAGTATTCATTGTTCCTCTTGAAATCCTAGCTAATTTAACAAGAAAAAAACAATGATATATAAACATTTGATAGGAAACAAAATTATGATTATGTTTCAAGTAAACATCATCGATTTCCTAGAAAACATTGGGAAACAACTATTATCACTATTAGGAATTCATTAAGGGGGCTGACTTGATAGTATACCAATTCAAGAGCTTTCCATACACAGGCAGTAACAAGTTAGAAACATGATAAACATCCTATTTACAAGAACAGGAAAATATATGTGTAGGAATATAGTCACAAGAATTTGACGAAATAATTACAAATTCTAAATTTATAATTCGAAATTTCTCCTGAAAGAAAAAGTACACAATTAGATAAATGAATAAGGCCTGCTAGATAGATGGCAACACTAAGGTAAATAAAATTATGGCTGGCATTCATTCATTCATTCTTCATTCAACAAGTGCCTATTATGAACCAGGCACTATGTTATCTTGGGGTAAAGTGATGAACAAAAGTGACATAGTTCACTGCCCTGGAAGAGCTTACAGTCAGTGGAAAGAGATGTGAGTATTAGACGGCTAGAAGTGCAGGCTGTGTAGTCCAAAACTGCCTGGGGTTGAAGTCCAGCTCCACCTACTAGTTGTGTAACTGAGCAGGAGGGCTGCATCTATCTTCACCTCAGTTTATTCATCTGTAAATAGGGATCACAGAATCTATCTCTTAGTGAGTTGATGGTCATTAAATTAATTAGTGCATTGTAAATCAATACGCACAGTAGGTGCTCATTAAGTGCTACTTGTTATAGTTGCCATTATTATTAAATTATTATACAAATACCTTAGAATTTTAAAAACACTATAAAGTATATTTTTATTAAATATAATATAAAAATAAAAATATTATTTTATTAAAATTAGACAAAGAGCCCTGGCTGGTGTGCTTCAGTTGGCTGGGCATCATCCATGCACTGAAGGGTTGCTGTTTTCATTCCCACTCAGGGCACATGCCCAGGTTGTGGGCTCAATTCCTGGTTCGGGACGTGCAGGAGGCAGCCAATCAATGCTTCACTCTCACATAGATGTTTCTCCCTCTCTCTCTCCCTCTCCCTCTCCCTCCTCTCTCTCTAAAAATCAATTTTTAAAAAGCTTTAAAAAAATGGACAAAGAAAAAGCAATTCATCAAATACAAAAGACTAATATAAAAAGTTACTCTCATTAATATTGAGGACAATGCAAATTAAAAGAGTGACATAAGCCCGGCTGGTGTGGCTCAGTGGTTGAGCGTCGACCCATGCACCAAGAGTCACTGGTTCAGTTCCCGATCAGGGCACATGCCCAGGTTGTGGGCCCGATCCCTGGTGGGGGGCATGTAGGAGGAGGCTAATCGATGTTCTCGCTCATGGATGTTTCTAGCTCTCTCTCCCTGTGTCTTCCTCTCTTTTAGAGTCAATAAAGAAAAAAGAAAAAAAAAACAACAAATAAAAAAAAGAATGACATAACATTTTTTTGCTTGTCAAATCAACAAATATTAAAAGAAAAACAAACAGCCTAGCTGGTGTGGCTCAGTGGATTTAGCAAAGTCCCATGGACTGAGAGAACCCGGTTCAATTCCCAGTCAGGACACATGCCCCAGTTGCCGGCTTGATCCCCAGTAGGGGGCGTGCAGGAGGCAGCCAATCACTGTATCTCTCTCACATTGATGTTTCTATCTCTCTTTCCCTCCCTCTATCTCTCTCTCTCTCTCTCTTTTTTAATCCTCACTGGAGGACATTTCTGCATTCATCCTCAGATAAAGCAGGAGGGAGAGAGGGAGGAAGAGAGAGAGAGAAATATCAGTGTGAGAGAGACACATCGAGTGGTCGCCACCCACACAACCCCAACTGGGGCTGGGGACAAACTGCAACCGAGGTACATGCCCTTAGCAGGAACCGAACCTGGGACTCTCGGGTCTGCTGGCCAATGCTCTAACCACAGAGCCAAACTGGCCAGGGCCCTCCCTCTCTCTCTAAAAAAAAACCCAATAAAAACATATTTAAAAAAAATTTTTTTTAAAGAAAAGAAAAACAAACAGCCCTGGCTGATATGGCTCACTCGGTTGGGCATTGTCCTGTGAACCGAGGGGCTGTGATTCCCATTCAGGGCACACGCCTGGGTATCAGGCTCGATTCTGGGTAGGGGACTCGATCCTAGGTAGAGGGCATGCAGAAGGCAACCTATTGGTGTCATTCTTACATTGATGTTTCTCTCTCTCTCCCTCTCCCTTCCTATCTCTCTAAAAATCAATTTAAAAGATCTTTAGAAAAACCAAAACAGCCCTGGCTGGTTTGGCTCAGTGGTTAGAGTGTCGGCCCGTGATCCAGAGAGTACTGGGTTCGGTTCCCACTAAGGGCATGTACCTCGGTTGCAGTTTGTACTCGGCCCTGGTTGGGGTCGTGTGGGTGGCAGCCAGTCTGTGTGTCTCTCTCACATCAATGCTTCTCTCTCTTCCTCCCTCTCGCCCTCCCGCTCTATCTGAAGATGAATGCAAAAATGTCCTTGGGTGAGGATTAAGAAAAAGAAAAACCAAAACAAATTCTTTCATACACAGATGGCTGGAGTAAATTATATAAGTATTACAATCTTTCTGAATAGCAGTGTGACAAAAACAATCAAAGCCCTAAAAATGTACATAACCTCTGAACCTCTGCTTTCACTTTTAGCAGTTTATCCCAAAGAATATCCTAAAGAAGTTAGGAAATAATTAAGGATACAGAATTTTTTTTTTCTTTATTGATTTTAGAGAGAGAGGAATGGAGAGGGAGAGAAAGATAGAAACATCAATGAGAGAGAACATTGATTGGCTGCCTCCTGCATGCCCCCCACTGGGGACCTGGCCCACAACCTGGGCATGTGCCCTGACCAGGAATCGAACTGGCAACCTCCTGGTGCATGGGTCAACGCTCAACAACTGAGCCACACTGGCCAGGCAGGATATAGAAATTTTATGTAAAAGTAAGTTAAATCTAAAACAAACAAACAAAAAAAGTTAAATCTAAAAGGAAGCATTGTTTATAACAGCAAAATGTTTGAAACAACTTAAAAAGAGGATTGATTAGAGTGAGGTACTTTAATGAATGAATTTTACATAGCTGTTAAAAATATATTCACAATAGCCAAAAGGTTGAAGCAACCCAAGTGTCCATTGACAGATGAATGGATAAACAAAATGTGGTACATAATGGAATATTATTCAGCCTTAAAAAGGGAAGAAATTTTGACACTTGCTACAACATTGATGTTGACATTATGCTAACTGAAATAAGCTAGTTACAAAAGGACAAATACTATCTGATTATATTTAATATGAGGTACCTAGAATAGTCAAATTCAAAGAGAGAGTAGAATGGTAGTTGCCAGAGGCTAGGAGGAGGCAGAGTAGGGAATTAGTGTTTAATGGGTACAGTTTCAGTTGAGAAAGATGAAAAGTTCTAGAGATGGGTGGTGGTGATGGTTGCAGAACAATGTAAATATGCCCTGGCCGGTTTGGCTCAGCGGTTAGAGTGTTGGTCCATGGACCAGAGAGTCCCGGGTTCGGTTCCCACTAAGGGCACATACCTCGGTTCCAGTTTGTCCCCAGCTGTGTGGGTGGCAGCCACTCGATGTGTCTCTTTCATATCGATGTTTCTCTCTCTCTCTTCCTCCCTCTCCCTCTCCCGCTCTATCTGAAGATAAATGCAAAAATGTCCTCAGGTGAGGATTAAAAAAACACACACAAAAAAACAATGTGAATGTACTTAATGTCAGAGAACTCAAAAATGGTTAAAATGGTAAATTTTATATTATGTATGTTTTAGAACAATAAAAAAAGTTAAAAAATAAAGTTGAAGATAAACATGGAAAGCTGTTCATTATATATTTTTAAGTGAAAAGGCAGCTGAGGTATGATCCCATGTTTTAGAAACTCTTTATGCACAGAAAAGAGTCTGGAAAGGTTGACACCAAAATCTTAATGGTGATGCTGTCTATGGTGGGTGGGATTACAGGTGTTTTTTGTTTTTCTTCTTTATAAAATCTATGATTCCTCTATAATGAACATGTATTACTTCTAGAATTTTATTTTTACTTTTTAAATTTTGTTTTCTTTATTGATTTTAGGGAGAGAGGAAGGGAGAGGGAGAGAGATAGAAACATCGATAAGAGAGAACATCGATTGACCACCTCCTGCACACCCCCCACTGGGGATCGGACCCTCACCGGGAATTGAACTGGCGACCTCTTGGTGCATGGGTTGATGCTCAACCACTGAGCCACACCAGCCGGGCATGTCTATAATTTTATTTTTAAAGCCCTGGCTCAAATGAAACAAAATACCTTATACCATGATTACCTTTACAAGATGACTAAATGTGCCTTCTTCGTCTAAGGTCAAGATCCAAAATCTAGGACAATATATTGCACATAGTTGACCTTCACAGGAAGATGCACTATTGAAACCACCAGTCACTTACCAACTTTGAGAAAAGTTTTTAGTTCCAAGGGTCGCAGTACTGGTTGCTTTTCTATACGACCATAGGTTTCTGCGATGCTCTCTACTTCCACTTTAGGGCATTTAAATAACTCATAAGTCCCATCCCGGTTCTGGATAAAACTACGGGTAATTTCCAAGGGCATCTGGACACGGAGACAATACCAAGAAAGGTGAGAAAGAAAAATTTTCATAGTAGACAAGCACTTGGATGAGACTAGATCTTTTACGTATTCATTGTTCCTTACTAAGCACATTCAAATTAATTAAAACTTCCCCTTGTATTTTCTTCTTCTTTGTTTCTCCTTGTATTTTCAACTAAATTCTGTCAACAAATCTGCCTTTTTATTCCTTACACCATTCATGGCTTGGCTTTCCTTTTCTCTCTGTAACGTTAATTTGAACCCCAGCCAAACCATACTGAACTGAACCCCTAACATCTTTCTTCATGGCTACATGACCATTACTGGCACAGACCTGCTCTAAAATTGTTTTGTTTTGTTTTCTTCCCCTACTTCTCTGCTAGAGCATTCTCCTAAAAACACTATTGATAGCACCTATAGCTGACCTCACCATCCTGTATGCTTCACACCATTCTTGTGACTGAGCCAGACAGAACTTGAACTGAATTTTGTCTTTGCCACTAACCAGCAGGGTGAGCTTCTCATAGCCTGTTTCTCATCTGCAAAATACATAATGAGGTGATACAGGTAAATAACGCCCAACAGACAGAAGCTCAATGATTAGTAGCTTTCTTCCTTCACTTGCCTTTGCTCTGGGTTGCTCACTGCCTCCCTAAACACCACTTGTTCCAGGCTGGAAGCCGCCTCTGTGATATCTTGCATTTAAGGAAGTTCCTCAAATGTCTTTAGTGCTAACATAGGCTTTCTCTAGGGTTCACATTAAGTTCTATAGCTACCAAGCAATTTATTCTTTTTCTGAACATAACAATGTCTTGAAATCAAGCTACTCTAAATTACATTATACTGAATTTTCAACAATATTCCATTATTGTATGAAGGGAAAAATCCTCAAATTTTCAGGGTCTGCTGGAAAAAAAAAGTTTAAAAATATCTAATATTTCCCTTGTGAAAAAGAACACAAACTCAAGGTCATTTCTCTAATGAGAACTAAACTGCAGTTTGGGGAGGAGTGTTTAATTGTGCTGGGCCCACTAATTTCACAAATAGTATATTATCATCTCAAATTATACATATATATATATATATTTTTTTAATCCTCACCTGAGAATATTTTTCCATTGATTTTTCAGATAGAGTGGGAGGGAGGGGGAGAGAGAGAGAGAAAGAGAGAGAGAGAGAAACATTGATGTGAGAGACACACATTGATTGGTTGTCTCCTGCATGACCCCAACCAGGGCCAGGGATTGAACTGCAACTGAGGCACCTACCCTTGACCAGAATCGAACCCGAGACTTTGGTCTTTGGGCCGACGCTCTAACCACTGAGCAAAACTGGCCAGGGCTATTTATATATTTTTTAGCTGCCTACCAGTTAATCTAGGGCTCACCATCGCTAGTAGGTGATCATTATTTAATTTACAGAAAAAATCATTGCTGTTTTCTGGTCCCAAAGACAAAGAAAAAGACTACTCCAATTTTAGATACTTTTTCAAGCTCTGGGGCAGTAGTTCTCAACCTTCCTAATGCCGCGACCCTGTAATATAGTTCCTCATGTTGTATGTGGGCATATCTGCATGTGGGCGGACATGCATGGAGATGGATAGAGGAGTGGTGTCTAGGTTCCTAAGACCATCGGAAATAGGTGTTTTCCGATGGTCTTAGGCGACCCCTGTGAAAGGGTCGTTTGACCACCAAAGGGGTCACGACCCACAGGTTGAGAACCGCTGTTCTAGGGAATACCCATTAAAATTAGAGTCAGCACTATAAAGCCATGCATATTTCTGAATAATCTCTTAATATGAAAAAGAAAGAATTCTCTTTGGTGTCTATGACTTAAGGAACTGGTACAAACATACTTCCTGCATTTGCTTCCCTCTCTTTCCCTCTCTGCCCTCCCATATTGCAGAAATAAACTCTTACCTCAGGAGTATCTAAGATTTGTTTAACTTGCAGGATATTAGTGATATGCCAAGTATACTTGGAAAACGTTCCCAGTGGCAAGGCATCTTTTCGAACAAAAGCTTCAATGTAAAAAGGGAACAAAATTAGCCTACCAAAACATAACATCTCTTTCACTATTTGTTACCCAGTTTCTAAAGATTTCAGTGCAGTGCTACTCTTTCCTTATAGAATGAATCTCAGCACATTTAAAAAAAAGAAAATCTAGAGGCAAATATATAATAGGGTTTGACACGAATATGACAAATCAAGTGATGAAGACTTCTGCTATATGAAGTCTCTGATGCTTCTTTGAGATGCTACTTACTTCTGGTACCTTAGAAACTTGTTTCTTTGTTTGGTAAAACTACATGCACAGGACTCCATTATAAGACAGCTTTTTATACCTCTTACGACTTTAGATATATCAGAGGTCAAATCATAGTCCTTAAAATAATTATACAAAGTTTAAGCCTGCTAACATGGTTGCTAATTCATTGTCCTGCCTGTAGGATTTATAAAGTGGCTCCACCAAAAGTCTGCAAAACTAGCTAAGGGATGGGTTAAAATTAATATATTAGGCCTAAAAAAAATTTAAAAAATAAAAATAAAAATAAAAAAATATATATATTAGGCCTAAAGTTTAAAATGGAAGAAAGAATTAATACTGCTTCAAAAGTCAGGTAGATAAGCTGTGAAGACAAAGATTTTCATGGCTTGCATTATTCAAAAACAGAATTAAACCTCAAACAGTCCCACAGTCCCTATTATACCATCAAATAACAATTTGCTGAAGAAATAGCATTGATTTCTAGCTGTAGTTACTGTTGGGCTATTGCCACTGAGCAATTCTTTCTTCCTCCTTTTCTCTCCCTTATTTCCTTTTATTTCCCCATAAGTATTTCGAGATGTGTAGTAAAAAGATAATATATGAAACCAAGACATAAGTACCAGAATAATGTAATGATAAAGTGTTCCAAGCCTAAGAATAACTCTAAAAATAAAAGATTCCTTCATCAAAAATTGGGAAAATAATAATAACTTTTAGTTTTTTTATACATACTGTAATATGCTTCCAAGAAGCCAGCCCAAATAATGACTAGAGTCTGCAATGGTTTTGTTGAAATTGATTCATACCTAGAAAATATCAAACTTCTTGGTAGGCACCTTCATTGCACTTCATTATTGTTCTTTTACCAAGTCTGCACTTTCTGAATTGTTCCATTAATTTGTACTGGAGTAAGTATGGGGTCACAATGAAGAGTGTGATCATTATTCCAAGAGCTGACTGGCTAAGGCTTCATGCTCTCAGCATGCAGCCAGAAGTCCCAATCCTAAAAATTCTACACGGTTTTTCCAAACATAATTCTCTAAGGATAAGACATTTGTTGCTATTCCTGAAGAAAAAATCCCATACCTGTGGTGGAGTTGGGAAGCCGTTTTTTGGTACTTCCTATAGATATTCTCTGTTGTAGGGCATCAAAAAAGGACTGAGGAATATGGAACACCAGTGGCTCTGGTTTGCCTTTCGGAAATAAGAAGACACTCATTCAGTTAAAACAGACCAACTTTTTGTGCCAGAAATGTGAGAGTTCCTTAGGTGGAGGCACAGTTATTTCAACTAAATGTGTAATGTTGAAACTGTTCATTTGCAAATTGTTATGCATATGAAAGTATCTAGCAGCTTTTGTGCAATGAATTAATGTTATAAGGAATTATCTATTTTGTCACAGTATTTAAGTCATAATGTCACTTCAGAATTCAGTTCTGTAGGATCTTTAAAAATGTATTAATATATTGAGTAGTTTTAATTGGTAAAAAATGTAATTGTGATTTAATACTGCATAGTGTTTTGGGTTATTTTTTTTATATGCAAAGGTTTTATGAGCCAATCAAACTATCTCAAAGTTTTAAAAAAGGAGAAACTCATATACAGTACAACAAAGGGAAAAAAAATAGAGAAACTCAGTGGATTTTCTGATGTGTAGAGAGAGATGGAAGAAATGAAATTGAAGGACAGTAATAACTAAAAATACCACTTTATAAAGAGATTTCTTTATATAGAGACAAAATGAAGGCTTTGATTGACCTTTAGGAGTCAAGCACTGTCACCAGCCCTACTCTTGATCCCTTGAAATCATAAAAAATATAGCAGACCCTTGTCATCCACCAAGGATAACTCTTTAAATCCCCAATTTTGTAAACACCACAACACAGACTTTTCCTTGAAAGGGTATATGAAATAAGATGAGATGAGAACAATGAGGATGAGTTGAGAAGGCAGACTTTTCACTCCTCCTTACTATCCCCAGGCACTTGCTATATACATTCATGCCTAAACAAAGTAACTACATGCTCTCTCTCAGATGGTCAGGACCAGGAATGTCAGAGACCACAAAATTAAGACTCTATCGAATAAACATCAGTCTTTCTCCCTGAATATGATCTCAAGGCAGGTAAAATGTTTGAAAATACTTAATAAACCTTTTAAAGAAACTCACAAGACACTAGGTCAAGTAAAGTCAACAGAGTGTTCAAGGGACGGGTTGAAAGAGGTCTGAGTTTTTTTTTTTAAACTGTGTCTACCTAGCCCCAGCAGAGGGAAAACATCCAGAACCACGTGGATAAATATACAACTTAAAGAATGTCTCTTGCTCAGCCAGTGTGGCTCAGTGGATTGAGCATCTGCCCATGGACTGATAGCTCCTCGTTCTATTCCCAGTCAGGGCACATGCGTGCGTTACCAGCTCGATTCCCACTAGGGGGTGTGCAGAAGGCAGCCAATCGATGTTTCTCTCTCACATCGATGTTTCTATCTCTCTCCGCTTTCCTCTCTCTCTTAAAAAAAAAAAAATTAATAAAAAATATTTTTAAAAAATAATAAATTTTTCTTAAAAAGAATGTCTCTTGCCCTGGCCGGTTTGGCTCAGCGGTTGGAGCATTGGCCTGCGGTCCAGAGAGACCCGGGTTCGGTTCCCGCTAAGGGCATGTACCTCGGTTGCAGTTTGTCCCCGGCCCTGGTTGGTCGTGTGAGTGGCAGCCACTCGATGTGTCCCTTTCACAGCGATGTTTCTCTCTCGCTCTCTTCCTCTCTCTCCCTCCCACTCTATCTGAACAAAAAATGAAAAAATGTCCTCGGGTGAGGATTAAAAAAAAAAAAAAAAAAAAGAATGTCTCTTGAAGAAAGACTCTTAAAGACAGGTCAGATGCCTTTTCGAAACAAAGGTCAGGCCAGGGAAAATTAAAATGAAAGGTTTTCTAGAATTCCATTGAAAGTGATTTTACATTCTTTCAATTGATTTTGCTTACTTTATTGAATGCAGACTGTAAATGACAAAACTGTCACTGCTCTTGAGGCACTAAAATATTAATATCTGGGCATTTTAGAGTAGTCACTAGACAAATTTTAAAATCTTTCATCTTGAAATTAGATTATGGCCTACATATGAGATCTTCTTCAATTTTTTTTTCTTTATTGATTTGAGAGAGAGAGAGGAAGGGAGAGGGAAAGAGAAACAGAAACATCGATGAGCAAGAACATCAACTGGCCGCCTCCTGCATGCCCCCCACTGGAGATTTGGCCCACAACCTGGGCATGTGCCCTGACCAGGAATCGAACCAGCGACCTCTTGGTGCATGGACTCGAACTCGAGACTCTTTAGTCCGCAGGCTGACACTCTAACAGCTGAGCCAAACTGGCCACGGAAGTCATTACTGTTCTAATTCTTCAATACTCATCTTCTTTTACTGAGTATCTGCCATCAGGCTACTGTTTAGTTTGGGGTACTTTATTTTTAAAATGATATTCATAAACTGCAACATAATTAGCAAAGAAATCAAAATGATATGAGATCTGCCCAGCTGGTGTGGCTCAGTGGATTGAGCGTCATCCCATGGACTGAGAGGTCCCGGTTTGATTCCCGGTCAGGGCACATGCCCAGGTTGTGGGCTTGATCCCCAGTAGAGGGTGTGCAGGAGGCAGCTGATCAATGTTTCTATTTCCCTCTCCCTTCTTCCCTCTCTCTAAAAAATCAATAAAAACATATTTTAAAAAAAATGATATGAAGTCTATAGATATGCCATGAGGAGTGTTTGAAGATCTAAGATGTAACGTAACATTTGGAAAAGGGAAGATTGTCAAGCAGGGCAATGGATGTGTGTGCAGTAGCAGGAACTGTGAAATGAAACAGGAACAGACCTATTCCATGTGGCTGGAATATAGAACTAGAACCAACAGGAGTATTATAAGCAAAAATGTCTACTTAGCATGAGGAAGACCTTCCTCACAGCTATCACTGTCCAACAATGTTATGAACTAATCAGAAAGCAGTGAGCTCCTCATCACTGAACAAAGCTGGAAAACCATCCATCAAGGATACTTTATTTATTTATTTATTTTTTTTAAAGTATTTTTATTGATTTTTTTTTAGAGAGAAAGGAAGGGAGAGAGAGATAGAAACACTGATGTGAGACACATCGACTGGCTGTCTCCTACACGCCCCCTACTGGGGATCGAACCCAAGATCCAGGCATGTGCCCTGACCAGGAATCAAATAGGGACCTCTCAGTCCATGGGACAACGCTCAATGCACTGAGCCACACCAGCCGGGCAAGGATGCTTTTAAAGCAATAGTCAAGGACTGGCTGGATGGTGCAACTCTGAAGTTGCTGAGGTTCCATGAAGCTATCACAATCACACCCAGCCTGTGTTAATCTTCTGTAGCATGTCTGTGTAATATTATGTAACTATTTTAGTCTCACACTTTAGATTTTCTCTAAATTTTCTCCCCCCTTCCTTCAATTTTAAATTGGAGAGTTATATGATTTTCTAAGACTCTGATATCTTTGTCACCAAACACCACCTACCCAAGATCAAAGCTATCTACCTTTATTTATTATTTGCTGTGTTTTCCTCTTCCGTTTCTAAATTCAGTTTGCTGATCCACATTTAAATTATGTGAGTATTCCTCCTTTCTTTCACTTAGATTTCTACTTTTTGTGGCCCAATGTACTCTGGAGTCAAGCCCAGTTACTTTTCCTATCAAAACAGAGAACTCCAGCACAATTACTTTAATTTCTCCTACTTTCAGCAACAGCCCAGTTTGGCAACCAATACTTACCATCAAACTGATAGTGCATGGTTTGATGGATACGTTCTGTGACACTGGCCAGCCAGTCTTGGAAGGATAAGGTCACCTGTGCTTCATCTAACAGCTGACCGCAGGCTAGAAAAAAACAAAAGAATGTTTTAGTATCTTTTTTTAATGGGAATCATTTCTCTCTCTTTTTTAAAAAATATGTTTTTATTGATTTTTTTTAGAGAGAGATAGAAACATTGATGTGAGAGAGAAACATTGATTGGCTGCCTCCTGCACGCCCCCTACTGGGGATTGAGCCCGCAACCCAGGAATGTGCCCTGACCAGGAATCAAACTGAGACCTCTGTCCATGGGACATCATTCAATCCACTAAGCCACAGTGGCCAGGCTATATGCTCTTTTATAGAGAGATACTAATGCCATAACTACTATCCATTTGAAACTGATATTCTATTAGGTAAATGCATATAGTGATAATTTACATTAAAAGCTCTTTTCTTTCTTCTTTGTGCCAAAGGAAGTGATGAAAATTTATTGAAAATCTTCTACTTGACACAGTTGATCTGTGTATTTCCTGACCTTCCAGAAACATTTATTTCTACCTGGTTGGTATGGCTCAGTGGTTGAGCGTCAACCCGTGCACCCATGCACCAAAAACATTTATTCCTGGAATATGTAAGTTCTTAATTAGTTAATTAAGATTTGGCCTTGTGTTTTTTAAAATATGTTTTTATTGATTTTTTAGAGAGAGAGGAAGGGACAGAAAGAAACATCGATGTGAGAGAGAAACATTAATCGGCTGCCTCCTGCATGCCTCCTACTACGGATCGAGCCCACAACCCAGGCATGTGCCCTGATTGGGAATTGAACCAGGACCTCTCAGTTCATGGGACAATGCTCAATCCACTGAGCCACACCAGCAGGGCTTATTTTATATTTATGTATTGGTCTTCAAAATCAGAGTATGAGGGCAGGGATGATGTCTCGTTTTTAATCACCCTGCCATATTACATGGCCAACCATATCACAGCAAGTATTCCCTAAATACTACCAAAATTGAACTAAACTATTTTCACAGAATGTATAAGGAGAGTTTAAAAAAGGTTGATTCCCCAAATGTCTGAGCTTAATTATTCTTGGTAGAAAAGTTATTTTTATATATATATAATGTTATGTTTAAATAAAGTCATCTGTCTTCATAAATTCAGAACAATAGCCATGCCATTGTTTTTTTTTGTTTGCTTGTTTGTTTTTTAATCCTCACCCAAAGACATTTCTGCATTTATCTTCAGATAGAGCGGGAGGGAGAGAGGGAGGAAAAGAGAGAGAGAAACATCGATGTGAGAGAGACACATCAAGTGGTTGCCACCCACATGACCCCAACCAGGGCCGGGGACAAACTGCAACCGAGGCATGTGCCCTTAGTGGGAACCAAACCCGGGTCTCTCTGGTCCGCGGGCCAACGCTCCAACTGCTGAGCCAAACCGGCCAGGGCAATGCCATTGTTTTTTAGGTATATTTTCAAATTTCACTAACTGTGGAGAATAGACTATATTTGTCTTTCTCAACAAATATTTTTCACTGAATAATTATAAAACATGTTTCTTTTTTTTTTAAATCCTCACTCGAGAATATTTTTCCATTTATCTTCAGATAGAGTGGGAGGGGAAGAGAGGGAGAGAGAAACACTGATGTGAGGGAGACACATCCACCGGTTGTCTCCTGCATGACCCCGATCCAGGCCAGGGACCAAACTGCAACCTACGTTCGTGCCTTTGACTGGAATCGAACCCGTGACTCTTTGGTCTTCGGGCTGATGCTCTAACTGCTGAGCCAAACCGGCCAGGTCAAAACATGTTTCTTCTTCAACTTTAAATCTCCATACCAACTGCATGTGGATAATAAACAAGAGGGGGAAAATCCTTCAAAATACCTCTGCCAAAACATGTAATTTTTGTTGCATTTGTTATTTAAATGATATAGTTTGGTTTTGCGCATGATTTGAGACCAGTAGGACAGGAAAGATTTCAGCCTCAGTGACTTCTAGTATTTATCTTAGCATTCTTTGGGGGACACCATGCAACGTTTCTTTAGATTTATTGCCCTTACCTTCTTTCAGATGATTTTCCACCTTTATAGCCTATCCTCACACAGGGAAACTTACCCTGCCTTTTTAATGAAGAAGCAACCACAGGCTTTTTCAGGCCACTTTTCCTTAGATTACTGCTCACTGCATCTTGAGGCAACAGTGAGCTGTTCGTTTGTGCACCTAAACCATAAATCAGTATAGTGTTTAATAACATGTCTATAGAATATAAACAGATTCTATATTCATTTCTGAAGAGTCTAAAACATAAAAAGTCTTTGATAATTTCTAAGTTAGCTTTGATAATTTCTAAATTAGCATTAGCCTTTAATATATAATAATTTAAGTTTCTGAAGCTCTTTATAGTAAAGTGGGTGGAACCAGAAGTGAAAGGAAGAAAAAAAATTCATTCATTGCTCCCACCTCTCAGACAATCATTATTAATTTTCTGGTGAACTACCTTCCATTTTTTCTTGAATAGATTATTTTGCTGGTTTTGTGATTTTAAGTAGCTGTGATTTTATCAGGACTACCAGATTTAGCAAAAAGAAAATTTTTAATTTCAAATAAATGAATTTTTTTTTATTTTTTATAAATTGTTTTTTTCCCTTTATTGATTTTAGAGAGAGGAAGTGAGAGGGAGAGAGAGATAGAAACATCGATGAGAGAGAACATCGACTGGCTGCCTCCTGCATGCCTCCCACCGGGGATTGGGCCCACAACCTGGGCATATGCCCTAACGGGGAATCCAGTCAGCAATCTCTTGGTGCATGGGTCGATGCTCAACCAGTGAGCCACACTGGCCGGGCCAAATAAATGAATTTTTAACAAAAGTATGTTCCAAATATTGCATGGGACATACTTATACTAAAAAATTCTTGTCTGGCCCTGGCCGGTTTGGCTCAGCGGTTGGAGCGTGGGCCTGTGGACCAGAGAGTCCTGGGTTCGGTTCCCGCTAGGGGCACGTACCAAAAAAAAAAAAAAAAAATTCTTGTCTGGCCGGTGTGGCTCAGTGGTTGAGCATCAACCCATGCACCAAAGAGGTCGCAAGTTCGGTTCCTGGTCAGGACACATACCCCAGTTGTGGGCCCGATCCCCGGTGGGGGGCATGCAGGAAGCAGCCAATTGATGTTCTCTCTCATTGATGTTTCTATCTCTCTTTCCCCCTCACTTCCTCTCTCTCTATAATCAATAAAGGAAAAAAAAATTTTTTTTTAATTCTTCATTGTTTATCTGAAAGTCAAGTTTGAGCATTCTGTACTTTATCTGGCTACCTGAGTGACCTAAACATTTCTCTAAATTCTATATAATCATTTTGAATGGTTGCCTGATATTCTAACAAGTGGTTTTATCATGGTTCATTTAACTATCCCCAGTGGTTGACCCTTAGTTGTTTCTAATTTTTTAATACTATAAATAACCATAAAATTAGCATCTCTGGACCAAATGCTTTTCCTGTACTAAGGATTGTTCCCTTAAAAAAGATTATTTAGAAGTGCGCTACTGTGGCAAAGGGTAAGAACTTTATTTTTTTAATTTCACGTTTTCCTGGGAAAGACCAATAAGTAAACATTTAACAACAATCTCTGCTCTACATTGCTGCCAGAATTATCTCTTACAAACAAAAAATGATCATGTTGCTTTGTTTCTCCACCTTTCTCCAACTTCCCAACACCAGAACTCCTGTGCATGATTACCTGGCCCACCAGGAGCAATACTCCCTATGAGTAGGAGCATTTTTCAGCTTCTTAACAGATCATCATGGCAATTTACATTACACTAGCCATGCCAGAGAGCCTGAATTTCACCTTTACCTGTGGTCTCATCATTTAAAAAATTTTTTTGCTAATTTGGTAGCAAAATTTATCTTATTTTAATTTTGTATTTCTAAAATTTTTGTATTTCTCTATTCACTAGTGAGTTTGGAGTTTGGTCTACATTTGTGGACCAGGTAATATTTTCTCTTTATTTAGAGTCTATGTCTTTTGACACGTATCTATTAGTGTCCTTCAACATTTTTATATTGATTTGTAAGAGTCCTTAATTGACAGTAGTATTATTTGAATTAAATAAATAAATATAAAATATATATATGTATATATGAAAATGCAGGTAACAAATTATATTCCTACATTAGTGTGGAAAGATAATGAATTATTGTCATAAGCTTTTAAAAACACTCTGTAGATAAAAACCTCTTAACACTGTCGTAAGGCAGGTTAAGGTGTAAGACTAGTCTGAATGTTTAAGGGATGGACAAACATATTCAATCATAAGAGTTGAGTTTAATTTGATCTTATATTTAGTCAGTAAAACCTACTCTTAGCTTGATTGTACAAAGAATCAACGGAGGATAAAACTTTTTCAGGAAAAAAAACACATAAAAACTGTTTCTTGTAATTGCTGAGATTCAGTGAAACATGTAAAACAATCTCTAAAGATAACACCATCAAACAAACAAACCAAACAGCTTCTCACCAGATATGTCATCCTTTTTCCTCTTCTTTGTCTTAGATGGAGTAGACTCACAAGCTGATACTGTTGATTCTGAATGGCAACCCAACTGGGGCACAATAATCTCTTTAAGACCTAAAATATAACAGATTTCTGAATTATTACTACTACCCAGGAGGAAGTATGGACCTCTACTTAGAGAAAAATTAATTTATAAAAATCCAAATCCCCAAACAATGGAGTGATTGCCTACATTAAAATAAGCTACTTTCAAATGCAAATCAAAACGGCAATGACATACCACCTCACACCTGTTAAAATGGCTATTATCAATAAGACAAGAAATAACAAGCATTGGAGAGGATGTGAAGAAAAAGAACCCTCATACACTGCTGGTGGGAATGAAAACTGACACAGCCACTATGGAAAACAGTATGTAGGTTCCTCAAGAAATTAAGAATAAAGCTACCATATGACCCAACAATCCCTCTTCTAGGTATCTACCCAAATAATTTGAAAGCATTTATTAGTAAAGATATATGTACCCCTATGTTCATTGCAGCCTTATTCACAGTAGCCAAGACATGGAAAGAACCTAAGTGTCCTTCAGTGGATGATTGGATAAAGAAGATGTGGTACATATAAACAATGGAATATTACTCAGCCATAAGAAAGACTGAAATACTGACATGTGTGACAACATAGATGATCTTGAGAAAATCGTGCTAACAAAGTCAGTCAGATGGAAAAGGACAAAAAGCATATGATTTCACTCATATGTGGTATATAAAACAGAAAGCAACAAACAAAACAACAAAACAAACAAAATTCATAGACACAGACAACAGTTTGAAGGTTAACAGAGGGTAAAGGGGTAGGAGGAGGATGAAGAGGGCAAAGAGGGTTAAATATATGGGAGACTAGACCATGTATGGGTGGTGAGCACACAATGCCATATACAGATGATGTATTATAGAACTGTATATTTGAAACATATACAATATTATTAACCAATGTCACCCCAATGAATTTAATTTTTAAAAAAGATTGTGGACCTGCAAAAAAAAAAAATTCCTTTAAAGGACAGCCCAAAACATATTTTTATTCCTAGAACATTAACTTGATAGAAGGTTACACAGAGAAATGTAAAACTAAAAAGTTGGGAGCTGCTGCCAACTAAAATTTTTAAGAAATGAAAGTAGCCCTTGCCGGTGTGACTCAGTTGGTTGGAGCGTCATCCTGTGCACCAGAAGGTAGCAGGTTCAATCTCTGGTTGAGTGTACGGGAGGCAACTAACTGATCAATGTATCTCTCTCATATCAATGTTTCTCTCTCCCTTCCTCCCTCTCTAAAAATAAATAAATAAATAAATAAATAAATAAATAAATAAATAAAATGTTCATTACCTTAAAAAAAAAGAAATGAAAGTAAAAAGCATCTACAAGATAAAAATATGTTAATAACAACAAAAGACTTGAAACTTTAAAGGTTTTCTTTTGAGCAAGATACTTTTCTCCATCTTCAAAGACAAGAAACAAGCCAAAATAAAAGGGAATTTTTTGTTCTTTGTTTTTATTAACACAGGGCAAATGTGGAAGAGTAAAAAAAAATCAAGGCAAAGCTAACTTAACTACATTGTCTCAATGAAAATGTCCAAGTCTTTTGATCATTAATTTCAACCAACCAACCAACCAACCAACCAACCTTTATGCAAGTGCTGACTGGGATTAAAAGAAGGAACGCTTTTCATTTGAATTATCTAGCAACTGCTTCTGAAGGTTGCTAGGACAATCTCCAAATGCCATCAGTGGAACTCTTTCACTGTCATTTTAGAAAAACTGTGTGTGTCAACCATACCACCTACCGCTGGAATCAAAATTTAGGAAGTCTGAGAATTCCTGAGCCAATGTCTCGTCACTGGCAAAGGCACAGATGCAAGCAAAGAAATGAATGCATCTCTGTGCTGCCTCATCCTTGGAGGCATTCGACTTGTGTGATTTCAGAGTCTGGCAGGAGCAGAAGAAACGACGTTCGGGCAAGCTTTTGGAACTGATTTTCTGCACAAAAGATGTATGCAAGTACCCCAAACTATGCTTCTGGCTCGCTTTGCATTTCACCACCAAAATATTTTTAGTAATTCTCTGTACGAGAGGACCCGTGGGTTCTGTGGCCAACTGCCAGATGGTTTGCTTGGTTTCTGACGAGGCCTGCATTGCATTCAGGACTGAGCTCTTTAGAGTCAGAGGGGTGGCCTCTGCCTGGCAGTTCACTGCCAGCTTGATGTGCTGGCACTGGTTTTCCACAACACCCTGGGTGGCAGCTTTCAGGCAGGAGGGGACATAACACCGTCCAGAGCTCAGCTGAGTGATGATTGTCCCATCTACCGTCTGGATTGTCGTCTCTGAAACACCTAGCTCCACAAAGCATCGGTAATCGGGGCCCCGGTCTCTTTGTCGCACTGAGTAGACCTGCAGATCAGAGCCTGTTATGATTTTGACGGCTTCAACACTAGGCTGCTTCCGTGCACCATAACGGAATATGGTTCCACATGTCTTGTTCTTACAGCTCAGTCCCCGAGTTCCATTGTATGTGCCGCACCGGGGACACTTTCTAATTCCTCTCAATGTGGCCTTCCCCAAATCAGATAAGAAAGCTGGGACTTTAGTCCTCAGAGAGTTTGGTTCCATTTTTCATAGGCCCCTAGAAAAGGCAATAAGCCCATCAACATGAGTATACACACACACACACACACACACACACACACACACAGTTAAAATCACTTATAATATTTAGTACAGAAAGTGAAACATAAAGAAGCTATCCACTATTTTCAAACTGTACCTTCAAACACAACATCAATTTAAGTCCTCAAACAAAATAAAAGTGGAAAAAACTGTGCCTTTCATATCTCTATATATTTTTTAAAATCCTAATGTAACAACTAAAGCATTTCTCTAGGTTCAATCCTGTTCTATAAAACAACCTGGATTAGTTAATCTAATCTTTTACATGCATAGATGTTTAACTTGAGCAAGGACTGAAGAAGGGAAAGGTTAGTTCTTTCCCTTCCATCCTGCCTCACAACACCCAGCCCAATCTTACCTGTTTCAGCTGCCAGAGCATTGGAAAACAGTGTGACCTAAATTCATAAGACCTAAAAAGGTGTTTCATTAGTTTGTGATGATCACAGAGGACAGGCGAAGACATAATCATTTACAGAGTAAAATGTTACTGCTTAACCCAAAGTCTTCTTAAGTTTAAACTCCATAGTGTAACAAGGAAGACATTCTGCATCCTCTTTCTCGGCCAGTCAATGGCAAAGTTCCTGCCCAATGTTTCACAGTCAAAGAAGATTCCCACTGCCCTATGTGGAGATCTTGGCAGTCTATAAATAAAACAAGAAAAAATATTAAAGTTATGCAAAGATAGAATGATTTTTTTCCTCTCAGAATAAGAATCTAAGTCTTTCACAAATATTTGAGAAATGTTTTACAGAATTGTTATGGAAAAGGTTGTTTTGTACTTCCAACTGCAAGAAAACAGTGCTAATGGCACTACACAGGGAGTTGTCAAGAAAACCTAGAGCCATAGCACAATTGGTCAAACGTTCATCCTTCCTAATAGTAATACCTTACATTTTTAGAGTGCTTTATGCTTTTCCAAGTGCTTTCACATTCATGATTTTATTTGTACCTCACAATATTAGTATCTTATTTAAGCCAAACAGCAACCATCCTTCAGATGAAAATTTAAAAGTTAAGTAACTTGCCTGAGGTCACCCAGCAAAATTAGCTGTGTGGTTTACACTAACCCAGTATCTGTTAAGAAGAGTATAAATCTCTGCTTTTGATTTTTCCCCATTATGAAAATTTTCAAACCTATTAAAAAAATAGATTATAGCCTGGCCGGTGTGGTTCAGTGGATTGAGCATCGTCCCATGGACTGAGAGGTCCCGGTTCGATTCCCAGTCAGGGCACATGCCCAGGTTTCAGGCTCAGTTCCCAGTGGGGGGTGTGCAGGAGGCAGCCAATCGAAGTATCTCTCTCACACAGATGTTCCTATCTCTCTCTCTCCAAAAAATCAATAAACACATAGTAAAAAAAATAGATTATACAGTAAACCTCCATATACTCACCCACCAGATTCTACAATTAACATTTTACTGTTTTGCTTTATCACATATCTATTTCTCCATCACTGTCTCCATCCATCAATCCCCCTTTTACTTTGATGCATTTCTTTTTTCTTTTTTTTATCCTCACCCGAGGACATTTTTCCATTTTGTGTTCAGATAGAGTGGGAGGGAGAGGAAGAGAGAGAGAGAAACATCGACGTGAAAGGGACACATCGAGTGGCTGCCTCCTGCACGACCAGCCAGGGCCGGGGACAAATTGCAACCGAGGTACGTGCCCCTAGGGGGAACCGAACATGGGTCTCTCTGGACCACAGGCCGACGCTCTAACCGCTGAGCCAAACCGGCCAGGGCTACTTTGACGCATTTCAAAGTAAGTTTCAGACATTAGTCAGTATGCATATTATTAAGGTTCAACATTTTAAATGCTCTTTTAAAAAGGTACTCTGCTTGTGATTTTGATATAGGCTGTTAGTATCGCTTTTCCCCATTTCCCTCCACACCTTCCATAGTCCACGGATGAACAAATTGAAAAATACAAATTTGAAGACTAAGAATGCCCAGCTGGTGTGGCTCAGTGGATTGAGCATTGTCCTAGGGACTGAGAGGTCCCGGTTCAATTCCTGGTCAGGGCACATGCCCGGGTTGCGGGCCCGGGTAGGGGGCATGAAGGAGGAGGCCGATTGATGTTTCTCTTTCACATCAATGTTTCTCTCCCTCTCTCCCTTCCTCTCTCTCTAAAAAGTCAATAAAATCACATTAAAAAAAAAAGAAAGCTAGCACAGCAGGTGTGGCTCAGTGGTTGAGCGTTGTCCTAGGGACTGAGAGGTCCTGATTCGACTCCTGGTCAAGGCACTGCCCAGGCTGCGGGCCCAGGTAGGGGGCGTGAAGGAGGCCAATTGATGTTTCTCTCTCACATCAATGTTTCTCTCTCTCTCCCCCTCTCCCTTCCTCACTCTAAAACCAATAAAGAAAAAAAAATTAAAGAAAAAAAAAAAAGGTACAAAGAGGGTTCCTGTATACTCTTCGCCCAGCTTTCCCAAATGATAACATCTTAATAACCATCGGACATTTGTCAGAACTAAGGTTTTTGTTGTTTGTTTTTTAAAATATGTTTTTATTGATTTTAGAGAGAGAAGAAGGGAGAGGGAGAGAAACATCGATGAGAGAAAAGCATCAACATCGATTGGCTGCCTCCTGCACGACCCCTACTGGGGACTGAGCCCAAAACCCAGGCATGTGCTCTGACCGGGAATCAAACCAGCAACATCTTGGTGCATGAGGCAATGCTCAATCACTGAGCCACATCGGCCAGGCAGTATTGTTTTATATATTGATTTTAGAGAGAGAGAGGAAGAGAGAGGGTGAGAGAAATATCGCTGTGAGAAAGAAACATCAATCAGTTGCCTCCCATATGTACCCCTACCAGGGATTGAACCCACAACCTGGGTATGTGTCCTGACGGGAACCACACCTATGACCCTTTGATGCAGACGACACTGCTCCAATGGAAGGAACCACACCGGCCAGGGCAAAACTAAGGTTTTAACATATGTACAATACTATTAACTCTACTACAGATTTTATTTGGATTTCAGCAATTTTTTCACTAATGCCCTTTTTACTTTATTTTTTAAAGAATAGTTTATTAATATTTTTAGAGATAGAGAGTAGGGAAAGAGAGAGAGACATCAATGTGAGAGAGCAACATCAACTGGCTGCCTCCTGCACGCCCCCCCACTGGGGGTTGAGCCTACAACCAGACATGTGCCCTGACCAGGAATCAAACTGGCAACCTTTTGGTGCACGGGATGATGCCCAACCAACTGAGCCACACTGGCCAGAGCTAATGCCATTTTTTTTTTAAATCCTCACCTGAGGATATTTTTCCATTGATTTCTTTTCAGATAGAATGGGAGGGAGGAAGGGGAGAAAGAGAGAGAGAAACATTGATATGAGGACATATCGACTGGTTGTCTCCCGCACGACCAACCAGGGCCAGGGATCAAAATGAAACTGAGGTCCATGCCCTTGACCGAATCAAACCCAAGACTCTTTGGTCCTTGGGCCAACGCTCTAACCACTGAGCAAAACTGGCCAGTGCTAATGCCATTTTTTAAAGAATAAACTTATTTAGAATAATTTCACATTTTCAGAAAAGTTGCAAAGACAGAATAGAGACACTTGTTAAAATTAAGAGGTGAACACTGGTACTTTATTATTAACTAAACTCTAGACTTTGTCCATTTTTCTGTTCCAGGATCCAATTCAAGATACCACATTGCATTTAGCCATCATGTCTCCTTAGTCTTCTCAGATCTGTGAGTTTATCTTTTCTTGTTTTCCATAATCTTAACAATTTTGAATAGTCAGGTATTTTACAGAGAATGTCCTTCAATTTTGGTCCATCCGATGTTTTCTCAGCATATTCCTTTTGACTCAGGAAGTTCACTAATAAGAATTTATCTTACAGATATACTTCCACATGTAAAATGAGTAACATACATATTCACGGAAGCATTTTTGTAACAGTAAAACATTAGAAATAACTTAATGTCCATCAAGAAGGAATTAGTTTGGCCGGTGTGGCTCAGTGGTTGAGCATTGACCCATGCACCAAGAGGTCACCGGTTCAATTCCCAGTCAGGACACATGCCCAGGTTGTGGGCCCCATCCCCAGTGGGAGGCATGCAGGAGGCGGCCAGTCAATGTTCTCTCTCATCGTTGTTTCTATCTCTCTCTCCCTCTCCTTTCCTCTCTAAAAATCAATAAAGGGAGAAAAAAAAAAAGAAGGAATTAATTCTGGTATATCCATATAATGGAATACATTCCAAAAAATAAAATACTTTACAGCCATTTAAAAAACAGACTGAGGAAGTTTTTATGTACTGATCTTTCAGATCTTAAGAAATATTAAGTGGAAAAGCAAAATACAGAACAGCATTTATAATATGCTGTCAACTGTGCATAAAAGGAGGAAACATTTATGTATATTTGTATTAGCTTGTATATGAAATACAAATGCTTAAAACTCTCTAAAAGGATAAACTAATAGGAATAGTTACCTTACTGGTGAACAGGGACCAGTGAGAGGGAAATTTTTTACTATATACCTCTTATAGTTTATGTTTGCTGACCTTAAACAAATAGTCAGGTATTTCTCCAGCAAAATGGGTTTATTTGGGAATAAAAAGGAATTACAATTTGGGACATGCAAACTTATGGCCAACTAGCAGATCCAGAGAAACAAAAGAGAAAAATGCTCTTTTTATGGACTCCTGAGGGGCTGTTGTAAATAAGGAGTCCATTGGAGGACACTGAAAGTTGGAATTATAGTGACTTTTCATTGGCTGAGTTATGGCAGTCTCCTGTTGGCTGAGTTGTTACTAGGCAAGGAGGAACCTCCTGCTTAAAGTAGTATTTCCTGTGGGAGATGCAAGGTAGTCTCTTCTTGTTGGGATCAGTAGTGTGCTTGAGTGACACCTGCTTGAGAATTCTCTCTTCTAGCTTCCTGACTCCATTTTATTTATTTATTTATTTTTATTTTTTTTCTTTATTGATTTTAGAGAGAGAGGAATGGAGAGGGAGAGACAGAAACATCGATGAGCAAGAACATTGACTGGCTGCCTCCTGCATGCTCCCCACTGGGGATTGGGCCCACAACCTGGGCATGTGCCCTGACCAGGAATTGAACTGGCGACCTCTTGGTGCATGGATTGACGCTCAACCACTGAGCCACACCGGCTGGGCCTGACTCCATTTTAAAAGGGGTTTTTGGGCCCTGGCTGGTTTGGCTCAGCAGTTAGAGCGTCAGCCCGCGGACTGGAGAGTCCCGGGTTTGGTTCCTGCTAAGGGCATGTACCTCGGTTGTAGTTTGTCCCCGGCCCCGGTTGGGGTTGTGTGGGTGGCAACCAGTCGATGTTTCTCTCTCTCTATCTTTCTCCCTCTCTCCCTCCCACTCTATCTGAAGATGAATGCAAAAAATAAAAATAAAAATGTCCTCGGGTGAGGATAAAAAATAAAAATAAAAGAGGTTTCTGGCCCTGGCCAGTTTGGCTCAGCAGTTAGAGCATCGGCCTGCAGACCAATGAGTCGCGGGCTCGATTCTGGTCAAGGGCACGTACCTCAGTAGCGATTAGTCCCCAGCCCTGGTTGGGGTCGTGCGGGAGGCAGCCACTCGATGTGTCCCTTTCATGTCGATGTTTCTCTCTCTCCCTCCCACTCTATCTGAACAAAAACGGAAAAATGTCCTCGGCTGAGAATTTAAAAAAATAATAAAAGAGGTTTCTGCCCTGGCCTGTGTGGCTCAGTTGGTTGGAGCGTTGTCCCATGCATCAAAAGGTGGCAGGTTCGATTCCCAGTCAGGGCACATATCCAGTTTTCAGGTCCAATCCCCACTCTGGATGTGTACAGTAGGCAACCGATTGATATTTCTCTCTCACTTCGATGTTTCTTTGTCTCTCTCTCTCCCCCTTCCACTCTTAAAACAAAAAATGTTTTTAATGTTTAAGAGTTTTCTGTTTTTTAATTTTCACATTTTGAACCATTTAACCATATGAACTTTTAAAAACTGTAAATTAAAAAAATTTTAGAGTCATCTTACAAAATGATAATGCAAAAGCAGACTAAAAAGCTAATGACCCCTTTAGTCCCATTCCTACAGCTATCATTATACCCACATAGCCCCCCACCACACCCCCAAAAGAATCCCCACTCCTAAAGAGTAACTACAGTTAACAGGCTGGCATATATCCATTAGATTCTTTTTTTTATGTTTATAAATAAATAAATTTATGTACAGATGTAGGTTTTTTATTTTAGAAAAATTGAACTATATTATACATATTGCTCTGAAGTTTCCTTAACATTTTATCATAGATTTCTTTCCACGTCAGCACAAATGGCTCTGAACCCCATTTTAAATGGCTGTACAGTAATCTGTAATGTGAATATACTACAGTTTAACCAGCTCTACCAATGGGTTTTTAGTTCTAGACAATGCTGCAATGAACATCCTAAACATTTCTCTTAGTATGTAGATGCAAATATTTTAATTTTTTTTTTTATCCTCACCCGAGGACAAGTTTGCATTTATCTTCAGATAGAGCGGGAGGGAGAGAGGGAGAAAGAGATAGAGAGAAACATGGATGTGAAAGAGACACATCGAGTAGTTGCCACCCACACGACCCCAACTGGGGCCAGGGACAAACTGCAACCAAGGTACCTGCCCTTAGTGGGAACCGAACCCGGGACTCTGTGGTCCACGGGCCAACACTCTAACTGCTGAGCCAAACTGGCCAGGGCTAGATGCAAGTATTTTAGTAGAATAGATTCTGAGCAGTTTCTAGTTTCCTTAAAAATTTTTATTTGGATACAGAATAAGATTTTATGTTTCTTTAATTTTTTAATCCTCACCCAAGGATATGGTTTTTTTTTTTTTATTGATTTTAGAGAGAGGGAGAGAGTGAGAGAGAGACATGGATCATTTTGCCTCCCATACATGCCCCAACCAGGGATCAGACCCAAAACCTAGTCATGCTCCCTGACTAGGAATCGAATCCACCACCTCTCAGTGTATGGGACAACACTCCAACCAAATGAGTCATACCAGCCAAGGCCAGAGTAAGATTTTATTGGGAGAAAAAGGTTTACTTCTAAAAAAGTTTGAAAAACACATCAGTGATTTTATTTTATTTTTTATTTTTTTATCCTCACCCAAGGACATTTTTGCATTTATCTTCAGACAGAGCGGGAGGGAGAGAGGGAGGAAGAGAGAGAGAGAAACATCGATGTGAGAGAGACACATCGATTGGCTGCCACCTGCACGATACCATTCTGGGCCGGGGACGAACCGCAACCGAGGTACATGCCCTTAGCGGGAACCGAACCTGGGACTCTCTGGTCTGCAGGCTGATGCTCTAACTGCTGAGCCAAACTGGCCAGGGCCACATCAGTCATTTTAAATCACTGTGAACAATAGGAGATCCAAATAATTTTAATCAATAAACTAATTTACTAAATTAAAAAAAAATTATACAATATAAAAGGAAAAGTTGAGGCCAAAAATTAACAGTAAAAATATTATATTGCCCTGGCCGGTTACGGTTCGTCCCTGGTCCTGAATGGGATCGTGCAGGTGGCAACCAATCGATGTTTCTCTCTCTCTTCCTCCCTCTCTCCTCCCGCTCTACCTCAAGATAAATGCAAAAATGTCCTCGGGTGAGGATAAAAAAAAAAAAGCAAAAAAAAAAAAAATGTTGCATTCATTCTGTTTCATTTTCTATACTTAAATAAATTCCAGGCAGATAAATACAAAAAGTAGAACTGTTAAGATAGTAGAATTAAAAAAAAAGGGGAGAATTTAAAATATATATATTTTAAGGATATCAGAATGAGGATGGCCTAAATGACACAAAACCCAGAATCCACAAAATACTGATTAAAATTTTACCTGACTGTACCAGTGTTTTTAAAAACACCTCTTTATTGAAGTATATTTTACATACCATAAAATTCACCCATTTAGGTGTAGAATTCAATGATATTTATTAAATTTATATAGTTGGACACCTTTCACCTCAATCCAGTCTTACAACACTTCCATCACCCCAAAAAGATCCCTCTTGCTGTTTGCAGTCAATCACCATTCCCACCCCCAGGAAATCACTAATCTACTTTCTGTCTCTATGGATTTACCTTTTCTGAACATTTCATTTGGATGGAATCATACAATACGTGGTTTTTTGTGCCTAGCTTCTTTCACTCAATATGTTTTCAGGATTCAACCACATTGTAGCATGTATCTATATACTTCATTCCTTTATATTGCTGAATAGTAGTCCATCACATAGATATGTCATTTTGTTTATCTATTCACCAGCTGACAGATATTTGGACTGTTTCCAGTTTTTGACTATTATGAACACTGCTGCTGAGAAAATAAACATGTAAGTCTTTGTGAAGACAAATGTCTTCATTTCTTTGGGCAGATACCCAAAAGTGGAATTGCTGGGTCATATGATAAGTTTAACTTTTTAAGAAACTGCCAAACTGGCTGTATCATTTTACATTCACATTGGCAACATAAGACAGTTCCTGTTTCTCCACTTCCTGGCCAACACGTTAGTCTTCTTGATTATTGCCATTTGATTATAGTAGGTTGAAATGGCATCTCACTGTGGTTTTAACGTGCATTTCTCTAATGCATAATGATGTTGAGTAACGTTTCCCATGCTTATTTAGCCATATGTCTATCTCTTTGGGGAAAAAGCTATTTAAATATTTGTCCATTTAAAAAAAAATTTCCCTTTATTGATTTTAGAGAGAGAGGAAGTGAGAGGGAGAGAGAGATAGAAACATCGATAAGAGAGAACATCGATGGCCACCTCCTATATGCTCCCCACTGGGGATCTGGCCCACAACACGGGCATGTGTCCTGACCGGGAATCGAACCGGCAATCTCTTGGTGCATGGGTCAATGCTCAACCACTACTTCGTCCATTTTAAAACTAAAACTGATGATATTTGATTACATAAAAATGAAAATATTCTGTATGTCAAAAATTACTATAAGCTAAGTCCAAAGAGGAAAACAAGCTGAGCAACAAAAGCAGTGCAAGACTTGTACACTGAAAACTACAAATCATCATTGAAGGAAATTAAAGAGCTAAAAAAATGGAAGGACATCTTATGTTGATGGACCAGAAGACTTAATATTATTAAGATGATACTACTCCCCAAATTGATCTACAGATACAATGTAATCCCTATCAAAATCCCAGATGCCCCCCCCAAGAAATGAACAAGATGATACTAAAATTAATATGGAAATACAAGAAACCTGGAAGAGCCAGAATAATCTTGAGGAAGAAGAACAAAGTAGAATGACTCACATTTCCCGATTTCAAAACATACTACAAGGCAAAATGTAATACAATGTGGACAGAGAAGGATAAATACTGTATGATATCACTTTTACATAAAATCTAAAAAAGCTGAACTCATAGAAATAGAGAATGAAACAGTGGTTTCCAGGGACTGGGGAGTGGGAGCAACTGGGAGATATCAGTCAAACGGTTAAAACTTCCAGTTATGAGTAAATTCTGGGGATCTAATATACAGCATGGCGATTATAGTTAATAATACTACTGTATTATATACTTGAAAGTTGCTGACAGAGTAGATCTTAACTGTCCTCACCACAAAAAAGAAATGGTAATTATGTGACACGATGGAGGTATTAGCTAAGGCTATGGTGGTAATCAGTTTGCAGCATATGTGTATCAAATCAACTTGTTGTATATCTTAAACTTACACAATGTCAATTATATCTTAATAAAGCCGGGAGTAAAAAGACAATCTGGACCTGGCAGGGTGGCTCAGTTGGTTGGAGCATGGTCCTGTACACCAAAAGGTTGTGTGCTCAATTCCCAGTCAGGGCATATACCTAGGTTTTGGGTTCCATCCTTGGTAGGGGCACATACGGGAGGCAACTGACTGATGTTTCTCTCTCACATCGATGTTTCCATCTCTCTCCCTCTCCCTCTCTCTAAAATCAATAAAAACAAATAAACAAAAACAAATCCTCAAGACAAAGGACCCAGCGTGTGCTCTCCCTCTAGGGAGCATGGCCTGTGCCATTCCCTTTCTCCTTTTCTTCCCCCACAGGTGTGCATCTCCTAAACTCTAAGGGACCCTGTGAGATTTGCAACCAGGGGAGCGGAGCACTGGGCAGTGGCAGTTCAGCTCGTCCCAGGCTAACTCCTTGAACCTGTCTCAAAGGTCCCTTTTTTCTGACTTCCCAGTGAGCTCGGGCAGCCCAGCCTAGACTCTCCTGTTGCTTTTTCTATGTTCAGCCCTTCCTTTTTTCACTGTCCCCAGGACTCGTATTGTGAAATCTTTCCTACACAAAGTCAAGAACTCACACACTACTTTCTGGCCCTAGGCAGATGCGCTCAGGACCAGGCCCTCTGTCCAGTAATAGAAGAGAGAGTTACATTTCACTGTTTTCTAATATTTGAACTTTAAACATGTACTAGTATTGCTCAGCCAGTGTGGCTTAGCGGTTGAGCGTCGATCCACGCACCAAGAGGTTGCCGGACTGATTCCCAGTCAGGGCACATGCCCAGGTTGCGGGCCAAATTCCCAGTGGGGGGCATGCAGGTGGTAGCCTATCGATGTTCTCTCTCATAGATGTTTCTATCTCTCTCACTCTCCCTTCCTCTCTCTCTAAAATCAATAAAAGAAAAAAATTTTTTAACATTTACTAGTACCACTTGTTACAGATTCTATATTGAGAGCATATACAAACAACTTATAAAGAATTTGTATTTGTATTTTGCTTATAAAAGGGTGTCTCAGCAAGATGGTGTAAAGGGAGTGGTGCTGGAAGAGCTAACCCACAAATTCTCACTGGAAGGTGGGTTTTCATCCAGTTACTAGTTGGCTGTAGAGCTATACATCTTGGTGGATGCTGTTTAATGTTTGTGAAGCATACTAAGTAAAGAGAACAAAAATGATCACCATGAATAAAACATAAAACTTACTAATGTTTACTGAGTACAAGTCAGCCTTTCCCATGCATTTTACTTATGTATTGCTCACCATTGTGGACGAAAAAGGGGCCACATACTAAACCTGAAAAGCTCAGGGGAGGTTTGCATAGCAGGCCTTACAAACTCAGACAACTAAAGCAACCACACAGGATGGTTTAAAATGAAAAATTCCTAACTAAAAGCAAGTCATGGCTGTAGTCATGTCCTAAGCCAGTATCTTTCTTGACAAAGGTCAATCTTTGCCTTAACTGAGCCTCTTTTTTTTTTTCATCTACCCATAACATACCTTTGGAATACCAGGATAATTTCTTTTTTACAGACCCCTCAAAGCACAACCTCCCACCCAAGGAGACCACAGAGCCCTTCACTGTTATTGCATTAACTGTTAATTATCCTGTACCCACCTATGTAAAAGAAGTTCTGTGTCTATTCCTTTTATCCAATCCCAGAGGTTTCCCAGCTTTGTTTTCCTCCCACCTCCCTAATCTATCACCAAGGGATTTCATGTAACTCCTTTACATCTTCACCTTTTATTCTAATGTAAAAAATAAGGTGCAAGCCCTGGCCGGTTTGGCTCAGCGGTTAGAGCGTCAGCCGGGGGACCAAAGAGTCGCAGGTTTGATTCCAGTCAAGGGCATGCCTGGTTGCAGTTCCGTCCCCGGCCCTGGTCAGGGTCGTGTGGGAGGCAGCCAGTCCATGTGTCTTGATGTTTCTCTCTCTCTCCCTCCCACTCTATCTGAAGATAAATGGGAAAAAAAGTATCCTCAGGTGAGGATTAAAAAATAATAATAATAAATAAAAAAAATAGCCCTGACCAGTTTTGCTCAGTGGTTAGAGCATCCCCCTGTGGACCAATGAGTCACGGGTTTGATTCTGGTCAAGGGCATGTACCTTGGTTGCGGTTCAACCGGCCCTGATGGGGTGGTGCGGGAGGCAACCAGTGGATATGGCTCTATCACTTCGATGTTTCTCTCTGTCTCTCCCTCCCTCCCACTCTGATGATAAAAATGGAAAAATATCTTCGGGTGAGGAATAAAATAAATAAAATAAGGTGCAAAACTGCCATTCTCTGGAGCATTTTCTCAATCCGCTGAGACTTTGCTTCCAGGCAACTGTAGTCAGTTTGGCTCAAATAAACTCATACAAATTCTTACTGGTTTGGACATTTCCTAGTCAACATCATGATCCTGTAAAGTAGGTACTACACACTGTACTCTTCTTTAGAGATGAAGCAATTGACTCAGAGAAAGTAATGATGTGATGAATGTCTCACAGCCAACCACTAGATACTCTAACGTGAGTTTGGAATCTGCTGGATTCCTTGGACAAACTGCAAGTGAGAGGAAGGGGCAGGCCTAGAAGGCAGAACTCCCGACTCCTGATCCAGGGTGCTTCCGTTGGCCTCGCGCGGCCTCGGAATAACGCAGGAAGGCCAATAGAGAAATGCAGAAACGTGTCTGGGAAACGGGCATCCAAGACTCGTACCTCTCGCCTGGATTCTGGGACCCAGCCCGCCCTGGGACGCACCACCCCAGACCTGTTTCCCAGCATCCTCCCCGCGCGAGGGCTCACTTCCGGTTCTAAGTAGGCCCAAACAGAAGCAACGCCTGGCCCGCACCCTGCTCCTTGGACACGCTCCCCGGCGAGATTCCAGGCTCTACACCCGTTCCACCGCTCCCCCGCCTTCTGTGAACACAGCCCCCTTACCTGCCCTGCGCCCCCACCCCCACACCCCGCGGCCCCTGGGCCCCGGGCTGATGACCGCCCTCACCTCCTCTCTCTTCGCCTGCCGCGGTCTTTTACAAACGCGACCAAACTGCTCTCTGTAACGACAGTCGTTATTGGTCAGGACCACCCACGTGCGATGAGTACCCTCCCACCCCAGCTCGCGTTGTCTGATGGGAGTTGAAGTTTCTTCCTCCTGCAGGCTGCTGAGTGCAAGGTGTTAAGAGTGAGTGGTCCTGCTACTTACTAGTGGTGGCGCTGTGAGCAGGTTGTCTGGGAAAATGGTCCTTTCCAGGACTAAGGTTTATTATGTTGTTTCTTAAACTGGAGGTAGGGGAGAAGGGCACACTTTGTCCAAGAAAATTTTCCAATTTTTGTCATTCTATTTTAATTATAAGTTTTTTGTTTTGTTTTGCTTTGTTGATCCTCACCTGAGCCAAATCGGTCTGGGCTCAATTATAAGTTTTTAAAAGTAAATCCTCAATTATCTGATGATGACCGTTTTTTTATTTTTTATCCTCACTCGAGGACATTTTTCCATTTTTTGTTCAGATAGAGTGGGAGGGAGAGAGAGGATGAGAGAGAAACATCGATGTGAAAGGGACACATCGAGTGGCTGCCTCCCGCATGACCCAACCAGGGCCGGGGACAAACTGCAACCTAGGTACGTGCCCTTAGCGGGAACCGAACCTGGGTCTCTCTGGACCGCAGGCTGATGCTCTAACCGCTGAGCCAAACTGGCCAGGGCTGATGATGACCTTTTTAAAAAAATATTTTTTCTTTATTGATTTTAGAGAGAGAGGAAGGGAGGGGGAGAGGGAGAAACACTGATGAGAGAGAATATCGATCGGCCGCCTCCTGCATGACCCTCACTGGGAATCAGGCCCACAACCTGAGCATGTGCCCTGACTGGGAACCGAACCAGCAACCTTTTGGTGCATGGGTCGATGCTCAACCAGTGAGCCACACAGGCCGGGCTGATGATGACCGTCTAACAATACAATGGGGTTTCTTTCTTTCTTTGTTAATCCTCACCCAAGGATATTTTTCTATTGATTTTTTAGAGAGTGGAAGGGAGGGAGGGAGAGAGAGAGAGAAACATCGATTGGCTGCCTTCTGCACAACCCCAAGGGGGGCTGGGGTCCTGTAACCCAGGTATGTGCCCTTAACCAGGAATCGAACACGAGACCCTTTGGTTTGCCGGCCTATGCTCTAACCACTGAGCCAAACAGACCAGGGCCTATGGGGTCTCAATGCCTAGTTGTGTTTGGGATTGTACTGGTGCCAAGTGGTTTTTTACAGTATTTACTGGGATCACTGCTGCTGGCATCTAGTGAGGAGACACCGTGGATGTTAAGACCTATAATGCACAGGACAGCCCTCACAACAAAGAATTATCTGGCCCCAAATGTCATTATTGTAAAGAGAGAGTGTTTAGGTTTTTTTCAATGGAATTGTCCAAGTTTGTCCTAAGAGACCTGTGGGTTTTTAGTTGAGACACATTGTATGTTCCAGTCAGGAAGGGAGCTACCAAGCCGCCCCATTCTAAAAGAGGTTTCTTCCAAGCCAAACACTCAAGGTTCTCCTACTTCTTTTTCAAAGACTTTGAAGAAACATTGCCATCATAGAAGTCCTTTATGAGGGCTCTTCTCACAAATAGAACTCTACGAATTTTTTCTTTTTAGATCCTCACCTGAGGGTATTTCTCCATTTATTTTCAGACAGAGTGGGAGGGGGAGAGAGAGAGATATTGATGTGAGAGGGACACATTGACTGGTTGCCTCCCACACAACCCCGACTAGGGCCAGGGACCGAACTGCAACCGAGATATGTGCCCTTGACCGGAATTGGACCCTCGACTCTTTGGTCCGACACTCTAACCGCTGAGCCAAACCAGGCAGGGCAGAACTCTCAGAATTTGATAATACCCTCAAGTTATGGTTTGACACAATAAGCATTCTTTCCCTATTCTCCGAACCTTATTATTTCAGGCTTGAAGTAGATACACCTGAGTCAAGCTATTAATTCAGTGAGCCTCTCTGGCATCACAATTTATTGTAATTATTATACTACTTCAAGGAAATGAAAACATTAGAGAAGTAGTATTTTAAAAGTTCCGCCCTGGCCGGTTTGGCTCAGTGGTTAGAGCGTTGGCCTGCGGTCCAGAGAGACCCGGGTTCGGTTCCCGCTAAGGGAATGTACTTCGGTTGCGGTTTGTCCCCGGCCCTGGTTGGTCGTGCGGGTGGCAGCCACTCGATGTGTCCCTTTCACGTCGATGTTTCTCTCTCTCTCTCTCCCTCCCACTCTATCTGAACAACAACAACAAAAAAAGTTCCAACTATGTAGCAAACCACAATATGAAAAATAATAGCAATGAGTACTTATTAAGTACTTAGCAATGTTGCATGCTCTGTGCTAAATGCTTTCCATCTTCATTCATTTAAGTCTCATAACAACCAGCATTTCTATGAAACCATTAAAAAAAGATAGTGTCCTGGCTGGTGTGGCAGTTGGTTGAGCATAGTCCCATGCACCAAGAGGTCCCATGGAATGAGAAGTCCCAGTTCGATTCCTGGTCAGGGCACATGCCTGGGTTGCAGGCTCCATCCCCAGTAGGGGGCGTGCAGGACGCATCCGATCAATGTTTCTCTCTCACATCACTATTTCCCTGTCTAAAAAATCAATAAAAACGTATCTAAAAAAAATGAGAAAAGCAAACAAAAAAGATAGAAAAAATTAACAAATAATAGAAACAGATGATAGGAGATCTAACATATAATTGGAGTTTTCAAGAAAACCAAAGCAGTTATTAGTACAAATATTTACAAATCAGAAAAATTTCTGAAATATTATCTTAATGCATTTACTTGGCTCAGGAGGGGAACATATCCTTTCTTGTACAGTGTTTTTCCTGACAATTTCCTCTTTTCTTTTGCCTCATTTTCTTCCAGTGTTTAAATCTTCTCACATCCTCTATACTATGTAACTATCTGCATAGCCCAACCTGTCTGATAATCAAGTCTAGCCCTCTGAACATCAGTCTGGACTAGATGCCAAGTTGCTTCACAGCTGTTATCCTGGAACTTCCCATTATTTCATTCATTTGTGGGACTCCACTTCTAGACACTACATATTTGTTCTTGATTTACTTGCTTGTTTTGACGGAATGTATCCAGATTAGAACCAGTGAATGATAAGAAAATCTTCTGAGAACTTGTATGTCTAAAAATGCTTTTATTCGATTTGCATCATGACAGAATAATTGGGTAGATAATTCAAACTTGTGAAGATAGTACCCCATTGATCCCGTTTTCAATGTTTCTGTTGAGTATTCTCAACACTTTTTGCTACGTGGTAAATTTTAGAATATTATCTTTATGTCAAGTCTGATGTCCTAAAATTCCATGGTGATATGCCTTTGTAAGTCTTTTTTATTTATTGTGCTAATTTAATAATAGCTTTTTTCAATCTTGACAATCATTTCATTAGGGAAATTTTCTATAAATTCCATCCATTCCCTTGTTTTCTGTTCTCTTTCTGGAACTCCTATTGGTTGTATATTAAACCTCCAAATTGACCCATATTTATTTTTTCCCTCTACTTTTGATTTGTTTCAGAACATTTGCCTTTAAAAAATTTTTTTCTTTGATTTTTAGAGAGAGAGGAAGGGAGAGGGAGAGATAGAAACAGAGATGAGGGAGAACATTGATGGACTGCCTCCTGCATGCCCCCCACTGGAGATCTGGCCCACAACCTGGGCATGTACCCTGACCTGGAATGGCAACCTCTTGGTGCATGGTTCGACGCTCAACCACTGGGCCACACCGGCTGGGCAGAGCATTTGTCATTTTTTTTTTTTATCCTCACCGGAGGACATTTTTCCATTTTTTGTTCAGATAGAGTGGGAGGGAGAGAGAGGAAGAGAGAGAGAAACATCGATGTGAAAAGGACACATCGAGTGGCTGCCTCCCGCATGACCCAACTAGGGCCGGAGACAAACTACAACCGAGGTACATGCCCTTAGCGGGAACTGAACCTGGGTCTCTGGACCGCAGGCCAACGCTCTAACTGCTGAACCAAACTGGCCAGGGCGAGCATTTGTCTTTTGATACTCACTGAATTTATTCCTATGTTAGTTTCTTCTGACATTTCACCAGTATCCTGTTCTAATTTTTTAAATACATCTTTCATCTCAGGATACTATAGTTTTTGGAAATTTTCTGATTCTTGATGGTTGCTTTTAGTTTGTATCTACCTTTTACAATAAAAGTTTTCCTCGATTTCTGGTGATCTTTGTCCTTATTTAAAAGTGAAGCACTAGCCCTGGCTGGTGTGGTTCAGCAGTTAAAAGTGTCGGCCCAAAGACTGATGGGTCGTGGGTTCAATTCCCAGTCAAAGGCATGTACCTGGGTTGCAGGTTTTATCCTTGCCCTGGTTGGGGGCATGTGTCTCTCTCACACTGATGTTTCTCTCTCACATTGATGTTTCTCTCTCTCTCCCTCCCCTCCTTCCAATTTCTCTCTAAAAAAAATCAATGGGGGGGCCCTGGCCGGTTTGGCTCAGGGGTTGGAGCGTGGGCCTGCGGACCACAGAGTCCTGGGTTTGGTTCCCGCTAGAGGCACGTACAAAAAAAAAAAAAATCAATGGGGGGAAAAATGTGAAGCACTAAAAACCTGTTTGGAAGATTTGTATACATGGGAAGGGTTAATGACTAGAACACTGCACTCACTGCAGGGGGATTGGTGGCCATTTTGGCTTTTTGGTGGGGACTCTCAGACGTCAGCATCTACCTTTTCTCTCAATTAGTTTTTCCACAGAGGGTCCTCCAAATCCTGCCTGGTGTGTGCAAGTGTGGCCATTCATATTCTAGAGCTGAACAGGAGGAGGAGGAGCAGCAAGGGAGCTCATTTATCCCGTATGTAAAATTGTGTTTAATCACTTATTTTCTGTTCAGCAGCTCACCCTAGCCTAGTAACCCTGAGTCAGACATCTACTTTTTCCTTTAGTTTAATTACTATCAGAACAACTTCAGCCTCTGCCCAGCCAGTGTGGCTTAGTGGTTGAGCATCAACCCATGCAACAAGAGGTTGCCAGTTTGATTCCTGGTCAGGGCACATGCCCAGGTTGTGGGCCAGATCCCCAGTGGAGGGTGGAGGCATGTGGGAGGCTGCCAATCGATGCTCTCTCTCACCGATGTTTCTATCTCTCTCACTCTCCCTTCCTCTCTAAAATAAAAAACAAACAAACAAAAAAAAAACTTAAGCCTCCAACTTTAGAAGCCGTAATGTAAAATCCTATTCAACTGAGACACATTCACATACATTTTATTAAGGCTCTTAAATTAAAAATTCTTGTTTTAGAGGTATATTCTTTAAGTTCTAAACACAACAATAAAATGCAGTGACTGGAGAAAATGTAATAACCCCCTACAAAAACTGATTTTGTTTTAGAAATCACTCTTTCATTGAAAGGGTATGCTTTTTATTTCCTATAAACACATTTTTCAAACACTCACTGTGACCTCAAGAGCACCCTATAGCACTTAGAAAACCTAACTCTCTTTGTATATGCAATCTAGTCCTATCAACTGCCTTCTCAAATGTAATAGAACTCTAACACACATACAGAAGGAAGAGGAGCAAGCACAGGGACAAAACAGGAGAATAAAACTACAATGTGAATCTCATTTTCAATGAGGTAACATCAACAAGGAAAATGAGATCTTGGTTCATAATGAGTTGAATCTAGATAATTCCAATTCTTTGTTGTATTAAACAGTAACACAATACAAACCATGATTTCTGGAATAATATTTTTAAAAATTTAACAAATATCTGAATGAATATAACAACATGGCTAGACCAAAAAGAAAAAAATCTATCACACAATAATCACTGCAAGAAGATCCCACAGGTTATAGAAAACATAAAGGAACTTTAATATCCAAACAGTCAGGGCAAAGAATACTGGATTAATGACCCACTAAGTGTGAGTCATGTCAGGTTCTTTACAGTACCAGATGTATTTTAAAGTAAAATCTGAATGCATATCGCAGATAATAAACCATTTAAAAAACTTGTAATTTCCTTACCTGATACTAATGCCAGTAAGTTTAGACTGAAAAAAATCTTTAAGTGATTTGTTTTAACATTCAGAGTAAGATTTAAACCAAAGTTAGCAATGTTCCTGAAATATGAATTTGTTCAGTAGTAACCTTTTCATCATGAATAATACCACTTGCTTTTCAAAAAGTAGTCAATGTACATTTTAAGATTTGTGCAATAAAAAAATATACTGGCTAATAAAAAGTGTTATTACTTGAGATAGTAAAAATGAAAGAAAAACTATACTTTTGCTTAAATTATTTATGCCCAAATAATTTACCCTGCACTCCACAGATGTGTAATAAGTATTTCTGAAACAGAAAAATAAGGGTCCTAAAATAGAAACATAAGCCAGAAAAATTTAAAAATAGCTTCCTGATATTTTATTTTTTGAGTTTTTCACTTAAGCTGCTTTTGCTTGTATGCCCTGATCTGTAGAAGTTAACAAGGAAATAAAATTTCCAAGTATTTAAAAAATTTACTCATCTTTCATAAAGCAACTTTTAATGTAGCAAGACTTAAAAATACACAGTGACTTAATGAAACATCAGTACAACTGCATAGAATTGAGCTCCAGAGAATTATATGCTTATGAGTTGTCTTTCCTGGGCTCTGGTTTACAAGATTATTGGCTTAGAGACCAGCTTAGAGTCATTTGCTCCCACTTGGAAGATAATGGCCAGGAAACTAAAATTTCACAGGCGTTTTCTGTTCCTAAATAAAGTACTAGGAGCTCTCTGAAGGTCTTCAAAATAACTAACCATCCAAATATGTATACTGGGGATCCTTCCCCTTTGTGAGTCAAGGAAGAAGAGAGTTTGTGACTTTCACTGAAAACAAAACAAAACAAAATCTCCCATAACTATTCTAACAGACTCTGAAATGTACTAGAAATTTCAAAACTATAACAATGCCATCAAAGATTAAACCTCTTAATGCTCGGAGCCACCCCAAAATAATAAAATTGGGAACTCCAGGAAAAAAGGTACCAAAAGAATCAAAATAATGATTGCACTGAGGATTCTCCTCTTTGAAGGCTGTTTAAGGAGGTAGGATTTTAAGGTTTTTTTGTTTGTTTATCTTTTGGCCTCTGAACATTTAAAAAATGCTTTGCTCGGCTGGTCCTTCAGGCTAATTTTGGAGTTCACAACAAACCCCAAGCCTGACATAAGGATATTCTACAGTTTCACAGCTATCATGTGTACATATTAAAATTGATTTACTCTTTTTGAGTAAATATAAACTAGAAATGGCAAATTAATATATACCTTCACATACAACTTTGTCTCAAAATTCTCAAAAAGTAAGAGCAGATGACTTTGTATTCAAAGACTACCAAAGTGTGTATTTGATATTCACATGCAAACAACTTAAAACCTTATAAATCTCCTGTCAACTCTGCATGATACCTTTAAGAAGGAAAAAACATACAAAGTGTGCTAACTGTGCAAAATATTAAACTGCTAAAACATTTTACATAATGAAATAATACATGTAAATGTAGAAGTTGACACATGAAATTAGCACGAGTTCATAAGAACTTATCACATTTCAGAGATTTTCTTTAGTAACAAGTTTTTGTTTTTATATTTCCTGGTACACAGCAAAATTTATCACAGAAGATAAAAATTATTTTAAACAAAGTCAACAGGGAGTTCTTGAGGCACCTTCTCATATAAAACACAAGATGAATGCAATTAACAATCCATCTGAGAAAAGTTTTCAATCTAAGTGAACATTTGTTTTTCCATTTAAGTATATTTTACAGAACTTTAATAAGGCAAGACAAATTTGTGAAAAAAAATGTAGTACAAAAACGATGTAAACTAATAATTTATATTTAAAAATCCCAAAGGGAAAACGGTGAAGATGGGCTAGTTCAAACAATACCTTTGTAAAAAAACCTAAAACAGAATTGTGCACAAGCTGAAGATTACAAAGAACTTCTAGACTCTGCACAGTTTTGGTTTTTAGTTTTGTGTGTGTGTGTGTTTTTAATATCTTTATATTACATGTTTTAAATCATATCAGGAATGCAAACTAGAACTGCACACTACTTTAGTGGAAAAAAGTTCAACATTGTGCAATTTTCTGCCTCTTAATTTTAAAAAAGTGGCAGCAATCCCTGCATTTGTATTTGAAACAAGGATCTGAAAAACTTTATTAAAAAAGGTAATGAAGGCAAAAATTGGCAGACATCCAGCATCTTGTTTCTTTTTAAAACAATATGGATGGTTAAGTAATTTCATGATTAAAAAAATGAACCTTTTAAATAAATACATTGTATCTGACATTTGCACTGACTGATTTGATAAATCTTTAAGTAAACAACGGCTTTACTACACTCTCTGTAGCCTCAAGCCACTGGCTTTAGATTCCGGGTCCTTTTTCACTGGGTTTCATACCCTGCCACTCGATATCCTGTAGGCTGATTAGGCAACATGCTGCCATTCTGTCCTGGAGGCGGCTGCACACCATAATTTGGTCCCATCCACGGTGCAGAAGACTGTGTCTGACTGGTTGAGCATGTGAAAAAAGTAGAGGGGAGGGAAATCCACTGATTAAAATGTAACACCAAGAACAAACAACATATATAAAGGAAATATACTTTTTCTTTTTTTTTTAAATATCTAAAAAGCCATTTATTATTTTATTAATTTAATCAATGGGCAGAATGGAGAAAAAGGAAGAAAGTTCAGAAAACATTTGTTAAAGAAAAACAAGAACAACAAAAATAGCTAAATTCAACTAATTAGCATAATGGTAAATATACTAAAATCACATAGAAACAAATCCTGCAATGCCAAAAATAAAAAAAAATTAAAAAATAAAAAGGCATAGTAAAGCAGGTTTACCAAAAAATAAAAAGACAGCCCAGCATCAGAAAAACCTATCACTGTAATTATCTAAAGGAACTAACATTTAAATTTTTTGGAAATATACTTTTTCTTAAGCTCAAATATAAGAATTGTTATGCCAAGGAAAGCAAAGGCAAAGTTTTTTTTTTTCTTCTTAAAAACAAGCATCCTCAGCCCTGGCCCATTTGGCTCAGCAGTTGGAGCATTGGCCCACGGACCAGAGAGTCCTGGGTTCGGTTCCCGCTAAGGGCACGTATCTCGGTTGCAGTTTGTCCCCACCCTAGTTGGGGTCGTGTGGGTGGCAACCAGTCGATGTGTCTCTCTCACATCGATGTTTCTCTCTCTCCCTCCTGCTCTATCTGAAGATAAATGCAAAAATGTCCTCGGGTAGGATAAAAACAAACAAACAAACGAAAAAACCAAGCATCCTCATAGGTTTAATTTGTGCAGTTTAATTTTGTTAGTTTAATTACAGCTAAGAAAATACCCTTAACCTGGAAACATTTATCCCTTTTGACCTCAGAAAAAAGCTCATCTTTCATCTCAGGAAGGATACTGTACAACTGAGTTAGATATACATTAAACAAGCCACTCTCTGAAAAAAACCTGACCATTTGGTATGATAAGACTAGCATTTATATTACTCAAAGAAGAAAGCAAATAATTACTAGCATATGGAAGCGTATACATTTTTACAACATTATAAATACAAGATTTTTAAAATAAAAATTGTAAAGTATTTTATTTATTTTATTGTTAATCCTCCCAAGGATATTTTTCCATTGATTTTTAGATAGAGTGGGAGGGAGGGAGAGAAGGAGGGGCAGAGGGAAAGAGGGGGAGGGAGAGAGAAACATCGATGTGAGAGACGCATAGATTGGCTTCCTCCCGCACTATCCCAACTGATACCAGGGACTGAACCTGCAACCAAGTAACGTGCCCTTGACTGGGAATCAAACCTACAACCCTTCAGTCCACAGGATGATGCTCTCTCTAACCACTGAGCCAAACCAGCCAGGGCATCTAGGCAAAACTTTAAAGAGTTATACCTAAAACTATAAATTAAAAACCATTCTACTCGGCCGGTGTGGCTCAGTGGTTGAGCGTTGACCCATGCACCAAGAGGTCGCTGGTTTGATTCCTGGTCAGGACACATGCCCAGGTTATGGGCCTGATCCCCAGTGTGGGGCATGCAGGAGGCGGACAATTGATGTTTCTATCTCTCTCTCCCTCTCTCTCTAAAATCAATAAAGGGAAAAAAAATTAAATAAAAATAAATAAAATAAAAACCATCCTAAACTAAGTCCTTCAAAGGTTAAGCTATGCTTTAGAATAAGGATTACACTACTTACTAATTACTTAAAATCTCTTCAAAAGTTCTTGACGTTTCAAAGGCTAATAATAAAGAAAAAGAGCAAATATGCTTACTTAAATCCCTGCTGGTTCCATGCCTGGCCATACATTCCATATGCAGGTACTTGCCAACCATTAGGCACATACTGGCCAATTTGTTGTGCATTTCCATACCACTGGCCCCACTGGCCATAAGCTTGTGGATATCCAATCTGATTCTGCTATTAGGTAAAATTATAACATAATTTAGTATTATTTGAAGTTATATGTCCTGATACACTACAAATAACTAATATACATAGCCATAACACATAGGGCCATCATTACAATGAAAATTAAAGGATAAACAAGAGTTTAGAAAGTGACTGCTAAAAAAAAAAAAAAAAAAAAAAGAAGAGGTAATTTTGCTGTAACTTGACATGATGCTCTGATAGGCATATTCTTTGTAAGGCACTGGGTAATGTGCTAGTAAGAAATATTAAACTCAGTATATTGTTTAAGTGTTTTGTAAACTATTCACATGACTGTTTCCTTTAGATCAGGAAGATACAAAGATTATTTATTTCTATATTCAGTTTCCTTAAAGAATGTATATTTTAGGATTCTCTTAATCCTATCTTAATGCCCCATTTACAATTCCCTCATAGAAATCTTTGTGGGATCAAGTTAACCACTAAAGCTGCCTGGAAAAGCAAAAGTGGCAAAATGCCAAGGCCCTAAACATAAATAACTATATTTTTATTTCAATCATGTCAACAATGCTTGTAAGTTCTCCATATGGTATGTAAATAAATATACCAAGTATTAAGAAAAAATTTAATACCCTGCTAAGGTTTGTTGGAGCATTTTAAAATCCACTGGTATGACTCAACTGATATTCATGTCACCACTTCAATCCATGAGCCACAACTCTGGAACTATAATACGTGTAGGAAGAGCCTTTATATACTATCATTTTAGTATGAACTAGAAACTTATTAACATGGAGTATAAGCAATTTCATTCTAAAATAACGTTATTATTATTAGCCTAGTAATTACTTTGCAAAGTCAAGAACCTTCTCACCTGTTGCACGGGATTTATCATATCAAGAGTTTCTTTGCCCCAATAGCATTTCACAACATGACCTTCAATAGTAGTTCCATTAACAGAAACAATTGCATGTGCTGCACTTTCATGGGAGTTGAATCTATTGAAAACAATATTAAGAATCATCAATATAAATTGTTTAAAATACTTAAGAATAAAACATATATTTAAAAATAAAGTTTAGCCTGATAGTTCATATAAAATCAATAAAATGACATATTTTCTTTGCTCCCCTCATCCAAAGATCTTGTAATTCTGAAGAAACTACTTCTTATTTTTTATTTTATTTTTTTATTAATTTATTTTTGTTACAGATGTTTCTCCTTTTCCCCCCCTTGTCACCCTCCTCCCCCTCCCTCCCTGAAGAAACTTCTTCTAATTGAGGATGTTTTGCTGGCTTTGTGTTGGAAGAAGGAAACTATTTTTTTAAAAAGTGGTAAATATGCTAAAAGCTAGAGAAATTTTTATTTCTTTACAACCAAGGTAAATTTTTAAGAAAACCACTAAGTTAAATATCTAAAAATAACTTGAGGAGTAAAAGAGTTTTTTAAAAAACCACTCCTACCGAACAAATGAATATCCTTTATCTGGAAAGACTCGAATTTCCATTATTTGTCCAAATGGTGAAAAAGTCTGACGCATTAGTTGTTCTGTTAGAAGAAAAAAACACACACAAAAAAAAAACATTAAGTTTTATTAAAATCCAATAATTAAGCTTTTCAGTTTAAAAATTAATCTCAATCCCTCACTGGTTTGTCTCAGTAGTTAGTGTCGGACCAAAGAGTCGTGGGTTCGATTCCGATCAAGGGCACGTACCTCAGTTGCGGTTGGGTCCCTAGCCCTGGTCAGGGTCGAGTAGGAGGCAACCAATCAGTGTCTCTCTCTCACATCAATGTTTCTCTCTCTCTCTCTTTCTCTCTCTCCCTCCCTCCCTCCCTCTCACTCTACCTGAAGATAAATGGAAAAATATCCTCGGGTGAGGATTAAAAAAAATAATAATAAAAAATAATAAAAAAAATGAATCGCAAGCCCAGCTGGTGTGGCTCAGTGGAATGAGCATCGTCCCATGGACTGAGAGGTCCCGGTTCGATTCCCAGTCAGGGCACATGCCTACATCACATTGGTGTTTCTGTCTCTCTCTCCCTTCCTCTCTCTAAAAAAATCAATAAAAACATATATTTTAAAAATAAAAATTAATCTCAATATGCCACACAGGTAAAGCTCCCATACCTGTAAGCCCAGAAGTGACACCTCCACAGTACACAGTACAGTTGCTTGGACTAGACTGATTTACGACCTCATCATATGACAGCTGTTTGGTATTTGCTGGGGATGAAAAGTTTTATGTATTTAATTCATTAAATAAAATGTTCAGAAAGAGAAATGCAGCATTAACTATACTACTGTAATGATAATATTTACCTTGACCAAAATACATATATAATACATATTACATGATTGAAGATTAAACCTCCCCCAAGAATGCCTAAGAAGTTACTCAATATACTCTATTTAATAGGAGACTTGACATTAGAGATAATATTTATTATTTGTAATTACAAAAATGAAAACTAAGTACATTTTAGAACAGTAGTCTTGATTTGCTTCTCATCTATTTCTGCAATAAGTCTCCGGGAACAGCTCTAACATTTAAAATCTAGTGTATTTTCCTCCAAAATTCCACATTTCCTTTTCTTCTCCAATACACCTACACTCATATGTACTCTTTGGAGCTGGAGGCTTTCGGGTTGCCCAGTTAGTTCTGATTTGTCTTCCACCAAGCCACTGGCCACCCATCTGTTGAATGGCGTTTTCTGCATCCTGTTGCACACAACATTAGAAATGACAAAGAAGCCACTATTAGTTGATGTTAAACTGTTAGCAGTAGAGAAAACTCATGTTTGCTTTTCAAAAATGTTTTTTGAATGAAAATGCTTTATGAGATACACAATATATGACAGTTCACTTAAAATGCAACAGCACTTTTAAATTATCTTTCTTTTATTTGGATATCAGACTTTGGTTATGTTAATCACCCCAAAAGTCCAAAGCCGAAAAGCCCTTCTGAGGTAACTATTATAAAGTTCATGTAACAACGTAAGACTATTATAGATGAAAATCTCACTTTATACAATCCAACAAAAGTAAATATTGAATAGTTATAATGTTCTAGGCAGTAGGCGATGTGTTAGGGATACATTGGTGAATGAGGCAGACATGGTCTCTGCTGCCATGGAGCTTACATTTTTAAGGTAACAAATAAAATAATTACAAATTGTAGCACAGCAGGTGTGGCTCAGTGGTTGAGCGTCAACCCATGCACCAAGAGGTCGCTGATTCGATTCCCAGTCAGGGCACATGCCCAGGTTGTGGGCCCGATCCCCAGTGGGGGTCGTGCAGGAGGAGGCCAATCGATGTTCTCTCTCATCGATGTTTCTATCTCTGTCTCCCTCCCTTTCTCTCTAAAATCAATGAAGACAAAAAGAATTTACAAATTGTATATTCCATGATAGAAACAAAAGGCAGAGATAGAGATATATGGACATGGGGGTCTACTTTAGGTAGCATGATTAGGGAAGGTCTCTTTGAAATGATATTTGAGCTGAAATTGAGAGGAACAGGAGCTAACCAAGTCAAAACACCAGGGGAGAAAGCCCTGGTAGAGGGAAAAGCATTGTAAACTGTGTAAAGGCAGCAAAGAGATCAGTATGCATCTGAAAGAAAAATGTAAAAGATGACTAAACTTCAGTGGAATCTAGTAAGCAAAAAGGAAGGGTGCCAGAAGAAAAAAACTGAAAGATTTTACATAAGAGATTATCATGATCTGATTTATGTTTTAAGAAGGCCATTTTTAGTGCTAGGAGAATGGTTTAGGGAGATGGATAATAAAAGAAACAGATACTTTATGAGACTAATATCTAGATTTTAAAAATGTTGCTGGTCAAGATTAGTACAGTAGCAGTGAATGTAATCTAAAGGAAGTCAACAGAACTGGGATTGAGGGGTGCATAGTAAGTAAAAGGAGAGGAATCAAATATAACTCCTAGATTCTTGTTTGGGCAGCAGGGAGAAGAGTGCTAGCATTTACTGAAATAAGAAGCCTGGGAGGGAGGAGCGAAACAAGTCTGAGGAAGAAACAAAGAGCTCCACTGAAGACATACTAAGGTTGAGATGTCTATAAGACACATAAATGAAGACCATTTACTTATAATGTATGGAGCACAAAGAAATACAATGAACTGTAGAAAGAAAAGAAAGCATCCTGGTTACAGCCCTTAAAAACAGCAAAATCTGAAAAGTGAGTAAAGGAAAAAGTTGCCAGCTAAGGTGACTAAGGAGGAACAGCTAGTGATGAAGGAAGAAATCCACAAAAGTGTACTGTCACAGAGCCAAGGAAGCAAAAGTCAAGATGTGAAGTGAACCCGAAAACACTAGTGTTGGTAGACAGTGGCAGAGAATTGGTAGAGAATGAAAGCCAGTTTACTGAATGGAAAAGTGAAAGGGGGGTAGGTTTCATCTGCATGTGTCAAATGTGGCCTTAAACTAGCAAAAGAACTAGAAAATTCAAGGCTAAAAGCCATTCCTGAGACATACAAAAAGGAAATACATGCTGTAGCTTCCCCTTATCTGTGGGGAATATGTTCCAGGATCCCTTGTTTATGCCTGAAAATGCAGATAGTAGCAAATACTATATATGCTATTTTTCTCCACACACACACACACACACACACACACACGCCTATGATAAAGTTTAATTTAGAAATTAGGCATAGTAAAAGATTAACAATAACTAATAATAGAATAATTATAACAACATACCATAATAAAAGTTATGAATATAGTCTCTTTCTCAAAATATCTTACTGTACTGTACTCACCTTTTCACTTAAAGAAAGCACTTTATAGCTTCTCTTTGACATAGCTGAAATGCCAGCATCACTACTCTTGTGCTTTGGGGCCATAATTAAGTAAAACAGGGTTACTTGAACACAAGTACTGGGATACTGCTATAGTTGATCTGATAATCGAGATAGCTAACTAACGGGCAGGTAGTGTATAAAGTGTGAATACAGTGGACAAAAGGATGCTTCATGTCCTAGGTGGGATGGAGTGGGATTTCATCACACTACTCAGAATGGCATGCAATTTAAAATTTATGAATTATTTCTGGAATTTTCTATTTAATATTTTCAGACAGCGGCTGACCATGGGTAACTGAAACCAAAGAAAGTGAAACTGCAGATAAGAAGGGGACTGCTGTATTCTTCAAAAGAAACAAACATTGCCTTGGCCGGTTTGGCTCAGTGGTTGGAGCGTTGGCCTGGGGACCAAAGAGTCCCAAGTTCGATTCCAGTCAAGGGCACAGGCACGTGCCTCGGTTGCAGTTTGCTCCCCAGCCCTGGTTGAGGTCGTGCGGGAGGCAACCTGTCGATGTGTCTCTCTCACATTGATGTCTCTCTCTATCTCTCTCCCTCTCTCCCACTCTGTCTGAAGATAAATGGAAAAATATCCTTGGGTGAGGATTAAATAATAAATAAATAAATGAAACAAACAAACACTGTTTACCACACTAACCAGTTTGAACTACATGAGATCTTTAACAACTGTTATGGGTTGAATTGTGTCCCTTAAATTGATATAAAGTCCTAACTAACACCCCACCCCTGTAACTGTGAATGTGACCTTACTTGAAAATAGTTTTTTTTCAGATGTATTGGTTAAGATGAGGTCATACTGGATTAGGGTTGGCCCTAAATCCAGTATGACTGATGTCCTTATAAGAGAGAAGCCAATGTGGATACACACAGAGGGAAGAGGATCATGTGAAGATGAAGGCAAAGATAGGAGTGATGCAGCTACAAAGCAAGGAAACCAAGGATTGCTGGCAACTTAAGAAGAGGGAAGGAAGGATTCTCCCATAGAGCCTGCAGAGGGAGCATGGCCATGATGACACCTTGATTTTGGACTTCTAACCACCAGAAGTTAAGAGAATAAATTTTGTTATTTTAAGACATTCACCATATGATATTCTGATACAGCAGCCCTAGGAAACAAATACAACTATTCACTCAAAAAAGAGGGAAAAAAACAATTTATGGTGTGTGTATGTATGGTTGTGAATGAGAGATGAAGTGGAAGCATATGCAAACAACTCTTCTAAGAAACTTGATTCTGAATTATAGCAGAGAAATCGGAATACAGGTAGGGAAGGGATATGGAGGTCAAGTGTTTTTGTTTTTAAATTCATTTGAGAAAGAGAAAGAACATCGATTTGTTCCACCCATCCATGTATTCATTGGTTGACTCTTGTATGTGCCCTAATCAGGGATCGAAACCTGCAACCTTGGTATATCAGGACGATGCTCTAACCAACCAAGCTACATGGCCACAGCGAGGACATGCTTTTTAGTTGATAGAAATGATCCAGTGGAGGGGGAAAGACTGATTACACAGGACGAAAAAATAGAGCACATGTACAATTCCATTTTGTAGAATATGTCTGGAACAGGGAAATCTATATAGACAAAAAGTAGATTAATAATTGCTTAGGGCTGGGAGGGGAGAAGGTGTAGAAGGAAAATGACAGTGACTGCTAATGAGTACATAATTTCTTTTTAGGATGGTGAAAATATTCTAAGATTGTCATATGTGATCATCCCATAACTTTGTGAATATTCTAAAAAGCCAGTGAATTGTTCACCTAAAATGAGTAGATTTTATGGTATGTGAGCTATATCTCAATAAAGTTATATTAGAAAAAGAATAAGCACAGGATCAAAGTCCTTGAAAAGGCAAGAGAGGTGGGATCCCAAATGTAAGTGATTTGACCTTTTACAGGAAGGATCTTTCCTCAACTGTAATAGGAGGAAGGGGAAGATAGATGAATTTTATGTAGGTTTGGTGATTAAAAGCTGAGGAATAGCTTCTATTTTCTCAGTGAAGCATAAGGTTGGCAGATCAGGGTGATGGTGGAGAAAAGAGTGAAGAATACCTGAGGAGATAGGAAGGGACATGAAATAGTTATCAAAGAATGGGAAATCAAACTTACTAGAGAAACACAGGTTTGCAAACATAGCACCATGTACTCATTTAACGTGTGTGACCATTAAATTAGAAGTGAAACTAGGTGACTCAGTCTTTCTCTAGCAACATGCAGTTATGGCAGACTAGGCAGAAAAACTATGTTCAACCAGTATTGGGGTTTGCCTAGCATGCACAACACAAGTAGAGGCAACAGGTAGAGGCAACGGGACTGGGGATAACTGCAGTCAGGGCTGTGTCACTTCACAACACCAGGGTGCCTACTGATGACATATTAGAAATTTTATAAAAGCTGAAATGTAGTCCGGCCGGTGTGGCTCAGTGGACTGAGAGTCGTCCCATGGACTGAGAAGTCCCAGTTCAATTCAGTCAGAGCACATGTTTGGGTTGTGGGCACGATCCCCGGTTGGGGGGGCTGTGTGGGTGCAGGAGGTGGCTGATCAATGCACCTCTTTCACACAGATGTTTCTCTCTCTCCCTTCCTCTTCCTCTAAAAAAAATAAAAAAATATTTTTAAAAAAAAGCTGAAATGTAAACTCAGGAAGATTAAATTAAATCACTCAAAGTTATGTCTATCATATGATTGTCAGGATTCAAATTCATCTCTAGCTAACTCCAGAGGCCACACACAGACAACCTTTGCTATCTGACTCTATTTCATACTAAATATGCATTTAACAGTGATTTTTATATAGCAGGGGTCTTTATTCCATAATCTGAAATAAAATTTCTAGTCCAAACCAAGCCCTCAACCTATATTCTCAAATAGCATAACACTAAAATCCTATATATATCAACCCTCCAAGGAACTCACACTAATTGTGAGATCCTAACTATTATACTGTGATTAACCGTAAAGGTTTCAGAACCAACTACACGCTCACAGTTATTATTTTCTCATCTCACAGAAAAAAATCTTGTAATTGGTAGATGGGACACATACATGGTGGAGCTTTTATCTATTCACCTCTCAATATGTTTTACTATTTCCAATTTTCTTCCAATATGTGGGTTCTTCCTGACCTCTTAGTTTTACCCATTTTCTTCACAGGTTTTTCAACTTTCTTTTTCGTTATTGATTTTAGAGACAGAAGAAGGGAAAGGAAGAGAGAGATAGAAACATTAATGAGATAAAACATCGACTAGCCACCTCCTGCATGCCCCACACTGGGGATTTGGCCCACATCCTGGGCATGTGCCTTGATCAGGAATTGAACCAGTGACCTCTTGGTGCATGGGTCGACACTCAACCACTGAGCCACACCAGCTGGGCGGTTTTTCTACTTTCTTGAAAGACACTTTCACTTCATGAGAGGAAGATAGCTATACTACATTATACACTTAAATAATCCAACCACAAGATACAGCTCCTGTGTGAACTGCTGAGATACAATTGCATTCTACATTCCTTTGCCTGAACTTGTAAACCATGTAAACATTTTTAAGGCAGATTTTTTATTTCAAAAGTAAATTTTGGGCAAAATGGTTGCAAGCTACTATAGTGGGTATCTGGATAGTAAGAGCTCATGGTGAGGAATACCTAGATATTAGTTCCAATGTAAGTAGACACAGGAACTAGAGAAAACACGATAGTTTCACACTATTTGGCATAACTGCAAACAGAGGTATGTTAAAAAAAACCCAGAAGGATCCGGCTGGTGTGGCTCAGTGGTTGAGCACTGACCCATGCACCAGGAAGGAGGTTGCTAGTTCGATCCCAGGTCAGGACACATGCCTGGGTTGTGGGCTTGATCCCCCGGTGGGGGGCGTGCAGGGGGCAGCCAATTGATATTTCTCTCTCTCTTTAAAAATCAATGAAAACATATTTAAACACACACACACAGAAGGAACTGACACAATAACTGATGCTCATACACTCAACCTAAAGCCATCAAGAAATAATTCATCTATTCCAAATACTCCTTTTAATAAAGTAAGAAAAGCCTTTCTAAAATACATTTCATACTATTAAAAACTTTCAATGGTTCATTCAAAGGCACTCCTACACAGAAAGTACAGTATATCTGTACTTATCATTGGCAAAAAATAATAGTCATAGAGGCAGTACAAGAAAACCCAAAGTCAATGAAACCTTAGTATATACTCCAAGATTAGTGCGTATCAATTTTCCTGCCCCTTTATTTTTGGAAGTATAATATCTCTGCATTTAACAGTTTTGAACCATGAGTTATCACACTAAAAAAAAATTTATTTGAATTTGTAATAGATTTACAAGGTTCAAACTTCAAATCGTACAATATACAGAGAATCTTCCCGCTCTATCCCCAGAAAACCCTGAAACAAGGTTCTTGTTTATCAGTAAAAGAAAACACATGTGTGCGAGTACACATGCAGCATGCACGCACACACACTCACACACCACACAAACATATGCTCTCTTCCTGTTTACACAAATGAGCTTTTCCACCTAACAATATACCATGGAAATCTTTCCATAATCTGTACTTACAGAGCTTACTCATTCTTTTTCTTTTCAACAACAGCACAGTATTGTATAGCATGGAGGACATGCCAAATATTTTGGGCAGCTGTCACACGAAATATGAGCCTTTTCCTTCTTTCTATACTCTACTCTCACATCTCATTTGACAAACTGCACTGTCCTTTCCTTTTTCTGCAAAAACCAGAAATTTGAAGTCCATGCAAACTGGTATTCAGTAAATGTTTGTTGAATGAAAGAAATGATGAGACATTATGAATACATTAATAAACAATTTAAAAAGTCCCTGCCTGGAGCATTTTATTAGCTACTCTTAAATTATCATGGAAATGTAAAACAGGGAGATAACAAATTAAATATATGATATTTTCAGTATCTACCTTTGGCTAGTAATTTAAACATCTCTACTTTCTATATTCTGAAAACATTTTATCAGCACTTTGCATGCATAGGTACTAAATAAAAGTTGAATGAATGACCAAACAGGAGAAAGAACATATCCTTTAGTGAGGGTAGTTAATTATCAGTGAAATGAACAAATGGCAGATAAAATAAAATATTAATAATTAAGACAAAATAAGTATTTTAATTCTTTACTCTTGAAACACTGCACATGCACTTTTCATTGAGCTCACCCATTTGTTGAAAAAGGAGACAAAGCCATATCCCTTAGATTTTCCTGTTGCCATGTCTTTTACCACTCGGGCATCTCTGCAATCAGAACAATCAGAAGTTTAGGTTTGCAAACTCTCCTGTAGATATCAAGTGAGAATTTTATACACAACTCATTTTCATGTTTCATCTTCATTAAAATAAACCTTTAATGCAAATTCACCTTTTATTCTATAAAATTTATCATGTATTAGCAAATGAGGCTTAATTTTATAAACATGCAAATCAATAACTTCTTAAACATGTATGTATACATTGTAAAAAAACTGCCTCCCATTTCAAAGTTTTAAACTTTTAAATATTAAGCATGGTGAAGACAGCTATTCAGATGAATTACTTAACCACTTACAGGGTTGACAGGCACATTAGATGAATGGCTTTCTTTAACCATGCAATTTATAATTTGCTATGTGATACCATATACTACCTAATCATTAAAAAATTAAAATAGAAAACTGGAAACTAAGAGAATAAAAGACTTGTATATTCCCTAAATTAAGTAAATTATTTTCTCAGATCAATTCATACCCCCCCTTTTGGACTATTGGTAAATTTTGAGAACTTGACATTTTCAGAAATGTTAAATCATTGAAGAAAAAACTAGACACACACTTTAGTTTTAAATTATATATGCAAGGACTTTATACTGAATTTTAAAATAGCAACCATATAAGATTGATTGGAAACTACAAGATATAAGAGCAAAATTTTTAAAAGTCAGAAAGTAAAAAAGCACGCCAACATTTATCCATTGTGAACTGTAGCTTGTAGTTAGCCAGGGCAATTCTGTCCATTCTTCAGAGATACTCTGCAAAATAACCAGAGCCCTATTATTTGAGATTGAGTAAAAAACCCAGCCATGATAGCTAAAACTCCATACCTCAAAAAATTGGACTCAAATTGTGCTTCACAGGCAATCTGCTTTTAAGTTAGCCAGGTATGTCACAATGCTTGTTCTCTCAGGACACATGAACAAAACAGGCACTTTCACAACAAAAACCCAAGTCAGAAAGCCATGCAATATAATTTTGTATTCAAGTATACATAAGCATATTTTGATAAATTTAGGAGTGATTTATGAAGTGTTTAAGGGTCAAAATGACAAAGAGGTAGTGGTAAAAAAAGAAAACTAATGCAAGTCACTTCTTAATATATAAAAATACTTATTATCTGTATGGTACACATGCATTAATATGGTAGTTGATTCACTTCTATACCAAAACTTGTTAGATTACCCTAACCTCAAGGAATAAGAAGAGTTTACTATACAGAAAGTACTATACTCTTTATACTATTTACTGTGTAGTATCTTCTATAACTCACTGTTGTAGGATCTCTATTGAGACTATCATAAGAACCTTCCAATATATAGTTATCAACTGATCTCCTTTAACAAAAAACAATCAGGAAATGATGCTATCCTACTGGAAATGGTTCTTTTAAATGTAGGAACACACTGTTGGGTAACCTAAAGCTTAAACATTATTTACATATTACCTCAACTGAAAATTATAAAACTTATGGAAAGGCCTTACTAGAGAAAAACTAATATACATTAATAATCATAGTTGGTCATAATAAAATCTGCAGACTATAATTATGATACCAACATATTTAACAAAAAGAAATTATTAATCCATGATTAAAAAATCATGAAATTACTAAAATTTGAATGTCATTTAACTTAAACTCACTGATTGTTAAATAATCTTTTTCTAACCCCAAGCTAAAATTCCCATGTTTTCAGAAAAGTTACTTCAATCGAAATTAAAGCATTTAATAAAATAACTATTTACTCTGTTAAAATATTTAAAAAATTTCTTCCTAGAGTTGTTTCAGGAAATGTTAGCCTTGAAATACATTTAATTCTTACTTATTTCTGAAAGGATTCTCTAAGGAAGCAGCAGCAAATATCTAGACCACGGTTCTTTAATCCTTTTATGGTCCTATGACTACTAAGAAAATAAACTTACAAAGATACTCTCCACCAAAACGAAAACAAACACAACACTTTGCATACAGAGATTTATAGAGACTTTGAGAGGCCAAGGGTTAATACCTCCCAGTCTAGATATTTGAAAGAAAACTAACCATCATCAAAACCCTAAGACAAATTAAAAGGAACAATCAAGAAATTAGAACTTATTTTCCTAATCAGTTCTCATAAAGAAAAATGTCACCTAACAGAAGAGTCCATTTATAAACCATAATCTGGCAACTGCCTCTAAACGTGGTCCCTTACTGTGCATGTTCATCATCCTACCCATGAACTACAGCTCTTCAAATGAAAACTGTCCCAAAAATTCATCACCAATACTATTGGCATTTACTTTTCTCCTCACCTCATCTTTGCTTTTGGTCTGTTCATCAGACCAAACCAAAGCTGTTTCCTTTATGCTTCAATTAAGATAACTTACTACTCTTCTAGCTGGAACAATAATAAAGCAACCAGAAACCCTAAAAAAAATTCTGTTTTCTAAACAGAATTACATGATTACATGTAAGGAAGTACTATTATCAAATTATTATACTTACTCTATTATGGCATGTTTTTCAAAATATTAAAGTTCTTTTATGATGAATACTACCTTGAGTGAGCTATTTACAAAGGGCTTAAACTGTATGATTAATAATAAATGCAAGCAGGACAGAGCTTCACAAAAAACTAAAAGGTATTATTATTGTTATTGTTGTTAACAGTAACAACAACAAAAGGGTAGATTACCTTGGAATTAACATTTAGTAACTGTTTTGGGGTTCAAATGAGGTTTCTTTTTGTTAAAATATAGTAACAAAAAATGCATGGTATCATAGAAGTGCCAAAAAGATCTAAATTCCTTAGTCACAGCATAAGTTCACTAAAGATTATGACCAAGCTAGCAAGACATTTACAAATGAAACAGTATGTAGAATAGTAAATTTGTCTCTTAAAAGTTAATGCTAATTGAAAAAAAGACTAAGATAATTGAAGACCAAAGATTTATTTATCAATGGGAAAACAATCTTTGGCTCTTAACTACTTGAATAATCTCTAAACATGCAATACATTACACATTCAAGTGTTAAAATTAATGTCCAAAATTCACATTAAATTCTTGAAGTACTTCTAGATAAGATTGTTTCTAATTAAAAGTATTTTACTTTTATCTTCTGTTACTTACGATATTCTTCCAAATGGCGCAAATGCAGCTTTTATATCTTCAGTTGTAATTTCTGGACTGAGATCACCAACAAAGACATGGAAATGATCTTATAAGGGGAAGGAAGGGGAAGTGAAAAGAAAAATAAAATTTTAGAATTTAAAAATACTAAAATGTATTCAATAAATTATTCTTAAAATAATTTATGGATTATAGTAACATACAAACAAAACACTATCCTATATCTATACAAATCCTATCAATTTTCAACATAATCAGAATGACAATACAGGAAAGACTCTCCTAAAGACTGATATATCTAACTGATAGTTATATTTCTGCTTACAGCCAATTATTATACTGGTATAAGAAAATAAACTAATAATATATAACAAGTTTTGAAAAAAATTAATGGCTTAATTACCATTTTAATAATAATTATTTACATTTAATCAGTTTACCACTATATTAAAGCTTTACAAATTATAATAAAATAGTGGTATTGTGAGTTACATAGACTAGATTTGCCTCAGTTAAGACAATTCACTGAAGCTAGCTACATGATATACTTGGTTTAACCATATTTTGTGAAGAACAAGCAAAGAAATACCTTGCATTGCAACAGTTTGATGTTAAAGTATTTGACAGTTTTCTCAAAAGCCAACAGTTTTGGTTGCCCAGACATTACACCATTCAGTTTATGTGAATCCATGTGCATGTGAACTAAGACTGAAGGCAACAGAATGAAAACAGTAATCCCTTCACTTTATTAGAGCCATTAAAAAAGCATTGGAGAAAAATAACGATCCCATGTGAAGTTAAAAAAAAAAAAAGACAATGCTCAAGAAAAGAAACACTTAAAAAATACAAAATAGTTGGATCAACACTTTAAAATAGACATATATATTAATTTTGACAAAGTATATTTGGAAAGAAAAGTTACCCCTACTTGGCAGGCCTTAAGCAACATACTGCGTTGCCATTTGGGAAACACAGTTTCTGGAGCAACTCAAGCAATCTGAAGATCTGGATATGGAGCACAGACTGTGACCTCAAGGAAGCAGGGTATCTTGCCCTTTAGTTGGTGAAAGTATTTCTAAGGCATCAGCTGCCTCCAAGAGGGTCAGAGAGCTTGAAATAGCACCAAAGTAGTGGACAAGCCACACTTGGTCAACACTGGGAAGAAGGGGGAAAAATATTGCCAGAGAGACAAATAGAAATACGACTTCCTCCCTCCCCACTCCCCCCAATATCAAACAAACAAAAAAAAACTTCAAGTGGTTAGTGAATACCCTTTCAAGAGATTTCATTTTATGTTTAAGAAGATACAATTACCTTGTGAACGCTGTGTGCTGACAACGGTACTACCTGATGACAAAGATTAGATTTGTTCTTAAATTTATTAACACAAACACATTCAATCATATCTTAGGATAACGATCAAAACATTACTGCAAACATGTATGATGTTTATATGCTTTACAATAAAACTACTGTGCACAATAAAAACAAACGTTCAAAGAGTATAAAATATACTTACTGCTTGTATCTTTCTTTTGACTGCTGGGGGTTGTTGCCCAATTCACTTTGACTTCCTAAAAAAATGTTTCTACATTTATATTCCATAAAAATAAAGCTCAAAATCAGATATTACAAGATTTTCATCTATATACATACAGGAATGTGTATGTTTGAGATGAAATAGATACCAGTTCTGGTCACAGTTTCTCATCTTTTAAACTACAATTATGCAAATAATGTTGTCAAATCATAATCTTACATACTTCTCTGTTGACATTCAACCAACCTTTCTTATCTAAAGTACCAATGAACTTTTGCCTTTTATACTCCCCCATTAGTAGATGTTTCATCCAAGCTTGAGTAATTCAACAAATATTTTAGTATTTACCATGTGCAAGGCACCATGAAAAATAAACATGCCCTCTAAAATATTTATCCCACTTTTTTTTTTTAGAAAAGGTGCAACCCAACCGGCCAGTGTGGCTCAGTTGCTGAGCGTCGACCTGTGCACCAAGAGGTCACCGGTTCAATCCCCAGTCAGGGCACATGCCCAGGTTGTGGGGAGCATACAGTAGGCAGCCAATTGACCTTCTCTCTCATCGATGTGTCTCTCTCTCCCTTCCTCTCTCTCTAAAATCAATAAAGAAAAAAAGAATTTAAAAAAGAAAAGGTGCAAGCTGGGCATGTGCCCTGACTGGGAATCGAACTGGGACCTCTCAGTCCATGGGATGACACTCAACCCACTGAGCCACACCGGCTGGGCTATCCCACATTTTAAATAATGAACATGATCTTTTGCTATAAAGTGAATACATAATGCTTCTAGAGAGGAAACAAGCCCAACTGGTGTGGCTCAGTGGATTGAGCATTGTCCCATGGACTAAGAGGTCCTAGTTCGATTCTCAGTCAGGGCACAGGCCTGGGGTTGTGGGCTCGATCCCGAGTAGGGGGCACGTAGGAGGCAGCTGATGCACATTTCTCTTTCATGTCAATGTTTCTATCTATCTCTCTCCCTTCCTCTCTCTCTAAAAAAATCAATAAAAACATTTAAAAAAATAAATAAATGTAAAAATGAAACAAAATTATGTAACTTAAAATTTCTAGTTCAAGTCACCTTTAATTATGATAGCTTACCTTACCCATTATCTTCCGCCCATTCATAGCAGCTAGTGCTGCAGCTGCATGACGATGCTCATAAAACTCCACAAAACAATATGGATCATTTCCAGCTGTCTGTTGAAGAAAAAAACACAATGGCCAACATTAAGTTTTATATTCCTATTTCCTTAAAATTATAACATCTCATTACCAGGCCATGAAAAAGAGAAGGTCCATTCAACAAGTAAATCTTTGGATAAGGAAGTAAACACTTAAAAATGAGCTATTTTTAGCCCTGGCCGGTTTGGCTCAGGGGTTAGAGCGTTGGCCCAATGAGTCGCAGGTTCGATTCCTGTCAAGGGCACGTACCTCCGTAGCAGTTTGTCTCGGGCCCTGGTCGGGGTTTATGCAGGAGGCAACCAGTCCATGTGTCCCTCTCACATCGATGTTTCTCTCTCTCCCCCTCCCTCCCACTCTATCTGAAGATAAACAGAAAAATATCCAAAGGTAAGGATTAAAAAAAAAAAAAAAAAAAAGCTATTTTTATAGAAAGCTATCTTCATCAACAAGTTATACTATATTACTATATATAATTTCATCTTTTATTAATGACTAAGTGTCCTAATTATGGACAAATGATCTAGCTACATTCTCCCCATCATCATATAATACAATCTTTTCTTTAAGCTACAGAGATTAAGTTTGACTAGAACTCAATGTTCTCAAGAATTGCTATTGGCTTTTCTATTCCCTGTAGTGTTACTTTTTATTGCTATAAATATACATATATTCATGCTACCTCCAACTTAATAAACAGCAGGAGATATCAACCAACTATCTTAAGCTTGTTTCTAAATATAAATAGGCTCTAAAGCCTGCCCAGTGTGGCTCAATGGACTGAGCATTGTTCCATGGATTGAGAGGTCCTGGTTCAATTCCCGGTCAGGGCACATGCCTGGGTTTCGGTCTTGATCCCGAGCAGGAGGTGTGCAGGAGGCAGCCGATCAATGTTTCTCTTTCACCTCAATACTTCTATCTATCTCTCCCTTCCTTTCTCAATAAAAAAATCAGTAAAAACATATTTTTAAAAATAATAATAATAAATAGACTCTGAAAATTTAAGGGGTTCTCTGGTAAGTAAAGTTTTATAATAGGTTATAGAATCTGACATCATTTTTTAGCTGCTTAGTAGTCTTTTAAAAATTCCCTCCTCTTTTCTGCTGGTGTTCCAAGTAGTTGACATTTGATGATACACGAAGCCTGGATGTTTTATTTTAAATTAAAGAAGAAAAAACACCCAAAGTTTTATAACTATCAGTGCAAAATACCAAACGACCTCATAGACCATTTAAAAATTATTTCTATAATCTCCTAAGCAGGGATGTTAAAATAGGGAACCAAAAAATTAGAATGATACTAGAATAAAGATACCATTTTGTTTCAAGCACAATTAGTAGCTTTAAAAAGTCATTAAAAATGATTTTTTTTTTTTTTGCTGTTAATCCTCACCAGAGGATATATTTTTCCATTGATTTTTAGATAGAGCAGAAGGGAGGGAGGGAGGGAGAGCGAGAAAAACACTGATGTGAGAGAGACACATTGATTGGCTGCCTCCCATACGACCCCAACCAGGGCTAGGGATCAAACCAGCAACCCAGATATGTGCCCTTAACAGGACCAAGCCCACAACCCTTAGATCAGAGGGTCGGTGCTCTAACCACTAAGCCATACTGGCTAAGGCTAAACAATTACTTTTTAAATACCTAGTAAAAAGAGAGAAAAACTGGAAAACAATAGAAAAGAAAGTAGCAGATACACATATATGATTTTCTTTCTTGGGGAAAAGAAAACCAAAAGAAGAGACCATGAGATAAAAGCTCTCTCTCTCTCTCCCTTTTTAATATTTTTATTGATTTTTTAGAGAGAGGGAAAGGCAGAGAGAGAGAGAAACATTGATGTGAGAGAGAAACATCAATCAGCTGCCTCCCGCACACCCCCTACTGGGGATGGAGCCCGAAACCTGGGCATGTGCTATGATCGGGAATCGAATGTGGACCTCTCAGTCCATGGGACTACGCTCAATCCACTGAGCCACACCGGCTAGGCAAAAAAGACTCTCTTTAGCATTGTCTTTCCCATCAAAAAAAATTTTAATGTCTTTTTTGTATATATTATGATACAGGGCTAACATCAATTAGATAAATTAATTCAATGTTTTTTCTATACATTAAGGTCTGATAGATGATAATTGCCATAATGCAAGAAAAACTTGAATCATGTCCTTTACAAACAAAGTAAAAAACATTTCACAGTTTGTTATTTTTGACCCAATGTCCTAATATAATTATAATAAATTAATTTCTAGATTAGCCTATCAACTGATATCGCATATAAAATAAACAATTCTGATGGCTCAATGCACCTTAAAAAAGAGAGAGAGTGTGTGTCTGTGTATTTCTCATTTGCTCTAGAAATGATTAGTTCTGCTCTTCTTTCTTTAATAAAACAAGTTAAACTCAGTGGCCAAAACTGATTCACTACAAATTCACTAAAATCTCTATGAACTCAGACTATATAAACTAATTTGAGAGTTCCTGCAGTAATGGATTTAAATAATGCATATAAAAAAGAAGAAAGTTAACTTAAGTAAAATACCCTTACATCCATAATCATTTTGCAGTTTTTACAAGGTCCAATCTGGCTAAAGAGCTGGAGAATTAGAGCTTCTGTCACATCTCTGGAAAGGTTACCGACATACCTGAAACACAAAGAAGAACATTTACCATTTTCAATTTGCTTCTTTTGATCAGTTTCTAAAGTTGGTTACTGAAAATGAATTTAGGGACTTGGCTGGTTTGGCTCAGCGGTTAGAGCGTCGGCCTGCAGTACAGAGCGACCCAGGTTCGGTTCCTGCTAAGGGCATGTACCTTGGTTGCGGTTTGTCCCCAGCCCTGGTTGGAACGTGCAGGAGGCAGCCACTCGATGTGTCCCTTTTGCATCGATGTTTCTCTCTCTCTCTCCCTCCCACTCTATCTGAACAAAAATGGAAAAATGTACTAGGGTGAGGATAAAAAAAATAATAATAATAATGAAAATGAATTTAGGAATAGGTAGATCTTTACCTTAAACTACACTATTTGGGAATAGCTTATAAAAGTTTGCCAAAACTTTAAAATATCTTTCAAAACAGATGTAATATTTGCAATCTGCAAGTATATTAGACACTGCTAGTAGAGGGGAAGCTAGTGTGTGTTTTTAGTCAAGGTGTTGCAAATTAAACCTGTTATTTCTAAGTTCCTAGGCTTACGTTAAGAAGGTATGCTTTAAAAATCTCTCAAATAAATCATTAGATATAAAGAACATTTTATATACAATCAACCCTGGAAAGCTTTGCAATTATTTCTACTACAGTATTACTAAGAACATTAAAATGTCCTCAAAAAATTTTCTTTCTCCTCACCCGAGGATATTTTTCCATTTATTTATTGATGGATTGATTATTAATCCTCACCCAGGAATATTTTTCCATTGATTTGTAGAGAGAGTGGAGGGGGAGAGAGAGAGAGAAACACTGATGTGAGAGAGACACATTAACCAGCTGCCTCCCGAAACGCCCTGACCAGGGCTAGGAATTGAACCTGCAACCCAGGTATGTGCCCTTGATTGGGAATCAAACCCGAGACCCTTCGGTCAGCAGGCCAACACTCTAACCACTAAGCCAAATTGGCCACAGCTTCCATTGATTTTTAGAGTGTAGGAGGGAGAGAGAAGCATCGAGAGAAAGACACAATTGGTTGCCTCCTGTACATGCCCTGACCAGGGCCCGTTATCAAACCTGCAACCCAGTTACATGCCCCTGACCAGGAATTGCGCCCAAGACCCTTGGGTGTGAGGGCTGGCACTCTAACCACTGAACAACACTGGCCAGGGCAAAATGGCCTCAATTTTTTTGTTAATCCTCACCCAAGAATATTTTTCCATTGATTTTTATTTTTTATTTATCTTAATCCTCACCTGACGATATTTTTCCATTTATCATCAGATAGAGTGGGAGGGAAGGGGAGAGGGAGAGGGAGAGAGAAAAACATCGACGTGAGAGAAACACATCAACTGGTTGCCTCTGCATCACCCTGACTGGGGCCGGAGATCCCAGGTATGTGCCCTTAACTGGGAATCAGTCTCGAGACGGCCAGGGCAATGTCTTCAACTTTTAATTCATGATGTCCCTAACACTGTCCAATTTAGGTATACTTTGGTTTACACAATAAACTTATTTCTGAAAAATCACAGGTAAATAATTTATCAGGTGTTGTAAATGCTCACAAAGGGATGGAAAACCTTTCAATGAATATCACTGATCAGTGGATGTGGAGGAGTAGAAAGATTCCAGGAGGCCTTTAACAGTATGAATTGGTGACAAGCAAACTTAACTAGTGTAGTGTATTACAAGACCACATGACTGGTATAATCTTTATTTAAAGAATTTATAAATAAATTTTCTAAATGGGATTTTGAAACGAGATTAACTCTAGACATGTTAAAGGTTTATCACTTTTGAAATCAGAGAATGTAACCTCTCAACAACCGTAGTTTCTCATTCTTCTGCCAAGAATTCTTCAGAAAACGTGTTGAAAGATATGGACTCTTCCCAGAAAAATAAACATCTATACATGTCAGAAAGCATGAATTCAATTCCTTCCTTCCATTTACCTATTCAACAAACATATACTGAGTGATTACTATAAAGGCACTGGAATAGGTGAAAATGGAAAGGGAGACGTACTGAATCTATCAAGTAGAATAATAATACTCAAAAATGCAAAATCAACATCTACTCAACAGCAATTTTTCCAGAATCGCAGAGTATTACACCAAGTCCTTGTTCTGAAAATCAATAATTAAAGAGAAAGAATTAAGCATTTATCTTGCTTTTTAAGTAGAAATTCCAGTGTAGTGTAATCTAATAGCTCTAGTTGATGAGGGAAAAGCTCTTCTTTGACTAGAAAAATGCTAGTCAATAAATTTAGACAGACCACGTTAAATTAACTATGTGTAAGCTCTATGGGTATTATACTATGAATATTTGAAGGGTGCCAAAGTTATCACATAGATCACTCAACTGAGAAGGGAAAATACTCTTTAAAAAAAAATACATTTTTACTGATTTTTTTAAGATAGAGAGGAAGGCCCTGGCCGGTTTGGCTCAGCGGTTAGAGCATCGGCCTGTGGACTAATGAGTCAGAGGTTCGATTCCAGTCAAGGGCACATACCTCAGTTTTGGTTCATCCCAGCCCTGATTGGGTCACGCAGGAGGCAACCAGTCGATGTGGCTCTATCACACTGCTGTTTCTCTCTGTCTCTATCTCTCTCTCCCTCCCTCCCACTCTATCTGATGATAAATAGAAAAATATCCTCGGGTGAGAAATAAAAAAAATAATGGAAGTGCCATGGTCATGAAAGGTATTTTCTCATATTAAAGGAGAAAAAAAAGAGATGTAACTAAATACAGAGGTATCTTGGAATGGATCCTGGAATAGGAAAAAAAGACTTAAGTAGAAAAACTGGGAAACTGGAATAAAGCTTGTATTGTATCATGCTAATTTCTTAGTTTTGATAAATATAGCATGGTGATGTAAGTTGTTAACATCAAGGGAAGCAGGGTGAAGGTTATATGAGAACTGCACTTTCTCTATAACTCTTCTGTCTATTCTCACTTGACTCTCGTACCCTTAAGAAGTCGTCAAGATTGCAATGTCTAAATGAAAAAAAAAAAGTTTCTTCCAGGGTGGAGTAGGAGATGGATGGAGGGAGGTAAAGGTGAGGGAGGAAATGGGGGACATATGTAAAACTGTCAACAATAAAAATATATATATTTAAAAAATGACTCTTCTGAAAATTTAATTCCAACATCTATGTACTTGGATATAGTTAGATAACCTAATAACAAGTGCACAGTATTTAGGGAACGTGAATTTTATCATTTACTCTTTGCAAAATTGTCTAAGATTTTCTGAGAAATATTTTGAGTGACATTAACTAGTATGAGGATGTGAAATTATAAAACAAACAGCCTGGCTGGTGTGGCTTAGTGGACTGAGTGTCGTCCCATGGACTGAGAGGTCCCAGTTTGATTCCCGGTAGGGGCACATGCCTGGGTTGCGGGCTTGATCCCCAGTGGGATGTGTGAAGGAGGCAGCCGATTGATGTATCTCTCTCCCTTCCTCTCTAAAAAAAGAACAAAATCAATAAAAACAAAAACAAACAAAACCCTACTTTAAAAAGCACCATGGGCCCTGGCCGGTTTGGCTCAGCGGTTGGAGTGTCGGCCCGTGGTCCGGAGAGACCCGGGTTCGGTTCCCGCTAAGGGCATGTACCTCGGTTGCGGTTTTTCCCCGGCCCTGGTTGGTCGTGTGGGTGGCAGCCACTCGATGTGGCCCTTTCACATCGATGTTTCTCTCTCTCTCTTCCTCCCTCTCTCTCCTACTCTATCAAAACAAAAAATATCCATCCTCGGGTGAGGATTTAAAAAAAAAAAAAAAAAAAAAAAAAAAAGCACCATGGGGGCCCTGGCCAGGTGGCTCAGTTGGTTAGAGTGTCATCCTGATATGCCAAGGTTGTGGGTTTGGTACCCAGTCAGGGCATAAATAAAAGCAACCAATAAAGTAGAACAACAAATTTATGTTTTTCTCTCTCTCCCTCTCTCTAAAAATAAATAAATAAACAACTAAATAAAGTACTATGCTCTGTATTACCTTTACATTTATTTATTGTTTTAAATATGTTTTTATTGGTTTTTTTAGAGAGAGAGAAGGGAGAAAGAGATAGAAACATGGACTAGAGAGAGAAACATTGATCGGCTGTCTCCTGCACGCCCCCTACTGCGGATCGAGCCTGCAACATGCGGCATGTACCCTGACTGGGAATTGAACCAGAACCTCTCAGTCCATGGGACTATGCTAAATCCACTGAGCCACATCTGCCAGGCACATTTGTTTATTTGATGTAAGCTCAAGGAGCCTCTATCAATTAACTCTACATACAGCAGTTTAGAGAAATGCTTTTCAAAGGAAGTTACAGAAACAATTTACTCTCAGCCTTAGGCACCATTACAGTAAACTATAAGTAACATATATAACATTTTCATATAAAAAACAAAACAAAAAAATCAAGGGACAACATCTCTTTTTCTTCCTTGTGCTAATACAAATACCCCATTATATTGGTCTTTTCTTTTTAACAGTAAGTTAATCACTAATACCTATCTCAAATTTTCAGAAACAACTTAACAATGTTAGTACTTTCCAAGTCTATTCACTAAATAAACAGGAGTTTGAGACAGAACACCCAAATTTGAAATCTGCAGATTCTTTTTTAAAAAAAACTTTTTCTTTATTGATTTTAGAAAGAGAGGAAGGGAAATGGAGAGATAGAAACATCGATGAGAGAGAACATCAATTTGCCGCCTCCTGCATGCCCCCAATGGGGATTTGGCCCACAACCTGGGCATGTGCCCTGACCGGGAATCAAAATGGCGACCTCCTGGTATATGGGTCGATGCTCAGCCACTGAGCCACACCAGCCGGGTTGCATCTCTCCCATTTCCCTTCCTCTCTCTCTAAAATCAATAAAGAAAAAAGAAATAAAAATAAAAATATTTTCAATGGAAGCCCAGCCAGTGTGGCTCAGTGGACTGAGCATTGTCCCATGGACTGAGGGGTCCCAGTTCCCAGTCGGGGCACGTGCCCAGGTTGCAGGTTAGATCCCCAGTGGGGGGGTGGCGGTGCAGGAGGCAGGCGATCGATGTTTCTCTCTCTCTCTAAAAAAATCAATAAAAACATATTTTTAAAATATATATATTTTCAATGGAAGATAAACAAGTTTTTTAGTTGTAGACTAGTCCATACTTTACAAAGTTAATTCTCAATTTTATATATAAACGTTCCTTAGTTGTTTCATACTCTGTCACATATTATTCTGTTTCTAAAGCCAAAAGATTTCCTATTAACAGCATGAATTTAAGTTACACTTTTAGAGGATTAATTTTTTTTCTTTTTGGCCACCAAACATCTTCCTTCCTATTTTTAGAAAAATCCTCATCCTAAGGCAGAGCCTGACTCCTCTACAGAGGCTGAAAAGCCTAGATATGGTTTTGTAGTGTACTTTGTATTTGATCTAGAGATATCAGTCCTGAACATAAGGAAAAAGAAGCAGAGTTTGAAGATAACCAATTTTGGTGGCAAATAGCAATGAGTCCATGTGCAGTGAATATGGTCCTCAGTGTACTCCATACTAGTATATTTTCTAGCATGGCCTGTGGCTTGATTAGGACTATGGCCTAACAGTTCTCTTCTTTCCTGAACATTTTCTAAGACAGGTTCCATAACCCTCCTGCAAATTTTGTAGTGTCCTTTATTTTCTTAATAAATTCCTTTTATGATTAATTTTTTTTTTACTGCTGGCATTTAAGAAAATCCTGATAGACACAAAAATTGATCCTCAGCCCTGACTGGTTTGGCTCAGAGGTTAGAGCGTCAGCCCATGGGTTCAATTCCCAGTCAAGGGCGTGTACCTGGGTTGCAGGTTCGATTCTCAGCCCATCAGGGTCATGTGGAAGGCAACCAATCAATGTCTCTCTCTCACATTGATGTTTCTCTCTCCCTCTTCCACTCTATCTAAAAATCAATGGAAAAATATCCTTGGGTGAGGATTAAAAAAATTAAAATAAAATATTTTAAAAACCTGCCATAGCCCGGCCGGTGTGGCTCGTGGTTGAGCGTCGACCCATGCACCCAGAGGTTGCCGGTTTGATTCCTGGTCAAGGCACACATTGGGGTTGTGGGCCCAGTTCCCAGTGGGGGGCATGCAGGAGGAGGCCAATCAATGTTCTCTCTCATCGATATTTCTATCTCTCTCTCCCTCTCCCTTCCTCTCTCTCTAGAGTCATAAAGAAAAAAAAAATCTGCCACATGTTGGTATGGGACCAGCCAGTTCCATGCCTCCACTCCTCCTACCAGTCTCAATGTGGCTTCTTCTTAAAAAAACAAAAAATCGATACTCAGAGCAGTTATAAGCCAACGTTCCCTAACATGATGTCTATTGGACTACTAAACAAAATTGTAATTTTCTTACATTTATTATTTTTTACTTTTCAAAATGTTTTGGGAATAACATTAAAATATCCCTTTTTAGCTGTTCCATGGACTTCTTGTTAACAGCATGGATTGAAGTATCCCATGTTATATCACCTCTGAGATCATATATCAATCTGTGCAGAACGGAAAGTAAAAACAAGAGTAGAAGAGAATTAACTTTAAGGCAAATAGACTTCAATAAACTAAAAAATGTCTTCCTGCCCTGGCCAGGTTAGAGTGTCATCCCCCATACACCAAGGTTGCAAGTTTGATCCCCGATCAGGGCACATACAGGAATCGACCAATGACTACGTGAATCAGTGGAGTGACAAATTGATGTTTCTCGCTCTCTCTAAAATCAATAAATACAGATTAAAAAAAAATTAGTTAAAAAAAGTTGTTGTTCTGGCCGGTTTGGCTCAGCAGCTAGAGTGTCGGCCTACGGACCAAAGAGTCGAGGGTTCGATTCCGGTCAAGGGCACGCACCTCGGCTGTGGTTGGGTCCAGGCCCTGGTCAGGGTTGTGCGGGAGGCAGCCAATCGATGTTTCTCTCATATCGATGTTTCTCTCTCTCTCTCTCCCTCCCTCCCGCTGTATCTGAAGATAAATGAAGAATATCCTCAGGTGAGGATTAAAAAAATTTGTCTTCCTTGGACAATTGGATAAATGAATATAAACTATATATCAGTTAAAAATATTATATCGCCCTGGCCAGTTTGGCTCAGGGGTTAGAGCAGTGGCCTATAGAATGAAGGGTCAAGGGTTGAATTCCCGGTAAAGGGCACGTACTTGGGTTGCATGTTCAATCCCTAGTCCCCACTGGGGTTGTACGAGAGGCAACCAATCAGTGTCTCTCTCTTGTACTGATGTTTTTCTCTCTCTCTCCCTCCCTCCTTTCCACTCTATCTAAAAATCAGTGGAAAAATATCCTCAGGTGAGGATTAACAAACAAACACATAAACAAAAAATATTGTATCAATGTAGTCTCCTTAATATGAAAATTGTATCATGGTTATATAAGAAAATACCCTTGTTCTTAGAAAATACATGTTAAAGTCGGCCTAAAGTGTAATGTCTTCTCAAATGGTTCAGAAAAAAAAAAAAACCTGCATTCTCAGAATTATTTTTTAATATTTGGCTATTAGCAACTGGTAAATCCACTAGAAAGTTACTTAACTCTTCAACGTACTATTTTTGTTACTTTTCTGTAGGTTTTTAATTTTTCGGAATAGCCTTGCTGGTGTGGCTCAGTGGATTGAGCGTAGTCCCATGGACTGAGAGGTTCTGGTTTAATTCCCAGTCAGAGCACATGTCTGGGTTGCAGGCTTGATCCCCAGTAGGGGGCATGCAGGAGGTTGTCAATTGAGGTTTCTATCTCTCTCTCCCTTCCTCTCTCTCTAAAAAATCAATAAAAACATATTTAAAAAAACATTTTTTTTTTTTCAGAATAAAAAGCTACCTGAGAAGATTCAACGGAGGAAGTCACCAATGTTACTAATGAAAACTTGACATTCTGCCAGGGATAGGATTTTATATCAATTTAATAACATATTTTTGAAGTTGATAACTACGTTCAAACAGGTGTAACATTGGAATCTAAAACGTTAAAAATATTCAATTATATTACTACAGCTCTAGAAAATTTAACATAAAGAAAATATTTACAAAACAGAATGCTGTATTCAGCTGTTTTGAGCCACAATCATTGTATAAAAACGGAGAATGTGATATAAGGCCTCTGTGAACATTTGAATGAAAAACATGAATAAATAGGTATTTAGCTAATGATAAGTTACATATATATATATTTGTTGTTGTTAATCCACACTTGAGGATATTTTTTCCACTGATTTTTAGAGTGAGTGGAAGGGAGGGAGGGGGTTGGGGGAAAGAGAGAAACGTTGATGTGTCTCTCAATTGGTTGTCTTTCATACGCGACCCTATGGGGGGGGGGGGGGGCGGGGATTGAACCTGCAACCCAGATACGTGCCCTTGACTGGGAATTGACTGGGAATCAAACCTTTGGTGCGCAAACCAACACTCTAACCACTGAACCACACCAGCTAGGGTAAGAAATGTTTATTCATACTATATATCTACTGTCTAGAACCATGCCTAGATGACTGTAAATGCTCTGTAAATATCTTTAAAGAGATAACTGCACTCACATAATTACTTTTGAATATTTGCAATTTGCTAGGAAATTATCCCATTTTGCCTGAGTTACTCTAGTTCAGGGGGGAAAAGGTGCATATCTTTTACTAACTAAAAAATTATGTAGAACAGTAAATGCTTATACACACACATATGCGTTTATATAGGCAAAAGTAGGCACACAGTTGTGAGTATGCTAATAATATTAATTATTGTATTATTTCCATATGAACTGTAAACCTACATTTGCCATATACACAGCGCGCACACACACACTATACACACACACACACTATACACCAGCATTCTAACTTTACTATTAAACAACTGTCTACTCTTCAAAGGATAGCCTGTTGCATGATAGAATCTTATGTTCTAATAAACATAATCTAATAAACATAAGATTATCAGCTATTAATCTTATGTTATTAGCTAGCATCATCTTCACTTGGAGATCAGAATATATATATATATATATATATATATATATATATATATATACATACACATACACACACACACACACACAGACCAGCCTGAACAAATGTATTTAATACTATGCCTGAAGACATCCTAGACATTCATGCTCTCAAGACTGTTCTCATTTTTACTTATATTTTGCAACAAACTATCTTTTTAAATAACTGAATTACACATTTGTAAATAAACCTACTTACTGTTGACTTCATTCTCACATCCCACATCCAATCCACTGGTAACTGCTGTTGCTCTACTTTCAAAATATCTCCAGAATCAATCCACTTCTCACAATATATTTTTTCTAAAGTACTGCTGGCAAGAAACTGAATATTGGCAATCTCTAATTTAACAAGGTGACGCTGAACACTCACTTGTTGCAAATGAAGGCATATTCTCTGAGCCATTTAGCTACCATCGGTGATACTGGGATACAGACTACATTTTACCCCTAAGAATGAGTAATATCTGGATTCACTGCTTGGAATTGTACCAGTTTTTAAAACAAATTTATTGATCACTTACCACAAACCAGATACTGTGCTAAGAACATATTAAAAGCCCCTGACTTCCAGGGTCATTAGAACAAACTTTTAAATTAAAAGTAAAAAACACTGATGGGAAAACTTAGTAATGAGCACCTACTCATATCTAATCAAGATCGGTCTCACTGGAAGAATGGGAGCTTTGGTTGAAGGCTGTGGAGGCAAAGAAGGAGACAGTAGGACATGTTAGAGCTTGGACTACTTTGGAAAAAGGATTCTTGGGTGGGATGTTCTAATTAAGTATACATGGCAAAATTAGTCATAAGTTAAGAGCTAAGAGCTGAGGACAGAAGAGTTGCAGGAAGATGAACAAAAAGGTATATGACCTTGGGTGACTTCAGTTCTAAGCTTAGCTTTTCCTCAGCTGCAAAACTGGACCCATTTACTGCAGAGTTCGAATGAGGATTAAACAAGGAGGTAAAGCACTTTACACAGAACCTGGCAAATCATAAGCACTCTACGTATTTGTAGAACAAAACCTCCTTCATTATTTCTCCTGCAATGGTTGGTCTCCTGTCCCCAAGTTATTAAACTGCTTTTGTAGAATGGCCTGAGAAAGCTGAAGTTGTCTTCATTATTTGATATTCCCAAATTAACATGCTAAAAAGGTTAAGATCCTGAATATTTCTTGCAGTTTCTGAAACTAAAAATTTTGAAATAATTTAAGAATTTTAAATTTGAAGACATTATAAAAGATGAGCGATGTTTAACTCAATATGCTGCTGGCTATCATACTTCTGGCAAAGAGGCAAGAGGAAAAAAAGGTTTCCATAAACTCTATGGGGGGGCTAATAGTTTTCTAGGTAGCATTCACCTACAGATATAATCTTTAAAAAAACAAAGGTCATGCACTAATTGATGCATCCAATTAAAAAGATACTTAAGGTAACTAACCTTATCAGATAAACCAGCAAAAAGTTTAAAGTTTAATGTTAAGAAAACAAGTGTGACTATTATTTCTCACAAAGATTACAAAAACAGAAACTTTCGGTGGAGAAAAAAATAATTGATTACATTGTACTTCATAACAACTGTTAATGTCTAGACAGAGTTGCAAAAAGAAACCTAAAATTGTGAGGCATAGAATTCTCAAACTGCCAGTATTTTAAGAATATAAACAAAAAAGCATGTAAAAAAAAACTCATCAGGTGTTTTTCTTTGTTTTTTCCTGAAAAGCAACAATGACAGAATCAACTCATCCGACCATACTTTGAAAAACAAAGGAGGATGCTGTGGGGGAAACTACACAACAAAGAAAATACCCCAGCTGAGATCATTTAACACTCACTGTAAAAATTCTCAGAGGTGACTAATTACGTTACGGCTTTTATCAATTGTTGTTTCATAAAAACTGCCCGCTCCTTCGGCAACATGTCAATCATAACAGCAGCAAGCGATGATAAAAATGTATTATATCTACCTCCCCTCAGCTGATATATATCTCCGGGTGAGAGTTCCATTTTTCAAAAGCAGTTTCAAAATCCTTAGTGTGTCTGGTTTTAGGCTTTTTGGTCGGGGGGTCGGGGGAGGGAGTGCTATAGAAGGGAAGCCAAAGAGAGGTTAAAGAAAAATATTTGGCTTTTTTCCAACTGGCAACTGCGAGAATAAAGTTTACCTCACTGAAAATGAGTATAAGCAGCCTCAAGAGAATTAATCAGAAAAACGGAATAAATAAAAGGAAGAGTTTCAGTTGGAAATCAACGTAAAATTAAAGGGAGTCGGCTGGACAGGTCAAAAGAGGTGAATGAAGAAGAGGGGGCGGGAAAACAGGAAAGCAAGGGACAAAAAGAAGGTTCGCCGAGTTCTAAAAAGAGGTTTGAATGAAAAAGTCTAGTCTCCAGGCCCGAGACCGCAGAGGGCAGGTGGCGAGGCCAAAGGCCACGCTGTGGTGTAAAGCGAAGGGATTAATTCCCGGGGTTGAGCCCCCACTCCCTCCACCTCGCCCTCTCACAGCCCGGGTCTCGGTCCCTAAGCATCCAGGTGTGCGCCAAGGTGAGGAAACCGTGATATCGCGGCGTCCACTGAGGACAATGGGCTGGGGAGCGGCGAAGGGCCGAGGCCTCCCTCCGGGACGACCACCATCCCGCCCCCCTCATCGATGCCTCAGACTCACAGAGTCTTGGGCATCTCGTCCTCCATGGCTGCTGCTGTCGCGGCGGCGCCTCTGAGTCCAGCTCCCTAACCTTTACTACCTCCCAAAACGTTTGAGTGGCTCTGGATGCAGAATAGCGGGATTTCTCGGCTGACCGGAGGTTACTCCGCCTCCTTCTTCGGCGGCAATTACACTAAACCGCCCGTCCCAGCGCGAACAATGAAGCCCCAATACAAGATGGCGGCGAACCGGGAGCCTAGGAGCAGCCAGCGAAGTGACCCGGACCGCGCAGGCGCAGAATAATCTTGCACTTTCAACCTTCCGGCCGCCAAGCGGCACCTCAATCCATAGGTTCACTTGTTGCGCAGCCGCCCCTGCATCCGACATTCGGCATGTCTCCGACTGCGCAGGCGCAAGGGTTAACTATTTCAGGACTTGCCTTTTTGTCTTTTGAAACTTTGTCTTCCCTTTCCAGATTCGAGTGTTTCAACAGTGAATTATGATACAGAAATTTTCATAAAAGTTAAAAATTGTAAATGTTTCCAGAGGAAGAAAGATTTTTTTAAAAGTCTTCATGTTATCTCGTGGCGGGAGCGAAAAGGGTTGCGCCGCCCGGGAATCGAACCCGGGTCGCAAGAATGGGAATCTTGCATGATACCACTACACCAGCGGCGCTGTCGGTAGGGAGCTGTGCTAAAATGTTTTAGGACTAAATACAAACGAACATTTGCTGTCGGGGGAGGAGGGATGATTTGTTTATTCATTTAAAAATAAAAGTCTGAGAGTTTATAATCTGCTATTTTTCGTTGATATGAGAAATAATTTGTCTTCTCGCATCCAAATACAATTGAATAGGTTCTTACTTTTTCTGTACAGAAAGGCTCAATTAAAATTTTTTTATTTAAAAAAAGTTTCCAGACAAAAACTTATAGACAACAGTATGGTGGTTATCAGCGGGAAGGGGATGGGGCAGGTGAAGGGTAAAGGGGGTCAAATATATGGTGAGGGAAGAAGATTTGACTTTGGGTAGTGGGCACACAATGTAATATACAGAAGATGAATTGTAGAATTGTACACTGGAAACCTATTAATTTTATTAACCAATGTCACTCCAATAATTTTAATTAAAAAAGCTATAATTTATATCTGTTAAAAAAATTTTTTCTTTATTGATTTTAGAGAGAGAGGAAGGGAGAGAAAGATAGAAACATCCATGAGAGAGAACATCACTGGCCGCCTCCTGCATGCCCCCACTGGGGATGGGGGCAAACCTGGGCATGTGCCCTGACGGGGAATTGAAGCTGTGACCTCCGGGTGCGTGGGTCGTGGCTCAACCACTGAACTACACTGGCCGGACGTATACATCTATTTTTTTCCCCCATATATATCTATCCTTAAAAAGTAAACATTTCATCAAGAATAATTTGTCTTGTTTGTATTAATCAGATTTTTGAGAGCCAGGAAAGTATTTCCAGATCTTTGCCTAATTTTTCTTTTTATTTGCATTTTTGTGGTATACTAAATGTACATTGGAAAATATTTTTTAAATAATTATTTAATGCAAATTGATCAAAAGAATCCTAAAACCAAATGAGTCAGGAGATACAAAATTTCAGTCCTTTTTGAGGGGAAGCAGAAAAATAAGAGCTCTGAAATGCGGTTTAGTGTACTCATTATGCATTTTGTATTGCATTTCAAAAGTTATGTGAAATTTTTTTTAAATATAGGAGAATGTGCACATCCAAAATGTGAACTTCAAAGTAGTTCCTTTACACTGTGATACTTTTGGATTTCCGTTTTTGGAATTGTCTTTAGAGTCTGTGGCACATTTTTTTGGACTTTATTTAAAGAGATGAATAAGACAAATGTTAATGGTGGGTAGTATTTTCTAACAGCTTTTTAATATAATTCACATAACTTACAATTTGTCTATTTAAAGAACAGTTTAGTGGTTTTGGTGTATTCACAGAGATTTGCAACCATCATCATAATCAACTGTAGAACATTTTAATCACTCCAAAAAGGAAACCCTTATCTATTAGCAACCAGTCCCTATTTCCCATCCCACCCCACTCTCCAGCCCACTAATCTGACTCTATAGATTTGCCTGTTTTAGACATTTCAAGTAAATGGAATCATGCAATAATGTATGTGGTCATTTGTTATTGGTTTCTTTAACTTAGCATTATGCTTTTTTGGTTCATCCATGTTGTAGCATGTATCAATTCTTCATTCCTTTTTGTAGCCAAATAAAATTCCATTGTATGGATATAGCAGAAGTCTTTTTTAAGCTTTAAAAACTTTATTAGATCTTTATTATTTTATTTATTATATATTTATTAATAAAGTTTTGTTGAAAACTTGATTTGAGTTTCAAAGTTGCAAAAGTAATACATGCTCACTGTGACAAGTGAAACAATATAGGTAAATAAGGAAAAGATTAATAATTCCTTCATTCTTCCTCTCTTGAGGTAATTAATGTTAACAGATTAGTCTATAAGCTTCCACATCTTACTTTATATGCATACAGATGCACATGTATATAAGTACATGGGGTTGTTTGTTAATTTAAAAGAATGTGGTTATGCTGTGGATATTTGCAAGTTTCTTTTCCAACTTAAACTTACATCATAGATGTTTTCAGTTCAACTAATACAGATCTAATTAATTTTTTAATAATTGCAAAATAGTCCATAGAATGAATGTGCCACAGATTATTCAATGTTAAATTGTATAAATGACCATAGATACAGTATTGATGGAAATTCAGGTTACTCCTTTTTTTCCCTACTACAAACAATATTGTAATAAGCATCCTGCACATATATTTTTATAACTTGATTCTTTTATTTCTGTAGAATAGATTCCCAAACATAGGATTTCTGAATTAAATAGTATAGCTATATATCTTTTTTTTTCTTTATTGATTTTTAGAGAGAGAATAAGGGAGAGGGAGAGAATGATAGAAACAGGGAGAGGGAGAGAGAGATAGAAACATCCATGACAGAGGACATCGATTAGCCACCTCCTGCATGCCCCCTACTGGAGACTGGGCCCACAACCTGGGCATGTGCGCTGACCAGGAATTGAACCAGCGACCTCTTGGTGCATGGGATGATGCTCAACCACTGAGCCATTCCGGCTGGGCAATATAGGTATATATCTTAATAAATAATTGTTTTTAGAAATTTTAGTCATTCACACCCCCACCAACAATATTTGAAAGTAATTTCTCGAGATCTCTGTCCACTCTACCCTATTTTCTCCTGCAGTAAGATGTTACTAGTCTTATTAATTTTTGCCCATATCATAGATGAAAAATAGTATCTTCTTGTTTTAATTTTAATTTGTCTAAACTACTACTTTAGTTGAGCATCTATTCATGTGTATTTTTTTTGACCATTGCACTTGCTTTCTTTTTTATGAATTGTGTATTCATAGACATGGTTCATATTTATCTTGAGTTGTTTATCTCTTTTTAGCGATTTGTAGAGCTCTTTGTATGTTTGTGATATATACCACAATCTTGTTGTCTGTTTTATTAGTGGAAAACTTTTTTCTCATGAATTATTTTTAAAAACTTTTAAAATTCTTTAGCCATCTGAAAATGTTTGTTTTATGTAGTCAGATGTGTTTATATTTTCTTATATCACTTTTGAATTTCCTGTCTTGTCTAAGACAGATTTAATATCATTTAGAATATTTAGAATAAGAAAGAAGTGAGATGTGAACAAGTAAAATGGTATAAAAATGAATTTCTTCAAGGTAGTTTCAAAGAAGGAAAAAGGCGTGGAGCAGAGACAGAATTATAGATTTGAGTGTTGTCAAAGATAAAGCCAAACACTAAAATTTAAATTTTAATCATAATATACTATTACAATGGGGAAAGGAGTACAACATGAACTGAACTTTGATTTATGCAGAGGTGACTTGGCCCTTTCAAGGAAGAATGAAGAAATAGGGAGGGGATGAGCAGAGGCTCAGTAAAGTCAAGAAAGTGAAAGATAATAAAAATTGAGAATGGGAGATCAGAGTGTATCAGTTAGGCTCCTACAATCCCACAGAGACTGGGACACAGGGCTCTATCTTCATGTGTTGGGTGGAGCAAACAGTAAATTATTTGGGGAACCTTGAGTTTTCTCAGACAGGCACTTTAAGGGGAGTTAGGGTTATTCCAAAGAGGCAGTTCTGAGCTGTTAGAAACTATGTTAGTACTTTGTTCAAGTCTTTATAGGCCAATGTTGAGGCCTAGTCAAGAAGAGGGCTCAGAGGAGCGGGGTTAGAGTTTGGTGAAGGAGAGAATCTTAAGTGTTTTGCTTTCTAGGGAGACTGCTTTTTTGAACAGCACTCTTTGAATAAATGTTTGTTACATTACCTTATTATTACCCTTCATATATGAGGTAATATCTCCCCCACCCCCTACCCTGCATGATGTTTAAAAAAATCTTTCTGAGTTTCAGTAGCAGTATTATTTTAAAAGGGCAAGAGTGGAGAATAAGACAGCGTTCGATCCACCTCCCACTTCTCCCACTTTTCATGTCTTTTACACTCTCTTCACTGTGTCCTTTCACTAAACTTTCCCAAGGTTTCAGTAGCAGAAATGAAATTTTCCAAATATAACACTTGTGTTAAGGTTATTTACATTCTCAAATCTAATTAACCAACAGAAATTTATTGAGGGCCTAGTAGGCTTAATGCACTTAGCTGTTGTGGGCATAATGCAATTTGAAAATAGGAAAGTAAAAGACACGCATAGTTTAGTTCTTTCTTTGTAATTTCTAGATGTAGTGCAAAAGAGGACTTAATCTTCATATTTTCATGTTCTTAAGTGGAAGTGTTTATTTCTTGTAAGACTTGCATCTTGTTCCATTAACACTTCCACTCCCCCTTTCTTACTCTGCTCCATTGGCCTCCTTGCTGTTCCTTAAATGCACCAGACATTCTTCTTGCCTGAAAATTTGCTCAAATGCCATCCTACTCAATGAAGCCTACCCTAACCATTATATTTAAAATTGTGCCCTGGCTGGTTTGGCTCAGTAGTTAGAGCGTCAGCCTGCGGTACAGAGAGACCCAGGTTCGGTTCCCACTAAGGGCATGTATCTCGGTTGCAGTTTGTCCCCGGCCCTGGTTGGTTGTGCCAGTGGCAGCTACTCCATGTGTCCCTTTCACGTTGATGTTTCTCTCTCTCTCTCCCTCCCACTCTATCTGAACAAAAAAATGGAAAAATGTCCTCAGGTGAGGATAAAAAAAAATAAAATAAAATTGCAACCCATTACAATTCCTCATACATAATTTACTTATTCTAATTATCATCTGTCTCCTTTCACTAGAATGTCAGCTTCATTAGAATAAATATTTTTTAAAATTTGTTTTGCTCACTGATTTTTTTTCATATCCCGCCATTTAGAAGGAACTCAATAAATATTTGTCCAATGAATAAATGCTTTTCCCACTGAATTTTCTACTTCTTTTCTCCAAGTTCAATCTTTCTTTCTTTTCAGTATCATTTATTTTTCCTAGAATCTGAATACAATTAACAGTAGCAAGACAGTGCTCAATACTATTTAAGACTCATTTTAGGTTCTTTAAACTACGAAGTATTTGTAAATGTGAATTCATATTCCAGTAAAACTGGAAAACTAAAATTTGACATACCAACACATTTACTCAATATTGATGTTAACTACAAAATTTTATAAGTAACACGTGGACTTATAACAGACTTTGGCCTTTATAAACTAGCTTACATATAAACTAAGTTACTCTTTGCTTATTTGTCCTAACCTATTTAATGTTGCACCAACAAAACCCCTCCTATAGCTTTTACTATGTAAACAGATCCCTCCCCTAAGACAAAGTGAACAAAAAAGTTCCCACCTAGAATAAAACCTTAACAGAATTATCCAATTCTAAAGTATCAGCAGATATAACACCAGAAATAGGTTATGGGCAACTCTTAAGTCTTTTACCTAAGTAGTATAATAGAAAGTTACAGTGTTGACCAAAGGAAGGAACACACAGGTTCAAGGTTGTGGGTTTGATCAACCAATGAATGCAAAAATAAGAGGAACAACAAATCTAAGTTTTTCTCTTCCCTTCCCCTCTCTCTAAAATTAATAAATTAAACACACACACACACACACACACACACACACACACACACACACACACACACAGGTTTCTCATTGTTTTAATGGATCTCAAAATTCAGTGACATTCCTGGCTGGTGTGGCTCAGTTGGTTGGGCATCATCCTGCACACAGAAAGTTTGCCGGTTTTTTTCCCAGTCAGGTCACAAGCCCAGGTTTCAGGCTTGATCTCTGGTAGGGGGTATGCAGGAGGCAGTGATGGATGTTTTGCTCTCACACTGATGTTTCTCTCTCGCTCTCTCCCTCTCCCTAAAATAAATAAATAAATAAATAAATAAATAAATAAATAAATAAATAAATAAATAAAAATTCTGTGTCAGATTTTTGGTCAAGTTGTTTCCATTAAAAAGTACTGATTTTAAAAACGAATAACTTAAAAACTGTCACACACACACACACCTCAAATGGTCCACAAAACATTCTCCTTTCCTTCTTAAGGTTGTACGATGCATTGTAACCCTCACCAGTCTTTTACTATTAAACTTAAATGGCCAATTGAGACAAACAGTTCTAAGACTGTTCTTCCGCTACTAAGACTGGGGTGGTAGACATTGGGGATAATATTTATTTAGCTTTCTGGGAAGACTTGATGACTTTGCCAGCTCTGGCCGCCTTCTTGTCCATTACTTTGATTATACCCCCAGCAACTGTCTGTCTCATGTCACCAATAGCAAAATGGCCCAGAGGAGGATAGTCAGATAACCTCTCAGTGCACATGGGCTTGCCAAGAACTATATCAATGATGGCAGCATCACCAGATTTCAAAAACTTTTGGTCATCTTCCAACTTTTTCCCAGAATGACAATCTATCTTCTCCTTCAACTCAGCAAATTTGCAAGCAATATGAGCTGTGTGACAATCCAGCAAAGCTGCATATCCAGCACTAATTTGCCCTGGATAGTTCAGGGTAATCACCTGAGCTGTGCAGCCAGCTGCTTCCATTGGTGGGTCATTTTTGCTGTCACCAGCCATATTGCCACAACAGAGTTCTTTGACGTACACGTTCTTGACACTGAAGCCCATGTTGTCCCTAGGAAGAGCTTCACTCAAAGCTTCATGGTGCATTTCAACATGATTTCACTTCAGTTGTAATGCTGACTGGAGCAAAGGTTACCACCATGCTGGGTTTGAGAACACCAGTCTCCACTTGGCCCACAGGGACAGTACCAATACCACCAATTTTGTAGACATCCTGGAGGGGCAGACGCAGGGGCTTGTCAGTTGGATGAGCTGGTGGCAGGATGCAATCCAGAGCTTCAAGCGTCGTGGGTGGGGTATTTTAATTACAGAGATGGGATCATATAGTACCCATCACTCGGTCACCCATTTTCTCACTTTCCATCCCTTGAACCAAGGCATGTTAGCACTTGGCTCCAGCATGTTGTCACCACTCCAAACAGAATTTGGCACAAATACTACTGTTTCAGAGTTGTAGCCAACTTTTTTTAATGTAGAGGCTGACTTCTTTAACGATTTCCTCATAGCTCTTCAGGCTGTAGGGCAGCTCAGTGGAATCCATTTTGTTAACACCAACACTCAGTTGTTTCACTCCCAGTGTTTAAGCCAGAAGAGCATGCTCATGGGTCTGGCCATTCTTGGAGATGTCTGCTTCAAATGCACCAACACCAGCAGCAACAATCAGGACAGCACAGTCAGCCAGAGATGTGCCTGTAATCACGTTTTTGATAAAGACTCTGTGTCCTGGGGCATCAATGATGGTCACATAATACTTGCTGGTCTCGAATTTCCACAGGGAGATATCAATGGTGATACCATGCTCACTTTCAGCTTTCAGTTTATCCAAGACCCAGGCATACTTGAAGGAGCCCTTCCCCATCTCAGCAGCCTTCTTCTCAAATTTTGGATGGTTCTTTTGTCAATCCCACCACATTTGTAGATCAGATGGCCAGTAGTGGTAGACTTGCCAGAATCTACCTGTTCAATCACCGCGATGTTGATATGAGTCTTTTCCCTTCCCATGTTGGCTTTGATTTAGTGGTGTTTTTCACACCTGTGTCTGGTGGCAAACCCATTGTGAAAAAGCTTCATCTTTCTTTTAGCCAACATATTTTCTTATTTTCTCCTTCCACCTATACTGTTCTTCATGTTCATATGTTGATTTTAATTTTACTTTTTTTGGGTGGGTGGGTGGGTGGGTGGGGTATTTTAATTACAGAGGTGGGATCATATAGTACCCATCACTCGGTCACCCATTTTCTCACCTAACAATACTGGGACAATAGTTACAGGTTCTACATTCTCTTTAATGCTTGTATAATGTTCCACTGTATGTATGGGTACACTACTTTTTCACTCCCTTCTCCTTGGACCAGCCCATCCCAGGTCGCCTTCATTTTTCCTTTCACGTAGCATCATTTACCCATTCATCTTGTACCCAACAATCCCTGGAACATAGTGATCACTCAGTAAGTAAGTATTTGGAGCTCCACTGGTCTGTTTTAGACAGGGATTAGCTGTGTGCATTGTTTGAGAGGGAGCGATTAAAGTGAAGAAATAGGTGTTTCATCCAAACAGATGGGAAGGAAGGAGAACTGGGTGAGCTTCTTCTGGTGCCTTTGGCATCTCGTTGAGGCAGGTTGGCTTTTCGGAACTCCGGGAGGGATGGGTGGAACTGGGGTGTCAGGGGCGGAAGCTGGCAAGGGGCGAGCCTGGGCGGGGCCCGGAGGGGCGAGGCCGGCCGGGGGGCGGGGCGTCCAGAGCACACAAATGCGCAGCCGTGGGCTGAAGCTCAGTCGGGCGCTCCAGGTCTCCAGAGTGCTGCGTCGTGGGAGACATGAGTCGGACAGCCGGGGAGCTCGTCCCTTCGCTTCTGGGCCTGTGGCTGCTGTTGTGCAGCTGGGTGTGCCCGGGGAGCACCGAGCTGCAGGCCCCGCCAGATAAGATCGGTAGGCGACAGTGGGGCGGCGCGGAAGGAGCTGCGGGAGTGCGCCCTGCGCGGGGCGGCCGCTGCGTAGTGCACCAGGCCCCGCAGCCGTGCCGCCCGCCAGGCCGCGCGGACCGAGCCCTCCGCGCCGGCTGCGCTCTTCCCGGCTCGCGTCTCAGTGTCGCTTTCCGTGCCGCAGAGACCATGCCTTTCCAGCCGTGGAAATGTGCCCACTTGAGGAATGGGCCGTGGAAGGGGGAACCCAGGCGGGCGGGCGGCTTCCAAGCGTCCCTGCAGCCCGCGTCTCGGAAGCCTGGTGGTAGGGGGAGACCGAGCTCCCTCTCACTGCCTTCCCCTGCTGCTCCTGTGGGACGCCGGTCTTCTGGGTTGTCTTGGAGCGACGGGCGGCTTACGCTCTGCAGATGACAGGCGCGTGCGGGCTCAGCACACCGAGCAGTCAGTGCAGACAGGCTGACCCCGTCCGCTTCCCTTAATAGGGTTGAACCGCCCCTCTCCGCTTTGTTGCGGTCGGCCTGCTCTCAGAGGCCCCTGGCTTGCACGGTTTCCCTGCCTAGGATTACTACACAGCTGAAATAATCCACTCCCTTTCTAGTTTCAGTCGTTTTGTTTTTTGTTTTTTTGCTTCCTATTGGCTTTGTTTTGCTTTGTTTCTTATTCCCTTTAAAACTTCGTTGGGATCATTAACCTGTCTGCATTAATGAAACAACAAATCTAGGCAAAATGGCGGCCACTTCATTTAAAATGCGTGCTGGAAAGACCCACCTCCTCTGTTCCCATGAGTTGGGTACAAAGAAGGTTGTGCAGGCCCATGGGTGCCTCCACAAAGAACTGTGGGACTCTTTGGGCATCTGGCAAAATAAATCTAATTATTGTCCATTTGTAATTTAATGTACTGCCCCTTTTGTCTGGGGGCAGTGTGTGTGTCCAGATTCAGAATTCTGTCTTCTCTGCAACTGTCACTGGCCTACCCTTATCCAGGCTTCCCTAAATTGTTGATAGCAACAGTCTTAAGTAACATCCGTTATTGCTTAATGGACTTTCAAAAACAACAAAACTCACAAAGCTGGTAAGAGGGAAATAAACTCTTCCTTTTTTCACCCCATAGCGATCATTGGAGCTGGAATTGGTGGCACTTCAGCAGCCTATTATCTGCGGCAGAAATTTGGGAAAGATGTGAAGATAGACCTGTTTGAAAGAGGAGAGGTGGGGGGCCGTCTGGCCACCGTTGCTGTACAGGGGCAAGAATATGAAGCAGGAGGTTCTGTCATCCATCCTTTAAATCTGCACATGAAGCGTTTTGTCAAGGACCTGGGTGTGTAATTTGGCCTGAGAGATACACAGCTTTCTGTGTGACTATCCATGACTATTTTTATCAGATAGGGAATTGAAACTTTTCCACCTTGTTAATTGTCCTTTACAGACAAGTTGGTGAAACTATTTTCCTCACTTTCCTTCTAGCAGTTGGTACTGCCTTAGGAGGCATTCTCCTGTAATGGGACACTGGTTATCAGTATCTTAAGTTACCTAGAATTACAGCCATGGGGTGGGGGGCGGGGTGGGGATGGTTGCTGTTGTCAGTTCTTCAGCCTGTGGGTTTCTGTTGAATCAAAGACTGGTTTGAGTTAGCAGAAACCTAGTGTGCTCATTTTATGTTTGGGGAAATGAAGCCCAGGGGCTGAAGTGTCTGGCTTAAAGTCACTTAGGAAGCTGTGGGTACAGACATGTGCTTAGGAGGTGGGATATCTGTCTGACTACTTCCCTACCAGCAGAGGAGCTGGACAGAGGTTGTTAAGGGAAATCTTGCAGGCCTCTGCAGGCCCTTTATTCAAGGAATATTGGGTAATATTGGCCTCCTTCCAGTTATCTGAAATATCCAGTTATGCAAAATAGTATTTGACCAGGACTAGGATGCCTCCTTTCCCTTAGCTACCTTCCACATCTGTGGATGCTTCCTGAGCCTCTGTTTTCTCCAGGAGTACAAATGTATACCAGCAGCAATTTATGCTGCAAAGATTCATGCCTGACATTTCTGTTTTTAAGTTGAATTCAATTGGTACTCTGGCTTTTTCCTTGGACTTTTTAGACTCTTTAGACTAAAAATAGCCAGTCTGATTTGGATATTATCTGCATGATCATCTGACCCACCTTTTAGAGAATCTGCTTTTGGACAGTGTAGTGAGTGCATAGTGTATCATATCACTATTCTAAAGATAGAGCTCCTTTAATATGTCCTCTGAGAACTGGGGGAATCCCAGAATTCACTCACTTCAGAGTGTCCCCAGTAGCTTCAGATTACCTTTCATTTGATCAGCATAGAAACTACTGACTTGGCTACCCTTTCTCTGTTTTTGCAGGTCTCTCTACTGTTCAGAGTTCTGGTGGCCTAATAGGGGTCTCTAACGGAGAGACTCTGGTGTTTGAGGAGAGCAGCTGGTTTATAATTAACATAATTAAACTAATTTGGCAGTATGGATTTCAGCCCCTTCGAATGCACATGTGGGTAGAAGATGTATTAGACAAGTTTATGAGGTAATTTTTTCCCCCTTCCATTTAACCTAAGACGTTTTAGATGATCGTTAGGAATTACGGTTTCTTGGAACAGTTCTCTACCTAACTGCAAGGCCTATTTGTTAGGCAAAATGTTTTGTATAAAATGTGTAGACCATTTATCCACTTGGAAATTGAAAGGGTAGTTTATTTTTGCTTCTGAAAATGTATTTTGCAAATGCTTGTTTAGTGTTGCTGGACACTCAAATGCTCCACAAATAGTAACTTCTTGAATTCTTACAACAGCTCTCTAGGTAGGTACTGTTTATTAGCTTCTTTTTACAGATGTGGAAGGTGCAGGCATGGAGAAGTTTCAAGTGTGCAAATATACCCACCTGTTAGTGGCAGAGCCAGAATTTCTACCTAGGCAGGCTGATGCTAGTCCTCACTCTTAATCTCTGCCCTGTGCTGGTGTTATGTATTAGATAAATGAGGTCATGTGTGCAAGAGCTTGCAGAAAGGATCGGAAAAATGAACTTTAATTGTGACATGATGTTTTAGTGAGTCAGGAACTTGAGATAGGGTATCAGTTCTGTGCCCTAAGAATTTAAGATGTTAAATTCCAGCAGTGACCCGGGGAGTGACAATACAGGTGCCTCTTTTTCTTTATGTTTTTCTGTATTTTCAAAATTGCGTGTATGAACGTGCATTGCTTTGGTACTTAGGAAAAATAACATAAAATAACCAGTCTACTTTGAAAAATGCAACCTATTTTTTTAAGGCTATTGACGTGCTAATTTTTATGCTTGTTTTCTTTTTAAATTTTATTTATTGATTTTAGAGAGAGAGGATGGGGAGGGGGGAGAGAGAGACAGAGTCATCAGTTGGTTGTTCCATTTATTATGCATTCATTGGTTGTTTCTTGTATGTGTCCTGACCAGGGATGGAACTGCAACCTTGGCATATGGGGATGATGCTCTAACCAACTGAGCTACTGGCCAGGGCTGGTTTACTATTTTAGATGGTGGAGATATTCAACTTGTAAATGTTATTAATATTTCATTACTATGACTTTTCCAGTGTAATGAAATAATTATTGAAAAGGTAAAATTACATGTCATATGTGCCTGTTACGTAACAGGCACTATTCTAGGTCCTGAGGATGTTCAACCTGGAACATGTCCCTGCCCTCAAAAAATATGCATTCTAGTAGACAGACAAGCAATAAACCAGTAACTAAGAAAAAATATATAGGCGTGGGGACCCGGGGCTGTGGCTGACAGGAGGGAGGCAGGAGGGTGGAGCCAGGCCCCGGCAGTGGCCTTGGAGGCTCTGTGGCTCAGTGGCTGGATCGGGTGCAGGCCGGAGTTCCGGCACAGGAATTGCCTGGGCGATCTTAAGGTCCCGGCAGCCACGCTGGGGACCCAGTAATTTATAAGCTTAAAATTAAATCTGGTTCTGAACAAATACAGCTCTTTTATTTGAGATAAAACATTTTGAAGACTGAGGCCGTGGGGTTTTATTTTTGAGGATAAAGGAAATCTTTGAGAAAGTGTATTTTATAGAGCAAAAATGTAAATCCTGAGACTGAATCTCTACAGGGTCTGTACAAGGGAATAGATAGATGTTGGTGTGAGCATTTGCACCCAGTTAGCTTGAAGAGTCTCAAATGGACCCTACCACTGAGAAATCAAGATGGCAGTCCACTGTGGGGAATAGAGGAAACTTGATTAATGCCAGAGTGCTCTGATAATACACAATCAAGACAGGGTTCTTTTAACATGGATTCCAGGAAATGAATGAAGACAACAGGGTTCTTACCCAACACAAATGGACAATGGATTTGACTTTCTAAAGACTTTTTGTATCGTTAAAATAAGTCCATTTTTGACAGCTGGAGATGAAAGATGGCAGGTTAACAGAGATGATAGTTTGTATGCCCAGAATTTTTTTTTGATTTGTATGAATATGACCTCGTGGATTGTTAACTTGAATACAATTTCTAACACTTAAAACAATATATATAGAATTTGTGTAGAGACAGTCAGTCACTTTTTGAAGAAGGTAGGTATGGGCATGTTGCTACACACTCAGCAGGAAAATCCAGTTTCAGTGGCATCAGATGCAGTGCCACCTGTATGTATCATTTTCTTTTATTTTACATTAATTCATTTTAGAGAGAGAGAAAGAAACCAGTTTGTTGCTCCATGCATTGGTGCATTCACTGGTTGATTCTTTTTTCTTTTAAATTTTTATTTATTGATTTGAGAGAGAGAGAGAATGGGGGGGAGAGAGAGAAGAAAAGAGAGAGAGAGAGAGATTGAGAGAGATTTGTTGTTCCACTTATTTATGTATTCATTGGTTGATTCTTGTTTGTTTGTTTTGTTTTTTGGTACGTGCCCCTAGCGGGAACCGAACCCGGGTCCGCAGGCTGACGCTCCAACTGCTGAGCCAAACCGGCCAGGGCCATTGGTTGATTCTTGTATGTGTCCTGAGCAGGAATCGAACTGGCAACCTTTTGGTTCACAGAACAATGTCCAATGACCTGAGCCACACTGGCCAGGGCCCTAATCTTTTTTATTTACTTTTTTCCTTAATACTTATCATCCTCTAAATTATGTAACTTACTCACAGTTATTTGTTACCTATTTTTCCTACTAGAACACAGGCTTCATTAGGGCACGGATTATTTTTTCCTCTGTTGTATTGATCTCTGCATCCTTGAACATTGCATGGATCAAAGCTGATGCTCCATAAATATTTGTTGAGTGAATAAATAAGTGTTAAAGGTTATATAAATGTGTTTTGAAAAGAAAAAAAGCTGTATAAACAATCTGATTAGCAGAACCTGCTAGTTACTCACATGTCTAACATTTTCGTAAATATGTATTCTAATGCAACTAGTATTGTAAAACAGTTAAAATGCTCAGTGTTTGTATGGTGTATGTTGTCTCATGTCACCGTCTAGGAGGCTTTACTTAGGATGCTTGCTTGAGTGGGGTTGGGGCTCAGGTGGGAGGAGGTGGGGAATCATTTTTAAAAAAATGTATCTTGTGCCCTGGCCGGTATGGCTCAGCAGTTGGATTGTTGGCCTGCGGACCAGAGAGTCCCGGGTTCGGTTCCCGCTAGGGGCACGTACCAAAAAAAAAATGTATCTTGTCCTGGAGTGTCGGCCCGCAGACTATGAGTCGAGGATTCGATTCCGGTTGGGGGCATGTACCTCGGTTGCAATTCAATCCCTGGCCCTGGTCGGGGGTCCTGCGGCAGGCAACCAGTCAATGTTTCCTCTCACATAGATGTCTCTCTCTCCCTCTCTCTCTCTCTCTCTCTCTCTCTCTCTCTCTCTCTTTCTTTCTCTCCCCCTCCCTCCCTCCCTCCTTTCCTCCCTCTCCTTTTCCCCCTCCCACTCTATCTGAACAAAGATAGAAAAATGTCCTTGTGTGAGGATTTATTTTTATTTTTATTTTCTTATTTTATTTTTTTATTGATTTGAGAGAGAGAGGAAGGGAGAGAGAGATAGAAACATTGTTGAGCGAGAACATCAATTGGCCGCCTCCTGCATGCCCCCCACTGGGGATTGGGCCCAAAACCTGGGCATATGCCCTGACCAGGAATCGAACCGGCAACCTCTTGGTGCACGGGTCGACGCTCAACCACTGAGCCACACCAGCCGGGCTTGTGTGAGGATTTAAAAAAAAAAAATCTTTATTGTTGTTGAAAGTATTACAGATGTCCCTCCTTTTATTCCCCATTGAAACCCTCCTCCTTGCTCCTCCCACTTCACCATATTGTTATCTGTGTCCATTGGTTATGCATATATGTATATAAGTTCTTTGGTTTATTCCCCCGCACCCTACTAGGTTTGTCTGTCTGTTCCCTACTTCCATGTCTCTGGATCTGTTTCGTTTGTCAGCTTATTTTGTTCATTGTATTTCACAGATAAGTGAGATCATGTGATAGTTGTCTTTCTCTGACTGGCTTATTTCACTTAGCATAATACTCTCCAGGTCCCTCCATGTCATCTCAAAGGGTAAGAGATCTTTCTTTTTCACAGCTGCATAGTACTCCATTGTGTAAATGTATCACAGCTTTTTTACACTCATCTACTGATGGGCACTTGGGCTGTTTCCAGATCTTAGGTATTATAAATAATGCTGCTGTGAACATAGGGGTGCATATATTATTTCTGATTGGTATTTCAGGCTTCTTAGGATATATTCCTAGAAGTGGAATCACTGAGTCAAATGGCAGTTCCATTTTTAGTTTTTTGAGGAAACACCATATTGTTTTCCATAGTGGCTGCACTAGTTTGCATTCTCACCAGCAGTGTACTAGCGGTCCCTTTTCTTCATATCCTCTCCAGCACTTGTTGTTTTATGGGAATAAGTTTTTATAACATCATATATAAGTTACTTTTGTCATGCTGACCATTAGCCAGTGGTCACTCTACATTAGCCACTCTTTGTTTAATGAGATATTCAGCCTATTAATTTTCTAGAGAACTCAGTTCATCCTACTTTTTCCAAGTTCCTAGTACCTAGAATCCAAATGATATGGTTGGAAGGAGTTATTTTAGTTTTTCAGTTTTGGCACTTACATTATTTTTCCCCACAAAAATTTATTTAACATTTTGTACACTACACTGGTAAACAGTAGGTAATATTGAAATGGTTATGACATTGTCCCCTGTTTATTTTGGAAAGTTGATGTAAAACTCTCTTTCCTTGATCACTGACAGAGATGTTTCTTTGGCACTTATTTCTTCCTCTTTTTCATATACTTGTTGTGCACGTATTACCTGTTCCTAACTGTAAGTAAGCTTGAGGAAAAGGAGCTGTGTCTTTCTCATTTTTGTATCACTTCATTTTTTTTTTTTTCCTGGTAACTTTATTTATTTTTTTATCCTCACCCGAGGACATTTTTGCATCCATCGTCCCAGCCAGGATGTCATGGGGGCAGCAGTCCAGAAGGTGACTCTTGCAGACTCGGTCATCTGTAAACTTCACCCTCTGTCTGGTTTCATCTCGGTTCGATGAATGTGAGGCTTTTCTGCAACTCCCTTGCAGATTGATGTAGGCAGGCAAAGATACACTGAACCATCCTGGGCCCTCCCCATGAGCTGGTCCAGCAGGGCCCACATCTGCGCCTGGGCAGACATGGTGGCCGGCGGGGATGACAGGGACGTCTGCGACGAGTCCTCTCAAACCAGTGGCCGCGTTGGCCTTGAGCCCACTCGGTCCTTCCCTTCGCGGGGGAAGTCTGTATCACTTCTAATCTGAAAAATTATGTATTGAATTACTGCATGAACTAATTTACGTGGATGTTCTTTTTAAGTCCATAATGTCCAGAGAAATATCAGGTGATATTTCCTAAAAAATAATACAATGTAGTATATAAATGATGAATGAGCAGCATGGGTGCTAAGTTTTATAGGACTTTTGGAGATGATATCACTGGACTGAGAAGTTGGGCAAGACTCTGCAGAGGAGGCGTGATTCAAGCTGTGAAGGAAGTGTAGGTGTTCTGTGTTTAGGAATGGGAAGTGTATTCCAGTTGGAGGGAAGAGGTAGTACAATTTTGGGGAATAATATGCAGAGCATATTTAGAGACCAGTGAATGAGTCAGGTGTGTTCAGGTGGAGGGTGTGTGTGTGTGTGTGTGTGTGTGTGTGTGTGTGTGTAGGGGGGTTGAGGGTAGAGGGGGCAAGTTGTGCTTGAGACTTCTACTTGTCATGTGATTTTTCAACAAGTTATTTCATTTTTTAAAAGATTTTTGCCCTGGCCGGTTTGGCCCAATGGTTAGAGTGTCGGCTTGAGGATCAATGAGTCTTGGGTTCGATTCCAGCCAAGAGCATGTACCTTCATTACAGTTGGTCCCCGGCCCTGGTTGGGGTCGTGTGGGAGGCGACCAGTTGATGTATCCCTCTTACGTCGATGTTTCTCTCTGTCTCTCCTTTTCTTTCCCCTGTTCTCCCCCCCCCTCTTTGTGAATATAAATAGAATATCCTCGGGTGAGGATTTAATTAATTAATTAATTAATTAATTTTTTTATCCTCACCTGAGGACTTTTTTTTTACATTTATCTTCAGATAGAGCGGGAGGGAAAGAGGAGGCAAGAGATAGAGAAAAACATCGCTGTGAGAGAGACACATTGACTGGTTGCCACCCACACGACCCTAACCAGGGCGGGAACTAACTGCAACAGAGTTATGTGCCCTTAGCAGGAACCGAACTGGGCCTCTCTGGTCTGCGGGCCGATGCTGTAACCGCTAAGCCAAACTGACCAGGGTTTGGGTGAGGATTAAAAAAAAAAAATTAAAAATGTTTAAAAAAAAAAGTTTTAAAAATTGATTTTTAGAGAGGAAGGGGGAGAGAGAGAGAGAGGTGAGAGCGAAACATGATGCATGATGGGCTACCTCCTGCACTCCCCCTACTGGGGACCGAGCCCACAACCTGGGCAAGTGCCCTGATTTGGAATGGAACTGGCAACCTTTCGGTGCACAGGTTGATGCCCAACCAACAGCTACACTGGCCAGGGCTCAACAAATTATTTTATTACTTCTACTTTGTTTCTTTATCTGCAGTTAGAGCAAAGGAATTAGAGTTGATGTGTTTGGCTCTAAAATCTGTGATTTAAAAAAAGGTCAAAAAAATTGTCAGGACTTTATTTAGTAAGCAACTGTAAGCAGGATGTATTTTGAATAAGTGAATAGATTACAAAATGAAAAAGGTATTTTAGGGCTTCTGGGAGATTTATTGAAAGAAACTAGAGCCAGGTAGATCAGTTACTCATTTTGGTAGTTCAAATATAAATCCTGACTTGAGATCAGGAAAATGAGCATGAAGTAACCAGAGAGATGTTAAATTGATAAGGTTTCCTTCTTGGCTGGGAGAAGCAGAAAAAGAAGTGAAAATGTTTAGGTTTGAAACTGAATGAACTGAGAAGGACATGTAGGATATTAGGTGTGTCCTGTTATTTTTGTTTGGGATAGGGAGTGGGTGGAGAGGATCAAGCCTGGTGGAAAGATAGTTATAATTTTAGACATGTCTAAGTGTTACTGGAAGATAAAAAGATGAATGAGAACAAGACATACCCGCTTCTTTAAAGGTGCTTCTGTGACCATAGTAATGCCGATGAGTATATACAAAGGACAGTGACCTTCCAGAGGAAGCAAAGGGAGAGGGAGGGCTGAGAACTTCTGGGATACCTGGGGAAGATGGTGGCTGAGTTGTGTCTCACATGATAAGTAGGAACTCATCAGAGAGAAACATGAAAGTCAGTTTGAGTCTTATGATGCTATTTCCCTTCTTTATGCATCTCCTTACCCCTGTCTTGTTTGGTGTTTAATGGCCATTTCTCTTTTTTTTTCTTCAAAAGGATCTACCGCTACCAGTCTCATGACTATGCCTTCAGTAGTGTAGAAAACTTACTACATTCTCTAGGAGGGGATGACTTCCTTGGACTGCTTAACCGAACAATTCTTGAAACCTTGCAGAAAGCAGGCTTCTCTGAGAAATTCGTTGATGAGATGGTTGTTCCCATTAATAGACTCAATTACGGCCAAGGCACAGGCATCAATAGCTTTGTAGGTAAGCCACAGCTTGGAACAGTTATAGAATTGGTTCACAGAGGGGCTTACCTGATGTTATGATGACTCCTGACCTAAGCCATGAGTTGGAGAAGGCTACCTTTCTCTGTGAAACCTTAGACATTGTTGGCAAAATTGTGTAAATGTGCATTTTTATGGGGAGAGAGTTCTTAGCTTTCATTAGTTGAATGGTTCTCAATGGGGAGATTTTGCCCCTAGAGGCCATTTGGCAACGTGTGGAGACATTTGAAGCAGAACTCGCCTAATTGGGAAAGGAGAGTGGGTGGAGGGCCTCTTACAGAGTTAGGATTAAAACACATTTTTTTCCTACTGCTGACAGGGGCAGTTTCACTAGCTGGTGCTGATTCTGGCCTTTGGGCAGTAGAAGGTGGCAATAAACTTGTTTGCTCAAGGCTCCTTCAGGCTTCCAAAAGCAACCTTATATCTGGCTCAGTAATGTACGTAGAGGAGAAAACAAGGACCAAGCAGACAGGTGAGCTTGAATTTCTATTTTATTGTTCCTGATTTTCCCTGTAGAAAATAATTGCTCAGGGAGAAAAACCTATCTTCTTCCATTTCTCACTCGGTTCCAAATGATGAAATTTTAAATTGTATGAGTTGTACCATGTAGAAATATTCCCATATGTATTTAAGTGCAGTGGCATGACTCCTTGGATTTAAAAAATTTCGTCTCAAAAGTAAAAATTCCTTATTTTGTACTTATTGACAAGGTATTATTTTTGTTCTAAGTAGGAATAATTTGGGACAGTTAACTTCATGGATAAGTCTTTATTTTATATTTTTAGAGAGAGAGAGATAGAAACATCGATTTGTTGTTCCACTTATGTATGCATTCATTGATTGATTCTTGTATGTGCCTTGACTGGGGATTGAACCCACAACCTTGGTGTACTGGGATGACACTTTAAGCAGTGGATCTACCTGGCTAGAGCTTAAAGGACAAAGTCTTTAATTCCTTAGGATTATAAATTATTAAGAAGGTATAGAATTATTTTAGGAGGTGTAAAATATAGTATGTTAGAAACATTTAAAAAATGTATGCTTTCTTATTTCCTCTAGGAAACCCCACAAAGATGTATGAAATAGTCTACCAAACTGGATCTGAGACCCGTTCAGACTTTTATGACATCGTCTTGGTGGCCACTCCATTGAATCGAAAAATGTCTAATATAACTTTTCTCAACTTTGATCCTCCAATTGAGGAATTCCATCAATACTACCAACATATAGTGTCAACTTTTATCAGGGGGAAGTTGAATTCAACTATTTTTAGCTCTAGAACCTTAGATGAATTTGGTCTCAGTACACTCTTAACCACTGATAATTCAGATTTATTTATTAACAGCATTGGGATTGTGTCCTCTGTAAGAGAAAATAATCCTCAAGCATCAGCGGGTGGAGCTTTTGTTTGGAAGAGCTTTTCCCGAGAAACTCTTACTAAAGAGCAAATTTTAAAGCTCTTTGTGTCCTATGATTATTCTGTGAAGCAGCAATGGCTTGCATATCCTTACTATAAGCCTCCAGAGAAGTGCCCCTCCATCATACTCCACGATCGACTTTATTACCTCAATGGCATAGAGTGTGCAGCAAGTGCCATGGAAATGAGTGCCATTGCAGCCCACAATGCCGCTCTCCTTGCCTATCACCGCTGGTATGAGCACACAGATATGATTGACCAAGAGGACTTATATGAGAAACTGAAAACTGAACTCTGAGATAACACTTTCATTCCCCCCCCTGCTGGTTCCAAGTGGAATATCACTGGCAAAAAAGAACACAATCTGAACAGAGATGATTTTGAATCAGATATTTTGCCATTATCATTGTTTAATGAGTAATCCCAGTGAGTCATGAGAAAATACAAGGGTCTAAGTGTGAAGGTGTAACTATTGCATTTATGCCATCTCCAAAATTTTGTGTGTGTGTGATTTTGAGAGTACGTTTATTAAAGCTGGGGACAGTGAAACAAAGGAAGGACTTAGGGTAAGAAGAAGCAACTGGAGAGAGCCACGCTCTGCTTTGGTTCCCTAGAAACACAGAAGTGATTCAAGGCGGGGCTGCTGTTAGCTCACTGAAAAAAAAGAGAAAAGGGGCCTTGGAGATAGGTTCAGGGGGTTAGCCCAGGAAGAACTGCTGCTCCCCTGGTTGCACATCTCATGGGGACCCTTAGAGTTCAGGAGAAAAAAGTAAAGATGCATACCTGAGAGGGAAGAAAGGCATGGGCATGCTCCAGAGTGAGCCTGCGCTACAATTTCTTCACCCTTACCATCCTTCAACAGTGTTTTCCAAACTTGTCTGATTGTAAGACTCATCTGGAGTTTGTTAACAAACAGAATTCCCTAGCTTCTCTGGAGGTTCTGATTCAATAGGTCTAGAGGTGAGGCCCTGGATTTTGAACAAAACTTTAGAACATTTTAAGCTGAATGCTTGAGGAAGAACTTAGACCTACCTTTTAGTTGACTTAGTTCATTTGTGCTTTACAGCTGGATGTGATCTTTAGTTACTTAAGTGAAATTTATGGGAGCTAGTGTCTTACGCGTAGCTTTAGTAATTTATACCATTTTCAAAGTAAATGACTGAAGCCTTGACCTTTAGAATGGTCTTTTGATTCGTCTTTTTTTTAGGGGTGAAAAAAATCTCCAGTAAAATGCAAAGCAAATACAGGCTATTTATTGAAGAAATTGGCATTCTATTATCAAAACCTCACCTATGGAGCTTTGTTTTGCTTTTTTAATCTTTATTGTTGAAAGTATTACAGATATCCCTCCTTATTTCCCCCATTTACCCTCTCCCTCCTCCCTTTTTTAATTTTAAAAAGTACATTTTTATTGATTTTGGAGAGGAAAAGAGAGGGGGAGAGAGTAACATCAATGTGAAAGAGAAACATCAGTGGGCTGCCTCCTGCACGCCTCCTATTGAGAAATCAAGCCTGAAACCCTGGCTTGTGCCCTGACTGGAAATCGAACCAGCGACCTCTTGGTGCATGGATCAGCGCTCAGCCACTGAACCATACCGGCTAGGCTCACTTATGAAGCTTTTAAAGATACAGATAGCCCTGGCCGGTTTGGCTCAGTGGTTAGTGGGTTGGCCCAAGGACCAAAGAGTTAATGGGTTTGATTCCAGTCAAGGACACATACCTTGATTTCGGTTCAATTCCCAGTCCTGGTCGAGGTTGTGTGGGAGGCAACCAATTGATGTCTCTCTCTCACATCAATGTTTCTCCTTTCCTCCCTCCCACTCTATCTGAAAATCAATGGAAAAATATCCTCCAATGAGGATTACAAAAAAACACACAAAAAACATATAGACCTTGCCCACTGCCATCCCCAGGCAGAGATTCTGATTTAATGAATTGAGGATAGGGCCTCGCCATTGTAGCTTTTTATTTTTTTATTTTTTATCCTCGCCCAAGGATATTTTTGCATTTATCTTCAGATAGAGCGGGAGGGAGAGAGGGAAGGAAGAGAGAGAGAGAAACATTGATGTGAGAGAGACACATCCAGTGGTCGCCACCCACACAACCCCAACCAGAGCCAGGGACAAACTGCAACCGAGGTATGTGCGCTTAGCGGGAATCGAACCCGAGACTCTCTGGTCCACAGGACCATGCTCTAACCGCTGAGCCAAACTGGCCAGGGCACCATTGTAGCTTTTTAAAGTTCCTTATGTGCAGCCTACATTGAGAATATCTGATTTGGGCATCTAAAATGTCTCCAAAGGATTTGTAGTGCCTTACAAGTACCAAGAAATCCAGTCCATTATCAAAGAAGATTCATTTTGTGAAGAATGATTTCTCTCAAGGAGAACTCTAGTAACCTTGATGGTAAGAAGCATTGATTGTAACAGCAGAGGCAACCTAAATTATTCCAGAACAGTTGACATGAGTAGAATATTCAGAATGACACCATACTTGATCAAACCCAGTATGTTAAAACTTCTTAAACTACTGTACCATTTTGAGTGAGAAACTGGTTGCTGAACTCGAATTTAAGATGGTAGTTCTCCACCTTGGCTGCACTTTGAAATCACCTGTAGGAATTTAAAGCTTCCCAAGTGATTCTAATATGCAGCCAAACTTGAGAACCTGTTCTACATCTACTGTACAAAGATCTTGAATGACTGTCCTTATAGTCACAGGTAGGGACAGAACAAGTTAAAGCTTGTGAATTCAATAGTTATTAACTGTAAAAAAGTTAACATGTACTGTTAAAAATATTTAGTCTGTCAAAGGGTCAGCTTTTTTCTAATTTTTTTTTTTTTATCCTCACCTGAGGACATTTTTCCATTTTTTGTTCAGATAGAGTGGGAGGGAGAGAGAGGAAGAGAGAAATATCGATGTGAGAGAGACACATCGAGCCACGACCCAACCAGGGCTGGGGACAAACTGCAACCGAGGTATGTGCCCTTAGCGGGAACTGAACCCGAGTCTCCGGACCGCAGGCTGACACTCTAACCGCTGAGCCAAACCGGCCAGGGCTTCTAATGGTATTTTTAAAAAGAATTATTTTTTTCCTTTTGTGGTTTTAATGAAGACAATATAGAGAGAATGTATATACTAGACGGGTAAATATTCAGGAAATAGTTAATATAATTTATATCACCTGCAGACTTATTTTGCAATGGGATATATTCTTATAAGAACACCAATTTAAAGTGTTGACATATCAAACCTACTCTGATTAAATTTTTCAATGAGGGCATCTGAAATTGCTTCCTCAAAGAGCAGAACAGGTTATGAGTTTATCAAGCATACTATTTTTTAAAAAAATATATTTTTATTGATTTTTTAGAGGGAGAAACATCGATGTGAGAAAACATCAATTGGCTGCCTCCTGCACACCCCCTACTGGGGGATCAAGCCTGCAACCAGGGCACGTTCCCTGATGGGGAATCGAACTGGGACCTCTCAGTCCATGGAATGACACTCAATCCACTGAACCACACTGGCCAGGCAGGCTCAAACATACTAGTTTTAATGCAATTATAGTATTAAAGAATAATTCTTTTAAATTGATTGAAAAATATCAGCTTGTTTACTCATCTTTTTACAGAAGGGACAGGTAGAAATGATGCAGAGGCAGAACAAAAGGCAGCAGTTCTTCAACTTGAGTATGCACCGGACTCACATGGAGGGCTTAAAACATTGCTGGGCCTCACCTCCAGAATTTTTCAGTAGGTTTGGAGTGGCATATAAAAATTTGCATTTCTAAGTTCCTAGGTGATGCTGGTCCAGGAACCACACAGAACCATTTCTGCAATTCAGCTCTATGTGGTTGCAAAAATAAAATCAAATCAAACCTGTCAACTTCAGTGGATTTAAAATGTATTGGAATAATAAAAATTGGAATTAAAATACTTTGGATTTCACCCTATCCTTATTAAGTGGTTTGATCCTTCCAGCTGTTCTTTTGCCATATACTTTCTATAAATAGGAAATACCATTTTAGATACATATAAGCCATCCACTATGTTGTTTTAAGTACCTTATGTAATTGCTTGTATATCCCATTCTCTAGTTTTAGTGTGATTCAAGATTTGTAGGCTTTTTACCAGATCACAAAAAGAGCAGGCCTAAGCATTTGCTTGTTAGGCTTAAGGTTAGGTTTATGATACAGCCATGTGTAATAAATCTTTCATCAGTTTGTGCACCCTAATATTTGAATTAGATGAATGTATTATGGGCAGCATTATCACTACTCTATAAAGAACAATACATTGGAATATTTTCCTCTTGATTCTATTTCTACTCTTGTATTCAAAATATTTCCCCACTTATGTTCCAAATAAACAGCAACATCACTACTTTGTTTTCTATTGTACTCTACTTGAAATGTAGATGTGCTTGGAAAAGCCAGAGTATAAAAATTACAGCTCATGTTTTAGAAGAAACACTCAGGTTTGCAGGTTCTTTCTCTCTAATCAGTGTTAAAAGATGGGAAAAAGGCATCCTTGCTGTTTTACACTCAATCAGAGTCTTATATATTAATGCATAAAAACCTTTGGAAAAAATCAGTCTTAACCAGGAATAGTTCATGTAAGAAAAAAAATGAGAGCTAATATTCTATTTTCAGAACATCTAAAGTTCAGAACATCTGAGAAAGCATTTTTTGACCAATACAAAAGTTTATTTAACAAAAATTCAATGTGAAAATGGACACAACTCGATTTTTACATTATTGTAAAAGAGGTGCTATGGATAGGGGACATGTGGAAGCAGATGATTTCTCTGGTGAATACAGCCATTCTTTATACTCGTTCCAAGGCTTCTAACATGATGATGCTATTTCCTCGTATTACCTAAGAAAGAGAAAAGTAAATTTAAAAAGACCACAAATCACTTAACAGATATACTAATCATGACTAAAGAATTTTCACCAATTCATTAATGGTTTTTTAGTATTAAGTGCCAGTTTGAGACTTTTTCCCAAGCCACAGGGACATCAAATAACTCGTCTTTAATCACTCCGTGAAGCCATTTAAGCCCTTTTTAATGAGATGCACATCTTCTAGATCAAAGGCTAACAACTATCCTTTTGAGATACCAAGTCTCCAATGACTCATATCACTTCTTAAACTGCAGGACTCAAATAACATGCCCATCACTGCCCCTAAGGGATCCATAAATTAATGGGAAAAATAGGTACAACAGAATATGCATGTTAGTTTATGGGTGTAAGATCATTTAGGGAATAAACCAGAATAGAAGTTGTGAAAAAATTTTGACAGGAAAGTAGGAAATTATTTTATCTGGGGGTTAAAAAAAGAATCTAATCTGCAGTAAGAGATTATGAAGGAAAGTGGAAACAAAGATAGTTTGCACCTAATCTTAGAAGGCGTCAAACACCAATTTTAAAAGTGTTTGGAGGGGATCATGAAACCAATAATGCGCCAATGAAAGTTTCACAGTTGGAATGACCACTATTCTGGCAACAGCACAGTCAACCTTTGAACACAGGACTTAGGGGCACTGACCCCGCCATGTAGTTGAAAATCTGTGTATGGCTTTTGACTCCCCAGTCCTATTTTGAAGGGGATTGTTTCCAGGACCCCCTGCAGATACCAAAATCCACAGAGGCTCAAGTACCCTATAATAATGCATACAGTCGGCCCTCCACATTCGTGGAGTCTCAACCATGGATAGCAAATACTGTTTTTGATGCACAGTTGGTTGGATCTGTGGATGCGAAGCCCAGGGGTACTACGTATTTATTGAAAAAAATTTGTGTATAGGTGGACCCGCACAGTTTAAACCCATGTTGTTTGAGGGTTAACTGTGTAAGAGAATGGAAGAGAGCTTGGAGGCAGGAAGAGAAGGTATAAAGAAAAGAACCCAGTCCGGCCGGTGTGGCTCAGTGGTTGAGCATCGACTCATTTACCAAGAGGTTGCTGGTTGGATTCCTGGTCAGGGCACATGCCCAGGTTGTGGGCCAAATTCCCAGCGGGGGGCATACAGGTGGAGGCAGATCAATGTTCTCTCTCATCGATGTTTCTATCTCCCTCTCCCTTCCTCTCTCTCTAAAATCAATAAAGGAAAAGAAAAGAAAAAAAAAGACCCTAGGACTAGCACAGTACCCGACACAGCCATTCCATAAGTGAAGATAAGCCAGAATTCTTATAAGAGCACACATGAAGTGGCTGGTAACTGAGTTCACAAGGGATAGAAAATAAATCAAATTGAAAGGCAAGGGGTCTTGTGAATATAGGGTTTGGCAAAAGTAGGTTTACAATTTTGAATATGCAAAACACAGAGTTGATTTTTGCATTATTATTTATTAATTATTGTATTACTTTCCACACGAACAACTATGAACCTACTCTTGCCCCATCCTGTATAAAAGGCCCCTGGTGGACTACAGGTCATAATGCAATCACAGATCAGGTCAAATAGAAGCTCAATGATAATGTATCTGAAAAGGTTGGTTTACAGGAAACTTGGGGAAAAATCTTACATCTAGAGACTCTAAACTGTTTTTCCAACCCTGACAATGGACTTGCTTTTCAAAATGCAGTAATGAAAAGATATCTGAAATAAACAGTAATGTAAATATTGGAACACACCATTAAAAAAACAAACAACAACAACAACAACAAATCTACACCTCTCTACTACTCAACCTTAAAAAAAAAAAAGTAAGGCAAAAATCAAGTCTGACAATTAGGAACTCTTATCACCTTGTAGAGGTCTTTGTGCTCTATGATTAGTTAAAGCTAAGTTGTCCTTTTTAATTCACCCTTCCCAAGAAACTTGGACTTAAACCACTTACTGGGTATATCGTTCTGTGCTGGACAAAGAGAGGGATTCCAAGTCTGGGTCTTGTTGACAAACATCAAAAAAAATTTTTTTTTTTAATCCTCACCCGAGGATATTTTTCTATTTATCTTCAGGTAGAGAGAGAGAGAGAGAGAAAGAGAGAGAGAGAAACATCGACGTCAGAGGGACACATCGACTGGTTGCCTCCTGCAACCTAGGTACGTGCCCTTGGCTGGAATCGAACCCGGGACTCAATGGTCTGTAGGGTGATGCTCTACTGCTGAGCCAAACCAGCCAAGGCCATCAAAAATTCTTTAGTAGTCATACCACTATGGCCTAATAAATGTAGAAATATCTGCTCCTCTCAGTATTTGTTTTCTTCCAATGTGAATGGCTGTTACTGTGACCATCCTCGCAACTTTTACCTTGACTACTCTTATTTATTAATTTAAAAAAATTATTGATTTTAGTCCAGCCGATGTGGCTCAGTGGTTGAGCGTCGACCCATGCACCAAGAGGTCGCTGGTTTGATTCCCAGTCAGGACACATGCCCAGGTTGTGGGCCCGATCCCCAGTGGGGGGCATGCAGGAGGCAGCCAATCGATGTTCTCTCTCATCGATGCTTCTATCTCTCTCTCCCTCTCCCTTCTTCTCTAAAATCAATAAAGGAAAAAAATTAAAGAAAATAAAAAATAAAAAATAAAAGTGTGATCTATGAACTGGCAGATCTGCATCAAATGGACTTGTTAGAAATGCAAAATCTCAGGTTCCACCCTACACCTACTGAATTAGGATTTGTATTTTTACAAGATCATCTGAGAATTTGTAAGTATGTTCCTAACCTTCACTACAAATTAATATTAAAACAAAACAAAAAAAGCACCACTAGTGATAGTTTCAATTGTTCTGGGGTAGAATCTAGTTTTTGTTTTTTGGGAAAACTCAGGTGATTGTAAATGCTCTATACCAATGGTTAATCTTTGCTGTACATTAAAATCATCTGCAGAACTTTAAAAACTTCTATGCTACATTCCAAACTAATCTGACTCTAAGATGCAGTTAAGATGGAGAACTATTGCTCTCTAACAAAGATTGATTATGGGCTTCTATTTATAGCATCAAGCTAAAATATAATTTCCAATAGCTATTCCAAGCTCAAGGACCTCAGAGGGTTCAATAAAAGATTAATGTAACTTAAAGGTAATTAGGATATTATCACAGTTGAATGACTGCCAAATATTAAACTAAAAGGAAGATGGAAAGTCTAATCTTGCCTGTAATTTGCCTAACTTCAGTTAAAAAAAAAAAAAAAAGAATTTTTTTTTTTTTTTTTTTTTGAGAGAGAGAGAGAGAAACATCAATGTGAGAAACATTGATTGGCTGCCTTCTGCACACTCCCTACTGTGGATCCCTGAAACTGGGGTACTTGCCTTGACTAAGAATCAAACCAGGATGTCTTAGTCCATGGGATGCTACTCAATCCACTGAGCCACAGTGGCCGGGCTGCCTAACTTCAGTTTAATTCAAGACTTTGATAGAAGGGAAGTTAATGTTTACTCCAAATGAGAAATAAAATCTCTAAAAGAAATCTCACATCTTTACTTACCACCATTCCAATGTTGTTCTGTTGCCCACTAGTTGCCATCTCCACACATTCATCTATCACAAGATTCATAAAGGGATCAAATCCCCGCAATATTCCTTGGACATGTCTGCCACCATTTAATTTCACTATAAAAAAAGGAAAAAGAAGTTTTAATAAAACTGGCCATTAACTATTAAGTATTCATTAAAAATTAAGTGGAGTAAAACCTAGGTGTATGAGATGTATAATCCACTATCCTTACTACATGCCAAGCACTGGGCTAAACATTTTACATTTACTTCCACATTTAAACTTACAAGAATCCTATAAAGTAGAATTATCCTAACTTTTTAGATGGGAACTGAAGTGTAAGGCTTTTAAGTAACCACTTCAAGGTCGTGCAGCTACTGTGTGGTAGGGCTAGGATTCAAACTGAAGGTTGCTTACTATCTTTAAAGCTGTGATCTTAACCCCTACAAAATTCAAGTACTATGTGAGTCAGATTTTTAGTCCTTGACTATGTCCCTTTGCTAAAAAAAAAAAAAAAAAAAAAAAAGACAGATTTTCCAATGTCACAAGATAGAAAAATCCTGTTAATTTTGTGACAGGGAGTGCTTATATGAAATTATGAAAAGTCTGAAGTACTATGAAATTGATTAAATTTCAAAAATTGGGTAAATAAAACTGTGTAGTTAGGATTGTGCTAAACCTGCTTAATGAATGAATATGAATTAGAGGCTCTGTGTGCTTCGAATCTTTATAAAGTTGCTCCAAACATTGTATACTGCCAAGACACATGTAAAAAAAAAACTGAATAATTAAAAACAAATAAAAATTTAAACTTACATGATAACTTCTTGTCCATAAATCTGAAAAAGTAAAGGAATAAAGACTATATAAATGATTTAAAATTTTAAGCATAAATAAGCACAAAAGTAGGTATATACTTAATTACATAATAATTTCCTAGTCAATATAATTCGTTAAAAGTATATACAATGTATTTGGGAAGGGGCAAGATAATCAATAAAAATGGAGTAAGTTTATAATATATTAATGGACTCAAATAATATATTGAGTCTTTATACTGATGTGAATTACAAAAACATTCTTGTTGTTCAATACTGACCTAATTTTCAATGGCTGGATTTTATAGCCATAATAGAAAATAAAAGATATAATTATACTTTGGTTATCTCCAAAACCACACAAAATTGTGAAGAAATCAGAAGTTGTAATCAAATCACATCCAATCCAACAGCTATTTCACTTCTTTTTTGAAACAAAGTGTTTTATTCAATATTAAGCTTTATTCTTCAACACATAAATATATTTTAGCAAAACAAATGCATATTTTGACGCTTTAAACAATTTAAACAAGAAAATCCCATCTCAGTAGAGTACTACACCAGATCTATAACAGGATGCTATATAAGATGGTCAACAAAGGGTGGGATTGGATATCTTCAAGTAAGGAAGGAGAGCGTGAGGGAGACGTAGGGCCGGGAGGTTCGGCTACGTCAAGTCGGCTGAACACAGGAGCCTTCGCGGCCTAGGGTAACCATGCGGCCCAAGCAAAAATGCAACGTCTGCGCGGGTTTCAGGCCCGAAAGCGCGGGACCCTGGCTGGGATCTCGGAGGCCTCCGACCCGAACACGTACGCCAGGCGCGCTGACGGGAAATGGAGGGAAATCTAAAGAACTCGAGGCATACGACGATCTGCTGAACACCCGCGGCCCTAGCAGATACTTACTTTTTTAACTCGGGAGGGTGAGCTTTGCTCATTGTGTCTAAGTGAACTCAAAGACAGCTCCAAACGTAGTTCGTGGCCTCTCCTACGCTCCCGCGATATGCCGGGCGTTTTGCGTCTGACGTCACCGACCTCGTTAGCCAATTGATTGCTGGCAACGTTCACATCTCACCTCGCGATATTTGGAGAAGCCTGAGCGTATGGATCAGTCCTGAATTTTCAGTTGCGTAGCCAGCGATTGGCCAGGAGGGAAGGGTGGGTCCCTAATTCCGTTTTCTCTACTGTAAAATTGGGATAAATGTCCAGACTCTACCTTTTTTTTTTCTTTTTTCTTTACTTATGTTAGAGAGGAAGGGAGAGGGAGAGAGAGAATGGCTGCCTCCTGCATGCCCCCACCGAGGATTTGGCCCACAACCTGGGCATGTGCCCTGACCTGTACTCAAACAGGGGACGTCTTGGTGCATAGCTGGATGCTCAACCACTGAGCCACACTGGCCAGACGGACTCTAGCTTCTTAACGACACCGGTCAATCCCAAATCTTAGCGGGTTGCATCATTTCGCTTAATATGTACCAAGTGAAAATAAGCTCTAGATAAGTGGGCCCCTGATACCGTTTTTTGGAATGTATTCCCACAGAATATTGTCATGTTAAGCATAGGGTTTCATTAACTTCTCAATTAGTGACCTCTGTACCAAAGAGTAGGGTGACAGGCCTGTTTCCAATAATTTGAATCCAGAGACAAGAAATACATTCCTGACTGGATAGTCTTGCTATTCTTGTAACACTGCCTCCAGCTCCCCACTTAAATGTGAACTATACTTTGATCCCATACATAAAACGTTAAGTGCAGCACACAGTCTAATATGAGGTATTGATTTTCAAGTCAAGAGCGTTAAGTGTAAAAAGTGGTCTCTGACTTGTTCCCAGTTTGGTTACCCAAAATAGGAGAAGCCACATTTACTAATAAAGTACGTTGGGGATTATAGAAGACTTGGGCCAAAATAGAAAAGCCTTGGTGATTCTAAGTACTGGATGGTTCTCCAAAATTGAATGTATTTCTAATGTTCAGGAATGGCTCTGCGTATTGAAATACCAATCAATGACAGCAAAGAATTAGTTAAATGAATTGTGTATTTTGTATTCTCTTGGTACTCAAAATCCCAGACATTGTATATTTTCTAGAGAGATCATAACTATCTTTTCTACCTTTTTTTTTCTTTTGTAATCCTCACCCGAGGATATTTTTTGCATTGATTAATATCTATCTAATCTATCTATCTATCTATCTATCTATCTATCTATCTATCTTTATATTTGATTTGAGAAAGAGGAAGGGAGCAGGAGAGAGAAATACTGATTGGCTGCCTCCCAAATGTACCTTAACAGGGGATCAAACCAGCAACCTGAGTATGTGCCCTGACTGGGAATTGAACCAGTGACCTTCTGGTGTATGGGACAAACCAACTGAGCCACACCGGCCAGGGCTTTTCCATTGATTTTTAGAGAGTGGAAGGGAGGGAGGGGGAAGAGAGAGAAACATCAATATGAGACAGACACATGGGTTGGTTGTCTTCCAAACACACTTTGACCAAGGCTGGGGATCGAACCTGCAACCCAGGTACGTGCCCTTGACTGGGAACCAAACCTGCGACCCCTGGGTACGTGGGCTTATCAACTGAGCCACATGGGCCGGGGCTCTTTTCTACCTCTTGCTGTTAGTGTTTAGTTGAAACTAGAAATCCAACCTAGATACCGAATTTCTTTTTTTAGCCTTATAGTTTCTTTTTACATTAATGAACTTCAAGTAAAAGTGCCCTAGTCTGCCCTCGAAATTTTTCCCATTTACAATTACCAGGTCCTGTATCCAAACCATAATACATAACTTTCACTCTTCTGGACCTCTTAAGAAACGTATTTCTCACATTACAAGGAAAATCACTCTTAGAAAGTTATATATTCATTGCCCAGATATAAGAAACACAATAGTGGAGGAAAAATTAAACCTTATTTATTTTTTAAAACCAGACCACTAGGAAAATATATCACAGTCATGAAACAGCAAACAGACAGGCTATATTATCATTTCAAGTAATAAGTTGGTAAAAAGATGACAAAGTCCTTATCAAAACGGTAAGGTGCCAGAGCTGGGGTAAGAATACTGCATGTTGCAAAGGCCCCAGGCAAAAGTGGTATTTGGTAATGTGGGCTGCCCCTCTTTTGCTCAAAAGGAGCCACAGCTCACGTGACTTGCTTACTTTTTCTCCTTTGAACTTCCTGTTGCCAAAGGATTGTCTCAGTAGGGCTCTGTTATTTGAGGGGGCTAAGTGAGCAATACTGGGTTTAGGTTTCATTCCTGAAAACCAGGTTTTTCCCAAGTCCAGTACTTCACAACTTTTAATTAAGCAGCCAACAGTTACTTTTTCACTGTTCATTCCTGATATTGGTATATAGCACAATCAAAACCCCCTTTCCCATCAAGGTAGAGTACCACTGTAAGATTGTTCTGTCACCCTGCTGCAGACGGGCATAGGGCCCATCACCGCAGCCAGTGAGAAGGAAGGTCTGCTTGCCGTACCCAGTGTGACACTGCCTCTCATGTCTTTGGAGGATTTCTGAGCTGGAAGGTGTCATGTGTGAGAATTTAAGAAGTGCATATTCACATCTTGATGGACAGAAACAGATATCCAAAGGAATCTTTCAAAGTTCTTATCCAAATTATCTCTCCCAACTCCACATCTTAAATCAACTTCATGCTCTTGTATATAAAACAAAACCAAGCAAAACAAATATGTAGAAACTGTTTTTCCCCTTCTAAATTAGTGACATCGTGGATTTTGTTTTACAGTTTATGGAAAATGGTGTGGTAATGCTTCCAGTAAACAGGAGATTGGCAACAAACAGAAACTCCTCTCCTCACATTCCACTAGATTATTGGCAGGTTAGAGGAAACTGTCAGCCTGTTGGTACCTCAGAGGGCTTTGGCTTGGTTTGAGGGAAATGCCTGCTGCCAGGATAAGCATTTGCCACACAAAGTTTAGGCTCTCAATAACTCTGAACCAAATTCTAGCACCAGTTTTTTCCATTTCACTTTCTAGGATTAAAACATAAAAGAACCAGTGTCCAGAGGCAAGCGACATGTGCCTTACACTTGCTGCATCCTTAATTTCTTCATCCATAAACTTTGCTTAAAAGACCAAAATTCTCATTCTTCATTTTAAATAGATTCCTGCCCTCAGCCTCTATAGCCAATGGCAAACACTTCTATTTCTGAATGGATGAGAGAGACTCCTTCATCTTCTTGGTCATGGTTGGAATGAGGTTCATATGGTCATCCACACACTTGGTCACACAACTCTCCAGCTGCCGCTTCACCTGAAGTTCTTTACTCCCTGCATCTATTGAATCTTTGGCTTTGTCGTTGCAATGCATGGTGCACCGGGCCAGGCGGTCCTGTGGCAAGAAGGAAGAGGGTAGAGAAGGCTGAGAAGCTGGCCTTTATTTACCAACTGCTTAACACATGCCAGGCCCTGTGCTACATACAGTTAAGTCCCCACTTAATGTCATCATGGAACTGCGGTGAAATGATGTATAATGAAACCAAATTTGCCATAGGCTAACTGATATAAAAGAATTAAGTTACTATGATATCTCATCAATATAATAACAAAATGATGTTTGAGACACTATAGTGAAAATAACCAGGATTATCCTGATTGAAACAGAGGGTGGGACCAGGAGGGCCCAGACAAAACATTACTAGAAAGCAGATGAATGACAGAATAAATTGTACAGAAGCCCATTCTAGGAAGTGAGAAGTAACTAGAGGCCAGCTACTCAATTACAGAAAGACTTATTACAAACATCTTGATTATTTAATGTCTGTCGTTGCTACAGAAAAACATTCAACTTAAGAATTATTTGACTATCTACTCTGTGCCAGGTACTCTTCTAATGGGGGATGCAGCAATGAATAAAACGGATAAAGTTCTTGCCTCATAGAATTTATATTCCAGGAAGAGGAGATAGACCAACAAAATAAATAAGTGGAGATATTGACGAAACAGTTGGATATATGAATTTGGAGATCAGGAGTGAAGTTGGTCTAGAACATAGGAGTTGTCAGCATATAGATGATAATTATAACCATGAGACTAGAGAACTAGGTAGAAAAAAGGTTCAAGGACAGCCCTGGGCACTCCAATGTTCAGAGGTTGAAAAGGGGAAAAGACAGCAAAGGAGGCCATAAAAAGATGGCTAGGGAGAGAGGTGGAAAACCAGGAAAATGAGGTGTCCTGGTAGCCAACTAAATAAAGTGTTTCAATTGTGTGAATGATGCAGATAGGTTGAGAAAAGTGAGGAATGAGAAATGACCACTGGATTTAGCCCCGTGGACGGGAATGGCAAGAGCAGTTCTGGCACAGTAGAAGAGTAAGTCTGATTGGAGAGAGCTGAAAAGTGAATGGAAGGAGAAAAGCTAGACAGCAATTCAATAATCAAAATTTGGAAGACCCTATTTATAAAATTAAGTGTCAAAATAAACACAAAAACCCTCTGGAGTTCCATGATTTTGGAGACATTATTCCTGTAATTTTAAAGAATTTTATATAGCAGAATGTAAAAATGTATCACATTAGATATAATTTATCCATGTGAACAGAATCCCAGGCTATGAAAAACTTGTATAGAAGTGGGCCCTGCTTCCCCCAAGTTCCAGAAAAGTATACTCAGAGGGAGGAAGTAAAATAAAGTTGTGGCTACCCTTTGCTTCAGACAGGCACACAGGGGGCTCCTAGTGACCTCAGAGGGGCTTGGAAGCAGGCATCAGGGAGTCAACAATACTGCTTCATATAAATGACTGCTCTTTAGTGACATGGGGGCTGCCCTCTGGCAAGTAGGGGCAGTCCTGGGTGTGTGAGTCCACAAAATGATGGTAGGATCTTGCTCTAATCTGTACCTTTTTAAGACTAGGCTATTCCACTTTCCTGGGGATTCTGCTATTGTAAGAATGAATTAATATGTTTTAGAGAGCTTTGTACTATACAGTATGTGTGTGTGTGTGTGTGTGTGTGTGTGTATGTATATGTATATATATGTTACATTTGGTAACTATAGGAAAAAAAAGCATAAGGCTCTTGGTCATGAACTCCCTTGGTAATTCATTGTTTCTATGGGAAATACAGCACTCAGTCACCAGGATTTTGTCCAAAATTTCAAACTCTGTGAAGACTGGCTGACCATAGCACTGTCACCAATGTTAACAGAACTGAGACACTAAAACCAAGGGTTTTGTAACAAATGCTTGTCATCTGCAAAAGAACATCAAGGACTAGAGTCCTCTGTCTGGGATATTGCTCACCTGGAACTTCTCCAACTCGCTGGTGACCAGGGCCTGAGCTTGAGCCAGAGGCGCGTGGCAGCGCTCAATGCACTGGTGCACCTGCTGCATGGACGCCTGGCTGTCCTCACAACAGCCAGCGCTGCACCGGAACATGAGGCCCTGGGAAAGGAGGGCAGAGAGAGGTCAGGTAGGAAAGCGCCAGGGACAGAGATGACCAAGGAGTGCAACAGGGGTTAGGAGGGGCGTCTATATATTAGCACCTCTCCTTAGACTAGCCGTCAGGATCATAAGACCACAAATGGGAAAATTATCCTCAGTGCCTCGCAGAGTGTTTCATGGCCTTCTTGCTTCTAGCTCAGTGGCAACTGTTGCCTCTAGGGCTGGGTGGATGAGGCAGTGGGTCAGATAAAGCCAAATTCTGAAAACCAGGTGCCTATACCACAGGGTTAAGAGGTACAGCAATCTATATTCCACCAGGAGGTAACCCATCCATTACTCAATGACAAGGGGCACTACAAGGAAAACTCACAATCCTTTTGGGAGGCAGGACCAATAGCCATAAAACACTAAGGGGATCAAGGCAGAACAGCAAAAAAAAAAACAACGCTCCGTGGCGCGAAGTACTGGGCATGGCCTGGCCATTGAGCAGGCAGAGCACTTTCGCCTTTCCGGCCTTTCACTTTGGCCATGCTCTTTCGACCTCGGGCTGCTCACCTGCAGAAGGGGCCAGGCAAGAGGGGAAGGTGGGGGAGACCAACGCCCCACACCTGGGGTTTTCAACCCTGGTCCGGGGACCCCCCTCACCCCCGTGCTGGTCTGGGAGATAAACGGCCTTGAGCGTGGCGAGGACGCACAGATTTCCTGCGCTCAGGCGAAGTGCCAGCGCTCCTGTCTGAAGGCAAGGCCCGCTTCCGAGGGCGCCGCCGCGACCCGGGGACGCCCGACCGGGCTCTGCGGGGAGGGGGCGGCTGCGGGGAGAGGTCGGGAATCGAGGGCCGGGGCCGGGAATGCCGGGCCGCCGGCTTCTCCCGAATCGGCTCCGGCCCGCTACCTGCATCTTCCGGATATTCTCCCTCTCTAGACTCTTCACCATGGAGTCCACCGCCTCCTGCACCCGAAGCTGCTGCAGGTCCGCCATGGCGACCCCGCGCTGCGCCGCGACGGCGCCCACATGGACTCCGCGCCCGGACCCGCCCCCTCGCCGCCGCTTCCCGGGTCGCCGGCCCGTCCTTCCCCTGCCCACGCCGCCGCCTGGCGCCGGAGAGGAGCAACTGCACCTCAGGCGGCGCTCTCCGCCCCGGCTCGCGGCCCCCTCTGGCTCGCTGCCCCCTCCGTCCCGCGCTCCCCTCCCGCCCGCGGCCCCCTCCGGCTCGCGGCCCCGCCTCCCCCGCGCCTCGGGCAACCGGAGGCTTCGTCACCGGACCTTTGCACAGCTATCGAGGGCACTGCGACTGCCCTTCTGCCTCCTCTCCATTCCTTCTCTTCCTTTTAACTCTTAACACATATTTAATGCGGATCATTAACGTACAGAAAAATGGTCAGATCTTAGGTGGACCGCCTGATGAATTTTAACAAACCTCTCTCCCTCTCTGGCCTTTCCTCCTCTCTTCCTTCACCTCTTTACCCCATGTAACCACTGAAATGCTTTCTATCACTACATTTAACCTTTCTAGAATTTTTAGAAAAATCCTCACCACAGGATATTTTTCCATTTATCTTCAGATAGAGTGGGACAGAGGGAAGGAGAGACAGAGAGACAGAGAGACATTGCTGTGAGAGTGACACACGGACTGGTCACCTCCCGCACCACCCAGACCCAGACCAGGGCCAGGGACTGAACCACAACTGAGGTCCGTCCCCTTGACAGGAATTGAACCCACACTCTCTGGTCCAAAGCTCCAACTGCTGAGTCAAACCAGCCAGGGCCCTTTCTACAATTTTATATACAAGGGTGGGCAAAAGTAGTTTATAGCTGTTCCTAATGAAAATAATATAATATTAATAAATAATAATGCAAGAATAAACTGTTATGTGTACTCACAACTGTAAACCAACTTTTGCCCACTATACACACACACACACACACACACACACACACACACACACACACACATATGTATATATATTGCAGTATGTACACTTTTTGTGTCTTCTTTACCTAGCATAAGCTTTTGGGATCCAGCCCTGTCGTTGATTCCTGTTTGTTGCGGAATGGTGGTGCATTAAACGGACATAGCACAATTTGTTTTTCCATTCCCCTATTGATATTTGGGTCTTTTCCAGTTATGAATAAAACAGTGACTATGAACATTCTTGAGCGAGTCTTTTGTAGACATAGATTTCCATTACTTTTGGGTAAATATTTCAAAGTGAAATTGTTGGATTGTTGGTAGATGTATGTTTATGCATGTATAAAATATTATAAGCCTCAAAGGCAGTGCAGAGGCTACAGATATTCTATCAATGATGGAGCATTTACGTGCCAGCAACAGTGAGCTGTTCCTCAGCTCCTGGAAGGCCCTACCTTCCACCACCAATTTTACTATCCTGTGCATTCACTTGTTAAACACACATTGGGCCCTGGTTAGACATGAGGCACTGTGCTAGGTAGGGGATAAGGGTCCACAGGGGAGCATTAGTGAAGGTGAACAGGGCGGACACAGGCAGTGTTGGAAGAGATGTGCTATAGGGGGTGGTCACCCAGGCTGGCAAGAAGGACATGAGCGGTTCCGGTGCCTCAGCAAAGCTTTTTTTAGAGTTGTTTGCCTGGCACACAAGGTGAAGAGAATGCCATGCCATTCCTGTGAACAAAACAGAATGTGAAATACCTTGAAGCTGTGGGGAAGCCAAGTGATTCTGCTGACTTGGCTCCTGGAGTGGAAAAGGAGACGGATGAGTGAGTGGGGGGACACAAGGAAAGGGGTCCCTGACGTGGGAATCTAAGCATTTGTTGACATTGGGCACTAGATGGCAGAAGAACTCTGTTGAGGGCAGGGGGAGGCATGTGTCAACCTCCAGTCCTTTAAAGAAAGCTGCTTTCTTGATGGACTGACCTAGAAGGTATTATGCTAAGTAAAATAAGTCAGTCAGAGAAAGATAAATCCCATATGATTTCACTTATTTGTGGAATCTAACAAACACATAAACGAACAAACGAAACAGAAACAGACTCATAGATACAGAAAACAGACTGATGGTTGCCAGAGGGGCTGGGGGTTGGGAGACTGGGTGAAAAAAGTAAGTAAAGGGATTGAGAAGTACAGATTGATAGTTACAAAATAGTCACAGGGATGTAAAGTACAGCATAGGAAATATAGTCAATAATATTGTAATAACTATGTATGGTGTCAGGTGGGTACTGGAAATATCAGGGGAACACTGTCTAACCACTATCTGTACACCTGAAACTAATACAAAATAATATTGAATGTAAACTGTGATTGAGAAAAAAAAAAAGAAAAGAAAAAAAAGAAAGGAAGCTGCTTTCTTCAACCACCAGGCTCCCTCTAGCGCAAGTGCTGATAAAATTCCCTGGACACTGCTGCTCAGAGTTTGAGACATCCTTTTCACTTCAAGCCAGACTAGAGGTATCTCCAGCAGCTACTGGAACCAGTGCCAGCACTGTTTTAAGGGCTTTACAGGGATTATTTTATTTATTTCCCACAACAATCCTATGAGGTGAGTACTTTGTTATCCACTTTTCTCCCATTCAGGAAGAAAATTCAGGCTTAGGGAGGCAAAGCCACCTGCCAAAGGTTGCACATTTAGAAGCATGAGTTGGTGGAACTAGACTTCCAACCCCAACAAACTGACTCAAGATTTTAGAAGTAGAAACCTCTGTCATGACTCATTTAATGTTTATACTTATGTCGCCATATTCCACTGAGAGGTCTTTCTTTCTTCTTTGTAGCACAGTCTGAATCTCCGCACTTCCCCCCTTATTCCTCATGTCAGACTGAATCTCCAACAAGTCCTACTTGTAGGAGCCCAGTTAACCACACTAAAATGAGTTAAAAATTTCTTGAGTAATGCAGCCTTGCTAGTTTGTGTATACGAAATGAATGGTTCTTTAGTATTAATGAAAAATGATTCTACCTTCAGTTGGCTTTGGAAACCCAATGGGAATTATGGTGGAATCAGAGTTTAATATCATTTTAGAAAGCTCAGATACTTGTTTGTGTACTCGGATCCTGGTGCTTTGGGCATAGGAAATGAGGTTTCAGGGTCCAAGCTTTTGTTTGGCTCAAGCCATGGTGACTCACTGGAAACAGGTCAGGATCCTGGGTGGTCAGTTATTTAGTCTGGATTCCTTCCTCACCTCCCCTGCATGCCATGCTGTGCACTCAGATCCTCGTAGGGGCCCAGAGGTGGATGGAATACTCCCAACTACTCTGCCAGAGACAAACAATGGCACTAGATAGACCAGACTCTTTCCTAATTACATACTATATTCAGATATGGGTGTTATAAATGGGGCCTGGATGCCTGGGATGATAGAAGGAAGAGACATTTGTTCACTGATGCCATCTTGTCTAAACTTCAGGTTAGCAATGGGTGACAGCCAGAAATGCAGCTACCCCAGCCTTGGTTGGATCAAAGTCACCATTTGAAATGCAGTTCTTACGTTAATATGTTCTAGTCATGCTATTCTTTGGTAGATTAGGAAGGCTTGCTGGGGAAAGAAAACTCCCAAGCAAAGAACACTATTTTCTACAGAATGAGGAATTCAACTTTTTGGAAGTTACAAAAACTTTTATTATATTTTATTAAAAAATTGTTTTATAATTCTTTTTTTTCCCTTTATTGATTTTAGAGAGAGAGGGAGTGAGAAGGAGAGAGAGATAGAAACATCGATGAGAGAGAGAACATCGATTGGCCACCTCTTGCATGCTCCCCACTGGGGATTTGGCCCACAACCTGGGCATGTGTCCTGACTGGGAATCGAACTGGCGACCTCTTGGTCCATGGGTCGATGCTCAACCACTGAGCTGCACTGGCTGGGCACCTTTTCATTTTTAAAAATGGTACTGTGCTTGTGTACGGAGAGTGATGGAAACTGGTAGACTGAAGAACACATTTCTCATTTTTTCCCCTTAAATACCATGGGCCTACACAAAATATGGTAAACCTGGTTCTTGTGACTCTTCAGTAAAGTAATTTGTTTCCTTTTTGTCACCCTCCACCCACACAGTGAGGTATATTGTTCTTTGCAGCTTCCTTAGCATGAATTACAGTACAACACACACACAAATCAGGAGATGTTGGCAGAAGAAATTAATGAGTGGGAAGGTGATGTCTTGATTTTCTGTAAATGTTCTCTCCTTCTGAGTTTGCTTTGTGAGTGGTGTGGCCTCTGGCTTCCTCCACTTGCTTGGGATGGCCCTGGGTAACAAGGGGAGGGGCTTTTGGAAAAAGTGGAGCAAAATCAAGCCCCTTGTGGAAAAATAACTTTAATTCGAATCACAGAATCACAGGGGAAGAAGCTAGCAGGGGTGGGGTAATTTGGTTGGGACCTGGCTGAAAGTTGTTCCCAACTTGACTAGATGCTGGCTGAAACCCTTCCTCTCTCTGGGCCGCAGTTTTCTAACCTGGAAAAAAAAAAAGAGAGAGAGAGAGAGAGGCAAGTCTATAGTCATTAGCTGGTTTCAGGGAAGTAAGAGGAACAGAGTACTTGTAGGTTCTCAGAGGAAAATCTCTTTTTACTACAAATAATACTTATTATTAGTCAAATCATTGAGCTTATGAGCCACTGCTCACTGGAGGGAACAGCGAGGTAAAATGTGGGAAATTTTAGCAGTTTTCGCCTGAAAGCAGCTCCTTTCCTAGTCTCACGTGCCAGCAACCCTGGTGGGTCAGAGGGCACATCCTCCTTGGAGAGGCTTGCAGCCCAGTTCCAAGGAGATAATGCAGGTAGGCAAGCAGTGGCTCATAAGCTTTTATATATTTTCCTCTGTTATACAATGCACCTGTGAGTGCTCAAGTTGGAAGAAATTCAGCATAATAGTTAGGAACTTGGGGCAGATCTGGATTTGAGTCCTGCTTTGCTGCTTACCAGTGATGTCACCTTAGACAAGTTACTTAATAATCTCTATCTGGCCCTGGCCGGTTTGGCTCAGCGATTAGAGTGTCGGCCTGTGGACCAGAGAGTCCCGGGTTCGTGCCCGCTTAGGGCAGGTACCTCGGTTGCAATTTGTCCCTGGCCCCAGTTGGGATCGTGTGGTGTGGTAGCCGGTTGATGTGTCCTTCACATCGATGTTTCTCTCTCTCTCTTCCCCCCTCTCTCCCTCTCGCTCTATCTGAAAATGGATGCATAAATGTCCTTGGGTGAGGATAAAAAAAAAAAATCTCTATCTGTAAAGTTTGGTAATTAAAGTGCCTGCCTTGCCCGGCCAGTGTGGCTCAGTGGTTGAGCATCGATGCATGCATCAAGAGGTCAAGAGGTCACCAGTTCCATTCCTAGTCAGGGCACATGCCCAGGTTGTGGGCCAAATCCCCAGTGGGGGGCATGCAGGAGGCGGCCGATTGATGTTCTCTCTCATTGATGTTTCTATCTCTCTCTACTTCTCCCTTCCTCTCTCTCTAAAATCAATAAAAAATAAAATAATAAAGTGCCTGCCTTGCAGCATGGTTGTTCTGTAACTTTTACCCTTGGGTGATGGCTGTGTCCATGCAGAACAGGTCTAGTCCTTTTTTCACGAAACAGACTTCTTGATATTTAAAGAGCAATGTCTCCTGGGATGATTCTCTCCCCAGATAAATTATCAACTGTGTCTTTGATCAAGAATCATAGAATTTAAAAGGTCTCTGGAGAATCAAGTTTACTTTTACAAAATTTTTAGAAGAATAATTTTTTTGGTTGGTTTTCAAACAAAAACCAGGAAAACGCCAATATAAAGGACAGATGAAGATGTTATTTTAAGTCTAAATTAATTTTCCAAGTTAAAATTTCAAAGATTTTTTTATTGAAAGTCGACTCTCAGATAGCCACTAGCCACATGTGATTATTTGAATTTAAATGAAAAGTAAATAAAAGAAAATAAGTTCAACTCCTTAGTCACACTAGCCACATTTCAGGTGCTCACTAATCAAACGTGGCTCGTGGCTATGGTATGTAGATACAGAACGTTTCATCACTGCAGAAAGTTCTATCGGATGGCACAGCTCTGGAACAACCAGGCTGTTTTGTACAGGGTTGTGAATGCCGTTCCAACCCTATGGCAGTCAGCTTCCAATGTAATCTTGGTTTTGCTTTAGTTACACAGAATCAAGACAACCTCGATTCTACTAGATAAGTACTTACACAGGGCAGCCCCTTTTCAGTCTCAGCATATTCTTCCATTAAGCAGAGATGGCAGGAGAAGCTTTAGTTTGAGCCTGGACTAAAGCCTGGCGGCACAAGATAATGTCCTAGTGATGTCTTGTGGGCTAACATAGGGCATACACAGGCACACCTCAGAGACATTGCAGGTTTGTAACCTTTTTGCTGGTGGAGGGTCTTGCCTTCAATTTGTGAAAAACCGCGATGCCTGTAAAATACTTGAGCAGGTATTTTTTGAAGGGCAGCTGAGAAATTATTTAAAAATATTTAAAAAATTAGAAATCGTAGTCATCTTGTGGAACCCAGAAGGCCTTTCTGTGGAGCTGCTGTGGGGCACAATTTGAAAACTCTTGAACCAAGCCAACCTTCTCATGAAACTGGGTCCTAAAAAGACAGAGGGGTTTCATATGGTCACACAGTAGGAGAGATCAGAAAAGAGAGTAGAAACAGATTTTTCTGACTCTTAGCCTAGTGTTTTCTTTTTTTTTCAAATGTGTTTTTATTTACTTTTTAGAGAGAGTTAGAGAGAAACGTGGATCGGCTGCCTCCTGCACACCCCCTACTGGGAATCGAGCCCATAACCCAAGCATGTGCCCTGACCAGAAATTGAACCAGGACCTCTCCGTCCATGGGAGCGGCACTCAATCCACTGAGCCACACTGGCCAGGCTAGGGTGTACACCTCTGAAATGACATGCGAATGCCCCTCCCCCCATCCTCTGGGCCATGCTGTCCTGAAGCCTCATGTAAGAAGGGTGGGTCCTAGAGCTGGACTCAAGCTGGGAACTGAGTAGGGCCTCACCTTCCTCATCTGGGATGTTACCGTCAATGATAATAACAGTAGCTTCTGCTTACTGAGCATCTACTGTGTGTCAGACATACTAGGTGCTTTAAGGATAGGACCTTTAATCCTCTCCATAGCGTTGAGGGTGTTACTGTTGTCCTCATTCAACACAGAAGCATCAAATAAAAAACAAAGCCAGACTTAGTAAGGAGAATCTTTAATTCAAAATGATTATTGCAATAGGGGAAGGAGGACTGCTTTCAAGTGGGAGGATACTACCGTAACCAAAAGATCTGCAAACCCCTGGAGAATAAGGCAAGAAAAAATTTTTTATGGAGCAGTAAACAAAGCTAGTAAAACTCAGGTGTGGGAAGTGGGATGAAAGGATGATGAATCAGGTGTAGATCAGAGATTGTTTTATCCTGAGGCCAGCCTATTTTCTGGGAGGAACACTTTGGCGGGGCTGTGTGCTGGTTCATGTTGAGGGTGGGCCAAAGTTCAGGGACCTGGAGAAAGGAAAAACACTTCGCAGAAAGTTTATTTAACAAACATCTTGTTCAATTGATTGATTAATAGGGACAAGCAGTTCAGCTAATTATTTATAAGGCAAAGAATGCGAATTTGGAGGCTCTGTATCTGGCTTGTCATAAGTAAACACAGAAGGCATCTATGAATCTTATAAAAGTCTTAGGGGAAGGGTGGTTCTTTGTAGTAGGTCTTTTGGAACACAAAGGGTGGGGGGATATTTAAAAAAATTTTTTTTCTTTATTGATTTGAGAAAGAGAGGCAGGGAGAGGGAGAGAGAGATAGAAACATTGATGAGAGAGAACATTGATTGGCCGCCTCCTGCATGTCCCCCACTGGGGATCGGGCCCACATCCTGGGCATGTGCCCTGACCGGGAATCGAACTGGCGACCTCTTGGTGCATGGGTCGATGCTCAACCACTGAGCCATACTGGCTAGGCTATTAAAATCTATATTTTTTACTCCCCCTTAACATTTTATTTTGAAAAATTTCAAACTTACGAATCAGTTGAAAGAACAGAACAATGAACATCCACATATAGTTTTATCTTAGATTTACTAATTGTTAATATTCCTTTACATTTTCTTTCTCTTTCTATATACATATTCTCTTTTCTGAACCATTTGAAGTAAATTTCAAACAGTATGACTCCCCCCAATACTTAAGTATGTACCTCCAAGAACAAGGGTCTTATCTTACATAATACAATACCATTATCACACCCAAGATACTTAACATGACCCAGTAGTATCATCTAATATGAGATCATATTCAGATCTCCCTCATTGTCCTTACAATGTACTCTGTGGTTGTTGTTGTTTTCCTTTCTCCAGCCAGAGTGCAATTAAGGATCACATGTTATATTTAGTTGTCATATCACTTTGGAATCCCTTAATCTAGAACAACCTCTCATCTTTTGTCTTTTATGATAATAAACTTTTTGAAGACCTCCAGGCTTAATGTCTTATAGAATGTTCCACAATCAGGTTTTGTCTGATTGTGCCTGCATGCTTAGATTTGGGTTAAACATTTGGTCAAAAATTCTATATAGGTGAGATGCTATTGCAGGTATACTTCTGCTATTATATCTTTTTTTAATCCTCACCCAAGGATATTTTTCTTTCCATGTATCTTCAGACAAAAGGGAGAGAGAGAGAGAGAGAGAGAGAGAGAGAGAGAGAGAGAGAGAGAGAGAAACATCGACGTGAGACACATCAATTGGTTGCCTCCTGCAGGATCCCTGACCAGGGCCAGGGATGGAACCACAACTGAGGTATGTGCCCTTGACCAGAATTGAACCCGTAACTCTTTGGTCTGTGGACTGATGCTCTAACTGCTGAGCCAAACTGGCCAGGGCTCTGCTATTATATCTTAATCTCACACATTTTCTTCTACTTTTATCTATAACCGAATTTATTCCTGCTTTTTTTGGGAGAAGAATCTCATGCAGCCCCTGTCCTTTAGGACTGCTCCTTCATCTTCCCTCTGAAAATACAGTTTTCCAACTGTGGGTCATAACTCATTAGTGTGCAATGCAATACATTTAGGGGATTGTAACCAGCACTTTAAAGAACAAAATAGTATAGGCCAGAATGGAAGAGAAAATATTAGAATGCATGGCACATGGTAAGGGTTAAGGACTATTTTATAAAAGCTTTTTTCCCATTTTCTCTATATGGATACATATAAAATCATATTTATTTAAAAAATATTTTCATTGATTTTTAGAGAGAGAGGAAGGGAGAGGGAAAGAGAGAAAGACATTGATGTGAGAGTGAAACATCTATCAGCTGCCTCCTGCATGCCTCCTACTGGGGATCGAGCCTGTAATCCTGGCATGTGCTTTGACCAGGAATCGAACTGGCAACCTTTCAGTGCATGGAACAACACCCGACCAACTGAGTCACACCAGCCAGGGCTAAAATCATATTTCTTAAAAAAATTTTTTTTCTTTATTGATTTTTAGAGAGAGAGGAAGGGAGAGGGAGAGAGATAGAAACATCAGTGAGAGAGAACATTGAGTGGCCACCTCCTGCATGCCCCCCACTGGGGATCAGGCCCACAACCTGGGCATGTGCCCTGACCGGGAATCGAACCAGCAACCTCTTGGTGCTTGGGTCTATGCTCAACTACTGAGCCACACCGCCCGGGCTAAAATCATATTTCTTATTGTTGGTAATGGTCAAGAGTTTAGAAAGGTCTATCCTGAAGTATTATGTAGGTCACAGATCTAGGTTCTGTTAAACACAGGTCTACAGAGTCAGTCTTGGGCTGAGCATCAACCTCTTCTTGTTTTCAGCCTACCTCTGACAAGCTATCTTTGGGCTAAGTCACTGACAGAGCCACTCCCCCTTTCTCTTCCTTCTTTCTCCCTTATATAAATACTATTAACTCTCAGGGGTGTGGTGACAGGCCATGAGTTAGTGTCTCTGAGGTATGAGGTAAATAGTTATTATTGTTGTTGGGAATCCTGTATTTCCCTCTCTCCCACTCTTATTACTTTGGTTGTTATAGTGAAAACAACAGTGATAATGATAATAATAATAATAATAATAATTTGTGGAGCCTGCTGTGGGCCAGGCTTTGGGAGCAGTGCTGAGGAGCCCCCATAAGGAAGACATTTTGTGGGGTAGTGTTCAGTTCAGCCTAGAGGAAGAAAGGCCTATCATACATGTTAACCCAGGGGGCTCTGTTTCTCATACAGTGAAGGGCCATTTGGGAAACTTTGGTTGAAGTCTTTGGATCTCATCTTAGGCCTTTCTTTCTCTAGGACTCAATTTCTTTACCTGTAAAATTAGCAGGATTTGATTAGACCATCTCTATGTTTCTCATTAACTTTACCCCTTATGATACTCTTTACCAAAGAGAACGAGAGTCTCTTAGTAATTGGAAAACATGCCCGACCACCTAATTTTGAAGGATAAGAGTGGAGGAGAGATCCATTCTGAGGTTTTCTCCAGACTGGGTAGAAGTGGTAGGGGTTGAGAGGATAGTGATGAAAATAGTGGGCAGTTAGAGGACAGAATGAGGATGTTGGCTCTTGAGAAAACCAGGAATTGGAGAGAAGTTTTAAGGGGAGATCCAGAGAGTCACAAAGACTGACTTCTACTATAAACACTGGATACTTTATCTGTTGTAAACACTATGCAGTGCCAATATTAAAAATCTACCTGAGTTCATCAAGAAGAGTGACATTAGTTGGCTCGATGTGGTTTCTCTTGGTGACAGGAGAATGTCAGTGGCACCTCACATAAAGTCCAGACATCTCAGACTGACAGGGCACAAGCAGCTCATTCCTCATCTGATTCTCATCATGGTGTCACTTAATCTTAGAGAAATGAAAAGGTTGCCTTCAACTTTTAAAAACAAGATTTGTATGCTTACTTGTGTCATGAAATCAACCTAATTTAGTGGGTAGTAGGGGCAGTTGCCATTTAGGAGGTCCGTGCTGAGGTGGGGCCTCCAGCTGTAGCCTGTGGCTCCTGGTCAAGGACCCAAGGTCACAAGGCAGGACCATTAGGTTCCAGCTAAACTCTTAGCAGACTTGCAGGGTGGCTCCATCTGAACAGTACGCAGGGTGAGATGCATTTCTTCTCCTGACTTAAGCAATGTTAGTAATAATGGGAAAGATAATCAGCATGACTTTCTTGCCTCCCTGATGGAAGCATGGAAAGTTGCTTAGCAGGGGCCAGGTGAGCATATTCTTTTTTTTCTTTTTCTTTATTGATTTTTGGAGAGAGAGGAAGGAAGAGGGAGAGAGAGATAGAAGCATTGATGAGAGAGAACATCAATTGGCTGCCTCCTGCATGCCCCCCCAACTGGGGATTTGGCCCACAGCCTGGAATTGAACCGGTGACCTCCTGGTGCATGGGTTGATGCTCCACCACTGAACACACTGGCTGGGTGATGAGCACATTCTTAATGAAGGGGCAAGAAATGGAAAGCAAGTACCCTTGGCTCACCTGTGTTAGCCTGAGAGGACCTCAAGCTACCCAGAGCACAACTGTGTATCCCTCACAGGAGTGGGGCATGGTGTGTGGCCCAGGCTAAGTTTCTTCATCATTGGTATGCAGGAATAATAAAAATAAAATGTATTTGACAAGCAGACATGAAGGAGATAAGGTATTACACGAAAGGGCAAGGTATTACACAAGATAAGGTATTACACAAAAGGTGGGCTGTGTATGGGAGATGTGTGGTGGGTAAGAGAAAAGGAAGGAACTAGCCAGTAGGTATCCAAAGAGTTGCCTAGAGCACAGACCTGTTGTGTGTACAGGAGCCTTGAGTGTATTTCAGCGCCGGATTTCCCATATCATTTTGTCTTCTATCACTACTCCGCTGGAGCTTCCGTATTCCTGATGGCACTTTAGGTTCCCTGTAACCTGGGGGCATGGAAGTCATATGGAGTGGTTATCCCTTGGGACTGTGGAAACACATGAAGACCAACTGAATGAGAAAGCAAAGGCTACTTATTCTGAACGTGATATAGCAAGGGAGTCAGTCATCCTCACTGCGTTTGTGCAGAGACTCAAAGACAGGGAGGAATGGGGAAGATTTCTAGTGGAAAAAAGGGAAGGCTTCAGGTCTGTACTGACTGGAGGCTGTTGGCATGGGGAAACTGTAGGCAAGCTAACTAGAAGTGGGGCATCCTGCCCTGGCTGGGTAGCTCAGTTGGTTGGAGCATCATCCTGTACACCAAAAAGGTTGCGGGTTTGATTCCCAGTCAGTGCAGATACAGGAGGCAACTGATCAATGTTTCTCTCTCACATCAATGTTTCTCTCTCTCTCTCTTAAATCAATAAAAAACATATCCTTAGGTGAGAATTAAAAAGAAATAAAATAAAAGCAGGGTATCCTATGTGATTGATTAAGAGTGCTTATTTGGCTTTCTCTGGTTGGTCCTAAGTTTGAAGTAGGGAGAAAAATTAGGGAAGCTATCAGTTATTAACCAAACCCTGGTCGTCTTGGGCTGATTGTTACAGAAATTATTGTTTCCCTTCCTGGATTGTCATTAGAGACAGTGATTTGGCTTCCTGCAAGTCTGACTTAGAGTAGGCTGGCTTCCTGGGTCTATTGTAGATAAGTGGGTTGGTTTCCCGTATGTTGCTGCAGGTTGTGGGTCAGAGTTCTGTTTTTTTAAAAATTTTTATCCTCACCCGAGGATTATTTTCCCATTTATCTTCAGATAGTGTGGGAGGAGGAGAGAGAGAGAAACATCAATGTGAGACACATTGAGTGGTTGCCATCCACATGACCTTAACTGGGGCCGGGGACCAACTGCAACCGAGGTACGTGCCCATAGCCGGAATCGAACCCAGGACTCTTTGGTCTGCGGACTGACGCTCTAACAGCTGAGCCAAACCAGCCAGGGCCTGTTTTTACGTATGGTCTGGCCATTATCCATTTGTATGTTCAGGCTCTCATAACTATTCTGATAGAAGGGAGCTGCAGGGCTGGCCTCCTCCCCCTGGTCAGTTTTCCCCTTTGGAGAACAGAGTGGTTGGATTTTCTGGGGTTGTAGCAACATTCTCCTTTTCTCAGCTTGTGTGGTGTGAAGAAGGAACCTGGGCAGGTTGCTTGGAAGAAAAGGGCATGGTAAAATAAAGCCTAGTTGGCCCTATTCAAAGTTTTCAGAGGAGAAGGAGTTTTATTTATGCTTTGAAGATCAACATTGGTAAGAACTTTCTTGTTCTGCTAAACATTTGGTGACTTCAGATGAGATTCCTGAACTCTTGCTCCTGGAAGTGGGGCTCTTGGGCTAACGGATGACTGTGCCAAGGAGGTAGTGGCACAAGTCAACCTGGAGCGTCCTTGCTCCGACTCAATCCTACATGTCCTCCTAGGCCCAGGCCCAGACCCACCTCTCCAGTGAGAGGCATTCCTGGAATATTTCCACTCGTAATGACCTATCCCACTTCTCTGAATTTCTGTAACACACGTGGGATTTTTTTCCAGCTCCTCATCCCACTCAGCTTTACATGGCCACCTGAGTGTGAACCCAGGGAGCAGAAATCACATCTTACCTTTGCTCTAAATTCCTTTAGAGCCCAGGAATGTCCTGCACATAGTAGGCTTGCCTAATTGCATGAAGGAATGGTAGTCTTATGGTAAGAAAAGAATGGTTCAGTTAGTGTATGAAGAATTCAGTGCATAGTAAGTGCATTGTACTGGCAATTGCCAGACTCTGTTGCCTGAACCAAGATGGTCAGATTCACTAGGCAGAGAGTGAAGAGGAAACATGAAGGTATCTTTCATTTTCTGATGAAGGACTCTGTATTGGGACCAATAGTATAATTTCTTACCACTTTGGCATTGTCACATAGACATGTGTAATGCCACTGTTGGCTGCTGAATGTCTGCAAAGTCCTCCCTACTGGGGCCACCTGTCCTTTAAGATTTAAATAAAATAGTCTTGAACCCTCATCCACATCCGCTGGGAGAATGAGCATCACCCAAATTTCTCTGAGAATTGTAAGGGGCTTCCATTTCTTTAACTTAATCCTGGTTGGAATTCCCCGCTCTGTGGCATTCTCTCCTCCTGCCACATCTCATCTCCTGTGTGTGCTATCCTATTTCTGAACCCCATCACCCTGCACTAGAATCTGCCCTGATTCCTACATACCCTCTCAGTACCAGGACACAGTGGAGCGTGTGTGGGTGGCAGTTGTTGACCAAAAGTCTGCAGCCACCGGAGAGGTTATACGCATCACAGTGCAGCAAACAACTTGAATTTGAACATAGGATAGTGTGGTTCGTAAGTCTTCAGCCATTCCTGTCTTCTCTGGAGAAGTAGAACATCCCACCTGTCATGAGGTTTGGCCCCTCTTTCCTCCAGCCCTTTCCTGTGTGTTTGTAATAGTCCAGTAAAAAAAAAAAAAAAAAAAAAAAAAAAAAAAGAGGAAAATAAATGGAGAAGACTATGGGCCCCATGATCAACCTGGGACATAGAGGAAATAGGTCTGGTGGTGGGGAAAGTTTAATTTATTTATTCACAAACACCTATTCCATGCCAGGCATTATTCTAGGTACTTTGCAAATACATGTCCATTTAATCCTTATTCTAATCCTATGGGGTGTTATTTTTATTCCCATTTTACAGATGAGGAAACAGGAAAGTTAAGTACCTTGTACAAGGTCAAGGTCATATATTTGCAAGTATCAAAGCCAGGATTTACATCCAGGTTAACTGGCTCTGAAGGCCACACACTTAACCACCAGGCTTTCACCCTTCTTGACAGGGGTCCCTGGGGTCCCTGTGGATCAGTGGGGTTCAAGGCAGCAGTGGCAATGGGGCATTGAGTCTTAGGAGGCTGTAACAAGGCAGCAAACCTTTAGTGGTTTAGGAGTGTCAGCAGTTCTTTATAGATGCAAGAGGTGTTGGCCTGGTAAAATTGGGCTGAATATGAGAGGAGGAGGGGAAGGGAAGACCTGGTGGGCTGCCAGGGAGCTGTCTGTCTATAGTCTGGCTGTGGCAGCAGCCACAGTAGAATTTGCAAGATTTGTTATAGATGTTAAGTAGGGCTGAGAGCTACCAGGTATGCTCTGACCAGGTATCAAACCAGCAACCTCTCAGTTCATAGGACAACGCCCAACCAACTGAGCCACACCGGCTGGGGTGCCCAACAATTAGGAGGACCCTAGGGGGATAATCAGACATGTTTGGCAAAATATGTGAACAAGGATGTTTAGTTCAGCATTTATAATAGTCCATATTTGGAAACAACTAAATGTGTAACAATAGGAAACTGATGAATAACTACTACAAGTATCATACGATGGAGTACCCTTCAGACATAAAGAATGATGCTATAGTAGTATTTTTTATTGACATGGAAGGATGTATGTTACATTTGAGTGAGTGAAGAAATCAAGTAACAAAGAAGTTCTGTACCCCCCATGATTTTTAAATTTTTTATAGGAAACAAAAGTATATGTGTATAGAAGAAAGTTTGGAGAGTTACACAATACAATGTTAAGATTTGTTACATATGGGTGATGGGATTATAAATGATTATGATTTTCTTCTGAATGTTTACGTGGAATGTCTAAGTTTTCTCCAATAAATATGTCTCCCTTGGATATATACAAATTCTCTCATGTCGGATCGTTCTATCACAATTAATGAGCAAGAGAGTAAGTATGGATCAGCTCATGTAAGACTGCAGCTCGCTCAACAACACTTTTAAATTATTATTATTTATACTGTCAGGTGCTTTTCCCACAAAGCCTTAGGGCCATGTCACTGCCCAAATATACTAGTTGGAGTAGCATGGGCAGCATGGGAAAGGCTCAGCCACATGTTGGGGAGCTGGCTGTGTGGATTTTGGTTTTCATCCTGACAGGCTGGTTCATCTGTAATCATAGCTCTGTCCAGATTGCCTTAATGATAGCCTCGCCTCACCTGGCTTCCTGAGCGGATGCATTCCTTCCCACTTGGGTCACATAATGCTATTCTGATTCTCCAGAGGGTGGGCCTGTCCTAGCTCAGTACCTGCTTGCCAAGGACCTGTCCTGAGTCACTCGATCTTTGGGACCGACAATCTGATTGCCACAATGGGATTTTTTTTCTTACCTCTTTCAACTTGAAGAAAACACCCTCCTACTCACTTCTTCCTCTGGCGTGCCCGTGTAAATCATTCTAAGATTTAACAGAATTGTTTTTCCTCTGTAACTTTGGGAAAGCAGGTGAACTGGCTGGAGTATACTGGGAAGATAGGGGCTCGCCGGAGCTTTGATTTCTGTTCTGATGGGAATGCCGGAGTATGTCAAGTACTTCTGATAGGAGAGACACCTGCTGACTTGTTTACAGTAGTTAATGATGAGGATCAGCTGTTAACCTCTCTGTGTATATGTGTGCACACACCCACCTACACCCACACCAATATGTTAGACCTATAAAATGCTCTACAATTGTTGTGGATTTTATTATTAGGGATGTTTTTGGCAGACTTTTCAATTTGATTCTTCTGAGCACATCAAAGAAATGGAAACCAAAAAGATCAAGGATAGACATTGAAATAGCTTTTCCTTTTAAGGAGAAATTTATGACCAGAGCTTAAGCCTCTCAATGGGGGCAGGTTCTGCAATGTATTCTGATATTTGTTGTTGTTGTTAATCCTCACCCAAGGATATTTTTCCATTGATTTTTAGATAGAGTGGAAGGGAGGGAGGGGAAGAGAAAGAGAGAGAGGACATCAATGTGAGAGAGACACATCAATTGGTTGCCTCCTGCAAGACCCCAACCAGGGCCAGGGATTGAACTTGCAATCCAGGTATGTGCCCTTGCCCAGGAATTGAACCTGCGATCCTTCGGTCCTTGGGCTGACGCTCTAACTGCTGAGCCAAATGGGCCAGGGCTGCAACATATTCTTTGTTCCTCAGGGGCCATTGACATTTACTGAGCACCTGATATGTGCCAGGCATCCTTATGACTACGTTAGTTTCAAATGAGCATGTTAAAACACTTTGAATTACTTGTTTCATTTCTCCGAAAATGGTGTCTTTCTGGGTTGTTCTGAGGAATAAATGAAATGCCCATGTTATTGGGACTGGCACAACATATTCAGTGGTCAATAAATAGGTCACTTATTCACCAAAGTTTGTGTTGATCATTTGACAAAAATGTTGTGACCAGAGGCTCACAGGAACCTAACCCTGTATTTTCCCCTAGGAACAACAGTTCAGTATTTGCTAATTTGGTGTTAGTGGCAAATTTATAGAACATAACTATGTGACTAGCAAATTGATTGTACTTGGCCTTATCAAGATAGTAGACCTTTGCCTGTGAATATTCGTAAGATCCTAAGGTTTGAATGGTGAGCTAGGCAACTAGAGAACATCTCATGTAAGGCATTGATTTTCCAAGAGGCTGTAGCGTGAGTCTTGGGGGCAGGCCCTGCCTCGGCCTCCAGCACTTGGCCTCTGCATTCTGATGTCCAGGCACCAGCATAAAATTGCCGCCTGCTCCTCCAGGCAGCCCAGAGGTGCCTCTGGAACCTGTGGCTTAAGCTTGATGTCATTGGACATGCCTGATTCTAGAGGCAGGATGAACTCTTCAGGTTCTTCCAGGGCTACATAGAGATAGCTATTTGGGGGTCACACTGGGTGGGAGTAGAGAGGACGGTTCCCCTCACAGCTGGAGCAGAATAGCAGGATGGAGACAGCCTGTAAGTAGAGGAAAGAAGTGGAAGTCATGGCTGGAGACACTGTGTGGAAGGTGCAAAGACAGGCTGTAAAATGGATTTGAACCATGAGGTTAGGAGCTGATTAGCCTGGGAACAAGTTAGGACGGAGCACATTAAACAGAAAGACATTCAACAAAAGAACACCAAGTAGATTAACAGAGGTGAGCAAAACAGACTGGATGAAAGGTTATAACCAGGTGACAGCTTTTCACCAGCTTCCGGGTGTGAGCTCAAGGGAAGTCAGGGCAACTTGGAGCCAGTTGTTTATCCCATGAGGGCTGTATAACTATGCCAGTGTGCATAGCAGAGCTGACTGGATCTGACTTCATTGTGGCTTCTGCCAGTATTGTCACAGTGAGTAGGAGTGTGCCGTCTCCCAGTCTTGCTGGGACTAAGAACAGACAAATTAGACCCACCCAATTAGACTGTAAGTTATTTATAAACGATCTAGATGGTTATGCATATTAAGAAATAATAAAGCCCAGCTGGTGTGGCTCAGTAGATTGAGCATTGTCCCATAGACTGTGAGGTCCCAGTTTGATTCCTGGTTAGGGCACATGCCTGGGTTTTGGGCTCGTTCCCCAGTAGGGGGCGTGCAGGAGGCAGCCAATCGATGTAGCTCTCTCACGTTGATGTTTCTATCTGTCTCTCCCTTCCTCTCTCTCTAAAAAAAAAAATCAATAAAAACATATTAAAAAAAGAAAAAGAAAATAATAAAATATCTAAATAAGGGCAAGAACCAGATCTATGTCTTAACTACTTAACATCTTGAAAATTGTAGCAATAGCTCTAGTTCTTCTGATTCCTCCCATGACTCCCAGCAGCCCACCAGTGTGTCGTGGGCCCCTTGAGGGTTGAGACCAGGCAGTCCTTAGCATGCCTGTGAATCTTCTCCAAATATTTTTTCCTCCTGAAAATCTGAAACAAAGAAGAACCTACCATCTTGGGCAGGTCTTTCCTCTTCTTGGACTCAGTTTTCCCAGCTGAAAATGAGGTTAAATCAATGTTTCTAAATTTCTGTTTTGTGAGGTCAACCTTAAACATTCCAAAACCAACTAAAACCAAACTCCCAAAATAATTCAGATAATATTTTTTCTTAAATGCATTTAAAAACATGTAATAAAACAGAAACACATATATTGTGATGATTATGTTCTCAACGATCTTTAAAGGGTGGTGACTCAGGCCTAGGACAAGAGCTGGAAGGCGTGCTGCATGGACAGGCAGTGATCACCAACCACAGTGGGGTCGAGGCCCATCATCTGCTTGACGATCATGGCATTATGTTAGGCCTCTGGCATCTATTGCACACTTTTCTCATAGTTTGTGCTTTTTGTTCTTCATACAATACAACTGATTTAATTGACCTAATATTTTCTACTCCAGTACAAGATAAAATAACAGGAATAAACTGTGGATCCTTTTGTGAGACCATTTTGCTGCTTAGTTGAATCCAAGTGATATTACTCACATTCCATCAATGGATGATGATTTAAACATTTTTAAATTGTCAAATTTCTTAAGAAAACACTGGATTGCAGGATCTCTAAATTTCCTTTTAGGCCTGTGAATCTGTATTAATATGGATGGCATTTTGAAAATGAAAGAAGAAACTAAGGTAGGAGGCCTCATCCAGTAGGAACTTAGGGATCTACCAATCAAGGCAAAGTGAGTGTGCCACTGGGTGTGCAGTGTGTGTGTGTGTAAAAAACCCTGAAGTAAGCCTGGCCGGCATGGCTCAGTGGTTGAGCACTGAATCATGCACCAAGAGGTCACTGGTTTGATTCCTCATCAGGACACATGCCTGGGTTGCAGGCTCTGTCCTCAGTGGGGGGTGTGCAGGAGGTAGCCGTTGGATGTTTCTCTCTCATTGATGTTTCTATCTCTTTCCCTCTCCCTTCCTCTCTCTCTAAAAATCAATGGAAACATATTAAAAACAAAAACCCCTTCAGTACAAGGAGGCTTAAAATGAATAGCAAAGGACTGCTCCTGCAGCTTATCAGGAAATATTTTGTCTCAAGGGCCTTCCCAGGAATCCTTCTGTGGCCACACACAAACCTAGAAACACACACACAAGACAGAGACACTCAGATAGACACACACAAACACAGACACACACAGACATAGGTAGGCACAGAGACACACACAGACACTGTTTTGTGTTCTTTTATGAGAAGGTCAGTTAGTGCAGCCACAAGACACAAGGGTGGTCAGGAGGCAGAAATGAGGGGTGTGCTGAGCCCCTCATTTAGTGGAGTTTCCCTGGCAAAGGCAAGGCAGGGCAGGAGAACAATTTAGATTGGTTAGTCTGAATAATTTCAGGGGGCTCTTAGCTGTAGGGGTGGTCCTGGGACAGGCTGGGCAGTTGGTAAAACACTGTTTATCAATTCAAATCTGTTCCTAATCAGGGTGGGAAGGGGGCTGAGGGGGGCAGTTTTTTTTGTTTGTTTTTATTTGGCCTCGGGATGATTAAGGCACAGGAATAGTGCTTCGGGGCCAGATTGAGGAGGTAGTCTTTAGGGCCAGGGAGGGGCAGTCTCTTCTCAGCCAGAAAGGTTTTTAAAAAAATGTCAAACATCATCATCTATAGAAAATAACATAATAGCTATTATAATAATATAATGTATCTGAATGTGTTCTGTAATATATACATATAATATATATATTAAAGTGCTATATTGTAATACATTATATATTACACAACATACTCAGACAACACAGAGAAACACATGCAGGCACAGATATATACTCCTCCTCAGAAATACAATTTCTTTTTTAAAAAATGGGGGAATCCCAGCCTTGGCCCTCTCCCTTTAAAGGAGTCCTGGGTGAGGTTTCTGGACAATCAGGGCTATTTTCAGTTACATTCATGGTGCACTGAGAACTCTCAGAATTGTGGCCTTTGCATGATAGAGTTAACCTTCATTTTCTAGGGGAATTTGAGTTTAAAATATGCTGACAGTCCTCCCTGTGACTCAGTAGACCTCAAACTTTAGTATGCCATGACCAGGGAGCTGGGTCTTGGACTCCATGCCTCTGATACTGTAGGTTCAAGGACAGGCCCAGAAATCTGCATTTTATAAGCCCCAAGCCACTCAGATGCAGGAGTTTTATGGAGAAACATGCCATCAAACTGTCTCAGAAATCCCATCAATGAAACAGAGTATTTACTGACAGACTCAAGATCCTAAGTATTACAGTAAAAATATACAAGAACCACCTAGAATCCCTTTCCTAGGGATCACCTCATTTCTTGCTCTCACAAGCAGAAGGCATTTCTGCTCCCGTCTCTAGTCTAGATGATAAAGCTAAATGAGCCCACCTGTAACATGCTTGCAAGGTACTAGAATTCCCAGCCTCCTTGACTCACTGCAATGATATTGGCCTCTGTGAGCCTTGGTTTTTATAAATTCTGGGATTGCAATAATAGTCTAACCTCTCATAACTTTAAAATTTGTATATGATTCATAGGAACAAATAACTTTTACTTCTTGATCCAGCATAACATATACAAACATACATTTTCCATTCTATTCTGTTCTGTTCTACTTAGTGTTGTTTTTTTTTTTGATCCTCACCTGAAGCTATGTTTATTGATTTTAGAGAGAGAGGGAGGGAGGGAGAGAGAAACATTGATGTGAAAGAGAAACATTGATCAGTTGCCTCCCATATACACCTTGACCAGGGATCAAACCCTCAACCTAGGTACGTGTCCTGATTGGGAATCAAACCTGAAACCTTTTGGTGTACAGGACAATGTTCCAACCGACTGAACTACCCGGCCCGGGGTGGTTTTAGTTTGTTTAAAAAAAAAAAAAATGCTGGTCATGATATACCAGACTGAATTCATGACCCACTGTTCTAGTTATCTATTACTGCATAAAAAATCAACCCAAAACTCAGTGTCTTAAAACAGCACCAATTATTTTATTATCTCCCTTGTTTTCTGTGGTGCAGGAATTTGGGAAGGGCTCAGCAGGGCTGTTTCGATTTAGGTCTCTAAGTGGTTATAGTCAGTTAATGGCTGGGGCTGGAATAGATCAGCTGTCTCTCAAGTAGATTCTTCATGTGTTCTCTGAATGGGCTAGCTTGGTTTCCTTACAGCATGGCAGCCTCAGGGCAGTTTAATTTACAGGTGGCTCAGGGCTCCCAAGCCGAGAACCGGGGAGAAGATAGCCTAGCTTTGGAAGTCGCATAGCATCTCTTCCTTCATAATCCCAATCTAACCTCACCTGAAGAAGAGAGAACGTAAACTCCACCTTCTGATGTACCAAGTGACAAAGTCATGTTGTAAGAAGAGCAGGTGTGATGGGAGATAACTTCTGTAGCCATCTTTGGAAAATGCAATCTGACACACCCTCTTAGAGGGCACCGGTGCAATTTGAAGAGTACTCCTCTAGAGGGCACTGTTGTCATGTGAGATCGGATCCATTTCACTTTGGAGGACGGGATGGAGTGATGGGTAGGGTGTTGGGAAGAGAGACAAAGGAATTTGAGTGTTGGCAAAGGTAGAGCAGCTTATCCTTTTCGAATTATTCTTTGTTGCATAGAACATGTGATGGCAGGGACGGGTGTGTGTGGTCATGTGGATATCCTAGGTGTACAGGTGTAGATGTGAACAAAACTAACTTTATCTCTGTGTCTTGGACTTCATTTCATTTTTTAAGTTTCATGCTGTGACCCTTAACCAATCTCACTGTCCTTAGCAAGCATATCAAAGCTTTCTAGTTGCTGATTATCTGTGTTTCTTAAAATGTAGCCATACATATTTTTGTTAGAAATAGCCAGAATGGCATGACAACCAAGATAAATATCAAACTGGAAAGAGTATCAAATATAAGCAATCATCTACCACAAGACCACCAGGAGGTACAGCCCCTGGTACTACTGCATTCTTTATCCCTTTGTCTTGTCAATCATTACTACCCGAGTTATACTATAAAAGAGTACTGCAACGGGTCTGTTAGCGGAGAATCATTTGTGCAAAACTGCAGGGCCATCTGTCAACTCTGGCTCAATCTTCCTGTAAGTAAATTACCATATAATAAATTCTGTTATAGTCTGTGGAGTTGCCTACTTTGTCATTTGGTCTGAAGATACTTTCTTGTCGTGTTGACTAGTACACCTTTGCCCCACCGTTGGACACTAGGAGGAGGAAGGCTGGTGACGAACCAGCAGGGCTTTAAGTCTTCGTGCACACCCCACCCCATGCTGTTGCCCCCCACCCCCAAGCAGAAGGCTTTGCACATGGATCCACTCTGACAGCTAAGCATAAAGTGCTTGTCAGTCTCCAGGCAGAAGTCCAGGGTTTGGGTAGGATAGTGCCACTCCTGGTGTCCTCATAGAACCCACAGTCCCAATAAAGCATGACTGGCTCCATGCCTGCTGTGCTCAGGGACTGGAAATGATGATTTGGAAGAATATTGAAGATCTGTTAGTGGGAGAGCTTTTCCAGGAAGTGGATAAAGTGAGAAGAAAAAGGTGCCAAGGAGAGAAAACTGGGGGCCTTCAACATTTAAAGAGAAGAAGAGTGAGTGGCAAAGGAGACTGAGAAGGTGAGAGATGGTCAGAGTGCAGGAGGAGAGCCTGGTAAGAATGGCGCACTGGCTGGGACAGACTAGGGAGTGGTCCTGAGGGTCCAGTGTGGCAAAACGAAGGCTAAAAAGAGGTCCTTGGTGACTTTTATGATGACATTTGCAGGAAGCCAGGTGGGTAGGGCATTATAGGGGTTCAGTGGTGATGGAAAGAGGAGTAAAGGGTGGAGACTTGAGAGGAGGACAAGGTCAAGAGGTTTGCTTTTAATTTTTTTCTTTATTTTTATTTTTTAATCCTCACCTGAGGATATTTTTCTCTTTATCATCAGATAGAGTGGGAGGGAGGGAGTGAGAGAAAGAGAGGGAGAGAGAGAAACATCAATGTGAGAGAGACACACCGACTGGTTGCCTCCTGCATGGCCTGACCAGGGCCGGGGATGAACTGCAACCAAGGTATGTGTCCTTGATAGGAATCAAACCTGCGACTCATTGGTCCGCGGGCCAACGCTTTAACCACTGAGAAAATCGCCCAGGGCAAGATGTTTGCTTTTTAAAAATTGTGGGCAACACCCGGCAGGTGTGGCTCAGTGGTTGAACACTGACCCATGCATCAAGAGGTCACCAGTTTGATTCCCGGTCACGGCACATGCCCAGGTTGTGGACCAATCCCCAGTTGGGGGCATGTAGGAAGTGGCCAGTCAATGTTCTCATTCATTGATGTTTCTATCTCTCTCTCCTTCTCCCTTCCTCTCTCTCTCAAAATCAATAAAGGAAAAAAATTTAAAAATCGTGGGCAAGACTAAGCATGTGCATAGGTGAAGGAAAGGAGATGGGGGAGGAGAATCCAGACTAAAGAGGAATAATTGATACAGTCTGGCACAGAGGGGAGTGGGGTCCAAAGCCCGATGGAGAGCCTTGGAAGGTGGGCTTCCTTCTGAGAGAGAGGAGGACCCATAAAATAGGGAAGAGGTCAAGGTTTAGGGAGAAGGGGTAGTTGGCTGAGCTAGCTCAAGTGGCCTCTTGTTTCCAGTGTGAGAGCCAGGAGGGGGGAGAATACTTGAGAAGAATTTACCAGCCAGTTAGAGATGAGTGAAAAGCCCACCTAGTTTCAAGTTACACACACTTAGTACCTACTTTGTTTACTGTCTTCATAGAAATTACTTTATCCTTCCAGAAATATATGAACTAGAAAGCATTCCTATTTGTAGGCTCCAACCAATTCCTTGGTGAGTTCCTTGCTTTACCTAAGCATGAAAAGAATATGGCTGTGAGGAATAGAGGGTGTGGTTATTCCAGGTCAGTCCTGAGGCTCAGAGAACAGGTGTCATTGAACCCAGAAACACTTGGTGAGGCAAATTGCCTACTTGAGACAAAGAAGAACAACCATGATTGTTCTGAGTCTGGGAAGAGGGGCCAGTGTGGAGGAAAGGGTCTTTATGACCTTTGCCCAAGGTCTGGTCAGAGGGAGGAGGCTGAGGTGGTGAAGTTTGCCTTCAGGAATAAATGTGAAGTCCACTGGGGCAGGGTGGTGTAGTGCAAATAGTATGGCTTTTGCTCGGCTCTTACTAGGTTTGCGCCCTTAGACAAGGCACTTACTACTGAGCCTCTTTTTCTTCACTTGCAAAAAAAGGGGTCATTCTACCAAACCTGTGCATTTGTCGAATGAAAATTTCCTGAAAATCTTAGAGATCCAGTACATGCTATCATCATCATCATTATCATCAACATCATCATTTCATTTACTATCTCAGAGAAAAACCAGGAACAGAACTCAATATCAGGACTGTAAGAATGAGGTAAGATTTTGGAATATTTGCAACATGTGTATTACACATTTTATATTACCTACTATCCTATAGTATTTAGCAGTGAAATTTTCAAAACCAAGGTTCCTGGGTACTTTATTTCTGGGGAGTGATACAGAAAGGAGCTGGGGAGACTGTGACTTATTCATTCCACTGTTTAGACTGGGGTAGGATGAACTGGGGAGGAGAACCAGAGACCACAGTGGTTGCAGCTGGAACGAAAAGGGACTCCATAAGTGTTCAGGAGAGACCTTGGAGCTCAGCTGAAAGGAAGGACTTTGAGGGGACCCAGGTGATGCCAGCTGGCGTCATGACATGTCCAAAGGGAGGGCTTCCTTGTCACTTCCCTCTGGAATGCCACCTACACTGCCTAGAGGCTGGACTACCATCCAGATGGTTGGCTTCTGTGTTGCCCCTCCTGTGCTTACCCTGCTCATAGTATGGAGTCCTCTGTGCTCACCTCACCTCATTACTCATCACTCAGGAGCTCTTGGAGGGTTGGGACAGGTAACTCGTTCACTGTTCACTGCTGAATCCCCAGCGCTTATTGCTCAGTGCCTGCCAGGTGCCAATCTCCATAAATGTGATTTATTGATTGCCTGTCTGCCTGCCTAAATGAATGATAATAGAATAACATAATGAAATGAATGCAAGAACCTTGCCTCAGTCTGTTTTGAGTCTTTTGAAGTGTTGCCCAAGTGTCAGCCAGGGTCACCTGATTCTTGAAGAACTAGATAAGATTCCTTTGAGCCATCTTTTTCATATCTAGGAAATCCAGAGGTTTTCTTAAACTTTCTGTGGATCCTTGGGGCTGTGGGCTGGAGTGGGGAGGGGAGAATGGAGGAAGAGAGGCTTATGGTCTCTACTGACTGAACTCCTGCTTCAGTTTAAGGATGTCTCCTCTACTCTGCCTTGTTGCGTGTCTAGAATGCAATCTCTTCCTTAACTTCCACACAATCCACGCTCCCACCAAACAAGGGAATTTGTGTGTGTAGCAGAATTTACTATGTATTTGGAGAAGGGGCAGAGGAGGAGTTCAAATTGAACGTTATTCTTAAAATCCTTTGACACTCCACCCCTGGAGATCGCTTGTTGGTCTCTTTATTTGCAATGGACCCTAGCCTTACACTGTCTTACAATTTCCTCTTTCCTTGATTTCTCTCCTCTTCTTTTCTTCTTACCTTTTACACTCCAGATTGCTTTGAGGAACTTCACAGTTACCTCTCTGTATTTTGAAGATCAGTTTACCCATCAAGAGCATCCTTGATAATAACAGTTGTAGAGTACTTTACAGCTCTACAGGGTGTCCCCAAAACACATATACAGGTGTCTGTAGATTCTATTACATTTTGAAAATGAAATTTATTTTAATAAACACTGGCTTTATAACTACACTTTTTTTTTGATCTATACATTTTTTGGGGGACACCCTACACTTGTGTGTGTGTGTGTGTGTGTGTATGTATGTGTGTGTGTGTTTGTGGTGGGGGAAGATTTTGGTGGCCTTTCTCATCCGATCCAGGAACACTAAGGTCAGACCTAACACAATTCTTCCTTATCTTGTTCAGAACAAATAGCTGAAACAGCTCTGTGGGCCAACGAACATACGCCTGCAGTTTCCCCTGGCTGTAAGTGGTACCTAAGCAACCCTAGGGCCAAGGGATGGGGATAAGAATTAGAGGGTCATTTACCAATTTTGGCTTTGCTTACCCCAATCAATGGGCCTCTGCTTTAAGAAGCAGGATGCTAAATGCTTCCTGGGACTGGCTGGGTCATGGGTTGACAATGGCTGCCACTCTCTGTTGAAGGTCATGCTCCTGTTGAACAGTTCTCTCCCATAGCTGTGGGTCTCTCTGGGTTCCAGTAATCACTCCCTCCTGTTCCACCCAGTAGGTCTAGAGATAGTAACAGCTCTCCACCCTTGCTAGTCCCAGGGTGCAGCACAGGACTGTTGCTTTCCCTTAATTCCATCCACATTGTTGTAACTGATCTCTTTATTCCATTCTCTTCAATTGCTGCTGGGCGTACCCTCTTTTTTTTCAGTTCAGATTCTTCCTTTGAATCCTTTGCGTCCCAGTCTTAGTTGTTTTTTTTTTTTTTATCCTCACCTGAGGACATTTTTCCATTTTTTGTTCAGATAGAGTGGGAGGGAGAGAGAGGAAGAGAGAGAGAGAGAGAGAGAGAAACATCGACGTGGAAGGGACACATCGAGTGGCTGCCTCCAGCACGACCAACCAGGGCCGGGGACAAACTGCAACCGAGGTACGTGCGGGCACCGAACCCGGGTGTCTCTGGACCGCAGGCCGGCGCTCTAACCAAACCGGCCAGGGCATCCCAGTCTTAGTTTTTTAAAAGTCTGGTCCAGCTTTATGAGTCCTGGAGGGCCCCTCAGGTGTTTCTGGGTTTTCTAAGATTTCCTTCCCTGAGGCCCTGGAAACAAGAGGATAGAAGAATAAGGTTTTGTAAACAATTATGCAGTCCCCTTGTCCTCCCACCCTACTTCCCCCCAGAGGCCCTAAAACCTTGCCATGAGAGGGTCTTCCTCAAGAAGCCCAGGCATATGCTCTGGAATAAAAAAGTTGCTCATAGGTTTTTCAGTCTGTTCCCAAGGCCCAAACCTATTTATTTATTTATTTTTAAATTTTCCTTTATTGATTTTAGAGAGAGAGGAAGGGAGAGGGAGAGAGAGATAGAAATATCAATGAGAGAGAACATCGACTGGCCGCCTCCTGCATGCCCCGCACTGGGGATCGGGCCGCAACCTGGGAATATGCCTTGACTGGGAATTGAACCAGCGACCTCTTGGTGCATAGGTCAATGCTCAACCACTAAGCCACACCAGCCGGGCCCCAAACCTATTTAGAACAAACATTAGAATAGGACATACTGTTAAGAAAGATATCAGTTATGAAAAAGCACACTTGGTATGATTTATGTAAAGTTCCAAACTATTATTCCAGAAGGATGCTTCTGTGTTTTCTGTTTGCTAGTTTTATGTATGGATTACATTTGTGAAAGTTCATCAAGTGGTACATTTTTGATTTGTGCATTTTATCACATGAATGCTATACTTGAAAACAAAATTCAAAAAATATGCTATTTCTTATAGTGACAAAAACTGTAAGTCCATAAATTAATCTAACAAGCAAAACCTTTATGAAGAGCATAAAAGAAGATCTGAAAACATAGAGAGTGTGATGGTTAATTCTATTTGTCAAGTTGGCTATACTATGGTACCCAGATATTTGGCCAAACAGCAGTCTAGATGCTGCTGTGAATATATTTTTTCAGGTGAGATTTACATTTAAATCAGTAGACTCTGAGTAGTGCAGATTATTCTTCATAACATGGGTGAACCCCATCCAATCAGTTGAAGGCCTTAAGAGAAGAAACTGAGGTCGCCAGAAGAGGAAGGAATTCTGTTCCCAGGTTGCTTTCAGACTCAAGACTGCAACATCAACTTCTGTTGGAATTTTTAGACTGCAGGCCTGCCCTGAAGATTTTGGACTTGCCATGAAGTATTCAAGGTAATGAAAAACAAGGATCTGAATCCAAGACTACTCACTCTATCCAGCAAGGCTATCATTCAAAATAGAAGGTAAAATAAGTAGCTTCCCAGACAAAAAAAAAAAAGCTAAGGGAACATATTAGCATGAAGCCAGCACTTCAAGAAATGTTAAAAGGACTTCTGTAATAAGCAGAAGAAATAGGGAGAGAAACATAACCATAATAAATAAAAATGGCAATAAAAAAGTACTTATCAGTAATAACCTTAAACATAAATGGATTAAATGCTCCAATCAAAAGACACGGAGAAGCTGAATGTATAAGAAAGCATGACTCATATATATGCTTCTTACAAGAGACCCATCTCAAAACAAAAGACTAACATAGGTTGAAAATGAAGGGATGGAAAAAAATTTTCCTGCCCTGGCCAGTTTGGCTCAGCAGTTGGAGCGTCGGCCTGTGGACCAGAGAGTCCCGGATTCGGTTCCTGCTAGGGGCATGTGCCAAAAAAAAAAAGAAAAAAAATTTCCAAGCTAACAGAAAGGAAAAAAAAGCTGGGGGTAGCAATGCTTATATCCGATAAAGTAGACTTCAAAGTGAAGGCCATAACTAGAGACAAAGAAGGCTACTACATGATATTGAAAGGATCTATCCAACAGGAGGATATAACTTGGTAAACATATATGCACTCAATATAGGAGCATCAAAATATATTAAAAAACTTCTGACAACAAAGGAAATTGAAGATGTAATTAAGAAACTCCCAGCAAACAAAAGCCTAGAACTGGATGGCTTCACGGGGGAGTTTTACTGAACATTCAAAGAAGATTTAATACCCATTCTCCTCAAACTATTCCAAAAAATCCAAGAAGATAGGAGACTTCCAAACTCATTTTATGAGGCCAGCATAATCCTAATTCCGAAACTGGATAAAGACACTACGAAGAAAGAAAACTACAGGCCAATATCCCTGATGAACACAGATGCCAAAATCCGTAACAAAATATTAGCAAATCAGATCCAGCAATACATCAAAAAAATTATTCAGCCCTGGCTGGTTTGGCTCATTGGTTAGAGTGTCGGCCTGTGGACCAGAGAGGCCCGGGTTCGGTTCCCACTAGGGGTACGTACCTTGGTTGCAATTTGTCCCCAGGCCCAGTTGGGGTTGTGTGGGTGGCAACCAGTCGATATGTTTCTCTCACGTCGATGTTTCTCTCTCTCTCTCTTCCTCCCTCTCTCCCTCCCCCTCTATCTGAAGATAAATGCAAAAAAAAAAAAAAAAAAATTTACTCACCATGACCAAGTGGGATTCATCCCAGGGATGCAAGGATGGTACAATATTTGCAAATCAATAAATGTGATACACCACATAAACAAAATAAAAGATAAAAACCATATGATCATATCAATAGATGCTGACAAAGCATTCAACAAAATCCAGCACCCATTTCTGATAAAAATGCTCAGCAATGTGGGAATAGAAGGATCATATCTCAACATAATAAAGGCCATATTTGAAAAACCTACAGCCAACATCATACTCAATGGGCAAAAACTAAAAGCATTTCCCTTAAGAACAGGAACAAGACAGGGATGTCCACTTTTGCCACTCTTATTTAACATAGTACTGGAAGTCTTAGCCACAGCTAGGCATGAAGAAAAAATAAAAGGGATCCAAATAAGAAAGGAGGAAGTGAAACTGTCATTATTTGCAGATGACATGATATTATACATAGAAAACCCTGAAGACTCCATCAGAAATCTACTAGACTTAGTAAATGAATTTGGCAAAGTAGCAGGATACAAACTTAATGTCAAGAAATTGACGGCATTCTTATACACCAATGATGAACTCACAGAAAGAGAAACTAAAAAAACAATCCCATTTACCATCGTGGCAAAAAAATTAAGATACCTAGGAATAAACTTAACCAAAGAAGTAAAGGATCTCTTCACAGAAAACTACAGGTCATTGAAAAAAGAAATAGAGGAAGATATAAAAAAATAGAAGCATATACCATGTTCATGGATTGGAAGAATTAACATCATTAAAATGTCCATACTACCCAAAGCTATCTATAGATTCAATGCAATTCCCATCAAAATACCAACAATATACTTCACAGAACTAGAACAAATATTCCAAAAGTTTATATGGAACCAAAAAAGGCCCCGAATAGCCACAGCAATCTTGAAAAAGAAGAACAAAGTAGGAGGGATCACAATACCAGATATCAGGTTATACTACAAAAGCACTGTAATCAAAACAGCCTGGTACTGGCACAAGAACAGGCACATAGATCAATGGAACAGAACAGAGAACCCAGAAATTGACCCAAGACAATATGCTCAATTAATATTTGACAAAGGTGGCAAGAGCATACAGTAGAGTCAAGACAGCCTCTTCAATAAATGGTGTTGGGAAAATTGAACAGCTACATGCAAAAAAAATGAAGCTAGACCACCAACTTACACCAAACACAAGAATAAACTCAAAATGGATAAAAGACTTAAATGTGACTTGTGAATCCATAAAAATCCTAGAAGAAAATGCAGGCAACAAAATTTCAGACATCTTTTGCAGCAGAATTTTCACTGATACAACACCTAAGGCAAGAGAAACAAAGGAAAAAATGAACACACGGGACTACATCAAACTAAAAAGCTTCTGCACAGCAAAAGAAACAACCATCAAAATGGAAAGGGAACCCACTATGTGGGAGAGTATAATTGCCAATGATACATCAGATAAGGGGTTAATTTCCAAAACATATAGAGTACTTATACAATTCAACAAAAGGAAGACAAAGAACCCAATTAAAAAATGGGCAGAGGACCTAAAGAGATACCTCTCCAAATAGGACATACAAATGGCCAAGAGACATATGATAAAATGCTCAACGTCACTAATCATCAGAGAGATGCAAATTAAAACAACAATGAGGTATCACTTCACACCTGTCAGAATGGCCGCCGTCAACAAATCATCAAACAACAAGCGCTGGCGAGGGTGTGGAGAAAAGGGGACTCTAGTACACTGCTGGTGGGAATGCAGACTGCTGCAGCCACTATGGAAAACACTATGGTGTTACCTCAAAAAATTAAAAATTGAACTGCCATTTGACCCAGTGATCCCACTTCTAGGAATATACCCTAAGAAGCCCGAAACACCAATCAGAAAGAATATATGTACCCCTATGTTCATAGCAGCACTATTTACAATAGCTAAGATCTGGAAACAGTCAAATGTCCATCAGTAGACGAGTGGATAAAAATGTGGTGGTACATATACACAATGGAGTACTATGCAGCTGTAAGAAAGAAAGATCTCTTATCCTTTGAGATGACATGGAGGGACCTAGAGAGTATTATCCTGAGCAAAACTAGCCAAGCAGAGAAAGACAAATATCACATAATCTTACTTATTTCTGGAATATAATGAACTAAACAAACTGATGAACAAAATAGACCCAGAGTTGTAGAAGTAGGATACAGACTGACAATCCTCAGAAGAGGGGGTAGGGGGGGGAGGAAAGAGATAAACCACAGAACTTATATGCATGTATGCATAACCGATGGACATAGACAACAAAGCTGGGGATGGGGGGGTGGGGGAGATGGGGAGGAGGGTGTCAATGTGGGAAAAAAGGAGAAACATCTGTAACAAAAATAAATTATTAAAAAAATTAAAAAAACCAAACAACAACAACAAAAAACTTCTGGAGGACTTCAAAGGAGAAATCGACAGCAATACAATCATAGCAGGGGACTTTAATATCCGGCTGACATCACTAGATAGATCCTCTAGACAAAAAATTAACAAAGAAACAGATTTGGGACTTCTAGCCCCCACAACTGTGTGAGCCAATTCCTTGAAATAAATCTCTCTTAGTTCTACTTCTGTGGAGAACCTAGACTAATACAGAGATATACACTATATTCATAAATGAGAACAATTCTCTCCCAACAACAAACTTTGAGTAAGATTTTCATGGAATTTGACAAAATTAATCTTAAAGAGTTAAGGGATGAAGATGTACTAAGAATTTTGAAGAAGAATATGGTGAGTATATTTGCCCTTAAGTTATTAAGACATCATAACACTGCAGAAATTAAAACTGTGTACCTTTTGCAGAGGGATGAATTTCTGAGGTCTCCATTTGTATATGGGAACTTGAATTTAACGGCAAGGTACTATGAATTATAGGGAACAATGAACTATTCAATAAATATTCTGGGACCAACACTCTCTATGGAGAAAAATAAAATTAAGTCCTTATCTGATACCACGCATACAGTACATCTCATATGCATTAAAGACCAAATGTGGAAGAAAAGTGTAAAGCTTTAAAAAGAAACACAGAAGGATATTTTTTTTATAGAGAGAGATTTCTCACACAAAACAAAAATACTCCATGCATCATAAAGGAAAATTAGACAATATTAAAATTAAAACCTAGCAAATACTAAAACACATTTAACCAAAGTGAGAAGACAAGCTGTAGACTGAGTGAAGCATCTCTGCAATTCATGTAACTGACAAACGATGAGTATCCAGGATATATGTAGATTTACAAATCAATAAGCAAAGGACAAAAAACCCAATAGGAAATTGGCAATGGATGCGAATGGGTGATTCATAGTGAAACAACCTGAATATCCATAAACTTATGGACAGATGCTCGACTCCATTGGTAATCAGAGAAATGCCCATTAAAATAACAATATAACATTGCATAATCATCATGCTGAAAAAAATTGATATACTAAGGGCTGGTAGGACATGGGCAAATGGAAACTATTATATGTTGCTGGTAGGAATATACATTTCAACTGTTTTGAAGAATAATTGATCAATGTCTAGGCTAGTTGACTATATGCCTTATGACCCAGTAATTCCGCTCTAGTCTATCCCTGAGAGAAACTCTCACACTGGTGCACAAGTAAATGTGAATGAGAATGATTATTGCAATTCCTTTGTAGAGGGGAACCAACCTGAATATTCTCAGTAGGTAGATGCTCTATTATTTTCTATACTTTCTCTTTGAACAGTTTCTCTGTATCTCTCTCTGTCTGTCTCACTCTCTATCTCCTTCTCCCTCTCCATCTCCCTCTCTTCCCCCACCCCATCTCTCTCCCTGGATCTGGCAGGGTGGTGCTGCGGTGGGGAAGCCCCTGGACTGGGATCCATGTAGTCAAGAAGCCCAAGAAACTCAATTAAGGCAAACAGCTCTGTGAGAAATGTTTATGAAACCCTCTGGAGCTTGTCATGAAAGTGGGAGGAAACGAGGCCATTGGCAGGTCAGGATACAATTAAAAAAACAACAACAGCTTTATTGAGATATAATTCTCATACCATATAATTCATCCATGTGAAGTAAGCAATTTAATGTTCTTTAATATATTCATAGAGTTGTGTAACTGTCACCATAATCAATCACTGTAGACTTTATTTTTTGGCTTACAACAATAGAAATTTATTCTCTTACAGACAGGTTAGAATTCAGAAATCAAGGTGATGATAGGGTTGTTTCTTCCTGGAAGCCCTGAGGAAGAATGTGTTCCGTCCCTCTCTCCTAGCCTCTGGTAGCTGCTGACAGTTCTTGGCATTGCTAGGCTTGTGGCTGCATCACTTCAAACCCTACTTCCATCTTCACATGGACTTCTCTGTGCGTCCGTGTATCCTCTCCTCTTCTCATAAGGACAATAATCATTGGATTGACGGTCCACCCCCATCTAGTATGCAGGTCAGGACACAATTTAAGCCTCTTTGAGGACACATATTATCATGACAAACAAGGACAGAAAAAGGAAAAAGAGAAAGAAAGGAGAAAAGTAGGTCCTAGATGAAGAAAAAAGGTAGTGGGGGGAAACAAAGAGTGAAGGAGGATAAGAAAAAACAAGGAGAAGACCTTACAGCAAATGAAGCACAATGTCTCTAGGGTCAGGCTCCTAGAAGTTTGGAATTTCTACCTCTGGATAGCCTCCTGAAAGCTCTTTAGCAGAGCAAGGACAAACAGACATCCCTTCCAGAGGTTTTTTTTTTAAAAGAGATTTATTTATTTATTTTTAAACTCATCTTTATTGTTGAATGTATTACAGATGTCCTTCCTTTTTTTCCCATTGACCCCGCTTCTCCCCAATCCCGCTCCCCTCCTGCCTTCCCCACACTATTGTTGGTGTCCATTGGTTATGTGTATATGCATATAAGTTCTTTGGTTTATCTCATCCTGCCCTCCCTCCTCCCTTCCTTTTGAGGTTCATCAGTCTAACAACCAATTTGTACCTCTTAATTCCTTCATCTTTAAAAAAAAAGAGATTTTAAAAAGGAACTTTAGGTATGCAATAAAATTGAGAGGAATGTAGAGATTTCCCACATACCTGCTACCCTCACTCATGCATAGTCCCCCCCATTTTCAATATCACTCACCAGAATGGTACTTTTTTCTTTTTACCCAAGGACAAGCCTATACTGACACATCATAATTACCCAAAGTACCTAATATATTTTCGGGTTTACTCTTGGTGTTTTACATTCTATGGGTTTTAATAAATGTATAATGACACATATCCATTGTCATATTGTCATACAGAGTATTTCCACTGTTCTAAAAATCATCATTTTGCCTATTCTTCTCTCCCCCATCCTCCATCCCTGCTAACTATTGATCTTGTTATTGTCTCCATAGTTTTGCCTTTCCTTCCAGAACTTTTGAGTCAATGGATGAAACAATCACAAAGAAAGGACCTAAAAGCTTTCTTTTCATTTTCTATTACTTCTGACTACTCTAAAATCATTAAACACTAGTGACTTTAGTACCATAAAAGAAGAGATCTAAAATAGTGATCACCAGCTCATAAAAGGGCTAGATGTTAACTTAGAACAAATGTGTACCAATGCTATGCTTTACAACTACAGAAACTACTTATTACAAAGCTACAAAGAGGCTATCGGGCTCAGAGGTGCAAACAGCAAGCCTGGACCAAACTCAGATCCCGAATCAGTACATAATCTTTATGGCAAACTCACAAAAGACTGAGAGTAGAAAGATAAATGCCTTTCAGAAAGGGAAGACCATGGATGCTGGCCAAAGGAGTAAGAAGAACCTATAGACTCTGATGTCAACGTCTTCAAAATTCCCACTGAGGAAAGTAAAAAGAAAGTCAGAGATATGTTTGACAATAAATGTAAAGCAATAATTTAGAAACAGAACAAGGGCAGACTGGCCCCATAGTTAAAGAATTAAGAGGAAAGCTGGCCGGCAGTCTTGCTATGGTCAGTTGAGTTGGAAAGAAAAGCAGAAGGTTAAAAACACTGAGCCTTCTGCACTCTGAGGAGGCTGTGGTGGGAGAACCAGGCCACTGTTCTGTAAGACGGGGATGTCAACACAATGGCTTCAGTCCGGAGTGAATATTGATGAGGGTCAAACTGAATCCCGTGGCACCATTCATCTAGCCGTTCATTGGGTAGCCACTATTTTGAGATAGTGAACTAATGCTTAGGGGCATTTTGCCCTAGGATCACAAAGTGAACCTTTCAACAATGCAAAAAGATAGGAATTAGTGATCCGGGTTTGCAGATTGAGAAATGGAAACGCAGAGCTGTGGTTATACTGCCCCAAGTGTTGAAGTTGGGAAGTGCTCCCAGAAATGCGTGTCTTCAGCAGCAAGAGGCCTGGGGACAAAAAGTGACATTGGAAGCTATACAGAAATCAAAGGGTTCAGGTGGATGGCATGAAAGGTTTGTTTCACTAAAAAAAATGTCTTTCTTTGTTTAATTAGTTATCTCATTCTAGGGAGGAGGCCTCAGTCTGGTTATCCTTTTTATAGAAAGGTCAGCTTTGTGATCAGGCAGCTAAGGAATGTGTGCTTTTTTCATGAATTCAGGCTTCCTGATTCATGGATTGAAATTTAGTTTTCTTATTGCCTCTCTGAGAAGGATGAGCTCATTGGTGGTGAGAAGGGCAGCCCTCTGTCCTTCCTTTTCTTCTCCAAATGCTGGAAGAAGTGGGATGTAAACTCTAAAATGTCACAGAAGCCTATGAAATGCTGACTCCCAGATGCCAGGCATAACTGGGGTTGGCTCAGAACGTGGAGACAGGGCAACGCCATCATCTGCTAAGAATTCATTGTTCTGCAGCTCGCCTGGACACAATGGTAAGACTGAAACAGGAGGGATAGATGTGGGGCAGGGTGGGGGCAGGCGAACTGGGTGTGTCTTTGCAGACCCGCCTTCTTGGGGCTCGAGAGAGGGGCAGTGCAGGATTAGTCAACATGCAGACTGTGTGTGGGTTTAGGACACCAAGAAGCAGGAACACAAAAACCCCTGACAGAATAAAGCAGAACAAAACAAATATCCAAACAAAGAAAGGGAGGGGGAGCATTGGTGTGAAAAGATTTTGATATTCATTGCTTTAAAGAAAGCATTGAAGTAATTATGGGAAAACTCAGAACTTTGGTTAGCGTTATGTATTTTGAATCACAAATGGTGGGTGGGCACCATGACCTTTGCAAAGTCTAGGGTGCTATTTGGATTAGGAGGTCTGCTGGATTGAATGGAGTCAGATTCCCTTGTGGGCAGAAGGGCAGCTGATGGCTTGTTGGGTGTGCTTTGAGCGACCCTGAGCTGACCCCCAACCCTTTCCAAAAGGGCTCCAGAGGATTAGCAGTTAAGATGGGATTGGGAATTATTTTATTTACTTCTTTGTCCTTTATGTATTTTCCAAATTTTCTTTTGTGTGTATGTATATGCACATATATTTTTAAGACCTCAATTTTATGAGTGTAAAACCACATAATTAATATGTTATTGCATTCTTCTTGAGCAAAATTACTATTTTATGATAAGAGTAAACTAAGTTTCCTTTAGCCATTGCTCCTTTTGGGGCTTTTCCTATGCGTTCCCACACACATATTGAAGCACACAGATGAAAATCAGATTGTTTTGTGTGAAGGGCATTTTTAAAAACTTAAATGGCATTGGACTGTACCTTTCTTTCTGCAAATTGCATTTTTCACTCAACAACATGTCTTGTTGGGTATTATGACACATTGATCTGCTTTACTCTTTTTTTTTTCTTTTTTTTTCCTTTATTGATTTTAGAGAGAGAGAAAGTGAGAGGGAGAAAGAGATAGAAAAATCGATGAGAGAGAACATCGATTGGCCGCCTCCTGCATGCCCCCCACTGGGGATTGGGCCCACAACCTGGGCATGTGTCCTGACCAGAAATTGAACCAGCAACCTCTTGGTGCATGGGTCGATGCTCAACCACTGAGCCACACCAGCTGGACTGCTTTACTCTTTTAACTATAGCATGCTAGTCCATAGAATGACTTTATTACAATTTAGCTACTCCTTTTTCATGGACATTTAGATTGTTTCTAATTTTCATCATTGCAAACAATGCTTCAGTCAACATCCTTGAACACAACTTCTTGGGCATAGGTACACTAGTTTCCTCAAGGCAGATATAGAACACTGGGTTCTAAGATTTTAAATTTAAATAGATACTGACAACTTGCTTTCCATAGGGGCTGTAATAATTGATAATTGAGATTCCCATTGCAGTATTAAAGCATCCATTTTCCACAACTTTGTCAACACTTCATAAGGAAAAAAAATCTCCAGTCTGATGAATGAAAAGTGACATCTCATTGGTTTTCTTCGGCATTTCCCTGATTTCCAGTGAGGCTATTTTTATTTATTTCTTCATCCTTTCCTGTATTTAACTTTTTCCCTCAGGAAACACATGCTACTTTCATAATATTTAAATAAACTTTCTCCTCTTCCTCGTTGTTGTTAAAACAGACACAAGCACATAGATGAGGATTATTAGCTGAAACCCGGGCATGTGCCCTGACTGGGAATTGAACCGGGACCTCTCAGTCCATGGGACTGGCGCTCAATCCACTGAGCCACACTGGCTGAGCTCCCCAGGAGATTTTAATGTGCCCCAGGCACATTAAATCTAGGCAGGGGTAATAGCGTGAGTAAAACCCAGAAGTGGGAAAGAAGGACCACGATACATCAGAAAATGGCTTCTCTGGGTGGAGGGCCAAGGCCACGCACCAGCACTGTAGCAGGACTTAAGGCAGGTGAGGTAGTCAGGGGCTGGATCACGCAAGAACTTCCAGTTTATGTGAAAAGTTTTGCCCTGGCCGGTTTGGCTCAGCGGTTAGAGCGTCGGCCTGCGGTCCAGAGAGACCCGGGTTTGGTTCCTGCTAAGGGCATGTACTTCGGTTGCAGTTTGTCCCCGGCCCTGGTTGGTCATGTGGGTGGCAGCCACTCGATGTGTCCCTTTCACGTTGATTTTTCTCTCTCTCTCTCTTCCTCTCTCTCCCTCCCACTCTATCTGGACAAAAAATGAAAAAATGTCCTCAGGTGAGGATAAAAAAAAAAAGAAAGAAAAGTTTTGAGTTTTATACTAAGAGCAGCTGAAAAGTACTGAAGCTTTTAAGCATGGGATTGTGTTTAGTTTTGAAAAGACCTCTTTGGCTACAGTGGGGGGATGGATTAGAAAGGGAAAAAGGATATAGGGGAGACCAGCTACTTAACTAATGGAATAAGCTGGAGAGAGATAACAATTGCTTGTTGTTGTAGTTTGGGTTCTCAGGAGCAGATGTTGGGATGGAGTTTGGTGGGCAGGGTATTTATTCCTTCCCATGGAAGAGAGGAGAGAAAGCAGGATTGGGCAGAGAGGAAAACCAAATTGCAATGCAGTCATGACAAAGCCATGGCCAACCCCACTGGAAGCTCTGGAGTGTATTTGGTCTGACAGATGTCCCTCATTAGCACAAACTGACCAGGCATTTAGTGAAAATTAATAAAGGAAACTTTAACTAACATTGGAGTTGGGAAGACCCGTAGAAGGAGTTCTCATGCCCTATTACTGGTTGTCAATTACCCCAAACAGGAAGAGACATACCTTGCATCTTTCATAGAAAAGTGTTTTTACTTTATGACCTCTGCAGGAGGAAGGACAATTTTATTCTTGCCAAGCAACAAAAAGCTCAGCCAATGAAAGCTGTCATCACCCTGAATTCTTACTTTCCTCTTATGAACTTTCATTTTTTTTTTTGCTAATGACTTCCTTGCCTCACCCTCATTTCTATAAAAGTCTTCCACTTGGTATAGTTCCCTGGAAATAAAGCCAATTAGAGCTCCAATTTTACTCAGTTGAATTTTGTTTTTTAAATATATATACCCCTGTCTTGGTAGGTCTTTGGAAGCGAGTTGCCTCGGATGTGTGGATTTCTGAAGCTGAGATAAATAGCTGACTGCAGGGCAAGTCCATTCTTGAAGAGACCTATTATGTGCCAGGCACTGTTCAAGTTCAATAGTGGGGATTCAACAGTGAACAAAACAGACAACAATCCCTAACCTTGTGGAATTTATCTTATATAAGGGAGACAGAATAACTACTATAGAATGTTAGAAAGTGATACATGCTAAGAAGGAAAATCAATCATGGAAGGAGAATTGAAAGTATTCCTATGTGCATGGGTGTAGGGTGTTGCCATCTTAGATAGGGTGGGCAGGGAAGGAGTATTAAAAAGGTAACTTAAGCAAAGACGTAAAGGCAATGAGCAAGTGGCTACATGGCTACATGAGGAAAGAACATTCTTAGTGAAGAAACAAGTGCAATGACTGAGGCTGAAGCATACGTTATTTGTTTGAGGGTCAGCAAGAAGGCCAGTGTGGCTGGATAAGAGTGAGAGTTTTTGCCGATGAAGACAGAGAGGGTCCAGGGCGCCAGAGTGTTCAGGGCCTTGTAGGTGATAGGTAGGACTTGTTATAGTAAGGAGTTGTCAAGAATGAGCCCCTGATCTGGCTGCCACATGGAGAGGATGATGGTGCCCCTTGCTGGGACAGGAAATCCCAGAGATGAACCAGGAAGTGGTGAATTCATTTATAGATATGTTGAGATCAAGGGTCTCAAAAGACTTCTAAGTGAAGGTCTGCTAGGCAGCTGCTAATATGCCTGGAGCTCAGAGGCATTTTGTTGGTGTGTAGATAGATGGTGGTGGGGGCCATGAAAGCTAAACTGCATTAAAATTAAGAGCTTTTGTTCAGTCATTATGGGAATGAAATCAAGACCTGAGACTGGGAGAAGACATTTGTGGTCATATATATGTAAACATCAGAACCATAGGTATAAAAGAGTTATATCCAGAATCTATGAAGATTTCATACAAGTCAATAAGAAAAGATAGACAACCAGTAGAAAAATGGGTAAAATACTTGAATAGGCACATTACAAAAGCATATATTCAAATAGCTAATATTTAAAAAAAGGAATATTGGCCAAAATACTGGTTTATACACAGTTCTAAAGAAAATCTCATGAAGTTTCTTTGGGAATAGAAAAAGTTATGATTGAGATCTTAAGTTCTAAGAAAAAAATTGAATATCAAAACTCTACCTTATTTTGTACAATGAACATAATGAAAGACTACTGCATAGTTTTTTTGGTTTTTGTTTTTAAGTAAAGCTTTGCTTAAGGGTAGCATACTTTTATCGGATTAAATCTGAATGATCTTCTTCCTCTGGAGTAAAACTAGTGCTTACCAATTTAAATTATATTTAGTTTTTGGCTAGAATTAAAACAAAAAAGAAAACCTAAATAAAATAGGTGAAAGTTCCTGGACAGTTCAGGTGAAAACACACACACACACGCTCACACACGCTCACATGCTCTCTCAATTTAGCTCTAACCATATCTTGTTAGGTAGGAGGCAAAGTCATCTGCTGAGCCCTAGGGAGGAGGTGGGAGGATCAAAAGTCTGAGGAAAGGGAAGAGTAGTTGACATCGTTATGGTAGAGAGTTAGCCAGAGAAAACAGTTGTTTAAGGCAACCTTAAATGCTTGCCTGAGGTTGATGATCATGAATTTTATTGCAGGACAATTCTACTCATTGAATGATTTCTTCAGCAGCTTTTAGCTACCCAGGCCTAGGAATAAAGAAGGTATATGATGGGTTTATATAGCACTGGAATTTTGCCAAACAGGTATGACAGAAGAATAGGGGAACAAGGTAGTTTAGGATATTGAGAAGTAAACACAGAGGGAGTTAACGGTTAAAAAGGCCAATGGAATGGAGGTTTTTTTTTAAACTTCCAAATATTTTATTTCATCTAGAATAAAATTTTCATATCCTCTTCCAAAGACTCCAAAAATTATTTTTCTAATTGAAGAAAAATTTCTAATTGTTATTGTTTATGATTTCCATTAAAATGCTCTTGAAAATATTTTAAATGTTAAAAAATAATTTAATTTAATTCTAACAGAAGAAGTAAAGCTACAGGGAAGTAGATTTCTACAAATAATGAAATGTTAAAGTGTATTTTTTTTTTTTTAATCCTCACCCAAGGACTTTTTTTTTTTTGCATTTATCTTCAGATAGAGCGGGAGGGAGAAAGGGAGGGAGAGAGAAACATCGACATGAGAAAGACACATCAACTGGCTGCCACCCACACGACCCCAACAGGGCTGGGGACAAACTGCAACTGAGGTACGTGCCCTTACGGGAACCGAACCCGGGACTCTCTAGTCCATGGGCTGACGCTCTAACTGCTGAGCCAAACCGGCCAGGGCCAAAGTGTATTTTTAAAACTCCATGAACAGTGTATATTTTTCCCTCACAGATAAAAGCTGTCTATAAGACCTAATTACAAATGATAATTTCCACAAATAACCCATCTTTAGAAGACATCCCGAGTTTCACTTAAATTTTGAACACTTTATTTATTGTAACTGACCATTTTCATGGTCTGTTATCTAGTAAGCATTTATTTAATATGTAATGAAAGTTTTGAAGAGGTTAAGGACAGTCAAAATTAAGTGTGAGTAATTGGGCAAACAAGCTGGACAGTTAGTGCTGTGGTTGGAGAATGGGATGTTTGAGTTGGCAAGGTGGATCAAGGTGACGAGTTCCAGGGGAGTGCTTGTGGGGATGAGTGGCTGAGGTGGAGAGGAGGCTGTCAAGGAACTGTGAAGCCAAGCTTTTAGATGGGTTAGCTTTGTGGGTAGACATCCAACTCACCCAAGAAGCAGAGAAAGGTTGATCCATGTGGCCAACTCTTTAATGAAGAAGGAATTCAGGAAAGGGAAGTGACGTGGAAGGGAAGAGGGTTGTATAGTCGGGTGGGGTGAGTCTCAGAAGAGAGGGCCAATAAGAAGAGGAGTTATCTGCAAAGGGGTGGGAGTGGGTAAGTATTCCACTTTGGGTTTTGACCAGTGGGAACAGGATTGAGGTGCATTTGGAATTTTGTCCTGATTTGATCTCGGAGGAGGGAGAGCACCATTCTAATGGATGAAGGTCTCTATAAATGAAGGACAGGCCTGTCTTAGCTTGCTCAGTATGGGACAGTATGAGGGTTTACCAACAGCTCACTCTAAATGCTCTTCTCTCCAATAAAGACTTGTACAGAAGTGTGCTGGCTGGCACTGTGGCCCTGAGGAGGTCATTTGGGTGGCAGATGCTTTCTTTTCCAGGCACAGACATGTATAACTCCCTCTCCAGGTCCCCTTCCCCATTTACTAAGAACTGAGGGTCCTTTCTTATTTGAATCCTGGGTCTGCCCTTCATCACTGTGTAACGATAGGCAAAGTACTTAACCTCTATGTGCTTCAGTTTTCTTATTTGTAAAGAGGAGATTAATGATAGTAACTACCTTATATGGATGGTCTGAGAATTATATGAGTTAACACACAAACAGTGCTTAAAAAGTTGCCTGGCATGTAGTCAGCACTAATAAGTATTATGTTATCTCTTGTTTTCATATGAGGTTACAAATTTGCCAACCTCATGGAATTTTTAATTTCATTTTGTTTTATTTTGTTTCTCAGTACCCCTGATAGGGGTCAGAGGAGTGGCTGTGGGATAGACACTCCTCTCCAAAACGTTGTCAGACCTTGTCAGGCCTTCCTACCAGACCCAGCTGGGGAAAATGCTGTATGGCTCAGGTGAGGTGGCGGTGGGTCTGGGTGGAGAAGGAAGGATTGAGACAGCAGTGTGTTAGAGCTGGCTCATAGTGACTTGTAAGAGCCAACTGCTAAATTTTCAGGAATTTTGTGGACTGATTGTTAAACTTAGCCATCATTAAAAATTAATTAATTTAAATTTACAGTTAAATAAATTATATCACATAAAAGTAATACACACTAAAACGTTATATCTTAATTATTTGACATTAAAGATGTTTTCATTGATTTTTTAGACAGAGAGAGACAGAAATATCAATGTGAGAGAGAAACATGGATTGACTGCCTCCTGCATTCCCTCTTCTGGGGATCGAGCCCGAAACCCAGGCATGTGCCCTGACTGGGAATTGAACCCGGACCTCTCAGTCCATGGGACAAAGCTCAATCCACTGAGCCACACCAGCTGGGCTATTTGACTACATTTTTATAACTATCTATGTTTTTGAGGTTATGTCTACTTTATCTGTATAGTGAAAATATTACATGATAGTACGGTATTGAAAAATTTTCTGACTCAGTGTGTAGTAACTTTATGTTGATAACTTGAAAACTGGCCATGGTGTTAGTATTTATATCACAGAAATTAGCAAAGGCTACAGATCAAAGTTTGGTTTATTTATTTTTTTGACTGTCTAGACTTAAAGTGATGGAGAAAATATTAATAAAATGGAGAAAATATAATACACTTATAAGTGTATTATAACATAGCTATTACATTGTGAATAGCACAGAAATGAGAAAATATTCTTCTAGTATTATGATGAGCAAGTCGTTTGCTATTATAAACAGAACATCAACCACTATTCATGTCAGAACTATGCTCAGTTGGCAATTGCAACCTTAGGTTGGCAAAAATCAATGAAAACCTTTGGTTTATTGATTAATTGGGTATAAGGAATTTATAATAATGAGTATTGACTATTTTATTATTATTTGTAAATTGTGTATTACATATTCTTTATATCAGTAAAGTGGATATGCAAATAGGCCACTCCACCCGAGTTGGTTGCTAAACATTTACCACTGGGTTAGAGAAAGAGGGGAAAGAGAGCCAGGTTTTGCTTGGTGGAGCCTTTATGGATTCCTGGCTACAGGTAGCAGGAGGCCTCCAGCACCCAATAAAACACAGCTGCAGCCTTCCTTTTGGGTTCTCAAATTTCCTTAATGTCCCTGTTCTGCTTTCCACTTGGACTCTTTTGAATTCATCCGGTTCCCATAGTATCCCTCCAGCTGCCTCTAACTCAGACTCTCCCCCTCTTTGCCCAATGCCTTTGGGTTGCTGAATCATTCAGAGAGGATACCAGACTGTGGATTCCTTGAGGGGAACCAAAGCTACAACTCTGTTCAGCACTCCAGTACCCAGCTTGTCTGGGAGAAAAGATTAGACATATTGTCCTCCTCAAGAGAGTTTAATTTCCACCCTGGCCAATTTGGCTCAGCTGTTAGAGCATCGGCCCTCAGACAGAAGGGTCTCGGGTTTGATTCCCAGTCAAGGGCACCTACCTGGGTTGCAGGTTTGGTCCCTGCCCCATGTGGGAGGCAACTAGTTGATGTGTCTCTCACATTGATGTTTCTCTCTCTCTCTCCCCCTCCCCTTCCACTCTGTCTAAAAATCAGTGGAAAAGAATCTTTGGGTGAGGATTAACAACAAAAAAAAGAGTTGAATTTCCTTGTATGTAATATATTGTGATTAGTAACCCCTAAAACGGGGGGAGGAGGGGCAAAAGTAGGTTCACAGTTGTGAGTACACGAAACCTAGTTTATTCTTGTATTATTATTTATTAATTATTGTCTTATTTTTCATACGAACAGCTGTAAACCTACTTTTGCCCCACCCTGTATTTATTATGTTTTTATTATTAATGATAGCTGATGTGTTTGAGCAGTTACTCTGGGCCAGATGTTCTGCTAGGAACTTTACATGCATTGTATCTGATATGTACCACCACCTGTGAGATCATTTCACAGATAAAAGAAATGAAAACTCATAGGAACTAGGTAGCTTAGGGTCACATGACTAACTAAGGAGAAGCCAGGACTTGAACCCAAGGTCTGTGTGGCTTCAAAGACAGTTATTTAAAACTACTATTACATACTGAGCACGGACTCTAATCTCGCTATGATGTAGAAGAAAAATTAATTAGCTGACATTTTTATAGAGCATTACAAGCTGACAAAACTATTTTCATGTATAATATTTTCCCCAAGAGTGATGGCAAATTGGGCTTCTTGAACATGTCTTCGAAGGTTTAATAAAAATATAACTAGACGATTTTCTGTAAAATGGTCTCTTTTGACTGAATGGCCTGCTTGGTGAAAGAGCCTGTTTGATGAAACAAAGCCTATTTCACTGATCTTTTCATCAGACTGATGCCCAGGAGCAACTGGGCATCAGTCTGGGGACGGGCAGCTTTGAGGTCTCTGAATTTCCCATCTCAGTTCTGCACCACACCCAACCTCACCTTGGGCACCCCTGGGGAAATAATACAAATATTCTGTGCTTTAGCCAAGTTACTTTGCACCCAAATTTGCATATATGTCCAAAGGCATTTTGCAACCAGGAGTGAATAGAAGATGCCTATCTCCTTCTCTATTGTAAAATTACTTAGAGAAGTGGATGGGGGTGAAGATGCAATAGTCCTCCCTTTTCCACCGGTTCACTTTCCATGGCTTCAGTTACCCGTGTTCTACTGTGATCCGAAAATATTAAATAAAAAATTCCAGATATAAACAATTCATAAGTTTTAAATTGTGCACCATTCTGGGGAGTGTGATGAAATCTCATGCCATCCTGCTCTGTCTGCCTGGAACGTGAATCACGCTTTTGTCGAGCGTTTCCATGCTGTGGACGCTCCCAGCCCTGTTAGTCACTCAGTAGCCATCTTGGTTATTAGATTGACGGTCTCAGTATTGAAGGGCTTGTGTACAAGTAACCCTTAAGACAACACAGTTTATTATTTCTGATGATTTTGTGAGTTGCCAGACAGTTCTTCTGTGATCTTGCCAGGGCTTTCTAAAGTTTTGAACAGTCAGAGGGCAGCTGAAACAGCTGGAAGGGCCACACTGTTCTCATTCATACATCTGCCTGGGGCACCTCGGTTCTCCATGGAGCCTCTCATCCCGGAGTAATTAGACTGACTGGAGAGCATCCTTCCATGAGGACGAAGGTCGAAGCTGTAAGGTCACTTAAGGCCCAGGCTCTGGAACTCACAGTGTCATTTTCTCCACATCCTATTGGTCACAACGACTGCCCAGATTCAAGGGGATAGAGCCATAGACTCCACTTCTTGATGGGAGGAGAGGTAACATCACATTGCAGAGAGGGCTTAGGCTTTTATTTATTTATTTATTTTAATCCTCACTTGAGGATATGTTTTTATTTATTTTTTTAATTAGTTTTTTTCTTTATTGATTTTAGAGAGTAAGGGAGAGGGAGAGAGAGATAGAAACATTGATGAGAGTGAACATCGATTGGCCACCTCCTGCATGCCTTCCACTGGGGATCAGGCCTACAATCTGGGCATGTGCCCTGACTGGGAATTGAACCAATGACCTTTTGGTGCATGGGTCGATGCTCAACCACTGAGCCACACCAGCCAGGTGTATTTTTTATTTTTTGGAGAGAGAGGAAGGGGGTTGGGGAGAGAGAGAGAGAAACATCAATGTGAGAGAGAAAAACATCAATTGGTTGCCTCCTATAAGTACCCCGACAGGGGATCGAATCCTCAGTCTAGGTATGTGCCCTGACCGGGAATCAAACCTGCAAACTTTTGGTGTATGGGATGACGCTCTAACCAACTGAGCCACCTGGCCAGGGTGAGAAGGCTTAGGCCTTTAGTGTAAAGATTTACCACAAAGATCCAAGCAGGTATATATGAGCCCTGTGGTCAGAAAACGGAGTCTGGACTAGAGATGGAACCTGTTTAATCCCATGTACTTGAACCTGATAGTGGTCTCAGACTCTGTTTGAAATCCAAATTCCCTGACTCAGTTTCGCTCCTGGTGAGAAGATGAAAAGATGAGAAGGAGAAGACCTGAATGAGAGGTCTGATGTTTTCCCCAAGCCCTGTGGGACTTCCTGCCTACCTGTCCCTAGAGTGGCAGGCTTAATGTCACTGCAGTCCAGCCTCAAGGGGCCCTTCCTGAGCAGAACTGCTCTCCAGCTGAGCTTAGAACCCAGAGCAGTTCAGGCTCCATAGACAAGGTATGTCCCCACCGCAGTAGGCAGCTGTCATCATGATGGGCCTGGAAGGAGGGGGGGGATGCCCTCTTGCCCTTCAGTGCTGTCTCTTCTTTCCATCAGGAAGTCTACCATTGTTTGGGGGTGTCTGAGCTTTTGTTGTTGATCAGGGAATTCAGGTCTGGTGGAGTTAGAGAAAGGGAGAGTAGGACTGGGGACATGAGAGTCAAAGACAAGCCTGGAATTTCACAGTGTGCTCTGGGCCTGCCCTCATACCACCTGGAAGAGAAACTGGGCAGAACTGTCTTTAATCAGGGCTGGAGTTTTGGTAACTGGGCAGCGGCTGGGGGTGAATGAAGAGTCTCACCAGTTGCTGCTGATAGGGACCTATAAATTCCCAATGTCACGAGGCAAAGGACAGAGTGTCCCTCCTGCCCCTGCCTTTCAAACCTTACTCTTCTCATGCCAACAGTAGTCACAGTGAGTGCGTGGCCACTTGTTCAGTATGCCTTGAAGTGGACACAGTCTATTTTATTTCTTTTAAAATGTTATTTAATTTAATTTTTTCCATCACCATTTATCCCCTCGATGCTCTCTTCCACATCTCCCCCACCCCCACAATCATCACACTGTTGTCCATGTCCACGAGTTCTCTCACTTTTTTTTCTTTTTTGCTCAATCCCTCTGCCTCCCACCTCCCAAATCCACCAGAGCTGTCTGCCTGCTCTCTATCTATGAGTCTGTCTCTATTTTGCTTGGTAGTTTAGCTGGACCCAATCTATTTTAGACTAAAGTGATAGAGACCAGGACACTGGTCTTTCCCCAGAAATCATGACCCAGTTCTGCCAGTTCCAGTTCTAGATAAGCTTTAAGGATTACTCCTGAGCCCCATCCCCTGCTTTTTCTGGGGACTGCAAGATTCCACCCTGGAGCCCCCTCAGCCCTGTGGGGCAGAGGGAGGCCCCAGAGCCAACCTTGGTGGCAGTGGCGCTCCCACAGGGGGCTAGAAAGACCACTCCTTTAAGGTTGGGCCAAATGGCACTTCCTGTTTCAAAGAAAAGAGGCTTGTTGTGGAGAGGGCTCCAGCAGCTCGGCGCCAGCCAGTGGAAGAGGTAAATATAGGTAAATCACAAATGCAACGGAACTTTCTCTTGAAATGCAAACTAGCTTAGAAAATTCCAGGGACCGTGCTAGTTTCTTGAGATGGGCTGAACTGAATGGAAGATGCTGGGTCAGTGAGAAGGGTGTGAGTGGTGTTGGTGGCCGAGCTTGTACGGGGCACTGGGCAAATGGATGTGTGAGAAGCACAAAAGTTTTCTAAAGCTTTGATGGCTACCTCTGCTCCTGGTGCACATCTCCTAAATGTGCCGATGGAGGCTCACAGGGTGCCCTGGCTCTTCAGGAGCAGAATCATTAACAACTGAATTCCTAAGCTTTTCTAAGTCAATGTTCAGTTTGCTGGGCCCCTGCTCCCCCAGACTGGCTGGGTAAGCGCAGGACCTCAGGTGTTTTCACTCCTATTTGAGAAGACTTGTCCTTCCAGCCCTAGTTCAAGGCCTGTCTTGGCTCCCACTGGGGTACCCACTCATTCCAGCAACATAAATTTAAAGCAATCCCTCCAGCAGGGGCAACTTGAGTACCAGCTGCCTTGTTTCCCCTTGCTGTGGGAGGAAGGGCGAATGGGTAAAAGAGAGAGGCTGGAAGTACCGGTGAGGGCCGGAGTGAAGATAGCAAATGCATCCAGGCCTGTGCAGGGGCGGAAGCAGTTGGCCTCTAGAAGGGTCCTTGAGGGAGGAAAGGCAGTGGGAAATGAAGAGCAGACAAAGGAGCCCAGGCCTGTCAGCCTTATATCCCTCTAACTTGAGAACGAGGATGTCCGTGGCAGAGAAAGGCAGTATGAGGTGGAGCTTGAGGAAAGTGGGGATGACTGAGAAAAACCTCTGCTGAAATGCAAGGTGGTGCCAAGGACACAGCTGGGATGGAGCCCCCGATTTTTTATTGGCCCCAGTCCAAATGACTGTGTGATTCTCCCTAGCAGTGCTCAGGAGCCCCAGTCAGCCCCCAGAACAGAAGAATGGGGTAGCTGACTGGGCACTAAGAGATTGCTGACCCTCTGAGAACCTCAGTCCAGAACTCTCAGGGTTTAATAAAATATTTATGGCATATACATACCAATTTGTAGTGCTAACTGAATATATTGTCAGGGTTCTCCAGAGAAACAGAATATATATATATATTATGAGGAATTGGCTCATGCAATATGCAGTTATGGAGACTGAGAAGTCTCATGACCTGCCACCTGCAAGCTGGAGACCCAGGAAAGCCAGTGGTGTAGTTCAGTCCATGTCTGAAGGCCTGAGAAGGAGGGGAACCCATGGTGTGAATCGCAGTCTAAGGGCCAAAGAAGATGAAATGAGATGTCCCAGCTCAAGTGGCGAGGCAGGAAAAGGGGGTAAATTCCTCCTTCCTCTGCTTTTCGTTCTATTTGGGGTTGGGTGATACACAAACACTTTGGGGCGGGCCATCTTCTTTCCCGAGTCCATCAATTCAAATGCTAATCTCATCTGGAAACACCCTCTCAGACACACCTAGAAATAATGTTTAATCTAGACACGCCATGGCCAATCCATTTGACACATGAAATTAACCATCATACTGGAAATGCTGATAAATTATAAAACTTTATACATTTAATAAATCAAAATGATACTTGCCATAGTGGCTGATCAGTGCCCCCAGTTGACTCTTCTTGGCAAGGTATAGTTTGCAATGTGATAAAGGACATTAGTGGACCTGCTGGGCTGAGTCTCTTCTAGCTTTCACACTGACCATGACCAGGTGATCTGGCTCCGGCCTACCTTTCCAGCCACATCTCACCACTTATACTTCAGCCACAGAGAACTACCAGTGCTCAAGCTATATCCTTGTCCTGTAAAGTCCTTTTCCTGTTCTCCCTGTGGAAAAACCATTCATCTTCATTCAACTTAATTTTGTGCAACTCCAGAAAGTCTATTGCCAGGCAAAGTCATGCGTTTCTTTCTTCTCTTTTTTTTTATCCTCACCCGAGGACATTTTTTGCACAGCGGGAGGGAGAGGGGGACAAAGAGAGAGAGAGAAACATCGATGTGAAAGAGACACATCGAGTGGTTGCCACCCACACGACCCCAACCAGGGCCTGGGACAAACTGCAACTGAGGTTCGTGCCCTTAGCAGGAACCCAACCTGGGACTCTCTGGTCTACAGGCCGACACTCTAACCGCTGAGCCAAACCGGCCAGGGCAGTCATGCGTTTCTTCCTCTGCACTCCCTAGTTCCTCTACTACATCTCAGTTATGGTATTTATCTGATAATAAAATTTTTGTAATATCATTCTGTGCATGTGCAGATTTCTCATTAGACTATAAGCCCCTGGAGTCAGAAGCTGTATGTTATTTATCTTTATATATTCAGAGCTTAGCATAGCATATCTGGCATATGATAAGTACTCAATAGTGTCTTAGTTTATTTGATTTTATAAAATAAAATAATTCAGAACACTTTCACTATAAAGGACCCATATATGAATGTTTTAAAATAAAATAAGACTGCCATGGCCAGTGTGGCTCATTGGTTAAAGCCTTGGCCCAAGCACTGAAGGGTCAAGGGTTAGATTCCCAGTCAAGGGCATATACCTGGGTTGCAGGTTTGTTCGATCTGGCCAGATCTGAGCATGTGCGGGAGGCAACCAATCAATGTGTCTCTCTCACATGTCTCTCTCTCTCTCTCTCTCTCCCCCTCCCTTCCACTAAAATCAATGGAAAAATAGCCTTGGGTGAGGATTAACAACAACAACAACAAAAGATAGGTGTATAGAATTTTTTGGAAAAAGTTATAGGTTCTTTAAGAACATAAGGGGTAGTGTCTTAGTTTGCTCAGGCTGCCATAAGGAAATACCACAGACTGTGTGACTTAAACAACAGAAATTAATTTTCTTGCAGTTCTGAAGGCTGGGAAGTCCGAGGGCAAGGTGCAGCAGGTTGGCTTCTGGTGAGAGCTCTCTTTCCGGCTCCTAGATGCTGCTTTGTCGTCACAAGCCCTTTCCTTTGAGTGCACACAAGGAGAGAGAAAGCGAGTTCTCTACCATTCCCTCTTTTTAAAAAATAACTTTGTCCTGGCTGGTTTGGCTCAGCGGTTAGAGCGTCGGCCCGTGGACCAGAGAGACCCGGGTTTGGTTCCTGCTAAGGGCACGTACCTCGGTTGCAGTTTGTCCCTGGCCCCAGTTGGGGCCGTGTGGGTGGCAACCACTCCATGTGTCTCTCTCACATCGATGTTTCTCTCTCTCTTCTTCTCTCTCTCCATCCTGCTCTATCTGAAGATAAATGCAAATAAATAACTTTAATTTATTTTTTTATTCAATTTATTGGGGTGACATTGGTTAATCAAATTACATAGGTTTCAGGTGTGCTCTGGTATCCCCTCCTTTAAGGACACTAATCCTATAGGATCAGGGCTCCACCCTTATGACCTTATTACTCTTAAAGGCCCCATCTCCAGACACAGTCACATTAGGGGTTAGGACTTCAATGTATGACTTTTGGAGGATGCAATGTAGTCCATAGCAGGTGGTACAAATAATAAACACAAATATTGTAAATGTGGCCCCGAACGAGAAATGATGAGTATGAGTGTTTTCTCTCAGCAGCCTGAGACCTTGCTCGGTGCTGCCCATTCTCCCAAATATCTTCCTCCCCAAGCCCTATTACTGTACTCCCGACCCTGAGTCCTCCCCATCTCTTTGCGAATTCAATTTTACTTTGTGAGTTAAATTTTACTTAAGGAAGGAGTCGCTTTAATTGTCCACAAATGGATCGCAATTGATTCCATTGCTGCCCTTCTTCTCCCTGCCCAGAGGCAGGACTTGGGGCAATGGAGGGCTTAACGCCATAGGGATCCTCTTTACCATTGCCTTCCCTCCTTCTCTCTCTCTTTTTAAACATTTAAAAATTTTATTACGTACTACCTAATACACTGCATGCTACATAACACACTATATAACCTTCTAGCAAGGGTACGTAGGCAAAACTGAGTTATTTTTCATTAACCAGAAAAATATTTCCTTAATCAGTATTCTCCAAACCCTTTAACACACTGTAAACATTAATTCCAGAGATGCGCCTATCTCTTTTCATCAAAATCCACTAATATGAATAACAGGCAACCTGTTTTTCCTTTGCTCCCCATTCGTGAACCTGAGGGTGTGCACTGCGGCCACGGCCACTCCGGGGATGAGTAAGCACACACCCACGACAGGGATCCGGGCAGAATCTGGAACCACATCCCTGCATGGGTACCGAGCTCTCTCATTCCATCTTGATGTTGTGTTGACAACTGTGAGAGGCCAGCCTCACATCAGACCCAGAGGAAGTGGGGAAGTAGGAGGGAGCTGAGCTATGGCCTAAGAAAAACATCTGCCAATCATACATGTACAGTTCTTTTATGAAGAAAGATACAATAATGGGTACAAACAAGCTCATTTTATTACCTTACTTGAACATTAAATTTCATCTTCATGTGGCATGTGTCTTTTTGTGTCTTCAGTGACTGACATCTGTTAAGCACAGGTTTGGAATGCTCTGGCTTGTGTAATTCTGGAAGGTTCCGGAATGTGGTTCTGGTAGGTTTCCCGATTGAAAAAAGGCCCTGGTACTATCTCTGCCGGGGACAGGTAATGAGCATTCACTAAACTGCCTAATGAGCATCTTGGTGGAGATTAAAGGCCGGGTAGGTGTTTTTCCAGGCTATACATATAATTTAAATTTAAATCTCTATTTATTCTACACTGATTAGTTTAGAAGTTGTTTTCTTAGGAGCAAACATTGAACCATGCATATTTCCTTTGTAAAGAGGAAAACTAAAATATCCATGAAATGCAAGATGCCCTCCAGGTTCCTGGCACTCTGCCAGTTGCATCGCCCCTGGGGAGGCATTTGGTCATTTATTGTCTTGCAGGTCGCTGCCCTACCTGTTTCTCAGTGTCTTGGGTCTTGCTTTGAGTGGGGAATATATTGTAGTCTTCCCTCTTCAAAGATTTTGTGTGTGACTATAAAAGCAATTGATGTTCACTGGAAAAATGTGCCAAGCGCGGAAAGATATAAAGAAGGAGGAACAAAAAAACTGCCACTCATACTCTTTGTGCCTAAGGACTAAGTATTGGCAACGCCTATTCATATTTTGTCTTATTTCTTTCCATTTGATTTTCTTTATATTTTTGACATAGTTGAATCACTTTATTTTTCAATATTGTATCTTGTTTTCTTCACCTGATGTTATTTTTTAAACAGTTTTATTGTCACTCAAGCAAAGAAGTCTATACATCATTTTTTACTGGCTGACTGATATTCTATTTTGCAGATAGTGTTGGATAATTTTTCAAAGGTAAAATTACAACTCTCATATCAATGTAAAATGAGCACATGTCAAAGATTTTATTTAGATTGTTAATATGAATGAGGGACCCAGTAAGATGCTGCCACCGGTTCAGGGGGGAATTGAAAGAATGCACATATATAGACGATAGGGAATGCTGAAATGAATTTACATATAGTCTCTAAACTGTCCAGAAAGCAATGCTGCAAAATCAATTGCATTCCACTGGATACAATTTATTTGCAAGTCTATAGATACAAGGAATTTGCATTTTTTATTAGTTTCTACAATTTACTCAAAGACAATGCAAGGCACTTATAACCCAGTAATCTTTTTGGCTGTTTGAAAGTATTTTACAATTTTTCCTGGCAAGCTGTCATGAAATTGAACTTGGCTGTTCGGACTGTGTGTGTAGCGCACGTACATGAACGTGTGTGTGCCGTGGGAGGGCTGGCTTTCTTCTCTTTGAGAGAGAAGCAGCAAGTCTCGGAACCTCCCGGGGCCCACAGTTCCTCATCCGTGGAGTGAGGATAAGGTGGGATGATTTCTACAAGTCTTTCCTGAAGCTCTGATGTCTGCAACTCTCCTCATGACCACAAGGCCAAGGTCCACATGGAACACACTGCTGTTTCTTTGTCTATCTTTACTCTTACTATTCTTTTTAGCAAGATCATACACGTAGGGTATTTGATTCTAAGTCCTCATAGATTGAAGGTCACATTTCATTGACTCTAAGATTAAAAAAAGTATTTTATCGACCCTACGGAGGCTGGGTATCTTACGAAAGATGATGCCTCAGAAGGGCTGTCGAGCAGGTGGTAATCACGATTGTGGTGCATGCTCACTCACACACATTCACTTGATTGTCATTCCTGGTGGTGTGACTGGACAGCTTCTATTCTTTCGTTTTCAGTCACCAAATCATTTAGAAAAGGAATACAAATCTTAAATTGTTATCTTAAAATCTTCTGTTGAATTCTGGAAAGGTCAGTTTTAAACCTCGTAGAATAGGTGACAATGACTTGGAAACAATGAAGCTCTCTCTCTTTTTTTTAAATCCTCACCGGAGGATATTTTTCCATTTATTTTTAGATAGACTGGGAGGGAGGGGGAGAGAGAGAAAGAGAGAGAGAGAGAGAGAGAGAGAGAGAGAGAGAGAGAGAGAGAAAGAGAGAGAGAAACAACGATGTGAGAGAGACACATTGATTGGTTGCCTCCCGCATGACCCCGACCAAGGCTGGGGACGAACTGCAACTGAGGTACATGCCCTTGACCAGAATCAAACCTGCGACTCATTGGTCCGTGGGTCAATGCTCTACCGCTGAGCCAAACCAGCCAGGGCTGAAGCTTTCTTTTAAGAAACATTATGTGCCCAGCCGGTGTGGCTTAATGGTTGAGCGTTGACCCATGCACCAAGAGGTCACCGGTTCGATTCCCGGTCAGGGCACATGCCCAGGTTGTGGGCCTGATCCCCAGTGGGGGACATGCAGGAAGCGGCCAATTGATGTTTCTATCTCTCTCTTCCTCTCCCTTCCTCTCTCTCCAAAATCAGTAAAGGAAAAAAAAAAGAAGCATTATATCACAACACTCTGGAGGTCACAGAAGAGAATATGTTTGTAACAATTTGGATATTGATGACTTTGAGTTGAGAAGTGATTCAGAAAGGTTGGACTCTGAATGTAAAGAACGGTTAGGAAAATCTTAACTGATTTATTTCAGTTAATTTTTTTGAATGTAAGCCCAAGAGTGATATAAGATAAAAACCCATGTTTAAATTAGTCTTTAAAAAAGCTCTTGCGATAAGTTTAAATAAAAATTATGAGTAGAAAAGCATTATGTCATAGTTTAATTGCTATTGTTTTTCCTTTCTTAGTGGTATATACAATTATGATGCACCTTACCACTGGTAGTGTTTTCAGATTGATGAAATACAGCAACGATTTTCAACTGGTATGTTGCAAGAATATTTAAAACATGCAAATCCTGACTATTTAGTCAGGGACATTTTCCTCTTACCCCTTAGAAAGTCCAAAAAAAGACGCCCCCACCGCGGGGGAACCCAGGCGGAGCGGGGGTGCCGGGTGACCCCCCCCCACCGCGGGGGAACCCAGGTGGAGCGGGGGAGCCAGGAGACGCCCCCACCGCGGGGGAGCCCAGGTGGAGCGGGGGAGCCAGGAGACGCCCCCACCGCGGGGGAGCCCAGGCGGAGCAGGGGTGCCGGGCGAACCCCCCACCGCGGGGGAACCCAGGTGGAGCGGGGGAGCCCCGACCCCGCCACCACGGGGGAACCCAGGCGGAGCGGGGGAGCCGGGCAACCCCCCCCACCACGGGGGAACCCAGGCGGAGCGGGGGAGTCGGGCAACCCCCCCACCACGGGGGAACCCAGGCGGAGGGGGGGAGCCGGGCGACCCCCCCACCACGGGGGAACCCAGGCGGAGGGGGGGAGCCAGGCGACCCCCCCCCACCAACGGAGGAAGCCGGCAACACACAGGAGAACTGAGCAAATTGAACAACGAAATTGACCCAGAGACATGGAGGGTGGAGTATGGGATGACGGGCTTCAGAGGAGGGGGGGAGGAGGGGGAAAGAGATAAATCACAGAGCCTATGTGCATGGGTGCATAACCAATGGACATGGACAACAGGGATGGGGAGGAGGAGAAGGGGAGGGGGAGGAGGGTGTCAATGGGGGAAAAAAAAGGAAAAACATCTGTAACAAAAACAAATTAATAATAAAATAAATTATAAAAAAAAATAAATAAAAAATAAAAAATTCAAAAAAAAAAAGAAAGTCCAAAAAAAAAAAAAAAAATGACCAGAGCCAATACAATAGCCATCCAGTGTGGATAAATCAAAATGATACTTATTTTTTGTCAGATCAGCAAAAAATGTTTTTTGGTGTGCTGCAGAATTTTAGCAATTAGTTTGTGTGCCATGAGATGAAAAAGATTGAAAATCGCTGAAATATAGAAATAGCTTTACAGAAAGGAAAAATAAACACCACCATAAGAGTAAATAGATTACAAGATGCCTTCACATTTCAGAAACATTAAAAAAATTCTAAACCAAGAAACAAACAAAAACCATGAGCCTGCCCTGGCTGGTGTGGTTCAATGATTAGAGTGTTGGCCCATACACCGTAGGGTCATGAGTTCGATTCCTGGTCAAGGGCATGTACCTAGGTTGCAGGTTCTATCCCTGGCCCTGATTGTGGCAAGTGCAGGAGGCAACTAATTGATATGTCTCTCTCACATTGATCTCTCTCTCTTTCTCTCTCTCTCTTTCTCTGCCCCTCCCTTCCTCCCTTTCACTCTCTCTAAAAATCAATGGAAAAACAACAAAAAACCCGTGAACCTTAGAATTGAGAAAATATGATATTTGCCTTTGCTTGGTGGGTGAAGAAAGAACTAGAACATGAACCTCCTCCTGCCTTATGAATAGAAGGAATTTGGTAACCCAAATTAAACAAACAATAATCCAAAACTTTATATTTTTCCTGATTGGAAAAGTAATATTTGGTGGACGCAACCCAAATGTCCATACGCTGATGAGTGATGAACAGATAAAGAAAATGAAATATATCCATAAAATGGAATATCATTCAGCCATAAAAAGGGATGAAGTACTGACACATGCTACAACATGGATGAACCTAGAAAACATGCTAAGGGAAAGAAGCCAGACACAGAAGGCTGATTCCATCCTGACAAAACTTAAATCCAGAATAAGCAAATTTATAGAAACAGAAAACAGATTACTGATTGCCAGGGGTTGGGAGGAGGAGTGAATGAGAAGTGACTGCTTTCCAAAAGGAAGTGATTCCTTTTAGGATGATAAAAATGTTTTGGAACTTGACAACAGTGTACAAGACTGTGATACTTGTACAACCCTATGAATGTAGTAAATGCCATGGAGTTGTACAATATAAAATGGTTAAAGTGGTAGATTTTATATTATGTGTATTTTACCACAATAAAAATAAATAGCCTGCCCCAAAGTAACATTTGTTGGAAAGTTTTAAAAATTCTGAATCGTGCCCTGGATGGTTTGGCTCAGCAGTTGGAGTTTGGCCCATGGACCAAAGAGTTACGGGTTCGATTCTGGCCCTGGTTGGGGTCCTGCAGGAGACAGCCAGTCTATCTTAAGATAAATGGAAAAATATCCTTTGATGAGGATTAAAAAAAATTCTGAATTGTAGAAAAGAGAACGTGAAAGCACTATTAGTCATGGAATAAGTATTGAGTTCCTTAGTGATTGGAGCCTGCCTATTGCTTTTTGTCTCATTGAATCTACGAACTTAACAGTGAGGCTCACAGTCCACCAGACACCGGAGGTCCTTCTCCCTGCCTATAGGGGGCCACTCCCATTCTCAGAACGAGGATCCACTAGAACCAATGGGATGAATAATCGATCTCTCAGAGACTTTACAAATGTTTCCAATGCAGCCCCAGAAGTCTTTCAGTGGCTCACTACATCTGCCCAGTCAGAGCAGTCACTCTGAGCCCTTTCCCCACTTCTTTTTTTAAAAATATTTTTTTCCTTTATTGATTTTTAGAGAGAGAGGAAGTGAGAGGGAGAGAGAGACAGAAACATTGATGAGAGAGAACATCGACTGGCTGCCTCCTGCATGCACCCCACAGGGGATCAGGCCCACAACCTGGGCATGTGCCCTGACTGGGAATCGAACTGGCGACCTCTTGGTGCATAGGTCAATGCTCAACCACTGAGCCACACCGGCTGGACTACCCCATTTCTTTACATTACACCTCCTTACATACACACATACCTTGGAGATATTTTGAGTTAAGTTCCAGACCACCGCAGTTAAGTGAATATTGTAATAAAGCGAGTCACATAAAATTTTGGGCTTCCCAGTGCATATAAAAGATATGTTTACACTATACTGTAGTCTATTAAGCATGCAATAACATTATGTCTAAAAATACCCAAAGTATACACTTTAATTAAAAAATTCTTTATTGTGCCTGGCCGGTGTGGCTCAGTGGTTGAGCTTCAATCCATGGACCAAGAGGTCACCGGTTAGATTCCCGGTCAGGGCGCATGCCCAGGTTGTGGGCCAAATCCCCAGTGAGGGGCATGCAGGAGGCGGCCAATCGATGTTCTCTGTCATTGATGTTTCTATCTCTCTCTCCCTCTCCCTTCCGCTCTCTAAAATAAAGAAAAAAAAAACTTTATTAGTGCCTGGCTGGTGTGACTCAGTTGGTTGAGTGATGTCCCTTGCACCAGGAGGTTGCTGGTTGGATTCCTGGTTAGGGCACATGGCCAGGTGGTAGGCTCAAGCAGTAGGGGGCATGCAGGAGGCAGCCAGTCGATGTTTCTCTCTCTCCCTCTCCCTTCCTCTCTCTCTAAAAATCAATAAAAAAATCTTAAAAAAAAAAAAAGGCCCAGAAACAAAGATGAACTCCTACTACTGTGATAGAATGTAGAGAAAGTTAAAGCAATGCTTCTGAGAAAATAAAACTTTGCATGGCTCTTCTACATCCCTTTCAGGTCGCAGCCACTGAAAGCTTTCTCTGTCTTCTCTCCCTCACCTCTCAGAGCACCTCCCCTGACTTATCTCCTAGCAACCTCTCATCGCACAAAGAGCTCATCGGGCTGCACCTGAAGTTTTGAGCCAGCAAACTTTCGGGGCATGGGATGATGCCCAACCAACTGAGCCACACCGGCCAGGCTTTTGGGCTAGTTTGAATAAGTAGTAGCTGCAGGTGGAGAGATGGTTCCAGAGGCAGAAAACAGCTGGATGAAGACCAGAGACTGGAGAGAGCTCGGTATGTGGGAGGAGCTGAAAGGATTTCAGCCTGGCTGGTGTTGGAGTCTGTGAGGGTCTCAGGGGTGAGGGGGGGGCTGAAGGGTCAGATCATGGAGGGTCTTTGAGGCTTTTGGTACTTTATCCTAAGATTGAGGTGAGCCATTTTGATGCCTCATTTTCCTTTCTTCCATAAAGGCCAGTTGTATCTGTACTGACACTTGTCCCAACAGATAAACCTACTCTTCTATAAGTTTGTTCTGATGGATTTGAAACTGCTTGAAGCCTCCAGTCAGTGGAGGCTCCCCGTCTAACAACCTCTCATGTTGCAAGGAAAGGAGCTCCTGCTGCACCTGAAGCGGCAGAGGGCACGTTGTACAGACTCCGTCTTTCCCTTGAATTCCATTTGGATCAAAGAGCACGTGCTTTCCACACCTTCAATACCTCAAGTTAGACACTCTGTCAAAAATCAGTCCCCTGCCTGGGGTTATAAGCCAGGCTGTCGCACTCTGGTAGTTGGGAAAAGGAAAGGGGCCGATGTTCTCACTATGACGCAAAGTGCAGACTTCTGTTTAACCCCCTGATTTGGGGTCTGCATTTATCTACTTATTTCTGGGGGTGCCTAGGTTTGGAGGCTATTTGGTTCATTTTCTCTGGAGACTAAACTTCTGGAGGTGGGGGAAGGGCCATCATCTGTTTGTCTGCCTGAGGAAGGGGCCAGTGCAGGTTTCAAGGGTTCAATTATAGACTTTCAACCAGTCTCTCTGTTTTAGCCCCACACCTTATTTCCCAGTCTGTGATTCCAGGTGCTTCCCATTTTGGAGCATTTTGGAATTCCGCTTTGAAAAAAACCTTGCTTCTTATTGGTCCTCTTTCTTCAGGGACTTACTTTTCTCTTCTGCCTAATCAGTTATCTTTTTTCCACCTGCTCTAATATGGGTTACAGAAGGCTCTTAATTTCATTAAAAGTGGAGTTTGTATTTCTGTTTTTCATTCTTATTGTTTTAAAATGATTTCCGAGGGGAAAAGGAGGAAGAAATGTCTTTAGTCCATTATCTTAAACCTGGAAGTTTTCTAGGCATTACATTTATGTCACCAAATTTGTTAGTCTTTTCCCCTAAGGTGGTGGCTGCGTTTTAGAGTCACTGGGAAGTTTAAAAAAAAATACTACTGCCTTAGCATTGTCCCAGACTGATTCAGTCAGACCCCTAGGAGTGAGCCCGGGCCCCAGATAATTTGGAGGCAGAGATTAGGGTGAGGTTTGAGAATTTCTTTTTTTTTTTTTTTAAATTTTTTTTTCTTTATTGATTTTAGAGAGAGAGGAAGGGAGAGGGGGAGAGAGCTAGAAACATCAATGAGAGAGAACATCGACTGGCCACCTCCTGCATGCCCCCCACTGGGGATCGGGCCCACAAACTGGGCATGTGCCCTGACCAGGAATTGAACCGGCGACCTCTTGGTGCATGGGTCGACGCTCAACCACTGAGCCACACCAGCCAGGCAGGTTTGAGAATTTCTGCCATAAGTTTCCTCCTACTATTACTTTTGGTTTGTTTATTTTTTTTTGTTAATCCTCACCTAAGGATATTTTTTCATTGATTTTTAGATAGAGTGGAAGGGAGGAAGAGAAAAGCATTGACTCGAGAGAGACACAAAGACCGGCTGCCTCCCACACAGGCCAGGAATTAAACCTGTGACTCATGGGTCTGCAGGCCGAAGCTCCAACCGCTGAGCCAAAGTGGTCAGGGCATTTGTACCATCACTTTTTTTTTCATCCTCATCCGAGGACTGTACCATCACTTTTAAGGCTAGAAAGTCCTTTCTAAACCCAAGGTTTATAATTCTCTTCTACCTTTCTTTTTCCCAGGTGTATTAGTTAGGGTTCTCTGAGAAATAGAAGCAATGGGCTTTTATTTTATATATAATATATATTATATATTATATATATACATTATATATATATATATTATATAATATATATAATTTTTTGTTGCTCCTCACCTGAGGATATTTTTCCATTGATTTTTAGATAGAGTGGAAGGGAGGAAGGGAGAGAAACAATTATGTGAGAGAGACACATCGATTGGTTGCCTCCTACATGACCCCGACCAGGGCTGGGGATTGAACCTGAAACCCAGGTATGTGCCCTTGACCGGAATCAAACCCGAGACCCTTCTGTCCACAGGCTGACGCTCTAACTGCTGAGCCAAACCAGCCAACGCTATTATTATTATTATTATTATTATAAGGAATTTACTCACATGATTATGGGGGCCGGTAAGTCCAAAATCTTCAGACATAGGGTTTCAGTTTGAATCTGAACATCAGCAGACTGCTGTAGAACCAGGAGGAGCCAGTGTTCTAGTTCAAGGATTAATCAGGCAGGAAAATTCCCTCTTGGTCTGGGAAAGGTCAGCCTTTTTTCTATTCAGGCCTTCAACTGATTGGATGAGTCCCATCTACCTCATGGAGGACAATTGCTTTACTTAGTCTACTGTAAATTTAATCTCATCCAAAAAACACTCTCACAGAAACACCAATAATAATGCTTGGCCAAACAATGACTGAGCACCTCATGGCCCAATCAAGTGGACACATAAAATTAACCATCACACCAGGCATAATTTGATTTTTTTCCCAGTTAGCTCTTTAATCACTCTGGAATCAGTTTTGATATATAGTAGACGGTAAGGACCTAAATTGATGTATTTTACAAATAATTAACCAATCATCCCAACACTTTATATTGATTATTTCTCTTCCTTCCCATTGATTTGGGTTTCAGTTCAGTTTAGTTTTAACTCAATAGATGTTCTTCTTTATCATGTCTTAAAAATCTTATATATTTCTTTTTTTCATAGAAACATTTTTTTGGCTATTTTACCTCACGTCATGGCCAATGCCTTGAAGAAGCACAAGAAAAGGAAACACCCTCCACAGTAAAGAAAACAAACAAACAAACAAGCAAAACTCCACCCAAATTTCATCCCTGGCAGAGCACCACTCTGCTAGGGCACTCCATTTACATGAAAACAACTAGAGAATATGATATAATTAGTGACTTGATTTTGTGTGTTCCAGAAAAGTGAGGATCAGCGTGAATTGGGTTTGGTAGTCACATCGTGGAAGAAGAGGGTTTGAGTGGAGGTAGGGTTTGGCCTGGGAAAGCAAGTAAGTAGGAGTCTAGGAGGAACATTAGAAGAAACACAGGAAATAAATTGGATGGTGAAAGCTGTAACTTAAGAACTTGTTTGGGGATCAGAAAAGTTATCAGGTTACTTGCTGCCTTCATTTCTGGATCTGTGAAATGGGTTTCACTTCCCCAGCTCCCTCCTTGAGGAGGGGATGGCATATGGAGGACTGAGAGGACATTTGCAGTGTGCTCAGAGTTCTTTAAAAAAAGCCAAAGGGGACTACAAGGCATTTATTCATTAAATACAAAAACCTTTCATCCCTTCCCCCAACCCTCCCACCTGGAGACCTTGGTTATAAAGAAATAATGCAATAACTGTTGCAACATGTTTTTCTTCTGGTCTGTTTCTTATTCCTCTGCAGTAAGAGGCATGGACATTTAGATCTCAACTGAAGGCATTGATTGGAAGGGTTTCTCCCAGAGTTGGCCCACTTGGAAACCAGGTAATCTGAGCTGGAGGAAAAGGCAAAAAAATCTCAGCTTGTTAACACACACAACACAAAGCTTTTAACTCAGATCAGAGAGTTCAATCGGCCTTTAGTGTGAGCCAGTGTTTGGTTGGAAAGGGGATGGCGGGAATGTTCTTGCTTTTCCTCAGAATCAAGAGTTTGTTGGGGTGAAGGGAGAGGTGAGGGAGGGAAATTTGCCAAAATGGGAAAGGAGGAGCTAGAGAAGGGTGGAGTGTGCTGGAATGTAGTTGAGAATTATCAGAATCCGAGGCTTCATTTCATGGAAATCTGGTTGTTGGGTTGGTTGATGTGTTTTTCCAAACTCCAAACTCCTGTGATTCAGGACTGTGGCTTTACTAATTATCCAAATACTACTTTGCTCTTGCATGTAAATGGCCAATTACCCCAAACTGTCAAAAGGGCCCAGTTCCCCAAGTCAGGGAATGAGCTGACCCAATTTTTGAAAGTTTCATGCATAGATCTGGAGACAGTATGGCTTTGTGTGGTGTATGGAAGTGTGGGAGAAGATTGGAGTCTTTTATTTTTTTAAAAATAGCTTTATTAAGATATAATTCACATACCATACAATTACCCATTGAAAGTGTGCAAATACACTGGTCTTCAGTATACATATAGAGTTGTATGACCATGACCACAGTCAGTTTTAGGACATTTTATCAGCTCAGAAAGAAACCCCTTAGAAATCATCCCCTTTCCCCACCCCACCCTAACCCTAAACAACCACTAATGTATTTTCTGCCTCTATAGATTTTCTTGTTCTGGACTTTTATATGAATGAAATCATGTAATATGTGGTCTTTTATGATTGGCTTCTTTCATTTAGCATAATGTTTTCATTGGTTAATCCTTGAACCATGTTGTAGCATATATCAGTGTTTTATTCCTTTTTATGGTTGAATAATATTCCATTTTATGTATATGCTGCTTTTTGTTTATCCATTCATCAACTTATGGATATTTGGGTTGTTTCTACATTTTGGCTTTTATGAATAATGCTGCTATAAACATTTATGTGCAAGTTTCTACGTGGACATATGTTTCAATTCTTTTGAGTATATATTCTGGAATGGGATTTCTGGGCCATATAGTAATTCTATGTTTATCTTCTTGAGGAACCACTGAATTGTTTTCCACAGCAGCTGGATTATTTTATATCCCCACCAGCAATGCATGAGAACTCTATTGTATCAATATCCTCACCAACACTTATTTTCTGTTAAAATTTTTTTTTATAGCCATCCTTATGGGTATTAAGTGGTATCTCATTGTGATTTTGACTTGCATTTTCTTAATAACCAGTTGAGTTATTTTTTGCATCTGATATGGGGTAAGGGTTCTACTTCATCCTTTTGCATGTGGCTATCCCGCACCATTAATTGAAAAGACATCGAATGATCTTGGCACCATTGTAGAAATCAGTTCACCATACATATATGGGTTTATTTCTGGATTCTTAATTTTATTCCATTGATCTATATGTCTGTTCTTGTGCCAGTATCACCCTGTCTCGATTACTGTTGTTTTGTAGTAAATTTTGAAATTGGGAAGTGTGAGTTTTTCTACTTTGCTCTTTTTTCAGGATTGTTTTGGCTATTCTGGTCCCTGGAAGTTCAATATGAATCTTACAATCATCCTGTCAACCTTTATACCTGGAATTCTGATAGGTTTTTTTTTGTTGAATCTATTGATCAGTTTGGGGAGTTTTGCTATCTTACCAGTGTTAAATCTGCTGATACATGAACATGGGATGTTTTTCCAGTTACTTAGATTTTCTTCAATTTCTTTCAACAGTGTTTTGTAGTTTTCAGAGTAAAATTTTGTACTGCTTTTGTTAAATTTATTCCTATTTTATTCTTTTTGATGCTGTTACAAATAGAATTGTTTTCTTAATTTAATTTTTAGATTATTGCAAATGTGTAGAAATACAATTGCTTTTCGTATATTGATCTTGTAACCTGCAATCTTGCTGAACTTGTTTATTAGTTCTAATAGTTTTTTAGTGGGTAATTTAAAAATTTCTATATGCAAGATCAAGTCATCTGAAAATAGAGATAGTTTTACTTCCTCCTTTTCAATCTGGATGCCTTTTATTTCTTTTTCTTACCGAATTGTCTTGAGGAATGATGTTTTAAAAGTCTGGAATGACCAAAATGTGCTGGATCAACGTCTGGAGAGAAGCTCAAAAGTGTACCCACTCCGTGCTTAGCATCCTACTCAGTGATCATGCATGCATTCATTTATCAAAACAAAACATATGGAACATTCACTGTGTCCTAAAAGTCTAATGGGAATGCCATTCTCCTCTTGAACTAACACATCTTTTTGAATGGACAGTCATTGAGGACTTTTTCTTGATATATTCTTTTCTAAACTCTAGGGACACGGTGCTGAATAGGAGTGGCCACCACTGAGCTCAAGGCCTAGCCAGAGAGATAAACAAGCCAAACTGATAATTATATGCTCATGAGAACAATATTAGTCTATGGGAATGATGTACAGTCTGATATGGGAGCATAGGAGAGGAGAAATTGGGGGGGGGGTTGAGGGGGAAGTAGACTAGATTGGGACATCTTGAAAAGTAGGCAGGGGCCCAAGTGTGTTTCAGGCACATGCCAAAGCCCCAAGTGGCCCTTCACCAGGACCAATTTCCCAGTGAGTCCTCCTTTCTTATTTGGCTAGCATGCTAATAGGAGTATGTAGATGCCCCAGCTGGAGTCCTCAGAGGACCTTGGAGGACTGTATGAGCTTAAGAGAGGAGAAACAGAGAGAAAGAATGTCTGGGGCCAACCAGGAAACATTAAAATGGACTTCCTCATGAGAGAAATTACTTATCCTTGTCATTCTTCTCTTCCCAGTGACTCTCCTCTCCAGACCTATCTGCCAGGTGACTTTGTTCTGTGGAGCTCTGCTCTACTCAGGGCAAGAGGCTTCAGTTCAAATTCTGCCTTAGGTAGCCACAGGTGTCTGCTTTATTTTGTTCAGCTGAACAGGCCCCAAATATACTATCAAAATGTCTGTTTGTAGGGTGACCAAACATCCTGGTTTGCCTGAGACTATCTCAGTTTTAGCGTGGAAAGTCCTGCATCCTAGGAAGACCCTTAGTCCCAGGCAAATTGGAATGGTTGCTCACTATACCCTAAATAGGAGCAGTCTTTTAAAAAAGATTTTAAAACATTTATTGATTTTAGAGAGAGAAATTTCAATCCATTGTTCCATTTATTTATGCATTCATTGGTTGATTCTTGTTCATGCCCTGACTGGGGATCGAACCCACAACCTTGGCATATTGGGACAGTGCTCTAACCAACTGAGCTACTTGGCCAGGGCCAACAGGATCAGTCTTCAAAGGAGTTTCATTAAACATCCAGAACCAAAGGTTTTACTGCATCTGGGAAGTATTATGATCTACTGTTGATTAGTTAAGACTCTGGAGTTGAAATTTTAAGACCTAGGACAGATTTTCAGAACTGCCAGTTATAGTTTCCAGACTTTGGGCCAGTTGTATAACTTTATGAATATCAGCTTTCACATCTGTGGAACTGTGGGAATAATATTAATCTTTTAGGATTATTGAAAATGAAACAAGAGGATACCTGTAAAGTGCTTGGCACAGGTTCTGGAACATTGTAAGGGATCAATAGATAATCAATACTTTTGTTCAGAGCAAGCTATGGATGGTGGGCTAAATCCTGCCAGCTTCCTGTTATTATAAATAAAGTTTTATCGGAACACAGACACAACCATTCATTCACAATTGTCTATGACTTCTTTGAAACTCTAAAGGCAGAGTTGAGCCTGGCTGGTGTGGCATGGTGGTTGAGCATCGACTCATGCACCAAGAGGTCACCAGTTAGGTTCCCAGTCAGGGCACATGCTCAGGTTGTGGGCCAAATCCCCGGTGTGGGGCATGCAGGAGGCGGCCAATCGATGTTCTCTCTCATTGATGTTTTTATCTCTCTCCCCCTCTCCCTTCCTCTTTATCTAAAATCAATAAAGAAAAAAAAAAAAAGGCACAGTTGAGCAGTTGCAACAGCTGAAAACCTAAAATATATATTTTCTGGTTCTTTATAGAAAAGTTTGCTGACTCTTGTTCCTATTAATATTACCAGACACAGTTGAGGGAATCATTACTCAGAGCCAGGAATCCTGATAGGCATTAGCTCTGAGGCCTTAGGCAGATCACTCAACTCCTCAGGATTTATGTCCTGGTCTGTGAAACAAGCAGGTGATGTATCAGGCCCATGGCCAACCTTCTGGGACCTACATTTTGAATCAATGAAATATTTAGGGAAAGAAGTTCTGTGGAAGGTGGGTGAAGGGTGCAGTGAATTCTGCCTTTGATGCCTCATTCTCAAATTCCCCTACTTTGACAAGTCACTCCCTTCCTGAGCTGTGCCCTTTACATAAATCTCAGCAGTCTTCAGGAAAGGGCGGGCTGAGCAAGCTCATCGAACCTGCCAGAACGTCTTGGTCAACAGCTCTGGAGAAGTCAGGGGCTATGTCCTCCCAGCCAGGGAGCCTGGTTTCCAGCGTGAGGAAGAATGAATCATGACCCTCTCTACCTGATTTACCTGCCCATGAGGGGCTGTGGACAGTCACCCTTATTTGCTAATGATACTTTTTAAATGACTCTGAGCCACCTCAGAGGTCTGCCTTTATTCTCTAGAAAGTGCTGATTAAAGAGTTACTCTCTGGTTTCATAAGCAGACAAAATGTACATCAACAGGAGGGGGGAGGGAAGAGAAGAAGGTGGGAAGGGAGGGAGGAAGAGAGAGAGAGAAGAGAAAGAGATAGAGAACAAGGCCTTAATGAGGTTTCCATCACACAGAAAAACTCTCATCAACTCTTTAGATGTGACTCCATTTTATAAAGAAATCTCTTCCTTCCTTTTTTCCCCTTCCCCTCATCCCAGACGCTCTTCTTCATCTGTCCCCAAGTGCCTAGCTTATGTTTTAGCCCTTCAAGAACCTCCTCTGGCTAATCTAGGTCACCTCGTCCCTACCTTTTCTGCATTTCTGGCCTGTGTGGTTGGAGTCTCTACACAGCACTTTCTCACACGTGGTTCAGATTGCTTTCTGATAGTTCCACGGGAATTCCTTTCCTCTTCCCAGAAGGACTGTCATTCCCACAAGGGCAGGGCAGGGCATGGCTTGTGTTATCTATCTCATCTGTACGCCCTTGAGGCTTGGGCTGGGTGCACAGGAAGTGCCGCCCTGGTAGAATGTTCTCCTCACCTGCCGCTGCCTAGTTCCTGTACAGGGTTGGGACTTCCTATCCTCATCCAGGCAGTGGAGGTCGCATTTAAACCTCCCCAACACCCTGCCTTCTTCTTCAATTTGTTACCCTAGCAGGTTGGGTTGATTCATCCTGCACTGTTCATCCCCTAAGGCTATTATGTGTCAGGGCTGGACCTTTTCTCTGATTAGGATAACATCAGAGTTTGGCTGGTGGGCAGCCTTTCCTTAATGAATGAAATAAAGAACTGTAACATTACTAAAAACTAGCACTTATCTACCTTGTTCTGTTTCTGTGGAGCAATTAGCATTCTGTTGCTATGAAAGCCGCCAGTGTGGAGGATGTCTAATTGCACTTTTTTTTTTTTATCCTTGCCTGAGGACATTTTTTGCATTCATCTTCAGATAGAGCAGAAGGGAGAGAGGAAGTGAGAGAGAGAAGCACCGATGTGAGAGAGACACATTAACTGGTTGCCACCCACATGACCCCAACCGGGGCCAGGGACAAACTGCAACCGAGGTACGTGCCCTTAGCGGGAACCGAACCTGGGACTCTCTGGTCTGTGGGCCAACGCTCTAACCGCTGAACCAGACCGGCCAGGGCTATACCAGAGCATTTTTGATTTTCTTTAGTCTAACAGCAAGCTTCATTTTGATTATATTGGGGCAAAAGCTAACCTTTTTTTATTAAACCAATGTTGATATTAATTATCATTGACATTCTAGCAGAAAAACTCATTCAAGAAAAAAGTGTTGCCCTGGCCTGTGTGGCTTAGTTGGTTGGGTGTCATCCAGTGCACTGAAGGGTTTCCCCTTTGATTCCCCATCAGTTGCAGCTCGATCCCCAGTGGGGAGCATGTGAAAAGCTACTGATTGATGTTTCACTCTCACATTGATGTTTCTCTCTCTCTCTTTCGCTCCCTCTCTCTCTCTTTCGCTCCCTCTCCCTTCCTCTCTCTCTAAAAATCAATACAAAAATCTTAAAAAAAGAAAAGAGAAAATAAGAAATGGAGTGTTCACTTCCTGCACTTACCTGGGCAGCCTGTGGAGTGACCTCTGGGAACCCAGCTGTTAGGGGATGAAGGCCCCATGGACATGCCTCCTTCCCGCCAAGGATAGGGACCAGCAAGGGACAAACAAGCCAGGATCATTCATTCACTCATTTTTTTTGTTTTTTTATTGTGCATCTGCTATGTACTCACATACAAGAACATAACATTTTTGTCTGTATATTCCATTAATGCTTTATGTTTATATTCTATTAGTTTTCCACATATGGACTTTGGTTTCCTGATTTTAAAATTACTATATGGCACACACCTGGTTGACCAGCGCTCTTTGGAGTTCATGTGTGGTTGGACAGCAAGAGGAAAATTTCACCTATACCTGTGGTGCCAGCACAGGGAACCATTTGCTATTCCCTGAACGTTTGCTTTCCATGGAGGTAGTGCTTGTTGCCAAGCCCATTAAAGCCCTGGGGTCTGGCTGATGCTGAATCATCAATGGGAAGCTAAGGAGCCATGAGGCTCTGAGGTGGGAAGGTACCTCAACTGGTGTCAAGGTACTTGTGTGACTGGCCTGCTGCACTGACTTTGCTAAGGAAATCACTGTAACTGCACGGTGGGTTTTGGCATTTTGCTTTGAGTCCAGTGTTGGCTTCTGACAAAAGTGAGCCAAGGGTCTGTTTGATCTTAGGTACAGCAAGTAACCAAAGTTTCATCTTACTTATAGAGACCTGCACATTTGTAGGTAGATGAGGCTCATCTGCTAATGGTCAGTGAGTCCAGGCAAGGTTGGAGAAACATTTTTGATGTTACCGTGAACTTTGTTGTCCCAATGGCACTAGGCAAACCTGCCTCTCTCCCAGGTTCTTTGTTAAAAGGGGACATGTTGATTTTTATTTATTTTGTTTTGTTTTTGCTCAGTTTGCACTTTGTATTTTTAAGAGTTCTTTCCCCACGAGGGGCATAATTCATCACATTGCTCCCACTGCCTGCTTTTAAAAAAGACAACACACACTTTGCCCTGAGTGATACAATTTCTATGCTATCTTTATGGCCAATTTCTTATAGAATCGAAAGACTGCCTATTTTCAAGACTTAAAACAGCATTTTCTACCAATTTGCTCTTTGCTTTGGTGGTTTTCCAAACATAGGAAGGCATCAACAAATTAGTCTGCAGGAAGCTGCTGTAGATGTGGAAAGAATATGAAGAAAGTGTGAAGCCAGAGCAGGGAGGTGCTGCCCCACCCCTGGCTCGCCTGCTTAGTGTGGGCTTGCTGGGTTGGCAGCAGCCTGATCAACCTCAGGGCCACAGGGCTCTGCTCATCTGGGCCCAGGCCAGGGCTGCAGCAGAACCTTCATCTCATTCATATTTGCCTCTTACTTTTAACCTAGAAGTTCTGTTCCATATGAATGGACTAAAGGCAGAACCCCATTTCCTTTAGAAAATCTGGTTATCTTGCACTTGCATGTGATCTGTGGAGACTGGTGAGGAGAATGGGACGGGAGTGCATGAAATGATTCAGAGAAGTAGCTCCTGAAGGGTTGGTGTGTGACTCTCCAGGGTGTCCTGCAGTCCCACCATAGCTTCTAGGCCAATGTCCCACCAGACTAGCTCAAATCCCCTTTGTGGGAGGAAGAGAATTTGATCAACTCCTCACTAGTATATTCAGAAGAAAGTATTACAGGGTGTTATGGCTGAATGGTGTCCCCCTCAAATTCCTATGTTGAAGTCCTAACCCCCAATACCTTAGAAGATGACCTTAGAGATCATTAGGGTGGGTCCAAATCCAATATGATTGGTGTCCTTATAAGAAGAGGAAATAAGGACACAGATACACAGAGAGGGAAGACCATGTGAAGATCCAGAGAGAACAGCCATCTACAAGCCAAGGAGAGAGGTCTCAGAAGAAACTAACCCTGCTGACCAACACCTCAGTCTCAGAGTTTTAGGCTCCAGAACTGTGAGGAAATAAATTTCTGTCATTTAAGTCACCCAGTCTATTTTTACAGCAGACCTAGCAAACTGATACACTGGGTCTGGTGACCCTTACTACTCTGGCAACTACGAGCTTCTCAACCAACTCTAGGTGTTCTGTGGAACTTCTTTTTTTTGCAGTTCTTAGTGAGCTCTCAAAGGACATTTTCATTGTTTTTTTTTTAAATTTCATCCATCAAGTTTTACCACAGAGTTTGTACCTCGCTTTTTGTTGTTGTTGTTGTTAATCCTCACCCGAGGATATTTTTCCATTGATTTTTAGACAGAGTGGAAGGAAGGGAGATGTAGAGAGAGACAGAGCGAAACATTGATGTTGGAGAGACACATTGGCTGGTTGCCTCCTGCATGACCCCGACCGGGGCTGGGGATCAAACCTGCAACCCAGGTACGTGCCCTTGACCAGGGAATAGAACCCAAGATCCTTTAGTCCATGGGTCGACGCTCCAACCGCTGAGCCAAGCTGGTCAGGGCTGTACCTCACTTTTTTAATTCTTTGCATTATTGTCTTCTTGGTGTACTGGGAAAACTTGGGTCTGGGAGTTAGGAGACTGAAGCCCCAGGTCCAGGAACACCGTTATCAAGCTATGTGATCTTGGGGAGGTCATGCAGTCTTCTGGGCCTTGGGCCGCTGGCTTGTAAAACCAGCACTTGAGCAGATGTTCTCCGAAGTTGCTCCCAACTCTGACAGACACTACAGAGAGTCCACCATTAACCCCACACTGACCAGTCTAGTGAGCCCTATCTTCTCTCAGGTTGCTGATTTCTCCCATTCATAAAGGGGCTAGAAAAGTCATTCTTGCTAATAACTGCTAGGGAGACCATCACGAAAAATGTCCTTTCAGAGTTCACATGTGCTAGTGAAGGAACAAGGGGAGTTCTAATTCCAGGGAGTAGACCTGAAATTCTAGAGCTGGAAGGTAAATTCCCAGTGCTGCCTCTGACTGACTGACTTTATTAGGCAAGTTGATGAATTACTTTCTGTTTCAACATAGGCAGTGGTTGAGGTAAAATCACACGTTCCTTTGAAATTGTTTGATCATGGAGATGTCAAACAGGGCAAAAGTGGACTGACAAGCAGCAAGCCCCACAAACCTGTCACCTACCTTGAGAAGTTTACCATTTTGGAAGCCTGGGTTGGCCTATGGTTCGGTGTTGAGTTTTGGTTCAAATGGAGTATGGATCTCAGTTCTTTTCCCCTCTCCATGTGCAGTCTGCTCAATCCAGCCTTGGAGCACTTTGTCAGCTCACCTTTTGTGACAGGTACTGGCTCATGTTTTGTTCTGGCACACATCTTGGGCCCATCCTAGGCATTACTCATGTGAAATTGGAGGCCACTAACCATTGTCCTGATAAATGCCCAGTGGCTTCATGTTTTCTGTGTGCCTTCCTTTAATTCTGTTTGGCTCATGGAGCTTCGTGAATTTAAATTCGTTCCCATGTATTCAGAACCACGAGGGTACACAGTATCACATACAAAAGGACTACATGACCCAGTCCTAGACTCCAGAAAGCTTATAGTTTTCCTGGAAAGATAAGAGACTCACATGAAACAATCTGAGAATAGTCAAGATGAAAGAGCTATAGTCTCTGTTGGGCTAATTAGAGGTTCAAGTGTTCAAATGAAGGATCCAGTCAGAACATTCCAAGACTGGTGAGGAAGAAGAGAAATCAGTTTTCAGGAAAGTCTTAACTAGAAGATGTGGGCACTGAATCTGTTCTTGGCATTTTAAAATGGGACAATTGATATTAGGTTTATGTGGGCATTTCAGGATCAGGATCTGGATCCGGAAAAATTAGAAGGAACTAGAGGGTCAGGAAGAATTCTCCTAACCTCTGATAGAAATGAGACATTGGGTTGAAGGAGAGAACTCTTAGGAGAGGTGAGAATCAGTAGAAAGAGGGGGCAGAGATGGAAAGTGGACTTGAAAAAACAGCCTGTTTAATTTGGACTGTGTGAGATGGTTTCCAAACAAACACCCCTCCCCTTTCTCCATCCCATGCCTTTTTCAGTTTCCAGACCCTGACGTCATGACTCAGTGCAGCTGCAGTTATGGATCTTTTCCTTTCCGCTTGACCCACCTCAGCTAAAATACCACGTTCTTGGTACTTGAAATGGAGTGCACTGCAATGAATCAGATGAGAGACCGAGTTTGGACTGTCAGCCCTGAGGGAAAGCTGAGGGCGTCTGTATGGTCTTTCCGGAGGTGGCCACTAGAAAATGGAAATGGTGTGGGGTCGCTCTTCTGAGAGGGGGGACTTTGGGATTCCTACCAAACCCTTCTCTAGAAAACGGACACTGGTAGACCTCCATCCTTCCTGAATCAGTCAGGACCATGACTCCTTTTAGACGGAGTCACAGGGTCCATTCCCCTCCAGCGGGAGAGGGATGGCATTGTCCTGGGAGTTAATGTGATGGTTGACCTGGCAAGCTCTGAGGGCTCATGGGAAAGAGAGCTGCTGGATGGGGCAATGGCCCCGGTTAAGCTAATATAAGAAACCGCACATCTAACAGGAGGAAACAGATTTTCTCTTTTATTTTATTTTTTTTGTTAATCCTCACCTGAGGATATTTTCCCCCATTGATTCTAGATAGAGTGGAGAGGAAGGAAGGAGGGAGAGAGAGATAAATATCCATGTGAGAGAGACACATCAATTGATTGCCTCTGAACAGAAACCTGACTGGGATCAAACCTGCAACCCAGGTATGTGCCCTTGACCAGAATTGAACTTGAGACCCTTTAGTCCACAGGCTGACGCTCTAAATGCTGAGCCAAACTAGCCAGGGCCAGATTTTCTTTTTCACTCTGATAGAAAAACCACTTCCTTGGAGGATGCTGAGAGCCCATGGTATCTTTCTTGTTTAAAATATCATCAGGAAGAATCCTTGGTGGACCCTGGTCTTTACTACGTGGAGGAATGGACACATGACCTAATGAGGTTTCATTAAGATGACTGCGTCAGGGGCCTTGTAAATGGCACCTTATGCCCAGAGCTCTGGAACACTTCTGTAAGTTAATCCACCTGTACCCATCTCTTCTCAAGACAGATTAGAGAAGGGGAGGGCAGACCCACAGAGGGAAGATCACAGGTTGTTGGAAAACACAATTTCCTTTCATTATGTTGCTTCCATCCGCATTATTCTGGGTCAGCGAAGGGTTGCCATGGCTGGTCACCAGTGTAGTTGTTCTGATCTGACTGTGATAGTGTACCGGGAAGAGGTGACCTCAGTGACCAAGTCAGCTCAGGCAGGCAGTTTGGCTACTTACCAGCAAGTAACTGAACAACTCAGGTCTGACAGGGGAATTTGGCCTGGATGACTTTCTTTGTGGAATTTTGACATAAGAGGGAAAAAAAAGGTAATTCACGTATTGGTGATGTGAGAGACAGTACAGCATGGTGGTTAAAAGCAGGGGCTTTACATCTACTACACTCGCATCTCGTGTCCTTGCTTAACAGTTGTATGTCCTAGTCCAAGTTTGCAGCCTCTCCAAGACTCAGTTTCTTCATCAGTAAAATAGGGATAATAATACAAATCTAAGAGTTGCTTTAAGAACTTGAGATCATAAATGCATAGCACATGATGTCCAATCAGTACATTTTGGCCAATAGTGATAATTATTATTTATATTTAAGATTGGGCTAGGGAAGATACTTGGCGGATTTAATGAGATAAGTCATTTTGCAAAAAAAAAAAAAAAAAAAAAAAAAATTAATTATGATACATGTTGTTAAAAATAAAAAAATAAATATCAGAAATACTGGGTTGAGATATGAGTAGAGTAGATGCCCTTGACCTCCTCTGTGCTGACCATACCTGGCAATAACTCTAACCACTGGGTAGCTGGCTGGGGCAGTCTAGCTGGCTTTCCCCACCCCATGACCAGTGAGAGCACAGTACTCTGTCTTGCTGGTGGCTAACACTGAAGGTTTGAGTTGGAAACTATACTATCTGCATTCAAAAATATTTACTGGTTACCTGCCATGTCCTGGGTATTGCTGTGGGAGCTGGGGTCCAGCAGTGAACAGTCACTGTCCTTGACCCCATGGAACACACACATTAACAAATTAACAAGGTCATTTCCGACAATGATGAGGCCTATGGGGACATCTTCTTTTCCTCCAGACTCATGTACTGGAGGCTTTGCCATAGCAAAGACTCCTGGTGATGTTGAATGTGGCTTTCAAGGCCACCAGGGCTGATTCCATTGTGCCTACCTATGTACACAGGGACCACCAGGGCAAAGCTTCTGGCTTGTGAGACACAACCCCATCCCCCCTCTCCCCCAGTACAGAGTGTCTCTAAGCATGGAAACACCTTGGAAAATCCTTTTCCCCTCCTGCTGGGATCATGTTAACAGCACTTACATCCTAAAGGTCCCCTTTGCAATAAAATTCATGTTTCCGCCCAACTCAGTACTTTCCTGTCTCCCCCACTTGTGCAGGTCTCTGTGCTATTTGAAGGCTTAAAAATGTGTAGAGTCCTTGAGATTACATGCTTATTAATCAAACAGAAATGTATTCCCCCCTTTCCCCTCCATGCAGAAAAGTATCTCTGGAAACATACGCCAACTGATGCCAAATGCCTGGGAGTCAGGAAGAGCAATACCTACCATGCCTTTCAAGTCAGGTTTTCATCCAAAGTGAAAATTAGGGAGCTGGCTCTCTTGAGCTTTGGATCTGTGATACAGGAAGCTGAGTGGGCCCTGAACTGGAGATCAGAGGAGCCCAAGTTCTCTGAAAGTTAGTCACACGATGTTCGGCAAATTGCTGAATATCTCTGGGGCTCAGTTTCCTTGTCTGTGAAATGGGACAATTCAAAGGTTGTTGTGGGGGTGAAACAAGGTAATGATTAGTCTCCAGTGCCTCAGCTGTGAAGCAGGCAGCCTATCAGCACAGCAGGAGTCAGCTGTCGGGGTGGGCTAGAGGGATTGAGAGAAGAGTGGTATTTGAGATGTCAGAATCTTAGAGGGCACAGTGACCTTCAGTATGAGCCAGCCAGTGACAGTATCCGTGGGGTCATTCCTGTACCCATGGGGGTGGCTGAGGCAGTGGGGGCTAATGAGCAGGACCCTAGTTCTAGGGCCTCGTTCTAGTGAGTGGGAGGTGAAGTAGGGATTTAGCCAGCAGGTAAGGGTGAAGGTCAAGTGCGCCAGGCTAGTACAGGCTGGGCAAGGAGTCAGGGCCCAAGCAAAGTGGGTTGGGGTTCAGTTTTAGCCTCATTAAAGGTATCCTCAGAAACCTGAGGCAGAAGGTGTATTGTTGGCCTAGGGCTCCTTTTCAGAGTTAGAGAGAAGATTACAAATTTCAGTTTGGGGCTATAATAATTTAAGGCAGTGAGAACTCGGGAGCCCTCCTGTGTGGTGGGAGAAGGCTGTAGGAGAGGGGGATTGGGTCTCTCATACACTGCCCGGTCTGGTTGATTAGCTCAGGAGCTGGGGCTGAGCTTGCAGGCCCTCAGGAGCTGTGGCCAATGTGGGACCAACACACATTGGTAAGTATGACATGAAATACATAATAATATTATAATAACAGGTCACATTATTGAGTTCATTCAATGTGCTGAGCACCATCTAATTTAATTTTCTTTAATTGTAATCTTCCTAATAATCCTATGAGACACTCCCATTTTATAGATGGGGAAATTGGGGCACAGAGAGGTTACATAACTTGCTCCAGGGTTATAGTGGTGGAGCTGGGATTTGAAACCAAATTTCTCTGATGCCAGAGCCTGTGCCTTTATTATGACTTTACTCAAAAACAGTAACAAATAACAGTACCAGACAATAGTAACAGAAATGGTTGTTGTAGTGGTCCTAGCTTGCCGGGTTCTGTGTAAGCACACACGTCCACCTGCTCCTCACACAACCTATGGCATAGACATGGTCTCCATCTTACAGATGGATGAGGCCGAGGGAGGCAGCTTGTCCAAGATCACACACTGGGAAGAGCTAGAGCCAACATGAAAACCCAGGTCTGTTCTGTGCCAAAGGCTATTTCCTAACTGCTAAGACTGGGCTGTAACCTCCCCCTTCCTGGAGAAATGTGTTCTTGACTTGACGAGCTTGTTCACAGCAAACTAATGGCACTTGAAGGCAATTAAAGGCCTGTGTATCTAGTACTTAGAAAAGGGCCCTTTTCCTTTACCCTTCCCTTAAATACTGCTACCTTTGCAAACTTCCTTGACCTCAACCCAATTTGGGCGTTGAAAAAAAGTTTTGAAAACACACATTCATATTCTCTCTCTCTCTCCCTCTCTCTCTCTCTCTCTCTCTCTCTCTCTCTCTCACACACACACACACACACACACACACAGGCTGAAAATTGAAATTAAAGCAGAGAGACTTCTGCTGAGAACAAGAAAAACCTTGTCTGTAAGGAGCATGAAATTCTCTGAGAACTACAGAAGGTGTGAGTGGCTTTCCCTTGAGGTCTTCGAGGAGAAAATAGACCGTAGCTGGTGTGCTCGCTTAGTCCAGGGTGACTGGAATCCATCAGTGACGTCAGCCAAGACCTGAGGCAACTTTTTCTTCTTAAATATAACATTTCTTGATAACCTATATTATTGAAAAGAATGACAAATATTTGACAGATACTATCAATGCATTTACTCATTTGTATGCAAAATCTATTTTTGTTTGTTTGTTTTGTTAATCTTCACCCGAGGACATTTTTTCCATTGATTTTGGGAGAGAGTTTAAGAGAGGGAGGGAGAGAGAGAGAGTGAGAACCATCAATTGGTTGCCTCCTGCATGACCCTGACTGGGGTCGGGGATAGAATCTGCAACTCAAGTATGTGCCCTTGACCAGAATCGAACCCAAGACCCTTTGGTCCTCGGGCTGACGCTCTAACCAGAGCCACATCGATGTTGTAATTGCGTGTGAGTCACATTGTCTTTTGCGTTATTGCTTTAATGGCAAGTTTATTTCTCTGTATCTGTTTTAAAGTTTGCACACTCAGTCCTTGCACAGCCACAAGGCTGGACACACTCACCTTCCACATCGACCTCTAGTCCCTAGAACCTTCTCACGTGCCCTGCCAGAGTCAGCGGTAGATGTGGTGGGTGGCCTGCAAAGAGAAAGACTTTAAAAAGAATGTGAAGCAACAAAATTAAATAATAATGGATTATATCCCAAAGTATAAAAGAAATATCTATGAGTCTCTGCTAATATAAAGAAATGATTAAATAAATAAATGAAGGCAAAGAGATAAAACTCCTGAGCAGAATTCCAAATAACTTATGTAGCAACTCCACCCTCAAGGAGGTGGAACGTAACCCTCTGTATCAGTTTCCTGTGGCTGTGGTAACAAATGACCACAAATGTGGTGACTTAAAAACAGAAATCTCTCCTGGCTGGTTAGGCTCAGCGGTTAGAGCGTCGGCCCGCAGACCAGAGAGTCCTGGGTTCGGTTCCCGCTAAGGGCACGTACATTGGTTGCGGTTTGTCCCCGGCCCTGGTTGGTCGTGCGGGTGGCAGCCCCTTGATGTGTCTATCTCACATGGATGTTTCTCTCTCTCTCCTCCTCACTCTGCAAAAATGTCCTCAAAAGAAAAAAAAAACAACAGCAGCTGATGGATGTTTCTCTCTATTAAAAAAGAAATCTATTTTCTTACAGTGGAGGCCAGGATCAAGATGTTGATCAAGATGTTGGCAGAGGTGTTGGGTGTTGGCAGGTCTGTGCTTCCTTGGAGGCTCTAAGGGATAGCTCATTGCTCTAAGGGATAGCTCATTCCTTGCCTCTTCTAGCTGCTGGTAACCACTGGCCCCTTTCCTCCAATCTCGGCTTCTGGGGTCGCGTTACTTTCTCTTCCTCTGTGTCAATCCCCTCTGTCTTATGTGGACACGTGTGACTGCAACTAGGGTCCAATCAGATCATCCAGGATAATCTCTGCATGTCAAGATCCTTAACTTAATCACAATGGCAGAATCAGTTTTGCCAAACAAGGTAACAAGTTCTGGGGATTAGGATGTAAACATATTTGGGGGCCATTATTCAGTCTGTCACACTCCTCATTCCTTAGGTGGGAACTGTGCATAGGGACTTTCATCCAAAGAGTACAGTATGGAAAGGGGGAAAGAGTAACTGACAATGGCGACACCTGACAAACACACCTCAGCCAGGTGGTCAAGGTTAACGCCACCAGCGATAAGTCACGTTGTTGGTATGTACTCTTCAGCTGATGTGACGAGAACAGCACTTTGCTCTGTGATCTTCCTCCCAAAACCACATAACCTCAGTCTAATCATGAGAAAAACATCCCAAATGCGTCACATTCTACAAAATGCCTGCCCAGCGCTCCTTGAAACTGTCAGGATTACCAAAGGCAAGGCAAGGCTGAGAAACTGTCTCAGTCAAAAGCAACGTAAGAAGACAAGGCTAATGAACAGCATGTGGTGTCCTGGGTGGAATCCTGGAGCAGAAAAAGGACATTTGGTAAATACTAAGGACATTTAAATCAAGTGTGAACTTTAGTTATTCATAATATATCAATATTGGCCTTTTAATTATAACAAATAATGTTAATTAGAGGGGAAACTGGGTACAGGGCATGTGGGAACTCTGTACTGTCTTTGCAAATTTCTGTAAACCTAAAACCTAAGAAATAAAGTTTATTTGGAAGAAACGAATGTAGAAGCCCAGTATCTGAACATGAACATCTGCTTCACAGAAGAGGAAACACACGTAACAGGTAAGTACGCGCGAGATGCTCAAGTTCACCAGCACCCCAGGAAATGGAAAGCCATTGCTCTGTGGATTTGTGCATAAACCAAAGAACAAAATTAGGAAGTGTGACAGTACCCAGAATTGGAAAGCAATTATTTGGCATTCTCTCTCTCTCTTTTTAAAATTGATTTTAAAGAGAGGAAGGGAGAGAGGGAGAGAGAGAAAAATATTGATCTGTTGTCTCCCGCACGCACCCTGACTGGGAATTGAACCTGTATTCAATTTTGGGTACAGGACAATGTTCCAGCCAACCGGGCCACACCAGCCAGGGCTTTGGTGTTTTCTTTTCTTTATTTATTAAAAAAATTGTTTTTCTTTATTGATTTTAGAGAGAGAGGAAAGGAGAGGGAGAGAGAGATAGAAACATCGATGAGAGAGAACATCGATTGGCTGCCTCCTGCATGCCCCCCACTGGGGATTGGGCCCACAACCTGGGCATGTGCCCTGACCAGGAATCAAACCAGTGACCTCCTGGTGCATGGGTCGACGCTCAACCACTGAGCCACACCAGCTAGGTGGTGTTTTCTTTTAAAGCTGAATATTTGCATGCCCCACCAATTTTGCTCCCAGGTGTACATACAAGAGAAACTCCCATATGTAGTCACCAGGAGGTACAAGAATGTCCACAGCAGCACTAGGTACAACAGCCCAAAACTGGGAACCCCCAAGGGGAAAATGGACAGATAAACTGTGGTGTGTTTACATGACGGAATGTCACACAGCAGTGACAACGATGGACTATGTGTATTGCCATGAATAAATGTTAGTAAAATAATGTTGGGTGGAAAAAACAAGTCCAAAAAGACTTTCTATGATACTTTACTAATATGATACCTTTTTCTAAAGGTTAAAAGTAAGCAAAGCTTAAACAATATGTTGTTCTGGTCTAACGAGCTATCTAATAAATTATATATGTAAACAGAGGAATGATAAAACATTGAGGCTAGTGCTCTCCTTTGGGGACAGGGTCAGGAGGCAGAAAGTTGGGGTGAGAAAGAGCGTCTATATGTAGGTTATTTACATGTAAGTATATGTAAACTATTGGTAATGTTTTAAATCTTGGGGTTAGGTGGTGTAATCAGGGTGTTTGTTATATAATTTAATAAATAAAAGAGGGCCATCTATGAACCAGTGATAAAAGTTACCAGCCAATGCTGTGCAGCACAGATAGCCTACCTCCAAAAAAAAAAAAAAAAAAAAAAGAGAATTTCTCAAAATTTTTGTTTATTAAAGTGGTAAACACAAATTAAGTGACAAAAATGAGGCAGGGTATTAGTGGTGGAAAACGCAGCAAATGAGTAAATGGAGCAGATAGTCCGAAGACCTTCAAATGTACATTCATTTTTCATTTATGACGCACGCGGTACGTCAAGTCGGTGGGCATCCTTTTGGCACCGACAGCGCTAGTGTGGCTGTGGTCCCCGCGCTGCGAGAGGGAAGGGAGCCCTGTGTCTCAGGGCCGTTCTCAGCCTCAGTGGGCCAGGGCTCCAAGCATGCCCTCTCTTCAGTGGCACAGCACACCCAGGCCACAAACACCCACCCACGCACAAAGCTGTCTCCCCAGCACACGCCCTCAGTGCCCGTTTGGCTGGTGAAGGGTGCTAACACAGCCTGGTTATTCTCACAACTAGCCCTCCTCTAGGATGATTGGGCTCGTGCCTTGAACCCAGGTACCAGGGCACACACCCCACTGTCTTGTGGAATGGGAAACCATTTTGGCCTTACTTATAAGTCAGGCCCCTACAATCAATTAAACTGTTGTAGTAACTGTTTTTTATTTTTATTTTTGACAAATTGGTGAGTTTATAACTAATGCACAGAGGTATACATTTAACAAATCTCATAAAATCTTAGCCTTCCTACCAAAAATTAAAACAACTTGAGTTGGGAGTCATAGGCAATGCTCCCTGTCTTTGCACAGGCAGAGTTGGGATATGCCTAAGGTAGTTTCCAAAGCTAAATGGTTTAGAAACGCTCACGAGTGTTTAATTAATGTAGAATGTTTCCTGACAGCTCCCCATCTGACCATTACCAATTGTGGGAGACCAGTCCAGGCACCCCTGCACCATGGATTTTTTGTTCCTGACCCCGGGGAAGTGGCTGTACCTCCTCCTCTGCTGCGGTGGCCAATATCCTGGTTTGCCCAGGACTGAGGGGACTCCTGGGATGCAGAACTTTCAGTGCAAAAGCTAGGACAGTCGCAGGCAGATAGGGATGAGTTGGTCACCCCACCCGAATCCTAGGCTTCTCTCCAAGAAGGATCCCTCTCACACGGCTGTCCTCAAGGTCAGTGAGGACCTTGTGGGAGTGGCTTTCTTGTTCAAGGTAAGCTGCTGAGCTTCAGAGAACTGTTTGCAAGCTCCCCCCCTTCCCCACCCTGCTTAGCAATGTCCACAGCTGCAGCCCCTGAAGGCCCTAGCTGCCTCTCCGCAGCCCAGAAAACCCAACAGGAGGCTGATGGAGACAGGGCAGGTAGGGGGCCCCAGGGCCAGGTGGTTGTAGTTCCAGTTAACTGGGAGGGTGGGGAGAAAGCAGGAGTATAAAAAGGCAGGTTGCCTCAGCCCGGCCCCTCTCCTTCGCTGGGTCTGCCTGGCATGAGTTGCCTGGGGGCCCTGTCCTAGGGTGACTTGTGCCCGCGGCCCCCAAGGTGGTTAGGCTCTGGTAGTTCTGGGCTGGCTGCTGGGGCTCTCTGATGGGTGGGCCAGTGGGGCTGCTGTGGGGTTGTTTTTAAGCTTTCAAGGTTGGTTCTTTTTCTGGGTTCATTTTTCCTGAAGACCCTCCAGCCTCCCTCTGTCTTTCCTTTTCCTGCTAAAGCCTAAGGAGCCTACAGACAACAAAAGCCTATTCGGGCCTGTCTCCGCTGGCACCATTTAAGGCCTCCTCTTGGCACAAAGAACTCTCCTCTCCTTTGAAGCCTTTCTTTTCTCCTCAGACAAGGAATCTAAGAAAAGCACGTCCTTGGCTCAGGGAGCCAAGGTGAAGCTTCGGTTGTTTTATCCAAAAGAACAGGACAGGAAGGAGCTGGCTGGGTCCTTTACGACCAAATCTCAGGGGGAATAATGGAATAGGGTCTCAAAAGCTGGCCCCCACTTCCCACATCACCATGAAACTCAGTGTTGGAGGACAGCCACAGGCAGGACCTCTATAAGGGATGGGAATCAAAAGTTGGGAGACGAGGGGGACTGGGGTCAGTGGGACAGCTGTTTCCTAGCCACTGTTGTCTGCCTTCTATGAGACTCAGTCCAGCTTAACTCTGTTGGAACCATCAGACCAAAGAGAAAGCAATGCGGGGTTATTAAAGGGATGAGCCTGAGACCTGAACCGTGAGCTGCAGGCATCCCTTAAGTTCAGATTCTTCTCTTCCTGTCATCCCAGGGCCTCTGGGCACGGGCAGGGTCTTCCAGGCCACTGCATTAACTCCTCTTGGGTTGTGGAGGTCAGTGCCTCATGCTGAATTGACGAAGATCGAGGACTCCCACCCCAGTGCTCCTCTGAGCCAGCTGTTAAGGCTCTGGACAGCTTCAGATGAAGAAGGTGCTCACAGAACCGAGATGGGCACGGATCTTGCCATGAGCTTTGCTTGAAGTTTGGGGTGTGGTTTCTTTTCTGGGCAGTAGGTGAAGGAAACGAAGGCTCTTGTCCTTAAACCTCTAATAATTAGATCAGAGCAAATATTCCTGGCATGAAAGCTGAGAAGGAGCGAGAGGCCTTTACTGGCTGCAGCTGGGTCCTAGAGAACTATTAGGACCTCATTTCCCTAATAATGAAGCCTGGGGAAGGCGCCTCCTTCACTGAAGTGCTACTGGGGTACCAGACTGTTAGCAAATGTGAACGAAACACTTAAGTATTCTTGTAAGCTTAAAGATCATTTTCTAAGACTCAGTGTGTCATGAACTAAACTTAATTGAACTGAAACAATTATTTTTTTTTCCTTAACCTGGCAGGGGTTCAACATTCCTTGTCAATTCCAATGCTTCTCTGATCAGCATTCATGTCACCAAGAGGAAGTGAGCCTGGTCCCAGTTCCAGCATTTCATGGTGACAGATTTCCACACTTTGTCTTATTCTCCCCCACAGACCACATTATCTCTACCTTGGAAGGGAGGAAATGTCTTGTCAGCTGGGACTTTTTCAAAGCAACATAACTGCTTCCTGGTGGAGGGGAGAGTTAGGCCTTCTGCTCGGTCAGCTTTTATTCCTGATGCTGGGAACCACGTGGATTCCATTGTAGCCGGACTCCTTTCAACTCCAGTAAGCTTGGGCTTTCTCGACTGCTTGGATGCTGCTGTCCAAACTTGTAAAACAAGGAAGTAGATGAGCTTCTGAGGGTTTCACAGACCCCACTTCAGCATGGAATTTGCCTGAAGTTAGGGGACACCAGCTAAACCACGCCAGTGGGTGCAGAAGCTGACACCCAGCTGGAAGTGATAGTCCCCAAGCACTGCCGCAAACAGCCAGCAGGTGCAGGTGATCTTAAATGCAGGAGTCAGTGTTCTGGTGGAGAACTTAGAAAGCATGCACCCTGCAGAGACATTAATTCGGTGGAGTGTTGCCTAGCTTTTGTGATCCTGCTATAAATATTGATACGTCTTTAAATCCCCTTATGCTGCAGAAAAGACGCAGTCCAACTCTTACATGCTCACAGGAAGCTGCCGAAAATCATCCTTTATTGGTCACCAGCCTGGCTCTCTGCTCTAGCTTCTGCAAGCTGCTATTCCCTCTTGTCATTGCTGCCAGTCAAAATAGTCTTTCCCAAACAATCGTATAATGGCCTTTGTCAGTGGGTGACAGCTAATTTTCAGTGAAATAACAATATAAAGATTGTTATAAAGCTGGGCCTTTGAGTTATCTTATTTTATATTGGCATTAATATTGCCTTATGGAATATTAAATAGATGGTGGTTAATTGTCTTCACATATTCAAGGCTAGATATACCCTTACGTACTTCAGCCCTGTCACACCCAGCTCAGCCTTCCACTTTCTTGGTTACACCCCAGATCACATTGTCTGTCACCAGCAACTGCTCTCACCTCTAAAATTGAGTTTTAAGGATACCCTCCTCTGAGAATGATTTACTCTTCTGGCTCCCTGGATTTGGCACCCACACTAGAGAATTCTCTGATCTCCTCGGGACTGCCTACCCATGGCCCCACGACTCTGTCGTTATTCCCATCTCTCTTTGGCCTCCCTTCCTTCCTTGTGTGGCCTAGAATCAGAGGTTTATCATCACTCCCTCTTTCCCCTGGTACATTTTCTTGGCGCAATCACAGCTGTTGTTGAACCCAACTATTCACATTGTTGCAGCTGAATGTGGCTGGGGGAAAATCGCCCAACAGGGCCGCTCTTTCCCATTAAAATAGCATGACCATTTACCTTAAATGGGTATTCACCACAGCCCAGACACCCCACTAAGTTTCCCTAGTACGTCTGCTTTTCAACTCGCCAAGGTGGCTATTTTATACTCTTTCTTAAACCACCTATGTCTCTACCTACTCTCTTCAGCTGATAAACCTCACCTTATAATTCAAAGAGAATGGAAGGATTTGGACAGAAATGCCCGTTTCTTTTCGACATCTGATCTATAAACCTCTTCACATCCATACCCATATTCTCATTTTCCCCTCTCAATTTTTTTTATCTTCACCCGAGGACATTTTTTTGTTTTGTTGTTTTTTTCATTTATCTTCGGATAGAGCAGGAGGGAGAGAAGGAGGAAGAGAAAGAAATGTCGACGTGAGAGAGACACATCGAGTGGGGCCGGGGACAAACTGCAACCGAGGTAGTGCCCTTAGTGGGAACCGAACCTGCGACTCTCTGGTCCGCAGGCCAACGCTCTAACCGCTGAGCCAAACCGGCCAGGGCTCATCTTCCCTCTTAATGCCGAGGGAAATCTACCCATTTTTTTTCCTGGATTCCTCCTCTTCTCAACGTCTTTACTCCTGTGGTGAACTCATCTACTTTTGTGCATTACTGTTCTCTCTCCTGGATCCATTTTCCCATAAATAAACATGCTGTGATAGCTCCCACCTTAAAATAAAACAAATGCACACATGATCCTGCATCCTCCCACCATCTGGCTTCTCTGCTCCCTCTCAGTGAAAACCTTCGGGAGAGTTGCCTCTGCTCCCTGCCTTCACTCGGTCACCTCACATTTGCTCTTTGGCCCACTCTTATCTGGCTTCTGTCCCCTTCATTCCACTGAAGCAGATCTGCCCGGGTTACCCATAACCTCCGTGCTGCCAATACAATGGCCACATATCTGTTCTTCTCTTACTGGACTGTTCATCAGCATCCAACAGGTTTGCCCTCCGTCCTCCTGTTGGAAAGAGTTGCCTCCTTTAGCTCTCCTGATCTACCCTCTTCTGGTTTGCTTTCAAACCCTCTGGCAACCCCCTCCCAGTCTCCTTTCTCGGTCTCAATCACATATTACCCGGTGCCACCAATATGCTGATGACTCCCTAATTTATATCTTCACTTTTGACCTCATCATGGAACTCCAGATTCCAATATACACATTCTCAAGATGTCTGCACCAGGATGTCTACAAGCCATCTCAAACGTTAACTTTGCAAAACAGAACTAAGGACTCCTCCCCAAACTGGTTCTTCAGTGTTTCCTATTTTGGTAAATCACCATCCCACATAATTCTACAAGTCATTCTTCTTTTAAGCATACATTCTTCTTTTAAGCAAAAAGTATACTTTATTTGGGATTTCTCAAATTTATCATCATAATAATGCCATTAAGTCATCCTTGATTCCTCCCTTTTCCCTCATCCCCTATCTCGATACTATCAGTAAACTGTCAGTATTACCTCCATGGCATATTTCAGAGAAGGCACTGCGCTCTGTCTCCACTGCATCATCCTTGTCTAGCCAGCACCTCTCGCATGGACATCTGCCATAGATTTCTAACAGGATTTTCCAACCCCACTCTTATTTTCTTCAATCTTTTACAACCATCAGAAAATTAAAAAAAAAAAAAAAGATAAATCATCTCAACTACTTGAAATCGTTTAATGTTTTCCCACTGACTTAGAATAAAATCTAAAGTCCAGTAGGGCCTGTAAGGCCTGATGTAGTCTGGCCCCTACCTATCAAGCTGCCTCCACCCCTTACGCTGCTGCTTCCTTGATCTCTTCTTAGTTTCTTGAACTTTTTCATTCCATCTGTTACCATGTCAGTGTCTATCTTTGGCTCACCACACTGCTGATGTCTGTTTACTTTTCACCTTTCTCAATCTGTAATGATCTGATTTATGTGTTTATAGCTTATTTCTTTCCCCTAAATATAGATGCTCCGAGTGGGCAGGGATCTTTACTTTCTTGCTCACTTCTGTATTTCCAATGTCCAGAACTATGACTGAAACATGGAAGGCCCTCAATAGGTATTAAGATTCACTTGAGTGAGTGAATAAATGAATATGCACTGGGGCCTCAAATGTAGATAACGATAATATCAACTCAAATCTTTCAATCTGTTTTATGTGCTAGGCTTTGTGCAGACTGTTTAGCTTACTAACTCATTTAATTCTCACTACACCCTCAGGTGGGTACTGTTATCATATACATTTGACAGATGAGGAGATTGACAGAAGTTTTATGAGCTGACCAGGTTTTGTAGCTGGTAAGTGGTAGGGCCAGGGTTCAAATTCAGACCTGATGTCAGAGCTCATGGGCATTACCACTGGGCAACACAGCCTCAAACAGCATCACTGAGCTTCAGCACCGTGATCATGGCCTACAGGGGAAGCGCATGAAACCATTTTCAGAAAACCTATTTTGAAGGATAGCAAAGGGAACTCTTTTTTTGGTGGGGCTTAACAACAATAACAAGTATTAAAAAAGAACACACAGAAAAACCTCTTGGACAGCATCCATTATTTCTCTTCCTGGTATTCTCTCCGACTGGCCCTGGCTGGCCATGGGAGCAGAGCTGTAGAGGACAGGAGAGGTGGGGACCTTGGGAAGTTGGGGAGAGAGTTGGATGGATGTTGCAGGGACTCTCTGGCCCCATCCATTACATTAATCTCCAAGTCTTGCTGGCTGTATTTCTGAAGTATTTTTGAATCTGGCTCTTCTTACCTGCACCCGCCCCACAGCAGCAGTTTAGGAATTGATCACATCGCATCCTGAGCAGTGCGCATGCTCACTGTTCTCCTGCCGCCCAGAATCCAGATCGCACTCATCCAGGACTTTCTTCTGAGGCTCACCACTCTTCTGAAAAAACTCTAATAGTTTCGAAAGTGTCTCCAGCTTCCTTCTCAAGCCTCCACTCCTGTCTACCCCTGGCAGCCCACTACCCCTGCTCCAGCCACGCCATCTTATTCTCTTTCCAGCCATCATTTAAAAAAATATCTATCCTCAGCATGAAATGCCTTCCTTCAGTTGAGAAGGAATTCTCCAAGACCAGTCCAAGCATATCCTCCCCTTTGAGAGATGGTCATTTCCCTGCTCAGAGTCCTGAAGGCCCCTGCAGCTCTCCCTTAGGGTAGCCTGGGAGCGTTGTAGCGCAGTGGGTTCATTTGGCTGTCTCTTCCCCCAGTCTGAGCTCTTTTGGGATACTTATTCATCATTGTATTCTTAAAATCCAAAGTGTGTGGTAAATTGTTGGTGCTGTTGAGTAAGTGAATAAAGAAAAGACATGTGGCTCATCTTGTTACTGAATCAAAGTCCATGTGGCTGATGCTTCAAAAGGCCAAAACTCAATGTCAGTTTGGAGCAAGGAAAGGTTTATTGATCGAGAAGGCACCGACAGCGAAGATGGGAGACCTAATGGTGCCTCAAATCCATGTTGCTTGCTGTACTAGTTTAAGGGTTCTTAAAGGACTGGGGGAATAGGTATGCAAAAGTGCTGGTGGGGCAGGTTTTAATTGGAGCAACATGGGAGTTGGCCGTTCATGGTAAAGGTGTGTTAACAACTAGACAACAGACCCTTGGCTTCTGCAAGGGTTCTGGTGTTCAAGTTCTGGTTATGTCCTGGTCTTCTGGTTCTGTGTGTGTGTGTGTGTGTGTGTGTGTGTGTGTGTGTGTGTGTATGACTTTGGTTCTGGGTGCAGCTGGAGATAACATTTTTCTCCTCTGTGCATGCCCCTGCTCCATGACTTGTGGGCTTGGTTTATTGTCTTTGAAAAGCAACTCAGTATATCATCAAACAGAATAGGACCATTTTGAGCTAGTTCTTTGGTTACAGTCTTCAACTACAAGTCAAGGTGAAGGGAGGTCTCTGGTGCCACGAAGAAAGACATGCATCGACATTGTCCCTGGGTGAGGCAGAGACCACACTCTTGTTTGCACCCCTCTTAGGTGAAGGAAAAGAATCCAGTTAGTGGCAATTAGGGTGAGGCACTGTGGTTTCTCTGCCAAGAGTTGGCATGAGATATGGGGAGAACTCTGGTGGCAAGGACTCCCCAGCCTGGGAAACCTCAGGAACTCACCGGTACACAGGTGAGGTCATTTAGTTGTACACCTGTAAAAATGAAAGATGGAGGTTAACCACAGCGTGCTTCTCCGTGTTTTCTTGCCCTGCTCCGTCCTAGCACAGTGCTCATGTGCTGTTCCCAAAACATCTGCCTGAGGGTGGGTGCTGGTGTTCGCTTAGAAAGAGCTCCAGAAACCTGGCCTGACTTTGGCAAACAAACCTCTAGCACTAGTGCTCAAATTTGACTGCACTTTGCAGTCATGTGGAAGTTTCGAAAGACACAGATGCCTGGGTCCCTCCCCAAGAGATTTGCTTTAATTGGTCTGGGGTGGGGACCAAGATTGCTATTTTTTTTTTTTGAAAAGCTCTCAGGTGATTCTAATGCTCAGATGGGAAGGAAGAACCTTGTCTGCAAAGGGGCTGAGGGCTGGCTGCTCTGGAGGCTCCAGGCACAGCCCCACCCATCAGGGCTGGGGCTCCATCAGGACTTTAACCCCAAGACGGAGGTGGGCACACTTTTATTGCGGAGAGCAAGAGAGTAAACATGCTAGGTTTCACGGGCCATTTGGTCTGTGTCATAGCTACCTTTTGCTATGACAAGGGGGAAAGCAGCCATAGACAACGTGTAAGTAAATGACTATAGCTGTGTTCCAGAAAACTTCACTTATAGACGTTGAAATTTGAATTTCATATGACTGTCACAGAATGGTCTTGGTTCCCCCCCAGCCATTTAGAATATAAAAACCTTCTCAGCTTGTGTACCATACACAAAGAGGTGGTGCGCTGGATTTGGCCTGCCAGCTCCCTGCTCCGAGAGATGCGTAGCAGCCACGCTTCAGTTTGGTAAATGGTAAATGCTTCCTCCTCCTCCCTGCTTGGGCTTTCCCATTTCTCCATTGACAATGACTGCAAACCAGCTCTCACCATAAGGAGTGTCAATCAAGACAGAATTCTACTTGATTTATCTGTGCACTTCACCCTGAACAAAAGATGCTCAAGTGTACACTGTGTCCCTGTGATTGTTAGAAAAGATAAGCCTTTGGTTTTTAACTGGTGGAGTCACACATTTCTTCCTAGGGGGCTGAGGACAATGTAGCAAGAACTGAAAGACACTGTTCCTTATGGCGTGCTCTGAATGAGGGAGGGGAAGCAGCAAGAGAAACTTTGAGGGTATTTAGAGGCTAGTTGTCTCATCCAGTTTGCTCTAGCTTTTCTAACCAGATTGAGAGTCTGGAGCAGACACTGTTGGATGATGCCTATGTCCTAACTTCTGTTCTCCACCTTCCATGTCTTCAGAGGGGCCCCATGTTCAGCTCAACAGAGTAAACCATGAATAGTTTAAGAGATAGATACAGAAGAAATAGTCCCTTTTCTCTTTCTGATCGTTGTCCTGTATGCCTGTTGATGCCTGCACCTGTGGCAGTTTGTTTGGCACCATGAGGGGAGTTAGTCTGGGCAGGACACACCGATAAGGGTAGAGCAGAAAGGTGGAAGCACTCTGAATCTTTGATGACATTGTTTAGCCACTGAATGAACCACTAGAGCTGCCCTGCTCTGGACTTCTTGCTATATAAGCTAAATTTCCCATTGTTTAAATTCATTTTTAATTGGGTTTTGTTTCATACAGCTGGAAACATAAACTCATAAAGAGGTCTGGAAACATACATCCTCTACAGCATCTAATTCTGGGCACATAAGGGATTCCTAGTTGACTGATGAGGGCACAACTTAAAGTGCATGCATCCAATTATTTAGCAAAGACTTTTTATAAAGAAGTCCCTTTGTAAAAGGACGGCCTGCTTCTGGTGTCTCTGGCAAGGTAATGGTCTCCAGTTTATTTTCCTTGAAGTCTCAGGACATACAACATAATTGGGAGGACCAAAGTCCCTCTCAACTGAAGAGCATATAGTCCAAAAACTAACCCTGTTCCACCCAGGCTGGTGACCAAGGCTTTATAGATGAATTTAACATCTTCTGAGAATCCCCATAACTCAGAGAAGGACTAATAAAATCAATACATAACGAATCAGATATTTGCAAAGTTGCCTCTGTAACAGTGGTTCTGCCTTAGAGTTTGACATGCAAATATTCTCCTCTTCCCTTCCAGTTACTTTGGCTGCTTAACAAGTGATGTGAAAACTGAGTGATATTAAACAACCATTTATTCTCACAGATGGTGGATCAGGAATTCAGACAGAGCACAGTGGGGAAGACTCTTCTAGGGGGTAGCTTGAAGCCTGGAGCCAGAATCATTTGAAACATCACTCACAGATCTGGTGGTTGATGATGGGGAGATGCAAAGATCTGAGGGCTCCTCTGACCTCTCTGTATGATCTCACTATGTGGTCTCTCCAGTATGGCTGCTTCAGGATAGCTTGACCTCTTACAGAGAGAGAGAGCTAGATGGTAACCATATTGACTTTTAGAGCCAGCCTCAAAAATTATGCAGTGTTACACCCACCCCATTCTATTGCTCGGGGAGTTATAAAGATCTTCCCAACTTCAAGGAAAGGGAAATACAGACTCTGCTTCATGATGGGATACGAACTGTTCATGCTCCAGCCTGAACTTTCTCCATCTCTCTTGGGCCCATAGGAATTTCAGGATGTGAAGGCAAAGGGACATGAAGTAGGAATGCCCTGCAGCTAGAACCTCTGCAGGCTTCACCAGTGGTATGTAAAATAATGATAATGCCTATTCTTGGGTCGTTTTGTTCCTAAAGGAACTTGCATGGGTTCTTCATAACTTCCTTGAGAATGTTCCTTGGGGGTTTCTGCCTCAGAGAAAGGGATGCAGATCTGTGTAGCTCAAGGGAGCTCAGCCTGGAGTCATAGGCAGAGGAAGCCCTGGTGCTCGGTAACTGGGATCTTCTGCCTTTGACCTGTTGCCACACAGTTGAGTGGTTAAGAGACCAAAAAAATGAATCAACAGGCAGATGCTGCCTGTGCATGAATTTTTAGAGTTTATGAAGCACTTTTCAAGCCACATGTTTTATTGACAGATCACTTTAAACAAGCAGTTGAAATTCATTTCAGTTCAATAAGCAAACAATCAGGTACTAAAACCCACAAATAAGAGAGAACTGCCAACTGGAGGAAGAGAGAGTGGGGCTAGAATAGGGCATTGGTGAGGGTGCTGGGGAAGGCAAGGCATGGAGGTGTCCCAGCCTGCTCTGAGGAGGCAGGTGTAGAGGTGTCCCAGCCTGCTCTGAGGAGGCAGGTGTAGAGGTGTCCCAGCCTGCTCTGAGGAGGCAGGTGTAGAGGTGTCCCAGCCTGCTCTGAGGAGGCAGGTGTAGAGGTGTCCCAGCCTGCTCTGAGGAGACAGGTGTGGAACCTGACCCTGCTTCCCACAGGGAGTAGAAGTGTAAACAGACTACACCCAAGTCAAGACAATAATGCTAGAGCAAAAAATCTGTCTTTTTTTTAAATTAAAATTTATTTTTCAAATACAGTTTACATTCAATATTTTGTATTAGTCGTAGGTGTACAGTATAGCAGTTAGATAATCATACTTTACAAAGTGATTCCTGAATGCCACTCTGGAGTTTACCTCAGGAATGCTGTCCATTCTCCTAATCTGAGGAAAGATTAACAACCTGATTATCAGAACACTGGACCCATGACTGGCACAGGCAACCAGCCCTTGCAGCCCCAGCCCACATTCCTTCCCACCTTGCCTGTAACCACTTTACCCATCCCCTACCCCCTTTTTGCCTAACTACCCTTTCTCACATGGTCATTCTCTCTACCCTTTAAAAGCAGCTGGCAACTGCTGGTGGGGGGGGGGGGCTCGAGGACAGATGTCATGGGATGACCCACTGCTCTCCCATACTCCTGGCAGTACTGGAATAAACGCTCACATAGGAGTCAAAAAAAAAAAAAAAAAAAAACAACAAAAAAACAAAGTGATTCCTGATATTCCCAGTACCCACCTGGCACCATTCATAGTTATCACAATATTTATTGACTATATTCACTATGCCATACTTTACATCCCCATGACTATTTTGTAATTACCAATTTGTATTTCTTAATCCCTTCACCTTTCTCACTCAGTCCACCAACCCCCCTCTCCTCTGGCAACCATCAGTCTCTGGCAACCATCAGTCTGTTCTCTGTATCTCTGAGTTTGTTTCAATTTTTTTGTTTTTTAGATTCTACATATAAGTGAAATCATATGGTATTTGTCATTCTGACTTATTTCACTTTTACTCTCCAGGTCCACCCATGCTGTTGCAAATGGTAAAATTTCATTTTTTATGGCCAAGTAATATTCTATTGTATATATGTACTACAGCTTAAAAATTTTTTCTCTTTATTGATTTTTAGAGAGAGAGGAAGGGAGAGGGAGAGAAAGATAGAAACATTGATGAGCGAGAACATTGATTGGCCACCTCCTGCATGCCCCCCACTGGGGATTGGGCCCACAACCTGGGCATGTGCCCTGACCGGGAATCGAACTGGGGACCTCTTGGTGCATAGGTCGATGCTCAACCACTGAACCACACCGGCCGAGCTACCACAGCTGTTTTTATCCACTCATCTACTGATGGGCACTTGGGTTGTTTCCATATCTTGGCTATTGTAAAGAACACTGCAATGAACATAGAGGTGCATATATTCTTTTGAATTAGTGTTTTGGGTTTCTTTAGATATAAATATCCGGAAGTAGAATTACTGGGACATAAGACAGTTCTGTTTTTAATTTTTTGAGGAACACTTATACAGTTTTCCTGTATAAAACTGGAATATTGGCTGCATTCCCACCAACATTGCACGAGGGTTCCCTTTTCTCCACATCCTCACCAACACTTGTTTTATTTCTTGATGATAGCCATTACGACAAGTCTGAGGTGATTAAAAAAAAAAAAGCTGTCTTGAAAGAAGAGGAAGTGAAATGTTCCTTTTATCAGCATCCCTTTAAATACAGTTAATCCAAACCTTTCTGTCCAACTCAACGCGTTGCTGCTGTAAAACCCAAACCACCAAAAATCAGGTACTGGTGATGAGAGGTTCCATGTTACTTGGATTATAATATTAAAAAAAAAAAGGCAAGCAGTGTATGTGGGGAGTGAACACCTGAAGATAAAAATGGTAAATAAATCGACTTGATCTGCAAGACCGAGTTAGTCTCAGGGAATGATGCTTGGGCTCAAGATAAATTGGAGAGTAAGCCATGTCCAGGAGGATCTGAAACCAGTTTCTGGCCCCAGGGTAATGGGCATTATGTTAGGATGTGTTGATTAAGAATGGTCTCTAACTTAGGACCTAAGCTGAATATGCTCAGAATTTGAAGGTATTTGTAGTTTCAATACTGGCAGAGCTAGTGTACTGTGAAGGCCTGAAGAACTTCGCTTAATGAGAGTCAAAGGCTAGTCCCCTGGGAATAAATGCCTGAAATGGGAAGAGCAAGTGAGTCTAAAGCAGCCACAGACTGGAGCCCAAGATCACCCAGAAACTGACCCAAGGACTGAAAGGTATTTCCCCAGATTTTGGCACTGTTTGTTCCAACAGGTTGCATGCAGGTCCTCACAGAACTTGGGTATCATGAAAATGTGACAACAGTCCTCTTCCACTAGGATGGCTGATACCGAGGAACTCAAAAGGACAGGAGTGATGTCCCCTCAGGGACAGTGAAGGGTCACCGGGAAGTAAGTGACCACTGAGAACTCCCTGGAAGGAAAAGGGTTGCCTTGAACCAGAAAGGAAACAAAGGACAGTTAAGTGACTGTCTAGGTTGGGGTGGTTCATCTCCATTATTGTGGTCTTAGCTGCGGTGGCTTGAAAAACATGGACTAAGTTCCATGTGTGTATTACTGGTGGACTTGTCTAAATGCACAGGTAGCTGCTGGTAAAGGTGTAAGGAGAGGGAAGGTGGCTTATCCTGAACATCCTATTAGCAAGTTTTAGGGTTTTGATCTTTAAGGTCTTGTCTGAAAAAAACTCAGCATCAATGTCAGAAATTCAAGATTTCCAAGTGTCTCTTCTCCATCTTCAACTTTTATAGACACCCCCTCCCCAACCACTGTAAAAATTAAACACTGGTTAGTATGCAACAAGTCATCTCCCTTAAATATTCTAATTTGGTTGATTAAACTTGAGTGTTTCTAATGCCTTTCTATGAAACCATCCACATTTGCTCTTTAAATGTGAAAGAGACTTTTGATTCCTGAGAAACTAAGATTCTATTCCCTGAGAATGCTCCAGAAAAGGCATCAGTGAGTGTAAAACAACAACAACAACAAATAACAAAACAAAACAATCCAGTGGATTTTCATTTAGGTTGGCTCCAGCAGGAAGTTAACCGTCCCTAGAAATCATCCCTGTGCTCTGGGCCAGGTGCCAGGCACAGAAGACGCCCTGTTCACTAGAGCCAGCCAGTGCCTGGCTCTGGGCCCTCGCTGATGACTTGTATGAAGTGCTGTCCTGAAGGCTGTGAAAAATAAAGGTCACCATGGCACTGGGGAGAGATTAGAGAGAGGATATAGGGTTCAGGAATAAACAAAGGAATTATCAGTAGGTTTCTCCATGGTTAAGTGTAGAGATTTAAAAAAATGTTTTCATAAATTCCCACAGAAAGAAAACATTGTTACCTCTGTAATTTCTTTTATAGGATCCCAACAATATTTATAAAGTAATAGAGTGCTTAATACGTTGTAATCATTTTTCTCAGTGCGTTGCATGTTAACTCTCCACTACTTACAAGCTGTGTGAACTTGAGCAAGTTACTTCATCTCTTTGTGCCTCAGTTTCTACATCTGTAAAATGGGGGTAGCAAAGTATCTTCCTTTTAGGGGTGGATCTGAGGATTAAAAAACAATGGGGTGATGCCCTGGCCAGTTTGACTCAGAGGTTAGAGCGTCGGCCCACAGGCCGAAGAGTCTCGGGTTTGATTCTTGGTCAAGGGCACAAACCTGGGTTGCAGGTTTGATCCCCAGCCCTGGTCGGGGTCATGTGGGAGGTAACCAATCGATGTTTCTTTCTCTCTCTCCCTCCCCTACCCTACCACTCTTTGTAAAATCGATGGAAAAATATCCTTGAGTGAGGATTAACAACAACAACAAAATAATGGGGTGGATGTGAGGATTAAAAAACAATGGCTAGCATTTATTGAATTCTTAGCACATGACAATTATTCCAAGTGCTTTACATGGATGATCTCATTAAAAAATCTGTACATTTGTGTCAAATGTTTATTTAGTGAAAGTAGAATTGTATAGTACGTACTATTTTGTAATCTACTTTTTCATTTATAAAACAACTGGGACATTTTGTCATTAAATATTCTTATCTCTAATTTTTAATGACTTCACAGAATGCCATAATACTGATGTATTATAATTCAACCAGTTCCCTCTTGATGGACATGTGTGCAGTTTCCAGCTTTCATCTACTATAAACATCTTGATGAAGAACCTTAAAGCTAAACTTTCTCCCATATTCATGATGACTTCCTCGGGATAACTTTCTAGAAGTGGAATAGCTGAAGATGTATTTAAAAACAATGTCATATGTTCTTCAGTCAAGTTGTGTCCGTTTGCATTTCTACTGGGAGTTAGCGAGAGGTCAGAGTGCGTCCCGTTCTCTCACCAGGGATGGCCTTCTGCCTAAGTCGTCAATTTGGTGGTGGAAAATTAGTCTCCTGTTACATTAATACACATTTCCTCAGTTTTTGGAGAGGTTGATCTTTACTTGGACTATGTTATATTTTCACATACATCTTAGTTCCTCAGGATAAATTCCTAGAAGTGAAATTACTGAGTCAAAGGAAGTACTTATTTTTTATGGCTTTAATGGTGCCAAATTGCCCTCCCAGAAGATTGTGCCAAATTACACTTTCTCTGGTAGAGTAGGGGAATACTCATTTTCCCTGACCACCACATGGTATTATTGTTTCTGTTATTACTTTTACAAATTCAGTTATGTACTATGTCACAACCAGAGGTAGAAATATCAGGGAACAGGTGTCAGCCATAACAGGTTAGAGTCCTGGAGGTCCGTTGCAGTCATGCATCAACCCTTTACTTGCTGGATTGTGGGGTGCCAGGGCAGCTGATGGAGTAGGGGAACATGGGACCTCTGGGCAGGAGCTCTTTAATGGAGGTAGTAAGCTACTTAAATTGGGAGTATGGCTTTACCAGCAATACCTGCTACATATCAATCCTAGTCACGGCGCTAAAGTGTCTCTCTCTCGTTATTTATGAGATTGAATGTTTGTCATTGACCACTTGGATGGTTTTCTTTTTTTTCTCTTTTGTTAATCCTCATTCAAGGATATTTTTCCATTGATTTTTTTTTTTTTTTTTTTTAGATAGAGTGGGAGGGCGAGAGAAAGAGAAACATTGATGTGAAAGAGACACATTGATTGGTTGCCTCCTACACAACCTTGACTGGGGTCAGGGATCAACCCAGGTACGTGCCCTTAATCAGAATCAAACCTGAGACCCTTTGGTTTACAGGCCGATGCTCTAATCGCTGAGCCAAACTGGCCAGGGCTGGATGTTTTTGTCAGTTATATGTTCATTTTCTTTGCCCTCTTTATATTTTTTCCCTAAAGATTGGTATAGACTTTTTATACATTGACTACCATATATATTGAAAATGTTTTCTCCAGTTTATTATGTAACTTTCAACTTTAGTTAAGGTCTTTATTCCCCTATGAGATAGAGATTTTAAATATTTTAAATGTTAATATAGTCAATTTTTCCCCCTTTATGGGTTCTGCCTTCTGTATCATGTTAATGGAACTTTTCACCAAGATTACATGAATGTGTATCTACTTTTTAAAAAATCTCCACCCAAGGGTATTTTTCTATTTATCCTCAGATGGAGTGGGAGGGAGGGCTGGAGAGAGGGAGAGAGAGACACATCAACTGATTGCCTCCTGCATGACCCGACCAGAGCTGGGGACTGAACTGCAACTGAGGTACGTGCCCTTGACCAGAATCGAACCTGAGACTCATTGGTCTGCGGGCCGGCTCTAACCGCTGAGCCAAACCAGCCAGGGCTGAATCTACCTTTTATTCCATAAGTTCATTTTATACATTTAAATCTTTATCTGTGACTTATTTGATATATAGTAAAAGGTATGGGTATAGTTGTTCCCCTCTCCCCAGTGGTTTATCCAGGAGCTTTATACTATTTACTTGAGGTGATTCGCTATCATATCTAATTTTTATATGCACTTGGACCCATTTCTGGACTTTCCTATTCTGTTTTGCTGATTTGTTGATCTAGTTCTCCACCATACCACACTGTGCCCGATCTTTTAGTTTTGTAGTCTATTTTAATATCTGATAGGGTGAGTACTAAATGAATCTCACTTGCAAATATTTCTTCACTATTTTATCTGTTATTTTCCAGCTGATCTTCCAAATCATGACACCACGTTTCAAGAAAATTCCATTTGTATTTTGATTGGTATCAAAACAAACTTACAAATTATTTTGAAGAAATTGATATCCTTCCAGAATGCATCTTCTCATTCTGAGCAGCGCGTCTAGTATGTTGTATTGCCTCGATCTGAAGACACTACCAATTGCAGCCACATTGTTAATGTGATAGCAGACTTTTGAAAACCAGAACAAAATGTTATGTTACATTCAGAACTTAATAATTTTTCTAAATCACTTATATCTATGGATAGAAATCACAGTGACAGGCTCCCTCCCTTTCCTCACTCCCCAGCTTAAGCAGTGAGGAAATTTATCACCGTCCATGTTTGGAAGTTCTGAGGTCAAACACGCTTCAGGGCTGGTTGATTCAGCTGCTCAATAATGTCATCAAGGTTCCAGCTTGTGTCCATTTTTCTGCTCTGCTTTCCTGACTGCACTGGCTTCTTTGTCAGGCTGCTGGCAGGTGGGGGAGTAGTGCTGGCACAGTAATGTCCAGATACAAAGGGGACACTCTTTCTTAGGAAGGAGGAGTCTTCCTAGGATTCCTGGCTTTTTTCTTTCTTTTACTCCAAGGATGGAGTCACTAGCCCGCTCTGAAACCAATCTCTGTTGGGGGATGGGGACCAGCATAATTATTTAAGTCCAAATAGAATGTACCCTTGATGGGTGGTGGTGGTTATTCAATTGGAGATCTTGGACCTTGGAGACTAAGAAGAAAATGGAAAGGACAAAGATAACTTAGTTAAACTGTTTTTTTGAGTTAATATTGGAAATTAAAAATGTCTTTTGAAAGTCAGCTGGAAGATTTTGATAGATGTTTAACACCTCATGGATAATTCTTCATAACAGGCATGACGTGATCCTCCAATCTGTCCTCGCTTTGAAAATTCTAAGGTCTATTCTGCGGGACTGTTTAACTGAGCTACTCGGCATGTGGCAGGAAAAGTTCTACGCAACAGGTTTCTGCTTCGGTGCTTCATATAATGTAATCTCTTTTCAAAGGTATTTTAATTGGTAATTAGGGACACAAATTTAAGTTAAAAGAGTGAATGGCACTAAAAATGTAAATATTCAACTGAGATAAGAGTCAGATGACCAAATCCTTCCATGCATGGATACCTTTCCACATGCACGGCTGTAACAATATTTAAATTTATTTCTCTGCCTGGTGGCTAGTGAAGTTTTTTGATGTTGATAGTAAGATATATCTTGATTTCCATATTAAAATTTGAAAAATCCAGTATCTTAGAAAGAGGCAGAAGAATAGAATGGTGGTTTATATACTGTGTGGGTCACAGAATCAAGCTGCGAGTCCGTCCTGATAGTAATTAACTGAAACTAACAGGATGCAATTTAAGAGGGAAAAATGTTAAGTCATGCATTTCATGAAAAATAAAATCAATAATATATGGGGGATAACTCTTAACAACAGTAGGCTTGAAAAAGGTCTGAGGGATTTGGATGACATCAAGTTCAATGTGAACTATATAATGTAGTGGATAGTAGCCGAATAATATTTTCAGATACTAATTTTTTCACCCTGTGTATTCCCCTTTCCCTTCCCTATATTAGGCAAATAGTTTTTGGAAAGCCGAATCTTTAGGGGAACTGGTCTGAGGAGCTCAGAGGGAGAAGGGAATTCCGGGCAGAGTCGGGGAGACTGGTATCCCCCTCCAGCCTACAGATTTTTCCAACTGATGGGGCAGAAGCGGGAGGGAGAGAGCAGTTGGAGCCGGGCCCTCTCTTCACGGCAGTTAACCAGGAAATGCCCAGACCCCAGAGAGTGGCTGTGTGGGGACTCTGTGCACATGGCCTTTAGGTGGCCTCAAATAAAGGATCCCTTGCCCTGTGTGTGGCATAGTCTCAGCAGGGAATCTCTGGATCTAAAGGCCAGTGGGAGCAGGGAGGTTTTCAGGGGAAACCTGTGGGGAAAGATGGCTGATGACCAGTGGGTCCCCCACTCTGACCCCAGTGACTGTATAAAATCCTAAAACTCGACATCACCCAGGGAAGAACATGCCAAGGATAACCAAGTTAAGTTCTCTGCCATTCTGTTGGGAAGGGACATGGAATCAGAAACCGAGTTATAAAAAATAAAGAATATTTCTTGCATACTCGAGTTGAGCAACTGAGAAACCTACAGCTCATAACCTTAGGCTGAAATGACAGCAGCAGTGTAGCTATGATGTAATCCACTGTCCTCGGTTCCAGGGGCCTGGGTTTTCAGTATGCAAGTAAACGGGAAGGCTCTCGTCCTCTAGGGCACACTCCAGATCCCTTCTTTCACCTCAGGCCACCCCCTGGGATGGGGATCATGTGTAGGGACACTTACAGGCCTTCCTGATGGGGCCTTGGCTTCTCTCTGGATGAAGCTTGTTCTTTTCTTTCTTTTCTTTTTTTTTTAAAAGGAGCTTTTTAAATGACACATTATTTGTAGCTTATTTATTTTAATTTTTTTTCTTTATTGATTTTAGAGAGAGAAGGGAGAAGAAGAGAGATAGAAACATCCATGAGAGAGAACATCGATTGGCTGCCTCCTGCATGTCCCCCACTGGGGATTGGGCCCACAACCTGGGCATGTGCCCTGACCAGGAATCGAACCAGCGACCCCTTGGTGCATGGTTCCACACTCATCACTGAGCCACACTGGCCGGGCTGAAGCTTGTGAGAAAGTAGGAAACCCGAGGTGGATCAGTTCTACTTTGGCCTTTGGAGACAGCTCTCTCTTGGGGGGCTGGGTGAAGAAGGTGAAGGGATTAAGAAGTACAAATTGGTACTCACAAAATAGTCATGATGATGCCAAGTACAGCATAAGGAATATAGTCAATAATATTGTAATAACTCTGTATGGTGCCAGGTGGGTACTTGAAATATTGGGGGGATCACTTTGTAAAGTATAATTGTCTACCACTGTGCTGCACACCTGAAACTAATACAAAATTTAAAACACTAAAGTTATTTCAAGGTCAGTAACAAGGATGCAATAAATAAATGATCAAATTGCCGGAAAAAAGAGAGCGCTCTTTTCCCCTCTCTTTCTGGAAAGGACTGATTTTAAGATGTGGGCCCAGGAGGCAGCTCCATTTGGTTTTAAATCTGGGCCTGTGGTTCATAGCTGCACACAATCTAGTCTAGCTCACAAGGGGACCAATTGGAGTTTGGGGCAAAATTGTTGTTGAGTAGGTGATTTGAGGGAGGCCAACACAGTGGTGCATTCCTGGGAGATGGGAAGACACAGTTCTCCATTGCCTAACAACTACTACAAAGTCTGTAGAGAACAGTCCCATGATGAAGGCTCATCCTCCCTCACCGATATCAGGACCAATCCCATCAGCCCCACCAGAAGTCCAAGACTCCCAGGGTATCACCACCCAGACAACCTACCTCCACAAGGCAGCTCTGTGTATTCCCAATCTGACCAATCTCCCATCCCTCTCTATCCCCAGTCCTCTTACTGTGCTTTCTGGAGCTCTTGGTCTGTCACCAGAAAAATTGCCTGAGTCTTCAATCTCTGATTTGTGTGGAATTTGACCTTGCTTAAGAAAAACTGGCCGTCTCCTGGGGACAGTGCTCTTTTCACGTCTCAAGGCTGAGACACAGAGCCCAGAAACTGGAAAGGCATCCTTTTTGCTCCTCACTGCCATTTGCAGACAGTTACTTCCTCCTCCTTCCTCAAGCTCCCTGTTTCTGTGAAGCATGTGCCAGATTCTACTCACAGGTTATCCTTCCTTCTTAAAGTCATTTCTCCTTCAATCATTCCTCCTCCTTCATTAGGATTTTTTAGCAGCTGACTCACTGTTTTTCTCTTCAGTACTACTCCCATCAGCATTCTTGGTGAACAGCATCTACACAGGTGATTTTTCTCATCCCTGGCCTCTCTGTCCCTGAACCTCATAATCTTCCTCGCTGTTCCACATCATTCATCTTTTTCCATGGTCTTACCTGAAACATCACCATTAGTAACTGGACCATCTCCTCAAATCCAACCTTCAGCATCCTACTCTCTGGCTTCTACCACCACCTATCTTTCCAGATCTTACCTGATTACCCTAACTCCATGGATTCTTCAACTCCATAGAAACCACCAACACACTGACCTGAGTTTTTGCACTGCCAGCCTCCCTCCTCATAGTCTTATCCAACATATATTCCAAGGTCCATCATTATAATCATTCTCTTGCAAATACAACTCCTTTTCCCTTCTTTCATTCCCTAGTACTCTCCAGGCAAAAAACCAACTCTGGATCAAGTTCTCTTTCCACCTACTCCTCTCCCAAGCAGCAAACGTAGCTGAAGGAAAATCCACAGTCATGCTGAATGTTCTTGCTTTACATGTCTGATTTCAAATCTCAAGAGATTTTTTTGTGCTTGCTGCCCAGACATCCTGCCACAGTTTTCTTTTCATTTGCCTGACCTCCAAGAGGACTTTTGCACAACTCAGTGGTCTCCATAAACTACAACATTCCTTCCCTTCTTCTCAGCTGGCAACTTCATCTCTTATTTCACTGAGGAAGAATACTATCTCATCTTCCTGCCATTAAGTCGACCAATCTACTTGCATCTGTCTCCATATACTCTGCCTGTGCTTCTGGTATAGTAGAGGAATTGTTCCCTCCTATCTAAGGCCAACTTCACTCACACCTGGATCCTATCCCCTCTGGTCTACCATAATAGTCCTTTCTCTCTTCATCATTAAAATGTTACCCTCTCTACAGGATTATTATTACCAGCAAATAAACATAACAGATTATCTCTCAAATTAAACAAAATCTTCCATAGTCTTCAAATCTCCTCTTGCTATTGCCCTCTTAATTCACTTTTTTTGATGCAGCATCTCAAAGAGTGGCTTTACACTGTCTCTACTTTCTCACTTCCAGTCTCCACCCTAGCCCCCTCTCATCAGATTTTCATTCCCTCAGCTCCACTGAGTGGACTCTTCTCAAGGTCACCAGTGACTTCATCTTGCCAGATCCTAAGTTAAATTCTTCAGTCCACATTTGACTAGCTTTTTGGCATCTTTGGCCATAGTTAACCATTCTCTTCTTCTTGAAACAGTTTCTGCACTTGGCACTCCCCTCTGCTGGCCTTCCTTCTTCCTTGCTGGAAGCTCCTCAGTCTCCTTTGCCAGCTCACTCTCTTTCATATCTCTATATGTTGGGGATTTTGGGATTCGGTTCTTGGCCTGTTTACCTATTTACTCCTAGGGTGACCTCACTACTCCCATGGTGTTAAATACCATCTTTGTGTTGATGACTCCCACATCTATATTTCTAGCCCGATCTCTCTCCTGAACAATAGACTCATATATATAATTATCTACTCAATGGCTAAAGACATCTCAAAGTTAACATGTCTAAAACTGCAGCCCCAACCCATTCCTTCATCAGTCATCCTCATCTCAGGAAATGGCTTTACTATTCGCTAGTCTATTATTCACTGGCTCAGGCCAGTTAACCATCTTGATTCCTCTCTTTTCCTCATAACACACATCCAAACTATTGGCAAGTTCTGCTGACTCTCAATTTAAAATATTCATCGCCAACCTGACCACTTCCCACTATTTCCACCAATACTATCTTGGTCCAAGACACCATAATTCTTGATTAGATAATTATAATAGCCTTGTCTCTTTTTTCCATTTTTGCTCCTCTTTGGTCAATTATCCACATTTTAACTAAGAATTATGTTTTAAAATACAATTCCTACTTTAAAATATACAACATTTCTCTGTTAAACCCTCTAGTGGCTTCCCATCACATATGGAATAAAATCCAAACTTGATACCGCAACTCACTGACATACCCCACCAGTCTCTCTGACCTCACTTCCTTCCTCTCCTAACCAACTGGCCTCATTCTCTTCAACTCCAAGCTAGTTCCTTCCTCAGGTTCTTTGCATGAACTGTTCATTTTTCTATCAAGAGTACACTTGCCCACATGCTCATGTCTCCCTTACTTCATTCAGATCTTAAGAGTGATCAGTGATTCTTTCCCTGACCATCTTATTTAAGATAGTCACTTGGACCATGACTCTATCCCCTGACCCTGCTTTATTTTTTCCCATAGCACTTACATTGTATATAACATATGTTTATTGCCTATTTCCTCTACTGGAATGTAAGCTCATGAGAGCAAGCACTTCTTCTGTCTTCATCATTACATCTGCAGTGCTAAACCAGTGACTATACATGTAGGTACTCAGCAGACATGTCTTGAATGAATACTTGAAGAGAATGATTGTACCCTGACTGGTTTGCCTCAGTGGTTAGAGGGTCGGCCCGTGGACCAGAGAGTCCCGGGTTCAGTTCCTGCTAAGGGCATGTACCTCGGTTGCAGTTTGTCCCCGGCACTGGTTGGAGTTGTGTAGGCAGCAACCGGTTGATGTGTCTCTCTCACATCGATGTTTCTCTCTCTCTCTCTTCCTCCCTCTCTCCCTCCTGCTCTAGCTGAAGATAAATGCAAAAATGTCCTCAAGTGAAGATTAAAAAAAAAAAAAAAAAGAGAGAATGATTGTTCCTGGCATATTTCTCTGCATAATTTCTTTAAGAACTTGTGATAGAGGTGAGTGGCCCTGGGTCTTAGCCAAATGTCATCTCATGGTGACTAACAAACATAGCCAGCCCTGGTGAAGGGTCCTGTAGCCTGGTCTGAATGAGATACCTGAGGGTGCTTCTTCTATAGAAAAGATGATTTAGGAGGGACAGACTACTGTCTTCGAATGTTAAGTATTATGTGAAAGAGGGATTAGTTTTATTCCTTATTGCTTTAAAGCTCTACTCTCCAAACTTTAAAAGTTCATCCATATCAGTAAAATATTTTCAGTACCCTTCCAATAAATAGATGCTTATTTATAAACTATATGTTTATTAATCATGGATAATGACAAAGTGACCCAATTTTCTCTCTTGGGAAGAAAAATGCCAGCTTCTGAGAATAGACAAGCCACTGGGTCCCTGGGAGTGCTTAGTGGACCCTAATGACAATTGGCCTTTGTTTCAGTTCCCCATGAGGGACCCTTGCAGTCCAGGCTGAGTCCTGTCCTGGAATCCTGCCTTCTGCATGTGACCTTACACCACACCCTCATCACCTAGGGTCACCTGAGCACATGTCTTCCCAGGACCTGAAAGCACCTCCCTGAAACAGTGTTATATAAGGAAGAACTTTCTAATGGTAAGAGCCATCCAGCAGGGGAATACACTGACCTCTCAGGAAGTGTTTTGTCTTACACACTCGCTTCAACTCAGGTGGCCTGACTTTCTGGCAATTTGGCATTTACTGGAAACTTGGACTAGACTAATGTTTCTCAAAGAGTGCCATCTGCATCAGAATAAGCTGTGTGGTGGGAGGAGGGGCTGTTACAAATGCAGATCTCTGGGACTTACCCAAACCTCCTGCATCAGCATATCTTAGAGGAGGTTCCAGGAATCTACAAACTTAAGTTCAAGTCCTGCTGGATAAAACACACTGTGAGCTTCCTCCCCATTCTGAGTCTATGATTCAACTTCTAATGCTGTTTATTAGCTGGGACTAGCAGGAAGCCCTTGGGCACATTAACCTTTTGGGCCTCCGTTTTGTCACCTTTAAAACAGAAGTTAAGCTACCATTTTTTCTAGCTCTTGAGTCTCATGCCTTTATTTTCTACTTGTCTCTCTTTATGTGAAGCTTTTGCTTGCAGCTGGGTACAAGTGAGCATGTTAAAAAATGTTTGTTGCATTCAAATGAAATATAGTAAGTGCTCAATAAATTTTTGTTGATTGATAGCTTGGTTAAGGGTTAGTCAAAGGAGACCATTCAAAACAGGAGGAAAGCCACATCTTAAAAGCCAGGAGCTTCCCAGATCTTGGCTCACTTCAGAGCTTAACGTGAAAGCCGTTATTTAAGTTGTGCTTCTGAAGTGGGTTGGAGGGGGAGGCAGTGACTTACCATCACAGGACTGCCACGGGCCAATAAATGCTCTGCTAGCGATGCTTGTTGCCTGAGTGAGGTTTCCCCCTGTGGCTTTATCAAAGGCCATGGGCCTGCAGCCAGACACACAGAGCTGTTCCTGTGTGGGCACAGAGACTCCTTGTCAGGCTGCCCCTCAGAGGAGCCACAGGGTTTTCCATCCCCTCTGCAGGGAGGAGTATGAAGGAGGAGAAGGAGGCCTACAGGGTTTGTCCAGATCCCAGAAACAGCAGGCAAGACAAGCAACACTCCCGGTCACATCTAGGGATGCAAGAGCCCCAGGCTGGTGGCTGTGGCTGCAGTGCCTTCCTCTACTTTGTTTCAAAGACAACACTTAGAACAGAGAAGAGCTGCGTTTTTGAGTCAGGGACATTGTATGTTTCTGGGAATCTGATGGAGGCTTCTGTGTCTGGGCCTTCATGGCTCCTGGCAGCTCAAGGTGGTGTAGGAGGCCAGGCTGCCTGGGTGGAGGCCTGAGCCCTCGCATTGGAGTCGTGACTCCTTTTCTGTTTCTGCTGGTGGCCATCCCCAGGCTCAGGGCCTTGGTGAGGATCCCAGTGAGGTGACTCAGTGACTCTCATCCCTTGCCCTCAGGCTCTGGTCTCATGCAAGCTTTGTCCAGGCCCCAGGGTCCTCCAGCATCCCCCTCACTCGAGCCCTTTTCTTGTCCTTCCCTCAGCTCCCTGCCTCTATTTAAACGTCTAAGATTTCCCAGAGAGCTGAGGACTGGGTGGCAGCCCAAGTGTCTTTTTTTCCAACATGGTCCCTCAGGGAAGATAATTTGCATTAATTATACCCCCACTATGTGTGAGAGGCACCCACGGTGTGTTTTACACGAATGCTCTCCAAGGTGGGGTGAAGATCCCCAAGGATCTGTGGAGCAGGAAAACATACCAGGACTTTTACTTGTATTTATTTTCTAATCCGAGAAATAAAGAAATGAAGTAGTTAATGGAAACGAGCACCTTCACACCTGGAATCCGAGGTATCTTGAGGGTGGAATGGAGGTTATGACCTCAAGGAGGGCTGCCGGTGGTGCCCTCAGGCTTTCATGTGTTCGTTTTTAGCATATGAAGATAAACGGTGATGGACAGGAAAGGATTTATAGATTTAAAAATAATCCTCACAAAGTACACAAGTGGCTTAAAAAAGAGGTCATGGGTTGAAAATAATACTAAACTTTAAATATATGTAAACAACAGAAAGATAGTAGGGAAACACTTCCTCCTTGAATGAATCGAATCAGCCAGACACATTATAAAGGAAAACAGTGACAATCCAATCAGATCTGACGAGAAGTTGGTAAAAAAGCAGGAAGTTCGTGAAATATGAATTTACGCCCACAATCTGTAAGGTTTATGCCATGCTTTGAGATAATATCTAATGGATATATAAAACCATCACATTTAGCAACATATTTAAAAACCAAGCACTCAAAACATGAAGGCATGTCTGTACAGTTTTCCAGAAATGTTTAAAGTCCTAAACATCCCTGTTTGTTAAGAAATTTTAATAAACTTAATACCTGTTTAAAATATTTTGAGGTTTCTTACGCAACAGTAAGACAAACCATACACGATTGGACAAATAGTTCCTGACTTCCTGGCTGAAATACACAGAAAACAAAATGACAAAAAACGGAGATGTATTCAACTGTCAGAAAAAGGATATTTAAAATTGTTGAATGGTGCTTAGAAAACATTGAAGATTTGGAGCGAGAAGCATTAGAACAAACTATTAGATTGCTCAGTGTGAGGTACTGTAAATATTTGGATGGAAGTGGAGCTGTGTCTAACACATTTCAGCTTATGGTAATTCCTAAATTCTATCTCAGTGAAGAAATATAATAAAATTTCACTTCTTCAGAGACTACAAAAAAGCCACAAGGGCTTATTGTGCACATACTAGTAGTGAGAAAAAGTTGGACAAAGATTGAAAAAAGATCATTAGAGAGCTGAGGTCTCAACCTGGTCGATTTAACTGAATTCCAAGGATGAGAAGCTCTTCTGAGGAGAAACAGGACAGAGGAACCGTTTCACCAAAACAATAGGTAAGAAGAAAACAGCTGAAGTTTTAATGAATTCTTGAGAGCCAACTGTGGTTCTAGAATGAAAATTTAGGATCCCTGGAGACCCCAGTCCCAAGGGAAGCCCGTACTTACTTGCCAGCTCGTGTACGAGCTTCTATCAGGTGCTCATGGAGAAGACTGGGGGTGAGGCTGGAGACCGGAGAGAGTTCTCCACTGTGTTGCACAGGCATGAAACCCTACTTGCTGCCCAGATTCTTTCCTATGAAGCAAAAGCTACATGCTTCTGGGGCAGGGGGTGAGGAGAGGAAGAAAACTCTCCCATCCTGCGATCCTAGGCAAAGAGCTGCTACCATTGGGCTAGAGGCAGAAGTAGAAGCCATCTGCTCCTAGGGGAGGGGAAGGAAACCTGTTTGGGGGTTCATAACATATGTAGAAGTAAAATATTAGACAAAAGTAGCACAAAAGATGAACAGGAAAAATGGAAGTATATTGTTGTAAGGTTCTACTACCATACCTGAAGTGGTATCATAATATTTAAGGGTAGATTGTATATTGTTAACTGTAGTGCAATCACTAAAAAAGCAAAGCAAAGAGGTGTGACTATTAAGCCAGTAGTAGAGATAAAATAGAATGATAAAAAATATTAATCCAAAAAGGAGGAAAAAGAGAAAAGTAGAACAAAGAAGAGATGGGGCAAATTATCAGATGGTAGATTTAAATTCAAAGATATTCATAATTATATTAAATGCAAATGTCTAAATATTCAAAATAAAAAGCAGAAATTGTCAGATTAGAAAGAAATGTAGGCCTGATGATATGGTCCCCCAAAAAATCTACTTTAAAATTTTTCTTTATTGATTTTAGAGAGAGAGGAAGGGAGAGGGAGAGAGAGATAGAAACATTGACGAGAGAGAACATTGATTGGCTACCTCCTGCAAGCCCCCCTCTGGGGATTGAGTCCACAATCTGGGCATGTGCCCTGACTGAGAATCAAACTGGTGACCTCTTGGTGCATGGGTTGACACTCAAACACTGAGCCACACCGGCTGGGCCCATAAAACCTACTTTAAACATAAAGACACGATAGGTTTAAAGCAAAGATAGAGATTCATCATACAAGCAGTAATTTAAAAAACAGAGTGGCTATATGAATCTCAGACAAAGTGGACTTCAGAACAAGAATTATTACTGAATATAAACAGAGATATTACATAATGACAAAGGGGTCGATTTATTAAGAGGATATGATTCTAAATATATATGCACCTAATAAAAGAGCTTTAGAATACATAAAGCAAATACTGATGGAATGGAAAGAAGAAATACATCCACAATTATAGTTGGAAACTTCAAAAAAGTTTACTTCCTGCTCACCCTAACATTGAAGGTTCTGACTCTGAAATTTCTTCAAGCTGTTTCCTTTTTTTCCTTTTCTAGTCACCTACAGGGAAGATGCAGACACCTTGACATGGTCTCCCTCCTCTGTTTGAGAAGGAAGGTAGGCACGGTGAAGTCATACTTAGACTTTCAAACCAAAGGCTACTATGGATGTCTGTAGTGGAGAAGAGATTGATTAGAGCTTAGAGGACATGACAGACAAGGTCTATTCTGATCTCTTTATTTTACAGATGAGGAAAAGGAGGTCCAGAATCCTGAATAACTGCCCTGAGGTCACACCACTGATTGGTTTTACAGCCAGGATTAGAACATAACTGATACCAGCCATCAGTCCAGGGCTGTTTCTGGCAGAGGAGGGGAGAGGTGTGGGGAACAGAGTACAGGAAAGAAAAATGGAAAGGAAAGGAGGGTAGGAGAGAAGAACAACCATTTTATAGCTGAGGAAACGGGTGCTCAAATGCTTAGGTCAGCTTCCCAGGAACATGGGCTAGTAAGTGGCCAACGTGGAGTTGGACGCAGTTGACCTGACCCCTACTCACCTTTGGGGAATGAGAGAAGATGTGTAAGGGGAGTAATCGCATTGGTACGGGCTCCCTTTGAGGACCTGTGTGAAGAACAGAGAGAAGACCAAAGTGAATGGTGACACCAGTTGTGTCTGGGAGAGTCAAGGTTTCACACACAGAAACATTTTAGATGGCTCTAAGACAGGTTCCTAAATTTGGCTGGCCATCAGGATCATCCAGAGAAGTTAAAAAAAAAAAAAAAAAAAAAAAAGGCCAAATTTTGGACTTCTCCCCAGATCTGCCAAATCAGTATTTCAGTGGGGAAAAACTGAGAATCCACCTATATTTGTCCCAACAGCTTTCCTGTAGCCAGATGAAGAACCTTGCAGGGCTGGCAGGACAGGGCTGGGAGCTGAGGCCAGCCACAGGGGCCCCCAATCCCACGCAGCTGCAGGCACCCCTCTGCAGCCCTCTGCTATGGGGGTGGGTTTTGGGCCTTCTGAATGGAAGGCCAGGGTCCTGCCTGCTACTCTGGGCACCTAGCTGGGTCCAGATACCAGGGCCCCATCAACAGGGCAGGAGCTCCACGAGCTGTGCCCATGGACTCCTGTACTGCCATCTGCCAGTGCCTGTGCGTACAGAAATGATTTCTTTGTCAAAGCACACGACAGGGAGCCTGCTTTGGCCCCAGGCTTCTGTTTCATAACTCTTTTTTATTGGAGCAGAAAGCAGCAGCACATTATTGTTCTGCTCTACGTTTTCTCAGGGATCAAGACAGCAACGAGCACTTTGTGCAAACAGAAAAGGCTGCTTTGTTGTCTGAGGACAGGGAGGTGAGAGAGACAAGAAGAAGGCCTTTCACAGACCATAAAAGAGACACCACACAAAAGCAGGCTTGAGGCGGATGGGCGGGAGGACTTGGGAACCGGCGGAGAGAAATCACTTGCACTTGTTCACTGGCACATCGAGTTTCACACATTTCGGTAGCAAAAGCGATTAGGGCGAGCCCCTGTCAAGGCTCTCCGGCAGAGCCCTGGCTGCTAGGAGGATCATCCTGGGACAGTTTTGTGCAAAGATGGTGTTTCTGTAAAACCGAGTTGATCAAGTTGTAGAAGGCATTTCAATGTTTTAAGAAACCTTTGGTACTAATAATACGGCAATTAGTAGTAAGCTGTCTGTGTGTCAACTGCTCCTCCCCATGACCTGTGAGGAGACAAGGTGGCTGCTGTCACCCCCAGCGACAGATGAGGCAATCAAGGCTCGGAGTCTGCTCTTTTCGCTCAGCTTACACAGCGGAGCCAGTTTAAGTCCTGACGCATGTGCTCATTTTACTTTATTTCAGCGATGTCAGAAGCTGTTTAGTGATATAAAGTATCTTCCTACATTATTGGCTTCACAAATATGAATTTTTCCATGTTGGATTTTCCTTCAGCAGAGCACAGAAATCAATTCAATTGATAAGTTAGTACAACCTAATAAGATGTGTACAAACTTTGAGAAACATTCCACATTAATATAATTTTTTTTTTTATCCTCATCTGAGGACTTTTTTTCATTTTTTGTCCAGATAGAGTGGGAGAGAGAGAGAGAAACACCGACGTGAAAGGGACACACCGAGTGGCTGCCACTCGCATGACCAACCAGGGCCGGGGACAAACTGCAACCGAAGTACATGCCCTTAGCGGGAACCGAACCCGGGCCTCTCCGGGCTGCAGGCCGATGCTTTAACCGCTGAGCCAAACCTGCCAGGGCCATTAACATCATTTTTTTCAACAGGACAGAAGTGAATAAATGAGTAGACAATTTCCCCTAAATTATGTCTCTTCTTCCTCACTTCCAGATAAATGCTTTTTCTGGAGCAGTGATTCTCAAATTTTAGTGAGCATAAGAACCACCTGGAGGGATTTTAAATCAGATTGCTGGGTCTCATTCCCTAGAGATTCTGATTCAGCTGGTCTGGGGTGGGGCCTGAGAATTTGCATTTCTAATACATTTCCCAGTGTTGCTGATGCTGCTGGTGTGGGGACTGCAGTTTACGAACCACTGTTTTAAGACTCGTAGATACATAGAAAAGACTTATGGTTGCCAGAGGGGAGGGGGATTGAGGGACTGGGTGAAAAAGGGAAAGAGATTTAAGAAGTACAAACTGGTAGTTACAAAACAGTCATGGGGATGTAAAGTACAGCATAGGGAATACAGTCAGTAATATTGTAATAACTCTGTATGGGACCAGGTGGGTACTGGAAATATCAGGGGGAACACTTTGTAAAGTATAAGATTGTCTAACCACTATGCTGTACACCTGAAACTAATACAAAATAATATTGAATGTAAACTGTAATTGAAAAATAAAATTATAGAAAGAGCACTGTTTTAGTTTTTTTTCTGTGTACACAAAACATGTATATCTCTATAGCTTGCATGACTACACACACAGATGATTAAAAATGAAACCATGCTTTACTTATTTGTTTTCATGTAACAAAATATCCTAGACATCTTCCAACTCTGTAGATAGGATCTACATCATTCTTTTTTTTTTTTTTTTTATCCTCACCAGGGGACACTTTTGCATTTATTTTCAGACAGGAGAGAGGGAGGAAGAGAGAGAGAAACATCGATGTGAGAGAGACACATCGACTGGTTGCCACCCACACGACCCCAACCAGGGCTGGGGACAAACTGCAACCGAGGTACGTGCCCTTAGCGGGAACCGAACCTGGGTCTCTCTGGACCGCGGGCTGACGCTCTAACCGCAGAGCCAAACTGGCCAGGGGTACATTCTTTTTAATGGCTGCATAGAACTCCATTATATGTCTGTACCATTATTTAGTCTCTATTATTGGATGTTTAGAAGTTTCCATTTTTCCTATGACAAATACTACAGCTCTTTTCATATATCTTTACACATTTGTGCTAACATTTCTGAAGAATAAATTCACAAAAGTGGAATAGATGTACATAATTTAAGACATGTACATGTACAACTGTCAAGTTATTCCCTTCCTGCCATACAGTTTCTTCCAAATTATCTTCCTACCAACAGAATTTTAAAAATCCCTCAGCACTGAATGTTAAGAATCACTTTTATCTTTGTTCATCTCATAGGTGAAAAATGCTCTATTTTATTTATTTAATTTTTTAGGGAGAGACAGAAACATCGATTTGTTGTTCCACTTATTTATGGATTCATCGGTTGCTTCTTGTCGTATGTGCCCTGATCGTGGCTAGAACCCACAACCTTGGCATATTGGGATGATGCTCTGCCCAACTGAGCAACTCGGCAAGGGCTGAAAAATGCCGTATTCTAATTTGTATGTCTTTATTAGTAAATTTGGGCACATGTTATTGGTCCATTATATTTCTTCTGTGAGATGCCTGCTTATACCTTTTGCCAGTTTTTCAGGCAAACGGAATCCAGAATGGCAGAAAAACGCACGGCGATTTCCTCGCTGTGTCCAGCATGGCTTGGCCCCTCACATCTCATTGAAGCAATTTGGAGGTGCACAGAAGAGAAACAGGAAACAAGCACAGAAATGAGCAAAAATGATGAAAGGAGTGGATTTAGAAAAGCAAAATAAATAAAGATTGTTTAGGCCAGAAAATAGAAGACTTGAAGGGGCGATGGAAAGGAGGAAAGCCTTAAATTTCTGAATGGTGAGTCTTTTGAGAGGGCGGCTGGTATATACTCCTTCTGCCAGGAATGTGGGCCAACTTTAATTCCCATAGGTGAGATTTGTTCAGAGTAAGGACAGTCTTTCTGATTATAAGTGACAGTTCTAGTCAATATTTCCATTCTAGAGAAATTTCAACTGAATTAGAGATAATTTTGGTGCAGTTCCTCCTATACTTCAAATTATGGAGCATGATCTTCCAAATACTTCTGGGTTCCTCTCTTTTTTTTTTTTTAATTCCTTACCCGAAGGTATTTTTTCTATTTATCTTCAGATAGAGTGGGAGGGAGAGAGAGGGAGAAGAAGGGAGAGAGAGAGAGAGAAACATCGACGTGAGAGGGACACATTGACCTGTTGCCTCCCACACAACCCCGACCAGGACCGGGGACAAACCGCAACCAAGGTATGTGCCCTTGACTGGGATCGAACCTGCGACTCACTGGTCCGAGGGTGGATGCTCTACCGCTGAGCCAAACTGGCCAGGGCATGTGTTCCTCTTTTTTTTTTTTTTTTTTTAATTATTTTCCTTTATTGATTTTTAGAGAGAGAGGAAGGGAGAGGGAGAGAGAAAGAAACATCGATGAGAGAGAACATCGATTGGCCGCCTCCTGCATAACCCCCACTGGGGATTTGGCCCACAACCTGGACATGTGCCCTGACTGGGAACCGAACTGGCGACCTCTTGGTGCATGGGTCCACGCTCAACTACTGAGCCACATCGGTCAGGCTGTTCCTCTTTTTAAGCTAGAGAAATTTAAAATACAGTGGTCAAGTCAATCTGATTTCACTTAATTAAAAGTTTGGGGCTCTTTCCAACCTACTTTCTGCTGTAGTGTTTGGAACTGTTCCTCCTTCCTCCCCGGCAGCATGTGACAGTGCTTGCAGGGCTCATTTATGGAGCTATGTCCTTTGCCTGGATGTTGACTCTGGCACCAGAATTAATATGACAGCAGTCCAGCCAGCAGCTGAGAGGTCCTCTCTCTCCAAGGGACCTGAGCAAGGGTTTTGCATTCAGGGAGTTTTCAGGGTTCGGATCTAACCCAAATATTAGCCCTCTTTGCATTCGATCTCTGTCTCTGCCCCATTGCTACAATCTTGACTCTAATCTCATTACTGGGCTCTTTATCCTGCTCCCCAGAAAGCATCCTCTTGTACCCAAAGCATTAGTGAGCAATGGCAGTAAGAGGGAGGTACTGTCAAGGCCCTGGAAGACCCTGACTTTCCTCTCCCATGAATAGAACTACAAAGTCCAAGCTAGAAACAGAGGTCTTGTCAACTCCTTCCAAGCCCTCCCCACCCCCACATGCCACCGGTGACTAGATCTTACCACATATCTCTAACATATATGTGAACATATGTGTTGTGTGTGTGTGTGTGTGTGTGTGTGTGTGTGTGTATGTGTGTATATATCTCCTTATTATCCCTGGTTTAGTCTAAGTCCTTTCCCCCTTTCCTCAACGAATGCATTGGCCCGCTGGCTTCCTCCAGTCACATCCCCGTTCAGTCCATTTAGTCATAACCATTCATTCATTTATTTATTCTTCCATCCATTCATTCATCTGCCGTTATCTAAGAACTGACTTGTCTTTGCCAAACACATTCAAGACATGTCGCAAGACTAAGTTATTAATTACAAAAAAGACATCTAAGCAATCAGTCCTCTTGGTTCAAAGGAGTTGGGGGGCTTTCTGGCGTGGGATACCAGAGTCAGATGCACTTAAAGTGTATGTAGGTAATGTGGAAAATGCCATGAATCGTCCATCCAGCAGTCATTCCTCATTCTTTCTTGCTGCAGTGGTGCTATTCCCTCACCTTTTTGCATGCTCGGGAAAGCTGCGTCTCATTTCCTTTAGGCTGCTTTTAGTTGGGTCTTCAGTTACTTGCAGTCCAAAGTATTATGCAGCCCAGTGAAGGTGGAATGGCTGTTTCCTGGCTCGCAGTCCTGGGGTCAGAGTAGGCACTGTTCATTTCTCTGATTTCCTTAAGGTCAAGTCTGTAGACTGCAGGGTGTATTATTTCTTTATTTTCTTTTTAATCCTCACCCGAAGATATTTTTCCATTTATCTTCAGATAGAATGCGAGGGAGGGAGGGAAGGGGAGAGAGAGAGAGAAAAACATCAATGTGAGAGAGACACATCAACTGATTGCCTCCTGGACGACCCCGACCAGGGCTGGGGACGAACTGCAACCGAGGTATGTGCCCTTGGCTGGAATCGAACCTGCGGCTCTTTGGTTCACGGGCTGACGCTCTAACCACTGAGCCAAACCGGCCAGGGCTACAGGGTGTATTATTAATACAGATCTGCAGCTTGGCCCGATGAAGTGGGAGAGCAGGGGCTAGAACATGGGTCAGAGACCCTCTCTTCCACTCTCATTTTATGCCAGGGAGTGCCCAGCGCACCCAGAAACAATGAGCATCCAACCTGGAAAGACATTTTGGCCACCATCTAGGTCAGAGGTCAGGCAACTGATGTAAATGAATGAAATAGGCCTGTTAGTTTATTAAATATGTAAAAATAGTCTTTATTTCATGGAGAAAGGTGTTCTCTACTTTTTTTTGATGCAGATGGACCTCTTGGTTTACCTTTTATTTTTCTAATGGGAAAGGGAAAAAAAAAGAGTTCTCTATTGAAAAATAAACCACCTAATACTCAGCGTCCAGGTTGGAGAGATCATAGACTGTACTGGGCGATGTGGAACTACGAAGAGTGTCCTCCTTAATGGGATGGCCACACACAGTACCAAGTGGTTGTTGCTATATGGGAATCCTGGATCAGATGACTGGTCTTCTGCTTTCTCATGAGAAGCCTGAAATACGATTAAAATTTTTTTGATATATCCCTTTGCTTGACGAGAATGTGCATTATAGGGACACACATCTGGAAGCAGAATCTGGGGACGGAGGCATTTGGGGTTAGGAGCGTAGAGCAAGTGGGTGAAGATACAGGGAGATGGAGACAGGAGCTTGGGCTTTTGAAGGACATGCTGAATTGTGGCCTTGGTGAAAAACATGAAAATGAGATTAAAAAGCACACTATATAAAATGCAGAAAAGCATAAGGAAGAAAATAAAAATCACATCCTGCTATACTGAAAAAGCACTAATTATTTTTTATTCTCATCTGAGGACACTTTCGCATTTATCTTCAGATAGAGCGGGAGGGAGAGAGGGAGGAAGACAGAGAAACATCGATGTGTGAGAGACACATTGAGTGGCCACCACCCACACGACCCCAACCAGGGCTGGGACAAACTGCAACCAAGTTACGCACCCCCAGCGGGAACCGAACCTGGGACTCTCTGGTCTGAGGGCCAACACTCAACCTCTGAGCCAAACTGGCCAGGGCAAAAAAGCACTAATTTTTAATCTTTTTCCTTACAGTCTTTTTCTCCTTCTTACAGTCTTCTTTCCTGATGTTAGAATGTGAGCATTTCCTGCTCATCATTAAAAGCTATCTGCAAAGTGGCTTTCAAATGGCAATGTCTAGGTTCAGTGCCAGGACCTTGTCTCATGTCACCTTAAATATTCTAATTCTGTCAGAATAAAAGTCTTTCCTGAATCTTGGCTAGTTGCTCTGTTTTTCCTGTATATTAGGTTCAACTGTCGCCTGTCCTGCTATAGTGATAGAATGCCTGCATCCCACCCTTGGGAGCAGGGTAGGAGGTGATAGAAAAAAACCCCAAAAAACCAAAACCCAGCACAGAGAGAAATCTAGGGAGAGGACCAAGGTTAAGCCGGTCACTGCAGACTTTTAGCTAAAATCAAACTTAAGTCGTGCCCTGAGTGTGATTCCTTTGAGGGAAGTTTAATTAAGTATCGAAACCTTTCTAGATGTAAGCCACATAAGCTCCTGGACTCCTTAGAGGTTCTGGGAGTGGGTTGGGAGCTTTCTATACTCCTGCAAATGTTAATCTCAGGTGGCCGGGCTAGGAATGGAAGAAAGGCTTCAGGCAAGTCCACGCCCAGTTCTGGAAGGATGCTTCAAAGTGCTCATTGAGCTGTGATTTCGATGGTTAGTCACTCAGCCCTTCGAGGCCCTCCAGCTGTCCTCCCCAGGGCCGGTGCCCCCAGGGCTACCTGGAAGGGGTGTGTGTGAGGAGGGCCTGCTGAGTCCCTCAGGAATGAGGTTGTCACATGGCTGCTGAGTCTCATATTTGTGTCTGTCACCTCTCACTGCCCTCTGCTTTTGGGTGGGGGGCCCTGGCAGACACACTATACCTGCTTTGTGACTACGTGCATCTCCCCGAGGGCGTGTTCCCTGTGCCTTGTGCAATGACTGCTGAGTTGCTGGGCACAGATCTGAATGCATTTCCCAGGCTGCTGGCATGATGAAACCTGGCTCCCCTGCGAACACTTGGCTCCCCTCGTCTTACCGTGTTCTCCTAACATGCACTTAACATGGTAGTGGGAACCTGCTTCAAAGACCATTCACAGCACACCTGCGATGAGTGAGATCTTGCGTTGCGTGTATGTAACATGATTCCCAGGGATCAATGAGGGTGAAACCAACAGGGCAAATAGAAGTGTAATGCAGATTGTTTGTATTGCTAATAATAATGAACACAATAGCCATTACTGAGCATTTGTTATATGCCAATCTTTGGACTAAGAGCTTTTATGTATTAACTCATTTAAGCCTCACAAAACCTTCCTGAGTTGAGGTACAATTAATACCCTTATTTTAATAATGAGGAAATGGAGGCCCAGAGAAGTTAAGTAACCTGCCCAAAGTCCACAGTGGTGGAGGCAGGACTTAATCACAAGCCTATGTACTTGACCACGAAAACATGTTCATGGGAATTAACCATAAAATAAAGAAAAATTTTAAGCACGGTCATTCAAGTATCAATTATTTTTTTAAATATTTATTTTTCTATTATAATTAATAAATATAGAAAGCGACAGCAAATTATTTAACATCATCTAAACTAGAATCTAGACAGTCACTATTGGTTTGTATTTTTCTTTAAGTTGCAGAATTTACTTGTTTTAACATAATTGACATACTGTACATGCAGTTCTCCACCTTAACTTTCCCCTTACATTAAACCGTAAATATTTTTCCATGTCTCTAGTCTTTATTATTATTATTATTATTATTATTATTATTATTATTATTATTGAAACCAAACACCTATATTTGTAGTCATCTCTGGGGCCGTTTCTTGCTGCTTATTTGTTTGCTGGCCTGCTCTTCCCGCTGCGAGGCCAGGCGCAAGGCCTTGCTGACATCTTGCAGGGCTGAGAAGTGCTTGGCTGCTGGGCCAGGGCAGACTGTGCCTTGTTCGCAAAGGTCTCCAGGTTGTAGTCTGGCTGCTTGGTCATCTCGGAGACCTCAGGCCAGCCTGGCCCGTGCTGTATAATCTCCTTGAGCTGCTCTGTGGCCCTTTCCTCCAGCTCCCTGACCTGGGCCATGGCTTCATTACAGCTGGACATCTGGGAAGACAGTTCCTCCTCTTCCTTAGAGAAATTGCCTGCGATCAGGGACCTGTGAGAGCTGGCTTCTGTCTCTTCTGTTTCCATTTGAGCTGGCTGTTTTCCACTGGGCCTACTGTGGGGGCTCAGCTCCTTGACCCTGTCTGCATATTTTCGTGTATTTAAAGTATATTTGCAGGAGTTTATATCTGGTGAGATCATGGCAATCCATGGCTTGGCTCTGGCTGGAAAGAGCATAAATAGCATTTTAAATGTTTGCATTATAATCCATTGAATGATGAGGCACTATTTACTTAGTTATTGGACATTAAGGTGATTTTTGTTAATTTAAAAATAACAATATGATGAGCAACTTTTTGAAGGAAAGGTCTTTTAAATCTTTGGGAATTAGCTTTTGACAGTGTGGAACTATGAAATAAAAAAATCATATTTAATACTCTTAATAATAGATAACCAATTGTTTTCCAAAAGGATGTTTCCCATTTATAACCCAATTGTGGGTATATGAGAGAAGCCATTTTCATCACATTCTTACCAGCAGTGGACATTATTATTATTAATCTTTGCTAACTTTGTAGGAAAAATATGGGATCCAATTGAAATTTGTATTTTTTTATCAGTAAGATTGAACTTTTCTTATGTTTGTTGACTAACAGTAATTTCTTTCATTGAGTATTCATAGTCTTTGCTCATTTGTCTTTTCCAGTCTTCATGCATTTTAATTAACTTATAGGAATTCTTTATATAAGAGTATCCTTTATTAAATCTGCAGCAATTGTTTCTATTCTTTGCCTTTTTATTTGTACATATAGAAGACTCAATTTTGTATATAGGAAAGTCATCTTTTCATCTGTGATTTTCAGTCACTTTATGTACCAAGTTGGGAAAGTCTCCCTTTCCACAGGTTTGGTTAATGCTCACTTTTATTTTCTTATTTCTCTCCCATGTTTTGAACTTTTTATACGACACTTTTTAATTTAGTTAATTTATTGTGGTTTTGGTAAATAAGGTGAGGCTCTAAAATTTTTTTCTAAATAACCAGTTTTAAGCTCTATTTGTTAAAAAATCCTTTGTGTCTCAATTGATTTCTGTACTTTACCATTTTATATTTACCACTATTAAATTGTTAAATTAATATATGTATACATCATACACACATATATACTGTTGCATTCTTCTTTTATTCATTTTTTTAAGTTTTAATTTTATTAATTTATTTTTGTTACAGATGTTTCTCCTTTTTCCCCCATTGTCACCCTCCTCCCCCTCCCTCCCTGCCCCGTCCCCAGTTTTGTTGTCCATGTCCATTGGTTATGAGCACATGCGTACAAGTTCTGTGGTTCATTGCTCCCCTCCCCCACCCCCTCTTCTGGCAATTGTGAGTCTGTACCCTACTTCCACGTCTCTGGGACTACCCTGTTCCTCAGACTGTTATATTCATTATATTCCACAAATAATTGAGATCATGTGATATTTGTCTTTCTCTGCTTGGCTTGTTTCACTTAGGATAATAGTTTCCAGGTCCTCCCATGTCGTCGCAAAGGATAAGAGATCTTTCTTTCTTACAGCTGCATAGTACTTCATTGTGTATATATGTACCACAGCTTTTTTATCCATTCGTCTACTGATTCTTCTTTTATTCTTCACTTAAATTGTTTTATTTATCAGTTTTATAAGTTTTAAGTTCTCTTAGTTTCACTTCTATCATTATTCGCATTTTTCTAAATTTCCTTTGCCATTTTTACCATATAAAACTTAGTAAGTAAAGTTCTCTCATCAAAAATTCTCATTGGGATTTTGATTGAAATCAGATCAAGTCTACTGTACATTGGGGAGAAATGAAAACTTTACAGTATTTTTTCAAATCAGGAACATGATCTGTCTCTCCACTTAAAAAATATTTTTGACTAAAGTTGAATAGTTTTTTTCATACACATTCTGCATATTTTTTATTAAGGTCATTTCCAGATATCTAATTTATCTGTTTCTATTGTTAATGAAATCCCTCTAGTATCTCATTCAGCAAATCTTTATTGAATATTTATCATGTACTAGCTTCTATTCTAGGCTCTGGGATTTTAATGGTGTGCAAAGTTGGGTACATCATGCATTCATGGATCTTATAATGTGGTGGGAGAGACCAATGTTAAATCAGATAGTCACACTGCTGGGTGTATAGCCACAGTCTGGGATAAGAGCACTGAAGGAATGATGTCAGATACCATGAGAACATATTACAAACAAACAAACAAACAAACAAACCAGAATAGAAGACCTCTAGGTTGGCCAGGAAGGGTGAAGGAGAACTTCCTGAGGAAATACTATAAACTTAGAGCTAAAATGTTATTAATTATTGAAAAGTTTATTATATTTAGTCAATATACCGAGTTCTTTAATTGCAAAAATTTCAGTTGCTTTGCTAGGGTTTTCTAAGTGTACATTTAAATCATGATACTATTTTTTCTTTGTCTTATATTCCTAATTTTTGTTTCATGTCTATTGTACTAGCCAGATCTTTCCAAATAATGCTGAGTAGCCATGATGCTGAAAAGTTCATGATTTTTAAAATGGATAATTTATTGTTTCACTGTTAAGCATGATGGTGGTTATTGGTTTGAAAAAGTAATCCTGTTAAGACAGTGGACTCTGTTCCAACTAGTAGATTTCATATTTTTCATTGGAAGTGGGGATAGGATTTTATCAAATGCTTCAGGAAAATATTGACCCACATATAAGGTTTTCTCATTTGACTTATAATGTATTAAAAAAATTTTTTTTTCTTTATTGATCTTAGAAAGAGAGGAAGGGAAAGGGAGAGAGAGATAGAAACATCCATGAGAGAGAACATCAATTGGCTGTCTCCTGCATGCCCCCCACTGGGGATTTGGCCCACAACCTGGGCATGTGCCCTGACCGGGAATCAAACCGGTGACCTCTTGATACATGGGTCGATGGCCAACCACTGAGCCACACAGGCCGGGCTATTATAATGTATTTTTAACTGCCCTTCATCCTTGTAGCCCTGGGATATGCCCTATTGGCTGTGATGGTTTGCTTATAATGGACTTCAAATTAAAAGTCTATAGTTCAAAGTAAATCTAAAGTTGTATACCTGAAACCTATATGCTTTGTTAACCAGTGTCACCCCAATAAATTCAATAAGAAGGAAAAGATGTATAGGATTATATATTTTTATTGTTAAAATGTATTTGGGATTTTAAAATATCCATTTACAAATGAGACTGAGCTATTGTTCTCTCTCTCTGTGTTGTTTGGACACTAGTCATAGTTGCTTCAAATGTGAATAATTCCTAACTCATGGAGGGAGAAAAGGAAACTCTCCTAAGCAAGACAGGAAGCCCAGAACCAATTAAGAAAATAGGTAAAATTGGCTACACATGTAACATTTTTAGCAGGGCAAAAGACACCATAAATAAAGTAAAAAGACAACAAATACTTTGGGAAAGTATTTATACTACAAAAGACAAATAGTTAATAACACACACAAAAAAATTCAACAAATTTTAAGGAAAAGAAAAACAAGCCAATTAAAAATGAATAAAGAAAAATATAAGTAATTCAGAGAAGAGGAGATTCAAATGGCCAGTTATCATACAATAAGATGCTTAATCTCATGGTCAGGAAAATGCAAATGAATCATACTTTTTTACATATCAGACCAGCAGAAATGAAAAAGGTTTATTATATTTGGGGTTGACAAGAATTCAGAAAACGGGCACTTTTCTTAATGATAGAAGTATGAATTTCTGCATTTATTTGGAAATCATCCTGGTAATATCTATTAAAGTAATGTGTACCCCTATGTTCATTGCAGGATTATTCACAATAGCCAAGATATGGAAACAACCTAAGTGTCCTTCAGTGGATGAATGTATAAAGGAGATGTGGGCCATATATACAATGGAATACTACTCAGCCATGAAAAAGATGAAATATTGTCATTTTCGACAACAAGGATGAATCTCGAGAGTATCATGTTAAGTAAAATAAGTCAGACAGAAAAGAAGAACCATATGATCTTACTCACATGTGGGATATAAAACAAAAAAACAAATGGAAAAAACAAAACAAACTCGCAGACACAGACAACAGCATGGTGGTTACCAAAGGGGAACGGGGGTGGGGGGAAGATGAAGAAGGTGAAGTGGGTCACGTATATGGTGACAGAAGGAGATTAGACTTTGGGTGGTGAGCACACAATGGAATATGTAGATGATGTATTATAAAATTGTACACTTGAAACTTATATAATGTTATTAAACAGTTACCCCAATAAATTTAATAAAAAATATAAAATATACAGTATGGTAGACAGTGTTAGTTACCTATCCAATATCTACAGCTTTTTTTCTTACTTGCCAATAGAATCCTAATTTTGTTTTTGGAAGCAAGGTGATAAATTGTAATTGATTTAAGTCATCATGACAATCCTGTTGTTTTCCAGTTACTCAATGTCCCAGTCTCCCTTGCAACTAGCGATGGTCATATCACCCAGTTCTGGTCAATTAAATATAAGGCAACGACTGCTGCAGGATCTCTGGGAAGGCCTTTGCTTTGCTGACATAGGTACAACTGTGGGTGTTGTTACCCCTTCCCGTTTCCTTTGAATATGAACATGATTGATGCCTGGAGTTGTAGCAGCCATCTTGTAACCATGAGGAGACAAGCATAGAACAAAATGCTAAGGATAGCAGAGCAGCAAAACGTAAGAGCTTGGGATCCTCAATCAATACCCATCATGATTTATCTCCAGATCCTTGTTCCATGAGAAAAAACAAATTCTGATTTGTTTAAGCCTCTACTAGTACTAGTAATAATAAAGGAACAGTGTTGATACTGGTCACCAAATACAGAGTGGGGCAAAAGTAGGTTTACAGTTGTTTGTATGGAAAATAATACAATAATTAATAAATAATAATACAAGAATAAAGTGTTTTGTGTACTCACAACCATAAACCTACTTTTGCTCCACCCTGTATACCTCAAATCAGATACATTCATATCTTTTGACCCAGCCATTCCTATGTTTGACTCCACCCTAAAGAAATGAAAGTACCTGTATGTAGAGATTTATGTATAACATTGTTTTCGGAAGCAAAGAACTAAGAATAAATGGAATGTCTATTAATAGTCATATGGCTGAATAAAATGGAGTGCATCCATACAACAAAATGTTATATAACCATGAGAGAATAATTTAGACCAGTGATTTTCAACCATTGAGCCACAAGAATATTTAAAACATTCAATACCTGACTATTTAGTCAGGGGCACTGACCTCTTTTCCCTTAGATTGTCATATAAAAACTGACAACAGCCAACACAACAATAGCCATCTGGTGTGAATGAATCAAGACTATACCTATTTTTTTTTGGTCATATTGGCAAAAATGTATATTTTTGTGTGCCACAGAAATTGAGTAGTTAGTTTGTGTGCCATGAGATGAAAAAGGTTGAAAATTGCTGATTCAGACAGATGTCTATTGACGTTGAGGGATGTTCCTGATATATTATGTGAAAAAATAGCAAAAATTCAATAATTAACATTTATAGTATAGTCCATTTATTTGTGAAAAAATCTGATATGTGTATAAATGTTCATATATGTCTACACAAAGGGATAACATTGCCTACAAAAATGAGGGAAGTTACACAGTTGAGTGAAGCAATCCTGATAGAAAAAATAAGCTGCCCTAAGTATTATCAAACTTCAGATGCGTTTCTTCATAGGTCAATAAAAGTAATGTGATATAAATATACATGATATTGGCAGTTATATTTTAAATATGGAATTAAATAGAAAAAATGTTTTTACTTTCTCATAGTTTCTTATTTCTTCTTTGTAGAACATGAATTCCAATTTTAATTCCCCCTGGATCAATGAAAAGATAGGTTTTATTTTGTTTGTAATGATGTGGGGGCAGAATTCAGTCTTGAATCCTTTACCTGGTAGTAAAACTTAGTTTCCAAAATAAAAATTATCTGTTTAAAAGTTGTGATACTGCTCACCAGAGATAGTGTTTGCACATTAAAAGAAAATAATTAGGGTAATCATCACAGGAACACATAGATTTCTGGTATATGAGTGTCTTCTTATTTAGTAGTCAGTGCCAGATTTTAAAAACTCTTTGTAGTTCTTCATCCAAACCATCAACATTAATTGAGAAAGACAACTGAGTAATGTCAATTCATCTTCATAACTTATGGAACTCTATCGTTACCTCCTTAATTTAAGAATGAACTTCAGATAGCTTCCATTATGAGAAAACTGATTTTGTGTAGGAAAGTGAGCCAGGTTATTTCTTGTCATATAAGTTTCCCAAAGACATAATTTCTCTAGAATGAACAAGTCAAATCATATGTTTGAGGAACTACTTGTGAATGCCGTTCAAACTCATTTTGAAGATAATATCTTGACAAAGAGAAACACCAAGAATTGATCCCATTTTAATCAGTGAGCTGAGCTGGAGACTTTTCCTCAGATGACGTGAACAATGTAATCCCCGCCCCCTGAAGTTAAAATTGCATTTGCATTAGACTCCAGTTAGCCACCTACCCTCTGCGTAGTGAGCGGCCTTCATATTGTGCAGCCGATTCACCGTGTGTTGAACTGTCTGGGTCAAGCCAGAGTGGGAATCTAGTATTTGGAGTTAATTACTACTACATTCATCGTGTGTCCTCTTCTTACTGTTTTAGCAACAAAGCCATTCCTGGGGAATGACACAATGAATTTAAATTCTGCTTCCTGGCTGAGTAATGCCACTGTGGAAGTAAGTTTCATAAGCTAGTCCCACGTTAACATCTGTATCAAAGCAGCACTGTTTGCAGTTATGCTGACTAATCATGACCTGTCTACATTAAACTGTTCAAGAATGTTCTCAACGCAAAATAATTTATTCCCCAATGTTGCCAACATGAGCACATTTCCAAACATTCTTATGTGAAAAATCAAAAAACCAAAGCCAGTAACACCTACTGGGTCCCATGAATAAGCATAGCTAGCCATGGTATTACTGAGATCTATGCTCATCAGTTATAAGAAAAATATCACAAATTATTTGTTTCCAACTAACTTGTCCTGAAGGTTTGAACCCTCTTTTCATCATGCTGAGCAACAGTATTTTCAGCAAATGTATATTTGTGTTGAGACAAAAACAATCAAAATCTTAGTCCATTTCTTTAGTTCGATAACTTTTTTGTCTGATTCTTTTCCTTTCTATGTAATGGGGTCTTTAAATTTTTTTTTTAAATCTTCACATGAGGATTTTTTTCCCCATTGATTTTTAGAGAATGGAAGGGAGGGAAAGAAGGGGAGAGAGAGACGGAGAGGGAGAAGGAGAAGGAAATGGAGAGAGAACAAAACATCAATGTGCGAGAGACACTTTGATTGGTTGTCTCCTGCACAACCCCAACTGGGGCTGGATCAAACCTGCAACCCAGGTATGTGCCCTTGACCTGGAATTGAACCTGTGAACCTTTGGTGCATGGGCTGATGCTCTAACCACTGATACACATCAGCCAGGGCTGACTTTTTTATTCTAACCATCCTAGTGGGCATGAAGGGCTGTGGTCTCTGTATAGTGACCCTAAGGAGGCTCCGAAGCCAGCAGGTTGGAGGAAAGGAGTCTATGTGGGGCCTGAGAAGCCCCTCCATAGCTGAGAAGGCCTGGGAGGCCACAGGACCCACAGCAGGACAAAGAGAGGACTGAGGTTCAAGTCTGGGCTCACAAAGACTATTCTAAAATGGCACTGTGGGAGGTGGAGGCCTGAAGCACTGGGATAACCCATGGACTCATGGGCAGGAGACATCGTCAGAGTGCTGGAGATGGACCAGCCCCGAGAGGTTTTCTGGCTCACGCTCCAGTTCACCAGGGATCCCCTGTGCTCCCTGCAGTCAGTCAGCCCCTGTTTGATAGTTTTGGTGTTAGGGAGCACACTGGCCCAGGAGACTGCCAGGGCCAGGCGATGGCTCTGATGATGAGATCCTCTGTGGAGCCGAAATCAACCTTTTTGTCTCCTGGTCTTGCTCCTTGAGGCCAGACTAAACACTTTCCTTTGAGGACAATTTTCCTCATTCCTCTCGGTCCTTAACCATGTCTAAAGGTGGTGTCCTGGGACCATGACTCTGGATATAGCCCCATTTGCCATTGACTCTATGAAAATACTTCTCATGATGGTCACTGGAGGATGGGAGTGGGGCCTCCCTTGGACCATATATTGATGGCAATTAGGATTACACTAGATTTTTTTCAATTCCAAGCATCAGGCTGTGCAAGTGGGAGTTTATTAGCCTTATCTCAATAACTCCCTGAGCTAAACAGGAGGGAGCTAAATAGGCACGGGAGGCCCACGGAGAACTGGTAATGCCCTGGGCAACACTGCCAGCAAGAAGCCAGGCTGCAGGCAACCCCAGGTCTTCCTGCCCAGGTCTCCTCCCACCACTGGGGCCCAGAACCCTGTGCTCTGGTTGGGGGGCTTCTTTATAAAGGCAGGTGGGAGAGTCATGCTGCAGGGGAGAGGGGAGCTGCTGGCTCTGTTTTGGTGGGACTGGGGTAAGTGATGCCGGCTCCTTACAGTACAACCCTGGGATGTCCCATCTTCAGACCTGGGGCATCCCACTCTGGGATGTGCAGGGCAGACCAACCCCGGGGTAGTGGAGCTGTTTCCTTGCCTAGCTCACGACTCCATCTTCCTGACTTCCAGAGAGGGCTCCCCCATAGGACTTGAACTTGCCACGGAGGACTTCATGTCAGTAGGGGCTCTTCTCATCTCAGGTGAGCTGTGCAGAGACATGTCAGCTCCTGAGCTTCCACGGGAGCAAATATCCTGCAAGAGGCCCCCTTTCCTCTCTCCCATTTCCTGTACAGCATAAATGTTGCTATGTTTTTATTCCTGATTGCAAAATTTGGCTCCCTGAAAAGCCACCACCCACTTGTGTATGACCTCAAGTGCCAGCCATGTGGCACTCCTCACGGCCTCTGTCCCCACGGGTGTTTTCTCACTTCTCTGCCTTAGATGATCCCACTTGAAAGGAGGCCTAAGCCTCCAAGTGTCCTCAGGAGCCAACATCTGCTGGATATTAAGGATGCCCAAGCATGGACCTGGGTGGGAGGCCCAGGGTGGGTATGAGGTACTCTCGGCCCCAGGCATCAACCTCTCCTGTGCCATCTGCTCCCTGGGCCTAGTGTATTCTGGAGGGTAGTAGGGACTGGATTAAACTAACTGGGAGAGATTTAAAATAATGCCCAAGGTTATAAAAGTAGTCATGGGGATGTATAAAGTACAACATAGGGAATATAGTTAATAATACTGTAATAATTATGTATGGTGCAGATGGGTCCTAGCATTACCACGGTGATCATTTTGGAAGGTATATAAACGTCTAATCATTATGTTGTACACTGGAAACAAATAATGTATGCCAACTATAATTGAAAAAATAAATGCTCAGGGTCTATCCTCACAGATTCTGGAATTCAGTTGACCTGGGATGAGAGACACCTGCCTAGTGACATAGGCATTGCCAGAGCCAGCTTGTATGATCAATATGCATGTCCCTCCCTATTTCTGGAGGTGAAAAAAGTCACAGCAGAAACCACAGGGCCTCCATGAGCAGCAAGTCAGTCCTGCAGAGAGCAGATCAGGTGTGGGTGAAAGTAGGTTTACAGTTGTGAGTATGTAAAGCGGAGTTTATTCTTGTATTCTTTTTTATTAATTATTTTCCCTGCGAACAACTGTAAACCTACTTTGCCCACCCTCATGGAAGAGCTAAAGTTTCAGCAGACAGGGAGAGGGCTGGTGCTGGAATCCCAGGCGGCTGTAGGGCAAGGACCTCGGAGACAAGGCTAGGTCACATCAAACACCCCAAACCGGGCCAGGTAGGAGCCAGGGCATACGGAAACCAGGCAAAACAGGGGTCTGAAGTTTGGGCAACAGCATCCCAAAAGACTAGGCCCAAACAGTCCAGAACATGGATTCAAGTTGGCAATTGCAGGTCACCCGGATAAATGAGGGGAGGTCTGGCTTGACTCCAAGTTCATAGGTATTTTTTCCTGGAATGGGTCCCCAACACTCCTGACAGTCCAGTGCACCTGACCAGGACCAGGGACAGCCACTGGACACTGGTTCTGGCAGGCAGGCTGTCTTGGCAGAAAGAGGGCTTGGGAATTGGGGAGGGAGAGAAAAAATAGGGTAAGTAGAAAATCTATTGGTTAAGAGTAAGACCTGAAGATGTCCTTGAAGGCTGAATAGGGTCAGGAGGGGGAGTGCCAAGTATGGGCAGCAGGTCTCACCCTCTCTCTCCTAAGAGGTGGGTAAAGGCTCTATTTAGGGACAGATATTAGGCCAGGGAACTGGGAACAAAAAGGGGCCTGGGTGAGTATCTTCCTGGAAGTTAGGCTGACACCACGCCCCTGGGCCTGGACAGCAGTCTCCACACACTTACTCCTGGCTGCAAAGTGCCGAACCTTCCGAGGGGACCAAGATCTTGTGCCATTCAGCAACTATTTCACTCTCCACTGCTTTGGCATGTGTTCCTCGTATGTTGCATGTGTGAGGTCCACACACGGGTTAGAAGGGCAGAGGCTTAACCATGGGAATTCAAGTGCAGGGAGGCTTATAAGAACTGGGTTGACAGTATGAGAACAAATCCTTACAGTTAGAAACTGGGCAGTGGTGAGCTGGAAGTGGGTGAATGGGGTGTGGCAGGAGACGGACTGGTTTGCTTTTTTCTTCAACTAGGCTGAGCAGAGAAGATCCAAATTAATGCAGGTCTTATCCAAGACCATATTTTCTGATAGCTATGAACTTTGAACATTAAGGGGTGGATTGTGTTACGTTTCACTTCTTCTGCAAAGCCTCTATAGAGCTTTTCCTGAAAACTGTAGCCCCACACCGATTAGCTCTTCACCGAGTCCTAAAGCACAGAGGTTCTCAAACTTGAGCATATCAGAACTTGAAAGGTGGAGGGAGCATAGGACACTGTCAGGGTTTAGTAGGTCTGGGGTGGGGCCTGAGAATTTGCATCCCTAAGACGTTCCTGGCTGATGCTGATACTGCTGGTCTAACACTTTGAGAACCACCGTTATTAACACATAATTTCTACCTTACTATTAATTATTTGTATCTTGTCTATAACTAGTTCAGAATTATTTTCTGCATGTCAGTCTGTCTTCCCAGCCAGACCTCAATTCCTTTGGAGGCAGGGATTGTGTGTTCTATATTTTCCTTTACATCAGTCAGCATGTTGTTGGACACTTAGATGAAATATTATATATTGAGGAGAACTAAAAAAAATGTGGTTTCTTTGAGCAGACAGGGATCAACTCTAGTTCACTTTAGGGTCCCCACATTTTGAAAAAGAGCATCTAATTTTTTCTCATTATTCACATTTGCAGAGAAAAACCTTAATTTGCTTCAGCAACATTCCAATCTCACGAAAGAAAAGTTTCAGTCTTGAGTTAGGAAAACAAAAGAGTTCATTCCTTCATTTTTCCAAACAAGGTACAGTGCAACTGAACAACAATGCACATTACTGAGAAATGCAACTGTATTTTGTACTGCTCACTACTCTTTAAATAATTCAGATGTCAAGGAAAAGAACTGCTAATCACATTAATGCATTACAGAAATCAAAATTAACTTACCACATAAAATAAATTAAAACATTAAATATTAACCTTTTCAGTGCAACATATACAGAAGTCAGAGAAACAAGTTCTAAAAAAAAAAAGCATCAGGTTTGTTATAATAAAGATAATGAAAAATTGAACACTTCATTCAATTATTACATTAGAAAGAGGGGTCGCTTTTCAGTCCTGTGTGTGTGTGCTTAACCACTAGATTTTCAGAGAGCCCAGTAAAATCAGTGGCTACAGAGACCAGGTCTTGTGTTAGAGCATTAAGAGCAAACGTAGCTATTCGTCTGTTTCTGTGATGTCCCCCATTGTCCTGGGCTTTTGAAGCATCCCCTCACCCCTTTAACTGAGTAGGTTCGTTGAAATCAAAGCCCAGATCCTACTAAGGGGTCAGGGTCCCCTGAGCAGTGTTGGAGCCTGGTTGACCCATTCCTGCCAAAATTGCCTGGAAAAGCAACCAGTGGCCCACGTGCACTGAGACAACCTGGCCCTAGAAGACCTAGCTAGAGATGCCACTTTTTTTCTACCTGCAAAGAATAGTCTCCCAAGAAGCTCTGGAACTGCACCTTCCCCCTTTCTCACCAAAGTGGGGTGGGGGGGGAGTGTCAACTCCACCTCCTTTCTCAAGAAAATAGACTCGGGGGATTCTGCCTACCTCCTCTGCTGGAACACAATGGCAAGCTCACATCTTGCTTTTTCTACGTGTGTAGATGTGTTTTCCAGATCAGGATTGGCTGCTGTATGCCTTTCATCTAGAGGACAATGCTTCTCGCCAGTATGCTTGAAGTCATGGCCTGTACAGCAGGCACCACAAAAGATGTGGAAGCACCTCCTCCCTTTTGAAAAATGGGGAGTCTTTTCATTTCTCCTGAGATAGACATCAGAAAGAGTGGTGTTCCCCACTCCCAGGTGTGTGGCTGGCTACCTATCAGGCAGGTCTTGGGAATGATTCCCTAACCATCGTGAACACGTGACTTTCTAAAAAGCAAGGAAACACAAGGAACCTAAAGAGATGGATTAGATTAGAAGGTGCATTTTTATCCTGAAAGGGGGGCATTTTACAGCTAACCAAAGAAGTATTAATGCCATAAAATGGCTCAGGAATCCAAAGCTTGTGGCCATCTGATTTCCAGAAATCACTAAAGAAGCAAGGCTGTGTCATATCCTGGGTGTGGACAAAGATCCAGCCAGGCCTGCCTTCACCTCAGAGTCTGCTTCCAACTCTTTTCAGACCTGGTTTACAGAGGACTGACCCGAGAGGCACGTCTAGGGAGGCCACAGTCCAGCCTGTTCACTGCAGGGTTGTGTAGGCACAAGGAAGGGGGCGCTGGCAGCTGTGACTTGTTGGACCCAAGGACCAGAGCTTCACAGACACTAAACCCCAAGTCCCCACAGGGAACCAAGAAGGTCCCTTCTGCTTCTATCCAGGTCTTCTCACAGCTCTGCAAAGGCTCTTGGAAGCCTAAAGACTGGACATGATCCTTCCATTCATTAGGTGAAGAAAGACCACAAACACTTTCACATCAGTCCATACTCTTTAAAGGCAATCAGACCTCAAAGAGTCTCTATAAGACTGAGGAAAGATTGTCCTAAAGGAAAAATGTGACCTCAACCTAACAAGTGACACTGCTCCACTTTCATTAGTCTCTCTAAACCGGAATCTCAGATGTCAGAGGCTGATGGAAGGTGAGGACACGGGGTCTGTAAGCTGGCATCAGCTGGACTGGTCCCTGAGCGAGATGCTACACACATCAGCCTCAGCCCACATATCTGTTGCTATAGGACTGGCCCAAGGAATGTAAACTTAAACCCATTTTCTTTTGTAATTAACCTGGGAGCGGTGTCAATGACATGGATAGGGGCCAACTGGTGAACAGATCCCATTTCTGCTCTCAGTGCTTCGGGTGTGTCATGATTCAATAAAAGTGCCGAAGTTAAGACACGGGTCATATAATTGTCTCAGCTGTAAGAAAGGCAGAGAACTTTCATTGAAATAGACAGACTGGGGAAGAAAAATTAGAGGACAAAGTTAACTGATAGAAATTTCAAGCCAACTTGACATATAGTACAGGTTACTTTCACGATGTGAGGAGCTCAATGCACCGAAGGGTTAAATAGGTAGAAATCTTTCATTTTTCCAAATGTCAGTGAAGAAGACATCCCTCACATAAGGAGTTTATATATTATTTCATTGCTATTCTGTTCCCAAATTTTAATGAAAATTCCTAGGGATGAGCTCCCCACCGTTTAGTGGAGGGAAGCAGTGCTTCCCACGGGCAGGCCAGTGGGTCAAAATGTACCCTAATGCCCAGGAGAACGAGTCTTCCCTTCTCTGATGAGACCCTCATGGTGGAGAAGACTTGTTAGAGTTTTTGTTAATAAAACCAGCATCCCGAATGAAAAACAAACAAAAAAAATTGCTGGCGTATTTTTCCTTATGCTTGACAATAACCAGGAAATTTAAATTTCTCCTTTTAAAAATGAAGTAACAAATCGACCAAGTGACAAAATGGAAAACAAACAACCAATCCCCCTTTCATGGATGTGGCCCCAAATGCCGGGGCTCTCAGAGGGCCCACTGGGAAGTTAGTATGTTTAATCATGGAGCAGTGTAGCAAGTATTGTGTTTAACCCGTGTAGACACACACAGGCACTGCCTTCTCTCTCCCCTGACAGAGGTGACAAGTCTATGCCGCTGGGTTGGCTTAACTTTTCCACCAGAATGTCTCTGGGGGCATTTACCTGCTTTGTGTCTTACATGGCACAACGTCTGAACCCCAATCTTTGCTCCATCAGCAGCTCAACCTCTGCTTCCATCTCTGACCCTCCTGGGTGGCTTTTCCGAAGCCTTAGCTGTCCCAAAGAGGCCATTTTTAATCAGTCTAACTTTGCAGCCAGCAATACATCCATCATTAATGTAGAAGTCTAAAAGAGTTTTATGCTTTTTACATGGGCTTAAGAGATTAAAAATAAAACTATCATCCAGCTAATAAATAAGAAATTATCTCCAAGGGGGGTGGCGACTTGGGAAGGTCCTCAACGTCGCGTGTCTGGAAGACGCTGGGCTGGTTGAGGGTCTCGCGGACAGAGAACAGACACAGCTCTTCTTCGACTCGGCATCCTCACGTAACAATAAGCAGCTCCCCTTTCTCCACCTTCTTCCCCAGCAAGTGGATGAGAAAAAAGTGTCACGACGACAGGAATCTCCGGTGTTGGGCAGGACGCATGCTGTTGTGGGCCCATTGAAAGAAACACAGCCTGGCCTCCGTGACAGTAGAGGACAGCTACACCTGGACTGACGCCGACTGACACACACACGTTATATAGGTAAACAGCAAGTCCACCCCTCGCAGTTCTGTTTTGACCAGTCTTTAAATGGTGATCCACTGATTTCTTTTCTAGGTCACACCGAATAACCCCAAGCAGACAGAGTTCCTGATAGAGTTCTGAAGGAAGGCCCACAAAAGACAAGAGGCTGCACAGGTGCTCGCCGGCAGAGGAGGGGGCTCTGCCGGCACGTCCCAGGCATCCCTTGCTGGCCGTCCTGAAGAAGTCCTTTCTTCATCAGTCCACCTGGCCGAACTCCTCTAGGCTCTTCAGACCACTGCGAGGAAGGAAAAACAGGTTAAGCCCTGTGGGCCAGACCCCAGCCATGCTGGCAAAACAGGCTTGAGACAAACTTGGAGAGGCGTCAGCCAAGGTCACCACGTTCTCTTGGGCATTCAGGCCTGAGTCCACATTCTGCTGCTTCAGCCTCAGGGGCAGCAGCTTCTGAAACTGAGCTTTCAGAGCCGAAGGAAAGGCTGACCGAAGTGAAATGAGCTGTGGCAGGAGAGCACGGGGGAAGCACACTGTTGTGTGGGCCTCAATTCAACTGGAGGTGATCTGACCCAGCCTGTGGCCAGTTCCTCATAACATGTGCTTTAGTGGGCAGCTCATGAGCTGGTCTAGGATTCTGGTGGTAGAACGGCTTCCCCTATGGCCACACAAGAATGCACCCATTTGTTTCTCAATGAGTAGGGGCCCTGAGGGCATCCCCTGTGGCTGTAGTGGTGAGGCAGCCTCGACCTCACTCCCAGCAGCTCCTGAGTCAGCCTGGACAACTTCTTACCCTGGTCCCTCTCATAGTCCCTCTGGAGGTATGCATCATCTCAGGGACAAGGGCTTCAGCCTCAGTGGCCATCTCTGGAAGGCCAGACCCACCCTCAGGCTCAAGGGTAAAGTCCTCAAATGTGGGTAGAAAACAAAAGTAACATTAAGAAGAAACTTACTCTACCCTGAATGACTGTTGAGGTATAGACAAATGGTACAAAATTGACTGAGTTTTCTTAAAAGGTGTAAATAATTTTCCTGTTGGTGCTAAAAGATAAAATAAAAATGACCTCTATTAGCTCAATGGATGGTCCCAGAGGTAGTGGGAGAGAGATGTGAGTGAGGCCTTCAGGAGCCTTGGTTCTCATCCTCGCTCCCCCTGGACTCATGGCGGGACCCCAGCAGGCCTCTGGAAGACTCAGTTGACCTGCATCACCCACAAATTCTCCTCCACCTTAAGGCTATTTTGAGGATTAATGGATTAGCATCCTCCCAAATCCAAAGAACTGCCTATGCACAATTACTGCGGTTCTTGAAATGAAGAACAAACACACAGTGCTCCTGGCTTTCTGTTCCCTCCAGATCAGATACCGTGAGGTTTAACGAACACATCAGTCTTCCAATTTCCCAGTCACTTTCCTTCCTACACTCTCCATGCAACCTTGAGCTTCTGGAATGTCAACAGTTTACTAGAGGACGACACCTTGGGGTAGATCAGCCCGGGGTAACTGCCTCCTGACCTACTACTTCCTGCAAAGGAACGTTTATGATGAGATCTCTTGGTCTAAATAGCATTCCAGAAAAACTGCTAATATATTTCTCAGAGCTTTTCCGGATAAAGGAGCAATTTGGCTCCGTGAGCCCCAAGCTAGTGATGCTCAGATGCGGGCTCCGGACATGTGTGTTTGGCCCACACGCCTACACGTGCAACCCGCTTCATGGCTATTGAGAAGAATTCATGAAACAATGGAAAACGTAATGATGGTCACAGGATCTAAGAGTTTAAAGAATCCTTAGAGAGCTTCTATCATTTCACAGATGGGAAAAGGGAGGTGATTTTTCAAGGGAAAGAAAATGAACATCTGTTGCGTATCTACTGTTAGTGATACTTTATGTCATTACTTATTCAATGTGTACAACATTTGTTTTAACGCAAAAACTGAGGCTCAGAGAGGTCACATAACTTGTTAAAAGTCACACAGTCACCAGTAAGGATAAAAGAGCTCCCTTTTGAGTAAAATACACCTTAGACTAAACTAAACCTGACTTGGTAGATAAATATCGTCTTCCTTTTCTCCCTCTTCCTGCCCATCCTCCAAGAACATCTGCCATGCCCTGGAGAAGGTGGTCGTTTTTCCCATCCAGTAGTGTCTCCCAAAGGTAAAAGGCCCCTCCTTGACGCAGCCCCTTACCTGTTTCTGAGTGGCAGCAGGCGGTCCTTCCTTTCAGGAGGGCACTGGGCTTCTCGTGTCGGCAGATGAGGGCCCGGCACCACTCACAGTGCTTTCGGACCTGGCAGCAGCTGAAAGACACAGAGGACACGTGGAGGCGGGAGCCCGGCAGAGCACCCAGCTGGTGCTGCGTCTGCCTGAGGGGTCTGCTAGGCAGCTCTGGGCTTTAAACCAGCCTCCGGTGGGGGCCTCCAGAGGGACAGACACAGCAGGGGACTGAGGGCCTGGCTGGGTGGTGGCCTTTAGGGCAGCTGCTGGCCAACAACAAAAGTCCCCATTGGCCAACCCAAAGTACCGGCTCTGTTTGTGCAGCTCTGCTCAGAGCAACCTAGCTCCAGCTTTCCCGGCTGTCTGCCCCACAGAGCAGCAGATGGGTAATTCTGTAGTGTAGTCATAGTCTCGGGACTGCTGTCAGGACAGGGACCAAGCAGTCACTTCAGGCTGGCAGGGCTGTGAGGGCTTGGGAGGAGGGCTCCCCCATCAGGTATTGCCAGCAGCAAAGCAGGGACCATGCATGGGCTGAACTGACCCATGGAAAGAACGAGAGAATGAGTCATGGATCTCGGTGGCTTTGAGTACTCCTCTGAGGACCAACATCCCGTAGTTGGGGCAAACCCAGCCTCCCGGTGAACCTGTTCACCCAGAGTCCTGAAGCATTAGGGCCATGACCACTCCTGCCTCCCTCTGTGGGCTGGAAAGAACAGTGTGTAGAGTTAGCATGAAAAAAGAACCAGAGAACTCAAAAGAAGGTCAGAGAACAGAGCACCGTGTCATCCATTACCTAGAGATACTGATGGCTGTTTCCTATGGGATACCTTGGAAGACTTCATTTCCACTCCTTTTAACCTTAATGTGTGTGTGTGTATATATATATACATATATATATATATATATATATATATATATATATATATATATATATATATATATATATAAAATCTGTGACTCTGCTGGCTGGGGCTGGGAGGGTCTCCTGTTGCTGTGTTTCCTTCCTTTGCGGTGCCTGGTGGCAGTTCGTGACCCCCTCCCAGCCCTGGGAAGGTTTCTGGGGCCCCTGAACCTTTGGGCTGCAGAGCTGAGAAGGGGCCCTGCAACACTCCTGCCCCACCTGCTTCTGGCACGGTGGCCAGAGCATCTGCCCAAGGGTCCCTCCTGAGATGCACAGTCCAGGTTGGGACCAGCTCATCCCATGCTGAAGGTCTGTTTTAAATTTAAAAAAAAATTTTAAATCCTCACCTGAGGATACTTTTCCATTTATCTTCAGACAGAGTGGGAGGGAGGATGGGGGGGGGGGGCGGGACAGAGAGAGAAACATCGATGTGAAAGAGACACATCAAATGGCTGCCTCCTGCACGACCCCGACCAGGGCCGGGGACCGAATTACAACCAGGATACGTGCCCTTGACCGGAATCGAACCCGAGACAATTTGGGCTGACGCTCTAACTGCTGAGCCAAACCGGCCAGGGCCCATGCTGCAGGTCTTGATTCCAGACCCATCAGTGATTGCTGTCTCACAGTCAGCTAGCCAGGTGGACTTGCCCCAGGAGTGTCCCAAGGGCAGTGAGATCAAAGCCTCTTGATGTCTCTGGTATGGGATGAGCTGGTCCCAACTAACTCTGCCACTAGCAGCCTAGTGGGCATGAGGGCTTAGTCTTTAGCTCAGAGACTCTGAACTTGGTATCTGGCAAGGACAGGCTGGCAAAGGACAGAGGAGAAGTGGGACTGGTTGCCTCCCTAGGAATGAGAGGCTGTCTGTCCAGTATCCTGGTTTGTCCTTGTCTCCAAAAATCTGATAAAAATGAGCTTTTAAGTCCCTCTGGAGAGGCCCACGTGGACACTCAGCCTTATTCTAAGGCTCTAGGACCCTCCTGGCCACAGAAACAGGACCGTGGAAGTGATGGGTGAGCACAGGTAGCTAGCCAGCCATGAGAATTGAGGCCTGTGGTCCATTAGGTTGCTCCTGCTCCCCCAGGGAGGGTCTTCATGAGTGTCAGAACCTGAGCTCTGTCCCAGCTTCAACCAAGGCTGCCTGTCCTCTGCCTGCAAACATGTTTCCCCAAGACACACGGGAGCGGAGCAGACACTGCTTGGAGAGGAGGGCAGGCCAGCCCGGTTCAGACCTCAGCTCTCACCACCAATGGCTTGTTCCAGAAGGATGGGAGCAGGCTGTGGCTACGGTCAACAAGCTGGGGCTCTAAAGGGCATTCCATTCACTGCCAGAACCAGGAGTGGGAGCTTCATTTTTTTTTTAAATTTAAAATTTTAAATATTTTTACTGAGGTATAATAGACATACAATAAACTGCACATATTAAAGTATATAATTTGATAAGTTTTGATATATGTATGCATATATGCAACCATCACCACAGTTAACATAATGACTGTATCCATCACCCCTAAAGAGTCCTAGTGTTCCTTTATAATCATCCCCACTTCTCCCTCCCAGCCCCAAACATACCGATCTACTTTCTGCCACTATAGACAAAAGTGCTTTGTCAACAGTTTCATAAAAATAGAATCATATAGTATAAACTTTTTAACAACATAGTGATTAGACATTTATATAACTTACAAAGTGATCTCCCCAACAACTCTAGTACCCATCTGACACAATACATAGGGGATATAGTGGATAATATTGTAATATCTATGTTATACTTTACATGCTTATGATTATTTTGTAACTACCAACTTGTGCTTTTTAATCCCTTCCCTTTTTCACCCATCCCCCAAACCCCCACCTGGCAACCATCAAATAAATGGTCTCTGTATCTAGGAGTTTGTTTACGTTTTGTTTGTTTGTTATTTTAGATTCCACATATAAGGGAAATCCTATGGCATTTGTCTTTCTCTGTCTGCCTTATTTCACTCAGCAGGAGCGTGTGCTTTAGATGTCCTAATACCAACAAACCAATAAACAAGACAGAGACACTTACTTATCTGTCCAAAATCCTAGGCAACCTCAAAGGGCTGAAGTCTGGCTTCCTGCATTAACACGCAGCTATTTACTCCAGCCCTTGCCAGAATGACCCCATCCACTTCCTTAATCTACACTAAGCTACCGGCAGCCTTTAGCTGTCCTGTGAATTCCCTGTGCATGTCCAGTTAGCTACAAATCCTCTGAGGGCTTGCTCTGTGACACAGACATCTTCAAATATTTCCACGGAATAAATCTGGCCAGATGCTGGGACTGCATCCCTAGAGTTTCTCCCTTTGCAGAGCAGTCCAGTTGAAAGATATGGGCAAGCAAACGGGGGTAAGAAACATCCGAAAACAGTTTCTAATGGTCTGGGCTCAGGAAGGCTTCCTGGAAGATGCAAGGCAGAAACTGAGTTTTGGAGGATGAGGGCAGAGAAATGCAAAAAGAGGAAGTGATGCCATTCACTCGTCGTAATAGTAACAGTGGCCCTCGACATGGCTTTTTTGGTTAATCCTCACCTGAGGATATTTTTCCATTATTTTAGAGAGAGTGGAAGGGAGGAATGGAGGGAGGGAGGGAGAGAGAGAGAAAGAGAAACATCGATGTGAGAACGACACATCGCTTGGTCGCGTGCCTCCCGCATGACCCTTTGGTCCTCGGGCTGATGCTCTAACCTCTGTGCCAAACTGGCCAGGGCTTTCGACATGGCTTTAGGTTTGCAAAGAGCTCCTGCCCAAGTGAAACTAGGAGCTGTTTCCAGGTCACTCCGGAGCACCTGAATCCCCATCACGAAACAGTGTTGGCTCCAAACCCAACAATGGGAGAGGTCACCTGGCTTCCACGTGGCTTCCAGCAGTGCAGGGACTGTGACCCTCCCAGGATGTGTGCCCAGCTTGGCTGTCACCAAAGTTCCTCTTGGCTTAGCTGACACCAATCAGCCATCACAGCAATAAACTGCTGAGGTGGCCCTGTTATCAGGGCACGCTGCAGATGTCCCTGGGAGGGCAGGCAGGCGGGAGACCCCACCTTAGGGGCAGCAAATACTCACTGTATCAGCACACACGTGATGATGAGGCCAGCCAGGGCCACGACGGAAACCACCACTAAGGCGGTGATGGCCTGCTTCTTCTGGCTGGCGGCCACCACGGCCAGGAGGTCCGCGTGCTCACAGCGCGCTCCGACATACCCAGAATGGCACCTGGGAAAGAAAGGGACATCAGCACACTCTCCTGGCAGAAGGCCTTGTTACCCCAACTCCCCAGGGAAGGCTGGGCTGGAGGGACCCAAAGCCCTAGGAAAAGCCCAGAGGGACCCTCCAGGTGTCATTAAAATCACTCCCACTTCCCTGCACAGGCACCTCTTGCTTGGAGGATGAGGGGTAAGGAACCAGCTTTATCGCGTGAGGATGAAATGCTGTGGAAGCACTTTACTACTATTGCCACCATGCCAGCTCTTGGGGGAATGAAGAAGGCAGCGAATGTGTTTATGACATGGGGTTCATTTTGTTGGTTCATAAAAATTCAGGTTATTTTTATCTTTTTTTTTTCTTTCTTATGTGCCCCTAGTGGGAACCGAACCCGGGTCTCTCTGGTCCACAGGCCAACGCTCCAACCGCTGAGCCAAACCGGCCAGGGCAAATTCAGGTTATTTTTAAACCAAATGTGCCTGGCTGGTGTAGCTCAGTGGTTGAGCGTCGACCCATGCACCAAGAGGTTGCAGGTCTGATTCCCGGTCAGGGCACATGCCCAGGTTGTGGGCCAGGTCCCCAGTGGGGGGCATGCAGGAGGCGGCCAATTGATATTCTCTCTCATCGACGTTTCTCTCTCTCCCTCTCCCTTCTTCTCTCTCTCTCTAAAAATCAATAAAAAAACTTAAAAAAAACAACAACACACACACACAACCAAATGTGCATATTCAGAATGTCTGATGATGAACTTAAAAAAACATAACGAAACCAGCGGGAGACACAGTCTGGGCTTGCTTATCTTTTTCAAGTTTAATTAGTTCTGCAAGCATTTACCTGGTGGCCCAGCACTCGGGGCACGTACTGAGGTTGGGGCCAGCACTACTGACTGGTGATTGTAGGACTTGCGAAGCCACTGAAGTCCTGGGAACCCTGGTCCTCATTCCCAACAACACTGGCCTCTCCACCAGAGGATTAGCAAGGGACAGAAGTCATGTTCCTGAGCTGCCTGTAGCCGTTAAAGGGCAACATCAACACAAGCTGCTATTATTACTGGTATTGCTACTATTCAGAGGCTTTGTGGCATCATCCATTTCAGTAACAGCCTCCTCCTGCGGGCTAAAGGCTGATGCTGCTGCTACCCACCCCATCCCCACCCCGATTCTGGGGCTGCCGTGAGGGGTTCTCACATGTTCTAGCTATAAGGAGGTGATGGCCATTTTCTGATGCAGGCATTTCCACCTCTCCGAGCATATGATTCTTTTCAATAGAAGATACTTGGCTTACACACTGGTCCCTTTGTCTGGCGTGACTTTCAAATTGTGATGAAAATATTTGATCAGCACTGCCCTCTCAGGTGGGGAAGCGTCCTCCCCACAGGGGACTTCCCCGAGGAGCAGCCTTGCACCAAACTTCACACACTGGTTTTAAGTTTTGTCTTGTCCCCTCCCGCCCCCCGCCCCCCCATGCCCCCCAGACATGGCAATGATAGCTAAACTTTTTTTTTTTTTTTTTAGGAGTCTACCTTTTGGTGAAGTACATAGTCGGCCACCTTTACTTTTAGATTAAAAGACATTTGAGGAACAAGGGAAAAGGAAAGGAGGCGGAGGGTCTCGTGTGCCTGCCAGTGCGCCAGCACCAGCCCCTGAGGCAGGCCATTGGTGATCCCCTAAACCTGCGCTCCCCGCGCCAGACCCCAGAAGCCAGAAGGGTCCTTGGAGCCGGGGCCTTGGATAATGATTACCCCCGTTTTGTTATGACGCTGTTTCATTATAACCTATTTCATTATAACATTTCATTATAATGTTAATGAACTTAACTTTTTATTTTTTATTCTTTATTTATTTTGGAGAGCACGAAGTGAGAGAGAGAGAGAGAGAGAGAGAGAGAGAGAGAGAGAGAGAGAAACATGGTTGGCTGCCTCCTGCATACTCCCCACTGGGGATCGGGCCCACAACCCGGGGACCTCTTGATTCATGGGTTGATGCTCAACCGCTGAGCCACATCAGCCGAACTTAACTCTTATTTATACCAATTAGCCTATGATAACATTAGTTTCGTTATACATCAGTTCATGTAAAGTCTCAGAGCTTATCAATGGCATTAAGTGAGAACTCACTGTATAGTACATTTTCCTGGAGCATAAGCTTTGCTCAATGTTGACAAAAATGTAATCATTTTAATGTTAAAGGAACAGGTACTCTATGAGGTTAAGATTTATGGCAAACAGCAGATGCTGCAAAAACTGCTGTTTAAGGCTACGCTGGGACACCAGAGCACACAAGCTCTGTCTGTAAGAGCGTAGTGGAAGTCTTCACTGCCTCTCCTTATCCCAAAGCCCGACTGTTCCGTACCTTATAGAAAGGTATTTTTTTAGTTTGAATTCAGGCAACTACTTTTCTGCTAAGGATTATGTTACATTTATCATACCCTTTCTCATTTAATTCTTGCACAGGAAAGTCAAGTCATTTGGCTGTGCCCACCCTGCTAGGGAAGAGAGAGAAATTCATACCCAGGTCCGCTGACCCAGGTCGGGTTCTCACTCACTCCGCAGGCTGCCTGCCCTGCGCACTACACAGGGGCTGGGATGAGAACACCACAGACTAAGCTCGTGATGAAATCTGGCTTTTGGCTCAGCCTCCAATCATGGTAGCATAAAAGATCTGAGGTTACGGGTTCAACAAAGGTGCAAAGGGTTTTCCTTGTTTGGTAAGGAAGGAAGGTGAGGAGGGCCACGTAGGATGGAAAATGCCACATAGGGTTCTCTACAGACCCGAGGAGAAGAGAGCGGGCCCTGGCCAGATGGGAAACAAAGCGGAAGGGGGGAGAGCTCTAGCAAGAAGACTCTTCTTGAAAAGGATCTGGACCGCAGAATTCTGAATAAGAACCCTGGCTCTCACAGACCTGGGCTGGGAGGGAGAAGACTGAGGGGCTATGGGACAGGGGCAGATTTTTTTGTTTGTTTGTTTGGTATTAATAACAATTATGTGAAGGCAAAAGTCAAGAAACAGCTCACCCTGTGGCTTATGGAGAAAACAAAGGCACTGGCCCTTCCCACCGTGGGGAGCTGACGGCAGACCAGGCGGCAGCTGAGAGGCGATGGGCAGCAGGTGCAGGCGATGCGTGAGTCTCAGCTGTCGGTGCCTAAGAGAACCCTGCAAAGGGTCCTGCCTCCGGCCCATCCCTGAGTTTTCACCCCAAGCCCAGGTGGCTCCCACCTGAGTTTTAGGTTTCTTCTATTTGGTATCTGACACCCCCTCTCTGCAGGGCCCCAATGTACCCCCTCTACTTTATTATCCATCACCAAGGTTCTGGCTAACCCAGGTTGTCCCTCCCTCCTCACTAGCCCAGTGTCAAATAAACTCCTGTCCAGCACATAGGCCCTCTGGACACACCTGCCTAATGAGTGAATGACTACCCTCCCACTTGCCCATCTCAACGCCTGTTACTTTCTCTGCCTGGAATATCATTCCTCACTCTCCTCCTCAAAGACTACACTCTCCCAAAATATGTAATTTACAGACCCAGTCACCCATTCGTTCATTTTTCTTTCTTTTTTTAAAAATGTTTTTATTGATTTTAGAGAGAGAGGAAGGGAGAGGAGGAGGAGGAGGAGAGAGAGAAACATCGATTGGTTGCCTTCCATACACACTCTGACCTGGGATCGAACCTACAAGCTGGGAACGTGCCCTGATTGGGAAATGAACCGGTGACCTTTTGGTACACGGGATGATGCTCAACCAACTGAGCCACACCAGCCAGGGCCATCCATTCATTTTTCGTATCTCTTTCCATGGGTCTCCTTAACCTTTCCTCCTCCTTTGAACACCCTCAGGACTACGTGTATCACTCTGACTGCCCTTCCACCGCCTCACTGTAGGCCAGACTCCATGCTCCTGTGGGCAAGACCTCGCTCTACAGAAACCGCTGAGCCACTGAATGGAATGAGCTGGGGAGCCTGGGCTTTAGGGTGAATTGTTAGATTTCTAATTAGGAGTTGCAGCCAAGCCAACGGACTTCTCTGTAGACAGTGTTAGTGCAGCTTCCTCCTAGAGAAGGGTAGTGTGTGATGAGGATTAGCACAAATATTTGTGAAGGTCCAGGTTACAGGTGGGTGAGCACCCACAAGGCAGTTTCATGTGGCTTGAAATGTTCCTCCTCTAACCTGCAGGCCATGCGAGAGACTGATTCTAACACCTCCCCAACCACTTCTTCTGAAAACCGTATGAGTTAACAAAAAAACACTGGGAACTCTAAGAAATCCCATTTAAGTAGAAGAGTGCCAGCCAGGTGCTAATTCCAGCACATACCATTTATAGGAGTCTGCTAAACTCCTATGTCAATTACCTCTTTTAATCCCAACAATCACAGTGCAGGTGAGGTCAGAGCTGTATCTACCTTGTCTTGCAGATTAATAAATGGGAACTTCTAGAGGTTTGAAAATGAATACTCTCAACCATGACGGCTACCTTTCTGGGGTAATACAAATTGGTTTGGGTGATACTCTGGAATAGTGATTTATTGACAAACTCACAAACCTCATAGCAAAAAGAAAGATGGGCTGCTGACTTCCCATCACGTGTGGGAAGTTGCAGAGATGCCCCAGATGCCCCGGAGAAGGATAACATCCTGGGCTGGGTCACATTTTGCTGACTTTCCATGTTCTTCCTACCAGAGGAACATTTGTGTGTACTGGGTCCTTCACATCCAGCCCTGTCTGCTTCGAAATCACCCCTGGCAACGGTTCCACCCCATTAGTAAAGTCTTAATGCCAACAAGATTGCCTGTCACCTTACTGTCATAGCTGCAAATACAGCTGACCCTTGAACATCGTGGGTTTGAACTATGTGGTTCACTTATATGTGGATTTTTTCCCCCAATAAATACCTGTATTGTTTGTGATTCCTGGTTGGGAGTCTGCCGATGTGTAAAGTGGACTATACGTATTGATTTATGGCATTTATATAAGGGACTTGAGCATCTGCAGATTTTGATGTAGGCAGGGAATTAATCTAACTCTGAGGATACCCAAGAACAACTAAGTTTTTGGGGAGTCAAAAGTTAATATGAATTTTGGACTGTGGTGGGTGGGGGTCGTTCAAAGGTCTACTGTACTCAAGTCTCAGTCTTCCTGAGTTAGGAAGCCCAATGTGCTTCTGAGTAAAAACTTACCCAGGGAGCACAGGAGGCATCTAGGCTGCTGCCTAACAGATGGCTTAGGTGAGCCAGGTCATGGCTTAGGTGAGCTCCAAGAACAGCAAATCTCAGCCCCAAGCAGCCCAAGTGCAGCTGGGAGGCAGAATAGCTTGTGGTCCAGATGCTTGGGCTTCCCCAGGACCTCCCAGATCAAAGTCACTCTGAAAATGGGGTCTGGGTGTTTCAAAGAAAAGGCCAAAGGTAATTCTGATGAAGGCAGAGTTGACAGCCACCATGAACATTTTACCAGTGACATCAACTCTAGCTGCCCATTTGGAATTGCCTGGAAAGGTTGAAAAAAATCCTGATGTCCAGGCCACACCCCTAGACCAACTAAATCAGAATCTCTGGGAATAAAACTCAAGCATTATTATTTTTAAAGCTCCTAGATGATTCCACTGGACAGCCAAAATTAAGAACCACAATTTAGACTTTCTGACCTTGGGATGGTGGGGAGGTCCTTTCTTCTCCCCATTTTTAATAATGGGGATGCTTCCCACTTGCTTCTTATGATGGGGAAAGAGAAAAGATTTGGTGACTATTTTTGATACTTTTTTTTAAACATCCCAAGCTTCTACTGATATTAGACTCAACTATGCTGAATATTTTAGGTACATTCAAGTTACACAGGAAGGGAAGAGTCACTTCACCTGATCACAAATAAATGACACTTGACTCTCCTTTACCTCAGGTAGGCACTGGTTCCCACCTGGCTGCACATTAGAATCACCTGGGAAGCTTGGGAAACTGCCAGGGCCAAGGTCACACCCCAAGAGATGACCATCCCACAGGTGATTTTACTGTGCAGTCAGTTCTCAGGACCACTGAGGCAGAACCATCATCTAAGTACACAGAGTCAAGGACCCTTTTTCTTCTTCCCTGTCCCCCTCCCAGCATTCCCCCAGGGTGGCTGTACCCGTTTGGGACAGGAATATGAACAAAATAGGAGTGGTTTTATCTGTCGCAGAGGGGAAGGGGAAATGGGTAGGACTGAACTTTTAACAAATATCATTTGACCATTCAATTTCATCTGTCTAGAGTGGGTTTTGCCAACCACAAGGTTCTGGAATGCTGTTTTGTCTTCACAATGCTGACAATGAGGCTCTGGAATCACATTCAGGCTGTTTTCCCAAAATAAGAACCAAAAGGAAAGAAGTGCATGAAAAAGAATGAGTGCAGCGCAGGCGGGTAGGGAGTCTGTCTGAGCTGGGCAAGGAGCGCGTGGCTGGAGATAAAAGGCAGCAGCTCCAGCCAGGGAGTCCCTGAGGCCTTTGCATTTTTGTTCCTGATGAAGTCTGGAGGTTATTTTGGTGCTTTTCTTAGGAGCAAACTTGGCGGCTGCAGGTCTGTTTTAACAAGAAGAATTAAATTATCGATGATGTGTCTTTCATTCTCCTCTGCTGCGGGCTTTCGGGCCTCCCAGTCCTGCGAAGTTGCTCAGTTTCCCCCTTCAGCCCCTTTCGCTCGGGGTTCGCAGCGAGGGCCCTTTTCACATTTTAAAGAAACACGAGAATGCATGTAGAGCTGTGCTCTTAAATTTTTTTTCAAGAAAAAATTTCCGCAACTAGAAAAGGAATGTTTCTTAGCAAATTGTAAAGTACATAAATTATAATAAAGCAGAAAGAAAAAGGAATAAGAAAGCCCACATCACTGCTCGTCTACTTCCTCAAATGGCAGTCCAATTGACGCGTTCCCTTCCAGACTATTTGTCGTTTTTAACAGGTGTTTTTTTTAATACTTTTGTATCAATTTCTCATTTAACATCTCTTCACCATTTTACTATGTCATTTGAAACTCTGCAAAAGTCATTTAAAATGATTGTACAGTAATTTATGTACACGGTTTGCTTTACCAAACTCTCACCATTAGGCTGATCCCATCTTGAGATCATACATACTGCTAGGTGATTATCTTTGTGTACACATCTCTGTTTACATTTGATATCATTTCCTCAGGATAGGGTCCCACAAGTTAGTACAACGTACTATAGACTTGGGAGCCAAATCATCATGGGTTCAAATCCCATTTCCCACTTAATGCCTGTGTGACCTTGAGCAAATTACTTAATCACTCTGTGCCAGGCATTCTGCAACTTTAAAATGTGACAGTCATAATACTTACCTCATAGAGCTGTTTGGAGGGCTAAATGAGTTAATATCTTATGAAGTGCCTGGCACAAAGGAAGGGCTGTCTGAGTGCTCAAAATGTAAATAAAGGATGGGAGCTTTCTTAAGGCTTTTGAGAGACGTTGTCTTCATAAACAATGATGCACTCTCTGGCAGGAGGTCAATGCTCTGATTTTTAGCCAAGTCTTTTGGCATAGGTCCCAAGATCAAGTCTCTAACGTAATGGGGGCCAAGTACCTTGGTTTCAGAAAGATATTTACACCAACTTGCCTTTAATATGGAGAAAATCCACAGGGCTGGATTTTCCACAGGCCCCTGAGCTCGAGGAGATCTGTGTTGGGCTTACCCATTCTTGGCCTCTTTAGAGCTGGATTCGCCAAGTCCTGTCCTACAGCCTCTCTGCTTTTGGGGTTTGGGGGGAGTGGGGTGGATGGAGTACAGGCTTCCTTAGTGGCTCTGATCCACAGGCCTCATGGGACAGCCCAGGTTCCACAGTCCACCTGCCTTTCATTGCTCCTTTCAGCAGAATCTTTCCGCATCCTTCAGCTATGGTGATGGTGACATGACCCGATCACAGTGGAGTTGGTCCTGACGCCAACTGCTCTCATGCTCTGCTGGGAACTGGGCTTGATGTTCTCCGGTGCTGTGTAACAGAGCTTTCTGTGATGATGGAAACAGTCTCTATCTATGCGGTCTAACAAAGTAGCCTCTAGAGGCATTGGGTGCTAGTGAGACTGGGAAACAACATTTTAATGGAACAAATTAATGTAAATAGCCTCGCCTGTCTAGTCAGTGTCTCTCGTCTGGCACAGCGACAGCTCTACATGCATTTTGGTCACAATCCTATGAAGTACTAGTGTCCTCATTTTATACACAGACACTGAGGCTTAGTGGGGCGAAGTCACTTGCAGCAGTGACTCAGGTCTGCTGACCTTCGGATCTGTGCCTTTCACTGCTGTGCTGTCCCACCGGGTGTGGGACCCTCAGTATCTGCTTCTGGCGGAGTAAACAGAGACAGAGTGCAGACGTTCACTTTCTCCAGACATGTGGATGGTAGTGACGTCATAACTTCTCAGCCCGGGGGCCCCACCCCCTGCCGGTTGTCGAGGTGAGTTGATCTGTGTAAAGTGACTCAAGCACCAACAAGAAAACCTCTCAGTCCTGCTCTCTCGGGAGTTGTGTTCCTGGTCCCACCTGGTGGTCACTTTTCTCTGGGTGTCTGACTGTTCAGATCCCACGGGCATGCGCTGTGGCCGGGCCATATGGAGTGTTTTGCTTGGCCGACAGTGCTGTGTTTTCACGCTTTGCTGTGGGAAAGTTGTCAGGGAGTTCTGAACAGGTGAGAAACTTCAAACTATCAAAACTTCAAACTAGTTGCCACTGGAACCCTTAAAATTTGTCGCCTGGGTGGCTTCCTTCAACTGTTTTCCTTTGTTTGAAGGCTTCTGCAGGCAGCAGACCAGCAGTGTGGAATCCGCCCCGGGGAAAAGACGGCGTGCAGTCCTGAGCCCGCATTTCTATGGCTTTACTGTCTTGGGAAATTCTTTTCCCGTTTCCCAGCGGGGTTTTATTAAAGGGAGATATAAAATACAATCTAGGGTTCATCTGAAGCATAAATGTTTAAGGATAGTTTTCACTACCTTTGGCGATCTCTGACTAGTCATTTGTTTGAACTTCTTTGCTCGACCTCATAGTTTAGTGTGAGGTGTCATTTTGAGGTTCTCCGGAAACTTAAAGACTATTGTCCTTTTGGAAAACAAAGCTGAAGGATGACAGTATTTCAGAAAGAACTCCCTCTTTTGAGACTATGCTCTTGGGTCTCTGTGGGTTTTCTTTGTAAGGCCATGAAAGGCGAGGCCTTATTCAAGGTATGCCAGTTTTATTGACCAGAACGTGTGTGTCAGCCCCCAAAGCTGGGGCGGGTCTTAAGATTAGGGAATGTTCTGCTTTCTCTGTAGGGACTGAGTTTCTGGTCTAGTGGGGATTCATTAATTAGAATATCCTTCTAGCTACTGTACATGCAACAGGTATAAGGTGTGGTCCTGTCCCCACCGAGCTCACAAGCGCCTGCAGCACACAGGTGGAAATGGGAGAACTGGAGAGGGCAAGCCCTGTGCTTGAGAGAAGCTGAGCCTCTGCAGAGATGGGAAACCTGACTTCCAAAATGCTGACAGCTCATTAAAACCACCAGAGAACAGGTGGATTGTCGTTTACCACTCCATAAAGCACGTCTGCGGGCTGAGTGCCGCCAAGGTTCAGTGGGGAAACTGAGGTAAAGAAGTAGTCGTTGCTTGCACGGCTGTGCCTCCCCACAGAAGGCCAGCTTTTGCAAACTGCAAAACCGTCTTGGCTGTTTCCATAGACCCCACACTGGGCCCATGGGAAGGACTCCTTAGGAGGCTGTGGTCAGGGCAGCCAGCTCGGAAATGACCCTGACTTTTCTCTGGAGGAAGGTTTACCTGCAGGGAGAAGGTGCCAACACCTTTCCTGGACACCAAAGAGCCTTGTGATTTCAGGTGAACGTCGTGGGGGTGAGGCAGCGTGCCCTCTAGGGCAGTGGCTGCAAACATGGGTTTGGGGGTTGGACTTGATGAGACGGAATCCCAGCTCTACCACTTACTAGCTCTGGGATTCTGGGCAAGTTGCTTAACTTCTCTGAGCTGGCTCAGTTTTCTCATTTATACGATAAGGGCAAGAATCCCTACTTGAGAGGGGAGCTGTGAGGACTCCACCAGCCGCTGCTGTGGGGTGCTGGCACCATGCCTGGCATTGGCTAGCTACAGCTTGTACTGAGAGATTAGCAGAGGTTCTCAACCTGTGGGTCACGACCCCTTTGGGGGTCGAATGACCCTTTCACAGGGGTCACCTAAGACCATCGGAAATATGGGTTTTCCGATGGCCTTAGGAACTGAGACACCACTCCTCTATCCGTCTCCAGACGGTCCGCCCACATGCAGATACGCCCACATCCAACTGTATTGAAGGGTCGCGGCATTAGGAAGGTTGAGAACCACTGCTATACAGTAACATTTATAATGTGAATGGGGGAGAGACAGCCAGCCAGTCATCCTGATGATCAAAATGTAATGATGTGTAAATGTGATGGACAAGTATCTCCCTGAGCCAAGAGCAGGGCTTGGGACCCAGACGGAGAACGAGAGGAGGCTTCCACCAGTGATAGGGGCTTGGCCACAGGTACGTTTGTTACTTTGGCTCCACTGCTGACCCCGGCTGGAGGCTGCCCACTCTCAGAGAGTTCACACCAGCCCTGGTCTGGTGGGGAAGGCACCTGAGGAGCAAAAAACTGAGCTTTGGACACAACTGATCAGAGCTCAGCTAAGACTTGCCCTCTCTCTCCAAAGAGGATCCTCTCCAAAGGGGCAGCCTCCTGAGGTCCCTCACTGGGTACCGCTGGAGGGGAGAATGCCTTCTGCCTGCGGTCCTGGGAGCTTTCCTGATGTCTGGCCAAGGGTAACACTTCCTCCCTGGCCAGTGTTTTTCCACAATGACCAGGCTGCTAACAAAACCACCCCATCAGTCCCCCAGGGGCCCCCATGTGTATTTTAATAAGAATGATAATAATGAATAATGACTGTGACTATTATCATCATTGTGCTTTGTATTTACGGGGTGGGAAGGGCTCTTAGCTCTGCAGACAGGACCTGGGAGCTTCACGCAGTCCTTCCTCCAGGAGGAAGGTGGTCAGTGAGCCTCTCCAGGTGAGGCTGAGAGGCACCCCAAGGGGCCTGCTCAGGTTCACACAGCCACACCTCAGGAAGAAGAAAGCCCTACACACCACCACTCACTGCCACAAGCTCTCCTGGTCCCCAGCTTGGGCTGATGCATTTGATATTCTTATGCATCATGGTATGGACTCAGCCTTAGCAGCCAGCCTGGGTTTGAATGGAAAGTCTGGTATATAATCTGGGCACAACCTCTCTGTGCCTACCTCACGGGGTCATTATGAGGACTACATGAGTTAGCACATGGATTATGCTTGGAATGGTGATAATCCTTTGGGGCTGGATAATCCTTTGTTGTAAGGACTGACCTGAGCACTGAAGGATGTTAGCAGCATCCCTGGCCTCTACCTACCAGATGCCAGTAGCACCACCCCCCCACAGTCACCCCACAATAAATGCTAGCTTTTATTAACATTTAGTATTATTTATTAGTACTATTAAGTTGGACCCCATGAAACTGCTGACTCTCAACCATTTTTGACCTATGAAATGGCAACTTCATATAGATGGATGGTTCTTAATGGGGGCGATTTTCCCCTCCTCTGGAACATTTGGCACTATTTAGAGACATTTTTGATTGTCGTGACTGTGGGGGGGTGGTGCTACTGGCATCTGGTAGGTAGAGGCCAGGGATGCTGCTAACATCCTTCAGTGCTCAGGTCAGTCCTCACAACAAAAGATTATCCAGCCCCAAATGTCAATAGTGCCAATATTGAGTATAGGGCCGGCCACCTAATCGTTTTCTAGTACGGGCAGATTAATTTTCTTAAAACATCCCTTCCCAGACCCGACATGGCTCCCACCGCCTACAGAATAAAGGCTCACCTTCGACAGGCTCTGGCCTCCCCTTGGCCTTCAATCTTGTCTCCTGCCTGCTGTAGCCACTGTACAGTAGGTCCCTGACACTCAGGCCTGGAGCAGCCTGTCTGTTCTCCCCACCAGCCAACCCCCAACACCTGCTCTGGGAAGCTTCCCTCAAGGGCCTTTCTTCTTCAGTCTGGCTGACCATGGCTGGTGGCTCTTAACTAATGTGACTCCTGGGTCGCATTCCTGCAGATTCTGATTTAGCGGGTCGGGGTGGGGCTTTGAGAAGCTGCTGCAGGGGGCTCGGCCTGATGTGGAAATCACCGTGCCCTGGCATGCATCTTTATTTCTAGCCTGTTCCTTGTTCTGTTGCCACTTACGTACACTAACCCTTTGCATGGGTGTCTGCTTGTTTTATTAGGTACCTGTGAAGATGCTACAGGCAGACACCTCATCTTAGAGACTCTAGCTACTCTAAGGATCCAACTCTAGAAATTCTAAGCAGTGAATTAAACTTGAATCCAGGAATTTTCAGATTTTGCTGAACCCAGTAGTTATCTGAGATGCTTGTTAAAAATGCAGATCTCCAGGCCCCAGGCCCCCGGGGGTTCTGCCTCAGAAGCTCTGGGCTGAGGCCCAGGAACCTGGATTTTCCACCAGCTGGGGTTTGATCCTCCAACGTGTCAGGCTCCAGGAGTCTTGGGGGCTTCTGGCATGCCTCATGGAGGTAAACGTTCCTTGAATTGCTTGCCGGGCCACCCCCAGCCCCAGGACACCAGGGCACCAGGACACCAGGGGACACTTACACACATGCTGGCTTGTCCTCCTGCACCAAAAACCTGCAGGTTCCATGGAAGCAGAACTGACTGTGGGAATCCGGGCAGTCATTAAAATAGGACACCACAGCTGCGGCCATGGGTGGATTCGCTGGGGAGAGAAAAGACATTTGGCTCAGATGCACAGTACCAGAAGACACACCTGCTGGCCCCCACTGGTCGGGGGGCAGAGCCCTGATGGCTGGGATTTGTGGTCCCTGCCAGCATCCCCTCCACAGCTCTCACTCACTCTCTACCGGCCAGCCCGGGACCAGGGCCTCCTACATCGTGTACTTGCCAACAGGGCTATATCTATTTGTTTATCGTTGTAGAAAACAAAACAACCTCTCTGCAAGATTCCACGTGAGTCAGAGACACCGGAGACGTTTTACTGTTTGAAGCCTACTACCCCAAAGCACAATAATTTTGCTTTTGCAAAGTGACAGTGACCATTTTTCAAAGACAGCCTTCATAAAAGTCTGTTTTAAATGTAAGAAACCAGAAGAGAGGTCCAAAAGGGTACCAGATAACCATTAAATCAATGCTTTTGCATTAATGATATAAAAAGATGTTCATGATACATTACTGGAAATTAGGTGCATTTCCAAGATGGTCTGTATAGTATGATTCTACTGAAACAAACATGAAGAAGTCTGGGATGGAGATACATGAAAATGGCAGCTGGGCTTCTCTGGGTGGTGGGCATGGCATGACCGTGCCATGAAGATGACTGAGGCACAGAAGTCCAAGTGGGAGCAGCACAGGCAGCAGTGGGAAAGCTCCGGGAGGCAGGAAAGAGAACAGAGTCGGGGGGCAGAGACCAGTTCTATTCACAGCCCTGGCACCCATAACTTTCAAGAGCCAGGGGTATTGCCAAACCTCTCAGGGTTTTCCTTCCTTGGCTTGCAGACAGGAATAAAAATAGCCAGCCAGGGGCACTTGTAAGGAAAAACACATGAACAGACCTGTCGACCAGCCCAAGGGGCATCACTTTGGATCTATTGAATTAGACTCCAATAGCCTCGTTTTGTCCAAACAACACCTGAGACACAGTTGGTAGCTATTTCAAGATGGCATGGTAGATGAGGTTTCCGCTGCTTCTTTCTTTAAAAAAATTTTTTTTCTTTATTTATTTTTAGAGGGGGGAGGGGGGGATGTATAGAAACATCGATGAGAGAGAAACATCGATTGGCCGCCTCCTGCATGCCCCCACTGGGGATCGGGCCCACAACCTGGGCATGTGCCCTGACCGGGAATCGAAGAGGTGACCTCTTGGTGCGTGGGGCGACACTCAACCACTGAGCCACACCGGCCGGGCTCCGTTGCTTCTTTCAAAACGTCCTCCTGTGCTTGTGTTCTGGGTATTTGGGAAGTGGGTCTTTCCCACTCATTTTTGGGAAAAAATGTTCTCGCAGCTCTTGCTCTTTGAGAAAAGGCACACCATTTCGTATTGCGGGGTTCCAGACCACCACCGAATATTGAACCCACGGCGCTGCCTTTCTGTTCATCAACCGCTTCTACAAGTATCCTAATTTTGGAAATCGCATAACCCCAGTGAAAAAAGCAGAGGCTACAACTACAACAGAATCCTTGAGGCAGAAGGCGCGAGAACACTTCGTAGTTATGAGCACGGGCTTTGGCGGCAGAGAGGCACGGGTCCGAATCCTGCCTCTGCCACCTGGAGGAAGTACTTAGACCTTTCTAGCCTGCGTGGGCCTCTGCGAGATGGGGAGTCCACCTGCCTCATGGGTGGCTCTGAGGCGGAGTGAGGCAACGCTTGATCGGCTCTGGACTCCACAAACTGCCTGCTCCATGTCACTCAGCTCCTCGCACTGCTGCCTCCAGCACTGACAACCCCCGGTGCTGATGGAGGCCCACATGTGATGAGACCACTCTAGTACACGATCTCCCCCTCCCTCCATAAACTCAGTATAGTGTGGCTAAACATCCAAGTGTCCCCGTTAGCCCTTAATGATAGCCACTTTCACACGCGAGGACAAACAGGAGCCCAAGGCCAGGTGGAGATACCCGCCTTTCTCCTCCCGGCTGCAGCCTGTCCCAGGACATGGGTCCAACTGCCTTGGCTGATCAGTTACCTGTGAGTCCCGCGCCTGGGTGGTTGATGAATAGGCTGGGTCACTCGCTGACAGCGGACCCTGGAAAGGTCTGCTGTAATTCACATAACTGGTTCCTCTGTGCTCACTGAACTTGTCATGGAGGGAACATGGCAAGATGAAAGGGCTAGAGACGAGTGGATCTGATTCGATTTAGACCCTGAAAAAGGCTTTTGATAAGCTCTACAAAAGGCTATTTAGACAACCACCTCCCAGCGGCCACAGGGAGGCCCTTGTCAGGGTTCAGAGCTGCGCTCTTCGAAGTGTGGTCTGTGGACCAGCAGCTTCTACTCCTGAAGCTTGCTAGGAAGCCCGGCTCCCGGGCCCACACCAGACCTGTTGAAGTAGGATCTTTGGGGCGGGGCCCCGGAATCTGTGTGATGTGCTCTCCAGATGATTTTTTAAGTCAGGTTTGAAATAGATATCATATACAGTACCGTTTGCCCTCCAGGAAACTCACTAATGTTGGAGACACAGGCTTGTATTACACAGGAAGCAACAACAACAAAAGGGTAGAGACAAAAGGCCTCTTAGAGATGAAAAATGACAGGGGTCCCGACAGGGATCCTATTTGGAGCCGATCATCTTACACCCGTTCAAACTCCTGTGTGGCGCTACAGCCTGAAACCCGCTGAAGTTCTTCCGTGGGACGTGTCAGGACAACGAATGCACTGAAAGAAAACCTCTGGAACTGTCTTTTGGGAACACTGCTCTCCCAAACTGATGAGGAGTAGACTCTGTCACCATCCTATGTATTTATGATATTTTGCCTCTTCTCATAAATGACTTGAAGAGGCTTTATAAAAATGGTGTCATAAAAAGAGGACACAGATGGGAATGGTGTGTGTGTGTGTGTGTGTGTGTGTGTGTGTGTGTGTATGAGAGAGATGCGGGGATGAGGAAATTCTGCCACAGTCACAGTGATGGCAGCTAACATGAGCTCATTTTGCTCTGCAGAGACCAGGCGAGGACGGGGGCTCCTAGTTCTCGACAATCTCCTCTGTCTGACACCACCAACGGTGCTGAGGGGACCAAGGGAGCCCGATGCTAGGTGATTATCACGATTACTTCATTTTTTAAATATTTTTTTCTGATCACAAAAGTGACACATCACTGTAGAAAAGCTGTTGTAAATGGTGATGTGGAATAAAAAAATCTTAGAGGATAAAATTCATCTTTAATCTACCATGTAGAACTATGTAAGTCCCCAATGCACGCACTCATGTCAACTGAACTGTTTCTATTCTGTTACATGTGTTTTTCTCCCCGGATAGAACCACAAACATCTTAAAAGTGAGTGGTTGGTGCAAGACTCTGCGAAGGGTGCAGTGCTGGCCTCTGGCCCCGAGAAGTTCAATGTGTGTAATTTGAGGGGTGGGTCCTGTTTCCAGTAACATATTCCGCAGCTTAGGGGGATGCGATTTGCATGTGAGCAGAGAACAGGGAGGAGACCAGCAACAGTTCCAAGGGGGAGCCACATGCTGGCCCTCTGCTCTGATCGTCACCTCAGGGTGAGCCAGCCACAGACAAGGGGTGGCATCGGGCTTGTCCACCCTTAGTGCACCTGGACAGCCTCTCAGACTAATGCACTTAAAAGCTCTGTGCAAAGCGCAAAGCACGCCACAATAAGAGGGGAAGCGATTGTTCTTATTTTGGGGCTTTTAAAGGTGTTTGTCTCAAATACCACCAGAATCAGCAAAAGAAACGCACACCACAGCATGGTCAGGTAAGGCAAACAAAACCGTCCCTACTGATGTTCCCATAAGCTTTGGCAAGTCCAGGGGGAAAGGGGCTCTGGGGAAGGTTGGGGAGGGGAGAAGAGGGGTTACCGCTTTCCGAGTGCCAGGCGCTGTCCTTACAGTGTCTCACGAAGCCGGGCAGGGTAGGTGCTCACAGCATGTGGAGGATTTGCTCAGTAATGTAGGTAAAAATGACCTTTACAAGGAAATCCCCCAATTCCCACCATCTCCCCAGAAAAGGACTCTTTCAGACTCTGTCTCTTTTTCCCTCCCACCTCCCTATATTTTCTCTACCTTCCTTCAACTCTCTCCCTCTTAATTTTCTTTCTCTTCTTTCTGAAAACTCAAGGAAATATCAGGTGAAGCAAGGAAAGGCCTAGACACTTAAAAGCGGGGAAAAAACCCTCACTTAGAACAGGAAGGCAGTGGAGGTCACCTGGGAAACTCCAAGGAGGTCCCCAGGAAGCCCAGACTGTTGGGAAGAGGGCTGGCCCCATTCCCCAGGGGACTGGACCCTGCGCTCGGCCCCTCCAGGCACAGAATCTGATTAGCACTCGGGGCTGATTGGAAAAGCAAATGTTCCGGTTTTCAGAACAGACTTCACGCTGAGCCCATCAGCAGGGGTTTCAAAGCTGCTCAGTTCCTATTGCTCTGAAATTTACCAGAGGCCTCGAACATGTTAACCAAACTCAGGTCTTGTAGACACCACTGTTCTCCCGGGAGGCCATGAAAGCTTTGCCCGGAGACCTAGGACTCACTAATAGGGCCTGGAGCCCAGCTTCACTCATGGAAAGAGAGTCTGGAAGAGCAATCTAGGGGCGCAGAAACCACCGACTCAATTCACAGGAGGGGTCTCTCCCGTTCAGAAGGGCTGGGGAGGCAGCCATCTGCACAGCTCCTTCGGACAGCCTAGCATCCCGGGGACAGATTCCACGTCACCAAGTACAATCACCCCCTTGCGAAGCAGCCCTGACTGGACTTTCTGCTGGGCTGGTGGAGGGAGAGGCTCCTCACTCTCTTCTCCAGATGTCAGAAGTTGCAAACACATTCGCCCGTTAGGAAGCTTACATCATTTATAGCCGTTTCATTACTTCCTCAAATATCATGGCGAACTTTCTGAGAATTTTCTGACAATTTAATAACGACGCATGGCTTTGTAATAGAAACTTTCAGCCAAGGGTTTTGACCTGGGACTAACTATTTTCTTTCTTAGACGCTACAACGGCAAAGCCAACTAATGCGTTTGGAATGTCTAGGAGAAAAGGGAGCAGATTAATTGAACCAAGATGGGAGTCAGCAAGCAGCCCCTGGTGACATTGGGGGAGTGTAGACAGCTGACATCCACGGTCTGATGCTCCAGGTACCAAGGCCTCCATTCTACCACAGGGCCGGGCTAGAATCACACTTGGGTTTAGGCTCAGTTCTGGGATGGGAACGGCTCCCTTCAGGCCACCAGTGGCTCATTTTACAGGGATGGAACTCCAAGCCACACGAGACAAGGTACAAATCTCTACAGTTAGCCACGGGTGAAGGAAAGGCTGGTACAGTGGGACTAACACCAGGGTGGTGGAAGGGCTAAGCCAGGACGTGGAGAAATCAATGGTATGGAACACGGGAGCCCCTCCAGATAGAAACTAGCGAGCAGGTGCCCTGGTCCCCGGGCATTTGGGAGGGGGGTGACAATGAGAACTCTGAGAAGTTTTAGAGATGATCCCGAAGAGGAAGAGCACTGTTAGGACCAAGTGTGGCAGCATCACTGACGGTTGCCACGGAGAGCAATGCCTGTCGAGGGAGCTAATCAATCAGGGCATTTCCCGAGGCTGTGAGAGGGCAGAGAGCAGGGGGCAGTTTTCAAATGAGCAGTGGAAGTCACAGAGTATGGAAAAGTCGTCCCAGTGACATCTATAGCAGAAGCGGGAAACTCCTCTCATTCTCCAGGACGACCGACCAACAAGGAGGACTTGGTTTTGCTGTTTTGGGGATGGGTGTGCAGTGGTGGAATGAGATAAATATAATCACCTCAGCTCATGCACTCTTAAACCAAGAACAGCGAGTACTTTAAAAAGAATAGATATAAAGCAATCTGAAAACAGTTTGGCTTCACAGCACCGTCACGTAAGAGAGAAGGGCCATTCATTTTCGTTAAGCAACGAAAGAAAAGTACTCACTGAAGTAGCGCTGCAACCATTCCTGCCATCCCCCTTGATGGGGGCGGGGAGGGTAGTGCCATTTTTGTTACTACCGTCCTCCACCCCAAGATTCTCAGTTTCCTGAGGGTACCCCTATACTTCCAAAGTACATAGTTTTCCTATAACCTCATCCCTGAACACAGAGTACTAATTCTTCAGCAATCTTTTCCGACTCTGGCTAATTCTGACCCTATTTGACCTTAACCTTTCCTTGATCTTAAACTGGCTTTAGACCCTACCCGCCCCTCTACCCGCACTATGGCATCGATACTCTGTTATTTCATTAAACCTCTAACCACCCTATGGGGCAAACACCAGTCTCTATTTTTCAGGTGAGAAAACAAAACTAAAGCTTAGATAACCTTGCCAACAGACATGTAGCTAGAAAGTACTAGAATTGGAATTTTATCTCAGTTCTCTCTGATTTTTTTAAAAAAATATTTTTTCTTTATTGATTTTAATTATTCAAAAATTTTTTAACTTTATTGTTTTTAGAGAGAGAGGAAGGGAGAGGGAGAGAGATAGAAACATCGATGAGAGAGAACATAAACTGGCTGCCTCTGCATGCCCCCACTGGGGATTTGGCCCACAACCTGGGCATGTGCCCTGACCGGGAATCAAACTGGTGACCTCCTGGTGCATCGGTCAATGCTCAACCACTGAGTCACACCGGCTGGGCAGTTCTCTCTGATTTTAAGAGAATCAAGAGCTGTAGAAAATTAGGATGCTATTCAAGCCCTGGAAGACAAGTGATGGGAAGGCATGTAATCAAAATCTACAAATCATGTGGCAGTGAGGAAGGGGGGAATACTTGTTAGGCCGCTCCCAGTAATCAGAAAGGGGCACTTTTAGGAGAAACAGAGGAAGTATCACTTTGTCTGGGGGAGAGGTGGGGAACTGTACATATGGAACTTATTATTCCACAAGGGAGCAGTGGCTGCAAAACATAAATAGATGACAGAGAGATTACATCTATGGATGATGGTTAATTGAGGTGTAGTTGGAAGTAGGGTGGGGGCTGGTTCATAGGCTGCTACGAGGCTGCCTCACAAAGTCTGCCCCAGCAGAGCCCCAACCTCTGGGCTACAGGGCACTCGTGTCCAAGAGACTGGGAGCTTCTGGCTCCCAGCAGTGCTCAAATGGACTCTTGAATTGCTTTTGCAGCACTAAACAAGATGCTGGGGGTTACCTAAGGGGACATCTGAGTTAATTTAATTCCTTCTGCTCATTTCTCTTTGGATAAAACCCAAAGGGGCATCAGATGTTAGGCAACCAAATTGAAAGAAAGGTATCGGTAAAGAGGCAGACAACATCTTTTCTCCTTTCCCACAAAGGTACTGGTTATTAGTGACCGAGCATGTGTGTGTGTGATGGGGAAATAGGTACACATTCAGAGAGAAAGTCACCGGTGGTATTTGACCCCAATGGGGTTCATCCTGCTTGTGCTTATTTCGAGGGCAAAGACAGAATGTACATCAATTTTGGTACCTTTTTCTAGTCCCACGAGAAGAGAATCCGATAACACGAACACAGAAATACTTTGCTGGGTTCATCTCCACCTAAAGTACTTACGTGTTTTTAACCCAATGTGGATTTTCTGAGGTTCTATGCTGCTGCTGCTGACTATTATTATTAATAGTAGCTACTATTAATACATTGTCTACTAACTGCAAGCACCGTGCCTAGCGTTTTATTCAGAGAATTCCACTGAATCCTCACAAAACCTTGTGAGGTCGTCATTACCATCCTAGTCTTACAGATGAGGAAAGTGAAGCCATAGGAGGTTAAGGCTGCTCAGTGTTGCTACGTTAGTAAATGGCAGAACCGAAACCAGAACTCATGATTGGCTGTCTCTAAAGACCTTGCTCTTTTTCACACATCACATTGTCCCCTCAGAGGGGGGGTGTGAGTGTGTGTGTATCAGAGAGAATATGAACGAATGAGCTGAGGGTTAAGAAATCCTTATGAGCTCCTTCCACAGTTAAGACAACTCTTTCATTTGACAAGTAAACAAATCAGAAGTTACCAGGAAATTCTTGGCTATTTTAGCAGTAAGGGCTAAAAGTCCTAAGGCAAAATGGCTTTAATTAGTAGAGACTTTAGAAACCAAAAATAAAATCGCAGTGAAATCATGTGAAGTATGGGATGAAACCAGAGTTTGGGCATATTCATCTAGAGACGCAAAGCATACATATTTCAACTTGGCTTCTTCCCTGCACCCAGCTCCCACCAGTAACACCACTTCCTCCCCCAAAGGGCATGAGGAAGGGAGGGGTAGGGGTGGAATACCCCAAATAGCCCCCAAACTGCATTCTAGATCCATTATGGGTTAAAATAGGATGGAAATAGAAGGGAAATGCACCAGTCACAGGTGATTGCCTCCTCCCCAATGAGCTCCTCTTCCTTCTCACAAACCCATTCTCCAGCCCCCAGGTTGCTCCTTCTATCCCTGCCTTGGCCTTAGTAATTTTAAGAAAAAGAAAGAAAATTGCAGGTCATGATTTTGCTTTGAAGACTGAAAGCCAAACCCTTTCTCTCTTTTACTGTTTAATAATTGCATTTCAAAGAGATAGGTCGTTTCTTTCTTTCATATCTTCAAACCAGAAAGCCCCTTATTCTAATTACGTCCTCTTGGGTGTCAACCAGCATTTTGAAAATAATTCACTTCAAATTTCCATTTACAAAGTAAACAGGGATATCTATGTCTGGCTCTCATCAGCCAGTGCTGAAGCAGAACGTGAACGGCCCTGGGAACTGGAGCCAAGTCCTGCTGGATGGGGAATTCTGTTCTGGCTTTGTTGGGGGAAGAACCCCGTTGGAGCCCAGGGCTACCTGGCTTTGCAGACTCTGTGTGTCTCTGTTCTTTTTTTTTTTTATTAATTTAAAAGTTGTTAGGTAAAGTTGTTGGCAGGAAACCCTCAATTTACCCTTAGGAAAAAATGCTTCCTCTTGTTGAGTCTTTGAAGCATAATCCCTTCAGATGCTCTGCACTGAATACATGTGAGCACTACTGGGACAATTGTTTTTCTAGAACATTTCCATGCCCTCAGAACTTTTGACAGATGCCTTTTTCATTTATGGTCTGCAGATGCAGTCTGGGTGGACGAAGGATACTCTTCATTTTAAGCAAGGAAACCCAGGCATCCAGAGGTAAATTTATGGCAAAGTTAAAAACATCGATGTGAATTTGTGACTGGGACTTTGTCCTATGACAAAAACGTGACTCTTCCTTTTTCATCTGAGTTTTATACCGATGATTTTTGGTTGCCCTTAGATAAAAGCCCTTCAATCAAGATTATCTTCCAGAAGAGAAATGTCGAGATGTTAAGAGTGGGGTGGAGTTATGAGCAACCATTTTTTCTTTTATAATTTTCCAAATGTTATAAAATTAACATTTTAGAGTTTGAAAATAAATATTATTGAAAATTAAAACCCCACAACCTTATAAACATGACTAACGTTTAAACAACTTCTATTTTTTATTGTTTTACTCATAGATTGAACTGTAGTTTTACAGAGGACTGGTCTTTTAGGAATCCAGATGGGAATCTGCATAAGATAAATCACGTTACTGTCTTGTCTTCGTTTGTAATGATGATGATGATGCAAGAAGTTACTGGCCACATGAAAAGATTCATTAACAAGGACATTCTTGAGGAATTCCAACAGCTTTCTCTACTCCTAAGAAATGGGGGAAGTTGTTGGATCATCTCTAATTTGCGTCTTTAAGATGCTGACATTGCATCTATGAAATGATAGCAGGGAGCTATAAGTAAGAAGCAGCTGCAAAGAGATGAAAAAATATGGCAACCAATTTTGAATTCGCAATGGACTGAGGCGCAACAGATTGGATATGATAGTAAATCAAATCAGTGAAGTGAAAAAAAGAAAAAAAAAATGACTTGGGAAATTTCTCCCAGAACTCAGAAAGACACAAAGACAAAAACAATGAGGACAAAAAAAGAAATCTGAAAAACAGAACTAAATGGTCCAATGTACAGATAATAATAATGCCAAAAGAAGAAAAGAAAGCAAACTGAGGTTGACATTGTTATCAAAGAAATAATTAAAGAACTTTCTTAAGCTGAAAAAGACTCATCCTTCAGGCTGAAACCATTAACTTTCAATGTAACTTGACAGGTTTTCATTATAAAGAAAAAGCCTTTCATCCAGGTGAAAATAAAAGCAGAAGTCTGTGATGGGAGGCCTAGGATAACCTAAATGTGTCAAGCACAGTGGGGAGTCAGGTAGGTTCCATCAGAGTTTGTGTGGCCCTGTTCAGTATTTTGGGCCCAGATAGAAATAGAAAAGAAAAAGTTTAAATATACTGACTTTAAGTAGCTGAGGAATCTTTTTGGTAGAATCAGGAGACAGAGCTAGTACACAGAGGATTTTATCTTTGGACCAGAAGGTATTTTTTTTCCTTCCCTTGTTTGCTAGGGACCCATGCCGTGTCAGAAATAAGCTGACCGAGTTCATCCCTCAATGCAGCCCTGACTGGTGTCTTTCCCTGGGGCATTGATAGGATCCAGATATACCTCCCTTAGTCCACTGCCACATGGCCTGCACTCACCCCCATCCTCTGGCCTTCCAAGTTTGGGCTGTTGGTGTGTTCCTGCTCATGACAATCCCTTCGCCTCCTAGAGGACTGGCTGCTGTATTGGGACAGGGTGAATCCAGTGGCAGAAATTCTTCGGAGCTTGTAGTACTGAGACAAGATCAGAAATAGTTTCATAGTCTACTGGTCGCTCATTTCAACGAGCGTCCAAGGGCAGATGGGAGAAAGGAGGAGTAAAAGCGGTTTGCTCGAGTCTCGCTTCATGTTCCTGGGAGAACCTCATTCTCTTCTAGATACTTCCTACATTATATGTCTTCAGGACCAATATCACAGCACCTCACCACATCCACCAACCATTTCAAAAGTTTCCCCTTGGCTGTTTTAAACACGAGTGCATTCTCAGTTCTCCACGTGGGAATCCCCAGCAAAGTGTCAGCAGTCCTTCAGCGTGCTCAAATTGTAGGGTGGTTTCCCCAGCGGATGTCTGAGCCTTACCGGGTCGACATCCCCTCATCCCTCTCTCCAAGGGCTGCTGAGATTCCCACAGGGAAAACTTAGTGCCCCCCTTCCTGCTCCCTCCATGATCTAAAGCAGTGGTTCTCCACCTTCCTAATGCCCTGACCCTTCAATACAGTTCCTCATGCTGTATGTGGGCGTATCTGCATGTGGGCGGGCCCGCCTGGAGACGCATAGAGGAGCGGTGTCTCGGTTCCTAAGACCATCGGAAATATGTGTTTTCCGATGGTCTTAGACGACCCCTGTGAAAGGGTCATTCGACCCCCAAAGGGGTCACGACCCACAGGTTGAGAACCGCTGAGGGCTTTGCCTGGTTTAAACCCCACGGGCTAAGTGTAAGCCAACTATGTCAGAACTTTGTTCTGAAAAGGAGAACTATTACAGGATTCCAAAAACATCGAGGTCATTTTACCTCTAATACTTTCTCCAAGCCATACTGGTTCAGGAATAAAGACCTCATATTTTGCTGAAATATTTCTTTTCCATCAAAAGTGAAATATTAATATGTAAATTGAGCCCTAAAGAAATCTCTGCCGACTGGCTTGAATTCTATTTTTGGAAGCCACACAGAATAAGTCTCCTTTGTCTATACAATAGTCCTTTAATGTATCTGCAGTCAGCCACCACATCTCTGAGTCTCTGCGGGATAACCTCCCTGGCAGAGCCAGCCTCCGAGATGGCTCCCAGTGAGCCCCACCTCCCGGTATCCAGGCCTTGTGATGGCCCCGCCCACACTGTCTCAGGGTTGGTCGGAGTGACTGATAGAATATGAATGGTATGTGGTTCCAGAGGCTAGGTCGCAAAAGGCACTGCAACTTCTGCCTTGCTTGCTCTCTTAGATCACTCCCTCTGGGGGAAGCTAGTTGCCAGGTCATCAGGACACTCGATGGGAGAGGTCCATGTGGCAAGAAACTGAGGCCTCCAGCCAAAAGTTATGTGCGTGAGCCATTATCTGGTCCCTAGTAAAGACTTGAGATGACACTGCAGACCCAGTTGACATCTTGACAGCAACCTCTATGACAGACCCTGAACCAGACCTCTCAGCTAAGCTGCTTCTGAATCCCTGACTCTCAGAATATATGTGAGATAAATTCTTATTCATTTAAGATGCTAAATTTGGAGTAATTTGTTACATAGCAATTAAAAACAATATGCACTCCAAGGTCCTTTAAAAGCTCTTTAAGCAATAAAGGCTAAAAGTTTTTTTTTTTTTTTTTTACCTGAGGAAAGATTGTGACTTTTTTAGTGACTTTCTTAAAATAGTCCACTAGAGCGTTACAGTGACAACACCAGTAACAAAACGTTGACCAAATGCTTTAGGAGTTGGCCTCTGTGCTAAGTTTAACACGTGCCATCTAAATTAACTCTTATAAAATCCCTATGACATAGTTCTATTATTCTACCCATTTTACCGATGAGGAAGACAGGTATAGAGAGGTTTAGGGCCTTGCCCAAAGGCCCAGCACTAGAAAGAGGCAGAAGGGAAATCCAAAAATGGGCAGCGTGATCTCAGAGCCCACAGTAAAGCTCTGGCTATGGAAACCGAGTACAGTAGGAATTCCATCTCCATGACCTGATTTCTACACTACTGTAAATTCTCCATCAAATTTCTAGCAGTTCTGGAATGCTGTTGGATTATATAAGCTTGTGGTCAACTTTGGCCTCTAGCTTTTCTCTACATAAACTGTTGTCAACCTCGGCCTCATATCCTTCCTAATTAAATCATTATTCTTAACCTAGATACTGTTCATGTATCATTGTTCAATTTAATCTGGTTGGTTGGCTTTGATACATCATTCTAGCTCGATACTTTATTTTCCCTCCTTTTGAGTATTCTATCACTCAATAACACTTCAGCTATCATTCTGGGCTTCGTGTCACCTCCACATTTCATAAATCTATATATATCTTTCTTCAGTTTGCTCATAAAATTCTCAAGAGGAAAGGAGGACAGATCCCACTGGCACACCCGACAGGCCCCTGCTCAGGTCAATGTGAATACATCAGTGACTATTTTCTGGGGATGCCCCGGTTAAAAACTTCCTGCCCTTCCCCAAAGCTCTCAGGTGAACCTGCATAAGGTATGCCTGGGATTGTTCATTTAAGGTCACTGTTGTTCTAGTTCACTGACCAGCCATTGTTTTAACTCCCATGTCTCCATTTTGCTTTACTGAATACTTGGATTTTGTCATGTGCCTTCCTGTAGTATCTTGATAGCATCACCCTGGCAGCATTTTCCTTATCAGTCCTCTAACACTAAAAAGAAATAAGGTTAGTCTGCTGTGACTCATTTTGGTGAATTCACTCAGGGGCCCAAGTAGTCATTCTCTATCTGCTGTACTAATTTGGTTTAGAGTTTTTTGGGGGGTATCATCGAGTTTCATCTATATTCTAAAGAATCTTCAGGTGTGTTTTCCTCATTTAAAGTCAGAAACATATTTGTTTATTTCCACTCTCTGAGCATTTTTTATATTTGCTATTATTTCTTAAGAATTATCAACAAGGATGGAAAGTTTTTTTTTTTTTTGCTACAGGCTTCCTTAGACTACCGCATTGTAATTCATCTGCACCCTTGAAAATAAATTCATTTATGGCATTAGGTGGTCTTTTACTAGGATCCTTGCTTGCCCTTCTATTTTTTATTTATTCTGTTGGTTTTATTTCCTCTAGTTTGAAGATCTCTTTTGACAGAAAATATGAAAACAAAACCATAGTACTAGTTTTTTCCTGGTTCTGCACTAATAGTATTACATCTGTCCCAAGGAATGAACTCATTCCTTCCTTTTTTACTTGTCTGTTCCCAAATATAGCTTTAAAAAGCCGTGTGTGTGTGTGTGTGTGTGTGTGTGTGTGTGTGTGGTCAATAGCCATGCGGGCAATCCTCTTTTTCTTCTGTCCTTTGGTTTTCCTGACATCTCTAAACACCTGTCAGCCCGCAGAGCAACACCTGCTCCCAAGGAGGCACCAACCTGCTTGTTCACTCAACAAAGTGCCATTCAGTACGGTTGTTCTACCTCTTGGGACATGTCTTTCTTCTGATCTTCTCTGCACAACTTACTAAACGGTACACCAGAGAACTCCCTCTACAGATGCACTTGGGTCTTCTTTAAATGTTTACTCTCTGTCTTCCTCATGCACCCTCTGACTACAGATTCGGAACCAAATTCGTAGCCTTCCAACCTCCCCAGGCCATAATCCTTTTCAGAATCCTACTCATGGGATCACATCTGGTGTTTCTCTGAACTTTTGTAGACTCTGCTTTTCTGAAGTTGAACTATGCCTAGCGTTTCCTTCTTTCACTGTTCCAAACTTCAAAGCGACACCTGTTATGAAGACTGCATTAAAAAAAGCAGGTGTCCCTGTGGCCTCCTCTACCTCTGAGTAATACCACAGCCAACAGGTATGTAAAGAATTTTTTAGGTGTTTAATTTGTGGCATGCTAAGATTTCCAGAAAAGGTACCAATCTGACACTTGCTGTCAAACCACATTCTATCCTTATGACTACTTTGTAATCAGGATCCAGACAGTATTAATTACTTGGATAAACCATCTATCCACAGAATTGATCCAGGATAATATTACTTTTGATATTTCTCTTTTTCATCTTGAATCCAACATCCACATCTGTGTTTAGCTTGTGCTCAATAGTTTTGGGCTGCCTGGCAAACATTTCTGCCCCTCCTAAGAGCAACCAGATTTTAAAATTTGAATGACCTTTCCACCATGGGTTTCCACTGGTTTACAGCCACAATCAGATGCCCCACCCTCCCTTATCCGTCCTCTCTCCTTAAAGTTTGACTCTTGAGAAGACAAAGAGATAATGTGGGTAGAGTTCATGCATGACCACTGTGGCATGGTGAGCACAGTTCCTGTTCTGAATTGGATTCTGTAATTCCCATTTCCTCACTCCCTGGAGCCACCTTGGTTACTGTTCATTTCCAAGTGCGATCCTTCAGCTCTGTTGCTAATTTTGTGGGCTGCCAACGGCTTCCAACAAGGTTGCTTTTATTTAAGTTAGCCCGATACAATCAAAGAACCCTCGTTAATGTACTCCAGAACAAGGCCTATTCTCCCAACGACTTATCCCAGTGATGCTCCTTCCCACCAACTCTCCAAAGCCCACAGAGTCTTGGAATCGCCCATTCAGCTCAATGGACTCATCCTCATCCATTTATTTCAGTTTTTCAAAAACATTTCCTTAACAAGCCCACAAGGCATAAACTGGATTAAAATGTTCAAGTTTAATCTACTCACTGCCCCCAATGTGAGCTCAAAATCTATAGTTACCAAAAGTCTTAAGTATTGTTTATAGTAATGCTGTGCTTTGCATTATTCCTGTTCTTTCTTAACTCAAGTTCTTCCTTCCTAAATCAATAAACGTAACTTCATGGCTTTCTTTAATGGTTTGTGAAATTGAAAGACAAATTCAGTATCGTAACAGAACTGAGAATCAATCCAAAAGGGCTGAATGCTGCTTAGTTTTCAAACCACACTTGCCACTCTCCACAGCATCTGGCTTTATAGTCGTTTTGTTGTTGTTGTTGTTTTGAGTCTTTACCTTTCTCTCCCCCAAAGTTCTGGTGTTAAGGACATACTGATCAGCTGGGTGGCTCTCTGACCAAACATGTCCTTACTTTCCTGTCTTTACATGCTATAGTCCATCTCTTGCTAAAATCTTTACAGGCCATGGTCATAGTTATATATATAATGTTTACATAGGCAGCAGCCCCATATTGGTGTCTGTCTTGGCCATTCGTCATGTCTCAGAAAGATGGTCAAGAAAAACCAGATACCTACTAACTACCTGCATCAGAGTCGACCTCATACCCTTTAACAAGAAGTCACAATTCACAACCATGTTGTCTCCTCCTGGAATTGAGGACTCTGGGGATCTTCTACTCCCTCAGGTGTCAAACAGATGGCATTTGAAAGGCAAAAGCTCACAGAGAAAAAAGCCTCCTAATTAGTGTGTCCTGAATGAATTTTTCCTAGCCTGCAAAGTCAGGAAGCCATTGCTTTCTACTACCCACTGAAGTAGATCTTTTTTGCACGTACCCATTTTTGAGATATTTCCTGCAAATGGAGAAGGTCTACATTTTGCCTTCAGACAACACAGCAAAAACAATGCCCTCTGTAGACCTAGATGGTGAAGCAATGAACATTCAGATCTATTCCACTGAGGCCCTTATGGGAAGGAGGACCCAGGGAGTAAGGGCAGAACATTTCACTTCCTTTGATCCTTGTTTGGGCACCTCTAGGGTACACTTCTATGGTGGCACCAGACCCCAACCACAAGCACCTAAGTGGTCTCTCAAAATCATCTGAGTAAATCCAACCCAGATCCTTACAACTATACCCTCTGCCTTTCTTTTTTTTTTTTTCCACTTTAATAACTTTTGAAATTGCAAAAGTAGCATATGTTCAAGGCAGAACACTTGAGAGAACAGAAAAGTACCAAGAAAGAAACAAACCTAAGTTGCCTGTAAGCCCATCACTCATTGACAACTACTGTTAGCACTTTGGAGTATAGCCTTTATTCTGTGCCCCTACTCTGTCCCCAACAGGAATAAAATGACACTATCATGAACCTGTCCTCAACTCAGGAAGTGTTATAGGACAAGGTCATCTTCAATAGCTGCTGTTTCTACTGATACCTTTTCCTTCCCCAATTTCTTCTTGTTGGACAACATCTCACTCTTGTAAATAATACAGAACTGAATATCTTTCTACATAGATCTTTGTTTATGTACATTTATGATTGTCTTCCTGGGAGCAGAATGAGTGAGACAAAGGAATGTTCATTTCTAAGATTTCTGAGACATACTGTGAAGCTGCGTGCTAGGACATTCACAACAATTTATACTCCCATAAGGAGGAGACGAATGTTTCTTCACAGCCTTCCCAGCACTGGGTATTATCTTTCCTTTCCCTCTTTGCCAATTTCATGGAGGTATAGGTAGGTATATTAATTTGCATTTTCGTGATTACTTATGATGTCAAATGTTTTCTCATATGATTATTAGCACTTGTATTTCAACTTCGGTCAACTAGCTGCTTATATCTTTTGCCCATTTTTCTATTGATAGGTTCTTTCTTGTTTATTTGTAAGAGATCTTTAAAATAATAAGAGCTAAATAATAATAAATAATAATTATATATATAAAATAATCTGTGGTTTATATCTTCATTTTGTTTATTCAGAAGTCACACCTCAGCGTTATGGTTAGAGGCCTTCCCTTAAGATTATATAAACATTTACTTATGTTCCCTTCTACTACTTTATTGTTTACATTTAATCTTAAGCCATCTATAATTTATTTTAATGCACAGTGTTTACTTTATTATTTTCTAAACAGCCAACCAGTTATCTCAACATCATTTTTCGAATAGTGCATTATTTCCCTATTAATTTGAAATAGTATCTCCATTATATACTAACGTACTTATTTTGTGGTCTTTCTGTTTAGTTCCATTTAGATTCTGTCTATTTCTATATCAGTACCAAACATTTTATTTACTGTAACCTGGTCATCTGGCTTAATGTCTGGTAGCACATATTTGTCATTCTCCCTTGCCCCACCCTTCATTTTTAAAAAATAGAATGCTCTTATCTGTTTATTTTTTCCAGATGAACTTTAGACTCATTTATAAGTTCTCTCCTGATATCCAACTCTTTTGGAGAGTGACTTTATAAATTAAACTACAGATAACAGGCCCATCTGCAGATGAAGTTTTCCTCGTCACAAACACGCTCTGCTTTCCCATTTATTCAGATCTCCTTTGTGCATCGCAGTCAAGTTCCAGGAACTCCCGTGTGCAGTGATTGCTGGACTTACTGTTTCTTGTAATGCCCTTGGCTTAGTGCTAACCATCCCTGACAGGCTCTGCAAAGGCCTCTGCCACACCGGCTTCTGCAGCAGCATGCACTGGAGGCTGCAAGGGTGTGCAGGGCTGCAAGGGTGTGCAGGGCTGCAAGGCTGGCAACGCAAGACACTCCGACTTGGCAGCCTGGGTCCTGGTGGTGGCTGGGACACCCACTTTTGATGACTTTGGTCAAGTCACTCCCTTGCCTGGGTCTCAGTTTACTCCTCTATAAAATGGGTTCCCCCTAGATAGCCAAGGTTCCTTTTCTATTAAAATTCTCCTTCTATCAAAAGTGAGATGGTGGATGGGAGAGCCCTTGGAGGAGGATGGAATCCCACAGAAATTCACATGTAATGCCTATTATTAATGGTATGCTTGGATGCTGACGGAGGAAAGAATAAAGGGGTGATTGTCTAAATGTGGCTAGTTTAACCTGAGAAAACTTGTTGGAGAAGGTGAGCTTGAATGTGGGATCTTGAAAGTCACAGCAAACAGGTGGAGTCAGTGCCCCCAGTGCGGAATATTGGTGCACGGGGCCAGGTGGTGGGGGTGGGCGGCAGTAGGTCTCATTCAACTGGAGAGCGGGAAGCATGGTAGACTCTTGACTAGAGAGCAGCCACACAGGACAGTGGAGTTGGAGTCAGTTTTTATGTATGTTTCTTTTAGCTCAGTCTTGGGTGGCAGTTCTATAGAATTCACCCACTCTACACAGAGAGGGCCCAGTGCAGAATGTGCAGCCCAGTCCTAAGATTTCCTTGGTCCAGTGATGGTCAACGAATCCAGGTAAATTAACGTAGGGGTCTTGGCCCCGAATCAGACCTTTCCAGGAGCTGAGAGGACATGGGGAGCACAGAGCAAGATGCTCTCTCCTGGCCCAGGAGACAGGATGGGGCACGGAGACCTTTCAGGGAGTGCTCAGAATGGGAGGCATGGGCAGGAGCTGCCCCTTCATTCCACACCCTGGCCCCGGAGTGAGGCTCAGACAGGCTGTGTCCCCGGAGCTATGCCTGTGTGGCCAGGGCCCTGTCACCCTCGTGGGCACGGGCGTCCCGGTGCTCTGCACAGCCTGCCTCCCTTGGCAGGTGAGCGCCTTCTCCCACCAGCTGCTGGAGACGTGGGCGTTGGAATGCTGCTCCCAGGCACCCTGGTCTCCCTCAACCTGGCGCTTCACACACCCATTCCTTAACCTCATTCTCTGCCCATTTCATTCCTCTTCCCACGCAGTGTTTACTAAAATCTCTCTTCCCCATCAGACGAAGCACGAGACCAGGGTTCCCTGGACTGCCTGGGGAATGTTCCCACAACCAGGCGAGCCGCCAGAGCACAGAACACTGGGTACCACCCACTCCAGGGGGAAGGACCCCAATCTCCACCTCAGGGGTGATGGATGTCCTCAAGGAAGAGAAAACCATCAGGCAACGTCTGAGAAAGAGGGGCTTCTCCTTTGGGGTTTGCAAATAATAATAATAACGAATAATAATACTAAAACCTTATAGGGAAAGGAAGATAAAGAACTCCAGTAGCTTTGCTGTTTACAAAGCCAGGGACAGGAGTCAAGGGATAAATGAGAACCTGTGCATCATTTTATAATCACAGTGTCTACAACCTAGTGGCTTAGCTACAGTACACGTTTTCCTCTCTCACCTAAGATCTTGCTGCTCAAAGTACGGTCCACAGAGCAGCAGCGTTGGCACTGCCCACGAGCTGGTCAGGGAGGCAGAATGTCAGACCCTACCCCAGAGCTGCTGAATCAGAATCTGCATTGGAAGCAGCCCCCGCCCCCAGGTTGTGAGCACATCACAGTTCAGAAGTGCTGCTCTGGTCCAGTGTTTCTCCACCTGGCTGCACATGGGGTCTCCCTGGAAAAGCACCCAGGCCTGGGTCCAACCCCCAGAGATGATGATTTAATTGGTGCGCAGCTGAGACAATGGGATTTTAAAAGACTCCCCTGGTGTCTATTATGCAGCAAAGTTTGAGAACCACTGGTTTAGTATACACATAAATAGATTAAAAGAAAAAAATTAAGAAATTCCTTCCTGGCCTGGCTGGTGGATTGAGTGTCAAACCATGGACTGAGAGGTCCTGGTTCGATTCCTGGTCAGGGCATATGCCCGGGTTTCTGGCTCGATCCCCAGTAAGGGGCATGCAGGAGGCAGCCGATTGATGTTTCTCTCTCACATTGATGTTTCTATCTCTCTCTCCCTTCCTCTATCTCTAAATAATCAGTAAAAATATTCCTTCCTGGACTATAAATGGACTCGTAGAAATTTTTGCAAACAACTGAGCAAAATTCCTTGAGAAGAAATTCAACACAGAATCACCTATTTGATATGCCTTTACCATATAGCATCAAAAATGATGTACTTAGAAAGAGAAAAATTTAAAAAGGTTGTCCTACCCTTCAGTGAAAAGATAACACTTCCTCTCTCCCATCTTCTTCCTGTCTTGTCACTAATAAATAAAAACACCCTCCTCATATAACAATTTTCAAACCATGGCAAGTGGGAATATTTTTGTGCTTCAGTCTTATCCGAACAATTTTATTTTTGCATTGCAAATGTCAGGATTGATAATGCACTTTGCGCTACGGTTACATGAGAACAGTGGACGTTCTTGTGTTCATTTGGGAATACAGAGTTTCCTTTTACTCACATAGTCCTTTAATGTAGTTGGACATCAATCTTTCTAGCCTAGAAAGGAGGTTTTATTTCACTGCCAGGGAACAGAACTTCCAAAAAACACAAATGTCTTTCAGCATCATGTTGAGTAAATAATCAAGGGGGTATGAATGGGTCTCTCTCTGACTTCCTGCCTTACTTTTGCTTTAAACTCATAGGTGAGCTATGAACAGACATCTGCCCTAACGTTCCAGCCACCTAGGCAGCGCGTCAGCCCCAAAGCCAAGTGGAGGCTCCCGGGGCTTCCCGTGCTCTGAACGGTTACCTGGCCCGGGAGCACGCCAGCACAATGCGCAGACATGTCTGGGTAGCAGTGAGCGCCTTTCCTTTCAGTTCAAACCATTCAATTCAAGCCATTCATAAAAGTGACTCCTGGCTCAGGTTTCCCCAATCGTATCAGGTTTTACCTATGACATGATCATATTCAGTGGGAACTGAGAGTGGAAAAAACGGTTCGTATTCAGTATTCCAAGCCCAGGGGCAGACAGAGTTGACATACCCACCCATCCACTTTTAATTTAACTCCTCAGGAAGGCACTGTCAGCTCCCAGGGTCCCACCGGCAAGTTCTCTGAGAGTGGGGCTGAGGACAAGGACCACCCGCCGCTGGGTGGGGCTTCTCCCAGGTAGGCAGTGTCAGGAGTGGGGTTGGAATGGAGTCCCCCCCACCCCAGGACAAACCCACGTTGAGGCAGGGAACATTGAGGTGGCAGGAGGTGGGCCGGGGCGGTGGCTCCCAGTTCCGTAGTGTGCAGGGGACCAACAAACCTCCAGACCTAAACCACACTTTCCAGCTTGGGATGAGATGGGTCCCTCCGCATGTGCAGAGACCTGCTTTACTCAAGATGGTGCAACCGAAGGCCACCTGTGCTCCTCGGAGTCTTCTTGGATCGTAAACTGGCTTATAGAAAACTTGGTTTTAAAACATATTCATTCCCTTTATGTTCTTGATTTTCAAAAGGAACACAAGTGTACACTGAAGTGTCCCTCTCACCCTGTCTCCAGCCAGCCAGGCCCCTTCCTGGAGGCAGTAGCTAACAGGGTCTCAAGCACGTGACTGTTGGCACAGCTTTCCTTCTCGGAAGGGCTCTGCTCTGGTGTGAAAGGTCCCCTTTGCTGTCACCCAACCCTAAGGAAGGCGCACATCCAGCTCCCTTGCCATGTGGAAGGTACCACGGCTTGGTCAGTTTCCTGGTCTCATCCCTTGGAAACTTCCAGGGCACCAGTCCACGTGGCACGGACTAAGAGTACACAGAGCCCAGGAAATGAGTTGCACAAAGGTATATCTCCAGTGTTGTCTAGGTGAGACCTTTAATTCTACCAACATTTTCACCAGATCTTAACTGAGCTCTTTATCTGCATAGGGAAACTTACCATGGAAGAGAAAAAACATGAGCCAGTCACACCCTACCTTCCCAGGATCGTACACCTGGGTGAAGTTGGTACCCATACTCCCACTGACGGTAATACAGAGGGGAGGAAAACAGATACCGAGAAGGATGAGAGGAAAGACGGCAAGACTGCAGACAAAACCCTGAGCCTCAACACGATAAGGGACTGAGACGGGGAAGGAGCCTCACACTCACAGGAGCCTCCCACAGCCTGCCCAGGGCCTGCACAGACACCCCCACCTGGCACCTCCTTCTCCACCCCTGGCCGAGGGGGCTGGACTTGGTGGGCTCAGTCTTGGGTCGTGGTCAGCTCAGCATGGCCCTGACATCTTCTCAGCTGGATTTTGCGTCCTTTGTGGTCAGGTGTGGATAAGATGAGTGGCTAAACGTGTCAGCATCACTCCTATTTCTCACCACCACCAGACAAGTGTATATTACTTCCCCATTTAATAGGCAAGGAAACAGACTCATGAGATTAAGTGACTTGCCCAGGGTCACTCTGCTGATTGGTACCAGAGCCACGACAGGAATCTGAGAGTGTCTGGTAAATCAAGCCTGGGATTTTTCCCCCCTTTTCACTGTGCTTGGCTGTTTCGTTCACCTTGCTGCTCCTTGATACCCCTTTTGATGATTGAACTGAATCTGGGTAAAGTTCCATTTTACAACCTTTCCACATGTTGGGATAACAAGTTATAACCACGACCGCCTCGCATGTGTCTCAATCATCGCTTGTGCTTCAAAGGCACTCCGAAAACCAAAGGTGTCTTCCAAGTCATGCCCGGAACACAACAGCGTTCCTTCGGGTGTGAATGCTAAATTCTACAGGAGTCCGTTCCTAAAGGTGGTAAGATTAATTCACTCCCATTTTAAAATGTAGCTCTGATCCCTTATAGGCACAAACACCATTTTGAAAACTACATGTACACATTTATCTTTTATATATTCAAACTCAAAAAGTAATGGATATTTATTATGGTTCTTGTGCTTATATGTAGAAGAAAGAATGTACATGATAAGATCCCAAAATGCCCAGGTACCAGGCTATTAAACACTCATACACTATAGTATCAAGTGATAGTGGTCACTATTAATGTTTCAGTTTTCTCACAACTGGGCCAGAAAGCATGTGAGGAGAGAAGACTGAATAAGGCCTGAGCTCTCTGGCCTTGTGGGTCTACTGGGCAAGTGAATGTGGACGCCTGGGTTGTCCCACTGCAGGGCCTTGATGTGACAGTATAGCCTCAAACTTCCCATTCTGTACGTGTAAAACTTTGCATCGATTTGGAGTAGGGGTCTGAGGAGGAGGGATTTTCTAGAACATCCTCTAGAAAGACCTCAGATCACTATGGAGGCTCTCTGAGGTTTGCGTGCCCCATCTCAGGTGCACCTTGCTATCCATTTGTCATTGTTCTAATGGCTTCTAGCCTATGTCCTCACTTGCCTCCGTAGGGCTCACTGCACTGCTCCAGGATCCTCCACACGAGAACATACCCAGGCACACACCCCAAAAAGGAAAATGCTAACAATAGTGTAGCCAGCTTCCAAAACAAACTCAAATCTACTCACCAGCCTCACCCATACTTATCAGTGTCATAACAATGATGTATCTAATGATGGTAAACAAATGCTCAAGGAGGAATAGAACTTTAGGGCAAGAAGGGAACCTTAGGGATGAAGAAACTGAGATCTAGACAGGTGGCTTCTCAAAGCTGTGACCAGAATCCAGGTCTCTAAACTTCTCACCCAGCTCAAGTATAAGTTTGATCTTTCCACCTTTTCCAAAGGTATTCCTTTTCTATTGCTGCTATAACAAATTACACAAACTTGGTGACTTCAAACAACACAAATGTATTGTTTTATTGTTCTGGAGGTCAGAAGTCTGAAATGAGTCTTATGAAGCTATATAGTCAAGGTGTCATCTGGGCAGCTTCCTTTGACACACTCTAGAAGATACTCTATTTCCTTGACTCTTCCAGGTTCTAGATCTGCTAGGATTGTTTGACTCATGGCAGCCCTCCAATTTCTTCTTCCTTATCTCCTCTCCTACTCTGACTCTCACCCTCCCTCTTATGAGGCCCCTTTGGATTACACTGGATCTACCCAGACAATGCAGGATAATCTCCCCATCTAGAGTCCTTAATTTAATCAAGCTACAAAGTCCCTTTTTGCTGTGTAAGGTAACAGTCACAAGTTCTGGGGCTTAGGATGTAGACATCTTTGGGCGACCATTATTCAGCCTACCTCATGAAACAAAAAGAATTCTTTTCTGTTTGTTTAGTCATCTGTTTGTTGTCTGCAAAACAAAAACAAAAACAAAAGCCCAAACAAACAAGATAATTGCAAGTTTGATGGACCTTCTAAAGTGCAAAACTGGGTGGAGCAGTAGGAAGAGCAAATCTACTTAAAAAAAAAAAAAAAAAAAAGTCTCACCTGCAGATGTTTCTACTGATTTTAGAGAGAGAGCGAGAGCGAGAGCGAGAGAGAGAGAGAGAGAGAGAGAAACATTGATGTGAGAGAGAAACATCAATGTGAGAGAGAAACATTAATTGACTACTCCCCCCGATGCACCCCAACTGGGAATTGAACCCACAACATTTTGGTGCATGGGACGATGCTCCAACTGATTGAACCACCTGGCCAGGGCAAAATCTAATCTTTTTGTACACTTAAAATTCAAGGGCCAACACAAGCCAGAAATTCAAGCAAATGACTATGTTCACAAGTACTATCCAAACCTAAGTAGGTGTTCAACAGCAAAAGAGTAAATGAGACATCTGGCCCCCAATTCACAGTAACTTGCAAGATACAAAACTGATAAACTTTCATCAAAAATGGGGAAAAAAAATCCTCAAACGATAGACAAATGGCACCATTGTCATTTACATGTGTGACCTGAGCATCAACCATTCTGTGTGGTCCAGTAATACAGACATGGGTCCTACCCAGCAGTTTCAAAGCAATTCTAAACTTCCCAGCACCTCTTACCATGTCAATGCTTGGAGTTTTCCTGATCAATATCTTTATTTATTTATTTTTATCTTTATTGTTGAAAGTATTACAGACATTCATCCATTTTCCCCCCATTGACCCCCTCCTCCCTGCTCCCACCCCCCTCCTGCTTTCCCCAGACTATTGTCTGTGTCCATTGGTCATGCATACATGCATATAAGTTCTTTGGTTTATCTCTTCCCAACCTGATCAATATCTTGCTGCAATGAACATCATGGTAGTAACTAAATCTTTAGAGAAATCTACCCATGCTTATTTTCTTAGGATATATTCTTAGAAGTGATATTTCTGGGTCAGTGGGTAAGCAGGGCATTCTAAAGCCTTATAAGTATTACCAAATGGCTCTCACAAAAGTTGTAAGAACTTGCACACCCCAAAATACCAGTCTCCAACCTTATCTACTTTGTACTCCAACACTTATTTTTATCTTCACTAATCTGATCAATGAAAATGATATCTCAAATTAATTTGCATTTCTTTGATGACTAGCAAGGCAGGACATCTTTTCTACATTTATTGGTCACAGGTAGTTATTTTGTGACTTATCTATTCAAATAATTTGTTCTCTTACTGATGTGTTAAAATTTTTGTTATTGATTTGTATGAACAATTTATGTTTTAAATATATTAACCCATTTAAGATTCAAATATTGGCAAATATTGCCTATGGATTTTCTTAGTGTTTTTTTTTTTTTGTGATGTTCAGAAAATTATGATTTTAATGTATCTACTTTCCTTTATGGTTTCTGTCTTTAATGTCCTGATTGGCTGCCTTTTTGTAAGATATATAAATATTCACCTATATTTTCTTAGATATATTTTATGCTTCCATTAAAAAAATATACCAATCAGCTAGAACTTATTTTATTTATTTTTTGCCTCATAATTTTCATTTATTGTAGAAAGATATAGTAATATCAACATAGAAATCATTTTATATCATTTTAAGTCATAGTTTAAATAATTTTTGTTTTAGCAATTGTGGCTACTGGTATATTATAAACCTGCTTGAATACTGATACATAGTGTTTATTTTTTAAAAATTATTTTTATTAATTTATTTTTGCTACAGATGTTTTTCCTTTTCCCCCATCTACACCCTTCTCCCCACCCCCCCCCACCTCATCCCCAGCTTTGTTGTCCATGTCCATTGGTTATGCATACATGCATATAAGTAGAACTTATTTTAGAATGTCATTAGGTTTTTATATCTAACTTTATCTCTATTTCAATGTTTAGCCTAGGACCTCAAAATCATTTGTGACATCATCCCCTCTTTTCCTTAGGGATGCAAAATGCCACTTTTTATCATGTCAACCTGTTCTGTGTAATTGGCTCTTTACTGGAGCTTTATGAAGGTATCTATTCTTGTGCCAGTGTCACAATGTTTTCAGCTTTATTTTATTTATTAATATCTGATAGTATAAATTCCTCCATCTTTTAAATCAACATTTTCTTGTGCTTTATTCTTAAAAAAAATTTTTTTTTTCTTTATTGATTTCAGAGAGAGAGGAAGGGAGAGGGAGAGAGAGATGGAAACATTGATGAGAGAGAACATCGACTGGCTGCCTCCTGCATGCCCCCCACTGGGGATTGGGCCCACAACCTGGGCATGTGCCCTGACTGGGAATTGAACTGGAGACCTCTTGGTGCATGGGCCGATGCTCAACCACTGAGCCAAACTGGCTGGGCTCTTGTGTCTTATTCTTAAAGGTAAGCTTTAGAATCACTTAGTCAAATTCTCCCTTACCCATTCTGATTCTAAAGACTAACTAGAACTTCCTTAAGTTTCTAAAGTAATAAAGGGAAGAACTAACAATTTTATAACATTGTGCTTTCCTATTGAGGCAAAGTCCCCTTTACTTAGTCAAATAAATTACCACAAAAAAGAAAGTTTTATGATATTTTTCAAATAGATCTCAGACATATTTTAAAATGTATTCCTATGTAGTTTATAGTCTGTTTTGTAACTATTTGAAGGTGAGCATCCCTAGTATACTTTTAATTGGCTATTGATGGTTTATAGGAAAACCACTGATAATTTATTTTCTTACTTACACCCTACGAGATACTCTTAATATTTCTAACAGGTGGTTTGTGTGTGTTTTCCAGGTATATAATTACATACTTTGTAAAACCAGTGATTTGATCACCTTTCCAACCAGAATTTACTGAGCACCCTTTGACAGTGTTCTGGTCTGAGAAGTCTGGCTTCTGCACAGATCTTGGTGACATGACAAAGCTGCCGCTACACCCACGCGCTGAGCCTCTGAGCTCCTGCTTCCTGGGGAGGGGTGTTGTCACCAGAGATCATCAATGCTGTCTGGAGCTTGGCCCTGCTTTCCAAGCGATGCCATTATTATTTTTATTGTTTTGTTTTCCAAAATGTAGACTCTAAAATGTGTATTACTTCTCAAATAAGAATCATCTATAATCCTCACGCTCAAGCAGATATCTACAATCCCTCCCAATTAGGCTTCTACTGGAACACTCCTCATTACTTCTTTTGCTCAACACTGTGGGTAATGACCTATTTCAAGTCCACGGACAAAAAGTTTGGAGTTGCAGGAGTAAACAAAGTACTTCCTACTAATACAGCCGTCCCTTGCCACTTTGTGCTTCGACTTTTGCGGCTTCACTCCATCGCGGTTTTTTCAAATATACTCATTAAAAAGTTGATCGAGACAGTGAAAATGATACAGCGCGCACTCAGTTGTCAGAGTCAATTATACACCCCTGTATTACAATTAAAATTAAAATTACTGTACGTATGGACTGTAGGCCTATGTATTCGAGCACCCCAGGAATCCTTCAATGCCAGGTGCAACCGCTAGAGTCTGGAACGAATTGACTGCGATAAACGAGGGACGACTGTACATCTACCAAGGTCAGATTAAGGCAAAAACTTAACATTGAACTATAACCTCAGAACTCACTCTGGCACAGGACTTGCAGACAGGTCGACTGAGATCAAATTTTGGCTCTTTGTTTCCGATTCTGACTTTGGGCAAGTCACTGAAATGCTCTGGGCCTCAATGTCCCCACGTATCAATAGTGACTGTTGTAAAGATGCAATGGTGATGTAAAGTGCTTGGATGGTGCTTAGTATTCATTCATTCCTTCACTCACTCACCAAAATATCAAGTGCCTTCTATGTAGCAAGTGCTGTGCTGGGCCCTGGGGATACATGAACGGACTAGACACACAAGATCCCCACTCTTAGGTCTACTGGGGAATGCAGGCACGTGATAAGTAAGTCACCAAATGAAATCATTACAGACAGCAATGAGTGCTTGCAGGAAATGAGCAGAGATGTGATGGAGAGCGGCTGTAGGAGGTCACCACTCAAGCAAGGCCACTCTGAGAAGGGGAGGCAGATCCGAGACCTGAAGGACACAAATGAGTGAGCCATGGGGAAAACTGGTGAAAGAGAATCTCAGGCAGAAGGAACAGCAAGTGCAAAAGCCTGGAGACAGAGAAGGGTCTGACACATCTGAGGAAAAAGAAAGGAGGACAGAGAGTTGGAGAGAGAGAGTAAGGAGGAAAGAAGGGTGAGCTACAGCTGGAGAGGGAGGCGGGCTGCATGAAGCAGGAGTGCCCTGGGGTCTTACTCTGAGAGCACATGGCTACTGGGGCTGTTTCTCTCCTAACTGGTGGTGACATGGCAGATATCGCTTTGGGTGCAACTTAAACCAGAAGTTCAAATACATGTTCAACTATTTCATTTGCAAGAGCGTATACTACAGAGATCTTCCCTAAGGGCCAAGAGTGCTCAGTGTCTGTCCTGGCATGGGACTGGGATGTCACTGGGGAATGGGCTGTAGGGAGACGTTGGAGACAGCTTTGTAGGGGATTAGTGGTCCCAGGATGAATGGAGAGTGAAGGGAAAGGGGACTGGGAAAGGCAATGGCAGAATACAGGCTAAGGGTTTTGGAAAAGGGAAAGGAAAATAAAGGTAGGGAAGGAGTTTTTTCCCTTTCCTTTTCTCACCTTCATCACCAGGATGAGCAGGCGGGAGGGAGCAGGGACTGCCCATTTACTGACCGTAAAAGGAGACAGATACGGAGGTGTGGAGGACACGTTCCTTCCTCTCCTGACTTTGTGAGGGAGGGAGATCAGTGCCATGCAGCTATCAGAGCACACAAATCCAGTCTAGAAAAGTTCACATCTGCCAGGGTATAGCAGCTAATATTTGTTCAGACTTGTACTTTCACATGTTTGATCTTCACTGCCATTGACAGATACACAAACGGAGTCTCAGGGACTAGGGTCGGGATTCCACAGCCCTTGGGCTTTCCCCACACCTGTGCTTTTCTACCCTGGCCCCATCCCCTGGGGAGATGGAAAGCAATGCTGATGCCTGGACCTCCCCACAGCACCCCTGAATTAGGATCTCTGGGGGAAGGCCAGAGCATCAGTTTTTAAAACTCCCCAGGTAATTCCAGTGTGCAAAGTTGAGAGCTCCTGTCTTACCCAGTGGGCCTCCAACGTTAGTGTGAACATGGACCACCAAGGGAGTCAAAAGTGTAGATTCCGAGGCCCTGCTCAGAGGTTTGCATTTGGCTTGTGTACCAGTATACGGGCACACAGAAGGCGGGGTCTTCCCCATCCCCTTGAAGTTAGGGATGGACATATGAGTTGCTCCAGGCCATGAAATGTGAGCACTACAAAGTGACACCTATGTGGGTGAGAGCGTCAACAGCTGGCCCTAGACCTTACATCCCACTTGCTGATATGGAGCCTTCACCTGCACCATCAGCTTCCCTGGAGAGTCACCCGGGGTCCACAGTGGACTTCAAGTGAGTAAGAATTAAACTTTTGCAATTAAGGCAATGCAATTTTGGGTCATCTCTCCTCAAAATATTTTGCTGCAGCCCAATAGTCTAGTGCTTTCTCCTGTCACCTGCACCTGTGCAAACGTTCTGCGGGGGAATGCTCACCTGTTCTCTAAGATCCGGGTGACACATCTACTTCAGAAAGCGCCTACTGTTTGTCCTTGGTTCACGGAAGAGAGATTCTCGATTCTGAACCACTCAGGATCCTCCCAACACACATTTTTCAAGCCTCCTGTTGTTGCGGAAGCTGATTCCCAAACCGGGGATGCCTTCCAGGATGGTGGAACACAGATTAAAAATGCACTCCCCAAGGCACCTCCTTCAGTGTCCTCAGGCAGACGACAGTCCGGCCCAGCCCTTCCTGACACTGACTTATTTATTCCTCTGGTGTGCAGTCATTTAATTCAAGATATGAGTGGGTTGCATTCCATTCTAAAGGTCTGCAGTTCTGGTCCTCACTCCCATCACTTAAAGGGCCCAAGTACAGGGAGTGTCCCTTGTCCATTTCTGATGCCTCCCATAGCCCTTTGCAGTCGGCCCTCACATTCAATCACAAGAATAAAAAAATCAGAAAAGTAAGTCAATTCAAATTGGGCCAACGATCCCTTCAGTATAATATCCTCTTTCTCAAGGGTCCCAGAGAACTTTTTTTGTTCTTTTTAGAAAAAACGGGATTTTCTTCCATGTAGTCACCTGATGGATTTGTTAACCCTAAAAGCCATTTAATCTCAGTAGCTCTAGTTTCTCCATTAGGAATACTCTTCGTTTAACTATCTAATTGTTTTCCCATCTTTAGACATTTCTAACCTGTGCTCCCACTTAGATTCTTAACTCATTAGAATCAAAGGGGGAATTAGAAGTGAACTCTTCTCATGTAAATCGCTATAAATAGTCCCCACATGTAACCATCAGCCTCTCCCCGAACCCTTCACACGCAGGAGGAGCAGCCCATCTGCACTTTGTTTCAAACAACATTGTCACAGGGCGTCCATGTAGCATGTGGGGATGTGAATTCCTCAAGGAAGTGACCGGGCTGTGTTCACCCTGTGCTCCTGTGACACATGCTGGGCCCTGGGCACAGGGAGCCAGGCCCCTCCTCTTCCTTCTCTGCCCTTGGGGGCCTCACCTGGCCTTCAGCCTTTCCACGCCGCAGTTCTCTCCAGCTGCTCTCTGTGCCTCCTAAATCTCATCGCCCAGAAGAGAGCACCACATTGCATGGCTCTGTAACGGTCAGCGAAGGGGCAGACTGCGTCTGCTCTGCTTTGGGTACAGTAGTTCTAAAAGAAAAGTTGCCCTGGCTGGTGTGGCTCAGTGGTTAGAGCGTCAGCCTGTGGACCAGAGTCATGGGTTCAATTTCCGCCAAGGGCATGTACCTCGGTTGCAGTTCAGTACCGGCCCTGGTCAGGGTGGTGCATAAGGCAACCAGTTGATGTGTCTCTCTTACATCGATGTTGAAAAATAAAATAGAATAAAGAAAAGAAAAGTTTCATTTTCTTTGGCATCTGCCGAGCAGATGTTTCACGGCACCGCTCCCTGACAGGCAGAGTGGGGCTTCCTCTGGCCCTTTCTTTAAGTCCAAAGGACATGCGTGTCCCTGAGCCCCGAGTTAGGCAGCTTACTCTGTCACCGTCATCGTTAAACTCCTATCACATCCTTGCCACCAAAGGGCTCAGGCCATCTTGATATTTCAGAGAGCGTTTCTTACACGTATGTTACTGCTTTCTCTCTCTTTGCAAATTCTACAAATAGAACTTACTGTGCACCTGACACTGTTCACTTTCCATGTCATCACATTTAATTCTCACAATGACCCTATGAGGTAGGCTCTGTTGTTATCTCCACTTTACAGATGGGGACACTGAGGCATGGAGTGGCTAAGTAAGTTGCCCAGGGTCAGAGCCCCCAAGGGGCACAGTGAAGACTTGAACCCAGGCCATCTGGCTCCAGACTCTACTGTAACCATGGTGCTATCAGATTCTAATGAGTTTTATTTTTAGGCACCTTTCCATCAAGCCAAATTTTAATAGATAAAAAAAGGCACAATTCCCTCACCTGCTAATGAGAAGCTGAAATCAAGTAAAACATAAGCTCTGAGAATAATGCAAGAATTTCTAACCTGGAAACCACCCCCACTGGCTGTACACCCAAGGCAGCCGGCAAACGGGAATACTGCACACAGTAACGCGGGAGAGTGGGAGGGCTGTGTGATTATTGACGTGGATTTTGAGACTTGGAGCCCTGTAGGTTTAATCCTCTGGGTGTTGTAAGCCTACTAACACGGCCATTTTACAGAAATCTATGAAAAGAGTTTTTTAGGAAGCACCTACCTGTGACTAGATTAAGGCAAAACATTTACAATAATGATAATGTATATCCTTCAGAACAGAGTCCATGCACAGTCTTCCTCAGCTGCCTACCACTTCCTTCCAGCCTCACCTCTACACCCCTCCATGCACATCCTCTCCCCAAAGCCGGCCTGCTTAACTTCATCCCAGCCTCCAAATCTCTGTTCAAAAGTCACTTCACTTGAGAAGCCTTCCCTGATTCCTCCCAAAGAACAAATGTGGCCCCTACCTCCTCCCACGGCACCTTGTGCAGGGGAGGCACACAGGAGTGTGAGCACTGGCTAGCCAGACAGATCCTCAAGGGCAGGAACGATGTCTTGGTTGTTCCCCTGGTACTCAGCACGTTGTAGGAACGAAGTCAGTCTTTGCTGGGTAGAAGAATACATGTACAAAGAAAGATTCCACAGTTTCATGTTAAGAACACAAAATTAAATAAAAGAGCCCTGGCTGGTTTGGCTCAGCTGTTAGAGCATCAGCCCGCGGACCAGAGAGTCCTGGGTTCGGTTCCGCTAAGGGCATGTACCTCGGTTGCAGTTGGGGTCATGTGGGCGGCAGCCGGTTGGTGTGTCTCTCTCACATCGATGTTTCTCTCTCTCTCTTCCTCCCTCCCTCCCTCCCGCTGTATCTGAAGATAAATGCAGAAATGTCCTCAGATGAGGATAAAAAAAAAATTAAATAAAAGACTACATATAGACACAGGAATGCTCACATGTGCGCATGCATAGACACAAACACACACATGCCCAGACTTTGCTTTAAGATGCATGTCTAAGTTTTAGTAGTATAGAGGATTAAAAACCCAAGAAAGTGTAGCTCCCAATCTGTCTTGCAGAAGGGGAAAAAAAGAGACTCACAGAGTTACTTAATGCAAAGTGCTTGTAAATGTCCCCTCAAACAATATCTGTGGTCTGAATGAGATATATGTGTGTCTCTGTGTGTGTATTTTTCTTTCTCTTTTTAAAAATCCTCACCCGAGGATATTTTCCCATTTATCTTCAGATAGAGTAGGAGGGAGGGAGGGAGGAGAGAAAGAGAAAGAGAGAGAGGTAGAGAGAGAAACATCGATGTGAGAGAGACACATCAATTGTTTGCTTCCCGCACGACACAGACCAGGGCCAGGGACCAAACCGCAACCAAGTTACGTGCCCTTGACCGGAATCGAACCTGCAACTCTTTGGCCTGGGTGTGTATTTTTTAAAGCACAGAGGTGAAGCGCTTAGATCTCTGCCGTTTCCTGGTTCAAACCTCAGCTCTGCCACACATTACTTCTCTGTGCTTCAGCTTTGTCACCTGTAAAATGGGGCTAATGATAGTACCTTCTTCTTAGAGTGGTAGGAATTCAATGAGGATATACAGAACAGTACCCACCATAAAGTGAGAGTCCTATAAATGTTAGTTCATATATTACTATGCGGATTCCATTGTAATCAATAAAATACAAATTTATTTTGAAGCGTTATTGAGTTCTCATAGCAGCTTTTGTATATCAATTTAATTTAATATAATATAACACTAAAGGCACAATGACTATCTGTGAGACCTCAAACACTGTTGATGTTCAAATTTGGTCTTTATTCTGAAAAAGGTTGGAAAATATTGGCGTAGGCTTAAATCCTTGGGACATCGCCTCCAACGACAACCACAATCTGGTTATCATTTGGTTAGGTGTACATCTAGGTTTCTAGAGCCTTTTGCTGTGCTGGGCTGTACTTATTTAACAGGATATCAAATAGAAAGCCTGTGGGAACCAGAATTTTATAGAGGCTCCATAGACTGTTATGTGATTCATGATTATATTTCCATTTGTCATGCCTTTTATCCATTTTCCCTCCCTTGTTTAGCACTGGCGTATTTTGGTATTTAGGAAACATTTAGTCAATGCAAGCTGGTAATAAAGTGGCCAGATGTGGGAAGTCACCTTCCATTACACATTCTGATAAGGGAGTTGGGCCATAGCTTTCAAGACAGGAAAGCTGAGAGACTCAGAATGAATCTGCAAATCAAACAGGTGCTGAGCGTGCTAAGGAGGATACTTGAGCCTGGCTGGATTACAACAGCTAAAGGTCCCTTCACTAGTAAATAACCAGACACTCCAGGCTGTTCGTCACACTTGGCTCTGGCTCTCAGATAACAAAGCTGATGCCTTACCCCAAAGCCAGGCTAACAGGAAAGAGGATGCTTTAAGGTGATGGCCCATGTTCCGAGGTTTGTGATTCTCTTTACCAGGTTCTGGGGTGAATACTAGAAAGTCAGTCCTGAAACACAAACATTTCACAGACTCCCAGAACCCAGCACTGTCCTGGGGAGGAACGAGAGCTCCGGGGAGGGCCAAGTGCCGCTGCCCTCAGGAGAAGGCACCTCGGCCCATGAGGACGTGGACCTCCCAGCTTCTTCCCCTCGGGCTTAGCAAAGTGTGGCTGAGGACTAAAAGTACAGATTTCTGGGCTATACTCTTTATCTGTTTCCCCAGAAAACAGTATCTGCAACCCATTAGTGATTTACGTAGCCATCTCACCTCACACGCACTAGCACTCAGTATTGACATTCTCAAAAATATACTGATTTGATATATTAAAATATAATATGTCTGTCTTTCTTAGGGGAATAGAAAGTCCTTGAGAAAATGCCCTTTGTTGTGGTCAGGGCCTGGGACATAGTAAGTGCTCAATAAATGTGTGATTGAATGAATGATTCAAAGAATCATCTGGATCAGGGATGCTGGTCTTTGCCTCCTCCAGGCTGATGAGGGCTCTGGCCTGCCCAGGGCCTACGCTGCGCTTTGGACCTTGTTACCCTGCAGCCTTCTCCTCCCAACCCTGCCACAGTTGCTGGCTGACCACTTAACCAAGGGAGACAAGCCAATCCGATTCTCTCTTGAGACTCTGAGCTAAGAGGCACAAAAGTGAAATGAGTTGGTGTGATCTTTATGGTAGGTACAGAGCAAATGGCCACAAACCGCTTCAGCCCAGATCTGAGTGGTCACCCCTGCTCCTGCAGTCCCCGGGGGCAGGCTGCTCAGCATTGCCATGGATTCTCCAAGGGCCGACTCCTTAAAATCAACCCCCCTTTAGGCTGATGTGTGGTTGGGTTGTGCTCTTGCAACACAAGGTTCCTGGCAGAGGCACTCTCTCGGCCAGCTTCACAGATGGACCACCGCAGCCCAGAACAGTGATGGATCAGCTGGAACCCCAGCCCAGCACCAGGGGCCACACCGAGCAAGATGCAGTGCAACAAAGAGAATGAACAGTATACAGTTTGGCACTTCCATTAAAAATGGGAAGTCTGAATAGAGTAGAAGCAGGTGTTTTCTTCAAAGAAATCCATCTTGGTAGGCCACGACTTTGTCTATGTCTATGATTTACTTGGATATGCAAAAATTACCAACATCAGCAACTGGACCCTAAGCCCTGTGATGGCAGAGCTCACGTTTAACTCCCATGTGTATCTCCAGGGCCTGGCACAATGCCTGGTATGGCGTAGTACTTAATTAGCGTGTGCTAGATAAATGTCAAAAAACTAAAAGGTGGGAGAACAGTCAGGCTTCCATAGGCCTAGATTTTTTTTTTTTAAATCCTCACCTGAGGATGGTTTTTCACTTATCTTCAGTCAGAGTGGGAGGGAGGGAGGGAGGGAGGGAGAGAGAGAGAGAGAAGAGAGAGAAACAAGACAAGAGAAGAGAAGAGAGAGAGAGAAACATCGATGTGAGAGACCGAACTGCAACGGAGGTATGTGCCCTTGACCAGAATCGAGCCTGCAACTCCGGTCTGTGGGCTGATGCTCCAACCGCTGGGCCAAACTGGCCAGGGCCATAGGCTTAGATTTTTTAGAAAAGCATGAGTTGTGTCACTTGCCTTGCTGCTTTTAAAGATGGTGGATGCTCTCTTCACTGAGCCCGACGTAAACAAAGCCTCTGCATTACCCACTCCATCCTTTCCTTTGCTAAAACATCTAGACCCAGCATGCAAGAGCTCAGTTAGTTGGTTACTCTAGTTTACTAGCCCCTTTCTGTTTTTACCAGTTAAGCTGTATATTTACCAAGAGGACATTTGTGTTTGTTTCCAAGCCTGTCTATGTCAGTCGCACCCATTATTGTACTTACTTAATTTAATTACTTATTACGTAAACTAATGAGATGTCTATGCATAAGGGAAGAACTCTTATTTCTATTATAAGTTGAGTATTTTGGAAGACTGGCTTGATAAAGGTAAGCAGATTAAAATAACTGTCAAATTAGGAGTGACTAAGAACTCTAAGAGGCTAGGGGTGTGTGTGGGGGCTGAAAATGCACAGGCCTAGAAGGATTTATGCCATTTACTCTGCAAGTCTTTAGGTTCTTTCATTGAAGAAATCAAATCTGGGAATTATAAAGGGTGCAATATGGGTACAGCTCCTACAAATAAAATGATGTAGAATGTCAATATATGAATCCGTCAATAACAAAAACAAGAGTATCATGAAACAATATCTGCCCTTCCTTCATGTAATGCACTCCAAAATTCTCTATGCTAAGCTAATCAATCTCATAAAAAATATGTTGGTCATGACCCACTTAAGTGATTTTTTGACTTATGGTTTGAAAAGATACTGCCTTAAAGCCACCCCTTAATCTTACTGATGGGAGAACCGAGGTTCAGGGATATTTAAGAGGGTTGCACCAAGGTCACACAGCTAGTGAGTCAGAACGATGCTCCCTGATTCCATACCCTCTGGCCTGTCTACCCAGCAGCCTTCCTTCTGACCCAGCACAGTTTCCTTTGCAAAAAGTGGAAGGTAAAATGAGGAATTGGATGACAGGGATAAATCCTAGGGCGGAAAGGAGAGCGTCCCCCATCCTCCCCTGAGGCTCCACATTCCTCCAAGCATGGAAGCAAGTCCTGCAACACACAGATACATGTGCTTTTATCCCAAACGGAGACACAGCAAGTCCTGTGTAAAGACACATTTGGAACAGTGAACCATGCACCTGGGAAGAACACGTGAGCCTTCTAATTTTAGAATGACTGCCACTCCACATGGGAAAACTCCAGACAATGGTATGGGGAAGCAGTTTGCGTTCTGAGAAGCTTTTGTTTGGCAAGAGGAGCAATAAACAGATCCCTGGCTTGTTGGCTGACCCATGTTCTACCTGTTTTCCCAACAAGTAAAGCCTTCCAAGACTTTTTCCTCTAATCGGCTTTGCCCTCCCTCTGAGCACCTCCTCAAACTAGCCCTCTCAACATAGTTAAGCCTGATGTCACCATCAAAATCTGGCCACATCTCCTCAAGCAAGCTGCTCATGGTGATCTTCCCCGTAAATAACATCGCTGTGAATTTTCCATGTTCTTTCATCACCACCTCTGACAGTAGCAAGCCTTCAAACACTCCCGATTCCATGTGGGTGTCATTAGACAGAGGCTAGAGGAAGGTGCAGTCATTCAGGGGTTTAAAGAGCCACCCTGAGCGCTGTGATGTGCAAGGCAGATAGCAGAGGGCAGCCGGAGCCTGGCTCCCAGGTGCCTGAGCGAGGCCCGCACCACACCCCTCAGTCAATTAGAGTGAGTCTCATGAAAACATCAGAACCAGATGGGCAGCCTGAGAACTGTGCAACATTTAGGAGGGTTAAGCAAGGAGCCACCCAACAACTTAACCGGGTGCATTCTGTCCCTTTTAAGGGACATTAAAAGGTGCTTTTTGAAGATAGGTCATAATCCTTCCTCCGGAGGGTGTGGCAGATGTTCTAAGCTGTAGGTGCTGTCACCCTCGCCCTGCCTCCAGCTAGTGTTTCTCTGCGTGCTTTACAAACTGACAACCAGATAAAATTGTTTTGTTCTAACCCCCAGACGGTTGATGTCACTCCTGTGTAGCCTTAGGTCATTATGAAGCTCTCATGGGTTCCCATGCTGACTTTTTACCTGTATGGTGGGCTCCTTGAGGACAAGGACCGAGAGGACTGCTTCTCAGCAACTAGAATGTTAGAACCGGAGTGTAAAATAGCATGTGGTGTCTGGTTGGTGTGGCTCAGTGGCTGGTGTGGCTCAGTGGTTGAGCGTCGACCTATGCACCAAGAGGTCACCGGTTCTATTCCTGGTCAGGGCACATGCCCAGGTTGTGGGCCCAATCCCCAGTAGAGGGCATGCAGGAGGAGGCCAACTGATGTTCTCTCTCATCAGTGTTTCTATCTCTCTCTCCTCTCCCTTCCTCTCTCTCTCTAAAATCATTAAAAAAAATATTTAAAAAAAATAGCATCTAGTTCCCAGAGAATTAAATACATGACTGTCACACTACTACTTCCCTACCTTGGGTCCATGGCAGGCATCGCCTACTGATCACCACTGTATTTCCTAACAGTCTGAAGGTAGCCTAATAATCCTCAACACGGCTTTCCAAGTAGTCTCCACCAATTCCTCAGAGTGGTCATGTGAAAACCCTTACAGGCCATTCCTAATTCAAGTCCAACAGATGAGAAAACGAAGATCCAGAGAGGAGCCAGATGAATAGCTTGCCCAGGGACTTGGTAAAACTGAGACCAGCTGGGCCCAACACCCAGCATTCCTGACCTCCAGCTTAAGGCACGCGTCCCTCCAAGTCCCACCCAAAGCAGACGTCTGAGAAGCATTTACTAATGACAGCAATGTCGGTTTCCTATACCTCTGGCATCATCTACCGTCCACATTTGGGGATCTAAGAGAGAGGAAGACTGGAAGAAACCAGTGAAACCTCAATAAGACAGGTCAAAGTTAACTGTCAAGTGACATCAGCCCCTGTTCTCGTAATCTCAGGTCCCACCCTAGACTGGCACATGGAGTTTGCAATTTTCTCTCCGCGCTGCTCCATCCAACTGTTCAAGCTTGATCCCGAGTAAGCCTGCAGTCCTTCTGCTCCAGCACTGTCATTCAGGACGGGATCAAACCCTTCTTACACCCACTATTGCTTCTCATTCCTGTCAATGCTTAGAGGGGAGAGACCTGCATATTTACACCGTGGGCTTGCCCTTGTAGCTTTTGTCCTAAAACAACCCATCTTTACACCTAAATGGTTAATTCTGGGATTCAGTAAGTGAGCCCACTGACATCCAGAGTATAAGGGGTAAGGAGGGACTCACGCAGTACATAAATGAGCATGTTTTACAAAAACACTGTTCACCTGAAAGGTAATATAAGTAGAAAGCAAAATACGAAAACACGAAAGGAAATGCAAATTAAATGAAGTGTCACAAAATTGAGAGCTTGTTTGGAGGTTCTAGCAGGGGAGCCCAGCTACTCGTCTACCCTTGACCGCAGGCCGGTCCTCTCCTCTGCAGGGAAGGTCGTCCTCTTCCACCGAGCACGCAGCTTTGGGAGGGACCCACATGGATCGGTGAGGGAGGAGGGAGACCGACGCTTAGCCAGCCAGATCAGCCAAATCAACCCTGGCGATCAACGGGGTGACAGATGTCGCAGCCAGATCACCCTCACATCTGAAGGGTCACAAAATTGAATGCAGCATCAGCTACCCTCCATATTTAAGGACCTAACAAAGAAGAATCATTGTTGATTTTGTGGTGTAATGGACGATGGTTTGTTCTTAAAAGCCCTTATCTGTTAGATAAAAATAATATTCACAAGTGGGCTTTGCTTTAAAATAGCCCAGCTAAGGGAAAACAAGAAAGGTGGGAGAATAGATGAAAGAAAAATGGCAGAGTGATGCTAATTGTTGAAGCTGGGTAATGGGTATATGAGGATTGATTTCCCTACTATTTCTCTTACTCTATGTATCAAGATTTCCTTGGTAAATGTTAAAAATTGGTTTTACTTACTGAATTAGCCAAGAGTGAAACACATACACACACACACACACACACACACACACACACACACACACACACACACCAATGCTGGGGTAGTGAGTATGGTTGGTAGGGGTGGCCCCCAGTTTGAGTGGCACCCACCACAGGGTTTCAGCCATATCTGGTGAGGACAGAGTAGGGGTGGTGGCGGTTAAGGCCCACCAGGGCCTGAGGAGTCTTCTAGGAGACAGAAAGGTCACCCTAAAGGAAGAGACAGTTAAACAAACAAACCTGATTCAGTCTCAAAGTCCCTGCCTTGGGAGGGGTGCCTATGACTCTGTGGACTTGGTTCCTCGCCCAGCCCTCTCTGAATTCATGTCTGGGTCCAATGAGGCAGGGCAGCGAGTAAGTAAAAATGGAAAGAGCTGGTCCATTAACCTTTCTGGGCACAATTTTCATAGCTCAGTAACCCATCAAACATAGGTCATTGCAGAGAACAGACAGGCAGCCTCCCTCCCTTCTCCACAGACCACCAACAACTCCAGGGCCTCAAAGTCCCCTGGATGAAGCCCCCTGGACCACCAACAACTCCAGGGCCTCAAAGTCCCCTGGACACTAGAAGTTGTGGCACTGCCCCTGCCCTCACCCATCACATTGGGCCACAGGGTGGCACTCAGCCTGTTACAGGGTGACATACAATATAGCAGGAGCCATTACTGTTTCCTGAACATATATCCTAATGAGGACGGTGAACCTCAGGAACTTGCCCATATCAGAGACATTCTCACAGAAGCAAGTCCAGAAAGGAAAGATGTCACAACTGCAGCAAGGACAGTCATTTCTAGATAGCAGGTCTTCCCATGTCTGCCCAGGGGAGACTGGGAAACCCCAAAGGACCTTGGCAGGAGTCACACCTGAGGGAACAGACTCAGGTACAACCCCCCTAGGCTTTTCTTGTCTCTATGAATGGATAGTGACTGGAAGGAGGAGTAAAATACCCAGGAGCACCCCCTCCCCATAGATGGGGGCATCAGCATTTACATCATTGTGACCCTTCACCTGCAAGTGACATCATTGTGACCTTCACCTCCTAGGTCCTACAGTGAGGACCAGGAGGGCTGAAGATGCACCTGGGGGTTAAACGGAGCCTAGGAAGGGGGTCGGGACAAATCTGAGAACAGCACAGGGAAGTCACTAAGCTGTTCTCCTCCCCATATATTCACATCTGAGCCCTTTGTGGTGTGGGAGGTAGTGAAAAAGTGAAAGAACTGCTTTATGGAAACTCTGAGAGACCCTGGACCCCAGAGCACTGCTTTGGGATAGGTACACCCTCCAGCCCTAGCTCCAACAAAGCGTAACACAGAGGAAGAAAGGCATTCTCCTCTGTGTCATCATGGACCACCAAGTGGCTCGGACATCCTAGGGGTTCCAGTGCACCAAGGATGACATCTCTGCGGGGACTGTGGGCTGCAGAAGCAGTGGTACCTGGGAAAGCGGCAGCATCGTCTCCAGTGTGTTTGGAGAGAATGGTTGGCAGAGGAGAGCAAAGTGCCAGGACAGTGTGTGGTTGGTTAGAGAATTTATGAATATATAAGTAACAACCCCCCACACCCCAACAGTTCCCTGCAGTAACTAGGGAGACATAGATAGATCAGGGGGCCACTGCAGTGACAAATGGGAGCATGCCCCATGTCAGCGAGGGAACGGTGAAACCGGCAGACTCACGCATGGCGGGTGTAAAAATCAGTTCACAGGCACTTGGAAAGCTATTTGGCAATTTGTACCATGGGTCATAAATATATTTATTCTTTCTCTTGAAGATATATCATAAGGAAAGTATCCAAAATAAGGAAAAAGCTTCTAGGCATAAAGAGGTAGCATCATAACTTAAACCGAAGGCAACACAAATATCCAGTGGGGATGCTTAATTCAGCCACACATGTCCATTTGAATGGAACATAGTGACAGTTTACAAGGATAAAATTTAAGGCTTTCTAGCCACATGGAAAAATGCACAACTCCAAACCTTGACTTTAAAAAGCAGGAATCAAAATAGTGTCCTCACCATGACTGACTGAATAAAATATTAGTGCGCGCGGGCAAAGGCTAACAGCAGGGCGCACACACAGCAGTGATGCTTCTGTGGGACTCTGACCTGCGTGCTTTGCCGCCTCCACCTCCCAAACTTTTCAATCTGTACAGCTAGGGTCTTTACGATGAAACCAGGAAAATATTACTACAGATGTCAAAAGACAAACCAGAAAGTAACTAAACAAAGATCCCCAGGCAGAGGCAGACGAAAGGGTTCAGGAATCTGGGCTCTTCTTTAGATGGGTTATTAGATGAGCTAGTTCTGAGCTCTTGGGTCCTGCAGACTGTTTTCCAGTACCCTTGCCCACACTGTGTGAACAGAGAGATGGGAAGGGGAGAACTAGCTCCCTCGGGTTTGCAGTGAAGATCTCCCCGGGAGCGCAACCTTGGCCCCTGGCACGGAGGGCAGAGAGTGCTCAGGCGACAGCTGGGCGCGAGCTCAGCAGGCAGGAACCCCAAAGGGAAGCTGAGAACTCAGTCTCCACAAACTAGCCGAGTCCGCTCCCTTCCCATCCCCATGTGCCATAGCACACCAAGGGAACGAGGGACCAGGACTCACCACTCAAGGCGGATGTCGAGTTCTCCAGGGCCTGACACACAGCCAACAGAAGACCTGTGGGGAAGAACAGAGAAAGGTCAGAGTCAGCTCAGCAGCACATGACTTTCAGGATTTGGGGCAGGCCTCTGGAAAAGTCAAGACTGGGCAGTTTTACAAGGTGGCCAATAGGCAAGGCTTGGCTATATAATTTGGGGGTGGGGGGGGGCTCAGTACAGAATGAAAATGTGGGACCCCTTGTTCAAAAAGCAGGAAAACTGTGCCATTAAAGGTACTAAATATAAAGCTTTTTTTCTCTTTTCCATGGTCTCTCTCTCCATCTGTCCTGATGTTTCTTGTTTTTGATTTTTTAATAGCGTGTATTTTTATTGTGGTAAAATATATATAAAATTTACTACTTGAACCATTTTAAGTGCAGAGTTCAGTGGCACTAAGTACATTCCCATTGTTGTGCATGTCATGATGGGTTTTACTTGCTACTTATGTCACTTCTCTCGTTGGCGTATGAGGATAATTGCAAGGCGAGCAGAGCCCCTCACAGGCACAGGGGCCCAGCCACAAAGCCTGCAAGGGCACGGGGCCGCCGGCTGCTGCTTTCCCCCCAGCCGGCAGCTGCGTGGATATGCCGGGACCCAGTCAGAGGCAGGAAAGTCTAGCCTGGAGTTTCTTCTTTCCAGGGACCAGGCGCCCCAACCAGAGGTGGAGAGGTGACCCCCAAGGTATTACAACCTCTGCACCAGGATGTACTAGGTACCTGAATCAGGGGTAGGGAGAGGCTCATGTCTGTGTAGTCACCCACTGAACGGGCTATGGAGCGCTGTCATCCCAGCTGCCACCAAGCCCTGTCCTGAGATGCCATGGGGCGCATGCTCCTAACCTCAGCCTTTTCTATGTCCAGGTCCCACCCAGGGGAGGCAGGAGGTGGCAGCAGGTGGGATCACGTGCCCCCATGCACACTCCATTGTCCCACTGGACTTCACTTACAAGATATACATTTAAAGATAAAACAATTAAGAATTTTGACTCTGCCACCACGCATTAACCCCACGCTCAGGGCCCATATGAGCGTGAGACTCTGGGACTACACAAGTCGCATGCCCGTGAAGTCACCCCGCTAACGGGTGACCGTAGGTGCCCTGATGTTACAGCAGCAGAGGTTTCTGGAAACACTGCAGCTCATTTCCAGTGAAAAAGGAACCTCTGATGAGTTATGTAATCAGCATGAACTAAGATACAATGACTTCCTAAAACTGAAATGCAAAAGATGCCACGGTGGCCACGCAGAAAGGGGGCCACCTATGGGTTAGCCCAAAAGTCAGATTAACCAGGTCACACAGAAAACCAGCAGTTCTTTGCTGTGACCCCTCTGTGCACAGGACCCGGGCAGAACCCGCTGTGGCTCCGTGAGGACGGCGTTCCCCTTTCACTCAGGGTGTAGACAAAGAAGCCTGGACTCTCAGTGGAGAAAACATTTACAACAGATAAAGCGATCATGCTCACAACGTTCCTTTAGGTCTCTGAAACGAGAAACATCACAGAAACTTTAGACCATGCAGGCCTAGCATGGATTTCCCACAGGCTCCTAGCATCCTAGACCAGCTATTCGGGCTGGAGCAGGGGGCGGGGCAAGGAGACAAAATGAGTAAAATCACCATGTCTTCCCTGTGCGATTCTCTCTCGCTGCTCAGTAGACACTAATTTTGGAAGCATGGCTCTTAGGGCTCCTCTGGACGTATTTAGGAGGCTGAGCTTGTAATCCACACACCAAGCGTTAAAGTGAGGCTTTCCTGCCAAAGCCGAAGTCTTAGTGGTTCTGCACTGTCAGCTGGGACCTGTCCCACTGACTTTGCTGGCACTGCCACAAACCACTCAGGGCCAAAGTCAGCCAGTGACCTGTAGTAACATAGTAACACGGGGATGCTTTGCATACCTCTCTGCAAGAAGTGCCACTGGCCAGTCACGAACTGTCCCCGAATGAATGAACTATCCTGCCACTTCCCTCCCTGGGTCCACAGCCCATACGTTAGCGTACGTGCAGTTCCTGGGCTCCACGTTGACTTCTGCTTAAGCAAAACCAAGACAAGAAAGCAACTCTCATCCAACTGCAGCCAGGACAGAGCAGAGCCAATCACGAACCCTCCTGGGCGTGTGGAGGGGCCGCTCCCTGAGCCCTGGGGCAGGTTACTTCGCCCCCTCAGTTCCACCTCTGGGAGCTGCCACAGAGGTGTTTTGGGAACGAGTCAGAGTCTGCAAAACCACCACGCCACACCGATGAAAGACACTGGGGCTTGACTCTCAATTTGAGAAACGTGAGAAGAACAGTTCCTTTCTATACCCTGGAAAACAACTTCTTTATGCTCTGGGCTGCTCTCTACAGACTCGATTCAGGCACAACTTCAACCGAGGCTGTGACGGAAGGCGAGGCCCCTGCTTTACCGTCACTGAGCGACGCGCTCCCTGAGACGGTCTCAGGCCAAAACACTAGGGGTCACTTCTTTCATTCTCAGGTGGGTGGGCACCCCTTAGTGGGCATGCGCCAGTTCCTGGCCCAGCACTTCGACATGTGTTGTTTTGTGGGGTTCTCAGAATAACCCACGGGATAGGTACCTCCCAGCCTTCGGCCTTTGGTCCTGCCTGTGGAAACACGTGGTTTTACAGATGAGGAAACTGAGGCTTAGAGAGGTGAAAAATGTGCCCAAGCTCCTGCAGCCAAATTCAAACTCTAGTCTGCCCAACTCCTACGCCCAAGACAGTGTTTAATTACCACACCACACAGTGCTCCTGACCACAGCCTGTCACGACACACGGGCAGGTGTGTATTCACCAGTTACAACCTCCAGAACGAGTCCACACAACAGATTCAGTAGGTCTAGCAGCGAAGCTCAGTCCCTCTCTTCCTGAGGCCACATCTGTTGCTCCTTGGGAATTTCCACTGCCTCCAATCCCCGCCTCCGTGGGCAAGGTCTCCTGAGGGGCCAGGGTGTCCAGACCCCCGGCTGCCAATCTGCGGAGGCCCAGGTGTCCAGACTGCCGCCCCCCTGCTCGGACAGCCGGGCTCTGTGAAGGCCTTCCAGAAACATGTGGCCTTGGCAGGCTCTGAGGCTCATCAGAAGCACAGGAAATCCTCCCCTGGAGCACCTGTGTGGGGACAGCGCGGCCCTGGGACAGCCGCCACACCCACTGACTCCAGGGAGACAGCGCACGGTTCAGATGGAGGCTTGTGCCCGAAGCCACAGGCTCCTCTCGCTCGTTTCCAAGCTGGACCTCGCCTTCCACGGCCACCCAGGGAGCCAGCTTCTGGGGCAGGAATCCTTTCAAGCGGCTCCTGCCAGCATCCCACTTCCGTTTAAATAGTTCCAAAGAGGGGAATCCCTGGATTATGGACTTAAAAAAAAAAAAGGTGGGGGGTTGGTGAGGGGAAAACCACATACAACGGAAGGAAAGCCTTATGAAAGGCTGAATGCTCCCATCCCATGGAGAGCGGGAACCCGGGCCTGGCCTCCAGGAAGGGTCACAGCGCTTATAACTCAGCTGTAGAAAGGCAGTGAGACTTTCCAGCAGAAAGAATGTCTGTCAAGAGAGGTGAGGCTATTGATTTCTTGAGTACACACAGTGGAGCCATCGTGAAACCCATTCACAGGTGTGTCAACGGGAAATGCTGTTGAGAGGTGCTGGGACCTCATCTCCCCTGGACCACCGAGCAGGGAGCACCCCCACCCCCACCCCAGCCTCATGGGATAGGGACTGGGCTGTGCCTTCAGCATGGGACACCCTCCGTCCTCTCCTACTCATCAGCCTGATGGCCGTCTCCTCTGTGGACACTCAGCTCTGGCCTCTGTGACAGCCAGTGTTTGCTTCCAGACGCTTACCTACTCCACTGTGTTGATCAGCTGTCCCCCGAGAAAATCAAGAGCTCCATATCTCATCCGTTTGAGGGTCCCCTGAGCTAGGCTTTCTACATAGGGGGTGAAGGTAAGGTTTTGGTGTCAGGGAGATGTGGGCAGGATGGAGAGAGGTTGCAGGAGGTCCTTCGGGAGGAAGGATGCCCTGGAGTTAGAGGATGTGCTGAGGAAAGGCAAATGGGTAAAGCACGAATGCAGGCAGCAGGGGCAGGAGGCAGGCAGGAGAGAGGCAGAAAGGAGTGTGGGTGTTGGGGGGCCGCCAGGATCCCCCCTTCCTCTCCTACCATGCTTTGGGGTCCTGAGGGACAGAGCCAGGAGCTCAGGAAGTGGTGGGTGGTCCCTAGAAGGTGAGAATCCCACAGCTCAGCACGGGGTCCACAGGCGACACCCATGGAGCAGCCATGTGGGAACGAACATACGTGTAAACGGGTCATGTGAAACCAGGGCCTGCTGGTACAGGTTCTAACCCTCTTCCCTGATGAATTATATCCCGACATGAACTTTTATCTGCAAACATGGCAGGATTTTACCTGCACAGCAGAAACTGCCATATTGTATGGCTTTATCAGTATTTTTAAGTGCAAGAGGTTTGGATAACCCGGTGAAGATGCTGGTGGAAGGGTACGAACGGATTAGGAAGAAAGGCTGTAGGGGCGGTGGGGAGGCTGGGAGGACCAGGAGACACGAGCCTGCCCCGTGACGATGTCCATAAGGCTGTGGCCGAAAGCAGCCAGAGCATCCGCCATCGCCCCACGCAGGGAGGCCAGCCCTCAGAGAGGCCATGGTTTCTCTTGAAGGAGGAGGTGACAGTTCACACTTGCCCCTGCTCACAGACTCCAGTGACACTTGCTCCAGACGATGTCAGGCAACGCTGCAGAGGAGTTTGTGGAGGAACTGGCCTGACGGGATTAGGAAAACTCTGGGGATGCAAGGGAGTTCAGAAACATGTGACACAGGAATGAGTCACCTTGGGCAGACGGGCTCCCTGGACAGAGGGCTCTTTCTTTCACCATCCCAGCATCTGGAACACCGCTTTCAAAGCACAGGCTGGACCCTGCTACCCAAGGAGAGAGTCTTATCGAGACGTTATTTGAAAAGATTAGTGTTGTGTTTCAGGCAGCAGGCCCTGACGCACGGAGCAAAGAAACCACCTCTGCAGGGAGGGAGCAGCTTCTAGCTCCAAACACACCCGCGAGGTCCTGACCCTGCGCCCAAACACAGCTGTGACATGGGACAAGTCAACCAAGGGGACATTTCTACGCCAGTGGCGGGCGGTGGAGGGAAGACAACCGGAGCCTGATTGGTGTCCTGAGCTCCCTCCTTCTGTTGTTCAGTCTTAGGGTCACCGCTGTGGCTGACGCCATTATTAACAATAATGGCAGCACCATTTTCTTGAGTACTTCCTACGTGCCCTGCACCATCTCATTCAATCCTCAAAGCAAGTCCTAGGACGTAGGTTCTATTATGCTCCCATTTTAGAGGTAAGAAAGTGGAGGTACAGGAGGTGAAGTAACTGTCCCAAGGTCACCCAGCTTGTAAGTGACAGGCATTGCAGGCTCAGGTGACAGGGCCCAGCTGGCCTCGCTTTGTTTCCGCTTGTCCTGTGAAATACAGCCAAAGGGCAGAGATGCTAGAAAAGACCACCTCCTCTTCCTCGCTCCTGGATATAACCCAAGTACGGTCTGTGACACAGGGCACACAGCTAAAGAGGAGCCCAGAGACTAGCGTCATCCAGGAATGGTGTCACCTTTGGAAAGTCACTTCACCTCTCTCACTCTCGGGTTCTTCATCTTTAAATGACAGAGTTGGGTGAGAAGATTTGCCCAGCCCCTAAATTCCAAGCATCTCTGAAGACACAGGGCTGTCCGTCTCCCTCAGCCATCCCGCACACGAGCACCAGCCGGGAACACTGGCCTCTCTCCAGTGCTTTACAGGTGGGCCCCTTGCCTCGAGCGAGCATCAGGCAACATGAAGGCCGTGTGTGTCTGTCTCAGCGAGCGTGCCTGCTTTATGGGGATTTTGTCTTTCAGTTTAGCGTGGCATTTACATCAAATATCGGAGGACGGAAGAGATCCTAAACCCGACCCTAACCGTGCGCTATGCTCCATCTCTGTTTTCCACGCCGTCTCCCAATTTCAGTGCGTGTGCTGCCGAAGCGAGCCCGGCGCAGTCTGGATTTTGGCGTGACGATAAATTGCAAGCTCACCATCTGAGAGGAAATGAACTTGGGTTAGTGAGCTTGGGGCCCCCAGCTGCCCTTCCTAATGGGGTGGCCATAGGCAGGAAGGTCCAACTTGATGAGACTAAGGCAATTCTTCATGATTGTGACATCACGGAAAATAAGCCCGTGCTACCTGAGTGCTCACAGGTATTTTCCATCTCCGTCTCCATGTGTCTGTGGCTAGGAGAAACCAAAGTATTCAGGACGAACCACTGGGATCAGGGAGGTGGAAGAGACAAGCACACGGGTGTCTACACTGCAACCCTCTACTTTTTTTCTAATTCTGATTTAGGGTCTGTTGTGGTAGAGCAGAAAGGGGCCTTGACATCAGGCCTGGCTTCAAATCCTGACTCTGCCGCTCTTTACTTGTGAGACCTCGGCTATGTTATCTAATCTTGCTCAGCTCGGAGTCCTCATCTGTAAACAAGGACGCCGCCTTCTCACACAGCTACTGCAAGGATGAAATGAAATGGAGTGCACAAAGTCAGGGAAGAGTGGAATCTTCCATGCTACAGCGAAGGCAGATGGGTTCGGGGTACCAAAGGCAGCACAGAGATCCCACGTTCCCACAGACACAGCCTCTGCTTCCACGCCCCAGGCACCATCTCCAACCCTCACCAGGCTCCAGAGGCCTGGACCTCAAACTATGTGTTCCAAAATAACTTCATCTGGTCTCGTCCCCTGACCTGTTCCACCTCCTCCTCTTCGCTTCTGGGCGGGGCTGAAGGCCCGACAGCCATCACCCACCCCTCCCTCTCCTTCACCTGGTATCCAAGTCAGGCCTCCCACACCTGCCGCCTCCACATGGTCCCTCTCATCCTTCCCCCTGCATCCCTGCTGCCCCAGGTCCCGCCTCATCGTCTCCTGGGCTATCACAATAGTTGTCTAATGATTTTCCTGCCAACAGTTTTTTTGCCTTTGCTGCCAGAGGGACCTGCGTGAAGCACCTGCCAGACACAGCACTCCTTTCCTCTGAACTCCCCATGCTCCCCCGCCCAGGACCTGGTCCTGAACCCCGTTTCCACCTGCTCTTCCCACCACTCCCATCAGGCACTGTCCCCTTTCCCTGCACATGCCTTGCCCTCACTTGAGCTCGGTGCCTTGGGCTCACACCCCTAGGGACCTGACTCAAGTCCTTGCAGCTGTGTGATATCGGCTGCACCTGGCTTCCTTCGCTGTGAAAGGAGATGAGGCTATCCATCTCCAGCGCGGGGTCACTGTACAGGTGAAATGCGGGCACACGCGGGAAACGTGCAGTATGCTGGGTGGCACGTGAATGGTAGCTGCTGTTACAGAGAGTCACCATGAAGACGTAGTACGCTGAGCTCTCCAGCTGGCAGGTCCCTTCCTCTCCCCATGGAAATCAAGTGTGCCTCTCAGGGCTTCACGCAAACGTCAGAAACAATCATCTCTTCGGAGCAGCCCTTATCTGATACTGCCTTGCACTTAGAAAGTTTTCATGTCTTATCTGTCTTCCCCTATAGTGTGGTCAGGAACCACGCCTTACTCCTATCTACCCTCATACCTGGCAAAATGCCTCGCACCGAGTTAGGTTTTTGATACCTGGAACTGAATTTCTCTAAGAGGTCACAGGTTGGAGGGGGCGTGAGTACTGAGAGTGTGCACACAGGGAATGGAAAAACCAGTTGACCCTCAGGAATCCTTCCTCATGTCTATCCTGGACCCCACAGCTATAAGCTCTAAGTCTTGGCTCTTCTTCTGACTTCACTGGGAATGAAGAACACTTGAAATCCGGCATTCATTCATTCAACAGGTGCTTACTGAGCACCTACTACATGGCAGACACAGTTCTAGGCGCTGCTGAGATAGCGAAAGACTAAAAAGTTCCTTCTCTCGCCCTGGCCGGTTTTGCTCAGTGGTTAGAGCATCGGCCTGTGGACCAGAGAGTCCCGGGTTCAGTTCCCACTAAGGGCATGGACCTCAGTTGCAGTTTGTCCCTGGCCCCAGTTGGGCTCATGTGGGTGGCAGCCATTCAATGTGTTTCTCTCACATCGATGTTTCTCTCTCTCTCTTCCTCCCTCTCTCCCTCCCGCTCTATCTGAAGATAAATGCAAAAATGTCCTCGGGTGAGGATTAAAAAAGAAAAAAAAGATAAAAGTTCTCAAAACATCTGCAGCGTACTTGTCCCATGGAAAATAACCCTTCCCATTCCTGGAAACCATTTGCACTGAACTCCATTGTAAAGGTCTGGCTGCACCATCACTCAGATGGGTGGTGAGTTAAACTGCGTCTTGTGTTTCCACAATGACGGTCACTAGTCTCACTAGCATGCAGAGAGGACCGTGGAGGCGTGGGGTAGCCTCGTCTGAGCCCGGAGTGTGTCTGCTGAACTGCGCCAGAGTTGTTTAGTCACTGATAAGATGGCCCCTGAAATGTTTTATTTTTAGATCCTTAACTCATTTTTTTTTTTTTAATCCTCATCCGAGGACATTTTTGTATTTTTCTTCAAAATAGAGCGGGAGGGAGAGAAGGAGGAAGAGAGAGAGAAACAGCGACATGAGAGAGACACATCGAGTGGTTGCCACCCACACGATCCCAACCAGGGCCGGGGACAAACCGAGGTCCGTGCCCTTAGCGGGAACCGAACCCGGGACTCTCTGGTCTGTGAGCCGACGCTCTAACCACTGAGCCAAACCGGCCAGGGCAGATCCTTAACCCATTTTGTAGGCTTTCCTGAAAACTTTGCAAACCAGGAAGACCTACACTTGGGGACCCCGCGCAGGAGAAGACGGGGTGCGACCAGGGGTGTGGGGCTCACCGAATGGCCTGGGGCTGCAGGCTGGCCAGCGGTGCTTGCTGAGCACTACATCTCCAGGGGCTCCTTGGGCAGAGGCAGGACTGGCCGCAAGTTTACAGTCCAGATGAGGAGACGCAGCTGAAGCCAATGCCCTCACTGTGTTCCGCGAATATCTCCCGTGCTCCCTCGTCAAGCCCTGTGTTCCACCCAAATGTATGTACCCGTTCAAGTCTCCTGAACACACTCATTCGTTCCTGCATGCCTGGAACCCCTCCTGCTGCCCTGAGCCCACTTCCATCCAGCCTTCCAGGCCCCGCTCGACCCATGTCCTCCACCACACCCCGACCGCTCCAGCAGGCAGACTCTCACCCCTCACCTCCTGCCCCGGCAGCACAGGGCGGGCGCACGGCCCGGCACTCCCATGGGTCTCCCCCTCCCTCTCAGCCCAGACCTCATTTCCCATCATCTGTGATTGAGGAGAACCGATTACCATCTCTCTCGCCCTATTTAAAGGGTCAAATGAGAATATTTGTAAGAGTTGAGGGCCTAATTGATGTACAGACTGATATCACATGCCCAGGCATCAGAGAAGTAACGCAGCTATGAAAGAACCTGACATGTGCTCTTATCGACTTCCAGGAAAGTGTGCAAAAAACAAATGACTAAATAAAAAAGCCCCAGAGACCGCCCGCCGCAGGAGGAAGGGGGTGCTGCCTTTGTTTCTAAGGACCAGAAGGTGATATAACACACATCTCCTCTCCACTCTCTCCAACTCCCCACCCGCTTCAAAGCCTTACAGAACAATGCTGTCTACTGATCTAGTGGTCTGAGAGGACCCCTGCCAATAGTGCAAATAGCACAGAGGGGCAAATATCTCCACCAAACTGTCAGTGAACCAGGCTGCACCGAGCACCTCCTCTGGGTGAGGGAGGCCTGGTGACTGAGCCCGTTCACCCAGATCTGCGCTGCACCTGTTCGTGAAAAGGCAGCAGTCATATCTTCAGCAGAGTTAAAGCCTTATCAAGGACGGGGACCAAGGGCTGGGTGCTAAGTCAAATGTCCTCTTCCGAAAGGCCTGCTCCTGTGCCGGCTGGCTGAAGGCCCCCGTTCAGGAGTGGCAGGGCAGGTATCCCGGGCTGGCTGGAGTTCCCTGGTCACTGAATCACCAACAGGCTCTACCAGGGCTGAGCTCTGAGGTCGCAGGAAGTTGTGCCAAGCTGAGGCTCTCTGCAATCCTGTTCCAGCTGCCTGACACAGAGTTGAGGCACGAAGGTGTCTGTGGAAGGGCTACATGTCACGTTCCCAGAGTCCCAGAGGAAGGAAGGGGTGGGAAGTGTACTAAAGGTAAGGCCGGGACACAGTGGTGGACACAACGGCTCTATCTGCAGGGCCCAGGCCCCTCAGCATGGAGAACCAGCTGGTGGAGACCTGGCTGCCAGGAAACTCAGGAATCCAGTGCCAGCTCTGGAAGAGCCCACTGGATGTGAGAAGCCCCCTCCCCATCTGTGCAGGCCCACTGGCCCCATCTCAGCTTCCCCTGGCCTTGTGGTGGCCCCAGAATTGCCATCCTCCGGTCAGCAGGGACTCTGCCTATGTGGACCTCAGACCAGCAGAGTGAGCTTCTCAGCAGAACCGACCCAGCCAGGCCAACCCTTCAGCTCCGTCAAGGCCCTATGTAAATATCACTTACTGCAAGTGGGTTGGAAGCAGGCTGAGCGGGAGGAGGTAAAAAATAAGCAGTCCTTGACCTCTGCCCCACTTCCTCCACGTGAATAACTTGGTGATGACAAACCCACCCCTTCCCACCGCTCCCCTCAGGACAGCCCCGGAACCACCCTGCAGAAGGCACTGTGAAGTTCGGGGTTTGGGCCAAGATAAACATCTGTGTGACTTGGCAGAACTTCAGATCAATGTGGCATCAGCCTGGGGGCGAGCTGGGGGACGTGCTGCACCAGTGCCAGTCACCACTTTCAGGCTTCCGCTGTGCTCTGTTCCCAGGCATGCCATAGAACACCCCTGTGGAGAACTCATTTGACTGACTGAGAAGCAGGGTTCAAACAGAGGAGACAAATTTCCAGAACTACAGATTTTCAGGAGTTAGGTGGAAAACACCGTGAGGTTCTTATAACCTGACATTTTCAACCCATATCACAACTGGGACAATGCCTATGTTCTTTCCCTTGGGCCCTGGAAGTGAGGGGGGGAGGAGGGGGGAGGGGAAGGAAGGCGGGGAGGAGAGAGAAGAGGGAGAGGGGGAGGGGAAGAGAGTAGGTGAGAAAGGGACTGAGTGACAAGTGCAGGTACCAGCTGCCGAAAAGCGCCTGGAGAAGGAGTGGGCAGGAGGTGCTCAGACTGACCTCCTTTCCCTGGGAAACCCTGACCAGATCACCCCTAGCCCAGGGGTTCTCACTGCTGGCACTGCCTCCTAGGTGGCATCTGGAAACTGGTGGGGGTAGTTTTTGTAATTAAAAAAAAAAAATCTTTTCTCTTTACTGAGTTTAGAGAGAGAGGGAGAGAGAGATAGAAACATCAATGAGACAGAACATCGACTGGCCGCCTCTTGCATGCCCGCCACTGGGGATCGGCCCACAACCTGGGCATGTGCCCTGACCAGGAATCCAACTGGCGACCTCTTGGTGCATGGGTTGATGCTCAACCACTGAGCCACACTGGCCAGGAAATGGGGGTAGTTTGTGATTGTCACAATGACTCAGGGGCACGTCTGGTATTTAGTGGGTGAGAGCTGGGATGCTAAACTGCTGTAATGCACAGGACTTTGTCCTGTATACGATGCTGATAAGTGCACTCTACTAAGAAATTCGGGACCCCAAAAGGGAAAGTCTCTTCAACCACAGGTCATTCAGCCTCCAAATGAATGGGCAGAAGCACCCTAAACTCAAGGGAAACAGAACAAGATGGCAGTGACATGAACAGACAGGGCCGCTCGTCAGTGCCTTGCAAATGGTCTCAGGGAAGCTTGCAGAGTAACTGTGGAGATCGGCCTGCCCTCAGTTCATTGGAATGCTCCCTTCCCCATTCAATAATTCCCTCTTTTCTTATGTTCATCTATCTGTCTGTCTCCATATTAACCCAAAGTATTTGGGTTGCACATTACGAAACCTACCTATAAGGTAACAAGACTGACAAGCCACAAACAAGCCCACTCCCGGTGTTTTATAGTCATGGAGTTCCAGGGAGACTCCCAGGAGCCCCAAGAGTGAAGGAACTAACAGGAGAGGCGATGCATTCGACTCTGTCTTGGGCCACTGCCCGATTTTAGGGCCCCTGATGTATTTCCCTCGGGGTAACGTGAGTTCTTCTGGCCACAGGTAGCAAAGCTGTTCACCAATGGCCCCAAAGCACTTAGTCGTATGGGAAGAGTCTCATTTGCTGACTGACACAAACCAGTAAGAAACAGGCATGCCTGTCCCCACAGTTTTGGGGCAGAGAGCATCTCCTTCCTTTTAGTGGTGTCAACTTAAAACATTTTCAAGGAAGACAAAAACCTGGAGAAGACACAGTAGCTCTTCCAGGAGAAGGTGGGAATGGGCTCGCTCTTACCAACCCTGCTCCTGCCCCCGTCCCTATTTACCTCTTTGAAGACAGGGCAGAGCTGAGAAACAAAAGAGCAGAAGGAGCAGGAAGAAGAGGAAGTTTTCTGCCAGGATGGTTTAGTTCTAGCAAGAACAGGAGGATGACAGAGAAGAATGAGGGTGGTGGCCCTGCAAGTTGAAGTCCCAGGTAGGGGTGCCGCGAGAAAGGGTCTTACATTATTAACATCCAGTGTATTACTGAAGCATCGTCTAGAAAGACCAGACTCGTCTCAGTGAAAGTGCTGTAGGAACCCAAATCAGCGGATAGAGTGGTACAGCCACTTTAGAGGACAGTTTGGTGGTTTCTTGCAAAGCTAAACACAGTCTTACCATAGGGTCCAGCAATTGAGCTCCTTGGTATTTATCCAAATGACTAAAAACTTATGTCCACAGTAAAACCTGCACACAAATGTTTGTAGCAGCTTTATTCATAATTGCCCACACTTGGAAGTAACCAAGACATCCTTCCGTAGGTGAATGGCTAAACTGTGGTACATCCAGGCAATGGAGTACTATGCAGCAATGAAAATAAATGAGGTAGGAAGCCATAAAAAGACACGGAGAAACCTTAAATGCATATTACTAAGTGAAAGAAGACAATCAGAAAAATCTATGGACTGATATAAATAATTGTGATTCCAGTTATATGACATTCTGGAAAAGGCAAAACCATGAAGATAGTAAAAAGATCAGTGGTTGCCAGGGGTTTGTAACAAGGGAGGGGAGAAGGGATAAAAAGGGGAACAGGGAGTTGTTGGGGCAGCGAAACTATTCTGTATGATACTATTTAATACAATGGTGGATACGGGCCATCATACATTCCTTAAAACTCAGAATGCACAGCAACAAGAGTGAACCCCAATGGAAACTAGGGGCTTTAGTTTACATTTAACTTTAGTAAAAAAAATACTAACTTTAGTTAATACTAATGCACCAATAACGGCCCATCAATTGTCGCAAATGTACCACACTAAGGCAGGATGTTAATAATAAGGGCAAGTGTGCGGGGTGGGGTAAGGAAGTATATGTGAACTTTGCACTTTCCACTACATTTTTCTATAAACCTGAAACTGCTCCAAAAAGTGTCCCCTAAAAATCCCAGCTGATAACAATTATAACATTATGCGGCCATGTTATTTTCTCCACATTCTGAACTGTCTAGTTTTACTGTTTCCCTAAGTTCAAGTACAATGTCCTTCTCTTAGGAAGGCCACACTGGCATAAGCAGCGTGGGTCGGACTTTTCTGGAAATACAGAGACACTGTGAAGGTGAAGCCTTCCACGGAGTGGCACGGCCCTGGGCAGCAGCGCTGCCCCATCAGCTTGGCGGATGTAAAGACAGACCACGGCGTCACTTCCCCGCCAGCTGTGCCCAGCACTGCGAAGTCTAGCCAGCTGAAAACTTAGAGGGCAAGAAGCGCCCTTATTTCTCCTCTGCTGCGAGGTGTGTCGTAGGGCTGTGCTCACTAACTGTTGACCGTGGCTCCCAGGAGAAGCAAGGCCAGCGTGGGGCAGTGGCTGCAGGTACCCAGTGCCTCCCTCTCAAATGGGGAGCGTGTCAGATGAGAGGAAGCAGAGAGGAACTTGGACAGGGAGAAGGCAGGGGAGGGGAGGAAAGGGAGGAACAATGGGTGAGGGGTCTTCAAGAGAAGTCTTCCAACAGAGATGCTGACAGGCACAGGCAGGAATCTAAGCAGCCTTTGAAACAACCAGGGAAATCCAGCATCCCGGCTTCAGGGCAACTGGCCTTGCATCTGGGCCCGATGTAAAACAGATGACGTTTCCTAGCTGTGCCGTCTCTTAGCGAAGGACACATTATGACTACAATTTTCAATCCGCTGTCAGCCGCCGTCGGCTGAGACTGAGGGGGCAGAATGTGAGAGTTGCTAGAAAGATGGTTTCACCCAATTCTTGACCTTCCAGCTGCTCTAAGAGTGGGCTCCCAAGCAGGTGTCAAGCACAGTCTTTATCACAACAAAATGAAGCTGCAGTTAGAGAAAGTTTCCATCCGCCTCTTCCTGTCTTTTCTTACACTTCAGGCAGAAAGGAGCAAGACAGCACCGAGGGCCTTTTAAACGTCCCACGTCATCTTCCTGTGAAAACCCATGAGCAAGGTAATGAAGCACGCGGCTCACTCCCCATCCCAGCTCTGTCACAGCCTGACATTTCATTGTGTGCAGATTTGTTTATTTTCTGTCGTTTTGGGATCAAGTGGGGATGGGGGAGAGATGGTGTTTTTCGGTTTGCTGTTTTCTCGGTGCCCAAACAGTGCCTGACACATAGACAGCACTCAACAATACTTGCTAAACGAATTCAGTTCCTTTTCCAGTCAAACCTGCCACACAGTTCCACAGAGATGTTTAGGGAGTGTGAACCAGAGATGATAACATTTGAACTCCTGTTTGAGCAACAAAACATTATAAGGACTTTGTGGAATCTAGTTTTGTTTTTTCCATTTGGAATAAGACACCATGAGAACTCATCTGTGATGACAGATCTAAAAGAAATAATGCGGATACTGGAAGTGTGTGTGTGTGTGTGTGTGTGTGTGTGTGCGTGTGTGTGTGTGTGTAGATCAATAGAGTCATTCTGGATGTTCTTTCTGAACTGGTGTCAGCTAACAGAGACCTGAATAAAATTAGGGAACCAGCCCTGCTAATATCTGAGGGAAGGACATCCAAAGCTAAAGAGACAGCAAGTGCAAATGTCCTGTGGCAGGAGTGAATTTAGCTTGTTCAAGAAGGCTGGTGTGGCTGGAGCAGGATTGTGGTGGGCAATGAGCTGGAGAGATGCCAAGGCAGACATCTCCCATGAGGAGTGCCAGGAGACCCCATTTCATTCTAAGCTGAGCAGCTACCAAAAGGTTTTGAGCAGAGGAGCAACAGCATGTGATGTATGTGCTACAGGGGATCGTTCAGGGTACTGAGAACAGAGGCCTTACCAGAGGCAAACTGGAAACTGAAGGAGTGAAGGTGGGACTACTGCAGAGTCCAGGTGAAAGATGAGGGGTAGCAGGGAAGGACGTGAGAAGCTGTCGAGTGTAGAATATAATCAGAGCTGACAGGACTCACTGAGCCTGGGAGGCCTGAACATGGGAGGTATGCGTTGGTCCTGTTCCTTCAGGGACCTCCTCTCTTTACCCCGTCTTTATCTCTACTATTCCCCTGCCTTCTCTTCACCTTCCTAGGCCTTCTTCAACTTTCAAGGCCAGTTCAAACATCAGTGTCTTCAAAAACCTTTCCTGACCACCCATCTCTCTCAAAAAACTAAAAGGCAAACAAATGAGTAAACACACAAGAACACGGATCTCCAGAAACCCCTTAGCAGGCCGAATGGCCACGAGAGTCAAATCCACACAAGTCAGTCCCACCTTGGCCCTGATGCTCTCAAACTTCTCTAAAGAGCTTTTAATAAAATCCCTTCCAGGGTCTGCCCACTATCCCTGAGGTTCTCTGGGATGCCACAAGCTAAAATGAAGGTCCTGCCCTGGGTCACCTCCATGAAGTAGGAAATGAAACCTCACGAAGAAGCGCACAGACTCACACACAGTCACTGTCAACAGAGCAAGAGCCGGCATGATGGCAAAAGCAAAGTGAATTCTTTCCCCCCAGCACAAGGGAGGTAGAACCTTAGAACAGCAATAGCTATTCCTACTATTTCTCCGCCCCCTCAAAGCAAAAGGTTTTTATATAAACAAAGCCCTAGACTGTCAGAAAATTTCTGCTGTGAAGCCTCTGAAAATAGCCCAGCAGGTGTTTCCAGGTGAAAACAATGACTGAACCATTTATGCAAGAGGCTAAAGTGGAGAAAACCGAAACAGTACGTAGGTAGTTGAGAACAACCCAGATTTCTTTAATGCTTTCTACCGGGAGCCTAACCGTGCTTTCCACAAAAGTTACTGACTTTATCTTCAAGGCCAAACAGTGAGGCCACTCGCCCACTTTCGCTCTGCTCACAGTGGAGTCAGATGACATCACAGCCCCCAGAGGGCATTCTTGGCGGAGCCAGAACCAGACTCCGGGCCGTGGACTCCTCAGGGATGAAGACCACACGCAGGAGGGGTTGCACCTTGCAGCCTGACCCTCTCTCCCGGTTACAAGGGCACCTGGTACCTGTCTTGCTTGTGGTATATTCCATGGAAGACACATCATATCCCATTTTCTGACATAACAAATTTACCCACACCCCGCTGCGGTTCACTTGTCAAAGCTGGGAGCTCGGACAGACTGCCCATCTGCAGGGCAGGCAGAGGGAGCTCTCTGCAGAGGAAGCCGCCTCTCAGACACTCCGTCTCCATCCTTGGCCCGTGTCACCCGCTGGAGCAGACCCTGTCCTGCTTCAGGCCGTTCCTCTCGGAGGAGAAGAGGAAACAGCCCGATTAGTAGGTGAAGCCCATCAATGAGGGATTAAGCACGTTTATTTTCTTTTCTGCTGGGACAGAGCAGGCTCATTTCACCAAAGGCTTGTCCTTGTCATCACTCACCAACTTCCTTGCAGTTTTGGCTCCTTGGGTTCTGAGGTGCAAGCTGAAAAGATGAAGACATTTTGACCCAAGGGACTGTTCTGCTCCAAAAGTTTAAACCTTCCTTCTTCTTCTTCTTTTCCCCTCTTGCCGAATGTTACAACTAAAGAGCATCAATCAGAGGAAGAAATGCTTGATAGTGGGTCACTGGAGATTGGATGACGCAAGTGAAGATCAAGGAAGCCCGCAGGGCAGTGAGCAGAAGCCCCGTGGAAACAAGCGGCCCTCTGCTCTGAGAACAACTGCATTTCTATAAGGAGCTGCTATCTGTGTGTTCAAATCTCAGGAGGTGGTTTAGTTTCCTGCTCCCTAAAACATCAGTGCTTCCTCCCCCGTGGGCCAGCAGGATGGGCTTTTACATCACTGGGGCACTTCAGGGGAGACCAGCTACTTTAAGCAAACCAATTAAGGAGAGCTTGTTCTAGAAAAGGATAATCAAATAAGGTCCTTAATTAAGATGCTGATTTTTTTTTCTTTATCCTCACCCGAGGACATTTTTGCATTTATCTTCAGATAGAGCGGGAGGGAGAGAGGGGGGAAGAGAGAGAGAGAAACATCGATGTGAGAGAGACACATAGAGTGGTTGCCACCCACAAGACCCCAGCTGGGGCCGGGGACAAACCTCAACCGAGGTACATGTCCTTAGTGCAGTGGTTCTCAACCTTCCTATGCCGGGACCCTTTAATACAGTTCCTCATGTTGTGGTGACCCCCAACCATAAAATTATTTTCGTTGCTACTTCATAACTGTAATTTTGCTACTGTTATGTCTCAGGCGACCCCTGGGAAAGGGTTGTTCAACCCCCAAAGGGGTCGCGACCCACAGGTTGAGAAGCGCTGTCTTAGCGGGAACTGAACCCGGGCCTCTCTGGCCTGCAGGCCGATGGCTCTAACCGCTGAGCCAAACCGGCCAGGGCATAAGATACTGATTTTTAAAACCACGCTTTTTCCAGCTGCTCCCTCATTGCAGAAGAGGTCCGTCCCGCGGGCTGTGTCACGTGCTAGGAATAGTTTGCCAACCTGCTTTACCTTTACCTAAGGGGAAAACCACCTTCAACAAACACGGGCAGAATCCACACTGCGGCACTGCCCGACACCCGAGGACCCCCGTGGTGAACTATCCACCCAGAGGTGCGGAGGCCATCAGTGCTGCCAGCGGACTGAAGAACGGTCCCGCGGCCAGGGGAACAGTAAATGCTGTTTTGTTCTGGTCAGCTGTTCCATCAAGCTGATGGAAATGCCTGTGTTTTTTGTGGGTGCATGGCATTGCTAAAGTTGGGGGCGAAGAGTCTGAAAGTAAGCTAACTATTAGCAAACGTGCTAACCCAGATTCTATCTTTAGTTGGACTGTGAAGAACTAAATGTGTTAAAGTAAAAGTGTTAAAGGCTCTGTCACCTTACGCTGTTATTTTGGGGAGGGGACATCAACTGGGGAAGTGTGGCAATGGGGTGAGGGGGAGGTGAAGCCAGCACCCTAGCAGACGGCCTCAGAGACTACAGTTCACATGCCATGGCTTTCAGGCATAAACAGAAGAGATCATCCTTTAAAATCACACCCTTTACAATATTTATGGTAGAAATGCCAACAGTCCTCCATTAATGAATTTATTATTAGAGGCTCCCTCGTCACACCAAAAAATGTCAGGTAGCACAACTCATGTGATTATCTGTCTTCTGAGCATCTGAACTCTTGACTGAAGGCGAGAACAAAGGACCCTGCCACCCTTGTTTCTCCATGACGTTTCACAGCACTGGGAAGTAGTCAGATTTCTGGTTGGCCAGCGTGACACCTACCTGCATGGCAGGTACTCTCAATATGGTAACTATTTAGGGCAGTGGCTGTCTGAAGATCTGACTACACTGAGCCTGATGTCTGCGACAAAATGGCACTCTCACATGTGAGTGTCTCCAGACACCTCAGCAGCCAGAGCCTTTCATGACTGACACAGAGAAGCAGAAGTGTGGGATGGCTAGCTCAGCAGGCAAGGATCCGGGTTCAAATCCTTATTCTGCCACTTGCTGACTATAGGAGCTTGGGCGAGTTACTGTACATTTTTGTGCCTCAGTTTCCTCATCTGCAAAATGGGGATAATCACCGTATCTCATAGGATTTCTAGAGGGTTGAAGGAGTTTGGACTACACATAAAGCACTTAAAGAAATGACCATGTACAGGCACTGTGCTAAGTGGTGGCCATTATCTCTTCAAAGAGTGCCTTGCCCTGTCATACCAAGACCCCCTCTTGAGCCCGAGGTGCCCACTGTGTATCTCATCGTATTGTGAAAAACTGTGTGTCTGCTTCGGCTACAATCTACAAAAAAATTCAGGGGCAGTACAAGAGCTAGGTCATGACCCTCTATATTGACATCAACAAACCCAGCAGAGAATCTGAACAATCCATGTATAAAATAAATAACCTCATCAAACAAATAAGTAGCAATTCCTCACTTTGAGCTGATGAATCTTATTTTTGCTACTCATCCCTTTGGCTCTGTAATACAGCATTAAGTGAATAAAGTAGCTACCTTAGGTGAATTAAAAACCACATTACATTAGGCCCAGTTTTAAAAAAATCACAACTGTTTGATCGCTTGGATACAGTCTACATGGGATGACAGTGGAGATACTCCAAATGCCTCTGTTATTACTGTTAAAAGAAAGAAAATGTCCAGCCTTTTATCCGAAATAAAAAAAAAATCCCATTCAGCTGAAAGGACTTTTGTGTACTTTCCTCTCTTCCGCAGCAGGGAATGAGGCATTCACAGGAAAACACGCTCACATCACACAGTGAGGTGATGTTGTTTTCCTAAGTAGAAATCTCTAACTTTTAAGTTATTCACTGGGGCATAACCAGTTCATTCACCAAAACCTTCTACAACCTACAGAAGGTTCAAAGTAAGAACTTACTTGAAATGATGACCTCAACCAAAGGTCCCGCTCTCTCTGTCTCTTTTTTTTTTTTTTTGTTCTCACCTGAGGATATTTTTCCATTTATCTTCAGATAGAGTGTGAGGTGGGGTGGGGGGGAGAGAGAGAAATATTGATGTGAGAGAGACACATCGACTGGCTGCCTCCTGCACGACCCTGACCAGGGCTGGGGAGGAACCACAACCGAGGTACGTGCCCTTGACCAGAATCGAACCCGCGACTCATTGGTTGGTGGGCTGACACTCTAACCACTGAGCCAAACCGGCCAGGGCAAGGTCCCACTGTCTTGATCCTAATACAGCACTAGTCCAGGAACTTGGAGTAATGCCTTTTGTATTTTTTCTCTCCCAAGGAAATTTAAAATAGAGCAGAGTTTTGCTTAACTAAGTCAGGAAGAATGCTACTCACTGGAACTTCTCATTCACAGGTATTAATGGAAGTTCTGCAATAATTACAGGTACCATGTGGGGATGAGAGTTTACTAGTGATGACCTTCAGGCACTGAGAGATCCTGAAATAGCTTCTGAATCATTAAAGAATGATGAAATTACATAACAATCTTTAACATGTATGCACCTGACAACAGAATGTCAAAATACATGAGGCAAAAATTAATTGAACTGCAAGGAGAAATAGATAAATCCATTATCACAGTTGGAGACTTCAACACCCCTCCATCAGAAATGGGCAGATCCAGCAGGCACAAAATCAGTAAGGAAACAATTGAACTCAACAGCACCATCAACCAACTTGAATTATAATTGACATTTATAGACTACTTCGTCCAAAAACAGAAGAATACACATTTTCCTCAAGCTTACACGAACATTTATCAAAACACACCACAGTTTGGGTTTTAAAACATACCCTAACAAATTTAAAAGACTAGAAATCATTCAATGTTTGCTTTCAGACCAAAAAGGAGTTAAATACTAAAGATTAGGCAACACACTTCTAAATAACACATGGGTCAAACAAGAAATCTCAGAAATAAAAATTTTTTTGAATTAAATAAAAATGGAACAACAATTCATCCAAATGTGTGAGATGCAGTGAAAGCAGAGCTTAGAAGCAAATTTATAACATTGAATAAATATATTAGAAAAGAAGAAAGAACTAAAATCAGTAATTCCAGTTTTTACCTTAGGAAAAATTTGAAAAAAGAAAAACAAATTAAATTCAAAATAAGAAGAATATGGTAAAGTAGTTACTGTCTTGTTCTACTTTAAATATCTGAAAATTAGTCATTCACAGGACAGTATTTCTCAAACTTTTCCATTAAAATCCCTGAAATGGCAATGAGAAGGAACTCATACACATTCCTTTAGAGTCTGGGGGCACAGTCTAAAACAACCAAAGGAAAAAAAAGCACCCTAATTTATTTGAGGTGTTACATCCTATAAGTTCATTTTGAAATTTCTTTTCTTTTTTTTTAATCCTTACCTGAGGATATTTTTCCATTCATTTTCAGACAGAGTAGCAGGGAGAGAGAAACATCAATTCGAAAGAGATACATTGACTGGTTGCCTCCTGCACGAGCCTGACCAGGGCCAGGGACCAATCTGCGACCGAGGTTCATGCCCTTGACTGGAATCGAACCTGTGACTCTGGTCCTTGGGCCGATGCTCTAACTGCTGAGCCAAATCGGCCAGAGCTAATTTTGATATTTCAATCTTCCATTCCATTCACTAATATATGAGTATGTTTTAATATAGAAAACAATATTCTAACTTGCCAGCTAAGTTCCTTATAGATTCTTTTTTTTTTTTTATTGTGGAAAGTATTACAGATGTCCCCCCCTTTTTTCCCCATTGACCCCCTCCTCCCTGCTCCCACACCCCTCCTGCTTTCCCCATACTAATGACTTTGTCCAATAGTCGTGCATGTAAGTTCTTTGGTTAATCTCCCCTCGCCCCCCACCTCTTTTAGATTCTTTAAGTAGTCCTTGCTCCAGGGAGATGTGCCAGGTCCCAGTTATGTCATGGCCTACTCCACAGTACTCCCATTTGAGAAGGGGACATGAAAGGTATACAGTCTCCATTAACCAGAATGTCACACGGTGGATTGCAGGCCTGCCGTGTGACCCCCAAATCCTGCAAAGCACAAAGTTCCAGAAAGGACAGGAGAGCACAGGCAGGTTCTCCATGCCTTTCGGCACAGTGACACCCAATGCCCTTCAGTCTTCGACCAGAGGAGGATGAGGTAAGACACCCTTTCTCCCCAGGGACTGAAACATGGTGAGTAGTCCTTCTCTCCGCCACCACAGTAAATGTTCATTTCCTCCATCACCACAAGTGTTTCTTCCTCCAACACGGCCTAGGTGGGAAGGAAAGAGACGTCTTGCCACGAGGGGGAGAAGGAAAGGGATACTCGCTGTAACACATTGTCTGCTTTCCTAGTTCTCAATATTTTCTGCTCCAACTTCCTGGGGCAATGACATGTTCCCAACCCAAAGAATGGCTCTTTACAGGGTGAGTCTCGTATTAATGGAACAGCACAGAAATCCACAAACAGACCCAGTACTCCTAAGAATGTATCAAGTGACAAAAGTGGGATCTGAATTCAATGAGTAGAGAATAAATTATTCACCAAATGGTGCTAGAGTAACTGGATCGTTATTTAACAAAAAGCAAGTTAGAGTCTATCTCACATCTTACACCAAAATACCTTCCCAAGGAACCGAAATTTAAACCCGAAGAGTAACAACATAAAAGTACAGGGAAAAATGAGATCAGTCCTTGAAATGCCTTCCTACCCCAAGACTAAGTATTATGCAAAAGTAGAAATCATAATGGAATAATGAACAGATTTTAAGTCCTTAGAAGTAAAAAAAACAACCAACCATACTTCTGTAAACACACACACAACACACAAATTTAAAAGGCAAAATAGCCCTCGCTGGTGTGGCTCAGTGGATAGAGTGTTTGCCCGCACACGGAGGGGTCTCGGGTTCGATTCCTGGGTTGCAGGTTCTATCCCGGGCCCTGATTGGGGCATGTACAGGAGACAACCAATCGAACATCGATTTCTCTCCCTCTTTCCCTACCCTTTACACTCTCTTTAAAAAGCAATGGGAAAAATATCCTCAGGTGAGGATTAACAACAGCAAAAGGCAAAATAAAGAAAATATTTTCAACATATCTTTTAAAAAACTGTTTACAAATCAGTAAGAAAATAACCTACCAAAACACGGTCTAATAGGTAATTCACAAGCAAATAAATTCAAATACTCAAACATGAAACAATCATTAAATTGTACCACACTTTAGTCTTACCCAAAGAAATACAAATTAAAACAATGAGTTATCATTTGTCAACATAATTAGAAAAGTCTAGAAAATGATAATATTCACTATAGGCAAGTTTGCTGATAAATAGGCATTCACACACAGGTGGTAGAAGTATCAATTTGTACAGCTGTTTTGGAGGGCAGATTGTCAAAACATGTTAAAAGGCGAAAAAGTGTGTACCTTTGACCTAGTAATCCATTTCTGGGGATTAGTCCACGGAAGATAATTGAAAGACACTAGTAGTAATTTAGCTGCAAAAATTTTCATTTAAGGTTTGACTATTTAAAAGTTTGAAACAACCTACATCTCAATCAACAAGGGATACATAAATGGGATGATAGTTATATAATGGAATGTGTCACAGTCATGAAAAAATAATAGGTTGATGAGATATATTTGTATTTTTGCCACAGAAATATTTTCCCTATATACTGTAAATGAAAGGCAGATTTGGAAACATAATCTACCAAATGGCATTTTTGAAGGGAAAACAGTGAATATACAAATATCTGTATCCATACCCAGAATGAGATCCGGTAGGACACCTACCTGCTGGTTAAACCTAGTAAGAGCATGCCTCCGGTGTCAAATTTGGGGGTGTTTTTTAGATTCTTTTGTTCATAGATTCTGATTTGTTTCATTTTGGAAAAGAATGAGTAGGTTGTACCTGAGGCTGGCAGAGAAGGAGTGTACCCTGAAAGGCTTGCACAGCAGCGGCGACCAGAGGGTGAGCGTGTTCCGTGAGCACTGAGTGGCCAGCATGAGAAGCGTGTTTGTTTTGCATTTTTTTTATGGTTGTGGGGGGGCAGGGTTGTGGTTGATGAGGTTCAGAGAGAGTCCAGATTCAGGAGGATTCCCCAACTGGGTAATGTCTGAGTTTACCTCACCCCCCTAAAAAATGCTCCGGCCCCGGGCTTGCTTCTTCATTCTGGTTCAGGGACCTATGACTCATCCCCCGAAACCCTAATTATAACATCCAAGGTCTGCTAGGTGCAAAAAAACATCTGTCATTGTTTCAATTTGCTCCAAGAGGGTGTGTATAGCATGCAAACTGGCCCAATGATGTGGGCCTCCAATGCAAGAATAACAACCCAGGAGGCGTCCCAGGGCGAGAGGTGCTCAAGGCCCGCGTTTCCATCTGAGCTCAGTGCCAAATAAGGTGAACAGTTTATGTCCCTCCACAGTTCACACACCAGTTCCTCAGAGCCACCGCCATGGTAAACATTACAGGTCTTGAGTTGTTTCTTTTTATTTTTTTTAAATTTAGTTTAAAAAATTTATTGGGGTGACATTGGTTAATAAAATTACATAAATTTCAGGTGTACAATTCTATAATACATCATCTGTATATTGTATTGTGTGTTCACCACCTCAAGTCAAGTCTCCCTCCGTCACCATTTATTCCCCCTTTACCCTCTTCTACCTCCCCCCCACCCCCAGTTTCTTTCAACCAAGAAAAGTATCTAAGTTTGTGTTTTCCCAGTTGGTTGCCAAGGCCTGCGGAGGGAGGGAGCAGAGTGTGTAATTGCAAACCTCTCATTTATCAGCTTTGGCTGCTTTTGTGTCACCAAATTACACGTACCATTTAGCCAGTTGATCTCCTGCACCTCTCGGAAGTACATTTATTACACAGAGGATGCCTCAGACCTGGCGAGAGGTGACGAAAGAGGCACAGCTACCCTCTAAGTGCCCAGGAGACTTGTTTACTGACTGACCTCATTCAAACTCAGATCATAGGCCCCCAGGAACTCAGCCTGAAGATATGGCCACTTTGCAAGAATCCAATATTTTGACCTAGACGTACTGATCTTAAAGACAAGACAAAAAGTAAACAAAAAGCAAACGAGCAAACAACAAAAATCGCCCACACAGGCATGGGTCCTCTTACTCCAAATGCTATAGTAGCATCTAATGGACACACTATGTATTTGGTGGTTTGAGACATTTTAATGCTTAAGGAACCAACAGAAGGCTACTTAGCAGCTTCTGCTAGAAATGACAATGTCATGCACCATTCAAATCAGAAATGGCATTACTATGACAACTTTGGCACACGCAATTATGTAAATAAACTAGTTATTTAGCCAGGCTTCTGGGAACACTATTAAATAGGAAGCTTTCACTTAAGTTTGGTTTAATGATGAAAAAAAAGTTTGGGTTCCCCCCCTCAAATATCATTGCCAAGAGAAACAAACTTAATATATTTTATTTTGGGGGCTTAGGTGCTTACTTTGGTTAATATTTGGTAAACTCTCATTAACTGGGTCTGCAGATGCAAAAGAAAAACTTTAAATTAAAAGGAGATCATTTGTAAATCTGTGCTAAAGATTTAGAAATCTGAATTAAATAGATCGTGAGGAAAATAATGATAAAAAATGACTCAAGAGGTAGAAAACTTAAATGTGCCACTGGAAAGGGACCAGGCCTAGAAGCTTCATTAGCAATTTCTTTCAAGTCTTCATATAACCATTGATGTCTATGATGTTTATTTCTATGATCATTATTCCAGAGCATAAAACAGATAAAATGTTAAAAAAAATTTTTTTTTCTTTATTGATTTTAGAGAGAGGAAGGGAGAGAGAGATAGAAACATAGATGAGAAAGAACATCGATCGATTGGCAGCCTCCTGCATTTCCCCTACTGGGGATTAAGCCTACAACCTGGGCATGTGCCCTGACTGGGAATCGAACCGGCGACCTCTTGGTACATGGGTCGATGTTCAACCACTGAGCCACACCAGCCATATTTTATAATGCTGCTATAACACTGATATCAAAAACAAAAAAAGAAAATGACACCTCAAACACTTCAGAACAGACCAAAGCTAGCAGGACATACAGAGAATAATACTATATAGCTACACCATGGTCATTCCAGGAATTTAAGAACAGCTTTCATATAATTGAGTCAGTAAAAGTCCTCAAAATGTTTGGGAAAGAAAAGACAACTCATATTCTCTTCCCTGCTTTAAAAAACAAAACAAAGCAAAATGCCCAATCTTTTAGTAACTTATGAAGAAAAGTATATTTTATTAACATAAAGTTTATACGCATATATATAAACATATATAAATACATATTCACATATATATGTATAAATCACACACATATATAACCACAAAATCATCCTTATATTTACTGTTAAATGCTACAGACATTATCAGTAAGTCAAGAAAAATACAAGGATATCTACTGCCTTTTAAAAACTATTGTTCTTAAAGTAATAAGAGATAAAAATATTAAGCCAGCATTATTATTATTTTTTTTAATTTTTTTCCCTTTATTGATTTTAGAGAGAAATGAAGTGAGAGGGAGGGAGAGAGAAACATTGATGAGAGAGAACATCAACTGGCCGCCTCCTGCACGCCCCTCACTGGGGATCGGGCCCACAATCTGGGCATGTGTCCTGACTGGGAATCGAACTGGCGACCTCTTGGCGCATGGGTCGACGCTCAACCACTGAGCCACACCAGCCGGACAAGCCAGCACTATTAGAAAAAGTAATAAGAAATAAAAATTTAAAGGAAGGAGGTGAAGTTATTATTATTCAAGATTACATGATCATGTACCTGTGAAACCTAAGAGAGTCAACTGAAGGACTACTGGAATGAACAGACCCATTACAAAATAAATATTTCTTAAAAAGGCTCTTAAATACCAGCAATAATGAATTAGAATAGAAGGCGGAGAATGGGGAAAGATCTCACCCATTAGAGCACAAGCTCCATGAAAACAGGACTTTGTCTCGTTCTGGGTTGATTTCCTGGCATCTAGAAGCAGTCCCATCACAGAATAGTTGCTCAATAAACATATGCAGTCAAGGAATTATTTCCCAGAATACATGAATGAACAAATTCACAATAAGGGCAAAAGTACAAAACAATAGACTCAAACTGAAATTCCATAAACAGATTCAACTACTAATAAGAATTTAGCATATGATAAAAATGGAATTTCAAACCACATTAAGAAGGATAAATTATTCCACAAATGGCCATTGAGACTATTAACTGATTGGCTATTTTTTTATTTTTGTTAATCATCACCCAAGTATACTTTTCTATTGATTTTTAGATAGAGTGGAAGAGAGGGAGGGAGGGAGAGAGAGAAAAAGAAACATCGATGTGAGAGAGACACATCCATTGGTTGCCTCCTGAACAACCAACTGGGACCGGAGATGGAACCTGCAACCCAGATACATGCCCTTGACCAGAAATTGAACCCGAGACCCTTTGGTCCTAGGGCCAATGCTCTAAACACTGAGCCAAACCGGCCAGGGCAGCGGTTGGCTACTTAAAAAAAAAAAAGAAATATGAGTTGTACCTTACACCACACACTAGAATATATTATAGCTAGAACAGCCCAACATAATATATGAGACCACTAAAGATTTAGAAGAAAAAAATAAGTAAATATTTGCCTTATCTTAGCATAGGGAAGATTTTCCTAAATATACAGGCAAAGCTAGAAGGCTTAAGGGGAAAGATTTCATAGTTTTGGCTACTTAAAAATAAAACCTTAGATACGTCTAAGCATGGCACCATCCTATACGTATGGTTCTATGCCTTTTTAAATTTAATATGTCATGAAAACCTTTATTCTTTTAAATAATACATAGTGAATCATTGTATTATTATACAAAAATAACTTATTAAAGGAATTACTTAACTAACTGTAACAGCGTGGTACTGGCACATTGTTACTATTATAAACAAGTCAGCCATCACCATCCTTTACATTTTTTGTTGCACGTTTAGGCAAGTGTTTGTGTAGGATATACATCAAAAGCTGCAACTGATGACCCAAGTTATGCTCACTTAAAATTGATAGCTATTGCCACACTTACTTCAAAAAAGTTCTATCAATTTATATTCCCAACATCAATGTGTAAATTATTTATAATAGTGAGAAATAGGAAAAAATTGATATGGCCAAAAGGGCTTTTTCAAAACTGGTTAAATTAGCCCTGGCTGGCATGACTCAGTTGGTTGGGTGTTGTCCCATATACCAGGAGGTCGCTAGTTCCAGTCCGGGTCAGGGCACATGCCCAGGTTGTGGGCTCGATCCCCAGTAGGGGGCGTGCAGGAGGCAGCCCATCAATGTTTCTCTCATCAATATTTCTCTCTCTCCTTCTCCCTACCTCTCTCTCTCTCTAAAATCAGTTAAAAAAAAATTTTTTTAATTGGTTAAATTATAGTAAATACAGTCAAGGAATTATTTCCCAGAAACGAGGAATAATGTTATGGATGAATGTTTAATGACACAAACATGCTTATTATTAAAGATTAAGTTACAAAACCAAATAAATTCATATATACTTTTTTTTTTTATCCTCACCCGAGGACATTTTCTCATTTTTTGTTCAGATAGAGTGGGAGGGAGAGAGAGGAAGAGAGAGAAACATGGACGTGAAAGGGACACATCGAGTGGCTGCCACCCGCACGACCAACCAGGGCCGGGGACAAACTGCAACCAAAGTACATGCCCTTAGTGGGAACCGAACCCGGGTCTCTCTGGACCGCAGGCCGACGCTCTAACCGCTGAGCCAAACCGGCCAGGGCTCATATATACTTTTAAAGACTATCTACCTATACATTTATACATAGGCTGTATAACAAAATATTAATTGTGGTTTTCTTTGGGTGGTAGAATTACAGGGCATTAAAACACTTTTTCTCTTATGTTTTCTAAATTTTTCAAATGGTCTAGAGGAAAAAGATGTTTTTGTAATCATTAAAAACATTAAACCATAATCTATTTAAAAATAATAAAACACTATTCTGAAGACTGGTTGTATCAGTGTTGTGAGAATTTATATGCTACCACCCTTATCATAATAAAGAGTTTTTCAGGATTAATAGTAACTATGTAACCTAGTGTTTTCTTTTGTTAATCCTCACCTGAGGATATTTTTCTATTGGTTTTTTTTTTTAGATAGAGTGGAAAGAGAGGTAGGTAGGGAGAGAGAGAAACATCTATGTGAGAGAGACACATCGACTGGTCACCTCCTGCACAGCGCAGGGACCAAACCTGCAACCCATGTACGTGCCCTTGACGGGGAATCAAACCTGAGACCCTTCGGTCCGAGGTCCGACGCTCTAACCACTGAACCCAGCCAGCCAGGGCTGGCCTAGTGTTTTCCAATTGAGTGTACACTTGGGACATCCAGCACTGGGCACCCAAGGGATCATCAAGTGCTTCATGGTCACTTCTGAGGCTCTACCTGTGCTCAGAAGGGCCAAGGGCAGAGATGAAGACCAAGGGTCTCTGCCCTCAAGCACCCCTCAGACAAGTAGAAAAAAGAGGGCAAGCACCAACCAATGTTAATCCAAGGCAGGACACGGAGGAGCAGAAGTCTGCTGCTGAAGTTCCCAGCCAGAAGCATTAACATATTCAAAGATTAAAAAAAAAAAAAAAGCAAGGCAATAGCAGGCTGGAATTCCACAAAGTTATATGACAAGCTTGTTACACAAAGGAGTTATGTGTACATCCCTTCTTGAAGAAGCCCTGAACATCTACAAGTATAAGGAAGAAGAAGAAGGAGAAGGAAGAGGAGGAGGAGGAGGAGGAGGAGGAGGAGGAGGAGGAGGAGGAGGAGGAGGAAAGCTTTTCAAGGTAAAGGGACAAAAAAAAAATTAAAGGCAAAGGTACTGAGCATAGAATTCACTTGACAAAGGGAGAGACTCTATATGAAAGCAAATAGTTTCTTATGACTTAAAAAACAGCACTAGCAAATACATGAAATATCATTTCAATAAACTTCCAACTTATTCTAAGCCCAGGTAATGATTTTTTTTTTTTTTATCCTCACCTGAGGACATCTTTCCATTTTTTGTTCAGATAGAGTGGGAGGGAGAGAGAGAGAAACATCGACGTGAAAGGGACACATGGAGTGACTGCCTCCCCCACAGCCCTGGTTGGGTCAGGGCTGGGGACAAACTGCAACCGAGGTACGTGCCCTTAGCGGGAACTGAACCCGGGTCTCTCTGGACCGCAGGCCGACACTCTAACCACTGAGCCGAACCGGCCAGGGCCCAGGTAATGATTTATAAGTCATATTAAATACAACCAACTCATAATGTTTCAAAAGAATTTACCCAGATTTTTAGAGTTGGTCTAAAGGGACTGTGCCATGTACTTGAAATGAAGAGTTCCTAAGAGATGATTCTGGTAGTCCAGATTTCAGGCTTTCCTATGAAAGATTTTTATACTTGACATTTCACAGAGGGAAAGCAAAGCAAAACAAAACCAAAAGTTACCATAAAAGTACCCAAATTCTTTATCTAGATGCAATATTAAACATATTAACCTTTAGCACAAAATTAAGTTTATACTTTAAAATGAGGTGATTAAAAATATTTGAAATGGCTCTGGCCGGGTGGGTCAGTTGGTTGGAGCGTCACCCAAAGGCTGCAGTTTGATTCCTGGTCAGCGCACATATCTAGGTTTCGGGTTTGATCCCTGGTCGGGGGTGTACCAGAGGCAACTAATCCATGTTTTTCTCTCTCTCCCTCCCTTCCTCTCTCTCTAAAACCAATAAAACATACCCTTGGGTGAGGATAAAAAATATATATTTGAAATGGTAGCAATGCAACGGTCAGTTTTGGCAATCCAAAAAAAAAGAGTGACCTGAACAGCACTGGCCAGCTTGAGTCTAACAACATGGGATCGTCACATTTCCCCTGGGTAAAGTGCAACAACACTTAGAACAATGAAGAGATCTCAGCAAGAGTTCTCACTCTGCCCTGGTCAATAAGGCAGGCCGTGAAAGCACCTTTAATAATGGCCCATAAACCCACAGTGGCGCTTATAAACGTCAGAACGTACTTTTAGATTAAATGCAGTTGGTTAAGCCAGAAGCTTCCCTAACAGTGACTGCCTGAAGAGCGGTGGCTTTCCAAGTGTCCTCCCCTGTCCTCCCTTGTCCTCCCCACCAGCAGCACAAGCCAACCTGAGGATGTTAACCATGCAAACTCTCCCACTTCCCGCCTGGCAGTCTGGTTTGCCAAACCCTCCAGGTGGTTGTGATTTGAGGGCACTGCCATGGAAGATACTACAGAAGTTGCATGTGAAGCCAAGCACAAAATGCCCAATTCAGTGTGTCAGGCTATTCCCATTTTGGTTGACCCAACCTCCACCTCCCATTGCCCATCCCTTTTAGTGGGCAGCCCAAAGAGTAGGATCCTGTTCAAATACACTTTCAAAAGGCCCTATGAGATAGGGCTAATGGAAAAAGTCATCTATTTTCTGTATGTTACCATAGTAACATAAAAACATGAAGCATCATTTACTCCTACAAGAAAGGTCCCCTTTGCAGGGGACACAGAGTACTATAGAAAAATCCCGAGGAAACCAAATTTTGGAAAAGCAAATATGGGAAACTCAGCTTCTAAGGCTCCATATACACCTTTATGGCCCATGTTCTAAGTGAACTTTCCCTAATTATGACTGCCCAGTAAGGAAAAACTGTTCTGGGCCAGCCCCCACTGTCTACACCGACATAATTTCCATGTAATGGAGAAACGTCTTACTTCATGCCTCCTCCTGGCCTCAGTCCCAAATCCACAGGGAAGCTGACCTGTTTCATCTCTACACATCCTTAATGACACTCACGTCCTAGGATGTCCTTCTTTAGGTCTACATCCAGTCCTACTTCTGGGAGCTGCCAGAAAAATAATAATGTTTATTTCTGGATTATAAAACCTACTTTGTATTATAAAGTCAATTTCATTTTGAGTGTAACCCTTTATTTTTATAGTTTATAAATAGCTTCCACATTTCCATCTCATTTGATTCTCATAACGACCTGTGAGGTGGGTACAGTTTTTCTTCCCACTTTACAGATGAGAAAACTGGAACTTAGTGCTGAATTCAGTAAACAACTGACCATTAAATGTTACGGAGGAAATACAAATATTTTACATAAAAAAATTAAAGAATTCACAATGTTCAGAAGAACCCCCATTCTTGCTTGAATTTGTCATCTGCCAAATGATGTTCACCAAAATCATTAGGCAGGTTTTTAAGTTCGGTGGTATTTTTCTGGCTGAAGAAGGGTGGGGGCAGGGAGATGAGATAAGTAAGACAGACACTCTCCCAGGTACAGAACTGACATACCTGCAATGAAATTCTATGGGGTTCGTTTAACAACAATGATAACTTGATAGTGCTACGATTAATTAAGCTCTTCCTACATGCCAGGCACCATTCTATAGTCATTAAATACATCCAACAACCCTATCAATATATCATCATTTTAGAGATGAGAAAAGCAAAGCACAGAGAAGCTAAGTAACTTGCCCAAGATCACACACCTTGCTCTCTGTGCACAAAGGGGAATGTGTGACTGGAGGTGCCAAGGCCCTCTGCCAGCGGTGGAAACCTGACATGGGAGGGCAGCCACCACAGGAACCTGGATTACTTTTCCAGTGTTGCCATTTAACCGTGTCTCCATGCTCTCTCTGCCAAAACATCAACCAGTGCTCAGGTTCTCAGTAATCAGGAATATTATTAACTGGTTCCTTCTCAGAGTGTTCCCATGAAAATGGGAAAGGAGGGGAGAGATCCTGGTTCTCTAGATCCTGGTTAGTGATGGAACACCGGCTGATTTGCCCGGAACTGCCTTCAACTACTTTAAGAAAATCAGGAAATGTGCAAATTAAAGATGCATATGGCACTAATGGGTATTTAGTAATTTAGTAGAAAGTGAGATGAGAGGCAGAGTTTCTAGTAAATGCTTTTTTTTTTCTTTTAAGAAATATAAACAGAAAGGAATCCTCACCGGTGTAAATTATTCCCGCCTTCTTTTTCCTTGACTTTTTTCACAACTTCTCACATTTTGGAATTGTACGAACCAGCTTTTACATCTTAATCTGTCTTTTAAGTTTATACATCTTTTTCTTAAAGAAGGAAACAAATACCAAGTTGAACTTTTAGGCAAAAGAGAAAAATTAGATGATGAATGAATGCAGTCTTCACGGGCAATTATACTGCGACTCTGGGGGAGACAGCTTTCAAAAGGTGTCCTCAAATTTGTTTACCTTTATTATTTCCTGCCTCCAATTTTCACTGAATAATTTAAGACCACCTTGAGATCCTAGGAATTCAACAGAATTTAACGGTAAATTCCAGAGTGTTCCACATCTCTCCTCAAGGCAAAGTCCCATACTTGGGAGATGGGACTACAGAGACCACAGTTAGGTGACTTTTCATAACCACATTCCTCCACGCTCTTTAATAATCTGGGCCCAACTACTTACTCACTGTGGGCCCTGTGGGCCTCACTTTCCTCCTCTATAAAATGGGGACGATAATTCCTCCTTCATTAGGTTGGTGTGAATATTATATGAGTTAATACCTGTGAAGCACTTAGCACAGTGCCTGACAGAGTAAAATACATGCTCCAGCTATTATTTTTACTACTAGAATTTGCAAAGACAATTACTACAACAGGGACACTGCATATAGGAGGCTTCTATTGGATTGGTAATGTTTTATTGCTTTAAAAATATCTAAAATCAGAACAACCATCAACACAAAAAAATAGAAAAGGTCTTAAAAGAGGTGGGGAGAGCCGTCCATAATCATGCCACTTGGCGAGTTTCAGGTGGGGATACTGCTGGGCGCATCAGTTCCACATTGCGCTACGTGGTGCCTGCGCTTTGCCGGGGTTCCTAGCCAGCAGGGGCAGGATTACAGGCGGGTCCGTGAACCCCCTGAAACTGTGCACTGAGCTGGGTAAGGCTGCCGCTCTGGGCATTTGAGGGCAGGGGGTCCATAACTTTTCTCATACTCAGATGTAGCGAGCAACTTGCTTTACAGGGCTGAACTCGGGATATTCTCGGAACACTTCATTTCACCCAAGCTGCGGCGCTAACCAGGACACGGGGGCTGTGATGTGCAGTTCCACACTGGACAGATCCGCCTCCTGACAGCCCAGAGCCCGCCAGGCGGTGCACGGCGCAGCGCTCCTCATCACCGGCAGACAGACCTGCGAACTTCACCGCTGAAAACTCATCGGCTCCGCAGACCTGACCCGGGGTTGCGGGGTTTAATTTCCTCTCCCTTCCCCCATCCCTTGTTCCCGTCCGAGAACAAACTCAAAGGAAATAGGCAACTCTCCGTCTAGGGTTTCCCTCCTGCCCTCGGCTGACGCTTAAATCACTTCTCCCAGGGAAGTTAATTAAAAGAACAATTAATCTGCACAAAAATCCAAAATCTACCCCAGAGCTCAAGAGCTCTGTAAATTACCAGACTGAGGGCACCTCTCCCGACCGTGATCATCAGGGACGGGAAGGGGGTCCCAAAGGTAAGCAGGCAAGGTCTGGCTGGAGGGTCGGCTGGTCGCCCTCTGCGAGTCCCCGGTGCGGTCGCCAGGAAGCCGGGCTGGGAGGCAGCCAGGCGAGCAGGTACGTGTGGGCAGGAGTCTGAGCACACAGACGCGGCGGATTAAAGTTCAAGCCCGAGCGCACACTGCTTCCCTTCCTGGGCGGGCATTCTCCCACACAGCCCAGGCGGCCACTTCGTGGGGAAAGCCTGGCTGTTGGACAGTCCCCCTCTTTGGAATGGGCTCCCCAGATCCCTAGTAAACCCTACTGACTCCCCTTGCCTCTCAGCCTCCAACCCTTGAAAAGCATTAACCCGGCGGCGCCACTCTCCTAGGCGGCGGAGAAAACCTCCGAGAAAGAGAAATGAAGGGGACAGGGGAAAGCGGGGTGTCGCCGAAGGGAGGGGACGCGCAGCGTACGTACCCAGCGCAAACAGGGCGAGCTGTCCAGCCGAGGTGACCATTTTACGGGCGGCGGGCGGCGGGCAGCAGGCGCTCCAGCCTCCTGCCCTACCTGCGGTGCCCGAGTGGCGGAGCGGCGCTGCTGTGCAGGGGAAAAGGCGCCGGCGAGGCAAGGCCAGCCCCGCGCGGGCGGGCGGAGGGAGGACCGAGAGCCTCGGCTGGCTGGAGCGCTTCGGCTGTCCGCACCCTACTGCAGGGCTAGGCGGAAACGGGAAGGCGGTTACCGGCACCTCTCTGCCACTCTGCAACAGGGCACGGTGGACCACCCTCCCTCCCCAGTGGGGGTGTCCCCCTAGGGGCATAGGAGGTGGGGGTTTGGGGCTGGGGGCGGGACGCTGTGAGCACCCTGCAGGGCGAGGGCGGTGGGGCGGGGCGATCGGGACTCTGAGCCCGGCCGCAGGAGCTTGGCACCCAGGCCAAGGAAAAGGCAGGAAGCTCCTGACTTCAGACAACACCCTCAGACTAGGAGCTCAGTGCGGTCCTGGGCCCCTGTGCCAGGGGTAGGTGTCTGCCGCGGAGCCAGAGCATCCCAGGCACAGTGGCAGCTTCCAGGCTCTAGGCGGCGGAACTGAGCCGTCCAGCGGGGGTCACCTGTGCCCACTGCCGCTGCAGGGGTCACCGGGGCAAGGGACATGGCCCTGAACACGACCTGACCCATGAGCTTGCCGCCGCATGCCAAGGCTTGGCCTAAGGAAAGTGCTCTTTAGAATCAAGCGAAGATTTTTTTAAACCAATTGGCTCACCTGCGCCCCCATCCCAGCGAAGAACACTTGATTCTAGGGATGCTTGCCTCCTGAGCACAGCTACCCACATTCACAGGCAGGCGCTTTGTTAGGATCAGTGGGTCTTCCTACATGTTGGCCTGGGGCTGATAATGACGATGGGTCTCTGCTTACAGGGCAACTGATGACCTACCACTAGCCCCAGCCCACTCTGCTACAGGCAGCTGAGGCCAGCAGTGGGGTAGCGTGCTGACAGCTGCGCATTGAGAGAGGGGTGTATGCGCTGGAGCTACCTGGGTGGCCCTTTCAGGATTTGTGGCCTCGAGCTGGTCCTTGGTGCTAGAATTAGGGGAAGTGAAGGCGACAGAGGGAAGAAACTATGGGAAGAGAATGGAAGAACCATAAAGGTTCCTTGGGGACTGTCCATAGGGAACAGTAAATCCCCAAAAGGCAGTGACCAGTGGTATTCTCAAGATGCTCTGAGCTCAGGCACTAATTCTCTTTTCCGAACCCCTTCAACTTAGCTACTCCAGGTAGACCCTTTCTCCTTGAGTTTGGGGGGGGGGCGGGCAGGAGGAAATCTCTTGGCCCAAGGATCGGATTCTCAGGGTTGACTTTTTTGTTGTTGTTGCAATTTTTATTAATTTATTTTTGTTGTAGATGTTTCTCCTTTCTCCCCACTAGACACCCTCCTCCCAATCCTGCCCCTCCCCAGCATTATTGTCTATGCCAACTGGTTACGCATACATGCATATAAATTCTTTGGTTTGTCTCTACCCCCTCCCCCTGCCTCCCTCTTCTGAGGTTTGTCAGTCTGTACTCTACTTCTATGTCTCTGGGTCTATTGTGTTCATCAGCTTATTTTGTTCATTATATTCCACAAATAAGTGAGATCATGTGATACTTGTCTTTCTCTGATTGGCTTATTTCACTTAGCATAATACTCTCCAGGTCCTTCCATGTCATCTCAAAGGATAAGAGATCTTTCTTTCTTACAGCTGCATACTATTCCATTGTGTACATGTACCACAGCTTTTTTATCTACTCATCTATTTATGGATACTTGGGCTGCTTCCAGATCTTAGCAATTGTAAATAGTGCTGCTATGAACATAGGGGTGCATATATTCTTTCTGATTGGTGTTTCAGGGTTCTTAGGATATATTCCTAGAAGTGGGATCACTGGGTCAAATGGAAGTTCAATTTTTAATTTTTTGAGGAAACATCATATTGTTTTCCATAGTGGCTGCACCAGTCTGCATTCCCACCAGCAGTGTACTAGAGTCTCCTTTTCTCCACACCCTCGCCAGCACTTGTTTGATTATTTGTTGATTAGTCGTTTTAATTTGCATCTCTCTGATGATTGGTGACGTTGAGCATTTTGTCATATATCTCTTGGCCATTTGCATGTCCTGTTTGGAGAGGTGTCTATTTAGGTCCTCTGCCCATTTTTTAGTTGGGTTCTTTGTCTTCCTTTTGTTGAGTTGTATGAGTACTCTATATGTTTTGGAGATTAACCCCTTATCTGATGTATTGTTGACAATTATGCTCTCCCACATAGTGGGTTCCCTCAGGGTTGACTTTTGCTAAGATTGTTTCATATGAGTTGAGAGGCCTAGTTTCAAAAAGGACGCACCAGACCATTGGCCTCAACATTTGAGCAGGAAACACCAGTGTGGAAAGGGATTTTGAAAACAGTGTGAATTAACTTTGAGAAACAATTCCTTTCAATACATTTGTCAGAGGATGCTTTGTTGTCCTCTCAACCCTTAATGATCCATGGTGCGGGTTTCATGGTAAGTCCTGGGGTACCTATGTCCATACCCATGCATGTACAGAGCACATACACACTTTCTTTAATAAGGGTCCCTGACTCCCTTCCAGCATCTATGTCCACCTCCTTCAGACTGGTCTTAACCTGTTTTAGTGGTTCGTCAGTCTCTTTCCTAGACTAGCCTGCCGTGGCTACATGAGGGAAGAAATCAAGAGTTCTTCAGGCTCTCCTGTTCTCCTGGACTCCCACTGGGACTGGAGAGTGGACCTGTCACCTTGTTTCCTGCTGGGACACACATATCAAGTTCACTGTGGCTGAGGCCTGGCTGCCCAAGCTGCTGAGAGTCAGGTTCAGCAGTTTCCCTTCTCTGTCCTCTGCCGAGACACGAAGCTGGGGGTGGAGGGAAGTGGCAGCAGAATCAAGCCAATCACATGCCCTCAGGAAGGGAAAATCAAGTGATAATTTGCCATCTTCTAAACTAAACAGTATCCAAATCAAAGTACATTCTAGTGCTCGGAAATTGTTGATTCTCTCCCAACATTTTCAAGAGCCAGTCCATACCTATAGTTTTATAAACCTTCCAATTTATTCAAGTCAAACATAATTGGGTTGGGTGTTTTTGATTTTTTAAAGAATGTCTACAGTATTTATTGTAAACTGAACTGAAATCATGTTTTGAACATATAGCTATAGAATGAGGAGGACACCTAATATCCTAAAATGTTAACACTCTGCCTTTGGCACCTGTGTATCTCTTTGAATCTTCACAACACACTTATGAGAGAGATTCCATCTCTCTTTAATATAAAACAATTGAGACCCAGAGAATTTAGTAACTTACCCAGAGATACAAAGCCAGCAAGTGACAGAGCCCATCTTTGAAAACAGAATGAGCTGGTTCCAAGGCCTATGTGTTGGCTTCTATGCTCTGCTGCCTTAGTTTCCACATTTTAATAAGAATAATGCTGAACTCACTGGGTTGCTGTGAGGACTAACTGCAAGATGTTCTTTTTTCATTCTTAGCACAGCATTTGATATCAACAAATCTAGCTGTGGTTTAAAGAAAAACTCCCTCAGTGGCCATACTTTTCTCTCCTCTCAATCTCCTACCTTTGTCGTTATTGCATCCTTTGCTTATGAGAGCTTTGCTGGTACACACGCACATATGTCTGTGCATGCGCTCAGACACACCTTCCCACAGGACATAGTTTCACAGGTAGGTCAGGAGCTATGAATTTGTTTCTCAGTCTGTGGTGTAACAGGAGTGGGGGAAAAATTACAGAATGCAATTTAGAGCAAGAAATCATTTTTTTCCTAAGGCATGGTGTGAGGCCTTTGTATTTTAGCAGTATAGAATACATTGCTGTCTGAGCTGAGTGAAATTCCAATCACAGCCCTGGAAGCTATGTAGACACGTGGGTGCATTCCTTATGCCACGGGCACTGTAGCTGTCTAGCTTGGCCACTGAAGGCCCTGTTTCTGTGTGGACATAGAACCTAATGAATAGGTGGCCTTTTCACTAGGAATCCGCCTGGGCTGTCTTTGCACACACTTGCTTCAGCTGGCCCTGAGCTCAAGGAGAACCCCTGCTGTAACAAGCCAATTACGGTTTCTCCTCTCTGTGCAAACAAGAGAACTGTGTGATGTTCTATTCAGAGGCCAGTAAAATCCCACTGTCAGTTTTCCCTTTCCTTTCTTCTAGTACATACTTATTACGGAGCGTGTGTTTAAAGAGTCCCCTTCTTGACTGTAATCAGCCTCCCCCTCCGTCCTGATTCATCTGGGAAGTGATGTGGGCAACCAGCACTGGAGTCTTCCCTGAGTGATTCAGGCCGCCGCTGTTCAGATGGGCAGTTACCCAAGACGTCAGTGAGTAAACAGCGAGACATTCTTCAGGAGGAAGCACAGCCATGGGCCATGGCACTGAGGGAATTACAGTTCCTGCAGACAAGCTTCAGCAACGACCAGAGTCAGTTTCAGGGGACTGCAGGACCTTCCTTGTTGGCAGCAGCAGACAAGGGGGCTCAGAGGGAAAACAGGAAAGGGTTACTGGCACATGAGAGAGAGAGAGATTTTATAAAGGACTCTGGGGAACTGTGTATAGGCAGAGTGAGAAGATTTTAATGTGTTAAGGGATTTAGGAAAAAAAATCTAATCCAAAGTAAGGTATTGCCCAAGTATTAGCTCCCTGTGAAGACTTAGCTATTAGTGTATTCCTTATCTCTAGCTGAAAGAAAAATAGGAAACCTTATGCTTGGTCCATTTTTACAGTTTTCATCACCAGCTGAATTGATGGAGTAAGAAGCCGTAAGAAGCATTTGCTTTGTCCCCAGCTACTGGGGTGACATTCATGGCACCAAAGACTGGTGACCTTCTGCTTAACATCTTCCATCCTTGGGAATGCACACTGGAACTGTGTATTAGGCTTAAATCCTTCCTTCTCAAAGGATATCATAGGATGGTTCTAAAGCCCAATATTGAGGTCTGGAGGTTGATGGTTCCATGGGTGGTCCAAGCAGCTCCAAGACATCAAGGCACTAGGTTGAGTCTCTAAGACTTGGAGTTACCAGATGGCTGCAGCAACTAAAGGCATTATCTTCTCATATAGCTCGTGAACTGCCTCGATGACTGGATGCAGTAGAGGTACCCAGGAGATTCAGCATGGCTCATGTCAAACCATTCCATTGAGCACACTGGGAGGAGGAGGAGCCATGCATTCCATTCTGTCCTTGCTGTCCTTGCTGCTGTCCTCCCAGCAGCCTCAACTATACAGCCACACCACTCTGAAGGCTGGGAAGATTGCCTCCCAGAGTTCTCAGGGGTGCTGAGGGCAAGTCCTAAATCTTTTTTTTTTTTTTTTTTTTGGTCAATCCTCACTCGAGGATATTCTTCCACTGACTTTTTGACTTTTTAGAGAGAGTAGAAGGAAGAGAGAGAGAGAGAGAGAGAGAGAGAGAGAGAGAGAGAGAGAGAGAGAGAGAGAAACATCGATCAGCTGCCTCCTGCACGACTCCAACCATGGGGGCCGGGGATTGAACCCACAATCCAGGTATGCGACCTTGACCGGGAATCAAACCTGTGACCCTTCAGTCTGGGCCATGTTCTAATCGCTGAACCAAACCAGCCAGGGCAGAAAGTCCTAAATCAAATGCCTAGAAATCCCTAGGCAAGTAAAACTAATGATGTTGATGGAAACAGGGTAGTGATGACTGAGCAAAGCAAAAGATAGACAGAAAAAGGAAAATATAAAGAACTGAGGAAGGAGAAATCAAAGAAAGATTAAGAGCTGCAAAGGGGGCTTAATAATTTAGTTTTCAGTGATGGTTAATCTGTCTGATAAACTCAAAAAATTCTCCCCAAACTCAGAGGAAAAGGAAAAAATAATTATGAGAGACAAGTTATGAGACAGAGAAAGACAAAACCAGGATATCCAAAAGATTATTATTATTTTTTTATCCTCACCCAAGGACATTTTATTTTTTTCATTTATCTTTAGAAGAGCGGGAGGGAGAGAGGAAGGAAGAAGGAAAGAGAAACATCTACGTGAGAGAGACACATCGAGTGGTTGCCACCCACACGGGGACAAACTGCAACCAAGGTACGTGCCCCTAGCGGGAACCGAACCCAGGACTCTCTGGTCCGCGGGCCGACGCTCTAACCACTGAGCCAAACTGGCCGGGGCCCAAAATATTTTTAATAAGGAGCCCAGAAAGAAGCATTGAGCTGATACAGGAGAAAACGTTTTTGTTCCCCAAACAGGAGGGATTAGTGATGAGAGGGGTTGTACATTTCATGGTCTATAAGGAGAAGGGGACTTTTTCTAAAGAGACTATGGAAAGTGCAAGGAACACTTGCATTCTGTGACAGACATTCGGACCATCACACGAAACTTCCCATCCTCCCTCTCTTCCAAAGTCCCATTGAAACAGCCAAAAATAAAAAATAAAAATAAATAATGATAGGGAAAATCTGTCACGGTTCAAAACAGGGAAAAAAGAAAAAGATTCCGCCCACATACCAGACATTTTAAGGAATTGCTGTACTACTTAATTCAGATGAGACCAGTTGGAGAGAAGGGTTAGACAACCTTCAATTCACCTCACAGGGGAAAAAAAAGGTCACTTGAGGGAGGGACTCCCACCAGATCCAGTAATGTTCCCAAGGTTGGTTGGTTATGACAAGGGCTGTAGATAAAAATTAATCACAAAAAAGTCAGGAAGGGCAAATGTCCATCTTCTTGAAGCACCCAGGAAGTGTCCAGGTCCTGGGTGCACACAGGGAAGGGATCCCAGGGGGGCTCACATTTGATGTCTGGAATAGACAGAACTGGCCAAGGGGGCAATGATGGTGAGGGCAGCCACACCAGCTCCCAGCTAGCTGTATGTGGTTACAGCATGCAGCGGGGAAATCTCTTTAATATGAAGGCAAGACTCTGCTCTTTGGGGAGTCTCCGCAGACAACTGGCCCATGACAAGCTTGTTATGTTCCAGGCACTGGGTTTGGCACTAGGGATTTGACAATGGATAAGTGGAGTGTTCTTGAGGTTTGAAAAAAGGGAGGAGATAGAGACAGAGATAGACAGATAGATAGATAATAGCAAAAGGAGAGAATGAGGAAAAGTCCAAGAAATGTAAAAGCCAGAAAACATATATATGATCAGATGGTAGAAGTAAGCACAAAGGGAACCCTGTTCCCATTGAATGTGAATAGTTTTAACTCCCCTTTAAAAATACAAAATCCAACTAGAGGCTTTTAAGAAACACATCTGAAAGTGATATAAAAAACAAACACAAATGCCCTGCAAATGCAAACCGGAAGAAATCTGATGAGGTAATATAATTATGAGAAAACAAAAATTTGCAGCAAAAAAAAAAGAACTAATACATAAACAGGATCATTTTAATCAAAACTGTTAGGACAAATTATAATCCTTTTACGTGGTGGATTGTCACATTAATGGTCCCCAATGAAGCATACTTCCTGTGACCATGCTCCTGTGTGATTCCCTCCCACACTGAGTCTGGGTTTGGCCATGTAGCTTGCTTAGTTCAGTGGGATTCAGTAAACTGAATGATACAAGCAGGGACTTAAAAACTGTTGTGCATTAGTGTTTGTCCTCTTGGGATGTCTCTGCCATCTAGCTCAGTCTCATCTACTAGAGGAAGGGAGGCCAAGTGAAGTAGAGACAAGCCACCGTTCCTGAACCCAGCCCCATCCAGCCCACCAGCTGAACTGGGCTGTAAGAGTGAATCCATCCAACTCACAGAATTATGAGGAATAATAAAATGTCACTGTTTTAAAGCACTAAATTTTGGGGTGTTTGTTATGTAGCAATAGATAATGGATGCACTTTGTGAAACCTGAGCATTTCTCTCTGTGGCACCTCCAAAAGATAAATATTCAGTAAAATTATGATGAATTAGAAAATCTAATATAATGAACTTAATATACACAAATCAAGATTTTCTGTTCTATAAATATAAATACATTTCTTTCCAATCAAAATGTTTGGGATTCAGCCAAACGTATTCAAAGAAAAAATTTGTAGCCATAGATTTTCTTTATTATTTAAAAATAATAAGGCTGCCCGGCCAGTGTGGCTCAGTGGTTGAGCATGGACCCATGCACCAAGAGGTCACTGGTTCGATTCCTGGTCAGGGCACATGCCCAGGTTGTGGGCCTCATCCCAGTGGGGGCATGCAGGAGGTGGCCAATCGATGTTCTCTCTCATTGATGTTTCTATCTCTCTCTCCCTCTCCCTTCCTCTCTCTCCAAAATCAATAAAGAAAATTTTAAAAAATAATAAGACTAAACGAAGCGACAATTTAACTTAAATAGAAAGAAAAAATAAATCTAAGGAAAGCAGAAAGGTAGGGTTACAATTAAAGCAAAAAAAAAAAAAAGATAGCTTAGAAAAGGCAGAACTCAGAGAATAAATGCAAGAGAGTCTTTGAAAAGAACAATAAAAAATGGTAACACTAATTGTGAAGAATGAAGAGAAAGTTACACATGTACAGCGTTGGGAATGAGAAGTGGGACAGAACATGTGAAAAGGATATTTTTATAATAAAGTAGTATGCATCGCCCTGGCTGGTGTGGCTCAGTTGGTTGAGCATGGTCCTGTGCACTGAAAGGTTGCCGGTTCCACTCTGGTCAGGACACATGGCTGGGTTGCCAGCTCCATCCCCAGCAGGGGACCTGCAGGAGGTAGCTGATTGATGTTTCTTTCTCACATGGATCGTTCTCTTTCTCCCTTTCCCTTCCTCTCTCTCTAAAAATCAATAAAAATACTTTTTTTTAAAAAAAAAAAAAGAAAGTAATGTATAACAATGTTAAAGAATTCGAAAAATTTTATTAAAATGAATAAATTTTCTAGGAAAATATACTTGCCAAATTGACTCAAGAAGAAGTAGAAATTTGAAAAAGACTAATAATCAGAGAAGAAATGGAAGAGTTGTTAAATAATTACTCTGTAAAAGATGTCTGTTCCACAGAGTTATAAAGTATATTTCTTTTAGTCCCTAAGGAATTTAATGTTCTTGCTGTTTAAAATGTTCCAGAACATGAAAAAGGATAAAAAGTATCCCAATTCAGTTTTTCAAACTAAAGCAACCCTGATATCCCAAACAAACAAAAGTAGTAAAAACAAACAAAAAGTAAAAACCAAACTAAAGACCAAACTTAAGAGAATAGATGAAAAAATGTTACTAAAAATAATATACTATGACCAAATCGAATTTCTTCCTGCTAATTCAGGTAGTATTTTATTAACACAAATCATTACACTTTAATAATTAACATATAATTGACATATATAACATTATATTACTTTCAGGTGTACAACATGAGGATTAGTTATTGTATATATTACAAAATTATCACAATAAATCTAGGTAACATCCGTCTCATACATAATTACAAATTTTTTTTAACGTTTTAAAATCAAAGATAAAACATAGTTATCGCTATAGTTGTCGGAAAAGTTCTTAGTTATCTAGAAATAGGTTACTTCATTAACATAGGGAATACCTATGTCAAACCACCATCCATAAAATTCTTCATGTGAAAACATCAGAAGCATTCCTGTTAGAGGCAGGAACCAAAAAAGAATGCTAATCTAACCACTGTTCTATAACCTTCTCCATAAAATTTGATTTGATGGTGAAGAATCTTAAAGTTTTTGATGCTCATTATTTTTTATCTATTCTTTCCCCCACTTATTTGAAATAATACCTTTATCATATCACAAATCTTTTATATTCTTGGTCCTATTCATTCGCAGGCTTTTAAAAATTATCTTAACTTTATAATATCTTATGGCTATTTTAAATCTCTCTCTCTCTCTCTATCTCTCTCTCTCTCTCTCTCTCTCTCTCTCACACACACACACACACACACACACACACACACACACACGAGAGTATCCAAACTACCCTACAGAAAAGTTGAACATTCCTACCAGCTGTGTGGTAGGCAGTTTTCTACATTGGTTATTTTCCCCCCAGCCAGGTTGGTTCTTTGGGTCTATGCCATGGAGAATCTGATGAAAACTAAGAACTGTCATCCTCTCTCTCCCCATATAGCTATGTCTGTATCTATATCTACTCTATAAATCAGTATACCAAATTGTGCGCATTATTATATGCATTTATAGATTCTCTGAAGCTTATGCATGGACTCCAGGTTAACAACATCTTATAAATACAGGAGTGGGCAAAATTAGGTTTTCAGTTATGAGTACGTGAAACACAGAGTTTATTTCTGTATTATTTATTAATTCTTGTATTATTTTCCATACGAATAACTGTAAACCTACTTTTGCCCACCCTGTATTCATCTATATTTGTTCCACCATCTTTTACATTTAATTCTTTAATCCAATTCACTTTTTTGGGTGATTATTTACAACATAGCCCTAAGAAACGTACAGTATGATCCAAATGTTGTCCCTCCCCCATGAATAAAACATGCACGCTTAGAGAAACAGCTATACGCTATAGATATACCAAAATGCTTAACACTTGGGTCTGGGTGGTTGAGTGATTCTTGTCTATTCTCTCACTTAAATATTCTACAATGAATTTATTTCATTTTTGGGCTAAGAAACAAACCGCTTTCTTTCAGAAGAAAGGCTGAGAGTGCAGGTTGGTGGGTTTCAGAGTCGCTGAGAATTCTTTCGTGGAGGTAGAGATGCCTGCGGGGCTGGGCAGAGATGAAGTCTGAGCACCAGCTGTCTGTGCTGCCGCACCACCGGCGTGGGCAGGAGTCAGGGCCGCCGGCCCATCTCCCTTGCCCGGACACAGGGCCTCAGTGTGCACGGGGGCCTGTGATGGGCCGACACCATGCTCCTCCAACAAGGGCCCTGTGTCTGCCACCGTCCAACACAAAGGACAGAGGTCCCCTGTTTACTTTGGATTAGAAACGTTCAAATGAAGGACAGCAAAAACATTTGAGCTTTCCCTCTTTCCAGTTTCTTACAAACAAAAAACCCCACAAATTGTAGTGTGTCGGGGATTTGGGGGCATTTTCCCCGAATAAAAATCAATTAGACTAGATTGCTGAGAATCTTAAAGAAATTCTCTTGTATATTGGTACTTTATTTATTTATTTTTTTTAGATTTATGGCTTAAAGGCTAAGAAGTAGCAGTGACTGACTAGGCCCCTGAATTGTCCATTCATTACCCAGGAAATGGGGCATTCCCTCTACCTTGGTCAGCTGGAACAAGTGACCTTTGACCTTTTCCAATAAGCTCATTATAGGCTGGAAGCACCCACATATTCATGGCCATGTTGCCTCCTCCCTCCACGCAGTGGATACTCTTTTTCCTTTTAGATACTCATTCGAAATTAGGAAATTAGGCCTACAAAGGGATAGAAGTTTTATCAGACATAGGAGTCTTCATATCATAAAAGTCAAGGTGGTTCTACATTGAGAGACTGTGCCTGAGACTGTAGGGAATGGACTCTTGGAGGCCACCGTGGCATGGTGAAAATTGCATGGACTTTTGTGGCTTCTGCCTTCAATTAGCTCTGACACTAATGACCCAAGGACAACTTTCTAACCCTTTCTGATTGTCAATATCCTTGCCTATAAAATGGAGATAATCCTAACACTCAGCACAGAGTCACTAATGAAAATTAAATGAGATGATGTGTGTTAAGGGTATAATCAGAGCCTGATGCACGGAAACCCCTCAATGCATGGTGGTTGTCACTGCTGTGACTTGCAACTGCTGACACCTCATATGGAATAGGCATTTGTAGCTTTTGCCCAGTTCGGGAAGATGGGGCTGAACTGGTGCATGTGTAGGATTGGAAAGCTTGTAGGGTCAGTGACTTTCTGTCTGATGCTGGCTCGTTCTCGGGTTACTTGTACTATAGTACCAGTAACTCTCAAATGGGGTGGACATGAAAATTTTGGGGAGGGGATTTTGCACCCCACATCTGAGCTGACAGTCTGATGTTCTCTTCTAGCAGTGTAAGATTGAGAATGGCCACCTGTAATGAGAGATGTCCCCAATGGGGGTGTGGCATATATATGAATGGTATGGAAAAGGGGAAGGTGAGACCACTCATTTATATCCATGTTATTGTCCTCTGTCTTGTCAAATCTTACCTGTTACTAACATCATTGGAAGCAAATATCTGAAGTGACATTTGCTTGTCATATTTCAGATCCTAAGTATTCCCAAGTCATCTCTTCTAGGAATGTCATTTAGAGTTGAATCTCTGAGGATCTGACACAGAGCAGTTCAGTCCAGTGAGGCCAGACACTCCCACTTTTTATCCACTGCGTTTTTATTAGTCACCAGCAGAAACATAGAAAGAAAAAAAAGAAGCCAATGAATTTTCAGATATAACTAAGATCACACAAAGAAAATTCTTACAACTTAAGCCATTCCTTCACACATCAAAAATTTTCAATGGAAAGGCATTTATCCTAAAACAGGTTGATGACCTTTTCCTAGAGCAGAATTGATGACTCTGAGAAATCATCAGAAAACCAAAGTCAGTAATAAGTTATGTGGAGGTCCATGCTCCGAGTGGCAAGAGCAGTTTCTCTGGCTCCACGCTAACTGTAGAGTCTTCCGTCCATTCCTCTCCCCTGTGCTCTATTTCAGCTCCTTCTCCTTGCTGCCTCACAGGTGCTCCTTTGCCTCCCCCTTTTCCCTGTTCTCTCTCCATCTCTCCCTTTCTCCCTCTGTTTACCAGCAATATGAGAAACTAAGCGTCCAAATGATTTTTTAAATTCCATTTTAATGAGTGAGGTTTTATATGTTGTCCTTGGTTTTAAGAGAGTATATTAATATTTTATCTTCTTTTTTAAACTTTTTTCCCCTTTATTTTATTAATAAGAGAGGAAGGGAGAGGGAGAGAGAGATAGAAACATCAATGAGAAAGAACATTGATTGGCTGCCTCCTGCATGCCCCCCACTGGGGATTTGGCCCACAACCTGGGCATGTGCCCTGACTGGGAATTGAACCAGTGACCTCCTGGTGCCTAGATCGACGCTCAACCACTGAGCCACACCAGCTGGGCAATATTTTATCTTATTTTAATAAAAAAATCTAAATTTAGTTGGCCTTTGTTCAGATATTATTCACTTAACGTTTTCCCCCCTTTATGTGTATGTCATTCTCAATTAACAACAACAACAAAAATCTTTTGACTTCTATCCTGTTCTGAAAGATGCTTGATGCTGTCATTTTATTTTTTACTCTCGTATAACAGGACCTCTGGTTTTTAATATTTTTTCTTTTGAACATTCCTATAAACTTAATGGCACCTGTCTGCAAACATAGTAAACAGCTCAGCATGACCCAGTGTCTGCCTATGACCCAGCTTTTACCTGTGTCCTGAAACCACAGGTTTCCTGGACTTAAGTATCACTAGTGATCTGACCTGCCAGCCATCATAGCTCTCCTGGTCCACATAGGAACCTGCCAAGTGACATGCTTCTCCAGTTGGGCAAGGCCTTGGAATTCCCCTGGATGGAACCTCTTGTGTGAGACAGGTTCTGTGGTATTGCTGTTGGATCACACCGCATAAGAGAACCAATATTTCCCTCTCCTGGTACCACTTACAAAGAGCTTCTGAATCATTACATCATTTGATCCTTACATTACATGTGGTGAAGGTACTAATGTATCCCCACTTTACAGATGAGTAAACTGTGATTCAAAGAGACTAAGTGATTTGTCTTGGGTCACACAACTAAGTGTCAGATCAAGAAGCTGAACTCTGGCCCTCTGAACACCAAATCCAGGGCCTGGCTCACAGTGGGCTCAGTAAACATTTGTTCCTCCCATTGCACCTGCCCCAAGTGAAACAGAAGTCATTACTTCTCTCTTGTAGGGCCACATTTCCAGGAGAGGACACCACCAGAACCCTCGGCAGAGAATTAAAGACGTGGTCCTGTTGTGTTCTTCTTCTTTTTTTAAATCCTCACCCAAGGATATTTTTCCATTTTTGTTCAGATAGAGTGGGAGGGAGAGAGAGGGAGAGAGAGAGAGGGGGAGAGAGAGAGAGAGAGAGAGAGAGAGAGAGAGAGAGAGAGAGAGAAACATTGATGTGAGAGGGACACATTGAGTGGTTGCCTCCCGCACGAGCCCAATCAGGGCCAGGGATGAATTGCAACCGAGATACGTGCCCTTGACCAGACTCGAACCTGAGACTCATTGGTCCGCAGGTCAACACTCTAACCGCTGAGCCAAACTGGCCAGGGACTGTTGTGTTCTTAATTATTCAGATCTCAGAGCTCGTTGGCTTCTTTGGAGTCTCCCTGCCAGCTCAGCTGATGAAACTGCTGTTTCATGCACTACTTGTGTGAAAAGGGAAGGAATCCCCCCATTTCCCACAGGAAATAACAGTCAGGAGTCGATGTCACAGATGATAGAAATGTTGGCAACCAGATTACCGCAAAGACTAAGTGGTCCTCATGATTGCATCACACTCTGCACTGCTCACATTCCTCTCCACCTCTCCCTGGTCTGCTAGCTGGTGGAGGCGGCAAGCTAAAGAGTCGTTTCTGATGATAACCGTGAAGGCCTTTTCTTTTCAAATAACAGTGGAATTGGCATAATTGGGAATGAAGATAAAACTTGGAACCAAGTTAGAGAAGATGGAGTGTATGCAGAAGGGCTGTGGAAAATGTAAAACTTGGGTGCATTATTTGTGGGGGCTCAAACTTGGGAAAGTTAAGTACCATGATTTTCTCATTTGTTCTACATTTTGATCCTGAAAAGAAAGCTGGCTTTGCCCATTTATTTAAAAAAAAAAAAAAAAAAAAAACTTGTGAAAAAAATGAGAGAGAAAGGAACAATTTTTAAAAAACTGTTTGAAATCATTACAGCCAAAAGAAGCTACAAAGTGACTAAGAGAATGAGGAATGACAAGTATGTCTTCCCTTTGGGAGGGGCTCCACTTGTGCAGATCTTCACACAGCAATCTTGACACCAAACATGTCCTCACATGTGTGTCGGTGGTGAATGATGTGAAAGAAATCAAAGTCAGAATAAAGAAGAGTCTGGAACATGTTTAATGATTTGCTTCTGTGGATCATTCTCAACAACCTAAAATTTAGGAGATATCTCTGAATTTTCTGGCTCTTGCAGAATTCAGCTGGATAGTAAAAACAAACACCTGTCCTCTTGGGTCCAAAAGTCCCAAAAGTCCCAAGAAGGTAAGAAATATCTAAACGTGAGTGAAGTAGCCTTACTCACTAAACTATACTCACAATCAAAATGTCATCCTCTTAATTCTATTAATAAACTTCCCACCTTTACTATAGTCTCAGAACACCCCTCACACACACACCCTTCCAGTGACACCGAGTCTAAAACGTTCCTGGTTAACTTCTACTCCGCTTCACAGCTCAACCAAGATCTCTCTTCTCCAGGCAGCCTCCTCTGATTCCTCAGACACAGAGACTTGAACTCTGAGAGTACCCTGCAGGCTTCTCAAGGGGCCTCATAGCATTTCCTTTGTCCCCATCTTAGGATTTTTTTTTTCAAACCCCAAAAGAAAGATAAGGATGCCCTTCTATCCCACCCCACTGCTCACTAGGTTCTCTTGGGCTTACAAGTATCCTGGGGTGTTAAGTGGAAGGATCTTCAGAAGGATGTCAAGGCCTTGGATCTCCTGGGTGGGAGTGGGAGTCAAGATGGGCATTGGAACCATGAGGGATCAGGGCTGGAGGAGAAGGTTGCTGATTCTGGGAGCTTGACCACGAGACATCATCTCCAGCGTGGCTATACCTCCAGTAGACAACTGCTGAGGTGCCTATAGAGGTCAGGCAACAAATCTGTGAACTTGGACCCTTCAATGGGACTCTAATGGTCAAGTTTGGATAGAGAAGAGTGGAATCTCCAGAATAAAGGGCTACCACTGCAGGGTAATGTGGGCCAAGAGAGGGTCAGCCAAAGTGGGAGTTATCTAGCCTGGGGAATGGGGCCCCACCCCATTTTCCTGGATGATATCAGCTCAAGGATAGCAAGGATCACCAGGGTGAACTTCATTAACCTGGGCCAGTGACTTCTTAAGCAATATTTAATTTGACTTAGGAAAAGCAAAATATCTTTTCTTTCATCTAAATTCATAACTATTATATCATACCACACTTATAATTACATAAGAAGTTCCAAAATTGTTGGTTTTATGTCTACCTTCCCCTGATAGAAGTTTGTATACCTAGCACAGTCTAGAATATAGTTGATTCCCAATTAATATTCATTCAATAGATGAATAAAGTAATCTTTGAAAAATTCCTTAAATCTTGCAATAATCCCAACCCCTCTCGTTGGAAACCTTTGCCAAAACAAAATCATAAAGCGTTCACTACTCATCATGTTTTTGAAAAATCTATGTCAACCCTGCAAGTCTGAAGTCTCAGTTTTTGAAAAACAGCTTCATTTTATTTTTAAGGTAAGAATAAAGGCACTTTTTTTTTTTTTTTTTTTTTTTTACCAGGAGTGGGCCTCAGTCCCTATGGATGAGGTGCCTTAACCAAGTGCTCATCTCTACCTCTCGTGGGTCCTATCAGACCACCCTTTTTCTTGAATTTCCCCAGCTTTCACTGCCTGATCAAATGTTTTTAAAGGAATAAACCCAGGAAGGAAACTTGAGAAACAAGAAGCCGAGAGTGGGTTTTTACTTTGCAGAGAAGACACCGAATGTCTGAATTCTAGGAAGTTTCAACTGATGGGAAAGATAGTAGCCCAATGGCTAGAAAAGAGGACTTGTCATGAGGGGAGCAGGAGAGGAGAGACAGAAGAGAGGGTCTTTCTGTGCTGAAATCAGTGCGATAACATCTCCTGGGTAAATAGTTCATTACAAGTCACAAGATTAATAGTATTCTCTGATGTCTAGATTCTATTTCTTTATGCCATTCATGCCCAACCAAAACCAAACAGTCCTATTTCACAGACTTCTGGAATCTTGCCTTTCTCTCTAATGACAGATCTAAACACATACGAAAAAACAGGTAGCCACAAAGAAATGACTCCTGGCTTCCAATGTCATTTGGCTTAAAGTGTGCGAGGTAGACTCTCTCAACTTATGACACTTATGAAAACAGGAAAAGACAAGAACTCAAAAGGACACTAGAAACTTTGACCCAATAAATGGCTTAACCAGATTCTAGGAGGAATTTTTATTAATTATAAAGTGAGACACTATGCAGGTTATGTCTCATGGAATAGAAGTCAATGGGAAACCAGTTGCCCCCAGCTTTTGTTACAGACAGAGAGCCAAGGTCTGTACTAATTAGAACACTAGATGAGTACCCATATGCTATGGAAGTGCTGCTTTTTAAAAATTAAAAAATTTTATTGAGGTATAATTGATGTATAACATTATATTAGTTTCAGGTGTAAAACATAATGATTTGATAGTTGCATACCTTGCAATGTGATCACCACAGTAAGTCTAATTAACATTGTCGGCTTACATAGTTATAAAAATTTTTTTTCTTATGATGAGAACTTTTAAAATCTACTCTCTTAGCAACTTTCAAATATGCAATACAGTATTATTAAGGCAGTGCTGCTTTTTGAGATGCTAATACTATATCTAATTGGAGGTAGCACCTCCCAGGAAATAACTGGTCAGGAAGTGTGTATATATGTGGGGGAGGGGTGGGAGGAAGGAGAACCAGCAATTTTGTAGTATATCCTGGGAGGTGCAGTATTTACAAGTTAAACACTACAGGCAGGGTGGGGACAGGAAGGTCTCTAATAGCAGTACACACTATCAATTGCAGTTTTGCAAGTGACTCCATGGGTCAAAGGAATAGAGAACCAGGTGGGAGAATATGCAACCTCAGTTTAATGGAGTCACGTTAGGTGCGCACCTGCTGGAAACTGAAGATTGGTCTGGACACGATGCATGTGAGCTTGAACCCCGAATCTGAAAAGATGCTCATCACACAGTAGATGACAGTGTGGTCAATGAACACCAGTCACTTACACTGACTGATGACATCTAGTCTGGAAAGACTTCATCTTAGTTGAAGATGAGAAAAAAAAAATCCTACTGTTCACACCTCAAAACTGAGAATATGTAAAAACCTTACAGAATGAGCAAAAGGGGATATGATTTTGAAAACTCTTTGAAGCAATCTATTATAGAACTAGGAGAAAATTTTAGGAAGGTTACACATTCATTGAAATGCAAGAAGACATAGTATTTATTAGGGTGATCACTGAATTTATCCTATTTAGAGTGAAAGGAGGCACTATTGACAAATATGCCAATATCTCTCATAAAAATAGATTAAAACTTTTAAACAATATTTTAGCAAATAAAACCCATAAAAATATATTTTAAAAGATCATACATCATGGAATAATGGGATTTGTTCCAGGAATGTAAGTTTGGTTTAACATTGCAAAAATCAATGTAATTCTGTACTAACAGAATAGAAAAAAAATTTCAATAGATGAAAAAAACTTGATAAAATTGAACATAAATTCATTATAAAATTCTAAGAAAACTAGAAACAGAAGAGAACTTTTAAAATCTGGTTAAAGTATTTATCAGAAAACCTGCAGCTTATATTATAATTAATGATGAAACAATGAATGCTTTCCCTCTGAGACTGAGAACAAGGCAAGGATGTCCACGGTCACCATTTCTATTCAACATAATACTGAAAGTCTTGGGGTATATATGGGTGGAGTATAAAGCTTAGAAAGAAAGTAAACTTAGATTGTTTGTAGATTACATGATTCCACATGTGTGAAACTCAATAGAATGTACAAACAATTAGAATTAATAGGTGATTTAGCAAGGATGCAGAATACAAGGTCAATATAAAAATCAGTTAATTTCTATGTACTAGCAATAAATAATTTAAAATGAAGTAAAAATACTATGTGCAACAGCATCAAAATAATCAACTATTTAGATGGAAAAAAATATAACAGGTGTTCATGATCTCTCCATTGAAAACTACAAAATATTGACAAGAAAAAAATTTAAGACCAAAATAAATGGAGAAATATACCTTGTTCATAGATCAAAATACATAATATCGTTTAGATAACATTTCTCTCCAAAAATAGATTTCTATCCAAATCCAAATCCCGCATGCCCTTCAACAATGTGACTTTGCCACTGCCCCAGCAAAACATGGAGTCTAATTTTCCTTTCTTTGAGTTCAGATGGGTTTGCACATCGTATGACTTCCTAGGCAGGTCATAAATGGCAATGCAGCTTTAACCTGCTGCATTACTGGATTATTGGAATACTCGCTCCTTTAGATTTCAGTTGCCATGGAAGCAGTACAGCTGTACTGAGGTGCCTTGCTGTGAGGAAGCTCAAACTAGCCTATGTGGAGAGATCACACAGAGATGCCCTAAGACTATATGAAGAGAAGACTATACGATGCTTGGCCAGCCCCCTGCTGCTCTAGTCTCCTGATGTTCCAGCCCCAGCCATCATCCAACTACAATTGCTTGAGATCTCAGAAGCATAGAGCTAAGCCCTTCCTGCATTCCTGACCCACAGACATCAAGGGAGATAAAACGATTGTTGTTTTTTAAGTCACTACATTGTTTTTCTCCAAAAAAAACCAACCTATTTTATTAAGGTAAAAGTGATGTGTAAAGAGCTGTACATATTTAACGTATACAACTTGAGTTTGGGGATAAGTATACACCAAGGAACCATTATCATCATCAAGGCCATAGACAGACATCTGTCACCTCCCAGAGTGTCTTCACACACACTTTATTATTATTATTTGTGTGTGTGTGTGTGTGTGTGTGTGTGTGTGTGTGTGTTAAGAACACTTAACATAAGATCTACTCTCTTAGCAAATTTTAAATATACAACACAGTATTGTTAGTTATAGGCACAATGCTAAGTAGTAAATCTCCAGAACTTACTTGTCTTGCATAACATAGGCATTGAACCCTTTGACCATTATCTCCTCATTTCCTCCTCCCCAGCCCCTGAAAACCACCATTCTATTCTCTGCTTGTATGAGTTTGACTATTCTACATATAAGCAACATCATACATTATTTGTCTTTCTGTGTCTGGTTTATTCCACCTAGCATAATGTCCTCATGTCTATCATGTTGTCACAAATGGCAGATTTCTTTTTTTTTTAAAGGCTCAATAATGTTCCATTTTATGTCTCTTAGTCTGTGTGGGCTGCTATGACAAAATACCAGAGGCTGGTAGCTTATAAACAGTGTAGAGGCAGGGAAGTCCATGATCAAGGCACTGGCAGATCCAGTATCTGGTGAGGATCCTCTTCCTGGCTCCGAGCACATTTTCTCTGTGCTCTCACATGGTGGGAGGGGAAAGGGAGCTTTCTTCAGCCTCTTTTATAAAGCAAATCCCATATTTTATAAAATATGAATCCCATCTATGAGGGCTCTGCCCTCCTAACCTAATTGTATCTCAAATGCTCCACTCCCTAATACCATTACCTTGGGGGTTAGGATTTCAACACACGGATATTTAGGGTACACAGACATTCAATCTATAGCAGTATATATGTGCCACATTTTCTTCCCTATTCATCTATCAATAGACATTTTGTTGTTTCCATATCTTGGCTATTATGAATAATGCCAGTGAGTGCAGGTATCTCTTGAAGATCCTGATTTCAATTCCTGTGGATAAATACTCAGAAATGAAATTGCTGGATCATATGATAGTTCTATTTTACATATTTTGATAAACCTCCATACTATTTTCCATAATGGTTATACCCATTTACATTTTCATCCTCAGTGTGCAAGCGTTCCCTTTCTCTGTATCCTCGCCAACACATCAATTTTTTAAAAATGAAAATCATCCTATGCCCTGGCCAGGTGACTCAGTTGGTTGGAGCGTTGTCCATGCACCAAAAGGTTGTGGATTCAATTCCCGATCAGGACACATATCTAGGTTGCAGTTTCGATCCTTGATTGGGTGAATATGGGAGGCAATTGATCAATGTTTCTCTATCTAAAATCAATAAAAACAGACTTCCAGTCAAGATGATGGCATAGATAAACATGATACTCACCTCCTCCTACAACCACATCAAAATTACAACTAAACTAAAGAACAACCATCATTCAGAAACACCTGAAATCGAGCTGAATGGAAGTCTTACAACTATGAAATTCAAGACTGGGCAGCAAAGATTTCACTAACAGATGACATTTGAACAAAGATATAAAGAAGGTGAGGAAGTATGTCTGGCAGATATATGGGGAAGAGTGGTCCAGGTTAAGGGAAAGTAAGTGCAAAGGCCCTGAGGCAAAAGCATGCCTGCCTTCTCTGGGGAAAAGCAAGAGAGCAAAGGGAAGCAGTGGGAACAGTAGAGATGTAATGGTGTGGAGATGGCTGTGTAGGGCCCTATAGGCCATTGTAAGGAATTTGCCCATTATTTCAGCGAGATGATGGGAGCCATTGAAGGTTTTAGGCAGAGGAGTGACATGCCTGATTTATATTTGAAAAGGATCACTCTGGCTGCAGTGTTGAGAACAGAATGTAGGGTACAAAAGCATACACAGGGAGATCATGAAGAAAGCTCTTGCAATAATGCAGGCAGAAGAAAATGGTTACTTGCAATAGGGTGATGTGGAGTTGGTGAGAAGGGTTTGAATTTTGGAAAAATTTTAATGATAGGGATCAGCTGATGGATGTCTGAGAAAGATTTTTGACTTGAGCAACTGGGAGGTTGGAAATGCCGTTTACTGATATGGGGAAGACAATGACAATTATGTACCAGGCCTTGTTCTAGTTGCTTAGGAACTAGAACATGTATTTTGGGGGTGGGGGGAGGTGGGGAGAAGGTCCGTTTTGAACAAGTTAAGTTTAAGAATAGATATCTAATAAAAAATGTCACGTCATGTAGACAGCTGAATATACCAGTCTAAGCTGGAGGTATACATTTTGAACCTTCATGAAACAAGAAGGCCTGCTTCACTAGCTGAGATTTTGTCCTATTCATACTGAAAACAAGCAGGAAAAGACAAATTATCACTGCCATAATTAAGGCTTTTGGAATCTGGTGGTTTAGTTTCAATCACACAGCTGTAAATAACAGATTGCACCCATCTGGGGCTCCACCCGTGCTTCAGACCACAACTGTGTTAACCTCAGCATCCACAGGAATTACTCTCTTGTTCTGTACAACACTGACATGTGATCTAGAAACACATCAGTATCCAGCTTGTAACTGATGGATTAAGTCGGAGTGATGCAGCTGAAGCTGAAAAATATTCTCTAGACCAGTGCATTCTGAGAAGTCACCATAGATGTTATAGGCCTTTGTGATAACACTGGGACCATCAGAGAAACAAAATGAAAAACATTTAATGTTATTCATCTATTCTAGAAATGTTTCTGTGCCTTTCTGAGACTTTTAAGAAAAAAACATGAGGGTCAAGGTCAAGGTCAGAGGACCTCCAGCAATCTGTGGTGGTTATGGTGGTATCTCCAGTCTCAGCCTTGCTATCTCTGGCTTCTAAAGCCTGTTTTGGGTACCATGAGCAATACTAGGGTTTCCTGAACACAACTGTAGCTTGTAATTAAGGGTGACCCAAATGACTTGGAGGTTGTGCTGCCACCTGACACTTAGGAATAATCACTTTCCACATCTTACCAGCACTCTGCAATCTGTTCACTCTGTCACCTTTGTCAACTTTTCATTTGCATTTTCTTTGTTTACTCATAAAGTTGATCATTTTTTTCAATGTATTCATTGGCTGCTCATGTTTCTTCTTTATATCCTGTCACTTTCAACCAAAATTCTGGATACCCATAGTCTATTGGTTGTATTTCTAGTAGAGCATAAATTAAAATTGTCTTCTCTGTAAGAGTTTCAATGTATTCTGTCCTACTCTAACTTGAGTACTCTCTTTTGTTTCATTTCTGGTGGCAGTGGACTTACATGTGTCTTAATGTTTTAAATAAGCTAACTTTGCCCTGGCCGGTTGGCTCAGCGGTTAGAGCAGCAGCCCGTGGACCAGAGAGTCCCGGGTTTGGTTCCCGCTAAGGGCACGTACCTTGGTTGCAGTTTGTCCCCAGCCCCGGTTGGGGTCGTGTGGGTGGCAACCAGTTGATGTGTCTCTCTCACATCGATGTTTCTCTCTCTCTCTCTTCCTCCCTGTCTCCCTCCTGCTCTATCTGAAGATAAATGCAAAAATGTCCTCGGGTGAGGATAAAAAATAAATAAATAAGCAAGCTAATTTGTCAACCCCTTCCCTATGAATGGCCAACTGGAGTACATGAAGAAGCCTGTTCCAAACTCCTCCATTAGTGATGCATTGGCTCCATTTGTAGGGTTTGTGTAACTCAACCAAGATATCCATGGTCATACCCTTCTCTGTGTGGCCTCATGACAATATGTATCTGCACAATGCTATTTATCCTTATCAACTTTTTTGCATTTAGAATTCAGCACAGTCTTCAAAAGTAAATGCCCGAACTCAAACACCTAACTCACTGTCTGCACAACTTCTCACACCTTCTATGCATTTGGATGGGTGGATGTGGGCTGGATGATGAAGAAGTGACTGCTAGGGCCCTGGAGGTAATAAATGCTACAAAACTCAGAATTTCTGGGGGGAAATCAAAAGCTATTTTAAGCCTGTGGCATAAAAAAAAAAAAAAAAAAAGGTATTTTAAACAGACCAATCACAGCCTTGCTGTCACTCTAGCTTAGGTATTTCCCAAACAGATCACAGCAATCTATCACAAACCCCACAAGCTTTTTTAGGCTTTTAGCTGTTTTTGTCCAGTTGAGATAGTTGTAAAAATAATCTGGCTTCCACCATCACACAGAGTCCACACAGTGCTGTCCTGTTTCATGTTGGCTCCTCGGTTCTGGTGGGGTTATAGATACTGTTGCCTTGGTGATTGCTAAAACAAAACTATTTCAGTGGTGGGCACTCTGATGTCACAATTTAAGTAATGCTGTAAATGAGTTCATAGATACATGTAGCCTTCTTTATAAGCTCTCTAAAATATTGGTGATAGTGTGTAAGGGGCAACTGAATAATAGCAACAAAATCCCATTTTGAACACCACAGCAGAAAGGATGAAGTATTAGAATCTCTAATAGGGAATAGTCCTGTATTAAACTTTCAATCTGACTGTATAGTGTTAAGAGAGAAAAAATAGTGGTTGACACTTTAAATTCATACAATCACTTCTCAGTTTGGGAGCTGATGCTTAGACATGTCCTTGTAGACATCAATGGGGCCCAGGGAACCTCTCAGTCCAGTAAGTCCCATGATAAATTCTCTCCCACATCCCATCCCCCACATTCTGTTGTTTCACAAATAATGCCACTTACTTCACCTGCATAGAGTTGATCTGTGCCTTACTGTGCAGCTTGAAAACAATTCTCCTGCTATTCACCTCTGTGTCTCTGCCAATGAAATAAAATATATATAATATATATGTATATATATTTGTAAACATGTATATATGCTTGTATAGTACCTAAAATAAAATTGTCTTCTGCCAAACTTTAAGCAAATGTTTAAAATCTGCAAATAGTTTTATCTCCAAACATCAGCCAACCATAGTAGTTGAATGGGAAGCATAAAACTCACAATTTCCCCTTCCCAGGATCAAGCTGGTTCAGCAATGCTGGATGTAGAGTTGCTGGTGAAGAGGAGAATCTGAGAACTTCAAATCAGAAGACAGAGCACAGAGCTTCTTAAGGACTTCCTGAGTCTATGTGCATCTTTCGGCATGTCTTCGGAGAGTAGCCCCAAGCCTGAGAGTGGAAACCTGGGAGATCGTAAGTGGTTTGATGTGTTTAAGTAGGCCATGATGTCATGTAGAGAATGAAGCAGGTTTCTCCGTCTGAATCTCTTGGGCAGGAAAGGGGGGCAGTCAAAGATTCATTCTGAGTCTTTTGTTTCTTAATAAACAGCTTCAAGTTAATATCCCAGAAAGGCAGCTTCAGGATGGCAAAACATTGGTTCCCGTCAGTTGTTTTAAATTCTCAGTCTGATAATTCCAACATCCCTGCTATGTCTGGTTCTGATATTTGTTCTACCTTTTCGAATTGTGCTCTTGTCTTTAAAAAAAAATTTTTTGTCCCTTCATTGATTTTAGAGAGAGAGCAAGAGAGAGGGAGAGAGAGATGGAAACATTGATGAGAGAGAACATTGATTGGCCGCCTCCTGCATGCTCCCCGCTGGGAATGTGGCCTACAACCTGGGCATGTGCCCTGACCGCAACTGAACCGGTGACCTCTTGGTGCATGGGTCGATGCTCAACCACTGAGCCACACCGGCTGGGCCATGTGCTTTTGTCTTTTGCTATGCTTTGTAATTTTTATTTTATTTTTGATAGCTGGACATGATGTATTGGGTAAACAGGCCTTGGATAGCATGGTGGTGAGGTGTGGTGAGAGAGAAGGCATCTATAGTCCTATGAGTAGGTCTCATCTTTTTAGTGAGCCTGCCCCTCTGCTGTGAATTTCACAAGTGTTCACATTCTTTTTCTCACCCCTGAGATGTGAGAGGATGTCTAGAGTTGACTGGAGTTGAGTATTTCCCTCCCCCCAGGTTAGTTAGACTCTGATTATACTCCACCAGGTTAGACTGATTAACTAGTTCCCCTGATGATAGGTCTTGTGTAAGAACAGAGTCTCTCAACAATAAAGATAAATTAGAAAAGAATAAGAATAAGGAGAAGGAGAAGAACAGAATGCTCTGGCTATTTCAAAAAATGGTCACGTTTCCCTGCTGGAAGCATGAGGGTATTTTTTTCTCCAAGGTTTACTCTGCAAACCTGGTTGAGCTCCTGGAGGAGGTATATCTCCAAAATCGTGTCCCCCTTCCATGACTGGGCCCCCTGGAGTTTTTAGCTCTCAGAGTTGTCTCCCCTGAGCCTCCAGCAATTTGTCAGCAACAGTTCAGTCCCCCCTACCCCGCATTGGTTCTTGTGGTGGTTTCTGTTTGGTAATCTGCTCAGGGAGCTGAGATTCCCTGTGTCACCTGTCTGTCTCTCCAGTTTTGGGGGCAGTAGGTGCCCTGTGTCCTCCTCTCTTTTATGGATCCAAGAAGAGTTGAGTTTTCCATCTGTTCAGCTTTTGACTTGTTTGGGTGCAGTGGCTACTTCCAGGCTGCCTACATGCACAACAGTTCACTCTTATAAAGCTGCCCGATGAAGAAGCTACAGCAGGAAAGTGTGTGGATAGGTGGGGAGTGTGTGGGTAGGTGCTGTCGCATGTGCACGTGTGTGTGTGCGTGTGCACGCTTCAGGGCACCTGCTAGAGGTGGTCGCTGGCTAAGACCTTGAAGTAAGATTCTGGTGGTTTAAAAAATCTCTAAGGGGACTAGTAAAATTGTCTTCATTTTCACCTTTCTGAGCATTTAAAAAAAAATCTGAATCTGTGGTTTCACATTAGGAGTGTGAAGTGGTTTTCTGATCTCGGAGAGCCTCGGAGGGGTGTGCACGAGGGCAGCGGGTGCAGGAGGCGGAGGGGTGCTGAGTCTGAGTGCGCACTGTTTGGGAATCAGCTGCAGGTTTGGGCTTACACGTTTTTCTGACAGTTTTGGATCTACCGTTTTCTATTTTTCAATTCTTTTTTTTTTAATTCCTCACCCGAGGATATTTTTCTATTTATCATCAGATAGAGTGGGAGGGAGGGAGAGAAAGAGAGACAGAGAGACACATCGACGTGATAGAGCCACATCGACTGGCTGCTTCCTGCGCGACCCTAACCAGGGCCGGGGACGAACCCCAACGAGGGACGTGCCCTTGACGGAAATCGAACCTGTGACTCACTGGTCCTCGGGCCGACGCTCTAAACACTGAGCCAAACCTGCCAGGGCTATTTTTCAATTCTTTTAGAAAGCTCTTTATTTTATTTTTGTAAAAAAACAAGTCATCAAGCAGCTAAGATGAGAGAGAGAGAAAAGAAGGGACAGTGGTTTGGGCTGGTGACACCTGGTTCAGAGGTAAACCCCAGAGGAATTTAGAACCTGCTCTGGGGCTTTATTTCTACGTCTTGGAGTCTTTCCTCACCCTCACCCCACTGCACTCCCAGCAATAGTCATTTCAGACTTGGGCAGGGGTGAAGCCTTTTCTGAGAATCAGGTTGGGGAATGGTAATTTGGGGTAAGATCTTTCAACAAGTTAGGAAGGTAAGAGACCTTAAATGTCTTGATTTAGTTGAAACATAGTGGCTGCAGGCTTCTTTGTGGAATAAGAATTAAAAAACATAACCAAAAATCATCTGTGGGGGTGGGCTAAAGTGGGTAGCTGAGTAAGGGATTGGTTTGATGATGTTAACATGAAAGTTGGAGGTGGGGCGGCAGAATTAACTCAAAAGATGTGGCCGGTGCAGTACAGTACAGATGTATTTTCACAGTTGAAGACTTCTGTGCCAGGTTAGTTAAGGTGCAAATAACTCCTCAGGATGGAGTCACTCCTCCTGTGGCTCCTGGCTTCACTGTATGCATCCAGCAAGCGGGACCAAGCCCCTTTCCTGGAGGACTATAGGGAAAAGCAAGCTCTGGCTGTGTCACACATTTCCATTCTAGGACCCACCCAAGTTGTTGCATCTTTACAATATTCTCCCTGCCTCCACCGCATCCCCAAATGCCCTGGACATGGACTTGGGAAGGCTTCCGCTGGCCTTCGGTTGTCACACGAAGGGCTTCTGCCTAAGACACCCAGCACCCCCCACAATTCAGTGTGACGTGGGGCTGGCATTATTCTCGAGTCATCATATCTGATCACAGCGAGGGGACTGAGAAGCAAGGGCTTCTTTTTTTAAAAAAACAATCTACCTGCAGTGTTCAAAGGTGAGCTGTGGGTCCCGCCCTCTCCTAGGCTTTGATGATCCCTAGTAAACTGAACCAAATCAGATCAAATGCTCATTCAGGAGCACACTGGCCACCTTACTTAAAAGATGCTTACAGAGTGTGTGGGTGCAGATTGGCCTCGCACAGCAGCAGCCAGGCATATCGAGGGCAAGTTATCTCCTTGACCTTCGAACCTCTACAGTCTCTAAACCTGGGTTAGCCTGGATTCTTTAGAACTGGACTGGAAGGAACAGGGAACAATGCTGTAAACAGTTAAAAAAAAGTATGGAGGGAATGCTAGCCTCAGAGATGATCAAGAGACAGCGTAGCTATAGGTCCCTGTGTAAAAGAGGAACCTAGGGGGCAGGTAGGAAGGGGAGAGTGTAGTGGAGGGGTATAGGGTTTTTATGGGGAAAGGGGGTGAGCAGAATGTTCTAAAATTAGATTGTGGTAATGGTTGCACAACTTCGTAAATTTACTAAAAAGCGTTGAGTTTGCACACTTGCGGTATGTGAATTTTGCCACAATAAAGCTGTTAAAAAAAAAAAGAAAGAAAGAAAGGCAGATCACAGAGAACTAGTATAGATACACAGAGTGAATGATAGCTCCTATTTTTCCTACAGGATGGACAGTTACTGGTGACTCCAGCAAGAACCACAGTTACATCAGAACAATTTTAAAGATTCTGTTTCTCTCACCAAGGCCAGTGGGTAGAATTCCAGGGATGCAGATTTTGCGTTGATATCAGGAGGGGCCTGCTGACTGTTAGAAAGGCCCAGTAAGAGAGAGAGTACACTCCCTGGCCCTGGGTTAGAGCACAGCACCCTACCAGGGACTCAGCAGTATGCTGGGTGACAGATGCTTCCTAAGATGCTTTCCATCACTGAGCTCCAGGGGCTCCACTGTTGGGATGGAAATCCCCCTTTCTCTCTGAAGCTGTTTGTCCATCTGAAAGCCAGATGGTCTTTGCCCCATTTCTAATTCACCCGGAAGGGGATGTTTGTCTGCTGCTCAGAGATTTGCTGATGAAAGAGGCCGGAGGGGCACAAAGACTCCCTGAAGACTTAGGCTCACATAATAACAGGAACTGGGCAACTGACAGACTGCAATTGTGCCTCCATAATGATAGTAATTAATGCAATAATAATAACTTCATTTTCAATTTCCTATTGCCACTTTTGTCCTGGGCAGCACACAAACCCAACAGAGAGAATTTTAGCCACCTCTGGGGTGTGACCTAGTGTTTTTATGTTTGTTTGTTTCTGGCATTTATGGGGGTTTTTAGATTATAAAAGTTCTGTTGCCTGTAAGAAATTTAGAAAAGGCAGAAAACAACGAAAGATAATATAAATTAAATGGGAATCCCACAAACCAGTAATAACCACTATTAACATATATCTTGTTATGTTGTGTTACAAAAATAAAAATGTGGTACATGTTTAGTAAACCAATTTCTAATTTAACAATATAATGCAGTCTTTCCAAGTCACTAAGCCATTGTGGCTCAGTGGTTGCACTTTGACCCATTAACCAAGAGGTCACCGGTTCGATTCCTGGTCAGGACACATACCCAGCCTGTGGGCCCAATCCCCAGTGGGGGGCATGCAAGAGGCAGCCAATCGATGCTTTCTTTCATCGATGTTTCTATCTCTCTCTCCTTCTCACTTCCTCTCTCTCTAAAATCAATAAAGGTTTTTTTTTTCTAAAAAATAAAAAGTATGCTTCTAATACATTATTTGTAATGGTTGCATAGGGTTATATTATACAACCTATATTAATATATTTAATCCATTCCCTATTGTTGTAGTTTTAGATTGCTTCTAATTGTTTTGCATCAACAATGTAATTTTTGAGGCCAAGGACTTTTCTTGAAGTCAAAGTGTATATTCTTAATATAAATGCCCTAGACATGGGCCCTAGATATAGAATTTTTGGTTCAAATATATATAAACATTATTCAGGTTTTTGATACTTATTTCCAAATTTTCCTTCAAAGAGTTTGTGCCTATTATACTCAAACCAAAGGTCATGAACATACTAATGTCCCCATATGGTCTCTAATTCTAGTTATATTATCATTAATCAATTGTATTTATCAAATTGGTAGGTATACAATAGCATCTCATTTTTTAGAAATTTGTATTTTGCTGGCCATTACTGACCTTGACTGACCATTTTTCCAGCATCAGCATTTGTTTGTAGTTCTTTTGTGAATTGTATGCTCATGTCCTTGGTTCATTTTTCTGTTGGACCACTTGTCTTTTTCCTATTGATTTATAAGAGTACATATATATGTGTATGTATGTGTGTGTGTGTGTGTGTATATATATATATATATATATATATATATATACATGCTAATGATATCAAATCTTTGCTTCCTTTACAAATTGCAAATATTCCCCCCCAATTGTTGTTTGCCTATTGATCTTATTTTAGAATTTTTTTGATATACATATTTTTATATTGTGAAAATTTAATGCTCTACTTCTATAGTTTCTGTCTTTGGAATAAATTCTTAGATTCTGTACCCAAAATAAATATATAAAAAACTATTTCTTTATTTTCCTTAAGGATTTTTATAATTTCACTTTTTACATTCACATCTTTAATATACCTGGTGATGATGTTGATTTATTGGGTGAAGTGGCCTTTTTTGTTCCCCCAAATGGTTAGCCATTTGACCAATTATTGTAAATTGTATCCTTTATTTAACCGGTTTTGTTGTATATTGTATTGTCTAGTTGCGCAAATTGCTGCTTATTTCATGGGAAGTTGATTGTTAGACATCTCACAATTTCTGTAACTCTATCATTGAGAACCATTTTTTCCATCAGATATTTTGAACTATTTATTGTTGATATATAGTAAAACCTTTGACTTTTAAATATATGTTTTAGAACATCACAACTAACTACTCTCTTATTCAAGTATCCTTTCACAGAAAGCAGAAACATAATTTATTCCAAAAGATGACAGACCATTTCTGAAGACAGAGTTTGGAGTAATTCCATCATACAGGGAGGTCTTCCCTCTGGACATATTCTTTTTCTGCTTGTCCACTGGAGACTGGAATAAACCCTTACCTGGACATGGTTGGCATATTTTTTAAAATGTACTGTTCAAAAATATATGCTAATATTTTATTTAGGGATTTTCTCCTTGTTTTGATAAAACAAATTGGTCTATAATTTTTTGTCATTTTTGCCTTCAGGGGTATATCAGCTTTATTTTATAAATGTAGTTTTATTTTATATAGCAAACATCTTTTATAGTTTATATTCTCTGGAGCAGTTTAAAATGTTTTCCCTTAATTATTTTTTTCTTAAAGGTTTGAAATAAGTCTCCAGTAAATTGTTTGACTCTGTCCTTTCAGAATATTATATCCCAAGTATCTTATATCAATGTATTCTCCATACATTGTATTCTCTCTATCCATCAATGTATTCTCCCTATTCATATCAATGTATTCTTCCTATCCATCCTTAGATTTTGCATCCCCAGGTCTAATATCTTCAAAGCCCACTCCCAGATATGCTCCCTGGTTCCTGCCAGTATCCATGTCAGGTCCTGCAATTCCTCTTGGGGCAAGAACCATATTTCTAGCCTTAGGCTGTCTGACACGTGATCATGGTTTTCAGCCTATAGACAACTATGATGAGGGTCAATATTCCAAGGTACTGGCGTCAGGTAAAATCTTGCAGGTCTCTAGGCAAGAGGAGATTGCTCTCCCTGATAAGGTGACTGCTTCTTCTAGTGCAGACTATTGAGGGGAATTCTAAGGTTTCAAAATTATTAGGGTCATACATCCAAATGTCCCCATTCCATGTCTCACAAATTCATTCTTTTTGTATCAGGGCCCTAACTCTAACATATGACACCTATGTGGATACATGTTGTCTCCTTTCCAGTTTTGTTACCTTTACAATTAGATTCTGGCTGATTTTTGACATAATGTGCTCTATCGCTGCTGGAAATGAGGGGGTCTGACTAAATGCTTCTTTAGAAGCAATCTGGTGTACATAGCATGCTTTGTATGTTGAGATCTGGCTTTCCTGGTTCCATCATTTTCTTTTTTCAAGACTTTCGATGCAATTAACAAAAGATAGACTACTTCAAAATATTTATAATTACGATTGCCTCCAATAGTTCAAGTTCCACCCTTCTCCTATCCAACACGTCACTGCCATGGTGCCTCATCCCAGTCAACCACAGGTAAGAATCTTCGTAATTGTGATGTCAATGCATGTTAGAAGTTTTCATCACCCTACTTACAACCAGCTATGGGGACTTGATGGCCATATGACCTATGAATGGCCCATCTATAAGTCCCACCCTGAAGGTCCACTTTCTAGGACCACTCCTAGTGCCAACTATCTTAGCTTGGGTTCTTCTAACATCAGAACTTAGAATTGCAAGATGAAATAGATGAATCCACTATCATAGCCGGAGACTTCAACACTCCTCTATCAGAGATGGATAGGTCCAGCAGGCAGAAAATCAGTAAGGGTGTGATTGAATTGAAAACACCATTAACCAACTGGATATAATTGACATCTATAGACTACTTCATCCAACAACAGGAGAATACATATTCTTCTCAAGCTCACATGGATCACTCATCAAGATAGATCACATGATGGGCTATAAAACACATGCACCTTAACAAAATTAAAAGTATAGAAATCATATCACGTCTGCTCTTAGACCACAATTGAATTAAACTAGAAATCAATAATAGAAAGATAACCGGAAAGTCCCAAAATATGAGGAGATTAAATAACACACTTCTAAACAACACAAGTTAAGGGAGAAGTCTCAAGAGAAATTTTAAAAATATTTTGAACTAAATGAAAATGAAAACACAGTTTATCAAAATTTGTGGGATGCATCAAAAGCTGTGCTTACAGGAAAAATTTTTTATCATTGAATGCATATATTAGAAAAAAAAGAAAGATCTAAAATCAATAAATTAAGTTTCTAGCTGAGGAAACTATAAAAAGAAGAGCAACTTAAACCCAAAGTAAGCAGAAGAAAAGAAAAAATAATTAGAGCAGAAATCAATGAAATTGAAAATAGAAAATCAATAGAGAAAATCAATAAAACCAATAAGCCTCTAGCCAGGCTAACTAAGAAAAATAATTTGAGGGGACACAAATTACTATTATCAGAAATAAAAGACATGACATCACTACAGATCCTATGGATTTAGAAAGACAATAAAGAAATACTATGCATAACCAATGGGCATAGACAACAATGCTAGGGGAGTTGGGGGGGCAGGATGGGGAGGAGGGGGTCTAGGGAGGAAAAAGGAGAAACATCTGTAGCAAAAATAAATTAATAAAAATTGGAGGAAAAAAAGGAAAAAGAAATACTATTAACAACTCCATGCCCACAAATTGATACTCTAGATGAAACAGACCAATTCCTTGAAAGATACAATCTTCCAAAACTCACAAAGAAGAAATAGACAATCTGAATAGTTCTATATCTAGAAAATAAATTGAACCAATAATTAATAACATCCACAAACAGAAAACATGAGGCCCAGGTGGATTCACTATAGAATTATACCAAATAGTTAAAGAAAAAATTATGCCAATTCTCTACAATCTCTCAGAGGAATAAAGCACAGGGAATACTTCCTAACTCATTCTATGAGGCTAATATTACCGTAATAATAAAACCTGACAAAGACATTACAAGAAAAGGAGACTACAGAGCAATATCTCTCATGCACATAGATATGAAAATCCTCAACAAAATATTAGCAAATTGAGTCCAACAATTACTTAGAGAACTATAACCATGACCTAGTGGGATTTATTCCAGGTATGCAAAGAGTATATGGATAATCTCTATACCCTCTTCTCAATTTTGCTATGAACCTAAAACTATTCTTTAAAAAATTAATTATTAAAAAATAAAAGTAAAAAACAAGTGGGACAAATATTAAGTTGATATAATTCAACTTAATATATTAGTAATTATATTAAACATAAATGAATTAAGTGTAAAAACTAATTCAATGATACTTTAATGATACTTTCTGTTTTTCCATAAATTAATTTCTGCTTTCATTATATTAATACCTTTTAACAGCTTTACTTTACATTTCTTTTACATTTTAGAATACCCATATTTCTTTTTTTCCCCTTTATTTTATTTTATTATTTTTTCTTCCTTCACCATTTATCCCGCTATCCATACTTCTTCTTAGATTAAAATAGTCAAATTCATAGAAGCAGAGAGTAGAATGGTGGTTACCAGGAGCTGGTGGGCAGGGGAACTAGGGAGGTGATGGTCAAAGGGCACAATGGTCCAGTTATGCAGAATGAATGAGTTCTGGAGACTTAATGTATAGCATGGTAACTATAATGAATAATACTGTATTGGATACTTGAAATTTACTAAGAGGGTAGATCTTAAGTGTTCTCACCACATACATACACACACACACACACACACACACACACACACAAAGAAAAAGAAAATGGGAACTGTATAAGCTGATGGATATGTTAATTAGCTTGATTGTGCCGATTATTTTACAATGTATACATATATCAAAACATCAAGTTTATAACTTAAATATATGCAGTTTTTATTTGTCAATTATACCTCAATAGAGATGGAAAAAAGAATATACAGACCGTGAAGGCTGTTGGATAGAGGCCAGTGAATAAAGAGGTGAAAACACCTTCTCTAATTACACAGTAAACAATCAAACAAAAAATAAATTTAAAAAACGTTCCTTCTTAAGATGAATACTTACTTCATTGATTCTCATTATCCCTTTATAAAAATAGCAATGATCTCATTTTAGAATATGATCTTTTTTCTGAGTATAGCTTTGTCACATGCCAGAAGTTTTGAAACCTAGTGTTGTTATTGTTATTTTCAAAACACTATTTAATTACATGTCTTATTTCCTTTCTTACCCAGGAGTTATTTAGAAAAATATTGCTTAATTTCCTGGTATTTGGATTTTACTATTTAACATTTTTCTTACTAATTCTTTGTTTTGCTGGGTATGGTCAAAGAGAATTTACATCTAAGAATTTATGGAAGTTTCTTTTATGATCTAATATATTAACTTAGTTTATAAATGCCCTGTGCCTATTTTAAAGGAATAGTGATTAGGTATTTGTGAACTATAAATCTTAAAAAGCTTGTTAATTATATTATTTAATTCCTTTGTCCACTTGATTCATCAAAGTGCATGAAAGAAATGATAAAGGTTACCAATAAGATTACAATTCTCTCAATTACTTTGTGATTTCTAAGATTTGTATTTTTAACATTTAGATGTCACTTTATGCAGAACAAACATTCATGAGCTTATATCTTCTTTGTGATTTGCATCTTGTATATATAATGTTCCATATAATGTTTTATCTTGAATTCTTTGTTTAATATTAAATCGCCATCCCTACTTTAGTTTTGCTTTGTTTTCATTCATTTACTATGTCTTTGTCATCGTTTTGAAAAAGAGCTTTATGAGTCACTTCATTTTAGGCCTGCTTTTTGTAAACAATGTACATTAGTCAGCTTTCTGTGGAAATAGAAATCACCTTATGTGTTTCAAGTGGAAAGGGATTTAATGCAGGGAATTTGGTGCTTACTGGAGTGTTAGGGCTGGCTGGAGGCGTGGGGATTGGGGGCCTTCACTGGATTATTGCTTCCAAGTTACTGTATGAGGATCAGGAAGCTAGTGCTGCTCGCCAGCAAAACCACCTCTCACCTTTCCAAGTTAGTGACCAGACACTGGAACACAGCCCTGGCTGCCGCCAGCACTCCCGTCTGCTCAGGCTTGTTCCCTGTCTACTGGCAGCAGGAACGTGGCCTCCACCCCACCTCCACCTGCCAAGCAGTGCGTCCTCCTCAGGTGCCTCTGATTGGCTCAACCTAATCTGTACCCAGCACCCTCACTTTGAAGGCCTTAGAAAAAGGTAATTTTTAGTTTTACAACCTCTCCAAATTGAAGGAGGATGGAGTGGGAGTTAGGGGAGCTAATCTAAGAATCTACCACGCACTAAGAAGGTTGGGCTGGTCCTTTTGAACTCTGAGAGCCCTTCTGTTTCACATGGGGAGTACAGCCCTCTTATGATAACTGATAGTGTTGATCAGATATTTAAATTTTATGCTAACTTGCATTTCCCCTCTTCTTTTCTGATCTTTTGGTATATTGGTCAACTTTTATTTGCTCTTGTTTTGTTTTGTAATTTGTAAGTTTTAGATTCCATTCTATTCTATTACTGATTATCTTAAATTAAGTCTGCATAAAGGAATATGTTTAGATTATACATATAATTTTAAGTTAAATTTATATTTATATATTTATACATGTACACATACATATATATCTTTTTCAAGGTCAAGCATAAATTAACATCTATTGATAAGTGTACTGGTCAGGGCTCTTTTTGGTAGATAAGAGAAGCCCTCTGCTGATTGTTTTTTATTTTAGTGGAAGGATATCTGGTAGATTATAGAATTGGTGGGAGGCCTGGCAAGCAAGGCTGGGGTAGGGGGTAGGAGACCAGGAACCTTGGCCCAGCTCACAGCCAGGACCAGCCTGTTTAGTGTCCAGCTGCTGCCGCCAAGCCCCCGGGCACAGTCCTCCCCATTTTGACTTCCCTTCCTCTAGGTTAAATCCTGGGCAGGCCTTCCTTTTAGCTGAACTTAGACACCCGCCTAGGCTCTCGTCACCAGGGTTCTGGCAGGATAGTATTTGGCTTTTTAAACTTCAGTGGAGAAAGGCTGGCCTCACCTCTCACTCTCTGAGCCCAGGAAGGGGTCAGAGGCTGGCATCCCCAAACTGAAGTGTCTGTTGCACGCACTGTGAAAGGTGGGAGGTTTAGTCCTTTCCCTTCTTTCTTATCTTAAGTCTGTTGGTAAGCGCTATTGACTAGATGTCTTCTTGAGTCAGAAAATATTGTAGGCACAACATATGGAAATCAGAAAGCCCATTGCTGTTTCAAGGAATGTATAGTCCGGTGTGGGAGAGTTAGAGACTTAGAGATGTTGTTTTACTGTCTTGAGACACATGCTAGAAACATGTATGTTCTCGGGCTGGGACTGGAGCAGAGGAAATAGATTCTTAGCCTGTCTGAGTGGGAGGGGACTAACCACTGGCCCAATTTTAAAAGAGGAGAATTTTCCAGGTGTCCAGTGGGAAGGAAGGCACACGGACCCAGAAATGTGGAATGCTCAGTGCCCAGGAAACAGAAGCCCTTTGCTGTTAGCAGGGCATGAAGTGCAGGGCAGAGCAGGGCAGCCTCCGGCGAGGCCCAAGGACCACCTCTTGAGAGAGGAGGGTGGCCTGAGAGAACATGGATCACCCCTACCTCCACCAAGGTGGGGCCTGGCGACTCTCTCTCTGAGATCTGCTGAGTCTTTGGACCTGTAGAGCTTCTAACCTTCAGGAGCCTGGAGAAAGGGGTGACAGAGAGATGGCAGGGCTGCTAGATGGGTGCCTACAGGACAGCTGCACCCCTACCGTTTGGCTCAGCAAAGATATGATGGTCTCCCAAAGGTCAGCAGATACCAGAGAAGGTGGCTGGGCTTGAGCAGTCTTTTGGGTGAGGGGATCCCATGCACATTTCTTAGGGGAGAACCATCTGAGTCAGGTACCTTGCATGGGGCAGGCCTTACTGGCCCAAGAGAGGACAGCCTTTGGGCACCTGACCCACAGAGGCTACCAGGCCCATCAGTATTAGAAAAGCAGCAACATCCACAGAGGGACCACAAGAGGGACCTCTTCTCTGTCTCCCCTCAGGGCTTGGGCTCAGAATGGGAAGGGTTGGGAGGTACTTGAGAGATAGGCTCTATCCCCCAGCCCTCCCAGCTCACCCCCCAACTCCAAGCTGCTGGGGCCACAACTTTAGCCTGCCCTGGAATTTTCAGTACTGGAGTAAGACTTTCAATAATTTAAAGTGATTTTTTAAAAAGTTCTGGAGTCTTGCTCGGCCAGTGTGGCTCAGTGGTTGAGCATCAACCCATGCACCAAGAGGTCGCCGGTTTGATTCCTGGTCAGGGCACATGTCCAGGTTGTGGGCCCGATCCCCAGTGGGGGCATGCAGGAGGCGGCCAATTGATGTTCTCTCTCATCGATGTTTCTATCTCTCTCTCCCTCTCCCTTCCTCTGTCTCTAAAGTCAATAGAGAAAAAAAATTCAAAAAAAAGGTCCAGAGTCTTGACAAGCTGTGGATAGGGGAGCTGCTCCCTAATGGGCAAGGGGGTGTGGCACAGGATAGGGGAGCTGCTCCCTAATGGGCAAGGGGGTGTGGCCCAGTTAGAGAGCAGATACTGAAAAGAATAAAAACCCTTCATGTCTCTATCCCAATGAGCTGGGCCTTCTCAATAACTTAGTTTGGTCGGCATTTGCTCGTGGCTAATTGAGGACAGGAAGGAGAATGTTCGTTACACAGCTTGAAACATGGCAATACTTCCTAAAAATTCTCTTTAGAATCTCTTTTCTCCTCCCAGCAACTGCTCAAATGCCCTTCCCTCTTCCAACACCCACTAAATCTCTTTCCTCCCCGTGTTGTCTTATGTAAAGCAGTCTACCACTACCATCCCCACCCACCAAACCTGTCCTGTCGGGACCTGACCTCCGCAGGCTGAGTCACAGGTGCCTCACTGTGCATCATCCTGGGGCCCAGGTCGCATCCCTTCCGCTTCCGCTTCCGGCTCCATCCCTGTGGTTAATGCCTGTCAGGTTCCCCGACGGGAGCGGCTTTCTCTTTCGCCTTCTGAATTAGATTCCCCAACAGCGAGAAATCAGGCTCCCTGGGGGAAATGTAAATTTGCTCTTAAACTTGACCATTCATTGTTCCTCCATTGTCTGAGCCAGCTGTTCCTGCCTTTCCAACGAGCACTGAGCTGTGCCCTTGGATGAACTGCAGCAGAAGTCCTTAGGAGCTGACCACATTCCCTGCTCTCAACTTCCCTTCCCCTTGACAGGCAGCGGTGAGCTCTGAATTCCAGCACGTCTGCACTCTGCCCTGGAGCCTTTCTAGGGCTGCCAGGCATTCTGCCACAGTGCTGGTGTCTGTGGCTTTGTGCCCACAGGTAATTATTAGGGCCGGGCCTCGCACACCATCTTAACTTCCTCTGCTTCCAGTCTCCAGGTCTGCCACCCCTGCAGTGTTTGGAGGAGTGTCTGACCACAGGCTGAACGTGTGTGGGATAGCAGGTGGTCTGCTTGATCACCGGTCCCTCCATGACCTTCTCTCCAGTGGCCAGACAAGTTCTGAACATGTCCAGTCATGTCTGCCATTGACCTCCTCATCCACGAAACATCCCAATATCTGCAGAAATTGTGCATTTATATACTAATGCCCAGTCTGAGCTAGTACTAATTCCCAGTCTGTACCTTCTGATAGACTTTCTCAGATTCTCCCAGTCCAGCTTACATAAAACCACATAAGTGTGGTTTACCATTTCACACATCTGGGCCTAAAAGTCCCTACCCCTCCATGGTTCTGATTACGATTTCAGAATAGCCCCCACCATTTCTCCGTCTCTCTCTTTTTTATGAATCCTCACCCAAGGATACTCTTCCATTGATTTTTTTTTTTTTAGATAGAGTAGAAGGGAAGGAGGGAGGGAGAGAGAGAGAGAGAGAATCATTGATGTGAGAAAGACACATCAATTAGTTGCCTCCCACACAACCCTGACTGGGGCCGGGGATTGAACCTGCAACCCAGGTACGTGCACTGGACTGGGAATCAAACCACAACCCTTTAGTCCACGGGCAGATGCTCTAATCGCTGAGCCAAACTGGCCAGGGCCATTTCTCTCTTTTTGAAGGAGACTGTCCAAGGATTGTACAACTTCTCTTGGGCCAACCTTCACTCCCGTGCACTATGATGGTCACTGTGAAAGCTCATTCTTGTCACAGTTCTAGGAAGGTAATTTACTTAAAGGGTGAAAACCCAGACAAACCACCAAATATGACTTGAACATTCCAGACCGCCTTGCATACTATTGTCATGATGTCACATCCAAATAAATACAAATCCCCCCCCCCCCCCCCCCACACACACACAAAGATTGATAAGTAATGCAGGTCTTTACTGCAGATTTCTTCTAGACCCTAAAGAGAGGGTTCCATGGCACGTCATATGAAAATATCTCTAAAATCCTCTCTACACAATTCTTCTTATGCCCAAACTTTGATTTCTCATCACAATTTCTTATAGCAAGTGCTGTAAATCTAAATATCTCCAGTTTTTCTTTCTTTTCTCTGCCTCTTCATCCCTTGCTAGCCTTTTTTGCGGCCTCTCTGTTTCCCTCTCTCCCTCTATTCTGTGCTATTATGCTTCCTTAGCTTTTCAGCACATCCACTTCTCTGATCAACACATCAAAACCATCTTCCCTGAGGTGACCGAGAGCAGAAAAGGCAAATTTTTTCTGCAATTACTTTTTCAGTTAATCCTTTTATTTTGAAATAGTGTAGATTCGCGGAATAATGCAGAGAAATCCCCTGTACCTTTACCCACTTCCCCTAGTTGTAACATCTGGCCAAACTTGAGTACAAGTTCACAACCATGATTTTATCATTGGCACAGTCTAGATACAAAACACTTCCTTCACCACAAAGATCCTTCATGTTCCCCTTTCATAGCCTGCTCTGTGGCCCCTGACAACCCTAATCTGGTCTCCATTTTTGTAATTGTGCCATTTCAGGACTGTTATATAAATGGAATCACACAGTATGTAACTTTTTGGAATTGGTTTTGTTCACTTAGCATAATACTCGGGAGATTCATCCAGGTTGGTGCATGTATCTGTATTAATAATTCCTTTTATATTGTTGAGTAGTTGTCTTGGCTCATTTGTGCGGCTATAACAAAATACCACAGACTGCATAGCGTATAAACAACATAGATTTATTTCTCACAGTCCCGGAGGCTGGAAGTCATGTTGCCAGGAGGGCCCGCACCTGGTTCACAGCCAGCGCCTTCTCCCTGTGTCCTCACAGGGATGGGGCTAGGGATCTCTCTGAGGCCTCATTTTTAAAGATACTAATCTCATTAATGGCGTTTCACCTTCATTATTTTAGTACCATCTAAGGGCTCCACCTACTAATCCCCATCACCTCTGGGGATTAGGATTTTCACATATAAGTTTTTGAGGGATGCAAACATTCAGGCAGTAGCAGTAGTATTCCACCGTAAGGATGTACCACAGTTTGTTTAACCATTCACCCTTCGAAAGACAACTAGGTTGTTTCCCGTTTTTGGCTATTACAAATAAAGCAGCTATAAATATTTGTGTACATGTTTTTATGTGAATATAAGTCATTATCTTTCTGGGATAAATACCCAGGCGTGTAATTGCTGGGTCATATGGTAGTTGCATGTTTAATTTTTAAAGAAACTGTCAAACATTTTCCCAAATTAGCTATACCATTTTCCATTCCCATCAGCAATGTAGTATTCAGTTTCTCTGCAACCTTGTCAGTATTTTATGGTGTTATTATTTTTTATTTTAGCCATTCTGATAGGTGTGTAGTGACATCGCATTGTGGTTTTAATTTGTATTTCCCTAATGGCTAAGATATTGAACAACTTTCCATGCACTTATTTACCATCTCTACATCCTCTTCAATAAAATGTTTCTCTATGTCTTTTGACCATGTTCTTTTTTTATTAAACGTATTGGGGTGACATTGGTTAATAGCATTATATAAGTTTCAGGTGTACAATTCTATAATATCATCTGCATATTGCATTGTCTGCTCACCAACCAGTCTAGTCTCCTTCTGTTACCATATATTTGACACCGTTTACTTTATTCAAACTCTTTCAACCCCATTTTCTCTTCTGATAACTAACATGCTGTTGTTTTGACCTTTTCTAATTGGATTATTTGCTTTTTGACTGTTGAATTTTGAGAGTTCTTTATATATTCTAGATACTAGTCCTTTGTCATATATCTATGACAAAGTTTGTCTTTTCATCTATTTAACAGAGTCTTTCATTTTTAATTTTGCAAACATTTTTAATTTTGATAAATTCAAATGTATCAATTTTTTCTTTTATGAATTGTGCTTTTGGGGTCAAGTCTAAGAGTTCTTTGCCTGGGCCTAGATCTCAAAGATTTTTCTCCTGTTTTTTTTTTGTTGTTGTTTTTTTTAAGTTTTATATTTTATATTTAACCTCATGATCCAATTTTGAGTTAATTTTTGTGTAAGATGTGAGATTATATAGAGGTTCATTTAAAAAAATTGATTATATTAGATTTTCTGGGATTTTTTGTCAAAAAGGCTTTCTTCTTGTCATACATGGAAGCTAAACAATAAGATTTTTCTTTTATGCAAACTGTCTTAGGGGCCATGTGGCAGGTAGATAGGGACGTGACTCAAATGGAATAGAAGAAATTAAAAAGTTATTGGCAGAGATGAAAACAGATAGTGGTAGGATAGATGGGGAGAAAGAAAAAAATTCTAGGGATAGTTAGGAGATAAAATTGACAAGACCATGTGATTATTTGAATGTGGTGAGTGAGGGAAAGAAAGAAATCTAGACTGTCAGTGTTGTGGTTTAGGATTCTAATATGGTGGGTGTATTATAGGAGGATGAGCAGGTCTGCGAGAGAGGAGGAGGAAGACTGGTTTTAGATGCGCAGTGTTTAAGATGCCTATGATCATCCAAGCAGAGAGGCCTATCAAGCAGCTGTACACACCAGGGTGAAGAAGTACAGGGGACAGGCCAGGGCCAGTTCTATTTGTTTGAATAGCCTAAGCACATACTGTAGTAAAATCATGAGAGAAGGAGATTACATGGGTGAGAACAGAAGGAGAAGAGCAGTGTGCCAAGAAGGAAACCCTGAAGAGGAACAATTAGAGGCTGGAGGAAAGGAGGGTTGTCTTGGTAACAAGAAAACTTTTAAGACAGAAGTGATTGGCACATCAAATTCTGCAGAAAAGGCCATAGTGAGAGGAGGACTACATATCTTCCTGATTTGGCCTTCCAGAAGCCCAGTAACCTTTTCCAGAGCAGCTGCAGCATAGTGCCAAGGCAGGAGCTTGAACACAGAGAAGTAAGTGGGAAGGGAGAGAGTGGAAAGAACAAGTGAGACATGCTTCTCAGAGCTTGGCTTCATAGGAAAGGAGGAAGCTGGGAAAGCAGCTAGATGGTGGGATCTTGTACTCAGTGTTTTTAAAGTAGGAGAGGCTTCAGCAATCTTATGGGATGAAGGGATAGAGCCAATAGAGACGGGGTGTTGGAATATACAGGAGAGAGAGAGGTAGATTATTGGACCAAGCTCCCAGATGCAAGGGGCAAACAGCCAATCAGGAATATAGAGGGAGGGTTGACTTTGAGCCCAAGTCCAGACACCTGGTTCTCTGAGTCTGGAGAGATGGAGGTAAAAACAGGGACATATGGGAATAAGTTCACAGGTAGGAAACAGGGAAGGGAAGTAGTTTACAGGTGTCTACTCCAATTAGCTTGATAAAGTGGGTGGTAGGTTCTCTGCTAGCATAGCACCTAGGGGGTTGATTGAGTAGGGAGCTTGGAGACTGTGCTTGAGACTCGGAAGAGAGAAGGTGCTGACCATGGATGAGGGAAAGGGTCATCAGTTGTTCTGAGGACTTGGCTCAGATTGGACACGTGGAACCTGCAGTGGCAGCCCCACTGTTAAGAACTAAGGTGATTTCCAACTGAACTCACAGGCTAGTCTCTGCTATATTTTCATTTGTGACACATGGGCCAAGACAGATATAAACTCTGGACAAGAGAAAAATGAATAAGACATTTATTGATGGTCTTTCAACACAGAAAAAAATTGTTAATGTGAAATTTGGTCTGTAAGACATTCATTTGCAAATACCACTGGTAGCAAGCAAGCTTGCATAGCTTGTGTCGTGTAATTATTGAGAAAGGAAAAAGAGAGAAAAAAGAGAGGAAAAAAAAAGAAAGAAAGAATTCCATGAATTGCTTATATTTCACTGTTTGGGCACAGAATCAACTGAGGTCAGGTAATAATAAGCAGTGCCAATACCAGCCTTATTCATCCAATAATCTCTTATGTTGCCAGGACAATGCTCCTCTTTATGCCACGTGGAGACTGGTCTCTCTGACTTTAGGAACTCCTGCCAACTCAGCACATGGCTTGGTGACCCAAGAGTTCTCAGGCCACATAATCAGAGACAGCTGGTGCCATGGACACGTCCGCTGTCTTGCTCCCCACGCGATGGCCATTGAAAACCGCAGGGTGGGGACTCACTGCAGAACCCCTATTCAGTCTGTGCGGAGCCCCGAGGAGAACAGGACTGACGTCAGCCTCGGAGGTGAAAGGCCCAGACCCACAGAAGGCAGGCTGTGTTCCAGGATATGACAGTTTCTATCAAGAGAAGATAGATTGTCTGCTTTCTGCTGGACCGTGGCTCAAGCTGGAGAAACAATGAAGATAGCCTTCCAAGGAGTTCATGCATTGTTCAGGAGGTGTCTGAGAAAGGCTGAGATGGCAGAGGGAGAGGTAAACAAATTATATGTTTTCAAGCTGAGGGCTCTATTGTGCAACCAAATTCTACTTAGACAAAGTCCTGAGACTGGTCATCCAAATCTATCGAGGAATAAGAGGAGCCCAGGGTGGTCGATCTGTCCCAAGATAGTGTTAAGACGCCTCTATTGGTCCTAAATTGGCTTGTGTCATCTCCTCCTTCCACTAGAGAAAGAACAAGAACAACATTTATTTAATAGGAGCACCATGGACACATTCTTGAATAGGCCTTCCCTAATCTTCACCACCCACGAAGCAGGTCTGAGCATTCCCCTTTTACAGATGGGAAAGTGGGAGTCAAGCGGTGTAAGGAGCTTACCTGTGGCCTCACAAATCCCAGTGGTGGGGCTGGGGTAAGGACCTAGGCTTTGTGACATGAAAGCCTATTAATACTCTTCCCATTATACCCAGAGAAATCCACATAGTAACGTGCTTTGTGTTTTCTTCTTCTCAGAGTGCCTATTTAGACATCATAAAATTCTGCAGCTCAAGACTGAATGACCTCAGAGGGCAAGTGGGTATTTGCCCAGTGGCCTAGGGGGTGGGAGGGATGTTTTCACTTTTATAAGTTTTGGACTAGGTACAGCTCACCGTCTTTGAACTTATGATGCTCACTGCCGATAGCACCCATTTTTACACTTGTTTCTGCCCTGACTCGGGTGAGATCCTGGAGACTGGGCCTCAGTCCCTACATCATTTACATAGCAGGGTTTTGAAGTATTGGTCTTTTCTTAATTAAAAATCAGGACACAAGATCTGAACATGGCCTTTTTCTGATTTATAAGTGTGTACAAATAAAGGGAATAACAACTAAACCCACTTATTTGCACATTTATTCAATGATTTTTATGGAAGGGTTCACAATTATGAGTCATCTTGGCTGAATCTACAGTGACAGCATCATGCTGAGAATAAGGGAGCGCTCAAGACATTTGTGCTGAATAGAAGTACTTTGAATTGAGCTGCACAACTGCCTGGCACATGGCAATGACCTTGCTGGCTTTTCCGGTGGACTTCCTGTTCTTGCTGCAGTTGAAAGATGGAGGTCTGAAACCAGTTTCTATTCATAACCATGAGTGGGTGGTGTGAAGAAACACTACTAATTTCTTCAGAATTGTTGCTTATTCTCTCAGAAGGTGAGCCTCTTTGCAGCTACTGACCCTCATTTACCAATCCCCAGGGCCTGGTGCTGGTGCCCTTGGCACAAGGTCTCCAGGTATATCTCTTTGGGGCACCAGACTGACCATCCCTACTATCTGTTTGTAACCCTGAGCAAAGACTTCATGCTGACCAGACCTCTGCTGCTCGGGCCTATCCACAGCCTTGATGCTCCTCCATCGGACTCCTCCCTGCCATGGTCCAGTCTCCTCTGCCAATGAACACTTTCACACCTGCCTCTCCCACCACTCTGATTTCTTCCCTGATTCTACCCTCCGTGGATGATGTCCTTCCCAACCCTTTCCAATAATGGAAATAATCCCTTGGAATATTGATCCATTTTGATCCATTGTAAATCACCTCTCCATATCCCCATGTCTTCAGGATCTTCACAGAATCTTTCTATATCCTGCCTTCAATTCTCTCTCTCTCTCTCTCTCTCTCTCTCTCTCTCTCTCTCTCTCTCTCTCTCTCTCTCTCAAAGCTAGGGCCTGGCACTCCCAGGTGTAGCCTAGGAGGTTGAAAGACCTACCTCCAACATGGTACCTGGGGAGTGCTGTGTTCATGGCTGAGTGAGCATCTCGGTGGGTGGATCTGAGGACAGTTTCATGAAGGCATATGCCCCCAGTGTGGTGCAGGGAGGTGGGCAAAGTGTCAGCAGACCCAAAGAGGCCCAGTCCTTGGACAAGGAATACAAAGGTAGTGTGAACCTGACAACTGGTAGCCTCACTTCAGTAGCAGATGCAGCTGGGGAGCAAGAGGATGTTAAGACCTCATAGACAAGTTCCTTCTGTTATTGATTTCTAATTTGTTTCCATTGTGGTCAGAGAACATACTTTGTATGGTTTTAATCCTTTTAAATGTATTGAGCTTTTTATGGCCAGACACATGGTGCATCCTAGAGAATGTTCCATGTGCTTTTGAGAAGAGTTTATATTCTGCTGTTGTTGGGTGGTGTGTTCTACAGATGTCTGTTAGGTCTGCTTGGTTAACAGTATTGTTCAAGTCTTCTGTGTCCTTGATGATCTCCCATCTAGTTGTTCTATCCATTTCTGAAATGTTTTCCAACACCACCAAGCAATTCTTCAATTCTCAGTGGACACTGACTGGGCATCCCACAAATTGAACTCAATTCTGACACTCTCTATCTGGAAATAGTGTCAGATTCCACAGGCTAAGGGCTCAGCCCCATGGGACTGCTCTCGCTTCAGATGCCAATCACAAGTCCAGGTTGTTACCTGTGCTTCTGACCAACCAGCTACACATTAGAAGTTCCCATACCCTCCCCCTGGGGTTTGATTAACTTGCTAGAGTGGCTGACAGAACTCAGTTTATTATAAAGGATGTAGATGAACAGCTAGATGAAGAGGTACGTGGGGAAAGGTCTAGAAGGGTCCCAAGTGCAGGAGCTGCATTCTCTGTAGAACGGGGTGCACCACTCTCCTGGTGTGCGTATGCATCCACCAGCTCAGAAGCTTATCAAGTGTTGTTGTTCAGAGTTTTTTACAAAATTTTAATCTTTGGCATGTACCACCTTCCCTGAGGTTGGTGAGTGGGGTGAAAGATCCAACCCTATAATAACTTGGTCTTTCTGATGGCCAGTGCCATCCCCAGAGAGGCTATGTAGGGACCCCACCCTAAGCTACTTCATTAGCAGAAATTTGGATGTTCTTATATTAGGCTCCTTATGAATAAGAAAAGATACTCCTATCAGAAAATTCCAAGGATCTTACTAGCTTTGTGCCAAAAACTGGGATAAAACCAAATATATGTCTTATTACACCACACCATTATTAAAAATGGGGATTTGAAGTCTCCAGGTATTATCACTGAATTATCTATTTCTCCTTTCCATTTCATTAATTTTTGCTTCATGTTTTTTGGGACTCTGTTGTTAGGTTCATATGTGTAAATAAGTGTTGTTTATTCTTGATGGATTGTCCTTTTTATCACTATAAAAGGTCCTTCTTTTTCTCTAATAACATTTTTGGCCTTAAAGTCTATTTTGTCTGATATTAGTATAGCCACTTGGGCTCTCTTTGGTTACTGTTTGCATGATATAACTTTTTCCATTCTTGTACTTTGAACCTATTTGTATCTTTGAATCTAAAATGAGTCTCTTCTAGACAGCTTATAGTTACATCTCTGCCTTTTATTTATAGTCCTTATCCAAGGATATTTTCCCATTGATTTTTAGATAGAATGGAAGGGAGGGAGGGAGGGAGAGAGAGAGAGAGCGAGAAACACTGATGTGAGAGAGACACATCAATTGGCTGCCTCACAAACAACCCTGACCAGGGGCTGGGATCAAACCTGCAACCCAGGTAAATGCCCTTGACTGGGAATCAAACCCAGGACCCTTCGGTCCATGGGCCGATGCTCTAACCACTGAGCCAAACCAGCAAGGGCACATCTCTGTCTTCTCATTGGAGAGTTAATCCTTTTACATTTAATATAATTACTGATAAGGTATTTATGTCTGTCATTTTGCTATTTCTTTTCTATATATCTTATATAATTTTTATTCTTTTTTCCTCTATTACTGCCTTCATTTGTGTCAGATATTTTTTAGTGTAACATTTTAATTGCCTTGGCATTTCCTTTACTATAATATATATATATTATTTTCTTAGTGGTTGCCTTGAGAATTATAATTAGCACCTTGATTTATAACAGTCTATTTAATATTAATACTAATTTAATTTCTTTTCTGCTTCCATTGATTTTTTTTATTGTGGTAAAATACATATGTAATTTTTTTTCATTTTAACCATTTTAAGTCCAGAGGCATTAAGTACATTCACATTGTTTTGTGACCATCACTGATTTAATTTTAATAGCATACAAAATCTTTGCTTCTATGAAGCGTTATTCCCATTTCTCCTCTGTACTGTTATTGTCACAAATTACATGTTTATACATTTTGTGTCTATCAATATAGATTTAAAAGTATTGCTTTATGCAGCTGTTTTTTAAGTAAAATAGGAAAAAAAATGAGTTACAGACAAAAAATATTTTTACTGTCCTTTATATTTACTTATGTAGTTACTTTTACTGGTGGTCCCTTTCACTTTATGTTGATTTGACTTACTACTTAGTGTTCTTTATTTCAGCCTGAAGAACTCCCTTTAGTATTTCTTGCAGGGCAGGTACTTTATGGCAAACTTGCAGTTCTTGTTTCTCTTAGAATGCCTTAATTTCTCCTTTTTAAAAAACATTTTAAATTAATAATATTAAAAAAATTTTTTTTTTGGCCCGGCTGCGGTGGCTCAGTGAATTGAGCGTTGTCCCATGGCCTGAGAGGTCCTGTTTTGATTCCTAGTCAGGGCACATGCCTGGGGTTTCGGGCTCGATCCCCAGTAGGGGGCGTGCAAGAGGCAGCCGATGGGTGTTTCTCACATCGATGCTTCTATCTCTCTTTTTAAAAAAATCAATAAAAACATAGTAAAATTTTTTTTTTGTAGTAAGAACACCTAACATGAGACCTAGCCTCAACAGTTTAATTATGATGTGCCTACTTGTAGAACTTTTTAAATTTATTATAGTTGGAGTACACTGAGCTTCTTAAATGTGTAGATTAATGTTTTTCATTAAATTTGGGAAGTTTTTAGCCATTATCTCTTCAAATATTCTGTCATAGTCAGTATCAGCCCACTCATCTATTTGTATAAGAAAACTATTGATAGGAAATTCACTAATATATTTATTGCAGTTATATTTAGGCTGAAGAGATATAGGCAATTTTTCTTCATTCTTTTTTTTTTCTTGAGACGATCTTAATCTTTATTTCATTCATTTTAGAATCAGACTTTCTATTAATATCAAGTTATAATAATTGTTTCGGGGTAAATGCTTATAAAGAGTGTTTGACATCATTTCATAATTGAGACTGAGCATCTCTTCATATATTTGAGAGTACTTTGTGCTTCCTTTACTGTGAAATGTCTGGACAAAAAATATTTTAAAAATAAAGAAATCTGAGTAACATCAGTGAAATTGGTGGAATAAGGACCTCATAAAATTCACCCCTCCATAAATCAACAATGAAAAGGGCAAAAACTATTAGAATTAACATTTTTTAAAGTCTGAAAATTAATCAAGGGCTTTTGTGCACTCTGGGTGCATCAATGCAAGAAAAATTGGCTGAATCTCAGCAAGAACAGTGAGTTTGTGGCATTTAAACTTACCCTGATTCTCTCTCATTTTGTGAGGTTAGCCATTCACAAAAATTGCCCAGATCCATTCATTCCTTGGAGATTTATGGTCATATTCTAATGTTCATGCCTTCTTCACTTTTTAGAATAGTTTCATAAAGAGAAACTTCTTATCAACTGTTTGGTTACTTTGTAAAGGAAAGGAAGGATACATGCTTGATTCTTTCCTTTTATTTACTAGTTTTTAGAGTAATGACTCCCTAGCATTCTCCAAAAATGATCAATAAGGATGTGTTATGTTTTGTTGAAGTATCATTAAAAAACTCGTGTATTAAAGCCTTACTCAGTTTTTCCAGTCCTCAATGAAAGGGTTAGTTTGAATTACATCAACTTTCTCTTACCCAAAATGGAAGTCCTGTTTGTTTTTTAACTGAAAACTCACCTGGGTTCAATTAGAGTAGAAAACTGGAGAGGTCTTGTGATTTGAATAGCCCTTTAAATTCCAGCCCTAACAGTTTTGCCTCCCATGTAATCCCACCTCAGAATCAGCAGAGTTGCAGACACAGCTGGTCCCACACGGTGTTCCCGGCCATGTCTCTGAACAGCCACACACCAGCGAGCAGACTGGAGACCCTGAATGAGGCATCTAAACTTGCCCATTCTCGGCGTCATTTGTAAAAACAATGGCACCCACCTTATGATAATGATACAATTCCATTCTTAGCACAGTGCATGGCACATAATATTTTTTCCTTATTTTTAAAATAATTATTGGTATTACTTGCAATAGTCCACATCATTATAACTGCCCATAGTTCTTTGGGTTTTACTTCGAAGCAGTCTGCTTGATTCTGTGATAGTCTGGCCACTTTTTGCCTTAATTCCACATGCCTAACCTTTTCCAGCTTGGTGAAGGAAAGAGCATGGGCTTTGGAGCACAAATCCTTGTTCAAGATTATCCAAGTGACCTCGGGCAGGTTTAGAACATTATTTTATGCTTCTGTACAAATTGATCCCCTGGCACACTTGTTCTAAGATAAAATAAGGTGAATTGGTCAGAGTTTTTATAGCCTATGATATTAGGTAGTCTCTAAAATGCTAGTTTATCTTTTTAAATATGACCTTTTGTTTACAACTCCAACATTACAAATTCTTTTCAAACCATCAAGACTAATTGCAATTATGAATTCCACTGGCAAATGGAACTCTAAATAGAACTGTGCGCGCAGAAGGGGAGGAGAGTGCTGGTGAGTAGCGGCTGCTCCAGGAAAGGGCACAGTGTCGTGTAGGGCTAAGGTATGTACAGTTGTCCCCCCTTATCCGTGGTTTTGCTTTCTGCGGTTTCAGTCAACTGTGACCTGAAAATACTAAATGGAAAATTCCAGAAATAAGCAATTCATAAGTTTTAAATTGCACACCGTTCTGAGTAGCTGAAATCTCACGCCATCCTGCTCCATGCCATCCGAGACATGAATCATCCCTTTGTCCAGCATATCCACTGTATGTACGCCGCCTACCCACGAGTCACTCAGCAGCCCTCTGGGTTATCAGACGGGTCCGTGGTATCGCAGTGCTTGTGTCCAAGTCACCCTTTTACTTAATAATGGCCCCAAAGCAAAAGAGTAGTGATGCTGGCAATTCGGACACGCCAAAGAGAGCTGTCAAGTGCTTTCTTTAAGTGGAAAGGCATGTACAGGACAAAACATGGTATATATGGGGTTCAGTACTATCCCCGCTTGGAACATATCCCCCATGGATAATGGGGAGGGGAGCAGGGAGTACTATGCTGATGGCCTAACTTTGGGGCACGATTGACGGGAACTTCCTGATTACAGAGTCTTCAGAGGACTGGAATTCCTGGAATCCTAGCACAGCTTAGAGAATAGAACATGGAGGAAACAATCAGATTCAACTTAGACCAGCTTGGGCTTTGGAATTCATACTAAGCCTCAAAGCATAATATGTTGTATACAGAAGACTATGGATCTTAAAAAGACCAAGAGAACAAAATTCCGCTCCCCCCAAATAAAACACAGTGGCAGATGATCAGGCCTCACGGCTCCGTGGTGAGTGCCTAGTTATTCTGCTCACACATAATGTTCCTCTAGGGTCTAGAATGTCCAATTCTGGCTTGAAGACTCCAGCACTCCACGGGCTTCTGCTGGACTATCACGGAAGGAGAGAAGGTCCTCTTGGTCCTCTTGGCTCTGGGCATAGCGGAGCTAGGAATGGATGACAGCAAAGAGAAGGGGGTGTAGTCATTATTTTTAAGAACACAACACAGGATGATGGCACAAAGGTGTAATGGGGAAAGAGGATAGAATCTGTCGTAGAGATCAAAGGAATTTGGAAGTATTTTCTTTTCTTTCTTTTTTTTTTATCCTCACCCAAGAACATTTTTGCATTTATCTTCAGATAGAGTGGGAGGGAAAGAGGGAGGGAGAGAGAGAGAGAGACATCGACGTGAGAGAGACACATCGAGTGGCTGCCACCCACACGACCCCAACTGGGGCCGGGGACAAACTGCAACCGAGGTACATGCCCTTAGCGGGAACCGAACCCGGGCCTCTCTGATCCACAGGCCGACGCTCTAACTGCTGAGCCAAACCGGCCAGGGCTTGGAAGTATTTTCTAGTTGGAAAACATTAGAAGAAAAAAGAAAAAGGGGACAAACAAATTTTGAAAAACTCTTCCTTCTAGAACTTCTGGGCAACTTTGATTTGCTTTCATTGCTATGAACAACTAAAATGGATTTGTCAACTCTATGTCATAATCTGCTGAAAGGAAAAATTGGCATTGATTTTCATTTTCCTTCATGGTGAATTTCAATTAGTTACTTGTCAGAATGACAATCTGCTAATTAGACAGATTCCGGATATGTACAGCATTGTCTGATTTTCCTAAGTAACAGAAATTAATAAATTAAAAATGTGTCCTTGCAAAATCAGAGTTAATGAAGATTTAAATCTGAGTCAAAAGAACAAAAAAAAAAAAAAAAAAGGAATTGTTGTTGTTTTTATTAGGATTTCTTGTCCCTGACAAGTGTACCAGAGATAACAGAAATAAAACTATTTTCTCTTGTATCATGTCATTTTAATAGCAAGCAAGTGGTGTGTGAAGGACAAAATGTCGACTCTTCTCCCGAGAGACTCAATGGCAAAGCTCTGATAGTAGGGGAAGAAGACCCAAAGGTTACGCTAGAGTAATTTCTTTGACTAGATTTGGAGAAATGAAACTTGAACTAGAAATACTGTTAAAAATCAAAATACTAATCAAACTGCTTTAAAATCTAAATATAAAAGAGTATTTATTTGATATGGCAAAAATAATAGAAATATGAAGCCAACAGCCACTGTAATAATCAACAGAAAAACTTATGAAACATTCCTGTTAAACTCAGGACAAAATAGGCGTTTGTGAAGATTTTTAGAGACTCGAGCTGCTTTCCAAAGGAGACCAAATTTGCCAAAAAATTAATTTGCCTAGTGATCAATGCCGCACATTTTTGAAAGTTTTAAGTGATGCCTTAGCTTCTTCCAAGCTGTTTGCAATTGGTGGGCAGGGAATGAGCGGGCCATGGTACCGTCCTTCCCTGCATGCACCAGGGCCATTATGATCCCCCCAAACCTTCTTCTATCAAAGACAAGTTTATGATGATTCATGCTGCATGAAATTGTCTAAATAGCCTTTGAAGATTACCCCCTAAGTTTTAGTTTTTCTCCTAGCTTTGCACCCCCTGCTTCCTCTGAGGTGGGGTTGGGTGAGGAAGACACTCGGAATGGACATCCACAGTCACCTCTAAACCCCAGATGATGCTTTCAGAGCACTGCCCAGGGCACTGCTGTAGCCACAACCCTCGGAGCAGCCCAGGGAATGGAACGAGCAGGACTTGTCTGAGCAGGAACACCACCCAGGGCCCTCTCCCCACCCCTTCCACTCAGCAGAGGGGCATCGCCATCTTCAGTTGCTGCAAAACCATCTGATCGTTGGGTGACTGGTCCTTTGGTAGATTTTCTGTGACTTAATCTGGAGCCATCTCCTCCACAACCCCCAACCAAGGGAGGAAAAGCCAGGCCATTCCTGCCAAAGTGGAGGAAGGAGGGAAGGGAGGCCAGGGGCCACAAAGATCTGGTCTGCCCCAGTGCCAGCAGCCACTCTGCATGGTGCAGCCTGTGCCATGGCCACGGCTCCAGGACGGGCCGTGTGAGAGGAGAGCACACAGAGCATCTGCAGAGGAGGCAGGATGCCCAGGAGTTGAGCCAACTTGCCATGTGGTGCCCACTTAAGAAGAAAGCTCAGGCCCTGGCCGGTTTGGCTTAGTGATTAGAGCGTTGGCCCTCGGACCAATGAGTCCTGGGTTCGATTCCGGCCCAGGGCACATACCTTGGTTGCAGTTCATCCCTGGCCCTGGTCGGGTCGTGTGAAGAGGCATCCAGTCGATGTGTCCCTCTCACATAGGGAAAATATCCTTGGTGAGGATTAAACAAACAAACAAACAAAAGAAAGCTCAAAAAAGAAGAAAGCTCAGAAGAGATGACTGCATCCAGGAGGGGGTGCTGACTCAGCTCTGATCCTGCCACGTGGGATGAAAGTGAAATCCTGCAGGTGGGACCAAAATGAGCAGAGTAGGCGGGGCTTTAGTGATAGTATTGGCCCGGATATCCAAGGGAAGCCTGAGTCCCATCTCACCAATCACTTCTCCCCCACGAGCCTCCCAGAGGAGAAAGAGCAGGTGGGCACGTATGTGTCATTTGACAGCAGGCCCAGAGCCGAATAACCTCCAGTCGACCTTTCTAGTCAAAGCTTGACGGGAGCAGGCAGCTCTGGTGCTCCCTAAGCCTGAGCCTCAGTCCTGGGTTCTTGTGCTTTCTGGTGGGTTCCATGCATGGGAAGTCCAAGTGATGAGCAGCGTGCTCAGGCCAGTCCTCAGTGAGGGTGGGGCACGGTGCCACTGCAGATCCTGGTGCATTAAGTGAAGGAGACAGAGCCCGGCTGCCTGCCCCTTTAACAGGCAGTGACCCTGCCCAATAATACATGGGGCCTGGCCAGGTTCCTGGGTTTTGGCCAATGAAATGAGCAACTTCTCCTTTCTGGAGGAATTAGGTTCGTAGACAGGTTGGCAGAAAAGTGGGTGGGGATGCAGGTAACAGTGACACTCGTGTGACTTGGAGCTGGAGGTTCTAAAACAAGGCCACAAACATGAGCTGGACGCGGGCGTGGATATCTGAAAGGAGTAGAGAAAAATTTGTCCCTATTTGTGGCTAGATTCTCCAAGAGAATTAATGGAAAAGCTATTACAGAAAGTAGTCATACTTTGTCCACATTTCAGTTTTGTTTTTTTACAGCAAATTTCAGAGGCTTCAGCCCTGGCTGGTTTGGCTAAGCGGTTAGAGCGTTGGACTGCGGTCCAGAGAGACCCGGGTTCGGTTCCCGCTAAGGGCAGGTACCTCGGTTGCAGTTTGTCCCCGGCCCTGGTTGGTCGTGCGGGTGGCAGCCACTCAATGTGTCCCTTTCACGTCAATGTTTCTCTCTCTCTTCCCCTCTCTCCCTCCCACTCTATCTGAACAAAAAATCAAAAAATGTCCTCGGATGAGGATAAAAAAAAATTTTTTTCAGAGGCTTCAGATTTTTTTTTTTTAAATCACAGAAATACATAAGTGTGAGGTGCAAGGATTTCCAGCGGGCTCGGGCTCATGATTATGTGAGGCTGCCTTTTCCAGGAAATGTTCTTCTTAAAAATGTTGCTACATATGATGGTTAAAAAATACCATTTCATTGTTTTTGCATTTTTATTTTATTTTTTTGTCTGAACACGTGAACTGAACAGGGATTGAGAGAAAGGGCTCTGGCGGTAGAGCTGGACCGGGGCCTGGCTGCCACCCTTCGCCTTGACTCTTCTTTGCCCCGAGGAAGGATGGGACACCTGGAAGTCGCTGCGTAGGGCTCTGGAGCTATGCTGGTACCGGGACACCTACGACGCACACTCCCTTCCCAGCCTCTGGAAAGTGCAGTATCTCTTGGGCTGTCTCAGTCCTTCCATTCTGACACCACCTCTGAAAGCTGCCATCAGGGGTCTCGTCTCCATTCTCTCACCCACCAGTGTACACACCCCGACCTTGAGAAGTCCCACCCTGCCCAGAGAGGAGTTTGCTCCCTCCTCTCTCCCAAGAGCTGGTTTTGTGGCCCTTCATTTCAGGCCACGGCTGAGCAGTGACCCTGGTGGGCTGCCCTGGCCCGGGCCACTCTGGCCACCAGTGCAGCGGTGGACACTCTGCCCACCTGATGAGGTCAGCCCATCGGCCTCAGTGCTCAGTGCCATCCCCTTACAGATGGCCCAAGCCCAGCTGACATCGCTACAATCCATGTTTCTAGACCCACCACAACAAGCTTGCCCGGGGTTCAGCCTCTTCCCTTCAGATGTACTTGTGCCCAGAGCCTCTCCTTCTGAGGGCCAGGCACATAGAACAGTACAACTGCGGGGGAACAGGTTTGGGACTGAGTGAGCCGGTCCACAGTATCTCCCTTGACACCCATCGTATCGATGCAGACTTATTTAAGACGGAATAACCCAGAATATCGCTACGCTGTATCATTGTGTTCTGAGCTGACTGTCTGCTCGGGGCCCACCGCACAAGACCACACCCTTTGATACGAGCTAGGTTTTCCCCTGAAGGGAGCAGAAGTTTCTATTGTCAACCATCTTGGGATAGGAAACGAGGAATCGGGAGGCAGACCTCAGAGGGAAGAGATTCAAAAACCTATTCCTCTCTGTGTGTCTTGTGAGTGTTGGTTTGAACTTGAAGGTTCAAGTGTAGGACTGTGGGGAAGAGAAGCTGCCGCTGCCACACAGAGGCGTGATTCTGAGCCTGGGCCGTCGTCTGCGGCCGTGGTTCACTGCCCGCTACGTTGTCTCCCCTATCCATCACCCCTACAATATCTGAAACCCTAGTTCCTCGGGGGAACGTAGTTCAGGTAAGAACAGGAGCAGACTTGGGGATATTACCAGCCAGGGAGCAGTGTCCTGTGGAAGGATCGTGTGCGTCAGCTGCAGGGACTGGGACACGCACCTGCAGCAACCAGCACCCAGGAGAGGTCTGAACAGAGCCAGCGCTGCTCGAGCCTCAGAAGTCCTTGGCAGGAGGAAGACAACCAGGTAAACCCTGGGCTCTCTGCAGTAAAGCATCATGGGGACGAAGGACCATTTTATTTTGAGAATCAATAGAAATATCATCTCATGGGCCGAGACGGTCTGAGACATACCAGTTACAATGATAAAAGGAATACTTAGTTAGAAAATGGATTTTTAGAAGGGTTTATTCAAACAGACAAAACATGTTTGCAGCCAACTCTATGGAGAAAAAAAGTGCAAAACTTCAAAAATTAATTTCTGGTAATGTGGAAAACTAGATATCTTGAAAAATCCTCGTGGTACATTTACAATAGTCCTGGAAAATATTAAGTCCCTAAGAATAAATCCAACAAAAAGTATGGAAGCTATCGATGGAGAAGGTTATTAAATGTTATATAAAAACATTAAAGGAGACCTAAAGAAATGGGGATTTAAAACACATTCATGGATGAGAAAACTCAAAATCATAGAGATTTCATATGCCCACCTGGATTCTACTATTGACATTGTATTATATGTGCCTCGTGCACATCTGTGCATCCAGCCATCAGTCCATCTTATTTTTTGGATGCACTGCAAAGTAAGTTGCAGGCACCAGTACTTTCCCCTAAACACTTATGCATATCATTACTTAGGGAGGCTTGAGGATCTTTGAACCATCTGGACAGTATGATTTCAGGCCCCAACCTGTATTCAGGCCAACTTTTATTTATAAATTCTTAGGGGGAGAGAAAGATCTTTTTTTCTTTTTCTTTCCCCTCTACCTAGAGCCAAGGCTGACAGACGTATGTTCTTGCTGCCTTTTGCATGTGTGTGGAATTAAATTTCTCTTGTTCTTCCTGTTACTGATGGTATAGCCCTTGGAAGTCACTACTTTATTTGAGTCTCCAACATAATGTTCCAGCCTTGGGGACATGCTGTCCGGCATTGGCCATGCAAATGAAGTTCTAGGTCATGGGGGATTATCATAAACCCCTGGGACCACCGTAACTTCATTTCTCACCTCTCTGGATTCCTTCTCCTGTTTGTTTGGGGCCTTTGGAGGCTTTCCTGATTCTTGACAGCCTGCATTTGGAAATATTTTTTAAACCAGCATTTCACGGTGATTTGTATTGTGCCTTGTGTTATACTGTAAGTTTGATTATAAATGAATGCACCCTGTCCATACAGTTGGGTATATCCTAGGAACTGACCCTACATCTGTCATTATTTCCATCTGTTGCCATCGTGAGCTTGCCAAACTCAGGGTTTCAACATTCTGTTTAACCAAATTCTAGGAACCTCTCTTTTACTCTCTTGCTTCTCTTTCCCTTCCCTCCTTCTTCCTTTTGGCCCAACACACAGTAGCAGAATGAATGAAACACTTTCCAACTGCTGTATAACAACCACTCCTAGAACCATTGGCTCCAGAAGCAGTTATGGGGGTCAGTCAGGTGACACGATGCCACCAAAACCTGCTCCTAATTTGTGCAGGAGGAAGGTGTCTGGCCATCGAGCTGGTGTCCAATGACTTCCACAATGAGTTCATTCAGTCATTCATACTGTCCACTCCAGTCCAGCCCCTGTCCATATACACACTGACAGAGTGCGCCAACTAGTTCACAGCTCTAGCAAGGCTCAGGCATCCAGAGGCTGGAAGGACCCCAAGAATCTCTTACCTACCTGCATGTTCCGCTGATGACTCAGGAAATCCATGCAGGGTATTGCCAAAGGCTCCACAAAGCCAGAAAGCATATTTACACACCTGAGCTGCTTCAGCTAAATGCTCTAATCCCATACTAGCCTAAGTCTAGTGACGCAGCCTGTGAAGGGCTCATTACTCATGGGTTCTGCTCTGCCTTAGGAAAGTAAGGAAAGCAATGAGAGCAGGTGAAAGGGAGCTAACGACAGGCGCGTGGCTCTTCGTGAAGGTGACATCTCTTATCCCAGGTAGGCAGCCCTCGCTGAGCTGGAGGTCAGGATTCCCCTGAGCTTCCCCTTGCTTCACTAACTAAAGATAAAGGGGTCCTCATGGGGCGCCTTCCTGGAGGAAGAGCCAGGTGTGACCTCTACCTGGCTAACCACATCCTGAAGTCATGTGATTCATCTGGTGTGAAACCTCTTCTGGGAATATTCTACTAACTCAGCAGAGTGGAATGATTCGCTTGCTCTCAGATACCTGTCACAGCTGGACAGGTCAGCCTGACATCACATTTGGAAGCCGGGCAGTAAAGTCCAGGGCGTGTTGCAGCCTCCGGGTTTGCAGCTGCAGCACGTGTCCTGGTAGACAGAACGGAAGTGCTGAGCCCGATACTCTGCGGGGCTCACTCCGGGCAGCCAGGCTGGCCTCTGAGCATGGGAGGTGGTTCCACCCCCTTCTCTACGAAACTGGCCAAGCTTGCCTGTCAGCCACTGCACCTCAGGCAGGGCAGAGCATAAACAGTTTGCCTTGGGCATACCATCATGGAATGCGGGGGGACCTCCTTGATTTGGGACCCCAGTGCTACTTGTTCTCTGAGAATAGATGACTCAGAAACGGAACCCCGCACTTTTCACAGAGCTTGAGCATTTCCCACATTCAAGCACCAAGCCCCATGGGTCAGAACCTGGGCCCCACCATGATAGAAAGACCAAGCCTCTCTTTTCAAAGAGAACATTAGATGGCTGCGAGGAATGTGCTTACAGTGTAGTAGTTACTGTGAAACATCCAGGCTAAGTCTGGGCATCAAATGTGAACCACTCTCTTGAAGATTGCATTTTCTGAAACAGAAATTAGCAGACAGGAGCTGACAGGTTATAATGTATCAATAGGGACAAGTAGGCAGGGCTCAAGATATCAGCACCACCCTGGAAAATTCTGATGCTGTCATTGCTGGCAAAGGAAGAGGTGTCCTTGTCCACTGAAAGATGATAACTTGCTAGAAAGATCTGGGGAAATGGGTGCACAGAACCCTTCTCAGGATTCTAAACCCAGCTGGGTGCTAACCTTAGGTAAGTCATAGACTGGCTTAGGGCATCTGTTTTCCAGCTCTTGGAAAAGGGCTTGATGATACCAACTACTTGGATGTGCACTGAAGTATTTAATTAATGTTTGCAAATCTCTGAGATGCAGTTGTAGGGCCCACAGCCAAAAACAAAGCCAGCTTGTTTAGGTTGGCAGTAAAAAAGTTAAGCGCTCTTTACTAATTAACACCCTATTAGTATAACAGCAATACCCATGTCGAGTTACTCAAGATCATGTTTATTTTCATCGCTGCTTAGGTTGATTTCCAAGCTAAGGAAATCTAAACTTACCTGATGGTGTGAAGTAATGAATAACTGAAACCTCCCTTGAAGCCAAACTCAACCAACAAAGAAATATGCTAAAATGAGTGCTTGCCAGGAACTGCCAGTCAAACAGGTGCCTGTTGGAGAAATATGATAACCAGAAACCCAGGGCAAATGTTTCTCAAACCAAAGTTTCCCTGGACTCCTGAATGCACTTCCTGGAAGAAGAGTGAACACAATGCGGGCGCCCTCTGCTGGTATCAAGAAGTGTTTTCAGGTATTTGCTTGCCAACTTGAAGGAGTTAAGGAATAGAATTTGAGAAGATTAGTAAGTTCAAAGGAGGCTTATTAGGCCTGCCTTCATTTTTATATGACAGTAAAGTCCAACCATTATGATAAAGTAAAACATACATAGTACACCTGGGAAAATTTAGAAGGGAGCAGAGGCTAAAAATCTAGCACCAGCAATGGCAGATTGACCAATTTTATTTAATTTGGCACATATGTTCTCATCTCATTTTATTTAGCAGGTAAATGTACCTTAATTAAAGGCATTGACCAATTAGAAATGCCTACCCTGGATTTGGCAGAGTAATAAATTCTGCTTGCGTTAATTTTCCTCCAAATCTAATTTGGTGGCTTAAAACACTTTTTTTGGTGTACCATTGACCCTAAGGAATTTATGAGATTGAAGGTAGGACTGTCCACATAGGCGTAATCCAACAAGTAAGTAGCTAATCATTGCTGAACAACAAAAAGATAAATAGCCAAGCATTAAGATTAGCCAACCTTTACACACACACACACACACACACACACACACACACACACACCCCTCTGAACCAATCCATCCTCACCTGAGTCAAAGAAGGTGAGGAAGTGAGCCAGGCAGATACCTGAGAGAAAAACGCTCAAGTCAGAAGGCATAGACATGCAAAGGCCATAAGGAGGAAGCACTCTTGACATGTTGAGGAAGAGCAGGGAGGCCAGGGTGACTATAGCGGAGTGAGCAAGAGACACACAGAGCAGTCCTGAACCCAACCAGAAGTCTGGAGTCCAACTTGGTCCAGCTGACTCTGCCAAACCATAGCCACTCTACAGACCTGAGTATAGAAATAAATTACTGTGGTTGTAAGTCACAGTAAGCATTGTTATGGTAATAGCTGACAAATAGATTAATCAGTTAATCACACAATTAAGTGTAGTAGTGTATGGGATCAGACAGGTAATGTGGGGCCAGATTGTGGAAGATTTTATAGCCAACAATGGAGAGAAAATAATAGGAGAATGGTGTCTATAAGCCAAATGAAGAAGGTGTGTGTTAAGAAAGAGAGAGCTATCAGATGCTACAGATAGTAGGGTCACCATATATCTCCTCGTACAACGTGGGGTCCTTTTGAGAGCAAAAGGGAGCACTATTAACAACTAGGCCAGGACAATAGGCATAAACTAAGGGATGTTCTAGGCAAACTGAGATATATAGTCACCTTATAGAGAAGTCAAGTAAAATGAAAATTGAGACTTGAATTCAGATTTAGCAACTCAGGGGTCACAGGTAATCTCTCCAAGAGCAATTTTCGTGAACCTGGAGGTTGAGTTTAGCCCAACTGGACTGAGTTCAGGAGAAAATGGGAGAAGAAAAGGGGGAAGTAGCTAAAGGGAAATGTGAAAAAAAAATTTTTAGGTATTTTTAAATTGAAGAATTTATAAATTTTTGTTTGCTGATGAGAATGATCCAGCAAAGAAGGGAATGTTTATGATAAGAAAGGGGATGGAAATGCTGGAGTGATGTCCTTGAGTTGATGAGAAAGGATGGGATCTGATAGACAAATGAAGGTGGTGTTTTCTGCTAGGATCATGGCCCCTTCATCCTATAACAGAAGGGAAGGCAGAGTGTAGACACAGGGAGGTGGGTAGGTGTCATAGTGGGAACTGGTGGGAGATTCGTTTGGATTTTATCAGCAAGATGGAAAGCAAATTCATCAGTATGAATTTACAGGGAGAGAAAGGGAAAGGTTTGAAACAGTCATCCAGGAGAATGAGAGAATGATTACACCAGGGAGACAGAGTAGGACTGCCCAGCCCTAGTAAGAGGTCTGAATATAAAGTGCAATCAGCGGAGATGCCACTTCTGCTTAGGATGTATATCCACATCCGATAGCAGGTCACCTGCCCTGGCCTGCTATACAATCACAACTTTTCTTGAAACCATCAGAGAGTTGAGATCATAAGGAGCAAACTGTTCCAAAGAGAGAGGTTTTCTGAGGAGAGACAGGACTCACTGACGGTGTCAGCTGAGGTAGGGCATGGGAAGAGGGGGGTCTGCAGATAAACTGGGGACGAAGAAATAAGCTTAAGTTTTAACCAACTGCCGAAGGCCAAGTGTGGGCCAGTGTGTGGGTCTAAAATAGCTGGGTGCTCTAGACACAAAATGGCAATTAATACATATCTATCAACAATTGAATCTACAAACAAAATGAGCAAGCAGAACAGAAAGAGACTCATAGATATAGGGAACTTTTTGTTGCTTGCCAGATGTGGCAGTGGGGGGGGGGGCTGGGGGGCTGGGTGAAAAAAGATGAAGGAATTTAGAAGTACAAATTGGTTGTTAAACTGATGAACCTCAAAGGGAAGGGGGGAGGGAGGGCGGGATGAGATAAACCAAAGAAATTCTATGTATAGCCAATGAACATTGACAATAGTGTGGGGAAGGCAGGAGGAGGGCAGGATTCGGGAGGAGGGGGTCAATGGGGAAAAAAAGGGGGAACATCTGTAATACATTCAACAATAAAGATGAGTTTAAAAATAAATAAATAAATAAATAAATAAATAAATAAATAAATAAATAACAGACAGTGGTCAAGAATTCCATAAAAATAATGAAATACATCAAATCATAGATCCCCGAACTCAGAGAACCTTGAAGGATAAACACCAAACAAACAATAACAAAGTCACCTGGACACAACATAGTCTCATTGCTGAAAACCAGTGTTAAAGAGAGAATCTTGAAGTTCAGCCAGTGGGGAGGAAGGGAAGAAAAAAGCACATTATATCCAAAGGAACAGAGGGAAGAATTACAAGAATCTCACCAGAAAGTATGCAAGAGAAGATAGTGAAGCAACATCTTTAAAATACTGTACCAGGTGGGAATGCAAACTGATACAGCCACTATGGAAAGAGTATGGAGATTCCTCAAAAAGTTAAGAATATAGTTACCATATGACCCAACAACCCCTCTTCTGGGTATCTACCCGAAAAACTTGAAAACATCTATTTGCAAAGACGTATGCAACCCTATTTCATTGCAGCATTATTTACAGTGGTCAAGACATGTAAACAACTAAAGTGTCCTTCAACAGCTGATTGGGTAAAGTAGATGTAGTACATTTATACAATGAAACACTACTCAGCCATAAGAAAAGATGAAATGCTGCCATTTGCGACACCATGGATGGATCTTGAGTATATCATACTAGGCGAAATAAGTCAGACAGAAAAAGTCAAGAACCATGTGATTTCACTCATATGTGGGATATAAAACTGAAAGGAACAAATAAACAAACAAGAAAAACAAACAAAAACTCATAGACACAGACAACAGTATGGTGGTTACCAGAGGGAAGAGGGTTGGAGGGGTAGTGAAGGGTAAAAGGGGTCAAATATATGGTTTTGGAAGATTTGACTTTGGGTGGTTAACACACATTGCAATATACAGATGAGGTATCACAGAACTGTACACTTGAAACCTATATAATTTTATTAACTAATGTCACCACAATCAATTTAATTTAAAAAACGGGAAAAATGTAAATGGAGTGGTCTTGGGTAATAAATAAGTAAATAAATATTTAAAAAATACTGGAAGAAAAAAGCTGTTCATCCAGAATTCTGCCAGTGAAAATGTCTTTCAAAAACAAAGTCAAAATAAAAATTTTTTCAGAAAAACAACAGCTGAGCGAATTCATTGCCAGTAGATCTGTAGAATGTTAGAAGTTCTTCAGTTAGGAGTATGATACCAGACAGAAACTCAGATCCACAAAAAATAATAATAATAATAAATAAATAAATAAATAAATAAAATAAAGAGCTCCAGAAATGCCAAGAAGGAAGCTAAAGTTATTCTTCTTAATTGTTCTAAAAGATAATTTTCTAGAGCAAAGGTCAACCAATGTTTTGTTAAGGGGCCAGATGTTAAATATTTCAGGTTTGCGGGCTATCTGGTCTATGTGGTAACTACTCAGCTCTGCCACTGTGGCTTGAAAGTAGCCACGGACAATATGTAAACAAGTGGGCATGGCTGTGTTCCAACAGAACGTTGTTTACAAAAATGTGTGGCTGACCTGAGAGGTGTAGTTTGCTGACCTCTGCATTGTGGGGTTTACAAAATATGTAAGAGTAAAATGTAAGACAAAAATAGCACAAGGATCAGAAGAGGGAGTTGGAAGTACACTGTTGTAAGGCTCTACACCATTCGAGCAGTGGTATAATATTATTTAGAGGTAGACTGCAATAAGTTAAAAACATGCATTGTAAACTCTAGGGCAACCATTAAATATTTTTTTAAAGAGGTATATAACTAATAAGCCAATAGTGGAGAGAAAATTAAATCATTAAAAATACTGAATCCCAAAGCAGACAGGAAAAGAAGGGAAAGAAGAAAGAACAGATGGGACAAACAGGAAACAACTGGCAAGATGGTTGAGTTAAACCCAACCATACCAACAATTAGATTAGATATAAATAGTCTAAACACCTCTATTAAAAAGCAGGTATTGTCAGATTGTATTTAAAAAGACTCAAACATATGCTGTCTACAGGAAATCTCCTTTTAATGTGAACATACAGATGGGATAAAAGTAAAAGGATAGAAAAAGATATGCCAGGAAAATACTAATAAAAAGAAAGCCTAAGTGGCTATATTAATATCAAATACCTCAGAGCAAAGAATATTAGTAAGGACAATAAAGAGACATTACATAATGATAAAGGGTTAATTCACCATGAAGACATAACAATCCTCAATGTGTATGCACCTAACAACAGAATTTCAAAGGAAATGACAAGAAAACTGATAGCACTGAAAGAAGAAATGGACAAATCCACAATTATAGTTGGAGACTTGAACACTCCACTGTCAATAATTGATGAAAAAAGTAAACAGAAAATCAGTGACAGTCTAGAAGGCCCGATCAACACAAACACCCAACTTGCCATAATTGGCATCAATAGGAAACTCCATCCAGCAACAGCAGAATACACATTCTTTTTGAATGACAGAGAATGTTCCTCAAGATATATCATAATCTGGGCTATCGAACACACTTCAACAAAAGTAAAAGAATCAAAATGATAAGTGTAACCCAAGTCAGCATGGTTTTCTGTTGATATGCAGCCTAAATCTTTTCTGTGTGTTTAGGTAAAGCAGGCAGAGAATCAGATTTAACTAGGTTTGGGACTTTTCCAGGTGAACAATGTGAAGAGATAAAGGGGAAGGGAGTTTTCAGGGATTACAGGATTGCATCATGGCATTTACACTTGGTGAGACACAAAATGAGAACATGAGGAGCAGTGGAAGGTAGTAGGATCAATGGACTGGAAAATCTGATAAGAATTATTGGAGTTTGAGGACTAGAAGAAGTAAACTGGACATTTAGTTGGTGATCAGAGTAGATGCTGAAACTGGCTGCTGGTAACAAGGTCAAGTGAGTAACCTAGGTACGTTGGAAAACACAATCATTGAAAGAGACGAAAACAAGGAACGGAGATGTTGGATATTGGAAATGCCATCTGTGTGGCTATTAAAACATCATGATTTATGAAAGGAGTAGTGTTAGAGAGAGTGATGGTGAGCCAGGAGCTCAGGAATAAAGGGAAATGTTTAGCTGGTGGTAGATGATTGTCACAAGAGGGGAAGTGGGTGATATAGTCTGATGACACGTTATTAATGGACAGGAAAGGCCACTGTCTAACACCAGCAATGAGAAGCAAGGAGGCCACCTACTGCCCCACCAGGCTCAGTCGTGCAAGGAGGTGAGAGAAAGCTGCCCTCACTTGAGAAAGTGCAAGAGGACGCAGTGTCCTTAGGAGAGCGCCAGCATTCATAATGTGAATTAGGAAGCATTCTAATTCTGTCCTTAGTGCGGAACAAGCAAAGTAACACGGGGATTTTGAAATTCAAATTAATAGGCTGAGCACACTTTTTTTCCTTTCCACCTGAGACCCCAGTTGAATGCCAGTGAAGGGTATAGTCATATTATAAAAGAAAGTGGGAAAAGGACCATTGGTAGGTGAGAGGTTTCACAACTTTCTTGTAGATGAAAAGAGAATGTGAACAGGGTGAAACAAAGCAACCCAGAATATGCAGGAGGAAACAGCAGCAAAGGAGAAAGCCAATGGCCACGAGAAACTCCAGAGAGGCTCCAGGAACAGGCCACAGCTGGCAGGTATGATGGAGGGCAGAGGTGAGAAGGAGAGTCCCAAAATGAAAGGGTTAATTCACAGTGGTCCCTTCCCCCTTCCCCCTTTTAGCTCTACTGCCAAGGATTAGATTGTAGGAAACCTAGCATTTTCCTTCAGGCCGAAAACTATAGTTCTCTTCTCTAAAGATATTGAACTTACTTCCAGGGGCCAAATAGGACTGCCAGGGTGGGTCCCAGCACTGGAGAGCAAAGCCCTCCACTTATGCATTAGGGGAGTCCCAGCTTAAAGTCTGGCTATGTACATGCTAGTCCAGTGTGTCTGTAGCTGAGCCCCGCCAGCACTACAGAGTGGCCAGGCAGCATATCCATTCCCAGGAGACACCTAGGGAGAAAAATAGACACACCTCTACATAAGCAAGGAAGCCCATAACAGCTCCACAGAAAAATCAACACCATTCCCCCATTATTAAGAAGGAATCGACAATCATCAGATAGAAGACAAACACCTGAGCATGAAATGACAAAGATACACAAACAGGCCAAATCACTTCAAAAGAAACAGGTAACTCAGTGAAGAGAAGAAAACATAAAAACAAACAACTCTTTAATAAATATCCTCAGTGTTTTTGTGATATTGTATGGATGTGGATAAATACAAGAGCTGGATGTTATTATAAAGGAACAATCAGAAAATTAATTGGAAAAAAACAAATAGAATAGCTGGAAGATAAAGCCAAAGAAATTTCCCATAACATAAGTCAAAGAGATGGAAACTTAGGGGAAAAAAGATAGAAGACCTTAAAGTATTGATTAGGAAAGTGATTTATTTAATAGAAGTTCCAGAGGGGGAAAAACAGCAACACAGAAAAGCAGATCAAACAAATAATATAAAAAACTTTCCCAGGGCTCAAAAGAAACATAGTTTTCAGATTTAAGTTCACATAGTGCTGACAACCACACACATCTTTAACACATTTCTACACACTGAGGATAGGGTATATCCTAAAGCGGAGAGAGAGAGAAGGGAAGGGGAATGGAGAGGGGGAGGGCCAGCGAGAGGGAGAGGGAGAGGAAGGAGGGGAGAGAAAGTGACATTCTTTAAAAATCCAAGTCAGATTGACATCAGACTTCTCATTAACAATTGGATTCTAGAAGACAATGCATCCAATTCCTTCAAAGTTCTAAGGGAAAATGATTTTGAATCTAGAATTCTATATCTTGCTAAACTAGCAATCAAATATCAGGCTGAAATAAAGTGTTTTCACAAATGCAAAGCAAAAAAAGTGTGTCTGCCACAGGAATGCATCTTGTACAACTCTGATTATGAGAGTATAAGTGACGTGGGCCCCTAAAAGCCATCGACACATTTGTCAGCCAATGACTGAATGTAGCAGAGATACCGAGGCAGATCTGTTTCTGCGAGACAGGTTACTCTCCAATGTCTCTGTCTAACCTATCCTTTGACTAAATGGCAGTCTGGAACACTTCTCAACCTTCTCTCCCTCTCCCTCCCTCTTTCGATCTGCATCATGATCTGATAGCTCTCCAGGCCTGATCCAGCTTCTTCCCGAGTTTTCCTTATGCAGGTATATTTAATCCTATCTTGAAATCTGCCTCTCAGTGGTCCCAGACTAACAGAAAGTTTACCTCTTATGCACACTTCTTAAGGAAAAACCAGCAACAACAAGAGGAAAAGGAAAAGAAAAAAAATCAGAGTGAGCAATACACGAGATATAAATGGAAGACCTAACCAGAGTTCAGTAAACATGAAGTTGTGCAACAGGACTAAAAAAGATCTGGTTTGGAGATTGTTGCTCAAAGTTACCTTTCCCCCCACCGTTCCTCCTGGCATTTATCCAAAAGCAACACGGAGAATGAGAAACAAAAATGTAAACTCCATTTCAAGAGACACTTAGAGACAACTAACACACCAGTCCAAATGATAGGTAAAAGCACTGCCATAACCCGGAGTTCGAGGGCAGTGTTTATTTGGAGACAGAATGCTGCAGAGCGAAGGTGCCTTGGCCACAGCTCTCAGAAAAAGCCAGCAGAGAACCCTTTTAAAGATGAGAGGCACCTTTGATGGCTAGTCCCAGGACGACAGCTATGCAGCACTTCTAAAGAGTAACCAGCCCAGATGTGGGAAGGCAGGTCTTCATGAGTGACGGTTCCAAGAGCAAAAAACAACTGGCTTGCTTGATGTTGTTGGCTTTGTAGAAAAATGTTCTGAGAGACTCTCGGAAGTTGTGGGGTGAATTAGCAATTAAGTACAAAAAATATATAAGTGAATAGAAAAGCAAGGCAATTAGTAACTACAGAGAAAACAAAACCTGAGGACGGAAATGTAATGTCAGTGCACTACAGTGCTCAGCTGTGAATAACATTTGTGTGGACATACTATGTCAACAGTGACTATCGATCTAAGAACTGCCATCTAACTACATGGGGAGGTACAGCGGACAGGAAACAGGGTGAGATGGTGGTGGAGAGATCTAGATCCTCATCTACCATCACAGGAAGCCAGGAGACAACATCTAAAATTGATAAAGTGGAATATAACAGCATACACTTGTTATCTAGAAACATAGAGATGAGTAAACCCAGGAAAACAGTAGCTGACCCAAGCAGCCTTTGGGAAGGGAAGTATGTGGAATGAGGGGAGTGGAACAGGAAATCATATTTTGTTATAAATAGTTTAGTTCAATTTGATGTTTGAAACTACGTATGTGTACTGGTAAAACAAAAATTAAATTTAAAAACTGATTAATTTCTCCTAGCACCTTTGCTTATAAATCTTGTGGCTGCTTCTCTACACTGGGGTCCCTTTTCCTGGCTGCCCTGGCCCAGTGGTAGCTCTCATAAAAAACAGCAATCCCACCTCTCTACACCCCACCAAAAAACCCCACAAAAACAACACACACACACACACACACACACACACACACACACACAAAAACCTCTTATTTTTCTATAGGTGTATGTTTCTTAAAGCACGCTGTTATTTCAAAGAACTATGACCTATATAAAATATAAGGGAGAATGAAGAAAGGGATTGCAGGCAAGAAAATTATAACTATAATTATTAAGTGCTTGCAGAAAACATTTAATTGCAACCTTTCTAATCATCGATCTTAATTTATCATGTAGCTAATTTCCTTTCAGTTTTCCCCACTTGCATTTCCTGGACAGAAGTCCAGCTCTCAGTCTGTTGATGGCCTCCCAGCAGCTCAGGACCTGCTCTGGGGGACTTCGAGGGGTCCAGGCTCCCCCTGGCTTTGGCTCCTGTCCAGTCCTGTCTTACACACCCATCTTCTCTTGGAGTCATACCTTCCCTGAGAGCAGTTTCCTGCTCACCACCCCAGCCTGACGCAGAATACTCAGAGACAATTAGTTGAGTGAATGTACTGCCTTCCTAACTTCAGAACAATCCTTTAACCACTGTTAGAGCTGGAGGGATCCCAGTTTATTTAGTCACTTGGTAAGTCCGATGCGGAAGGAGACATGTGTATGAGTCTCCTATGGCCACTGTACAAATTCCACAACCTGGGTGGCACTAGACAACTGAAATGTACTCTCTCACCGTCCTGGCGGCTACCAGCACAAAATCAAGGTGTGGGCATGGCATGCTCCCTCCAAAGGCTCTCGGGGAGGGTTCTTCCTCACCTCTTCCAGGTTCTGGTGGCCCCAGGAGTTCCTTGGCTTGTCACAGCCTAACCCCAGTCTCTGCCTCTGTACCTGGGCATCTTCGTGCCTTCACATAACGTGCTCCCCTTGTAGCTTCACATCTTTTTATAAGGCCAGAGAGCATATTGGATTCAAGGCCCGCCACACTCCACTATGATTTAATTTTAACTAACTACCTCTGCGATGATCCTATTTCCAAATAAAGTCATCTTCTGAGGTAGCAGGGGTTAAAACTTGAACATACCTTTGGAGGAGCAGGGGCATAAGTGAACCCATTACAGCGTGGAAAGCAGACTTGCTATCCCTGGAATGGCAGGTTTACCTAGGTCACATGTGCTGGACGGCCTGGCTCCACCCAGCTCCCGCCCTGCAAACGCAGCTCTTCCAGCTTGCTGATAGTGTACCTGCATATTACCACCTAAAGGTGGGTTTGCATTTTATTTAAAAAAAATTTTTTTTTCTTTATTGATATTACAGAGAGAGAGAGGAAGGGAGAGGGAGAGAGACATAGAAATATCAATGAGAGAGAACATCGACTGGCTGCCTCCTGCATGCCCCCCACTGGGGATCGGGCCCACAACCTGGGCATGTGCCCTGACTGGGAATAGAACCAGTGACTTCTTGGTGCATGGGTCGATGCTCAACCACTGAGCTACATGGGCTGGGCAGGTGAGTTTGCATTTTAAAAGAGGCTCTGAAAACCCAAAGGTTCCTTTGAGAGTGAAATAATTGAAATAGGTGATAAATGAGAAACAGAGTTTCAAATTCAGTGAAGGGCAGTGTGGAAGATGCGTCCTCCCTGAAATTCCTCCATCACACTTCACGAGCTCAGCCGTGAAGGTAGGTGTTTGGGGATAGAAATACTCATCTGCAGCTAAGAGCATAGGTATGTTTTCCATACCTCAGCATCCCCCACATCTCAGGGCCCCAGCTATGTTTGGGAGGTTGGAAAAAGCAGGTGACAGTACAACGTTCCCATAAAGCTCACCTTCATTCTGTCATTCGGGGCCTGTCCCTCTCTGGCCTGCATCCAGTGGCCTGTTCCCCTCCAGTTGCCACGATGACCCAGCCAGGCCCACGGTGACGCAGAAACAGGAGCCCAGGGTCACGGATCCCTCTTGCCATGGAAGAGCAAGAATGACAGACTCACCCTTTTAGAATGACATAATCTTTGGGGCTGGAACGTGCTGTCTTCCCATTTTTCAATTGAGACCACAGCCCTCTGGGGGTAAGAACAGGCTGTCAGGTCATGCTGGCCCTTTGGTGTTTATTTTTAAAACCGCGAGAATAAATCTGATTCATGTCTTTAATGATTCAGCCTTCCCCTTAATTGTGAGGGAGGAGAAATTTGTCTTGAGGCCTCCACTTCCCCTCCTCACGCCCTTCCTCCCCCTGGTGTCATAGTTGCACCCGTCTTTCTGAAAGCAATAGCCCACGCCTTGGTGTTAACCCGTGTCACTCTTCCCAGGGGGCTTTGCGCTGATAAAGAGCAAAGCCGTGAGAAGGACACGGGAGGACAATGCCTTTTGTACAAAGAAGGTGATTTGGGGGCGTGGGGGGGCTTCCAGTCAGCCCCCCACTAACTCTGCTCAGAACTGATGAGGACTGTGGGTTTTCATGTCCAGAGCCCCATCTGCTCGCTGGAGGAGGGTGTGAAGGGGAGCCCTGGGGGCTGGCAAGAGCCATGGCGAGCCCAGGGCCCAGAAAGCTGGCCCCATGGACCAGACGTAGGGAAACCATCATGTTCTTCCACCACAACAAACTTCAAAGGCAGCGATAAGACAAAAATGCTGGGTAATGACATGTCTGAGCTTCCTTTCATCTAAGCATCTGGAATCTCTCGTAAGCATTAATTATGCCTTCCTCCCTTGGGATGGAGAAGGACCCACGTGGTTGTCACCACAGCAGGACATCTGGGCTCACTGGGAAAGAGCGCTGGGTCAGGAGATGGAGCTGGGACCAGGAGATGGCCTCAGCCCTGTCCAGGTGGTGGTTTTTTAGGCAAATTCCTTACCCAGAGTCTTGGTTTTATGGGAGAAATAACAACAGCAACAACAATAATAAATAGTAGCTTTTATGAAGCACTTGCTGGTACCAGGTATGGTGCAAGAGCTGCCTTATCCCAGAGGCCCGAATTGTACCTCAGGAAGCTGGCACTACAATGGAGCCCATTGTGCAGATGAGAAAACCGAGGCCTGGAGAGAATGATTGACTTTGCTGCAGAGTTGAGATGCTGGTATGTGAAAGCCAGGGCTGATAGGCTGGTAAGAAAATCTAATGAGACACAGTACGTAGAAGTGTTTGGGAAAGTTCCACATTATACAGAAGTGAAGGGGAGTTTCGGAGCCAGCGTTCTGTCCCAGGCTGCCATCCTGTCTTCCATCCCAGACCGCAGACTATTGAATCTCTGGGTCCAACTTCCCTGCTGCCGGTGCCTGTGCAGGATTTAGTCAGACTTCCAGCAGCTTATGTGGGAGGAATGGCATAGAATGTCCTAGATTAAAACGTTGTGTTCCCTTCAAAACCCTCCACACAGCTTCTGAACACTTCAGTCAAGGAAAGCCAACCCATTCTAGCCTTAATCAGTTCTGGAGAAGCAATCGTCCAAGTGGGAAGATAATTGAAACAGGTCATCATACTGTGTGCTGCTTTCCACCCCTTCCCAGGGCTTGAGACACATTATCTGATGGTGGGGAAAAAATTGGGGGTGGGATGTGAAATGTTTTTTCTGCTTTTGTTATTGAAAAGATGGTTCGCTGTGTAATTAACAATGGTGCACTTTAGGTTAGTGACATCAAGATCCCACAGCACCAGGGCACAGTTCTCAGCTGAGTGCCTGTGCATAGCCAGCCAGGAGGAAACTGGCCAGGGCCCATCACACCCCCTGCAAAGGAAAAGGCAGCCCCTCAGCACCTGCGCTTCTCAGTTCTCCCTCCCTCCACACGGGTTCGCCGGGCACTGTGCTGGGTGCTGTGAGGGAATGGAAGATGGGGAGATCCCAGCTTTGGGTGGTGAACTGTAGAAGCCCACACTTGCTCTGAGTATTGAAGGGCAAGGTGGTGAGTAGGTGAGGAGGGCATGGGACCACAGGCTGGTGTCCTGGAGTCCAGAAGGTGAGGCTGGCGACTCTGTTGGGCCAGATCCAAAAGGCATCTTTGTAAATCGTGTGAAACAAGTGGTGTGATCCATGGGGAATGGGCAGTCTTGAAGGATCTCAAGCAGAGCTGTGAATGAAAGAACTGAATTTGCATGGTAGGGCGCCCCCTGGAGGCTGCGGGCGGTGCAGGGAGCTGGGTAGGGCCGGCTGCTACCCCCAACCTGGGTGACAGGTCTCAACCAACTCACCTGGGACCCAGATGCATGTGCTATTTTTAACATATTTGTCTAACTTTCTGCAAAAGCAACTGCTGCCTAGTGAATATCCTATGTAGTTAGTGAGAATTTAGGACATGAAGCAAGATTTCTTCAAAAGTAAGTCATTTTGTGATTGCTGTTAGAGTCTTGAATTGCAAAATTGAATAGATGAAGTTAAACATTTTTCATGAAATTTTAAAATCCTTTTTAAAAAATTTGTTGACGGCCCGGTGTGGCTCAATGGTTGAGCGTCAACCCATGCACCAAGAGGTCACCGGTTCGATTCTCGGTCAGGACACATGCCCAGGCTGTGAGCCAGATCCCCAGTGTGGGGCATGCAGGAGGCGACCAATCGATGTTCTCTCTCATCGATATTTCTATCTCTCTCTTTCCCTCTCTCTTCCCCTCTCTCTAAAATTAATAAAGGAAAAAAAACTTTTTAAAAATAAAAATAAAAAAATAGTTGATGCTGTTGTTGTTTATTTAGGGGTTCGCTTGGTGATAACATGACCACAGTGGACACTTATAGAGAACTTACCACATGTCCTAAATCAACTAATTTGGTCTTCACCATAGCTGGGGAGGTGGGGCACCATTACGATCTCCAGTTGACGGGTGAGGATGTTAAATAACCACACAGCTGGTAAATGGAGGAGCTGGGACTTGGACCCAAGCAGCCTGGCTCCAGAGCCCCCTCTCAGCCCCTCAACAGCCGCTCATCACTTGACATGTTCGACACAGACCAGCATTTAGGGGCACTGCACCCTACATACAGGTGTGTTCTTTACCTGGGAGCACACATGTGCATTTTTCTGGAGAGAGTCTTCACTTTTGGCACCTCTGGATCTCCATCACTGAGTAGCAAGGTGACCTTGGGCAAGCCGCTGCTCCTCTGTGCCTCAGTTTCCTCATCTGTAGAATGAGGGAGGGGCAGTAAACTATGTGATCTCAGGGACTTCCTCCAGCTCTGATACTCTGCTGCTCTGAGTTAGTTTGATACATATCTGAGCCCCTGTATGACAGGGCCGGGCTGCCTGGGAACCCTCGATCTCTGTGGGGATTGGGCCAACGTCAGAACACCACCGCCGCTGCGGTCAGGCGTCCATCGGACCGAGTGGGACCTGCTTCACAGCCACACTGAGCCCAGTAGAGTCACAATGGCACAAGTGGATTCATGTCTGTCTTCCCGATGTCTGAACGCCGGATCCAGACCCAGTCCTCCCCTGGGTGCTGGGACAATTCTAGAGACAGCTGGCGGAGACCTCAAGAACAGAATGCGGCCTGTCTGCCAACGTGGTCATAAGCAGACCGAAAAATCAGTGGGGAAAAAATACGAGACACGATCGCGTCTGTGGCTCCACGGTTCATGGGTGATGGTTACAGACCATACAGTACGGCTGCGGGCCCAGAACTGGAGGCCAGGGCAGCGAACACCTCTCTCAGAGTGACACTAACGAGAACTGTGATGAGAGGCTGGGATCAGAGGCCTGGCGGGTGCTCCCAGGAGCAGCCCAGTGTTCGGGAGATGGCCGAAGGGTGAGATGGAGGTGCCTCCCTTTCTGTCACCAGGAAGGAGCCACCTAAAAATGCCTCCTGTGGGAAATAAGCCAGATCACTCCTGGGTGATCTGATAAAAGTCCGTTTCTGGCCCTGCAACAGGGAGAGCAGATGGACGGGGAACTAACCAACAGGCCAGTCTCCTACCTGTGTTTATCACGTTCAGTAGCCAAGAATGAGGGGGAGAAACCAGAAATGGCTCACCACTCAGATTTTAACATGCTGAGTGGGTTCCGTGTCCCACGCCATTCAGTATCACTGAGAGAGACTCATCCGGCGTTTAGACCCCAGAGAAGGCAAAGGAGGCTTTGGCTTCTTTCAGCCCCCATGAACCTGGCAGATCAACCAGCCATCCAGGACCAGATCTCCTTAAGTGTTTGTCTTTGCCGGTTATAGCAAAACACATCTCACCCAAGCCCATGTGAGCTTTCGTGTCTTATTGTATCGCCTTCTCAGGAACTTCACAGAGGGGGGCCGCTGCTCCTCCTCGGGACTCCGGACAGCAATAGTGCCCATGGCACCAACAAGAGGGTCCCCGCCCTGGGCCCTGCTCCACAGAAGGTCCTGCTTTGACCCTTTCTCTGGCCACACTGTCCATGGCGTGGAGTCAGCAGGGCCAAAGGGACATGCCCACCTGTGTTGCCCCACGCTCTGGCTATCTGGGACCCCAGGATGCCCTGCTCAAACAGCCTCTCGCTTGCTTCTATTGCTGCACAGGTTATTTGCAGAGTTCATATTCCCAAGGACTCAGAGTGGCCAAAGGGCAGCTGTTTGCATCGGGAGTATGGACAGAGCCTGGACATGAGTTCCAGGTGTCCACACGGTGCACACAAGGCCACTTGTGGCAGGGATGGACCCAGCACTGGGAAGAGAAGTTTAACAGGGCTCAGGCTAGTGGTCAGAGACGGGGGTCAGCTCGCCCTGCACTGCCAGTTTCTTCTGCGGAACTCCAGAGAGTCTGAGAATTCTACATTCGAGCCTGGCCTTCCTCCTCAGTATGAAGGTATATTTGTGAAGGCAGGAGGATAGGACATACTTAAAACATTTAGCTTGATTTATTTATTAATTTTTTTAATCCTCACCCGAGGATATATATTTTTTCCCATTTATCTTTAGATAGAGTGGAAGGGGTGGAGGGGAGAGAGAAACATCGATGTGAGAGAGACACATCGACTGGTTGCCTCCCACACAACCCCGACCAGGGCTGGGTACAAACCACAACCAAGGTACGTGCCCTTGGCCGTAATCGAACCCACAACTCTTTGGTCTGCGGGCCGACGCTCTAACCGCTGAAGGTCGGCTGCCCGGGCTACAAAGTGACCAAGCAGAGGGACACACAGGCGGGCCAGCAGAGCCTCCTCTTCCAGATGGAGTGTCCTGACATTGCCGATGGTATCACGCCAGGCCACCGCTTCATGTCTGCCTGCGAGCGGAGGATCGAGCCCCCAGGCCAGTGTTGGCAGCACCTGCTGATGGCCGCTGAGCCCTATGAAACCATTGCCTTCAAGGTGCCGAGCAGAGAGACTGACAAGGCCGAGGGCTAGTTTTGGACTCACTGGAACCGGGAAGCCAAGCAGTTCTTCCTTCAGTTCCACTTTAAGATGGAAAAGCCGCCTGCCCCCCCCCCCCAAACCTCCCCGCTGGGCCTCCTGGGGTGAAGCGCCCGCCACCCCCACTAATGAATGGTTTGCCCCCACAGCCACCGTTGCCTGAATCTTTGCCTCCCTTCCCACCAGGAGGCCTGCCTCTGCCCCCATGCTACCCAGTGGGTCTACACCTGCAGGACCCCCAGGCCCTCCTCAGCTTCCCCCCACCAGCTCCCAGGGACCACCCTGCAGCACCAGTGGTACACCCACCAACACGTGGGGTCCACCCTCCAGCTCTCGGGCTCCATCCCTCAGCACTGGTGGTCCACCCACCAACATCTGGGGTCTATCCCCCTGCTCCTGGGGTTCACCCTCCAGCCCCAGGAGTCCATCCTCCAGCCCCAGATGTCCACCCTCCCCCATATGCTGGGGTCCACCTCCAGGCCCTAAGGGTGCACCCACCAGCTTCTTCCGACCAACCCCAGCCTCCTGGGGTCCACCCCACCTCCGCCAGGAGTTCATCCTCTAGCTCCTGGGGTTCACCTCCAGCCTCCTGGAGTTCACCTCTCCAAAACCAGGGTCCACCCCCCAGCTCCCATGCCCCTGATACTGAGACCCCACTACACTCTGAGGGCCCTGGGAAAAGTCCACCCCTTCCCCCAGCCAACTGAAAAGCCTCCCCCTCTCACTGCAAGTCTACTTTCCGTCTTTCTCCATGATCGAATTTGGTATTTTTGTACAGGGCTATGCTGTGTCCCCAGACTCCATTAAACAGCCTTCTCAGGAAAAAAAAAAAAAAAAAAGAATAGAAGTCTGAAGCAGTGAAGGTTTTATGGTGTCCCCCTAATGTATAATTCAAAATTAAAATAATCTTAAATAATCAACAATTAGTCCCCCTAAAATTCTGATTTTCCCCCCTGCTTATTGTTTATTTCCTCATTTCACAGCTGACGAAACTGTAGCCAAGAGGTGTTATGTGACTTACCCAAGGGCACAGAGCTCATGCGCCCAGGGCCAGGAGTCAGTCCAAACAATATAGCTCAGAGCTCTGGAACCCTGCTCTCTATCATGCATGGGCTCTTGGCTGGGGGATCAGATCCCAATGGGCTGGGGCCATGGGGTAGGTTGCCCAAAGATGGGGACTCTGGAAGCCAGGATATTACATTCAGTGCTAAGGGCTGCTCAGATATCAGATAGATTCTTAGATCTTGGATGAGTAAGAGGCTCACTGCTAATCCTTGATCCCTTTGCTGGCGACAAAAAGAGATTAAGGTCCATGAGAGCACTCCTGGGGGCCAAAAAATGGAACAAGTGCTCCTGGGACTATTTCTGCAAAGTGGAAGCAGAGAAGGGAAATGGCGCCTCCTGGTGGAAATCTTTGATAGTGGCAGTAGGAGTAGTATTTACAGACAGGTGGTGAGAGAAGGAACTGATCTTGTCTCCTGGTGGATGATCGCTTCAACACTTAAAACTCAGTGTTTCAGATAGTTTAACAAGTTTTTGGTTATTTTAAGCAGGATGGTAAGCATAGTCTCTGTTACTCTTACCTAGATTTCTGTTGATTCACTTTAAAAAAAAATTTTTTTTCTTTATTGATTTTAGAGAGAGGAAGAGAGAGGGAGAGAGAGACAGAAATATTGATGAGAGAACATTGACTGGCCGCCTCCTGCATGCCCCCGCTGGGGATTTGGCCCACAACCTGGGCATGTGCCCTGACCGGGAATTGAACTGGTGACCTCTTGGTGCATGGGTCGATGCTCAGCCACTGAGCCATACTGGCTGGGCCTATTGATTCACTTTTTATTGTTGTTTTTAGCTTCAATGATTTGGAAACTATATTGCCTTTTAATGAAGATTTTCTTTAAATTTTTATAAATTATTTATAAGTGCCCCAGCCCTCGTTGGGTCATGCGGGAGGCAGCAAAGCGATGTGTCCCTCTCACATCGATGTTTCTCTCTCTCTCTCCCTTTCTCTCCCTCCCACTCTATCTGAAGATAAATAAAAAAATATCCTCAGGTGAGGATTAAAAAAATAAAATAAATTACTTCTAAGTTTACAACTCTATATGTAATTGAACCAGTATTCCTCTAACAACTTAAAAAATGAAATAATCTATTATATTCCTCTTATCAACAATGATAAATTTAGCATATTTTGCCTCTGTGTTGCTCCATATGTGTGTGTATTCCAATAACTACTTTATAAAAAATTGCTTTAAGTTTGTTAAATTAACTATGAAAAGCTAGACTGGGCTGTACTTTATTTTATTTAATTGCTCACTGCTATTTTGTAATCCCATGTCTCTCCCATTCTTGAGGTTATTTACTTACATTGATTTTCCAATCAACTGGATACATGATTGGTTAATTTTTTTGAAATGGTGGACATGGGATCTTCACTGTCTAAGCAAATATCTTTATCTCCTCCTCATTCATCAACAATACTCAACCCGCTGGTGATGGCCTATGCCCCATTTTAAAATACAGTAATGTTTTTCATCGCCAGAAAAAAACGTTCTCTTGATTTAAAGTGCTCTCTTTTCATGACTGGCTGGTCTCTCCTGATAAATTAATAATAGAGATGTTCTTAACTTTCCTCTTGCTTCTTGCAACAACTCAACTTAATTGAGGAATGTATCTTCTAATTTCTCAGAATGGTTTCTGCTTTTGAGCTACTAAATCAGTACCACATTTTTTCTCTATGCTTGTTCTTTACAGCGAGATCTCCATCAGAGATGGTTCTCATCAGAGATGTGTGGCTCCCTGTCCAAAACAGCTCAAAGAAAAAGAACAGGAAAGCTGTCTAATGGTTACATTGTATCAGACTGGAGACCTAGTTGTCTGTGTGGCAGCATCAGAATCCATAATAACTTGGCTGAAAGTTCCCTTTTGCATATTTATCAGGGTAGCCGGAGGTAGCTGGGGTCACCCTTCTCTGACCCTCGTCAGGATCCGGGTGCTGAGGCACCCCTCTCTCTGCCTTATCACTTCAACCTTGCAAATGGTGTTCCTGCAGTGTGAACCCTGGCATTTTGCTCACTGCTCTTGAAGCCAGGATTGCACCCATCACATTTCCTGAGTGTTCCCGCCTACCCCACCCTGCCCTCTGCCCACTGCTACCAGCTAGCTCCGAGTGTCTGAGTGGGAGCTGGTCTCCACTATGCTTTATACTCTGAAGAAATGCCTCAGCTTTCCTGGCGAGCAGAGGGCACCCCGCTCCCATGTTTGTATCCCTTTGGTCTCTGCAGTGGAAATTCGGGAGGATGAGGAGGAAGAGCTCGACTGACGGGTTTGCATTGCTACCTTCCCCTGCTTTATAAAGGGTGTCAGCATCTGACTCGTGCTTGGCCTGGTCCGTGCACACAGCTGTGAGATTTCAGAGCTGAGAAGCTGTGCCGTTCACTGGCCGTTTTCTCGATGACTTTGGGACAGGAAAGACTGATGGCTTTGGGGCAAGGGAGGGCCTGGGCTCCTTGCGGCTAGGGCCACAAGAGCCCCTGGGAGCTTCAGGTACCTGGATGTAGGACTGCACGGGGGAGCAGGGCACCGGCAGCAGTGGGCTGGCAGGGAGGAGCCAGACTGCCTTTGCAGAGCTCGCTCGGGCTCAGGGCAGTGAGTGGGGAGCGTGGGACGAGTAAGGGGCTTGGTTACCTAGAAGATTTGGGGTTGGATTTGGGCTTCACCTCACCACATATTAACTTGTGGCTCCCCAAAACTCCTTATGTCAGAGCCGGTTTCCTCACCTGTAAAGTGGGTAACAATGATAGGGTCACCCTCAGGGTTCTGAGGGATTAATGAGGTGCTGTGTAAAAGCCACTAACCCCGACTTACGTATGTGGACCTGCAGTAAGCCCTGGGCTCCTTGTTGGTGAAAAGAAGAGCTGAGAGGGACAAGACAGGCTCTTTCCTTTTCTCCTCCCCCACCACCAGTATCGCCATTCCCCTTCCACCCTTTGAGGTGGCAGCTGAGCTCTCCCCAGCCCCATGCTGCCCTGACACCTCTTTCCATTTCAGTCCCACCCCCCAGCCTGCCCCTCCCCCACCCACCCATCTAAACCCGGCCTCCTCCACTGGGCTGTTTGCAAGTCCATGTGTCCTGACCTTCTCAGAGGACTCGAGCATTTTGTCGCCTCCCTCCCCAGACAGAACTCAGTGATTCATGTGTCCAGTTTTCCACGTGTGAGGAACGGTTTCAAGGACAAAGGTGTGGTTGGGTGTTTCCCTAAGTGCACCCCCTCTCTGGCTTCTGCTCCCCTGGTTGCTGGCAGATTGTGGCTGACAGAGACGGGTCACACACCGGGAAGCCAAGCACGGTAGGTTTACTCGGGTAATGTCTGCAGGTGAGATAACAGCACGCACATACAGAAGTCCAGGGGCAGAGATACCACCCGGCACCACCAACACCAAAGCAGAGGTGGGGGTCCGGAAGTGGCCTTGGGGCAGTCTCTTGAAAATCCAAGGGCAGCTTTGGTGCTCAGAGAGTCAAACAGAAAATGATACAAAACCAACCCATAAATATATATATATATATATATTATATATGTGTGTTATATATATAAAATTGCAAAATAAAAGCCCAAGAAACTAATCATCAATCTGCACATCAGTGGCTCAAAAAGTGTTAGCAGAGAGACAGGCAAAACCACCTGTGGGGCTGCTGTGTGCTGGGGGCTGGCATTTCAGTAGCAGGAAGGGTATTTACATGGAACCCCTATTCGAAACTTCACAGTACGAGGACAAGCTAAACACAGACAATGTGTGTACAAGGGAGACGATTGTCAGACACAGACACTTCACTGAAACCATCCACAGCTCTAGAGAACTCTGCACTCTCTATCCAGACCCCAGGCCCTGGCCAGCCCAGCCCCGGCTCTCGCTGTTCCTGCTCACAGGGGAGGACGGACGACCACAGGACTTGGTGGCTATAGCACAGATCCGGGAATTTAAAGGGGGAGCCGACCACTGAGATCAAACAATCGCACACAAAGCAGGCCCGAGAGGCATGAGGTGGAGTTGAAATGTGGGGTCCCCAAAACACATTTCCATTTTGTAAGCGCTTTGATGTATTTAAATGTGGCCCCTCTGTCCTTGGTCCAGCTGTCATCCTCCTTCTGATTCCCTTGGAAAGGAAAGGTCTGGCCAGTGAGATTCTAAAGGTCATACAAGGAGGTTTGCTGGAGGGGAAAGGAGTTTAGGGTTCGTCTATTATTACTCCCCTCCACCACCTGAGCCCCACATTTTCTTTACACGACTCGGAGATGGGGATTTGCACGTGACAGCGGGCCTCTTCCTGCTGGTGAGGAACACCGCTCTGCTCCGTGTGCGTTTGCAGCACGAGTGGGCCTGTGCGGGCACCCGATGAGCACGATTCAGCCGAGTCTGTGCGGGGCCTCTGACTTCTCAGGTCGCGTTATTCTTTCTGGAATAGAATGGGACACCGGCACTAAGCTGTCCCAGCAGGTTTTGAGTTGTGAGGTACCCTGGCCTTCCTGTGGGAGTGCAGGGCCTGCATTTATCTTCTCTCTCATGTCTTCTCCGACTCTTTGAATTTTACTGTCTTGCTTGGGCTCCAGTGGCGAGAGATGTAAGCCTATTTCCTCTGTGCTCAAAGTCAACTGCACCTGTGCCAGCCAGCCCAGGGGCATCTGCTGACCCGCATGAGAGAAGTGAGTGAGCGCTGTTTTCTCACTCGTTCAATAGTCAGAAACCGAATACTCTCGGCCTGGAACTAGAACATGAACGGCACACTTGTGCAAAAGATGGCAGAAAGGCCACTGGTGGGCTGGGTGTCCATCTGTCCCTACGCATACCTGCATGAAAACATCCACTTCTTTTTCATCTTTCAGACTTTCAGAAGTGAATTGTGCTCTTGGGCAAATGGTTCTTTCAAATCCATGCAATCAGAGAAGTGCCTTTATGGCAGTTCTGCGGGTTCTGAGAGCGCAGAAGTCCTGTTATGACATTGACGAACATCATCTGAGAGACTGTATTGTCACATTCAGGAATGTTGGACACAGGGAGCGGGATTCAAGGCTCAGTATGTGTGGAAGTCAGCGGTATAAGGATAATGCTTTCTAGTGGGCTTCATCCAAACACACCCAGTCCTTCAGAAAGAACTTCTCTGTCTGCCGAGGGAGAATCCCATTTTTGTTACAGGAGTGTCGAGGAAGGTTACGCTTATCTGTGTATAACCTGGGTCACCTGCAGGCCAGGAGGCTCTTATGCAGCCCAGATCTGAGCTGGGGGCTGTATAGTGGCAGCACTATTTGCAAAGTTTGAGGAAAGGTCACACGGTGTGGATGGTTCTCCCACACCATTGCTGGGTGCCAGCCACAGGTGCATGGACAGTCACTGGGACTGCGCTTCTCTCTGTAATCCCCCCTCCCTCTGCCTCCCGACTCCTGCCCATCTTCCCATGAAAACAGCCTCAAAAACCTCTCCACCTCTCAGGTCAGCTGGCCACAGCCAGCAGATAGGTTCCATTTTCTCATTCCTTTTCCACAGCATATCCAAACTCGAAATGAACCTATTGCCTACCAATTCTGAGCTCTCCACGGATACATTTTCTCCAGTCAGATTCTGGTCTAAGCTTTCAGCCAGCTTTTAACCAGAGCCAAAGACAATGTCCCCTCTGGTCTCCCCAAAGCCTGTGGTCCTGTTTGGACGGTACATGTGCTTCAGCAGCATCCAGGGCAGAGCCCCAAGCCGGGAGCCACGCCTGTCATGTCCCACACGGACGAGGACGAGGGAAGAGCAACTCGACAGCCCAGCTGAGCTGGAAACCACGCTGAGCATGGGCTCTTCGAATAGTTCTCTCTTTTTGTTGACAATCTTGCTTAAGATGCCTTATTGAAATAATTTGATGGAAATGAATTCCGTGCTGAAAGCTCACTTTTTGCTAAAAGGGAAAGTGTAGTGTAAGGCAGGTCACCAAACATGGCTAGTGCTGACATTTCAGAAAGGCCGCGTTGTGAGATCTCCCAAGCCTCCAGCCCACTCCTCTCTAGTCCATTCTCCACTCAGCCACCAAGGGTTTCCTAAAATCCAGTGCTCTGCCTTGATTATAAGTCCTCAGTAGCTCCAAACCCCTTACATGATAGTCTGGTTCCTTCATATTATCTACAAGTTTCTTTATGACCCAGTCCTGCCCACCTGTGAAACGAACCACCCCATCTCTGCCCCGCCCCCCTTACCCCCGTGCTCTCACTGCGCTGAATTGCTCGCTGCGTGCATTGTGGAGTTTCGTGCTTCCGGGCCCTTTGCACATGCTCTTCCCGCATCACAGAATGTCCTGCCCAACCTTTTGTCCTCCTGGAAAACTCCTTTGTTTTGAAAATCTAACTCAGCCATCACTCCTTTCAGGAAGGTTTCTCTGGCCCAGAAGATAGTGAATTGTTGCTTCCTAATGCCCCCTCTGCACCCTGGCCTGCTTGTAACTTGTCTGCGTGCCTCCTTGACTTAGGAACTGCCCTCAGGCCTGGCCCACGATCCAAGCTCATATGTGTTCTTTGAATGTACAAGAAATGAACAAATGGATAAATATGGGGTAGACCCGCCTGGCCGGTGTGGCTCAGTGGTTGAGCATCAATCCATGCACCAAGAGGTCACCAGTTCGATTACCGGTCAGGGCACATGCCCAGGTTGTGGGCCTGATCCCCAGTGGGGGGCATGCAGGAGGCAGCCAATCAATGTTCTCTCTCAGTGATGTTTCTATCACTCTCTCTCCCTCTCCCTTCCTTTCTCTCTAAAATCAATAAAGAAAACAAATTAAAAAAAAAAAAAGGAGGTGGACCCATGGTAAAAAGTCCAAAGACAATACTCTAATTCCAGCAAGCACTGGCATACTCATCTGGCGAGGCCTCGCTGTTGCAAAGGCAATAAAGAGAATCTGTGGAATGCAGAGTCAATCAGCATGTCTCTGAGCTACAACCACTCAAACACAAAAGCTGCATCAATGGTTGTGTCCACTCCACCCTTTTCGTAACATTGCTTGCCACTGATCATTCTAGTTACAATGATTGTTTTCTTTTAATGTCAGCATAATGCCTGGCATTTAGTGGGTGCTTAACAAATACTGTGAAGGGATGAGTGGATGTGAAATCTACTCTTTTAAAGAAGGCATCAAAGGATTGGCTTTTAAAGGCATTTCCCATATCACAGACTTTTCTGAGGCATCAGTGCCCCTGATCACTGGGTTGTCCATCACAGGACCCAGTCAGAAAGTGGAACGGGGAGGGGTGCAAGGGGGTGCAGGGGAAGGGGCCTGGGGTGGCAGCTGGGAATCTGCACTGTAGAGACGCAGCACTGGCTTTTCCTTAGTCACGTGTCAGTTTCCTTCCTTCTCAAGAAATAGCCCAACTGTGGATGGTCTTTCCTGCCACAACCAGAAGGCCCTGCATCGCCTTTCTCAGAGGTCCACACGGGCCTGGCCACAGTCCATGTTAACCAGGAACTTAACATGCACGGACGAGGGAGATGCAGGGAATTTCCTGCCTTCATTTCAACTACTGACATTACGCAGTGGAGACCAGTCACAAAAATGGGTCCTGGACTAAAACCACTGCCCTTGGGGGTTAAAGGTTTCTCATCACCATGGCTATTAAAGCAAAGGCTCTGGACTCAGGCTGACTTGAATTTAAATCCAGGCTCTGGATCTTTCTAGCCAAGTCACCTGGCACCAGTCAATGATCCTTTTGGGGACTCAGTTTCCTTACCCTTAAAATGGGACTAATCTTACCCACTTTACAGGATTAGCGTGAGGGTTAAAGGATGTAATGTATATAAAGCCTACACAGTGTCTATATATACAGTAAGTGCTCAAACATGGAAAACTATGATTAAGAACTTTCAAAAATACATTTACAATACTCAGGACAAAAAGGAAAAATATTCTTTGAAGACACTGTGCTTTAAAGAGAATGGATTGTCTATTTTTTAGGAGCCAACAATGCTAATTAATCAATACCCCACAGAAGAATATGAAAAGATAGTATTGGCATTTAAAACAATAGCTGTGGCTAGTACCAGGCCCCAGGATGGACAGATAGTGACAGGGCCAGGGACACCAAAGCATCACTGATTAATCCTGAAAGGTTTATCTCATTCTCCTCTGCTGGAACCAGAGTGACTGAGTTGGAACCCAAAGGAGCCAAGGTCAAGGTGCTAAGGGTAAGATGCCAGTTCTAGTCTACGAACCAGTGCTTCTGGGCTTGAGGGAAGGTCAGGGGACGCCTCACTGCTGGACAGCAGTGAGATGGGTAGAGCTCCATGTGTCATGCAAAGCTAGAAAGGCATAGCATTTCCTGTGCTATTTTGATCATCCTCATATGATCCAAAGCAAACAGGGGATCGAAATTTCCCCCAATTTCTGCCCTGAGCATGAGACAACCGTTTTCTAAGCTAAATTTGGTTTTACTTTTGAAACTCCTGAGATACACAATTTGAATGGGTCAAGCTCCTGGCTTCCTATATTGATTAAATGATCTTCCATTTTATGGTTGACTTGGCTTGATGTATGTCTGCCAACTCTTACAACTCTTTCATCCGTAATTCAGGAGGTTCCATGAAGAAAGCTCAGGGTTAGTGGTTGGGGAAGCACAAGCTAAGCCATCAGCCCTTGGGAACAAAGATTAACTTCTGGTGGAGGGTACAGGTCAATTTGTCTGGTTACTGTGAGCAGCAAGGCAGGGACCCTATGAAAAAGAGATTTCTAAACATAGTGATAACTCCATCAGTAGGAGATTGGGTTCCCACGAGGAAAAGGACCTTGTTCAGGGGAAGCCTCGACCTGATTTAGCCTGAGCCTGTGAGAGCTTGTGGCCCACTCTGGCCCTCCGGCCCAGGGCTCAGCTCAGTGGGCAGCACCCTCACAAAGGCAGCCCACAACTAGGCAGTGTTGTGTAGTGGAAAGAGCACTGGACTGGGAGCCAGAAGACCTGAATTCTAGTGCAGGCTCTGCCACGAACTAGCTGTGTGACCTTGGGAAAGTCACCTGATTTCTCTGGGGCAATTATAAATGAGGGGTTGGTCGGGCAATCTCTACATTCCCCATCAGAGTATGGTCCAGGGTCCTACTCTATCCCTCCTTGGCCCTGTGCTTCCAGGGACAGAGATGGGAGAGGGGAAGGTGGGAGAGAGGATGCAGATGGGAGTCCCAGGGGGCTACGAATCAGGACTCCACTTTCTCCTTCTTTTTGCTCTTTTTCAGGAAGGATGGGGTTCGGAATTTCTTTTTCTTCTTTGAGGGAGATTTGGAAGGTGAGCCCTCTGGGGACATGGGGCCGCTGGTGACTGACTCGGTTTTGTCCTTAGAGGTGTCAACATCCGTGTCGGCATTGGTGGTCATCTGGCTCAAGCCTTTGCTGAGAACTTCCTCTGCGGTCTGCTCGTCCTCCCTCCCATTGACCACCACCCCTTCCGGCTGCGTTGTTTCGGGTTCTGTGGTGGCTTTGCTTGTTTCTGTCGTCTTAGCACCTTCTGGAAAAAGATCAAAAGACATGACCCGTAAGATGTCATTCAGGTGAGAGCTTCCACCTGGGGTCACCAGAACCACTTCTAGGCAACTGTACAAAGTAAGCCCAGAGCAGTGGGAGAGTGGGCTGATGTTGGAGGGGCAGGGGGGAGGCAGGCTCTCATCCAGACCTGCACCCCTTCCACATGGCCTGCCCTGGGAACAAGCCCCAGGAAGGTCAGTAACTCTGGGCTCTTGTTGACAAATGCAAATGGGTAGTGGTGTCCAAACATGGCAGGGGGCCCAGCTAGGGCCCAGCTAGGAGCCTTTCCAGGCACAGAACGAGGGAGCAGACACAGGCGAGGACAGAGGCCGTGGGAGCAGGGAGGGCAGTGTCATGGGCAACTCAGTGGAGGCATCTAAGGATTGTAACTGGTTCAGTTTCACTAGCAAATGTATGGAAATTATATGTTTTCATACCCATTTCATTTCCTACACGAGTGAGGAACTTTTAAAAGAATGGAGAGCTACCCTCTCCGTAAGAGGTGAAGGCAGAGGAGGATGGAATTCCTGAGTGACATGGACCCGTTTCTAAGACATAAGGATTGACCCAAAGGGGAAGATACCTGGTTGGCCCATTCTGCAGCCACCACCCCACTCCGCACCCCAGCTCTTGATCCTGCCTGGAGGGAACGTTAGGATTGGCACTGTCTTCAAGGCCAGAACTGCTCGGACCCCAGAAACCAAACCCTCCTGTAGCCCTTCCTCCCCCCTCACTCTCACTCCACCCTGCTTCCACTGGAGCTTTGAAATGCCTGGGTGGAGGGGGAGGAGGGAAAATTACAAAACCATAGACGTTGAAAAGTAGGATGGAATGTAAAGATGATCTAGCTCACCTCCCCCCTCCCCCCATTTTACAGATATGAACACTGAGTAAACAGTGAAAGAGGAGGACGAGACATCAGTATCCTGACATCCAGTTCAGTGTCCTTTCCACTTGGGAACTGAAGAGTGTGAGTGAGGGTGCTAGTTGAGAAACAGCTCAGCCTGGCATGCTCTGCTGTACAGGAATGTAATGGGGACAGGTAAGGCTGGTGACAGAGAGAGTGGGTGACAATGGGCTTTAGGAAAAGGCTAGGGTTCTTGACGGGGTAAGGACTACAGAAATGTATGGTTACACGGAAGATGGGACAGAGAGAATGGGGACAGTTAGAATGGACTGGTTTAACTGTCTGGACAAGGGCTTATAATGAGGTCTTGCATAACTTTTGAAATTGCCTGGGCAAGTCAAAATCCCCTCCCAGGCGACTTCTGAGGACTGCCTCTCTCTTAGTACCAACGACCTTGGCCATCGGCTTCTATTTCTACTGTCCAGCCCATGTTCTGTCATCATCTAACTACCAAGATCCCCCATGCCCTTGACTCCTATAGTCCCTCCTCCCCTCCTCCCCTCCTCCTATGTATTCCCGTGCTGTTACCTGGCAGTACTCCTGAATGCAGCAAACCAGCAGACACAACCCTCTCCCTGTCTACTCTCCTCACTTCACCTGCTATTTGGCCTTATCGATCTCTGGTCCCTTGAGCCCCCCCACCCCCGCCGTCACCCCAGCCTGTTTTCCTGTCTGTAAGGCCCTTCTCTCTCCTGTGTCCCTAACCTTCACCCCATACAATGAATCAGCTTGAGTGTTACTTCTTCCTTCAAGTCTTTCCTGATCCCTCCCTACTTCCAAGTAGAATTGATCACTCCCTCCTTTCTTCCCCCACCATATAAACTTCCATCATAAACACTGTAAAACACTTCCTTGTTTATGCATATCTCCCCCTCAAAAACTGAAATTAATTAGAGCAAGGCTGTGTCTAAATTATCTATGTAACTAGCTCATAGGAGGCACCCAAAAAATGTGGAACCCATGAATGGTCAAATGCACGAGCAAACAAGTGAATGTGTGAATGATTTGTTCTAACCAAGCCAACACCACACCTCATCTTCTTTCCTGTCTGTCCCAGCCTGAGCCGTCCAGGCCGATCTGGACCCAGCCATGTACATCAACAGCGGCCCTGAGTGCTGGCCTTTGTCTCCCATACTAGCCCCCTGTCCCTGCTCCTCCTCCTGGGCTCATGTCCTTCCATGGTTCTGCAACCTCAGTCCAGGTTCTCACTGCAGGCCACTCTTCTGGATGACCCACAAGGCCATGTTTCTCAAGCCTGACCCTCTCAGGTGATTTTGATACTTGCCTTGTAGCTCCATGAACATAACTGTAGATAAGAGGGGCTCCCACTTTCTGTCCACGTGTCCTTTCCTTCCCTGGTGGATGGGTATCCTAGCTCCAACAGTGCCCTTCATCCATGCCCTTCACTCATGCTCACCTTGCTGTCAGCCTCACCTACAGCCTCAGCCTCCGGTCTGTGTCTTGATTTAGTAGAGTGGCACTCAAACTTCTTCTCACTGTCCAGAAAACAAGGCCACACCAAGTGCGCCCACTAGGATCTCAGAGCTCCCACACTATCAGTTGTTTGCGAGAGGAGCAGTAAATGAAAGTGGGGCTAGTGGAGGCACCAGTCCCTCAGCTATAAGCTACAAGGGACGGAGACCACTGGAGAGTTTGGTTGACCAGGAGAAGGGGTGACAGGTCAGGGCTCCAGAAATGAACACTTACTGGGCTCCTGGAAAGTATCAAAGACCAGGTTTGAGAGTATAGACCCCTTCTCTGTTAACATCCCAAGAGAGCTAAGGCTGGAATTACACAGAGCTCTCCACTGGTCTTCAGTGAATTGAAGACCAGGGTAGGAAGAGCTCCAGGAGCTACAGGCAGCTGGGAGCTTGTCTTCTAGTATCCCCTAAGAACTGGCTTTCTCTCCTGGGTGGGCACTTAGAGCTCTGGGAGTAGGGGACAGATGTGAGGCTGAAAACAGGCGGTTCTGTCCAAGGATGGTGGCCAGGAAGCAGGGGGAGGGGAAGGGGAATTTAAGAGAGTGGGTAATTTGAAGCAAGACTAAACTTGGCAGCCAGGGTCCACATTCAGACTCCTGTGAATGGGAGAAAAAGGGCTAAAAGGCTTGCAGAGGGTGGATGAGGAAGGGAGGTACTCTATAGGGAGGTCCTGAGCTTGTTTGTACATTCTATCTCTTAGACTAGATTTCTCACCATCCCTTAGCCTCCAACTACTCATTGTCCCTCGATCTTCCAGTGTCCCTACCAGAATGTTCATTCCCCTAACTTCCTGGCCACCTCCCCTGGATAGCCCACTCTACTCCTGTCTGCCAGTCCAAGTATATATAGCCCCAAGGTCTGGCTCAAGACTCCTTTGACATTTGACAATGATCTTGCCCTCCTCAAAACCTACTGCCAATGTATTCATTCTACATTTGCATGTGTCATTTATCTTTTTATTAAGACCCCATACTTGGGTGTGGTCCCCTCCCACACTGAATCTGGGCTAACCCTGTGGCTCACAGTAACCAACAGAATGCAAAGAAAGTGCCACAGAGCCAGCCTCAGGTCGAAGACTTGAAAGAGCCTAGCAGCTTCTGCTTTTATAATTTGGGGAGCCCTTAACCATCATGTATAAAGTCTGACTACCCTGATGGAAATACACATGGAAAGGCCCTACAACCACATGGAGAGAGACAGAGACAGAGACAGACAGAGACAGAGACAGAGACAGAGAGACGAGACAAAGACAGAGAGACAGACACCACCCCAGTGTTCTGGCTGAGCCCAGCCTTCCAGCTGCCCCTGCCATGGCACCTGACATGTGAATGCTCCATCTTGGAAGTTCCAGTTGAGTCAAGCTCCCAGATGACTGCAGCCCCAGCTGACATTGGTGCAGCAGAAGAATCATCCTGCTGAGCCCAGTCAACCCACAGAAGAGCTAATTTCCATAAAACCAGTTCTTCTTATGTACCAAGGTTTAATAATTATCTATTGCTGCATAACAAACAATCCCAAAACTGAGTGGCTTAAAACAACAAGTGGTATATTCTCTCTTACAATCCTGAGAACAAAGTCCCCAAGGAGAACCCATGTGTCTAAGCACAGGTGATAAAGTCCTCCTATATTCATTGGCTCATTTTATCCTGATAATAATGCTGTGAGTTAGAAAGGGCAAGGATTCATGTTGTTCCTCCATTCTGCAGTGTTTTTAAGTGACTTATTTGGGATGGCTAAATTAGTAAGTGGCAGAGTTGGGGAATGGAGTCAGCAGGGGCAAGGACAGTCAGGAGCTAGTCAAAGAGAAGGCAATGGCAGAGATGGCCAAATCTGAAGGAAGAGGATCTGAAAGACTCTCGTTCAGAGAGGCTGATGGGGTAAGAGGCAGGGAGACAGATGAAGAGTGACATTGAGGTGACTCAGCACAAGAGGACCTGAGAGCATGGTGACACACGGTGAAAAGCCATGTGGGTGAGCTGAATGTGAAACTGCAGATGCCGCTTGGAGGATCAGCCCTGTCTGCCCCAGGAGCTGGGCAAGCCACTGAGCAGCTGGCCAAGGCCATTGACACTACTTCACACTGGTCACCTGCGGCAGCGTATGCCTCATTGTGTGGAGTCTGCTCCAAGGAGGTGCACACTCCCCAACTCTGTCTGCATTACAGGAAGAGTCTTCAGGGAAGACCTTCACTTTTCTAACAACTCAACTTTGCTGTGCTCTCCACAGGGGCAAATAGTGTATAGGAGAGAAGCAGGAATCCTGCAGCAGTGGGGACGATGTCAGGCGGTGGGTAAGCAGTTATCCCACCCATCACACAGCCCTCCCCCTGCCCTCTGCCCCACTGAGCAGCTGAGGTCACTCCAAGGGGCTCCCAGGAGCTAAAATGAAATTGCCAGCCCTTGTCCCAGTCCTGATGTGAGCCTCCTCTCCAGCCTGCATTTCCTTTGTGCAGTAGGTGTGCATGCCCTGAGGGGTGCTGGAGACAGCAGTCAAGCCAGGTGCTTTATGCAACGGTAGTTGGTCCCTAGGTCCTTCAGGCTCTGGCCCATAGCCCTAGAAGAGGTCATGGGCTCCTCAGGGGTGCCCATGGATTCGGAACAGGGATGCAGATGTTCTCCCGAGGGCCATAAGCACTCTACACCAGCAGCGCCCAGGAACTGGTCCCGCTGCCCACTCACTGTGGGAGCTTGTTTCTTCTGGGTGGCATGCTCTGTGTGCGTATCTGTGTGTGTTTTTGCATGAGTGTGTCCTATGTGTGTATATCCTTCAGGGAAGTCTTGTTTATCCATAGGACATATGAAATTGGTCATTAATTTTATAGCCAGGAAACCTCCCGCAGGCAGGGTTGTAAGTTGCAAAACAAACAAACAAACAAAAAGTGGGGAGAAATATATTTCTTTTGGAAAAGTCCTCCCTCCCCCATTGCAGGTGTTGGTGAGTTAGTAAACAGCCTCTCTATACTTACTACAGAGACAAGTATTCAGAATCGGAGGAAACTCCTTTGATGAAGGCACAAATGGGAAGAGAAAGGAAGACATTGTGGAGACAGGTTGACAACACCACGATGAGACACAGTGAGCACAAACAGCTGGGGGACATCCACTTGGGGCGCTGGCCTCAAGCAGATGGGTTTCCTCTGGCAACACTGGGCCTGTTCTCCAGGCAGCAATTCACCGATAGAGGGCGCTAAGGGGCTGGGGGATTCTAGCAGCTTCCAAAATGTGGCTGTTCTACCCAGGAGGGAGAAGATGCCAACGGGCCACCAAGCTGCTCTGCTCCCTGCCTGGCGGGACAGCCCTCTGCGGTGAGGGCTCTAGGGGTCCAGGGAAGAGTGTTCATGCCCAGGAGTAATTCCAGGAGCTCATTAAAGACAGGTAGTATGGACTGTAATACTATTATTATCCATCATTTATATTATTTTTTTCTTATTATATTTATCTTTTTTTATTAATGTATTTTTGTTAGAGATGTTTCTCCTTCATTTATATTATTAATCATAACCATAATTACATCTTACATTTAAATCATGCTTTTACTCTTTCAAAGTATTTTTCATCTACAGCTTCCCTTGTACAAATAAGAACCTTAAAAAGGAGAAATAGTTGCCCCATTTGACAGACAAAAAGACTGAGGCACAGAGATGATCTAAAGTTAGCAGTTGAATTACTATTCGTTAGAAGCTGAGCTGGGCCTAGATCTCAGTTCTCTAAAGTACTAGCTGGTAAAGTGGTTCTCAGCTTGGACTACACATTAGATTCATGGGGGGAGGATGTTAAAACTCTAGGCTCTCTCCTTCTCCCCTCCCCCACCTCAAACCATTTAACTCAGAACCACTGGTGGTGGGGCCCAGGCAGGCATCAGGATTGTTAAAGTTCCCCACCCTCACTCTCTGTGATTCCCAAGTGCAGTCAAGGTTGAGAATGACCTCATTAGCCTCACCTGAGAGCTCGTTGGAACTGCAGTCTCGGGTCCCACCCCAGACTTGCTGCACCGGAATGTTCATTTTAACACAATCCCTAGGTGATCCCTGGTCACATTAAGTTCTGAGCCCTGGGCTGGCGCATCTAGAAAGGCCCATCAGCCAACCCAGTCTGAGTTAGAGGTGAGAAGGCTATGAGTTAGACGTGAACTTACTCATCATTGCTTAAATTGTAAGGTGCACGGTCACAGCTTGTGAATGGAACAAGCTTCAGTTTTTAACCCCTATGTCAAAGTCCCTGGAAATGGCAGAGGGGAAAGCTTTTCAGGGGTGGGGACAACACCTGTTGAAAGCAGGTACCTGTAGTGCGCATGCCTGCCCCGCCTTCCACGCAGACCCCTCTCTGTCTGCGGATGCATCTCCCTCCCTCCTGGCTGCTCAGCTCCACTCACCGTCTAAAGACTTGGAGGGAGAGACCACAGGGCTCTTTGTCTCCGACTTCACTGGACTCTTTGCTGGAGAAGCAGGTGCTGACTTTATAGGTGAGCCAGGCTCCTCTGCAGTGGTTTCTTTCTCTCCTGAAAAATATACAGGAAACCATTTCAGGATAGAGGTCAAGCAGAGGAGAGATGGACAGAGAGAGAGAGCATTAAAAAAAATTGCTTTCTTCTACTTGGTCCTCATTTCTCCTGGCTGGAGTTAGCTGCTCCCCTAACCTTTTGTTATTTCTGCTACATCCTGGGGGAGGACGGTGGGAGGAGTCCGTTGTATTCTGTTTCCTCCATCAAAGCACATCCATCTATGGAATGTTACCCTGATGCAGACAGCAAGACTGCAGGAGAGTTCCCACCATGATTTGGTGGCATGTAGCTCATTTTTATTTATCGAATTTACATGTTCAGTGCAAACAATGCCTAGGGATAAAAAGCACCATATTTTTCTACCTACTTTTCCAATTGGCACGTGAGAACTCTGAGAAAGCTACTGAGGTTGTTCTAGTGCCTGCTTGGCACCTAGGAAGGTGTCTGACTCTGGGTGGGGGGGCGGGTGGTGGAGGAAGACCCTGCCTGAGGGAATGAAAGCCTAGCTTGGTGGACAAAACCAAGAGTTGAGCTCTGGGTCTCAGACCCCAAGGGCTCCTGAAGTGAAGAGGAGGGACAGCTCAATTTGGGGGATGGGGAGACACAGAGCGGGCTTCATAGCAGGAGGGCATTTGAGATGGAGCCTGAAGATAGATAACTTTGGGTCAGTCTGGCCCGGAAGGGAAGCCATGCCAGGGAGGAACAAGGGCACGAACAAGGACATACGAACTATCATGCGTGTGAATATCTATCTGGGAGTCAACAGAGAGAGATGGGCTTAACTAAAGGAGTTTGAGGAAGACATAAAGAAGTCAGCTAGTGGAGAGTTGTGATTGCCTTAACAGTTTATACCAGATCTGAAAGATAATTATTGCCACTGTTACAATTCTCTATCACAGCTAACGTTCATCTGGTGTTGACTGACCTATGCCATAGTCTCAGGCACTATTCTAAGCACTACAAGGATCAACTCTTTCTACCCAGCTGAGAGGGTCGCATGAGGTCCTGAAGACACTATGTAACTGTTAGGCTTGGAGCAATGTGGGTCATTATTGTGATTATTAGTATATGCCAATAAGAATATTTTTGGTGATTGGGCAGGCAGGTCAAATTGAGGCTATGACAAGAAGAAAGAGAGAGAAGAAAGGGAGGATGAAAAAAGAAAACAGAGGCTAGATTGAGCCGGGGTGGGAGGGCTGCAGAGGGTTGGGGGTAGGGTGAGGAGGCCTGGGTTCCAGGGCTGCTGCTTGCTCTGCTCTCTCTCTCTGGGCTTCCCCAGGCTCTCCCTTCCACCCTGGAACACCCTAAAGCACTGGGTTCTTTACCTTCGCGTTCTAGTTTCTTTCTCTCCACATCTTTCTTGTATTCCTCCAGCTCCTGGTCAGTGAGTTGGCTGAAGGGGTTGGGCATCGTCTCCTCTGACTCATCTTTGGAGTCCTCGTCGCCCTTGGCCATCAGCTGGCTCTCTGTAGACTGAAAGTTAACCACAGAGTGTGTGTCGCTCTCTGAACGCCGGGGTTGGGGCCCAGGCCCGAGCTTCCTTTCAGACTCATGTGGCTGCCAGTGGTCTTGCTAGGGACAGCGTGGCATGCAGCTCCTTGGAAACAGCACAGGGCCTCAGGGTAGTGCTTGTTCACTCCTCCCTATGGCTACCTCTCCCCCAGACCCAGATTCTTTGTAATTGCCTAGATGAATGCAGGGGATCCACCCTGTGCCCCAGAAATAAATTCAAAGGATGCTCCCAAGCAGAAGGAAGACACGCCTTTATTGCAATCGTTCCTGTGGACGCTTGCAAGCCATCCCTATGCAAATACAGTCAGCGGCCCAAAGCCAGTCAGCCAAAACCCAGCAAGCCAAGCTTGGCTCAACCAGCTTCATGCCCGCTGTTCCCCACCATGCCCCACCCCACCCACCAAGCAGCACAAGCTACAGCACACAGCAGAACAACACACGGTGGCTTCAGCGTTCTCAGTCCAAACTGTTAGTCCTGTTTTGCACACAGTCATAAATTACAAGGGAGCCAAGGTCCTGAATCTCGGATCTTCGACCACCTGTACTGCAGGTCCCTGTGGGGACGGTGCCAAGATCACTGTTTCAGCACCTCTGTGGAGCCCCTTGCTCTGGGGAGCTCACCAGCTGGGTAAGCTTGTGGAAACACCAGGAGTCTTTAACCCCTCTAGCTCGAGACAGGGACTCAAGTTCAGATGCCACAGTCCTTTTTCCTAGTCCATCTTCCTCACCTTGGCCTTTGTGGGTAGTGCTCTGGAGCTGAGGAGAAGCCAAAGGAAGTAAAGCGGGGGGAGGTGAGCCCTGAGCTGCTGGCCCACACCGCGCACCCCAGGCCATCCTTCCTAGGGCTCCTTCCAAACGAGGGCAGCACTGGGCCCATTTGAAGGAATCATGGGGTTCAAAAGAGAGTCCAAGACCAGGATTCCAAGAAGAGGGACTCCAAGGAGAGCATTTGGTATAAATGGCAGTTTTTAACAATTTTGCTCATTGTCTTAAACTCTCACCCCCCACCCCCCTTAATGCGGTATTTCTAGCCTCGATCCCGTGGCACATCTGGGGTTCCTCATCTTGGCTGAGTTGAGGTGGGGTGGAGGTGGGTGCAGTGACATGACCTTCACACTTCTCCTGCCAATGGACACCCACCTTGCAGGCTGCAGCCTGATTGGAAACTACTGCATCGCCTGTCTGCTCAGCAGACAGGAATGGGTCCTGCATTTCCCCCTTCCTTACTGCCGAGGAAGATGCCACGCCACAGCGAGTTTGCAACGAGCAGCAATTATTTCCAACGTGAGCCAGAATTCTGACCTTCACGCCTTTTGCGAAGCACTAGACAAACACTGTTCTATCTCAAGCATGGAAACAATGACTTGATGCTTTCTAACTATTTGGGTTTGTGCGGACAACTACCTGCCCCCTCCCTCAGTAGGGGCGCTGGTCCTTATATACATGCTTTCCCTCTGAGAGCACATGAGCATCGTCCCCAAGCTACAACCTCGTGATGCCATAACACGCAGAGGCCAGAAATGCTCAGGGCAGGCAGGTCTGGAGCAGCTGGGAGCTGCCAGCACATTTCTGTGATCCCCACTTTGCAAGATGCTAATGGAGGGCAGAGGGGAGTCCCATGGGGGAAGCATGGAAGTCGGCATCACTCCCATGGCGGGCTGGGCAGTTGCTGCCCCACCCAGTGCCCACAGGGGGTGATCAGACACTGTCCCTGGTCCTCATGGCATCCGTTTTGCAGCAAAAGCACCAGCACCCGAGATCACAGGGACAGTGGGCATGAGGACTCAGGGGTCCTGCTGCCCAGCCCCAGGCACTGAAGACCCGGAAGGCAAACTTGTTTCCCCTCCAGACAGGGGCCGCCTCTGCTGTACCGGGCTTCGGCTCTTCTCAGCGATGACGCTCGCCAGCAGCTGGGACTGGGGCCCTGCCGACTTCACGTCTTGCCGGTTTTGTTCTCGAATCTGTGTGGAAAGGGAGGGGGAGAGTAAGCTGGGTGTGCAGTGTCAGGCGTGGGTTTGGGAGGGGCATTCCCAGGGTCCTCCAGCAGCGTGGGGGCCCGTCTCCTCCATCTCTAACAGCCCCCACGTCTGGTTCAGACTGAATGAGCAGTTTACGTACAACACCAGAGTCTCACTGACTCGGAGAAGGTAACTGTAGAAGGTGAAGAGTAAAAGGAGGCACAGCCCATCCTCGAGGGAGATTCTCACATTTTAATCTTCCTTTGAAGCCCCTGAGGGATTTGTTTACAATACAGATTCCTGGGCCACCCCACGCCTCCTGACTCGGAATCTGTGTGTGTGGGGGGGGCCCAGGAATGCAGAGGGCCCTCGGACCACACACTGAAACACAGTTCTGTGAGCGTATCTGACCTACTAGAGGTGGTCGCCTGCAACTTAGGTTTTTAAAGTGACATTGGAAATGTAAGGGAATTGTAAAACAAAGGTGGGGAAATAAATATAAAAAATTTTGAGATCTTGGCCAAAAGGATAATAGCACAAATAGTATAAAATTCATAAAAACTCAATTTGCAGGCAGGTCTCTTGGACACAGCTAATGCCTAAAGCAAGCACCTCTCCTGTAAGAGGGTCCCACAGGACCACACAGGTACAGCACTCAGGACCGTGCCTGGAACAGAGCAAACAAATAAGTTTCTTTCCCATGGGGGGCACCAGGGGTGTTGGTAAGTCAGGTGCATCCTGACCCCGCCCCACCCCCCACTCTTGAGGGAAGAGAGATGGCCAGACAACTAGCTACCACCCTACCTTGTTCCGCATGTCCAGCACTTCTTGGGGGTCGGTGTAGAGAGGCACAAATTGGTTTGGGTTTTCGATCCGTATCGGCATTCCACTGCTGGATTTCTCCACCTCGTCAGCCTTCATCCACTGAACACACACAAGGCCGGGTGGGTAAGGCAAAAGAATAAGGCCCAGGCGTCCTCCCCGTGGCCTGCCCCATGCGATCTGGGCCCTCCGGCCCTCATAGAAGGTCAGCAAGCTACCATACAGGTCTCTCCCCTCTGTGACGTCTGTCCCCCAGGGCAGCATGGGCCACACATGACCCAGCTGCCAAAGAAGGCCCCAGGTAAATAGCCATAAAGAACACAAGAGGAGGGGTCATGCCCTGGCTGGTTTGGCTCAGCGGTTAGAGTGTCAGCCTGCGGACCAGAGAGTCCCGGGTTCGGTTCCCGCTAAGGGTTGCAGTTTGTCCAACTGGGGTCGTGTGGGTGGCAACCACTCGACGTGTCTCTCTCGCATTGATGTTTCTCTTTCTCTCTCCTCCCTCTCTCCCTCCCGCTCTATCTGAAGATGAATGCAAAAATGTCCTCAGGTGAAGATAAAATAAAAAAATAAAAAGAGTAGGGGTCAGAACCTGGGTAACCAGCGTTCACAGACAGGCAGCCACTTGAGCTTAAGTATTAGATGACTCCATGTTAACTTGCAAGGCTTCATTTTTTTTTTCCTTATGAAGAGCTCTTCTATTTGGCTGCCAGCTACTTTAATGTTAATGAAAATGAAATTGAGAGGCAGGGTGTGTATGTGGTGGGGAGGACAGCGTAATAGAAATGAGTGTCCCACTCCCCTCCTGGGTTTGCATCAGATGTTCAAATGTTGGGCACCCATCCTTGAACTTCCCAGAATTCCCTTCTGGATGTGGGAGCAAAATCAAAAAGCAATTGCTCCCCGCTTTCATGCTGTTGGGGTGACCTGGTCCAGCCATCCTCTGGACCCAAAAACTCAGTGCAGAGGTGCAAGAAACAGGTGATCAGAGGCTCCATGGGGACGGACACTGCTCCCAGATGCCCGATAGGAAGCCCTAAGGGGGGCTTGTACTAACACACGCCCGGGGAGACTTGCTCTGTTCCCCTGTGTTAAAGCTGCTAACCCATAAACATTACCAGGCGCTCCCCCCCCCCCCGGCTCCCCCAGCAGGAGCCCCCTCTGCCCGCCTTACTGTGGTCTTGGGCCGGGGGCTGCCCGTGCTCCTCTGGACCTCGTCAGCCACGCTGACGCGCAGGTAGGTGTTGGGCGTGTTGAGCCAGCGGGTCTTTTCCTTTTGCTGCTTCTGGGCGTGCTGCCGCAGGGCGGGCACCGGGGTGCCCTCCTCCTCGAACACGAAGGCTGTGACAGTGGCCGGAATCTCCACCTCGCTTTTGTGTTTGGTTTTCTCTTGAACAAAGGGGTAGCGGTAGGTGTAGCCTGTTCTGTAGCCCTAATGAGGACAAAAAGAGAACCACTTAACGTGGGGAAGAGTGAGTGCCTGCTGGAGGCATTAGCTGTGTCTCAGAGACCTGCCCACAAATGCAGTTTTTATGAATTTTATGCTATTTGTGCTATCATCCTTTTGGCCAAGATTTCAAAAAATGTTATATTTATTTCCCCACCTTTGCTTTATAGTTCACGTCTATCGAATGACTGGGCTTAAATCCAAATCTCCACAGTACAACCTAGACCTTGCTGCGTCTCCGGTGTGTCTCGGCACTGTTCCTGTCTCGGGGCCCCAACCCCTCCCTCCCTCCACCCCAAAGAGCCGTCTGATCAGAGCGGAGAAAATCCCTGGAACTTTGTGAACGAGACAGACAGAGCTCCTTACCTAAAAAGGGCCCCTACCAGGTGTCTGGAACCCCGTGGGAGCTTTACAAACGGTGACGCGGGCCCTCCCAGACCTGCCCCTTTCACTGGATGGTGGTGCGGTCTGGGCTACATGGCCTTTAAGGTTTCCCAGCTGATTCTAACAGTCAGCCCTCCCCTCCTCCACTCTAAGGCTTAACTATTTCCCTCTTAGATCCCCGAAATCTGACTCAAGAGCACTCCTGACTTCTAAGCGAGACCATGTCCCACAAAGGCGGACCTGAGTGTCGCTCGGTGAGAAGGAACACCTGGACTCTCGGCAGCTGATGGAACAGTTCTGAGCTCTGCCTGTCTTCTCTAACTCTGTTTTGCTCTTTTTGGGGTTACAGAAAAATGGGATGTTTTAAATTACATTCAATGGCCACGGAATCTCTTCCTTTGTAAATTGTTTGTATTCTCGGTTCATTTTTCTGCTGAGATGTTTTCCTTTTTCACATTGATTTGTAATATCGCTTTACAGTATGCTGACTGTCACAGGTGTTGCAAATATTTACCCCCATAGTGCGTCTTTCAGCTTTGCTTATGGTGGGGGGAGTGGTTTAGAAAAGTGCAAATTTTGCATTTTAATGTAATCATGGCTGTCAATATTTGCCATCATGATTTCAGACTTTCCCGCCATGCTTCACAAGGTCTGCCCAGCACGAGAGCATCACAAATATTAATCTATGGTTTTAATACCTGTGTGAGTTTTTTTTTTTTTTATGTTTTAATTTTTGATAAATCGGGAATTTATCCTGTTGAAAGGAGTGTGGTAGCAATCCACCTGTTTTATTCTCCAGGTGGTAGTCGTCTCTCTCTTTCCCGCTGCTTTGTGAGATGCCGGTGTGCCCTGTGCTGATTCTCATCTGTTTGGGCTCTACGTCTGGATTCTTGGAGCTGTCGCACCGATTTGCCTGGCCATTCTGTACTACCGCTCCTCCGTTTAGTTCCTCAGGCTTTATCATGCTGTACCGCGTGGTGGCACAAGTATCCCTAACTACTTTTCTTTTTTATACGATTTTCCTAGCCATTCTGAATTTCACCTGGAAGAACATTTTGCTAAGTCCTTACACCTTCCCCTGTTTTTAAAGGAATTGCGTTGAGTTTATTGATTCATTTGGAAAAGTGACCTCTTAACCCTATGGAAGCTTTCTAATCAAAAATAAATTCTAGCTCTTCACTGATTTCAGGTTTTCTCTGATGTCAATTGGCTAAGCCTTATGGCTTTCTTTAGATGGGTTCTGCTTAACGTTTTATGATTTTGTTGCACGTGCAAACAGGATTATTTTCTCCCATTATTATATTTTCAAATATATTATATGTTAAGATACAAAAAAACTACTAATTTTGTATATATTTTCATAAGTGAAAACGCACTCATTCTTTCTTTTTTTTTTTCAGTTGACTCTTTTGCACCTCACGGGCATGTAACCATACTATCTACAAAGAATAGTAATTTTGTTTCCTTTGCAAAATGTATACCTCTTATTTTTATGCCTTACTGCTTTGAATTGAGTTCCAGTATTATTCCAGAACAATATTAAATAACAGTGCTGAGAGCAGGAATCATTCTTTTGTTTCAAAATTGAATAGATCTCTTCTTGGCCTTTTGACTAAGATCAAATGTAAAATTTAATGGAAATACTTCTAGTGTTTTATCATGATATTGGCTCATGTTTTGAAAAAAAAATTTTTAATCATGTTAAATAAGTGTCCTCCTGTCCTATTTCAGTTATTTTTATAAACCAGTACTAAATTTTTATCAACTGCCTTTTGATATTTATTAAAATGATCAAAAGGTGTTTATCCTTAGACTCAGTAATCTCATGAAATGTAAAAGATGTATAATATTAAAATATCTTTGAACACTAGGAATGAACGCTCACTTGGTTACTGTGGATTATTATTCTAATATTATGCTGGATACTATTTGCTAGTTTTCATGTGGCATTTTTCAACTTGAAGTAAGGTTGGTCTGACTGTTATCATTGTTATGGTTTGGTGTCCCTTCTTTTTAAAAAAAATTTTTTTCTTTATTGATTTTAGAGAGAGAGGAAGAGAGAGATAGAAACATTGATGAGCGAGAACATCAACTGGCCGCCTCCTGCATGCCCCCCACTGGGGATCAGGCCCACAACCTGGGCATGTGCCCTGACTGGGAATTGAACCAGTGACCTTTTGGTGCATGGGTTGATGCTCAACCACTGAGCCACACCGGCCAGGTGGTATCCTTTCTTCTTCTCTGAAACAGTATAAGTAGCATAAGAATTGTCTGTTTCTTAAAGATTTGAAAAAATTTCCTGTGTAAAACCCTCCGGTTCTGGTGCTTTATTTAGGCACATACTGTTCAGCACACACATGCTGATGGGAAGTGTATTTTCATTGTGGATTGTACCTTTCATTATTATAAAGGGACTCTCGTGGTCAGCCTGGTAATAAGGTGGAGATGATTAGAAGGTTCTAAAGGCAAAGATGAAAGTATTAATGACTACAATGACCTAGACACAATAAAGAGGGTCCGAGATCGTAGCAGTGAGGAGGGGAAAATGAGTCAAATATAGAAATGTTACAAAGACAGGTCTCATCTTTCACCACTCTGAGCAACCTAAGTCAGAGTCTCTTCCTGCAATTAGCTCCTCATGGTATACGCTTTCCTCTTGTTCTTGAATTATCTTCTATTTACATACCACGTCATCAACTGAATTGTTAGTTTCTAGAAGAAGGAAGAATGTCTTAAAATTATTTTGTATCCTTTAAATCCCAGTGAACTCCTGTAGTGACTGATTCATTCAATCACAACAATAGGATATTGCTATGGTGCAGCTCACCAGGAACAAGGAAATGTGTGGTATTATGTGTTTTCTGCATTAAAGTCATGGGATAAGAAAGGCAGGACTAACTACAAAAGAGTGAACTAAGTCACATAGTAAGAGGGGCTCTGTGGTTCTGACTTTGACTGAATTACTACTTCTCTTACCAACCAGGGTCTTCTTGCCCTTCTCCAAAGAGCACTCTGCAGGTAAGATAACACCCACGGCCCTGAGAAGGGGTGGCAAAGGCCATCTCAACTACTGTTACAATGACCACAAATGCTAAGTCAGGTTGCCAATCAATGAGGCTTTATCACTGTAACCGTGATGTTGGCAATTCTGATGCCTACCTAACACCTCGTACTGACTGATCCTGGGGCTAAGCCTTAACAGACTGGCCTCAAGGACAGTGGCGGGAGACTCACCAGGTTGTCCAGCATCCTCATGAGGGCCTCGAACTCGTGTTCCCCCAGCCGGCTCTTCTGTATGGGCCCGAAGGTGCTCCCTGCCCACTGCACGGAGCCCACCTCGTGGGGTCGGTGCTTCTCCTGCTCCAGGAGGATGAGGTTCTCCACTCCCCCAGCGCTGGACAGAGCGGACACCTAGGCAAAGAGCAGAGAGCCCTCAACTCGTGTGTGCACACGTGTGTGTGTACATACACACACGTGTGCACTTATCTAAGCTCATGTGCGTAACGAGAGTGGGGATGAGGGGAGATTAGAAACAGAAATGGGCTAGAAAAACAAGCTGCATTCGGCCTTTTCCTCCCGGGAGAAAAGACACCCCAAGTTTATTGGGCATGCACGCATTCCAGGGAAAGAGCTATTAGCAATTCCTTTCTTAATGTCCCTTCTTAGAGACCATAGAGGACATGGTAAGTGTTAAACCTTGAGACTAAAACAATCCAGGGAACTGACAGTGACCTGGGTTACCCACTTCCAATTGTGATTGTTTCTGGGGGAGGTGGGAGCGTGGGCCTGAAAGGCTCCTCAGGGGACTAAGTCTTGTCTGTAACATTTTATTTCTTTAAGAGAAAAGGATCTGAAGTGAAAAGGCTGTTAATATTTGTTAGATCTGAGTGGTGGGTAGCCGGTATATACTATTATATTATTCTCTGCATTTTTCTGTGTGTTGGAAATATCTCCCATTTTAAAGAAAAGTCACTTGAGAGAACCAGGCTGGCTTCTAGGCCACGAAATATGAGTGCAGCCAGATGGGCTGAACTAACAGGTCGAAGGAAGAATGCATCTTCCAAGGTGGGCTCAGCCGGTCGAGGAACCCCAGCAGAGACAGAGGAAATGCTGACGGTGCACACCCAGGCACTGTGTAGGGACAGGCGGCTTTCACCAATGGACTTGGACGGACTGTCCCACTGTCAAGGCTCCTGGGGAGGGGATGATACAGGTGGCCGCAGGCAACAGGCTGAGGATCAGGGCAAGAGGCGTGTGTCTACAGCAGGCGATTTTAGAATGATCCTTAAAACATTCATCGATCTAAGTTCCTTCTGTTCTTTTTTTTTTTAAATTTTATTCTATTGTTGACAGTATTACAGGTGTCTCCTGTTTTCTCCCTTTCTGCCCTTCTGCCCCCCTGCCCCCTCCCCAGGCCTTCCCCATGCTATTGTCTGTGTCCAGGGATTATGTATACAGGCATATATTCCATGCTCATCTAATAGTACACTCTATTTACTCCTCATATCTGCCACTCGATATACCTGGTTATGATCTGGCTTCCTGGGCAAGTTCAACTACAGAAAGTAGTTGAGCCAGGAGTTTCACGCATCATTCTATTTACTATGTGACACTCCACGTAAGCCTGCTTATTACAGGGGAACGGCTCCTCCTATATGTCTGCAGAGTTGCAGTTTTTGTGACAGTTGTTTTTTTACTGAAAATGAAAGGATATCCTTTAGCTTGCTGACGAACACAGGTCTATGATCCCATGAGGATCCGGACACGCCCTGGAGTGTGTTAAATTCACCAGCATAACAAATGGCCCCTATGAGACTTCTTGGAGGTCAGCCAGGCCACCTTCCCAAGGAGACCCCATCACCCTGTAGAGAGGAGGAAGCTAGGACACTAATTTTCCACGCCCTTTTTATCCAAGACTTGTGTCCGGTGGAAGGCTCTATTTTTACCCCAGGCAAAGACAGAGACCTTGGAGATCATTTATTCCATCCTCCCACCCACAGTAAGAGCCCTTGTCTGGCTCCCTAGGGGGTGGTCAGCTCCAGGGGGGGGAGGCAGCCTACTGCACTGCTGTCCACGTGTTAGAGGGTCACAGTGAGTTGACACAGATCACAGTGAGTTGAAACCTACTGGTCCCCGTTCTGCACTCTGCTGCCGTGTTTGCTCATTCTGCAGTCCCTCACACCCAGCACTGGGGCTCAGGCACCCTCAGACGTAGTGAATTCTACCTGGCTGATCAATTTACCTAACTCCTCCTGGACCCCATTCTGCCCAGACAGGACTTCAGCCTGGGACCTGAAACCCTGACTTGAAATGCCAGCTCCCTGAAGAGAGGTCCTGTCAGCTGACCTTTCCCACCAACTCTTACTGCCCAGGGGCAGTGCAATGCGGTGTAGTGTCTAAGAACACAGACTCGGGCACAAGCTGCCTGGGTTTGAATCCTGCCTCTGCCACTTACTTACTGTGTAACGTTGGGCAGTGATTTACTCTCTGAGCCTCAGTTTTCTCATCTGTAAAATGAAAACAGTGCTACCTACCTCATGAGGGTTATTGAAGGCAATATCTGTAAAGCACTTAGGATGGTGCCTGGTGCCTATGGAATGCCATATAAGTATTTATGAAAAATAAATTATGAGGTTTTACCATGGAAAGTTGAGAAGCAATATCCCCTGAGTACTTGTCATTCACTGAGGAAAAGAGAACTGCCCACACCGTCCTCCTCCTGCCTCCCTCTTCCTCTATTGGTTTCCATGGTGATGGGTAGCAGATGGAGAACTGCCTAAGCTTCTTCCCATCTGCCTGTAAGCAGAGCAGGGAGCTGCTTCTCTCAGCTGGGGATGACCCAGATTCCTGGAACCCCAAACCGATGGGGAGCAAAGAGAACACTGTCCCAAGAGAACAAAATAGGCTCTTCGTCTCGAGCCACTAAAATGACCACAATCACATTTGCTTGTTTGCCAAAGTCACCGAGGGAGAAAACTACACCCACGATGGAGAGAATGTCAGTGCTGGCCATTCAGCCAGAAATGAGCCAACAGCATCTGCGAGCTGCCGGAACCCGCCAGGGTCCTCCACGCCTCGGACCTCTGGTCTAACCTTGCCGGCTTCCTTCCACACCTTCCAGCTCCGTGGCTCCCTCCAGCAGCCTCCCGGCTCCACCAGCTGAAAGAAGCCACCGGAGCTTTTCTGGGGTTGTGTGCCTTCATCATGATGTATTTTAACAAGGTCACGTCACACCAGTCTTGCCTGAAAAGCAAGTGACAGCTGGCAGAGCCAAGAGAAGCAGCTGGCGGGCGGTCAGCGCGGCCCTTCGGTCGCCGGGTGTGCTGGATGGCCATCCCGCCTCGTTGCGTTGCACAGTGCCCGTTTGCGGGGGCCTGGAGCCTGGGAGAGACACTCACCGTGGGGGCACACGGGCCTCTCTCGCCACTCATTCTTAGGGCTGTGCTGTCTTTGCAAAGAGATGAGACCTGTTTCTCATGGGAGTCTCTTCTTCAGAAGGAGGATAGGGCCCTGGCCGGTTTGGCTCAGCGGTTAGAGCATCGGCCGGCAGAGCAGAGAGTCCCGGGTTCGGTTCCCGCTAAGGGCACGTACCTCGGTTGCGGTTTGTCCCTGGCCCTGGTTGGGGTTGTGTGGGTGGCAACCAGTCGATGTGCCTCTCTCTTGTCGATGTTTTTCTCTCTCTCTTCCTCCCTCTCTCCTTCCTGCTCTATTTAAAGATAAATGCAAAAATGTCCTTGGGTGAGGATAAAAAAAAAAAAAGAAGGAAGATAGGGAACTCTTAAAGAGCTCGGATGTGGGGTAGGGAAAGTGGGCATATCAGAGGCTCTGCCAGGTTCCCGCACCAGTCAGGGGCCAGAGCTCAGGGCTGGCGTCGCTGGTGAGGGGGCAGGGAGGCCACCACACCAGAAAGGCACCGCTTTGGTCCTGTTCCACCGTCTCCTGTTCTGACTGTTGTTTTGTTTGTTGTTGTTGTTGTTGGAGTGGGGTAGGGGGATAGTCTCACACCATTTCCTCTAACACCTCTTCATCACTGTCTTAACAACTATCCTCTCAACGCATGCCTTTAAAAACCACTGAGGAAGGAACCACTTGCAAAGCCTTCACTAGCGACACTTCTGGAATAATCCACTTCCCTGTAACTCACAAGAGAAAGGCAGGCTTCTTCCCAGGCGCTGCTCTGCCCAGACCAGCCAGCAGAGGGCAGACGGAACACCCAAAGAGCCCTGCAGAGAGCTGACTCATCCCGAGCAGCAAGACTCCCCTTCTGCCCACTGAGTCCCCAAAATGGCATCAGCAACCCCTCTCCTTTGTCGGAAAGGCTGTCCTCACAAGGACTCTCCAGGCCCCACTTCTGCAGCTGAGGAAACAGAGGGCAAGTCCCCGACCCAAGGGCACACGAACCAGCGCTGGAGAGGAGGGAGCCCAGCAGCTGGGCAGGCCCCTTGCGCACCCCTCACATCTTGCCACCCTGAAAGGAGTGTGTGCAAGCTTGTCCAACACCACCGGCCTGAGAAAGCGATAGGGCTTGTATGTTCTCCTATTGCTTCTTCACCAGCTCCTCTAGGGGTCCCATCACCACTAATGCTCCCCACCCTCCCTCCACCCCATCTCTCACTGGTTAGGAGAACTTCATGATGGGCTCCCTGAACGTCACCTTGGGGGGTCCCTGGTGTTTAGTTTGTCCTATCAACACTCCACCTTGACCCACTTCTCTTTCTGGGTTTGACCATGTGCATGGTCTTTGCAAATTACCCCCTTGGAAGGAAGGAAGGAAGGAAGGAAGGAAGGAAGGAAGGAAGGAAGGAAGGAAAGAAGGGAGGAAGGAAGGAAGGAAGGAAGGAAGGAAGGAAGGAAGGAAGGAAGGAAGGAAGGAAAGAAGGAAGGAAGGAAGGAAGGAAACCTACATGTGTGGTGTCTGTTGGGCATAGCCAGATGTAACAGGTCTACCCCAGGCTACATGAGCATGGTAAGACCTTCTACCTGTCCTATTATGGTTTCCACTGCTGTCCAGTTGATGAGCACAGACAGCTTCCCATCTGGACACTGACCTCCAAAAGGTGGGTGTTGGTTATTAGACGATGGTGATAGATACTTTAAAGCTACAAAACTGCTTCTAAGTGTGAAACTTTAGACAAGTAAAGCAGAGAAATAAGGCTAGGCTTTTAGATGACTAGACTTCCTTGAATCACAGCTAAGGGGAGGGGCTTTGCCCGAGGGTCACTGTGCGAGCCACTCCCCAGAGTCCCCAGAGGAACGCGCTCACCTGTATCTCACATGCCGCCTGCAGGTGGAAGATCTTATAAAACGCCTCCTCCACGGTGTCACCTAGAGCAACCACGCCATGGTTTCTTAGCACCAGGATCTGCAGGGGAGCAAACGGCCAATGGAAACCTTAAGCCTTCTGAACTTGAGCTAAGAGGGAGACATTTTCATTTCATTCAGATCAATTTCCACATCCAATCCCAGAGCATCACCCCCAACTCCTTGTTCCTTCTCTACACAAACGCCCCAGTATGCCCCACGTGTAAAATCATGTGTGATTTTAACCCTAAGCCATCACCCTAAGAAATAGAAGAGTTTTTAAAAAAAATACTGAGACGAAATGGTTTGGTGGATTTCTTTGGGCAATGCCTGGCTTTTTAGGCCTTGGAGAGCTTAGAAGTCTAAAAAACGAGTGTTTGAGTTAAAGTACATGAAATCGTTTGATGTCCAACATGAGGCTCCAACCTCAGAAGCAACTTCTTACCCCTGTGAGTTAGTCAACCTGGGTTCAAAACCCGAGGTGGCGGCCCTCTAAGAGGTGGCTCTGGGGAAACAGGTAGGGGACCCGAGTGCCTGATGGCAGGCCACGTGACCTCTCTGGGCATGGGCTTTCCTCTCCATAAACATTCTCTCCGTAAACTTCCACTCCATAAACTCAGTGAGGCCCGGCAGCTCGAAGATCCTACTATGAATGAGGCCACAGTGACCTTCTAATCTAACTCACTGTTTTTACAGTCGAGGAAATAAAAGCCTAAAGAAATTGGAAGTTTCCCAGCTATCTAGGGGCAGATGGGAACTACAACCCAGGTGTTCTCCGTGTTGGTGCAGTGTTTCTGACTCAGCCAGGGGCAGGCAGATAAAAGGAGGGAAAACCCAGAAATAAATTTATCCCAAGAGCTTGACTCCCCAAGGTCCAGGTGCCAAACTTTCTTAGTTGGTTTATCCTCGAGATCTCTCTGAAACTGGCTGATGCCCCCCGGGAGCTGGGCTGTGGATCCAGATATCGGCTCTGTCCCTGCAGACCTGGGCTGAGGCCTGATTATCACATCCTCTCTTGCTGAAAACAGTGGAGGTTTTTCCGCTCAAGTGCCAGAGAAATGGAAAGAGACGATGACTCTGGCCCACAAAAGATTTTGCTGAGAACAATGCCCCATCTTTCAAACTCCTGTAGCCGTTCACAGAGGTGAACATCTCATCCCTCCCCGGGCACTGCTCATGCGGCTTTAGACTGTCAGGAGAGAGCGGCAGGGATCTCTCCTGTGTCAGAGACCAGAAGACAGGGGCTGTCAGATGGCAGCAGGCATCCATCAACCCAGGTTCAGCTCCTAAACTTCCTGTACTCCGCTGACCACCCCCACTTGTGTACTGTTATAAAATAGGTCTTTTGACTTTAACCAAACAATAATGAGATTCTGTTTTTCTCTACCAAGTTAGAAAAAAAAATGATAACACTCAAGTTGGGGAGACCGCAGAGGATTCTCATATACTAGACACTGTGGGCGGAGAGAACAATTTGGCCAATGTGATATAAGAATTTTAAAATGTGCACCCATAGAAATTCACCCTACGGAAATCATCTCAAGCATATACAAAGATTTGGCGGAAAGGATTTTCATATCAATGTTGTTTATATCAAGAGAACATTTGGGGAGAAAACCTTCCAATGTCCAATCATAAAGGACTTTCAGGTAAATGGTGGCACAATTATTCACACAATGAGATGTAATTCAATCATGTACAATAGTGATGCAGAAAATATTTAATAATATATGAAGGTGTTTACTGTATGTTGCTAAGGGGGACAAGGAGAATATATTTTATGATCCTAGTTTTGTGAATATGTCTGGGGTATGTACCAAAATCTCAGGGTAGTGCAAAAGAGAGAATTTTATTTCATGTTTTATGCACAATTTCTAAATGAACCTGTGTCACTTGTAATGTCGGCTTTGACAATCCCACCCTGAACATCTTCCCAGAAGAGCGGGGCAAACCTTGCAGGTGGGTCCAAGGCACTTCTGCAGGTTGATCCGATCCGCTTCCTGCTCCATTTCACCATTGAAGTCGTAATAGGCCATGTCCCCCACCAGCAGGGCGTTGTGGGAGACGGGCAGGAGGCCCCACTTCATGGCTGACACCTGCAGTGAGACGACGGCATGGTTAGCCCCTGGAGCTGCCCCAGCACCATTCCTCAGAGTGGCCCAGTCAGGCTCTGCTCTGGGGATGGTGTGGGGACCCTCTGACTCTCCTCCACCTGGCTGGGGCCCGGCTCTCTGGCTGCTTCGCTAATGTCGCTCCATCGTTTTTCACAGCAGCTGTGTCAATGCATCACCTTCCCAAACTGCTGGAAAGAATGCACTCGAGAGAGCTGTCGCAGCTGCCCCCCTGCTTGGCTCTTGTCCTAGGGCTCTGGGAGACGGGGGAGGTGGAGTTGGCTGCAGGCTGGGGTCCCCTGCAGTGGGCTGGTGGAGACCTCAGCCTTGAGGTCAGTGCAGAAACAGCCACGACGCCTCACTCGCAGGGAGGCCCACTGTGAAGCGGCATTTTACTAGCAATGGGCGGTAAGGGTGCTGGGGAGCAGGGGGAACACCTGCTGTAACCCCTGCCCCACCCTCGCCTTTTATTAAGAGCGGGGACAGGTTTAGAAGAGCCTCTTGGCCTCCTTCACTCATTTTGCCCCAGAAATAAGCCCAGGCTCTACACACTTGGCACAAAGGCACCACCCAGTCTCGGTCCAAATTCTGGAAAGTCTCAGTGCTCGTAATGATTGTGCTTTGCTGAGAAAACCACAGGCCAGTGACAAGTCTGCGCTGTCCCTGTGGGTGTGTGGCCTGGGGGGTGGATAGGATGGGGTAAAGTTTGAGACAACTAGAACTGGTTGTCTGCTGTCTTTTCCAGTGACGTCCCAGTGTCTTAGGCACACATGGAGAAATTCAGAGGCCCTGAGGGGACAACCTGCTCCTTGGGGGTCTTTGCTCGACTCTCTCCCCATTTTCCTTGCCCCCAGCCCCAGATCTCAGCCCATCTGGGCTACGAGAAGTGGGCAAGTCCAGGTTCCCAACATTTTATCTTCTATCAAGATCTCTCCCCATCAGAGCCTGGGCTGGGGAAAGGGAGGTGGGCAGGCACCAGCCTTCAGTCCAATAGGACAGCCCTGAGTAGACAGACTGAAGAGGTGCCATCACCTGGGTACATGGTGCCAGTCTGTGTATGTGGCAGATTAGGGGGTGCAGCAGGGCAGACATTACACATTTTTATCTTCTCTCCCCAAACCAAGACTTCTGTAGTTAGAAAAGTGGGGAGGAGCCCAGCCAGTGTAGCTCAGTGGTTCAGCGCCGACCCATGCACCAAGAGGTCACCAGTTCGATTCCTGGTCAGGGCACATGCCCAGGTTGTGGGCCAAATCCCCAGTGGGGGGCATGCAGGAGGCGGCCAGTCGATGTTCTCTTTCATCGATGTTTCTATCTCTCTCTCTCTCTCTAAAATCAATAAAGAAAAAAATTAAAAAAAAATTAAATTGGGGAGGATTAGGGTCCCCACATGGGGTTTTCCCTCTCCTCACTTTGGCGTGAGTTCCAGGAAATCTGTTTCAATGATGAGACTGTTACTAGTTTGGGGGTCATGTGTCTTTCCTCGGGGGCACCTCAGAGAGGCAGGCAATGTGGGTCTGCTGCGGGCCCCGGGCAGTGGCATGCTGGCGGAGGGCCTACACTCACCGCGGCCGTGGCCGGCGTGTGCAGGTGGATGATGCAGCGCACGTCGGGTCTGGCTGCGTAGACGGCCGAGTGCAGGCAGAAGCCCGTGGTGTCCACTGGGAAGCAGCTGCTGCCCTTCTCCACCACCTCTCCCAGGATATTCACCTTGATCTGAGCGGGGAAGAAGACAGACTTACGGCCACAGGACAAGCAGAGGCCCCTCACCCATTGCCCCAGAAGTGGGCCAGCACACGGCTACCCACTGGTATTCATTCATTCGCCACACCTGAGCAATGGCTGTGCTTGGTACTGGGGGAGAAAGAGACCCAGCTCCCGTCCTCAGTGAGTGCCCAGGCTAACGGGGGGCACAGGGATTATAATGCTGCATGAAAAATGCTACGGCGGAGTTTGTCAGACTTTGCTGTGCATCAGAACCACCTGGAGACCCTGTCCAAATGCAGGGTCAGCAGGCCAAGAAGGGGACTGAGAGCCTGCCTTTAAGAAGCCCCCAGTGACTCGCAGGCTGCTGGGCCGCAGACCACACTCTGCGCAGCAAGGTCTGGACCAGAGTCATCCATCAAACTCTCTAAAAGCAGATGGGAGGAGTCTTTGCTCCTGGTGAAATGGGGATCAGAGATGCCTTCCCAGGAGAGTAATAGCTCAGCTGTGCCCTTTCCTTTTTGTTGTTTACTTTTTCTTTTTAAATTTTTTTAAAATTTTATTGAATTGATTGGGGTGACATTGCTTAATAAAATTACATGTGTTTCAGGTATACAATTATATAATACATCATCTGTATATTGTATTTGTGTTCATCACCCCGAGACAAGTCTCCTTCCATTACCATCACCTTTTCTTTTTTTTATTCACTTTTTCTTCTATATATTTTTAAAAATCACATACAAAGGTAAAGAGAATAGTATAATAAATGCTTATTTACCAATCACCCAAAAGCTAGGTCTTAACGGGCAAGTAGAAAGTAGTCACCGGTTTTATAATCTGCTTCTGACTCTGAGGGACTAGTAGGTGTCACGGTTAAAAATCATAGGCTGGTGTGTGTGTGTATGTGTGAGTGTGTATGCACAAGCGTGCCCATGTACAATTGCCGATGGCTCTGGCTGGCCTGGCACGCACTTAGGCTGTGGTGTCCCCTGTGTAACATACACAAGCTCACAGAACATCACCATTAGAGGTCACTTTTGGCTGTGGCCGCTCCTTAATCGCGTCTAAGCACAGACAAAACCAACACTGCGCAAGCACAAACATGACCGACATCACCCTCCTGGCTAACAGGAGGCCCTGGCGCTTCTTTACCAATGGCAGCCTCAACCTCCATTCCCTCCATGGCCCCTGCCCCTCCCCCACCTCACAGGCTCGCCCCTGCATCTGACAGGATACTAGCCAAGGCAACACCTCCTTCTCAGAACACCCCAAATCACCCGACACAATCCCCAATCCTGAAATGAGTCCCCTCCTGACACCCTCTTACTGAACACGCCCCCTGGCCCCCAGGGTGCAATCTCCCTGCAGCTGGTAGTTAGCGAACTCATTGACGACAGGTGTTCCCTGGCATTGTTAAGCTAGATTTTAGTTTCTAAACATCATGACAACTTTTCCCTTAAAAGTGTACCACCACGACATTCTGAAGGCAGCACACTGGGCAGTTCCAGAAGGCCCAGCAGACAAGACGGTACCAAAGGAAGGGACAGACTCCCCTGGGGAAGAAATAGGCTACTGACATCACTTGTTTAAGCGGAAGTATCAGGATGATGTTCAACAAATCCCCTCTTACAAAATTCTATGCTAAGTGAGTGTCACGGAATGAGCATGACTTCAAAGTGGCTGACCTCTGGAAGCGGCAGCCGTGCTCCCAGCTCGGGTACCTCGGACCTGTGAGTGTGCAGTGCTGCCGCCGGTTCCCCTGCAGCACAGCGCAGCTCGCCCACTTCCTCAGACGTGTGGCCTGCTCGGGGTTCCCCGTCTGGGATGGTCTCTCTGGTCTCACACAATCCTTATCTCAGCCTTGGATCTGTGATCTGTTGCACTTAAGAATCTCTACAGCCTTGCCCTGGCTGGGTGGCTCAGTTGGTTGGAGCGTCGTCCTGTACACTAAAAGGTTGTGGGTTCGAGTCCCAGTCAGGGCACATACCTGGCTTGCAGGTTCAATCCCTGATTGGGGCGTGTACAGGAGGTAACCGACCGATGTTTCTCTCTCTCTCTCCCTTCCTTGCTCTCTAAAATCAATAAAAACATATCCTCAGGCAAGAATTTAAAAAAGAGAGAGAGAGAGAGAGAATCTCTACAGCTTAATAGACCAGCCACGATCCCACATAGTGCCTCTGTCCAAATGAGAACAGCCCCCTCTTGGGCACAGGGCTTGCTGTGTGGATGCTTCCATTGAGCAAATCTGAAGAACAAGCCAGCGGAGCACAGGCTGGTTTCCACCTCCCCCTTCCCTCCCCAGCCAGGCTCCCTTGAGCAGTGCGCGAGCTGCCCAACCATACACAGCCGCACGGAGTCATCTCATGCCCATGTCTCTCAAACCTGTATCTCTACGCCGTATCTCTTCTGAACCTAGGACAACCAAATGCCAACTGACTTCTTTCCTGAGCATCCCACCAGCTCCTCAAACTCAACCCCACATCCCCAACCCAACTGATGGCCAGGCCCACTGAGGCTGTTGGCCCAGAATTTCCTTCCTGGCAGAATGTGATAGCCCCAACCAGTTGTCGTGTGTCAGTTTGCCTCTACACAGTGGTCAGAAGGCAATTTCTACGGTGGAAACCTGACTGCATCCCTCGCCTGCTGACAACGCTTCAAGGTTCTGTGTGTCCAGCAGAATAAAACCAAACTCCATTATAGGCTTGCTGTCCCATTTATCTTCTGGTCCCTATCACCTCCCCAGCCGCACCTCCAGACACTGACTATGGGAGCCAGACTCAGCCATGCACCTGTCTTCCCAAGTGCACTGGGACCTGGTATGCATTTGGGCTTGGTGCAAGCTGCCTTCCTGCTGAGGACATGGGCACCTCTGCCCAGTCTTTCCCTGCTGCCCTGGTCTAAGTCTGCTTATCCCGAGTGAGCTACTAAGGACTCTACTCCTTCATCACCATTTCAACCTAGAAGCTCCTCCTTTGCCCCCTCGAACTCCTACAGCACCCAGTGCGCCCACACCCCTTCCCTAGACTCCCCAAGCTTACTTGGTCTCTATCAGAGCGCTCTTCAGCTTGAGTTTAATCACTGATTGGCCAACCATGAACGCCAAAGACAGAGCCTGTGCTGTCCTTGTGTCTGCGGTCCCTGTCTGACTCTCCCATGACCTCCTTGGGTGGCCCTGTGCAAATCACTTACCCTCACTGGCACCAGTGTCCTCTCCTGCCTGTAAGGTGGCCTTGGCAGTCCTCGAGGCCTGGCCCTGCCCAGATATTCTGTGACTTTGTCAGCCTACCCTTTAAACTGAGTACCTGGACTCAACATCTGAGTATCTCAAGCCTGGCGGAGGTCCCGAGGTGGCATCCTCCTCTCCCAGGTGCGACAGTCACTACAACAGCTGTAGCCCACGCATCTAAGAAACATGGGGCCTCTTCTGCTTCTAAGACGTCCTTTCTACTGCTTTCCTCCTCACACCCGGAAGTCTTTCTTGATTGAAACCAGCTTCTGGAAGTTTCTCCCTACCACACCTAAAGGTTCTGTGTGTCCAGCAGAATAAAGCCAAACTCCATAATAGGCTTATTGTCCCATTTATCCTAAAGGAGCAGGAGAACTGAAAGGGGTCCCAGAAGCTATCTCTAATGGCACCAGCGCTGGACCAGTCTTGCATTATTTTGGGACAAAGCATTGGCTGCCATTCAAACGTGTCTCCCATCCAGAAAGGCCTCCCCACTCCCAGGCTTTGTGGTCCAGCCCCAGGCTCAGAGGACCAGGCCCCTCTCCTCTCCATCCTACTGGGCCTGCTGCCGCACCTCACATTTGGTCTCGTGGTGGCATCATGCTCTGGGCACTCAGTTTGTTTTGGCATCCATGTGTCCTCTTGTCCCACCAGATTGTAGGCTCCACAAGGGACAGGACAGCAGTGGTTAATCTGGAGGTGACCTATCACAGTAGGAGCACAGGGGGTGCTGTCATCGCCATAGGAACGAGCAGTGACAGCCGGACTGTACTCACCAGGCTGGATGCGGTGACTTCACTGCAAGAAACTCCCTTAGGGCTAATGAGGAAGTGGTCCTGCTCCTTGCTGACTCTCATCTGAAGGAAAGATGTGCGTTCTCAGTGGCAAGAAGGGAGGGGGTCATTTCCAAGGACATTCGCTCGAATCCCCTATTCCTCTGAATCTGCCACTCCCAAATCTTCCTCTCAAGAACCTTTACCTCCCCACCCCCACCTCAAGCCATCAGAGATGAAGAGAACTTGGCCTTTATTTGAAACTAAAGAAATGCAGCTCCAAGAAGAATCTCTTGAGGGACAAGGGTAGCCCCAGAAGTAGGACCCAGGAGTTCCCAGCTCCTCTCCAGAGAAATGTCCATTGGCCAAGTTATTTCAGGTAACCACCGTGGTTAGAAACCTTGGAAGGACTCAGCATTGACCAAAGGCTACCAGCAGCTATGGCCACACCAAGTCAGGAGCTCTCCCTTTGGATTTTGGGGGGGCCACACACAGCGCCCCACTGCACTGCAGACGCTGTCCTCACCGTGACATAGGTATCGCTCAGCTGGGCCCAGCCGTAGAGGTCCAGAAGCCGGTAGACACTGCTGATCTTGCACCGCATGAGCCGCTCCCCCTTGGCCAGGTTCAGGGCGTCGGCTGTGTGCAGGTCGTTGATGGGCGTCATCACGGAGAAGTCTGCAGGGGGAGAGGGTGGGGACAGGGCAGCTCTCAGGGTCAGGGGATCCCATCTGCGCCCCCTTCCTTGCCCTAGTCCTCTCCAAATTCTCACTGGCACTACAACATTCTTTCACCTGTACCCAGGGGGAGAAAGTCCAAAAGTCCTGTTTATTTGAGTAAGAATGGCATTGCTTTTGCTCAAAACCCATGACAAGGCTTACGATCACAGTCTGAAGGGTTCTCAGAAAGCCAAGCTTACCATAAATCCTAAAGATGGACATTAAATAAAAGCAAGAATAAGTTTCTGAGTGCAAATATGGGGCTATTTCATCCGTCAGTTTTCACGAAGAGGTTACTAATTATTAGACCCATTAATCGTACTGTTTTAACTATACCATGTGATAACTTTCCCTCTGATTTGGAAACACGGCAAATAGAACACCAAAGTCAGCCAGGAGGTAAATTCCTCAACTTTTTCTGACAAGTCATAAACTTCTAGAAGTCACTGTGGCTGTGGTTGGCTGCAGGCCTCAGCAGGCCTCATTTGCTCCCCTCTGGATGTGAGTCTCTTGGTTCTTTGTGGTTTCTGTTTGGGAATTTGGGGCGCTGTGAAAGGGATTTGGAAATGGACCTAGAGGGTTTGCTAGTCTAGGAGTTGACATCAGCCTGTCCCATTAACCACGATGATTGCTGCCTACAGGCCTCAAGAAGGCAGAAGAGGGCATCTGAGCCCCAACACTCCGATTTGTCAGTGTCTAGGAACCAATAAGAGAATCAACAGGGAAGTGTTCCGGCCTAAACTAATGTCTGGCTGGGAGCCTCCTGATGCTGCCCTTCCCAGCATCTCATTAAAAACTTTAATGGATTAAAATGCAATTTGGGTCCAGCCGGTGTGGCTCAGAGGATTGAGCGTCTCCCCATGGACTGAGAGGTCCGGGTTTGATTCCTGGTCAGGGCACATGCCCGGGTTGCGAGCTCGATCCCCATGGGGCATGCAGGAGGCAGCTGATTGATGTTTCTATCTCTTTCTCCCTTCCTCTCTCTCTAAAAAATCAATAGAAACATATAAAATAAATAAATAAAATGCTCTTTGGAAATTCCTGCCCTCTCTGTAAACCTCGCGGCTACACATTGTGACATATGTCCTGGGCCAGGTGTGCCTGTGGTTGAAATAATGAGATAGTATGTGAAGATGAAGGTGGACTGGGTGCCGTTGGCCCAACATAACGCAGGCAGAGCAAGACTCGAACACCCGTGTCAGGAAAATGCGCCCACAGGGCCTGTGCTTAGCAGGGGCGACACCTCCAGGTGCCCAGTAAATAGCCGACAGGGACAGAAGTGATCCAAAGATCCAGCTCAGCCAGGCAAGAGGAGCAATAACAAAACTCCAAAGTCAACCACTTCTAATTCAAATGGACCAGTCTGGGATCCCTTCCTCCTCTCTGTACATCACCCTGACAAGAAATTACCCATTTGCTTCACCCCAGGCAGCGAGAAGGGAGGCATATGAAAAGCATAAGCCCTCCCCCCCAGACAGAGCCAGGTTGGGGCGCTATTGTTGGGAGAGTCTTCAGATACAGAGTTCTTTGAATCCTTCTCTTACAAATAACTATGGAGTCCCAGCGATGCTCAAGAGGTCAGAATAGGTCCTAAACCCCACCCATGGCATCTTCCACATCCTGTATCAGAGGCCCCATCACCTCTCTGTGACGATTATTCTACCTACAGGCATGAGGGCAGAAGAGAACAGAGGACTCCACGGGAGTCCCCATCCTCTGCTCTCAGGTTCTTAATTTTTAAAAAATGCTCATTCTGACCAGCCTCACAAAAGTTAGGATGGCTGCCTGGCTGGTGTGGCTCAGTGGATTGAGCGTTGTCCCATGGACTGACAGGTCCCAGTTTGATTCCTGGTCAGGGCACATGCCTGGGTTTGGGGCTCGATCCCCAGTAGGGGGCGTGCAGGAGGCAGCCAATTGATGTTTCTCTTTCACATCAATGTTTCTATCTCTCTCTCCCTTCTTCTCTCTAAAACATCAATAAAAACATATTTTTTTAAAAGTTAGGATGGCTGAATACCAGGTTTATGACTCAGATCTAACTGATCCATTTATTCAAATTACTTAAGAAAACACAGAAGAAGATGAAAACCCACCAAACCCCTGAAAACTAAGACTAAAGGACACACTACTGCCGAAAGAAAGAAAGAAAGAGAGAGAGAGAGAGAGAGAGAGAGAGAAGGAGGGAAGGAAGGAAGGAAGGAAGGAAGGAAGGAAGGAAGGAAGGAAGGAAGGAAGGAAGGAAGAGAGAGAGAGAGAGAGAGAGAAAGAGAGAAAGAGAGAAAGAGAGGGAGGGAGGGAGGGAGGGAGGGAGGGAGGAAGGGAAGGAGGGAAGGGCGGAGGGAGGAAGGAAGGAAGGAAGGAAGGAAGGAAGGAAGGAAGGAAGGAAGGAAGGAGGAAATTCTAAGGCAAATGGAGCTGGCCGAAGAACAACCTCTCTGGGCTTGAACTCATGACATTGTGACTTCCCCTCTCTACATTCCCTGATCAGACACCCTAGATAAGCACTAATCAAATTTCCAGTCATCCAACTGTCTTCCTGACAGATGTTGGTCAGTGAGAGAATGGGAATGCTGGTCAGCCCTGTTTCTCTCTCCAATGGAAGAGTATAAGGACAGAGACATGAAAACAATGAGAGAGAATATGATAGATATGAGAGACAAATGTCAGAGAGCCAGCATATAGATAATCAGTATTGATCTAATAGAAAAAACTTCTGGACTGAAAAACAACCTATGTATATACATTATAATGATTTACTGCATTCCGGGAAAGGTGGCGAGGTACGGGGTGGGGGTGGGGGGATCCATTAAGAAAAGCAGCCCACAGTTATATGCTTCCTAACACTATTTCTAAAATACAAGGATTAGGGGGAAAATCCACAAACATCTAGAAAAAAATTCCGGTTACCTACAAAAGACCAAAAAATAGGTTGTTTCAGATTTCTCTGCTAGAGCAATAGATGCCAGAAGACAATGCTCTAGGAGGTTTACAAAAAACAAACAAACACTAAAATAAAGTAACATAAGGCTGGTTAAAACAGAAGAATCATCAAAAGTATGCCAAGCTAACCAATGGACATAGACAACAATGCTGTGAGGGGGGCACGGGTGGGGGTGAGTTGGGGATGGGGAGGAGGGTGTCAATGGGGGAAAAAGGAGAAACATCTGTAACAAGAATAAATTAATTAATTTTTAAAAAGTATGCCAGGCAAATATAAACAAAAACTTAAACAGAGGTCATGATATTATCAAAGTAGAAGTTAGGGAAAATAGTATTCTTTTGGACAGAGGGCCATTTTGTAGGTCACCTTACATGGATTAGAGGTTTAATCCAAAATGAGGCCATAGGTATAAAGAACACTTATGCTTTCAATAACATTTCATCAAGATATCCAAAGCAAAAGCTACCAAAAAAACAAATAGAAATGAGCAAAATTCAAATCAGTGGAAGACATAACACAACTCTCATTTATTGCAAAATAAAAACAAATATATGAAGATACAGATTAAATACTATGCCCTAGATGTAGAGTTCATACCTATATATCATTTTTAAATGATATTATTAGGCCACAAAGAAAATCTCAATAAATCCCCAACACAGACATTAAATAGGCCACATTTTCTAAACATAATACAATAAAATTAGACATTATCAACAGAAGAATGCAAATTCAACCATTTGAAAATGAGAAAATACACTTCCAGAGGGCTCTTAGAATAAAAATAAAATTAAAATAGCCATCTCCTACCTAGAAATCAGTGATAAAAGAAATGTGTCAAAATTCATGGGGTAAGACCAAACTTATACTCAGAGAAAAGAAAAATTCATAGCCTTAAATATCTTTATTATTGAATTAAACATGAAAAGAAATCATCCATTATTCTTCTCTAGAAAAAATATTAACAGCAAAATAAACCAAAAGAAAGTTATGGAAAAGAATGAGTGAATATAAAAACAAAAGCAATAAATTGGGAACAAGAAAATTAGTAGAACTAATATGAAATCTACGAATTGGCTTATGTGAGAAGATCTATAAATAAATTAATATCTGGATTGGCCAATAAAGAGAAAGTGGGAATACACACCACCAGGAGTGAGAACAGGAGGTCATCTCATTCACAGCAGAAAGTTTAAATGATAAAAATAATATTGTAAATCACTATAATTTTGAAAATCTCCACAAAATGGATTTATATAAAATATATGACCAAAATTTACTCAAGAACCAGCAAAATAGATTTTTTAAAAATCATAGATAAAACTGAGAAAAAAAATGTTTATCAAAAATATTCCAGATCTAGATGGCTTTTATTAAATTTTTAATAAATCTCCAACAAACAGAGACTTCTTATCTTATTTAAACTCCATTAGGACAAAGAAAATAAAGATTGCCCAAAAAGTGAACTGCTGACCAACTTCATGTGTGAATATGCATGCAAAAGTCTTTGATAAAAGTCTAGCAAATCACCCAGCCGGTGTGGCTCAGTGGTTGAGTGTTGACCCTTGCACCAAGAGGTCGCTGGTTTGACTCTTGGTCAGGGCACATGCCCAGGTTGTGGGCCAAATCCCCACGGGGCGGGGCATGCAGGAGGCAGCCAATCTATGTTCTCTCTCATCAATATTTCTCTCTCTCTCTCTCTCTCTCTAAAATCAATAAAGAGAAAAAAATTGAAAAATAAAAAGTTTAGCAAATCAAATCCAGAAGTCTTTTTAAAATAATGCATCAAGACCAGGAATTATTTGTTTCAGCAATGAAAAAAGAGTTCAATATATAGAAATCTATTAATATAGTTCATCTTATCAATAGTTCAAGGAAAGAAAAATCAATAGATGCCCAAAATGCATTTTATAAAATTCAACATCCATTGCTGAGAAAAACCCATATTGAACCAGAATAAAAAGATATTTCCTGAACGTAATAAAGAACAACTATCTCAAGCTCGTGTGGTAAAAGAATTTCGGTTAAAGTCAGAGAAACAAGACCAGGATGATTACTCTGTAGCCTATTATTGAACACTGTTCTGAGAGTTCTAACAGATACAACGAAAAAAACTGAAACTATAAACCAAAGAGTAGATGTTGGAATAAGGGATGCAAAATAACCATTATTTGCAAATTGTGTTATTTCTCTATATACAAAAACCAAAGAATTGAATGAGAAGATATTAAAATTTAAAAGTTTGATAAGGGGCTAGTTTATATATATAAAAACTATATATATATATATCTCCAATGATTTCCTTAGATTACAGCAAAAACCAGAAAGGAAATTAAGTGGAGAAAGAATTATTTAAAATAACAACGTTACATAAAATTTTCAGGATAAACTTAACAGGAAATTAGTAGGGACTATTGAAAATAACTCCTAAACTTTTCTGATGGACATTAAAGAAAAATTAAATAAATAGAAGACATACATCATTTATGAAAAGATTTAAAATTCATTCATGCAAACATGTTTTTAAGCACCTACTGTGTTCCAGACCCTTTTCTAAGTCCAGGACACCATTCTGGGATAAAGCAGGGAACAAAACATACAAATACCTTTTTCCCTGTGGAGCTTCCATTCTAATACAAAATTGTAAATTAAATAATTCTCCACCAATTTAATCTATCCATTTAATGTAATCAAATCAAAATCCCAAGAGGAATTTTTTGAGGTGAAGGGGAGACTTGACAAAATACTTCTAAAGTTATTCTAAGGAATCAACTTTTACAAATAGCTGAAAAAAATTGGCAAATGAGTAATTAAGGGTATTTTATCCGATGATGAACCACAGAAAGATGTTTCTAAGCATGCAATCAAAAGTGAAAAATAACAATGGATTCAACTACATGGAAATTAAAGTGTTCAAAAAGACAAAAACATCATGAACAAAATTAAAAGGCAAGCAAGACACTGGGAAAAACTGAAATATACTTGACAGATAACAGAGAAATAGTCTGACTTTATAAAGACTTGAAAATCTATAAGAAAAGAATACATGAGTAGGAAAATTGGCAAAGGATGTGACAGGCAATTTAGTACAAAAAGAAAACCATGTCCAATAAGGATATGAAAATATATCCAACCTCATTAGCAACTGCACGTTAAAATACAAAGTACTTTTCATCACCTGTCCAATCACGAGGATGAAACAAATGGTAACACATACTATGGATCAGGGTGGAGTAAATGGCACTCGAGTGCATGGCTGCTGGGAATGTAAATTGGTTCCATCTTTCCCCAGGGTAATCTGGCATTATGCATTAAAGTCTTTATTTATTTATTTTCTTTATTGATTTTAGAGAGAGAGGAAGGGAGAAGGAGAGAGAGATAGAACATCGATGAGAGAGAACATCGATTGGCCGCCTCCTGCATGCCCACCACTGGGGATTTGGCCCACAACCTGGGCATGTGCCCTGACCAGGAATCGAACTGGAGACCTCTTTGGTGCATGGGGATGCTCAACCACCGAGTCACTCCGGCTGGGCTGCATTAAAGTCTTTAAAACATGCATATACTTTAATCTAGCAATTCTGTTTCCAGTGATTTATCTTAATAGTCATAGATATAATCAGATTTATTTATAAGATTGTTTATTGTATTGTTTGCTCATAATAGCAAAAAATTATAAACAACCTAAATGTCTAAAAAACAGGAAATTGATTAAACCATGGCATATTTATCCATGCCATAGAATAGCATATATCTACTCAAAATTACATTATAGAACCATAATTTATTATATGAAAATTAGTCAAGACATATTAAGGCTATTAAATGTGTATGGACAATGTAACTCCATTTTTGTTTGAATAATCTATATACATTAAGAGAGAAAAAAGGCTGAAAGGCTATATATCAAAATATTGATAACAGTAGTTTCTTGGTTAGATGAACAAGGACAGCAATTGCCCTTTCTTGAATATTTTCCTAATTTCCACCATAATCCTGTATTCATCGTGTTGAGGGGAAGTATTTTTTGATGTTTGTTTCTTAAAGGTTATAGGCAGAGTTTCAGAAGATGAGTTCATGCCCAGCCCTGGCTGCCGTTGGCCCTGGTCTGTAGTCAGGTTGGCCTTTCCACTGGGGCCTGGAGACACTGGCTTTAATGGCCTCCTCCCATCCCCCAGCTTCATCTCCCAAGGTAGTGGCTCCAGGGGATTAGGGAAGAGCAGCCTTGAGTCAGGGAATGCTGTTAGCACAGAAAGATTTTTCTTCAGTTCTGTACCCATAGCTAAAGTTATCAGGGAGCAGAATCCTCACCCTCCACTCTCCATTCCTGGGCCTTCAAGCAGAGGCCATGTGAGAAACCTTGAGTTGCAAAGCTCTTCCCTTCATGCTAACCCACTAATGAGGTGGGGTGGGGGAGGTTCCTATATAGGCTGCCCTGCCTGTCAGAGGAGGGACATTGTGTTATCCTGTCCTCTCCCTGCAGCAGAACCAGAACTTGGTTCTCCCTTGAGTCACCACAACACCCCCCTCTTATTTCTGGGTATCAGGGATCATTCTCTTATGTCTTTAAATCACAGCAGCATCAGAAGCAGAGCCAGGTACCTCTCTGGCTGCTGCTCAGCTCCCCCAGGTCTACTAATGCAACTGCAGCACTCACCCGGTAGCCTGGCAACCAAGCTGCTTCTTGCTGCTCCTTTCTCTCTTCCCCACTTCCCCCACCCCCTGCTCCTGGCAGCTCCCCATGCCCACGTACTCATGGAAGATGTTGGGAAGACCGCGTGGGAGGTGCTGGCCATGAAGTCCGCGATCTGCCGTAGAGCCCAGATGTTGGAGGAATTGTTCCCCTTCTTCATCTGCTCCTGGATGAGGCCTTCCAGCTCCTCCCTGAAAGACTAAACGCAGACCAGAGGTGCTGGTCCCCCCAGTGCCTCTCAGGCAGGAGACCGAGGGCCCCTCTTCCAAGTGCCCACCGCACCGCAGGTCAGCTAGGCCAGGGCCATACTTGGGATCCCTGGGCCCCAAAGGACATTGAACAATTCCACTGGGCTTTTAGGAGCCTCCCCAAACTGCTACTGGGGGAGCAACAAGGAGATGCTGGGCATGGATCCTGCTCCCTTTGCCCTGTAGGCAATACTCCAGATTCCAGGTCCTTCCTGTGTCTGAGTGAGTCAAGACCCCTCCCCCATCAGACATGGCAGGACTTCACTTTAGTCATTGAGACATTTTAAAAAGCAGAACTGAATGAAAAAATGTGCCATCTTCCCTGCCCATTAGCCATGCCTGTGGCTTTTCTACGTCTCAGTTTCCTCAGTTTCAAAAGGATTTGATGACCTCTGAGGTCTCCTTCACCCCGATGTCCCACAGGCTTTTCAGAACCATCAGGCTATGAACAAAGCATGCCTGTCCACCAGGTGGCAGCAGGGAACACTCAGGAGAGAAAATAGAAAGCTGCTTAGGTGTTGGTGAATCTACAAAAGGAGAGACTCAACCTGAGCTCCTCCCATCCCCATCTACCGCTTGAGAATAGAGTCCCATCTTTTCAGGCCCGAAACCTGGGTTGGTACCAATTCTGCCACTTCTCCCACACCTACCATCCCTCCTACTCACACTCTGGGGTTTTTCCATCACCCCAATGCTTTTAACACCTACCATATTCCTTCAGGCTTCCCAACACAGCGTCGCCTGTCACCAAGACCCCAGGCCCATCCGTCAGTGCTGCTCTGTGAGGCCTCAGCATCCACTGTGTGCTCTCAGCTAGTGTCACACATGGCCCATGTAATGCCCTGGCTCCCCAAAGCACAGTGGGGGCTGAGGCAGAGCCCATCCTGGCAAGTGCCTGGAGATACCAGCTCCATCCCTGAACTTCCCAGACCTTAAGATCACGCACTGACCCCTCAGCTCTACAGCCCTCAGACTCCCATTGCTCTTCTTCCCCGTGCCCAGGAGCGTGTACCACCCTCCTACTTCAGTGGTCTATTCGGCCCACATTCTGTCCTTGCCTCAAGGATGAGCTGTGTCCATGCCAGGCAGGCACCAACTGACCTCGTCTGGAGCTTTGGTGGGATGATCCTGACTTGCTCTCCCTTCCCGGCCCCTGCCAGGTAATCCCCTGAACTCTCCACTCCCGCGACCTCCTGGGGCTCTCTTCACCCTTTCCCCAGGCTTGACAGCCTTACTGCTCCAACAGTGAATTCTTTCTGGCGTTAAGGAAGGGGTATCCCAAACCTTCCGCGTGGCGCCCTCTGCTGGCCTCCGATGTACACAAATGTGTTCATTGTTGACAGCTTTCGGCGAGGAGGGAAGACTGGAAGCGGAGGCTCGGAAGGGGCACTGGAAACTGAGGTGGGGCTCTTGTCTCTCACACCCACCTCCTCCCACTACCGAGCCAAATCACCTGCAAATAAGCAGTTTTTGCCACCCACCAATGACGACAGAAAGAATCACACACCCTCGTCTAGCTCAGCAGGCTTACAATTGCTAGGACCCTGAGCAAGGGAAAGAGGAATCTTTCAGGTTCACCCAGATGAATCGGCGCAGCCCCCTCCCTCCCCGCCGGCCGTGCTGGGTCGGACCCACTCACCGGGCTCTGCAGGATCATGGTGACGCGCTTCTTCTGCTCCATCAGGTTGAAGTCCTGCCGCAGGTCCGCCGCTTGGTTGCGAAGGCGCAGGTACTCGGGGTCGTTTTCTGAGAAGCGGTCAAAGTACTGCTGCCCCCGCGGGGGCGGCGGGGAGGCGGCCTCGGGGACAGCCTCCTCACTCATTGTCCTGGTGGGCTGCAGTCCACTCCTGGAACCTGCAGAGAAGGGCCGAGTGGGCGGACAGGTTGGAGCTCCCCGTCCGGTACCCGCGTCCGAAAGCGGAGGGGTCGGATTCGGCAGGGTTCCCAGTGGGAGGCGGCTATCCCCGGCAGGCGGTGAGCAGAGCCGCGGGTTCGAGGGCAGGGCGCCGACAGCTGCCGATCTTTGGGGGCGCTAATGCATCATCCGACTAAGTGAAAATAGGGCACCGGCTCAGGTGTGCCCACTCCTCCCTGACTAATCTGCCGGGCGTAAATGGCCACCCTCCGGTTGAAGTAGACAGTCCCCCCAGTGCCAGCATGACCATTTCCGTGATGCATATCTTACACAGAGTAAAGCTCTTCACTGGGAATTGGTACTTCATCGAAAACGTCAAGCCCCTAAGATGCCACCTAAAAAAGTTTTGGTGCGAAATTCACAAAAGAAAACTGAAGAAGAGAGCGGGAATACTAAAGGGTGAGAACGGTCTGTGCAATGCTTTCTGCACAGCGTTGACTTGCCCGGCCTCTGTAAAGGAATGATTGGTGACTCTGTTTCAGAAAACGTGTCTCAATGCAGAATCAGATTCTTATTCCACGCTTACAAGAGGTCTGCAACTTTCATTTATGAAAATTAGTTTCTCCAAAATCCAATTAAATCAGTATTGAGAAATAGCAAAAGAATAAACACTGTTTGAAGGGCACCAGGTTGCCAGGTCCCATATATCTAGACCTGGTCTCTGGAGTGAGGACTAGGGCAGCCTTTGGAGGGTTGGGCTGGGGGGGAAAGGCATATCGTTTTCTACTCGAGCACGCTTTTTTAAATGCCTGCGTGCTGGATGAAGGAATGGCTTCAGTTGCCATACTGGAGCCCATCAGAAGAAGCAGGTTGCAGTTCCAAACTCCACTTCCCAGCGGTGGGCTTTGGCCACACAGCCAGTCTCCCTCTGTGTAAGCACAGCCAGGCCCTCAAATCTGGGTTACTTCCCTTCGACACCCAGGGGGCCTTACAGAGCTGTAGCCTTCTCCTTGTTGGCTGATCCCCCTCTTAGCAAAGGAAAGCAAGTATCTTGAATGAACAATAATTAACTTTTGAACATCAGTAGGGAGAGACTAACAAAAGAGCACTCCATGAGATCAGGACACCTGGCTTTCACCCCTCAGTTTACCTCCAAGGGCTCCCCACCAGCGAGAAGGTGGAGTGCTCTCTTGTTCTCAGAGCGCTCCTGGCCTCCCTGGTCCTGATCTGCTCTGGCCCCGGGGCTGATTCTGTGAACCCAAGCCTTCGCCTTCATTCCAGCAGCACATTACAAAAGAGGCCTTGCTGGCAGTTGGTAGAGCATATCCTTGCTGTCTGTGAGCTGTCAGGACTCTACCCTCCACCCTACAGTTCCTCTGCGTGGGGTCGGTGAGGATGCTGCACTAGGCAAGAGGACAAGTGCGAGTCCGCCCCAGCAGCCCAGAACACTCAGCTGACTTTTTCTTTTCCTTTTTTTGCATTCTTCCCTTTGGGGGAAGGGTATATAGCAAGTTCAAGGGAAGGTACATGGACAGGGTCCCTTAAGAATCAGCTGATGAGCCCTGGCCGGTTTGGCTCAGCGGTTAGAGCGTCAGCCTGCGGCCCAGAGAGACCCAGGTTTGGTTCCCGCTAAGGTTGCATGTGCCTCGGTTGCAATTTGTCCCCAGCCCTAGTTGGGTCATACGGGTGGCAAACAGTCGATGTGTCTCTCTCACATCGATGTTTCTCTCTCTCTTCCTCTCTCTCCCTCCCACTCTATCTGAACAAAAAATGGAAAAATGTCCTCGGGTGAGGATAAAAAAATAAATAAATAAATAAATAAAAATAGCAACAACCCCCCCTCCCCCCCGCGCTGCCAATGGATGCATTGGATATGAACCTGGAGATCTCTGGGTCCTTATGATTCCAGGACCACCCGAACTCTCAGCCGCCAGGCCTGCGCCAGAGGTGCTCCTGTGGGTGTGGGGTAGGAAAAGGAAGCGCTGACTCCACCATGACAACAGGGGCCTGCTCAAAACCCTCTGACTTTGTGAACCAGAGGCATCCTTTTTTTAAAAATATTTTTTCTTTTTATTGATTTTAGAGAGAGTGGAAGGGAGAAGGAGAGAGAGATAGAGACATTGATGAGAGAGAACATCGATTGGCCACCTCCTGCATGTCCCTCACTGGGGATTTGGCCCAAAACCTGGGCATGTGCCCTGATTGGGAATCAAACTGGCGACATCTTGGTGCATGGGTCAACACTCAATCACTGAGCCACACCGGCCGGGCCAGAGGCATCCTTTTATGCTCCTTCCTTTCCTCCTCACAATGTTTCCTAGGTGATCAAAATTGTGTGCAGAGTGGCTTAGTGGTTAAAGCATGAACTCTGGAGCAAGACAATGAGTTCACATTTCAGCTATGCTAGTTATTAGCTGTGTGATCTTGGGCAAGTTACCTAACTTATCTGTGCTTCAGTTTCCCATATATAAAATGGAGATTGCAACTATTTAGCTACCTCTTCATGTTGTTATGAGGATTAGATTAGTTAGTGTATATAAAGTACATACTTGAAATAGTGCCTGGTGCATAGCAAGTGCTATTAAGCATTTGCTCTTATTATGTGTCATTTAGAGGCTAGAATCATCATAGCATTAAGAACTCGAGTACATGAGAGGCTTACGATTCTATTGTAAACAGGTGCACACTAAATAACTGTAATGATATGTTTTAGTCCAAAAAATAATTCAATCCTGAGCTATATGAACAAGAAGAAGAGAATGGAGAAAAGACTGATGAGGATGCCCAGTTCTCTGACCAGACAGTGGGAACGTGCCAACCCGGAGATCACAGGAGGGAGAGTAAGCAGGACGCTCAAGGTCAGAGGAGGCCAGCGCTTGTTGCTCAGGTGTGACATCGTAGAGTATATCTGGTCTTTGTCCCCAGTTTCAGGCACAGAGCTTCAAAAACCCTTGGGACTTCTAAAGTGCCCGAAGACATTGGGAGTGTCTTCTGTCATTCATAAAGAGCCCCTTTCGCCAAACCTGAATTTACACTCAGGAGGTGACTTATGGTGGGCTTTTAGACAGTTTCAAGGGAGAGACTGGCCACCAAGAAAAGCCAAGCACTTGATTGGAGGGTTGCAACTTCAGCCCTAACCCAGAGTAAGGGAGGGGGAGGGGCTGGAGATTGAGTTCAATTGACACCATTATGCCTAGTAATAAAGTCCCCCTCCCCAGTGGTGAGCCCCCGACCCCCATTAAAAATCTCTGGACACAGAGGCTTCCTGGTTGGTGAGCACATGACTGTGCTGGGCTGGTGACACACCCAGCTTCCACAAGGAGAGGGCACGAAGCTCGGCACTGGGTCCCCAAGCCCCCAGACCCTGCCCTACACATTGCTTCCATTTGGCTGTTCCTGAGTTGGATCCTTTATAATAAAATTGTAATCACAGTACATGCCTTCAGTGAATTCTGTGATTGTTCTAGCGAACTCTAGAAACTGAAGCGGGGACGTGGGAACCCCTGAATTTGCATCCTAGTCAGTCTGAAGTGTGGGTGGCCTTGGACCCCACTGTGGCTGGGCTCTGAAGCCGGGCCGTCTTGTGGGCAACCTTGCCCTTTAACTTGTGGCAGTTAACTTGTGTGCCCGTTGACTCTGGGGAGTGTCAGAGCTGAGTTGAATTGTAGGACCCCAGCGGGTGTCGGAGAATTGGTGACGAAACAGCGCCAGACAACTTCCATTCATGAGTTCTTTTCATTCCCAGGACCACTGAATGAGGCAGACATGACTGTCCCGGTTTTATAGATAAAGAAACTGAGTCAGAGAGGTTAACTAACTTGCCCGAGGTCACAGAGATAACAGTGGAGCCTGGATTTCAACCAGGACCGTCTCTGGCTCCAGATCCGAACTCCTCCACTCCATCTGTCCCCAGATATGTGTTGGGCTGCCATGTGGAAGAGGGATTAGGCTGGTCCCTTAGAGCCTCAGGAGCCAGAACCAGAACCACTCGTGGTTGCAGGCAGGGAGCTTCTAGCTGGGGGCCTGAGGGGAGCTTCCCACCAGCAGGAGCTGCTCCCTCTGTAAAGGGGAGATGGGACCAGCTGCCTTCTCAGCGGTGAGCGCTCTCCTCGCATCAGGGTGACTCTGGAAGCTATAGAGGGGCTTGTGCCCCTGCTGGAGGGTGACCCCTAAAGTCCATCAGATCCCATCATAGCTCTTGAGTGAGCAGGACTGGGGGATTCACACAATGACCTGCGTGTCCGGAAGGCCATGCTGGTGAGATAGACCCAACAGGAGAGTGTGCCCCACCCTCACCACCACCAAAAGCTCCCAACTCATTACCGGGAGGCGGAGCTAGCCTTGTCCCAGGCTCGTCTTCTCAGCGGTCAGCCCGTGCGCCCTGCTCCGTTCTCAGGGATGCTGTCCACATCCACAGGGCTTCAGACGTCTGGGTGGAAACTGGAAAACACAAAGAAGACAAACATCAGGGTCTGGTCTGCACCGCCATGACTCCGGCACCTGCCTTCACAGCACCATTACATGTGGATTTAGTTTAAGGACTGCTGGGAAATCCTGTAAACTGAACTTGAAGTGAATTTTTATTTTAAAAGCAAATTATATCCATAAAAAGGTAAAGAAAGCCCGGCCGGTGTGGCTCAGTGGTTGAGCGTCAACCCATGCACCAAGAGGTTGCCGGTTCGATTCCATGCCCAGGTTGTGGCCAGATCCCCAGTGGGGGCGTGTAGGAGGCGGCCAATTGATGTTCTCTCTCATCGATGTTTCTCTCTCTCTCTCTCTCTCTCTCTCTCTCTCTCTCTCCCTCTCCCTTCCTCTCTCTCTAAAATCAATACAGAAAAAAAATTTTTTTTAAAGGTAAAGAAAGCTTCATTATCTTTATAATTGGCATCAAAATTCCTTTCAGAGAGAGGAAATGGAAAATCCCTCTGCTGGGGGCTGGCCAGGAGGGCCCAGAGGAGGGAAGCTGCTCTGCGGGTGGGATGTGAGCCCAGAGGGACTGCGAGCTGCTGGACCAGAAGGGATGTGACAGCTTCCTCAACCCGCCCCCAAGTTCTTCACTAACAGCTACTAAACCCACAGATGCCTTGTGAGTGGTTTTTGGATGCAGCCCAAGAGACAGAAGAAGCTGAAGACTATCACACCCCAGGCAAGAAGGAGGGGTTGGTGTTGCCCAGGCCAGGAACTGGTGGGTTCAAGGCTCTTTCACCCGGAGTGCAAAGGGAGAAGGCCCACTGATGCCTAGGTGTCAGGTTATAAGGTACTACTAAAGGAGGAATCCAAAGTTTTTAGTAACTTACAAACAAGGGCGACTTACTACAAAAATCCTGGGGATCAAGGTCTTCAAAGGGTTAATCATCAAAAAAAAAAAAAATTTAAAGGCAAGTGATAGTTGTCCATTTTCATTTGGAACACTGTTGTTCAGACCCATAGATACTCATCTCATCCCTGACCCCACTCCTACCCCCACCATGGCTCGGGGGGCCCACCCCTGCCTCACCAGCCACATCAGCTCCATCCCTGACCTGGTGCTGCCCACAGCAGAGCATCTGGGAAGACCTGTCTTACCAATGAGGCAAGGAGAATTCATCGTGGTAGGTATGGTGTGCCTAAGGGAGGTCAGGACACCAGGGTACCCAGGGCTCAGCACTCTGTGCCTAGGTGGCCCTTGGGCCCAGTCCCCATGCTCATGCCTCTAGTTAGGGATCCAGATAGAGACCTGCAAAAGCTACTCTCCATGCTCTGCATGTCAGTGGCCAGCTGCAACCTCCTTCCGCTGGTCTTATTTTCAGTTAGAACAGGGTCATGACCACCACTTAATGCCGCTCTGTTCAATGCCCGCCAGCGTGGGAACCCTCCCTTCCAGGGCTGGCTGGCTCCAGGGTGAGGTTTGCTGACACCTCTGGATGCTATTCTTTGGATGGGCGGCCACTGACTCTCCCTCAGGACCAACCCTGCAGCCAGGTAAGCTGTCTTACCTGAAGCACCAGCTTCGTCCCCTTCCCGCGTAGTCCCTGCCACAGCAGTGTGAGCTTGTCCCTTAACCTGCTACGGTTTGACTTCTTAGAGTCTGGGCTATTTCTTACGTCCACTGAAAGAATTACTCCTCTGTCCCCAGAAGTGACTTGTACCATTCATGTAAGGGGACAGACATCTGACCCTCAGATAAGTATACACTGTACACAAAAATTCCCATCCCAACACCCTCGGTGTTGAAATTCCACTATTAGAGCTTCATTCCTTGGCTTATGGGATTATGCTCTGATTAAAATGCAAATAACCCTGAGAGTCATTGCAGGCAAATGTGTTATTTGTAAAACATTCTCCTGTGGTGCCCAAACTGTCAAATCTCTGATTGCAGAGTCAGGCTGAGCAGTGTCAGGACAGGTTCCGGATCAGCAAGTCTTAATAAGGGAAAGGGAAGAGAAAGGCCTGATGCCAGGGCCACTCAGGAGGGTCCAGCACTGCGGGCAGGGCTGCCACCCTCGGTGAGCCTCTGGGGCCTCTGGCGTGCCAACCCTCTGAGCCTGCACCTGCTGTGGTATCAAGGCCAGCACTGCCACCCATTTAGCCTTCGCTTTCCCCAGCATGTGCTTCCAGAGCCCAGCTTGCCCCAGCTTCCAGCCACCCAGGCCCTATGGGCAGAGCGGAGAAGCACCCCACACAGTGAGAACAGCAGCATCAACCCCCAGGGCGCCTGCCCCTCCTGGAAGGCAAGGCTCCCGGGGTGCTGGCTCCCTGCTGTCAGTGTGCAGTCAGCTGGGCTGGAGGTGGAAGGGAGGATACGGGATTCCAACCCTAGCTGGGAATCCACTAGACTGCAACCCTGGACAGTCACAGGTGCTTAGAGGGCTTTGCCTGGATGTCCCACGGCCACCTTGAAATCGACCTGTGACCAACCCTACACCAGAGCCTTCCTTCCCCAGCCAGCCCCTCCTCTCTGCCCCCCACCCAGCCAGCCACCCTGCCAAGGGTCCCTGAAGGCAGCCTTGACTTCCTCTTCTCACCCTGGTGCCCACTGTCACCACGTTCTCTGGTTTCATGTTCTAAATGTCTCCCCATCCGGAGCACCACAGCCTGCATCGAGCCCACGTCTCTCCATCCTTCCATGGTCTCTGCCTGGTCTGTCCTCTCTCCTACCCCCATCCAGTCAGCAGCCAGAGTCCCTGCTCTAAAAATGTAAATATGGCCCATGCCTGTCACTGCCCTGCTGAAAACTCATCAGTGGCTCCCATCACCTGGGGCAGTGTTCCTTTACCTTTTCTTTTGTCATTCCTACTCCTCTAGCCAAAATTTGGTCAAATTTAGATTGCATTACAAAAGTGACAGGTATTCTTTTTACATTTATCAAATGTGAAATTCACTTTTTCAAACCAAACACACGCTCGTGTTGAAAATTCAAACCCACCCCTCCTGACCAGGGGACTAGGGAGCTGTGGCCCTCTTGCTCTGGCCACCCCCTTCCTCCTGAGGACTGCAATGCTGTAGAATGAGGTCCAAGCTCCTAGCTGGCACACAAAGCCCCAGGGGCCTCTCAGGGCCTGTCCCCACCATCCCTGCCTGTCGCTGGTGTTCTGGGGCTTTTCCCAGGACCTGGAAGGCACCTGGCGGGTTCCCACCTTGAGGATGGTCCGTGTTGGTCTGCACCTGGAGCACTCTTCCCTCTTTGCCTTCTCCTTAGCTCGGCTTGTCCCCTCCCAGAAGCCTTCCCCCCACACCCCTGTCCCTCAGGCTCTCAGGTCACCGTCACTCCCCTCTTTCATTCCACTTACAGTCTGATAGTAACAACCTGCTACCGTGGGCAAGGTCTGCGTCTTCAGCGTTTCTCTATTCTCTGTGCTGCCACAGGACCCGGTGCCAGGTAGGTCCTAAATAGACTAAGGTGAACTAAAACTCAACTAACAAGTGAATTGGGAGGAGTTAGGCTGGTTCAGCAAAGCAGCACTGTCCAGGCCCTGGGGTCCCAGAGGTGAAACAGGGCCCAAGGGGAGCCCACAGTACAGTGTGGGGACATGGCCCCTAAGCAGCCCTGTCCGGGCAAGGTGCTCTGTGTCAATGGAGGCCACATGTCAGGTGCCCTAGTGCCTAAATCAGCTCCTATAAAACAAAACATTCTTTCGTTACATAACCCAAGGGCTGGGCTCCATTCTTCTTGCCTATTTGGAAGCAGAATGTCAGCAATTGATTACAACTTTCAAACTACCAAGTCCAACTGCCCACTTAACAGATTATGGGAGACAAGAGAAGGTAATATTATACACAAGCACCAGGCGCCATGATCCCCTGGCTCTCCGCAGTGCACCCCCGCCCCTTATGTCTCTCTCACCTCTTCCCTCCAGCCGCCCTCCCGTTCTGTCCTGGACCCTCCCCTCTGTGCTCAGGGGAGCCCTGCGCTCGGCATCTCCTCACACTCTTGACCCTGCTAGCAAGGACTCTGCCTGGGATTCGCCATCCTCAGAGAGCAGCTGAAAATCATAAAAGATCCCCCTGTCAGGTCATTTCTTCCCTGTCCCTTTGAAGACCAGGTATATGTAATCACTGGAGTATGAAATCGCATTTCTACGGGCCATTCCTTGTAGCTATAAAAGAAACAGAAGGTCTAGAAAGGGAGTAACAGATGCCAAGTTGTCTGGCTTTTTGTTAAAATCTGTTGAAGCTTGTGATCACCGAGGAGAGGCGGGTGCCTGTCTCCTGCCACTTCAGTGGGAGGTGTCCAGACAGGAGCAGACAGTCTGTACCCCCAGGCACCCCGAGTCCCAGGTGGAAAGATGCTGCAAGTTGTCGTTTCCCAGCTGCTCCCACCGCTGCCCTGGGCATGGCCAGCCCTGTGGGGGTGCCAGCCTCTGAAAGCCCTCGCCCCAGTCCCACGGGTCAGCTCCAGACAAGGGCAGCACAGAATTTGCTCCCAGCTTTACTCTGGAAGTCAGAGCCAAACTCACCGATCCCGGAATGCCACTTCCCAGCGCGAGGGAGGAGCCGCTGGGCCTCGCTGCTGTGACTTAGCAGAGTGAACGGAGACTGTTGAATAAAGGACTGGCCACACCCTGCCTGGTCTGCTCAGATAAAGAGAAAGCTCGCACCTCTGGGTGGTGGGATTATGGGTGAAGCTTATCATCACGCTTCTGACTTTTTCAAATTTCTACATTAGGTATTAACTGCTATAACCATTTAGGACAGAAATAGTTTAAAAGCAGAAAGGGAGAAGGAGACAGATGGTCAAGCCTCCCTCTCCCCTTCTCTGGAAACCCCCTTGGCTGGAAGAATCCTTTAACTCCCTGACTGCTGCAGGCCGAAGAAGCACTCGTTTCTGAGCATCTCAGATGCATGCTTCCCTGGGGAAGGCCACTGGGCCCCAACCTAATGGTTGGTAGGCTATTGTCCACTCTTCTGTTCTCCGGGAATCGCGCTGCTGTGGGCCGAATGGGCCCAGCATTCTCTCACACCACTCAGAATCAGCTCCATCCCTCTCCTGGCCAAGCGGTTACTTGTTGACTATCTACTGGTGCCCAGGAGTGAGTGAAAACTGGAATTGGGCATGAGAGGGAAGTGTCCCAAAAGAAAGGGGATTTGGGCCCCGCCTGCTAGAGGCCCACAGTCTGTTAAGGTGAAAAAAATATATAGGATGTCCCCAAAAAATGTATACACAAAAAAGTGTAATCATAAGGCCAGTGTTCATTAAAATGCATTTCACTTTCAAAATGTAGTAGAGTCGCCCTGGCCGGTTTGGCTCAGCAGTAGAGCGTCGGCCCGAGGATCAGTGAGTCTCGGGTTCGATTCTGGCCAAGGGCACGTACCTCGGTTGCGGGTGTCCCTGGCCCTGGTCGGGGTCATATGGGAGGCAACCAGTCGATGTGTCCCTCTCACATGGATGTTTCTCTCTCCTTTTCTCTCCTTCTCTCTCCTCCCACTCTATCTGAAGATAAATAGAAAAATATATCCTCGGGTGAGGATTTAAAAAAAATATAATAGAATCTACAGACACCTTGTAACCCTTTTTTGAGGACACCCTGTATATTCTCAACAAGCATTGAACACATTCATTTTTCAGACCACCTCTCACATTCATTTTCAGTTATATATATATAATTAACTGTCAAGTTCAACACCATACAGGAAACTGAAAATAAATGCAAGTGTTCAAGGTTTTTTAGAATAGGAGAGTAGAAACCTTGGTCCGGATTTATGAGGGCCACAGTCCTGAGTTAGACCCTTAATGAAGACATAACTCAACCAACGAAAACTGAGCTGTGTAACCCAGATAGGTGTTGGTGCCGAGCTGGGCCCTTCTCATCAGCGCTGCAGGGAAGGCCCGTCATCCTGGTTTCCAGGGGAGGAAACTGAGGCTCTAGGAAATGAAGTGACTTGATCAGGGTCACAGAACTAGTGAAGGGCAGGGTCTGGTTTGACTCCACCTGGTTCCAAAACCTATTCCCTCTTTTTACTTCACCACACTTTCTTCCCTCGTCCAAATGAAGGTGAGCAGGTGCCAGGAGCCTGGTAGGAAGGTGGTCAGTGGAAATCAGCAAATGGCCAGAGCCCAAGGCCCAGGCACCATATTCCTGGAAGAATCTCCAAGAATTTAGCCAGCACCTTAAACAATAATTCTGGTTCCTATTTCTGGCTCGGGGACACCAAAGGATGTAATTCACAATCCCTGTTCTCAAAAGGCCCATGATGGAGCTGGAGCAGGGGGAGCTCATAGACAGATTATTGCAATACGGGGGATAGTGCTTCAGTTAGAGGCTCATGAATGGTGGGTTCCATAGAGATCTCAACCTTAGGCTCCAATACTGAGCTCCAACCCACTTGTCCGACAGCTCTGCCACCAGTCACAAAACCACGCGGACATCCTGCCTTCAACGCAAGGGAAAGGAAAGGGGATGCGGGGAGCCCCGGTGATGCAGGGACAATGCTGAACTAGCAGGATGGCTGGGCTCAACCTTCAAATACTCAGCCCCTTCAGTGAAAGGTCAGCCAAACTTGCATACCATGTGGGTAAAAGCTCATCAGAAAGGCTGTCTAATTGAACTGACATGTCCTCTGATCCACTGTTCCACACCTCAGGCTGTCCTAGAATCTAGTCACAGATACTTTAAAAACAAAAATTTTTTTTTTCTTTATTGCTTTTTTGGAGAGAGAGGAAGGGAAAGGGAGAGAGAGATAGAAACATTGATGAGAGAGAACATCGATTGGCGACTCCTGCATGCCCCCCACTGGGTATCTGGCCCACAACCTGGGCATGTGCCCTGACCGGGAATCGAACTGGCAACCTCTTAGTGCATGGGTCGATGCTCAGCCACTGAGCCACACTGGTTGGGCCTAGTCACAGATACTTTTAAGGGGTCATCTTATCTACCTTTTGCCTTCAGGCAGAGTCTATCTAAAACCAATGGAGCTATATTTTGAAAAGTTTCACCTTGGTCAAGTTCAAACATAAAACAGTTGATTCTGCACTTTGGCCTAATCTGCGAGCATATGTCCTGCAATGGGAAAGTGAAGAGTAATCCACTGAATCAGGTGGCAGGACTGCCCTTGTCCCCATCCCCATGCCTAGCCAAGAAAGCCAGGAAACAGCTAATGGATGACATGGCCTTCTATGTCTAGTAGAATATACCATATCCTAGGCCACAGAGGTAGAAGTATGCTCTTTTAGCACATTAAGGTCAAAGGTGTTTTGTTGTTATTGTTTTGTTGTTTTGGGGGGACTTTTCTCACTAATTGGGAATAAGAGAAAATTGGAAGGACACCTTGCATCTAGGACTGGAGGGGGATCTGACACCATCCCTCCCCTCTCCAGACTGAGAGAGCTCTAAAAATTTACAACTCCAATGAGACCTGGGACTTACTGACTTGGGGGAGGGCAGGGAGGCAAGTCAGTAGGCCCAGGAAGAGGGTAAGTGAAAACTGCAGAAAATATATAAAAGGGAGGGGCGTCTAAAGGCTCACATGGGAACTCTGCTGGCCTCTGGAACATTCATGTGGAGACACCCCAAAAGCCTGACAATTGAGGCTCAGACTGTCGCAGAGTGTCAGGAACAAGATGGAAAAGAGAGGAAGCACGTTCCACTCCTCCCTATGGTCCTCCCTATGATCTTACATGGTTTGGATTTTATCATGAAGATAATGAGGAAAGAACTATTTCAACCTCTCTCTCCATGTATCTGTATGTCTGTTTGCATATCCATGTCAGAGACAATGCCATGTGCTCACCAAACCCACTTCCTGTTCTTCCTGACCCCCACCCCCACCCCCATCATGGGCCACATGGAATGTCAGCCAATGGAATGAAACCAATGGAATGTAAGCAGAAGTGATGTGCATCATTTAGCCGAGGTAAATGACTAGAGGTGCTTTCTCCTCAGTTTCTCCTTTTTTGCTTCCCTGCTGGATGCAGAGGATTCAGTGGAAATGCTGGGACCCTTGGGATGATGCAGCCACAAAATGGAAGGAGCCTGGTGTGGCTGAAGGTGTGGCTGAAGGCAGCCCACTGATTGGAAATTCTCAAGTTGTTGTTAGAGCAGACAGCTTGCCCTGAAAACATACTCACACCTTTTCTTTAGCTCAAGATAGTTTTCCATTAAATCTGCGGTTATTTTTTCCATTCCACTTATTCCAGTGTCTCCTTCAGGATCACCAATTATCCATATGCTGAATCTCTGTTCTATCATTTTTTCCCCTCTCTTTTTTAACAACAAGTTACAGTTGACGTACAATATCATATTGGTTTCTGGTCCTCTCCTTAATTTTATTATTGACATTTTCCTTGCATTCTGACAGTCTGTCAATGTTGTTTCCAACTTCACTGCTTTTAATTCAGCAAAATAATGTGGATTTTCATTATAATATTGAACATTTTATCTTTTGCATACTTTCCTTATTTTATCTCCATTTCCACCTCAGACCTATTCATCTTTGTTCTTTCTTATGATTACCCTCCCATTTCTTAGAAGCCGTGTCTTTCTTAACTGTATTACGGATACCAAATAGTCTTCTGACATTTTTCTTCTGGTTCCTAAAGCAGATTATTATGAGGTAAGTGCTTCTTTTGAGTCTTTCAGATCATTTATCTTTCCATCAAGTGTCTTTTCTCAAGACACTTCTGATTGTTTTTCTATTCCGTTATTCTCAAATAAGATGAAATCAAGTTCCCTAAGGTACAACCTACAGGGAAAATAGCTTGTAGAAAAAGGTGATCAGAAAACCACATGACTTCTGGAAATCAAATGTGGTCCACACATAATGAATGGTGACTTTTAACACCTCCAGGCAATATGTGCCCTAAACTGACCATAGCAATTACCTTAATAATCAGTCCAGTTAAGATCAGAGATTTAAAAGGACAACTATCAAGGAAACCAGCCGGATCCTATATCCAGGTTATAAAGTGGGTGCTTCTTTTATAGAAAACGTAATGAAGTTCAGTCAAGCTTATTTCTAGGTGGTGGAAAAATTGGTCTATTAATATCAGACTCAAGGAAATAAATACTTAGGTGAACCCACATATGTTAAAATATGACCCTCTGCTTCATAACTTCCTGAGATTCCATAAAACTCTTGACAAGATTTAGGAATGAGGGAGTGAAAGATAAACATCACGGTAACCATTTGAGGGCTATCAGATACTGGATCCCGGGCATCTCCTGCTTAAAGAAATGACACGGCGGGAGGCTAGTCACACAGGTGAGCAAAGGACGACCTTTAATAAGGGTCTTAGAAGTGAAGTCAGAGAGATGTCAGCCCAGGTATTGAATTGATAGTGAGGGGTGAAAATAAAGTAAATATCGGCATCACTGTATCTTCAAATCCAAGATGTCACTGATTGATGCATCATTATTTTAAATATTACTAATGTGGACCAAAAAATATGGGGAGGGGGTTCTATGGAAAGTAACATCACAGGGTGATCTGATCATAAATTCTTCACTGGGCAGGTCATGGTGGGTAGTCATGCCCTAGGCTGATAACTTCTTTAGTGAAAGGTTTTAAGTCAGCCCTGACCATTGTTCTTGTGCATCTAGGTTAACACACCTTTGAAATACCAGAAGTTATACCTCTGGAAGGGGGTATTCACCCTCAAGAGAGCACATAAACTTGTCAACTATCCTGTGGTCCAATTCCCTCCTTGCTTTCTCCAGTCTTCCTTACGTCCCCTCCTTAATTTCAAATGCATACAAGAAGCATTTTCTGGAGCATTTGAGATCTTGTTCCCTGGCATATGTCGTCAGTTTGGCTCAAATAAATGTATAAAAATTCTTTACAGGTTTAGATGTTTCTTACGCCAACACTAAGAAAGGAAAACCACTGCTGAGTATAATCATAATTGGAGAACACATCCCATTTTCAGAGATGTTGACATGTGGGGAAAAAATGTGTGCCTTAATGAATGAAGTATGGGAACCCAACTTAGAAGTCAGTGTCGCCAACTTTGGGACTTCCCTTCACAGGATACGGAGGGTGCAGGCCATCCACTGAGTCAGGAAGCTGAAGGATGAGACAGGAGAAACAGGCTATGGGCTTTAGCAGAGCCCCTCGACACTCTGACTCAGGGTTTATCGGCAGACGAGGATGGCTGGCTGTGAGTCCTGCTTCTTCCAGGTACAGTGTCCTGAGATCTATGAAGCAAGACAGACGGATGTGTCCAGCTTCCAAAAGGTTCCACTCAGGAGCACAGTGTCATAGGCGAGAGCAGACTAGGATGAGAAGGCCAGCACTTAGAAGACAAGATGGGATGAGGATGGAGATGGATCCAGTACCTGGATTTCTGATTCCCGAGCTGATGAAAACCGCTATGGCTAGAAGTGTTCTCCAGGACTAGCACATAGTAAGTGCTTAACAAATCCCCTATACCCTCCCTCCGAGAACCCTCCCATATCTGCCATTCGGATCTGCCCTGCATTTTCCCAATGTTGGGAGTAGAGAGATTTGAGGCAAGCAAAGGGAAAATTAAGAACTATCGTGGAGCCCTGGCTGGTTTGGCTCAGCTGGTTTGGCCCACAGACCAGAGAATCCCAGGTTAGGTTCCCGCTAAGGGCACTCACCTCGGTTGCAGTTTGTCCCTGGCCCTGGTTGGGGTCATGTGGGTGGCAACCACTCAATGTGTCTCTCTCACATCAATGTTTCTCTCTCTCTCTTCCACCCTCTCTCCCTCCCGCTCTATCTGAAGATAAATGCAAAAAATGTCTTCGGGTGAGGATTAAAAAAAAAAAGAACTATTGTGGAGGGCAGGGCTGGCGATGGTCAATAACTCAATAGGAGTCCAAAGCTATCTCATTACAGTAAGGACCCAGGGAGTTGGCTCTACCATACAGCGTCATGGCTAAGAATCCAGTCTCTGGAGACCAGTAAGGGCCCAGGCTGGAATCCCAGTTCTGCATCTTTCTAGCTGTGTGACCTTGGGCAAGTAACTTAATTTCTCTAGACTTCAGTTTCTTTATCTGTACAAGGGAGACAGCACAGGCCAGATAAATAATAAGGGCTCAGCAAATGTTAGGTGCTACTATTAAATCATTCTTCATGTGGTCTATTGACATTGTAACAATTGAATTTTAAAAATCACAGTCTGGATTCCATCTTGCCAGCAAGTATACATCTGGGCTGACTGCCTCATCAAATGTTCTCAAGGGAAATGTCAACCAATCTGTAAAACTGACTTGAATAAAATCAGGCCAGTTATGTTTGCTGCTGAATTTCTGTATTAAAGACACAGGTTGATTTTTGGCTGCTATGCAGTTTTAAATGATGAGTTCCATTTTTTCCCACCTGAGCAGGTAATCTGGCGCTTCCAGGGCTGATCATAGTGCTACTTGCATCTCTAGTGAAAATGCCTGGATTGGGCTGCAGGGTTTTTCAGCTAATTCCCTGACCCCCTTGACCTGGTCATTTATTATAGGGACAAAAGGTTGTGCCCAGCCATCTGACACATCTGTGCCTTGGGAAGGGCTCCTGGCCCTTCTTGGCAGTCAAGCTTGGCAGGCAACTGAAGAGAAAGGCGTTAGATTGTTAGTCTGGGAAAAATAAAGGTGGCAAAGGATTGCAAACCAAGATCATGAAGGGTATATGCAAGGGGAATCCTACCTCTCACCACTCAAAACAAGGGCAGTGAAATGAAATGAGGTTTTACATACGGGTTAGTAAACAGATGGAATGTGTTAGCCCAAGGAGCAAGACTGGGAGGGTATAAGCCACACTACACGTCCATCTAAGGATCTCCTTTGGTAATAACCCCCCACAAAGCATTTAGCTATGACACCCTGTCTTGTGGAAGCGTGCACCTATACAGTGTTAAATGAAAAAGGTTTGGGGGGTGGAGTAAATAACTAACTGCTGGGGTGGGGGCCCCCTAACCTCCCTGCACTGTGGGGTGGAGGCAGGACAGCTGCCCACACTCCACCTTGGCCTTCTTTGTGCCCGGCCTCTCTGGAAAGTGGGATAAAGGACCCTGGTGCCATCTTCTCCAGCTTTTAAACCCCCCATGATTTCAGAAGCATTATTACATATGGTGACAAACACAGGTTTTGGGGACAACTGCCTGGTTTGTATCCCAGGTTCGCCCTACTAGCTGTGAGACCTTAGCGAGTCACTGAACCACCCCATGCCTCAGTTTCCTCATCAGTAAAGTGGCAGTAGCAACCCCATGAGGTTGCTGCAATCAAACGGATTCATCCATGCAAAACACATAGGACAAGGTTTGACACAGAGGAGGCGTCGGTGATGCTGGTATTATGCGGCAGTTCTCAGCAGTCTGGGTAAATCAGAACACCAAGCTGGACCAGCTGAGGCGGGCAAGCACTGGCAAGAGTCTCAGAAGAACACTGTCTGGGGATGTTCCAAGAGAGGCTGTAGTGGGTTGAGCTTTCTGTAGAAGGTAGTTAGGCAGGAGCAGAGTAGAAGCCATAGGCCAGGCGCAGATGGTCACCAGGGAGAGAGCCCTGGGTGCCTAGCAACGACCACTCGCTTAAGCATTAACCCCTAGAGATGACATCTAGGCCTCAGCTGTGTTCCAGCTCCGGGCCCAGAGAAGCAGCAAAATCAGACGGAGCAATGCCTTGGCTGACGTCAGGACCAGCTGCATTGCCTAATGAGCCTCTGCCCTGGCACCGACCAATCAGTGGAGACCACGACCCTGAGGGGCACACCTGGAGAGCTGATGCATCTTCTACCGAGATCCACTCCGGAGACCTCCAGATACGGTCCTTAAGACCAGGACCCCGCAATGCTCTCTCTCCTCTCCTGGAGCACGCCGACACCTTCCCTCCCTCTTTTGTCTCTCAAGGCGAGTATTTCTCTCTCCTAACCTCCAAGGGCCCTTCCTTTGCCTCTTGTAACTCGTTTCCTGAGCCCATTTCTTCTATGGTTCACTTCTTCTACCTCTGTGACTTTCTAAACTTTGAGTCTTCGCCCTGAATTATTTCTTAGCCAGAACTCAAGTACCGAGGTTGCTGAGTGGAGGTCCAACAGCTGATGCTCTTACACACACACACACACACACACACACACACACACACACACACGTCTGTCTTAACTCCCAGAACCTGAGAATGTGACCTTACTTAGAAAATGGATCTTGACCAATGTAAATAAGTAAAGAATCTCAAGATGAAATCATTCTAGATTATCCAGGTGGACCCTAAATCCCATCAAAGGCGTCCTTGTAAGACACAGACACAGAGAAGATGGCCCTGTGGAGACTGATGCAGAGATTGGAGTGATGAGGCCATAAGCCAAGGAGCTCCAGGGGCCACCAGAAGCTGGCAGAGGCAGAGAAGGGTTCCCCTCTAGAGCTTCTGGAGGGAACAATCCCTGCCGACACCTCGATTTCACACTCTGGCCTCCAGAACTGCCTCAGGCTTCTCCAACCTTAATGTGCTTGCGAATCACCTGAGGCTCGTGCTAACCTGCAGGTTCTGGTCCAGCAGGTCTGGGTGGGGCCTGGGAGTCTGCATTTCTCAAAAACTCCTGGGTGCTGCTGCTGCAGCTGGCGGGAAACGTTTTTAGAGCATATTGTCATCGGCAGCACCACAATGGCAAGGGAGACCCCTGGAACAAAAGTCTGAAAGTTGTAGATCTAATCAGCCACCACGCTGGGTCACTGGGACAGCGGAGGAGCCCAGCTTCCAGCTGTGGGATACAGAGTGAATGCCGGTCACTGACCCTGGTGGCGTGTCTCTCTGCACTGTCGGTGCTTCTGGGTGGAACAGCCGCTCGCTGGGGCAACGCTGATGGCCTCTGCCTGCTCCAGTTCCTCCCTCTCTAACAGGGTCAACAAAGAAATGGTCTCGTCCTTTTAGAGGAGGGAAAAAACAAAAAACAAAAAGAACTCAACAGATTTCTTCATCCCTGGCCCAGAAGAATTCCTGGGAGAATGAAAGGTTTGGTGACAGAACTCAAGTTTTCTAATGTCAATGAACTGGATGGAGCTTTATGAATCAGCATTTTTGCCCCAATGTTCATGGCGTGAAAAACACTTGGTCCGAAGAGAAGACAAGGATGGCCTCTCGTGTAGCCTGGGCTCTTGTGCGACTGGGTACTGAGAAGCTCAGTTTGGTAGACAAGAGAGGACAGGCCACTGGCATAGGTGCCCCAGAACGAGGGTGGGAGTGGGGTAGCTTTACCCACTGAAAGCGTCTAGGTGTAAACATTTCTTAAAGCTGGTCCACTAAGTCCAACGTAGGAATGGGCAGAAGAAGACACAGATGTCCCTTGGCCTGAATTCTCACTACATTCATTTTCCCACTGATTTCTTTCTTCAGTGCCCCTCCTCCAATCCAATCCACACACATGGTTAATCTCTAAAATGCTTCACAAAAGCCATCCGTAACTTCTCGTTGTCTGTGGCCAAGGTCACCAGGCTTTCTATCATGTACCAACTCCAGTGGCTCTGCCCTCGGAGAGAGTGAGTCTTCCTCGGCATCCAGTGGGAAAGAACTTGGGGGCTGATTTCCAGTGTGTGCCATGGGCTTGGGGAGGGGAGTGGCACCGTGCCACTTCTTTCTAGACAACGGGATAAAGTCATCGTGGCTTTTAAACTCCTCAAGCTAGCTCTGAGGTGTCATCTCCCACTCTTCCTCTGCGTGAACTTCCCACGCCAAACAGAGAGGGCCACCCCTTCCACCCCATGCCAGCCCCCAACTCCACCTGTGGCCTGGCTCAGGCCAGACCTCTATTAATCTCCTGGTCAGGGTCTCTCCATTCTCCAGCGTCTAACTCGCTCCCTCTTCGTGGCTCCAGTATCTCTCCTTTGTCACCAAACTGAGATCTTTTTCCGTATTACTCATCTCTCTCTATGAGTCAGGACCACAGTGGTTAACGCCTGAGCATTCCCAGCTTTTCTCCTCCCCAGAGGCCCCCCCACCCCCAAACCCCAAGAAGCACCAGCCTCGCCCCATTGGCTCTCTGGAGCTTCATGATGGAGAACTGACAGGGAAGGAAGGTGGGGACAGAACAAGAGGCTGGGACCTCCAAGGAAGCTGGTGGGTTTTTAAAACCTTGTGTTGAGAGAGGAGCAGTTGTGTGAGGTGCGAGGGCAGCGGGTGGCAGAGAAAATGGACTCACAGGAAGCATTGCTGTGGTTTACAGAGTCCCCATTCACAGTCCAGGAGTGCAAGGCCTCGAGTTAGTACAAAGAGCTCCTGGTTACTTAAGTCCATCCCTGATGCCAAGGCCTCGCGCTCAGACTGGACCTCAAGGTCCGTGGCCGCTACGTGTCCCATCCACACCTCACATGCTCTCGCCTGGCGTGGCTTGAAGGGCCATTTCCTGCCCCTGTCTGCAGGGTCTGGGGCGGGTCCTGTCTGCAGAGCTGGGAACCCTGAAAGTGTGCTCAACCCTCTCACTTTGCAGATGAAGAGCCTGAGGCCAGAGAAGGAGGGTCCATTAGCACCTCAGATTCTCCTGTCGCCGCCGAAATGCGAAATGCGTGCCTGTGTGAGAAGTGTGTCTGGACCTGAGGACAGAGTGACTGCTGATACCACTTCTCCTCCAGGAGGAGGCTGCTTAGGTGAGGGGATCTCAAACCCGTCCAGTCTGACAGGTGTCGACTGAAGACACTTCGTGTAAAAATACGTTCAACATTCTAGGAAAGCCTGCTATGGGCGCTGCCCTGTTGTGAATTATTTTATGATGAAAAGTATCCATACACAGACATTAACCTCCTCTGGGCAAGCGTGAGGCCCTCTGTCCTGTTTCCTCTTTCTCATCCCCCCCCCCCTTGTACCATCTCCTCCTCCCCTCACCCGCAAACACCATCCCTGCAGGCGTGCCTGCCTCCCCGGCACAGAGGCAAGCCCAGTGCAGAAAAAGGTAGGTGCACCTTGGGAATGTTTGTTTCTAATGGTGGGGGTAGGGGAGTCTCATTAAAGACCACGCTGGCCTTGCCCAGCTGGTGTGGCTCAGTGGTTGAGCGTCGACCCATGCACCAGGAGGTCACCGGTTCGATTCCCAGTCAAGGCACATGCCCAGGTTGTGGGCCAAATCACCAGTGGGGGGCATGCAGGAGGCGGCCAATTGATGTTCTCTCTCATCGATGTTTCTCTCTCCCTCTCCCTTCCTCTCTCTCTAAAATCAATACAGAAAAAAGAAAAAAAAAGACCACTCTGGCCTTGTTAGCCTGATTTTCCCATTGGCAAACCCTCAAGGACATGTTGAACTTCTAGCTTTCATTTACTGTCAGGATTACAGGTATTTGAAAGGCAACCTGGCCTGAGCTGCTCTCAGCCTAACCATTCCCCAGCCTTCCTTGCTGACCTCTGCCATGCCACTGGTTTCCTGCTGGGTTGAGGACAATAGGAGGCACTAACCCAAGATTCGGGGAGACATGGAGCATTTTCTCCCTCCCTGTCTGCCTCAAGTGGCATCTCCTCCATTGCCCCAGCTCCTGCCAGAGAGGCCCACCATGTTCCAGCTCCCACAGTGACCCTGGTCCCTGGGCTGGGATGACATCACCTCCACCCCTGCTCTCCCAGCCTCCAGTGGAAGTGACTTCTCAGTGGAGCTAATTTCTGGACAGCCTCTGCATGCCCTGTCTGTTTCAGGAACTCCACGACCTGAGCAAATGTCCTGCGTGAAATGTTCTCTACAGAGATACTTCAGTAAGTTCCTATTTTCCTTCATAGACCCTGACTGATACTCAGCCCACCCATCCCCGCCCGCTTCATTAAACCTGTGAGAAAACTGAGACCAAGAGGGCATGTGCTTTGTCCAAAGAAAGATTCACTGATCCTTAGTTGTGAGCGACTGGGCTGGGTTTCCTGGCTCTGTCCTCCTCATCTCTGCAGAAAATAGCCAGAATGCTAACTTTGCACTTGTAAGCCAAAAGAGTTGCAAATCATTGGACTCAACAAGTTTGAAACATAGGACTTCTAAGTTACACCCACAGTCATGGAAACAGTGCTTTCACCATCTAGACACACCCTCTGGACACAAGGAGCGATTTAAACCTCCTCTCAGGGAGACGGAGGTATATCAATTAGAGTAGCCCAGGCTGTGACCATAGCCAGGTCACCATCTGCTTCTGTGCCTCAGTTTCCATATCTAAGGGAATAAAAGTGACACAAACTTACAATTTCTAGAAGCAGTTAAACATTTCTTTTGATATATGCAGCAAATTCAACTCCTCAGATTTTTGGACCAGATGGTTTCTCAACTCTGCAAAGTAGGTTTAATTTAATACTTAAATATGCCATATATTTTAAATACACAGTGCTTCTGCTAATTAACACTTCATAATTTCTCAAGAGTCCCACAGGCAATTGTTACAATTTGTAACTGGTGAGAGATGGTATCAAGAAAATGAACCCTGTTTCTTTCCCACAGTGCAGCCCTGGGATAATATATGTGCAGTTCTCATCTCTTCCACCCTGTGTGAATGGAGTGGTGGGAGAATGCAGTGACTCCCCCGGGGTTGGATAATGGGGACATGTGAGCATAGCACCACCTCAGACCCTCCAAAAGGGCCAGTGGGCCAAGGTCAGTCACACAGAGGCACATACGTTCATCAGTGACCTAACAAGAGGCATGAACACATGTGCACACATGTATGCACACACAGCACTTGTAAGAGAAAGCCAGGCAGTAGGGCAAAGTGACCTGAGTGTGTGTGAGCTTGAGAGGCAAGGCCACCAAGCCCCAGGTGCAGAGTGGGGGCTGGGGCTGCTCTGCCCCAATCTCAGTAGGCTGCCTCCACACCCTCACCCCACTCCTCTGTGCCTGAAGTTTGATCATTTAGAGGTTTATTTCGCTAATGTCTCCTCTTTATAAAGGCCAGCGCTCCTGGGAGAGTTGAACAGATATTTGTTAATCCTGCCTGCACGAGTGTGACCCTAATGAGACAGCCTTTTTTCCTAGAGTTTTGCAGACTTCGGGGCTGGTAGGTGGGGGAGCCGAAGAGGACATGGAGCACTTAGGGAGATGCATGGTGAGGGTGCAGGCTGCCTTCCTTTATGGGAACGGGGGGCCCTGGACACTGGGGAGTGGAGGAAAGATACTCAGAGGCGGATGGGCACCACAGTGGGAGGGAGGTGGGAACGTCTGCTTCCCCGGGGATCTGCCTAGGGCAGCCACGGAGGGACAGCCACGGAGGGACAGGCTCCCTCCACGCTCACCCACAGCCACAGGACGCTGCTGCTGCTGTCAGAAGGCTGAGCAAGAGGCTGACACGAAGTCAGGAGACAAAAATAACAGGAAAGACTGAGTGACTGCTGAAAAGCTTATTGTGTGGGATCTTCCTTCTCAAAATTGTAAAAACAACAAAAATTAGACTGGAAGTTCTAAGAGGGAAGGGTCTTGTCTGACTCCGCTCATCACTGTATCCCTGGCCCCCAGAACAGTGCCTGAAAAATGGGTGGTACTCGGTAAGAGCTGAAGGAGAGGGGACAGACCAAAGTGCGATGAGATGACACCTCAAGGCCCTTCTAAGGGAGTCTTTTTTGAAGGCCCAGTGACATCCGGGGCTACACAGTCTCTTGCTGGAGTTATGGATGGGCCTCCAGGGAAAGGAAGACCCCTCTGCAGACCCCTGCAGAGACGTGCTGAGCTCTGCTGGCTCTCTGCTGTTCCCTGGGTCACTGCCCTCATTAGGCGGCATCTGGTAAATGGCTAGCACACATGTCACGTCGAGCAGCCCAGGCATCTTCTCTGACGACGCCCATGACAGGAAGTAGATGCTGTACCATCCGACCCCAAGTTTCCCTCGACCACCCTGGCGTTCAGCGGGCAGCGGGCTCTGCACCAGGAGACCCTGAAGGGGAGTCTCCGGGGGTGTTTCCAGCCCTCATTGTCAAGGCCCCACAGGCAAAATGAAACTGCTGGTATTCTGTTGGACCCAATGCCCCGGGGTGATGCTTACGGCCATATTTTCCATCTTCCCCTCCCCTTTCATTGGGTTCAGAGGGTTAGATGGCACACGCAGCAGACGAGGACCTAGCCATGACTTTGTAGAAGGTAGAACAAAGTCAGTGTTCTGTAACCAAACCAAGAAGCAGTATAAAAATATGTAGTACGAGGCCTAAGGATCTTTACAGTTTGCAAAATCATTTTGTCAACTTATCAAAAACAGCACTGCATTTAGCCAGCGACACTCCTACCTAAAGCCCATCTACGAAAATCCAGTTCCACACAGAAGCACCTTGCACAGCGCTAATTCCTCAATGAACTTCTTTCCAACTGAGAAACGTTCGAATGTCATGTGTATCAGGACCAATAAGATCCTGTAAGTATGAGACAGAAAGCTTTCCCGATCCCTAGATATACACTTGAACCACACACCACCCCGAGACATCAGGGCCCTGGCGGGGCTTTCCAGGGGTGTGTCATGGGAAAGAGCACTGGACAGACTCCAGGGGCCAGCTAACTGGGTCTCCAGCTAGCTCGCTCTGTGATCAACAGCAAGCCACTTACCTCTCTGGGCTTCTGCTTCCCCATCTGTGAAATAAAGGGCGGGACTGGGCAGCGTCTGAAGTTCCTTCCAGGTCAGAGGTGCTCTTTGACAGTGAGTCTGTGATTTGAACAGGTCCGGTGTGTCTCTGCCTGGTCCATGTGGGGAACGCAGTCCCTGGGCTCACCTCCTCCACAGCCATCCTCCAATGGCCCTCAGGGATGTGGGAGGTGGGATGGCGAAGAGGATCCCATGCGGCTGGAGGCAGAGCGTCAGGGCCTGGGAGCTGGGAGGTTGCCTCTGAACAAAGAATTCAGCCTAGGAAGCCTTCTCCAAGGGAGTCCACTGTTTGTCTGGGGGAGTCAGTATCTTTCTTTTGGGGAAATAAAGAAAGGAACTTGTTGCCCTGGCCAGTGTGGCTCAGTGGTTAGAGTATCGGCCCTTGCACTGAGGGGTCCTGGGTTCGATCCCTGGCCCCGGTCAGGGCATGGGCGGGAGACAACCAATCGAAGTGTCTCTCTCACATCAGTGTCTCTCTCTCTCCCTCCCTTCCACTCTCTCTAAAACTCAATGGAAAAAATATCCTTGGGTGAGGATTAGCAAAAAAAAAAAAGAAAAGCAAAGAAAGGAACTTGTGGAGGGTTTTAGAACGCCCCAGCTCATCCCCTGGTGACTGGAGGAGAGGGCCACGCAGTGCCATGATCTTCACAAGAGGAATGTCTCACGGAAAAGGTATCGGGTTCTGGCCTCCATCTGTCTGTTCATACATGTCTGAATCTGCCTTCGCCTGCTTATTAATTCCCATCTTATCACAGTCCCTCCTGCACGTGAGTCCCACTGACGATCCCATCGCAGTTACCTAGCATTCAAGCATGTGTGCACTGACAGAGACACACGTACCATAAGACACCTTTGAACAAATTAGCTGCTTTTATAAAGACGGTCGAAGGGCCATCTTAATTAGATATACAATAGGCTAGAATTTTGTAGATCCTTTCTTCTGAGTTTTTCCGGCAGCAGATGTTGCTTCTTGCAGGAGACGTGAGATTACTCCTGGCACGTCTTCTCCCCTGTGATCCGATCTGATCCGTAGGCTGCTTTTTCAGGAGGCTTTAATAATGCATGGGAAGGAAAGGGCGGTGCGTGAATTAAACACCAAGCCATTGCTCAGACATGCTGCCTTGAAATCAGGGCTGGTGGGCAAAGCAAATGGACTGGCTTTCAGGCTTGAGTTTTCCAGTTTGCATCAAGAATGAGGGTTTGGACCCAAAAGCGTTTTCTGAAGGTGCCATCTGATGAGTGCAGGTCTGAGCCAACATCAGCTTGTCAAGAGCCGGTTTTCATTTCCTCCTAGCAGCCTGGCCACACAAATCACTGCTAGTTGACGAAGAAAGAAATGACTTTAATTTAGCCTGCAGGAGTGCTAGGGGTGAGTATGTATTTGGCTGACATCTCAAAACATGTTGTCAGAAAGGTGTTGCAGGTCTGGTAAAATACACCAAGGGTCAGAGGCAATGCAAGTGGAAAGGAAAGGAAGATTCTGTGTCTGGAGTCCCAATGTGCAGATTATATAACCGATGTCACTGTGCCACCTGGGAGGTTTTTAACACTGTTAATAACACAGTAAGAGTCGGCGAGTTTTCAGAAATAGGTTGCTGTGCTGATAAAGAAAGGATCGCCTTTCTCGTCCCCAAGTCCCTGCGCTTTCCGCAGACACACAAAGCCCACCCCCAGGAGCAGATGAGCAGACTTCATCTCTGTTGTCAAGGAAACCAGTCTGTTCTTAGCTCTAGAATTGGAAAGCCTGAGCCTGGCCTCAGCCGTGCCTGCTGCCCACTTCCGCTGACGGGCCTGCCATCTCTTCCCCCCAGGGACACTGAAGACCCTTTCATGAATCACTAGCATCGGCCAGTGGAGGGGGGTTCCATCGACAGCCCAAACCAACCAGTGGACAGATGCACAGGCCACAGGAACACATCTGTGGGAAAAGTTAGTTGATCCACATGAAAAGGGAGAGGACAATTGGCAAGTGATTGACCCATGTTACCGGGAATGGCTTAGGGAAGTAGGACTGACCACCCACTGCGCGCCCAGCACTTTTCCCTCTAAAACGCCCCCCTCACCTTGCTCCAGACGGGAGTGTCAGCCCACTGGCACCCACCAGTGGCTCAAACCTGGTGTCTACTTGAGGCAGGGAGTGGGGCCCAGGGAAGCCTTTTGGGGTAAAGGCCTGGGTAAAATGCTCCTGGGTGGGTGGGTGGGGACATTTGGAGAGGCGGGTGTAGGACAAGGTCTGAGAGGAGGGGAGAGGAGAACCTCAATATTGCTGCCATCTGAGATGGAAAGGAAAGAGGGAAGGACAGAGGAGTGGACCGGCTGCTGGCAGGAGAGGGGAGAGGACAGCGGCATCTTCAGGAATACGATGTCTGTGAAAACCAAGCATGGGGATAAACTAAGGGCCCTGAGGACATCTGGTAAGGAGAGTCTCACTCAAAGAAACTCAATGTGCCTGATCCTACGAACTCCCTGAGCCCACGGTGTGTCGGCACCCCTTCCAGAGGTGCGCACCCGCGACCTCGCGCTGCACCTGTGCGGTTACCTGTCTCTTCTGTCCTTTTCAACCAAGAGCCCCAGGGGGTCCGTGTCGGCTCAGCTCTATCCGCCACAGCCCTGGGAGAGCAGCTGGCACAGACCAGCACTGAGGGGGGTCTGCTGAGTGTTCAGGGACGAATTAATTCTTATTCTAGACCTTGTGAAATCACCTACAAAAACACTCACAATTTTGATGTTATTATGAGAAAGAATTTGAAGATTTCTATCTCTGGAATTTGGAGTATTAGTTGGGTTTTCACTTCTAGCAGTGCTTTATCCTACTGTCCCGATTATTGTTGTTATTATTATTATTATTATTATTATTAATGATAATATCGATTCTTGTCAGCACAGGGAAGCTGAACAGAAAAATGGGGGAATTCAGAGTATCCTCTTACCTGGAGAGTATTATCCTAAGAGAAATAAGCCAGTCAGAGAAAGACAAGTATCACATGATCTCATTTATATGTGGAATCGAATGAACAAAATAAACTGAAGAAAAAAATGGATCCCAAAACATGGAAGCAGGAAACAGACTGTCGAACCTCAGAGGGAAGGGGGAAGGGGGGCAGGAAGAGATAAACCAAAGAACTCATGTGCATATACGCATAACCAGCGGACAGACAACAATGCAGCGGAGGCAGGGGGTGTGGTGGGGAGGGGCGTCAGGGAGGAGGGCGTTAATGGGGGGGAAGGGAGACATATGTAATACTTTCAACAATAAAGATAAATGTTTAAAAAAGAATGTCCTCTGCATTAAGCCCTCAGAGCTTTACATAATGATTAACTGAAAGAGAAAATGACCCCTTGGCCAGTAGGCCTTGACTTGACTCTGCCAGTGTAATAGCACAACAAACTTCAGCACACCCCCGGGTCAGCCCTGGAGGGATGTCACAATCCTGGGCACCTAATTCATGCAACAAACTTCAGCACACCCCCGGGTCAGTCCTGGAGGGATGTCACAATCCCGGGCACCTAATTCATGCAACACAGCGTTTACAATAGCTCGTATCCTTTGCTTGAATTTCTCAAACACCATGAAGAATAGAGAGTCTCCAGCCATGCTTTTCTAAACCCTCCTTTTCCGCCTGGCCGGTGTGGCTCCGTGGTTGAGCGTCCACCCATGCACCAAGAGGTCACCGCTTGGATTCTGGGTCAGGGCACAGGCCCAGGTTGTGGGCCAAATCCCCAGTGGGGGGCATGCAGGAGGCGGCCAGTGATGTTCTCTCTCATCGATGTTTCTATCTCTCTCTCCTTCTCCCTTCCTCTCTCTCTAAAATCAATAAAGAACAAAAATAATTTAAACCCTTCCTTTCCTTTCTGGTTCATTGCACTCGCATACACAGTTACCTCGTGCCTTTTTCTCAAGCCTCAACCTCCCCACCCCAAAAAACTCCTCTGCCCCAGCCAGCGTTGCCTTATTCCTACTTCCCTCGTCCCCCATTCCTCTCACTCTTTCCCAGACAGCCTCACTGAATTATGCAAATTTAAAAGTTCACCCTGCCCACCTCTCCTCCCAAGCTCTGTCTCTATCCATCCCCACTTTCATCCCAGAAGCCAGAAGAACAGGCCTGACTAGGGGTCCTGTCCTAGTCCTTCCCCCACCCCCAGGAGGGGACAAGATGGCAAGGAAGGAGCTGTGTGTACACAAAAACAGAGTCTTCTTCACCTGCCAGCGGAGCAGACGGCTGAGAGCAATCAGATAAATGGAAATGACTTTCGTCCCATCGCCTAAAGAAAGGCTGTGTCAGGAGGAGAACTGGACAGGCAGGCGGCATCAGGGAGAGTCGCAGGGGCAGTAGTTGGACTCGAGTTGGGTTCAAGGGTGGGCCAGCTGGGCAGATGTCTGGAGCACTCGTCATCAGGCAGCATTAAGATGTCACTGGCACAAGTTAACTCCAGTTTATGTGGAAAGGCAGTGTCAGTTAACCAGGTTTCCATAGAAACAGCGTGAGTTAACTCAGGTTTCCATTCATGACTCCCCACAGTATGAGGAAATTTAAACTGGTCCCACTTACTGAGTGGACAGAAACCTACGACAGCTCCTGACTGTGCTGACCTACAGTTTTTTTCCTGTTAATTCTCACCCAAGGATATTTTTCCATTGATTTTTAGAGAGTGAAAGGGAGGGAGGGAGGGGGAGAGAGAGAGAGAGACACTGATGTGAGAGAGACACATCGATTGGTTGCCTCCCGCACGCACCCTGACCAGGGCCAGTAATCCTACAACCCAGATACGTGCCCTTGACCAGGAATCAAACCTGCAGCAACTTTGGTCCGAGGGCCAATGGTCTAACCACTGAGCCACACTGGCCAGGGCTGACCTGCGATTTTTATGTATTTTTGCAAAATGCCCCTCTGGGTTTCATGGTCTATGCATGGCAGTCCCCTGACGTCTGATGTCACATTCAGTTGAAATTTCTAAACCAAATAAGGGCTATGTGTTGAGATCAGTTTTTTAGCTTATTATATAACTTTGCACATGGCTTGCAACAAGCTGCCTAGTTCAGAAAATCTTATAAATGTTTTCCTTGTTTTGGAGACGAAGGGAATCTATTTCTTCCCAATCCTGCTTTAAAAAAAGAAAATTGAATGGATACTTCAACCTCAGCTTGGAGGGAGACAGAATCACTAGTCCACCCAGGATGCTCATCAAAGCACAATCCAGGAGAGAAGGAAACCATACTCATTATTAAAAGGATACTTCAGGCTTGATACTGTTTTGAAACATTCAATTCATCAAGTTCCCCTGTTCCGATTCCTTCTCCCTAAGAATTCTTCAGAGTGTGGTTCAGCTTCTCACATCCACGTGAGGCCAAGAGGGAGCGAGTCCGGCAAACACACCACAGACTGCCTCTGATCTTCACTTCCACCTTTACAGTGACAATTATTATCCCCATTTTACACAAAAGGAAACTGAGGCCCAGAGAGTTTAAATAACTTGCTCAGGAACATACAGCGACTAAATGGCAGAGCTGAGCACTGGACCCGGGTTCATCTGGTTCCAAAGTCTGATGTATAATACTATGAGGCCTCCAGTTGTTTCTGTAGCTTGTTTATTTAATATATATATATATATATTGCTGGCCGGTGTGGCTCAGTGGATTGAATGTCGTCCCATGGACTGAGAGGTCCCAGTTCAATTCCCAGTCTGGGCGCATGTCTGGGTTGTGGGCTCAATCCCCAGTTGGGGGCGTGCAGGAGGCAGCCAATCGATGTTTCTCTCTCACATCAATGCTTCTATCTCTCCCTTCCTCTCTCTCTAAAAAAAAAAAAAAAAAAAAAAAAAAAATCAATAAAAACATTAAAAAAATATTAAACACTACTTGGGACACTTATTTATAAATAAAAACCAAAATCCAGTAAGGGATGACCAGAATTTTTTAAATGATTACAAATATTATAAGAAATTCTAGTTTAGGATAGAATCTGGGCAGCAATTCATCACTCTCCCTCCCCCAACTTTTCATCACAAACCAAAGTCAACTCACACACAAAATCAGGTCATAACTCACAAGAGATCCAGAAATGAAGACCGACAACCAGACCAAAGCCAGAATGGTGAATAAACATTTACTCATCACGAGACTGATGAGATTGAAAGGAGAGGCACAAATAGTGACTGACACAGGCACTGGTCTGTCACTCATCAGCCGGAAAGTGAGGCCTCATTGCTCACCTCTGCCTGTCTCCTGGCTCAGGCTCAGTGCCCTCCAGAAAATTTAGCAGCCTTCCCACTATGATGTGGAAGCCGCTCCTGGAGTGACCAGAGCCACTTTCCACACGTACCACCCCTGTGAGCATCTCCAGGGGCTCACCTGGGCCAGGACTGCAGTGACAGTCCGGTGACATGGCCAGGGACAGGCGTGGATTACAGTGCTCTGATGCAGCCAGGAAGTTGAAGACACGTAAGAAGTGGCTGTGACAGGATGGGTGTGGGAGTCACACAAAATTCACCTCTAGGCTACTTATAAAAAGATGTATCTAAGACGAAGTCATTCAACATGATTGCAAATAATTAGCTGGGTAAATATGCACCAGGAGAAAATAAATGTAAACAAACCATGGGTTGCAGTGTTCATATCAAAACAACAAAATTCAGGATAAAAACCCCTAGATGATTTGATTATTTTTATATTTGAAAAGAGTAATTACCACGAAGAACATATCATATTTGTGAGCAATTATGCATCAGATAACCTAGTATTGGACTGTATATATAAAGCAAAAACTACTGAGGATTGGTGAGAAAATAACAGGATCCCAAAAGGAAGAAGGAGGATATAAAGAACCTAAATAGGCTGATTAATTAGACTAAAAGGTAGCACTCGCTGTAAGTTCAGGAACCCAGTAGATTTGGGCGGCAAGATGTATATTAAACACTTACATTATAGAAAGCAATTTCATTGCAAGCATCAAGAGCTGAGTAACACACCAGTTAAACCAAACGCTTCAGCAAAAACATTTCTGCATTCCAGAAAAAACATCGTTTGTCCTGAGGGAGATGGTGGGGTTTTTTGTTTTGTTTTGTTTTTGTCTAAGACATTTTTTAATAGGCCCCTTAAAAATGAAGTGTGAATTCCTACCACCCTTGCTGTGAAATAAAAAGAAATATATATACTGATCTCTGTCCCAGGTTCCTGACACAGAACTCCTAACACCCTTGTAACTTCCTGGGTGGTGGGGGTGATTGGGGCATCTTACACAGAGTTCCTAAATCCCTTCGAGTTTCCTGAGTTATAGGAGCATCTTTTGTTCTAACCAGGTAACTCTTGGGATCCTGGATGGGGGCTGGTCGCCAGAAAGACCAAGCTATAGCCCAGCTGGTGTGGCTCAGTGGATTGAGTGTCGTCCCATGGACTGAGAGGTCCCAGTTCGAGTCCTGGTCAGGGCACATGCCCGGGTTTCGGGCTCGTGCAGGAGGCAGCCGATCGATGTTTCTCTCTCACATCGATGTTTCTATCTCTCTCTCCCTCTCTCTCTAAAAAAAATCTATTAAAAAAAAAAAAAGAAAAGAAAAGAAAGACTAAGCTATAATTAGAAGCTTAGAACTTTCTGCCCCACCCCCATCCTCGGGAGAGGGGAGAAGAGCTAGAGACTGAGTTAACTGATCACACCTGTGTGATGAAGTCTCCATACAAATCCCTGAAGTACAGGGTTTGGAGAGCTGCCAGGTTGCTGATGGTAGGGTAGCACACCCCACTCCACGGGGACAGAAGTTCCTGTGCTTGAGACTCTCCCGGACCTCGCTCTGGCTTTTCATCTGTGTTTTTATCATATGTATTCTTTATTATATACTGAATCGGTGGATGTAAGCAAGTGATTCCCTGAGTTCTGTGAGCTGTTCTAACAAATTATTGAATCCAAGAAGGACATTGTGGGAACCCCCAATTTATAGCCAGTCAGTCGGAAATACTTTTTTTTGCCCAGACTTGCCAATGGCGTCTGAGGTGGGGGCAGTCTTGTGGGACTGAGCCCTTCACTTACAGGATCTGACTTGAACTCCGGGTAGACAGTGTCAGAAGGGAACTGAATTACAGGATGCCCAGTGGGTAGCCGGTATTAGAGAATTGGTCAGTGTGGGAAATAACCCACACATTTGTGTCAGAAACGCTGTGAGTAGAATAAATGAAACGTGTTTTCCTTTTACTTGCCAACCCTCACCAGCCTTGACGTGGAAGAAGATGGTGACACAAAGGGATAATTGCCATGCAGGAAAAATCAGACGTGGGGAAGATGGGAGATGCAAGGACAGGCAGGGGTGCTGGGGCAAGAGCACAGCAAAGAACAGAAGCCAAAAAACAGCCCGTGAGCAACGCCCAGCAATGGAGAATGGCCAATCAGTTCCGAGCATCATTGACGTCTGACATTGAATTTAAAAGTTGTTTCGGGCACTGTACCATAAATACCTTCTGTTTGCCTAATCGTTTGATTGCAAGTCTGACATGCAGACGAGCCTTGTGTTAGTGGTGCTTTGGGAGAGTGAAGGAGAAACAACAGTGTTGAGTGAGGGCAGATGTATTAGCAAGGAGGGCAGCTCCTCTGGGAGGCCAGCTCACGTCTGACGGCCGCCGTTGTGCACCGTCCGTTTGGGGATAGAAGAGGGTGGTAATTCCCCACCCTCTCCCAGTTCAGCGTTGCCATGTATCTTTTTGTGATCGATGGAATGTGAGCAGGAGTTCATCCAGGTGAAAGCATTTTAGAGTCCGTAGTCATGCTGCAGCCACTAGTGATTTCCAGGGGGTGGCACCTCCATCGGCCTAAGTCTCTGAGTAAGGAGGACATAGGACAGGGTCCCTCAAAACCAATGGTCGTGCAGCAGGAGCAAAATATAAATGCTGTCGTATGTTTTTCTTCTTAATAAGTGTGTAAATATCAATTTTTGATTTACAAATATTTGTGAAATCCTGAAAGATTTGTCAGTCTTACTTCTAAGTTAATCTGGTTAAAAAAACAAACCTAGCAGTGGAGGCCTCCGGGAATCCGCGGCTGTAGCTTGTTCAAAGTCGTCCCTGTACATGGCAAAGGAAGGCACAAGCTGCTAAGAAGGGGACAATGTCTTTCAAACTAAGGTGTTTTTTTTTCCTTTATTGATTTTAGAGAGAGAGGAAGTGGGAGGGAGAGAGAGATAGAAACATCGATGGGAGAGAACATCAATTGGCCATCTCCTGCACACCCCCCACTGAGGATCGGGCCCACAACCTGGGCATGTGCCCTGACCGGGAATCAAACCGGCGACCTCTTGGTGCATGGGTCGATGCTCAACCACTCTGCCACACCTGCCGGACCAAACTAAGGTTTTCACTTGCCAAGCAAATGAAGACGTTGTCTTTAAATACTCCCTTCTCAGAATTGCTGGTAATACTTTGGTGAGTGAATTCCAGGATATTTGTTTTTCATCACAAAGTTTATTGGCTATTCCAAGGCAAGAGGCTGGTATAAATATTTCAGATGAAGCAAGGAATTATTCTGAGTTTATTTTTCTGATAAGAAACTTGGCTAAATACCTCTGAGACATAATACGAGCACCTAGCTTGCATATCATGTTGCTATTTGTAATAGATCAAAATGAACTTAATTCGGCGATTTAGGGTCACAATATTACCTGCTTGCAAATCATTCAACACTGAAAATGAAGGCATTTGGACTTAACATTCCAAACAGAATGCATTTGCTTATTTTAAAACTCTGGGTAAATATCTGAGAGAAGTACAGGCGAAAGAAAAATTTAATAGCGTTGTTAAACATTTTGTAGAACTAAAAGCACACTGAGACTAATTTTCTACCCAACACTGAAGATCTAAATTGCTGAGTTGCTCATTCAATCAACTTCATCCAAATTGAACACTAGGAGAAAAGAAATAAATGCTGTTGTTAGATGTCGCCAGTGGTTCAACTGAGGAAAAACAGCATCCGGCGAACGCTATGGAGAAGGTAGAATGGCAGCAAAATCACGCAACATCCCAGCAAGCAGGGAGTTACAGTCGTGCAGGAAATGGGCATTGACCAGTATCACACAAGCTGTTGTACTTGCACCCGTGACCACCGCCCTGCAGGAGAGACACAACCATGCCAGGAATACCTATCCGGGCAGACCTCGAAGATACTGTGAGTTCAGTTCCAGACCAACGCAATAAAGCCAGCTTCACAGATGCCACCTTAACCAATGTGAGCCTCCTGAGATCATGCATGGAGAAGAACACAGTGCCTCTGTATTCCTGTCAAGAACATGTAATCTGAACCTAATCATGAGATCACATCAGACAAATCCAAATTGGAGAACATACAGCAAAATAACTGGCCTGGACCCTTAAAAAATATCAGGCTTTTGAAAGATAAAGACTGAGGAACAGTTGTTCCAGACTGAAGAAATCCAAAGAGACATGAACTTGGATAAAATGAACTGGACCAGGGAAAATTTTTGTTTTATTTTGCTATAGAGAATATTAGTGGAACAAATGGCAAAATTTGAATGAAGTAGATTAGATAACTGGATTGTGCTAACATTAATAACCTGGTTATGATCATCATATTTGGTCATGTAAGAGAATGTCTTTGTTTTTAGGAAACACACACTGAAGTATTTAGGGAAAATGGGCAGCATTATGTCTGCACTTTACTCTCAAACAGTTCATAAATATTATGTATGTGTGTGTTAGATGTGTGTGTGTATATATATATAGAGAGAGAGAGCGAGAGAGAGAAAGAATGCCCTCTGAAGAAGTGATACTTAGGTTGAGCTTTAAATGACAAAAAGGGGCAGTTTAGGCAGAGGAACAGCTAGTGCAAAGGCCCTGAGGCTGGAAAGCACTTGGTAGGTGTAAGGAGCATAAAGAAGTCCCATGTGGCTGAAGCTGAGTGAGCAAGGAAGCAAGTGCTATGAGATTTGAGCAGAGAGGATTTTTGCCTTTTTTTCTAATAACAAGAAGCAATAATCAGTTTTAAAAAGGAGGACAGCAAGGTCAGATTTGCATATTGAAAGCCCACATTGGCTGCAGCTTGAACAACAGAGCAGGGGGTGGGACACAAGTGGGTGTGGGGAACCAATTAGAGGAGTGCAGCTATCCAGATGGGGGTGATGGGGCTTGGACTCAGGGCATGAAGGAGATGGAGAAAGTGCATGGGTTTGGGGATGTTTAGGAGATAAAAGAAAAAAGAAAGAAATGGAACTTGATGGTGACTTGAATGTACCCTCTGGTTCTCTTCTTTCAAGTTTTGGATCAGTTAATGGAACTGAACCTAAGATTTCAAGGTGAATTACTCAATCCCATCCTTGCTATAGGTTTGGGTTTTGTTTTGTTTCTTATGCCCACACCCCTTTCCCAGACAACGCCTCAAAATACAGAACCAGAGACAGCGCGCGTTTGCACTGCAGGGAGGCCTTAGGTGTATGGAAATGGTACTTAGACATAAAGGGGCGGGTCTCCTCTTGGGACACAAGGCCACATCTCTGAGGTGAAGACGGGTTTCTAATGTCCCAGCACAAAGGAGGGAAATGCCATGTGCTGGGGGCCAGATGCCCTTCCACAGCCAGACTATGGCCTCAGAACACAGTCCCCCAAGGACAGCCGCTGTCTGTGCGACTGGAAAATTGCCTGCCCCTCCCTCTTGAGAAAGCACAGCAGATGCTCTTCTATAATGTCCAATGACTCCCGGGAATGGCATCATTTTTATGATTAATCAGTTGCATATTCTCAGGGACATATGTGAGGGGAGTATCCAAGGACAACAAAAGACCCTGCAGAGAGGAGATAAATTGAGTTCAGCCCCTGTAGCCGACAGTTAGAGAAACAGATTGATTGTATATATTCCATAAATGCCTTTCCATGTAGATTACTGCCAAAACAAGAACCATTTTCATCTAAATTCACCATGAAACAATTAAAAAAACAACCCTACAGGTTATGTAAATGGTGGAGAAAAGCTGTAAATAATAAATATCTCCTTGACAGAAGTCAAACAATAAGGAGCTAGTGAGCCTGCAACTGTGATTATCACTTATAAAGTAGCACCTAATAAATTTTTTAAAAAGCTGCTGTGCTTTAAAGGAGTCTTCCAAGAAGGAATCAAATCAAGCAGGAGTATTCCAAGTTGCTTTGCAAAGTCCTGCTCAAATGTCAACCTCTTTGTGAAGTTTGCTCTGATCTCTCAAGCTGAATTAATAGGCCTGTCCTCCGAGCCCTTAGGGCACTCATCAGTGGGTAGTGGAATTATTTATCATGGTAAGTCTCTCTGATGATTCTCATCAGTTTCAGCACTTAGCATACTGCTCCGCTTCCTTCTCATTCTGGTGTCTTAAAGGAGATGCAAATATGAAAAGCATCCGTAGTTACAAAGCTGGCAGCTGGTAACACTCACATTAGAATTCATTCGTGGGGCCAGACGCTAACTTCATGCACTCATTCCTTTAGTCCTCACCATAGAGGTAGGTACCAGCAAGATGAGGACACTGAGCAAGAGAGGTAAAGAGATGTGTCCGTGGCCACAATGCTAGTAAGTGGGGGCTATCAGGATTCTAATTCAGGCAGCCCAACTCCGCCATCTCCCAGAGGAGATGGGAACTCACTGGCCTGGGAGTCAAAATACCTCGGGTCAAGTGTATATTTGGTATTTTATTAGCTGTAGCCCTAGGATGCTCACTGAGCCCCCCTGGCCCCCGGGATTTCCCTGTAACCCCGGAGTGCCAGGTCTCATCCACAATCACCTGCAAGACAGCAACGGCCCCCAGAGGGGCTTCACACTGCTGAGCACATCCTGGCTGTGGAGTAGCGTTTGAGCCCAATGTTTTCCATGAGAGAAACGTTTTTGCATGGATTTACTTGGGCATCACTGCTTTCCTGATGTCTTTACTCATAGCATGTAAAGACCACGAATGGAGCACTGGGCTCAGTGCTTAGAAACAGTAGAAGATTTAGCAGATGCTCCCTGCTCTCCAGGAACTAAGAGCCCAACAATGAATTCAAACAAGGCAGCAGAGTCTGGCGATTACAATCCACAGCTCTATGCCACGTGCTCTCCCATCATGCCACCTGCTTTCCCATCATGCCACTGTTCTCCCTTCATGCCACAGCAGTCACCTGGGCAGGAGAAACTCATCTTGTCTTTTGCTGCATTATCCTTTTCCTTATGCTTTCTACACTCTTTGTATTCCAGGGACAGTATCTCTTTGTGGGTCAGTGGGCTGGGAACCACTTACAATTTTCATACTGACCTTTCTGAAACGTTACTCGGTGATAAGCAGGTCATTTCCTTTGCACGGAGGGGATTACAATTTGAAATTCAATTTTGTACAGTAGGTCCACTATCAAAACGATACAAGGAACTTTGCTCCTTTCAGCTTCTGCCTTTGGGTGCAGGCCAGTGTGACCTAGGTTTCTTTGGAAACTTATAACACATAAAATTTTAATGTGTTTTTAAAAAAAATCTTGACGTTTTGCTGATAGGAAAAACAGGTGTTTTGACATCCTATATTGGTTGCCTCCACCCGGAAAAACAGAAAGAGCTTATATTCACAGCAGAGAATGGAGAACGGTGCAATCTCCACGACTGTTTTCCCACAGGCCTCTGGGCCCTCACCTGTGAAGGACTTTCCTGTTCTCAGGTGTGATGACTTGATTGCCTTATCACGTGGGTCCTTTCCTCCTCCTCACCCATCTCCAGCGGTATGATTAGAAGTGTCCCGCCCTGGCCAGTTTGGCTCAGCGGTTGGAGTGTCGGCCTGTGGACCAGAGAGTCCCGGGTTCGGTTCCCGCTAGGGGCACGTACCAAAAAACAAAACAAAAAAAGAAGTGTCCCATATTCGGGCAGAGGTCAAAAGGAGACCTCTTTGAAGTCTGTCGTACATCTCCGCACCTTTGACATTGCCGTCTGCTGCACCTGTTAGGCTAAGCTAGTATGATGCTGCACTAACTAGCCTCCTTTCCCCTGGCTTATGTGCTCTGCCTGACCTAACAAAGTAAAAGAGGGAGAACCGAACTGAGAAGGAGACCTGTTTGGTTCTTTCTTCTACAATAGCTCCTCATTGCAGGTCCTACCTGGGAATGGAGGCATGTGCTTTGGCTCCCTGGTGATTAGGTGTGACCACAGCAGTGATCATTGAAGACCCTGCCGCTAACAAGGTCTCCTGAGCCACAAGTCAGCATCCATGGTCTCCGAGAAGGTGGGAGCCTCTGCCTTTTTGTTGCTTGAACTGTTGGCCCGAAGAAGCAGTGGTGCCTCTGCAATGCGTTCTGGGTGTATTACTTTAAACATGACAACCCTGTATTTAAGGAATTGGTGTTGTAGACAGGAAAGCTCCAAATTCCATTAAAGCACATTAAAGAAAATGAAATTAGCTTAGGAGTGCACACACACATCAAGTTATTAAATAATTTAAAAGGCACTTAGTGTAGCATGGTGCCATACAAGTACGGGCACTCAAACTGCCTGAGGTGTACTGAGCTGGAGTGTTGGGCAGGAATAACTCGGAGGCTGACGCCAAGATCCCGCAGTTCTATAGGAAGCGCTCTTCTGAAGGACAACGGGGACAGATTTTTACCAAGGGCGATCTCCTGGTCACTAACGCTATGGGAAACTGTGTGGCAGTCACTGACGACACCTAGGCAATATTCGCCTTCCCTTCTTCTTTCCTAACAGAACCTCAGTTTTGTCCAAGGTCCAATGTGCTCAACAACAACAACAAAATAACCACTCTGCATTTCTCAGCCTTCCCGCAAGTTAGAATGTGGAAACAGAAATCTTTTGGGAATTTCTGGGAAAGTCTAACTTCCTGATGGAAATGCTACCCCTTCTCTCTCACCACGTCCTCCTTGTTCTCTCTGTCGAGAAGGTAGTTAGGAGATTGGACATGAAATAGCTGGTCTGTCAACAGAAAGAACACAACCTGCTAAGCATGGTAGAGCAGAGACAGAAGGAGCCTGGCATGTTGTTACCGACACGCGCTGCTGTGCCAACCCCAGACTGCCCATCGCTGGACTTCCTGGGCGAGGGAAATAAACCCTTATTGGGCTAAGCTACTGTGACTCGGTGTCTGGTTCATGAAGCTGGAGGCAATCTGTAATCAATACAGAGTGTTAACAAAGAGTTCCCTGTCCAATAAACTTCAGAATTGATAAACACGGGTCCTTGTTTCAGGACCTTTCCCAACCTTTTATATCAGAGATGCTGATGATGCTTCGAGAGAAGGCAACTTGACCATGGAAACTTTTATTTCATGTTACATTTCTTGAGAATAGTTCTGCTGGATACACTTTGGGAAGCACCTCTTTCTCTCCCCCCCCCCACACCCCCTTTCTGGACCCAGGAAACAACATGCCTTTCTAGCATGTAAGTATAAATTCTTAGCACGAGTTAAAACATGAAGTCATTATAATTTTGCATACTGCACTGAATAGTGTCTCCCCAAAATTCATGTCCAACTGGGACCTGTGACTGTGGCCTTATTTAGAAATAGGGTCTTTGCAGAAAGTTAAGATGGAGTCATAGTGGGTGGGGATGGGCCCTAGCTCCAAAGGTAGCGGTCCTGGTAAGGAGAAGGAGGTTTGGACATGGAGAGGCACAGAGGACACACAGACCCCGAAGAGAAGGCCATGTGACCACGGAGGCAGAGGCGAGCGCTACAGCTGCAAGCCCCACACGGAGGATTGCCAGCACCCCCAGAAGGCAGGAAGGGGCAAGGCAGGGTTCTCCCTACGCCTGCAGAGCCACACTTGATTTCAGACATCTAGCCTGAAATCATACATTTCTACTTCTATACATTTAAGAGAATAAATTTCGGTCTGTAGCATTTTGTTAAGGCAGCCCTAGGAAACTAATATACTTTGTAAAAGGATAACAAAGTTTACATTGTAATTGTCCCCCTGGAGGCTGGGCCATCTAGAGAGCCTGCCTCAGCCCCGCCCACGCTCCCGTCATATTTTAAATTCTCGTAAGGAACTTACATTTCTCCTGTCTCATTTCCTTGAAATAAATGACATCTTGACAAGCCTTACATTAAAAAATGAAGACGTTGACATTTAGAAAGCAGTGCCCGGAAGAGCAGCTTTTCAGGAACTCCGATTTGCCTGTAATGATGTGCCTCGCCCTGGGTCGGTGCCTTGTCTTCTCTCGGCTTCATTCCTCTGATCTCTGTGAGTCAGGGCTGGACTGGAGATCTCCACGGTCCCTTCCACTTTGACACGCTGGGATTCCAGTGGGAATGCTTCCCATGTGTGACAGGTGAGCCATGTACTCAGAAACATAAAGACAGAAAGGCCCTCGCTAATGCTTAGGGCTCCTTTTGAGCTTTTGTGAGTTCATTTATAGGTAAGAATCTCGCTTCCTAGGATATTTCTTTGAACCGAACTAGAGAAAGGAATGCAGTGTTGTGTTCGGTGTAGTGTTTGCCTTGGCATACTGAAAGTTCTAGAAGAGGCAACTGATTTTTAAGAGGAGGCTGTGATGGAAATCGGGACAATAGTGAATGTGCGTCACCCCTTCCCACCCTTAAGAGAAACTCACACTTATAAAACTAAGTATATTATTCACAGAACAAAAGTTGTCTTTATTTTACAACCAAGGTTACCAAAGACTTCTTTAAATTAAACAGCATAGCAAACTAGGGGCTTAACCCGTCCTTCTCCAGCCTAAACAGCACACGTTCCTTCAGACGCCTTCGTGTGAACTAGCCTCCATCGACCTGACCGGGTAGGTTGCTTTTTCCTGAACCCCAGACACTTTTCATTGTACTTTGTAAGTGTGATGTGCAACACAGAGCACAATACTCTCAGAACTGATATACACAAAGGGAGCTTAGGAAAGGAATGTATCTTGGAGCTTAAATGTGATTATCTCAACATATCCCACAAGTTACAGAACACGCAGACACGCAGTGATGTAATGAGAAATGAATGTAACTCTGCTTTTTTCAAGGACACACTAGACACGATGTCTTTATGGGGTACATCATAAAATTGTAATGATCAGACGTAAGTACTTTTAATGTTTTAAATGCTTGTAACCCTTGTCAACGGTGGTTTGAGGAAGCTAAAGAGACTAGAAATTCTGTAACATGCACACCCTGTGGACATTTGCAACTAATTTGTGCTTAGCAAGGACACAGAAACCTTAAAATAAGATACTATCTCCCTAATTCTCTATGTATGTTAATAGCACTATTGACTGTTACATTTAAAACAGGAGAAAATAAACCAAAAGAATGAATTGGATTTTTTAAAGACATAAACTATGTAGGGTTATAAATTATAAAGTTTGTTTACTCAATCTACAAAGATTTATGTATTGCCTATTATGTGTCTACTTTTCTAATCCCAAAATTTATATTAATAATATCATAATCTTATAGGGTTTCCATAATATTTAGACTGTAAATACAAAAATATACAAATGTATATTGTCTTAATCAGCTTGGGCTGCTATAACAAAATCCCGTTTCTGGCTTATAAACAACAGAAATTGATTTCCCACAGTTCTGGCAGCTGAAAATCCAAGATCAAGGAGCTGACTGACAGTTCCAGTGTCTGGCGAGGGTCTGCTTCATAGACAGCCATCTCTTCACTGTGTCCTCACATGGGCAAGAGGCAAGGGGGCTCTCTGAGGTCTCTTTTAGAGGGGCACTAATTCCAAATACCATCACTAACAGGGATAGGTTTCAACATATGAATTTGGGGGGGATAGAAACATTCAGTCTATAGCAATCACGAACACAGTCTGACATGTAGGAAGTACCCGGTTAGTGTCAGCTATTACTATCTTTATGGAGCCAAGTAGAAGGATTTGGGATATATTTGGGAGGACTGAGCAAATAGAATTTGCTGATGGATTGGATGGGACAGTAAAGGAAAGAGAGAAACCAAGGACAGTTCCAGACTTTTGGCATGAGCAACTGGGGGGATGATGTAACACAAAGAAAAGTGGGTTTGAAGAAAGAAGTCAAGAACTCTAATAGGGAGAGATTCCAAAATGGCGGCGGAGTGAATGGAAGCTACACAGATCATCTCCCAGGACCAAACTGGAAATACAACTAAAATAAAGTCAAATCGTCGGGAAAAAGCAACGGAAAAGCAGCTCGCGAGGACCATACAACCAGGGACACTAACTTGATCCTGGTAGGATTGCGGAGGCGCGAGAGGGGGGCTGGGAGCCCACAGACAGCAGCGGCCTTAGCCGTGAGCAGCGCTCCGCCCTCGGGGTTGAAGCCCGAGCCGGCTCCACAGTGCAGAGCCGGGACAGAGCGCTAAAACAGCCACAGCCACTCACCTCGGACTCCGGCGGAGGGAGGGCGGACTGGACTGGAACTGTGTGGGGACACTCGGGATTTGGAGGGCGCTCAGAGCTTTTGCTGAGTTTCAGCCACGCGGGACTGTGGCCTAGTCGACTTACTCCATCCCAGGGCTCTGGGGAGAGGCGGCAGCCCCTCCCTCGGAGATTCAGCCACACCCAGTTGGGCCATTGAAATGCAAATCAAGGCTCATTAACTACCAGCATCTGCCCCACCCTCGGGAAATCCTCTCACGCTGAACACCTGAGGGAGGTTTTCATTCAACTGAGAACCCAAGGCTCTTTAAGTAACCAGGACTAATAGCCTCTAGGCAAAAAGCTAGAGGCTAACTGAACCTTTTCTGGGCTTGCAACTCTACCCAGAAAAGTAAGACTCGACAGTGGCGTATAACGTGGGTCCTCTCACGCTCATCCAAACCCAGTACAGGGAGCCACAAACAGCAGAACACCAACATCCACAGGGAAAATTTGGCAGGCTCCAAAAACCACTGAGCTAGCCAAAATGGTAAAACAACGAAACAGATACCAAACGAAAGAACAAGAGACCTCCAATGAAGATGAGATAAATGAAATGGAGTTAAGCAAGTTAACAGAGCTAGAATTCAGAGCCATGATCTTGAGGAAGCTCAACAGCATATGTAAGGACATCAACACCATGAGCAAAGACATAGAAATATTGAAAATAAATCAATTGGAAATGAAGAAGCAGCAAGAAGAAATGAAGCAGCAGCAAGAAGAAATGAAGAATGACATAGCAGAAATGAAGAACACATTGGAAGGACTAAACAGCAGAGTAGAGGAAGCTGAGGACCGGATCAGTGAATTAGAAGACAGGGTAGAAAAAATCAACCAATCAGAAAACCAAAAGGAAAAAACAATGAAAAAACAGGAAGACAGCTTAAGAGAACTGTGGGACAACTGGAAACGTAATAATATTCGCATCATAGGAGTCGCCGAAGAAGAAGAAAATGAGAAAGGGTTAGAGAATATATTTGAAGAAATAGTGACAGAAAATTTCCCTAATTTGGTGAAGGAAGAAGGCTTTCAAGTTCAAGAAGCACAGAGAGTCCCAAGTAAGAAGAACCCAAACAGGCCCACACCAAGACACATAGTAATTAAAATGCCAAAAATTAAAGACAAAGAGAGAATCCTCAAGGCAGCAAGAGCTAAGCAACAGGTTACCTACAAAGGATCCCCCATAAGGTTATCAGCTGACTTCTCCATAGAAACACTACAGGCCAGAAGGGAATGGCATGAAATAATCAAGGTCATGAAAAACAAGGATCTGAACCCAAGACTACTCTACCCAGCAAGGCTATCATTCAAAATAGAAGGTCAAATAAAGAGCTTCCCAGACAAAAAAAGGCTAAGGGAATACATTAGCACCAAACCAGCACTGCAAGAAATGTTAAAAGGACTGCTGTAATTAGTAGAAGAAATAGAAAGGAAAATAGAAACACACTAAACAAAAATGGCAATAAGTAAGTACATATCGGTAATCACCTTAAATGTAAATGGACTGAACGCCCCGATCAAAAGACACAGAGTAGCAGATTGGATAAGAAAGCATGACCCATATATATGTTGCTTACAAGAGACCCACCTCACAACAAAAGACTCACATAGGCTGAAAGTGAAGGGATGGAAAAAAATCTTCCAAGCAAACAGAAAGGAAAAAAAAGCTGGGGTAGCAATACTCATATCTGATAAAATAGATTTTAAAATGAAGGCCATAACTAGAGACAAAGAAGGCCACTACATAATATTGAAAGGATCTATCCAACAGGAAGAGATAACCTTGGTAAACATATATGCACCCAATACAGGAGGACCAAAATACATTAAAAATCTTCTGGAAAACTTCAAAGGAGAAATCGACAGCAATACAATCATAGCAGGGGACTTCAACACCCCGCTGACATCACTGGATAGATCCTCTAGACAAAAAATTAACAAGGAAACACAGACTCTAAATGAAGCACTAGACCAAATGGATTTAATAGATATTTACAGAGAATTACACCCCAAAACTACAGAATTCACTTTCTTCTCAAGTGCACATGGGACATTCTCAAAGATAGACCACATGTTAGGACACAAACGAAGTCTCTACAAATTCAAGAAGATTGAAATCATATCAAGCATCTTCTCAGATCACAATGGCATGAAACTAGAAATCAATTGCAACAAGAACATGCAAAGACATTTGAATACATGGAGGTTAAATAGCATGTTATTAAACAATGAATGGGTTACCAAGGAGATCAAGGAAGAAATTAAAAACTTTCTGGAAACGAATGAAAATGAACACACAACAACACAAAATCTGTGGGATGCAGCGAAAGCAGTTCTGAGAGGGAAGTTCATAGCACTACAGGCCTACCTCAAGAAACAAGAAAAATTTCTAATAGACTATCTAACCTCACAACTTAAAGAACTAGAAAGCAAACAAAAGGAAAACCCCAGAGCAAGTAGAAGGAAGGAAATATTAAAGATCAGAGCAGAAATAAACGACATGGAGACCAAAAAAACAATTCAAAGGATCAATGAAACAAAGAGCTGGTTTTTTGAAAAGATAAACAAGATTGATGGACCCTTAGCTAGACTCACCAAGAAACAAAGAGAGAGAACCCAAATACACAAAATCAGAAACGAAAGAGGAGAAGTAACAACTGACACCACAGAAATACAAAGGATCGTTAATGAATACTATGAACATTTATATGGCAACAAATTCGACAATCTAAGCGAAATGGACACATTTCTAGAAACATATAGTCTCCCAAAACTGGACCGGGAAGAGATAGAAAACTTGAACAGACCAATAGCAACCAAGGAAATTGAAGATGTAATCAAGACTCTCCCAGCAAACAAAAGTCCAGGCCCAGACGGCTTTACAGGGGAGTTTTACCGAACATTCAAAGAAGAACTAACACCCATTCTTCTCAAACTGTTTCTAAAAATTCAAGAAGAAGGAAGACTTCCAAACTCATTTTATGAGGCCAGCATAATTCTAATTCCAAAACCAGAAAAAGACACTACAAAGAAAGAAAACTACAGGCCAATATCCCTGATGAACATAGATGCCAAAATCCTGAACAAAATACTAGCAAATCGGATCCAGCAATACATCAAAAAAATTATTCACCATGACCAAGTGGGATTCATCCCAGGGATGCAAGGCTGGTTCAATATTCGCAAATCAATAAATGTGATACACCACATAAACAAAATGAAAGATAAAAACCACATGATCATATCAATAGACGCTGAAAAAGCATTCGACAAAATTCAACACCCATTTCTGATAAAAACACTCAGCAATTTGGGAATAGAGGGATCATATCTCAACATTATAAAGGCCATATATGAAAGACCTACAGCCAACATCATAATCAATGGGCAAAAACTAAAAACATTTCCCTTAAGAACAGGAACAAGACAGGGATGCCCACTTTCACCACTCTTATTTAACATAGTACTGGAAGTCTTAGCCACAGCAATCAGACGTGAAGAAAAAATAAAAGGTATCCAAATTGGAAAGGAGGAAGTGAAACTGTCATTATTCGCAGATGACATGATATTATACATAGAAAACCCTAAAGACTCCATCAAAAATCTACTAGACCTAATAAATGAATTTGGCAAAGTAGCAGGATACAAAATAAACGTCAAGAAATCGACGGCATTCTTATACACCAATGATGAACTCACAGAAAGAGAAACTAAAAAAACAATCCCATTTACCATCGCGGCAAAAAAATTAAGATACCTAGGAATAAATTTAACCAAAGAAGTAAAGGATCTATTTGCAGAAAACTACAGGACATTGAAAAAAGAAATAGAGGAAGATATAAAAAAGTGGAAGCACATACCTTGTTCATGGATTGGAAGAATTAACATCATTAAAATGTCCATATTACCCAAAGCAATCTATAGATTCAATGCAATCCCAATCAAAATACCAGCGACATATTTCACAGAACTAGAACAAATACTCCAAAAGTTCATATGGAACCAAAAAAGACCCCGAATAGCCACAGCAATCTTGAAAAAGAAGGACAAAGTAGGTGGGATCACAATACCAGATATCAGATTATACTACAGAGCTACTATAATCAAAACAGCCTGGTATTGGCATAAGAACAGGCATATAGACCAGTGGAACAGAACAGAGAATCCAGAAATTGACCCAAGATATTATGCTCAACTAATATTTGACAAAGGTGGCAAGAGCATACAGTGGAGCAAAGACAGCCTCTTTAATAAATGGTGTTGGGAAAATTGGACAGCTACATGCAAAAAAATGAAACTAGACGATCAACTTACACCATACACAAGAATAAACTCAAAATGGGTAAAAGACTTAAATGTGACTCGTGAATCCATAAAAATCCTAGAAGAAAATGTAGGCAACAAAATTTCAGACATCATACGCAGCAGAATCTTCACTGATACATCACCTAAGGCAACAGAAATAAAGGAAAAAATGAACACATGGGACTACATCAAACTCAAAAGCTTCTGCACAGCAAAAGAAACAACCATCAAAACGGAAAGAGAAACCACTGTATGGGAGAGCATAATTGCCAATGATACATCAGATAAGGGGTTAATCTCCAAAATATATAGAGTGCTCATACAACTCAACAAAAGGAAGACAAAGAACCCAATTAAAAAATGGGCAGAGGAACTAAATAGACACCTCTCCAAACAGGACATACAAATGGCTAAGAGACATATGAAGAAATGCTCAACATCACTAATCATCAGAGAGATGCAAATTAAAACAACAATGAGGTATCACCTCACACCTGTCAGAATGGCCGCCATCAACAAATCGTCAAACAACAAGTGTTGGCGAGGGTGTGGAGAAAAGGGGACTCTAGCACACTGCTGGTGGGAATGCAGACTGGTGCAGCCACTGTGGAAAACACTATGGTGTTACCTCAAAAAATTAAAAATTGAACTGCCATTTGACCCAGTGATCCCACTTCTAGGAATATACCCTAAGAAACCTGAAACACCAATCAGAAAGAATATATGTACTCCCATGTTCATAGCAGCACTATTCACAATAGCTAAGATCTGGAAACAGCCCAAGTGCCCATCAGTGGATGAATGGATAAAAAAGCTGTGGTACATATACACAATGGAGTACTATGCAGCTGTAAGAAAGAAAGATCTCTTATCCTTTGAGAAGACATGGAGGGACCTCGAGAGTATTATCCTAAGCGAAACAAACCAAGCAGAGAAAGAAAAATATCACATGATCTCACTCATTTGTGGAATATAATAAACATAACAGTCTGGGGAACAGGGTAGACCCAGAGATGTGAAAGTAGAGTACAGACTGACAACCCTCAGAAGAGGGGGTGGGGGGGGAGGGAAGAGATAAACCACAGAACTTGTACGCATGTATGCATAACTGATGGACCTGGACAACAAAGCTGGGGATGGGGTGGGGGATGGGGAGGAGGGTGTCAATGGGGAAAAAAAGGAGAAACATCTGTAACAAAAATAAATTAATAAAAAAAAAAAAAAAAAAAAAAAAAAAAAAAGAACTCTAATAGGGTCATGTTAAGTTTGGTCTGAGATGCCTGTAAGACATCCATGTGGAGACGTCAAGGAGACAGTTGGGTAAACACGTCTGCAGCCTCACCACTCAACACTATTCAGAGTGAGATCCCAAGACCAGCAGCATCAGCATCACCTAGGAGCTCGTTGGAAATGCAGAGTCTTAGACCCACCCTAGACCAATGGACTCAGACTCTGCATTTTAACAAGGTCCCAGCGTGATCTGTATGCACGTGAATGTTTGAGAAGCACTAAGCTAGAGTTCTAGGGAGACAGAGACTTTATACTCTTCAGCATATAAATGAAGTTAAAGCTAAGGCCTGGATGAGCTCCCCTAGGGAGAGTATGTAAGGAACACTGGGTGGCCCAGGGTGGAGTCTTGGGGTTCTCCCATAAGGTCTGGTAGAGGAGAAGGGAACCCCGCAGAGGAAGAGGAAGAACATCCAGTGAAGCAAAGGAACAACCAGGAGAGTGAAGGGTCCCAGAAGCCAGACAACAGAATGTTTCAAGAAGTGGTCCATTGTGTTAAATGCTGCTGATGGGTTAAGTCAGATATGAACAGAGAAGAGACCATAAGATTTGGCAACACAGAGGTCATCAATGGCCTTGACAAGAGCAGCCTCAGTAGCATAGAGAGGACAGAAGACCAAGTACAGACAGTGAGGAAGAGGAAGTGGGACAGTGAGCAAAGGCAACTCTTGCAAGGAGTTTTGCTGAGAGCATAGAGAAATGGATTAGTATCTGCGATGTTTAGGTAGGAGATATGGAGCATGCCTGAATACCAGTGGAAATGCTGTCATTGAGAGAGGAAGAGAAAGAAAGAAAGGAAGGAAGAGAGACAAAATGAGAGAGAGAGAGAGAGAGAGAGAGAGAGAGAGAGAGAGATACTGATGATGCAAAAAAAGAGAATGACCAATTACCGGAGTAATGTTTTTGAGAAGATGAGAAAGAAGGGGGCCAGGAGTCCAAAGGTTGGCCCCTGACAAGCAGGGCCACTCAGCTTATTGCTTCTGTTTTTCAATGAAGTCTGAGGCATGCAGCAAGGTGGGTGGGAGTGGGGAGAGAGGAAGATTTAAAGAAAGAGGGATTGAATTAGTTATTTTGGAGTGGGAAAGTAAACACCTCAGGATTGCCAGGTAGTGTAGGGTGCTTTTTTGAGATTTTTGGCCACGCATTTGAGAAACCCCACGCTTTCCCATCACATGCTTCATTTCTCCAAAAACGTCCTGTTCTAATGCATGAGCCACGAGTTATGAGAAAGTGCATCTTCTCCATCAATCTTCACTATTCCCTAGGCAGTTATATGTTAAAGGTCACCATCAGCAGAGCAAGGCTAGACAAGGGGGTCACCGGAGAGCCCCAGCAAGATAGTGAAAGGAGAGGACAGAAGCCTTTTGTCTCCCTCACGAGATTTACGGCTGGGGGTGATGCAGGACTTTTAATGACAGGAACACACAAGATGTCTCAAGAGAGGAAGTTTTTCCTTCTACAATTCACAAGAACTGCTAGGTCTCTCATGAGACTAGTGCTTTGGTAAACACCACCACATACTGTTAATTGCCTTTAAGTGAATTTTGAACAAGCCTAATGTCAATAACGTCTCCTTGGTTACCTTCCCTCCAGCTTGGAAACCAATGTCATTGAACAATCACATAATTCTTCACTGCATTCCCTCATCCTGCTACATAAAGCCCATTTCTGTGATCCAAAACTCAAAGCTCTAAAGCCTGACTCTCCCCTGAGCTCACTCTTCTCTCACGACAACCCCCCCACACACTCAGGGCCTGGATACAGTGTAGACAGCCTCCCTGTGTCCTATACCCATCTCCATCTATTTCCACTGCTTCAAAAACCTCATTGTCTTGGGAGCACACATCTTCCTAGATAGACTTCCCATCACCCTCCCCTTGTGGCGGTCCTCTGCCGCTCCCAGTCACTCCCCTCATGCACTGATGACTCCACCATCTTCCCCTCCCTCACATCCTTTCTCATTCCTGGTGACTTCAAATACACACCCATGCAGTGATCTGCCTGACACCCAGCCTCACATTTCCTTGGCCTCTAACACCAGTCATCTCTCCATTCACCCCAGCTTCAGCCACCCCCTCCTGTGGTCATATACCCTAGATCTTGATGTCACCAATAAGATCACCACCTCCAACATCTGGATTTCACATCCTACTCCTTGACCATCCCCTTCTAGCCCACCTACTCTGATACCCCACTCCCTCTAGCAAATCTCCAACATCTCTGAGAACATCTGTTCACTTTTTCACTATCTACCTCCAAGCTTCACTCTTCACATCCCTCCTTATCTAACTGAAATTAACTATTCCAGCTGGGTAGCCATTCCCTTGCAAAACACCTCTGACCCTTCTGTCCCTCTCCCCTCCACTGTTTTCACCTCACAGTGCCCCACCTTTGGTTAAATGCTACATGACCTTCCTCAGGGTGTGCATCTGAGCAGCTGACCCCTGCACACAACTGTGCGGACTGGACTCAGTTCAAAACTCCCTGCACACCTTTCAAATGATTTCTTACCATTACCAGGCAACCTGCCCTTCCTTGGTGTAGACTCTTCAAGAAGATCAGTTCCCACCTTCTCACCTCTCCGCAAGTCTCCCCTACACCCTCCTTACCCGCACTCTCAGTCAGTGCTGTTGTCTCAATTTACCTTTTGCATAACAGGTATTAGTGCCTGATACTGTTTGTTCACATGCTTAGTATCTTTCCACACTAGAGCGTGACCTCCTGGTTCACCACGGCACCCCAGCTCCTGGGTCAGCAGCTGCTCACAGAGAGTGTTCAGTAAACACTTGTGGACTGACCGATTGATATGCACAGTCGAAGCTTACACACTTACCTACCACCGTGATACACTACTCATCATTGCTAGTATACCTCAATCACATTTGTAAAAAATTTATTGCTGTAAAATACACATAATGTTGACCATCTTAACCCGTTTATGTGTACAGTTCAGTGATAGTAACTATGTTCATAATGCTGTGCAACCATCACCACCATCCACGTCCATAACTCTTTTCATCTTGTAAAACTGAAACTGTACCCATTAAACAACAACTCCACACGCACCTGACCTCTGCCCCGGCCACCACCACTTCCTGTCTCTGCGCACCTGACTACTCTAAGTTCCTCACAGAAGAGGAATCATACAGTATTTGTCTTTCTGTGACTGGTTCATTTCACGCAGTGCCTGTCCTCAAGGTTCATTTAGGCCATAGTATGTCAGCACTTCCTTCCTTTGTAATCCCGAATAATATTCCCTTGTATGTACATACCACATCTTCCTTACCCACACTTGAGTTGCTTCCATGTCTTAGCTGTTCTGAATAGTGCTGCTGTTACCGTGGCTGTACCAATATCTCTTCAAGTCCCTACATCAGTCAAGTGTAAATATACATTTTCTTAAACATCTTTTATGTAACCTCCCTTTCTCCCTATCCACCCCGCCCCTCCCAAATTAACAGTAGGGCTGCTCTCTGGGCCAAATGTATCTATTTGAAAACGATATTACTGAACTAATGGTATAAAGACCAGAACTTGGAGTAAGCAAATAAAAAATAATGGAATCAATATTACAACTGTCTTCCTCTGTTCAGCTGTCTTCCTCAGTTCCTCCCTCCCTCCCTAAGGAGCAGCCTCTCATAATACAAACCACAAAAGCCCCCCAGAGAAGAACTCCAGAAGCAGCCTGTGCAGGAGGGAAGGATCAGATACCCCGGCGTCTGACTTTACCCCCCTGACATCACCTTCCTCTTGGGCAGCTCTCCCCACGTCCCCTCATTCTGCTCACCCTCCCCATCCTCTGCTATGCTTTCTCTCCCCCTTTGAGACTAAGAAAACATGCTTCCCCTGTTTGCCTTAGAATGGCAGAGCCTTGCTGACATTTAAGAGACAAGACACAACCAAAGAAGAGAGACTGTGACATTCAAACACATGAAAAGATGCTCAATGTCATTGATCACTTGGGAAATGCAAATTAAAACCACAATAAGATAATACCCCACACCTATTATAATGGTTCAAATTAAAAACAAAAAAAAAGCAAGCAATACCAAGTGCAGAACAGTTACAACTCTCATACATGGCTGGTGGGAACAGAAAATGGTGTGGACAGTCATTTTGGAAACCATTTGGCAGTTTCTTACAAAATTAAGCATACACAGGGCAGAGAATTGTAATCTCGTGTTTACACAGAAGCCTGCATGCCAGTATACACAGTGCCTTTATCCATAATCCTCAAAACTGGAAATAACCCAGATGTCCTTTAATGGGTGAGTGGCTAAGCAAATTGTGGTACAGCCATCCAAAGGAATATTATTCAGCAATCAAAAGAAATAAACTATTAACATTGTGACAACACGGATGAATCTCATAAATAGTATGCAAAGTGAAAGAAGTCAGACACAAAAGACCACACTGTATGCTCCCATTTATGTGACATTCTAGAAAAAGCAAAACCAAAAACGGGTGGGTAGTTTTCAGGGGTTGTGGGTGAGCGGAGGAGACTCCCTGCAAAGGGACACGAGGGAATGTTTTCTGTCTCGATTGTGGAGGTTACACCACTGCATGCGTTTGTCAACACTCACGGACTCTACATCTAAGAAAGGCGAAGTTTACTATCTGTATATTATTATCTCAATAGGCTTGACTTGAAAACAAATAAATAAAATTTAAAATGACCTTCTAGACCCAGGCTTCCAGCTGGGATCATTGCATGGTTTTTATATAAGGCTGTTTAAAAAAATGATCTTCTGTATAATAAAAAAGTGATCTTCTGTATAATAATGGGGGACACAATGTAAATATACCAGCAACACGAACGGCATAAGAATAGATCATTTTTAAAACCTGGCTTCTGATCCTGTGGTAGCATTCTCGCCTTGAAACACCCCGTGGATGACGCAGTACCCCAGGCTCCTTTCAAGGTGCCTCTGGGAGCTGGGCTGTCATCCGTCTCAGCCCTTCCTTGAATAGGGCACAAAGGACCTTACTTCAAATCCACAGCCACCTGAGCCCTCTGATTGGCAGAATCAAAATGACTGACATCCTGAAAGGCAGAGCCCACCCTTGCTGCCTTGTCTCAGAGCATCACCCACACTACCTCACAAATACAGCAGCAACAGCATCACTAAACTGTGCAATGACGGACAACGGGCATTACAGCGTGGAAATGGATATCTTCTCCTCAAAATCTGACTAACTGAAAGAATATTTTGGCAGGTAAAAGGCAATGGGGAACCTCAGAGAGGAGAGACACCAAGATAGTTTCAGATCAGCACGGGGACTTGCTGCGCAGAGAAGCCCTGCTTTCTGGGCCTGCTCCTCATTTCCCGGCAGGCCTGATCTTTCTGCAAAATCCTGATGGTCCCGATTCCAAGCAATGAAAACGAGGTTTCTTTGCGTAACTACAGCTATAGATCCGCTTTACAACATTGGCGACTTAATTAACTATTGCTTCCTGGGTGTCGCAGTTGCAGAAACCATGAATTTTTATCCCATTATTATAAATCACCCTCGCCGATGTGTCCTTTGACAATATTCTCTAGCTATTTTCGTTTGGGGTTTGATGTTGACTAATGTTTAACTTCATGGTTAAGATGAAAAGCTCCAATGTTAATAAAACAGTAAACGGAACAAAACAGCAGACATTTTTAACTATGGAAAAATTTGTAAGTATACAAAATCAGAGAGCACGCTATAATGTACCCCAAGTGCCCACAGCTAGCCGCAGAGTATCTGCCGTTTGCCCGACAGAGTCCAGGTTATGCCATTTGTTCCAACGCAACTGTTAATGGCACCTTCTTTCACCCTAAAAAGTGCCAGTTTAGACGATAGATAATAATACCCAACCTCAATAATTATCGACTTAGGGTCTTATCTTAATTCACCTCGAACCCTATTTATCCCCCAATAAAAAAGATGGTTTTGATACAAATCCTAGCTATTACATCATTTCACCCATAAATATAATAGACTTTTAAAAGAAGATTTTAAAAATTCTTTGACATCCTTCATCTTGATAGATCTCCAGTTCGGAACTAAATATAACAAGTACAGGCTTCGAAGCTGAGCACAGCCTGTGACTTGAACACAGTTAAGACAGATACAGCAGGATCCCCAGACTGTTTCAGACTTAATGGTGATTGCGACGGCTGAAAAATGAAGCAATAATCTCCCAACTGGATGGAAACAGAGGCAAATGAAATGTCTTGTGCAGATTTACTTTCTGAACAAAGAGCCTTAGGCACCCTCAGATCCCTCCTTCTCATCCAGGTAAAGAAAGGCAGCAGCCCCTCCCCCTGCGAGGACACATTCTGTTAGTTCACTTACTTTCTCCGTCAGGTGCTTACTTTCTAGGTCTAAACCAAGTACTGGAAACTCTACAAGTGATCTTCCACATCACCTGGGCAGTAACTGCGGCCCGGGGCCCTGGGGGCAGTTTTCATCTTCCCTTCATCCTCACTGTGATGCCGATCTCTTTTAGACTGTCAGCCAAACTCTCCTCCCTAACTTGCCACTTCCACTTCTCTGCAGTGTCTGAAGAGAAGCAACTGAGCTTGTCAGAATTGTAGGTCAACTAAAAGTTCATTACCTCTGAGTGGAGCAGAAGAATGTTTCAAGGTACCTGGGCTTCTCTAGCTGGGAGAAGATATTGGACTTGAGTTGGTAGTTACCGCAGCTCGTTGAAGGCATTTTCATGACAAAGAATAGCACCCTTCGCGAGAGTTTGAATTTAAATCACAGCCATGCCAGCAGTTTGTTTTATCACTACAGTGCAGAACTCAGCTGGAAATGACTGTCCTTGGCTTCTGGTTCAAGATGGCAGGCCTAACCCACCTATCCCTATCATTCTCTTCTGAGTCCCCATTAAACTGATCATAAGGGAATACAAATATATAATCCCACAGTAACAAATTAAAGTCGTTCGTGACCAGAGGAGAGATTTCAACAAGTTTCTGGAGGACAAAAAGCAGATGAGGAGCTGGTGACTAATGTTTGCAGCCTCAGCCTAGATTTCAGGCAAGCACTCAGCTGTCATTACCTTTGTATCTGAAAATAGTACGCATGCGCCCCCGGTTCTGAACTTATCAATCTGATCACTGGATGGGTCTTCACGCACTGTGAAGGTGACCTACAACGGCTGTGCTGGTGCCGGTGCCCCCAGTGAAACAGAATCCTTTGGAAATTCACCCTGGGAGCATTTTTCACTTAGTGGCCCAAGGGATGAGATAGTGGAGTCCCTGAGAAGGAGATGAAACCCTAGCCTGTTACTTACTGTGCAGTGAACAATATCAGCCCCGTCAGATGACGAACGCTTGAAGAGTTTTCAGCTTTTAGAATTACCTTATAGACAAATCATGGAAACCAACTATGGCTATGGAACAGAATGAATATTTTCTCAATTTTGATAATGCAAAAGTAAACGTTCGGCCAGAGGGAAGGAGGAAGCAGGCAAGGAGAGGTGGTCGTAATACCCCTGTCTTACAGAGTGGAGAGTTCAATGACCCAGTCGACAGTCCGTGGAATGAGAGATCTGGTTTTAATAAAGGCATTGTCTGGAGCAGCAGGGATGGAAGGTGGTGAGAAGATGTGAGGTGTAAGTCAGTTACATCTTTGGCTTTCATGGCAGGAAGACACTAGATGATGATCGAAGTTGATCAACTCAAAACAGCAGTTGTATCTGCATATTATTTTGAGGTACAGAGGGAACTATTGCAGAATAGAAAACACAGCTCAAAGTGGTTTGCCTGCGGATAAAGGATTTGGGATGGGGCAGGAATTGTTGCTTTTTGTTAGCAGCCCTTCAGTCCTATTTGATTGATTAACTATGCACATTGTATGGGGACAGGAGAAGAATAAAGAAAAATAATGACATGTTTTATGAAATGTGAGAAAGGAAGTCTCACGCACAGTACTACTGGAACAGCGTGGAATGGGTTAAGCTGGATACTGCGTAACTATGGTAACAGATGTAGCTAATTTAGGACACAAATGAGGGTGTTGGAAGGTTCTAGGAGAAATGTGGTGCTAAGAGGGAAGGAGATAAATTCATACAGGAATGCCGAGATAATCAGCTTGGATCCTCTGCCATCTGACACAAGTAAAGGAGGGAAGAACTGAACCCACCCTCACTTTTCTGGTGTCTTTGCACCACAGATTTTTTAAAGTAAAAGACAAGAGATTCTTATAGAGGCTCCATGCTGAGCAAGGAAAGCAAACATAATGAAATTCATACTCATATGGGCGGAAAAGCATGTCCCTGTTAAATGAAATTCTGTCTTCATTAAGGCCCCATGCATTTCAAAGTTTAACAACTTCATTTGCTCTTCGAGAAAAACAATTTACAAAAGTCATTCAAATGCACGTGCATTGACTTTCCCCTCAATAAACTGATTCGCAATTCCACACCAGCACTTAACTACCCTTTCAAAGTTCCACAGAAAATTACCAAACACGGAACATGAAAATGGGAACAAATCTGCATCCTTCTGGTTGCCAGGCAGCTGCCATCCCCTCGGCCGAATCTGTGAGCAGTCCACATCTTTGCAACATCAATTCTTCCCATCCAAGAACACGGTGCGATTTCTGGGGTAAATATTGGGAGTTCATATTTTCTGCGAAATTGTCCATTTCTTCAAGATTTTCACATGTGTTAGGATACAATGACGCATAGTGTTCTTATGATTCCAAATCTCTTCTTCTCCCCTTTGTTCTACACATCGTTTCTAGGATTGTGAAATGTTTTAAATCTTAATTAGGCTCACTATCAGTTTGTCTATTTGGTGGGCTTTCCTGAAGAACCAGCTTGCCAGACAACAAGTGGGGGGAGGTCGTACACGGTGAAGAAAAGAGCCTGTGGAAGCTGATGGGGAAAGGGGGCTAGTTCATGTCCAGAAAGATGGTGGTTCAGTCTACCTAGGGGCAGAGTGTGAAGAAAGACGATGTGAGCTGTAGAGGTAGGGGAGGAGTTTGGGCTTTCTCCTGAGGGTAGAGGAATGAGGAGATTGGAAGTTTGCCCAGGAAGGGTCGCTGTGGATGGACGGAGGGAGGTCGGGCTCAGTGTCAGAGGAGGAGGGGGGCTCTGAGTAATCCAGAGTCCCCGCCAGGAGCAGCGTGGCTGCGTGGAACAGAAACTTGAGCCAACTAGCCCGGGCAGGACAGCGGGCAGCCTCATCAAAGGGACCGGAGTCTATGGGCCTCACGGAAGCTGCTGGAACTGGAATCACTGTGGCCACCTCAAGGGAGCCAGTGGCTTCTCTCTAAATTGGCTAGGGAAGTTTCCCCTATGTCCGCTTTTTGTTTGGGGGAGTTCTTTTTTTTTTTCAGCCTCTTCACCCTGTTCCCCTCCCCTGTTTGGTCTGATATGGCCACCAGCCCTGAAATGCCAAGTCCTCACAGGTCGATGCCCGGTCCAATCAGCTGTCACAGGGATGGGGTGGAGGGTGTCAAACGGTCCTTAGAGCTGCCACTCATAGAAGCCAGAGGGATTTGCTACCTGTCTTGGTAAGTTTTTCTGGCCACTTCAAGGCTGGGCCTAGGGAAGACCACTCCTGATCTCACCTGGAGCACTGAGATTTGTTTTCTGGCAGCCACATCCTAAACTCCCTGGCTTCTAGGTCCTGCCTGGGATGTAGGCGAGGTCCTGTGTCACATCAAATACATTAGAAATACCTACTGCTGGGCTAAGCAGCATTCATTTATCTACTTACGTATCTTTATTTTTAGCTGCAACTGTTGGGGTGACCAGAGCTGACCTGGCTTGAAGCTGGCTATGGTAAAGCCCCACTTTACCGGGGGCTCCCTCAGCACATGTCCAGAGTTGGGGGTCCAGACACTCCAAGTGGAAGGTGCTGACAGAGATGCCAGAACCCTCTCCCTTCCTGTCCCCCAGCCATGCCACAACCCCATCCAGACCTGGTGCTGTGAGCCTGAGGAATATTCTGCGACTCAACTGGGAGAACATCCTTGCTTCTTCCCAGGAGGGACCATTGTTGAATTACGGGCTGGCTGATGTTGGTTGGCACCATCTATGCCATATCTTCTAGAGAGTCCTTAAAGAATCTGGGCCCATTGTTCTCTCCCTGTTCTCTCAAACGAAAATGGATCTGTCTTGATCTTGCTTTGCCTGGCACTGTCTTGATTTTAGTACTGCAAGTCCCTCATCCCAGGAAACGCATTAGTCCTGGGTCATCAGGGCCCTAGTGACACAGCATCAAATATAACTCCTGCGTGTGTGTGTGTGTGTGTGTGTGTGTGTGTGTGATGTACATATGTATATGTCTATGATACATATATATCAAAAGGAAAGCTACCAAAAACATGATTATAATGGGAAACTAACATATTTCTTGTAATCTTTGACAGATCATTTAGGTACAAAGAAAATTTTAAAATAGATCTGAACAATACAATCAATAAACATGTTTTAATCCATACAGCTGAACAGAGAATAGACTTTTCTTCTTATTTCATAACATTGGCTAACATTTCGTGTGTAGTTTATGTTGCTGAAGACAGAGGCAGGTTTTGGTATTACTGCCTTAAAACTCTCAGGCTAAAACTACGGCAGTCAAGGTACACAGAGTCAATTTGGGGGGCTGCAATTTCTCTTCTAGAGATTCAAAATTCTACCAAGAATCTTGGGCGTGTTTAAAATGCATCTACTGCATAGAAATTCCTTTTGAAAGAAAAAAAATTTTCTCATGAAATTTTCTCAAGGTTGACGTAAGTCACTTTTATTAAAATGTAACTTAAATATTACACTCATAAAGGCCAGTTCTAAACACTTATACTTTATAGTTTTTACATAGCTAAAATGCAAAAACAAAGATGCAAATAAATACACCTATAAACTTTTAAATGTCAAATTAATCAAATGAACTCACTGCAACTGATAATATTGTTTGGCTGAAACTACACCACCATTTTGGGTTCAACGATGGAAAGACGTAGCCTCGGGTCTAGTTACCGTATGTTATCATTTTCTGAATTTTGACTTCAACAATCCGAATGCAGACAATGCATAAAGTATGCTGTACAAGACAATATGAATAACATCAAAATGTGTCTGATGGAAGAGTCTACCATCAAGACCATCCTGCAGTGCCTACGTAATGAGGTGCATTTTGTACTAATAAAAATGGTAATGATCTCTAGCATCTATTGAACGTTACTATATGCTCCAAGTCTTTCACATGTAATACCTCTAATCCTCACAATAGCATATGAAATCAGTACCACATATTTAACCACATATTATCATAAGAAGAAAGTGAGGAACAGAGAGGTCGACTAACTTGCCTGAAGTCTCACAGCTAGTAAGGAGACAAGTGGATTTGAAGTCAGGCAGTCTGGCTCCACTTAACCATTGCACCAAATTACCTATGTCATTGCTTTGGATTATCGGAGGGTTATCAACTCTAAATTAAATGGGGATCTAATCCGGTTAGTGCTGAAACCAGCACCAGCAACTTTTACTACAACACCTGCTGCGGGCAGATCCAGCCTGAGAGCTGTATCCTTGCCAATGCAGCAGTGGTTGCCAGGAGCTGTTCTTTTGCATTTGGCAGCCTGTGCCCTATGCGGGCTCACCTCTCTCTCTACATGCCCCTGTTTCAATTCGCCTCCCCTCATCCCTGCTGTGACCCAAGCCACCAGGCCTGCCCCTGGCTCACATGGGAAGATAGAGGGTTCGGCCCAGCATTGGTTTGGGGGTGGCTGCCAAGATGATCCAGAACACATTTTTATTATTCATTATTTAAGATTATCATTGAAATGAAACTACTAATTTTAGAGAAGACACAGATCCCTCAAAAGACATATATCCTCAGAACCCCAGGGGTCTGAGAGACCCGTGATGTGATATCATGAGCCCACATGAAGGGATACTATAAAAAAACAGCTAAAAACAACCCACCCTTGTGTCTGATGAGGACATGATTGAAGAGACATCATTCCAAACAGTTTCACATTGGAAAATGTTCCTTTTTGCTCTTAGAGTCAAGAATTGATGGACGGAGACTTGACTTGGGGGGTGAACACACAACACAGTGTACCGAGGATGTGTTGTGGAATTGTACGTCTAAACCTGTATAAATTTGTTAACCAGTGTCACCCCAATAAATTCAATAAAAAAAAAATTGTTGTGCTTCCATTAAGAAGTTTTTATTTTGGGTTTTTATGTTCTGAACATGTGATGTTTTGTGTTTGTGTTTTCCCTGCACAGCTCTTAAAACAATTTGTAATTATATATTCATTGGAGAGATTTATCATGAATGTCTGATTCTTGCGTTTGTCTGTAAGTGCCATCAGGGCAGAGACCATGTCTGTGTCTCACAGAATGTGGCACGTAGTAGGTCCTCACTGAATGTTTGTTGAGTGAACCAGTGAATGAGTCAACAAATAAATAAAGCATGATCATGGGCTGCTCAATTTCCCTTTTTGCATGAGCTACTAGAAAGTTGAGAACTGGATTTGTGTCCCCCTCATGAAAGGTATAGAGGGTCTTATACTTGTATTTTTATACTAGTCTCATTCTGAATACCATTGTATATCTCTACCCTTAGTTTCCTGTTTTTCTTTCCCATCTACTTCTTAGTTAGTCTGCCTTTCTATATTTTATGAATTCCTGTAAACTGTCTTAAACCCCTTGTGGAACAAGGTAGCTAATAAATATATGTATCAAGGCCTTTTAAAATCTTAACATTAAACTCTCTGCCAACAAACACATTTAATCACCTGAAACTCTTAAGAATCTCTAACTCCAGCACTATACTAACATTTAAAGCAAATTCAGCCCAAGCCTAGAAACTACATGCGGTGTGTCATTTGAGGCAGTGTTGTGTAGTGTGTATGTGACAAGTCCATTTCTAACAGGGCGAAGCAATTTGGTGGACAAGAAACAACACAGGGCTTGCTATAGAAATGTTATGGATTTTGGATCAAAGAACGATTTATTGTTAGTGATGCTCCAAAAAGTACTGACAGCACACTAATACTGAAAAGTTTGTTTTCACTGTGCCCTATTAGGGGTGGGGCTGTGGGCAAGATCCTGGTCTTCAGGCATCGAGAAATGTCTGATCACGTTGCGGAATGAAGGTACAATATTATAAAGTGAACATATTAAAATCTCTAACATTTATTATTCATATGCTAGTGGGTGGATGGCTTGCAAGTCTGAAACTTCAGTTGTCTTCTCTGGCCTTCTTCATTTAAAGCACTTTCACTTCTAATGTTGACCAATTATTTTTCCCTTAAAAATGAAACATCATTTTCAAATCCCATTCATGAGGATACCTCTCACCGCCCAAGTTAAATAGCTCATGTATCCCAGCTGGACCCACACACTAGAGGGGAGTCCGCTCTCTCCAATCATTTGCTCCCCTCCTTTGCGGTTACTCACAAAACACAAAATGTCCATTTCAGACACTGAGATTTGATTTCTGTTATTTCTAAGGCTCATGCCAGTCCGTTGAATTTTAGATGACAAACTGCAAGAGGAGGCAAGAGTGGGTGTAAAGAAACAGAAGGGTAATCATGTGTCACAGATAAATGACAATTTTTAAAAGAATTTGATAGGGTGTGGGCTGGGGCTTTTTTCTTTCTCTCTCCTCTCCTTTTTCTGGGGGTGAGCTGGGGGAAGGTGGGCAGGGCTGGAGATTAGAGAAGAAAAGGAAGGGGGAGTAAAGGCGAGACAATAGGCTAGACCCGAGCGCCTGATCAGCATCCTAAAGCAGTCTGCCCCTCCCACCCTTCCCCCAACACCAGGTAGGCTGTGGTCGCTATTTCAAAACCTGCAGACGCTGGCCCCCGCCTCCGGGGTGGCGTCCACCCGGGGTGCAGGAGGGGAGGAGAGGCGGGGAAGAGAGGGGAGGGAAGATGGAAGCTAAGAGATGAACAGACTAGCAAGACCTCCTCGAGGACAGTGGTCTTTTTCCCTCCAAAGTGGTGGAGTCTCATAGAAATCCAAGCCCACCGGGACCCGCTCACTTGCCAGCTCCCCTGCTCCAAAAGCAGGCGGCTGTGGACGCCCCACCTGCTGTCCCCGCAGCGGCGGCGGAGCGCGGCGCCCGAGCGATGGCGAGGCCGGGGGAGCGCCCCGGAGGGCGGTGGCCGAGCCGGAAGGGGAGGGAGGGCCCCGGCTCAGCGAGGCCAGCACCCGCCCGCCCTGCGCAGAGGAAAGCCCCACCTGTCAGGCGTTGCGCTCAGGGCGAGCAGGTCCCACCGTCCCCATGCAGAGGCCAGCGCTCCGCAGCCCCGCTTTCCAAAGAACCTCCAAGGTTACATCATCAACGGAAACCTTTAGGCAGAAAACAGCCGCGGGGAAGGCTGCCTCGCAGACGCACTCACTGCAGACGCTCGCCGACCTGGACCAGCCAGCTCCCGCGTCAGAGGATGCGGGAGCGTCTCAAATTCCATGCAAATAAACAAAACCAAGGCGAGCCCACGGTGCCCATTCCGGAAACGGGCTTACCTTCTGCACGGCTTTTTATCCATCTCTGGGCTTCCACTGGAGGCTGTTGGTTTTGTTTTCTTTCGTTGTTTTTTCCTCCCCTCTCTTTTGGATCTGCTTAATAAATGCTCCCAGCTAATCTGCAGAGCAATGTTTTCTCCCCATCCTGCAGCCCCGCGCTTTGAGCTGCCTGGAATCCCACCAGCAATGCAGCTTCTGGCGTCACTGGTGATTACAGACAACAGAGACTGCCACTCCTTGACAAAAGGCGTTCGTTCCCGCTCGTCCCTTACAGCCCTGCCGTCAGAATTAAATCCATTTCCCGCACGAGGCTGGGAGGAAATGAAAGCTCTCCTGGCGGTGCGCGCTGACAAAAGGACGCTTGGCGGTGCCCACAGCGCCCCCTCCAGCGGGCCGCTGCCCGGCCGCCCGGGGCCTTGGTGCTGCAGTGCCCCCGCCCGCAGTGCCCGCCGCCTCGCGCTGCCGCAGTCCTGCTGCCCGGTCCTCTGCCCACGTCCACACCAGCACCACGAATTGCCCCAACAGCCAAGAGCCAATATAAACATTTTGCTACTAGGAGAAAATCTGAAACGTGAGCTCCCTTAGAGGATACCTTCCTGGGATTTAGAAAAAGAAAAAGAAAAAAGTCTTACACTTGGAATATTTCTTGCCTAGAGGGAACATCTTGCCTTTAGAAGATAACACTATTAATGATTTTAATAGCCATTGTCTGACCATTTGAATCCCAAGCCAAAATTACCCCTATCCTAATTCTGATTTTTGTATTTGCCCTACTCTCTGGGACCATGGGTCCAGCTCCCTCCAATTCTCACTACCTCCTCTTCTCACCCTTCTTCCCTCCCCATCCTAGAGGAAACAGGTGTTTAGTGAATGGGGAACTGGGTGGGGAATCAGAATACTTGGTCACAGTCTCAAACCTGCCTTTATCTAGCTGGGTGGCTTCAAAGAAGTCACTCAATCTTTCTGGGCCTTATTGTCTTCCTCTGTAAAATGACAGTACCTCAGGCACCTCCCATCTCTAATACTCTGACAGTGTTTCTCAGAGAGTAGGGACACCAAGTGGCATCTTGGGACTTTATACCCCAATAATCTCCACTAGCTCTCCAAGGGCCCCCTAAAGAAACATTCACTCCCCGTGTTTCTAAAAATGTGATTTCAGGGCAAGTACAGCTTCCAGAAAAGCCCCTGGTCACTGCCCCCAACAAGAGTATGGCCCCTCTGTTCCTTCTAGGTCCTGGGGCACCACAGCCCTTAGATACCCCCATAAAAATCCCTAGACCCTGCCCTGGTGGGTTTGGCTCAGCAGTTGGAGCATTGGCCCTCCGACTGAAGGGTCAGTGGGTTGGATTCCTGCTCAGGGCACTTACCTGGGTTGCAGTTTCCATCAGAGCCTGACTGGGGCCCTGCAGGAGACAGCCAATCAATGTGTCTCTCTCTATCCTCCTGTGAGGATTAACAACAGCAAAATCACCAGACCCCCACCACAGTGCTGCTGCAGAATCAGAATCTCTGGAAGTGAGCCCAGGATCTGTATTAGTGACAAGCATCCCTATAGTGATTCCTTTGCACACTAACATTAAAGAAATGCCACTCTATGCAAGCTACTACTGAGAGAGAGAGAGAGAGAGAGAGAGAGAGAGAGAGAGAGAGAGAAGAGAGAGAGAGAGAACATGCCCAGCACAGCAACCCTAGAACAACTGGCAGGCATCCCGTTTCAGATGCCAGAGTAAATTGTGTCTTTCTGCTCTAAGCTCTTCCAATCCCTCCATCCCTGAGTCTCTACACCCTCCACCCTGCCTCCCTCAGAGCTTCTCACTCATTCTCATTTCAACTTCAGAATCAGAGTCTACAAGCTCTCTTTCCGTTCTTATGTCAAAACCTGCTAGAATTATAAGCAGCTCATCCACCAGAATCCAAGGTCTGTCTGGACAGAACCAAGAAGTGATGTGTTTATTGACACACTTTAAGTATCTGTGTATTATCATTATGGACTAATAATATCTGGGAATTAGGGGATGCCTTCTCCAGTGCCCTGAAATCACAGGTATAGTGGACCCTTTTCTGAAACAGAACCCAAAAAAGGAGTAGAGAATTTTTGTTTAATCCACAAATAACAGGTTTCATAAATTCCCTTGGTCATTTCCATCACTCAAATTTTTCTTTTCCTGGTGTATTATTTAGCCTTTTCAAACTAGTAATAGCAAACTCTTGGCTCCTGCCACTGTTCTGAGGGCTTTACATGCATTTTTATTCATTTAATCTTCACAAGAACTCTATGAAGGTGGTACTATTATTAGCCCATTTTACAGATGAAGAGATTGAGGCACAGAGAGGTTAGGTAACTTGCCCAAGGTTACACAGCTCGTGGGTGGCTGAGCCAGGATTCAAACTCAAGTACTATGGTTTCAAAGCTTGTGAGCCCTAACCACTACCCTGCACATGGCCTCTCAGAGGAGACCAAATACTGACTTTAAAAAGCAGAACTAGTTCAAGACATTGATAAAGTTGATAAGGCTGATATACTCTCCTTTACCCAAAAAAGTTATTCTGCTCATCTAGTTATTACAGTCTTAAAAATATAATCCCTCCAGATTCTCCCAGATGCCATCTGAGTATGACATCTGAATATTATGAGTGCTGTGGCTTTAGGAATTGTTCAAATGCCAGACAGGAAATGAGACTATTATATTAATTTCCATATTAATAGCCTAGATGGAATTTTAGTTGAAGTTCTCTCTCATTTAAGTCCAAATTCACTTTGAAATCCAACGAAAGGAACTATCACTGTAGTTGGCTCCGCCGGCTGTGCTGGGAAGATCCCTAGTAGTTGGAGTCCCCCCTGCAGAAAGTCCAAGATGCCTGGCTTTTAACTAGGGACAGGAAAGCATAGGAGACTTCATGTCAGACCCAGAAAATCACATTTGGCTAGCTCCCAGTGGCCAGTTTAAAATTAGATTTTCTGACTGATTTGCAATCAATTATTTCTAATCTCTAAATCTCTTTACAAAAGTGTTTCTGGCCAGCAATAATTTGTAAAGAGAACAGATGGCAGTGTAACAGACACCCACAGTGTCCCCACCTCTTGGTGTTCATGCCCTGTGTAATTCCCTTCCGTTAGGTGATGGCAGGACCTGTGAGTTGCTCCTAATAGAATACAGCAAAGGGGATGGGATGTCACTTCTGTGATTATATTACGTAAGATTCATCATCCTGCTAGCTGACTCTCTTGATTGCTTTCTTAGCTTGAATTCGTTAAGCAAATAACCACGTTAGGAAAATCTATGTATCAAGGAACTGAGGGTGACATCTGGCCAGATCCTTCCCCAGCCAAGCCTTCAGCTGAGACCCCAGCCCAGACTGCCACCTTGATTTCTGCCTTGAGAGAGACTTTGAAGCAGAGGACCCAACCAAGCTATGCTTAGGCTCATCTCCTGCCCCGTAGAAACTGTGAGATGATAAATGTGTTGTTTTAAGTTGCTAAGTTTGTGGTGAATTGTTACACAGCAGTAGATAACTAATAGAGTGCCTTAGCCCTCTCCAGGCCCAGGCATACTTACCGACGGCCTTCCCCAGGGTATGCTGGACATGCTGGAGGAACTGACACTCCGTGGGGGCAGCTCTCAACCAATGACCATCAGCAGTTAGTGGATGAGCAGCCTGGGTCCCTCATCCTACGTGTTGGGAGGACACCTCTGTGGCATGTTGTACACAGTCTCCCAGAGTGCCTCAGCAGGACTGAGCCCCAGCGGCCCACAGCAGTAACCTGCTCAGTCATGCATCTTTCATAGGCTGCTTCTTTCCCTGCGTCACTTTTCCACTCCCTGTCGGTGTTTCCTTTCCTTGGGTAAACTACAAATCATGGTCTACTTTTAGGGCAATCCAATTTAAGGCAGGAAATGCAAGAAAGACTGCTTTCTAAGCAAGATCAATGATACATTCTAAGTGTAGCTCTCCTGAAGACCCCACGCTCCCAATAAATGGAGGTCCAGCCAACCCTGTGGCCAAGGTCTGCTGTGGAAAGAGAACTGGGAGTCCAAGGCCTGGGGCTGCAGTCTCCGTCCCAGTGACAGTGTGGCCTCAAGAAAGGGAGGGCAACAGTACCCCCACCCCCACCCCCTGCCAAATCTCTATATTGAAATCCTAACCCCCAGTACCTCAGACTGTAACTTTATTTGGAGGTAGGGTCTTCAAAGAGATAATGAATGAGATAATTAAGGAAATTTAAAAATAAGTTCATATGAGTGGGCCCTAATCCAACAGAATGGGTAGATTTATAAGAGGAGGAAATACGGACAGACTGACTCAGAGGGAAGACCATGTAAAGACACAGGGAGAAGACAGCCACCTGCAGCCAAGGAGAGAGGCGTCAGAAGAAACCAACCCTGCTTACACCTTGGTCTCTTGATCTCAGATACATTTCTGATGTTCAAGCCATCCAGTGTGTGGCACTTTGCTATGACAGCCCTAGAAAACCAATAGTCTCCCACCATACAGGGTTGTCATGCAGACAAGATGGGACACCAAATGAAGGTATTTATAGTCTTATTACTGATTAAAATGAGACAACCAGCAACTGTAACCCCAGCTCCATGACAGAAGAACCATGCAGGCCAGTGAGTCCCCACATGCAGTTGGTGGAGAGGCCCCAGACTCCAGAGGAAAGGCAACCCTTGTTATAACATGGCAGAGAACTTGCAAATGATGAAACTATATATTTAGCAGAGATTTTTAAGCAAAATATTGAAGGTACAACTTGGGTCCTTCTTAGTGCTTATAGTAAAATGCAAGAGAAAAGAGATGAATTGAAAGAGAATCCTTAAACAAAAAGGAACCAGAACTTGGAGATTTGGGAAATTCTCAGCCTACTATATTGCAGAAAGTGAGAAAGCTTGTTCTGAAGGGAGCACTAAGGGTATAGCTGGACAACCATCTGATAAAGAGAGCATGGGTACAACTCCTAGACTTAATCAGCCATCTCAACAGAGGCCAGGAAGAGAGATGGGATTATACCAGCAAAAACACTGCCAGTTTGAACTCAAGAGGGCAGAGAGAACAGGACAGAATGAAGGCAGGTATTGGACTTCCTGGATTCCACAGTACCGGACCATAGCGCTATGTGGTTGTAAACATGCACCACTCAAGGAAGAGAATGACCCCAAAGGCAACTCAGAGATCATCAGGGCTGCTGCTCTGACCACAGGCCCAGGAGGCAAGTGTGTTTCCTCCTGGTTTCAGAGGGCAGGGCTGCCACTGCAGAGAAGTGTGTGTGTGTGTGTGTGTGTGTGTGTGTGTGTGTGTGTGTGGTGGCAGAGGGAGCAGTGATGCTGCCAACCCAAGGCTCCTGGAAGGTGGGATATTGCGCCAAAGAGGATGGTTGTGAAGTCATAGGACCTAATGGAACTTGCCTTGCTAGGTTTGAGGCCTGCCTGAGATCCATCACCCTTTATTCTTTCCTATTTCCCTCTTGGAATGGAATATCTATCCTATGCCTATTCACTATTGAATTTTGGAAGCACGTAGCTTGTCTGGTTTCACGGGGTCACATCTGGAGAGGAATTTTGCCTCTGGATGAATCATACCCAGAGTCTTACCCACAGTGATTTACATAATTAGATGAGACTTTGGACCTGACTTTAGAGTTGATGCTGGAATGAGTTAAGACTTCTGGGGCTGTTGGAATGGAATGAATATATTTTGCATGTGGTAAGGACATGAATTTGGGGAAGTCAGAGGCAGAATGTTATGGACTGAAGTGTCCCCCCAAAGTCATACATTGCAGTCCTAATCCCCATTGTGACTATCTGGAGAACATTAAGGTTAAATGAAGTTATAAGGGCGGGACCGTAATCCAATAGCGTCAGTGTCCTTATAAGAGAGACTAGAGCTTGCTCACTCACAGTCGCTTTCCACCATGTGAAGCCACAGAGAGAAGGCAGCTGTCTGCACTCCAGGAAAAGCATCCTTACCAGAAACCAAACCAGTCTCCAGAACTTCAAGAAATAAATTTCTGTTGTTTAAGCCCCCCAGGTTATGGGATATTTTATAGCAGCCCAACCTGACTAATACATGTGTTGTGCCTCTGTTTCTCCATCGGTAAAACAGGGATAACCATGGCTATCTAAGAGGACAGCTGTGAGAAAAGTTAACACAGGTGAAATATGGAGAAGAGAGCCCAGCATATATTAAGTGCTATGTCTTTTTGAGCAACTGTTATAAAGATGAAGACTATCTCTATGCTCAAGGTGCTTGGGTGTCTCACTTACACAAAGGGGCCATAAGGCCTTAGCTAGGTATTGAGATAACCCTGAAAATTCTCACTCCCATTGGCCAATTGTCACAACTCCACATTCTTCTAGCTTTAATTTGTATTATTCTTGAAGCTTAATTTCCCCAGGAAGGGTAACAGTCACTTATTCCTGTGATGAAAACAGATGGAGTGAAAGATATTAGGTGTAGGATCGGAGAGGAGGAGGACAGAAACCTCTGGAGAATATGAGGAATAAGAGTGAAAGCTGAAGACCCTTAAAGTATGAAATTAAAGAGAAAGTAGAGTTGAATAGATTTTTAACAAGCAAGGTCGTTTAAAGGGTAATTATAAACTTTAAATTATCACAAAAATCTTTTTTAAGATTCCAAACTTTAAAAACTGCATTTATCAGAAAGAATACATGTACCCCCATGTTCATAGCAGCACTATTTACAATAACTAAGATCTAGAAACAGCCCAAGTGTCCATCAGTAGACGAATGGATAAAAAAGCTGTGGCACATATACACAATGGAGTACTATGCAGCTGTAAGAAAGAAAGATCTCTTATCCTTTGAGACGACATGGAGGAACCTCGAGAGTATTATCCTAAGTGAAATAAGCCAAGCAGAGAAAGACAAATATCACATGATCTTACTTATTTGTGGAATATAATAAACATAACAGTCTGGGGAACAGGGTAGACCCAGAGATGTGGAAGTAGGGTACAGACTGACAACCCTCAGAAGAGGGGTTGGAAGAGATAAACCACAGAACTTATACACATGTATGCATAACTGATGGACATGGACAACAAAGCTGGGGACGAGGTGGGGGGATGGGGAGGAGGGTGTCAATGGGGAAAAAAGGAGAAACATCTGTAACAAAAATAAATTAATAAAAAAATAAAAATAAAAAAAAATAAAAACTGCATTTATTAGTCTGCAGAATATAGGCGTGGACCAGCTTTTTCAATTTTCATACTTTGAGGAACCTGAAACACAGAAGAGAGTTTATTGTAAATGGCTAAAGATAAGAACAGACAGTAATCAAATATGTTTGAATCTAGAGACACCATTTTTACCCACTAAAATTCTATCATGTTAATAGATTCTAGTTTTGGCAGGGACATGATGAACTCAGCACTCTTACATAGCTGATGGTATTATAAATTAGCACCGTGCAGCAAATCATAGATTATACCTACCGTGGCTCAGGAGTTCTACTTCTGGAAATCTATCCTTTGAAAAAGTACAGAAAGAACGAAACACATCAGGTTATTTGCCATGTTTATGAGAACAAAAACCTGAAAACGACTTAAATGTCCAACAATTAGAAAATTTTCCCACTTAATAGGCCATTAAAACTTGTAATAAAGTCTATATATTACTTCTAAACATGTCAATGATAGAATAAGGCAAAAAAATGACATGCAATGTTATCTATCCCATGATAATTTCTTAATTCACTTGTATAGGAAAAATATGTGGAAGCATTTTAGAATATTTCCATCAGTGGTTTTGCTAAGATCATTTTATGTCTTCTCAATTTTCTGAAATCTCAACTGGAAGAAAAAAACAAATGCATGACTAAAAAAATAAAGTCACTCAAATCATCGTCAGGCAGTTTATATATTGGAACCCAGATATGTATCACTGTGGATAATAAAATACCAAATGCTTTAATTTAGCCTAAATGTTTTTATCTATTTCCTAGTGTACTCTCATTCACATTTTCCAGGGTGAGTTTTGTTAGAATGAAAGGCAGTTAAAGGATTTAACACTGTTACCCACATCCCATTGACTCACTGAATACTGGGCAAGTTACTTAAACTTCTGTCCCTTAGTTTCCTGACATGTAAAATGGATATGATTGTTTGTACATCCCAAGTTGGTTACAAAAACTAATGGGTTAATAGGTGCAATCTGCCAGGAACAGTGCCTGACATAACCTAAGTATCAATAACTCTTTTTTTCCCTGACCCTGATCAAGCCTTTTCACTATACATGTGATCAAGCTTTCTTTTCTTGAGTTAAAATTTATCATTAGACATTTTATTTTAAAAGTTTTTAAGTTTTTACATATTTAGAATGTTTTAAACCTAAGAGATAAATTCATGTATTGTGTTTACCTGAAGGGTTAGAGGATAATTTAATCTTATCAGCCTATAGTCTAGTATATTATAGATTATTGTCTTAGTTTGCTTTTGTCTTAAGAGTTACCAGGAAAATTCCAGGAAGGTAATATTTAAGTATCAGAATATGAAAACTTAATGTTTATTAATGTTGTCTTATTCTCACAGTTCATTAAAAAATGCCTCATCTAAGTTGGCCTCATCTAAGTCAAGGAGTTAAAGGACCAAGAAGAGTATGGTCTGAGGAGTAGAAACCCAGCTTGTAGTTCAACTCCTTTAATAAGGCAGGTGCACTCCTGTTGTTGGTTGTGCAACTGGATAATCTGACATATTATCCAATGTGTTTTTCCCTCCATCCCCTGAGTCAAGGCTTGGGGGTTGGGATGGGTGGCAGCAGTAGATAGACCAGCCAGAAGTCCTCGCTCACTCAGCTTTAGAATTCAGTTCCCAGCTTAACAAGGTCTGAAAAGCAAGGCTCTCGTTTGAAAGAAGCTGACTTAGTTGAAATGGAGAATAAATGTGTGGGTTCTGCTGGACCAGAGCTTAGGTGGCTGCTCATCAGGTAGCCACAGAGCAGGGAAGAGGTAAGATATGATGTGGGGAAGATTTCCTACAACCAGAAATGGAGATGCAGGTTGAAACAGCCTGACATAGTTATTCAGAGGGGATGACACTACTGTGTAGAAGCTGCCTGGTCCCTGGGAAGGGCGCCTGGACTGTGACATCCTGGGCCTTGACCAGGGATGGGGGAGAGTTACATAAGGTAATAGAACCCGGTAAATTTAAAGTAGAATCTGAGGAAAACAAAGATTTACACCCATTTTTCAGGGCGTAGCCTCTGAGTTGTTTAGTGACCACATGGCTGGGGGACATCACCAGATATATGGGCTTGAGGGCAGCCTCATAGTCCATCTGAAAGTGGCAAAGCCAGGGAGACCAGAAGAGGCCTAGGGTCTGAATGCAGAAGGTCCAGCAAGTCTGGCCTGGAGAAGAGAGCCACAGTGGTGGGGCCATGTACACTTACAGCAGATGTCAGCTTAACTATACCCAAGACTGGGGGCCAGAGCCCTAGCTGGGGTCAGAGGAGGGGAAACACACGAGTGTTTTCATTCCAGCCTCCATAGTGCAAACGTACACTCCTCACTGTACCTGGAGGAGGAGGTGGGGGAGGGGGAGGAGGGAGATGGCTTAAGAAGCAAAGAGCCCCCATAGGGATTCTTAACATTGAATTGATTCTGTATTTACTCAAAGATGATGATGAGCCTTAATGGGACAAGATCAACAGTTTTCCCACCACCTGAGTCATGACGGTCTTACTGGGTTCACAAGGACAAGTAGACTACATTGTGGAAAGTAAAGTTACATTTCTTCCCGTCTAAATTGTGTTCATAATTGTCAGTCCTGCTTCAGTGTGAGCAAGTCCAGCCAGGACTCAGAGCAGAATCCAGCTTGCAGCCACAGCCTCGCCGTCTCACGTCTGGAGGAAGAGCCATTCAGATAATCTTTCAGCAAATTAAGTTCCTTTATAATGGGTAGGGCTTTTGCCACCAAGCCCCATGTAGTCTATCTCTCCCTTTGGGGACCTGGTCCAAATTGCATGAGGCAGGGGAACTTGGTTCCTCTCATCTTGGAGCACTCCCAGTGAAGCTGGTGCCTCAGGCTCGTCTTCCACAACAGAGTTGTTGGAAGGACACATTCCTGGAAGAAAAAGTCTTCCAAAAAGGAAGAAAGTGATCAAAGAGGACCAGAAGAGTTCCTAAAAATAATTGAGTTGTATTTAAATCCCTTTACTAAAAGATCTACCTGTGTCTTTGGAGCCCATTTAACTAATCTGTTCTGGATAATCCAGGATTAAAATAAGGGGGAAAGGTGGAGGGTGAAGGTTTGAAGGACACACTGCCCTCCCTCAGGGGCTAGCTTAGGTGGTCCTAGCAATCGGTTTTCTGATAATCCAAAGAGCCATCTGTCCAAGGAAGGTCAGTAGCACATCAGAGAAGTCCTGCCTCAACCTTTGAGGGAACCTCCCATCCAATTCTTGCCATTCTCCTCTATATACATGTGGAACCTTTTATAAAACTCAAAAATATTCCTACAAGAAGTCCATTAGAATAGATGAGGACTTACTTCAATTAATTTAACCACCAGGCCCATTATACGTCAGAGAAAGAGAAAAGAAATTATTGGCTTTCTCAAATTATACTCATTGACAGGGTTAGGAGCACAAACCAGGTAGAAATCTTGCCAAACACACCAAACTTCACACACGTACACATGTATGTACACACAACACACCAAAACCCACTTCCATGATTGATTCAACCTTTTGTCCTCATAGAAAAATCAAAAGTTTCAACAAGAGAACTCCCTCTCTTATTCTCACAAAGAAATAGAAATTTGTCTTTCCTCTAAGATTTTTTTCTTTTAATCTTAATCAGATTTGGCCTTAAGAGTCTTCCTTCGGGGCTGGCTGGATCTCTTCCTGAGTAGCTGCATCCCGGGGAACCCTCCCTCAGAGGGGCATCGCTCCAGAGTTAGATGGACCCCGGCCTGCATGTCCTAGATCTCACCCTTCCGAAGTTCCAGAGAGAATGACCAGCATCCGTGTCACCACAGGACGCAGCTCTAAACCCCCAAAGTTCAGAAGACACCATAACATCCTGGAGCCAAAGGCAACCACTGGCAGGCACAGCCTTCCCTCTGAGCCGCCGTGCTCTTGGTCTGGGGCTGCAAAGTGAAATGCCTAAACTGGTGAGGTAACAAGGGATGGTGGGGACCGACAAACCAGAGAACACCCGCCCCCATCAAAAGGGAAGTTCAATATTAAAAAATGCTTTGCTGGAGAATCTTATCAGAACATGTCCCCTAGGCTACCAGTGAATACTGCAGCAGACAAAAGTGCTTCCCAAGGAGAAGCCTAGACCCGCCCCACTGCTGCCCTTAGGAGTTTTGCTAAAACACACAGCCACTGCCTGGGGGAGATGTGAGAGGGAAGACAGTAGATAGATGCCTCTGGGCTTTCCCTGGGTGCTTATAAATTCATCCCAACTAGCCTAACCATCTCATTTCAGAGCTTAAAATGCCATTAGAAGAAATGTCCCCAGTGCTTAATTTTACAGAGATGATCACAACCTGCAGGGGAGGTAGTAGAAATCTACCACCCACACAAGCTTCCTTCTCTCAGAAACTCTTTCCCAGGACTGCTGCCAGGACAGGCCACAGTTTAGAAGTGTATGGTGGCAACACATCCTGGCCTCATAATAGACACTATGTTCACCCATATATCTCTCTCCAGAGCCCCTCTGACCCAGCACAACTGGCACCTCACTCCAGCACTGAGGGTGGTCTTTGTCCAGGGACACGGCCTCCACAGGCAACTCTGAACAAAATTCAGAGCCTTTTGTGACGTGAAATGCCCAAGTCATAGCCACCGGTGACCAACAGAAAGATAAAACAATGGTGGTTTATTGAACATCTTGCCACCAAGCAATGCCGAATCCCAAAACAGCAACATCTTACAGCTGGAAATCTAATTCTAAATGAGCCTCACCTGGACCTTGACATTAATTCCCTGCCCCCACCAAGGCCAAATGCTATGGCTTCACAAGGCCCACAGCCCTCTCCATCCACATACGGACTTGCTGATTCGGTCCCCGAGTGAACCTATTCTCGCCTGCCCGAGAAGTTAATCTCCAACCCTGCCATCAGCAGAATCTCATGTACTTTGTTTGGCATTTTGCCTCTCAGGAATGTTGCTGATCTTGCACAGCTTGTTCTGACCCCATCCCCTAATCCCCAAACATGACCATCTCTGCCAGCATCAGGCGTCCACTCCTCAGATCCACCCCAAGGGCAAGAAGAAGGGGCAAATGGGGCATCAGCTTGGCAACTTACTCTCCAATGGGGCAGGAAAAATGTTCTTTGTACTGTACGTGCAACTTCCTCCACAGCCCCACTGTCCCTTCCATCAGACTAAGCAACTTGCTTGTTACAGTGCATTTAGTTCCAGATGCCGACAAGCCTCTCTTATTTCAATAGCAATCATGTCATAGGATGGAACAAGGGGTCTCGTTTGTGTAACACTGGGACACAGCAAGGGCCAAAAGTCCACTTTCTAGACTTGGAGAAGCAGGCTGCTATTTCGAGTGGCTTCGTTAGCTTGGCAGAATAATAAGAGCTGCTACGATAAACTCCTTTATTACTTAGAAAATGCTGCCTTATAACAAGGCCAATTTTTTTAAAAGTGTGTGTGTGTGCACACGCAAGTGAGTGTGTACGTGTTTGTATATGCTCTCACCATGCAGCTTTATGTATGGCAATCTAGTACTTATTTCTTTTTCTAGAGACCTCAGAATCCAGAAAACCTTTTGATGTATTAATTAGGGTAAAAAATAAGCTTAGGTCTGTGATAAGTGATTCTGGAGGAGTTGCCTTCCCCTCGGGCTGCTTACCAGTTAATTTGGGGACATAATAATAGATCTTTCAAACTAGCAAACTCCACCTCCCACCTCGGTGCTTTCACAAGATGCTCTTGTTTCAATCATGGCTCAGCATGAAAATACCACACCCCCCAAGGGGAGCATTTTGAGTTGTGGACATCTATATTGCAATTTAAGAAGAAACACTTTACCAGACCCCTGGTTGGGGAGATGACTCCGGCTGCAGACATCATGCCCTGGCGACAGGCGAACTCACCCCTGCCACCACCTGCCCAGGGCACTTCATCCTCGCTCTTCAAGCCCACTGCACAGCTGGCGTGGTGGGTGTTGTTTCTCAACAGCTCTTCAGCCACGGATACGTGTGGCTCAGAGATATTGACATAGTGCTGATGATCTGGGTCTTGTTTCTAGAAACCATATTTAGTTGTCAAACAGCATGACAGTCAGATTTTGAAGATTTAAATCAATAGATTTCAAAATTTTAATAGATCAAGTTTCATTTAAGGGATAAGGGCAATGCTTAAGTTATGGAGAGAAAAAGCATTGCTCCATAGGCTGTATTTTGTTCATCTATAACCTTAAAATGTTGTGTAATGGGAAGCTGCATTAAAAAGATTATAGCAACACGGAACAGATCCTGTACTTTAATGAATACAGCACAAAACAAGCCCTTCTGTTACACAATAAACATGCAAGAAAAAAACTAAGGCAGCCACCTGCACATTTACAAACACGATGACAATGCTAACCCCAACCATCCAATTTGGCCAATAGGACAATCCATTCCCACCACTGCAGAATGTATCCTCCCAGTAGTCACCTAAGTAGGACTAGTACACAAGGAAAAAAACACCCTAAAAAGTACAATTATACACCTGGCTATTTCTGCCCTAAGTTTCTAGAATGAGTGTTTCTCTTCTAGTATCTGTCCTCTCTTCTGTCCCTAAACATGGTCCCACTGCTACTTGGAAAAGACCTTTACTGGCTCTAACGGCTTTTCTTCTTCCTTTTTTAAAAAAAGTATTTCTTTCAAGAATCAGAATTCCAAGTTGAATGGACTTGAAGTTTGCCACCTCCCTCTGCTTAGACTCCAGATTTTTAGCAACAGCACACCTGCAACCCCCTGCCAGCTGGCTTCCAGCCCATTCCTATTCCACATCTCAAATGCTGGGTCTGGTAGCCTTTCCCGGCCTCTCTGTAGCTTCCCCTACTACTTCCCACCCTGAGCTTTTTATGATTCCCCCATTCCTGCCTGTAGGACCCATCTTGCTTCTCTGCTACCTTTTTGCCACCTTCTCTCCGATGGCTCCTCCTCCTCCTGTCAATGATATCACTTAGGGCCCATTTCTAAGGCCTTTCCTCTTTTCATTTCTTACCTCCTCTGATGACTAACCCATTTTCAGGCCTTCAAGGTCTGCCTCTCCATGGAACGAGCCCATAAAACCAACCCACACCTTCTACTGCCTCATGGACACTTCTGAGCTGTGTACCCTGATAACAGTGGTGACACTATGGTGCTTCACAGTTTGCAAAGAAAGTCATTGAATTGGTATCACCAGACTACTGCTGTGCTCTCCAGCAGGGTTGTCCCTTAGGGAGGGCCTCTCCCAAGGGAGATCCCTTTGGGACAGAAATGTCTCTTCCTTTCTGTGGCCTGTCTGATATTTTTCTTGCTGAAGAGAAGCCACCACCATAGTGTGGGTTTATGGAAACTTCCCCTCATGACCCAGCTGCCAAGATCCTATTAGAGATTCAGTGGTGAGGAGCTCGGGGCCCTGGACAGTGACAGGAGGTGAGTATACAGATGGTCAGGAAGTTGGCTCCAAATCTCACACAGACCTGGACTCAGTCCCCACTCCTGACATTTCTTAACCGTGTGGCCTTCAACTGTATTTTATTTTCTTCCTCTGTAAAATGAGGACCATAAATAACTCAGAGGATTGTTGTAAACTAACTGGAATGTATACATAAATTGCCTGGCACATACAAAGGGCTCAATAAATGATAGATATAATCATTCTAACTTCCTAAACCTTTACCTCAGAGTCTTTGGCTCCTTCCAAAACATCACTGAGAACTTGTATGTATTCAGTTGCACCTTTAAGGATATCAACTTTGCTAGGTTTCCTGCTTTGAGGAAGAAATGGCACCAAAGCCTTCAGTTTGGCAAAACCACGGTTGAGATTTTTTATCTGGAAAACAAAAAGGCACAGTGAGACACAAAGAAGTTAATTTGTACAGACATCCCCCAAACCACAGAAGGGGGTTTTGAAGGTTCACTTCCACAGCTCTCTTGTCTGGGTGGGGAATCTAAGCAGGCACATGCCAAAGAATCATTGCTCCACCGGCTGTATACCCTGGCGAGGAAGGGGAGGCGGAGTGACCTAAACTCAGCACTATGGTGGACAGGCAGAAGGGGTGTCTATGTTCACCTCCTATCCTCTGAGAACACCCACTGCACTGTAATGTAGAGGCAGTAGGGGGAGTGGCTAAAAGCTCTGAGTCAATGCAACAGGATTTAAAGTCCATCTCTGCCATTTAGCTTCACAAGAGTATGTAGGATACTTCACATCACCAAACTTTGGTTTATTTATCTGCAAAGTGAAAAATACCCACCTTGTAGCTTTTTTGTTATAACTCTCAACTTCTTGCCCAGCTGAGTTGATGATTTAGAGTAAGTGTTAGAATCCAGAGAGTCTGCATGTCAGTGCAACTCGAAAGGTAGAATGAGGTGCCTCCTTTTTTTTTTTTTTTTTTTTTTAATTTCCAGGGTCTAATTCCTAAGCCCCAAAGCCCCAAACTCTGATGATCACCCCTAGGGGACACAGGCCCTGAAAGACTTGGCTCCCACTACACTGGAAAACCAACATACTCACATAGCAAGCCCTCTTCCACCCCACATCAACTTGTCCCAGCTTTCCTTTAAATCTACTCTTCCGCACACCCTTTCCCAGACAAAACTCCTAGTTGATTTACTGGAACTACATTTCTAAGAGGCCCGGGTGTGCAGGAACGGGCCCTAGTAGAACTTCTTCCTCAAGCCCCAGCCTAAATGTCCCCCCTGCCCCTTCCACCACTCACCCTTCCCTCTCTGGGATCCTCCTCTGCTGCAGCCCAACCCACAGATTGCAAAGGGACCAGAGGAGACCAGATCTGACAAGTTTGGGGCCCGAGTCGAATTAGAAATACTAAGAGCTACCAGTAGATGCCGCTCCTGCTACGGCCCACAGGACCGTTCTGGCTGGTGAGTGAGCGCGAACCCCCTGACTGGGCGCTGGGCACTTTCTCTCTCGGCCGGGGGGCGACTGAGTCTGGGTGCACACTGGGGCGTCGTGGGGTTTGTTCCATTAGGCCCCGCTCACCCCATTTGAGCTCCGAGGCACAGACGCAGAGCCCAGGGAAAAGGGGTGGTGAGAGCCCTGTGCGCCCCAAGCACCCACCCAGCGCACTGGGTTGTGAGACTGAAGCCCACTCCGTGCCCTAAGCTTTGAAAAGCACCTGCCAAGGGGAGACATTTTTGAAGTTGTCAGGGGCCTCATCGCTCCCCAGGTGGCTGCACAAGTCCAGGTGGCTGGCACGCGAGGTGGCCATCCCAGCGGCAGCGAGTGAGCCGCTGGACCAGGGCGGAGGGTCACAAGGCCACTGTCACTGACACGAGACCCCCGGGGCCCGCGGGTGGGCGGCGAGTGGGTGCGCCGGGGCCTGACCAGGTGTGCAGAGCTGGGTGGCGGGTATGGGGGCGCGGGGAGGAAGCTGTTCCCGTCCCGGTGCGGGGCCGTGGGGCGGCCGAGCCCGGGGGCCTGAGGGACGCGCGGGGCAGGGCGCTCACCCGCTCGCGCTCCTTGGCGTTGGCCACGCGCCGCCGCTCCAGCACCAGCTGGAGGTCCTCGGTGGCCGAGTAGCCGCCCGAGGGCAGCCGCTTGAGCCGGCAGATCGCGGCCAGCTGGGGCAGCGGCCCGAACTGCTCCCGCAGCACGTCCTCCAGCACCTCGGCCGGCGGGGCGGCCAGGAAGCCGGGCACGACGTCCATGGCGGCGCACGGGGCCACGGGCCGCCGGCCTTTCAAGGGGCACCTGGGGCCGCGCGGGCCGCCGGGGCGGGGCCTGGACCACCTGCGCCCACCCCCGCCCCCCGCCCGCCCCGGCGGCCCCGTCCCACGGTCCAGGAACTGCTCTCAACAGGCTGCACCGGTGATTCGGGTGAACATGGACCGCAGGCAGCCCTGGTTCTCAAATTGGCCTGCCCACTGGAATCACCTGGGGAGTTTTGTTTGTTTTTGTTCTAATCCCCTTAGGTACCAAGCTCCAAAATTCAGATTTAACCAGTATGGGTTGGGACCTCAGCCTCTGATAAATGCATACACATATGTTCATATATACATTTGCCAGGAAAAATTGATGGATACACACAAAACTTTTTTTAAATTCATTTTGAAATAACAATGGCAAGAGCAGTAACAAAGAGGTCCCCTATCTCCTTCACCTAGATTCCCTACTTGATAACTTTTCTCACCTTTGCTCCATCATCCTCTTTCTTTCTATGAATATTCCCACTTGTGTTATTCTTCTTCTAGAGCATTTTCTCTCTCTTGCCCTGTCTTAATGGCCTTGACAGTTTCAAAGACTGGGAGACTTTTCATTCTGTAGGATGTCCCTCAACCAATGTTTCCTCGTGTCCAGACCCAGGCTGTGTCCTCTTAGCAGGGACTCCATAGAAAAGATGTGGGCTTTTCTCAGTGGGTCACATCGGGAGATACATGATGTTGACCTGAACCACCACTGGTGATGTTAACCTTGATCACCCCATCAAGGTGGTGTCTGCCAGGTTCTGTCACCATAAATTGACTAATTTTTCCTTTGAATGGATAAATATTTTGTGAAGAGACATCCTTAGCATCCATTGCTGAGTCGTGCCTGAATTAGCCACCATTCTGATAATTGCCAATTGGTTAGCATCCTACCGTTGGGAAGAGCTTTCCCTTCCTTTCATTTATTTATTCATTTTGCATTCATCAGCATGGTCTTATAATTTTCTATTTTATTCAATAAAATATGATTTATTCATATCATTATTTATTTTAATGCTCAAATTGTCCCAGATTTGGCCTGTGGGAGGCCCTTCAGGCTGGCTCATCTGTCCTTTTGATATGACCCCACCATTCTTGGGGCAAAGACACAACATGTTCCAGGCTCATCTTTAATTTTCCTAGCCCCAGCCTTGGAATCAGTCAGTTCTTCATTTGGTGGAATATAGGATTTAAAAACCAAGATTGGAGGCTTGATTGTTCATTCCTCTTGGGATGTCATTGCTTTTAAGCCCTTTTGAGACAAAAAAATATTTACATGCATATACACAAAAACATACACACACATACAGCTATATCTATCTCTCTGCGTATATCGATGGATAGATATATTTTAAAAGCATGAGTTCAGAAAAAGAGGGTCTTTGGGTCAAGATGGCAGGTAAGTAAACGTGGTATCATCTCCTCCCACAACCACATCAAAATGACAGCTAACTAGAGAACAACCATCATTCAGAACCGCCTGAAATTGAGCCCTGGCCAGTTTGGCTCAGCGGTTAGAGCATCGGCCTGCGGACCAGAGAGTCCTGGGTTCGGTTCCCACTAAGGGCACATACCTCAGTTGCAGTTTGTCCCCGATTCCGGTTGGTGTTGTGTGGGTGGCAACCAGTCAATGTGTCTCTCTCATGTCAATGTTTCTCTCTCTCTCTCCCCCCACCCCTTTCCCTCCCGCTCTATCTGAAGATAAATGCAAAAATGTCCTCGGGTGAGGTAAAAAAAAAAAAAATTTTTTTCGAAAAGAGAACTGCCTGAAATCGAGCTGAATGGAAGTCCTACAACTATGAAATTAAAGAAGAAGCCACATAGAGACTGGTAGGAGGGGCGGAGGCGCGGACAGGCTGGTCCCACACCCTCATGTGGTGGATAAAATCAGGAGGATAACTCGGCTGTGAAGTTCCCCCCTGAGGAGTGAGGGGTCCCCGCCCCACACCAGGCCCCCAGCTTAGGGTTCCAGTGCAGAAAGAGAAGTCTTTGTAAATTCTAGCTGTAAAAACCAGAGGGAACTGAGGCTGAGGCTTCTGGAGTCCCAGGCAGCTCCTCTTAAAGGACCCAAGTACAGACTTACTTGGACCGGCTCCCTCCAGGCTCCAGCATGGGGGAGGCAGCTTGAAAGGCACCAGAGACCTACAGGGAAGAACTGAGTTGTTTGGCATCAGGGCGAGAGCTGGAGGGGCAGCTTTCTCCTGGACAGACGTGCTGGTGGAGGCCATTCTTCCTTTGGTGAGCCCTTCCCCCATAGGGCAGGCTGACGGCCACTATATCTGGGACTCCAGCAACCTGGCTTACACTGTTTGACCCTATCTTTGTGATTCCCTGAGGCCCTGCCCCACCCAACTTCCAGGTCCACCCAAGCTATCTCCAGTGGCTTTACCATAGGAATGGCCTGTCTTGGTTCCTACTTCAGATTTTCCTAAATTCTCTCAAACAAGCAGCATCTGGTCTCAGTGAGCCCCACACCTCTCACTAAGTGGCCCCAGGCCTGGCACTAGAAGCAGCCAGCCTTGGTTCACATCTTGGCTTTTCCTGGGCACCTCCAGGCCCAGCAGAAGCAGCAGCCATCTGCAGATCACTTTGTAGCTTATGCCTGGTGGCCTCAGGTAGAACAAAGGCAGTGGCTGACCTTGCCCCAAAGGCAACACACCCAGTAGACAGCCTCAGACCACAGCGAGGCACCACCACCCAACCACCTCCACAAGCGACACACTCAAGGAATGGACTCAGTGGGTACTAGAGCCCTGCAAAAGTTAGTCTTGCTCTATGTGGTGGGCCCCTGCACAGCTAATTCTCCAAGGTAGTCAGAGGCCAGTGGTCAATGGGCACAGCCAGTCCTTGCAGCTGATCAGTCTGAGTAAATCCCTCCCATTAATGTGCCAACAGCAATCAAGACTCAATTACAACAGAAAAGGGTACAGTCCACAAGAGGGGTGCACCTAGTGGACCCAGCTGGGGTGAAGAGGGAGGTTGTGCCACTGGACCCTACAAGACACCTACTACAGTAGGGCACCCTAGGAAGCCTAGGAGGCATAGCAACTCTACCTAATACAAAGAAACAAACACAGGGAAGCAGCCAAAATGAAGAGACAAAGAAACATGTCCCAAATGAAAGAACAGAACAAAACTCCAGGAAAAGAACTAAACAAAATGGAGATAAGCAATCAATCAGATGCAGAGTTCAAAACACTGCTTATAAGGATGCTCAATGAGCTTAGTGAAAACTTCAAGGAAGTTAATGAAAATTTCAAGGAACTTAGTGAGAACATCAACAACATAAAAAAAGGACCAGTCAGAAATGAAGGATGCACTAACTAAAATAAAGAATAATGTACAGGGAATCAATAATAGAGTAGGTGAAGCCAAGAAGCAAGCCATCAATTTGAAATATAAGGAAGCTAAAAACACCCAATCAGAACAGCAAAAAAAAAAAAAGAATAAAAATTTAAAAATGAGGATAGTATAAGGAGCCTCTGGGACAACTTCAAGTGTACCAACATTCACATCATGCAGTGCCAGAAGGAGAAGAGAGAGAGCAAGAAATTGAAAACCTATTTGAAAAAATAATGACAGAAAACGTCCCTAACTTGGTGAAGGAAACAGACATACAAGTCCAGGAAGCACAGAGAGTTCCAAACAAGATGAACCCCAAGAGGCCCACACCAAGACACATCATAATAAAAATGCAAAAGGTTATGCCCTGGCCGGTTTGGCTCAGCGGTTAGAGCGTCGGACTGCGGACCAGAGAGTCCCGGGTTCAGTTCCCGCTAAGGGCACATACCTCGGTTGCAGTTTGTCCCCGGCCCTGGTTGGGGTTGTGTGGGTGGCAACCAGTCAATGTGTCTCTCTCACATCGATGTTTCTCTCTCTCTCTTCCTTCCTCTCTCCCTCCCACTCTATTTGAAGATAAATGCAAAAAAAATAAAAATAAAAATGCAAAAGGTTAAAGACAAAGAGAGAATCTTAAAAGCAGCAAGAGAAAAGCAGTTGGTTACCTACAAGGGAGCTCCCATAAGACTGTCAGCCGATTTCTCAAAAGAAACTTTGCATGCCAGAAGGGAGTGGCAAGAAATATTTATTTATTTATTTTTAATAATTTTTTTTTAATTCTCACCCAAGGATATTATTTGCATTTATCTTCAGCTAGAGCGGGAAGGAGAGAGGGAGGAAGAGAGAGAGAGAAACATCGATGTGAGAGAGATGCATTGACTGGTTGCCACCCATACAACCCCAACCAGGGCCGGCAACAAACTGCAACCGAGGTACATGCCCTTAGCGGGAACTGAACCTGGGCCTCTCTGGTCCGTAGGCTGGCACTCTAACTGCTGAGCCAAACCGGCCAGGGCTAAATAATTTTTTTTTATTGATTTTAGAAAGAGAGGAAAGGAGAGGGAGAGAGAAAGATAAAAACATCGATGAAAGAGAACATTGATTGGCTGCCTCCTGTATGCCCCCCCACTGGGGATTGGGTCCACAACCTGGGCATGTGCCCTGACTGGGAATCGAACTGGCGACCTTTTGGTGCATGGGTTGACGCTCAACCACTGAGCTATACCGGCCGGGCAGTGGCAAGAAATACTTAAAGTGATGAAAATCAAGGACTTACAACCAAGATTACACTATCCTGCAAAGCTATCATTTAGAATTGATGGACATATAGTTTCTCAGACATATAGAAACTCAGACATATAGTTTCAAAGCTAAAGGAGTTCATCACTACCAAACCAGCATTATATGAAATGTTGAAGGGTCTTCTTGAAGAAGAAGATAAAAAATATGAATAATAAAATTACAATAAATACATATCTATCAACAATTGAATCTACAAACCAAACGAACAAGCAGAACAGAAACAGACTCATAGATACAAAGAACTTTTTGTTGGTTGCCAGATGGGAGGGGGTTTGGGCAGATGGATGAAAAAGGTGAAGGGATTAAGAAGTACAAATTGGTTGTTAGACTGAGGAACCTCAAAGGGAAGGGAGGAGAGGAGCGGGAAGAGATAAACCAAAGAACTTATATGCATATACGCATAACCAATGGACACAGATAATAGTGTGGGGAAGGCAAGAGAGGGGTGGGAGCAGGGAGGAGGGGATCAATGGGGGCAAAAATGGGGGACATCAGTAATACATTCAACAATAAAGATAAGTTTTTTAAAAATTAAAAATAAAAAAATAAAAGCATGAGTTCACACTAATACCTCCAATTCCAATCCAACACTTCAGGTTTCTCCCTAGTTTCCCCCTTTCCTTATTTGTAACTCCCCTCTCCAATAGTTATCCTTAGTATATTTCCTTAATTGCTCAGTTCTCATATATAACCTATTTCCTAGCCACATCAGCTACCTTGTTGACCCCATCTCCTCCTCAGCTCCCACCATGGCACTGCTTCCAAGGCAAGGGCATGGGGAACTGGGGTTCCCCTGATCAGTGGGCCTGGGAATGGGGAGGTATGATCTGTGCATCCCATCTTCTATATTGCTTGCATTTTTCATAATAAGCATGGGTCACCTCCATAATTTTTTTAAAAATATTTTTAAGAAGGAAAATATATTTTATATATTTTTAAAGTATATTTTTGTTTGTTCCAAGTCCACTTTGGTATTATCTGCTGGGAGGCAGATAGAAGGCAACAGGAGCCAAATGTGGGGGAATGAAGTTGAAAATGGAGATAGTTTACCCACTCACTTAACTTTCCTTGAGGATCAAAACGGACATGTTATTGACATTAATTGCAAAGCCTTGAGTGGACCAGCTGGTGTGCATCAGGAACCCAGTGTGAGAACCTCAGACATTATTCTTTCATACTTCCTCCCCCCATCAACTCCAACTAGAGCTTGTTGGCCTCTTGGCTATTAGATTCCTCCACTGAACCATCTGTTCTGAGGGAGAGCAGTCTGAGCTAAGTTGTTACACCTGATAGGGACTTCGTGCTGATACCTGGCCATCACCCAATAGTGCAATGATCTAATTAACAAAACAGGTTATTTCTCCTTCCTCTAACAGTGTGAAAGGCATAGGTCAGCAATGCATCTCTGCCCATCAGGGTCACTTAGGGACTTAGATTCTTTCCAAAGCATGTTCCTCCATCATTGCTCCTGGGTGTCATTTCTAAAAATGGAGATGGTTCCCAGCAGGGATCAAACCTCGCAGCAACAAAGTCCCAGGCCATTCACCCTAATCAAGGTTCAGAGCAGGGTCAGGAACTCTTCTACATATACTAGGTAGATGCCACCGAATTTAGTTCTGGAATTTAAGTGCTTACACAAGCATTGGGAGGATGGGAACAGGGGGAGCTCTGAGTTCAAGAACATACCACCAAACCTGCAGACCAGGGAGCAAGTAGCCAGGGCTCCTGTAGCTGCCACTCAACCCCCCAGTGCTGGAAAGGGGCCCTGGAACACCGCTGCAGAGAAAATCCCCACCCCCGGGCTTGTCCACAGGAAACAGACAACAGGACAGGGAGGTGTGCTCTGCCTCACTTCCACACTAGCAATCTCACACACTGTTTCTAATGAAGTCACCTTAATTGGCATCCAAAAGCCTGGGTAAAGAGGCGCTGGAAAATGGAGCAATGCATAAAGGCATCCTGGAGTAAGAGAGTGAGGATGGGGGGTTGAGAGAGCCAATTCGTATTATCCTCCACCCTGAGACACAGAGAAAGTGCTCCTTGCTCCATCTCATGCCCCAGCAGGTTCACCTCATTAATCTCTGCCTGTTGATTACCCTGCGGCTCCACTGGGAGGAGCACCCCCTCCTACATCTGCCATCCTGGGTGTGCTCAGCAGGTCCCCATCACACCAACCACACTGAAGCTCACACTCAGCTCCCTTAATCTCCTTAGCTCAGTCAAGACACAAAAGAGCTGCTAAAAAGCAACTTTAGTAAGAGAAGGTAATGAATGACATGTTAAAAAGGGGTAAAAACTGTAAGGAGACATGTCTGCATTGCCCAGAATTCCTATCCAAATCAATCTGGCAATAATACTATTCATAGTCACCTAAATTTGTATTATTATTACATATTATTTGTTACATAGTATGTACTATTTTATCTCACTATATTCCTGGGAATTAGACTTAGCTCCCATGGTACAGATGAGAAAATCGATGCCAGAGATGTTGAGTGACTAGCGTCGCGCTGCTGGTCAGCGGCAGAGCCAAGCCTAGAACTCGGGTTTGCTGCCTCCACTATAGTTCTTTGTCCTTAAGGTCTGAGTGGCCTCCCTCCCTGCGTCACTGGGCCCAGGCCCCACGCTTCCAGGCCTGATCCATTGGCACACAGACGCTGCTTCTCTCTCCAGGCTCTGCTTCTCGGGCCCCACACTCCACTCCCCTGGAGGCTCTTCCACGTCCACTCGCACTGGCAATGAGCTGGGGTTAATCTCAGCCACATCACTGGCCAGCTTGACAGTGGGTCAGAAGTGCTTCTTTGCCAAGAGTAGAGAAGAGGAACAGGCCCACAGGCTTTGTCCCAGGAAGCTGGTGAAAGGTCATTTCCTCACAGGGACACTCAGCTCAAGGCCCCTTAGTGTTGCCGCCATGCTTCAGCAGCAGCCAGGAGCCCCAAGCTCCGACAAGATGCAGAAAGATGCCTGGCAGCCTCACGAAGAGGTAGGTGGAAGCTTAGAGCCCCACGAGTTGTGGGATCTCACAGCAGAGCTGAGGCTTAAACAGGGCCCCAGAGTTAGTGGTGGGTCAGAGGGAAGAGCTTCTGTAGCACAGGGGTTCATAGGACCTTTGGACAAGTCATTCACACTCTAGGCCTCATCTTGCCATCTGTAATGTGGAGATTGTAACAGAACCTTCCTCAGAGCTGTAGTGAGGAGTCACTGAGGCCATTGACATAACAGTAACAGTTAACGCTGTACAGAGGGGTCCGTGTGCTGCGCACCGTTCTAAACTTGTTGTATGCGAGAACTTTCTTAATGCACACAACAGCCTCAAGAGGGAGGTACTCTAATTTTTTCACAGAAGAACAACTGAGACACAAAAGTCAGGTAACCGGTTTTCCCAGCTAGAAAGGGGCAAAGCTGGGATTGGATCCAGACAGTCTGGCCACAGAGCCTGGGTCTATAACCACCAATATCTCCTGCCTTATGTAACTCCCACTGTACTGTAAGTGATGGCTACAGTAGCAGAGATGATTTATGAACCAAACAGAACATCTAGAAACTCAGCTATTGTGCAGACAAGTCCGAAGGGACCCCAAGCAGAGGGATGTTCTGAGCACCAGTGCAAAAGCTGCAGTCAGAGCTGGTTGAGAGGACACTGAGGCACAGGGCTCAGTGCCCATGACTTGGTGGCGGAGATATTAAGAAAGGCTCATTGGGACCACCTTGAAGAAGGCCTGGAATCCCAGTCCTGGGACCAATAAAGCTGGGAATGGGAAATGCTTATCCTATATAAGAAGGGTAAGATGACAACAAAAGCAGGACTTAGGGGAGAGTCAAGAAGAAGTGGGGGCCCTGGCCGGTTTGGCTCAGCAGTTAGACCGTTGGCCCATGGACCAGTGAGTCGTGGGTTCGGTTCTGGTCAAGGGCACATACCTTTGTTGCGATTCATCCCCAGCCCTGGTTGGGGTCATGTGGGAGGCAGCCACTCGATGTGTCCCTTTCACATAGATGTTTCTCTTTCTCTCTCTCTCTTCCTCTCTCTCCCTCTCACTCTATCTGAACAAAAATGGAAAAATGTCCTCGGGTGAGGATAAAAAAAAAAAGAAGGGGGGTGCAGGCTCTTTGGGGAGGATGGGAGAGCTAAGAGGCACATCTGGGCTGTGAATACCCCGCTGCACGGCCCTTGTCCTGTGGGAAGAAGCCTTCTTCAGGCCCAGATGGCAGGTCCCTTTTCTACCCTGAGTCACCCTTCCCAAGAACTCAGGCCTCCTTATTCTTCTGTGATTTCCCCTCGGGCCTGGGGCTTTCGCTGCCAGTGGGGGTGCCTGCGGTCGGTTGGCTTTGGGCTGCAGGAATTGCCAGCAGCTGATAGAGGTAGAGCCACTTATAGGTGAGAACAATACAAAAGGAAGGGTCTTTCTGGTAGGCGAGATGCAGGAATGCTGGGGGACTGAGCCAGAGCCCAGGCACACAGCTGGGCACAGTGTATGGGAGCAAGTGTCAGCAGAGGATACTCTGAGCTGCTGACTCTGAGCGTGGGCCCTTTCTCCTCTCAACTAGTAGCTTGCATCATCCTTGAAATGCTGTGGCATCTTCTTTCAGAATACGTTCACTCTTCTGACTGAGAAATTGTTCCCTGTTCCTAGAAAACCAGGCCTGGGAAGTCATTTCATGACAATAAAGAAGTCTCTGCTTTCTTCTCCCCATGCTAGAGTCGGGCCGTCCCCTAAATCACAGTGTGTAGATCCCAGCCTCTATCAGGTGGGTTTTCCATCCAGAAAGACTGGAGACCCTGGCTCTGGGAGAAAAGGCTGCGGGCATCAAGGCGCCAACAGTATACCCCATGTGGTGACAACTGTCTGTCACAGCCTGCTACTGCCACCAAGACAATCCATGGTCATCAAGAGGGACAGCTGTACAGGTTTCCACAGCAGAGACAGGGTGGGGCAGGCCCTCCAGGGTGACAAGCTGACCACTTGCCCCAGGACAACTGAGGACTGCACTCTGTCTCAGAGCGGATGGCTCCACTCAGTTTGCAGACAACTTTACTCTCCTGCCTCTCTGGCTGCCTCTCGGAGAAAGTGCAGCTCTCAGAACCTCCCCAGGAAGAGAGAAAGGGCCAGCGTGGGCATGAGAACTGGCCCTGTAGAGAGCAGGAGAGAATTTGTCATGTTTATTTGAGTGATGATGTGGAGCCGCCCGCTCCTCCAGGGTGTCACTCCCTCAGGTCTGAGGCTCCGTGGGACTCCTTTCTGTGCTATGAGAAGGGGCTGATGTCCTAACTATCCCTGCTTCCTGCCAGAATACCCGCTTCATGAGGGCTGGGACTTTTGTCTGCTTCTTTCACTGCTGAATCCCGAAAACCTAGAAGAGTGCTCGGTAATAGTAGAGGCACAATGAATATTCCTTGATTGAGTGAATATTGATAAAAAGCAAAAAATTTTAAGTAGATTTCGTGGTTATGAATCCTTAGACGTAAAACAAAGGAATGGTGAAATACATACATTGAAAGCTTTAGGAATACAAGAGTGTGACAAAATAATACACATAAATAAATGTTAACCATGCGAGAGTTTTAAAAAATCCTCTTAGAGAAATTGATAGGTTGAGCAGACAAATTATAGATGAAGCTATAGAATATCTGAATAATGAAAATTACAAATCTAATCCAATAAATATGCCTATGGAACATTTATAAAAAGTGAGCTTACACCAGACCACAAAGAAAATCGCAGTAAATTCCCCAAAAAGTAGGACATGTTATTTTTTTTAAAAGTACATACAAAGAAAACAATAAACCCATTTCTATATATCTTTATTGCTAAACCCATTTCTATATATCTTTATTGCTGTAGATGCAAAATATCATTGAATAAACTATTAGAAAATCAAATCCAGCAATATATTAAAAGACTACCAGGACCAAATAGGTTTCTATTCAAGAAATGCAGATTAGGAAATTATTAATGTAATTGATTGTGCTAACAGATAAAAGGATAAAGATTTTTATTAATATTTTGATGGATACTGAAAACCTACTTGACAAATTGGGACCCAGTCCTATTTAGAAAATAATCTCTTGTGACTTGGAATTGAAGAAAATTTCCTTCACTTTTTGAAAGATAATTATCAGAAATCAACAACAAGCGACATAGTAAAAAACTGGAAATAGTCACGTGAATGTCAGGAACAAGACGAGCATGCCAGCTATCACTGGTACTAGTCAACATTGTTCTAGAGCAGGGATGGGGAACATCTGGCCCGCGGGCCGCATAAGGCCCACGAAATCAGTACCAGCTAACATCACACAACTCACCAAATTAGCTTGGTGGAATATAACAGGCTAATTTTTTTTTCTTATAATTTATTTTATTATTAATTTGTTTTTGTTACAGATGTTTTTCCTTTTTTCCCCCCATTGACACCCTCCTCTCCTCCCCCTCCCCTTCTCCTCCTCCCCATCCCTGTTGTCCATGTCCATTGGTTATGCACCCATGCACATAGGCTCTGTGATTTATCTCTTTCCCCCGCCTCCCCCCCTCCTCTGAGGCCCGTCATCCCATACTCCACCTCCATGTCTCTGGGTCAATTTCGTTGTTCAGTTTGCTCAGTTCTCCTGTGTGTTGCCGGCTTCCTCCGTTGGTGTGGGGGTCGCCCGGCTCCCCCGCTCCGCCTGGGTTCCCCCCTGGTGGGGAGGGTCGCCCGGCTCCCCCGCTCCGCCTGGGTTCCCCCGTGGTGGGGGGGGTCGCCCGGCTCCCCCGCTCCGAACAGGCAAATTTTTAAGTTGATAATGGCCCTTGGCAGAAAAAAGTTTCCCCACCCCTGTTCTAGAGAGTTTACCAATCTAATAACAAAAGAAAAAGAAATAAGGTATAAATCTCAGTTATCATTATTTGCAAATAATTTTACCCATGCAATTAATTAGAAAAAAAACATGTAAGTACTAATCAGAGTCCTTATGTATGTGTTCAATAAGGTTGTTAGTACACAATAAATATTATACCCTTAATATCATAGTATCTTATTAGAGAAAATAATGTTTCCAGTTAAAAGAGGTAGATTCAATGTACACATTCGTGTCTGTTTTCTCTAAAAATCTACCATAATGACAGTAAAAGAATAAAAACAAAGAAAATGCATGATGACAAAGAGAATGGGAGAAGAATCAATAGTAGGCAAGACAGTTCAACAAAATTTGGAAGCTGGCAGTGCGTGGGTGAGTGGTAGCTGACTCAGCAGAACTGAGAAAATGGAACTCTACCACAGTGGTGCAGGTAGTGAATAAAAATCAGGACAACCGGTAAACTCAGAACTCAGAAGCACTTGTTGCCTCTAAAGGCAGGGGTGCAGGGCAGACTGAAAACAGAACTGGCTTACTCTTCCCCTCCTCCACCTTCTGAAACTGGGCAACACCCATTGCTTACACTGCAGAAGGGCAGTTTATATCCAGAGAGGTCTGAACAGCCAGACTGAAAGCAGGAGGATTCAGGGGCTATCTCTATATCAAACAGTGAGATGCCTGGCCCCTTTTTCTCTCTGGGGTCTGCAGACTGCTGGCAATTCAGCTTCTATTTCCCAGGCAAAATATTGAATAATTTCTTTCTGAGAAGTCTTCCACAACCCTTGTGTTATGGGACAAGGTCTGGGCCCAGGGCGGGTCTGCCTAGGGCCCCATGGTAGTGTATGGGTTCTTGATTTCATGTAGGAAAGATTTCACAATGCAAGTCCAGATGGCTTTTGAGAGTATGCTTATTAAAGCTGGAGACAATGAAACAAAGGAAGGGCTTAAGGTAGGAGAAGCAACAGCAGAGGAAAAGTCAGAGACAAGGGGGCCTTGGAGACAGGTTCAGGGGGTAAGCCTGGTACGAGCTGCCACTGCCTGCTGCTCCCCTAGTTGCAAGTCTCGTGGGGACCTTAGAGTTTAGGAGAAAAACAGCAAAGATGCAAGGCGTGGGCATGCTCTCGCCAGAGTGTGCTGTGGATCCTTTGTCTTGAGGCTTCTTATCTTTCTTTGGCTGGCTAGTGTCCTAGGGGAGGTCTTAGGAGAGGGTCTTAACAGAATATTCATTAGCTTTACAGATGTGTCTTTCAATATGTTGATTAATCAAAATGTGCATATATATGCCACGGCTGGTTTGGCTCAGCGGTTAGAGCATCAGACCACGGACCAAAGAGCCGAGGGTTTGATTCCGGCCAAGGGCACATTCCTTGGTAGCAGTTTGGTCCCCGGCCCTGGTTGGGGTCTTGCAGAAGGTGGCCATTGATGTGTCTCTCTCACATTGATGTTTTTCTCTCTCTCCCTCTCTCCCTCCCACTCTATCTGAAGATAAATGGAAAAATATCCTCAGGTGAGGATTTAAGAAGAAAATGTGCATATAGAGGAGTCAGGGGTTATTTTCTGGTTAGTTTCATTTTTAAAGAACGTGATCGAGGACATCATTGAACAGAGACCAGGATCGAGTCCATTCTGTCCCAGGAGGGTCTGGAATATGTAAACCATTTGCTCCTTAGTGTCCTTGGTTAGGGAAGATAAAATCTTGTAATTCATTAGCTGGCTGTAAATTGCTCAGATTGTTTGGCCTTGTTTCATGATATTGTCTCAGTTTCCCTTATTCCACTTGTCAAGGACTCTCCCTAGTTTCTTACTATCCTATCTCACTTGGAGGAACTGAGCTCAGAAAGGCAGGGGTGCTCTGATGAAAAATCCAGCTAGCCACTTAATGCCCTTCAGTAGAACCCACCACTGCTTGTCTCACAAATATCTAAAATTTCTTGAAAAAGTTAAAGGGGGACTTGCCTTACTGGATAACCAAACATATTATAAAACTACAATAATTTAAAAAATGTGTTTCCCATAAAGAAAAAAGGAACTCATTGAAATGCAATCAAGAGTGAATTTAATTGCATTTAAACTTGTGAATTTAGTATTTGAAAAAGTTGGCTTTTCAAGTGAATGAAAAGGGTATGTTATGATTTAATATTTGAGAAAATTCCAGATAGCTTAGTAATGTAAATGTAAAAAATAGATCTATTAATATATAAAAGTACTAGAAAGCCTGGCCGGTGTGGCTCACTGGTTGAGCGTCAACCCATGCACCAAGAGGTCACCAGTTCGATTCCCGGTCAGGGCACATGTCCAGGTTGTGGGCTCGATCCCCAGTAGGGGGCATGCAAGAGACGGCCAATCGATGTTCTCTCTCATTGATTTTCTTTCTCTCTCTCCCCCTCCCTTCCTCTCTCTCTCAAATCAATAAAGAAAAAATATATTTTTTAAAAGTACTAGAAGAAAAATAGCAAAATGTTATTTCAATCCTGGGATAGAGAAGGAGTTTCTAAGATTAATAAAAAGCTATGAAGCCATGAAAGAAAAGGCCAAAGGAAAAGCCAAAAAGAAAATATGGATACACACAGATTAAAGTCTTGTTCAACCAAAGATATCATAAAAGATAGAACAGATTTACATTTCTGATCATAATGAAGTAACTGGACCAGCCCTTTTGCTATAAGCAACTAGAAAACTGGGAAAAATACATGAAAAAAATTTTCAGGCATTGGACAATAAATAAAACTGTGATTGGAGTTCCTGGATAGGGAAGCAGACCAGATGAGCCCACAACACCCCTGGGTTGCTTCTGGAGGCTCTTTTCAGACCACAATGCAGGGAAGAGGACCCCACATGGTCATGACAGTCTCACTAAGCTGGAGAGAGGAAGATGGGAGTTTGGGGAGACAGAGAGTGCTTGAATTTGGGAAGCAGTAGAGGGAGCTATGCAGTGAAAGAGTTCCAGAAATCTTAAGGCCCCCTGTGCATGCATGGGAGGGGATGCCACAAGACAGGGCAAAGCACTGCTCTAGAAATTATTGTTCTAAACTGAGCTGGCAGAAAGCTGAGCCCCTGGCAGGGTGAATGGGGTCACAAGACAAGGCCAAAGACAGAGATATGGCTCTGAGAATTAACAGTCTGAAGACAGACGAGGCCAGCCATAGGAGAGAAATAAGTTTCTGGAGTGGTTTAAAGGCCTGGAAAAAGCCTGCTCCAACCCATCTGCAACAAAGGAAATGCAGGGAACACCCGGGATGGCTATGACTTCCTGGTAACTTGGACCCTCTGCAGTGTTCCTGTCGTTTGTGTTAAACCTCTGCTGTTTTTTCAGCAAACTAAGTAAACATTCCTAGCTATGAAGCCCGAAACAAGAATACACTTGTTTCAGGACAAAAGAGACCCTGAGGAAAGAGAGTCAATTCAGGGAGAAGAGCGTGTGGTGGCTGCCGCAGAGACAAGTACGAAGCTTTTGTTCATCCAAGTGTTTATTGAAGACCCTCTGTCTGACAGGCCTGGGCTGGTTGCTGAGGGGATACAGAAGCACAGTAAGGCTCTTGCCTTGAGAAACTCTTGATCCCATAGGGCAAACATGTTTGAAGGGTTAAATAAAAGGACTGGGCAGGAAACACAAAAGGCTAAATGGAAGATCCCAGAGAACAAGTTGGGTTCAGAGGCTCACAAGACATCATGGTAGAAAGGGTCCAGAGCTGGCAGTGGCAGCGACCTCTCACCTCTGGCCTACTTCAGGCCACATCCTGACTCATGGGCTTCTTGCAAATCCATCGATAGTGGATATTACAGTTGTTGTCATTCCACTTCAGCTGCATATGAATACAATCTTCATCCTGCCCGTCTCTGTGCTTCCAATTGTCTGGCTGATTAGAAAACCAAAACCTGGAAAGAAGAAGGCTTTGTTCTGCTAGATGAAAGATGGGTCCTCCCCTGCCCCCACTGTGGTATGAGGAGCTGAAGGGACATGGGTCCCTAATTCCCTGGTGGCCCCTGGATGGGAACAAAGCTGGGGCCAGAGTTGCCATGAGGGTGGCTTTGCTGAGGTTGACCTTAGTCACTGAAGATCGAGGGACAGAAAGGGTATCTGAAGCTATAAGCCCCAATCCCAGAATTCACATTCAGATACCTTGTGATGGGGGAAGGACCTCTTGGGACCAGGCCTATGTAGGGCATAGAGAGGCAAAAACAAACAAAAAAACAGGGAGATCCTCTCATGGGCTGCCTGCCAACCCCAGGACATGTCATGTGAAGGGGTCCAGGCAAAGATCACAGATATGCCCATGCGTACGTACACACACACACCATACACATCATACATATCACACATGCACAAACACATTACACATACATTATACACAATCATACACACACATCGTACACACAACACTAACACTCACTGGGCAGGCATACGCACACAGACCAGGGAGTCTCTAACCAGGCCTGCCCAAGACAGTGCCGGGGACAACACCAGACAGTGGCTGGACTCACGCTTTGCTGCCAACAGAATCGTATGGTGTCCCATCAGTCCACTGCCAAGTGTTCTCCCTGTCCTTGTCATTGAGGCCAATCCAGTAGTCGGAGGTGCTTGTGAACTCTGTCAGATATGACTGTAAAGAAAAGACCGTGCTGTTTGACCCTGAGTGGGGAGCTGGTTCTCCCAGCCATGTAGAAGAGGTGTCCAAGTCATCCCCTCCTGGACCCGGGGCATGCAGCCCACTTCTCTGACTGTGCCTCCCATGGTTTGTCCAGGATCTAGGGCAGCAGCCAGGTCCCCTCAAAGGAAGTTCAGCTTCTCCCATATTGACTTGATGAGGGGTGTTGCTTTACTGAGACAGAGACCTGGCCACAAAACAAACAAACAAGCAAACAAAAAAACAGAGACCTGGCAATGTGGCAATGTGGGGGGGGGGGGGTGCGGGGGGACGGGGAGAGAGATCTGGCCACAGTTTATGAAGAAGTTTTGTTTTACAAAATAGCATGCCCTTTGACAGACATACAAGAACAGTCAGGAGAACCACAAGGATGGGCAGTTCTGTCAATTGAATTGGGCCAAACCTACTTTGGTCCTTTGTCAATAATCCTAGTAAATTCTGATAAGTACCTCTGGCAGATGGGACACCCAGAGACTATAATCCCTTTGGTGGTCCTCAAACTCCTATGTGTGCATCTGGCCTTGCCAAGAAGCCCGGGTCTCCTGCTCATGAGCTCTCCAGAGCTGTTGGATTAACTGATGTTAAAATCAAGACTGACAACCTGAGAGGAGGCTGAGGGGCTAAATGAGGGGATGGGGAAGGAAGTATGTTTCCAACACTTTAAGGGCAGTCACCTGGTGTCGCTTCCCTTTGCCTTTCCTCACTGCTGACATCTGTGGTTCTCTGGGTGTGTCACCCTCATTCACTGAGGACATTGGGGTTTGCTGTCAATGTTTCTACCTCCAGTGCAAGATGCTCACCAGAACTCAACAAATATTTGCTCCCTGACTGATGAGGTGACATGAAAGTTTCTGCCATACCTGCTCTGAGAGGGGCAAAGCCAAAGCATCAAAGTCCCTTACCCCACACCCACCCCATCAGCACCACCCCAAGCCCAAAGCTCTGACCTGCTCCTCTGCAGAGGTCACCGAGGCCAGGTGGGCTCCCTGGGACACACAGTACTGCTCAGCCTCATGCCAAGACTTCTGGACATGAGAAAAGTAATACAAGTTCCTGCCATAGGCCTTCCAGCCTTGCAGGATCAGCCGGAGAAGTTCATCTGGAGCAAAGGTCAGGGAGGAGAGAGAACAAGGGGCTGGCTGCAGATGTCCAAGAGCTGGCCTTCCTGACCTCTCCAGGACTGACCACTGACAGTCACAAACCCGTGCAATACTTGTTGCCCAGTGTCTCAGGGGCAAGGCCCGGGAGGCTGCACCTCCAGCCTACTACCCAATACACCAGGACGCTGCAGCCCAGGACTCGTGGCTCCATCATCCTCAGTCAGCTTTGCAGACTCTTGCTTTCTGGCTCTACTACCCTGTTTCCCAACTCATTGCTATCACTGACAGTCCTCTGCATCACAATTCCTGTCATCTCCCTGTGGGGAGATTTCACAGCCTCTCCATGGCGTCATTCATTTTCTTGACTTCCTCTCCATCCACTTCAGCTGCCCACACCCAAGACCATACCTGAGACCTTGTCATCACCTGGTCTGCCTGACCTCACAGTTTCAATTAGCTCAAACCCCGAATCTCTCAGCTCTTTCGTCCCTCCCTGCCATGACACCCTGCTCCTTAACACCATCTACACCACAGCTGTTTGAAATGGTGCCACACAGACTCTCTTATTCATCTGGTTATTCCTTTGTTCAACATTTCTTAACTTCTATGAACTAGGGACCATTATACAAAGATTAATAAGACATGATTCGTGCCCTCAAGGAATGTGCAGTTCAGTAAGTGAGACAGGTATTGGAGATGCATCGATTGAAAAACCATGTGCATATTCCAACAGAGGCAGGAAAGAGCGGATGGTCTATTTCACCTGGGCTGTACCTGGGGCTCAGGGACGACATCCAATGTGATAGCTCGCTTGAGCTGAGTCTTAAAAGTCTGAGGAACAGTTTGCCAGGTGGTCAGGGCCAAGGAGCGCATTCCAGGCAGGGGAAAGACTAGACGCAAAAACGTGGAGGTGTGAAACAGCAAGGCATGACCTGCTCTGGACGAGCACTTGGTGAGGGACAGGAGACGAACGTGGGCAGGTTCACCAGCACTAGCACGTCCTTTGCGAAGGAGTTTGGGATGTGTCCCGTGAGCAATGGGAAGCCCGGAAGGCCACTGGTTCCTTCTTCTCCCATCAGAGCAAGCCTATCCTAATCTAGAAAAGCCCTCTCAAGGAAGTTCACCAAAATGTCAGTAATGGGTTCATATAGAAAATATAAACATTTCACGGAAACACAACTGGTTATTTTCTCATCTTTCTCTTTTTCAATATTTGTCACATTGCCTATAATTAATATGTAGGTTTTGTAATGTAAATATCAATGATATTTACATGTTTTTTTAATCCCTTCCTCTACCCTGCCATTCCCCTCGCCTTGACCTCATCTCTCTTCTCTTCAGCCAAGCTCCTTGGATGACTTGTGCAGCTTATCTTTCATGCACACCCCGCTGACCATGGTCTGGCCTCCAGGCCACATCGGCTCTCCACTGAAACTGCATTCCATTGACTTACTAATTCACCAGACTCCGTGGCTGTTTATTCGTTATTCTACCTGGCCTCTCTAAGCACTTGCCAGGACTAGCCACTCCCCTTCTTGAAATGTTGTCCTTCCTTGGCTTCCCTAACTAATCCTCTCCTGGTTCTCCTCCTGCCTCTAAGACTACCTTCTCCAGTCTCCTTCAAAAATACCTTTCCCTCCCGGCCACCTGAAGGTTGACTGCCTGTTTCCACCCTCAACCTTCTTCTCGTGAAGCATTTTATCTCATGCAACCCTCCGCCCCACCTTCACTCCATTGCCCCATTTGTGATAGCGAGAAGTCAGAAATAAGACTGTCTGGCCCCGCTAGCACTGTCTTTACACACTGTCACCCCACACAGTTTGTTTCCCAGGTGTCGGTCTGGCCAGATGATAAGCGACTTGACAGCAGGGACTCTGCTGCCTACCCCACCTCCACCAGGGCACACGGAGCCTGTTTGGTTGGATTTGGCCCCCTTCCAGCACCTACACTCCTTCCTAGAGGGATGCCTGGTGAAGTAAGCCAAAGGCCAAAGGGACAGGAGACTCCACCCTCCCAAGAGACTGTACCGTCCCCAGGCCAACCCCCTCCCTCCCACTTACTTTGGGACTTCTGTAGCTGCTCCTGCGAAGCAAAGTCTGCAAGGAGGGTCTCCAGGCTATTCTGCTTCTCCTGGATTTTCGTGGTTAGTGTTTTAGTGTTCTCTAAATCCCCTTTTAACCTCTGAACCTCAGCACTGGCCTTCTGCAGATTGCTCTCTAGCATCTGGGTCTTGGATTTTAAGGCCACGGCATCCTTCAATCCTTGTTTTAGGATCTGTATCTCTTTGCTGGCATTTTTCAACTGATCATTTAACACCTGGATGTTGGAATGTAAGACATTGGTGTTTTCTAGCTCTGTTTTCAGTCCTTGGATCTGAGCACTGGCCTGCTCCAGGCGACCGTTCGCTGCTTGGGTCTGGGCAGTGGTCGTTTTCAAATCTCTTTTTAACAAGTTAATCTCATCGCCAGCCCTTTCCAAATGACCTCTTAATAACTGGATCTCCACACTGGTGTTGTCTAAACTGCCTTTTATAAGGGTCTGGGCCTGGGAGTTTAAATCATTTGCATTTTGCAGGCTTCCCTTTAGCTTCTGAATCTCAGCATTGGTTCCTTGCAAACTATTACTTAAAACCTGATTCTGAGCCCTTAAGTCATTGACACTATCCAGATTGCCTCTTAGAACAAGAATCTGCGCATTAACATTCTTTAAACTACTGTTCGCCAACTGGGCCTGGGCATTTGCCATTTCCAACCCTGCCTTCAACACCTGAATTTCAGTGTTGGTATTTTCTAAGCCTCTGCTCAATATTTGGAGCTCAAAGCTGGTGTTTTCTAAACTGGTTTTTAAGAAGTTCTGGGTCCGGGAATTTAAAGCATTTGCCTTTTCCAGATCTCCTTTTTGTCTCTGGATCTCAGCACTGGCCCCCTCCAAGGAACTTTTTAACGTCTGGGTCTGGAGACGCAAGGCATTGGCATCATTTACGACGCCTTTTACAATCTGGATGTCAGCATTGGCATTTTTCAGATGCCCACCGAGCATCTCGATCTGAGAACTGACATTGTCCACTCTGCACATCAATGTCTGGATCTCCGTGCTCCAGGTGCTGGAGTTGTCCATATGGTCTTTAAACATCTGCAGGGTCTCTTGTAACTCTGCCACCCTGACAAAGTGGTAGGGATCTGGAGGGAAGAGATGGAAAAGGCAGCCAAAGAGGTCCATTACCCAGGGAAACCTTAATTATAGGAGCCAACCAGAGTGTTCTTAAAATTTCCAAGGGGAATGTCTGCGACACAGCCCTGAGTGCCCCTCAAGCAACCTGCTACTCACTGCAGCCACGGAGGCCTTGGGGATGGGCCACCTGAGAATGTGGGCCAAACAACGAAATAAATAAAGGCTTATCCCACATGAACTGAGGGGCAGAAGGATTAAGATACTTGCCTGCTGTAAACTAGCTACCATCAAGAGTCATGCTGATAGACAAATAGATCAATGGAATAGAATAGAGAATCCAGAAATAGACTCGCACATATATGAACAATGGGTTTCAATGAAGGTACAAAGGCAATTCATGGAGAAAGGACAATCCTTTCAGCAAATGGTGCTCAAACAATTGAATATCCATATCCAAAAAAAAAAAAAAAAAGAATCTCATATACAAAATTTAACTCAAAATTAATCATAGACCTAAATGTAAAACCCAAAACTATAAAATTTCCAGAGGAAAACATCAAGAATGTCTTTGTGATCTTGGCATAGGCAAAGATTTCTCAGCGATGAGACCAAAAGCATGACCCATAAAAGAGAAAATTGATAAATTAGACTTTATCAAAATTCAAATCTTGTTAAGAGAATGAAAAGACAAGCCATGGGCTGAGAGAAAAATATTTGCAAATCATATCACTGATAAAGGACCCAAAGAAGTACACACTACATGATCCCTTTTGTAGAAAACTCTAGAACTAGCCAAGTGATGATATTATAGCAAGAAGATCGTGGTTGCCTGAGGTTGCGGGGGGCGGGGGGCAACACGGTAAAGGGCACAAGTGAACCTTGGGGGAGGGTGATGAATCTGCTCATTATCCTGATTGTGGTGGTTTCATGGGTATATTTATATACCAAAAGTTCTTAGAGTGTATGCTTTAAATATGTGTACTTTATTATGTGTCAGTTATACCTCAATAAAGCTGTTTTAAAAAAAAAAAAAAAAAACCATGCCTTTCTGTGAGGATAGTGACACGAACAAAGGACATGGGAATGTTAGGGGAGTAGCTCATCCTAGGGTCTGGGCCTGAAATACCCCAGCTCCCTCCCACCCACCTGCCCCACTGTGGCTACTCACCGTCGCGTTCCACAGGTGACTGCCCAGTGGTGTTGTCTCCCACAAACTCTTGGGAGTAGCCATAGGCCTCCGGCGCAGGTCTTGGGTTCTGCAGAACTGAGATCCCCCCTTCCTGGGTCAGCACAGTCCCTCAGCATTGAGCCCGGGGAACAGGCTGTCCCATCCCTGAGTCAGGGTTCTGGAAGGAGAGAGGTGGCACCAAGTACCCCTCGGAGTTTCCCTCGTGGGCCTCTGCTTTTGAGGGGTGCCCCTTGGTCAGTGCCCTTTGTGCAGGGAAGGGAGAGAGTCAGTGGGATTCAGATGACCCAGGAACTTACCCACAACAAAGAGAGCCGCGAGAGAGATGGCAATGCCCATGGCCGTAAATGCCAGGGTGGCCTGAATAAGCCTTGGTGTCTTAGGGGCTGCTGGAGCCACTGCCGAGGAGTCCAGGCCTGTGGGGAGATGTCAGTGTCCAGGAGGAGAGTCCGGGCTGGGCAGAGCCAACCCCTTGGGCTCAGTCTCCTGGACTGTCCGATAGAGATGAGAATTCCTGCCACACTGAGCACGGAGAAGGAAATGAAACCCTTTGAATAGTTCACTGAGTTCACTGCGGGGCATGGCAGCAACACAAAGGCTGGAGAAGGTGCACAGGGCCCAGAACCTGGCCCAGAAAAGGAGGGCAGTAGAAGTGGGGTTTGAGGGAGGGAGGGAGGGAGGGAGGGACAGAGCAGGAGCCCTGACCTCAGAGTCCCAGGGCCAGTCTTGCTCCTGAATCCTGACCAGAGCAAGACTCACAGGCCCCTGGGGCTGCCGCGTCCTCCACAAACTGACCTGGGTCAGTCCTGGAGACTTCCTCAGCTGGGGTCAGAAGGCTCCTGTGGGAGTCCTAAGGAGGGCTGTGCCTGGGAATCCGGGGTGAGCCCTGAGCCTCATGGGGTACAGAGATGAGATTCAAAACTAGGTCTCTCTGAATTCAAAGTTCACCCTTTCTCTTGCCAGGTTGCCATCCTCGAGGGTCTGGGGAGATTTCATACAGAGACTCGGGGTATGTCCCAGGCTCTCTGTCCTCACCCGACCCACCTTCTGCCCTTGCCTATTTGTTCTGGAGGCTGAGACAGTGATGAGCCCAGGGAGCTCTGGCCTGCCAAGGTGGGTCTGAGAAAAACGGTGGAGGGCTGGGGACAAGCAGGCCAGTCCCTGACTGAGGATGGGCTGTGCCCCCAGTTTTCTTACCTTGAGGGTGCAGGGAGACAGTGTGGTTGTCTGTGCGGAAGTGGACCTGGTCACCACTCATCTCTGGTTCCTTCATCCTCCAGGGCTGCTCCCTGCCCTAGCTCCTGAAGGCTTGTGCTGGGGACCAGTAGTGGTGGGAGGGAAGCTGTGATGCCCTGGACTTTTATGCCCCTGAGTAGGTCCTGACCACACCGAAGCTCTGCTTTCCTCCCTGGCTGACTGCAGAAGCACCCCAGTGAGGCCCCTCCCCCAGAGCCCAGGCGCCAACCCCTGTCCTCTTCCTCTTCCTGTCAGCACCAGCCCTTGCCCTCTCCTCACCCATCACCCCAACATCTGCACTCCAGCATAGCTCCAAACACTAGCCTCTGTCCCCAGATCACAAACACTTTCACCAGCAATTCAGGAGGAAGTCAGAGGTCTTCTCAGCTTTGCAGAAAAAACCCTTGTGACTAACAGCTGACTTAATCCTAGCCCCAGACCCTCTCAGGGTCTCACTGCCCACTCAGGTAAGGGTCTGTGGTAGAATAAAAAATACATTGGTCTCTGTTCCAGTTCATGGAACAGAGCTCCTAAAACCTATGAAATCTCCTTAGTAATAGGAGTGTTTTTTGTTATTCAGAACAAGCCCCTTTCAACCACACTTGAGTTTATGCTAATGAGGTGACTCAGGGTGGACCCCTAGATGGCTTCAGGAGGGGAGCTGGTCCCAGAAAGACCAAACTCACAACTTTCCAATCCCACCCCAACCTCCAGGTAGGAGAAGGGGTCTGGAGACTGAGTTATAAAAGCTCACCAACAGCGAGAGAGATTCAAGGAGCCTTTGAGGAGTTTCCTGGTTGGTGAATACAGCCATGTGCCATGAGGGCATTGTTCCCCAGTTCCACAGGGACAGAGGCTTGTGCTCTGGACCCTTCCTGACCACACCCTACGTACCTCTTCGACTGTTTGTATCCTTTATTATAAACTGTAATAGTAACTATTAGTTACTATTGGATCTAATAGTAACTATTAGTTACTATTACATAGTTCTGTGAGTCATTCTAGTGAATTATTGAACCTGAGAGGGTCATGGGAGCCCCCAGATTTTCAGTCAGCCACGCACAAGTGTGGGTTTCCTAGAGACCCCATATGCAGTTGGCATCTGAGGTCGGGCCGGTCTTATGGGACCGAGCCCTTAACTTGTGAGATCTGTACTAACTCCCAGAGTTAGTGTTAAAATTCAACTGCATTGTAGGACACACAGCTGGTATCAGAGAATTGGCTGGTGTCAGAAAGCACCGCACGACTGGTGTCAGAAGTGATATCAGAAAACACAAACAGGACCCACCTTGATCCAAGATCTCACCCCTAGCTGACTGGCTTCGTGAGCCCTGAGTTGATCAGATTGGGACAAACTCAGAAGGAACTGGATAAGCCAATGTGCTATTTCAATGAGACCTAGAACTTCCAGGAGGGACAAATACTGCTTCAGGGGGTTCCTGCTGCTCGTGGACCTAGACTACGAAGACAGGGAAGTGAGGTGTCCCACCGGAGCTGTGTGAACCCGAAATCCCCATCCCCCTAGTGGGGTAACCAGCTAAACAGCACCAATAGTCCCACTGGCTGGTTAAGGCACCTCTCCCAAAATCAATTCTGAGGACACTAGCAGATTCTTATTCCTCGATCCCCCATTACATCAGATAATTACAATCTTATCAAAATAGATCACGTTTTCTTTAACTTATAAAAATCTAATTACACACGTGTCCCTCTATCTCACCAGCAACCCATTTACAAGATGTCAGTTGCGACCTTGCAAGTGGCTTGTTCTACCCATGTCGTGTTGCTTTTTCCTATTTTCACCTTCAGTTCCTACGTACTGTTCCCATGGCTTCTTCTCAGGTCCTGGAGTCAGCCTCACATAGGTCCCTGCGCCTAACTAAGAAGCCAGCAGCGCACTCCGGTGGGCCGGGACAGCAGCTGCGGTCCGGAGCCTGTGTCATGGATGGCCACTGTCAACGCAGCCAGCAACCAGCCTAGTTCACGGCTGACCTGCAAGGTGAGGAAGAGAGTGGTTGCCTGCACCCAGTTCATGAGGCCACGGCTGTGTGTGTGTGTGTGTGTGTGTGTGTGTGTGTGTGTGTGTGTGTAGAGAGAGAACAGAGCCACCATCTGTTGGCCAGTTACCTCCTGACCATGAAAGCTGCCCTGGGAGGAAAGGACAGGAGGAATGTGAGGGCACCCATTGCTGGCGCAGTCAACAGCTCTGCCCGAGACCCCAGAGTGTCTGCCAGGCTTCGGGAGGTACCTCCCCAGACGCCCATAAGAGGCCTCGGGGTGGTGGCAGAAAAGAAAGGGTGTGCCTTGGTTTCTATTTCCCCAAACAGGGAAAGGGCCCAGGCCAGGCCCACTCCAGAGCTGCTTCCTCCTAGGACCGGAGAAGCTGAGGGAGCCTCAAAGCAGGCCTTTCGGGATCCGTCGCCCAGCTGGAAGGGCAGAGTCCGAGCCAGGAGAGGGCATGGTCCTCCAGACTCGATGGCCTCAGAGGCGTGATCGGCAGGTCCTCTTGCCTCCTTCCCCATTCCCCCAACTCCCTGCTCCCAGCACTCACTCCTCCCACAAGAACACCCGCTGCCAGCAGGAAAGAGATGCTAGGAGACTGCTGCCTCCTTGCCAAGAGTTCTCTCTGTTCTCTGGTAAAAATAATAATAATAATCAAGTGGACATTTTGTACATTAATATCAGAACCACTCATCGGCCGGGTCCTCTTACACATGGGTCTTTCTTTGCCTGCTAAATAAAGGATACGGGGCCATGCTCCTAGAGAGACAGACCCCAGAAGTTTTTCGGTCGCCCACATCAACCCCTAACAACACAGGGGGTCAGCTGCCTTGCAGAGCCCGGCTAGATCCTGCAGTCTGGGTGGGAAGGAGAGACCCACAGCCGGCAGGCTGCAGTCCTGAGCAGCTGAGAGCTGACAGCCTCCCTCTGCGGGCGTCTCTCCCGGGATTTGTCTGGAGAACCACCTCCTCTCATGCTCAGTCTGTCCCGCAGGGGCGAGGTTGAACCATCCATTCCCAGCCCCAGGAATGAGCTCGTGGCTCCATCAACGTAACCATCTCCCTGACCTCCTTTATTACTTCAGGGACGAGCATGTGACCCAAGGCTGGGTTTTTGTTGCAACTGTTGGGAAAGGGACACTCTTTGCTCTGAAGTTGCAGAGTCATGAGGTGGTAGGCTTGCAATACCAAGATCACCACTGGCGAGTCTGCCTGGTACCAAGGCCAACCCAGAGGCAGGGCTGGAGATAGGCAGCTTCGTGGCCTGATGTGAGCACCTGTATCCAGCTGCACAAAGCGCCCCAACTTTGCAAACGCATCCGAATCCAACAAGAGCACTCTCTCACATCACAGGCCCAGGGCAGGCCACCATCTCACCGGCTCTGACTCAGGCCTCCTGCCTCTCGTCTTGCCTCCCTCGAGTCCTGTCACCACACTGCAGGCATAATGGTCTTCTCAAAAAGCAATTAGATACGCACACCTACATTACCTAGATCTCTCAGCCAAGAAGCAGCAGCAACACCCAATCGCAGCGGCACCCACATTTTGGTTTCTAATACCATTAAAAAACAAAACAAAACACACACAAAACCAGGGCCTTCTGGAGAAATGTCTGATTCTAGGATGGGAGCAGGAAATCTACAAAGTGAGCTTGGAGTATCTTGTACTGTCAGCAAGTAAAGGGATATATATTTTTTTAATGATGAAAATATGTCAAAACAATAGATAAATCTCCCATACAAAAAAAATTCCAGGTGGATGGGGGGGAGGGTGTCAATGGGGGAAAAGGGAGAAACATCTGTAACAAAAACAAATTAATAAAAATAATAATAATAAAAAATTCCAGGTCATTTCTGTAGATACGCCCTCCTCCTTAAGTGAGGGCGGCACACGGCGGCTGCTGTGATCTGAAACTCACACGCTGAAGGCCTAACCCTCAGTTTGATAGTATTAGGGAGTGGGGCCTGTGGGAGGTGATGAGGTCACGAGGGTGGTATCCTCCTGGCGGGGATTAGCATCCTGATACCTGCTTGCCCCTTCCACCATGTGAGGCCATAACGAAGTCTACAAGCTGGCAGACAGCCCATTCCATTGAAGGAAGATGTCCCCTCTGCTGGGCCCTAGGACCCCTGAGCGGCTCAGCGGAGTGGCCCAGCCCTGTGCACACACTGCGCCCCTTCCTGCTTCCACTCTGCTCCCTCCTGGCTGCTGCCTGGATGCCTGCCTCAGCCACAGGACTGGGATTTGAACCCGGTTCCCAGTGTCTCTGGGAAGAGTGGGAAACCTGAGGAGTCTCCCCCTTGGGAGTAAAACCAGAGAATAGAAGACGGTCCAGTGAAGCTCTGAGAGGAGAGACCACCAAGAAGGCCGTGACAATGCGGCCCTCACTCTCCTTCATTTTGATAAAACCAGGGGTAAGCTCTGCTCATCTTCTGTGGCATTTCCGGAGCTGGAATTTCCATACCCCTGGTTCATTTTGAACCCCCAGCTGGTTCTTGAGGACACCCCAAACTTCACATCTAGCGAAGCAGATGGCCTTCCCTGCACAGTCACCTGTGCACCCAGGAATGAAACGAGCACACGGAGGGAGGCCTTCACCCAGACAGCACTTTATTCTAATGAAGCTTGGAGGTGACCGCTTCGGGTACGAGGGCCACTCCCTCTGCGTGGCACGGGAGGGAGGACGTGCAGAGGACAGAGGAGGTGCAGGGTCTCAAGGCAGAGGGCCTGGGCCTCCGAGTTTACCGAGCAAGGGGGAGCGGAGGGACCAGTGGGTGCTGATCCAGCTCCAAAGGAAACCTGTTTCCACGTCAGCCTCTGGTCTGAACCAGTTGAGCCTGTCCCCGGGAAGAAGGGGTTCAGACCGCAGAGGATGTGGATGAGGAGGAGGGTGGGGCAGGGACCAGATCACCAAGGGCAGGGCTCTTCCCAGAGAACGTAGCCATCTAAGCAGGCAACTGGGAGTTTGGGGGGTCAACTGGAAAAGCGCTGGGTATCAGTATCAGGGGAATTGCTTGGGTGTCTGAAGCAACTGTCACGTGATCAGGGGAATTGCTTGGGTGTCTGAAGCAACTGTCACGTGATAAAACGGAGGCTTCTCTGGAGCGACTCAGCCTTCCAGCGGCTCTCCTGCCTCTAGCCTTACCTCCCTCAAGTCCTGTCACCACACTGCAGGCAAAATGTTCTTTTCAAAAGACAATTAGGTATGCACACATTCGTTCTCTAACTCAGCCAAGAAGCAGCAGCGACACCCCAATAGCAGCAGCACCTAGATCTTGGCAAAACCCCAGGGTGTTGTCCCAAGTTATGGGTCCTGATCTACCTAGTGAGGCAGTTTGAACTTCTAAATCCCCTCCTCCACCCCTTTCTAGTTTAACCCAAGAGCTTTCTTTCCATTCCAGCTCCCTCTGTGGGGTCGCAGAACTTCCAGCCAAGGCAGATGGACTCCAGATGCCTTTGGGACAATTTTGAAGCAAGGAAAATTAAGGTGCAAAGTCGCCCTGAGCGTGGAGGACGAAGTGGCCCTTCCTGGAGCTTGACGGGTGCTGGCGCTCAAAGTGCCTGCTTGAGGGCCGGTCCTGTCAAAGTTCCGATGGAATGTAGGGACGTTTACAGATGAAACGTAGCGTAGTGTCACAGGAGGCATCGTTCCATGACTGAAGCGAGGACAGCTTTATATTGACACAGTGTTCATTGTTCCCCATATTGTTGGGCTCACCTGGAATCCAGTACCTACCAAAGGAAAAAAACAAATAAAAACGTGTTTCCAGTGACGAGATGAATAACTTCAATCCCAGCTTTAGTCCCAGGTGATAATGCACCCAGACCTGAGAGAAAGGGAATCGGTGAGCTGTCAGCCTCTAAGCCTGCAATCACCCCCAAATTAGGGCCAAGCCAGCCCACCTCCCCGAAGGCTCCACACAGACTCACAGTACTGACACCCAGATGCAGACCAGACGCCTGCCGAAGCTGGCTGGACGGCCATGCTGCCAAGCCCCAGAAGGCACAGAGAAGCCATAGATTTGTCCCCCATCCCACAGCCAGTTCGTGGCAGAAGTGAGCTGGATTTTGGCTCACTGCTCCTGCCACCCCTGGACAGGCAAGAATCAACAACCTGTAGTCAGGAGGAGATATCACCCCACACTCTGTCCTGGCCCTGACCCAAAAAAGTCAGGTTAGGAAGGAGGGCTCTGGGGGCCTTACCGCAGACTCTGGACTTTGTCGAATGGAGTGTCATCCGCCCAGGACCAGTGCCCCTCAGTCCCTGCTTTGGTCAGGCCGATCCAGTGGAAAAGTCCACCTGCTGCCCTGTACAGGAACTCCTGTAGGGAAGACAGAATGAGCAGAGACCCTGCCATCGCTCGGAGTCAGAGCCTCTGTCTCTCTGGGTGTTCTTCCCCTGTCCTCGGTGACGGCCTCTGAACCCACAGACACACCATGCGCACGGATCTCCCTCAAGCTTCTTCCTGCCCCTGCTCAGAGCCCAGAGTCCGTCTTCCAGATTCTGATTTGTCTTTGCCCTGCAACTAGCAGACTCGGGCCTCAGGCCTTCCTGCCCCTCGGGAAGCAGGGGCTAGAGCACCAAACAGAACCAGCTCAACCCCAGAGCAGGGACCCCAGGAGAATGGCCCAAATAATAATGTCTAAATTTAGTGAGCATTTGATATGTACAAGGCACTATACATTTATATGCACTTAATTGTTTTTTGTGTTGTTTTGTTTTGTTTTTGAGACAAGTACTGTCATTGGTTGTGTTTCATCGGGGACTCGTGAGAGGCAGGGCTGGGACTCTAGACGCTGACCCGGGAGCCCACACTCTTACTTGCACTGTTACCTCCCAGATGGAAGGGGCTTGTTCAGTTTTCCGCCTCATTAGGCAGGAGACTTCTTGGGTTCTGTAGTGTCATTAATGCTATTTACAAATAATTCTGTTTTCTGGGCACCCGGAAAGATGGCACCACCCTGCCCTGTTTGAATCTAGGAATATTACATCAGACGCTTTGCAAAGGAAATGTAAGTAGAGATGTCTGTTCATTCCAGCCCAAACCAACACTGTATGTCATGTTTCCTTTTCCCGCCACAGCGACGATGGAAACATACACGAGATGAAGTCTCCTTTGGCCTGGATCCTTGAGTAATCACCATGAGCAAAACCCCTCGTCAGCCCTTGTTGGACACATAGTGTAAGTGAGAAGCCATCCTTCCTGGTTAGGTCACTGCTATTTGGGGATTTCATCATTGCCGCATAATCTTGCCCATCCTGCCTAATGCAGCTACTGATACACCTCCTCCCCAGAGCCTGTGTGAACAACACTCACCTGCTCACTCACTGAGGTCACCGAGGTCAGGTATGAATCCCTGGACCTGCAGAACTGCTGAGCACTGTACCAGGTCTTTGGGACACGAGAAAAGTAATAGAAGTTCTCCCTGAAGTACTTCCAGCCTTGAGAAACTGTCAGTAGAATGTCATCTGGTGAAGAAGGGTGAAAGGTTAGCACTGGTGTTCCTGCTCCCCCTGGGCGCTGACTAGGTGGGGGCACTTGAGTGGGATCCCAGAGAGAGCAATGAACGGGGCTGGGCTCTGGGGTCCCTGGGTTCTTGTGTAGGGGTTTGGGGACACTCAGATCCTGAAAGTCTGACTGAGATTAGTAGAGTCTCTGGGCTCAGAGAGGGGAGAGTGAGAGAGGACAGATCAAGAATATGTGTCTCATGAGAGAGAAGCAGTTCTCCATGCGCCATCACAAGTGGCCGGGACCCTGGGCTCTAGGTGAGAAATGTAATGGAAAATGGCTAGGTTTGGGCCAGGACAGAGGCTTCCTAATGCTTTCACATTCTGTGCCTTTGTGTGGGAGCCCAAGCTGGTTCCTGGTCCCTTTTCTTTAGAAAAGCCCCTAAGTCTTCCCACCCCCAGTGCCGAGCCCCTCTGAGCTTCCCAGGCGTACCTGCCCTTCTCCTCTCCCACTTCCCTCCACACACACCAGCCCAGCGGCCTCAGGCTGGGACCAGCAAGGTCTCACGGGCCACTGACCAGCTTGCAGTATTCTTTTCTGAGTCACTTACTTTGCTTTCTGAGCGCCTTGCCGATATTCTCCAAACTGCTCTGGAGTCCCTGGATCTTTGCATTTAAAGCACTGGCTTTGTCCAAATCTCTTTTTAACTCTGGGATGTGGGCATTTAAATCATCTACTTCCTCCCATCTCCTTGTTAACGTCTGGATCCGCGCATCAGCCTCCTTCACGCCAGTCTCCAGCCTCCGGATCTGAGAACGCACGCGCTCCAGGCTGGTGTTCACCGCCTGGACCTGGACGCCAGCTGCCTCCACACCGCCTCTGTTCCTCTTAATTTCAGAGTTCAGGGTGCTGACGTTGTCCACGCGAGCTTTCAGCATCTGGGCATTGGTCTTTACATCGGATAGTGTGCCCATAAGCCAGGGATCTGGATTTGAGAAAGTCAAGAGGTCAGTCAAGGGGATCCCTGGGGATGGGAATGGTGGTGGTATCAGAGTGATAAAAAGAAGGGAAGGGGAGGAAAAGGAGGGAAAGGAACAGACACAAGTTTCCGAAGGACCCAACCCAAGGAGCTGTTGCTTATCCTATGTTCATTCATAATCTATTTATTCAACAAACATGTGATGGCACCTACCATGTGCCAGGAACTCTGGTAGATGCAGGTAATGCAAAGATTGATAAACACAGGTTCTCTATTAGAAGGCCTCACAGGCAAACAGAAACAGGGATTAGAACCCAGTCCTAAATTTTCTTGGATGTTCAGGGCACATTTGGTAAAGGGATGCCCTCGACTGCCCCTGTGGCACTCTCCCCACACCCCTCTGGGCCCTCTCGCTGGGTTCCCAGCCCCCTCCTGTCAGAGACTCCTGCAGTGGCCATCCGCGAGGGCAGCACCACCCGTCCCACATCTGTCCACAGGCTCTTCGTGACCATGGGAAGAGCCAGCCATGCAGACTTCTAATCTGGAAGTGACTTCTCCAGAGAACACGGAAAGGGATAATTGACCATTTCTCCCCTTCCCTTATCCCTCCCACTGTCACACTCTGATCGGGCCACAGGTTTGGTGCCAGAGAGGAGACCAAACGTAAACCAAGAGGGCTGCAAGCAGAGGAGACTCTGATCAGAGGCTGCAAGTCTGAGATCAAATACATCCCGAAGCCACGAAGGGAGAAGACAGGGGCTCCCTCCCTCTGCTTTCTGTGGGCTGGTGGAAGGTGACGGCTGCACCAGCAGCAGAGGCCCTGGGCCACGGCAACGCTGGGGGAAGAGGAAAGGTAAGTCGCACATCCAATGAAGAGGTAGGAAGGCTCCCTTGACGTGATCTTCGCGGGAACAGAAGAATGATGAGAGCACCGAGGGGTCCTGGGGGGGGGAAGAACCCTGGAGATGTGTTGGCTTGTAACCAGGTTCTCCATCTAGCCAGCTGAAGCCGAAGCTACAGTTGTTCCCTTGTAAGTCGGAAGCATCTCTCTCATGGTTGGGGGCTTCCCACAAGGCTCTGGATCGAAGGGACACAGTTCGGGCAGGCAGGAGAAGAATGACATGGGATAAGAAATAGGGGAACATTTCCTGGGAACAAAAGAGTGTATCTTGAGCACAAACATGCAAGTGCTGATCCCTTTCAGAAAAAATTTCCCCGGAATTGGAAAGGAACGAGCGGCAGCTCATTTTACTGAAGACAGATGCCCTGTGACTGCACATGGAGAGAGTCAAGTGAAATGAGGCAAGTGAAAAAGCCACGGGCAGGAGAGACCACTGGAGAGCAGGGAAGAGAGGTCTGGATGTTGCAGGAGCTGACTGGCCCTGGAGAAGGAGCAGGCCCACGTGATTAAGCCAGAGGACTTACAGAGAATGGCCTGCAGCAGGACGGAGGCGAGCAGGACCAGTGTCAGGATGACTACTGCAGCCCAGACTACGAAAGGTTTCCTCAGAATGGGAGGTGAGCCCATCTTGGGAGGAGGCTCTGTTGGAAGAAGAAGAAGAGAACATTTGTTGAAGGAGCAGCAGACACGGGTTTGGGCACAGAGCACTGAGCAGGCTCTGAGCAGGGACTTGTGCTTGCCTCGGGGCCAGAGGGAGATGTTCTGTTTGTCCACGGTGAAGTGAGCATCGGGGACCTCGCTCTCTGCGGTCTTCATCCTGCACGCTCACCACGCAGCTCAGGTGCTTGGCTGGCTGTCTCCCCCAGGAACTTTTATCTAGAGGAAAGGGGAAGTGAGTCCCACAAAAGGTCGTCATGGAACCCCAAAGTTCCCCATTCCTAACTTAGATACCTTCCTGGCCTATGTCACAGCTCTGTGCTTTTTTCCAAGGTCTGGGCTTCCAGGAAGAGGCCATTTGTCTCGTCCTTTAGGAGGTCTGTTACGTGGACACTTTAACCATCTTGTTGCAAGGCTATCCTACTTCTTTAATCCCCTCATCCATCATCCATCCAGTACCAGGCGGTGTACTAGGACTGGGCCACAAAGGTGAATCACTCCGAGTCTTTGCATTCAGGCACCTCACAGTCTGGCAGGAAAGACAGATCTGAGCAAATAAATTACAATACAGGTTGATGATTATAACAATAGAAAAATATGCATAATTAAAAGGAAGTACAGAGAATGGAGTAATGGTAAAAAGTTCCAGGTAGAGGGATTGGCATATTTATTATTATTATTATTATTATTATTATTATTATTTTAATCCTCACCCAAGGATATTTTTTCCATTTATCTTCAGATAGAGTGGGAGAAAGGGAGGGGGGGGGAGAGAGAGAGAGAGAGAGAGAGAGAGAGAGAGAGAGAGAGAGAGAAACATCCATGTGAAAGAGACACATCGACTGGTTGCCTTCCGCATAACCCCAACCAGGGCCATGGAGTGAACTGCAGCCGAGGTGTGTGCCCTTGACCAGAGTCGAACCCACGACTCTTTGGTCCGTGGGCCGACGTTCTAACCACTGAGCCAAACAGGCCAGGGCGGGATTGGCATATTTATAAGTATAGGGGCATAAGACAGCATGGAGTGCTTGGCAAACTGTACGTGGTTTGATGGTGTCGGAGTGTGAAGCGTAGACAGGAGTGGGGAGGGCGTGAGGCTAGAGAGGCCCCTCGGGTCAGGTCACGCAGATCCCTTTGGATTGTGTTAAGAAGCTTGAACTCTGGCTTATGGGTGACATGGAGCCCATGAAGGACTTCAGGTAGGAGAGAGATAAGGATGAGGACATCGTAAAAAGATCACTCTGGTCATGGTGAGAAGCACACATCAGGGTGTGGGAAGCCTGGAAACAGGGACACCAGTAAGGAAACCACTGCAATAAAATATTCTAGTTTCTGTTATTAAGACAGTTATTCCTTCATAAAATGAGGCTTGGAGATGCAAAATGTAAATACAAGACTTGGGTTCTCCTCCCTGCTTCCTGCACTTGTGAGTTTCTCAGACTGGGGAGGCTCAGCAACATCAGACCAGGAACTGTTCTTTCTTATGTAGTAGTCCCTCAGCACAGGGACGAGCTGATCTGGGGCTCAGTGAAGGACTAAGATTTCTTCTGGGCAGCTTCTCATGTTTTGAAGAAGTCTGCCAAATCTAAGAAACCTCATACATAACAGATTCTAAATAAATATTTTTGGGGAAGGTAGGAAAGAGATGAGGGAAGAGAGGAAGGGAGAGAGGGGAGGAAAAAGAAAAGGAAGTCAGTCCAGATAATTGGATGGATGGATGGAAGACTAATAAATGGATAGATGATTGATGGATGATCAATGGGTGGGTGGATGAATGGATGGGTGGATAAATTAGTGGATGGATGGATGTACCCATCCATTGGTTATACACCTATCAATGGATGGGTACATGAAAAATAATAAAGGGAACATTTCTCAAGTCTGAAACTTATAGTCTGTGGACTGGGATCTGTCTCCCAGAAGCTATTGATTCTTTCCACTGCCTCCGGATGTTCTCATTCACTTTCACAGCAAAGGAATGTGGGAAGTGTGATTGACACCTTACCCCAAATGCAAACAACAACAACAAGTCTGGCCATAGGACTAGAAAGCTAGTGCTGAGCCAACGGAGCTGGATGGCAGAGTGGTGTCAGGGGCTGGGGTTGGAAGCTAAATGAGCAGGGTCAAGGAAAGAGCTACCTACACTTTCAGGGTATATTTGAGAGGATCCTACCTCCCTGCTCAGCTCAGCCCTGTCTCGCCAGCCCGTTGTTCTCCCAGAGCCCTTGCTGCCCTCTCTCCAGCTGACTAGGCCTCAGACTGGAACTGCTTCTCCGACTGGATGAGGGAACTCCACACCACACTTCCCAAGGGCTGAGAAGGAAACTGGGTCACAAGGATGGTGTCCCATTCATCCTGTCTCACCTCTCCCTCCCCACATGCTGTCTACAGCTCCCAGGACTGCTATCCGTTCTAACCTTTGACATTAGCTACTCGCACAAACTGAAGGCCTCGCGCTGACTCACTGCCTGTCTCTCAACATTTATAACTGTACTCATTTTCTTCGGGCTTCTCATGCAGTTGCAGAGCCTTGGCTCCTAGAATGTTCTGCTCCTGGACTCTCATGCTTGGTACCCAGTCCAACCCCAGAGTCGCCTCAGGCCTTCTGCTCCTGGATCCTGGCCCTACGTGCACAGCCTGTCATAGTTCAGGCCTGGGGGTGAAAAGAATCCAAGTTACTCAAGACCCTGGTAGAAGGTGCCCATGGGGTCCAGGTCTCCTTCTGAGGCATTTGAGGGAGAGAAGCTGACACACAACACAACTTGGGAGCATCTGGTCCTCTGCCTCTCTGTCAAAAAATGAGCATTCCCCACACCTCTGCTGGCTGGTAGCATGCACCATTAGTGACCCACTCACATGCCCTCTGGTCCCAGGAAAGGATCCAGAGTTTCAACACGCTGACACCCACTGTGGAAGGGTCTGGAGCTGGGGAGCATGTATCCCAGTGACAGCCACGGAGGCCTCAGATGGATAGTCCACTGATCACTGGGCCAAAAGCTGATCCAGCAGGAGGAAGTTAAACAGGAAGCAACCGGAATCCCGGGCTGTGGGCCCTGTGGGATTTCAGAGGCAGTGGATGTGAAAGTCCCATACTGAGTTTCATTTCTCACTTGCAGGGAAAGAGTGAGTCACATGCTGTTTTCCTAGGGCCATGTTCATCTGCAGGCCTTCACTGAGCACGAGCACCTCGCCCCCGCGTCCCTCTGGGCGCTCTACCTGGCTCCTGGCCTGGCAGCCTGGAAGGGGGAAGGACAGAGCAGGAGACAGTGCTCAGAAGCTTTCCAGCCAGCGATGTGGGCGGTTCTGGACACTCCGAGATGCCAGCTCTTCCAGACGGAGGAGGAACTTTGGGCCACACCAGGAATGACCAAAAATCATTGCTGTCATGAGAGAAAAGGAAGTCTGTGCTCATTTTTCTGTTTCCCCCGGCCACGCTCCTGAGATCTTAAGACCTTCTCTGGAAACAGGCAGAGGAAGGAAACAGCTTGGTCACTTTCCCCCTTCTCTGGTGGGGACCCACCTTATGCTTAAAGGTGGACCATGGATAAAATCAATGGGAGTGGAAAAGAGACCAAACTACTAGACTGGACGACAAACCAGGAAGAAGGGAAGGGGGGAGGAGCAGAGACACAGAGGGGGGAAAGGAGAGAAGAATGACTAAAATGAGAAAGGAGCCACTACAGCTGGTCAGGCTGGGCCGCAGGTCTCAGAGAGGACTCCCGCCTACCATGTGAGGGGGATTTGATTGGCAGACCCCAGGTAACTAAGACTCCATACCACGCTCTGGATGTGTGCCCTGGGAAGAGCGGACAGGACAGAGACAGCAAGAAGAAAGGAGTGGTGGGTGGGGTGATTCACCCATCCTTTCCCCTAGAATCCCTGCTCTGCCCCAGGTGCAAGGACAAAGACAGCCACGGCCCCCGCCTTCAGAAACAGTGTTCCTCTTACTGAAAAAGGAATTCTTATTTTTTTTAATTCTAGGGTGAAGGGAAGACTCTCCCATGATTGAGAAGAACCAAGGACACCATAGGGGGCCTCCCCAGGTCTCCCTTGAACCCGGGAGTGGGTTACTCTTTCTAAGGGCATTATGGGGAGGCAGGTTTCTCTGGAACAGTGACAAGGGGCCAGACCTCAGTGAACGGGCCATTACATCTGGCGTCATCATAAGCAGTGGTCTGGAGGGTGGGGGGCCTGGCTACAGGAGCGACGGCTGAGTCCCAGGTAGAGGAGGCTGCTCTGAACTGGCCAAGTCAAACAGCACTTGCCTGTGGTGTTAGTGGGAGGGCAAATCCACGTCAGGAAAGTAACGTAGGGCTCTTGGGAAAAGTATGCGGAGTTTCTTTTTAAATATTTTGTTTCTTTATTATATAAATAATAATATTCATTATAGAAAAAAAATCCAGGTTAACAAAAGAAAAAAAATCACCTACCATACAGGAAAAAAACAGCTCTGTACCAGTTCAATCTTCCTGTTTTCGTGTATATGTACGTACATTTACATTTATGCTCACAGCTGTATCTAACTATCACATTCCATCACTGACACTGAATGGACAGCCCCTGTTTATTTTCTTGGATTTCTGACACCAAGAATCCCCTTCCTTTGTGAAACCGCTCCTCCTTTTCTACCCCTGCATTCCTGGGCTCACAGCCAGAGATTTGTGGGGGTTTTGTTTTGTGTTCAATATATTTATTGATTTCAGAGAGAGGAGGGAGAGGGAGAGAGAGATAGCAGCATCAATCGACTGCCTCTTGCATGTCCCCTACTGGGGATCGAACCTGCAACCTGGGCATGAGCCCTGACTGGGAATCGAACCTGTGACCTCTTGGTGCATGGGTCAGTGCTCAACCACTGAGCCACACCGGCTGGGCTCAGGTTGAGTTTCTATCACATTCCATCACTGACACTGAATCTTCTGCCTCCTGCTTCCATTTCAAGGACTCTGACACTGGGCTCACCCGGCTAACCCAGGATAATTTCTGAAAGCTGATTAGCAACCTTTGTTCCGTTTTGCCACGTAACTCAATATACTTCCAGGTTCTGAGGATCAGAAGGTGGACATGTTATCTTGATGGCTGTTATTCTGCCTACACACTTCCTCACCATATTAAGTTTGGGTGGCCTTGATGGAACCATTCAGAAAGTTTGGTATATGGCCCTGGAATTTGAGAGATATAGAGTCTGGTACTTGACACATGAATGAAATCTAAGGCCTTCAGCAGGTGAATGGATAAATAAATTGTGGTATATGTAGACAACGGGATATTATTAAATGCTGAAAAGGAATGAACTATCAAGCTATGAAAAGACACAAAGGTATTTCACATGTGCGTTACTAAGTGAAAGAAGCCAGTCTGGAAAGGCTGTGTACTATACGGCTCTAACTACATGACGTTCCGGAAAAGGCAAAACTATGGACACTGTACAAAGATCAGTGGTTGCCAGGAGTTATAGGGCAGGGAGGAATAAATAGGTGGAGCATGGAGGATTTTTAGAACAGTGAAACTACTCTGTATGGTACTGTACTGATGGATACATGTCATTTTACATTTGTCAAAAGCCATGGAATGCACAACACCAAGAGTGTACCCTAATGTAAACTACGGACTGTGGGTGATGATGATGTACAATGTAGGTTCATCAGTTTTAACAAATATACCGCTCTGGTGGGAAAGGTTGATAGCGGAGGAGGCTGGGGTTGGGGGCAGGGAGTGTATGAGAACTCTTTGTACTTTCTGCTCAATTTTGCTGAGAACCTGAAACTGCTCTAAAAAATATAGTCTATTAAAAAGGGGGAATGCAGGGAAATCTAAGGCAGGGAGCTTTAGCTAGCTATTGCCTTGGGACAGCAGAGTGGGGAAGAAAGGCAAAATCGGCTCTTCCAGAGTTTGGTGGGGAAACGACGTGGGTCAGTGGACCAGACTTGGGCTCTCCCCAGGAGGAAACTATTCTTCATTGATTAAAAGGGACTGTGCCAGTAAGGACCACCTAGAGGAGTGTGTGTCGGGACCACAGGAAAGCAGGGGCAGAGGTGAGGCCAAAAGCCAGAGGAGGCATCGCCTGTGCAGAGAGAATGACCAGTGAGAGATCCCCACCGTGCAGGTCTCCTAAAAAACCCAAAAAGCATACCTAAGAAAATGAATCGGCACTTAGAATATGCTCCACCTGGATGTTGTGAATACCAGATTTCAAGTCTTCCAAGCAAGGAAGACTTCTGCCACCCGGAGCAAGGTACAGTTTCGGGGTTGGGGGTAGGAATGAGAAGGATAAAAGGGAGGGGAATGAGACAAAAAGTCAAGCCCTCCCTCCCCCATCTCATACTTCCAAGACTGAGCCTAGCCTGGGGAAGGGGAGAAAGGGTATTGCATTAAAGCTGTATAGTGCTTTAGGTAATACGGCCATTTAGCCATGTTGATTCTTCCATTCCATGAACACAGAATATCTTTCCATTTCTCTGTGTATTCTTCAATTTTTTTGCAACAATATCTTGTTGTTTTCAGTGTACAAGACTTTCACATCTTTGCTAAGTGTATTCCTACGTATTTTATACTTTTTATTGCAACAGTGGCTGTTTGGGGCCCCTGGTCTCCTTTTGAATGAGAGTGTTTATTGGGTGATCCTGTCCCTGCTCTACATGTTGGGGACGGGTGGGTGGCGGGGGAGGCGGTGCAGACAGGCTCTCCCTTGTTCCATAGGTCTCCAGAGTAAGAGGACCTGCATCCAGATCTGACTAGAATACAAGATTCTGGAATTGTAGCTCGAAGCCCTGATTGTGTGACTAGAGCAGGAGTGAGTGTATTTTACAAGTGGAGGAGTCTTGAGTAATTGTGTCCAAGAGGGGTGGTCTGTGTTAGACGCAGGACTGGATCAGCAAAATGTGATATATACAAACAATGGAGTATCATTCAGCCTTAAAAATGAAGACAGTTTTGACACATGCTAAGCATGGATAAATTTTGAGGACATTATTCTAAGTGATATATGGCAGTCACGAAAGGACAGTTACTCTATGATTCCACACATGACATATGTGGAGTGGTAAAATTCATAGAGATAGAAAGTATAACAGTGGTTAGCAAGGAGTGGGAGAAGGGGAAGTTATTATTTAAAGTGTACAGAGTTTCATTTTCTTTTTCTTTTAAATGTTTTTATTTTTTTTCCTTTATTGATTTTTTTTAGAGAGAGGAAGTGAGAGGGAGAGAGAGATAGAAACATCAATGAGAGAGAATATCAATTGACCGCCTCCTGCATGCCCCCCACTGGGGATCGGGCCCACAACCTGGGCATGTGTCCTGACCAAGAATCGAACCGGTGACCTCTTGGTGCATGGGTCGACGCTCAACCACTGAGCCACACCAGCCAGACCAGAGTTTCATTTTCTAAGACAAAAAGACTTCTGGATATGAATGGTGGCGGTGGTTGTACAACAAAGTGAATGTACTTAATGCCGATGAACTATATACTTAAAATAGCTAAGAAAGTAAATTTTATGTATATTTTACCACAATTTTTAAAAAGTGTTATGGTGGGAAAAAAATATCCACGTCCAAATCCCTGGAAACTAGAATACTACCTTATATGGCAAATAAATAAATAACTTCCCAGATCTGATTAGGTTAAGGATCTTGAGATGGGTAGATTATCCTGGATTGTCCAAGTGGGCCTGAAATGCAATCAATATGCATCCTTATAAGAGGTAGGAAAAAGAAGATTTGAACACAGAAATAGAGGAGAAGGGAATGATACTTGGGAGGCAGATATCGGAATGATATGGTCACAAGCAAAAGAATGCTGGTAGCCACCAGAAGCTAAAAGGGACAAAGAGCAATGTTCCCCTAGGGTCTCCAGAGAAATCATGACTTTGCAGCCACTTTGAATGTTGGTCCATTGAAGCTGATTATGGCCTCCAGAACTGTGAGAGAATACATTTCTATTCTTTCAAACCTCCAAGTTGGTGGTAATTTTTACAGCAGTCACAAGATGCTAATACAGTGACATTTACCATAGTGGGGGAAACTAAAGTAGGAAGAGGTTTCAACCTGAGGAGGAAATCAAATTTTTTATTTAGACATTATTTCTGAGGTGCTTTTTCCTGAGATGCATAGGAGACATGTGATCATTTGCATCAAATAAACATGGACAGCAATGGAGCTAGATTTGATTCCCGAGGAAGACAGTAGAGCAGGGAGGAGAGCAGGGCCCTGGCTTGTGCCCACAGTATGGAAACTACTGGAAACCACGTAGAGATTGAGAGTCCTACAAAAGAGAAGAGAACAGTAATGAGCATCCAATGAGATAGGGGCCTCATGTCTTAGAAGCCAAAAGAAGAAAGTCTTTAATGGACTGAGGAAAGGTCAACAGTTCGTAATACTGTTTATTGGTCAAATATCATATGACCATTGGATTGTCAATATGGAGGGCATTTGCTGACCTTGACAAAGGCAGTCACTATAGAAGGGAGACAGAAACAGGGTTGGATTGATTGAAACACCTGGCATGTAAGGAATTAGAGAGACCATGGAGACTTATTTGTAAAACTGGCTTTTGTGTTTAGTCACATTTTTTAGGTTCCTAAACATCATAGCACAATGTAGAGTTTTGTAGAATTTGAGAAAACTCCATTTGAGACATCTATATTCTTTTCCAGCTTGGAAAAAAAGAAAACGTATTTTCCAGTGGAATAGCCAAATGCCTGCTATATGTCGAATGAATGTTTTGAAATTGTCTAGAGGTTACGCAGTGTCTCCAAAAACAGAATAGTAGTGCTTTAATATGAATTTGGACATCTGGTATGATTTACTTGCACTTAAAATGTATTTCAAAACCATAGAAGGTAAAAGCAGATAAAATTTAAATATTAATAACAAACTAATGAGTGTGTTACATGACAAAGGACTTATTTTACTGCCTTCTTTCCTCAAATTTTCCTATGCCTAGAAAGCAAACCCTAATAAGAAAACTAATTCAACTTGAGTGTAGACTATTTTCAAAATTGCAGAGTAAAAATAGTCACATAATATTTTTATCATGTAGAAAGTGTTTTCCTGTTGGGACATTATTTTATTTGAAAAAAATAATGGGGACATCATTTTGTTAAAATGACAAGAAGGCTTTTAATAAAGATATTATAACTATAATGTGTAAATTTTGGGAGAGAATTAAGTTCTTTGTCAGACCTGATCACATTAGATTCCTCTATCTGTGATGCCATGTCCACAAAAGATGATTTCATATGACTTAATTACCTTGAAATTTAAATATACAAAGCAATATGTATTTTAACAACTTAGTGCTTTCTTTCATAGATTTAAAAATTATTAATTGGCCTAATTAAAATAGCTGATACAATTCTTTCCACAAACAATAATTTAAAATTTTTAAGTACTCATTTTATAGGTGAGGCAATAGAGAGCATTATTTCCCATTAAAAGATAAAGTCCTTTTAGGATGTAGAAAAAAATGTTAAGAATCCCACAAGATTTTCTAATTCTAAGGTAATTACTAAAAACACACACACATATATATGCATTTACATATGCAATAAATATAAATATGTATATATGTATGTTTGCATATATGAAGTAAATATATTTACAAAATATATTTTATATAAATGCATACATATGAAATAAAGCATACCCAAATCCTCCAATGAGTGTTTTTTAACATGGACTAACATGTGGAAGCAATTGATAACCCCCTTCCCCCCCCCCAAAAAAAACAACACATAGACAACCAGATTGCTTTACTCCTGGGAAGTCCCTGGGAGAGAAGAAATTTCTACTCGATATAAGAGATGCTTCCTGGGAAATTCACACATGTGCTAGAAACAGATTGACATCCTCGTCATCATAGAACTCTCAGGCCAGGGAGGTCGGCTCGTGCTTGGATGGGCTCTGTGTCTGTAACACAAGTCATCCACATAGCTGTGTGCCAGCTTCTCCTCCATGACTTTGATTCTTCTTGCTCCGGTGGATATCACCAGCACTTCCATTTAAGCTGGAAGAGTCAATAAAACATGAACTAAATCTCGAGTTCTTGTATCTTTTAGTTTACTTGCTCTTTCTTCTTTCAATTTTTTTTTTCTGTGATATTTCAATACCTATGGAAAGAAAAAAGTGGAGAAGTTTCTTGGGAAAATGTTAAGTCCACGGCACTATCAAGGGCAAATAGACAATTGCATTTTATGTCAAAAGCTCACTGACATCTTATGAATTGTGAGGAGAGAAAAAACACAATGGGACAGCCTGGTTAGAAATACAGTGGATCTTGGAACAGAGAAAATAACCTCAGATTCTAATGCTCATGAAACTCCTTTAAGTTAGAAAGTGAGAGGAAGAGGGCGGAAACCCAGTTGGTGGGGGATCAGGTCCTTGGAGTAGGCTGAGCGCAGGACAAGAGAGACCAAGCACTCCCAGAAGAGACCCACAAAGCGTTTTGAAATGAGAACGAGACAAGTAAGTGTAAGACCACACCAAGCAATCGAGTGTCACCTAGGAAGGTCAGACACCTAGAAGCAAGACACAATTAGGTGTTTCTCAGGAAAGGTTTTCCAGCATTGGCTTAGGAATGTAAAGCTTGACGTGAAATAAGATGACAAGATAAAGTGGGATAGAAGAGAGAGTATACAGAAAAAGCCAAAATCAAGACTTCATTTAGTGCAGAATAGTATACAGTAGATGCCTACTTTTGGCTGAATACTTATGCTTTACAATTATATTGAAATAATATATTTAATATATGATAAAAGTCTTATTTCAAAGCTGTTTTTTTAAAAAATTTTCTTCTTATTGATTTTAGAGAGAGAGGAAGGGAGAGGGAGAGAGAGATAGAAACATCGATGAGAGAGAACATCAATTGGCCACCTCCTACATGTCCCCCACTGGGGATTGGGCCCACAACCTGGGCATGTGCCCTGACTGGGAATTGAACCAGCGACCTCTTGGTGCATGGGTCGACACTCAACCACTGAGCCACACTGGCCGGGCTCAAAGCTGTTTTTTTAAAAAATATCTTTTTATTGATTTTTAGAGAGAGAGGAAGGAAGAGGGAGAGAGAGAGTGAAACATCAGTGAGAGAGAAATATCGATTGGCTGCCTCCTGCAAGCCCTGCACTGGGGATTAGGCCCACAACCTGGGCATGTGCCCCGACCAGGAATCGAACCAGCGACTTTTTGGTCTATGGGTCGATGTCCAACCACTGAGCCACACCAGCTGGGCTCAAAGTTGTTTTTAAACCGCACAATAGTTAATTGTAGAATTTCTGAAATTGTTTTGATTATTTGGTGTATATCAAAAAGTAGTATAGATTCCAGAAAATGGCAGTGGAGTGAATGGAAGCTACACAGACGAGCTCCCAGGACCAAACGGGAATTACAACTAAAATAAAGACAAATCGTCGGGAAAAAGCAACAGAAAAGCAGCGAGAGAGGATCATACAACCAGGGACAAGGAATGAGCCTGGTAGGATCTGCGGAGGCACGTGAGGGTGGCGGGCTGGGAGCCCACGGACAGCAGCGGCCTTGGCTGTGAGCAGCAGCCTTAGCTGGGAGCAGCGGCGGCGCCCGCCCTCAGGGTTAAGAGCGCCAGCTGCTCCACAGCGCAGAGCCGGGACAGACCGCTAAATAGCCACAGCCACTTACCTGGGGCTCCAGCAGAGGGAGGGCGGACTGGACTGGAACTCTGTGGGGACACCTGGGATTTGGAGGGCGCTCAGAGTTTGTGCTGAGCTGTGGCCACAAAGGACAGTGGTGGCCAGCCGCTCCTTCCCAGTTACACAGAATGGCAGCCAAGTTTACTCCTTCCCGGAGCTGTGGCAGCCCCTCCCCTCAGAGATTCCCAGGTGAGGAAAAGAGGTAAAGAAATGCAAATTGAGGCTCATTAACAACCAGCATCGGCCCCACCCTCAGGAAATCCTCTCACACTATAAACACCTGAGGGAGTTTCTCATTCAACTGAGATCCTAAGGCTTTTCAAGTAACTGAGGCTAATAGCCTCCAAGCAAAAAGCTAGAGCATAACTGAACCTTTCCTGAGCTTTCAAATCTACCCAGGAAAGTGAGACTTGACAGTGGTGTTTAAGGAGGGCCCTCCACGCTCATCCAAACCCAGTAGAGGGAGCCACAAATAGCAGAACACCAACACCCACAGGGAAAATTTGGCAGGCTCCAAAACCCACTGAGATAGCAAAAATGGTGAAACAAAGAAACAGATCCCAAATGAAAGAACAAGAGAACTCTACCGAAGATGAGATAAATGAAATGCAGTTAAGCAAATTATCAGAGGTAGAGTTTAGAGCCATGATCTTGAGGAAACTAAACAGCATGAGTAAGGATATCGACACCATGAAAACCAACCAAGTGGAAATAAAGAATGACATAGCAGAAATAAAGAACACATTGGAAGGACTGACCAGCAGAGTAGAGGAAGCTGAGGACCGGATCAGTGAATTAGAAGACAGGGTAGAAAAAATCAACCAATCAGAAAACTAAAAGGAAAAAACAATGAAAAAACAGGAAGATAGCTTAAGAGAACTGTGGGACAACTGGAAACATAATAATATTCGCATCATAGGAGTGCCCGAAGAAGAAGAAAATGAGCAAGGGTTAGAGAATATATTTGAAGAAATAGTGACAGAAAACTTTCCTAACCTGGTGAAGGAAGAAGGCATTCAAGTTCAAGAAGCACAGAGAGCCCCAAGTAAGAAGAACCCAAACAGGCCCACACCAAGACACATAATAATTAAAATGCCAAAAATTAAAGACAAAGAGAGAATCCTAAAGGCTGCAAGAAATAAGCAACAGGTTACCTACAAAGGAACCCCGATAAGGTTATCATCTGACTTCTCAACAGAAACACTACAGGCCAGAAGGGAATGGCATGAAGTAATCAAGGTCATGAAAAACAAGGATCTGAATCCAAGACTACTCTATCCAGCAAGGCTATCATTCAGAATAGAAGGTCAAATAAAGAGCTTCTCAGACAAAAAAAGGCTAAGGGAATATATTAGCACCAAACCAGCACTGCAAGAAAATGTTAAAAGGACTGCTGTAAATAGTAGAAGAAATAGGAAGGAAAAATATAAGCACACTAAACAAAAATGGCAATAAATAAGTACATATCAATAATCACCTTAAATGTAAATGGATTGAATGCTCCAATAAAAAGGCACAGAGTAGCCCTGGCCAGTTTGGCTCAGCGGTTAGAGCGTTGGCCTGCGGTCCGGAGAGACCCGGGTTCGGTTCCCGCTAAGGGCATGTACTCGGTTGCAGTTTGTCCCCGGCCCTGGTTGGTCGTGTGGGTGGCAGCCACTCGATGTGGCCCTTTCATGTCGATGTTTCTCTCTCTCTCTTCCTCTCTCTCCTTCATACTCTATCTGAACAAAAAATGAAAAAGTGTCCTCGGGTGAGGATTAAAAAATAAATAAATAAAAAAAAGGCACAGAGTAGCTGACTGGATAAGAAAGCATGATTCACATATATGTTGTTTACAAGAGACCCACCTCACAACAAAAGACTCACATAGGTTGAAAGTAAAGGGATGGAAAAAAAATCTTCCAAGCAAACAGAAAGGAAAAAAAAGCTGGGGTAGCAATACTCATATCTGATAAATTAGATTTCAAATTGAAGACCATAACTAGAGACAAAGAAGGTCACTACATAATATTGAAAGGGTCTATCCAACAGGAAGATATAACCTTGGTAAACATATATGCACCCAATATAGGAGCACCAAAATATATTAAAAATCTTCTGGAGGACTTCAAAGGAGAAATCGACAGCAATACAATCATAGCAGGAGACTTCAACACCCCACTGACATCACTGGATAGATCATCTAGACAAAAAATTAACAAGGAAACAGAAATTCTAAATGAAGCACTAGATCAAATGGATTTAATAGATATATACAGAGAATTACACCCCAAAACTGCAGAATTCACATTCTTCTCAAGTGCACATGGGACATTCTCAAAGATAGACCACATGATAGGACACAAACTAAGTCTCTACAAGTTCAAGAAGATTGAAATCATATCAAGTATCTTCTCAGATCACAACGGCATGAAACTAGAAATCAATTGCAACAAGAACATACAAAGATATTTGAAGACATGGAGGCTAAATAGCGTGTTATTGAACAATGAATCGGTTACCATGGAGATCAAGGAAGAAATTAAAAAGTTTATGGAAACTAATGAAAATGAACACACAACAACACAAAATCTATGGGATGCAGCGAAAGCAGTTCTGAGAGGGAAGTTCATAGCACTACAGGCCCACCTCAAGAAAGAAGAAAAATTTCTAATTGACTACCTAACCTCACAACTTAAAGAACTGGAAAGCAAACAAAAAGAAAACCCTAGAGCAAGTAGAAGGAAGGAAATAGTAAAGATCAGAGCAGAAATAAACGACATGGAGACCAAAAAAACAATTCAAAGGATCAATGAAACAAAGAGCTGGTTTTTTGAAAAGATAAACAAGATTGATGGTCCCTTAGCTAGACTCACCAAGAAACAAAGAGAGAGAACCCAAATACACAAAATCAGAAATGAAAGAGGAGAAGTAACAACTGACACCACAGAAATACAAAGGATCGTTAACAAATACTATGAACATTTATATGGCAACAAATTCGACAATCTTAGTGAAATGGACACATTTCTAGAAACACATAGTCTCCCAAAACTGAACCGGGAAGAGATAGAAAACTTGAACAGGCCAATAACAACGAAGGAAATTGAAGATGTAATCAAGACCATCCCAGCAAACAAAAGCCCAGGCCCTGACGGCTTCACGGGGGAGTTTTACCGAACATTCAAAGAAGAACTAACACCCATTCTCCTCAAACTATTCCAAAAAATTCAAGAAGAAGGAAGACTTCCAAACTCGTTTTATGAGGCCAGCATAATTCTAATTCCAAAACCAGAAAAAGACACTACAAAGAAAGAAAACTACAGGCCAATATCCCTCATGAACATAGATGCCAAAATCCTTAACAAAATACTAGCAAATCAAATCCAGCAATACATCAAAAAAATTATTCACCATGACCAAGTGGGATTCATCCCAGGGATGCAAGACTGGTACAATATTCGCAAATCAATAAATGTGATACATCACATAAACAAAATGAAAGATAAAAACCATATGATCATATTAATAGACGCTGAAAAAGCATTTGACAAAATCCAGCACCCATTTCTGATAAAAACGCTCAGAAATTTGGGAATAGAGGGATCATATCTCAACATTATAAAGGCCATATATGAAAGATCTACAGCCAACATCATACTCAATGGACAAAAACTAAAAGCATTTCCCTTAAGAACAGGAACAAGACAAGGATGCCCACTCTCACCACTCTTATTTAACATAGTACTGGAAGTCTTAGCCACAGCAATCAGACATGAAGAAAAAATAAAAGGGATCCAAATTGGAAAGGAGGAAGTGAAACTGTCATTATTCACAGATGACATGATATTATACATAGAAAACCCTAAAGACTCCATCAAAAATCTACTAGACTTAATAAATTAATTTGGCAACATAGCAGGATACAAAATTAACGTCAAGAAATCGACGGCATTCTTATACACCAATGATGAACTCACAGAAAGAGAAACTAAAAAACAATCCCATTTACCATCGCAGCAAAAAAATTAAGATACCTAGGAACAAACCTAACCAAAGGAGTAAAGGACCTATTTGCAGAAAACTACAGGACATTGAAAAAAGAAATAGAGGAAGATATAAAAAAGTGGAAATACATACCTTGTTCATGGATTGGAAGAATTAACATCATTAAAATGTCCATACTACCCAAAGCAATCTATAGATTTAACGCAATCCCCATCAAAATACCAACGACATATTTCATAGAACTAGAACAAATGCTTCAGAAGTTCATATGGAACCAAAAAAGACCCCGAATAGCTACAGCAATCTTGAAAAAGAAGGACAAAATAGGCGGGATCACAATACCAGACATCAGGTTGTACTACAAAGCTACTGTAATCAAAACAGCCTGGTACTGGCACAAGAACAGGCACATAGATCAATGGAATAGAACAGAGAACCCATAAATTGACCCAAAACATTATGCTCAATTAATATTTGACAAAGGTGGCAAGAGCATACAATGGAGTAAAGACAGCCTCTTTAATAAATGGTGTTGGTTTCCCACCATTGGACAGCTACATGAAAAAAAATGAAATTAGACCATCAGCTTACACCATACACAAGAATAAACTCAAAATGGATAAAAGACTTAAATGTGACTCATGAATCCATAAAAATCCTAGAAGAAAATGGAGGCAACAAAATTTCGGACATCATACGCAGTAGAATCTTCACTGATACATCACCTAAGGCAACAGAAACAAAGGAAAAAATGAACACATGGGACTACATCAAACTCAAAAGCTTCTGCACAGCAAAAGAAACAACCATCAAAGTGGAAAGGCAACCCACTGTATGGGATAGCATAATTGCCAATGATATATCAGATAAGGGATTAATTTCCAAAATATATAGAGTGCTCATACATCTCAACAAAAGGAAAACAAAAAACCCAATTAAAATATGGGCAGAGGAACTAAATAGACACCTCTCCAAAGAGGACATACAAATGGCCAAGAGACATATGAAGAAATGCTCAACATCACTAATCATCAGAGAGATGCAAATTAAAACAACAATGAGGTATCACCTCACACCTGTCAGAAAAGCCGCCATCAACAAAGCATCAAACAACAAGTGTTGGCAAGGGTGTGGAGAAAAGGGGACTCTAGTACACTGCTGGTGGGAATGCAGACTGGTGCAGCCAATATGGAAAACACTATGGTGTTACCTCAAAAAATTAAAAATTGAATTACCATTTGACCCAGTGATCCCACTCCTAGGAATATACCCTAAGAAGCCTGAAATACCAAACAGAAAGAATATATGTACCCCCATGTTCATAGCAGCACAATTTACAATAGCTAAGATCTGGAAACAGCCCAAGTGTCCATCAGTAGATGAATGGATAGAAAAGCTGTGGTACATATACACAATGGAGTACTATGCAGCTGTAAGAAAGAAAGATCTCTTATCCTTTGCAACGACATGGGAGGACCTGGAAACTATTATCCTAAGTGAAACCAGCCAAGCAGAGAAAGACAAATATCATATGATCTCACTTATTTCTGGAATATAATAAACATAACAGTCTGAGGAACAAGGTAGTCCCAGAGATGTGGAAGTAGGGTACAGGCTGACAATTGCCAGAAGAGGGTGTGGGGGAGGGGAGCGATGAACCACAGAACTTGTATGCATGTACTCATAACCAATGGACATGGACAACAAAACTGGGGAGGGGGCAGGGAGGGAGGGGGAGGAGGGTGACAATGGGGGGAAAGGAGAAACATCTGTAACAAAAATAAATTAATAAAAAAAAAAAAGTAGTATATACCCCACCTGGTGGCAATGGCTGGAATTGTCTTTTTAGAATCATAATTTCCATTAGCAAACCCTGCTTATTCAAGTAAACATTTTTAGTAACCAAACCATACAAGCCCTGCCTTGCCTTCTCCACGGAGGGTTTCGTGCCCCCTGTCCTTCCTCCTCCATGGATGGTGCCCTTTCGCCTGTCCTCTCCATGGAGAAACTTCTGCTTCCTTGCCCTGTCCCCTCACAGACCTCTGAGGGGCATGTGCTCCAGTCTCTGCTCTTCATCTGTCCTGTCTCCAGACCTCGTGTCCACTCTCTGTACCTGAAGCACATCTCACCCTCTTTATCCGTCTAAATGAGCAATGTTCAGCTAGTGTTGCACGGCACACTGGTGTGCTGCAAGAATTTTTAAAACATGCAATACTCTCCCCACCCCCAGCCATGTAGCTCAGTTGGTTAGAGCATAGTCTCCATATGAAAAGGTTGCAGGTTTGATCCCGGGTCAGGACACATACAGGAATCAACCAGTGAGTTCACAGATAAGTGGAACAATAAATCAGTGTTTCTTTCTCTCTCTCTCTCTCCAAAATCAGTCAATAAACTTAAAATTTTTTTAAAATAAAACATGTGATACCTGACTATTTAGTCAGGGCCACTGACCTCTTTTGCCTTAGATTGTCAAATTTAAAAATGACTACAGCTTTGAAAAGAGGCCAGTGCAGCCTGGCCAGTGTGGCTCAGTGGCTGAGCATCCACCTATGCACCAAGAGGTCACCGGTTCGATTCCTGGTCAGGGCACATGCCCAGGTTGTGGGCCTGATCCTCAATGGGGGGCATACAGGAGGTGGCCAGTCGATGTTCTCTCTCATCGATGTTTCTATCTCTCTCTCCCTCTCTCTCTAAAATCAATAAAGAAAAAAAAGAGGCAGTGCCCCTGAATAAATAGTCAGGTACTGCATGTTTTAAAAATCCTTGCAGCATGCCAGTGTGCCGTGGCACAGCAGTTGAAAATCACTGGTCTAAATCTCACCTGTGCTCAACACACATCTCAAATATTTCAAATATCAAATCACAGAATAATCTCCAGAGGGGAAGAGGTGGGGGAGGTAGAAGAGGGTAAAGGGGAAATGAATGGTGAGGGAAGGAGAGGCCCACCCACCCCACTGAGAACAATGCACTACTACCCCATAATAAACATTTAAAAAAATTATTCCTAAAAGCCAATTAGCTCTATTGATTTTCTCAGTAAAACTTGATGTCATCAATAGTGAATGTACTGAATTATCAATTCCAAAACTCAATGAGAGCCAATTAAAACTTACTGTACTTCCAAAAATTAGACAAATTTGGGGAAAAAGTAAGCATTTTACTTGACTGAGCAAAGTTGATCTTTAAAACTATTTTTGAATTATGTACTGTCACATCCGAATTTTCTGAATTCAAAAGAATCTACAGAATTCAGCCAAATTTTAATGTTTTTTGTTTTTTTAACTTATGGATTTCGTGTCTTGGCTGAATAAAAACATTTGGCACTTGATAGGTGCCAGAGCTCAGGACCTTAGACAGCGACATGGCTGTTTTCATTGAAACAATTTGATCTCAACTATTATAAGTGAGAGAGGAAAGTTATATTATTATGATGGTAACCTTGCTGCTTGTATTTTTTTTTAATCCTCACACACCCCCACCGGGGATCAACTCGCAATTTAGGTATGTGCCCTGACTGGGAATCGAACCCTCAACCTTTTGGTATACGGGATGCTGCTCCACCAACTGAGCCACCCAGCCAGGGCTAAACTTTCTGTTTTAAATTAAAGTAGAAGTTACTGGTAATTTAATTAGCAAAAAAAAAAGCTGGTACATTAGAAACAACATTAAGTTTATAAGCTAATTTTATGTTTAAGACTGAAAAATAAAATGAAGGATGAGGATATTAATATTGTCAGGTCGCATTTCTTAAACTTTGTTCTGGGAAATCAACACTCATATCCCAAGAAAATAAACTGTTCCTCTTCCCTGGCCGCAGAGGCCTGGCTTCACCCCCCACCCCCACCCCAGCCACAACCTCTGACGTGGGCATGGCTGCCATTCCTGGGTGTGGTCAGTGGTCACCTCTCGGGAGTAGGTAACCTATTAGGAAACCCCCTGGTTCCTGGGTGCTTTCCGTGGAGCAAGAACCACCAGGACCACAAAGCCCCATGTGTGGACACAAGAGAGATGAGTAGGGGAAAGAGCAACACCTCTACAAGAAACAAAATTTTTTCCATACCATATGAAAGTAAGTTGCAGCATAGTAGATTGTTGGATATTTCAGCATTTATCTTCTGAAAGCAAGGACATTCTCCTCCATAATCATACCATTACCATACCCAAGAAATGTAATGTGGATACAATATCTAACCTGCGCATAAATGTCTAAAAAAATAAGTCCCTACACCTGACGGGGGCGGAGGTTGTTCCTGACTCTAGGATCCAATGAATGTTTGTGCATTTCATTTGATTGGCATGACTCCACAGTGTTCTATAACCGAGAGCCTAATCTCCTCCACCACCACTCACACACACACTTATTTTTTTTAATTTTTCTTTATTGTTGAAAGTATTACAGATGTCTCTCTTTTCCCCCCATTGACACCCTCCTCCCCACTCCCATCCAGTGTCTCCCCACCTAACTGCATTGTTGTCTGTGTCCTCTGGTTGTGCATATATGCATATAAGCTCTTTGGTTTACCTCTTTCCACTTCCCCAACCCCTCTTCCCTCTGAGGTTTGTCAGTCTGTTCACTACTTCCATGTCTCTGGATCTGTCTTGTTCATCAGTTTAATTTGTTCATTAGATTCCACATGTAAGTGAGATCATGTGATACTTGTCTTCTCTGACTGGCTTATTTCACTTAGCATAATACTCTCTGGGTCCCTCCATGTCATCTCAAAGGGTAAGAGATCTTTCTTTCTTACAGCTGCAAAGAGATGCAAATTAAAACGACTATAAGGTATCACCTCACACCTGCCAGAATGGCTGCCATCAACAAATCATCAAACAACAAGTGCTGGCGAGGGTGTGGAGAAAAGGGGACTCTAGCACACTGCTGGTGGGAATGCAGACTGGTGCAGCCACTATGGAAAACAATATGGTGTTTCCTCAAAAAATTAAAAATGGAACTGACATTTGGCCCAGTGATCCCATTTCTAGGAATATATCCTAAGAAGCCTGAAACACCAATCAGAAAGAGTATATGTACCCCTATGTTTATAGCAGCACTATTTACAATAGCTAAGATCTGGAAACAGCTCTCCATCAGTAGATGAGTGGATTAAAAAGCTGTGGTACATTTATCTCTTGCTTTCTTTTAAAAAGCAGGGAACTTGTAATGCATTTTGGAAAGATGTGGAGATGTTGGTAGCAGATGTCAGAGAAGCAGGACAGTGCAGTGGTTCAGACCTGGGCTCTGGAGCCAGATGGCTGGAGTTGCAGTCTTGGTTTCCCATGCTGTGTGGCTATGGGCAAGTTACCTAACCTCCCTGTGCCTCGGTTCCCTTACATACAAAATGGGGCTAAGTCTCTACCTCACAGGATTGTTGTGAGGATTAATGAGTGTTTTGAAATGCTTAGGGAATGTCTGGCACCTGTTAAACTGGTGTTTGGTATTAATAAATAAAATGCATGTACTTACTAAATTAATAAATAGATACAAACAGACTTGACTTCCTAAGCTGTATTTGATTGCATCCAGCCCTACACTTGTCCCCACCCCGTGACCCACTGCCTCTCCCCACATGAACACGCACCCCACCCCCAGCACCCTTTTTGTCCTATTCTGGAGAGGAAGCCTTGGGCACTGCGTCTATAGGACACACATCTGCAAGCTTGATCTCCCCTCCCTAATGCACAACCAGGAGCACACGTTGGTCCATCCATCTCTTGTGTGACTCAAACATCTGGTCAGTAATCAAAGATCAAGTTCATTTTCATTAGCCAACAGGAAGAGCGTGGAACCTATTCCTGAATGCCCTGCCCCTGCTGTTATCACGACACCCATGCTCTCTCTCAGTGACCCATAGATGGCACCATTTCCTCTGGCGGGGCACACAGACACCTTCCATGGCTTAGAGTAGTTTTACTATGTGTGTGAGTCTGGACCTCCTCGAAATGTAGGACTGGGTGACAGTTCCAATGGAATCCTGGTCTTCCAGGGACTCTAGACGTCCTCAATGAATGGAGCTCGTAATCCTAGTAATCTCATCTCTCCCTCACTCCCGAGGCAGGGCTCGTGAGTCTTCAGTAAACGTATAAAGTTGCCAGATTCTTTCAACAGAGAGACAGGTGATGGCTTCATGGAAGACAGATAACTGGGGGCCTTGTCCCCAGGGAGCTGACACCGATGACCAGTCTTGGTCTTCAGGACTTACGCAGAGTGGAGGCAGCTCTCACACCAGCTGGTAGACTGTTAAATACACCAAACCCTGACAAGTTCAGGCCTGAGAGTCTATAACCTCTCGAAACGCCAGGGTTCCCTTATTAGGAGACCCCCAAAACAGGAATCAACAGTAACAGATTTTAAAAGCCATAAAGATGTATCAGCTCTTCGCTTCTTGCCGCTTGCTGTGCCGGCCGCGCGCTGTCCACGCCTCAGCCATGCCTCGCAAAATCGAGGAAATCAAGGACTTTCTGCTCACAGCCAGGCGGAAGGATGCCAAGTCTGTCAAGATCAAGAAAAATAAGGATAACGTGAAGTTTAAAGTCCGGTGCAGCAGATACCTCTATACCTTGGTCACCACGGATAAAGAGAAGGCCGAGAAGCTGAAGCAGTCCCTGCCCCCAGGTTTGGCCGTGAAGGAGCTGAAATGAACCAGACACGCCGATCTGTATTAAAATGTTAAAAATAAAAAAAAAAATAAAAAAAAAGATGTATCAAACACAATGTGTCACGAGCTACCTATAAAAAGTCACACATGAGATAATACTATTCTCTCCACTTTTGTATTTGCTTAACAATGCATAATAAAAGGCTAAAAAAAAAAAGAGTCCCCAGCACAGAGCACCAGGCAGTCACCGTCAGCCAGTCAGAGCTGACACTGGGTATGAGCATTCTCTGCTCAGCTCTGGGCTGGTGTATGGTAATCCCAGGAGGAGGCTGTGAACCAGGAAAGAACCCAGAGGCCTTCATGGTGACTCAGCTCTGGCAGAGGCAGGAGCCTAACACTTAACCTGGCTATTTTCATAGCCTGGCTATTTTCTTTCTTTGGTCTTTTGTTGTTGTTGTTGTTATTGTTGTTGTTCTCCCTCAATCTTTGGTAAAGTTCTTCTACGACAACTCCAGCTACCTTCGCATGTGGTTAAAGGAACCAAGGGAAGTTGGGTTTGTCTACCAAATGTTGAGACACATACCCCCTTGCCCAACCCCTTTCTCTTCTGGGCCCCTAGGCTGCTGGCAACCTGGCTTTCTGTCCAAGCAGGAGACTGGAAGAGCCTTGTCTGGAGAATCTGACCCGCCCCAGAGAAATATCTTAAAGGCGATAAAACCGGTAGATTTTCTGAAGGCAGTAAGGGGTGTTTCAGAGAGTTGGCAGAGTTCGAAGTTGAGTTATAACCAAGTATGTAGAAAACTGAACCAACGAGAAAGCGAAAACAATTGTTAATTCAAAAAAAGTAGTTCAGGAAAGAAAAACACACTTTGTCACTCAGCTGTGGATAATGTTCGCATGTTCATACTAATGTAAACACTGAACTGATGTGCCCAGTGTTACTTACTGGTTTTCAGCATCCATTTCCATCCCTGCTGCGTTCTCCCCCAGGTCACCGGGTGGAAGCCTAGAAACTACGTTTCCTGACTTGCATTAAGTTTGGGATCCGACTATGTTTTCAGATCTGCCACAAAGATACCTTTTATTTTTTTCTTTCTTTCTGTTTGTCCTCTCAATAATCTAGAAATGTACTGAAATCCCCCACTAGGGATGATTTCTCCCTGTAATTCCACCAGTTTTTCCTTTATCACTGGAAGCTATGTTAAGTGCATACATGTTTAGATCTGTTCTATATCTTCTAGGTGGATGTCTTGTCATTACCTAGTGTCCCTCTCTTTCCCTGATGACGCTTTTTGCCGTAAAGGATATTATAAAGTAGGATATTAATATGGCTGCCCCAGCTGTTCCGTTGGTGTTTGCCTGATATATCCTTTCCCATCCTTTTACTTTCAGCTTGTCTGTGTCTTCATTCTTTTGGTGTGTCTGTTTTAAACAACATATAGCTAGGTTTGTTTCTTCTCTTTGTTTTGTTTGTTTGTTTGTTTTCTTTATTGATTTTAGAGAGAGAAGAAGAGAGAGGGAGAGAGAGAGATAGAAACATCGATGAAAGAGAACATCGATTGGTCACCTCCTGCATGCCCCCCACTGGGGATTGGGCCCACAACCTGGCCATGTGCCCTGACCAGGAATCAAACCAGCAACCTCTTGGTGCATGGGTCGACGCTCAACCACTTGAGCCACACCAGTCAGGCTGTTTCCTTTTTTAAAATATGTTTTTATTGATTTTTTTTTTTTTTTTAGAGAAAGAGGAAGAGAGAGAGAGATAGAAACATTGATGTGAGAGAAACATTGATTGGCTGCCTCCTGCATGCCCCCTACTGGGGATCAAGCCCCAAACCTGGGCATGTGCCCTGACCGGGAATCGAACCTGGACCTCTCAGTCCATGGGACAACACTCAATCCACTGAGCCACACCGGCTGGGCTGTTTCTTATCTTTCTTTAGTCTTTTCTCCAAAAGTGTTTTCAGTATAGGATATTCTATAACACATATTGAGAAAAATCTTTATTATGCCCTCATTCTGAACAACAATCTGCCTAGGTATAAAATTCTAATTTCAAAATTCTTTCTCTTCAGTATTTTAGAAATACTGCTTGATTGTTGTTTACATCCAGGGTTACAGTGGAGAAATCTGATGTTAACCCAACTTCTCTCTTTGGAGGTGACTTGCTTTTACTCTCTGGAAGCTTTTAGAATTTTCTCATTGTCTTTGATATTCTTAATTTTCATTATAACATTTCTAGGGGTGAGTTTTTCCTTATCTCTCCTGTTTGATACTTTGTATATCCTTTCTTTTTTTTTTTTAATTTTTTTGTTTTTGTTTTTGGTACGTGCCCCTAGCGGGAACCGAACCCAGGACTCTCTGGTCCACAGGCCAACGCTCCAACCGCTGAGCCAAACTGGCCAGAGCTGTATATCCTTTCAATTTGAGGTTGTTCACCTTTCTAACACTTCAAGAAACTAACCTCTATTATTTCTTCAAAGATTTTCTCTTCTACATATTTAATTGTCTCACTTCTATGCTTCCTGTTATCTGGATCCTGACACTTAAATTTCTACTGCCATGCCTCTTAGCTTTCATTCTCCACTGCTTCCTTCTAGACTTCCTTAATCTGATCTTCCAACTCACTAACTTTTTATCAACTGTGTCCATTCTACTATTTATCCCATCTCTTGTGTTCTTTATATTCTATTATATTCACATTTAATATTCTTGATTGTTTTTACAACTCCTTATTCTTACTTCATGTTAATAATATCTTCCCTTGTCTCCTTAAGTATAATTTATGAAGCTTACTTTAAATTATTGGTCCATCTATTCTTTCAGAAGACATGTATGGTCTCACTTGTTATTTCCTTTAGAGATAGTTGTTCAACTCAAGTGCCTAGTTATTTTGTCCAGTGAGTTCATATTTCTCGCAGAATTCTAACACTCCATCGATAGTGAGTTTGGGAGGAAAGACTGAAAATCGCACCTAGTCCATGTCGGCCCTGTGAGCACAAAAAGAAAAGGAATGAGCCCTAGCTTCGAGCACCAGAACTGCGTTTAATCAGACCTTTTGCTGTCAACCCACCAGACAACTTCTCAAGTCAAGACTTCAACTTGAAGAGGCATTGAGCAGTGATGGTCTCCCTGCATTGTGACTCACCAGCCTTTGAAATGTGGAAGAGGAGAAGTAGATGATAAATGCATGAGGCCGGTCAGTTCCCAGTGACTTCCTCCAATTATTCTAGCAAGGCCTGTATTCGGCCCTAATAGTATTCCACAGACACCTGCCCAAGCCTTCTGGGCCATTTTCACAGACTGAGGGACCACATGTGGTTGTTCCAAAGCAATGGGGTAAGGGCAGGGCAAACCAAAATTAAAATAATAGTCTTCCCAAAGTTAAATTGACATTTCCGCCTCTTTGCAGCATTTTGATGGCAGGGTTGTTGGGGGTAGTTCCAGGTACATTTCAAAAATCACAGGGTCCTCTTCTTGGCTTTAACAGGAATGTTTCCAGTTTTCCCCCAGTAAACTCAAGGAAGCTCTTCACATAATGATAAAGAACCATCTTCAAAATATGATAAGTGAACAAGCAGGATACAGGACAGTGTACTATGCTGCTGTTTGTATAAAGAGGGTGGTATGTGAGTGTATGTATATCTGCTTGTATGTGTATAGGACACACTTGAAAAGTTACACAAGAAACTAGCACTATTGAATGCCTCTGAGGAGGATACTTGAGTGACTAAGGACTAGGGCAGGGAATTTCAGATTTATGCTTTTGTGTAACTCTTGATTTTTAAACCACATGATGGTTTAAAGATCTCGAACACACACAAGTGTACAGTATCTTACCTTCAGTTTCCAGGAACCTCTCCCCAACTGTGATCCTAATGTCTTAATGGGTACGACACTGCCCAATGTCATCTCAGCCTATTGAAATCCTTCTCATTTTTCACAACTCATCAAAAACATCACTTTCTTGCCCTGGCCAGTTTGGCCCAGCGGTTGGAGTGTCGGCCTGCGGTCCAGAGAGACCCGGGTTCAGTTCCCGCTAAGGGCATGTACCTCGGTTGCGGTTTGTCCCCGGCCCTGGTTGGTCGTGTGGGTGGCAGCCACTCGATGTGTCCCTTTCACGTCGATGTTTCTCTCTCTCTCTCCCTCCCACTCTATCTGAACAAAAAATGAAAAAATGTCCTCGGGTGAGGATAAAAAAAAAAAAAATCACTTTCTTCATTAAGCCTTCTCTGAACACAACAGCAAGAAGATACTCTCTTTTCTGAACTCTCAGCGCACTTTGGGGGCAACTATTTTAAGGTCCTGGTCACCTTTTACCCATGAATTAGCTATTTGTATATGTGTCATATCTCTCCTGCTCAGTCGTTCATTTGGCCTTGAAAATGGTACTTTGTGCTGAAATGGATACAGTGTCCAAAATACCATAAATTCCCAGTGGCATCCTCCAGGCTCATTTTATTATTATTTTAAATATGTTTTTATTGATTTTTTTTTCTAGAGAGAGAGATAGAAACATCAATGTAAGAGAGAAACATGGATCAGCTGCCTCCTGCACACCCACTACTGGGGATCAAGCCCACATCCTGGGCATGTGCCCTGACCGGGAATCGAACTGGGACCTCTCAGTCCATGGGACGACCCTCAATCACTGAGCCACACTGGCCAGGCCTCCAGGGCCATTTTAGATGATTATTTCTCACACAAGCAACACATTTGCCTTTATGAATGAATGTCTCCTGGTAGCCATTGTCCTGGTCAGAGTTTCACCATATCCTGGGCCAGTACCCTGAGGAGCACCAGGATCCCACGTTCAGGTAGACCAATGAAATAATGACCATGAACTATTTTCTCCAATTTTGCACATACAACAAACCTGAGCGACAGAAACCAACAGTACAATGCAGCCACTGACTCCCCTCTGTGACTGTTCTCCTGGAGAACAGCCCTCAGACAGGGCGTCCTTCACCCAGTGGGAAGCCCTCAGTCCTTCCCACTGAACAGAAGAGGGGCTGGGGAGGACCTATCACCCTCCTGATCATTAGGAGGACCCACCTTCCCCTGACATAGTATACCTTTTGCCATATTTTATCTGTTTAGTTAAAAGTAATGGTTGTCCTCTTACTTCAGTTGGCAAGCACAGTAACTGTCACCCCAGGATCTCAAAGGACCTAATCTACCTGCAAGGTACCAAGAGGTCAGATGGAAAGTGAGGAAAGAGACGGGCGAGGCCTGGAACAGAGGAGACAAAGATGCATACATCAGAACCACCCCCTGCATCTCTCTCCCCAGGGCTTTCTGTGTAGGAAAGGTCCACCTGGCGGGCTCCTATAGATCCTACCAATCCTTGCTCAGGTGCAACCTGTTGGTGACTCCTGACCCTCCTGGTACCAGGCTGGTACTTTATACCCACAGTTATTCTCCTGTGCATCATTCTGTGTCATTTGCTTCTATGTCCATCTCCCCTCTCAGACCTTCGAAATAACCTCAAGTCACTAAAGGAGACAGGCAGTGACGTCAGGCCATGGGGCAGCCTGGGGTGGGGGCTGCCAATGTTACCAGGGCAGGGCTGGTAGTGTGTGGGTTCTTGACTTTGTGCAGGAAAAGTTTCACAGCACAAGTCCAGGTGAATTTTAGAGGACGTTTATTAAAGCTGGGGACGGTGAAACAAGAAAGGGCAATGAGCCTAGGCTGGTCTGCTCTGGCTCACTAAAAAGTCAGAGAAAAGGGGTCTTGGGGACAGGTTCAAGGGGTTTGTCTGGGATGGACTGCCACTGCTCATTGCTGCCCTGGTTGCAAGCTTCATGGGGAAGGAAAAGGGGGATGCGGGCATGCTCCTGGGAAGGGTTGCACTCACTGGGTCCTTTGTCTTGGGGCTTTTATTTCGCTCTTGCAGGCAGGAATCTTAGGGGAGATCTCAGGGGAGGGTTTCAACAGAATATTCACCAGTTTTCTAGGTGTGCTCCTTCAGGGTCTTGGTCCTCACTGAAAGGTTATTGTCAGGGCAGGGGGTCGTTTAGTCACTGCAGCTGGTCCTGGTGTCAACGTTACTTTTCTGGGTCTGGAGCTGAAATACAGCCGAGGCCTAGATGTTATTTCTAGGGAGGTGACATTCTGCATCGTTGTAAATTGTTCTGCCAATTTGTTCAGCTGTCTGTCTCAGTTTCCCTCTTCCATTTGTCCTCGCTTACTGGCCTGTCTCACTAATGTTCGCTACATCAGGGTGGGTGTTTCCATCATCCTTGTGTCCTCAGTACTCAAAACATACCTCAGGAACGAATTTAGGACTTCCCCTTGGCTCTGGGCTCTGAGCCCTAAAGGGCCCTCATCCCGCCCCTTTTCCACCCCCTCCAGAGATACTGGCTGAGGGAGAGAAATGAGGCACGCGGCCAGTTTCTCCCGCTTGGACTGTGTTGGAGATATCTCAGCAGCCCAACCCCACCCCTCCCCTGGACCCTGGGCAGGGAGGAGAGGCCTGGGGACCCAGAGGGCCAGCGCCCTTCACCCAGCGCGCATGCGCAGGCAGGTCGGCGCTGGGCCCCGCCGGGTGGTTGCTGTAAGATCCGGACCAGCAGGGGGCAGCACGAGGCCGCTTCGGGTGGAGGCGGCGGCAAACTAGCGACTTCGGTGCTGGACGGCAGGCTGGCACCAGTCTGAAGGCGCTTGGAGGAGGAGAGAAAAGAGGCCCAGCCTTCTGCTGAAATTAGCGGAAAAACAGGGACGTGGCATGAGCGCGTATGCCTGGCGCATGTCCCCCGTTCCCTGACACCCGCGACAGGGACAGTAATTATGTGCTTGCCCCACTGTAAGTACTGTATGGCAAGGGGTCGTGGGGTGCGGTGGTCAAGGAGACTGGCTTTGCCCTGAGACAAAGAATTTCAGCCTCACCGTTTACTGTGTGACTTTGGGCAAGTTATTGGACCTGTCTGAGCCTTGGCTTCCCCATCTATTAAAGGAGGGTAGCAAGGTCCACCTCATTGGATCAGTATGGAGCTCGTAAGCACACATCACGTAAGAGCTTAATAAATGTTAACCCTTACCAGCACTTTCCTTATTGCATAATAATGGCCTGTCTGTGCATCTCTCTCCTCCCCACTCCCACCCCACCCACCACAGGAGCTCCCTGCGGAAAGGGAGTCAGTCATCTTGGCATTTACCAGTGCCCAGCACCAGCCCTGGTTTAAAAAAACAAACAGAACTGTTCAGGGAGTGCATGAGACTCCATGGAGCTGAGATGAGATGAGGTTGTGGGGTTCCACACATGGCCCTACAGAGTCTCTGCTCAGACCTCAGTTCAAATCAGCCACTCAGACCCACAGACTCCAGTCCCAAAGAGTCCAATGGCTTTGCTCCATCCCTGCAGCCTGACCTGAAAAAAATGATTCAGAATATTTTAAGTGAGGGGGGAACGTTAGAGAACACTATGAACAGTCAGCCTCATTTCAGGTTTTAAGAAAATATAGCATTAACATGTAGCAAAATGCAGAGGAACAGACTGAAAGGCCAATAAGCACTCGGGGAGACACTGAAGGTCACTGGTAATCAGACATATGAGAAATAAAACAACAAAATATCCCTTGACACCTAGTAACTGGCTAAAACTAGAGATGGGAACACCAAGTTGGGGGCAGAGGGGATGTGTGGACACAGCAACGCGTGCGCACTGCCAGTGAGTGTGGACGGCAGCAGTCCTTCTGCACAGCAAACTGGCAGTGTTTAGGCAAGTTAGACATTTTCATACCATGTGACCCAGAAATTTCACTTCTGGGTATAGCTCCCAAAGATATTCCTCTAGGTGATTAAGGCAACAAGAATGTTCATTGTGGCGTTATTTGAGGTGCCACCTGGCTGTCTTTCTCTGGAAAAGCAAACCAGTAAAATGAGATAGTCACACACCATGGAGTGTTGTAAGCATTCTGAAGCAAACAGATTAGTTGTGCACCAAGCAACAGAGGTGAATCTTAAAAGATACAATATTGCTTCTCTTTGAAAACTCCACCCAAAAGCCATTAGGTGGGGCCCAGCAAGGCAAGCACCCACACAAGCGAAGGTGCGTGCCATGGTGACCTGTGTGAGTGTTGGTATCCACGCAGGGAGACCCAGAGGCTCAGCACTGGGTGTCACAGTTCCATCAGGGTGAGAAGAGTCCCTGCATTGGAGCCAGGGGGTGGGAAAGGTAAGGCAGCAACAGGAAACTATTTATACAAGGCGGGATTGGTCAAATGAACAGAACGAGCATAATAGGAGCCAGGTTTCCTACTGTCACAGAAGGGAGGTACAAATACAGAAAAGAAGAAAAGTAGAAAGAGCCCTGTGATGTTGGATTGGAATTGGAGCTATTGGTGTGAACTTATGGGTCTCAGTAAATGTAAGTGTGCTACAGGTACATACATATATTCCCTGGACACACTGGGAAGTTCTTATAGCTGTGGCCCACCCCAATAGCAATGGCCATAGCAGCACCCAGATCTTGGTTTCTAAACAACTTTACACACACACACACACACACACACACACACACCCCTTGGGAAAAATGGCTAATTCAAAAGGTAGAGCATGGAAAAGTGCAAGGTAAAATTGAAGCATCTTGTACCAGAAAGTAAGAAAATGCTCAAAGAGCAGTAAGGATATATCATACGGAAACAAGAACTTTTGAGAAGGGTGCCAAGACAATTCAATGGGAATAGTCTTTTTTAACAAATGGTGTTGAAGTCAGTGGATATCTATGAACAACAGAGTTGGAGCCTTCTCTTACACCATATACAAAAATTAACTCAAAATGAATCAAACATCTAAATGTGAGAACTAAAATTATGAACCTCTTAGAAGAAAACATAGGTCTAAATCTTCATGACCTTTGATTTGACAATGGTTTCTTAGATATAATAGCAGAAGCAACAAAAGAAAAAAATAGATAAAATGGACTTCACCACCCTGGCTGGTTTGGCTCAGCGGTTAGAGCGTCGGCCTGCGGTCCAGAGAGACCCAGGTTCGGTTCCCGCTAAGGGCATGTACTTCAGTTGCAGTTTGTCCCCGGCCCTGGTTGGTCGTGCGGGTGGCAGCCACTCGATGTGTCCCTTTCACGTCGATGTTTCTCTCTCTCTCTCTCTCTCTCTCTCTCTCTCTCTCTCTCTCTCTCTCTCTCCCCCTCTCTCTCCCTCCCACTCTATGTGAACAAAAAATGAAAAAGTGTCCTCGGGCGAGGATAAAAAAAAAAAGAAATATATGTGTGGGTGGCGGCCACTCAATGTGTCTCTCTCACATCGATGTTTCTCTCTCTCTCTTCCCCCCTCTCTCCCTTCCACTCTATCTGAAGATAAATGCAAAAATGTTCTCTGGTGAGGATTTAAAAAAAAAAAATAGGCAAAGGGTCTGAATAGACACATCTCCAAAAATATATGAATGGCTAATAAGGACATGAAAAGATAGCCACCATCATTAGTCATCAGGGAAATATAAATCAAAACCCTAATGAGATATCATTACACAGCCAGTAGGACGGCTATAATAAGAATTTTTTTAAAAGACAGATAATGTTGGCAACAATGTGGAGAAATTGGAACCCTGATACATGGAAGTGGGAATTGAAACAGAGCAGCCACTTTGGAAAACAGTGTGGCAGTTCCTCAGAGAGTTAAACTTCACCCAGCAATTTCACTCCTAGGTATATTTCCAAGAGAAACAAAAACATATGGCCACAGAAAACTTGTTACAAGAACATTTATAACCACATTATTCCTAATAACCAAAAAGTCAAAACATCCCATGTGTCGTCCATCAAGTGATGAACGGATAAGCAAGATGTGGTATGTTCATACAATGTCGTATTATTCAACACTAAAAAGGAATGAAGTACTGCTACACACTACAATGTGGATGAACCTTGACAACACTGCTAAATGAAAGAAGCCAGTCACAAAAGACTACATATTTGTACAATTCTATTTATGTGAAATGTCCAGAATAGGCAAAGCTTATAGAGCCAGAAAATAGATTAATAGTTGCCTAGGGCCTGGGGGCATGGAAGGATTGGAAGTAGATAGCTAACATTTATGAGGTTTCTTTTTGGAATGATGAAAGTGTTCTGAAATTGACTGTAGATGCCCTGGCCGGTTTGGCTCAGCGGTTAGCGCATTGGCCAGCAGACCGGAGAGTCCCGGGTTCGGTTTCCGCTAAGGGCATGTACCTGGGTTGCAGTTTGTCCCCAGCCCTAGTTGGGGTCAAGTGGGTGGCAACCAGTCGGTGTGTCTCTCTCATGTCGATGTTTCTCTCTCTCTCTCTTCCTCCCTCTCTCCCTCCCACTCTATCTGAAGATAAATGCAAAAATGTCCTTGGGTGAGGATAAAAATAAAATAAAATAAAATTGATTGTGGGAATGGTTGCACAACTTATACTATATGGTATATAGTTTATATACTATAAACCATTGAATTGTATGGTATGTGAATTATATCTCAATAAAGCTATTACCAAAAAATGACATAAAGGACAGCTTCAATGGACTCCCACTGACTACATTTGGGACAATTTGCCAATTAAGTAAATAATGATAGTAACCAGTAACCCATTGAATACAATAAGGATCCATTGCATGTATTGATATAAACAATGCATAGAGAATTTGATGAGTAGCAGGATATGCACATAGTCTCAAAGTCCCTCTCCAAAATATTTATTAATAACAAAGGGAAAAATAATAACTTGACAGGGAGAAATTTAGCAGACATCACCTTGCTGAAATGATTCAGTAATAAGATAAATCATAATCATGCCCCAGCTAATAGGATACAATGAGAAGAATTCAGCATCACTTCAGTGATATTCCTGCCAAAGATGCATAATCTGAATTAAGTCATGACGAAACATCAGATAAACCGAGACTGATGGAAATTCTACATAATAACTGGTCATGGAAGTCAAGAAAAGGCTGGAACTGTTCCAGATTGAAGGAGTCTAAAGAGACAACGACAACTCAATGCAACACACAATCTCAACTCAGCCCTTTTGCTACAGGGATTTTGTCAGGACAACCGACAAAATGTAATGAGGTCTAAGTAGTTGATGGCAATGATGTTAATTTTATTATTTTGATAACTGTATTGTAATTATGAGGGAGAATGTCCTTGTTTGTTGAAAATACAAAATAATGGAATAATGTCAGCAAGTTATGCTTAAGTGGGTTTGCAGCAGGGTGAGTTCTTCATACTTGACAACTTTCCTATAATATAAAACAAGAAACCATAATGTATATAAAATAACTGGCCCATAGTCTTCAAAAATGTCTGTGCTACAAAAGGCAAAGAAAAGTTGATGAACCATTTCCAGATAAAAGAGGTTAATAATAAGAACTTGAAAACTAAATGCAATGTACGGTATTAGATTAGATCAGTGATTTTCAACCAGAGTGCTGCAAGAATTGTAAAACATGCAATACCTTCCTATTTAGTCAGGGGCAGTGACCTCTTTTCTCTTAGATTGTCAAATTAAAAAATGACAACAGCCAACACAACATTATGGCTATCCTGTGTGAAGTATTCAAAATTATACCTATATTTTGTCAGATCAGGAAAAATAATTTTTTGGTGTGCTGCAGAATTTTAGTAATTAGTTATGTGTTTCATGAGATGAAAAAGATTGAAAATTGCTAGATTAGATCCTAGACCAGGAAAAATATAATATAAAGAACTTTATTGGGACAACTGGCAACTTTTGGAAAAGACCTGATTATATAATACCAATATATCAATGCTAAATTTTCTGATTTTGATCATTGCACTGTGGTCATGTAGATGAAATTCTTCCTTCTTAAAAAATACACGCTCAAGTATTTCAGCATAAAGGAGCATGGTGTCTGCTACCAATTCACAAATGCTTCAATAACAATTTTATAAATACACAGGGAGGGAGAATGATAAAGCAAATGCAGCTAAAAATGGACATACTGAAGTTGTTTGTACTATTCTTGCAACCTTTCCATAAATGTGAAATAATTTTAAAATAAAGTTTTTTAAAATAATGTAAAAAACAAAATGAAGTACAATAATGTACATAAATAAATAACACACACACACACACACAAAACAATGTATATTTTGTGAAAACATATAACAGCAAAGATATACACCATGAACACAGCCCCGTGGTTCTTTATTGGGTCGGGGGAGGAGAATAAGTGTGTGTGGGCTAAAGAGAATAAATCAAACAATGTGCTTACAGACTGGAGAGTAGGCTAGAGTAACAACTGCCAAATTTCTCACCTCACACTTCTGAGGAATGGGGTGTGATAGGAGTGGAGGCAAACATGAGGAGGGGGAACCTCAGAGAAAGCCACACTGTTTCATGTTTTATCTTTATATTTTGGCATTGTTTGAATTGTTTTATGATATAAATAAAATACATTCATGTACTACTTAATTTTTCAAATAGAGGAAAAAATTGTGGAACATCCATTTGATGTTACCTAGACAGCTAATAAAAATGAGAAAGAGCTACATCCACTAACATGAGAATGCCATGCCTGTTAAGTGTTTTTAATAGCAGTGTGCAGGGTAGCAGGGATAGTATGAATAGTTGTTGCAGAAGACATATAAATAGTTCATATAAGCAACACTGTGACTAATAGCCATGCTACCTTTGGAGGAAGGATTAAGAAGAGGGACTTGTATACACTTCATTCTGATTATAATTTTTAATTACCCATATAATGCATGAATGCAATCTCATTATGGAAAAAACTCAAATAATATATGTGTTGCTTTTATTATTTAAGATACATATTACTGTGGTAAGAGAAGGAATTGTTTCTTAAAGAACAACTGGATTTTTAAAAATTTTATTGATTGATTTGAGAACAGAGAGGAAAGGAGAGAGAGAGAAACATCGATTTGCTGTTTCACTTATTTATGCATTCATTGGTTTCGTCTTGTACGTGCCCTGAGTGGGATGAACCTGAAGCCTTGGCTATGGGGATGCCGTTCTACCCGAGTTACCCGGCCAGGGTAGAACAATTGATATTTTAAAATAAGGAAATGTAAGCTCCCTTTCAACAAAACACAATTTTAAACAATAATGATTATGTAATTACACCTCTATTAATACAGCAAGGGGCTGATGTGATGCAAATGCCCAAAGGGGAAGTTGTCAGTTTCAAGTCTCTCGGAAGGGAGGATGAGAGTCTCACCTTCCCCGGCTTTCCCGCCCACACTCGTCAGTCCCAGGAAGTATAAGCCATTGGTGCATCTCCAAACCTACAAAGTTCTCAGCTGCCCAGCCTGTGCAGGTGAAGATGCCTGTGTCCTTCCCTCAGTTTCAACCTGACAAGCCCCTGCCTGAGGCTTTGTCTGGCATCACTTCCACTGTGAACTCTATCTGACTTTCTCCGGATAGGGTAAGGAACCCCTCCCCCCACCTCGCCTTCCCCCTACCCTAGTGCTCACATTGCCAGGTCTTCCCTGTCCCCAGAGGCCTTACCACTTTTTGAAGTAGGTCTTGCTTGGGGACCAGTCACAGCAGAGGCTAGGGAGTGGGGAAGAGGGAGGAGGAGGAAGCTATAAGGCTTGACCTGCAAGCCCATGTCCAGTACATAATGGCCTGAAAATAAATGCCGGTACAAATTACTTTGGAAAGCAGTTCAGCAATACAGGGGAGGGCAAAAGTAGGTTAATAATAATAAAGAATACAACAATTAAAGAATAAACTCTGTTTCTCCATCTCACAACTGCAAACCTACTTTTGCCTACCCTTGTATATTCAGAGCAATGAAAATGGACCTATCTTGTGTCTCAGGACCCTGAAGAAATAATCCTCCCCCAAAGAGCTATATATTTGACCATTTTGTTTTGAGTATTATTTTAATGCTGAAAAACTCGACAAGTCGGAATATCTAACAATGAAGGGTTGAGAAAATTACACAGTAACATAATAGAACATTACTCGGCCATTGAAAAGTATACTTACAAGGACCATACCACACGGCAAATATTTAGGTCAGACCTCAAGTAGAAAAGGTTGAATACAAAACTGCATGTTTACCATGACTAAAATGATGCAAATTACGCAGTGAAAAATGAAGAATGCCTTTTTGTTTTGTTTGTTTGTTTGCTTTTAAGGAAAGAGGGTCATGAATCTAGGCTTGGGAACTGGGTTGTTGTTTTTCCTTTCAGTTCTATTATCGTTGTTCTAACTTTTGAACAGTGTGCAGAGGTTGGAAGCGGCATTAAGAAGAGCATCGACGTTGTTTATGCGATTTCAAAGCTGAGAGAAAAGGTTTTCAACGAGAGGAATGCGTTACTGATGAAGGGATCCGCGCACCTAGACGAGCCAGGGGGGGCTGGGGGTCCGGAATGAGATTCCCAGAGTCTTTCAAAACAAAGCTCCAGCCAGCGATTGCACCTGGACCAGCGGGTAGGAGCGGGGTCCTTCGCCCCGACCCTTCCGCTGGGCACCCGCTTCACCAGTGGGTTGGGAGGAGCTGAATGCTGGCTGGTTGTGAGAACGGGCATTCTCCAGCGATCGGTCCCCTTACACCGGCTTTCCCTTTAGCAACCGTCAAATCCGCACCGAGACCAGCCGACTTGCTGACTAAATCAAAGGATTCGAGAGAAACTGGGGGACAGGCAGATCACGCTCCGCGGAGACCCTGCGGGCTTTGTTTGGGGTCACGCGCGGCCTCCCGATTTCCGGCCCCGCCCCTTCCCACTCTCCCACCCCCGCTCTTTCCCGCCCTTTCCCACTCTCCCACCCCCTCTCCCGACCCCCGCTCTCGCTCCCGGGCTCCGGAGACCCAGCTTTCGCGGCCCCTTCCCCTTCGCCGGCTTCCTTCTCCCGGCTCTTTGCCTTTCTGCCATCTTCACACACGCCCGCGACCGCGCGACCCCACGACCACCGGCACAGCCTTCACCACCACTATCACCCCAACGATTTGCCAACTTTGGCCCTAAGGAGCAGACCCTTCCTGAGAGCTCTCCGTGGAAATCAGCAGGACGCACTGCAGAGGGGCCGGCCTGGGTGGAGGTGAAGACGCGCCTGAGCATCCCGGCTCCAGGTCTCCAGCGGACTGGCCTCGCCCACGGGGCAGCGAAGGCGAAAGGCCGAGGCTGCGAAGGGCGACGCCGGTCCCTGGGGCAGGAATCACCACGGTGGGGACACTGGAGACGGCGACCAGGGCTACCTGCACCGGGGCGCTCTCTGTTGTCTCTCCGCCCGTCTGTTTATTGGGGTTTGGGGGCACCTACCAAGGCCAGGATTTCAGAGCGGAGCGCCCACTTCGCGTTCCAAGAGTATGGTTGGGGGAAGGCGGAGAGAGACCATTAAGTAGTATATGACTCAAAAAAAAAAAAAAAATCAAGTGAGGGGCTCACAGGGTGACACACAAACGCACCCAACTCACTTCTTTCGGGGAAGAGCTGTCTCGCTGAGCGGTCCTTCCTGCCCTCCCTCCCTAAGTGTACAGGGAGGGCTCAGAAGTGTGGAGTGTGGGTCGCGATTCTTTTTACACAAACCGAGTGACACTGCGATTGCTCGGCTCCGGAGGCCGCGGTGTCTGCAGCGGGGAGGGAGAGGGACTGGCTCTCGGCGAGAAATTCCTTTGCACTGTTCTGCGTAGTGTGGTGAACTATTTGCCTACGAAATGTTCTACCTTGCCAGAAATAAGATAAAAAATTTATTTAAGAAAAGGAAATGGCATTAAAATCTAAAAGAAAAGTAGGTAAATCCTGTTCTGCAGATACACGCGCGGTATCAGGAGCGCAGACACGTTTGCTTTTTAGTCATTGAAATTGTATCTATCGGACTGGTCTCGGGGCTCATCTTGCCCCTCATTCCCCGTGGCCGAGCCCTGGATGGCGGTGTCCCGGTCCTGCCGACAGAGGACACGGCCTTCCCGGTAGAGCCTGCCGAGCCCCTCCACGCGCTGGGAACTCGGGGTCCCCGGGTAGCCTCCCTGCGATCCCAGTCCCCCCCTCTGCTGTTTCCGAGCCCTGTCCGAAGCCCGCCTCCACCGAGGACCTTGACCTCGCCCGCGGACCTTGTCTCCAGGTTTAGCCCTCCCTGACCTGCTTTTGAACCTGCTAATCCTGTCTCGAACTCTCGCCGGAGGAGGGGATCCCTCGCCTCGGCCCCGGCGTGCTAATTCCCGCTGACCCCGCTGCCCCGCCGCTCTCCACCGGCCCGGCTTTGAAGGACAGGGCTCGGGCCTCCGAGTGCCAGGCGATCTGGTTCGCAGGCTGGGACCTGCTGGCATGGCCCCAACCCACGCTCACACGCCCTCGGACCCAAACAAACAGCCCCGTGTTGCAAACATTCTTTCCTTTCTTGCTTTCTCTTGTTTTCCCTTACGAAGAACATCAGGTAACATACTAAGCTGGTGACGCTGTGTTGAAGCCGGCAATGTAACGTGGGCGAGGAAGGGGGAAGCCAACGACCAAGGCGCTGGCGAAGGCAGGAAAGGTAGGACGGAGAACAGAGGACAGTGGGACTTCATTCTTATTTTTAAAGGGGGTGGGGGTGTAAATATATGCCCAGGATGGGGCAGGGTCTGAAGAGACACCTTATACTCCTTTGTGCTGTTTAGAATTTCCCCCCAAATAAATGTTTTCCTTTAAAATGTTGTTTTCCTTTTAAAATTGTTTTAAAAGTAAATGAAATTAGTGCACACCATACGCACTTACAAAGTAAAGGGCCCCCCTCCTCCACACACACACATACACACCCAAGGCATGGGTTCACATGTTTGTTTAGGGTTTTTGTTTGTATTTTTGTTTTGTTTTGTCAGCCAACTGAACAAGGGACATCGTCGTGGTTCCCCTTCTTGGCCTTTCGTTTGTGACAGGGCTGCTGAGGCTGTGCAAAAGCACGGCTTTGTTATTTTTATTTGTTTATTGATTTTAGAGAGAGGCGGGGGAGTGAGAGCGAGAGCACTGAATCATTGAATGTGTTGTTTTACTCATTTTCGCATTCACCGGCCGATTTCTGTATGTGCCCTGACCCCATGGAACCTGCAATCTTGGTGTTTCAGCACCATGCTCTAACCAACTGAGGTACCCTGCCAGGGCCAATAGCACCGTTTTAGAGGAGTTCATTTCAGAGGCAGTTTTCTACCAGGAAAACAAAATCTGCACTTAGTCACCAGTGGCACCTGTGTCTCTGTGAGCCACCAGGTGAAGTGGCCTGGAGAGATCAACCTCAGAGGTCCCCTGCCCTGACCCACATCGGGTTTCATTGTCCAAGGGAAGGTTGTCTGTACCTGAGATTTAGACTTCGCCACTGAAGGGATTTAGTCTGTTTGGTTCACAACTGTCCCCCAGTGCCTGGCACTGTGTCCAGCATATAGTAGTAGCTCAATAAATATTTGTTGGGTGAGGAATATTCCAAAGGGTGTGCAGAAGCTCTTGGAGAATCATTCCCAGTAGATACAAATTCCTAGCAACATCTGGGGTAAGGGGATAGGCTCCCTAAGCGAGGATCTCGAAGGTGCCTTGGCTAGTGGTCAGGGCATTTCCAGCATTTCAACAGAGGCCCAACTGTCACCCAACACTGCTGCCTTGAGGCTTCTTGCTCTTCCATTTCTGAAGTCCTCTGCCAAGGTCAGGAGATGGAGAATTCCTCCAGAGTCACCCCACCCTCATATCTCGATAACCTCCTGTCTTTCTCGGCTGACCCGGGACCACACAGTGGAGAGGCCTCAGACTCTGAAATCTGGACCAACCTGAATCAGAGAGCAAGAAAGCCTCAGCCAGTGAGGTAGGGGAGACCCCAGAGGCAGGGCAACCTCGGAAGGGGTGCCAGCCACCAATTCTCTCGGCTTCCCTTCAGGAGCTCAGCCTACAATCCGCCTTCCCTTCCAGTGACGCTGATCTCAGATGATCGCTCTTGGGGCAACAGCACCCAAGACTGGCAGGTTCCCTGGCGCTGGGGACGAGGGACAGGGGGCAGGGCGGGGGTGACCTTGAATGTGCAGTGTTGTGTGGGTGCCACAAAGAGAAAAAGGAGCCAGTATATGTGGGAAGTCTCTGTGGGTCAGCTCTCTGGGGCACAGAGTCAAGGAGGAAAGTCGAGCAGCAGCCCTGGATGGAAGCACGGAAAGAAAACACCTCTTCAAATATTCTAACAACATTTAAAGGTATTTTACTAGATTCGTTTGAATTGCGACATTCCACAAATTTAAAAGGTATCAAAGGATATACAAACCACCACCGGTGCTGGCCCCTAGGCTGCTCCCTAAGGCAGCTGGTGTGAGGGGGACACCCCTGTTCTCTCTCAGGGTGCCCCATGGGGAGAGTTGGGGGCCAGGATACTGCCAGCCAGGATCCCCCTGCTTCCGACCCCTGGACTTGGATGGATGGATCCTTCTTGGGCTCGAGTAGCTATTGCTGCAAGGCCACATTCCTGAGTCATTTTCCCCTGGACCTCAGAAAAGGCTGAGGCGTAGCTGGGGATCTGGGGCTGGGAAGGGGAGAATCTGGCTTGGGGGCAAAGGCACCCGAGGTACCGTAAACACAAAAAGCTCAGTAATGTCGCGCCAGTGCCCTGAGTTAGATGACTGGAAGTAGCATTGGACTCTGGGCCTCACAGCTCAGTGTCTTATCTGAGCTCAGTGCCCCTCTGCTCTTGAGAAACAGGAGGTTGGGGGAACCAGCAGAGTTGCTGTCCGCTGGCTTTAGCAGTGAGTCCTGTTTCCCCAGCACAGCTACCCCGATGCCACCCAGGCAGCTGGGGTTGAGGGCCCAGAATCTTGATTTGCAACCCAAAGGCCAGACAACTGCCCCCTGTTCTCCTAGGGGCACTGACCTGACAAAGTGCTACCTGTGCACTCTCGGCCTTAAGTCCAATGATACAAGCTTACATTTTCTTCTCTCAGCACCCACCCAGTGCCAGATACTAGATAAAGTGCTCTACGCACACACAAATTTACTCCTCAGAACAACACTAGAAGCTTGGCTCCAATATCATTCCCATTTAATGGATGAAGATACTGAGACACAGAGAGGTTAAGCAACCTGTTAGCAACTAGTCAGCAGATTCTGACCCAACCTAGTTGAGAATCAAGGCTCTGAATCTTTACACGGGAGCCTGCAATTCCTGAAAGCCCCCCAGTCCAGCCGGCCCCTCCTCATTAGACAGAAGCAGAAAGGAGGCTTCTGAGAGACGAAGGATTAGGTGGGGGACACAGCCAGTGCACTGTCCTTTCCTGGGCCACACCAGGCTCCTCCAGCTGCTCCCCTCTCTTCTGGTTGAGCTGCCCACCAGGCACCCCGAACCTGAGGCGCACTCACACTCTCACGCAGGCAAGATGGCAGCAATCTAGATGTCTGTCAATACTGAATGGATAGTAAATGTGGTGTAACCCTATGACGAAATGTTATTTTGCCGTAAAAAGGAATGAAGTGCTGATACATGCCACATGAAAGAACCTTGAAACATTATGCTCGGTGGAAGAAGCTAGACACAAAGGCCATATGATTCCATTTATGTGCAATATCTAGAACAGGCAAATCCATAGACACAGAAAGTAGATTGGTGTTTGCTTAGGGCTGACCAGGGATTGGAGCTTCGGGGTGCTAGCTAAGGGGTACAGATTGCTTTTGGAGTTGATGAATATGTTCTAAATTTACTGTGATGATTATAATATATCTGTGCATGTGCTATATATTTTAGTGTACCTATGAGTATATTAAAAACCATTGAATTGTACATTGTAAATGGGTGAGTTGCATGATATGTGAATTATATTTCAATAAAGCTGTTGCCAAAACAGCAAAAACAAAACAAGACATACAAAGTCCAAGGAGGTGAGGCCACTGCTCAGCCACTGTCAGGGCAGGTTCTGCTCCTCAAGCATCTGGGTCCTCATAGACCAGATTTTCTTCAGTCTCCACAGAGGCTACAGAACCCTGCTGCGCCCTGTCTCTCGATCCAAAATCCCCAACCAGGCTGCTGTGACAGGAACTGCCACACAGTGACAAGCCAGGGCATCCAATTCGTGGATCTGGGAGGGAGCCCAGTTCTCAGAGTGAAGGGAGAAGGAGAGGGAGAGGAAGAAATGTTTGCCTTGGCAGGGCCCCAGGATCCGCACCTGGGTTTGAATCCACACAAACTAGCTGTTTGACTTGGGTCTGTTTCTTCTGCAAAATGGGGCGACAGAATCCTGAATCCTGCGAAGGACTGTTGTGACTATTTCATGATAGCATGAGTCCCCCACAGCGTCAGGCAGCTAACCACATAGCCCTTGCTAGAAAACAATCAGTTTAGGGGGTAATCTAGATAAAATCAGAATGTGGTAGGAGTGAACGGATTTTGTTAAGAAAGAAGGAAATTTTTTTAGATGATTCTGTTGTATCCCTGGCATCCCTTCCTTAGTTTAAACAGCACACCTGGATTGGATGGTAATTTCCAAGGAAAGATAAGTAAAAGAGGGCACTCCTGCCCCATGGGGAGAGGGCTGTGAGAAGAGGGGAATTAAGGTGTGAGCAGGGCAGGGGAGGTGAGAGGGACGATGGGGAGAGGGGAGGGAGGGAGACTGCCATGGAGGTCCCAGGGGCAAGGCAGGAAGACAGCACAGGGAATGGGTAGCCAAGAGGAGGAAGGAGAAAGGAGGCAAATGGAGTGGCAAAATTGTCTGAGGAAGGGGAGAAAGGAAGATTCACAGAGAACTACCTGGGAAGAGGAGTAGGAAGTGGAGAAAGTTTGGGGGGAATCTGGAGGAAAGCAGATGGGAAGAGAAGATCACCAAATTGGGAGTCCCCAGCCCTGTCCAGAACCTGGGGACATCCATTCCGAGCTGAGCTGGCTGCTGACTTGACCTCTGGCCTGGGCCCAACCCTGGGCATCCTGTCCCCAGGAGAATCCTGAGTCCTATGGGTGGGGGAAGCTTTTTGGATCAAATTGGACACCTGCAGGTTGGGTCCAGTTGTGCCCTAGTCAGGCCTGTTTACCTTCTCTGATCCCCCTAACTTAAACTGTCCCACCTTCCAGGCTCAACCACTGCTGGTTTCCCCCTCTCCCCATCCTATTCCCAAGCCCCCCCCAATACTACCATTTCTCATTCCCTGAATCACCCACGTCCAGACCTTTGCTCCTGCCTTTCATCCAGCAATGCCTGCTTCCCCCACTCTTGCCCGAATTTAGTTGTTTCCTGGAAGCCTTTTAAATATAAGGAGCCCACTGGGAAACCGATTTGAAGCCATTTGCTTTGTCGCTGAGCACTAGTAACTTCTTCTAAGTTCTCTGGGTGATTTAATATGTAGCAGGTGTAGAGAACTCCTTTGCCTTCTCCTTTAAGGCTTCTAGATCCTGGCCCAAGGCCAGAGTCAAGGTAGGAGCTGCCTGCTGGTACCAGCTGGGTGGTAGGTCCCTGGAAGATATCATCAGACTTGGCCTGCTGATGACAGTCACTCCTGTGTGGCCCTCTTTACAGTGAGGCCCTAGATCCACAGCCTCCCCTGGGCAGCCCTCCTTTGGGCCCCCAAGACTTACAGGCTCAAGAAACACCAGCAGGTTGCACCAGGACTAGCACAGGTAGCAGATCTTGGTGGCCCTAGAGCTCCACAGCCTGGCTAGGATCCCTGCCAAAGCGGAGGAGGAGACTAAGAAAAGCAGGGGAGTGCTGCCTGGGGGAGGAGGGGTCCAGGCTGCACCTGGGAGGTGGCTTCAGGAATCCAGGCTCACACCAGTAGGACTCGAAACTGAACTGAGGTGAGTGTCTGGAAAGGATTCTGCAGCAGCTGAGGCACCTGTCCTGAGTCCAGAGAGCACAAGGCAAGCTGGGGACAACTGGATACCAGAAAGGGTAAGTGCCCGCTAGTAGGACTGGCAGCCTCCCCCATCTCCTGCACCGGCCACCCCATCCCAGCCAACTTGGGTTCCCTGCTCTACCACCCAGCGGTGACCTACACCCTCATGATGGGCACCCTAGAGCCCAGGGGGTCCTGATTCCTACAGCATCCTCATGGGCATCCAGCAGAGAGGCCTGAAACGAGTCGGTGACTAAGGTGACTGGGTGACTGAAGATCACAATTTAGGAGGGGCCCAAACCCCGAATTTGAGGAGACTCATTCTGCCCCCAGCACCTCTCCTGCCATCCCAAGAAATCACCTGTCTCACCATTATAGCTGCCCACCTTCAGCACTGCTATTCTTTTCAGAAATAAATACATTTTATTGTGTTTTACAAAAATAATAGTGCTCTATGTAAGCAGCATCCTATCTCCTTTTAAAACGTCAACCCCTTCCAACCACCGGGTGGGACAGTAGGTCCCCCCTACTGTGCCATGCAGAGGTCTGGCTCCCGGGCACATTGGGGGGAGCACAGGTAGGTCAGAGAAGGCAGTGATGCATGGATTGTTTTTACCAGCTGGGTCTTGTGCTCCCCAGCTTAGTTTTTGAGGTATGTCTTCCCTGTTTACCCCAAACCCTCAGTGCCCCTCAACTGCAGGGGAACCCTCCATCCCAGCAGTGATGGCTAGGGGTTTGACAAGTGTCACCCAGGATCTCCCAAGGATCTTTGAGTGGGACCCCAGAACCTGAACAAGAGACCCAGACAGAAAGGGGGTGAGTCAAGGCAGAAGAACCCAGACTTCTGAGCCTTTGGCTCTGGGGAATGGGCTGGGAGATGTCGAGGCTGAGAGAGGGGAGCAGGATGGTGGAGACTGAGAGGCCAGGGGGGAGGACGGGGAAGAAGGGGAAGCCTGCAGGGGGGGGGGCACACCTGAAGCAGCTGGAAGCTCCGCCCAGGCCCACCAGCAGCCCAGAAAGGAGGCCTGACCCCAGCCTCAGCAGAGGGAAGAGGCTCCAGAATGAGCAGGGCTGAGCTGAGGCCAGGAGTCCAGGCCTGGAGAGCTGGCCTGATGTGCCTGCCAGGGCACCCAAGAAATACAGAAGAAGGAAGAACTGCCAGGCACAGGACTGAACCTCCCACGTTCCAGGTTCTGAGCACATGAAGGGGACCCTGGAGGCTCCAGCCAGAGCTTCCAGACTACTGGCAGTGCAGGACCAGAGGGCTCTGTTGAGGGGCAGCACCTGGGCGAACCCAGGCTCTGACTCCTACCCAACCATATCCACACCTTGGCTCCCCTACAATGCAGGACAGGACACTCCACACATTTCCCACCCTAGAAGGTCCACTGCGATCCACTGAAGGCTGCTGGGACCCAGCCCTCAATAATTTGGAGGGTCGGGAAGTCAGTCCCACCCACTGAGCTACCAGAAGGCATAGACAAGGCGACTGGGGAGGAACAGGAGGGTCCCTGGAGAAAGACTGGATGAGGCCCACACCCTGAAAAAGTGGCTGAGTGAGGCAGGCCAGAAGGAGGAGGGTCTCTTTCCCCAACTCAGGCTGATCCTTGTAGAAACCCTCAGGAGACCTAGTCCTAAGGAGCATCTGAGTGGAGCTGGGTTGGTGGCACCCCTTCCTGACCTGCCCTCAACCCACTCCTGCTGTGAGTGGAGGACCTAGACCACGATGTGGCAGAATGTCAGCTGACTCTAGACCAGGACAAAATAGCTCCCAGTGCCCAGACCTGCAGGTTGGGCAAAGCCCACTAGTTCCTGGGGACTTGCAGAGGCCACGGAGGAGACATAGTGGGTATCCCAGCTGGCCTCGGGCTGCCCTGGCCCTGCAGGACCCAGAAAGACCAGAAAAGCCTGGGGTCTGTCTACACTCTAGCTGCAGCGGGATCCTCCTCCCCCATCTCTCTTGTTAAGGTTCCTGAATAGCTTTACAAAAAAGGAGGGGACATAGAGAAGCAGAGGACGTTCTCTGGGTCCGGAAGCCCAGTTGAGAGGACAATGAGACCACCAGTGTAGGTGGTGGGAGCAAAGGCAGCAGACATATGACTCTGGCCTTTCCCACCCGCTGCCACATCAAGAATCCCAGATCCTGGCGAGTTCGTAACAGGCGAACTCAAAACCACTGGAGCTCTGCGGCCAGATCACCCTGGGCGGAAGGGTCCCCCAGAGCCAAATGGCGTCCCAACATGCATGCAGACACACGTGCACCCGTACACACCCATACACACACTCAGCAAGGCTGATCCTACACTCCCCTACCACGTGGCCTTACGGGGTGCAGGCGCACCCAGTCTCCTTCATCCAGCAAGCGCACCAGGTAGCCCGGCAGGACGTGGATGGGAGCTCAGTGGCCTCTCACGACTGGCCTCCTGGGTTGGGGGAGCTAGGCCACCCGACAGTGTGCTCCAGGAAGTATGGCGGGGCGCGAGGGGGCCTGGGGTTGGAGAGCCTGGATTCAGGTGGCCGCCCAGAAGCCTTGAGCTCCTCACTGATCCCTTGCACTGTCACCACAGCCTGGGCCCCACTTCCCGGGCCTCCGCGAAGAGAGAGCCGGATCTTGCAGACCCCCGACTCCCATACAGCCCAGAGAGAAAGTGAGGAAAGAGGAAAAGGGCAGAGAGAAAGGAGAAGACTGGGAACTCCCAAGAGGCAACCTGGGCTGGCCTGCAGCCCCTGGGGGCTCCCTGCCGGCTCCCCTTTGCTCCGCCGGGCTCCACGGGAGGCCACTCGCCTCTCCCCGCAAAATGGCCGGCTCACAGTGAGTGTGCACGCACCAGGAAGCCCACGCATGGACCTTAGAAGAGGACATCAGGACGGAGACCTGACGTACCCGCACAGGATGACTTCTTTCGTGAAATGAACATTTAAAAGTGTGAAAACAAACAAAACCCGGCAGGGTTCAGGTTCTGTTCCATTTCTCTTTGAACAGAAACCCGGGCCTCGCGTGTGGCAAGAGGATCAGGCTTGGTGGCTGCAAAGGTTCAAGTTCTAAGCAGAAAGTGTCTGCTTTCTGCTTAGAATTTTTCCATACTAGACATGGCTTGCTTGAATAATAAAAATAAACTTGAGAGAGCCAGAGAAGAGAACGAAGTGCAACAGGAAAACGACAGGCTAGATCAAGCGACCAGCCTCCTACTGGGCCAGGGTGGGGGGAGCGCTGGCTCAGGTGGGGGGGCGCTGAGGGGTTCAAGGGGCCAGGCTCCAAGAGCCCAAGCGCAGAGCTCACCAAGAACCTGCAGAATGAGTCCTTCCAGCAAAACTGGGTCCTTTTGAGTCACACTCCCCAGGAGGAGTTAAGAGCCCTGCTATAACTATCCTCACCCGAGGACATTTTTCCATTTTTTGTTCAGATAGAGTGGAAGGGAGAGAGAAACATCGACGTGAAAGGTACATATCGAGTGGCTGCCTCCCGCTCTTGACCCAACCAGGGCCAGGGACAAACTGTAACCGAGATACGTGCCCTTAGCAGGAACCGAACCTGGGTCTTTCTGAACCGCAGGCCAATGCTCTAACCGCTGAACCAAACTGGCCAGGGCAGCCCTGCTATAACTATAAACCTCCTTTCTCCCAGGCTCCAGGGTGCCACAAACTCTCAGCACCAGCAGCTGATCCACACTGCTCTCCCCCTGCACACTCTGCCCCACACCCTGGGTGAAATACTGCTGCTCCCCTACCACACCCAAATTACCTTGTGGGCAAGTTTTTTCTTTCCTTTCCTTTTCCTTCCTTCCTTCCTTCTTTCCTTCCTTCCTTCCTTCCTGTTAGTATGGAGCAGCTGGCCTCCTCCACTGCCCCCTTGACTCTCCCCTTTCCCAGTGTCCCAAACCCTGCACTGAGGCACAGTCACTCAATTAAATAATTGGTGCACCCCCTCCCCACCTTAGGCTGGAGACGTTTGAGATTGGACAGATACACACACTCAACTGCTCACATCACACCAGACACACACTAAGGCACTCACACGTGCACATTCATGTACCTGCTCATGTGCGCATCAAGAGTCCTGGAGGCTGCACCAGCACCCACTCAGCCATGCCACAGCCATTTACACCCGCACATCCAGGGGCCCCTCCCCACTCTCAATCAGACGCCGGGACAGAAGCATCCTCTCTCACCCTAACATGAGGGCCAAAAATGGGAAGCAAAGTCTGCTGTTACAGCGCTCTAGAGGAAAGGCTCATGAGCCCTCCTGCACTCACACGTCTCTGCTGGGCTCTCTCCATTTTTCTTATAAGCTCCTTTCTGAGTCAGAGGAAGGGAAACCCCGACCTGGCCTCTCCTGGCGCTGTCGCAGAAGTTTAAACTCGGGTGAGCACAGGCTCCTCAGAAAGTGCTGAGGACCTGGAGGCCTCTGACGGCTGAGCAATGCCCAGGGACACTCACTGCTCAGCTCCACAGCCACGCCGGGCCTCCAGCCGCGCTCACCTCGGCCCTTGTCTCTCTCCAGCCCAGCGAAGACGACACCTGGGACCCAGGACTAAGGCGCAGAGCGGGAGGGTGGATGTCAACGAGTGGGGGCGTGACACAAGGAAATGCCCACCTTCCATCCCGGTCTGAGGGTACGGTCTCCTGTGTGAAGGCCTCGGAGCCGCAGGGGAACGGGGCGTTTACTGCGCATCAGTCGCGGCCTCACTCGACCTCTCGGCTCCGGGACCCGGTTATCTGTCTGCATGTCCGTTTTCTTGCCCCTGGCGAGTGCGAGTCATTCCGTCAGTTCCCCTGCCTCACTCTCTCCGGCTCCTTTACTACATTCTCAGCCCAGCTCTCTCGGGAGCGCCGGAGGGGCCTTCGGTCTGGGTTCAAGAGAGTGGCTGGAGGCACGATCGGGGGAAGGGATGAAGTGCTGAACTCTAGGCCTGAGCCCCTGCCTGCAGCCCCCACCCTGCCCAGCACCCGAGCCAGGCCAACCTCCAGTTTTCTGCTAGGTCTCACCAGAGTCGCCGTCCTGGAGCATTTTGGTTATTGATCCAGCTGAAAAGCCGGAGCTCAGGCTGTGTGCTTCCCTGGGGACGAGGGGAGTGGGAAGGGGTGTAGGCTGTCGGTTGGAGGAGGGAGTTGATAAACTCCAGAAGATGTAGGGCATTCCTCAGTACCCTAGGGCCGCCCCAGCGTCCCTCTACGGGCTGGGAGTGGGGCTAGACTAGGGGTGGAGGAGTGGGGCCCCTGCGCCCCCGTCCCCCGCCCGCGCGCTGGCCCCAGCGCGCCCCTGGAGTACGAGAGCCGTCCGCGGGCCCAATCAGCGGGAAGGGGTGGAGCAGGCGGCGGGGGCGGGACCAGAGGAGGAGTCGGAGCCGGGCGGGGGCCGCGAGGGGCCGCGAGCCGCGGGCTTGGCCGGCCCAGGCTGGCCAGGCAGTGGCGAAGGCGGCGGTGACGGCCGGCATGGGCGATGGGGGCGCGGAGCACGACCGTGGCCCCGCACGCAGGGAGTCGCGCGGCGGGCGCGGCGCGGACCGCGGAGGAGCGGAGGACTCGAGCGCCGATGCCGGCGGCCGCAGCCCAGGGGAGCTTGCCAGGACCTCTGCCTCCAGCCCCGCGGGTTCCAGGGAGAGCGGTGCCGACAGCGACGGGCAGCCTGGGCTCGGAGAGACGGACCACTGCCGCCGCATCCTGGTGCGAGGTAAGAGGACAGCTCTCGGCCCCGGACCACCGGACCTCCACCCTACCTCAACTGGGGTATCCGACCTTCCCGCAGTCTCCACCTCCCCATTCATATATTCAGTCGGTCGTCATTCAGTAGATTTTATTTTAGGTGTCTTTTGTGCGCCGGGCATTGACATGAGTGCAAGGGACAATGCGGAGAATGGGACGAAAGAGATCCCCATTTCACTGTCTCCGCGTTCTCAGCCGCTCAGGCCGGCCCCTCACCCTAGGCTCATCCCGGCCGGTTACAGGGGCAGGGGCCGAGGTGGGAGTGCGGGACTCCGCCCTGTGGCCCTCGCGGCAGGTGCGGAGAAAAGCCTCCCGAGCGCCCAGCGGGGTCAGGACCAGGAGGGACCGGAGCCCAGAACCGCGAGGCGTGGGGGAAAGGCCCGGGCTCCGCTCAGCGGGGGCCGGGGAGCTTCCCCGCCTGCTGCCCAGCCTTGTTTCCCGCTCCCGGCGACGCACACCGCACCGGCTGCTCTCAGGAGAGGCACAAGGACCAGGGGGGTGGCTCGCGCGGTGCTTGCCCGCCTGTGCTTCGCTTTCTTGGTTCCCACCTCCTCGTGGCGCCTGAGCTCCGCTGGCTGACGGTGAGGCCTTTCCCAGGCCTGGTCTCCCCCTTTCTCCTTCGCCCTTCTCCCTCCTCTCTTCTTTCCGGACCATTTCTCTCCACTGAGCTCGCCTTCTCAGCACTCTCTTCCTGAAAGTGTCTCTGGACTGCGGGCGGGTACCCTAGCCTTCTCCCCGTGAGAATGAGGCTGTTCTGACCCCCTAAGCCAGCCTCAAGCGATGCTCTAAACTCAGCTTTCGCCGGATTGGGCCTCGCTCAGAGAGAGGAGAGGAGAAAGGGCATTCTGGGGTCTTGCTCTCGGCCGGTTTCTAGGCCCCGGCCAAAGCCTGAGGTCTGTTTTCCCCAGTATCCCAGAGCCCCGGAACCGGGAGACCCAGAGCCCAGAAGAGGCCACCCGTGGATAATGGTTCCCCAGGCTTCCTTCTCCAACTCCCTGGCCCAGCTTCCTCTTGCTGCCTTTTTCCAGCCTCTTCTTTCTTAAGCGCCCGTCTTGCCTGCGGCAGTCCTCTGGAGTTTCCTGGCCCACCGCCTGGGGAAGGGGAACTAGCTGGCTAGAGGTCGCTCCAGCGCTAGGATCCTGAGTTTTGTCTGATTGAGCTGGGCTACCCACACACAGACTGGGACACCTTGGCCTGGTCAAACACATCCTCCCCACAGCTGCTGTGTTTGGGTGGCTCTGGGAATGGGAGACAGGGCGAGGGTCGAGCATGGAGGCAGCCCAGTGTGAAGTTGATTGATGACTATCTTGGACATAGACTCAGGGACCTGGTCTTGGGAAACACTCTTGGTATCAGGTGTAGTCACCTAAAGATGGGATGCCTAGTGCTGTTTTGGACACCTGGGATTAAATTTAATGCCATTCCATAGACTGTGGGGTGTCCTGCGTGCAAGGTGTTAGCAGCCAGCTTGGAGTTCTATTAAGGAAATCTGCAGGGCTTACAGAAATGGAGAAACCAGTCTGCTAAACCCATACTACCAGATTAAGGCCCTCAAGTGCCTGTGACACTCACCACCTCACACCCCATCTATGGGTGGGCATTCCCTTCTGCCTGGACAATTGTGAGTTCTCTGGGATGCAAAACATTGAAACTAGGAATAATCTACAGCCAGACAGAGATGAACTCGTGTGCATTGGCAGGAGGTGTACTTTTATAAATGCATGTACGTACATACAACGGTGCCCTTACATTTGCACAATATAATGGAAACATGGCATAGAAGGTATATTTATGTGCCTGAAAGAAATAAAAAGTAAACAGGGCCCTCATAAATCCCTCTGTCCTTTCCCATTTAATGACAAGGAGGTTATTATAGGCCTGAGATACTCATTACCACTAATCTCTCCTAGCCAGGGTCACCTGTGTCACTCCAGGCCCTACTGAAGCCCAGAGCAGAGGCTCTGACAAATGAAAGGCTCAGCTTTAGTGAAGGAAAGTCAGCAGTGCCTTAGCGCCAAGATGAATGTCCCTCCAATATGCTCTAAGCAGAGGGTACATTTTGCCCTTAGAGAACACATCCTAAGTATCTTTGGAGGAAACCAAAAAAAGGTGGAATGAAGGCGTTTGCCATCATAGCCTTCAGGATTCTGGTAGGGTGAGGATTCTGAGAAAGAGCCCCATTATCTCTGGGTCTTTGCCCTTCTTTCCGCCTCTTTTCCACTCTGCACTTGCTTCCCTGAGGTCCCCATCCCAAGGTAGTAGGTATTTTGGGGGAGTCCCATGGCACAGGGGAATAAGAGGAAAGCTTGGGTGCTGGAATTAAATGAAGTTGGTTTGGAATACTGACCCTACGGCCCTTTGAACTTGAACTAGTTTCTTCGCCCCTCTAAACCGCAGTTTCCACATCTGTACAAAAAAAAACCCATAGCTCTTACCTTGAAGGGCTGTGCTAGGGTCAGAAGTGATATCCATAAAACTGCAAACACCAGCAGAATCTTCAGAAATATTCCATTGAATGAAAAAGGGGGAGCTCTGAGGTGACCCACAAATCATTTCTGGGAGTGGGCCTCCTTTCTCAGAGGCCTCTCCCAACCCACCCCCTGTTGGGAACATGGTCTCCTTTGGGCCCAACAGGGTTTGGAGGTGAGCAGCCATGGGGTCAAGAATTGGCTGATGAAAAGAGGACCCGGGACGCCTTGCAGACCACACTTGCAGCCTCCCCCAATCCCCTTCAGGAACCCTGGCTCAACCAATCACTCAAGTTTCTGGCTGCCTCTGCAAATGCAGGTCAGGGAACCAGGGAGACGGACCTTGCTGCTTCCCCGGCCTCAAAATGGAGACTGCTTTATGCCATACATGGCACAAACAAGGCTGCTGGGGTGACAGGCATGTGCACACAACAGGAACCCGACACACCCACCGACACAGCTAGGCTTCCCCAGGGACCATACAACCCGTGCAGGCCTCCCCACACCTCTGCGTGCACGGCTCTCCGGCTGGTGAGGGTTAGGGATCGGGAATCCTTTTGTTTTATATTTGTTAAGGGCGTGCCAACCTTGGGCAGGAGGCAGCCGGAAGGAACAGGCCTCCTCCTTGCTGTGGCTTTAACCGCACCGGGCAGCCGCTGTGCAAAGGCCTTTTCGGTGGACCCGGGATCCGGGCAGTCACAAGAGGTGGGGCAACTCTCACCCCAAATTCCCTGCAACCTCGCAATCTAGGCTCGCAACAACACACTCAAATGCTCCCACGTGAATCCCAGATCAATGCCCACACAAATTCAACAACCCGTCTGGATAGAGCCTGGAATGGCCGGCTCCCGGCGTCACCGAAATCATGCGTGGGGCAGGTCTCTGCTCACCCGAAGCGGTTCCTTGCGCCTGCGAGTCTCAAAAAACCCATTCGAGCCGCACCCTCTGCCCCCAACTCTGTGTTGAGACCTAGGCCTGGATGGGGTAGGACTCAAAGGCTGCCCCGAGAGTGCTCCCTGGGCAGGAGAACTGAGGGCTACCCTCCTGGCTCAGCACCCCGTCTGGGAGAAGGACTACAGGAATGGCTGCCAGCCACCAGCCCCCGACACCACCGCCCACTAGCTGAACCGCTTTCACTTGGGAGCCTGATGGACGCGCTCCGTGGCAGGGGACCTGGGAGAACTCAGGAAGGCCAGGGCCTCTGGCTGCGGCTGGACAATTCCCGCTGTGGATGTGAGTGTGGGGAAAAGGGGCATTGAATTTAGTGAGGTCCGGCCCCCCTGAGAATCCAGGGACAGTGCTGGACCCACGCTCCAGAAACATGGACGTTGGAACATTTACAGGCAACAGAATGGCGGACACTCGGCGGGACCCTGGATGCCACAGATGCCTCTGAAAGAGCCTGGCAAGGTGCCACGGCTTGGGGCTTGAGCTGGGAGTGGCCTGCGGGAACAGACTCCCCCTCCAGCAGCCTAGTCTATACTAAGTTTGCCTGGCGTCCCCTCGCTTTCTGCTTGGATTTACAACAGCCACTGGACCCAGGGGACTCGGCCGGACCTCGCAGGCCTGGCCCCGCAGGTCGCAGCAGCCCGAATGAGGGCACACTCGGCGGGCATTGGGCAGCGGAGAAGGCAGTCACAGTGTTGTATAGGAAGGAGCACTGGATTGAGCGTCACCGAGCTTCTGCCCTCGGCGGTGGGCGAGACCACAGCCTCAGTATCTGGGTTTGTTAGTAGAGAGATAAACCAGGATCATCAGCGCCCCAGGCAGCAGCTGAAAGGTTTAAATGGCTCATGCAGGGTACTGCACTTTGGGTTCTTATTTTAATTTTTGGTTTTGGGGTTTGTGCGAGTATTAGGGTTCTCTTTTATTTTCCTGGGATTGTTTTGTTTTATGTTTGTTGTGTTTTTCCTTTGACTTTGTTTGCTTTTGGCAGGAGGGTGAACATTCTCATCTGGGCCCTATCATTTTGGTCTTTATTTTTCCCTTTAAATACAAGCTGTAGTCACCTCCCCCCCCCCCCAAAAAAAAACACACACACACACATAGAAGCAAACCAATAATCAAATGTGTGGTCTCCCATAGTGTGTCTGTGTGAGTGGAGTGCTTTCATTTTCAAGGAACTGTGCAGGGTGCCGGGTGGCCCCTTGTGTTCTTATGCTAGTTCAGTGGCCGTGGACCTGCTGCTCTCGATCGCACGCTCTTTCTCTCTCTCTGTTTCTCTCTCTCTCTCTACACACACACACACACACACACACCTTTGGGATTGGAGCTTAGAGGTGTGGTCCTCAGGTGACCTGAGGGCTGGAAGGCTGAGTCTTTCCATGGTTGAGACCATGAGTACTTGGGACTGGAGGGAACCATGGGCGACATGTGTCCCTGGGCCTAAGCTGACAAACAAATTAGTCTTCACCCACTGTGCATCACCTGAGGGAAAGAGGGTGTCTAAGGGTCTTAATGGCTCTATGCCATTTCTTCAATTACCCTTTACTGGAGCCTGGGGTCTTAGTAACCCTAAGCTCCCCACTCTGCCAGGTTTCCTTGATTTGTATTTTAAATGGGTGGGGGCATAGGAAGCATATGAATTTTGCCTTCTATTTCCTATTTGCTTAACATAAAATGAAGATCGGCATGGCTCTCCTGGGAAGCCTGCAGGAGGCCATGTGGCAGAGAAACTCTGAGAGAGGACACTGAGGCTGCGTGGGCCTGCCCAGGAATCCCTGGGACCCAGGGTGGTCTAGGCGCCTGGTTTGCTCTCTCCCCAAGAGAGAGGTTGGGAGGTCTCAAGTGGTGGCACGGGACACTGCTGAAAGAGGTAGCAGCGTCAGGACCGGATCTGGCCTACAAAGCCAAGGGGTGGGGAAACTCAGAGCGGCAAGGAAGTGGCTGGGGGTCGGCTAAGGGGTGCTTGCTGGGGCGAACAAGTCCGCTCCAATCACCTCTCCCACGTCCTCACCCCTGCACCCCTCCACCCCAGCCTTGCCCTTCGCTCGCTTGCGTGCTCTTTGGTTCATTCCACAAACATTAACGAGAGTACGTAGTATGTGCCAGACCCACCCGGCTGGGGATGCTGGCGCTCCCCTTACCAACCCAGAGACTGACTCGCACGCCGGGACATATGGATTTCTGACCAGCTCCTGCGGCCCGGCCCGGCCCGGCCCGGGAGCCCTGTCGGCGCAAAGTTCAAGGCATGTGGGTGCCCGGAGCAGGGAGCCCTTGATGCCGCGGGAACACGTAGGAGGTTGTCCCTGCGTCCGCCAAATCCATGCAAGCGTTCAGATGTGTTCCCAGCACACAGTAGGCGCTCCGTAAATATTTGTCGAATGAAGGAAAGCAGATATCGCCAGCAACATCGCGTATTTTACTAAGAAGAAGGCTGTAACATCCTTCTTTGGGAGGAATGTCTGTTCTAAGATGACCTCCTTAATTTTTTATTTTATTATTATTTTTTATATATTTTTTGCGTTACAATGTCGTTCCTAATATGAAATGGTGATGATGCCAGAACACCGAATACTTGTTAAAATATAAAGTTCATAACACCATATTTTGGAATTTTCTGCAATCTTTAACTTTGGAAAGCACTGAAATATAAAATCTGGTTTTATGGTTCTTTTACTGGAAGCTGGATCCCCAGAGCCCGAGGCCGCCTAGAGGCCGGCGAGGCAGAAGCAGAAAGTCAAGGGAAGCGCTGGGCAACAAGGTCGGTAGTGAGTCTCCCGGCTCTCGGTGCGGGTTTAGTGTGCGGTTCCACCAGCAAAGCCAGCCAGTCCGGTGAGAGATATAACCAGGTATATCCGCGTGCCCTTTCCCCGCCGAATTCACACGCCTCCAGTCCTTCGCTGGAACTTGAAATTACCGGGTACATTAAAACCAAAGTCTGTTCTTAATTTTGCTGCTCCCGCTTCCACGCGGGAGCTGCGGGAGCGGGGCGGGCGGATGGAGGACACTCCGGAGGTCCAGCCTCCCGCAGGGCCGCACTTACAGGTAGAGAGAGGATTTAAAAACAAAAAGTAAAACCCGAAGCAGGAGAAGGCTCCTAGAAACAGTCTCCCTTTCCCAGTTTCAGGTGTGTTCTTCCAGGAGATTTTCCCATTTGCTATATAAACATTAGCAAAAGTGGAATCATTTTACATAATGTTTTGCAGTTTACCTTTTAAAAATATGTAATCCGCAGGGCTCATCTTTGCAGGCTCAACCATTTCACACCGTTCCTTTGGTTGGGGAAAGCCAAATTCTCCTTACCTCTGATGGATGGTCCTGTTTTTCCCCAATATAAACACTGAAATAAATTCGCAAGGCACAGATCTTTGCGCACTTCTTTGAGTATTTCCAAGGGATAATTCCTAGAAGCGGAATTGCTGCTGGAAAAGGTTACACACACTAAATTTTTTTAAAAATTAAAAACATGTTTCTTTTAATTTTAAAATAGTAATTCGGATGATTCAAACACCAAAAAGCTGTTGTTTTAAGTACACAGTGAAAAATCTCTCTCCCAGCCCTGTCCCCAGTCCTCAGGTTCTTACAAGGCTCAAAGGCGGCCTTTTTTTTTTTTTTTTTTTTTTTTTTAATGCTTCTTATAAGTCCTTCCAAATAATTGTTATGCTTATGCGGGTCAGTGCAGCTTGCTTTTATTTTTTACTCATATGGTAACATCTATATTTTCCCGCACCTTACTATTTTCACTTACTAGTGTATCTTGGGATGTAAATAATTTCTTGCTCATTCTTTTACAGATACATAATATCCCATTTATATGGATTGGATGGACCATAATGTATGTTATAGAACTGATGCCCTATTGGTAGAAATGTAGCTTTTTTTCTTATCTGTTGCTATTATATACAATGATGCAATAAGTAAATTTGTTCCTTGGTTGTTTCCACCTGTATAGGTATATCTGTCAGAGAAGTTCCTAAGAGTAGGTTACTGGGTCAAAGAGTATCTATAATTGTAATTTGGAAGATAATGGCAGATTACCCTCCACAAATGGTATACCCCATCCCCCATAAGCAGTGCTTGTATCTCCAAATCTGACCACACAGTTTACACTTTATATCTTTTTTTTTTTTTTTTTTTTTTTGGTACGTGCCCCTAGCGGGAACCGAACCCGGGACTCTCTGGTCCGCAGGCTGACGCTCCAACCGCTGAGCCAAACTGGCCAGGGCTACACTTTATATCTTGATAGCTATTGTCAAATTGTTCTTCAAGAAAAAACATTTAGCAGTTTATACTCCCACCTTTGCCCACCTCCACATTGGAGACATATATATATATATCCTTTGTCAATCTTATAGGTGATAAGTAGTACCTCGACGGCATTTTAATTTTTATTTGATTGTTAATGAAGTTTCCTTATTTTCTTGTCATGTTTATTAGCCAGTTGTCTTTCTTCTGCTGTTATCTATTAATTCATTTCCTTTGATCAGTTTTCATTTTCAAATCTACCTTTCTTTATTAATTTGTAGAAATTGTATTATGGATAATAGCTCACTGCTTTCTATATGTTTTGCAATTTTTTGAGTTTATAATTTGTCTTTTAATTTTGTTTCTGATGTCTTTTGTTTCCTGAAGTATAAAGTAACTTTCTAATTACAAAATCAATCCATGCCGTTTTGTTGTATCATGTAAAAGTTGAAAGTTCTTTACTTTCCCCATATAATACATTTCCACTCCGAAGATGTAACCTCCCCAACTTTCCCTAGTAACTGAAAAAAATAAATATGAAAGTTATATGTTTCAAAAGTGGGATTTTTTTTGCAAAATGCTTTTTTTTTTCATTTAATAAACATTTGTGGAAAGCTTTCTACATAGAACTGCCTCATATTTTAAACACCTGCACAGTATTCCATTATGCAGATATAATTTATTTAACCAGTTCCCTATTGATGGATATTTAGGTTGGGTCTACTCTTTCACTATTATGAACAATGCTTCAACGAACATCTTTGTATCCCTATTTGAACAGATGGTTGTTAAAAGTCTCATTTATGAGACAATGTGAAAACAGGTGGGACATTTTATATTAAGGAATTATTGTTAATTTGGGGGTTGTGGTAATAATATTGTGGTTGTTTATTTTTAAAAGAACCTTATTTTTAAGAGATGCATACAGGAATTTTCTAGATGACATAATACGATGTCTGGGGTTTGCTTAAAATTACAGCATATAGAAGAAATAGGATTGTTCCTGAGTTTATAGTTGTTGAAGTCAGGAGATAGGTATATCAGGGCTCATTGTACTGTTCTCTCTAACTTTATATATGTTTAAAATTTCTCATAATAAAATATTTTAAATAAACATAATTTCACATATATTGATATGAGTATAATTACAGGATAAATACCTAGAAGTAAAAATTTGAAATCCAAGTATATACAATCAAAATTGTGATACATATTTCCAAATACCAAAAATGTACTAATTTATACTCCCAGTAATTGTGTATAAATGTGCCATTTCTCCACATCCTCTCAACCCAGGATATACTCAACCTTTTTTTTTTTTTTTTAATACTCACCCGAGAATACTTTTCCATTTATCTTCAGAAAGAGAGGGAGGGAGGGAGAGCGAAAGCAAGAGAGAGAGAGAGAGAGAGAGAGAGAGAGAGAGAGAGAGATTGATTGCCTCCTGCCAAACCAGCCAGGGTTATACTCAATCTTTTAGAGTAAAATGTTTTCAAGTGAAAAAAGAATCTTATATTTATTATTGTTTTAAATTACTAGTGAGGTTAAGCATATTTTCATATACTTATTCTTCATTTTTATTTCTTATTCTGTGAATTTTTTTATTCGTGAACATAGCTATTTCTGTGTTGGTTTGCTCATTGTTTACCTATGGTTGTAAAACTATTTATATACTAAGGAAATGATCCTTTTTTTCTGTGACGTTTTGCAGATCTCTCTTTAAAAAAAAACAAAAAAAACTTGTTATGAGTTTTTTTCTCTTTTTAAAAAACTTTTCTATTAATTTTTTTCTGTATTAAAATTTAAACTAGCCCTGGCCGGTTTGGTTCAGCGGTTAGAGCGTCGGCCTGTGGTCCAGAGAGACCCGGGTTCGGTTCCCGCTAAGGGCACGTACCTCCGTTGCAATTTGTCCCCGGACCTGGTTGGTCGTGCGGGAAGCAGCCACTTGATGTGTCCCTTTCACGTTGATGTTTCTCTCTCTCTCTCTCTTCCTCTCTCTCCCTCCCATTCTATCTCAACAAAAAATAGAAAAATGTCCTTGGGTGAGGATAAAAAAAAAAAAATTTAAACTATAATCACATCTAATGGTCATTTCCTTTTGGGCTTCTACATTTTAGTTCTCAATTAGAAAGTTCTTCTCCAATTTAAGATTATATGTATCTTAAATTTTTGTTACAAAATTATTATTATTATTATTATTTTGGTATGTGCCCCTAGCGGGAACCGAACTTGGGACTCTCTGGTCTGCAGGCCAAGCTCCAACCGCTGAGCCAAACCGGCCAGGGCACACAAAATTATTTTTGTTAGTCTTTGCAACAAACCAAATAATAAAAAAGAATACCAAGTAAGAAAGGAGAAATCTCCCCTCTCTGACCAGCTTCCACTCCCCAGAACAAACGGAAGAAAGAGGTATTTATCCTGCCAGACTTGATCCCAAGTAGGTATAAACACACACACACACACACACACACACACTTATTAGTTTTATTTTTTGTTCTTCGTAAAAATTGGTTTGCACATACTTGCTGTTTTTATATAGCAGTATATAATGGACAACTGTCCAGGTCAGTATATGGAGATGTACCTCTTTCTTGTTAATGTCTATCTAATAATAGCTGAAGGCATAGTTATACTGTAATTTCATCAACATATTCCTACTGATAAACATCTAGCTTCATCCTTTTTTCCCCCTCTTACAAACTGTGCTATAAAACAGTGGATCTGTCTATATAAAAATATACTAATATTTCCCTGGGGTAGAAACCTCTATAACATTTCGAGGACAAAGAATTTATGCATTTTTAATTGAGCTAGGCATTGTGAAATTGCCCTCCAAAAAAACCTCATGTTGTATTAAATTGTATTCTTACTAATAAATCTTGAGAGAACCTATATTTTTCCTCACCATTGCCAGCACCATTTTCCCAGCCTGATAGATAAAATATGGCATCTGAAAAAAAAAAAAAATGTATCTCATTGCTGTTCTAACTTTCACTTTCTCTGATTCCTCTGAGCTTGAGTATTTTTTTATATTTATTAGCTGTTTGCATTTGTCTTCTCTGAGTAACCCATCATATAATTTGCTCAGTTTCCCACTGGGCTGCTTGGCTTTACTCATTGGTCCATAGAGACTGTGCGTGTGCTAGAAATTAAGACTCTGTTATGCAAGCATTATGAATATTTTATTCCAATCTGTCATTTGTCTTTTAACTCTCTCTCATCCTGCAGAAGCTTTTATTTCTAGGTATTCAAAACTGTCATTGACTTTCCTTTTAAAATTTTATTTTAAGGTGTTTTTCAATTTTTAGAGCTTTATATTTTACATTTAAAATTTTAATCCATTTTGTGTTTATTTCCTTTTGTATGCAATGTGAGACAATTACTTCATTCCAAATAATGAGCTAATTGTCCAAAAGCCACATCTTTAATGATTCAGTCTTTCCTCCTAGTAATTTGAAATGTCATCTTTATAACATACCAAATCCTCATTTATGCATAGATTTGGTTCATAACTCTTGTGCCAGCATTATACCATTTTAGTTGCTATAGATTTGTAATATATTTTACTATGTGACAAGCAAGCATTGTCTCCTCATTCCTTAACACTTTTTCTTAACTATTCTTTCATTTTCAATTTTCCCAATAAACTTGAGAATGAATTTTTCATAAGGAATTTTTATAGTAATCATGTAACATTTGCAGATTAAGGCTGGAAGGACCTTGTCATACTTTAAAAATTAGCACATTAACAGCTTGTCATTCGAAGGAACTTCCTGGGTGCAAGGGGATGAAGTCAGGTAGGGCCTTGAGGGAGTCTCTTGGGAGAGCTTCCAGAAGGGGGTAATATTTGGTCCTGGAGTTCAGGAACATTAGCTAATTATATTATCAGGCAGGGGTCACCACTTCTCCCAGGGCAAAAGCTCCTTGGACAGAATCACCCTCCCCAGTACCCTAGGGCTCACCCCTCTTTAAGGAGAGCTGAAGGGCAGCAAAACTCAAGACTCATTCCATTTAGACTCATGCATTTCACCCTAATAAGCGCCTACCTGCAAAGAGACCCTGGAATTAAAACTGTTCCTAATTCCTGGTGCTTCTCCCAAACTCTACCCAAAAAAGGAATGATTCTGGGAAGGAGGCTGTGTCACTAAGGATGGGCTACATTTTGCTGCAGAGACAACCCAAAGTCTCAGATGTTTAATAAAATACAATTGTATTTCTCATGCCTATGATAAGTCCATCACAAGTCAGCAAGGAGTCATCTTGGTACTCAGAAACCCAGGCTGATAAAGCTCCATCTTGGCTCCTGCTGCAAGGATCATCACGGTAGCAGGAAGGAGTGTGGCAGGTTATAAACCAACTTTTAACGTGTTCACTAAAAGTGCCCACATCCTTTCCTCTCGGCTAAAACAAGTCATGTGGTCATATGTCATTTCAAAGGGCAGAAAATTAGTGTACTCCTACCATGTGCCAGGAAGGAGTTAGAAACACTGGTGAACAGCATTCGTGATTTACCCACTAATTTGACTTTGATGAGTGACTTTCTCTGATCATCCTAGCTAAAATAACAAATACACAAACCGCATACACACACGCACATGCGCACGCATATGCACACGCACATGCACACACACACACATATACACCATGGTTATTGAGTTTTGGTTATTTGAAGAGGGTCAGTAATATCATCTTATCTTGTTTTATTGCCTTCCCAGCATTTATCATTACCTTACATATTAGTTTTTAAATTTTATTATCTGTCTTTCTCCCCGATACAAAGTCTATGGGAACACAGAGCCTTGTTTATTTTGCTTGTATTCCCAGACCCTATAATAATATTTGGCACATAGTAGGTGCTTATGAAATATATGCTGAATAGTTGAATATATATAGTTGTAAACAAATGATATAGTACTACAAATATTATTCAATAACTTTCACATGATGTTAGTTCATATAGACATTGACTCATCCTTTTTAATTACATGGTATTTTATAGTATGAATTACCATAATTTGTTCAGCCATTAACCTTGAGGGGAAGATTAAGGATGCTTTCAATTCTTTGATATTTTGAAAAATGCTGCAGCAGACATCCTTATGTATACCGTGGAGCACATGAACATGTAATTTTCTGGATAAGTACCTACTAAAATAAGTGTCAGGGCAAAAGTTACATGTATCTTTAATCCAGACAAATGCAGCCTTAAAAGGTTGTGAGAGTTTATGGTGCTAAACAGTGAACGGGAGTGTAGATTTTCCTATGGTGCTTCACTGCTTTGTGAATCATCTTTCAATGTCTTTCCAGTCTTATAGGAGGTAAATGATTTTCCATTGTGGCTTTAACTTGGATTATGTTGATTTCTGTGGACCTGTGCTTTTCTTTCCATATGTTTATTGGCCATTTGGCATCTTTTTCTATAAATGGCCCAGATAAATTATTTGAGCATTTTTTCTACTAGACTATTTCCCTAAAAAACCACTTATCTGTAATTGCATTTTATATATTCTGGATCTTATTTATTTGCCTTTTAAAACAGTATTTTCTTCGATTCTGTTTTTCATATTTTACCTTGGTTTTGGTGCTTTTGTCATACAAAAGTTTTCAGTTTTTTAAAATATATTTTTATTAATATTTAGATAGAGAGGAGAGGAAAGGGAGAGATACAAACATCAATGTGAGAGAGAACTATCAATCGGCTGCCTCCTGCACATCGCCCACTGGGGATCAAGCCCGAAACCCAAGCAGGTGCCCTGACCAGGAATCAAACCGGGACCTCTCAGTCCATGAGTCGATGCTCAACCACTGAGCCACACCGGCCAGGCATAAAAGATTTCAGTTTTAATATAGTCAAATACATCCTTTGTTTTCCCTTTTCAGTTTTAGTTTTGTATCTTGCTTAGAAAACTCTTCCCAAGTTTAGGATTATGAAAATAATCTCCTGTGTTTTCTTTTAGTACCTTTATCATTTCATAGTCTATGATTTGCTCTCTAATTCATTTGAAATGTATTGTTATTTATGGTATGAGACAGGAATATAATTTAATTTTGTTCCAAACAGGTAATTTATAGACATCAATCTATTTAACTCCACTTATTGACTAGATCAAACTTTCCCCATTTAGAATGCTCCCTTGATCGTGAACTCTATCATTATACATACTTGGGTCTAACTGTGTACTCCTGATCCATTGTTTCCCAATATCCAGCCATTTGAATACTCTCTTCATCATTTCTGTTACATTCATGTTTCATTTATTTACTTAATATTTTAGCATAATACATTTTAAAATTAAGTACCTACTTTAGCCTCATCCTAAGCACATAAAATCATAGGTTTAGCATTTTTCTAGAAAACATTAAAATAAGTGCTTAACTATTGAAATGACAAATGTTTTTTTATGTGCCATTTGAAATCATCGTACAAACCACAAGTGGAATGCAGAGGCATTTTGGGGAAACACTGTTGTATTCTTTTCTCTAATGGATTTGTTCATTTCTGAGATGGAACATCATTCTAGCTTCATGGCGTGTTTTGCTGTTATTATTGTTAATGTCTTATTTTGAAATAATTTCAGACTCTCGTGATGGTAAAATAGTACCGAGAGCTCTTGTGTATCCATCACCTAGCTTCTCCCAATGGTGACGTCTTACGTATCTGTAATACATTACCAAACTCAGCAAATTACACTGGCAGAATATAACTGACCAGACTACAGGCTTTCCTCAGATTTTACCCATTTTTGCATGCACTTACATTTTGTCTTTATATATAGTCCAATGACATTTTATCACATTTATAGAGCCACGTGACCATGGCCACAATCAAGATACAGAACCGTCTGTCACCATCAAGGAGCTTCCCCCCAGACCCCTTCGTAGTCACACCCTCCCTCACCTGACCCGGCAACCACGGACCTGTGCCCCACCTCTGTAACTTTGTCGTCTTAATACTGTTATAGAAATGGAACCATACATCGCAGAACCTTGGGGACTGACTCTGGGTTGTTTTTGTTGTTTCCACTTAGCATAATGACCCGGAGATTTGTCCAAATTGTCATGTCAACCAGGAATCATTTGTTCTGCCTGCGGAGTAGTGTCCCTCCGTGCAGCTACACCAGTTTGTTCAACCACTCACCTGCTGAAGGACCTCTGGGTTTTATTCCATCCAGGGGCGCGTACAACGAAAGCTGCTGCGAACATTCACGTGCAGGTTACTGCTGTGTTTTAATCCTCACCTGAGGATATTTTTTTAAATTGATTTTAGAGAGAGAGGAAGGGAGAGAGAGAGAGAGAGAGAGAGAGAGGTGAGAGAGAAACATCTGTTGGTTGCCTCCCGTACACACGCCAACCAGGGATCAAACCTGAAACTCAGGTGTGTGCCCTGACCAGGAATCGAACCCGCAGACTTTTGGTGTATGAGAGGACGCTCCAAGCCACTGAGCCACCTGGCCAGGGCATCATGTGCAGGTTTTGAAGTGAACCTAGGATTTTGCTTCTCCTGGATAAATGCCCAGGGGTGTGATCCCTGGGTTCTATGGTAAGTATGTGTTTAACCCTTTAAGAAACTGCCGATGGGTTTCCGGAGTGGCTGAACCACTCACATTCCTACGAGCAACATCTGAGAGATCCAGTTTCTCCGAATCCTCACCAGCGTCTGGCACCGTGTCTGTGTTTTTTTATTTGAGTTATTTTAATCTCCATTCCTCCTGGCTTTGATTCGTCTTTCCCTAACGGCTAGTGATGTTGAGCATCTTTTCATGGGCCTATATGTATGGTATGTTTTGATAGCTGGCAAGCAAGTCTGATAGGACTCCTGCCTCCCCTGACCCTGAGAGGGAGAGCTGACCTGGGCTGCTCCCTGAAACGGGAATGCTCCTCTTAGCTCTTCCACGAGGAAGAAAGGGGTGGGGTGGGGTGGTTTGACCCCAGTGGCTAGGAGCACAGGCTCAGAGCTTGGGGCAGCTCGGGGCCTTCCTGGGGAGAGGATGTGCAGCTTCCAGCACTGCACCCTCAAGACACCTTCAATAAACATCAGTGCCTTTGGGGGTGGGGTCAGGTGTTGTGAGGAAGTTCTCAGACTGGGCTCACAGTTGGACATAGTGAGAGCCAGTCACGACAGGGTCACAAATATTGCCCCCCTTTCAGGGATGTAAAAAGAATTAGAGGAGAAGCTCAAGTTGTCCCAAAAGACCCGTGGTCCCCACCCGCGCACTCTAAGGGCAGCACCCACATCATTGCCGTGCTCTGCCAGCACCCCTACTCAACCTGCCGTGGTGGGGGGAGGGCCACCTCCGAGCAGTGACTGTCCCACACGCAGACTCACCTTCTCCCTGAGCTGGACTGAGAACACGAAGGTGCTTGAGAACCTCCAAGATCCAGGGCGGGACCTATGAGCCGAGCCCAGGAGGAGCTCAAGCGCACCCTGGAGGAGGGCCGGGCCCTGGCAGGAGCCAGGAGGAGCCGTCTCATAAACCCTAAGGCGGGGTTTGGAGAGAGAGCTCACGTTCACCCCTTAGGGCAGGGATTCTGAAGGCAGGCTCTGCAGTCCTGGGGTTCAGATGCACATCCCAAATGCAGGCCTTTCCTGTGTCTCCCAGGGCAATGATGAACCTGTCCCCGTGACCCAAGTCCTCTTCATTATAACCTATCAACCAAATCATTAAGGCTTACTAAACTACGATATTCATAAAGCAAAATGAGGGTGTTTCTGAAACTTACTGAATAATGTCGGTGTGACCTCTGATAAATTACTTAAAATTTGTTTCTTCATTTCCCCGTCTGTAAAATGGGGATAATAATAGTGCCAACTTCATTGAGACATTGGAAGGGTTAAAGTGCTTAAAACAGTGCCTGGCTCAGAGCAAGCATTTTGAGGTGCCGGCTGCTATTATGACTAAAACATAAGCAGGGACACCACACCCCCTGCAGAGGGTCGGAGTTCTGCCACGGCGGAGGGTGCCTTGACCAGAGCTGCCTGTGCCTGATCAGGGCTGCCTGGAGTAGGTAAGGTTCCCCATTGACACTGATCTTCCTAGGAAACGGTACATTCCTGTTAGTTGAGCTTTATGTTATCGACATCATATGTTGGGAGTGGTTTGGTAAATCCTGCAGAATACAGTACTATATATTTCTAATAAGCAGAATTCAAGCCGTCCATGTATATGGTTCAAACATGGATCATCATTGTCCTATCGTTAAAGCTGATGTATATATAAATAACACCCCTCACACCAAAAGAAACAAACATTTGACTTTTGCTGACCACATTGTTGCTGTTCTGAGTTCTCTAAGCGGGACCATCTGGTGAGTGTGGGCTGCAGGGTTTTCAACCTCTCCTGAGTCGGCTCTGAAATATTGGAGACCCCATGCATGGAGGGCCCGGGAGGGTGAGCCTGCTGTTCAGGGTACATGGGAGTGGCACCAGCCCTCCTCTGGAAGGCACCCCAACTTGGTGCAGTGGCAAGGGTCCATGGGCTCCTCCTGGGGAGCTGGGGTTCTCTGACTCACACCTCTGCTTCTGTGTGGGCCCCAGGAGCATCTGTGCAGAATGCTCACCCGTGTGCACACACACAGGGCTCAGGACCTGGCTCTGGACATCGCCTCCAGTAACCTTACCTGACTGATCACACCTAACGCTGACCCATCGTATCCTCTGCGCTTGACGATTTGGTATATCTCTTTCCATTTGTTCCTTACTCTGCTGAGGGAACAGAATCCTGGCTGAGTCAGAGTGAGTCCTTTCTGTCCAGGCTATGAAAGTAGACCTGACACTTGTACTGAGGCCCATTCACATACATATGCCCATTAGATACAACATACTGCACTGGGTGATTAAGGATGCTAGGTCCAGAGAGGGTAAGCAACTTGTCAGAGGCCACACAGTCAGGCCCAGCCCAAGGGATCCCCCTGTAATTAAGATGCTTGTTGATGCCCTGGCTGGTGTGGCTTATTTGGTTGAGCATTGTCTCATGCACCAAAATGTCGCCAGTTCGATTCCAGTCTGGTTTGGGGCTTGGTCCCCAGTACGGGGCATGCAGGAGGCAGCCAATCAATGTTTCTCTTTCACATTGATGTTTCTCTCCATCTCCCTTCCTCTCTCTCTAAAATCAATAAAAACAATTAAAATTTTTTTTTCCTTTATTGATTTTAGAAAGAGAGAGAGAGGAAAGGAGAAGGAGAGAGAGAACATTGATTGGCCGCCTCCTACATGCCCCCACTGGGGATCGGGCCCATAACCTGGGCATGTGCCCTGACCGGGAATCAAACCAGTGACCTCTTGGTGCAAGGGTCAACGTTCAACCACTGAGCCACACCAGCCGGGCAATAAAAAGATTTTTTTTTAAAGATGCTTGTTGGCGGCCTAACTCCTTAACTAATGAACTCACCTGCCTCTTTTAACTGCCCCTGCAGATGCCAAAGGGACCATCCGGGAAATTGTCCTGCCCAAGGGCCTGGACCTGGACCGGCCCAAGCGGACCCGCACTTCCTTCACGGCCGAGCAGCTGTACCGCCTGGAGATGGAGTTCCAGCGCTGCCAGTACGTGGTGGGCCGTGAGCGCACTGAGCTGGCCCGCCAGCTGAGCCTCTCGGAGACCCAGGTAAGAGGGTGCCTGGGCCGCTCCACCCCTGCCCGGGCAGCCTGGGAACTCCTTCGGTGTGAGAACCAACTTTGGAGGAGTTCAGACATGCATTAGGGTCGGACTTAAACTTCCAGGTAAATCAGAGAAAATAAACTCAGTGCTGACGAGAGAGAGTTGGTATATGCCAAGGGGGGGCCTTTGGGACGCATCAGACAATTTGGATGGAATAAGGGGAAAGGCCAGAGAGACCTGGGGGAGGGACACTCAGGATGCAGGGAGTGGCTTAGGGGATGTTGGGGAGTGAGAGAAGTTTGCAGAAAGGGATGGTGAGGGGTCGGATTTGGGGAGAGAGAAGAGTTACACACTGAGGCCTCATTTCCCCATTCCATCACCTTCCCTTCATCCTAGTGTGGCTCAGAACCCCTTGTTGGAGAGAAGGGGTCTGAACACCCCCTTCACCAAGAAGGGCTCAGCATTTTAACAATAATATGCTTAACCCAAAAGAAAAGCTTTTGGAAACTGAGCCCCTACCCTGTGTAGATGGGGACATTTCAAGCTGATGATAGAGCTGTGTGATAGCAACAGCAGTAATAATAATACTTACTTAGTACTTACTTGTGCCAAGGCACTGTTCTAAGTGCTTTGGATATGGGTTTTTGTTGTTGTTTGTTTGGTTTGGGGGGGTTGCAGCCAAGAAAGTAAGGATTTATCAAGGAGCTGGCACTATGCCCGTAGTCACAGGCAGCTTTGTTCAAAGACCTGGCTGTCTGATGGCTTCCAGGGGATGGATTACAGAGGGAAAAATCATTAGTCATGGTGACTAATGGAGTTAGGGCCGTGGTCTCTCCTGATTGGTTGGTTCGAGGATAAGGGTAATTTATCTTTGCATCTGGTCCTGATGTCAGCCATGGAGTTGTTCTGTCCAATTTCACAAGGATTTGTTCTGTGGTTCATTCCACTTTCCTGGGTCCAGAGCGAAAACCCAACTGAGGCCAAGATATTATGTTTAGTTTGATTGAAAATTCTGTCTCAATAGTCACTAAACCCGGGACCTTGTTCTTAAGACTACTGGATGCTGACCAGAACCTCACTGCCCTGAGTGCTTAGTGATCAAGTAAGGGAGAGGGAGGTGAGTGAGTCAGGGCACTAGGTGAGGCCAGTTTGAATCAAAGAAAAAAATCAAAATAAGCCCGGCCAGTGTGGCTCAGTGGCTGAGTGTCGACCCGTGCACCAAGAGGTCACTGGTTTGATTCCCAGTCAGGGCACATGCCCAAGTTGTGGGCCCGATCCCTGGTTGGGGCATGCAGGAGGCAGCCAGTCGATGTTCTCTCTCATCAGTGTTTCTATCTCTCTCTCCCTCTCCCTTCCTCTCTCTCTAAAAATCAATCAATAAAAAAAAATTTTTTTTTAAATCAAAATAAAAGGCCAGAATAAAGAAAATAAAGTTACTGCGTGGGTTACTATTCTGGATATGTTAATTCACTAATCCCTTCCAACAACCCTTTGATGTAGCTACCAGTATTATCCCATTTTACAGATGAGGAATGAGTCATGCAACTGATGAGTTCCAGAGCTGGGGTTTGGAGAAGCGGCCCAGAACCTTTGTGCTGCCCATAAACTGGGCAGTCAACCTGGAGCTGGTCAAAGAGTGACTCAGAGACCCTTGGTTTAGCTACCGCTCTAGTAGTTCAGTCTCTTATATGAGGGAGATCAGTCGACAGATGCATTGCAAACAAGGCCAAAACAGGATTTATAAAGAGAAGAGAGGGAGGTAAGGAAGTGAGTAGGCTGGAAGGGTGAGCTTGCTGGGGAGGCTGCGGGAGGGTGGGTGAGGCTTCTCCCTGTACTGCTGGCTTCTGTCCTGCCCTGGCCCCCGGCTGCTGCCGTTAAGTTGTGGTGCGAGAGACCACCAGAGCCAAATCAAAGCCAAATAGAGAGCAAAGCCAGCCAGCGACTGATCCCGAGTTCTCGGAGACCAGCCTCGATATGCTTTATTACATGCCTTTTATACCTTACAGAAAATAGGATCTTCTTGATATAATGCCCAGGGCTACAACAATGCTGTATAGAATTAGTTTGCTTTGTGGATAACAGGAGCACCCAGGCCCACCCAGGAACACCCGGGCCCACCCAGGAACACCCAGTCTGTTATCTCAGGTATTTCAAGGTACATTGGGTCACACTGAGCCCCGAGCTGCACAAACACAATGCAAGCCTGATTCCTTGAGATTGTGGGGGAGGTCGAGTCTCTGACTCAAGACCTCCAGGCTCCGTGGACCCTGTCAGACATGTAGTGGGCTCCCAACAATTTCTTGGTTCAGGGAGCTATAAACAAGTCAGCACAATAATTTACCAATCATCAATTACGGGGGTATAAACATGTCAGCACAAAGTCTGGATCGCACCACCTCCCTCATCAGAATTCCTCCAGCTCCTCCGGTCACACTAACAGAATGCTGTCCAGTCCACCCCTCTCAATGGGGCAGTCAGATGTTCCTGGACCTCCTCGTCCTCCTGGGGTAAACCTTGAGTGGGGCAGAAGTGAGAAGGGGCGAGAGGAGGAGGAGAAGAAGGCAGGAAGGATGGGCCTGCTGGACAAGGGCTGATGTCCTGCAGGCATCGGTCAGTCCTCTCCACCTGGACCTGTTTCCTCCAAGGCCTCTGCAGAGTCCCAGACAACCCAGCAGATGGCCCCGGTAGCTGGGCCCTCCCTCCAGCTGGGCTCAGCCTGGGGCTAGAAAGCTACGCTGTGCTCACGGAGGAAGCTTCAGTGGCTGGGCCCGGCCAGTGCTCCTGGGGGGACGTCAGGGAGATACCTTCAAACCCCGAAGTCTCGGCACAGAGACCCCTCAATACCTGCCCCTCCTCCTTGTCCTAATTTTGCCTCACCTAATTTTGCACCCAAACTCTCCCCCAAAACTTTGCTCTCCAAGGGCCCCTCAGATGCTCAGGCCAGCAGCCCCTTCTCAGTCGTCATCTTTCCCCTGCCCTGCCCCCATACACGCTACATTTACCTGCTTTTGAAGGTCAAAGCCAAGCCCCTCCTCTTCCGGGAAGCATTCCCTAAGCCATCTTGACCTCCTCCCAGGAGACCTTTTCCAGATAGCTTGACCTGTAAAGTGTGTGTGGGTGTGCTGTGTGTGGTATTTGTGTGGGTGTGGTGTAGTGTGGTGGGCACCAACCAGTATCACTTCCCAAGGACAGGAATGTGCTTGAAGGCCATGACTCTTCAGGCCTCCTTGGGGAGCCCGGCACAGAGCTGGGCACAGAGTGAGCCCCCAAGGAATCCTCACCCTACTGCTCACCGCCCACCTTTCTCTTTCCCAGCCCTGGGCTGTTGCAAGTAATGTAAGTCACACCTAACATTTCCCGAGACTCCCTGTGCACCAGCACTGTTCTGAGTGCTTGGCGCGTTCTGACTCCTGTAGTCCCCCCCACAACCTTGTGGGATCGGTGTGAGGTTTCTCTTCTGACACCACTTCTGATACTAGATGGTTTTCCAACACCAACAGCAACCAGTTCTCCAACACCAGCTGGTTGTCCAACAGTGCAGTTCTGTCTAATTCTCACACACACTCCTGCAGTCAGCCCAGACTCCGCAGGTTAAGGGCTCAGCCTCACAGGACAGTCCCGCATCAGATGCCAGTCACAAGTCCCAGGGGCCGGTGTACTTCTGACCAGCTATAAATTGGGGTGTCCATACCCACTCCTTAGGTTTGATAATTTGCTAGAATGACTCACAGAATTCAGGAAAACACTTTGTTTACATTTATAGGTTTATTATAAAGGATACAATTCTGAAGTAACCATATGGAAAAGATGCCCAGAGCAAAGTAAGGGAGCAATTCAAGAAGCTTCATACCCTTTCTGGGCGTGCCCCCTCCCCAGCGTTTCCACGTTTTTGTGTTCCCCAGCCCAGAAGCTCTCTGGGTCTCACTGTCTAAGAGTTTCTATAACCCAATCTCCAGCCCTCTCCCCTCCCTGGAGATCAGAGGTGGGGCTGAAAGTTCAACCCTCTAATTACATGTTTGGTTTTTCTGGAACCAGCTCTATCTTGAAACTGTCTGGGGGCCCACTCTGAGTCACCTCCCTAGCATAAACTCAGGTATGCTCAGAGGGGCTTGCTATGACGAAGGAAAGACACTCCTGTCACTCAGGAAATCCCAAGGGTTTGAGGAGCTCTGTGCTAAGAACCAGGGACAAAAAGCAAATGTATTTTTTATGATACCAGCATGGGTCTTTATGATTTCTGCTTTAAAGAGAAGGAAACTGAGGCACAACAAAATTAAAAAAACATGCTCAAAAATTAAGGTAGGCACATTTATTAGCTCATCTACGTTTTAAAAAAAGAACTTAAGGGTGATAATCCCACTTCAAAGAACTGAGCCTCGGAGAGGTTAATTAACTTACCCAAGGTTGTATAGCTAGAATTCTGTGGAATTCTCAGTATTCCCATACTTTTGTTCAAAAATATTATTGCATATGTAGCAGATACTGTTCTAGTCACTGGGGATGTAGCAGAGAACAAAACAGACCAGGGACCCGCCTGAAAGAGACAAACAGCATTTAAATGTGACGAGTACTGTTAAATAACAAAAATTAAACTGAGTAAGCTGTAAAGATCTTATTGGCTTTATTGAATGAGTCGTGAATTGGGCAGCATCCCATCTGGCACGTAGAAGGAGCTCAGGAGCTGTGCGAAATGGAAGCTTTCTCCAGGCAGAAGGGAAAGGGAGTGAGTTGTCACAGGCTTAGGTAACCTACCTACGGGGGACTGGAGGGGGCTAGCAAGTGTATTATCCCATTAGTGCTGACCAGGAAGTTCCAGATTGACTAAGGTTATATTCCTGGAAGAGAATGACATTGCAGTTAGGTTAGGTGTTGAGTTTCAGTTTGGTGATGTGGGCTTAGCACAAGTGACTCCATTTTGGGCCTATTGTCTCTCTCTTTTTGTTTTATCTCACCCAAGGACATTTTTCCATTTTTTGTTCAGATAGAGTGGGAGGGAGAGAGAGGAAGAGAGAGAGAGAGAGAGAGAAACATCGACGTGAAAGGGACACATCGAGTGGCTGCCACCCGCACGACCAACCGGGGCCAGGGACAAATTGCAGCCGAGATACATGCCCCTAGCAGGAACTGAACCCGGGTCTCTCTGGATTGCAGGCCGATGCTCTAACTGCTGAACCAAACTGGCCAGGGCTCTTTTTTAATAGTACTATGAGGAAGATAAAACATGACACAATAGAGACTAGAAGGAAATCTTTTATTGAGGTAGTCAGAAAAAGCCTCTTTGAGGAAATGACATTGAGCTGAGATGTGAATGATAGGGACGAGATGGCTAGATGAGGAGCCAGAAGAAGAGAAGTCAAGAGACAGGGTAGCTGAAGACCTGGGGTGGGAACTGACATGGAATGTTCTAGAAGTGTCAGAAGACCAATGTGGCTAGAGGTGGAGAGTAATAGAGTAGGCAGGTAGAACAGATATATTGTGCTTAGAGGTGGTAAGGTGTTGAACGAAGAGGGGCATGAGATGATCAGCATTTTACAGAGGTCACTCTGGCTGCCCTCTGGAGAATGGGAACAAGAGTGGACCAGCTAGGAGCTACTAGATGTTGTCTTGAACAGAGCGGTGGTAGAGGGGAGAAGTGAACTGCTCTCAGATGTGCTCTCATTTGGAGATAGGGCCTGCTAGGACTTGCTCGTGGATTACATGCACAGGACAAGGGAAAGGGAGGTGATTTTGGCTTGAAACACTGAATGAATGATGAGAAATGGTCAGTGATGCTACTTAACAAGTTGAGAAAGTTGGGAAGGAACAGGATAGTGGGAGCAGAATCTAGTTCTGTCTTGGATCAGTTAAGTTTGAGATCCAAGTGGAGTCGCCTGGAAGGTATATCAGACGTACCTTCCAGACATCTCTGGGGGCTGGTTCTTCTCTGACTTTTCTGACGATCTTGGTCAGGGCTCTTTGAGAGAAAGGATAAGGAATTTCTTCAAGTGTGCTGAGAATATGGATGGATTCCTAAGGGATAAAAAAGGAGGCACAGCCATGTGGAAATCCACGAACTGGAACCATGGTGTAGCCAGGCCTGGTAGAGACTGGAATCCAAACATCGTTGTGGACTCGGCTTCAGCTCCAGGTGCCCACAGACCTCCTCTCTCATGCTCCACTCATGGCCCAGCTGCTCTGCAGCCTGCTTTTCTCTGTGTCTGTCCACTTCTCTTCTTTTCCTGCTGCCAACCAGAATCTTGACCCTCTTCCCTGGATACCAGGAGGGCCCAGGAGTGGTCCTAATTCAAACAGAGAAAGCAGAGGGCTTTGTCAAGGCCCATTCTGAATTTCTAGTCTCTTCCTTAACTTCTGTGTGCCCAACTGAATTGAGTTGTTTGAACATTTAAATGAGAAGCCCATGTAGAGGGCAGGTGAACGGGACAGTGAAGCCCTTTCTTCCCCTCCCCACCACCCACAGAGGTCTGCAGGATGAAGGGTCCTTCTGATGTGGGAACAATGAACAAAACAGAGCATGGCTGATTTCCACCCTTGGCCGTGCCCAGAACCTGACGTTGTACAGTGAAGGAAGGTCCTAGAGAGCAGGAGGTGGCCCAGGAGGGAGCTCCCCCTTGGAACTATCAGAAGAACTCTCCACCCACCCCATCCCCTCCAGGGTACATGCACTGAAAGCACCTCTCCTGTCAGAGAATAGGGAGGGTCCCACGTAGTCCAGTTCCCCTTATTTTTATAAACCCCCAATGCACTCTATCACCATGCTTTGTTTCAAGGAGAATGTTTGGTGTTTGATTAAAGCAGTGTTTCTCAAGGGATGGTCTGCAGACCACCTATATGTAGAACCCCTTGGGTTCTCATTAAAATACAGATTCCTGGCTCAGATTCCACACTCAGCCCACAGAGTTCAAGTCAGAATTCCCAGGGAAGACCTGACAACCTTATATATTGTTCAGCTGATGTGGTCACCACACTGCCACTGTCGGTCATGCACGTTTGTTTTCATTTGTTGTTGAGCATCTGTCTCCCCTCTGCTCTATCCAGTCCACACAGCAGGATTTGCTCTGCTTTGCTCACTGCCTGTTCCCAGCCTAGAACAGCGCCAGCACACAGTAGGCGCTCAACACATATCTGTTTGATGAATGAATGTGTGAGTGAATGAATGAAGCAATCAGTCTCAAGTAGATCCCACAATTCTCTGGTCATTTTTGGTTCTGGAAACTCAATCCAATCCAGTTTAAAACACCAAGCACATCTGTTTCAAATTGCCTCTGCTCCCCCGGCCCCCTCAGAACAGATCTGGCTCAAAGCCGGAGGAAACTGCAGGGGAAGGACCCTGCTTCTTTAACACCCCCGCTGTAGCCTCTGGAAAGGAGTCCTATCTGAGCCACCTGCTCCCCTCCCCCCTCAGCTACCTCCCCAGGGTCAGAGGGCAGGGAGGGTGGTGGTAGGGAGGCAGAGATCTTTTTAACTAACTGGGCATCTTCCAGTGTGAGGAGCTTCACAGGGCAGAGGCCTTGCTGGAGGGGTGGTTGCCCGTAGGTGGGGGTGCTCAGCATTGCCCCAGGCAGCCTTAGCTCTGCCCTCACCCTCCTGCAGGCAACCCTCTGCCCCTCCCTCCTCCTCCTCACTTCTCAGCTCCTTCATCCAGAGCCTCCCTGACATCCTGAGAAAGCTGGAGGATCCCCATCTTTTTCTTTCAAGACCATCATTCCATGGTCCCTACTCATTCTGCTGGCACACATGGCCCTACCAGCTGCCAGCCTCCTGAAGTCTCCAGGCCAGAAGCAGGGCCAGCCTCTGCTCCCGAGACTCAAGTCTGGGTGCCACAGTGGTGGCCCCCGTGACATGGGCCTGCAGATGCTGTGGCTTGACAAGTTTTCCAGCTGGGGAGCAAATGCCAGCCTCTCCGCTCAGGCTTTCAGTCCGTGTCTACATGTGACTTTTTCAGGGTCCCCTGACTTGCTCCGAGGGTGTTCCCCCTCTCCACAGAGACGGAAGGAAGTCCCCTGTCACCATCAGGGGTCCCCTAGGGCTGACCACTGAGCCTCCCTCCCAGCCTTTCTTTGTTCCTATGACAAGGGCTGTGGTAGAGGGCTAGCTCTCCTCCTCTCACAGGCCTTAAAAAAGGGCCTCTCTCTGCCCTTCTGTTAGCGGCTGCATTTAAGATGTGGGATACATGATACCTCTTTGTCCCTAGGTTTGAGTGTGTCCCCCTCAACATCATGCCACATCCTCCCACACTTGGTATCATGTTGAGAAGCCCAGCCTTTACAGTTCGTGGGGTGGGAGGGGGCTGATAGGTGCAAACAGGGGATGGTCAGATTGGGCTAGAGAGCGCACTAGAGGCAGCGTCAGAGCCCAGACCCGAGAGGTGGGATCGTCCTCGCACTGGGCAACTGGCCCCTGCCCTAGGCCCCATGCCTTAGAGAGTCCCACTTTGGCCCTCTGGCCATGCCCCTCCCTGGGGTGAGGATTCTGCAAGGCCAAGGGGTCCTGCCCACCCCCAGGAGCCCGTGCCCACCTTCTAGACCACACCCAGGTGGCCAAGATTCCAGAATTCCTGCCAAATGGCCCAAGCCCACTTCTGGCACCTGCCTGGGCCTCTCCCCACATCGGTCTTCCCCAGGGCAGACCATGCAGCCTAGGCCCACCAAGTGGCCAATGGGGGCTGTCCACAGAGTGGGAACAGGCTGGGGTGCCCACACATGGCAGGTCGGAGCCAGGGCAGGCCACAGCCAAAGCCTCCCGGTTTCCGCCTGCTCCCAGCCCTGCAAATGTTAAGGTTCGGCTATGAGGCCAGAGATCCTTAAACAGTGGTTCTCTCACCTTGGGATCACCTGGTGAGCTTTAAAGCTCCTGGCGGCAGGGTCCCAGCCACTCCCATTGGAGGGGATTGGTCGGAGGTGAGGAGGAGGGAGTCAGGCTCCCCAGGGGGCTCTCACTGTGGACCGAGTTGAGAGGCACCGCTGGAGAGGTGCTGCCACAGTCCAGGGGAGGGGGACAGGGGAAGAGAGGAGAGCCTGCCACGGGCCTGCGCTGGGGAATGGGGGGGGGGGGGAGAATGGGGAGGGGACCTTGGGAGCTCTTCTGAGGTTTCTGCTTGGGCAGATGGAGGGGCCCCTCCTGGAAGAGGGAAGGTGGGGAGAGGGCCCTGTGTGAGGAAGTGGATCCGAGCGGGGTCGGTACTGTGCATTTTAACAGGCAGCTGAATAAGGCCTGGAGCTCCAGTAGGGGAATCGCTAGCACATTCATGGTGGCTGAGACCATGAACTTGGCTAAGAGGGGAAGATACGCTGAGCCAAGAAGGGAACTTCATTTGTGCCCTCCAAACTCCACCCTCCGGCTGCCAATCCATTGCTCCATCCTAGGCCAGAGTCGGCTTAGCAGTGGAGAGGGTTCCATAATTTGGGGGGCCAGGGTCCTTATCAGTTCACCCAGAGCAGCTGGCTGGGGGAAGATCCTAATGACAATCTGAATGCTCTTCTTTCCCCTCACTCCACCCTTGCTCCCCCACTCCCCATACCCCTGCACCCCATGCTCCTCCCCTCCTCTTCTCCTCCCACCTGCCCGCTTTGCCTGCCTGTCCCCTCCCCCTTCCTGACACCCTTGCCCCCTCTACCCCAAGGTGAAGGTCTGGTTCCAGAACCGCCGCACCAAACAGAAGAAAGACCAGAGCAGAGACCTGGAGAAGCGGGCGTCCTCCTCGGCGTCCGAAGCCTTCGCTACCTCCAACATCCTGCGGCTGCTGGAGCAGGGCCGGCTGCTCTCCGTGCCCAGGGCCCCCAGCCTCCTGGCCCTGGCACCCGGCCTGTCGGGCCTGCCTGCCTGCCCCAGGGGCACTGCCGTGGGTGACCCCAGGAACTCCTCCGCGCGCCTCCACCCGCTGGCCTCGGCCTCCGCGTCCCCGCCGCGGCCCCTGCCTCCAGCGCTCTGCTTCCCCGCCGCCCCGCTCCTGGACCTGCCTGCCGGCTATGAACTGGGCTCCTCGGCCTTCGAGCCCTACAGACCGCCCTACGGCCGGCTGGAGCGGAGAGCAGGCAGCCCGGGCGGCGCCAAGAAAGCTAACGCTTAAGCGTCCACCCCTGTGTGACACTGTCCCCAAGCACAGCACCACCCCCGCCGCCCAGGCCCAGTGGAGTGGGCAGCCACGTGCCCTGCCCCAGCGGCCCCCCAGCCCAGAGACTCGACCAGGCCCAGACGGCCGTGGTCACGCAGCTTGTGTGTGTGTGTGTGAGGTGTGCATGTGTGTGCCTCCCACTGAAATAAAAGGAAAACAATGACGAAGGGAGAGTCCCCACAGCACCACCCCTGCCCCCCCCATCCCTCTCCTAGCTGGGAAGGAAATTGGCCAAGGTCAGGGGGATCTCTCTGGGAGGAGGCAGAAACTGGGGCAATGTTCACAGTCCTGGGGGATCATCTGCCTGGCTCCCACTCCCCATCAGAGCTCCCACCTGGGCATTCCCAGGCCCGTGGTAGCAACGTTAGTGCTTTGGTGAGTTAAGCATTGCCCATTGCAACCTCCCCTTTCAAACATAAAAATACTCGAGGGGGGAGATGGTAAGTCCTTCAAGAAGGTGGGCCCAGACAGCCTGAGAGAAGGCATCAAAGGCAAACCCGGATGAGCCCCCACCTGCTTTAGAAGGCCCACCACCACACACACTGCAATAGGAAGCACTTAACACTTGTTCTGCTCAAATAAGAAACTTTTACTTAACTTTTTATTTTGCAATACTTGTAGATTTATAGGAAGTTGCAAAGATAGTCCAGAAAATGCCTTGTACCCTTCACTCAGTTGCCCTCAATGGTCTCAGCTTCCGTGGCTGTGGTGTAACCTCAAAGCCAGGACGTTGACGTTGGTACCGTGTGTTCAGGTCCATGTCATCTCACCACTGAGATTCATGGACCACCACTGCAATCAAGAATCAGAACTGTCCATCACCACGGGCTCTCCCCGTGCTAGCCCCTCATAGTCCGCCCACCCCTGCCGCAGCCCCAGAGAGCCCTTTGGGAGGATGGCAGTTGTGAGAAAGGGACCAGACCTGAGATGAGCCCTTAGGCCGGAGGATGTGGGGTGAGATTTGGACTCTGTGGGGAGAAACAGTCTGCTCCAGTCTGTTCTGGGAAACACATATTTCAAATTGTCTGCCCTGAGTCACCCAAAATGGGGTGCTAGGAGGGAAATCCTGAGTCTGGAATGAGACATATGGGTGACTGGGGCAGAGCTTGGGTTGGGCAGGTCCATCTGCCACCCAGTGTCCACCCTCCCTTGCCCAGCAGACCTGTGTCACACTCCACCGGCCCAGGGGAAGCACAGCTCCTTTAGCCACCCAGCAGGAAAAGTGTTCCTCCATTTGTACTTGCTGCCCTGGGCTAAAAATGTCAGGGGAGGTCGGCTGCAGGGGGCCCTGGAGGCGAACTATCAGAAGCTGAGGCAGGGATGTATGATCAGATGCAGGGAGGCTGGCCCTGGTTCTCCGGGAGCTGTCAATGCTATGAGACAGAACGGCTTCAGGAACCCAAGTCTGATGGAGGAGACACAGGCTCAGCTCCGGGGGCTCACAGACCGGTGACTGCGGCAAAAGAGAACTCTCCAAAAGGATGTGGGGGCTTTCCCGCCTATCTTCTAACTTCTTCTAGCTGGGCTAACAACCAAATTAACAGAGATGAACAGGAGAAAATGAAATTTTAAGACATGCACACTGGAATTCATATAAGCCTAAATATTCCAGACAGTGGGCAAAATTGGGTATATATGTCATTTTGGACAAAGGGGAGATGGGGTCTTAGATTTTAAAAGTAGAAGTGGGTGACTTGCTGGTATTTGGGGAAGAGCAGAACACACATGGCAGGTAACTGTTTGCTAGGCAACCCGGAAACCAGGGGACAGGAGGGGGTTAGGGCAAATCTGATCAACAGGCACTGCTTGGAGTCTTGCGGTCTAATGCTAAGATTCCCTTCCTGAAGCAGGTTTTCCCAGCTGATCTCTTGGGCACGAAAGGGGAAAGGGTCAAAGGTTATTTCTGAGTCTTTTGTTTCTTAATAACCAGCTTAAATTAATAACCCAAAAGGCAGCTTTATGGTGGCAGAATTTTGGTTCCCTTCAAGGGCATGACATAGGAAAGAGACCAGATGTGTGGTGAGTCCAGTATGCTGGAGGATCCAGGGAAGGCTTCCTGTAGGAGGTGGCACTGAAGCTGACCCAAGAATGATCCTCCATAGGTGTTCAAAAAAAAGATGACAATGAAATTGTGCAGGGGAAGAAGTGCCCCGGTATGGTCAGGGAAAGGGTGCAGGGTGAGGGCAGGTTGTGGGTGGGGACAGTGAAGAGAAGATCTGAGGTCAGGGTGGGGGAGACCAGGAAGAGATATGGCGAGGAGCATGGGGCTGAGAGAGCACCTGAAGCTCCAGGGGGAGGAAATAAGTTCACCCTGGCTGCAGGTTGGGGTAGAGGAACAGAGGTGAGAGAAGCCAGCCGGGCTCCTCTGCCCCTCCCCTCCCCCATCCTCCTGCTTCAGGTGGCGAGGGCACCTCCCAGATCTAGAATTGCTCCAGGAAACCAAGTTTCCCTGTTTACAGTGGACTAGAGGGAGAGAGGGGAGAGGGGAGGGGAGCTGCAGGGGCAGGCTGGTCAGCTCGCTCCAGCTCCAGCTGGACCTGGAGTGTTGGACCCGCGTCAGCAGGCTCAGCGCTCTGCTCCCAGCCAGACACCTCAGCATGGCCATGGAGGTGGACAGTAGGCCCGGGGGGCTCCCCAGCAGTGGTTGCGACATGGGCGCAGCTTGCGAGCACGTGCAGGCGGTCACCCGGAACTACATTACCCATCCCCGTGTCAGTGAGTATGACCCCCACGGGATGAGGTTGGGGTGGGCTGCTGGGTCCTCAGGCACTGCTTTGTGGCATCAGGGAAAGAGGAGGACCAGAGAGCTGGGGTGACCTTAAGGGGGTTAGGTCCAGTGGAGTGATGCCATAGGCTGCCTGGACAAGGGGCCACCTCTGCAGATGGAGAGATGGGGGCCCCCCCACCCAGGTTACTCCAGAGGAGAGGGCAGGGGAGCAGTTGCAGGAACGTCCCTGTCATCACTCCGATCCTGCACGGAGACCCACAGTCCAGGGAGAGCTCCCAGCTGCCCCGAGAGTGTGTGTCTGGGTGCATGTGTGCATGTGTATGCCGATGTGTGTGTTTGGGGTGTGTGAACACTCAGCGTGAGGACATGTATGCTCACGTGTTCCTGGGCATGTGCAGCAATGCAGTGTGTGTGCATCCTCCGGATGGGGAGTACGTGACACTGTTGTCACATCCATGGCGTGTGCCGTGTGCGTGGTCTGGGGAGCATGTCTGTGTGTGTAACCGGGGAAGGCATGTGCCTGGGTGTGCTGTTCCCATCCTCACTTGGGTGAGGATATGTGTGAATGTGTGTGACAGCTTGAGTGTGTGCGTGATCAGAGTGAGGAAATGTGGGTATATATGTCTTTTTGGACAAAGGAGAACAGGGAGCAACTGTGTGTGCCACTTGTACACCCAGGGTGAGGGTGTGTGTGAGTGCATGTATGCTCAAGCATGCATGCTTGGGGAGAACACGGTGAGTGTGCGGTAGGTGGTGTCACATGTCTCTGTGTGTGCAGGGGGGGTGAGCTCCTGGCATCCAGGTGTACGGGTGTGTGCTGGAGGGCACCTTTGCAGGCTTCAGAGTGTGTGGCCCTGGAGTGGCCCGAGTGCCTGTCCTGCAGGGCTGGGCCGAGTCCAGACATCTAGGGCAGAAAACCCGGTAAGGGCCTGAGGACCAGAGGGAGCCTCTGTCCCTGTCCTCTCTCCTAGTCCAAGGTCACTCTCCCTGGCCAGGGCGGGGAGTTCCCAGACCGCCCAGCCCACTGGAGTAAACCGGCCTGGCCGGCACTAGCTAAGCAGAGCCAGAGGCTGCTGACGGGGTGCGCATGGGGGGAAGCTAGCCCGGCACAGCCACCTGCCCTCCCTCTCCTGTTACACAGGCCAATGGAGGGAGGAAGAGTGACTGAGAGGGCAGCTGAGACTGAGCCTGCGCTTGGGAGTGGAGCCCCAAGGCCCCAAGAGGTGCATGTGCGGGTGGGGGAAGGCACCTCCTTCCTTCTTAGCCCCACGGGCACAGAGGGTGGAGTGGATTCCAGAGCAACAGGAGTGGTGTCAGGTTGATCAAGGTGGCACCGCAGGCCCTGCCAGCCCTGCCCTGTGGGGGTGCAGGGAGGATGGAGGCCCAGATCCGCCCCTGGGGCAGAGAAGGGGTCCCCAAGGCCCAGAAATATGCAGTGACTGAGCCCCCCTTGGGTCCAGAGCCCAGGCCCAGAGACCTGAGACGAGTTGGCTGACTCTTGTCCAGTCCCCGCGATGGCCCACCCTGTAAGTTTCTCCTCACCATCCCTCTTCCCTGCGGGAGCAGGAGAGCTGCCAGGGTCCTGAGTGGGCTGTGGGGTCTGGAGTCTGGACCTCCATGCTTTGCTTTCCTTCTCCCTGGAATGTACCTCCCAGGAACCCTGCAAACTACACCCTCCATCCCCAACCAGTTCCCTGCCAACCAGTCCCTTATTTATAGTCAACAAGCCCTGGGTCAAGTTTGACCCAGGCTGGGACCCAGGGGTGGCAGCAGGTCCCCCCCACCCCGGGTTCACAAGCGTGTTGCTCCATGTGGCCCCCACCCGGACAAATGTGTTCACACACAGCTGACCCAGAGGCAAGGGTTAGTGCGGGGGGGGGGGGGGGGGGCCTTCAGGCTCCACAGTTGTGTTAAAGATGTCACTGCAATGACAAAGGCCACCACCTGCACTTTGGCAGCACACCAGTGTCCCCAGTGTCCGCACAGGACACCCAGGGGCCAGCCCCAGCCTAGCGTTGACACCCACCCACCCCCAGGGCCGGCAGGATTCCCCACGTGCTCTCCTACAGCTTCCAATTCCCTCCTTTCCTCCTCTGGTGCCTGAGGGCTTTTCTCCCTGGGGGCATGGACCTGTGCCAAACCCAGAGCTGCTGCCCTCCTAGGCTGGGCAGGACCCTGGTGTCCCTCTCTGCCCTCCTCCACCCCCTGTCTGGCCTTCTGGGGGGGGGCAGTCTCTAAGCACCTCCAGGCAGGAGAATTTTTCTGTAGAGACTGAAAGAGCCTAGGAGGAGGGCAGCTGGCTCCCAGCCCCAGGGCTCACTGGGCCAATGGGTGGGATGAGTCCAGGAGGCTTCCGGGAGGAGGAGGTGGCCTGAGGCACTGCAGATGGAGGGAGAGGGCCAGAAAGGAGGGTGTGGGGTGAAGTCAGGACGGGGAGTGAACCCCAGCAATGCCCACTCCAGGGAAGAGGGGACTCCTTTGCCACCCTCAGAGCCAGAGGTGTTCCCCCAGGGGAGGAGGGGCATGGAGCTTTACCTGGTCCTGTGAGGCAGAAGTTGCTAGGCTGATAGGGTGAGGGTGGGGGCCACAGCGTGAGCAAAAGTGATGATGGCCAGGCTGGCAGCCTGGCTGGAGGGATGGAGCCAGGGGTTGAGTGCCACACCACTGGCTGCCTCAGTTTCCTTAACTGTAAGGCCAGGGAGGTTAGACCCAGAGAGTTCCACCCGCAGGATCTTGGGCTGATTGATTGATTTTAAGAACCCTCAGCCTCCAGCCCCTGCCCCGCCCCTTCCCTAATCCCTCCAGCGGGATCAGGCAGGAGGTGAGGGACCTGCTGCCCCGGGCTTGCCCCCACCCTGGCCTCACGCATGGGCGCCTGCCTCAGCCCTCTCCCAGGACGCTGCAGGTGTGTGGCGGGGCCGCCCTAATTAGTGGGCTGCCAGAGCCCCCCGCTGAGCCTTTGACAGGGAAGGCGGTGGGGAGACAGGGTCAGGGAGGGGCTCCAGCAGCCTGCAGCCCACAGTGCAACCCGAAGTGTCAGCTCGGACAATGGAGAGGGGGCGGGCGGAGCAGCTGGAGGGAGAGTCTGCAAAGTCTCAGGAAGGCCTGTTGAGGAAGTGCCCCTCAAAGGCCTTCTGGTTCAGCACCCTGACTTAGCACTACCCCAGCCCTCCCCTCTCCAGGATCAAGGGTGTGTCCCAGGGCTGGAGTAGTGGCCCTTTCCTCGGGTGCCACAGGATACTGTCCTGATCTGTGGTGTGCCCCTGGAGAAATCAGCTGACTCTCTGGGCCTCAGTTTGCCACTCTATGCAATGGACACAATGGGTAGAGTTGGGGGTGGGTACAAACAAAAGGCCTGGCTGCCAGTCAAGGACATCATCATTGCTCAGCCACCACCTTGGCTGTGTCCAAACCAGACGGCCTCTCAGGAAAGACATAGACTAGTCTGACGGGGGGACACCCTCGTTTGAGGGAGAGAGAGTCATCTTGTCAAGGAACAGACCAGCTGGAGAACAGGATACGCCCCAGGGTGCCAGCCTGGAGCACTGTGGGACTTCAGAGGGGAGGGCCCAGTGGGCTGCAGTCAAGGGCAAAGCCTTACAGGGTGTGAATGGCCCGATGCTGAAGAGAAACAGCCACATAACGGGTGATCTGCGGCGAAGGGCCGGCTATGGAGCCATGTTCCTCCAGCAGCGACCTGTGAGGCCCGCCTGGAGCCAGGCGCTGTGTCTGCAGCAGCCTGGGAGGCCGCTCACAGACCAGGCTGCTGCAGTGAGACAGGTGAGGGACTTAGAGACCTCATGCGGGTCACCCTTGTGGCCTGGGCTGGAGGCACAGAGCTGAGAAGCTGGCAGCCCCTCGGCTCCCCCAGACCAGCCCCTGCTCCTTGGGGACTGGGGTGGGGGCAGCAGATTCCATCCCCTCTTTGGCCGCTACCCCACCACTTCCCGGCTCCTCGGATGCTCCACCCCCAAGGCAGAGTTGTTGGATGTCAGGGTTAATGAGGATTTCACGTGACAGTGACAGAGGCTGTGAAGTGGGGGGAGCCGGCTGTGAACACGGGGGAAGCTGAAAGGCTTGTCTTCCTGGCAGAACTGGAAAGGGTCCCCTGGGGTCTTCTGGACCTGGGGCCTTTCCCCCTCCCTGACCCCCACCTCCCTGTGAGGCCCACCCACCCCGGTGCTTTTTCTGGTATTCTCACCACCCATTCCCCTCCCTGCTTCTCCATGCTCCTTCTGCTGGGCTCTCCGGTCCACTCGGCTCCACACAGCTCCAGCGATCCAGAGACTTTTATCAGAATGCCAGGCGGGCCAGAGGGGGGCTGTGGCTGCCTGGCACATTTCCTTCTTGGTGGGGAGGGCGATGCCGCAGCCTCTGCTCTGCCCCCTCGTTGGGGTCTTCCTATGCCCTGCCCCTTAGCTCTGTGCATCCTTTCTCATCCCTTCCACCCTCTGTCTTCACAGCAGTGGCAGGAGCCAGGGCAGCAAGCCCGGAGACTGTGACAGGACCCTCGACTGGTGTGGGGCTGAGAAAGTGGTGGGTGGAAGCACACACGGGTTCTGATGTGGAAAACGTGGGGAAGAGCTAGCTGGTGGGTCCAGGTAACACCTTCCATAATTCATCCAGTGAATATTTACTGGGTGCCCACCATACACCCCCATCCCTCTACGGCGTGGGACTCGGCCGTGACCACTGCAGGCATCCCAGCTCTCACGTCTCATGGGGCTATGTCCTCCTGCACCCCAGACGTGAGCCTGTGCGAGCCAGCCACAGCCCTTCTTTCTGTTCCCCAAAGACACAGAGTTCTTTCTCGCCTCTGGACCTCCTCACCTCTGCCAGATGTGCCCTTTGCTGGCTCTCTGGGGGCTGGCCGGTGACCACCTGCTGGGAGCCTCAGTTCAAATGGCCCTTCCTGCACCCACTCTCTCCACCCGTGCCCACCCACCCACTCTGCTCCTCCCCTTCGCAGCACCTACTCAGTCTGTGATTACATTGTCTTACCTCCATCTCCTCTTTTTTATTGGAGGCTCCCTGTTTTATTTGCCACCTGCGTTTGCCTGCGTTTACCTACAGGGCATCTGATAGAGATGCTTGAAGGAAGGAAGGAAAGCAGATCACCCGGGGCAGGAGAGTGAGAAGACCAGAGCCAGGTCCCAGCCTTGAGGCCCTCCAACACCCAAAGGTCCTCCAAATAGGTTGAGGGGCAGCCTGAGAGGAGGGGTCTTGGAGGGACAGGCCTCCCAAGAGCTGCAGGGGGACCGTGCATCCAGGGTCTGGTCCCTTCAGATTTAGCAATCCACAAGCCAGAGGTGGCCTAGAGAGCAGCCAGATTGGAGAGGGCAAGGGGCGGGTGAAGGGGAAAGGAGGAGAGCAAGGGGTCCTGGTTGGGAGAAGCGGGCTGTGGAGGCAGCAGCTGGAGAGGACGGGGGCCGAGGGAGTGATTTCTAAGATGGGAGATGCCAGAGCTCGCTGCATGGAGAGACCACAGAGGGGGAGGTGCTGGCCCTGTACTCCAGGGAGTGGTCATCTCTAGGTCTGGCCTAGATGGAAGGTGGACACTCCATGGGAAAAGAGGATGGCTCAGTGGATGGGTAGTTTGAGGTCAGGAAAGTGAGGGAGTCCCCTGCTCCGAGCCCAAGCCCAAGAAGGACTGGTGCCCTCTTCCTGTTCTGAAGTTTTCCTAATAGTCTTTAAGCTCAGAAAAGCCTTTCAATTATCTGTGCAAAAATACCCTTGCCTAGTCTGGCTTCCTAGCCCAATTTCTAACGAAAGGAACTTATATCCAACAAAAATAAGAAGTCTGACCACCCGGGAGGGCATGAGCGAGGGGCGGTTGGTTTCCCTTGGTGTGGGGTGGATTGGCACCGGGCTGGCCTACAAGCAGAGGGCCAGTGCTGGGAGCCAATGTGGTCTGATGAGAAGGGCAAAGAGAGGGTCCCGGCCCCTCCTCTGTCACAAGCACACTGTGTGACCCTGGGCCAGGCTGTCCACCCTTCCGGGCCCAATGTTCTCAGCTGTTAAAAGGACAGTTGGACCATTCTTCCCTGGGACGTCCTTCCAGCCTGTGAGTGACCCAGCGACCTCACAGACACCCTGTCCATCCTGCCCTGCCAACTTCCTTGTCCTGTTGGTGCTTTACCCCAGTGAAGGGCTGTAGTACCCCAGGGGTACGGGTGAGGGCGCGTCCCAGGGCCCCTCAGCCATCCCCTAGGGGAACCAAAGTAGGCTTCTGCCTGCCAGGGCATGGCTTCCACTCGGGGCCCCAACAGGACTCAGGGAGCATTTTCTGATGTGTGACCCAGTGGCTCCCTGTCAGCAGAGCTCATTTGCCCATTTGTGGGTCTGCAGCCACTGGGACTGGGACATTCGCCACTTCCTCCTTCTTTGTCACTTTCTCCCCTCCCCCACAGGCACCCAGTGGGCCTAGGGAGTCTGGGAGCCTCCCTGGCAGGGCCTCATGGCAGGACAGGGGTGCTGGCTGGTTTCCTGCACCCCTACGCACAGTGTTCAGTGTGGGGTGATGGAGAGAAGTGCGGTCCTGGGGAGGGGCAGGGGCGGGCGGTTCCCTGCCACCGCTGGGGGCCAGAGCTTTTGGAAAGCACTGTCGGTAGAGAGCAGGGAGTGGGAAGGTGGGGGCTGAGGCCAGAGGGGGAGCAGCCTCAGGGGTGAGAAAGGCCTCTGCCTGGCTTGGGAGGGGAGGACTCCGAGGGGCCTCTGCCCTGGCCCCAGCCCTCCCCCAGCCTCCTGCAGGTGTCCGAGGCAGCGGGGGCCCTGCAGGCAGGGGCATGACCCTTACAGCAATGGTGGCTGGCTCTGTCACAGCTAATGACCCTGACGGCCCAGGCTGGGAGGGGATGGCTTTGGTGCTTAGAGGGAGGGAAGGAAAGTCGGAGAATGCCTCTGTGTGTGTGTGTGTGTGTGTGTGTGTGTGTGTGTGTGTGAGAGAGAGAGAGAGAGAGAGAGAGAGAGAGAGAGAGAGACCCTCACCCACCCACCCCTCCCCCAGCCTACAGGACTGTGTGCAGCGTCAATGGGCCCCTGGTGGTGCTGGACCAGGTCAAGGTAAGACTTCCACCTCTTCCCGGGCACCAAGGCCAATGCCGGGACTCCCCAGCCCCTGTGCAGGATTGGCCCTGCCCTAGATGGCCCCCTGTCATCCACCCCACCTCTTCCTTCCCAGCTGCTCCCAGCCACCCCAGGTTTCCCCTGCCTGCCTTTTCAGTGGGGGCCCCACTCTGGCCCTTGGGGGACCTGCTTCTATCACCAGTGAGCTGGAGGATCCAGGCTATTGCCCTTCTTTCTCTGTCAGCAGAATGGCCATGTCTAACTTCCTTACAAGCTGGACTCTCGCACCTGCCACTCTCACGGCCCTTCTTCTAGGGAAGAGGAGGAGGCGGCAGATCCTCCCACTGACTTCTCTCCAGAGCTTGTGGCTTTCAGGCCTTTGGAATGTCTCAGCCTGGGAACCAGCAGCGTGGGTGGGAAGCGAAGTGGGCCTCGCAGGAGGAAATGGGACGTGGGCTTTGTGTCCCCTGGAACTGTGGGACCATGGCAGACACTGGCAGTATTTTGAGTCCTGTGGGTGGGGATTCTTGAGGCATAAAGAGCCCTGCAATGGCGTGTGCCCTCTACCTACCAGTTGAATCCCCAACCTCCCACCCCCAAGCTGAGCAAACTGGGCACCTGAGTGCCACCCTTGGCTCCTCCCTTCCTCCCTTCCCAGTCTGTCAGGGCCCATATTCTCCCACCCCACCACTACCTTATTATGGCCATGGCCTCTGGGCCCCAGCCTGGCACCCTCCCATCCAACACCCTGCAGCCACACAGCCCTGACCCCTTCACTCCCTGGTGCCTTCCTCCTGCAGGCCCTGTGTTCCCTAAGGGCTCCCGCATACTTCCCACTCTCACGTCTCATCACTCTCCCTTCTCCTCTTAGAAACCCACAGTCTCTGTAGCTGCCATTTGATGCCTCAGGGCCTTTGCACATATGTTTCCCTCTGTCTCCTTGACTACCTTCCCCCCATGCCTCCATCTGACTCATCCCCAGGGCGAGCTGAGAGCTTACCTTCTCCTGGAAGCCTCTCCCAGCCCCCAGGCAGAGAGCCTGTGCCTCCCCTCGGCTTTGTGTATTGCCTCATTGTCAGCATCCCATCCATCAGGGCATTTTGTCACTACCTGGCCACTTGTCTCCTCCTTGCCCTCCCCCCACTGTGCCCTCCTGTTGGGCATGGATGGTGTTTTATTCTTCCTGAGCTCCCAAAGCCCCACACTGCACCTTCACTGACCACCCCGCCCTTCATAGGTGCTCAGTTTGTTCAAAGGAAGGGTGAGTGAATGAGATGAATGAATAAGTAAGCGTTAGCATGACTAACTACGGACCTGTCGAAACCTGAGCCAACTTTATTAAAGGAATGAGACCCAGTCATTTCTGGAAAACAGATTCCACATTCAGTGGACATTGCTGTTTGACCCCCTAACGTGGGGGACGCCCTGGGAGGAAGCGTGGTGGAGTAGCTGTGTGTGCACCTGGGTCACACAGTCTGAGCTTCTTGACTTTGTTCCCAGCCCCTGCACACCCTTTCTGCCTGCGGCCTGTCGATCCCAGATCAGCGGCATCAGCGCCATCTGGGAACTTGATAGAAACACAGATCCTTGGGCTCCACTCCAAGTGACAGAATCAGAAACTCGCTGTGAGGCCCAGAAGTCTGTTTTTAAAAGCCCTCCAGGTGCTCTGATGCTCCCTGAAGTGTGAGAACCATCTATCTAGGATTGCAAATCCCAGTTTCCTCATCTATCGAACGATCATAGTGCCATTGTGAGGATCAAATCAGAGAAATGTATAATGAGTGTCCCTCCTTGAGAACAGTAGCAACAGGTCTGCCTGGGGTGCAGAAGTGTTAATATGCCCGATTAAACAGTGCCATCTCCTGCCCCTCGCCCACCTCCACCACACTCCCTACTAACTTGTCAGTCTGCAGGACCCAGTGCCATACGGAGCCAGGGCCTATGCAGACACCCATTTTCTCAACTGTGAAATGGGGCTGGACTGGGAAACTGGAAACAGATGCCCAGGCCTATGGTTCTATGATGATTACATGCATCTGGAACTCTTGCAGAACAGGATAACTGGGTGATGGAGAAACCCAGAGAACCTTGGGCTTGCAAGGGGAAAGAAAGGAATCGGTGGATTTAGTCTCATATGTTCAGAAGGCACCTTAATGCACTCTCCTCACTGTCTTACACCCCTTTCCCTGTTCTCCAGTTGGGCAAAATGCCACAGTTCCTACTCTACAGCGCCACCTTCCGTCCGCATTGAATCACGGGCAATTAACTTCCTCCTTCCATCTTCAAAAGGAAAAATATTGGGGGAAGAATTTTGTGTAGATCAGAGGTTCTTAGCCCAGGGAATAAGGGCCTTGGAATTTTATGCAAAAGTTTGAAGGTATTAATTCGTGTGCCTGTGCGTTTTTCTGGAGGTAGTTTCCACAGTTTCATCTGATTTCGTGAGGTGCAAGTTCCTGCCAGCCTTCCTAAGAACTTCCTAGCCCTCCGAGTGTGGACAGCAGCTCCCCGGTGCTTGAGCAAGGACTGGGTGACAACTCAGCGGAATCCCCAGCAGAGATGGGTGGCACTGTACCACCTCCACTCCCTACAATGCTCTTAGTAACCAACAGGAGCGTTGAGAATCCAGTTTGCTCAGTATGTGGCTGGGAAACGGGGCTCCTTTGGTTTAAAGCTCATTGTTGCACACTGGAATTCTCCCCCGAACTCACTGCTCCAAGTGCTATGACCACCCCTCCCTACAAACGAATACCCAACTCAGGAGCACACAGTCTGGCATTCTCTTCCTAAAGGGTTCCAGACTACACCTTCCGTGCCGGGGTGTGATGCTTCTGACAGTTCTTCCTACTGTTTCACTGTAATCTCTCTGCTATTTAAAGTTCATTTTCTCTGAATACATTTGTCAGGGACAAAAAGGATGGCTTTTTATCACCCTGCTGCCTGGTTTCTGTTGGGCTCATTGTCTGATTTGGGGGGGGGGGGCACTCTGGCCTGTGCTCTGTCCAGCAGTTTTCCTCCTGAGGTTAGCAGCCCCCCATCCGCTCCGCAGACAAGGAGTCCAGTGGCCACTTCAGAGGCGGAGGCCCCGGCCTAGCGGCAGAGGGAATAGAGCCAGGACTCACTCTCCCTTTAACTTGGTTCCCGGGCCACGCAGTCCTTGCTCTCGGGCTCCCTCTTGTGGTTGAGAAGCCAAAGGCGGCTGGGAGTTACAGCTCCGCCGACCTCCGAGCATTCCCCTTGGGCTGAGCCTCCTCCCCCAGAACCCCCACTCCAAAGGGTCTGAGGGGTGATTTAGGGTGATTTGGAGGAGAATCGGTCGCCTTCCAGGCACCTTCTTCACAGGACGAGGAGGAGCCCAAGCCAGAGCTTCCCTCAGTGACTATCACAGCTGCAAACCCTACTTACTGTCTCAGGTTTGACCCCCCAGGGGTGCCCGGTTAGCAAATTGATCCATCTACCCCGCCTCCCTGGCCATTAAGGTCACTAGTTTGTAAAGAGCAGGGGATATAATGATAGTAATGATGGTGAATTACCACTTGAATATTTTTTATTACATTTTAATTTTTAAAATATTTTTTCTTTATTGATTTTAGAGAAAGAGGGAGAGGGAGAGAGACAGAAACATCGATGAGAGAGAATATCAATTGGCTGCCTCCTGCATGCCCCCCACTGGGGATCGGGCCCACAACCTGGGCATGTGCCCTGACCTGGAATCAAACTGGCGACCTCTTGGTGCATGGGTCCACGCTCAACCACTGAGCCACACCAGCCGGGCCATTTATATGAATTACAAAATGATTTTAAGTTCCAGGAGAAACAATAATCCATCGGGAATGTATTTAATTTATATATACTCTTGAAAGAATTTCTATTTTTATGATGGTAAGTCATTCTGTCTTGAAAAACAATGTTGTTCTTCATTTATTCAGGGCTTGTTTTATGTCCTTCTGTAAGATTGTATTATTTTCTTATTAAATTTATTTCCAGCATTTTATGGGTTTTGGCCCTATTGTGGATGGAAGTTTTTCTTCATTTCCTTTTCTTTTTATTGCTACAATAGGAAGAAAAAGAGTTTAATTTTTATATATTTATTTTGTATACAGCCAAATTCTTTTATTAAGCCAAGGGTAATTTTGTTTTTTGTTTGTTTTTGTTGTTGTTGATCCTCACCCAAGGATATTTTTTCCATTGATTTTTTAGAGAGAGTGTAAAGGAGGGAAGGGGAGAGCGAGAATGAGAGAGAAAGAGAGAGACATCCAGGTACATGCCTTTGACCAGGAATCGAACTCTCGACCCTTCAGTTGGCGGGCCAATGCTCTAACCATTGAGCTGCACCAGCCAGGGCTGTTGTTTTTGTATTTCTTTTAAATGAGATGCTTGGGGTTTTCTAGATACATAATATCATGTGCAACTAAAGGAAAGTATGTCTTTTGCTATTGGCATTGCATGTAATCATCATGTCTGTTTAGCCACCTATAATCTGAAACATTTCCAGAGAGACTTTCTATGAGATTTTTGAAGAATATAGTCTCCCCCACCACCACCACCACTTTTTTTTAATAGAACATTCTCCATTTATGTTTTTGGTATACTTTTTTATTTATTTTTGTTTTACTGTATAAACTAAAATTTCCAAAACAAAATTAAGTAACAATGATGATACAGGCGTCTCTGTGTTACAGATTTCACTGGAAATGAACATGGGTTTAGCATTGCACCTTTTACCAGGACGTGGATGTTGGTTTTGGTGAATAGTTTAGTGTTTGAGTTGCCTTCGCTCCTGTTTTACATAAAATTGTATTAGAAACAGCTGCTGAACTTTATCAAACACCTTACTAACACAAGCCTATGGAGGTGTTCTTTTCATTTATGTTAACAAACTCCCTATTATTATGAACTACGTTGTCAATTGTTGACAATTCCCCAGTGTTGATTGCTCTAGGCTTATGTTCTTGGAATAAACCCTTTGTGGTTCATACTTGTCATTTTTTTAATACACTGATTGATTTACTGAATAACAATTTATAATTTCTGCATCTCTATAAGGAATTGGTCTATAGTTTTTTTTAGGGCTGTGCTCTTTATTGGTTTAGGATTTGTGGAGTTTTTCATTTTGTAGTTTTTTTTCTTTCTAATCTGTATTTTCTGTTCATCTTTTACCTTGTCCAGTTCCTCCACTGCTTGCTGAACAGATGATGAAGGCAGGCACTGGCGTCTGGCTTCTGACTTTAAATGGAATGTTTTATACATTACACCACTGGGCATAATATTTCCAATAGGGTTTTTGGGGATACTTTTGGGGGTTAAGGAATTTCCCTTTTATTCTCTGTTTTCATAGAGGGGTTTTGTTCTTGTCTTCTTTAAAAATTTAATGTATTGGGGTAACATTGGTTAATAGCATTACCTAAATCTCAAGTGTACAATTCTACAATACATCATCGGCATATTGTGCTGTGTGCTCACCACCCACAGTTTAGTTTCCTTTCATCACTGTGTATTTGACCCCCTTTAACCCTTTTCAACCTCCCCAACTCCTGTTCTTGTCTTTTGTTTATAATCGTAGTTTTTTTTTAACTTTTTCTAATTTATTTTTATATGATCACAGGTTTTTAAAAATCGTTTTACCCACTAATAAGGAAATTGCATAAGTAGACTTTCTAATAATAGACTAACCCTGAATTCCTGGAATAATCCCAACTTAGTTTTTATTATTTTTATTTGTGTGTGTTTATCATCATTTTTGTTTTTAAATGTTTTTCTTTTATTATTTGCTTTGCTTGTAACTTGGTCCTTTCTATACATTGCTGAACTTGGTTTGCTAAAATTTTGTTTAGGATGTTTGTACATATATCCATGAGTGAGATTGCCTGTAATTTTTCCACAGTTCTTATTTTAGCATCAAAGTTATGCTAGCTTCATAAAATGAATTAAAGACCATATCTTTTCTTCCAGTCTCTTGAAAAGCTTGAATAAGTTTCAAACTACTTGTACCTTAATTGTTAGAACTCTCTGGTAAAATGACCTGGGACTAGCATTTTCTTCATGGAAAGATTTTTAACTATTTATTTACTATCTTTTTATTTTAAAAATGTTTTTATTGATTTTAGAGAGAAAGGAAGGTAAGGGGGGAGAGAGAGAGAGAGAGAGAGAGAGAGAGAGAGAGAGAGAGAGAGAGAGAGAGACATTGATGACCAAGAAACATCGATCAGCCGCTTCCTGCACGCCCCCTGCTGGGGATCAAGCCCATAACCCGGGCATGTGCCCTGACCGGGAATCAAACCCGCAACCGGTTGGTGCATGGGACGATGCTCAACCACTGAGCCACACTGGCCAGGCTATTTATTTACTATCTTAAGGGTTATAGGAATATTCTGACTTTCCATTTTCTTTTTAATTGGTTTTGGTTTGAGTTGAATTTTGCTATGCCTTTATTCATTTCATCTAAGTTCTGAAATATACTGCATAAAGTTGTTCATAATTCATTTTATTATCTTTTTAGTATTATTAGTATAGCTACTTTTGACTTTTTTATTCCAACAATTATTTATTTATTCATGACTTTTCTCTTTTTTTAAATCAATGTTGCCAGAGATCTGTCTATTTCAGTAGGCTTTCAAAGAACCAATTGGCTTTGTTGATCTTCTCCATTGTATGTTTGTTTTCTGTGTTAATGATGTCTGCCCTTTTATTATTTTTTCTACTTTCTTGGAGTTTTAAGGCTGTTCTTTTTTCTTTTAAGTTTCCTCAACCTTTTATCTTTTATTATATAAGCATAATGCTTTCCATGCAGCACATGTATGTTGATTATAGGTTTTCATTATTGTTTAGTACTAAATGTTTTCTAATTCTGATAAGTTCTATATTTAGAATGCTTTTAAACTTCCACATGTATGGAGTTTTTGTCTCTTGTTATTGATTTCTACCTTACTCTGATTAGGATCAGAAAACACGGGCAGCTTGATGCGTTCTATGGGTGATGGCATGAGGCTATGCCTCGTAGTCTGTTCTACTTCGTGTCATTTCAGTTTTATTTCCTCTAATGTCCAAGAAGTGTTTAGAAAAGCACTTTGATTTTCCAGAATATTAGAAACTGTGGGGAGGGGTGTTGTCCTTTTACCATTTATTTTTATTGGATTAAGATTATGACTTAATCCCTGAGGTTCAGCAATCTGGGAAGCAAGGTGAGGGAGCCTGGACGGTGTTATACATTCCCTCCGGCATTTCCCTTGGGCAGAAAGGGCAGGTACAGGACTCAGCTCTCTGGGTGCTGATGAGAGTTGGGGACCAGTGTCAGTGTGGAGGGTCTGCTTTCCCAACCCAGCTCCCCTGACCCAGCTCGTAGCCTCCTCTAAAAATAGGTAAAGATTGGGAACCTGGTTCCTGGAGTGTGAAATGTGTGTTCACCATTAGTCCCCAGGGGCAGGAACCACTGTGCCATCCAAGACACCTAAACAGCCATAATGGCTACTAAATTTTACTGAGCTGTTACAAGGTACTGGGCACCAGTTAATGACTTTACATGCATTATCTCCTTTTCTCCCCATAGCAGCCCTGTGAAGTAGGTATTATTATTATTATCCCCATTTTAAAGATGAGAAAACTAAGGCTTAGAGACATTGTGTAACTTCCAAAGGTCACACAACTTCTAAGCATCAGAGCTTCAGTTCTAACTCTGGTCTTCCAACTCTAAAGTCGGTGCTCCTACCCATTCAGTTATGCTGCCTCCTGAAAAGAATTCAAACTTGCCACTGCATAGCCCCTCAAGTTTATTTCCAAGAGTGAGCACAAGAGGGGAGATAGAAGCTTGGGACTGAATCAAGGACGGGTGGGGAGGGGGCAGGAACTTGGCCTCTGGTCTCAGTGTTCTGGGCTGCTCTCCCTTCCTGCCAGTTCGCCCAGTATGCTGAGATCGTCAACTTCACCCTCCCCGATGGGACTCAGAGGAGTGGGCAAGTGCTTGAGGTGTCTGGGACCAAGGCAATTGTTCAGGTAAGTGGTGTCAATGAGATGTTGGGTGGTTGAATAAATGAATAAACCCACAAAGTCCGCACATTATCTGATAAGCTCGAAAGGCAGGAAATGTCCTTTTTTTCCTGAGAACACCTTGCCCAGAGCTGGGCACAAATGGGAGAATGGAGGCCCCATTCTCTCCAGCAAGCCCCTTATTAGAGTCACGAACCTCTTGTCCCATAGGTGTTTGAAGGGACCTCTGGGATTGATGCTCGGAAGACCACCTGCGAATTCACAGGGGACATCCTACGGTCTCCTGTGTCAGAGGACATGCTGGGTGAGGGGTGGGGTGGGACAAGGGTGGGTATGCTCCTCTGTTCTGCCATCCAACGTCTTGACCAAGCATTTAGCACACTGCATTGCCACCGCCTGTTTATATGTGTGCCTCACCTGTTAACTCTTTGAGATTAGGGGTTCTGTCTTCTTCTCTCTTTGACCTTCACCCCCAGGTCAGGGCCTGATATGCAGCAGGTGCTCGATAAAGAGAGTCACAGTAGGTAGCCGTCTATCTGGGGTGAGCCTGAAATGGACTGCACATCTCCAATTTTCTCCCATGGTCTGCTATACCTGGCCCTCCCCTCCTTCCAGCCCCTAAATCACCCTACTAGAGTAGTTGTTCTGGGCCAAGTCCTTGCCTATAAAGGTTTCCAGGAATGAAAGGAAGACTCCCAACGAGATGGTCATGTAGCTAGCTCTCTGGGGGTACTGAGTGCTAAGGGGGGAGGGGACACAGGGCCTTTGGGATGTGGAGGGCAGGTGGGAGCTGGTGGTGGCGTGGGGGGTTAGCAGCTGGCCCTGAGCATTCTCCAACACCCCCTGCTGACCCCCAGGTCGGGTTTTCAATGGTTCCGGCAAACCCATTGACAAGGGACCAATGGTCATGGCAGAGGACTTCCTGGATATCAATGGTGAGTGACTGAAGGTTCCGGATGGGTTTCGGGATCCAGCCCGCAACCACCTTCCCCACCCCCAGTTATCACCTCTGCCACCTTGCCCTTGGAGGTTCTACGCCAAACACAGGCCAGGGCTCACCTCCAGGGCTGATGAGACTAACAGCCAATCATGTGTGATATGAAAGTAGCAAAGGCCTCTGTCCCCAGAGAGCCACAGGGCCCGAAATACTGCCCCCAGCACTCCATGTCCAGTTCCTGTAAAGTGCCGTCATCATTGTGCAGGGCTCCGCGTGAGCCCCAAGACCATCACTCCTGCCTCCCAGTTCCCTGCCCCACCCATGGGGCTGGATCCGGTAGCTCCCGCAGCAGACACAGCCCCTCCCAGACGCTCACCCATTCAAAGGGAGGCTGTCCTGAGTCCTCCAACCCTATCGCATCCGTTTACTGAGGATGTGACGGAAGCCCATGGAGGTCCTTGGCTGGCTCAAGGTCACACAGCAAGTCGGAGGCAGAGCACAGAACACATATCCGCTCACACGGGAGGTCTCTGAGCCGCGCTCAGGTCATCCTCACCTGCATGGCACCTTGAGTCTTGAGGGCCTTGGCTCCCACTGCAGGGCCCTAGGCCTGGGGTCCCCCCCCCACTTCCAAGGCACCAGGGCAGCTCTGTCCCAGGGGGCACTGGACCTGCGGCTACTTAAATACAAATTCATTCAAATGAAGTAAAGTGTCATTTCGAAACCACATCTTACGTGCTCAGTAGCCACATGCGGCCAGGGCTGCCGTATCAGGTGGTGCGGTTAAAGCCCACTCCCGTCTGCGGTGAGTCTGTGAACAGTGCCGCTCTGGAGCTGGGGGGGGAGGGGCAGCGAAGGACTGGAACCCTTGAGCACAGGTCCATGGCTGCCATCTCCCAGGCCAGCCCATCAACCCCTATGACCGCATCTACCCGGAGGAGATGATCCAGACGGGCATCTCTCCCATTGACGTCATGAACAGCATTGCCCGTGGTCAGAAGATTCCTATCTTCTCTGCGGCTGGGCTCCCCCACAATGAGGTAAGGCCTGTGCGAGCCTGCAGGCGCCACCAAGGGCAAGGGACAGGGCAGAGGCCGGGCTGGCAGGTGAGCGGGGAGGGCCTCCTCTGCTGAGTAGGCAGGGGTCAGCCGAGCTGGGCTCATCAGACTAGCGATTGTCCTCTGGCGACTCAGGGACTCAGGGCTGCACAGGACCTCCTCATTGTCCCCCGGCAGGTTTACTGGCCTCTGCCCAGCTGCGTGGGGCACCCACCGGCTCATGAGAAAGCCCGTGGGTGGCCCCAGTGTTGACAGCCCTGCTCAGCTGTCCGCTGTACCCACTGGTCCGTGTCATGGGCTTTACTCCCTGCACCAGGTGTGCCCCTACCATGCCAGCCCCACGGCCATCCGAAGTCTCCCTGGGCAGTTCCTGCCCCACATCTGCCACCAAGAGTGAAGAGCCCTGTTCCTCTCAGAGCAGTTAGAGTGACAAGGTTTCCTGGTGCTCCTCCCCTGACCACCCCCCACCCGACCACTCCTGGATGTGCCCTCAAAATGGTCTGAGTGACCAGAGGGCATGCATCCCTGTCCTCCACCCTCCACATGCGTGTTCTCATCTGTGTGGCTGCCGACTCCACACACGGAGGCCCAGATACACCCCAGCGGGGGCTCTGAAGGCCAAGCTGCCCCAAGCCTGTGCTGAGCCCTTGCTCTTTGGTGCTGTTATTCCGCCCTCTCCTCTTGACAGGCGCCCTCCCTTGGCCCCTTAGTAGCCGCAGAACAGGGCAGTCTCTCCACGAGGAAAGCTGCAGGACCTGGGGTAGCCCTTCCACCCTTGTGGGTCCCTCCCACTGAAGGCCCTGGCAGGACAGACTGGAGACTGCCCTGTCCATCCTCCTCAATGGCACCCTGTGCGGAGGGCTCTGACGTCCTTCTTCCCAACCCCGTCCACCCCAGATTGCTGCGCAGATCTGCCGCCAGGCTGGGCTAGTGAAGAAATCCAAGGCCGTGCTGGACTATCACGACGACAACTTTGCCATCGTCTTTGCAGCCATGGGGGTAAGAGGGGCTGTGGATGGGCAGCCTGGTCTCCCTTGGCCCCTGGCATGGCCTGATCTGATCGGGGCGGCACAGTCCTTCTCCTTGAGAAGCTGTCGGAGTCCGGGCCTGTCTGGCAGGAGAGGCAAGAGCATGACTGAAGGGGTGTGGGGGCTCGGCGACTAGGGCAGTGTGTCCCTCAAGGCACCCGAAGGCCATGGCAGCTATAAGATGAGCCCAGGGTGGCCTGGAGGAGGGGAGACTAGGGAATTTGAGGAGCCAAGACAGCTTTGGGAGGCAGATACAAAGGCCCAAGGTGTGGGGCGTGGGCAGGAAGTTCATGGGAAGCGCTGGCCCAGGAAGGGGCGGGATGGCACTGAGCAGAGCTCAACCTGGACAGGTCTGAATCTCTCTTTGGGGGCGTGATGAGACCCTACCCAAGACTGGGCAGCAAACCTGCTCTGCCTTTTCAAGCCCCAGGGTCACGCGATGGAGCACCTCCATGCCCAGTGACTGTTAGACAGTCAGTCCACAGGCTTTACTGAGAAGAGATAGGAGGGGCCTGGGCCCCTGTCCTCAGCCCCAGGGCCCCGCCCCCAGCCCTCCCTGTTGTGTGCCCAGGTGAACATGGAGACAGCCAGGTTCTTCAAGTCCGACTTTGAGCAGAATGGTAGCATGGGGAACGTCTGCCTTTTCCTGAACTTGGCCAACGACCCCACGTGAGTCCTCTCCTGGTGCCCCTGCTGCCCTCAGGCAGCAGCCTCGTCCCCTTCCGAGACCCAGAGTACCGGGGCTCAGGGATTTCCCAGAGCCACAGCCATGGGCCCGGGCTGGGAGGACAACCCCTTGTTGTGCAGATGGGGAAACTGAGGCTGGTAAGGGGTCAGAGTAGCCCACAAAGAGACAGGGAGCCGGACCACCACCCTGCCGTCTGCCTGCAGTCCCTCTGCTCTCCCCACCACCTGCGTTCAGCCACTGTCCCAAGGCAGGGCTCCTCATCCCCGAGTCACTTCCACGAAGTCACCACTAATGAGATATTTCCCTAAACCATCTGTTTGGAAAAACTATTTTAAAGTTTAGAAAATATGAGTTTAAATCTGGGGGTCAAGTGGACGGGATAAAAAACAATTCTAATAAACTGTCCTGGATATTGAGAGTACCCCAAAAACTAAGTAACAGAATTCTGGAGGCCGTGATGACATCACAAGCAGAAACCCACAGGCACAGAGCCCAGGGACTCAGGAAGGCGCAAAGCGGAAGGGGCGGCCAGGGCAGACAGCACTCACTAAGTGTGCCTGGGAACAGTGAGAGGACCAGTGAGGAAAGGATCCTGAGAGCAGAGTGAGCGTGCTCCGGCTACCCCAAGGTGGATGCCCCAGGAAAGAGGGAGCTGCAGCGGAAGCCCTGAACGCCTCCCTCTGATATGCCAGGGTCCCTCACAGAAACGGGGCGCTGTCATCCTCATCACACACTCCTAGTCCTGCCTGTCTCACTCTCACCCAACTCCCCACCTACCCCAGCCTCTGTTTCTTTCCTACCTTGAACCACAGGAGGAGAGTGTGGGACCTGGTTGAGTGCCCACTCCCAGGAACCACCGCCCTGACAAGCTCATCATATCCACTCCTCTGCTGCTGCGCAGTCCCAGCTTCCCAGATCCCTTTCCACTCAGTACTGCAGCTGAACAGAGCGCAGGCATTCTAACCACTCACTGTGTTTCCAGGATTGAGAGGATTATCACCCCTCGCCTGGCACTGACCGCAGCTGAATTCCTCGCCTACCAGTGTGAGAAGCACGTGCTGGTCATACTGACTGACATGAGCTCCTACGCTGAGGCCTTGCGGGAGGTGAGGTGGCTGGTGAGGGGTGTCGGGTTCATCCCAGCCCTTGCACCCCAGAGCTCGCCCACCCAGGCCTGCTCGCAGTTCATTTCTCATTGTCACTGAGCCTCCCACTCATCATTCCTTGTCTCAGCTTCTCACCCCCCTTCTTCCCCCAATGCCCATGGATGTTGCAGGTCTCAGCTGCCAGAGAGGAGGTGCCTGGGCGCCGAGGCTTCCCTGGATACATGTACACAGACCTGGCCACCATCTACGAACGGGCAGGCCGGGTGCTGGGCCGGGGTGGATCCATCACTCAGATCCCCATCCTCACCATGCCCAATGATGGTGAGCCTCCTCACTGCCCACTGCTCTCCACAGCCCCACTGCCCTCCCTTCCGACCCTGACACTTAAAGGGCCCATGCTTCTTTGCATAGATGTGCAGTAGCTCTGTTCCTCCATCAGGGTAGATACTGTCCTTTCCTTGCCTCCATCTACCCCTATCACTCCCATGATGGGAAAAGAACCCAGATGGCCCTGAGTGGGTGGAGACCTGGGCCCCAGCTACACTGAGGCCAGCAAATCTCCTTGCAGATATCACCCACCCAATCCCAGACCTGACGGGCTTCATCACAGAGGGACAGATCTATGTGGACAGACAGCTTCATAACAGACAGGTACTGTCCCCTCTCCATCCTCTTTCTGCTCTCTCCACCATCCTGTGCTTTATGTGTCTGTGAATTAGGAGTGGCCAAGCAAGGCTCACCCCAAACAGGAGATAACCCCCCAGGAAGACTGTGTGGCTCACAGACAGAAGATAGGTCTGGGTAGAATCCAGCCTACCTGGCTATGGGAACTTGAGAAAATAATTTTATCTCTCTGATCCTAGGTTTCCTCTTCTCTAAAATGGGAATAATAATGCTTATCACATAGTTGCACTTTGGAGGATAAAATAAGGTGGCATACAGAAAGCATCTACCAGGTAGTAGATACTAAAGAAATACCATCTCTCTTCCCTTTCCAGTAACTTGCTCTGATGAACAGAAAACAATGGGTAACGGCCCTGGTCAGTTTGGCTCAGTGGTTAGAGTGTCGGCCTGTCAACCAAAGAGTCTCGGGCCCGATTCTGGTCAAGGGCATGTACCTTGGTTGCAGTTTGGTCCTCATGCAGGAAGCAACCAATCGATGTGTCTCTCTCACATCAATGTCTCTCTCTCTCTCTCTCTCTCTGAAGAGAAATGGAAAAGTATCCTCAGGTGAGGATTTAAAAGCAACAACAACAACAACGGGTAACGGACATGAGTAGATGGTGAATAGCGTGCCAGCGGGTTAGAAAACGTGTCTGTCCCATCTGAGGTTAAGGGCAACCCCTATGACTTTTCCGCTGCTTGGCAGGTTATTTCTTTGTAGCTATTAACCTAAGTGTCAACCTAGTTTTGTCCAACAAGCAAAAGTTTTGAATTAGCGAGGCTTTCATGAACTGATATCATGTCATCAAGCCCTAGACTTTGGGAGAGATAAAGGAGAGAGGTTGTGACCCACTTCTCTAACGGATGAATGAAGACCCCTGACAACCACAGGGGTGGGGGTGGGGTGGAACAAGCAGTGTGGAGAGGAAAGTTTGAACCCTGCCTTCTGCCACCCCCAGATCTACCCCCCCATCAATGTGCTCCCTTCCCTGTCCCGACTGATGAAGTCTGCCATAGGTGAGGGCATGACAAGAAAGGACCATGGAGATGTCTCTAACCAGCTGGTAAGGAGCGGGCCCAGGGGCTGGTGGGGAAGCTGGTTTCAGATGCTGAAGATCTGAGATCTATCTAGACCACGAGCTTTTTTCCTGGCAAAATCTCTCCCCCAAAAGTGGTTCCCCTGGCACAGCCATACTGGGGGCCATCAGGCTCAGGTGATGAGCCTGCGGTGACCTTCTACCCACTCTGCCCCCTCCCAGTATGCCTGCTATGCCATCGGGAAGGACGTGCAGGCCATGAAGGCAGTGGTGGGGGAAGAGGCGCTCACTTCCGAGGACCTGCTCTACCTGGAATTCCTGCAGAAGTTCGAAAAGAATTTCATCAACCAGGGTGAGGCGCATAGGGGGCGTTCAGACAGCAACTTCCTTACCCCGAGACACACACACACACGCACACACACACACACGCACACACACACGCACACGCACACACACACACACACACACACACACACACACACACACACACACACCTGACACTCATGCTCTGTCCCTAGGCCCCTATGAGAACCGCTCGGTGTTCGAGTCGCTGGACCTGGGCTGGAAGCTGTTGCGCATCTTCCCCAAGGAGATGCTGAAGCGCATCCCGCAGAGTGTGGTGGATGAATTCTACTCCCGCGAGGGGGCGCCGCAGGACACCACGGCCGACACTGCATTCTAGCCCCGCCCGCAACACGGTCCTGGGACCCCTGCCCTCCACATCACGTCCACTCACCCCTCCCCATCCTCCATGGTTCCACTCACCTGAGCCAACTGCTTATGCGCCCACCGCCGGCTATGGGGGGCCTGCATGCTCCGTGCCTCTCCCTGGCTTCCTGGCGCTGACAAAGAACAGATTGTCAAGCCTGTAGTCTATGTCCTGTTCTGATAGGAGCATTTGTGTTTTTATTTTAAAAGCCCCCCAGATGAGAAGTAATTGAGATGAAGAGTTTATCTTATGGGAAAACAAGATTGGCAAAACATTGATCATTGTTAAAGCTGGAGATAATGGGGACATGAGGTTCGCTGAACTATCCTCTCCACTTAAAAAACAAAAACAACAGAAAACCCACCACAATAATGTCTTAACAACTGACAACAGAACTCCTCTTTGGAAGAAATATCTTGATACATTTTGGGGGTGGAAAATGAGCTCAGGGGCCATGTAAAGGTAATATAGGCCACAAAAGATTTGTCTGAGTCTAATCAGTTCTGTCTGAGAGATGCTAGGGAGGAATTTGGTGTATTCCAGACAGAAATAGAGGAGAGTTGCTGGAGAGAGAGCCTGAGGGACATGGGGCGCCGGGTGAAAGGCTGAGGAGAAGCCCCCAATTAAAAATGGGTAGAGAGCATCCAAAATCCAGGATACTGGATGTTGCTTTGAAAGCCGCCAGCCCTCTGTAATGCCATCCCTCCTGTCTCCTCTGCCCCATCTGCAGTGAAGTTTGAACACGGCCTAGGAGGTGGGGGCGGGGGGGGTGGGCGCTGCAAGGATGAAACTCCAGCAAAGGGCCAAGTTCCATTTCTGGGACTTGTTGTGGAACCAGCTAGAATTCTTCCATCAAGAACTGACACCAAAGGAGGCCCTGAGAATAAAAGTCCCATCCCCACGACAATTCACAGCCATCTGGGGAAAGCTTTTGGGTGTCCACAAGGCACAGGGTTGTTTTTATTTAATAACAGTTTTATTGAGATATAATTTACATACCCTACACTTTCCCTATTTATAACTATACAATTCAACAACTTCTCGTATATTCAGAGTTGTGCAGCCATCACCACAAGCAATCTTAGAACAGTTCATTGCCTCAAAAAGAAACCCTGCACTGCCAACCATCACCCCTCAAACCCCTCTTCTGCCCCTTCCCCAGCCCTAGGCTTTGCCTATTCTGAACACTTCCTATAAATGGGATAATACAATATGTGTTCTTTTGTTACTGGCTTCTTCCACTTAGCATATTTTCAAGGTTCATCCACGCTGTAGCCTGTATCAGTACTTCATTTCTTTTTATTGCCAAATAATATTCCACAGCATGGATATACCACCTTTTGCTTATCCATTTATCAGTTTATGGACACGTGGTTGTTCCCACTTTTGGCTGTTATAAATAATGCAGCAGTGAATGCTCATGTACAAGTTTTTATGTGGATACATGTTTTCATTTCTCTTGGGTAATATGCCTAGGAGTGAAATAAGTGGGTGTCAGATGGTGACTTTATGTGTAACGTCTTGAGGGACTGCCAGACTACAAATCCACTTCCAAAGTAGCTATACCATTTTACATTCCCATCAGCAGTGTACGAGGGTTCCAATTTCTCCACATCCTCGACAATACTTATTATCTATGTTTTTTATTATAGCCATCCTAGTGGGTGTAAAATATCTCACTATGATTTTGATTTTCATTTCCCTTCTGATTAATTTTGAGCTTCTTTTCATGTGCTTATTGGCCATTTGTATATCTTCTTTGGAGAAATGTCTATTTAGGTTCTTTGCCCATTTTTAACTGAGACGGGTGAGAATATATAGATAGTTCAGTAACAACACTGATTCAAGCAACACTGATTGACTACTGTATATTATAAAAAGTTAAAAGGCAGCCCTGGCCAGTTTGGCTCAGCAGTTAGAGCGTCAGCCCAAGGACCAAAGTCTTGGGTTTGATTCCCGGTCTAGGGCATGTACCTGGGTTGTGGTTCCATCCCCGGCCTGGTCGGGGTAGTTCAGGAGGCAGCCAATGGACATCAATGTTTCTCTCTCTCCCTCCCTCCCTCCCTCCCTCTCTCCTACTCTATCTAAAAAAATCAATGGAAAAATATCCTTGGGTGAGGATTAACAACAACAAAAAGTTAAAAGGCAAACTGAGGAAAACACTGACAACAAAAATTTATAAAGCATTATTATGTTAAGTTTTACAAATCAACAAGAGACACATTAAGACCTTCAAAGAACAATTATATAACGCTAAACAGGTAACTCCCAGAAGAGAAACACACTGACAACCAATTGTTTAACCCTTGCTGGTAATCAAAGAGTCAAATTAGAACACCATTGCTGCTACCAAATTAGCAAACATTTATTTAAGATCATAATATCCAGTGCTGGTGATATTATAATAATAGCAAATTACTCAGCCAGCCTCCTCTCATTGCTTGCATCCCTTCCCTCCTTGTGAAGCAGGTACAATTATCCCCATCATGCTGCTGCAGAAACAGACACAGAAGTCAAGTAACTTGCCCAGAGTAACTTGTACACCTCTGATGTGAGTGAGTACCTGCTTCACTGCAGGTGGAGGTGTACGTGAACATAAAAACTTGCTGGAGGGCAGTTTGGAAATACATATCAACAGCTTAAAAAAAAAATGTTCATTGCCTTTCACCTAGTAATTCTGCTTCCAGGAACCCACGCAAGGGAACCACGGGACAGGAGCCATTTTGCTCTCTGCAGCACTTGGGAGACGACAGGCTTCCCTTCGACGCTGGGCTGGGGTTGGGTGCGCGTCACAATGCGCGTCTGTTACTGTGGACTGGCAGTGAGAGTTAGCTCCTTACATAACGCTAAGTGGAAAGAGGTAGAACTGTCTATACGATATAAAACATCGTAATGATCGTGATTTCTATGAGTGGTGAGATTGTGGTTTTTGTTTTCCTCATTGTCCTTTTCTGTTTGTTTGTTTTGTTTTTTTTACAATCAGAACTTATTAATTCTACAATCGGAAACAAAAAGCTAAGGTCTTTCCGTGTGCGTGTGTGCGTTTGACGCTGTTTCCAGGACTAGTGGGCCCGGGCGGTTGCGATGGCAGGGTTGGCAGAGTCCAAGTCCTTCACAGGGTCCCGGGCTCGGTCCTTCAGCTGGCTCCCAGTGGCCTCGAAGGGGCCAGCCCCGCCCCCGCCCCCGCCCCCGCCCTCGCCTTGCCCGAAGCATGAATTCAAGCCTCGGCTGGCAGACCGGACCTTGGGGACGCAGCGGTGCCACTCAGTGGGCGGGGGCGCTGCGTCCCTCTTCTCCCAGCCCCCGCCCACAAGTGCCTTCATAAAGCAGTTGGAGAAACTGTCTTCGAAGTTCACTTGGAGTAACTCCACGTCCAAAGTGCCTAGGTGAGCAGGGAGTAGGAGGTCTGGCTGCCACGTGGGAACCTGCTCAGAGCCTCCCTGGAGGGGCAGGGCCTGGAGAGAAATGGGTGGGTGGAGGCTATTGAGATGCTGGGCTGGGGCCCCGGCTGGCCTTCGGAGGGGGTCCAGGGGACAGCCGCTTCCTCCTTGCTCTGACGCCCAGCCAGCCCTGGCCCAGCCTCGCCCACCAGGGACCAGGACCTGCCACTGCCTCCTGGATCACTCCCCCTTTTCCTCCCTCACCCCAGTACTGACTCTAACCCAGTCGATGAGAGGGACCAGAGGGCAGTTAACAGCCATTACGTGTTGTTTGCGGCCGCCTTGGGCAACCTGGAATGGTTGCGGTTCTGTCTGAATCCGGACTTTGAGGAAATCCCCACTGATAACAAGGTAAGGCCTTGGAGTGCAGGAGCAAGGACCGAGGTCCTCCCCTCCCACCAAGAGCTCCTCACATCGTGCTCACCTGGCAAAGAGCACCCAGAGGTGTCCTTTTCTGGGCAGATCGTCCTAATTCACCTCCCCACTGTGGGAGGGCCACTTGGGGGCATCAAGGAAGAGTGAGCACACACCAGAGTGGGAAAGAGGTGTGAGTGACTCCTGGGGGATGGGGGAGGTCAGAGGGAAGAGAGGAAGGGGAGCCCCAAGGAATTTCTACCTAGGTTAGGTTTTGGACCCTAGGGCCCATTCTGCTCAGCCTCCTCCTGCCCTCCTCTGGCCGCCACAGGGTTTCACTGCCATCCACTTTGCAGCCCAGAGTGGCAAGCTAGAATGCCTGAAGGTGTTGGTAGAGGAGTACGAGTTTCCCGTGGACCTGCCCACTAACAATGGCCAGACACCACTGCACCTCGTCATCCGCAGGGAAAACAAGACCACAGTCCTGCCCTGCATTCACTATCTGCTTAAGTGCGGGGCAGCGGTCAACATGTGAGTCCAGCCTGCATCAGGAGAGTGGCTTGGAGGCCGGCAGATAGGAACCCTCTTCCAGGCGGGCAGATCCATGTAGGACAGGCAGAGAGGATATGGAGTGACAAGAATTGGGCCCCATATAAAGAAGTCAGAGAGCCCACATGGTGTACTAGTTAAGGAGTTGGGCTCTGGGAGAGGACGGACCTAGTTCATGTCCCAGCTTTGCCATCTGCTAGCAAACATCGAGACCTCAGGCCAGTCACTCCACCATAAGCCTCAGTGCTCGTCAGTACATTGGAATCACTTGGGGAGCTCCAGAAAACCCCATGCCTGTGTTCCAATCCAGAGGTAGTAATAAGTCTGGGGTGTGGCCTGGGCTTTGGAAGTCTTGAAAGATCTATACGTGTTTCTAATTTGTGGCAGTCTGGGAACTACTTACTGTCTCGGTGTCTTCAACTGAAATTTGGGGAGATGACAGCACCTATCACGACACTATCGTGATAACTGAGAAAATGCATGGAAAGTGCATGGGTGGCATATAGGAGACTGCATTCAGTCAAAACATTTATCCAGCATGTACTATGTGCTAAGCACTATGCCAGAGGTGAAGGACACAGCAGTGAACACACAGGAATGGTCCCTGCCCTCATGAAGCTGATATCCTAGTACAGAAGCAGATAGTAAATTAGCACAATAATAAATGAAGAAAATGACAGTGTGGTAAGTAGTTATGAAGAGAACAAACAGGGTGCTGGGGTGGAGAGTAAAGGGGGCAGGGAGAGGGTCTATTTTGGAAGAGGCAGTCACCTCTAAGGTGGTGACATTTCAAGTACAACCTGAAGATGGTGAGCCAGCTATTCCAACAGCCAAAGAAAAATGCCCCAGGCAGAGTGAACATCATGTGCAAAGGCCGTGTGTTGGGACAGGGAGGGACAAGGTCAGAGGTCAGAGGATGAGGTGGAGGATGAGGCAGGGTCCAGGGCACCCAGGCTTGTGGGCCATAGCCAGGCATGGGGAAGGGGCAGGAGGGCTGGTTGACTTTTTATTTTTATTAATCCTCACCAGATGATATTTTTCCATTGATTTTTAGATATAGTGAAAGGGAGGGAGGGAGGGGGGAGAGAGAGAGAGAGAGAGAGAAAAAAATATCAATGTGAGAGAGACATCGATTGGTTGCCTCCCCCGCATGACCCCGACCAGGGCCAGAGATCGAACCTGCAACCCAGGTACGTGCCCTTGATCGGGAATTGAATCTGAGACCCTTCTCCTTGGGCCAACGCTCTAACCGTTGAGCCAAACCAGCCAGGGCATGCTGGTTGACTTAAGGGGATGAGATCAGTAGTCTCTGAGCTCCAGCCGAGCCAGCTCTCCTTCCAACAGTTCTTCACTGTCCCACACCCCCATAACCAGACGCTGACTGCTCATTTAGTCCAAACCCTCCTCCTACAGCTGAGGACCCTGAAGGACAGAGAAGGGACATGCTAAGGTCACCCAGTGGGCTGGTGGCAGAGCAGGCCTGGAAGCCCACCTGATAGGTAGATGCCATTTGTCCTTCCTTATTGTCCTCTTCTCCTTGGGGGGGTCTCCACAGTCAGACCTGCAATGGCTCCACACCCCTGCACCTGGCAGCCCGGGAGGACCTGCTGAGCTGTGTGAAGGTCCTGGTGAAGAATGGTGCCAATGTCCATGCCCGAGATGCCATGGGCTGCAAGCCCATCGACTATTGCAAAATATGGAACTACCGTGTCTGTGCTCGGTGAGGGCTTAAGAACCACTCCAGCCTGCCACCCCCTCCCTCTCCCAGCCCTGCCCCTAGGACCCTCACCCAACTCAGAGCCTTTAAGAGGAGGGTCTGGGAAACCAGTGGCTAGGGGATGTCTTCAGAGTTGTCCCCTTCCCAGGATATTATTCCCAGGGACTTCCCACAGGCCTCACCCCTTTGGTTTAGCACTGCCCTTCTGCCCCTTGCTAGTGATCAGACCATCAGACACCTTCCTCTCTCATCTCACAGGAAGTAGTTAGCCAGAGGGGGCTTGGGCAGTGGGGGTGGGTCATCTTGCTATTCTCATCTCTGGCAGCCCCTCCCACACCCACCCAGGCCCTCAGCAGCTGCCAGTCTTCCCAGGTTGAAGCCCAGTCACGGGGGATGACACATCCTCCCCTTGGCACCAGGTTCTTGAAGGATGCCATGTGGAAACGGGACAAGAAGGACTTTACCTGTGAGATGGAGAAACTGAAGAGGCTCAAAGGCCAGCTGGCCCTCATGGAGCAGGACTACCTGAGTGAGCAACAAGTAAGGGGTAGGGCTGCCCCTCCAGAGACAGCCTCCCCTCCCCCTCTAAAACTCTACCCTTAGAAGCCACTCTTTTAGGTCAAAAGTCTGTGTTAGAAAGCAAAAGCAGCTTAAATTATCAAGTATTTATGAAGCCCCTCCTAGTGCAGTGCCTCCTTCTGGTAAGGAGAATCTCTAATGAGACCCAAGTCCTGCCTTATTGGGAAGTACACTGGTTAAAAAGACCCATCCTTTCAACAGACACTGAGCGCACACTCTCTGCTAGGTAACCTGCTGGACCCTGAAGCTCCAAAGACCAGTGAGAGGTGGTCCTCTCACTCAGGGAGCTTAGAGCTTAGCAGGGGAGGTGGGTTATATTCCCACAGAGGAGAAGGGAGCCCAGGCAGAGGGATAATGCTAAGAGGAATCTTTAAAGATGGGCAGCAGTTAGCTATATGAGGAAGTAGGGAAGGGCTGACCAGGCAGAAGGAACAGACAGCTCTGCGGAGAAGCAGAGGCACATGGAAGCGTGGTGTATGCCAAGATGCAAATTCAGTACAGCCAGGGGTTCCAAAGTGAGTTGGAGTTTGACAAGCCAGAGATTTGGCAGGGGCCCAGATCAATGACAGATGTTGGCTGGGGAAGAAGAGAGTCACTAAAGGATTTTAAGCAGGTGTAATTACATAAGATGCAAGAACCAGAAAACCCAGAAAGAAGATGCTGGGAATCTAAGGGGATCCAGAAGTAGGGAGGGCTTTGGGGCTGACGGATCCAGGACTCCAGCTCTGTTCTGGCTGCACTTCCCTCCAGTTTTCTCAGCCCTGCCCTCCTCTGTTGTCAGTGCCACCCGGTCCTCACAGTCACATATGTGTCCAGAGGAGGCAAAGCCCATCTGTTCCTGTGGCTCTGAACGTTCCCAGAAGCCCTTTCCAGATCTCCCCTCACCTCTTATTGGCCTCAGTTGGATCATATGTTCCAATCCCTAGAGCTAAAGGAAAGCGATGTGCTGACTGACCTAGGTCTGGGGCAAGGCTGATAGAATTATTGCGAGAGGCTTAGCCTAATCAGAGCCTACCTGCAGAGCTGGGTCAATCTCCAAACCACTGATGGCTTAGCAACAGTCTGGGAAGTGAGACACTGAGACAGGGGGACAGTTCTGTGGCAAGTTGAAGGTTCACCTATAGTGGAGGCAGGAACACACAGCTAGACCAAGTTATCACCACCCAGCCTGGAGAGCCAGCCAACTACATTCCCTTACACAAATACTCAAGGCCAACTCGTTCCAAGAAGCCTACCCAGATTAGCTCCACTCAGCTCCAGGCCTTTCAAGAACCTGTCTGCTTTCTCCTTCCAGGGTCAAGGATGCAGCTTGCACTTCTCATATGCCTTTCCCTCCCATCAAACCAGAGACTCTTATTGCAGGTCATGTCTCCACTATCAAATGAGTTCCTCCCTTAAGACTCAAGGTTTTCTGTAGGGCAGAAACTGCGTCTTCCCCCTCAAGTTGAAGACCTCACCTAGGGTAGAGGCTGGGTCTCCAACAGACCGGAGGTCTCCTATGGGAGAGGCTCCGTCTGCCCCATCAGCCCAGGGCTCTCTTTGGGCAATAGCTGTCACCCCATCAGAACAAAGGCTCCCATAAGGCAGGGGATTCTCCCATCAGAATCAGGGCTCCCCTGCAGTGGGACAGTGTCTGACCAATCACACCTAAGATTTCCAAGGGCTATAGCCAGAAGCACAGAAGGAGCAGCCCTCCTCAACTATCTTCTGCCCTCTGATGTTGCAGAAAAAACACCAAATTCTGAAAGAAGCTGATTTCAAGAAGTGGCTCCATCGCAAGCTATTGCCTCGAGGCCAATCTCAGATCCACAACACTAAGCAAGTGCCCCGAGCCCCACCCTGGGCCATCCCCCTCTCCAGGACCCCCAAGCCATCCAAGAGCTTCCACCCCTTCCCACGGATGCACCTGCCACAGACACCACCACCCAAGATAAAGCCCTTGGTGACACCCACACCCATCTACAAGCAGCCCAGAGTGAGGCAGCCCAAGTTGTGGGATCCTAGCAACAATCCTGTCAGACCCCCCACCACCCAGATCAGCTTCCCACAGGGCATCGGCCTGAGTGTGCATCCAGACCCCAGCCTGGAGCACGACTTTGGCAGATTCCTCCAGATCAGATCTGATGGGCATGGTGGTGCGCGGCTGCGCACGATGGCTGGCAACCAGGTGGCACCTGTGCCTCGGCTGCCTTTGGAGGTGATAGTCCATGAGCTGTACCCTCGGGTGCAGCCGTGCAGGATGAAGGTGCCCCAGGGCTTCCATTCTGTCAGCATATGGGATGTGGACCGGAAGCAGCACATGAGCGACACCTTCTGGACCGACACTCTAGCCATGAACCTGCGTGAGACATTTGACGAAGCCTTCCTGGCAGCAGTGCGAGCCCATCGAGGGCTCCCCATTCTGCCCTCCCTCCAATCCCCCCCATAAACTTATTTTGGTAACCTCTCTACTTGAGGCAGGCCAGTAAAGGCTGAGGTGTGGCCATTCATGCTGGGGACAGGGGAAAAGGGAGGCGTCCCACAGGCTTCCCATTCCCAAGATTAAGGATTGAAGCCCCTGCCCGCCAACAAAAGCCCAGATCCCAGGTCTCCCTTCTCCTCATAAAGAAATCTCTTGGACACCCCCCATCCCCCGCAAGAGATTCAAATTCGGGCATTAGCCCAAAGATCAGAGTGGCAGTCAATCCCTATCCTAGGCCCTAGCATTGTAAAAGTAACACTCTGGTGTCCCATTTGCTCCCTCCTCCCCCCAAACAGCCCCCAGGGACAGGCTTCCAGGGTGAGGAACCTCTGGGAAACCTGCTCTTGTGCAGACGAAGTCCTTCCGCTGCAGGCTCCAGGCCTCATGCTTCATCTCCAGATCCGGAAGGGGTGGGAGACAGCCAGGGTGTCACCCGCCTTGGTCTTCCCTGCCACTGTGGGATGCCACTGTGGTTTCTGCAGGTCAGGAAGCAAAGGTGGCATACTGGGGCGGAGGGGAGGACCTCTGGCTTCAGTCTGAGGCTATGAAAGCACTTGTACTTCCTCCAGGAAGCCAGCCTGCACCCCCTGCTATCCGTTGTACACATCACTACAAATCATTCATTAAACAAACATTTATTGAGTTCTTTCTATGTGCCAGGCACCAAGCCAGGCATTGTTGATACAAAAATTGAAGGACAGTCCCTGCCCTCAAGGAGCTTACAGTCTAGTGAGAAAATAGAGCAGTATGCAGGCAAGCCCAGAGTGATCTGTGTGGTATGCTGGGGTGGGCAGGGGGAAGGGGACAGTCAAAGCTCTTTGCACGAAGTGAAATCTTAAGTTGAGAACAGAGAAGATGCCCAGGTGAACAGAAGAAAGGGGAATCAAAGTGGCATCTCTGGATACAGGAGGCTGGGGCCCAGAGTGCAAGGTGGCAAGCGATGAGGCCAGAGAGGCGAGCAGGAAGCAGGATACCACAAGTCTCAAAGCCACGCTAAGGGGTCTGGATTTTGTCCTGAAAGCAGTGGGGAGCCATGGAAAGTTGTAGGCCAGGAAGTGACTTGATCAGCTATGCATTTTAGAAAGACAACTCTGCCTGTGGGACAGAGAAGCAGGAGGCTGTCACAACAACCCAGGGGAAAGCTGACGACACGGAGTGGCTCTACTCTAAGAGATGTTAAGACGGCAACCTTGACAGTTTTTAGAGATTGGATATGGGGGCAAAGAGAGAAAGCAGGGATAGAAAGTAGGTTTCTGGTCTGGCTCCTGAGTGAAATTGGGGCCACGGCAGGTACCCAAAAGAGGCAAGTTTGCAGAGGACAGCAACAAATGCCATCTGGGCCATGAAAGGTGTTTCTGCACCCAGAGGCGGCAGAACTGTGGTTCAGAAGCCCAGGAGGGATGTTGGGGCTGGAGGTCAACTCTCACGTCCTGGGCAGAGTCGAATCCATTAGCATGCATGGGCTCCTCCTAGGAGCCCACGACAGGACCCTGAGAAACCCCACCGTGCACGGGGCGCGTGGAGAAGCCTGCATAGGATGCCAGAAGGAGAAGCCACAGAGGTAGGAAGAGAACTGGCCGCAGAAGAGCGATTCATGAAGCCGGGGGTGAGCAGCTGCAGAGACCCAGTGAGATATGAAAGGGTTCACTGGATTCAGCACAAAAAGGCCACTGGCAACCCCCGGGAGAGCACTGGCAGTGGAGCGAATGGAGGGGCGAAGCCACGTCGTCAGGGTGAGGAACAAAGAAGTGGACAGCAAGGGAGAGCAGGGCCCAGCAGTGAGGATGATGTCGGCCCCCAGTGTCCTCTACCTTGTCCCCGCTTGTCTGCATAGGATAAAAGGGCCTGGCAAGCTCATTCCCATTGAGAGAAGACCACAGTGTGCTGCTCCCCCGGGCAAAGGGGAAGGCTGGTATTGTTAAGAGAACAGGAAATGCTAAAGCCAAGGAAATGAAGGGCTACAGTGGGACTTGAGGCAGGATGGAGGAAAGATTTTCAAGCACAGGGGTCTTCCCAGGGGCTTAAAGGTACTACATGTGTGCAGTCCATCTCTGCACCTGCCACCCTCGCTGTGAGGTATAAGACATGGCCAGTAATGGCTCGCATGGGGACTTCATTCCAATATGCACTGCTGAGTATCTGCAAGGCACTGTAGTTGGAGTGCAAGGTTAACAAATGCTGGTCTGTGCCTGGGACCTGGCCTGCCTTCTTAGAAGCCTGAGGTCATCTCCCCAGGAGCCGAGCACACAGAGAAGAGGGCCAGCCCTGAGTGCTCTCAGAGTGACGAACGACTTCTCCCCCTAGTTCCATTTCTTAAAAAACAGGCTGTAGCCTAGATTGCTGGAAGCCAAGTTTTACTTGGTTTCTCCTTGAGCCTGACACAGAATTCTGCCAAAAACCACTCCTTTTCTCCAGGGAAGACTTATAAATAGGGTATTGTAGATGATGCTCTGAAAATCTAACCCAGTCCCAAACCGTACCCTCTCTGCCCCAGCTGACAGTCATGGAGCCTTGGGGAAAGAAGAAACAGAAGAAAAGAGGGGCACAAGAAAGACCGCCTCCACCGCCACTCCCATCCCCGGCCCGGGCTCAGCTCCTCCTCTCTGCCCCCTTCCCACTAAGGGCCAGAAGAACAGTCCCTTCAGAAAGGCAAGACCCATCCAGTCCAGGGCAGAAGGTCAGCAGGAAGAAAGATGAACTTTCAGGGTATTAAGGCAACAGTGCCACCTAGAATTTTTATTCAAACAGAAATCAGACTTGGACAGAAATCACAGTTCAACAGCAAAAAACTATTTCTCTGGGAACTGCCAAGCCATGGCCCCGCCCCATGGCCCTCTGCCCAAAGAACTTATCACTGTCTGCTCTCCAGCTTCATGGCCCCTGCCCTGCCTGCCCCGGCTGAGCCAGGACCTCCTGACCCAGCATGGAAGGGGTGGGGAGGGCCACAGGGAGCTCAGCTTCTACAACCAGGTGGCCCACGGCCTCTGGCTAAGCAGGCTCTGCCACCCCCCTGGTGCCTCCGAGGTCACAGCCTCTAGCAGCGTCAGATCTGAGCCAAGCTGAGCATCCTTGTAAGGTGAGGATGGGGACTTCAGGAAGAGCTGCAGGAAGTCAGGCCAGGGCTGGGGGAAGGTGCCTTCCAGACTCACAGCCCCTACCTAGTACAGAGGCCCAGGGGCCTGACTCTCCTGATCTTGCCCCCACCTCCCCTCCCCAAGTGGGTCAGTACATCTTCTGACGACTGGGTAGAATGGCCTCTTTGATGAAGGAGAAGACAACCAGGATTCCTAAGCGTTTGCCCCGCTTGCCTTTGGTGAAGTAATTGGAGACCACGTCATCTGTGGAGACACAGGCAGGGAGATGAGTGTGTGTGTGTCTGAGAGTAAGCACAGCTCTCCCCACCTGAAGCCCAAGGGTCTCCATCACAGGGCTGGGCTCCGGCTCCCCCAGCCCACCAGGCCTGGCTGGCATCCTCCCACCGTGACCCTCACGAACCCCTTCTCACCTCCTGGCTGCACGGTGGAGGGCAGGACGTTCTCCCCAGCCGACAGGGACACAAAGAACGCAAACGGGATTATCCACAGACAGAAAGTGAAATAGGCCAGGACCTAGCAACGAGAGACACAGAGAAGAAAGTGCCCCTGGAGGTGCCAAGGGTGGGCTGGGCATGATCCCCTTGTATCTTAGAGAGGTGGTCAAGGGTGCACAGAAGCCCCCACACCTGATCTCTGAAGGGGGCTAGGGCCTGGTTAGCAGAGACAGGACATCCTCAGACATGGAGATAGCACAGTGGGGAAAGGTGGAGGCTGACTATAACTGAGTGTGGCCACGATCCCCAAATTTTGGTCGCTAGGACAAGGAATTCTTCTGAACTGAAGGCGACAGATGGAAGGCAAAATCATGATGACCCACACTCCCCAAAGAAGTGACCTTGTTCTTCCTCAGGGGTCCAGACTGGAGTGGCAGGGTGTGGAGAAATCCTGAGAGGAGAAGGCCTTGACAGGCCACCAGGAGGAGCTGGGGTTTGAGGCTGCACCCCACCACAGCCCACCACAGCCCTATGACACCTGCATCAGACAAGGCCACTCCACTGACCCTTCCTGAACTCACGGTGTCAGGCTGGGATCCTGCGAGACCCAAAGGACTCACCAGGGGAGAGCAGTGTCCTCCCCATCTCAGCTGAAGGGATCCCTGCTCCTCATCCATACTGTTTTCTAAAATCATCTATACTAAGTTTTTTAAAAATGTGTTATCCCTAAATGGACTCAGTTTCAAATCATAGCTAGGTTCAAAAAGCGAATCATGCAAGTCGCCTTTATCCTTTCGTCCCTGTTAATAGTTTGATGAACTAAACACTTCTTACCTCTGAGAAAGGATAATATTCCTCCGCAAAAAACTGAAATGCTAGGTAATGATTCACCACCACTAGTCCTGTCGAGGGAATTAAGAGTCAGTTAGTCTGGAGGGAACAACGTAAAAGCTGGGCTTTTAACTTCCAAAAGGCTCCTGGGAGTTGAAGCCCTGAGTTTTAGTCCTAACTTTGCACCTGCCTCAGAGCACGGCGTTGGGCCAAGTGCACCGCTCTCCAGGACTCAGTTTTCCGTCTGTTAATGGGAGAGTTAGCCTGGCCGGTGTGGCTCAGTGGTTGAGCGTCAACCCATGCACCAAGATTCCCGGTCAGGACACATGCCCAGGTTGTGGGCCCAATCCCCAGTGGGGGGCATGCAGGAGGCGACCAGTCGATGTTCTCTCTCATCGATGTTTTTATCTCTCTCTCCCTCTCCCTTCCTCTCTCTCTAAAATCAATAAAGAAAAAAATTAAAAAAAAAAAGAAATGGGAGAGTTAGCATCCACCTGCCCACTGCAGAGGGAATGCATGAGTAAAATCAGAAGGCAGGTAAAGCCCTTGGAATGTTATAAAAAGAGACTTCAGTGTCACACCCTCCGAAGCACCATGACAATTAGCCTGGCTTTTCATGGATGTGAGTCCTGAAGAGAACTCTCCCATGGGCAGTGGGTGGAAGAAGTCACGAGTGCGCAGGTCACACACTCCCAAGAGATTCCACTCCAAACTGGGCAGAAGGGAGAAGGACCCCTCCAAGGAGGAGCACTCCTCAAGAATAAAAGGGCACAGTGTGCTAGACACCTTAGGGGTGCAGTCTTAGGGTTCCTCAAAATTCTGGGGCAGAGGGTCTTCCCTTATCCTGCCCCAGGGTAAGGCCCACTGGCCTGAATGAGTATGTTCTGGACCCCACACACCTCCTCAGTGTGGAGCCAAGTTTATGGGACAGGGAGCGAGCACACAGATCCTGGGACAGGCTGCCCAGAGACAGGCAGCCCCACCTGATCCCACGCTGAGGTCAAGTGCAGGCACCAGAACAAAGCATCCCCCAAACTGAACACTTATCACATACACCACAGCCAGCTGCCACGTCTGGTCTCCTCTCTGCCCTCTCCGTTCCATGGCAGAGACCACAGCTCTAGCATGTCAGTGCTCTCTAGCACTAGGAGGTACTGGAAGAGAGGGTGGTGCCTTATGCCCACAAAGTCTCTCAGAAAAACTCAGGCATCTGAAGGGCAGTTCAGGGGAGCCTGCTGCCGGGGGTCGAGGGGATTGGGGTGGAGGGCCCTTTTCCCTAAAAGGATACAAAAGGGGCCTGGACTCCAGGGAAGGGCTCCCCAACCAAACCAGAGTGAACAAATCCTTTGATAAAATCACATTAAGGCATGCAGAGAAGAGACCAGGTCTAGCTTGAATCCTGCACCCTCATTGTGGATAATATTCTTCCCAGGTTCTCCCACAGGAGTAGAAAAGTAGCTCTATAAACCCCCAATTCCACCTGATATCCTGACCGAAGGCTACGATGACCAGTAAGGATTAATGGGAAAAAAGGCAATCCTGGTAACCAAAATCTTTCCAGAACCTTTTCTGTGAATATCAATAAATATCTCTAAGTACCTCATTGTGCCAATGAGTCTCCTAAACATCATCTTTGCACAGATGGAGAGGCTAAGGCCCAGAGAGGGAAAATGACTCCCCAGGGTCAGAGAATGGTAGCAGGGCAAAGGCAGGAAGGCCAGGGTCCTCCAAACACCTTCGTCAACCCCAAGGCAGCTGTCGGCAGGGGGCCCACAGCCCCATGAAATGCCAGTCTTAATCATGACTTTGGGCCAGAGGACTGGAGGGGGAGCTGCCTGCCTGCCAGAGAAGGGCTTTGGGCTTTTCCTGGACAGGCGGTTTCTTAGGGGCTCTCACTACTCAGCCAGCCCACCTCTTCTCTCTTCCCAAACCTTCTTCATACTTACCTCCCCGAGAAAGCCCTCCCTGTCTGAGTGTCCCACCCCCACCCCCACCAAATTCTAGTCATTTGAGCCAAGGTGGACCCTAGGCTCCTCACCAGTGAGAAACGGGTCTTCCCAATCAGCCTGGCCTCCTGGAGGACCTCAGTGGTTTGCCTCTTTTCTCTAAACCCCTTCAGTGCCATGGACTAAGCTAGGCACCTCAGCTGCCTCAACTCTGCCCCCGCTCACCGCACGACAGGATGAAGTTAGGCGAGGTCAGCATGATGAAGGGGAAGGTCTGGAGGAGGCCAAAGTAGACGAGGTTGGTGAAGAGGCCCACGCCAATCATGCAGGTGGGGAAGCGCTCAAAAACGTAGAGGCCAATCAGCACAGCTGTGGAGAACTGAAACAACCAGAGGCACACAGTGCAGGGAGCCTCTTCCAGGCAGTCTTCCTGGACTTATTAACCCTCAGCCCACTTGGGGCAACACCAGATTCATGCTTCAATTTCACCTCATTTCAATCACAGGTCTGATCTCCCCAACTAGCCTCTCGGCTCCCAAAGGTTAACATTTTTAAATGCCATTCTCAAAATGTGACAGCAACCCACAGTAAGAAGTTTACACTGTGACCCCAACACACATATACATATATATGATCAAAGTTCAACTTTCAATTCTAGTCTTTTCTATCCTATTTTTAATACTAATCATGACCTAATGAACTGATAACACAACCCAATTAATGAATGATATGTGAAGCTTGAAAATGCTGTTCTGAAGGATTTAGTTGCCAGCACTTAACAATGACAGTTGGTTGAATGAAGGTCAAATTCCTGCACGAACACCCATGAGCTGACCTCTGAACCCAGTGCTGAGAGCCACCACTTGTCTTCACTACTAACTCCCTACCTCAGGCCAAGCCCAAAGTGGAAATGGTTGCTGACACCTGGTGACCTAGAGGCATTGGACTCCTGTCCAAATGTGCCCCCACCCCTATCCCCAGCCTTTCCTGCAGCTAGCAGAAATCCATCCACCAGCAGTCACTTCTGCGGCTTTGACATCAATGGCAAGGATTGTGTCTTCAGAAAGAGAAGCCTTCCATGCGACCCAGGGAGGGCAGGGCCTGGGCCAGAGAAGGTATCTCCCTCTTAGGACGAGTCATTTGATCCCCTGAGAAAGAGGGCAATGAACAAGTACTCAAAACTGTCCTTAAGGTTCCTCTCAGTTCCAAATGCTGTGAGCAGAGCAAGGGGCTAGAGACAGTGGAAGATAGCCAAGCAAAGGCAAAGCCATGGTCCTGTCAACAGAGAATGAGCACTCAGCTGTCACCTTAAGGAACTGAGAATAGGGTCTGCAGTGAAGCAATGCCACTTAGGGCAGGAGGCAAAGACCTGGGCCCAGGAGAGCACACCCAAAGTACAAGGCACAGGGCAGGGAGGTAGGGGTGGTACCCTCAGGAAACAGCAGGGACAGAGGTCTTATCATCCACTCCATACTTTCCCCACTTCTTCCTTTCGAGGCAGGGCAAAAGAGTGACGGTGAACCTTGGAAGAAGCTGCCACTTACCCAGATCATGTATTTTATGATCCTGCTGGTGGCCACTGTGTATTCTTCTATCAGTTCTGCCAGGTAATAGAGTCCAGCCGCTGCAGAGTCAGGAAGAGGAGCAAGCAAAGAGAACATTAGCCAGGGTCACTCCCATGATTATGGTCATCCCTTTCTCTGCAGCTGGGTCCCCATCACCCCTCGGGGACTCCAGAAGGCAAGGAACAAACCAAACAACCCAGGTTGTCGACCTCCAAAGTCCTTAGAAGTAAAACTTTATCAGGGCAACTAAGGAGAGATTTCATAGAAGTGGAAACCTTGTATCTGAGGCCTCAGCACTCTGCTAACCTCGGACCCCGTAAAGGGGAATTTCATTCGCTCATTCAATAAATATCTGTTGGGCCTTTAATATGGGCCAGGTGCTAGGCTGAGTGCTGAGAATATAATAAAGGCAATGTCCCTTCTCTAACCCAGCTAAGGGTGGGCGTGGGGGTAAGCGCGGAGGAGGAAGGCGAAGCAAAGGATTCCGGAGTGACAAGTGCTATTTTAGGTAAAATAGGGGCACTGCTGGACCATCAAACCCCGCACGGAGGGCTTTCCGGAGGAGGTGAGATCTCAGCTGAGAAACACAGCAGGAACTAGCCAGAAGGGGTAAGCCTGTCAAAGTCAGAGTAAGTTCGAAGGGCCGCAGGCGAAAGGGCTGCGGAACGAGGGAAAAGTTGGGCGCGGGCGGCCCCCGAGCGTGGGCGCGGCGGTAGGCGGCGCGCCGGCGCGGGGCACTTGAGAGACACTCCCCGGCACTGCTGGGGCGGGCTTTGTGACACCTGGAAGGACCCGCGGTCCGGCTGGGCTGCTGAGATCAGCAGGAAGGGCAAAACCAGGCGGGACGCGGGTGGGGATGCGAAGGCCGGGAGCACCGGGCAGGGGTCTCCGGATCGCTCCGGCGCCCTGGCGATGCGATACCCAGCGAGCACGGATGCCGAGGCGGGAGGGAGCCCGCGCGGACTGGGGTCGCGCACTCTCACCGACGGCCAGCGTGATGAAGGACACCTGGATGAAGAGCGACAGCCAGCTCAGCACGTACATGAACCACATGGCGCCCCTGCCCTGCCCGGCCCCCGACCGCCGGGACGGGCCTCCGCGCTCGGGCTCCGACGACACGGAGCCGCCGCCACCGCTGCCGCGTCCCCGCCCCGCGGACGGCCGGACCGCCGTGCGCCGCCGCCGAGAGGAGCCGGGCCCGAGCGTCGCCCCGGCCGGGTCTAGACTAGCGCCGCCCACCGGCGCGGAGGGCCACCCGCCGCTGCCCCGTGAGCCGCCTGCTGGCGGGTCGCCAGTTTCCCGGGGCTGGACGGACACGATGGTCGGTGACGCAGCCCAGGGGAGGCAGGACGATCCAGGGCGGCGAACAGGTGACGCCACAACAGGAAGACAACCTCCGGCCACTCCCTGTGCACTCTCGCGCCCTCCTGGAGAGGGGTGCAGGACGGGGAGGGGGGGGCGGCCTCCTGACCACCCCCAAGCCCCAGGAACATCAGGCCAGCAGCCTCCAGGAAGATTTTTCTACAGGGCTTTCTCTTGCCCTGCAGGTAACAGGGACAGAACTGTTGGGTGCCTAACGAGTACCAGGCGGTGTGTTCATGATGGATATTGATTCCGTGATGTAGGTCATTTCATGGATGGGGAAGCTGGGGCCAAGGAAGGTTACCTTGGCTCAGGTTATACATCTGGGCAGTGGCACAGGCAGGAGTTGGGCACCTTTGATCAGTCATCCTCAAGCCTAACTCTCCTATTGGCTGAGTTCCTTTGGGGTACAGTCTGCACCTCTGTGTCGCCTACAACTCGCCCCGTACAGGATACGCAAGGCGCCCACTAGTCGCTGAATGCATGTACTACACCACTGGGAGAGATGCTGAAGCCGCACTCGGAGCTGGACAGCCCTTGTCAGGAAGTCCCCCATCTAGTGGCCCAGACAGGTATGCAAAATTAGAGTATGTATGACGGGAGCCTGGTATTCTCACCTCAGAATGATATTTTTCATGCATAAAAATAAAAATATATTCCTCAAAAAATTAAACGTAGAACTACCAGAAATTCCCCTCCTAGGTATATACCAACAAATATAGAAATTAGGGACTCAACAAGATATTTGTACACCAGTGTTCATAACAGCATTATTCACAGTAGTCCAAAGGTGGAAACAAACTCAGATGTCCATCAACAGATAAATGGATAAGCAAAATGTGGTGAGTAAATACAATGAAATATTATTCAGCCTCAAAAAGACATGCAATTGTGACCCGTGATACAACATGGATGAACCTTGAAAACATTCATTATGCTAAGTGAAATAAGCCAGACACAAAAGGACAAATATTTTATGATTCCACTCATTTGAGGTATCTAGAGTGATCAAATTCATAGAGGCAGAAAGAAAAATGATAGTTGGGGCAGGGAGAGGGCTATGAGGAGTTAGTGTTTAATGGGTCCAGCTTGGGGAGATGAAAAGTTCCCCAAGCTGGACCCATTAATGGTGGTGATGGTTGCAAAGTTAGTGCAAATAAAGATGGAAGATTTTTCCCTTCCATCTTTATTTGCACTAACTTCTAAGTGAAATTCAATGTTTCCTTCCATTATGAATGCAGGCAATAAATGACTGTGTGCTGATTTACAAGAATCTTCATCATAGCACTGAGACAGACTGAAACAATCTAAATGTCCATTAATGGGAAAGTGGATAAGTACATTTTGGTACAATATAAAGGAGAGCCATAAAAACAATTGAGGATGTTCTTTATATACCCATATAGGAGGATCCCCTTTTGAGAAAAGCAAAAGCATGGAGAGAAAGCAACTACATAAGTATTTCTTTTTATAGATTATCTCTGGAAGGATCCATTAGAAAATGGTAACTGCTTGCTTCCTAGGAAGAGAAAGGGTAGAGTTCAAGAGTAAGAACATTTCCACTCTATTTATATTCATAAAACATTGAACTATGTAAGTATATGTGAATGTATTACCTATTTATAAATTAAGTTTAAAATTAAAAGGTTTGGGCCCTGGCCAGGTAGCTCAGCTGGTTAGAGCATCGTCTTGATACACCAAGGTTGTGGGTTCGATCCCCAGTCAGGACACATACAAGAATCAACCAATGAATGCATAACTAAGTGGAACAACAAATCTCTCTCTCTCAAATCAATTTAAAAAATTAAAAGGTTTGTATTATGCTGGACAAGCCAGGACCAGCCAGGGTGCCTCAAATTTCCTGCCATTATTTAGTCCCATTGTGAGAAGCCATGGTGTGGTGCCTTACAGATAAGTCAGCTAACCTTGGATCACATTACCTGGTCATCCACTGTCTGGCCCAATAGGGGAGCTTCCTGCTCTGGTCTTTTCTATTGAGAAATTTGTATTTGAGACACAAAAGCATCAGTGGATGGAGTCACACTAAGATCTCAGTTGGCCTCACTTTTCCTAAACATTATCCTCCCAGACAGGGAGGAAAATATAAAGTATTCCTCCACGCCTCCCCAGAATTATAGATAAGAGACTTGAGGCCCAAAAAAGTGAAGTACATTCACCTAGGACTGAGCCAGGATTGTTCTCCCGGGGCTGGGCATTTTCATGTCCCGATAGTCTTAGAGCCAAAACTGGCCTGGGGAACCAATGCTGAGGACTCGGATTTCCTCCTACAGCAGGAAGGGGGCAGCCATGATGTTCTGAGAGCTGTGAGAAGCACTGGCTCTCATCTGCCCTGTGCTCCCAACAGGGCAGGCAGGGGATAGGCAGGCTCTTTGGGACCTATGCTTAAGTAGGAGGTCAAAAGAGGAGGCAAATCCAGCCTCCCTTGAAGGAGAGATCAGAGGGAACAGGAGGCTCCCAAACTGAGTTCAAGGAACTCGAGATTAAAAGGGTTTACAAATTCAAAGTTTTGTTGATTTGCATGTTGACAGACCTCAGTAACTACAAACCTTTATTTCAATGTTATCCATACTCCTTTAACTTCACTAATGCACATGCTCATCTGTCACCATTTCATGCCTGTGTGTGGGGACCATATATCTCTTGAGGATGTTCTAGGGAAACCAGCTCTTTTAACGTTATATGGATCTCTTCCTCAAAAAACCATAACTTCTAGCCTTTATAGTGTTCTTACCCCATGCCAGACACTGTTCTAAGTGATTTGTACATATTAACCCATTGAATGCTCCCATCTAGTGTAGGAGATAGTGCTCATTTCATCTCCATTTCACAGATGAGAAACCGAGGCACAGAGAGGTTCAATACCTTGTCTAAGGTCACACAGCCGGTACTTGGAGGAGCCAGGGTTTGAATCTAGGAAAGCTAGCTCCAGAGCCACATGGTTTCCTCTGGTCTCTTAAAGCCACCTGCCACCTGTCTGGGTAATTCTGTCTGCCTAGTCATCACATGCCATTTGACAGCAGGCCGGGCCCTGCTTTATGTCCCTACAGATTGCTTGGTTCCTGGTGCTTCCTCTTCTCCCTCTCCCTTAACCCTTACAGGAGCTGATGAGTATACCTCAGTATTCTGGCTTAGGCCACCTCTGGTCCCCTCCAGCATTTTCACTAACTCGCCTTCTCACATTCTCACACTTATACCTTCACTGTGCCCAAGACCAGGGACAGACATTTAGTTGGTTCTGTGATCCTGGCGGGCTACGTGGCTGGGTCCTGTGCATCCCTAAAGGCTGGGAAAGTCAGAGAAGTGTGGGTGAAAGGCTGGAGGGTGCCAGAGCGGACAGCTGAAGCTCTCTGGGCCTGGCTGTGTTAGCTGCCACCCTCTAGTGGTGGCCGGAGGAACTGGGAGGGCGGAAACCTGGGCCCATTCAAAGACCATAGGAATTCTGAGCAACAATTGGGGACCCCACTGCTAGCCTTAGAGTGAGGGCCAGGAAGTCAGGCCCCAAGCGCACACAGACACACATTACACACAGTTGGAGACAAAGTCCATCAGGATCTGGGCCTGTGCTGACCCTGCCTGGCCTGGCTACAAACAATGGTGGTTGTGTGAGACGCCGTGAAGGCAGAGACAGGCAGAGACAGGCAGAGACAGGCCTGGACACCCAGGTCCCTCTTCTCTCCTTATCCTCTCCTCCCCTGTGTAGCTTTTTCCCTGGCAGCTCCCCAGCCCCCAAAGAAGCACAGTGTTGGGGTAAGAAGATTTAAGGACATGTTACCTCCCACCCCACTCCACCCCTAACACATACAGCGTTACCATATGGCATCCCCTTTCTAAGGGCCCACATCATAGAGGGAACTTTTTCCTGTAATGGTCCACGTGGTCAGCAGGTTTGTTCGGCATCTTACCTCTCAGGTCTCGGTTCTGTAGCAAATTAGCACAACAAAATTCTAGTAAGAGACAAACCACAAGCAATGAAAGTAATGATCACAGCTATGTCCACGTAATCTATATGTCCTCATAATCTAGGACTCCCGACCCCGGTTCACTGCTATGCCTCTGCTCCCCACCCAAGCAGCGGCCCTGGTGTTCCTGGTTCCCCTCCCCCATCCCATCACATGCCTGGGGCCCCAACTCAGGTGGCTGAGTTAAAGCGCTTTCTAGTGACAAGTCCTCAAAGGGCTCTATTAATTGCCTCAGCATTGTCTTCAGCTAAGCTGCTGGGCCTGAGAGGACCATGTAGGGGTTAGGGGTGAGGACAGTGTGAGTCTGGGGAATGACAGGAAAGAACGAGGTGGGGGAAGGGAAGCAATCTGGGACTTTGCACATCACATGAAACCCTTGCAGAGCTAGTGCTCTCTCTCGCGCTCTCTCTCTCTCTCTCTCTCTCTCTCTCTCTCTCACACACACACACACACACACACACACACACACACTCCCCCAAGTCCTCTCCTGTAACCATTCCTCATATGGAGCCCTGTCACATCCCTTTTGCCTGCCTGCTCCCGCTTTTGCAAACTTCACTGGCAGTGTATCCATCACCTCCTCCGGTGCTCCTATGGTGTCCCAGTCAGGTGCTTACAGTAGAGGGGAATGGACATGTGCAGGCTGAGGGGCTGCTGCTGAATCTCCTCTTCTCCTTTTTCCTTCCTAACAGAACCTCTACTTTGTTTAGAGCAGCAATGGGCCCTGCTTTAAAAAAACAAGACAAGACAAAACTGTCTGTCATCGGCCTCGGCCCAGTCGTTGGAGCGGTGGGGTGGTGGCAGCAGGAGGAGGAAGTATGGTACGTATCAAATGTAAAAATCACTGTCAGCACTGTGCCCCTCTGGGATCCCCCTTGCCTTGGCATTCTGGCTCTCTGTTTACATGGAGACAGAGACTTGGCCAGGTCCTTCCCTTTCTTGCCTCAGACTCAGGCTCAGACTCCACAGCCTTGCCCACTGCTCTGTACCCCATCTTTCTACCCCGCAAACTCCTATTCATTCTTCAAGACCAGCTCTAATATTTCCTGAGAAGGCCACAGAAGTTTGCATTTTCGTGTCCCTAGTGCCCAGCACAGGGCCGGGCATGCAGAAGCCATCCCGTCTACAGGGCTGACCCCTGCAGCCATATTTCTGCCAGCTCACACTACACCCCTTGGAGGGGTGGATCCTTGACCCCAACTGGTCAGATTCTCCTTCCTAGAACTGGACAGAGAGCCGGAGAGAGAGCTGAATACGCTTATGTGCCACATGTGGCACTTGGCCATTAAGAAATCAACTTGTGAGCCCAATGTGTGGATGAAAACAGAAGCCAGAAGCTGCTGTGTGAGTAGGATACAGTCAGTAGGGTGTGGCCTAGGCCCTTCAGATCCCAGTTCAGGCCCTTCCTATCCCAGCTTCCTCCCCACCCTTGATTTCTACAAGACACCACTGAGTTTCTGTCTCTTTTAACTCAAGAGTCCTAACTGCCCAGGGGAGAAGGTTCCCAGGGCTCAACAGATGCTGACCTGAAGTTTGAGCCCCACCTGTCCCACTGTCGGCCGCATCGACTCCCTACTCATTGTCCAACCCCGACATGAGTGGGTCTGAGTCTGGGCTGCACAATGTAATGCCTCAGACTGATGGAATTAGACTCTCTGGGCTGGGAGCCAGGCAGTAATAATTTTTCAAGTGTTGTGTTTGCATAGCGTTTCCACAGGGCAGCCAGGATGGGAATCACTGCCCTATGGGAAAGAAGAACACGGGAAGGCATGGACTCACTAGAGTCCTGAGTACCCATACCCACTTCCTCCCACCAGGTAGACCTGTAGAGGCGTCGACAGTAGTGTGGCCAGCCCTGCCCAGCCTGCCCTTCTTTCTCCCCTCCCTTCAAGCCCCTATCCAGCCAAGGGCAACTCCCGGGAGCTTTCCTGGCTCTACCCCCATGCAAGACACTCTGAGTTATGGCTCTGGAACCTTAAAGAACTCCTGCTCATCTGACCCGCTGCCCTGCTAAGACCCTCCTCCCCCGCTTAGACCCTCCTCCCCCAACCTTTGCTTTACTCACAGTGCTCTTCCTGCCCCTTCTCTCTGCTGATCCAGTTCCTACCAGTCTTTCAAGTCCCACTGAACACCCCTCCTCCAGGAAGCCTACCTGCTCCAGCCCATTCTAACCGTTGTCTTGTCTGGTTTCCTGTTTGCGCCCAGAGTCCACAGTCCTCACTGTACTCATTTACTGCCTCCTCATGACTTCTGGGCTCTTATTAAACTCTCCCAGGCAGTCTGTGAGACCCCAGCCTGGCCAAACCCCAAGCTAGGCATGTGAAGAGGCTCAGAAGCTGGTGCGCTGGGTGCTATCCCCAGCCCCTCTCCCACTGCCCCACTCCTGGGTTTCAGAGAGGGGCCCATCCTCAGGAGGGTCCTGAGAGTCAGGTTGGATGGAGCAGGCACACTCTCTCACACACACAGGTGCAGCTGCGGCAGCTGGAATGGGTAAGTTGGGGGAAGGAACTAGATTACTTCTTAATTTCCTCCCAAAGCTGAAATCTCTGAGCCCAATGCACCAGATGAACTGCCTACCCCAGTCACTCTGCCTGTCCCAGCCACCCTGCACGCCTCTCCTCACCACCCCCTTCCATGCCCATTCAGGGTGGGCAGTGGCAGCGACGAGGGTCTGAAACCACAGCCAGAGGTCGGTAAGAGGCCAAAATCAGCATGTGGCTGGCTTCGGGGCCAGTCTGGCTAGCTGTACAGCAGGGAGGGTGAGGGTGTGGATTGGATAGTGACTTGAAGACAAAGCTTAAGTGCAAACCTCTGCCAACCAACAGCAGCAGAATCCCATCTCCCGAGAGTGGCTCCATCCCCTCGCCAACTCCATCTGCAGCCTGATGAGAGTGGACCAGGCAGCTTCTCCCCCAAGAGCCTCAGGGTCAGGCTCAGGAACCCGGTGTTACAGACGTCAGAGGCTGGCAGGCGACCAACCTCAGGCTATCTCGCACACTCACACCCCGAAAGGCACGTACACAGAGAGGCCACACAGCCTGCATGTGCGGGGCCACCGAGGGGCCCGTGTCCTCTCCATCCCACAGGCACAGAGGCCCATGGGACTCACTCACAGACACGTAAACAATCGGCAAGCTACCAGATCGACCTAGACACCAAATACTCACACACAAAGACCCACAGACACAGGCATCACACATGACGTCATCCTAAGACGCACAAACCGGGCTTCCCCAAAGGAAGCCTTTGGGTGCTTTGGCATGGTGACAATAGTTTTTTCCATCCAACTGCCTCCCTTTCCTTTCATTCACCCAATTTCTCCTGGAGGCCTCCTGAGAATGACCAGCTCAGCCTTCCCTCCTGAGCCTCTGAGGCTCTCTGCCCCAAGGGCTGTATGGTTGGGGGAGACGGAAGGCAGTCTGAAGCTGGCTTTCAGACTGTCGCTGTGGTCTGCAGCCTGCCCCTTCGATGGAGAGGAGATGGGCAGGGCAGTGAGGGCAGTCAAGGTCTCCGGCGGTCTCCAGGCCCTGCCCTGCTTGCTGCACCATGCCAGGCCTCCCAAAGGAAGGTCCAGAGGGAGCCTAGTCCGGGGTCTCCAGTGTCCCCCTCTGGCCTCTCAGCAGTCCCATCACACCATCTGCCAGCAGGTCCCTCACGTCAGGGCATCCACAGGCAGCCTTGTCCCTGGCCACTAGGACACAACATCAAGGCCAGTTTGGGGCTCCAGTCCCATGGTCAAGCCTGGCTGCCAGAGTTCTGTCCTCTCTCCCAGTGGCCTCTCTCGTTGCTGGCTGCTGTGTGGACACAGTTGGATTGGCAGAGCTGAGGGTGCCCTCTGAGGTCCTGCACTAGCAGGGGAGGCCTCTGTGTGCTGGACTGGGATTGGATTTGAGGAGGGGTCAGAGCTGCCCTTCAAAGCTGAGCTGGGCATGTAGGTTCTTACTGGGGGCTGTCCTGCTGTCTGAACCGTCAGATGTCAGTCACTCCAGCTGTGGCATCTCCCTTTTCCTCCTACCCACACCGCATCCGCCAGCAGTGTGGTAGAATCCAGCTCCTCTCACTGGCTCCACTCCTCATCCTCGGTCTACAGCCCTCCTCCTCCTGATACAACAGGCTGTCTGCTCATTGTTAGGTCAAGGTCACCTCCTCAGAGGGGCCCTCCCTGATCATATCTAAACCAGCAACTCCACCCAAGTTCCTGCTTTACCTTTCCTCACAGCACTTCCCACTATGAGTCAATATAGTAGATGCCTGTTGCTTTTCTGTCTCTCCCACTAGAATGTAAGCCTCATGAGGGCAGGGACTTTGGCCTCTCTGGTCCCAGAATTCCTAGCACACACAAAGCAAGCATGAAGTAGACGCAACACATGCACTAAACACGCTGAATGAACACGAGCAGACATGCACATGCATGTGACACATGAGTCCTAAATGATGAACGTGTGCACGAACACACGCACCACACACACGTGCACACACACACAAGCTCGCAGGCCGAGGCGTGCATGCTCACGTGTCTCACTTGGCCCAGCTCCCCAGTGCCCAGGGGGAAGCGTTATCACCCATGTTCCCCCACTCAGGCAGCCTCCAGCTGGACTCCACTCAGTCCTCCTGGTGCTAAATCGTCCTGACACGCCGGTTGCACGTGGGGCTTCCTGTGGACGCTGCAGCAAGGCCACCGCCATTGTGGTGGCTGCTAATTGGCTCTGTGTTGGGCCTTGGGTCACCGCTCGGTCAGCCATGGCTGATACCTTCTTCCCACTTGTCTCAGGAAAGGCACTGCTGTCCCCTCTGCTCAGGCCTCAGCTGGCCACTGAACCGCACATGCCTGGCCACATGGGACTGGCCGTACCAGCGAGCCCCTCTGATGGTGGTTCCCGCCCCACTCGCTCGGGAGAGGGCAGAGCCAGCTGAGCAAACGGGACTGGCCTTGGGGTGGGCATTTACCCAAGAGGTGTGGTGTGATAACAAGGGTATGAAAAAGGCCCCTAGCCCAAATATCTATGCATAACCTGTCACAGTGCCTGAAATGCCACCATTAGAAGGACAGTCCTCTGGGTCAACCCTCGCTCTCCCTCAGGGTTTCTCTCAAAGTGCACATCCCCTAATTTGGGGGGAGGGGTCTTGAAGAGGAGAAGAGGAAACGCCACTAACTGGAATATTACAATCCATCCTGGCGTATACTGTCTGCCAGGGCTCCAAGCTTGATGTTGTCATGCCCTCGACACCCCATTTCCAGGCATTCTCAGTGGGTGGCTTTCAGAGCAGAGGAGCTGCCCCCGCTTATTGCCATCACACACTCACATCTGAGATGTTAGGGTTCTGGAAAGGTTGAGTGGCCTTTCCTCAGCCAAGTGGGCTCCTCAGTGGGTGCTGGTTTATCTGACTTCTTTTCAGTGGGGCTGGAGGGTGGAGAGTGGGGCAGTGCCCGGCCGCAAGAAAGCTCAGACCTGGCTTCCTACTGGGGGTTGCTTACCTTGCTCTCACTGTTCATGCCTCCAGAGCCCAACGTGTACCCCTTCCCAGTCTGCCAGGTCCCAAGCCTCTTCCCAATTTGAGACTAGAATATTTCTCACTCTCCAAGCCATCCTCAAGTCCTGCCTCTCCCTGCTGCTCCGGCCTGGTCTTGAAACCTGTGGCTACATTCTCGTCCCATCTGCCCCATTCAGGGGACTGCAGAGGTCAGGGCAGATTTGGGCACAGCATGTCTCTCTTGCCTTTCTTCCTCCAGTGGCCCAGCTGGGGGGTCGTGACTGCAAAAACTCCATCTGCTCAACAACGCCGGTGGCCTCCTTTGATGTATTCCATACTCAGAGAGGCAGGATGCTAGGAAGGCTCAGGGAGGCTCTGGGCAACACCCCCTGGCCGGGTCTGGCACCTGCGGTGGGTCTGGAGAGCTGAAAGCCACTTTGTCCTTCCTCCTTAGAGGCCAGAAAAGGCTGGGCAGGCCAAGGTCTTGCTGACCCAGAATCTGGGGGAGGATCTGGGCTGCTCTAGGAAAGGAGGGAGGAGGGAGGAGAAGCAGAAGAGCGCCAGCCCCATCCTCCCGCCCTGTGAGGGCTCGGCTTTGTCCCTCTTCCCCAGGCTCAGGCCTCCAGCAGACATGAGCTGGGTCTACAGAGTGACCCAAGGCTGCTGCTGGTTCCAACCCAGAGGGAAACAAAGCCCAGGCCTGAGGCCTTAGGGGCAGCTATCTTGGAAGGTTGGAAAGTCCAGCATTTAAAAGCCAGTGGATTGTTTTTAAAAAGAAAGAAAAGAGAGAAGTTGAGCAAGAATAGAAATTACACTTTCAGCTGGGTCATCCTTAGAGTTGTCCACGGGATCACTGAGTTGGTATAGGGCCCTAGGACATAAAGTCGGGGACCCTGTAGATCTATATTCTCTTCCAGAGTCTTGAAAACTGGAATTAAGAGAAAATTTGTTGGGGGGAGGGCATGTTGGGGGGGTCTATTGGGGACTTAATACCTCTTGAGAGATAGACTCACTGTGCAAATAACCTTGTTTACTGTGCCCGTCAACAGGATGAAACAACTTTCTCTCCTTTGGGGCTTTTCTAAGCCTGAAGGTACTGATAGGCAGTAGGACTTTCAAGATGAGGGCGGGAAGGGATGGATCACAGAGGACTCAGTGTTCCCAAGGATCGCAGGAACCCTTTGTCCTGGAAGTGCCGATTAACATCTCCGGAGGGAACACGGTGTGGGGCTCACTGCCGAGGATCTGGGGAGTAATTCTTTGTTTTGTCATCTGCCATCACCTATAAATCCTGCTATCTTGCATTATTGGGAGACAACTTTATAGAACTGAAAACTGAACATTTCTTCTCCTAAAAACACTTGTGTCATATTATCTGCCGTGGATCTTTTCGGTGACTTCCTCATACATGCTCTAGGACCCTTCTCCAGTAGTGAGTTTTTCGGAGGGTGACCGACGCATTCCATTTTTACAACTGGAAGTGCTATATCCCAGGAACGCCCTCAGTTCTGAGTGAACCAAACCCCGGGTCTTGCTATTTCCCAGCAGAGACTGAAACAGCAGGGATGCCCTGTGCCCCGAGACCTACGGGGCACCCTGCAGGTGGATGCTTTAACTGATCAAGCTCCTGGCCAGCCCTTCCTCTGCCTTCTGCCCCGTCTCCTGCCCTGCAGGCCACACTGGCCGGGTCTCCTGAACAGGTAGAGAAAGGAAGGAAAGCTGTCTGGCCCTACCCTCTACCCCCACGAAAGACACTCTGAGTCATGGCTCTGGAACCCTTAAATAACCCTGCTCATCCTGGCCCCCTGCCCAACACAGACGCTCCTCCCTCAACCTTTGCTTCACTCACAGTGCTCTTCCTGCCCCTTCTCTCTGCTGATCCAGTTCCTACCAGTCTTTCAAGTCCCGCTGAACACCCCTCCTCCAGGAAGCCTACCTGCTCCAGCCCATTCTAACCTTGTCTTGTCTGGTTTCCTGTTTGCACCCGAATCCACAGTCCTCATTATACTCATTTACTGCCTCCTCGTGACTTCTGGGCTTCTCTCTCTCACACAGGTGCAGCTGGAATGGACAAGTTGGGAAGGGAGCTGCAAACCCTCAGGATTCTGGGGAGTCTTTTGGATACTTGGTAGGGAGTGGCAGAGCCAGTCAGGACAAGTGCCTGCCCTGGAGTAAATTTCCCAGCTTCTGCTTTCCTTACTCCTCTCCTTTCCAGGCTCCAGGGACTGTCCCCTTCTCAGTGTGGCCTCTCCCAGAGGCCCTGACCTAGTTCAAGGTTTGGGCTGCTTACATATGCCTAAAGGCAGACACTTAGTGCTTGCTAAGGGGGTCCTAGCCAGGCTCAGCTCCAGGAGACAAAGCTCCAGAAGTGTCTTCCTGAATTCTCACCTCCTCCAGGAAGCCCTCCTGGCAGAGGCCTGTCTGATTCTGGAACTGCCCTTGCACTTGTCCCTTCCCTGGGTAGCAGCTGGTGACTTGCTCTGAGAGGGGTCCCTGCCCAGCTCGTTTCCTAGCGGACAGTCCCTCCAGGCCTGTCGAAAGACACTGATCTGCAAGGACTTGAAGATTTGGTGCCAAACAACCGAGTTTCTTCTTATTCCTCAGGTTTTCCTGTGAGGCTCCAGGGCTTGCAGAGAAGGAGCCACAGCATTATAACCTTTATGTACGTTACATACAGTTTTGTATGTGTGAAATATTTTACTAGAAAGAAATACACTACATCCACGTGATGGAATACTATTCAGCAATGAAATGTAACTGTTGAGACATGCCACGGCTTTGATGAAACTCAAGGGAATTGTGGTGCTGAAAAATAGGGTGCATGTGATATGGTTCCATTTGTATCACATTCTTGAAATGACACAATTTTGTAAACGGAGGACAAATTAGTGGTTGCCAGGGGTCAGGGATGGAGTGGGAGAGAGAGGGAGTGTGGGGATAGAAGGGCAACTTGAGGGACCCGTGTGGATACGGAGCTGTTCTATATCATGACTGAGGTGGTAGATGCATGAACCTACACATGTGATGAAACTGTACAGAACTAAACACGCACACACGCACACACACGCACACACACACACTTGTGAAAATGGGTACAGTGAAACGGGGGAAATTGGAAAGATGAATGGATTGTGTCTGTGTCAGTCTCTGGGTTGCAATATTGGGAAAAAATGGAATTTCTCTGTAGTATTTCTTACAACTACTTGTGAATCTACAACTGTCTCAATAAAAACTATAATTATTTAATTATTATTATTATTATTTTTTAAATTAATCTTTACCTGACAATATTTTTTTCCATTGATTTTGAGAGAGAGTGGAAGGGAGGGAAGGGGGAGGGAGAGAGAGAGAGTGATGTAAGAGAGACCCATGGATTGGCTGCTTCCCACACACACTCTGACCAGGGCCAGGGATCGAAACTGCAACCCAGGTACTTGCCCTTGACTAGGTATTGAACCTGAGAGCCTTTGGTGTACAGGCTGACACTTAACCACTGAGCCACACCAGCCAGGGCCAATATTTTATTTTATTTTTTAAATTAAATATATTTTATTTTATTTTTAATCCTCACCCAAGGATATTTTTCCATTCATTTTTTTAGATAGAGTGGAAGGGAGGAAGGGAAGAGAGAGAGAGAAACATCGATGTGAGAGAGACACATCCATTGGTTGCCTCCCGCATGACTCCAACCAGGGCCAGGGATTGAACCTGTAACCCAGGTACGTGCCCTTGACCAGGAATCGAACCTATGACCTTTCAGTCTGCAGGCTGACGCTGTAACAGCTGGGCCAAACCAACCAGCACCAATTATTTATTTTTTATTTTTTATTTATTTATTTTTTATCCTCACCCGAGGATATTTTTTTTTCTTTTTTGTTCAGATAGAGTGGGAGGGAGAGAGAAGAAGAGAGAGAGAGAGAGAAACATCGACGTGAAAGGGACACATCGAGTGGCTGCCACCCGCACGACCAACCAGGGCTGGGGACAAACCGCAACCGAGGTACATGCCCCTAGCAGGAACCGAACCCGGGTCTCTCTGGACCGCAGGCCGAAACTCTAACCGCTGATCCAAACCGGCCTGGGCCAATTATTTATTTTTTAAAAGAGGAATACAATTTTGGCCCTGACCGGTGTGGCTCAGTTAGTTGAGTATCACCCTATGGGCCAAGAGGTCACTGGTTCATTCCCTGTCAGGGCACATGCCCGGATTGTGGGCTCGATCCCAGTAGGGAGCGTGCGGGAGGCAGCTGACTGATGTTTCTCTCTCTTCCTTTTTCCCTCTAATAAATACACGTATTTTTTTAAAAAAGGAATACAATTTTATAAAAGGAGGACTCTGGGTTCCCCACATTAGCTAATGAGTAAGGCAGGAGCCTGGGAGAAATGAGGCTCCCCCTCTGTACCTCTGTGCCCCTCATCCCCCACTTACAGTGGGACTTCTCAGGACCACTTCCAGAGGAGTCCTGTTCTGGAAGCATCTGATGTTGGGTCTAGTCTGCTTCTCTCTCTCTCAGAAAGTTCTATGTCCCAGGCTATAGCTAGGCACCAAAGAACAAACTGTGATATGGAACATGGTTGGCAGTGGAAATCCGTGAAATGTATCCCATTGGCTTTATATATCACCGACTTCTTAGAGGAGGCTCAGCCCACAGCCCTCCCTTCACACACACTTATTTCTGGGTTTCCTGCTGTACCACAGTGTCGGAGGTGACAGATGGTAGAATTGGGAGTTCTACGATTATTTGAGCACCAGTGGCCTAACTCATCATGACAAAAAGCATTTTCCAAGTGCCTGTGATCCACAGAGACTTGGTGGGGTCTGGTAGAGTGGAGAAGGCTTTAGAGTCAAGGAGACCTGGGTTCAAATCCCAGCTTGGCCCTCTCTGAGGCCCCTGACCGCTGGAAATGTCAGCCTTTATAAAGTGGGCGTAGAGTTTATCTTACAGGCTGTTGTGTAATTAGGTAACATGATGCTCCTTCTCTTTTTTTCAGATTCCTGGAAACGACAGCCTGGAGGGGAAGTCCAGGAGCCTGGGAGGAAGGAAACATAAACCCCTGACCCTTGGCAAGGGTACAGGTTCCCTAATGGCAGTGTGGACTGAGCCCCTGGAGGTTTTGTGGGGCCTAGGGAATCTCAAGGGATGTCAGGAGACTGGAAGCAGATGAGCGAAGTCCCTGGTGGGAAAACTGCACGGCTCAGCAGCTGCCTGTGGCTGCCCCTCCTCATGGCTGCAGCGCTCTTCAACCCCAGCCCTCAGACGCAAACCTGGGAGCCAAGAGGAGCACGTGTTCAGTCTAAGTTGAAACCTGAAATGCCTGAGTTCACCTATAAGCGATTAGATCAGGAGTGGAATAGTGAGACAGAAATTCAGTTTAGTCGTAAGAAAATCATTGCATTTTTGCACCTCTGAGTTTGTGGTCTATAAAATAAATTGGACCTGCTACACAGGTACCCACTTTCATATTGTACTTCTATACTGATAGACACAGACATTTTCACATCAGTAAATAGCTATCCAGTGTGTGTTGGGACATGTTTATCAGCCAGCTTTCTGGAAAACAATCAACTTGATTTGTAGCAGTTGATGATTTCTGTGTTGTAAATACTCCCACTATGGCAATTTCGAGCTACCAGTGTGATTCTACCGAACGGAAGCTAGAAAGATGTGGGCAAATGTGAGCTAGTGCGAGCTGGCTCCGGCACAACGCTGCAAAGTTACATTTATACATCTGTGCATCTGCTGAAAGGTGCCTAGAATTGAAAGTCTAATTCAATTCTGTACATACACTGGTACAGAAAAATGCATAGACATTATAGCAAAAACATATACTTGTAGACACATTTAGTCACTTAGAAGCATACAAAGACAAGTTCAAGGATATAAAAACATATACATCTACATATAAACGGACACAAACCAAAACATGCATATAAATGCACATATAGCCACCCACACACTCAGGAAGAGGACATAAACCAACCTGATTTTCTGGGGTTGCTGGCCTACGGCTGCACACCTTTCAGAACCACTTTGGCCCAAGGCAGAGGAGACTTGAAGGGCACACTGTTTACAGTCAGTGATCTATCCTGCTTGTAGACTCTGGGCAGACCCCTGTCCTTTCTGGGTCACTCCTAGCAGTCCTGCAGGTCTGGGAGAGCTCTTCCCTTGCCTTATAGTTACCAGCCCCAGAACCCTACTCCACCCTTAATAAGGCAGCCCCTCACTCCTCTCTCTGTCATTGTGGGAAAGCCACCTCCAGCCTCTGGCTCTATCTCTTCCCAGAGCAACAGAGTGAGAGGTCAACATGACCCCACTTGGCTTGGTCCAGAGACTTCTGTTCTTCCCTGCCCCCCTCCCTTTTTTAATCCTCACCGGAGGATATTTTTCTATTTATCATCAGATAGAGTGGGAGGGAGGGAGGGAGAGAGAAACATCGTTGTGAGAGAGACACATCGACTGGTTGCCTTCTGCACAACCCTGACCAGGGCCGGGGACCAATTGCAACCAAGGTACGTGCCCTTGACTGGAATCGAACCCACAACTCATTGGCCTGAGGGCTGACACTCCAACCGCTGAGCCAAACCGGCCAGGGTCTTCCCTGTCCCTTATTACTTCCTTGTTTATTTCTTGCCTGGGCCATTGCTCCAGCCTTTTAAATGTCTCCCAGTTCCAGGCTCTTCCCTCCCATTCACTTTGCTATAACCTGCCAGGGAAATTACCCTCAAGCACAGCACTGAGGCCATACAGGTAATGGCAACTTGCCCATGCAGGACAGATTGGGGCTAGAACCCTTTGAAGCCCCCTAACCATTTGTTCAACTCCTGCTTCCCCAGGTTAATTTTCACTCCTATTTTCTTCAAATGTCTTTCTCTCCCCGGTTTGGTCTGCAGATTGTCTCTGCCACAGAATCTGCTAGCTGTCTTCTTTGTTCACAGTGGGGCATTTACCACCTCTTATGGTTGTGGTACAGTGCTTTATAGTTTATAAGCACTCTCAAAACTATCTGTGGCCCCCCTATGCTGTGCCCCGCACTGAGGTTAGCCCTGGAAATATAGTGGTGAATAAAAACAGATGTGGTCGTGCTTTTAGGAACCAAGTCAACATAATCTGTTGAAATCCTCTGCCCCAATCATAAGTGGATTTGAAAGGGAAGTATTTTTCCACTGTCCCTCCTACCTGCTCCCCTATCCCCATGGAAATATGGCCTCCCTGGAGCCATGGGGACAGAGGAGAGAAGACGAGAAAAAGACTTTGGCTTCCAGATTTTAAGAGGACTTTACTAACCTCGTGAGCATCACAGGAGCAGCTGCTGGGATGTTGCAAGCTCATTGCATAGAGGGCATTAAACTCTTACAAAGCTATATAGAGGTTAACACTTGTCTGCATTGCAACATCTTTATTTCCTTCCCTTACCCATAAGAAGCAACAATTATTATTTATGTGAGCCTTGGCTAGTTTGATTTCCGAGCCTTAGTTCCCTCACTTGTAATATGTAGTTAGAAATCTCTGTTATTCTCATAGTGTTGTTAGAATAATCAAATGATTGCCTGTTTATGAAATAAATAATGGCATAGGATTGATTTAAAGAAGAAGTGGCACTGAATAAAAGATTAATAATAATTATTAATAATACTATGTTATACATTAAAGTTCTTTTATATACTTTTATTCAGTGACTCTGAAATATTCTGGTCTGCAAGGATAGAAGACAAGACATCGACCACCACTCTAAGAGAAATGTGTGAGCCACAAACATGTGTCACATATGTCATTGAAAATTTTCTAGTAGCTAGCTACATTTAAAGATAAAAACAGCCCTGGCCGGTTTGGCTCAGCGGTTAGAGCGTCGACCTGCGGTCCAGAGAGACCCGGGTTCGGTTCCCGCTAAGGGCATGTACCTCGGTTGCGATTTGTCCCCAGCCCTGCGGGAGGCAGCCACTCAATGTGTCTCTTTCACGTCGATGTTTCTCTCTCTCTCTCTCTCTCTCTCTCTCTCTCTCTCTCTCTCTCTCTCTCTTCCTCTCTCTCCCTCCCATTCTATCTGAACAAAAAATGGAAAAATATCCTCGGGTGAGGATAAAAAAAAATAAAAAGTAAAAAAAAAAAGCAATAAAGAAGATAAAAAGTCTGGCAAAATTTTAATAATACATCATTTTAACCCACTATCTCCAAAATATTATCATTTCAGTATGCAATTCACATAAAATTATTGCAACTATTTTTACATTCTGTTTTGGTACTACATCTTTAAAATCCTGTGTGTATTTCACATGTATAGCACACTTCAAGTGCTTGATAGTCACATGTGGCTGCTGTGTTGGACAGCACACACTAATCAATAATGCATATAAAAATTAAAGATCTCTACAGTACTTAACAGTTTCCCAAACTCTTGATATTTAAATCCCATGTTAGCCTGACTAGGAGGATGCTTATCATCTCCATTTTGTAGATGAGCAGAAGCAGCAGCAATTATGTGTAATTCATCTGAGACCATCAGCTAATAAATTGTGAACTCAGTCTTGTCTTCAAACTTGACACTCTCTTTTGCCTCTTTTTCTAAACAAGCAATACAAAGGGAAACTTGAATATTATCATACATACAGGTCTCATGACTCATTGCACTAGTGCATGAAAAGGCACAGTTCTTTCAAAATCCACCTACAATCTCCTCCCTTCAAAAACCACACCCGGTTTAATCCCACCAGAATCTGTTAGCATCATTATTCTAAAATTATGTGTGTGCTGGATCAAGCACCTTTCTGCTCTAACGTGCTATAGGTGTAAATAATATAAATGAGCATAAAAACATCCTACCCCCTCTCTGATATTCTCTATGGTGTAGTGATTTACCTTTTAATTACTCTTGGGGGTTACATTGTAGTGTTTCAGCATCCCAAATAGGATGAAATGAGATAAAGATTCCTCTCTTCTAGTTTAAAAAGCACACACATGCCAAATGTTTACACCAAAGCATAACCAGACTCAGATGGCTATCAGGGGAAGAGGCTCCTAGTACAGGATTTCTCTATAACATAGCAGGCACGTAGGGCTGTGGGGTTGGGGGCAGAGTAGGGGACAGGCTATCTTGAGAACTGCTCTGCGAAGGACCAGTCCCTAAGCTAATGTTCCCAAAGAGATGCCAAGGGCAGCTGACCACTGCCCTGACCAGTGAAGCTGCCCCTCAGGAGCCCAGAACCACTTACAGGAGCCCCAGCTTGACTTCCAGACCTGGCTGAATTTCCCCCCTTCTCAGGATGGTGGCTGGAGGACAACAAAATGCTTGTAAAGCCGTATCTGCTAGTTTGTCTAGTAGTCTACTTCCCCACAAATACCCTTCAAATTAATTAAAAAAGAGCCTGGAAGCTTTGCTAGAAATAAATTACAGAAATTTATTCAAGGGTCTTGGGGTTTGCATACTGGGAACACAGCTAGGCAAAATACCAGGAGCATTTCCAAGAAGAAAAGTTAAAAATTCTTATAGTAAAAAATATATTCTTGAGAATGATCAGTCTTGCATTCTTAGCCCTAGGATTGGTCCAGGCCATTATCCAGACAGATGTCACGCAGTCAGGATGATGGATGCCAGGTGGTCCAGAAGATGGGTGTCAGGAGGTCTGGTCACACCCAGTGGTCTGGATAATGTCAAGTGGATATATATATGGGAGTCCTTCAAGGGGGTAGTTAGAGGGTTACCTGGAAGTCCAGGTGTATATCCAAGCATTGATGCAGGATTGGAAAATTCAAAAAAGCTTAAGTTCCCAGGTTAGTTAGAATTAATAATGAACTCTTTTCTCAAGCCTCAATCTTCATGTTAACAATTTTAGCAGCTGGTTAAAATGTTTCCATTTTACATATTCCCTATATTCACTCTGCCCCCCCCCCCCCCCAAAGAACTAAGCTGGGCAGGAAGTAAATACTAAACGCCTCTTCTCTAGGCCAAGGACAAAGACAGTCTCTAGGGCTTTTCTCCTTCCCCAGCCCCCTTCTAGATACTCCTGGTGATGCATATACACTCACGTGCAGTGTAAAGTCTGCGTGGGGGTCTGTGTGAGCACGTGTGATTTTTGCCATCGCCAGACAGGTGTTGGGTTGAACACTATAATAATTTTTTTTGCGGCCCAGCAACATCCCTGGCTTAGGTGCGCATCCACCGACCTCATACTCTGGGGTTGCGGAGTGCCTGGCGTTGGTCGCATCACTGTGCGTCACCTACAGTCTACGTGGCTCATAAGCCGTGCGCATGCGCGAAGCGGGGCTGCCAGCAACTTCCGAGAGCTGAGGGGCGGGCAGCACAGTGAGGTGTCCAGCGGGACCATCCCAGACACCCCTTTCTAGTTCCTCCGCTTGGGATCCGTAGTCCATCTCCGGAAGCAGGGGCCAGGAGGTGGGGAGGGGCCTGCAGGGTCGAGAGGAGCCGCTGTGGAGCGCCCTCGTCCATCCCGGGAGACCCGCCCGCGGAGGGCCAACCTGGGGCAAGCGGCGGCTCGCAGCGCCACGCCCCCCGCGCGCGCGCACTGGGAGTTAGCTGGAGCGCGCCGGCGTGACGCGGGGCGGTGCCGAGTGGGCGGGCGGGGGGGAGGGAATCGTCGGCGGGAGGGAAGCAGACGGCGGGACCAGCGGCAGCGGTAACATCAGCATGGCCGCGCTCTACGGGGGTGTAGAGGGGTGAGTGCGGCCCGGTGGAGGGAGTCCGGGAGGGGCATCCTGGAAGCGGCTTGGGTCTACCCCCGCCCGAGGGCGGGGCGGAAGGAAGGCCGTGGGCAGGCTGGTGGCCTCCCGCTTCCGAGTCCAGCCACTTCGGGCTTTTGGGCTGCGGGGCCTTGCGGAGCAGGGTTCAGTGCACGCGCGGCGGTGCCTTTGCGCGCACGGGTGCGTGCCTTGCAGGGGCTCTTCGTGTGCCAGGGCCACACCCCGTGGGGGGTCCTTTGTGTTTCACAGCGGAACCACGCCCCTTTCTCCCAAGAACGATCTACTCTGTCCCCTGCTGGAGATGCTTCTTTTCCCCATTCCCGACCCCACGGAGAGTTTTGCAGAACAGGTGTCAGGTGTGAAGTTGTTGGACTTGGGGCAGGTGGGGGGTGGAGGAATAGTGTGGTGGAAACCCGGACAAAGATCTTTGCCGGAGAGTACCTGGGAGCTGGAGCAGCTGCGAGCCAGCGTGCTAGCCCGTCTTGATCCCTGAAACTCCTTCATTCTTGTCAGCACTCCAGGCTCCTCACCCTAGATAGAACCCTGCTCTTCTTGCATTTTTTCTGCACAGAAGCTTGTCTACTGGACTTTTTGTAATAGCTCTTCCTCTCGGTATGAATATGGGCAAGACTTTGGCCCAGTATAGGCTTCACTTACCACATGTGTGTAAAGTGAGAAGAGAGATGAAGGAGATGATGGCCAAGTCCTCTGCCAGTGACAACATTCTGTGAATCTGGGTGCGTCAAATCAGAGCATAATAGAGATGGCTGTTTCAGCCAGGGCACTTTTGAATTTGAATTACTTCTGTGGCAGCCACATCTCTGCTGACTCACGGACACCAATGTTTTTTTTTCACATGCATTGTTAAAGTTGATTCCCCCCTCATCCTGTAACTATTGCCTTTTTAAAAAACTAAATACAGGAGTTTGCATTCATCCCTGTTATATGTATAAGATCTAACCTATTTTTTTTTCCAGTTTGTGAAGAGATTCTTTTCAGTGTTGAATCTCATGCATTAACTACCCCTTGAAACTTCTTGTAATTTTTTAGTTTGGTCAGCAGGTCTTCAGTGTCCTCTTCTGATATTCCTAAAAGTACTGATGAGTAAAGAAACATACATCACACCACCACAGACTTCCCTCCAAACTACCATTTCCCCCAGTAATAAGCATTTGTCCATTTAGTTGCTAAAGTGGCTATAAACTCTCCCTGCCATCTGGTCAGTGTTTCTCACAAGCGTGTCTTGAAGACCGTGGTAGCTGGAGCTGGATCTTGAAAGGCAGCCTTGAGCTTTTGTGAGAAGCAGAAAGATATGTCAGTCTCTTTAGTCACATTTACTGAGTGTTGCCTGTGCTAGGCATGAGGATAGATAAATGATCTGAAGCTTGTAGTCTAGTGAGAGGCAGACAGGAAAACAACTAAATATACCCTTAATACAGAGGAATCCCTGAAAGTTATGGGGGCACTGACTTGGCTTAACTAATGGAGCTATGTGGGTGAGCCACACATCAGAGGTTTCAAGGACTAGCTGATGTATAAGCAGGGCCTTGCAGGATAAGTAGGATATTCTCAAGGGATGCTGAGCACGACCTATGTTACAGTCCAAGAGCACAGCAATCACCAGACCATAGAGGTGGGTTTGGAAATGGTGACTGGGTTTACTGAAGCAGTCTATCATACTGGGCTCTGTGACAAGGACTGCACAAGCTTAGCTGTACCTTCAGGTTTTTCTGAGTAAGACTGCCCCCTTGTGTTCTGCAGGGGAGGAACACGGTCCAAAGTCCTTTTACTCTCAGAGGACGGGCAGATCCTGGCAGAAGCGGATGGACTCAGCACAAACCACTGGGTAAAGGCCACACTGAGGGGACCAGTGGGCTTGGTTGTGGTTTTATTCACTGTAATTCCTGTCGAGGTGGTGGCTGGGAGCTAATGTAGCAGCCTATAGGGGAAGCACAGGTCGTGCAGGCCTTTGTAACTCCTCCTTCCCTTGTTTGGGGCTAGCTGATCGGCACAGACAAGTGTGTGGAGAGGATCAACGAGATGGTGAACAGGGCCAAACGGAAAGCAGGGGTTGATCCTCTGGTACCTCTGCGAAGCTTGGTGAGTCTGGGGCAGAGCCTGGGAACAGCAACACTGAGAAAGCGAGTTTGAACTAGATCAGTCTGATGACTTTGCAGAGGGAAAGACCTTGGGGGCTTAATCTCTGGTCCAGAAACTCACATGATCTCATCTATTCTTGTGGCTTCAGTTGTCATCTACAAGTCACAACAATTGGAAGAGCACAGGGCTTTGGGGAGCCACTGAGACCTTGGTTTGTCACTCAACATATGTGTGACCCTAAGCAGGTTACTTACCTTCTCTAAGCCTCATTTTCCTCATTTGGAAAGTGCAGGTAACAGTAGCTACCTCAGAGTTGCTGGGAAAGTAAATGACATGACACATCCCGAAGTGGTTAGCAGAGACCCTGACCCATAAGCACTCATTAAATGTTCGCTCTTGTTCCCAGCTCAGGCTTTTCTCCCAAGCTGCTATAGCTCTGGCTACTCCCTGGACATGTCCTCAGTGAGATGTTCTGCAGGCACAGCCAAACCCCATGCATTCAAGACCCAGCTTGTCTCTCCCCAGCTTGCTCCTCTGACTAATTTTTCTGTTAAGGTCACTGCTGTCATCCTAAGCTCCAAACTTATCATTGTTGAATCCCCTCTCTGTCCATTCCCACTCCAGGTTCTTCTTAGAGACACAGCCTGCCAAGGGGTTATCATGTGGGGTAGAAGGAAGACGGGCTGGATAAGCAGGGCCCAGATGTAGAGAGCAGGGAGCAGATAGCAGGAAGGGAGGGGGTTGAGAAAGGAGCTGGGTCTGGGGCCCTGCTCGCTCACTCACCTCCCCCATGGCCTAGGGCCTATCCCTGAGTGGTGGGGAGCAGGAGGACGCGGTGAGGATCCTGATGGAGGAGCTGAGGGACCGATTTCCCTACCTGAGTGAAAGCTACTTGATCACCACTGACGCCGCTGGCTCCATCGCCACAGCTACGCCGGATGGTGAGGAGGTGGAGGGAGGGGTAAGGTTGAGAACTGGTATTTTTTTTTGAAAACTCCTCAGATGTAGCTGGCAGAACTTGTCTTGCAAATATCTGGAAGGCAACCTCCATCATATCCACCCTCCACCTTTTAATTAGCTTAAGTCCCTGCCAGCGCAAGAACTGGGCAGGAGGGAGGGCAAGAGGGTATCCTGAGAAGCAAGGAGTAGAGTCAGACATAAGACTCCATCCCAAAAGAAGGAGGTCCTGAGGCTGGCTGAGGAGCTCCGATAGGAGTATAAGAAGCATGGGTACCACAGACTGGCATTTGAATCTCTGTTCCTATTTTGCCAGCTGTACCATCTTGGAGAAGTTACAGAAATCTTAGAGTTTCAATTTTCTCATCTATTAAATGGGGGCAATTGTATTAGTAAGGTGGTTTAGGGTATTGAGTATCACTGTGAATAGGGTCTAGCACCATCCCTGGCATATAGTAGGTATTCGGTAAAGCAAGTAGTCGCTTGAAGGCTGACTGGGCAAGGAGAGACAGGCTCACATTCCTCTCTGTCCTCCAGAGAAGGGCTGTATGTGATTGGAGTTTCTCTGAGAGCCAGCCCCCTCACCTTCAGTAGGAAACTAGGTAGCTCAATTTTCTCTGCAAGACCGAGTGGTGATTCCTTGGCCCAGGGCTGGTTTTAGTCCTGTCTTCCCTCAGTGTGCTCGCTCTGTGCAGGGCATTAGCCACACTGAGCCTCCTGTGCCCTTTTCCCAGGTGGGATCGTGCTCATCTCTGGGACCGGCTCCAACTGCAGGCTCATCAACCCCGATGGCTCTGAGAGTGGCTGCGGTGGCTGGGGCCACATGATGGGAGATGAGGGCTCAGGTGAGCTCATGCCGACCGCCGGGCTCAGATCCTGGACCCTTCCCTTCCTGCAGCTCTCCATCTTCTCTTCTCTCAGCCTGCTGACCCCTTGGGGCTTTCTGGGGACAGCTCCTGAATCTAATGGTCCTGAGTACAGGGTAATGACTGAGAGATCATAGAGATGCAAATGTTGGACAAGTGGCTGGCCTTGCTCTTCAGCAGTGATTTGCACCCAGGATTCAGGATCATGCTACAGCATAATCGCTGTTGACTATCTGTGTTGACTTTTGGAGGAATTGACACTATGAAGGTTAAGGCCATAGAGACCAAGAGATGCTGTAGTAGTCTGCTAATAGGAAAGGGATATAGAAGCTTCTCCCACTATCTCCTCTTTATAGGCAGCAGGTATACATTTTCATAGGGGCTCTTAGGGTCCAGTTCATGGCAGTGGTCCAGTGATTTGTGTGACAACTGACTGACCTTGTCTTTAGTTTTGGGTAGCAGCTGGTATGACACAGCATAACCTATTCTGTCTCCCCCCTCCAGCTTTCCTGTGGATCTGTCAGATACAGTTAAATTAGAGGCCCCCAAGCTGGGATTCGGGACACCTAATTTGCTGTAATATACAAGCTGACGTTAACCCTCTAGGTCTGAGTTTCCTTTCCTGTGAGTTCTGGCAGATTGCCCCATCTTCTAGCTCTCTCTGCTCTCCACAGCCTACTGGATTGCACACCAAGCAGTGAAAATAGTGTTTGACTCCATCGACAACCTAGAGGCAGCTCCTCATGACATTGGCTACGTCAAACAGGCCATGTTCAACTATTTCCAGGTACTCCCTCTGCCCCTGGTAAACATGCGCACCTGGCCTAGGGCAGTGAGAGGCTGAGCAGGAGTGAATGCAGGAGAGGGACTGGGTGAGTCGTGGGTCAGAGCTGGAGGATAGAGAAGTCATAGGTAAGGACAGGATTCAGAATGATATGGGCGGTGCATTCCAGGAGGGTATCAGGCATGAGGGAGGGGTAGGTTGGGGACAGGTGGTTAGCCAGACTTCATTCTTGGGCAGCTAGACCCTGCTAGGAGGTGAAGGCAGATGACATTTTAAGCTGGAATGAGAAGTGCAGGGTGAGATAAGAAAACAGTGCTCACAGACTGAGACAGTGGGCAGTCTGAACAGATGTGTCAGACAGTGAGCTGCTGTGTGGGTCAGAGAGGAGAGCCATTAAGAGGTGGACAGGGAGAGTTCTTAGGAAAGTGTAGCCTCCTACCCAGGGTATCAGGGACTGACTTCTTGTCTGAGCCGTGCTTATTTGTAGCGGGTTTGGAAACAGCTGTCTTTATCTGAACCAGAGGTAACAGGTGGGAAAAGGAGAAGGAAGAATGTTTATGTGATTCTGAGCGAAAGCCACTTAGGTGAGCTGGGGCCGGGGCCAGGGAAGGAGATTAGAAATGCTGGGAGGTAGGACCTGTATTTTCAAGGCTCAGGGGTTGATGATTATAGAGAAACTGGCTTGGGCCAAACTGAGGAATAGGAAGAGAAATCATTTCCTGTAGCAGTTGCTATAGGAAGTGGAGTGAAGTTATCCTGACTCAGCAAATTGGTTCTAAACCCCTATAATATGTCTACCACTCCCTCTTTTACCCTTTGGTCATTTTTATAAGGTCATTACAAAGAGTAAATAAGATAAGTCTGTATAACATGCTTAATGCATTGCTGTAGGTGCTCAGGTTTTAGCCCCCCTTCCATCTTAGTAATGTATCTGAGGAGTGGCTCCTCAGGGCCTTCAGAAGTGTTACTGGTGTGCTAAGTTTGTTGGGGTAGAAGAAGGACCTTCTGTGGTCAATAAGTTTGGGGAAAACAAATAGATTTCTTGGCTCAAGACTTCTCAGAGCCTTTGACTTGCTATATATTAGCAAAGAAACATTGACCAAAGAAATATTTTCATGAGCACCTAAAGGAACTACAAAACACATTTGGTGAGCAGAGATCTGTGCTTTGTCCAAACTAATGTGTAAGGAGCAATGGAGTTCATGTTGGGGAAAACAAAGAACTTTTCTTAAACGAGAAATTTTAAATCCTTGCACTCCCTAGAGCTTAGAAAAAACAAATATTATTCCACCTTTTCAAACAGTAGAGACATGAGGAAAGCCCGCTTGGGTGGCAGACCGGGAATTTTCCTTTGCTTCTGATAACTATCTTGTACCCTTTCTCTACCTGTCAGGTGCCAGATCGGCTAGGAATCCTCGTACACCTGTATAGGGACTTTGATAAATGCAGATTTGCTGGGTTTTGCCGGAAAATTGCAGAAGGTACTGGAGGTGGGGCAGGGTTTTATCTGGCTTTGTTCCCCAAAGACCTCCCAGATGGGAAGGGGCTGTAGTGGAGTAAGGTTCAGATGGGGACTGGAAGCCAGTTTAATATTCCTTTGACCAAGTGACCTCAGTTGTCTGCCACCATGGGCCTTGGTACTGGTAGGCCTTGAGGTGGAGGCAGAAGGACCTGCCGGTTGTATCGACAGTTGTTTTATACTACCTGTGTTTCTCTTCTCGGCAGCTGTCACGGTTTGTGCAGGCCGTATGTCTGTTTCTGAGAAATTCATGAAGAAGTTGTCCTTTGGGCAAATCTTTAACTTTTTTTTAAACCAGTGATACCCAAAGAACTAGGGGATCCTGGAGAGGTTAGGCATATTTGATTGGGTGTCAGGAGAAGCTGAACCATGAGGCTTACTTGTCTCTTCGCTGTATGTTCCGTACTTCCTTAATTTGGATTCCTGCAGCCTGAGGGCATTGGAGGGCCCTCTTAGGTCCTGCTGGACTGAGGCCCCTTCAGAGCAGAGCTGGGAAGGGGCTGACCAATAGCATACTGTTGGAGGTGGGTGGGGGAACCCTGCAGGAGCACCAACCAGCTAGTCAAGTAGGGTCTTAGGTCCCCAGAGCTGAGAGACCTTCAGGGACAGACTCAATAACTCTGTGTAAGCTGTAATATGCTCCAGGGGCCAGTGTGCTTCTCTAGTGGGGGGCTTCCCTCCTCAAGTGCCTAGAACCAGACACCTCCATACAGGACACCCTTCCTAGGGTAGAAGTGCCTGGTGGGGTGGGGGTGGGGGAAGTAAGGGTGGAGTGGCAGCTTTTGAGAGGCTTACTTACCCATATGCCATGAGGTGGGCATCCATTCCTGATTTAGGCCTACCTGTTACTGCCCTATACCAGAGACCAAGAACAACTGAGCTCTGGCAGCTCCCTAGGTACTCACCATTCCCTTCCCTCTTCCCTACCCCAGGCGCTCAGCAGGGAGATCCCCTTTCCCGGTACATCTTCAGGAAGGCTGGGGAGATGCTGGGCAGACACGTTGTGGCAGTGTTGCCTGAGATTGACCCGGTGAGTTGAGGTGGGAGCTGCTGGGCCAGTTTCGGCCCTTTCCCATGAGGGGTGAGACGGTCCCATCAAACTCTGTAAATTGGATATGATATTAAATGAAAACTTGGGTTTGAGAAAAGTTTTGTAGAATGTCTGTAACACACAAAAGTTCTTTGGTCCAGTGCCTCCCTCTGTGGCTGGTCCGGAATCTTTACTTATACAGAGTAAATTGGTTTAATGTGGTCCATGTGCCATCCCTTTTCAGTCATGTTTCTGCCCATTTCCCTCTCTTCTTGCTCCTTCCTCTGTTGTTGCTCAATGCTTTTTCCTTTCCCCTCTTTCCCTTGCTTCTATGAATCTCCCTATTTTCCTTTTTCTCTTTTCTTGAGTTCACCTCTGGTTGGCGACTGGCGGGAGTGTGAGTGGGATAGGGAGCGCTGGCTTAAGAAACTCCCCCCTCAGCATTGAAGAGACGTGGTCACCCCCACTAGCCATTTCTGCTCTCTGCCCAGGTCTTGTTCAAAGGGGAGATTGGCCTTCCTATCCTGTGTGTGGGCTCTGTGTGGAAGAGCTGGGAGCTGCTGAAGGAAGGTGAGTAGGGATAGGGGTAAGGGCGAGGGATGGTGCTGGAAAAGAGGTGGCTTAGGACAGCTGCTTGCTCCAGGGAGGACTTGAGACCTGAGGCCTGGACAGACCACAGCTCAAGGTCCTCAGCTTTCAATCTGTCAGGGAGCCCTTTTACAAGGTCCCATCCAGCTTCTTTGAACTCTTAAAAAGATGTTCTTTTCCAAAGGATTTATTAAATAAACACCACTTTTTTAAAATTAAAGACAAATCTAGCCCGGCTGGTGTGGCTTAGTGGATTGAGTGTCATCCCGTGGACTGAGAGATCCCGGTTGTATTTCCGGTCAGGGCACATGCGCCTGGGTTGCCAGCTCAGTCCCCAGTGGGGAGCATGCAGGAGGCAGCCGATTGATGTTTCTCTCTTACATTGATGTTTCTCTCTCCCTTCCTCTCTCTCTAAAAAGTCAATAAAAAATAAAAATAAAAAATATAACTTAAAATCAGAGCTTCTAACCTGCATGTGGTGACATCCCTAGTCTCCACACTGTCCTAGCCAGAAGGAAAGAAATGTGCTTTCACCCTTGCCGCCTTGTTTTGGGCAACTCTGGTTTCCATTAGGCATTCTGAAGTAGCCCAAGGACCCATTGCTACCTTGGAGTTCCCTGCATCGGGTTCTGAGGGCAGCTGGCATGTGGGCCCCTTGGACCTCTACAGGAATGCCTCAGGGCTTGGGCCTCTTCTTTCCTTGTTCTTGTCCCCACCCTGGTCTCCATCACACTGCTGGTCTCCTTTCATCTCTGTCCTCTGCGTTCTTTCCCTCCAGGTTTCCTTTTGGCGCTGACCCAAGGCAGAGAGATCCAGGCTCAGAATTCCTTCTCCAGCTTCACCCTGATGAAGCTGAATCACTCCTCCGCCCTGGGCGGGGCCAGCCTAGGGGCCAGGCACATCGGGCACCTCCTCCCCATGGACTACAGTGTCAATGCCGTTGCCTTCTACTCTTATACCTTCTCCTAGGGGGCAGGCCCAGGCTCCACCCCACCCCATGGCCAGTGGACTTTGGGTGCTGGAAGGGAGGGGGCTTTTTTCCTTTTCCTTTTTTTTTAAAAAGAAAAACACATATAGAAAATAAATGCACTTTACCCACTCCCCAATTGGATTGTGTTGTGAAGCACACTTGCTCTGCACATTCAGTGCACCTGCCAACAGGTATCCCAGAGGGCACGGGAATGGTTTTAGCCCAGGGTTTAAAGCCCCACCCCAGGTGCTCGGCCTGTGGATTACAGTCTGCTTGTCCTGCGCTGGACGTGTAATTTATGTGTGCTGCCCCTCCCCCCATGTTAGCATATGTGTGCTGCTGCTGCCAGTTAACCTGTAACCTCCGTTTCTGCAATGATCTCTGCCAGCATTTTCAGTGGAACTAAATGTTCTCCATGCAAAACATCACCAGGAATAACCTTAGACTACCACACCTTCTCCTGATAGTCCCACGTAGGGTTTAGGGGATGGTGCAAATCTCATCTGGGAGAATTTTAACTCACTGGATTTGGTACTTAAGGTAAGCAGCACATTTTGCAGTTTTTCTGCATGAATGAATTCTTGGGGAGGTTATAAGGACGGCTGAGATTCAAGGCCAACTAGATACAACTTAACTAGGTGGCCTAACCATTCTGGGGCTACTAGCCTGGCTCTGGTTGCAGCACGACACTTTGCATTTGTTGTGTGGCACCGGGAAAAATGAATGTCATTGAAGAGCCGACACAATTTCTGTCCTCTGGATACTGTAGTTTGGTAAAGACAAGCCCAAAGCTTCCTGTTCTGCTGCCCGTGCTGCATAGTGAAGGCCGTACACAGAGCCTTGATTAATAGTGGCTGCCTCTCTAGGTGTTTAGAGTGTAAACTGTTAGAAGGCATGGATTATGTCCTGGACATGAGTTCTCAAACTGATATGTATCAGTTGTTCTAGAGCTTGTTTTAAACTTAGATTTCTGGGGGTTTTTCCCCCTCTATAAGGTGTCTGATTTAATAGGTCAAGGATCAGATGGGGAATTTTCATTTATTCTAAACACCTTTTGTAATTTCTGCTGCAGAGGTACAGGATCTGCACTTGAGGGAGCTCTACCCTACAACTTTTGGGTTCTGATTAAGTCCTTGAAGGGGTCGTGGATATTTGTTTCCTAAGTCAAATGACACTTACTTCACAATGTATAGAGAATGGCAACTGCTCTCATTCCATCCACTCTTACCCAACATAGTAAGGTGGAGCTTTGAGCAATAAGAACTCAAGCCAAGTCCCTTCTGAAGGGACAGCCAGCCATCTTCGCATCTAGCTATGGTCCAAACCACTGGGGTCCAGCTGGCAAAAAGCTGGCAAAGAGGACAGGGACACAGTGGGAGGTGCCCTTGCTGTATCTCTTTGTCCTAATAACAGTTAATGAACAGTGAGCTTTGGAAAAGTTTTTTACATGATGTCAGGATCAGGATCAGGTAGTATTTTGGATTTAGAATCTAAAACTTTATTGGTGAAGAGTTTAAAATAGAAGTCTTATCTTCCTTAACACTGTCTAGGCCAGTGGTTCTCAACCTTCCTAATGCCGCGACCCTTTTTAATACAGTTCCTCATGTGGTGACCCCCAACCATAAAATTATTTTTGTTGCTACTTCATAACTGTAATTTTGCTACTGTTATGTCTTAGGCGACCCCTGTGAAAGGGTCGTTCGACCCCCAAAGGGGTTGCGACCCACAGGTTGAGAACCACTGGTAGGCGCTACTATTCCAACTGGACTCAGTGTAGGATTCAGAGCAGAGTAAGGAGCACATCATGACTGATGTTTTTTAGTTCCAGCACATAAGTTGAATAAATCTTAGTTATTAAAGTATACACGTTTAGATATGTTCCTACTTCCTTTGGCCAAAGGAGTTGTGATGAGGTAGCTTACTTTCCACTAGTAAGCTCTATTGCACAGAGGTTGTAGTGTAGAAAGAAGTGATTTTTGATGAGTTTTTCCCTTTCAGTTTTAAACGTATCTTCCCTAATCAAATCAGGAGCAATTAATGGGCTTCCATACTACCAAGCCTGTAATGCCTGTGATAAGGCAAGAGAGCTTAGAACAAGAACTGGAGGCCCTGGCCAGGTAGCTTAGTTGGTTAGAGCATCATCTGGATACCCCAGATGATGGTTGTGGGTTCGATCCCCGGTCAAGGCACATACAAAAAGCAACCAATGAATGTGTAAATAAGTGGAACAACAAATCAATGTTTCTCTCCCCCTCCCTCTTTCTCTAAATTCAATATATTAAAAAAAGAAGAAGAAAGAAAGAAAACCAGACTTGGACGAGGCCAGCACTGCCTTAATCTACCTGTGTGATCTTGTAGACAGCATAGCCTCACCTGTACCACTCTTTTAGCAAACATGTATCAGATGTCTTCTAGCTGTGATGAGTGCTGTAAGGATTAAAAAAGTATACCCTTACACCTTATTCCCACTGAAAGTTGGTGAAAATTTATGGAATGCACATTTACAATATCTGCTTTTCTGTAACATACTTAAGTTTAATGAAATTTTAAAAATTGCCCTGGCCAGTTTGGCTCAGTGGTTAGAGCATTGGCCTAAGGACCGAAGGGTTGGTTCGATTCCAGTCGGGCACTTACCTGGGTTTCGGGTTTCCCTGGCCCCAGTTGGGGTCACTCAGGAGGCAACCAATCGATGTCTCTCTCTCACAGATGTCTCTCTCTCACATCGATGTTTTCTTCCCTCCCTCCCTTCCAATCTACCTAAAAAAAAAACTAAAAAAAAACAACAGAAAAATATCCTCAGGTGAGGATTAACAACAACAACAACAACAAAAATGAATACACCATTCACATCTTCAAGGATGTGAATAGTTCAGTCCCTGTATATACATAAATACAGTATCTCAAAAAGCTATAAATTGGCAAGTCAGTTCATTTTTTTTCCTCCTGGTTTTAGGAAGGAGGCAAAGAAATGACAGCACTCAAAGCAAAACCCATGGGCTATGGTCTTGACCCATGATCTTTTCACCACATGACAAAGCCCCTCAGAGAATGATTAGGAAGTTCAAGCTAGGTATAAACCAAGCAAGTAGGAATAATCAAACTAATCTCTACAACAGTAGGGACATCGTGTTACCACAGTAGCACTGGTACTAGGATAGTGCATGGGACCTAGCAGGCTCTCAAACTTGTCCAATAGTTGAAAAGCAGATACAGAATCCTTGTACTCTAGATAAGAGTCAGTTTTGCCCAGAAACAGGAAAAATAACAGCTATCCAATTTCCCTTCAAGCCCAAGGATTTCCTGGTACCATTTTTTGTCCAAAGCTGTATACATTATTGCCACTATTGCTACTATGTATTAAGTGCTTATTATGTGTCAGGTAGTATTTTTAAATTCAATTCAGTCTAATTGTCACATTCGCCCCAGGAAGGAGGTATGAGGGCTTTACAAGTGAACTGAGGTTCAGACCCAAAGCACAAAGAAATTGGTGGAGGTAGAATTTATGCAGGTCTGTAACATCCAAGCCAGTGCTTAATTGTAACACTATTTAGAATGGAAAATTACACAACTAAAACTATGATCAATCTTGAGACAAAAAAAAAAAATCACACACACCATACATACACCACCTACATAGTATGATATGAAATGACCCAACCTTAAGAAAAAGGGTTCCACTGCCAGCAAATGCATTTTATTCTCATTTTATTAAGATTTTCAACAGCTGCCATTTGGTTTGTATAGCAAATTTTTTTAAAAAGTAACTTTTTTCTATTTTTGATATTTTTATGAAAATTACTTTCTTCAGTTTTAAAGCCCTGCCCCTCCCCCAAAGAAGTATTAGTAGCTACCATGTAGTGTTTATTTAGGGAGGAAAAAGGAACAAACACAGCTCTTAAACACTTGGGTAACAGGGATAAAGGTCCAAAGTCAAGACCTGGGCCTGCTGTGGGGGCTAGGCTGCCTCTGGACAGCATCAGCGCTTCACCTTCCACACTAACAGAGAGAGGTGGGCATGCACAGACTTCTGGGGGCTTCTTGTTCCACAAGCTGCACTCCCCTTTTCCTCTGGACCTCCTCTGCTGGTGGTCCTCCTTCCCCCAAAATCTGTCCAACAAAGGCAGCATGATCTTTAATAAAGGTTCTACTTTGTGATGGAGACGATAGTTCAGATACTCCCCCATCCAGTTGGGGAGGGAAAAAATCTCCAACACAATATTATTGACGGTTCACTTTCTTGTCCACTCAAATACATGCTCATACTTTAGAATAAATTAATTACCAGATGCCTCAAAAGTACTGACATGTAGACAGCAAAAAATTTCCTTACAAAATAGAGAAGTTGCAAAATTATAAAAATTTCTGCAGCAGTTAAGGCTCCTAATGTAGAGCTTCTGATGACAAAGCTGGTTCTGATAAATAGTTCCTATGACATGCAGAGCACCTTCCCCTAGAGTCCTATGTTCTGAGGGTTCCTTGAGACCACAGGAGGTTGAAATCCAAGTTTAAAAGACTCCCTGCTGACAAAATGTGATATACCTATCAATGGAATACTATGTAGCAATAAAAAGGAACAAACCACCAACACAAGTTAAACATCATGGACAAACCATAAAATATGCTAAGTGAAAAAAGCCAAAGGCAAGAGACCACATTTTGTATGATTTCACTGATATGATGTCCAGAAAAGGCAAATTTATAGAGACAAAGATTAGTGTTACTTAGTGCTGGGAACAGGGATTACCGTTCAATAAACGAAGGATCTTACTGGGGTGGATGAAAATGTTCTAAAACAGTTATGGTTGCCTGGCCAGTGTGGCTCAGTGGTTGAGCGTCAACCCATTCACCAAGAGGTTGCCGGTTTGATTCCCAGTCAGGGCACATGTCCAGGTTGTGGGCCTGATCCCCAGTGGGGGGCATGCAGGAGGCGGCCAATAGATGACTCTCTCATCGATGTTTCTCTCTCTCCCTCTCCCTCTCTCTCTAAAATCAATAAAGGGAAAAATAATAAAAGTTATGGTTATGGCTGCATCACTCAGGAAAGTTACTAAAATCACTGAATTTAACACATGAAATGGGTGAATTTTATGATATATAAAATAAGCCTCCATAAAGTTGTTTTGTTTTTTAAAAAGACCCTGCCTCCCTAACACAATCGACAGGGCAGGATTATCACTTAGTGTTGAGTTACAGAGTGAAAACATTGTACCATTTTATAGTAAATGGCCTAGAATATTTCTTCATTATTATAAAATAAAAGGTATCCAGTAAGAAAATAGTTTCAAAAATGAGACTCCTAGTAACAACAAAATCTAAGGGGGCTTTTTCTTTTGGAATGAAGATGGTGCATGTATCCCTTTATAGATTTTTCTTCTATCCCCTGGGATAGGGTGGTGACTCTTGGCTGACACCCTGTGGAGTTGTGTACTCGGCTGTCCCATTTCTATGACTCCCATAAAAACCGGACTGACGGGGGACAGCAGTAGGGAGGTGGGCAGAAGGTAAAGTAGCAAGCAAAAAACTTGAGTGCTGCCTGCAGTCAGCCTCCTCCTGCTCTGTCCCTTGTCCCTCCTACAGCTGCAAGATTGGATAAAGACAGAAGATTAAAAACAAAGGGGAAAACAAAACCTTTCAAAGTTGTGACTAACCAAGTCTGTGGATGAAATTCACAGGACAGAAGAGCAATGGCTGCAGGAAGTACTCCTGTGAACTACAAAGGGCAGCAGGAACAGAAGAACTAAGGATCCCTGTGGGCAATGAGGGGGAAATGATTCACTTGGGAACTGAGAGCAGAGGTAGGAGGAGATGAAGGTTCCCCATGCACACCAGATCTGGGTCAACCAACCCTCCTATTCTCTTCACCCACCTCCTAAACTAACGAGGTTTGCATTATCCCCAAGGAGAGTGCTGGGGGATATACAGTCTTCCCCAATAAGTGGATATGTCCACATCTTTGTCAAATGTCAGGTCTATTCTGCCTGTTCCCATACCTCAACATCACCTAAACCAAGGAACATTATTAACCTGTGATGCTGGGACCCTTATCGAAGAACACTTGCCCCTTCCAATCACAGCACGTAGATTCCTGGGGCCCTAATGTTTCTACGTGGTGTTTCAAGCAGCACTAATTTAAGAAGATTCAGTCAAACTGTTTCCTGGGCTACTTCAAATAACTTTCCTCTCTGACATAAAACTGCCAGAGTATCCAACTGACCTTACTTCCCAGATTCCCCGAAATCAAGACAAAACTTTGATATTGTAGCAATACACAATTTGAAAAAATGCTTAGTATTTCACTAAAAACATTTTTAAGCCATAGAGTTAGCATTAGAACCTTAATTTAAAAGATCCCAGCTATTTTGAGTTTGGAAACTGAGGTGCTACAAAGGACCAGCCTTTTATTTATATAACATTTTTTGGTTTGACTTTATATGACCCCAAAAGTCAACTGTTATAGTCAGAAACTGGCCCAATGACCCAAAGATGCAGGTGCTGAGGCCTACGCTGCATCCATCAAGTTTTCTGTTGTAGTTCTACGGCCTGGACAAACTGAAAAGGCGTTGACTTTATTTTTATGTTTTTCTCCTTGAAGAGCAAGAAATAAAATAATTTTCATCTTGGAGTTTTAGAGTTCAGTAATCACAAAAATCAGAAATAAATCACTAATAAACTTAACACTGAGAGTGGCCAGAATTGGCAACTGTTAAAAATCCATGTTCTGTTGCTACACAAATTCTCAAACTTCCAGATGCCAATAAAAAAAGTTTCAACGGAATAGCGACTTAAAGTCAACATCAAAGTGATCACTTATAAGTAACAGCCTCCCCTTTAAAGGATAAAGCTGTCCAGCCTGGCTTGCACCCAGACCCTCTCCTATGAGATAAACAGAGGCTCCCAGCCTTTTCCAGTCAAGTTCCAATGAAACCCAAATGTATTTTCTGCTAAGAAGTTGGCAAACTCTAACTAGCTGAGCCTGTGATCTGGGTAATAACTGTGCTCCCACCTCACAACAAAACAGATAGAGAAGAGTTGGGCTATAAGAGGAGCCATTGGAAGCATCAGCCTGAACATTAGAAAAAGGGGTCACATTGCTAGCTGCTTTCTGATCCTGGAGTCAGCACACTCCGTGTCTGAATAGGACTGGAAAGTCCAGTCCTCAGGTTCACTGGTCATTTGGCAGGAACATTTTGTAGTCCTGACTAAATAGGCCGTAAGAAAATGTGCTGAAGACTGATGTCCGAAATGGAACCCCACACCAGATGGAAAGACAAGCCCTTTGGACCACATTTAGCATCTTAGCCTGTCCTGGTGTCAGAAGAGCAAGCCTTCTTCAGGCTGAAGAAATGACTAGATCTGGATCCCTGTAGCTCTTTCCAGACTGGGAGCCACACAAGAATTCATTGTATTCTTTGTGATGGTGATACCCAGGGTCTAGAAAATGGTTCTTTCTGCAATCACAACACATTTCCAAAAGCCTTTATAATCAGCTTGGACAAGCTAATGGAGACAAAAGAAAGTAAAGCAGCCCCAGAAAAGAGAGATGTCTATTTCTGCACTTCCAAGGCCCTCTCCTTGTTATAGGCAACAACCCCAGCTGAAGGCTGAAGCTGGAATAAAGAAATTTCTTTATTCATAGACCTCCCTGAAAAAAAGGTCAGAATTCCATTCTCTTGAGGTAAAGGCTTTGGGAATTAATGTGCACGTCTGGCAATACAAGGAAGGCCAGTTCAAATAATGCTGTCCAATAGACTGATGTAAGAAAAAGATGTGGGTTTGTATTTTAAATCTGCCCTTAGGCTGTGGCTGTTCAAAAAGCCAACAGGAACTCATAAGAAAAAGGAGAAATTCTTAAGCTTTCCAGGCCCTAGTCCTTTCCTTCCAACCTCTGTCCCACATCCACATACTGAATTTACACTTTATTTCAAGTTACACAATATTTTCCTGATATGCCTATCACACAACACAGCAGCAGTCGCACAGAAGCCACTGCCCTCAGGTCTCTGCAAGTCCTCATCCTGGGAGAATGGCCAGGAATCGACACACTCTCTTTTAGATCTGACTCTGCCACCTACATCTCTATCACACAAAGGCAGCATCTGGTGCCCAGTTTAGTTCCTTATGAGTATCAACAAAAAAAAACCCTGTGACTTACAGGCAGGTAAGACAAAAGGAATGTACCCAGAGAGCCCGACCTAGAAAACTTGCAAAGCTGGGAGTGTAGGAACAGCAACATTTTATAACTGCTGAAACTATCCTGGTAGGTCAACACAGTCACCTGGTCAACTGGGACTCACTGTACTAGACTTTTTAAAGCTCTTTTGCATAATTCTGTAAAGTGGGAGAAGCATCAAAATTGTAAACTGAGCTTCTTTCTAGTGTCCTGAAAAATATATTTACTGGTAAAAGTGAATAAACCTTTTTAAGAGAAAATACCAAAAGGATCAAGTCTTTATGGGGCTTAAAAAAAAAAATCTGTCAAAATAAACTTAAGATATACTAAGGATTCAAGGATGACTTCTCCAGGCTGAAGCTGATGGCCAGCATATCATGCCTTTCACATACCTTTGGTAACAATATATTTTCTTAAAATCAGAGTAGGGTAGCAGGGTGAAAAGGGACAGGGGACTAGACACCATGAGAGACTAAGAGGCAAATCTACCCTAGTGCTCTTGTACTTCGTAAATGATGAGTATGATGGTAGCTGTAAACAGAGGCTTAAGAGTAAGCCAACAGTAACTGTATGACTCAAGTGACAATAACCATCACAGTATTCCCCTTGTAATTTACAACTTTCATCAACCATCAAGAGTTACCGTAAACCAGTACTTGAAGTCTGTGTTTCCTTGAATGGGGTTCAAGGCAGGAAGACATAGGCTCAGCAGGCCGTTGGTAACCCCAGTTCATTGCAGGAAGCCCCCAGGGGTTGGGAGAGCTGAGTTGCATAGTCTGGTTTACAACATCTGCTTCTTCCACTTGTCCCTCTTCCCATCCAGCTTAACAGACCTCAATAGTAGTTTTCTAAGTGTTCACTGCCCTTGCAAGTATACAGCAGAGTAGGAGAGCATTGGTAAACACCCAGATTTTCTTGGTCAGCTTATTTTGTTTAAACACACATGGCAGAACATTCCTGATGAAGGGGGGAAAAAAGACGACTGCAATTTCCTTAACTCAAAAAGCTAAAAACTAATAATAATAATTATTATTATTATTATTATTATAGGAAAATGCTCAAAATGAAAGTCAGTAGAACAAAAGAGAAATACTCAGAGGCTTGTAGAGTAAGACTGAGCACATTAGCTACTCCAGTCACAGTGTCAAGTTAAACCACTATTCCCCTTACCCCGCTGCGCACCCCTAACCCCACCCCCCTTCAGCTCTGCCTTTTTGTGCAGCGCTGTCCCCAGATGTGGGGACATACAAGTCCTCCTCAAAGTTTTTCTGTCAGCTCAGTACTTCACTCCTGGAATAAATTCCTTGGCATCCGGGTTCAGGTTACTTTTGCTCTGAAATAAGAACCAAGAGATAATAAATCCCACGGCAAGCTGCATTTTAAAACTTATTTTCTCCCTCCTTCCATTATTACCAATATCTTTCAGCCTCAAGGAGAAAAAAAAATAGAATGTCTTGCAACTCAGGCTATTACTGCTGGCTGGTCTCAGTGGATCCTGACATACTAAGCCCTGACCAACCAAATTTTCTCCTTCCTGCTTCAGACTCCTGCTCCCTTTATGATGCTTTCATTAGAGGTTTGTCAGTTTGACTCCAAAAATAATTCAATTCATTGAGCACCTTAACTCGATGAACATCAGAGAACTCCATCAAACCAGTTTGGTTACCACAATCCCCATATACATATATCTTTTTTCATCTTGCTGTACTCTCTTTGGTTCTCTACTCTTTTGTGAATACCCCAAACCTTAGCAAACTATGGGCCACAATCATTCAGAACATGAGTTGTATGAGAACTAAATCACTCAGAATTCCTTAAGTAAACATGAACGGCAGGGAATTCATTTCTGTGGTCTTCTCATTTTAAGTGGAAAATGGCCTCTTATGAGTATGTTTCTTCCAAAAAGAACAACTTTTATAACAGCGTCATTCAAAACTATAAATACAGATATGAGGGAGAGTAAAAGAAAAGGACAACAGCAAATGATAATTTAAAACCAAATCTTTCCATGTTCAAATTTTTATCCTTAATCCCAATTCTACTTTGAAAAGCCCATTGGGGAAAATGAAAGTTGGTGGTGCTGCAACATAATGTTTTCACAGTGCTTTATACGGTGAATGCATCTCCAATGTACCCAATTATTAATGCCCATGTGATGAGTGAAAAAATATCGCCTTAGAGGGCTCCAGAGATGTGCCCAAGGTTGTAGAGCCAGAAAGCAAGTCTGTGACTCCAAATCCCATGTTTTCACTATGTCATATGTGGAACTACTTATGGCTCTTACCAAAATATCTTCAGAATCATGACCATCGCTGACAGACAGTCCATTTAACTGTTGTTGCAACTGTCCCATGGCCTGAGGCAGGTCTCGTGATGGAATAAACCAGTCTTGGTCTTCTTCATCCAGCATCTCCTGGAAGCACCGGTCCAAAAAGTCCTGCTCCTGCAGCTCCTCCTCTACCTGACAAGCAATTGTGAGGAGCTCAGACTTACTCGTCCCAGTAGCACTCATCCCTTCCAGTTTTTTCTCCATCTCTTTCTTTCAGAAATTATAATTCCAAGATTAAGAATGATCTTGCATGAGATCTACTAAGAATTAAGACGCTTCTAATGACTGGCTGGAGAAAATATAATTTTTAATTTTTTCAACCAAATTCCATCAACAATAAGACTGAGGAAACAGTTAATCAAAATAGTAGAAAGTCTTCACAGATCTTCTAAGATCTCTAATATGTGACACAGATCTTTTCCATTCACATGGCACTTACTGAAAATCATTTTTAAAGCTTAAAATTCTTTTCTCAATCTTGTTAAGATGCAACTCTTCCTCAATTTTCCATTTTATAACTATGAAAAAGGTACAAGAACTATGTAACTAGACCACTACCTAGATAGTGGACATCAAATCAAAACCAACTCTCAGCTTCTGGCCCACTTTTCTGGTAATGAGGCCCCTAAGGATGAAAAACACTTTCAGAACCTTAGAAAGATATAAAGAGCATGTTTTGGTGCACCAATAGAAAATGATGTCATCAGTGTCGTACTCTTTCAAAACAAGAAATAATATGAGCCCTGGGCGGTGTGGTTCAGTGGTTTGGAGTGTCGTCCCAAACACGGAAAGGTTTCAGATTTCATCCCCAGTTGGGGTGCCTGTGGGAGGCAGCCAGCCAATCAATGTTTCTCTCTCACATCGATGTGTTTTTTCTCTCTCTCTCTCCCTCTCTCTCAATGAAAAAAAGCAATGAATGAAAGAGGATTAAAAAAAAAAAGAAATAATATGAATATTAAAACAATTCTATATTTCTCAAAGACTGCCATAAACTAAAGCAATATGTATCTAGGATATTTTATACCTGTTTTCAGTCATTGTTAACTCCTACGAAAGAGTTCATTCTACAGACTGTGTGATTTTAACAGGCCTGCTGCTTCACATCTGGCCATCCCTTTTCCCGCAGTGGGCCTGGTGACAGATTCACAGCTCACTCATGCCACTACCAGGGGTGGTCAAGCAAAAATAATCACGCAAATAGCCAATACAGTTAACTTATGAATTCAAAGGAAAAGTCAAAAATAGTATTTCAACATTACAATCAGCAACATTTTATTTATTTTTTTAATATGTTTTTTTAAATCCTCACCTGAGGATATTTTTCCATTTATCTTCAGATAGAGTGGAAGGGAGGGGGAGAGAGAGAGAGAGAGAAAGAAAGAAAGAAAGGAACATCAAAGTGAGAGAGACACGTTGATTGGTTGCTTCCCGCATGACCCGGACCAGGGCCGGGGACAGAACCACAAGCGAGGTATGTGTGCTTGACCAGAATCGAACCTCGACTCTTTTGTCCGAGGGCCGATGCCCTAACCGCTGAGCCAAACTGGCCAGGGCAACAATCAGCAACATTTAAAAAAAAATACCAAGTAATTTAGAAAGTTATGACGTATTTATAATAATAACCACTGCCTTGGTCTGTTTTTCTCTCTTTCTCTCTCTCTCTCTCCCTCCCTCCCTCCCACTGTGTCTGAAAATAAATGGAAAAATATCCTCGGGTGAGGATTAAAAAATAAATTTTAATAAATTTTAAAAAATAACAATAATCACAAAATATTTCCAAGCCACAAGATTTAACGTGACCATTCAAGATCTGCCCTGACTCTCCCCAAAAGCATAACAGTGTGTTCCCCTTATTAAATTTATCCTTATTCAGAGGCACAACCCTCAAAAATGGTTTTCTGGGCACAGGGGTGTGACAGAAGCATGGTATTATATGCTATTCACACAGATCATGACACAGTGAGCCCCATGGAGTGGAAACTGCTGGCTGTACCCCCAAAGCTTGTTTTCTTCTTCCCACAGCAACAGGCTGTTCAGTTAATACCGTATTTCCCTTCTCCCATGCTACATATGGCCATGTAACTATTTATCACATAATGTCTCCAGAAGGGATGTGAGCACTTTGCATCACTTGGTTAAAAGAAGATCCCTTGCCTTGGCCTTCAGCTCTCTCCCTTTCCCAGTGGCTAGACTTTCAGTTATCCTTCAACTACTCGGCTGATATGTGCCCTGGAGGTGGCAAAGAAACACCATGGAAGGAACTGTGTGGTAGCACCTGTCTACCTGGAATGGCTTACCTTGGGCTATTGACATCACAGAGATAGAAGACAATGAATTACTGTGCTGAATCTTTGTTGAAGCAGTCTAGCCTCGCCGCAGCCTACTACACACTTATCTATCTCAGGCTCACATTCTGCCAGTCCCTGAGTTCCTATTTGGGGTATGACAGGCTGGCCTGTCTGCACAAAACTGCTATTTCCCGAAGTCTACACCAGATCACCATGGCATTAGATCCTCTTTTAATCAGTGTGGTAGAAAAGCATCATGATCGCCCTGGCCAGTTTGGCTCAGCAGTTAGAGCGTCATCCCGCAGTCCAGAGAGACCCGGGTTCAGTTCCCGCTAAGGGCATGTACCTTGGTTGCGGTTTGTCCCCGGCCCTGGTTGGGTCGTGTGGGAAGCAGCCGCTCGATGTGTCCCTTTCACATCGATGTTTCTCTCTCTTTCTCTCTCTTCTTCTCTCTCCCTCCCACTCCATCCGAACAAAAAATGGACAAATGTCCTCAGGTGAGGATTAAAAAAAAAAGAAAATAAAAGCATCATGATCTTCCTCCAAAGTATTGTCTGGTCTCTTACCAGCTGAAGGCGCTTCCTGGTCAGCTCAAACCAGGCCTCCATGTATTTTTTAAGTTATTCTAAAGCCAAGGAACCCATTTCTTTTGTAATAGACTGATAATAAAATATTATAGCTGCTGAGTTACATACATCATTGTCCTTCCATTTCTTGCTTTACCTGTCTGTTGAAATCCTCTTCATTCTCCATCCACATGTACTCTGCAAATGGGTTTTCCTTTTCATCGTGCCCATTTAACACCTGGTCCTCTTTGGATTTTACATTGGGTGATGTATTCGCCACACTGGATCCATTCATTATGCTAGAACCTAAACAGAAGTAAAAGATAGGATAAAATGTTACAAGGATCAAGGAAATAAAAACCTATAATATCAAGATTCTTCCAGAAGCTTCTGAAGTTCTAAGTCCAAATTATTAACTACAGATGAACACAAACTGCTAATCTGTACCTGTTACAAAACTAACAATATCCTGTAGTTATCAATTATATAAATGTACAATTCTTTAAGAGTTAAAAGACAAAAATGTCCTCTTTCTGCCATTTTGGAGCCTGTGTAAGTCTGCTGGGAATAGGACTTCTGTAACAGCAAATTATGTCTGTAAGGCTGTGGTCCAAGGCCATTTTTGCTGGCTATAAGTGGGGTCTCTGGAACCAGAGGGAGCACACAGCTCTTTTTAAAATTGAAGGTTTATGCTTGAGATGAAGCTGAATTCTATTTAGGCAAGAAATGTGCTTACGTGTACAGAGCAAGAACAACACAGCGACTCCCAGTAGCAAACAGAGCAAAACCAGAGTAATCTGAGAAAAGGTAACTTGTGCTCATGGAAACAGTGGCATGGTTCACGCTAAATTAATTCCGAAGCAAACTTCCTGCTATGGTCATTGGACACAGAATGCATCTAATGCTATACCCCTCAAGGATTTAAACTAACAGAAAAATAAATAAATAAATGGATTTGTTCTCTTGTAAAGAGGAAGGAAGGAAGGAAGGAAGGAAGGAAGGAAGGAAGGAAGGAAGGAAGGAAGGAAGGAAGGAAGGGAGGGAGGGAGATGTCTAGGGTTAATTAGCTTTTCTAGGCAAGTAGGAGGGGGTTGAATCTTTTCAAGGCAAATTCTGTAGGTTCTAGAACCTAAACAAGATCACAGAGCTTCCTTAACATTTAAGTAAGTAAAGAAAATACGTTCTTTTTTAAAAAATATGTTTTTATTGATTTTTTTAGGGAGGGAGGAAGGGAGTGAGAGAGATAGAAACATCGATCGGCTGCCTCCTGCACACCTTCCCCCACCACACACACACTGGGAATCGAGCCTGCAACCCGGATATGTGCCCTGACTGGGAATTGAACTGGGACCTCTCAGTCCATGGGACGATGCTCAATCCACTGAGCCACACTGGCCAGGCAGAAAATGGGTTCTTAATGAACATTGTAAGCAATTGTCTCTTATTCTGATTCTCAACCTTGTTTTTCTTTAGAACATATTTCAAAAAACAATATGTGTTCATTGTATTGATAAGTGAAAAGGAGAAAATTAAGGTTACCAGTTGTTCAACCAACCAGAGTAAAGAATGATTAACAATGTGGTGCATATAACCTTCCTGACTTCCCCTGTGTGTATTCAGATACAGAGACACACACTCCCCAAGTATCTATTCTTATAATAACAGCATGATGCACCATCATTTGCTGTTTCTCATTTCTATGTTAGTATAGCCACACTGTCTTTGGGGGTGTTTCTAATGTTTCTGTATTATAAAGATTCCACAAACTTCTTGTGCTCATTTTTTTTCTAACAATTTCCTTAGGATAACTCCTAGGAATAGAACTGCTATATTGGAAAGTATGCTTCTTTTTTTAAGGCTCTTGATTTATTGCCACATTGCCATAAGAATTTAAATTCCCATCAGTAGTATGTAAGTGCTTGTTCCTCTGCATTCATGAGTTGTATTATTTTTTAAAACCACTGCCAATCTCATAAAAGAAAACTTGCCATTTATTGTTTACATTTACATTTCTTTGATTTTTATTGAGGCTGAATATTTTGAGATATACTTACTGGCCTTTTATGTTTCTTGTTTTACAATCTTTCTGCTAAAGTACTTTGCCCATTTTTCTATGGGGGTATATATCTTTTCCTTATCTTTTGAAGAACTTTTATTATATTTTCATAATTTTAATTTTTCATAAAATAATTTATAAATAAAAATATTTTACTTATTTGCTTAATTTTCTGATAGCAGTTTGCTGGCCTTAATTTTTGTCTACAGCGTGACGTAGACAGTTTGTAATTCACCTGAATATTACGAACTCCATAAATACTTGTGAATCACTGTACTTAGGCAACTTTCCCTTTCTATCCTATTTAAGTATCATCCCCTCTCCCATCCCCCTTGGTGCATCTTTAAGTTTTCTTTAACAAATTAGTTCCTGATTCATTTCCATCTTGGCAACATCCATGAAAAAGTCCTTCTCTGCTTCTGGGTACACTAAAAAATTACTGCTTACTCCTCTTTAAATTTTTTGCAATTTTCTAACCTCTGTGGACAATAGGCAGAACTGTGAAGAGTAACGAATAGTCAGAAAAACAACTATTAATAGTTTTAATAATATTTCATTTAAGACAGAACCCATTTAATTCACTGTTGGTATAAACAGGGCACTTAGTATGAAATTATCAGTTTAACATATTTTAGATAGAGATCAAATAAATCAATAGTAATAGCATGATGCTCCACCATTTGCTTTTTCTCATTTCTATGTTAATATTGCCCTACTGTCTTTTGGGGTGTTTCCAATGTTTCTGTATTATAAAGGCTGCTTCTATATTCCAAATCCAACTCCATAATAATTCCCTAAGGCTATGGAAGAAAGAAAACCAGTTCCTTATTTTTACCACTTTCCCCATTTGCAGCATAACAATGATAAAAGTAAGAGTGCTCTAAAAGCCAGGGCAACTGCATAAGTGAGTTATTCCTCAGCATGGTGACTCTTAAAGGTCCTGATCCTTGCTGGGTAGCAGGTTGTACAGTATTATAGTCCCAAAGATTCATTTGGCAGTTGTTTACAGCCAGCACAACGAGTTGTCCTTATCAATATGGAAATCTTTCACAGAGACTCAGGGTTTAGTTTTCTAAAACATCCGCCTTTGCCCAAAAAAAATAAATAAATCCTGAGTGCACATGACCATAAGGAAAAAGGGAATGAGGAGGAAGAAAGAACAGACTAACCCTTCTAATTCAAGGACAAGGCAGAACACAGAGAGCAAACTGCAGGATGCACTCTTTCATGAGAAAGGGAATGGAAAATTACCATAATCTCAACATGGGGATGTTCCCCAAATTAACACACTTTAGAAAAGTTGAAAACACTGAGATATGGGACTGCTGATACTAGAAAAGTGGTTTTCTTACAGTTGGCTATATAGTGTTGATTTGTATTTTATACCATTCCCCCTGTGTTTTCTACACAATTGGAAAGTTTGGTTTCTCTAAATAGCAACAACCCAACAACTTAATTTGTATAGTGTTTAATGACTTATCAAGTACTTTCATATCTATCCTCTGATTTAAAGCACATAATCTATCCAGCCTCACTTTAAAAAACCATCCAGACATTGCTACAGGAGGAACAAGAAGGTACCAGATTCAGGGGTTAAGCAACCTGAGTTGCTGGGTTAGTTCAAGAACAACACTGAATTGTGGGCCTACTGGGTGACAGTGAACTGGTGCTTAATGTGCCCCTCAACTTTAGTAGCGGGTAGAAATGGGGAGACTTTGCTGGAGACTAGAGACTCCTAGGTAAGGCATCTGAGGTATGCCATCCAACTTGGGGAAGACACCAGGTAAGATAGGATCATTGCCCGTAATGTCCCTGACCTTCCTGCTTCCAGAGTTGCATGTAACATTCTCTTTCTGTTCCCAGCTCCTCTCCAGCTCCCCACCCACCATGCTCACTCTCTAAGAGCACAGTGTTTCTCTAACCATCCTACTCTGACCTTTCATGTTCATTATTTCACTTGATCCTTACCTATACCAATGCACATCATTATGATACGGTAGTGTAGCAGGAACAAAGAAAATGCCTCCAGAGCTTCCAAAGATGGGGGAAATGCTTGGTTATATAAGGGTTACAAATAGAATGATTGCCATGTTGTCAGCTACGCTATGGAGAGGCCCATGTGACAAGGAACTGAATCCTGTTAACAACCAAGTGAGTGAGTTAGAAGTTCATCTTCGTCCGGCTGGTGTGGCTCAGTGGTTGAGCGTCGACCCATGCACTAAGAGGTCACTAGGTTTGATTCCTGGTCAGGACACACACCCAGGTTGTGGGCCTGATCCCCAGTGGGGGGCATGCAGGAGGTGGCCAATCGATGTTCTCTATCATCAATGTTTCTATCTCTCTCTCCCTCTCACTTCTCTCTCTAAAATCAATAAAGGAAAAAAATATGTTAAAAAAAAAAAAAAGAAGTTCATCTTCCCCCAGTCAAGCCTTGAGATGAGACGAGACAGCTGTCCCAGTTGACAGCCTGACTGTAACTACATGAGAGACTCAGAGGTAGAGGCACTCAGCTAAGCTGTTCTGGGATTCCTGACCCACAGAAACTGAGAGATAATAATGCTTGTTGTTTTAACCTGCTAAGCTTTGGGATAAGTCATTACATAGTAAAAAAATAACTAACAGATATTCAATGAACAATGACAACTAGCTCTGCCACAGAAATTATCAGTTACCACATCTTTTCTCTTATCTACTGAGAAGGCAAATGTGCAATCTGAAGTGGGTCATTGCTTGAGGAGTTCTTTAGAATTAGATCAACAGCAGATAAAGGAGTTTGTGTCTGGTCTGTTGTCTATATTACAGTATGAAACCTAAGAACTACTTGAAACGTACTCCCCCTCCACTTCACTTTCCCTTTTATATACATGGCAAACAGGCTGAAAATGAAAAATAACAGTTGTCATTTGGGCCGAAGATGAGAAAACACGTAGCCCTGTTCCTAGTCAAAACAGAGGTGCTAAGGCCTGCCAAGCATTTGATTTAGCATTTTACTACGGTCAAGGGTTCATGTCTAAAATGGCTTGAAATAGGGGCTTTGGTTCTCAGCCATAAAGAACTTTAGGGCTTTTAATGTATCTGGGCTGTTTCTACAATACATGCTTCATCAGCACAACACTTTAAACACCCACAAACTTTCAGATCCAACATGCTCACAGCAAGAACTAGCTATTCTATGACCCTAAATGAGATTTGGGACTTTTGACTGAATTACCTGGAAAAAGTCTATTGAGCAGTGGATATAAAAACTAGTCTCTACTATTTTGTTTCCTACAGTTTTGTTAACTTCATTCAGTCTGGTTTATACCACTTTTTTTTTAATCCTCACCCAAGGACATTTTTGCATTTATCTTCAGATAGAGTGGGAGGGAGAGAGGGAGGAAGAGAGAGAGAAACATCAATGTGAGAGAGACATACCAAGTGGCTGCCACCCACACGACCCCAACCTGGGCCAGGGAAAAACTGCAACCGAGGTATGTGCCCTTAGCAGGAACCGAACCTGGGTCTCTCTGGTCTGTGGGCCGACGCTCTAACCGTTGAGCCAAACTGGCCAGGGCTATACCACCTTTTTAAAAGTTAAATATTGTGGATAACAGTTTAAAATTTTATTTTACTTAAAATACACTACCACTAGATTTTCAGGTTTTGTCCATTCTTAGTTATACCTAGATGCACTCACTCGTTAATGAGTGAGTGCCTGTTTACCCTAGCCGACAGACGGTGCTTTGACAGGCGAGACAGTCCTTGCCCTGGGAGTATCTACATTCTCTCAGGAGAGAGGCAAGCAAATAATTAAGAATAATCATTATCCCTGTTATAGAAGGAGAAGTAAATGGGACTATTAGAAAATAACAGAGGGAACCAATTAAGTCCAGGAGTGGGGGATGGTTAGGAAAGGTGTCCCTGAATAAGTAACACATTGATACCTAAAAAATATAAGTTAGCTAGCAATAGGGAGAAGAGGAAAAAGTATGTGCTAAGACTCAGAGGCAGGAAAGAACTTTCAGGAACTAAAAGGGGGTGGGTATGCATATAGTTAGAGGGTCAACGGAGGACAAGTGGGAGGATGGCAAGGAAGAGCAATGAAGATGCAGAGACAGATAGGACCAGATAGTGCAGGACATTAGCAGCTACGTGAAGAATTCTGGATTTCATCCTAAAAGCAATGAAAGCGATTAAAAAGGGTTCTAGACAGCATAGCAACAAGATTCAATTTATATTTTGACATAATTCAGGGCTGCCATATGGAAAATGGACTGGACAGACTGAATAACGGGAGACCAGTAAGGCAGCTAATGTGCTAATTCAGATGAAAAAAGTGATGGTTCTTTGGACTAAGATAATGGCAGTAAGAAGAGAGTGGGCAGATTTCAAAACTATTTTCAGTTTGTGATGATGAACTGATGTGGGGAGACAGGATGAGAAAAATATCAAGGATAACTTTGGCATAAGCAACTGGTGGATGGTAATGTCATTCACTGAGTTAAGGAACTGTGGAAAGGGCAAACTTTTCTTGGGTGGTGATGGGGAGTGGGAGTACAAGGGGTGATGAGTTCTATTTTGGACATGTTAAATTTGTAATACCTCTGAAACACTCAAATGGTGATGTTAAGTAGGTTGTCTATATGCATCAAGAACTGGAGAGGTCTAGTTAAATATAAAAACTTGGAGTAGTTGTTCGTATAAATGGTAACAGAAGCCATGGGACTACAAGATATTGCCTAAGGACAAAGGGCAAAGTGAGATAAGAAGAGAGTCCAAGACCCAGACCTGATGTGTGTGCAGGTAGAGGAGGAGAATTAATATAGAAAAGGAGACTAAGAAGAAGCCAGAGTGTTGAGAAGGAAACCAGAAGAGTGTGTCCTCACAGAAATCAAGGGAAGAAAGAACCCCCATATGATGAGTTGAATGGCAGTCCCCCCCCTCAAAAGGTTAACCCATACCCAAATCCCTAGAACCTGTGAAGGCTATTTAGAATAGGGGGTCTTTGCAGATGTAACTAAATTAAGGACCATGAGATAAGTATATCACCCTGGATTATCCCAGTAGGCCCTAAATCCAATTATAAGTGTCCTTATAAGAGAGAAGCAGAGCCCTGGCCGGTTTGGCTCAGCAGTTAGAGCGTCGGCCTGTGGTCCAGAGAGACCCGGGTTCAGTGCCCGCTAAGGGGCACGTACCTTGGTTGCAGTTTGTCCCCGGCCCCTGTTTGGGTCATGTGGGAGGCAGCCACTCGATGTGTCCCTTTCACATCAATGTTTCTCTCTCTCTCTCTCTTCCTCCCACTCTGTCTGAACAAAAAATGGAAAAATGTCCTCGGGTGAGGATTAAAAAAAAAAAGAGAGAAAGAAGTAGAGGGAGATTTGAGACAGAAAAGAGGAGGAAATGTGATCATGGAGGCAGAGATTGGAGTACAGTCATCCCTCGCCACTTCAGTGAAGCCGCGAAAGTCGAAGCGTGAAGTGGCGAGGGACGACTGTATATAAGTAAAGAATCCTACTTCACAGAAATTCATTTATTGCGGTAGAGTCTGGAACTGATTAACCACGATAAATGAGGCCGACTGTACAGTGGCCACAAGTCAAGGAATGCCTACAGCCACAACAGTTGAAGAGGCAAAGAACAGATGAACAGATTTTCCCTTTCCCACAGCCTCCAGACGGAGTGCAGCTTGGCCACACCTTGAGTTTTGAGACTTCCGGCCTCCAGAACTGCCAGAGAACTACCACTCAACTCACCATACTGGGGTTCTTTCTTCCCTTGATTTCTGTGATGACACATTCTTTTGGTTTCCTTCTCAACTCTCTGGCTTCTTCTCAGTCTCCTGTTTTAAGCCACCAATTTGTGATAATTTGTAACAGCAGCCACAGGAAACTAACACACCCAATAAACGGGTGTGCTGAAGGCTGCTGAAAGGTCAAGAGGAAAGCTGAGGAGTGTCCACAGAATTTAGGACCATGGAGGTCTCTGATGAGCTTAGTAAGAGCAGTTTCCATTAGGAGAAATGAGGATGAAAGCCACATGGCGGTATGACTTACAGGTGATGGGAAGTAGTAGATAACTCTTTCAAGGAGTCCAGCTGCCAAGGAAAGGGATAGGAATGGACAGAAATTGGAGAGATGAGAGGTCTCTGGAAACTTTATTTTTGAGCGTGCTTAAATGTTCATAGAAAGGGTCTAGTGGAGAGGGAGAGGCTACAAATACAGGAGAAAGAGGGAATAACTAATAGTGTCAGGCATGGGAAGGCAGGAAGGGATATTCATTTGATCTTTGGAATAGCTAATACATTCCCATGGTTCAAAATCTAAATGCCTAGAATTCTTTGTTTTTTTTCTTCACCCAAGGGTATGTTTTTACTGATATTGAGAGAGAGGAAGGGAGAGGGAGGGAGATGGAAAGAGAGGGAGAGAGGAAGGGGGGGGAGAGAGAGAGAGAGAGAGAAACATCGATGTGAGAAACATTAATCAGTTGCCTCCCATACATACCCCAACCAGGGATGGATTCCACAACCTGAGTATGTGCCCTGACCAGGAATCAAACCCTTGACCTTTTGGTGTACGGGACAGCGCTCCAACCATCTGAGCCACACTGGCATGCCTGGGATTCTTAATTAGTAATAAAGAGTTTCATGGTGAGTATGAAGTCATAACTGAGGGAAGAAGAGCAATCAGGAGAGAGAGGTGATTGGGAAAGATGTGGTCCACTACAAAACCACGTGAAACATCTTTTCTCCGTGGCAGATTTCACTTCCCTGGTAGCAGGAATGCTTATGTCCCCCTAATGCAAATCTCCCTGCCCAGACAGTAGCTAGATAAACCTACCAAACTCCAACTTTGTGACGTTATTTTTGTTTCCTCTTCTAATTTCTCACAGGGTCATATATATGTATATGTGTGTATATTCAAATACATATATACATACATATACTTTTTAAAGCTTCATAAGCATTACAAGACATAATTTTATAAAGCCTTTTAAATCCATGTAGAACATATTTTTATATGCCATGTTATACTCTGCACTAAAATGATTTCTGTCTCCTTGTTTTACAAAGTAAACAAACCCATCAGCTCTTCTCTATCATTTGGTGGAAGATCAAGGTGGAAAGGAAGCAGGATAAAGCAGCTCAGCTTTTATGGAGGTCTGGTGGGGAGGACAGGTAGGGCATGTATATAGAAGTTTCAAAAATTCCTGGTCATTCTCTCATTACAATGATCTTATCCCCTCTATTTCCATTTCACTTATTCTCAGAGAAGCTGCATGGACTTTAATAGAAAATAAGGGAGTAATCACCCTGCTAAGCTTTCCTATATTAATCCTCAACAAACAAATGCTCCACTAGTTATCTTCCATTTATGCAAAAAATGGCTGGCTAATAGAATGTCAATGGCCTTGTTAAGCACACAGAAAACTGAACTTACCTGCAATTACAAGTTGACAAGAAGCTTTCAAAACCTTATTACCTGATAAGTCAAGAGGAAAATTAATTAGGTTCCCTAATAGAAAATACATTAGAAACAAAAGTAAATTACAAATAGAATCATCTTCTAACTTAAACTCAAAGCTGCCAGATTAGAAAGATGATATAAATAAAACACAATCTCTCGTTTCCTATACTGACCTATAAATTTGCCCTACTGATGAAACGGACTCTGAAAATATGGATACAAACACTCCGGGAAGAATGACAACACTAAACATAATTACTGCCTATTCTAGTCTCGAGACCAGAGCCAAGAACATAAAATAGAAACATACTCAAATAGGATTAAGAATGCATTAAGCAAGTGTTGGCCTGGCCAGTTTGGCTCAGCGGTTAGAGCGTCGGCCTGTGGTCCAGAGACACCCGGGTTCGGTTCCCGCTAGGGGCATGTAACTCGGTTGCAGTTTGTCCCCGGCCCTGGTTGGTCGTGCGGGTGGCAGCCACTCGATGTGTCCCTTTCACGTCAATGTTTCTCTCTCTCTCTCTCTCTTCCTCTCTCTCCCTCCCACTCTATCTGAACAAAAAATGGAAAAATGTCCTCGGGTGAGGATAAAAAAAAAAAAAAGAATGCATTAAGCAAGTGTTAACCAGGCATATTTCTATTCAGTGGTTCTCAGTCTCTAGAGTACATCAGAATCACCTGGAAGCTTTCCACATCATACTATTCAAATATTCTGATTTGTTAGGCCTAAGCCAAGGCCCAACATTTGTATTTTGCTTATTAACTGTTATAGGTGATTCTGATTACAGAAAGACTAAAGACTAAGGACAATTCTTCCAATACAGTGGCAAACGCTATATGGAACAGTCCAAATCTCAATTGCCCTAATTCCTATTGAGTAGTTCCCAAATTGGTATTCTACAAAACACTGGTCTTGTGAATGCTTGTTGGGGAAAAAAAAAATCCATGGCTAAGTGAATTCATTGCTCTGAAAAGTCCTGTTTCACTTGAACTACCAAGCATTTCTCCAACTAATTAATTGCCTTTATTATTTATTTATTACATTTTTAATATAACAGTTACCAACAATGCACAAACTTTTAGAAACTAGGCCTCAAGGATGTTCTGTGACTATTATCCTATTGGAAATGTACAGAACAGACATAAAATGCATTCCATAAAGCATTTGAAGGCATTTCCAAAGGTAGAATAAAGAGACTTGCCTATAGTCAGTGGCAAGCTCTATATATCCAGACCTTCCCTCAAGTTCCACACGTGCAGGTAAAGGCCATCAATTGTCCTCCAAGGATAACATCAAATGGTGGTCATCATAGGGACCTTGACTTCTCCATATCCGGCTCCAAAAAGATATATACTATTAACTGAGAACTGAACTATTTACCAGATAACACTAATAAAAAACATTCCAATGGGCAAATTATTACATATGAAATATGTGTAACATATTATATACATATACATATATACATTATTTGTTTTGGGAACAGTCTATTTATAACTTTAGTAGTTTCTTGAGGGCAAGAATCAAATTCTTTACAGCTTCTAGCATGCCTTTGTGTACTCACCGGTCCCAAATAAATAATTTGTTGACCACCATTTCTAGAATGCTGTATTCTTTTGTTGTTAATCCTCACCCAAGGATATTTTTTCCACTGATTTTTAGAGCGAGTGGAAAGGAGGGAGGGAGGGGAAGAGGGAAAGACACATGGATTGTTTGCCTCTTGCACACGCCCCAACAGCGGCCAGGGATCAAACCTGCAACCCAGGTACATGCCCTTGACTGGGAATGGAGCCCAAGAAACTTTGGTGCAAAGGCCAATGCTCTAACCACTGAGAACACCAGCCAGGGCAAGAATGCTGTATTCTAAATCTCATTTCCTAGGAAGGAAGCTCATGCCCTTAGGGGCTAGGATCTGCAGCAGGGCACTCTTCATTGAGCATTAAGTTATTCTCCACAGCCAGTGACACCATCATTCAGGAATCTGTTTTTGACAGGTTAAATTATTTTTGAGGAGGAAAAATAAAAACCTCCTACTTCTATTTTAGCAATTACTAACACCAGGTAACTATAACATTTTCCTCATGAGCTACAGGCTAGGCACAAAAGCTTGCCACAGTAGAGTTACTTAAACTAGAAAAAAACCATACCATGGGTCCCAAGAAAAATCACCAAAAGGAACCACATGTTTATTTTATATCTTTCTGGCAAAAAGGATTGTTTGCCATAGCACAGTGGGGAAAGGGCAGCCACATAGTCTAAATACATATGTAATAAGGTGGAGAAAACTGTATTCACCAGAAGTCTTTTCAGAAAGGGTACCATTTTGGGTGGGAGAAACTCCTTGAAAATTAACTTGGGGTAAAAGGAAAGTCCTTAAGGGATGAGGGTAAGAACAGAACTAGTCCATAGGAGAGAGGGGAACATTTCCCTGGCTAATGGGGACAGTGCTGGAACAACTAAAGAAGAAAAAAATTACTCAAAAGGATACATTTCAGATAGTGAAAGGCCTCACACTGCACACTGTGGCCTCTACCCAAAGACCTTCAATTTTCAGTAAAACTACTAGGGCCATATAAAGCTTTGGGACCTATGGTTTTTTTTTGTGTGTGGAAACCACTGAAGAGGCAGGATATGACATCTACATTGCAAGGGCAAAATTGAATTGGCAAAGTATTTGAAGAAAGTTTACTCAGACCTCTAACGGAAAGAGAGGGCACCATAGGATAATCAAGTTACAAAGAGCAAACAGGTAATCTACCCAAATACAAGGGGGAAAGATGAGAATAAAATAACAGCACTTCTAAGTACTTCACTAACATTCTCTCTTTTTATCTTTACAACTATCCTAGGAGATAGGTGCTGTATTATCCTGGTTTTTCAGATGAATTCCCCACCATGCAGAGATTAATTAAACACCTTGCCTAAGGTACAATCCTAGTACGAGCCAGAATTAGGGCTTAAGTTCAGGTCTTTCTGTCCCCAAAGTCCATGCTCTTAGCCACTGCCCTACCCTCTCATACTTCCTGCTTTAGTTCCAGAATGGCTATGCTATAAAACTCTTGATTTTTCTTAAATATTGCTAATGGGAGTAGAGGAACTAGGCCGAAGAAAAAAGCTGCCCTGGCCAGATGGCTCAGCTGGTCCCATACACCAAATGGCTGTGGGTTTGATTCCCAGTCAGGGCACATACCTAGGTTGTGGGATTGATCTCTGGTAGAAGCACATGTGGGAGGCAACGGATCAGTGTTTCTCTCTCATACCAATGTTTCTCTGTCTGTCTCTCTCCTTTACTCTCTCTTCAAAAATCAATAAACATATCCTCAGGTGAGAATTAAAAAAAAAAAATGCTATTCAACAACAAGACTAAGTCTTGGGAAGAAAAATACAAACAAGGTTACACCACATGCTAGTGTGTTTAAATAAAAATAAATGATATTCTCTACCATAAATATTCAAAGCTGTTAGAAAGCTTTCTAAAACACAATATAGGTTTGGGGGCCTCATCCCCAGACATTCTGAATCATGATCTCCCAGGATGGAGCCTGGGGGTCTGCATTTTTTTTTAATCCTCACCCGAGGATATTTTTCCATTGATTATTTTTAATATTTTTTCTTTATTGATTTTAGAGAGAGGAAAGGAGAAAGAGATAGAAACGTCAATGGCCGCCTCCCGCATGGCCCACACTAGGGAGTGGGTCCACAACCTTGGCATGTGCCCTGACCAGGAATCAAACCAGCGACCTCTTGGTGCATGGATTAACACTCAACCAGTGAGCCACACCAGCCAGGCTCCATTGATTTTTTTTTTTTCTATTTAATAGAGTGGGAGAGAGGGAGGGAGGAATAGACAAAAACACCAGTGTAGGAGAGACACATTGACTGGTTGCCTCCTGCATGACCTCAACCAGGGCCAGGGATAGAATTTGCAACTCTTTGGTCCATGGACTGACGCTCTAACTGCTGAGCCAAACCAGCCAGGGCTGGGGGGGAGGGGGGTCTGCATTTTTAACAACTTCCTGAAGTTTTTTTTTTTTCTTTTTTAAATTTTATTTTTTTCTCCATCATCATTTATCCCCCCTATATCCTCTTGCACCTCCATTCCCCATCCCCAGTCACCACACTGTTGGCCTTTTGGCTATGATCAAGTGGGCAAAAGGAATCTTACTGTCATTTATAGCTTCCAGACACTGAAAATAATTACCCAAGAATATATATTTTTTTGTTTGTTTTGTTTATTGATTTTAGAGAGAGAGGAAGGGAGAGAGAAACATCGATGAGAGAGAACATCGAATGGCTACCTCCTGCATGCCCCCCACTGAGGATTTGGCCCACAACCTGGGCATGTGCCCTGACCAGGAATTGAACCAGCGACCTCTTGGTGCATGGATTGATGCTCAACTACTGAGCCACACCAGCCAGGCAAGGATGTATGTTTTATCATCCTCACCCAAGGATATTTTTCCATTTATCTCTAGCTAGAGTGTGAGGGAGGGAGGGAGAGAGAGAAACATCGATGTGAGAGAGACATGGGTTGGTTGCCTCCCACATGACACCGAACACCAAACAGGGCCCAGGGCTAGGTACCAAACTGAAACCAAGGTACATGCCCTTGGCCAGAATCAAACCGGAGACTCTTTGGTCTGAGGGCCATGCTCTAACTCTGAGCCAAACCAGCCAGGGCAACATATATAGCATTTTTTTAACTTTTTGAATGACTCCAGGTGCCTACTGGGGTTTGTGAAATGAGCAGCTAGAATGTTCCTATGTATTGTTTGTAGCAGGATTTGCTAAAGACTGCTTCAGTACACTTCTATTCAGTCATTACAATGCACACTGGAAAATACACTGTAGAATCTAAGTCTCTAGGAGAGTATATTTTATTTTGTTTCCTGAATTAAAGGAAATGTACTTGAGCCCACTCCAGCTTTGCAAAAATTTAGATACTAAATATTTAATATTTGAGCCAATAGATAATTAAGAAACCCAAATTTACATATTTATTTTATTTATTGTGGTGATATTGGTTAATAAAATTACATAGGTTTCAAGTGTACAATTCTATACAATATGTGTATATTGTATTATGTGTTCACCACCTCAAGTCAAGTCTCCTTCCATCACCATTTATCCCCCTTTACCCTCTTCTACCTCTCCCCACCTCTCTTCCCTCTGGTAATCACCATACTGTTAAGAAACCCAAATTTAAATGTATGAAGGCCTTCTGATTGATTTTTCACACGTAAAGAATAATACATTTATCTCTGAGGCAAATTTAACTAAGAATCCAGAAGTTAAAAATACTTAAAATTGCCCTGGCCGGTTTGGTTCAGCAGTTAGAGCATCGGCCCACAGACCAGAGAGACCGGGTTCAGTTCCCACTAAGGGCACGTACCTCGGTTGCAGTTTTTCCCCGGCCCCAGTTGGGGTTGTGTGGGTGGCAACCACTTAATGTGTCTCTCACATCGATGTTTCTCTCTCTTTCTTCCTCCCTCTCTCCCTCCCTCTATCTGAAGGTAAATGCAAAAATGTCCTCGGGTGAGGATAAAAAATAAAAGAAAAATTAGGACTTGCCCGGCTAGTGAGGCTCAGTGGATTGAGCATCGTCCCATGGCCTGAGAGGTCCCTGTTCCATTCCTGAACAGGGCACATGCCTGGGTTGCGGGGTTTGATCCCCAGTAGGGGGCATGCAGGAGGCAGCAGATTGATGTTTCTCTCTCACATCGATGTTTCTCTCTCTCTCTCCCTTCCTCTGTAAAAAAATTTTTAGAGAAAAATTAGGACCACTTAGTTAATTTATTCAATTTAAAGAATAGCTTTTTTGCACTGAATTAGGGCCTTATATTTTTTGGTGTTAAAATATCCTTTTATAAAACGATATTAATAGGAGTGCTTTTATAATCCTTACTTTAAAAAAATTATAATCCTATGTTACCCTCAAAATATTTTTGAAAATTTACTGGCCTGTGAAATCCTAAAGATTGAGTATCTCTGATCTAATCATTTTTGGAAATTGTGATGTGCAGCACAGCTTTAGAAGCATTGGGCTAGGGTGTGGTGGGGGGGGTAGAAGATGGTAAATGGGGTATAAATGGTGATGAAAGGAGACTTAAGCTTGGGTGGTGAACACAAAATACAATACACAGATGATGTACTATAGAATTGTACACTTGAACCAATGTCATCTCAAAAAATTCAATAAAAATTAAAAAAACAAAAAGAGAAGCACTGGGCTAGTCTGTAGGATCTAGTTCTACTCTTCTTTATCTCATTCAAACTCTTCTCTGAAGGGAAAGGGGAACAAAACAAGCATGTTTCCAAGTAGGGACTCTGCCCAACCCACTGTTTGCAATACCAGTATTCCTTCAACAGACAGTGCTGGATCAACTGATCAACTTGAAAACTGAGGCTGTTAGCAGTAGAACAACAGAAATTAGGTAGCAGACAAGCGAGAAAAACTTGTTGGATCAAATCTCCTCTGTGAAAAGGTGTGGCTTCCACCAAAAGGTGTGCTTTCTCTTCAGCTTGAAGCTTTTATATGATGCCTAAATTCAGAACAGGTATCTTTGTCTTTATTTTTAAAAATAACAATTAAAAAATACATGTGTATGTATGTCTATTATATATGCATATATGTGTGCAGGTACGTATGTGTCTATCTATCTATCTGTCCATCATCTATCCCTTCATAGCTGTCTCCTGTGTCCAGCTTCTATGCCAGGTCTATGATTTTGGGCTTCATTCATCTGCAGAGGGATTACAGGAATTACTAGTATTACCTCAAACAATGCAATGACAAATCACTAAAACAATTAAAAATCCATAGCATTTCTGATGTTTTATGCAGCAGACTATATTCTCCCAAATTCCAATAAGATAAAATAATTACAGTGATTTCTTTTGTGGAAAAAATTTCTCTTATTCTTTGACATTAAAAAAAATTACTGGAGCCTGGCCAGTGTGGCTCAGTGGTTGAGCATCAACCCATGCACCAAGAGGTCACCGGTTCGATTCCCAGTTAGGGCACATGCCCAGGCTGTGGGCCCAATCCCCAGTGGGGGGCATGCAGGAGGGGGCCAATCGATGTTCTCTCTCATCAATGTTTCTCTCTCTCTCTCTCTAAAAATCAATAAAGAAAAAATTTTTTAAAAATTACTGGACCCTTCTGAAGCAAGGCTAAATTGTAAGTGATGGGAGAAATAAAAGGAACATATAAATAACCCCTATTGTCATGGGATTAATCACTAAATCCTATCTGACAAGAGTCCCCTGGTCTCTAAGCCTTACAAATAAAACAATTTCTCACTTGATATTTGGCTAGGACTTATAGTCATGAAAAGAGAATATATTGTGTCACTGTGTATTACTAATTACCTTAATGCAATACTATGCTGGCAGTAGAAAGTTGAATCTTTCATGGTTTGCTCCATAACCTATGCAATAATCCCAGACCAAATTCAGCTTTCTTCTAGAACCAGACTGCCAGTGTTTAGAGTTAGTAACAGCAGTGGTTCTCAAAATATAATCCGTGACCCAGCAGCATCAGTATCATCTTAGATGGGAACTTGTTAGAACTGCAAATTCTCAGGTCCCACCCTAGACCTGTTGAATCAGAAATTCTGGGTGGGACACAGCAATCTGTGTTGTAATAATCTCTCCAGGTGATTTCTGAAGCAATCCCAAGTTTGAGAACCACTGGTATACAAGTAGAAAAATGTGTTTCCTTTTGTAGGTCCAAAGCTAGGAGTATTGTACATTCTATCTTAAAATAAAATAAAGACATCCAATTAAAAAACACGATCTCCTCACAAATCCCACCCTCAGTCCAATGTGTTTTATTTTTGTAAGTCAAATAAGAAAACAAGCTGCAATGAGAGATTTCATCTGAAATGTATACTTAGGCATCAGTTCTCATCCAGCCTGATTACATGAAATACATTTTCATACATCTAAGTCCTAAAAATGGATCTTAATAAAGCAAGCCTCAGACACTTTAGGAATTCTATAATAAAACATCAACTAGGTCTGCATATATGAAACTTACTAGAGAAGTAAAGTGGAATTATTTGCTCCATCTTAGAACTGTATTCAAAAAGGAGTTACAGTTTAGAATTTTTTTTCACCTTTCTACTTCTAAGTTAATAAAATTAAACCAAAATATCCCATTCTTTAAAAACTTCTAGCATGGCAAAGTTTTACTTCATAACTTCTTGCTTTCAGTGAGAATAAAGTAGAGCCCTGGTAGGCACACTGCATATCTTCGAGACTGCAGAACTAAACAGTTATATCTGTTCAATATTAAAACAAAGGTACTATAAACTCTCAGATGCTGAGTGTAATACCACAATACTAGCCTCAGTAATAAAAAGACACCAAGAATACCACTATCAAACTCGCCCTGGCCGGTTTGGTTCAGTGGTTAGAGCGTCGGCCTGTGGTCCAGAGAGACTTGGGTTCGGTTCCTGCTGGAGGCACGTACCTCAGTTGCAGTTTATCCGCAGCCCTGGTTGGTCGTGCGGAAGGCAGCCACTTGATGTGTCCTTTTCACGTCGATGTTTCTCTCTCTCTCTCTCTCTCTCTCTCTCTCTCTCTCTCTCTCTCTCTCTCTCTTCCTCTCTCTCCCTCCCACTCTATCTGAACAAAAAATGGAAAATGTCCTCGGGTGAGGATTAAAAAAAAAACAACTAAAGTCAGCTCTCACTAGATAATTACATTCTGTTCTGCTCCTATTTACACTAAAATCACTATGTTAAAACTCACTATTCCTGAGATTATGGCATTTTAAATGTTGGGCAAGACCAGTCTACAGTCCATACAGCACCTACTTTCAAAAAGCAGGTAATTACATGCAACTGTTACAGAGCACAAAGAAATGAAAAGAGTCTTCTAATGGTTGGTATACAGGTAATTCAACACATTTAAAAGAACAAAAATAGCACAAAAGAAAACTATAGGCCTATTTTTATGCTACAAACATGTAAGTTCAAATAAAACATGAGCAAATAGAATCAAACAATTTATTTAAAAACAAAACCACTTTTATCAAATAGAGTTCAGCCCAGAAATGCAAGATGATCTAAAATTGAGAAATATAAAAATGTATTTTATCATATTAGGCAAAGGAATAAAAATTACATGAGCATCTCAATATTTGCCAGAAATGTGTTTAATAAAATTAATATTCATTTAAAAAAACCATTTTGAGCCCTGGCCAGGTGGCTCAGTTGGTTGGAGCATTGTTCTGTACACCAAAAGAGTGCAGGGTCATTTCCCAGTCAGGGCACATACCTAGGTTGTGGGTTCAAACCCCAGTCGGGGTGCATATGGGAGGCAACTAATGTTTCTCTCTCACATTGATGTTTCTCTCTCTCAAAAAAAAAAAAATCAGAGATTTCCGGTCAAGATGGCGGCGTAGGTAGACGCGGTATCGCGTCCTCCCACAACCACATCAAAGTTACAACTAAACTACAGAACAACCATCACTCAAAACCACCTGAAATCAAGCTGAATGGAAGTCCTACAACTACGAAATTAAAGAAGCCGGATCGAGACTGGTAGGAGGGCGGAGGCATGACGGGCTGGTCCCACACCCACGTGTGGCGGATAAAAATTAGGAGGGCACCTCAGCTGGGAAGGTCCTCCCTGAGGACTGAGGGGTACCGGTCCCACACCAGGCGCCCAGCTGAGGGCTCCAGTGCCAGGAAGAGAAGCCCCCAGAACTTCTGGCTGGAGAAACCAGCGGGAACTGAGGCTGAGGCGGCTGGAGCCCCCGGCAGCTCCTCTTAAAGGGCCCGCACACAGACTTACTCGGACTTGCTCCCTCCGGGCTCCAGCGTGCAGGAGGCAGCTTGAAAGGCACCAGAGTCATATGGGGAAGAACTGAGCTGTTTGGCATTGGGGCAAAGGCTGGAGAGGCAGCTTTCTCCTGGACAGATGTGCTGTCGGAGGCCTTTGTTCCTTTGGTGAGCCCTTCCCTGGGCCAGCAGACGCCGCCATATCTGGGACTCCAGCAACCTGGCTCACACAGTTGGTCCCGCCCTGGTGATTCCCTGAGGCCCCGCCCCACCCAACTTCCAGGCCCACCCAAGCTGTTGACAGTTGCTTTACCATAGGATTGGCCTGTCTTGGAGCCTGCTTCAGCTTTTCCTAAATTCTTTCAAACAAGCAGCACCTGGTCTCAGCTAGCCCCACACTTCTCGCTAAGTAATACATAAAAACAAACACAGGGAGGCAGCCAAAACGAGGAGACAAAGAAACAGGTCCCAAATGAAAGAACAGACAAAACTCCAGGAAAAGAACTAAGTGAAATGGAGTTAAGCAACCTAACAGATGCTGAGTTCAAAATACTGCTTATAAGGATGCTCAATGGACTTAGTGAGAACCTCAGTGAACTTAGTGAGGGCCTCAAGAGCATAAAAAGGGACCAGTCAGAAATGATGGAATCACAGTTAGAAATGAAGGAGGCACTAACTGAAATAAAGAATAGCTTAGGACTTCCGGTCAAGATGGCGACCTAGGTGGACGCGGAACCGCGTCCTCCCACAACCACATCAAAGTTACAACTAAATCACAGAATAACTATCATTTAAAGACCGCATGAAATCAAGCTGAATGGAAGCCCTGCAACTACGAAATTGAAGAAGCAGCAGAATGGAGACGGCATACTGCCCTCCAGGACCCTCCTTGTTGCCTGAAAGGAAACATGATCCTGCAGCCAGGGGCGCCTGCGGAAGCTGAGCGACCTCCCCACCACGGAGGAACCCAGTAGCGAGGGAGCCGGGCGACCCCCCCGCCACGGGGGAACCCAGGCGGAGTGGGGGAGCCGGACGACCCGCCCACCGTGGGGGAACCCAGGCGGAGCGGGGGTGCCAGACGACCCCCCCCACCACGGGGGAACCCAGGTGGAGCGGGGGAGCCAGAAGACGCCCCCACCGCGGGGGAGCCCAGGCGGAACGGGGTGCCGGGAGACGCCCCCACCGCGGGGGAGCCCAGGCGGAGCGGGGGTGCCGGGCGACCCCCCCCCACCGCGGGGGAACCCAGGTGGAGCGGGGGAGCCAGGAGACGCCCCCACCGCGGGGGAGCCCAGGCGGAGCGGGGGTGCCGGGCAACCCCCCCCCCCCCGACAGCGGGGGAACCCAGGTGGAGTGGGGGAGCCAGGAGACGCCCCCACCGCAGGGGAGCCCAGGCGGAGCGGGGGTGCCGGGCGAACCCCCCACTGCGGGGGAACCCAGGTGGAGCGGGGGTGCCGGGAGACGCCCCCACCGCGGGGGAGCCCAGGCGGAGCGGGGGAACCCAGGCAGAGCGGGGGAGCCTGGCGACCCCCCCACCAACGGAGGAAGCGGGCAACACACAGGAGAACTGAGCAAACTGAACAACGAAATTGACCCAGAGACATGGAGGGTGGAGTACGGGATGACAGGCCTCAGAGGAGGTGGGGAGGCGGGGGAAAGAGATAAATCACAGAGCCTATGTGCATGGGTGCATAACCAATGGACATGGACAACAGGGATGAGGAGGAGGAGAAGGGGAGGGGGAGGAGGGTGTCAATGGGGGAAAAAAAAGGAAAAACATCTGTAACAAAAACAAATTAATAATAAAATAAATTATTTAAAAAAATCAATAAGAACATATCCTTGGGTGAGGATTTAAAATAATAATTTTAGAAAGTAATACAATTTTAAAAAGGAATATAAAGTTTCTTTAATGCAATCAATATACTCACATAAGTACCTCTCTGTCTCAAACCTTTAGTGCATTCCCATTAAACACACGGAAAAGATTAGGAATGTACACTATCATGACCACTTGTAACTTTGAATGGTATCATCCAATACAATCTGTCAAGAACACAAGATAAGAGGTATAACTATCATAAAGAAAGAGGCAAGATTATTCTTCTTTGCCAATATGATTTTCATTTTTCAGCAAGACTAAGAATCAACTGAAAACAGTTAGAAACAGTAAGATAACGTAATAATAATAAGATTGGTTGCGGTCCTAGCCAGGTAGCTCAGTAGCTCAGAGTGTCATCCCTAGACACCAAAGTTGTGGGTTTGATACCTGGTAAGGGCACATCCAGAATCAACCAATGAGCCCTGTGCAACAAAACGTTGTGGGTTTGATTGATTCCCTATCAGGGCACATACCTAGGTTGCAGGTTTGATCCCCAACTGGGGCGTGTATGGGAGGCAACCGATCAATGTTTCTCTCTTTCTATTTCTCCCTCTTCCCCTCTCTCTATAATTAGTGAACATGTCCTCAGGTGAGGATAAAAGTAAAAATAGAATCAACCAATGAATTCGTAAATAAGTGGAGCAAATTGATGATTCTCTCTCTAAAATCAATTTAAAAAAAAGACTGGTTGCGCCCTGGCCGGTTTGGCTTAGCGGTTGGAGCATCGGCCTACGGTCCAGAGAGACCCAGGTTCAGTTCCCACTAAGGGCACGTACCTCAGTTGCATTTTGTCCCCAGCCCTGGTTGGGTCGTGCGGGAGGCAGCCACTCGATGTGTCCCTTTCACGTCGATGTTTCTCTCTCTCTCTCTCTCTTCCTCTCTCTCCTCCCACTCTATCTGAACAAAAAATGGAAAAATGTCCTCGGGTGAGGATAAAAAAAAAAAGACTGGCTGCAAAATAAACATATAAAATAAATAGCTTTCATATAAACAATAACCAGTTAGAAAAAAGAAGAAAAGACCTAAATTATAATAACACCACACACACAAAAATTTTACATTCTTCAGAATACACCTAATGTATAGAACATAAAACAATGTATTGTAACAATTTTCAAATGACTTGAATAAATGTATGGACGTACTGTAAAATATTAACTCTTCTCAAATCAATCTAAAGTCTTTGTTAAATTCTGATAAAACCTTCCAAGAGAATTTTTCAAAGACTTGACCAATTCTAATTTCAGGTGAGTTAATAATTGCATAAGAATAGTCAACAGAATGTTTTTTTAAAAATGAGAAATATAAAATTAATTAAAACAGTATAGAATGAGCATAGAAATAAACATATCAATGGAACAGAAAGCCCAGAAATAGGAATCTGGTTTATGTTATAAGTTGAATTTCAAATAGCGGAGAAAGAATAATCATTGGGACAACTAGTCAGCCATTCAAAACTGAGGGCAAATAAAAAACAAACTGCCTACCTTCACACAGAAATAAATTACATACAGACTGAGGTTTAAAATGTTTTTTTTTGTTGTTGTTAATCCTCACCGAGGATATTTTTCCATTAATTTTTAGATAGTGTGGAAGGGAGTAAGGGAGAGAGAAGGAGAGAGAGAGAGAGAGAAACATCGATGTGAGAGAGACATCGACTGGTTGAACCCCCACCCCACCCCGAGACCCTTCAGTCCAAGGGCTGACGTTCCAACTGCTGAGCCAAACTGGCCAGGGCTAAAATGTTTTTTAAAAATACAACATTTAAATAAATATTTTTAACTTTGGGATGGGTGAAAATCTTTTTTAATTTTTTAATAAGCCACCAAACTGAAAAGTCACAAAAGAAAAAGAAATGGATAGATGTGAGTACACTACAGAAAAAAAATACTCTCCTTCAAGAAGATAACAAAAATACAGTTCAATGGCAAATTACTTTCTTGAGGAAAGTAACTGCAATCTCAACAACTAATAGGTTTATATTCTTAGCCTATAAGGAAATCTTAAAAATTACTTTTAAAAAGACAAATGCTTCAATAGAAAATTGGCAATGAAGAAACAGGCAATTCTCGCAGGAATAAAAACGGACAGTAAGCATATAAAAAAGAGTCAAAGGCATTAGAAATCAAAGAAATATAAATTAAAAGTGAGTGTTTTCTGCTTAAAGACCAGCAAAGATAACAAATGTAGGGGAGCAACTGGAGTTCTCATTCAACTGTGGGTGGGAATATAAATGAAAGCAATTTTTCTACAGGACAATTTGAAATTTTATATTAAAACTGTTTTGTGCTTTGAGACGACATGGAGGGTCCTGGAGAGTATTATGCTAAGCAAAATAAGCCAATCAGCGAAAGGCAAATGTCACATGATCTCACTTATTTGTGGAATATAATGAAAAATACAAGCTGAAGAATAAAATAGACCCAGAGACATAGAAGTAGACTCACAAGAGGGGGACTGGGGGTGGGGGAGATAAACCACAGAACTTATATGCATGTATGAGTAACCAATGGACATAGACAACAATGCTGGGAGGAGGGGCAGGATTGGGAGGAGGGTGTCCATGGGGGGAAAAGGAGAAACATCTGTAACAAAAATAAATTAATAAAAATTGCAAACAAACAAAAAACTGTTTTGTGATCTTTTCTTCAAGAAATTCCACTTCTAGGAATTCAGTCCAAAAATACTTGCTCAAGTCTGCTAAAATGCATGTACAAGAAATTTCACCACAGAGGTGGCAATAGTTAGTTAACAATATATGTCCAGCTATTAAAAATTATGTCAGCCCAGCCAATGTGGCTCAGTGGTTAAGCGCTGACCCAAGCACCTGAACAGATCACCAGTTTGATTCCCGGTCAGGGCACATGCCCAGGTTATGGGCCAAATCCCCAGTGGGGGGCATGCAGGAGGTGGCCAATTGATGATCTCGTTCATCAATGTTTCTATCTCTTTCTCTCTCCCTTCCTCTCTCTAAAAATCAATATATATATACATATATATATATACATATATATATATGTATATATATATATTTAAAAAGAGGGGAAAAAATGATGTCAGAATGTATTTACTGTCATGGAAATGGTACCAAAATACAGTAAGTGAAAAAAACACTATTATTATTCTACTTTTTTAAATGTTTATATGCATAAGACAGGTATAAAAAGCAAAAGAACTGCAATGTTTTGAGTGGCATTGCTTCCTTAATTTTAACAGTTCCTCAGGTGTTAATCACACAATCAGAATTGACAGATTAATTAAAATTACACAGTATAAGGCCTCAGTCCCTAATGCTCATATAATAGATCTTATTGAAAGGAGAACACTGATTGGTATACAACCCCCAAAAATCCAGAGTCAGAAGAGGGTGTGGATTTTCAGTATCTTCCCAAATAAAATACCTAACTGGCAAAATATATGTCTAATATGGCCTAATATAAATGCATAATAAAAGCATTTTATCAAATCTCAAGTTGGAACACTCTCACTTTCAAGACTACCGTTGCTTTTGCCCCCAGCATTGACTTCTGTTCTGGTTTTACAACACCCCAAGGTATCGCCAATGGAATTTCAAAATATGAATAAGCCATACTTTTCAATGAGGGGGTGTGTGATTTTTAAAGTTTGAAACTTATTGACCAACATGATAATAACTTGGTTAGAATATATTCTTCCTCTCTAAATGTCTCTCCTTCTTTCCTACAAGATTATACAGATTACTTTACAATGCACATGGAGAGCACTGACAACTCATGGTTTGGTAAAAATATATTTTAATTCATCATTCCTCAAACTATGTCTCATATAATTCTGTTCCAAAGATGTTTAGATATGCTGGAGGGGTGACAGGGGGAGAGAGGAGAAGCTATAGTTAAATGCAATGTACCCCTTTTGGAGATCCACAATTCACAATGGACAATAATATAATAAAGGCTCTAGAGAAGTCCAGCACCTCAGAAACTTTTGGTTAAATCAGTTCATTTTGACACAAAATTCTTCTACTATGATATAACTATTCACATTTTTGTGTTCAGAAAAATTATTTGAATAAATGTAACTATCAATTAAAATCCACAAAAGATATAGCAAAAATGGGTAATTCTTAAATCTCTCCTACCACAAAATTCTTCAAAAAATCCCTAATTTCAGTCTAGTGGACTCCTTCCTCTTCACCCACCAATGCCTAGCTCAATTACCGCATTTGAGAAATTTCCCCCCAGTGCTTCCTATATTACTAACTACTCCTTTCTCCTTATTTAAATAGCATTTTATTCATATATTACCTCACTTATTATATGATAAATCAGTTCATCCATCTGTCTCCTTGTTAGCTTTTGAGCTCTTTGAGAATAAAGTTTGATTATATTTTGAGCACCTTTAACAGTGTGGGACACAGATGAGCTTCATGATGAAGTAAATAATTTCACTGCAGTATAATAGTTCCCAGAGTTCAATACTTGCATTTCCAAACTGTTATCGATACCCTTGCCAACAACTTGATGAAAAGTTTATCCCTAAAACTTACATTCATAACTGAGCAGCTGTGGTCATGAACTCAACTGTGACTTGCCCTATAGCTAAGCTCACTCATAGCTTTTCCATAGGTAATTTTTGTTTGCTTGCTTCTTGTTTCTTTAATCTACTACGAGTGTTCAGTAACCTTCATTATCTTTTCATATCTCTGTGCCTCTGCACCTGCTGATCCCTGCGTAGCATGCTGTCTCAAGGTTGTATTCACCTGGAAGACATTCCTACTTATCCTTTAAGAACCAGCTTAAGCCTGGCCGGTGTGGCTCAGTGGATTGAGCATTGTTCCATGGACTGAGAGGTCCCGGTTCGATTCCTGGTCAGGGCACATGCCTGGGTTTTGGGCTCGATCCCCAGTAGGGGACGTGCAGGAGGCAGCTGATCAATGTTTCTCTCTCACAAAGATGTTTCTATCTCTCTCTCCCTAAAAAAATCAATAAAAACATATTTTAAAAGAACCAGCTTAAACAATACCTTCTCTAGGAAGCCTTCACATCTTCTCATCCTTTCAGGAAGAATGCGGAATTCCTCAAGTCATACATTTATGCATCTATTAGTATATAACAGGCACTGAACTAAGTGCCAAGGATAGAAGAATGAAGACATGGATCCTGCCTCAGGGAGCTCATAGTCTAAGACAGCCAAATGAACAAATAACCACACTATAATAATATTATATGCAACACCAAAAAGAAGATTTATGGAATATTGTGACATGTGTCAATTACTTTGTTAAGTGCTTTACTGAACATTATCTATGATCACATGATAGGTATTTGAATTGGACAGACATTCAGGAAACTAAGGACTGCTATAGCCTCAACTGTCTTCTGAAGAAACTCTCTCCAAGGTTATATATATATATTACAGTCTGTGGGACAGATAATGCATGAAATCAATCCTACTTCTTTGACCACAAAAGACTGAGCCAGGACTCAGAGCCCTAAGACAGGTTGAACTCAGAAAAGATCACCTAGGACATTGCTTGGCTCAAAAGGAAGTGTTTATGCACAGAGCAGAACAGAAATGTTCTGGAAGTCAGTATTCCATGGGATGTGAAGTGGGAGGGGGCACACTAGGTTTCACTTTGGTTAAGTTCATCTATAATTCCAACCTGGACCTCTCCCCTGAGCTCTACGCTGCTAGCTGTCTGTCCTTACTTAAATAACACATCTATAAGGTCAGGAGCTTAATCTCTAGTTTGTTCACCACAGTCTAGAACAGAACCTGACTTATAGTAAATGCTTAATAAAAAAAAATTGTTCAATAAATAAGTGAATGAATTCTCAAAGAAACTAAGAAATCTACAGTGGATGGGGGAGGGGTTAGGGGGTTAGGGGGGAGGGTTACCAGGAAATAGACTCCAGGAATCATTTACAAGTACAGTTAATCCTTATTATTTGTGGATCCTTTATTTAAAAATTCACCTATTTTTTAACATTTATTTGTAATCCTAAAATCAACACTCACGGCACTTTCACAGTCATTCACAGACATGCAAAGAATGGCAAAAATTTTGAGTCACCCCTCACATTTCCAGCTAAGGAAGAACAAGGCAGTGCTCTCTGCCTTCTTTCAGCTCTCATATGGAGATGACTAAAGGACACAAACGGTAGGGGGCAGTGCAGTGCAGTGCAAGAAGCTTTGTCACTGGAGCCAGTAGGAAAGGATTTGAATCCTAACTCTGGCACCTGTTAGGGGGCAACCTCAGGGAAGTCACTTAACACTTCTGAACCTCATTTTCTCTTTTGTAAAAATAAGAAAACAGAATCTACCAAGATGAGTTGTATTTAGTATTTAAGATTATTTTCCCTGGGAGCAATGGTTCAGTATTTGCTAATTTAGCGATCTAGGTGACTTTATAGACCATAATTACTGCGAATAATGAGAATCAACTGTAATTATTTATTTTAAAAAAACAGAAAAATAAAGAAAACAATTATTGTTTGGAATGAAGGCCAGTGGCAAGCTTCAAGAAGATTTTGAAATAGAACCTCACGAGGCACATATGCTGTGGAAAAGGCCTTCAAGAAGAGAGAACAGAGAGAAGCCAACATGTGTGAAATAAACAGATAGGTTCAGGAAAATGGCATTTCAGAAAGTCTAGAGCAGTAGGAGATATGACAGGGTTCTGACATGGGGCCACAGTGCTTCTCTGGGCCCTGTTCACATCCTGTACTGCAGAACCTCTCCCTCTACGTTTAATTCTTGGTTTATAGGTCTTCCATTATAAACTGTGAACTCCTTAAAGGCAAGATCTCTACAAATAAATCATAACTATAGTCCTTTAAATTTGCAAACAAGTAATTATAAGTACAAATCCACATGAAAAGATGGTACAGAAATAACTTTAGTTTCCAACTGCAGCCTTATACCAACTCACAATAGTGACCCACTCATAGATTTGCTATTTGTCCAGGATTTTTCTTTTTTGACTGCTAGTAATTCTGTCATACCTTCTTTTTATTGTTCTAAACACCTGGGCATTTGTTGGAATTGCTTTAAGATCTTCCTCTTTTTAGTGTGATTTATTAATAGGGCTCAAACATATGCTCCATTAGGCAATGATGCCTCCTCATAGTAAAGATTCCTTTTAACTCACCCTACTATACTTACTTCTCTATATACAAGATACAGTCTTAACATAGCAAAATACGAGGAAGCACACCGATATATATGTTACAAATAGAATAAGAAAACAGTAAGAATTTTTCACAAAAGCTTGCAAAATTCTGGCAAAAACAGCGTGGACATATTAAATTCATTGCTTACAATTCACCACTGAGAACTAGGAAAAACAATTCCAATTTATATAAAGTCATGAAACTAAGCACTGTTATAGAATCTACAAGATTTTGTACACCTGTATTTTCTCTTTTCCACGTGCACTCTCTCTCATACACACACAGCCTAAGGGGCCCATCAGGCTTATCCCAATACTTCAATTTCCTCCATCCCCCAAAACAAAACCCTCAGTTGCAAAACTCTCCAATACCTAGGTTAATATTTCTAAAACACTAAAGTCTCAATCAAATTTAAGTGTGGTGAGTTACTTTTCCCCATAATTGGCATAATTTTATTTATGGACAACATAGTTTGCACTATTATCTAGAACATATGGCTGGAATCAACACTGTTGAATCCCACACTGTTACACTATGAAGGTGAATACAAATTCTCTGTGAAAGGGGAATAGGGAATGTTATTTTTAAACAGTTTCAATGCTATATTACCCATAGGCTGGGTGTAATCAAATCATATTGTGCTATACAGCTGAAGTATGTTCTATAATTTATGACAGAGTGGTTAGGCCCTCACACTGCAAACTCTCTGCCACCCCAGTTAAGCAGTTTAAAGTGTAATCCAATTCTGTCTACTTAAAAAAAAATTATAATACATTTTAAACGTCTTGCTGCCAGTAAATCCTTCTAACCTGCATTTTCAGAAATTATCACCAAAATAACTGTATTGGGACAAAGATTCTAGAGAGGATATAATGATCCAATGCTGTTTTAAGGAAGACAAGAATGGTTTACCATTAACAAAACCGATTAAAGTTCCCAACCGTGTAAAGCTCCCTATACAGTGTACTCTGCTTCTCTCGTGTTCACCTTCCAGCTGTCTGGAAAGGGCAAAATGTTAGTTTCCATTAGAGATGAGGATGAAATTTAGGGGATGGGAGGAGGGTAAAGGACTCACTAGAGGAAAGGAAGGCAGAAAAGTGACCAAGGTCCCTAACTCAAATTAGGTATCAAGACTGAGAGCTGGAGTAAAGGGGGTGGTTGGAGTATAAGAAACGCAAAATACGCACCAAGGCCCGCGAATGGGGGAGGGGCAGAAATGCGCATCTCCTCCCCCTTCCCACACGGGGAAGGGAGGCCGGGGGATGCAGCATTGGTTCATTTGCCCAGCACTGTTGCACTGAGGTAGAAAAGGGGCTCGTAAACCAGATTTCAGTCCGAGTGTTAGAAGAGGGCTGAAGGGGCTCAGGGAAGTTGGGGGGTGGGAGATGAATTGGGCGCCTTTGCGGGGAAAAAAAAGGACTAAGAACCCCCGCGACTCCAAGGGGATAAGAGGTACCGCAGTTGACGCGACGTGGGACCTGGCGGCTTACCCTCCCCACTGGAGCTCGGGCAGGCAAGCGCCGCCCCTCACAGCCCCGAGGGCGGCGGAAAGGGAGGCGCAGGGCGCCCCCAAAACCTGGAAAGCGGCGCTTCCCGCGGATCCCCTCCCCGGCAGCGCGGGCGCCCGAGCCCACCTGGGCTGACCAGAAGCCCCTCCTTCAGACCCTACTCCGCCGCTCTTCGGAGAGCTTCAGCCGTCGCCGCAGAGGTCGTCGTCGACAGAATAGTCTCGGCCTCTAGTACCAGAGCGTGAGCCACAGCACAGAGAAGCGCCCCTACCACTCGCCAGGTTGCCTCTTACAGCACACTGACTCCTCACCCCGCCCCCGAATCCAAGCCATTGGTTGCTGGGCACCGCCCTATTCGTCTATTGGGCCGAAGAGGATGCCGCTCAGTCACCTAAAAGGGCACGTGTAGTGCTTATTGGCTTAAGTGTGAAGTAGTTCCCGCCCACTCCCTCAGAAGTTCCAGTTTCTGATTGGTATTAATATCTGTCTTTTCGCTCCCTTCGTTCTTTCCCTCCAGGTGGAGCGCCTCCTTGCGGGAGACACCGACTCTGATTGGCTGAAAGGACGCTATGCTAGTCGGCCTTGGGCCAAAGCATTGGGCGTCCTGCTGGGAGGAGCGCAAGGCGCTGCACCTCTGCGTTTGTTTACACATCCTCTTGCTCCCGCTTCCTTCCATTGGTTGATTCAGCAGCCCCTCCCACGGCTTGCGCCAGTCAGTGTAACGAGGAGGGATGTGGGGAGCCGGCCTTGGTGGGATTTCCCCAGCTGTCAATTACCTAGAGAGGAGCTTTCAGCAAGGTTGGCTAGGAGCTGGCTCTGGCGGAAAATTGGGGAGTTGTGCTTATTGGAGGGGCTGGAAGGAAGCAGAGTGACTCTTACCCTTTTGTAGAAACAAACCTAACCTCAAGTATTTTTTAAAACATTAAATCTTATTTTCTCCTTGATTTAAAGTGTCCAGTCTTTGCTTGTCAAGGACTCTGAATTTATTCGTCAGGAAGTGGGGACTTCTTTACGAAAGTCTTACCTTACACGTTTTTGTCTCTCCTCACCTCTCATGCTAACTATATACATAATACAAAGTACAGGCTTGGTAAGTGATTGCACAATGAGTGGATAAATGATAAAAATGAAAACAACAGTTAATGTCAGATTACATGGCATAATAGTAAAATAAATGTTAAATAAATAATATAAAGTAAATACATAAATAATTAAATAAATTCATTCAACAAGCTCTGATCTGTGCTCTGAGTATAGATATGAATAAAACAATGAAGATGCACCCATGGTGCTTATTCTTTAGTGGAGAAGTCTGACAATAAACAAGCTACCAATCAACAATAAAATGTCATGTTGTGATTAAGTGCTACAAAGAAAAATAAAGCAAGGTTAAGGAATGTTTGAGAAAATGACTATTTTGGGTAGATCGATTAGTTTAAGAGCTGTTTGAGGAAGGACTGTTGAACCCAGACGTGAATAATGTGAAGTGAAGAGTGGGAAGGGGGTTGATAAGCAGGGCCAGTACATTGCACACCAGGAACGCTAGTCACATTGCTTCATATATTTCCAACTTGTAGTATTAGGTACAGATCCTTTCAGGATTGCCTGCTCTTGTTTTAAGCTTTATCTGATTAAATCATTTAAATGGATCCTGCAAGAAACACATCTCTTTTAGAAAAAAAAAATCTATCCCCAAGATAACTTCCCCAACACCCTCCACTGCTTCTTTTCCTAAGGTAACCTTCAGGTGCATGGTGCAATAGGGGCATACATTATCTCATATCTTTGAAAAACAGGGTCTTCAGGTCCATATAGTATCCTTGCACAACCAAAAATACTCTTCAAGGATGAAGATTTATTACCAGGATAGCAATGAGATGTGGTTGGTCGGCTCCTGTTGTTTCCCTCCTTACCACTGACACTGTCTCTTATAAATTCATTACTGGGTATCACCAGTAATAAAGAGAAAAACTTAAAACAGACAGAGAAAAAAGGTATATTACATACGGGGCGGGGGAGGGGGAATAAGAAATATAGCAGACTTCTTATCAAAAACGATGGAAGCCAAAAAGACAAGGAAGGAAGTAACCATGTGGCTATTTGGTAGTGATATTCAGAATAAATAGGAGCCCAAAGGGCCAGAAAGGAGACAATAACCAGTCGTGAAGTTATAGGGGATGATGTCTGTTGGAGAGAGGGAGACAAGAGGAGTCAATCAACCCTTCCCCACATCCCACTGTTGTCACGGTGATAACTCTTCATCACAATAATAGAGTAGCTCTTTTGTTTTTATTGTGGTAAAATGCACATAACATATGTTTTACTATTTTTACCATTTTCAAGTATGCAGTTCATCACAGTTCACAAGTACATTCACATTGTTGTGCAACCATCACCACTATCCACCTCCAGAACATTTTCATCATCCCAAACTGAAATTCTGTACCCATTAAGCAATAATTCCCCATGTCCCCTTCTCCCATTATCTGGAAATCACCACTCTACTTTCTGTCTCTATGAATTTGACTACTATAGGTACCTCATAAGCAGAATTACACAATATTTGTCCCTTGTGTCTGGTTTATTTCACTAGGTATAATGTCTTCAAGGTTCGTTCATGTTGTAGCATGTATCATAATTTTATTTTATTTTAAAGCTGAATAATTTTCCATACTATTTATATATGCTAAATAGTATATACATATGTATATACCACCTTTTGTTTAACCATTCATCCATTAATGGAATTTAACTATTGTGATTAATGCTGCTATGAACATTGGTGTACAAATATCTGTTCAGTTCCCTGATTTTAGTTATTTGGGGTATATACCCAGAAACAGAATTGCTGTATCATATGGTAATTTCATGTTTAACATTTTGAGAATCTGCCATACTTTTTTCCATAAGAGCATTTTACATTCCCACCTTTAGTGTACAAGTGTTCCAATTTTTCCACATCCTCACCAACACTTGTTATTTTCTGGGTTTTTAAAAAAATATATATATATATAATAGCTATTCTCGTAAGTATAAAATGGTATCTCATTGTGGTTTCGGTTTGCACTGCCCTAACTATTAGTGATGTTGAGCATCTTTCATGTGTTTATTGGACATTTGTATATCTTCTTCAGAGAAATGTCTATACAAGTCCTATGCATATTTTTAACCCGTTTTTTTGTTTGCTTTTGTGTTTTAGTAGTTCTGTATATATTCTGGATATTAATCCTTAATAAGATATATGATTCTCAAATATTTCTTCCTTTCTTGACACTCAAAGAGTATTTCTGATTGTGCAAGGTCTGGATGACCAAATGACTAGTTAAAAAAACAGGGATTCTACTATTAATTAAAAAGAGAATTGATATAAAGGAAGATAAAGTTGAGGAAATGTCCCATAAAGCAAAATAAAAAGAAAATTTGATGGAAAATAGGAGATAAAGTGTGAGAAATGTTCTAGAAGTAGAGGTTAGAGGGAAGGATATAAATTAAATTGCAAAAATATGTTTTGTAACTGAGTTAACCTGAGTCCTTTAATTGAAAGAACTCGAGTGCCCAAAATTTTGACTACAAAGGTTCACACCAGTAATAACTAACACGTTGAATTTTTGCTATATGTCAGGTACTGCTTTAAGCACTTAACATGTATTAACCCATTTAATCATTTGTTTTGTTTTGTTAATCCTCACCTGAGGATATTTTTCCACTGATTTTTTAGAAAGAGTAGAAGGGAGGGATGGAAAGGGAGAGTGAGAGAGAGAGAGAGAGAGGTGAGAGAGGCACATCAATTGGTTGCCTCCCACATGACCCCGACCCCGACCCCGACCGGGGCCAGGGATCAAACCTGCAACCCAGGTATGTGCCCTTGATCTGAATATAATCTGAGACCCTTCTGTCCACAGACCGACGCTCTAACCACTGAGCCAAACCGGCTAGGGCAACCCATTGAATCTTTAGTACAAAAGCACAAGTGCTGTTATTATCCCCATTTTACAAACAGAAAACTGAGGTGGAAAAAGGGTATGTATTTTACCCAAGATCATTCAGCTAGTAAGTGTTGGAGCTGTGTTGTGCTCACTCTGCCGATGCAGAATGGATTTGAATGTCAATACTGATAACATCACACCAAGAAGACATGAAGAGATTTATTGTGCACACAAGGATGTCTTCCACTCCCAAGCAAGGCAGGAAACATTGACTTCCAAATACCATCATATTGGGGATTAAGTTTCAACATATGAATTTTGGGAGTATACGAATATTCAGTTTATGGCACTAGAAACTATACCCAGCCATACTATTATATATCAATTAAGTGTGAGGGTAGAATAAAAATATTTCCAGAAAATCAAGTTCTCAACAAATTTACCTCTCAGGTACTCTTCATCGAATCTATTGGAGGATGTGCACCACCAAATTAGAAAGTAAATTAAGAAAGAGGAAGACACAATTATATCTTAATAAAGCTAGAGGGGAAAAAATGAGAGAGGAAGACCAAATCAAGGAAAACAGATCTAACCGAAGAGAAGAATGAAGGGAATCCCCAGAACAACAATGAAGGACCAAAAGCTGTGTGGCAGACAGCTTGCTTATAGGGAGAGGCGGACTCAGGGCTCTAGGAGTGATGTCTCCCAGAAAAAAATGGAATGGATATGTTACCTATATGTATGGCCAAATTGACAGGCAATTTTATTAGCTGGGGATGAGTTAGCCATAAATGCACAGAAGACCAAGAGGGACTTATAAGCTCCAGAAAAAAGACCAAAAAAAAAAAAAGGCACATAATCATACTATTCTCAGTGGCTTAGCTGCAAACAATAGCAGCAAATATACATATAGCACTTACTATGTGCAAGGCTCCATTCTAAATGTTTTACATTTATTAACTCATTTAATCCTCATAGCAACTCATTTTGTAGATAAGAAATCTTTGGCAAAGAAGGTCGAACACTTGTTGAAGGTCACACACTCCATTAGTTTTCTCCTGCTACTATAACAAATTATAACAAACTTAATTGCTTAAAACAACACAAATGTAGTATCTCATACTTCTGGAGGGCAGAAGTCCAAGACAAGTTTCAATGAGCTAAAATCAAGGTGTCTGAAGGCCTGCATTTTATTTGGCAACTTTGGGCAGAATTCATTTCCTTGTCTTTTCCATCTTCTAAGGCCACCTACATTCCTTGGCTCCTGGTCCCTGCCTCCGTCTTCAAAGTTAGCAGCATAGCATCTTCTCTTCCTCCAGCTTCTGCTTCCAACCTTACATCTTCTCTCTCTCTAATTCTGGTTCTTCTGCCTTTCTCTTAATAGGACCCTGGTGATTACATTGGACCCACCTGGTAATCCAGGATACTCTCGTCTCAGAATCCTTACCTTCGTCACATCTGCAAAATCTCCTTTTGCCAAGTAAAGTAACATATCCATAGGACCTGGGGATTAGGACATGAGCATCACACACAGCTAGGGGTGGAGGCCGGATTAAAATCTGTCTCTAGAGTTTTTACTCTTATTCATTATGCTCTTGTTGCTTCTATGAAAATATTTACATAGTTATAAGCATGCTAACACTCAATATGGATTTAACAAAATTTAGGATATAACCACACTAGGAGGATAGGGAGAAGAAAGGTATGTAGTGAGTAGCGTAAGAGAGCTAGCTAATTCTCTGCATTGCACACCAGAAAGATGATATACTAAATAGTCTAAAACTAAAAAAAAAAAATTTTTATAAGAATAAATATATAACCAAGCTATTAATATATGAGGAAATATATATATATATACACACATACATATACATGTATGTGTGTATGTGTATGAAATAGGTTTTAAAAAAGTTGAAAAATTTTGCTTCAAAGGCAGAGAAGAGGACGGGTGATTTTTGTTAAAAGGCTGGTTAAAAAAAAAAATCCTGATAAAACCAATTGATTTTGTAAAACATGTGTAGCATTACTTTGATTAAAGACATTTAATTAGAAAACCCTAAGGTGTGAATAGGGGACCATGTTTATGGAGTTCCTATTTGCAGCATCCTCCTTACTGGCCTTTACTCTCATGTTCCCCAGCTCCCTGACCTTGTCTCAGGATCTTGTTACTTGCATCTGGCTCCTTGCATGATGACTAGATTTGGCTGAGTTCCTCAGCCTTGGCACTTTTCCTTGGACACAGCTTTGGTATTTGCCCTCCTGTTGCAAGTCTGGGACACTGGGTGTTTAAACCACCCCTGTCAGAAGGGGGATAGACAAGGACTAACCTGTTTTGGTGGGTTCCAGGCATAGTATGTGGGCAGGGCACCTCTTTCCCATGTTAATGGGGCCTGAAGCCAGAATGCAGAGACCAGAATCAGAGTCAAAAATAGAGATTGTATGCCAGGGAGTTCATCTTAGGGGCAATGCAGAGAGCAGGAGCCAGGTTGTAGAGCCAATGGGAGATGAGTGAAATGGGTGAAGGAATGGAAGTTTCTTCCAAGAACAAGGAGTGACAGAAAGGACTAGGGCACTGGAGGTGACAAGCAAATGAGCCATAACAAGTGGGTCTTGCGCCTGTCATTAGTATCAGTACCAAATACTCAAGTATCTTTTCTAGATTCATGGTAGATTGCACTTTATATGATTTGCTTTGGAAAATGAAAAGTGAATAAAAGCAATGTGTGTTATTTCCAGATAGGTATCTTAAGATCCAGACATTATATGCCACGTCTTCTTCCTACCAGAGTGATGACATAGCAGGTGTTTGGATGAAGCCTCCATCAGCTTAGGTGTCTTAGTAACTACAATGAGCAGAGGCCCCTGCTAACTCACATTTGACATACAGAATGAGTAACAAATTATGGGGGATTGTTTGTGATCCCATCCTGACTTAACTCATCATGACTGATGTACCAGAGCAGTGAATACAAGGCAGGGTCTTTAAGAACTCGATGGGACAAGCCCAGAAAACCAAGTTAATTCAGTGAATTCAAAGGGCAAGAAAAAAACTCAAAGGATAGCAAAGTCAAGAGTCAGGAGCTGGACTGGGATAAAAACAGATTGGAAGTAAAACTCAGAGGATGCTAGTTAATTCCCAGGGAAGAAATTGAAATAAAGTGAACAATACTTGTCTTTATTATTGTCTCAGTTCTGATCCACAGGCTGGTCTGGTGGGTTTGAAGACTCAAGGTCAAGCGTACATGAGAGTGGTTGAAGAATCATTGTAATGAAGCTTGTGGAGCTTCAGGTTGCTAGTGCAGGGGAATGTGGGAACATAGTGGAGGTGCTCTGATTAGAGAGGGAGCAAACTGTGAAATACAAACCCTGTATTGATGAGGTACTCTGCCAAGCGATGTTGATGATAGGTTCCCTTTGAGACTTTGGATGAGATGTGCTGTTTGGTCATTACTGTCTGTTGTGCAGTGTTCAGGTGCACAAAGATGTGCCCTTCTAAACAGGAGGCACACTAGAGGCTAGGTCAGAAATGAAATGACTGTGGAGGAAAACGACCTCACTGATGAACAGATTGGCTATGAAGGTGCAGATAGGGGTTAATAGGCAAAACGTCCAGAATAGGAGGTTGGATCAGAAACATGCAAGGAAACACTGGGAGTTGGAGAGGTTATGTTAAATGCTCAGGCTTCCCAGGTATTCCTTGACTCAGGGTGCAAGTGTCACATAGCAGTAATGTGAAGGATGTTGTGTTTGATTCTGTACTTTGTAAAACATATTCAGGGCTAGTTAAAACTAGTCAAGAAGCATGTGACCAAGCATCAATCTGAGCACATTCTCCCTGAGCTTTAGAGAAAGTGTCCACCTGGCAGTTTGGGCTGTCTAGAGTGTATGGGATTGAAAACTCAGAACATTAAAAAGATGTAGCCTGCCTGATGTGAACAGAGTTTCCCCACATGTGGCAGCTGTTACAGGCTGTGATGGGATGTGTGTATCAGCCACAGATGCAGAGCCCTTAGGAAACAGTGGCTAAAAGCTGATTTTAAACTGGGATTCCCATTTCCTGGGATCATATTTAACCTCAGTTGGGGTCATCTTCCATAAAAATGGGCACAAGTTGAAGTTACTAGACTTGATGTCCCTCAAGATACAGTTATCCCCATAACTTCATTATAAGCTAAAAGTCTAGAAGACTATAAAATGCCAGACTGGCTCAGAGAAGGTCAGGGCAGAGAGATGCAAAGCCTGCAGCCTCTGGATTATACAGCAACTACTAGATTGCTCTATTGTGGTGCTTTCAGAGTAGGAAAGGGGTGAATGAACATTAGTAATATCCAATGCCACCAGATCTGGTGATGAGCTATGTTGAGGCCTTGATAGTTCTGGTAGGAGTTCCTTTTTTTTTTTTTTTGGTACGTGCCCTTAGCGGGAACCGAACCCAGAACTCTCTGGTCCGCAGGCTGACGCTCTAACCGCTGAGCCAAACCGGCCAGGGCGTGGTAGGAGTTCTTTACAAAGGTTGCTGGGGTATTGCTGGGGAACTGGTGTTATGGTTTGTGAGAAGAACTTCAACTTCAGGCTAGAATAGAGAATGCAGCTTCTTGGTAAGATCTCAGGCTGGACACGTGTTCAACAGGACGCTTGTACTAGGGAGGGGAGTGATAACAGGGTACTCTTCAACCACCCTGTAAGTGGTGTACATCTGAAATCTCTGACATTGAGGTGGCAGGGGAGCTGAGGCTCCAGAGGTCCAAGCAATGCTGGTGGGTTGCAAGCATGAGTCCTTCAGGAGATGCTCTGGTTGTTGGACTTCAGTCTGGAGAGTCTAAAGAACTCAGATAGCGTGGGCAGCATAGGACTAATGGCAGTTGATTTTCGACACGCTGCCCCCAAGGACAGCTGGAATGAAGTGGTCTTCTCAGTCACTGACCTCTCTCCTTTACCCTCCCTCCATTTCAACCTCAGCAATATTTCTTCCTTTCTTCCCACCAACTATTTTTTTAAGAAGAGTGAATCCCATATGTACAACCAATGGACACAGACAATAGTATGGGGAAAGCAGGAGGGGGGTAGGAGTGGGGAGGAAGGGATCAATGGGGGAAAAGGTGTGGGAGGGGGCATCTGTAATACTTTCAACAATTAAGAAAAAAAAGAAGAGTAGTCCAGTTACCTGCAAGCCTTTGCTTTGCCTAGTCAAGTATGCAAGTGATATGTTACCACCTATACAACCTTTCTCCATGTCTGTGAACACAGTGCATAACTCTTCCTCTAAAGAAACATTGAACAAATATTCTTTAAGCATTGATTTAATGGAGCATCAAATCATCAGCTTGCCCAGGATCAGTGTTCTGATCTGGCCCTTCACTACCTACCCTAAGAAGGAAGACTCTGTTCAAGCACAACTGGAATGCAGAAAAATCCTTGTAGTTAAGGTATTTTTTATATATAAAGCACCAAACATATATATAGTTCAATGAAGCATCAATCTGAAGATGCCAGATGGAGAGATAGAAGCAGGAATGAGGCCATGGAAGTGGTCAGCACAACAAAGACAGGGCAACACTGGCATGGCTGAACTATGATACTCAAATCCCCTGTGGTGCTTGAAATCCACCCCACCCATCATGGGCTAAATGTAAAAATGTTCTATCCCCCCTAGATGGGGATTCTAGTAGAACTCAAAGGCATAGTTTGGCTGATGTTGGCACCAGTTTGGTCAAGTAGGAAAAGAGATCCAGAAAAAGGGTCCAAGAACTGTCTAGGAAAGAGCCAAAGCCAAGACTGGAGAGCAATGGTGTCTGGTCTGAATGATGGCAAACAGCAGATAAAGCTGGAAAGCTGGGAGACAGATGAAAGAAAGATGAGGAACAAAGGCAAAAAACGGAAAAGGGTGTAGATAGAACTTGTAAAGAGGGATGAAATTCCCCAAATTCCTTTATGTTAGGTGTCAACCAAACACAGAATAGAAGGGGACATTATGCAATTAAAAACATAAGTGATAATGCCCCGCCAGTGTGGCTCAGTGGATTGAGCGTCGCCCCATGGACTGAGAGGTTATGGTTCGATTTCCAGTCAGGGCACATGCCCAGGTTGTGGGCCCGATCCTCAGTGGGGGGCATGCAGGAGGCGGCCAATCAGTGTTCTCTCTCATCGATGTCTCTATCTCTCTCCCTCTCCCTTCCTCTCTCTCTAAAATGAATAAAGAAAAATAATTAAATAAAAAATATAAGTGATACTAACAGTAGCTATTTAATGGTAACAGTGATTTTAAGGACCATTTATTTGTTTATTTTTAAAAAATGTTCTTCACACAAATTTTGCACATTTTTTGTTTAAGCCTAGGTTTTTGTTTTATGTTTTTTTAAAATTGATTTTAGAGAGAGAGGAAGAGAGAGGGAGAGAGGGAGAAACATTGATGTGAGAGAGAAACATTGGTCAGTCACATACCCCAACTGGGAATCAAACCTGCAACCTTGGTATGTGACCTGACTGGGAATTGAAACTTACAATCCTTCAGTGTATGGGATGATGCTCTAACCAAATGAGCCACACTAGCCAGACAATGACCATTCAAATAAGCTAGAACAGTTGTAAAATACATTTCAAATAGTTGGGAAAACATAAATGTGTACTGGATGTTAGCATTAGGGAATCATTTTCATTTTGTTGGTGTAACGGTGGTATGGTGGTTAACAGGGAGAATAATCTTAATTTTTTAGAGCTACAAGATAAAATATTTAAGGGTGAACTATCATAAGTGAAATTAACTTTGAAATGCTTTAACAATACACACATATACACATAGATAGTCAATATAACAAAATGTTAACTAGTTAATGAGTCAGTGTACTATTCTTTCTACTTTTCTGGTTGTTTAAATATTTTTATTAATAAAATTTAAAAATAAGAAAGCTAAATCTTAGCTTTTCTAAATAGCTCAATCAGAAACTAAAATATAGTTGTGTAATAAACAATTATACTAATGAAAAATCAAGATCATGTGGGCGAAAATTTTATCAATTATCAATGTTGACCTAAAACATTTGGCCAAAGGTCTTTTACATAAAGAGACTTTGCAGTTAAATGAACCAACAAATTCCCCTTTTGCTTAAGGGAATTTGGAGTTGGGTTTCTGTCAGTTGCATTTAAAGAGTCTTGACTAGCAAAAGGCACTATGCTTGATCCTTCCTTGACATCTGTATCTTGAATTCTGGGAAGGGATAAACACTAATCATTCACCCTTATCCAAACAAAATATATTCATTCTTCAGAGCCCTTGATCATCAATTCTAAGAGAAGGTAAGGAGGACAGGGTAATTTTCTTCATTTTTCTTTTTAAAAAATTTTTTATTTATTGATCTTAGAGGGGGTGGGAGGAGAGAGAGAGAGAGAGAGAGAGAGAGAGAGAGAGAGAGAGAGAGAGAGAGAGAGAAAGAGAAAGGGAGAGAGAGGGAGAAAGAGAAACATCAAGTTGTTGTTCCACTTATTTATACATTCATTGATTGACTCGTGTATGTGACCTGACCAGGGATAGAACTCACAACCGTGACACAGACATATTAAGATGATGCTCTAACCAACTAAACTACCTGGCCAGGGCATTCTTCATGTTTCCAATGGAGTATCTGAGAGCTAGAAAGAGAGATAAGGGGACTTCTGATAATTCAGTAACTATTCAATTCAAAATGTATAGTGAGTAGCTATTATATAATTAGATCTATGTTTGCCATTATGTGAAAGTACAAGAAAGTCACCAACATCAAGTAAGGGTTCTCAGTAGATAAGATTCATATACATGTAACACTTATCACAGGCCAACACACTTTACAGGCCAAAATAAAATGCACACATAGCATGCACCATCAAAATGTAAGGAATTTCAGGGTTTCCTGGTCAGATGATAGAAAACCTCAGAAGAAGCATGCTGAAACTCCTTAGGACAAAGGGGCAGGTGGAAATTGTGGAAACTCACAATTTATTCCATTCCTATACATATGTCCTCTCTTTGCCCCTTAAAGTTGGAAACCTGTTGTTGCTCTTATTTATATTTTGGTATTTTCCACTCACTGTGTGCCCCTCAAAGACAAGAACCATGTCACATTCACCAGTTAGTCCGTGGCACCAAGATCAGCAGCTGATATAGAAGAGATGGTCAGGCCCTGGCTGGTTTGGCTCAGCGGTTGGAGCATCAGCCTGGGGACCAGAGATCCCAGGTTCGGTTCCCTCTAGGGGCATGTACCAAAAAAAAAAAAAAGAAGAAGAAGAAGAAGAGATGGTCAGTAAGTGGGTGTTGAATGGAAGGATGCACATGGATGGAGCAGCATCACTTAAATCTGAGCCTTTGGAGACCCACAGCCCATTCCTGTTCTTCCTTCCTTCCTACACTTCCAGTCTAACTTTCCTTTCTACCATATAGGTGTGATTAATACATATGTCATTTACCAGAATACAAGATGCAAATATGTAAGTGCTGGTGAAGTAACAAATTAAGAGTCACTGTCCTACATATTTCCCTAGGTCCTGAAGTCCTGTCTTTGCCAATGGCTCACTGCTCTGGGACAGCAGCTGCTGTCTCTCTTGCTAGCTTGCTGTGCTGATAGCTCTAATTGTTAAATGAACAGTCTGCTTCTAGTGAGGAGAGAGGTTCTCAAAAGAGTATTTGGGCTCCTGCAGCCCTGGGACGGGAACACAATATTGTGCAATCAGAAACTACCACCTCAGCAGGAGAGGTCAGCACTAGACTTTCCATTACAGGAGGAGTAAATTTGGAACCTGGAGGCATCCTTGGAATTTTGGTTCCCAGACTATAGTGGGACCCTTCTGATCATTGGGAATGTGGAGGAGCTTTGCTTTCAGGAGGCAAGCTACTATAATAAAAATAATGGTTTGCAAAAGATAAATTGGGTAGTGGTGGTGGAGTTTATGGGCTCTGCAAATGTATTCATAGCATGAATCTTTGAAGTTCATCTATAAGTAAATATTTGTTGTGTATATGCATTTGGGGTAGAGAAAGCAATAATTCTAAAACACGATCCTTTGAGAGGTAGCAATTTTCCTGAGGAATAAATCAGGCAGTCATGATGACAAAATAAAAAATGCTGGACAAGAAATGTAATAAGGATCACACAATCGATACAAGCACTCAAAAGAAAAAAATTATTACTCCAAATGTTCTTAAAATAGATTAACTTGCAAATGAATATTTAGACTATTGAAATCAGGAGAGATCTCAGAAACTGCTGGATAGATTCAGAAACTATTTTATCAAACAGCTCTAATCTTAGATTTACTCTGTAAAATTAATGAAAATATTATTTTAGTATTTTAAAAACAATTTTATTGACAAATGATTTATTGTATTAATAAACATCCTATGAGTCAGAAAAATATGAAAAGGAAGGCAATACCATTCATTATCCAGAGATAACCCCTGTTCACAGTTTCTTCCACATACCTCTTTTTGCTTAACCTCATATACAAAGACATACACACACACTCACACAAGTGGGACCATTGTATACATGATGTAATCTCCTTGTTTCATTTGGAAAAATATTATGAGCATCTTTTCATGTTAATATATCTAGACTAATATCATTTTTAACATGTGTGAAGAATTCCATTGTTTGTATGTATGTCATAATCTATTTAACCAGTTCCCTATTAATACATTTTTGTGTTATTTCCAATATTAAAATATTGGTATTAACATTCTTAAACTATATCTTTGGAAATCTGTATTTTTTATTCCATAGGATAATTTATAGAAGTAATATTGCTGGGTGACTTTCTCCCAAAGGTAGCCATTATATAGAATTTTGTGTTAATCATTTTCTTGCTTTTCTTTATAATTTAGCCCACCTGTATGTATTCCTAAATGCCCACATAGAAGCTTTTTACATTCTCTGCCCCTCATCACCCCCACCTTTGTCTTCTTAAAGCAGGCCTTTCAACACTTCTTGTAGTACTGGCTTGGTGGTAATGAACTCCTTCAGCTTTTCCTTTTCTGGGAAGCTCTTTATTTCTCCTTCAATTTTAAATGATAGCCTTGCTGAGTAAAGTAGTCTTGGAGGTCCTTGCTTTTCATCACTTTGAATATTTCATGCCAATCCCTTCTAGCCTAAAAAGTTTCTATTGAGAAATCAACTGACAATCTTATGGGAGCTCCCTTGTAGGTAAATAACTCTGTCTTTCTCTTGCTGCTTTTAAGATTCTCTCTTTGTCTTTAACCTTTGCCATTTTAATTATGATGTGTCTTGGTGTGGGACTCTAATTTTATCTTATTTGGGACTCTCTGTGCTTCCAGGACTTGTATGTTGTTTTCCTTCACCAGGTTAGGGAAGTACTCAGTTATTATTTCTTTACATAGGTTTTTGATCCCTTGCTCTCTCTCTTCTTCTGGTACCCCTATGATGTGGATGTTGGTTCACTTCATATTGTCCCAAAGGACCCTTAAACTATCCTCATTTTTTTTTTATCCTCATCCAAGGACATTTTTTCATTTTTTGTTCAGATAGAGTGAGAGGGAGAGAGGGGAAGAGAGAGAGAGAGAGAGAAACATCGACGTGAAAGGGACACATCGAGTGGCTGCCACCTGCACGACCAACCAGGGCCGGGGACAAACTGCAACTGAGGTACATGCCCTCAGCGGGAACCAAACCCGGGTCTCTCTGGACCGCAGTCCGACGCTCTAACAGCTGAGCCAAACCGGCCAGGGCTATCCTCATTTTTTTAAATTATTTTTTCTTTTTGCTGCTTTGATTGGTGTGTTCTGCTACCTTGTCTTCCAAATTGCTGATTCAATTCTCTGCTTCATCCAACAGACTGTTTATTCTGTCAAGTGTATAATTCATTTCAGATATTGTTTTCTTCATTTCTGACTGCCTTTTTTTTTTATGGTTTCTATGTTCTTTTTCATGTTGTAGTTCTCACTAAGTCCCTTGTAGTTCTCACTAAGTTCCTTGAGCGTGCTTATAACCATTCTTTTGAACTCTATATCTGGCAAATTGCTTGCCTCCATTTCATTTAGCTCTTTTTCTGGAAATTTCTCCTGTTTGTTTTGTTTGTTTGTTTGTTTTATTTGGGGCATGTTTCTTTGTCTCCCAATTTTGCTTGCCTCTTTGTGTTTGTTTCTATGTATTAGGTAGATCTGCCATGACTCCCAGACTTGGGAGGGTGGCCTTATGTAATAGGTGACCTGTGGGACCCTGTGGCACAGTCTCTTTGATCACGTGCATTGGGTATTCCAGGAATGACCCTTGTATGGATTGTGTGGGCCCTCCTATTGTAATTGAGTCTTGATTGTTATTGGCCTGTTCGTGTGTGGTGTTGACCCTCAGTCTGGCTGACTATGAGAATCAACAATGATTCTCATAGTGTGTGAGCTGTGTGCAGGTGCTAACCACACAGAGCAGAATTCGCCTCAGCAGGGTCTGGTGCCTGCTGAGATCTCCCTTTGGAGCTAATTGGATCCTGCTCTGATGTCTGAAGATGGCCACTGTGTGTATTGGTTCTGAGGCCTCTTGGGAGGGACTCTGGTGAAGGCCAATGTCAGGTGCCACCTTTGACTGGCTTTGGGAAAGCTATTCGGAGGTACAAAGTGATCCACAGTTTGTGGCTGCCTCTGCTGGGCCTTAGTGCACCTGACAAAGACAAAGCTGCACACTAAGGCTGGCTTTTACCAGCACTGGCCCAGGAGCAGGTAAGCAAATGTTCCAAGGCACCCCATGATCTGTATCCGCCTGCCTCCACCTGCTGGCTGCCTGCTATGCTTAGTCACTGAAAGAGCCTCTGGCATTACTCGAGTTGCATGAGATAGGTTCTCAGTGAGTCACCAGGTAGAGGCAAGTGGTTTTCACTAGATTGATACAGGTTCAAACTCAGTGCCAGTGCTAGATCTGAGACCACTCAGCAAATGTCCCAGAGTATACCAAGTTTAGCTGCCACCTGCTGGGTGCTCACATACCTTTGTAGTGATGGTTGGGGGTGTTCCCAGGGAGTCATCAGGGTGGGACCAGCTGAGTTTATTAGGCCCTAACAGACCAAGATTTGGCTGTGTGAAGGGAATGCTCTGCACTGATGGAATGTGCAAAGGAAAAATTTATCCTGTCCTAGAGCCACACAACTCAGTTTGTCCCAGATTCTGTCCAGACCTTGGCAGGACAGAGGATGGGGCCACCAGGAGCCCTGAGGGTGGATCTAATGGATCTCCTGTGGGAAGAGGTGCCAGTTAGGTTCATGGGAAAGTGGGGGAAATAGCCCCCATCCCAAAGCTACACAACTCAGTCACTGACACCCCTGAGTCTGTCCAGACCTTTACATCCTGATCTAGGCAGCTGACTCCTCAGTGAGGTGTGAGATCTGTTGGGTGGGGCGACAGGGAGCCCAGAGGGTGGGACTATTATATTCTGCCAAGCTGATGCTGTAACAAGGGTTGAGCTCCGCCCAAGAAAGATGGTGTCTGGCCCCGCCGATGTAGTTACGTGGTTGAGCGTTGACCCATGCACCAAGAGGTCGCTGGTTTGATTCCCAGTTAGGACACATGCCTAGGTTGTGGGCCCACTACCCAGTGAGGGGCATGCAGGAGGCAGTCAATCGATGTTCTCTCTTATCGATGTTTCTATCTCTCTCTCCCTCTCCCTTCCTCTCTCTCTAAAAATCAATAAAGAAAAAAAAAATTTTTTTTAAGAAAGATGGCATCTGTATTGCAGTAGAGTGATTCAGCACAGGAGGTCCCAGCATCTGTCCCCTCAGCTCTCTCTCCAGAGCCACAAACCCTAGTCTCTCTTCACATGATTCTAACCTGCTCTGCCCTCCCTCCCCCAGAGCCCAGGGTGAGTGGCTGCAAATGAGATTTTGTGCATTGGCCCTTTAAGATGGCGCTTGTGCTTCCAGCAGACTCCTGTCTCTCCCTGATGGACAGAATGCCCACTGATTTTCACAACTAAATGTTATGTGGGTGCCTCTTCCTGGTTCTGGTGCCCTGGGCTGGGAAGCCTGGTGTGGGTTTGAAATTCCATGCTCTCTCGCACTCTCTCGCGCTCTCCTTCCCACTCTACCTGAAGATAAGTGGAAAAATATCCTCGGGTGAGGATTTAAAAAAACGAAGAAGAAGAAGAAGATGTTGGTTCTAAACTAAGAATATAATCTAGCTATTAAAAGCATTACTGCCAGCCCTGGCCAGTTTGGCTCAGCGGTTAGAGAGTCAGCCTGTGGACCAGAGAGTCCCGGGTTCGGTTCCCGCTAAGGGCACTTACCTCAGCTGCAGTTTGTCCCCGGTCCCAGTTGGGGTTGTGTGGGTGGCAGCCAGTCAATGTGTCTCTCTCACATCGATGTTTCTCTCTCTCTCTTCCTCCCTCTCTCCCTTCCCTCTTGCTCTATCTGAAGATAAATGCAAAAAAGTGTCCACAGATGAGGATAAAAAAAAAAAAAAAAAAAGAGCATTACTGCCATAGCCTTTGCCAAGTCTTTCTGTAACTGAGGAAGGACCATAAAGAGCCACCAGGCCTCTTTTTGTTAGCCAACCAGATTGGGCACAACCTGTAATCCAAGGAAGAGGAGTGGAATTAACAGTGTTCTGCATAATAATGTAAGGCTTTGACACCAGTGGGAGGGTGCTCTAGAGGAAGTTAAGAAATATCCTTTCCTAGATTTTTACTGAATTAGGAGTCACATGTGTCTGATTTAATACATTCTTTTGTACATTTATTCAACAAATATTTATTGAGTGCTTACTGTGTGTCCTGCATTAAGGCTGGATTTCAGGCACCATTTGTCCCTTTGGCCAGGTACCCACCTATACGCAGTGGCCCTGGGCCAGGAGGGTATCACTTGGAAGGTGACACTTGAGCAAATATCTGAAGGAGGTGAGGGATAATCGAAGGAGAAGCATTCTAAGTAGAGAGAACAGCAAGTGTAAAGGTCCTGAGATGGAAATATGTCTGGCATAGTTGAGGAAAAGCAAAAAGGCCTACATGACTGGCATGAAGCAAGCAAGAGGGACAGTGGTAAGCAATGAGGTAAGAACAATAGTAGATAGTGTAGCATCTTGTAGGCCATTGTAAGAAATGTCGTTTTTAATCTGAGATGATTTGACTTCATTAAAAAAAAATTTCCTCAGTTATTGGGCAGGAATGAATTGTAGGAGGAGCAAGAGGCTTGCAAGAGGCAAGGGTGATGATAGCCTGGGCCGAAGTGGCACAGTGAAGGTGGTGAGAGATAACTGGATCTAGACATATTTAAGGCACATTGACAGGATTTGCTGCTGGATTGGATGTGAGAGGTAAATGAGAGGAGTCAAAGACGACTCCAATAATTTTGGCCTTGGGAGACTGGAAGGATAAAGTTGCCCACTTACTGAGATGGGGGAAAGTTATCTCAGTAGGAGGAGAAAGTTTGAGAAGAAGATCAGAATTTTGGTTTTGGACCTAAGTTTGAGATACCTGTTAGACATCAGATGGAAATAAGTATTTAGTTAGATTTGTGAGTCTGGATTCCAGGAAAGAAGTCTGGCTGGCGATAAGACAATGGGAATTGAAAGTATATAGATGGTATCTAAACCCATGGGACTGGCCCTGGCCGGTGTGGCTCAGTTGGTTGAGCATCATCCTTCCTATGCACCGAAAGGTTGTCGGTTTGATTCCCAGTCAGGGCACATGCCCAGGTTGTGGGTTTGGTTCCCATTAAGGGTGCGCACCAGAGGCAACCGATCAATGTTTCTCTCTCACATCAATGTTTCTCTTTCTCTCCGCCTGTCCCTTCCTCTCTCTCTAAAATCGATTTTAAAAAATTTAAAAAACAAACAAAAAATCCCCATGGGACTGGAGGACACCACCAAAGGAGTAAGTGTAGATGAAGAAGAGGAAAGGGCTTCCCACCGGCCTTCTTGCTGAACTTCAAACACATGGAACTCATTCTTGTGTCAGGTCCTTTGCCAAAAATGTTCTTTCACTAGACATTTGCAAGGCTTCCTTCCTCACTTCATTTAGACCTCTCAAATATCACCTCCTTAGAGGCAGTTCCCTTGATCACCTAATCTAAATAGTATCCGTTTCCCATACGCCCACCAGTCACTCTATCTATCCCTTAACTGTTTTGTTTTTCTGCATAACATTTCTCATTTCCTAAAATCATATATTTCTTTATTTACTTACTTATTGTTTATCTTCTTCATGAGGTCAGGACTTTGCCCTTTTAAATGTATTTTTTTGTTGTTAATCCTCACCCAAGGATATTTTTCCATCGATTTTTAGAGAAAGTGCAGGGGGGAGAGAGAGAGAGAAACATCCATGTGAGAGAGACACATCGATTGGTTGCCTCACAAATGTGCCCCAACCAGGGCTGGGGATTGAACCTGCAACCCAGGTATATGCCCTTGACTGAGAATCAAACCTATGACCTTTGGTGTATGGGGTGATGCTCCATCCACTGAGCCACACTGGCCAGGGCTTAAATGTATTCTTTTAAAACCATTTATCTGCCCTGGCCGGTTTGGCTCAGTGGTTAGAGCGTTGGCCCGCGGACAATGAGTCATGGGTTCGACTCCGGTCAAGGGCATGTACCTTGGTTGCGGTTCTTCCCGGCCCTGGTCGGGTCACGTGGGAGGCAACCAGTCCATGTAGCTCTATCACATTGATGTTTCTCTCTGTCTCTGTCTCTCTCTCTCCCTCCCTCCCACTCTAGCTGATGATGGATAGAAAAATATCTTTGGGTGAGGAATAAAAATAAAATAAAACCATTTATCTTAGCCTGGGCCGGTGGCTCAATTGGTTGAGCATCATCCCATGCTCTAGGAGGTCACTGGTTCTAGTCCCAGTCAGGGCACATGCCCAGTAGGGGGCCTGCAGGAGGCAGCTGATCCATGTTTCTATCTCTCCCTCCCTCTCTCTGAAATCAATAAAAATATATTTGAAAAACAATTCATCTTAGTTTGGGTTTCCCCAGAAGCAGACCTGAGATAAGAATTCAAATGCAATTATTTATATGAGATATGTTCTCTGGAAATACCAGTAGGAATGTGGAGAAGAGAGGCAGAGATGAGAAGGCAGTCAATAAAGGATGCATTATCAAGCAGATTACCACTGTGGGCAACTGGAGTTTAATTGTGCAAGAGAACTCTGGGCCTCAAAGAATATACCCTGAGGGGTGTGGTTGCTGAGATATTAATACACCAACTCCTATTAGTCATCACCAAATAAGGGCTGTTTCTAGGGTGTGTTAACTCTTATGTACTTCTGGCCTGATGGGCCCACTTGCCCATGGCCCTACCATGTTCTGGCTGCCGAAGAAAGTCAACAGGGAAAGAGATGCAGATCCTGATAATGAGAAGTGAGATGGTGTGTGCTATAAGGCCCAAGAGTGTAAGGTGGGGCCACAACACCATCTGCTACATCATTCTACCCCTGCACCTAGAACTGTGCTTGATGCATAGTGGACATTCAATAAATACATGTTAAGTGAACACTGTTCACATGTTAACCAAACATTATAGATGTTTTCGGGCGTGGGGTGGGGGATAACATTTTGCACTCAGCTGTTAAATTCTCCCTTCCTACACTGTAATTTATTTCATTTTACCAACCTTCAGTAGAGTGGAGTACGCTTGGGCAGCCTTGTATGGTGATGGTGTGGATACTGAAGGAGCAGAATCTATGGGAGGGATGTGTCCAGGAGCCCCAGGCAGAGAAAGAGGGAGCAAGGAGGAGTACATACAGAGCTGATAACTCACGGGGAAAGAAGAGGGATGTTTGAAAAAACTTCTACTTTTCCAATATCTACCAGATGAAGCTGATTCTTAGATGGGTGTTCGGGCATATAGCTTTCCCTCTTTTATTTGAAAAACCACCCATATATCAAATATTAAATTCCAGTATATCCTTGTGTCTCTTTCTGTATTCTGTTCTGTTTAAGTGATCCTTCTCTCTATTCTCTTGCCACTTTTGAAATGTGGTTTAACTCTTTAAAGCCACTTGTTTTTTTTCTTTCCCCTGCTTGAAAGCTTACTATTAAAGGAGGTGTCGGAGTGTGCAGGTAGAGGAAGCGATAGGTGCAGAAAGGAGCAGCCAAGTTTGTGCGACTAGAGCACAGAGGTCAAGGAGAGATGGCAGGTAGGGAGGCTGGGCTTGTAGGCAGGGTTTGCTATAGTTTGTGTGGCAGATTGCATTTTCCATAGATGGCCACAATATCTCCCATCTCACACACTCATCTACAATGTGACCTGATACTCATTCAATTGAGAGCTGAAGTCTATGTCTCTGCCGTCCTTGAATCTGGACAAATTTTCTTGTAACCAACAGAATGTGGTAGAAGTGACACTGTGTCAATTCAGAGGCTGTTGCAAGTGGATATGTAGCTTCCACCTGGAGTACTCCTTGGAACTCTGAAATATGTGAAACTTCTTTCTACCCTGAGGCCAGCAAGCTATGGGGAAACAAATCCAGAAGGAGAGGATACACATATGTGCTCTAGTCAGCAGTCCTAATCGCTTCCACCCAGCCCACCCAGGTACCAGACATGTGAGTGAATGAGCCTTAGATGATCCCAGTCATCATCTAGGGAAACATCTTGGGGGAAAGCTCAAGCCTTTTAGTAGCAGATACAAACTGTTCCCCTTATGCCCTCTCTAAATCTCTGACCCATAGAATCCATAAGTCTAATAAAATGGTTATTGTTTTTACCGTTAACTTTAGAGTAGTTTGTAACACAACCACAATAACTGGAATACTGTGTCTGGGTTTGGGCTTTATCCTGAAGGCATTAGGGAATCATGGAAGTGGTTTCAGGCTGTGGAGTAACCGTCTCACAAGGGATTTAGAAGGCTTATTCCAACAGTAATGGATACACTACAAAGCCTCAGTGCTGCCCAACTCCAGGAGGCACCAATAATACAGGGTGGGGCAAAAGTACATTTACAGTTGCTTGTATGGAATATAATATACAAATTAATAAATAAGTATATAAGAATAAACTCTGTTTCGTGAACTCACAACTATAAACCTACTTTTGCCCCACCCTTTCTGTATAGGGTATGATGTAGAGTAGCAACCCTGGCTGCTGTGGATGAACTCTCAGCAATCAGAACTGAAAGAAAGCGAACTACCAATGAGGCTGGTGTAATAATCCAGGTGGGAGAAGAGAAGAGTCTCAGCTAGAGTCAGGAACAGTTCAGAAATGTTTCAGAGGTAGATCCAGCAGAACCATGAGGCTGATCCGAAGGTGAGGTAGAAGTCTGGCTCATGGAGGATGGTGGTATGTCAGGGGGATGGGCTGTAAACAAAGTCTTTGGTGTCAAGAGTGTATGGTGAGTAATTAAAGCCATGAAGGTGCCCTGGCCAGTTTGGTTTAGCGGTTAGAGCATCAGCCCACGGACCAATGAGTCACGGGTTCGATTCTGGCCAAGGGCACATGCCTCGGTTGCGGATCGTCCCCGGTCCTGGTTGGGTCATGTGGGAGGCAACCAGTCAATGTGGCTCTATCACATCGATGTTTCTCTCTGTCTCTCTCTCTCCCTCTCTCCCACTCTATGGGAAAAATAAAAGCCATGAAGGTGAATGATGTGGCAGTCGGAGAAGTTATAGAATGAAAAGAAAAAAGTTTGACTGGGACCAAAATACTGAGGAATGGAGATGTTTAAGGGACAGGCCAAGAAAGAGGAGCTCGTAAAGGATTTTCTGAAAAGAAATGACTGAATAAGTGGTAAAAGAAATAAAAATGTCTGGTGTTAGAATAACCAGTAGAGGAGAGAATCTTAATCTTTCAAAAAGGTCTATAATATGTAATATCTCAAAGAGCAAAGAGGATGAGAACTGAAAAGTGGTCACTACGTCTGAAAATTATAAGGTCGTTGGTGCCTTTGGAGAAAGCATTTTCTGTGGAGTGGTGGGAATAATGAACAACGGGTAATGGACAAAGACTTACTGCGGAGTGAAAAGAAACGAGCTCGCTAAACAGGCAGGGAAAGAGAAAAGAGCATTGAAATCTAAAATGGCAGGGAGAAGAGAGAGAAGGGGTGGGTGAGTGGGATGACTCAGCCCTTTGTCATTTATACTGCAGGCCTTTGTCCTTAGAGAGGCAGGATGTGCAGTGGTTAGTACTGGCTTTGGAGCCCAGCTTCACCACCACTTACCAGCTATGTAAACTTGGGCAAACTGCTTAACTTCTTTGTCCTTAGTGTCCTCATCTGGAAAATATAATTGTAACCACTTCTTAGGGTTTTGTGAGTGATAAAATAGCACGTAGTAAACACCCAATAAATGTCAGCTATCAATATTACTGTTACTATTATCATCATCATTACTACATTTGTAAATTCTGGCTTTTTCCTTGGTGATATCTACTACTCTTGCTCTAGGGCAGCGATTTTCGAAGTGTGATCCAGGGAACTCTGTGGGTCCCTCTAACTCTTTCAGGGGGTCTGGGAGATCAAAACTATTTTCAGAATATGAAAACATGATCTGCCTTTTCCCCTCATTCTCTCACAAGCCTATAGGGCAGTTTTTCAGAGGCAACATGATGTGTGATATTGCAACAGATTGATGCAGAACACATACGAAAATCCAGCTGTCTTCTATGAAGCCAGACCTTAAAAATAAGATTTTCCAAAATGTAAGAGAATGCTCCCCTTTTCACTTATTTTTGTTATTTTGGAAGATAGAGTTAATTTTCATAAAAATACACTATTTATGTTAACATGTTTATTATTTTCGATAATTTCAAACTAAGTATTTTTAACATTTATTCATTTTACAATTTCTAATAGTGTAAATATTCAAGAGCTATTATCCACAGAAGCTCTTTGAAGTCACCACAATTTCAAGGTGTAAAGGGAAACTGTAAAGTCTGAGAATCACTGCTCTAGGGACTAACTCAGAATCAGAATAGAAAAATGTTAACCAGTCTGTACTCCTTTCTCTAGTCATACAAGACTACTTGCTTTTCCCTAAAAGTTTCCCTTTTATGTTCATAGCTCCGAACCTTTGCTTGTGCTGTTCCCTCAGTTTAAAATGTCTATTTACCCCTCTTTGCCTGTCAGAACCCTGCACGTCCTTTGAGACACCTATAACCAAAATGTCACTGGCTTATGGTGAGGTAGGTCCCCAGCTTCCCTTCTCAGAAGCTACCCAGAATCCAGTGTGCTTATGTTCCATCCCCATCATCTTTTTTTATTATTCATCAACCACAAACATAGAAATAGTTATGCGTCCATCTCAGCAGAAGCGGCAGGGCCTGTCACCTCCACTGTGGCCAGTGTCCTCCGTGAGAACCCTTCCTCCCTGCCAAGGCTGCTGCGCTCTGTGTTCCCATGGCAGGAAATCCTTGAGTTGAATAATTGCACTATCCCTTCAGTTCTCATTTTATAGCTGCTGCCATGCTCCAATTTGAGCAGAAGTGGGAAAATGACCCTCTCCTCGATTCTTTGCTAAACTTGATCACCTGGGCCCCCAAGCACCATTTGTTGTTTGCCAACTGTCACAAACCTGCTGCTTTAGTTTTGCTCATAAGTCGCTTTCTATCAGAGTCAGGCAGCGTCTGGGCCTGAATGAGAAACATGATACCCTGCTCCCCATACCTTCATCTCTCTTGTACTCCTCAGGGGCTCATGCACTAAATATGTCTTCTTCAAAATAGCAGCATTTCTGTCAGCTTCTGAATCTTAACTTAAGCTTAGCTGGGTTCCCCTGTTGTGGTCATCCTCCTCCTCCTCATCATCACTCTAATCCTCATATATATTCTGATCTTCACAATAATTCCGCAAGAAACATGTTATCCTATTGTATTATTTATCCATTGCTATGCAATAAATCCCCCCCCCCCCCAAACTATAAACAACATTTACTATCTCATCATTTCTGTGGGTCTGGAGTCTGGGCTGGCTTAGCTGGGTTCCCTGCGTCACAGGCTTAATCAAGATATCAGATGAGGCTACGGTCACTGCAAACCTCACCTGGGAAGGGATCTGCTTCCAGGCTGATTCACATGGTTTTGGCTGGATTCAGTTCCTCACTGGGCTGTTGGATGGAGGCCTCCTACAGTTTTTTGCCACTTGGGGCAGCTGGCTTCATTATAGCATGTAAGCTAAAAAGGCAATAGAGAAAATCCAATCAGTCTTTTGAATCCTAATCATGAATGTGACATCCCCTCACTTTTGCATATTCTGTTTGTTAGAAGCAAGTCACTAGGCACAGCCCACATTTAAGGCAAGAGGATTACAAAAGGGCATGGATATAGGATTGCTGGGGGCCATCTCAAAAGATAACTGCCACGCTCGTTTCCCCAGATGGTGAAACCGAAACTCAATGAAGTTCAATAATTAGACCAAGGTCACGTAGTACATGGCAGAGCTGGATTTGAACTTAAGTCTTTCTGACCCCAAAGCTTACCTGTAGCACTTATTTCATATATTCTTACATTGTGTTTGTCACTGTGGCTATCTCCTTCACTCAACTGCAGCCTTATTAAGGGCAGGGGATACTTATGTCCCTTATAGTGACAAAAGTGTTGGTGAATAGATGGATAGATGAACACATGAATCAATCAAAATAATTAATATGTTGAAACTGCCCACAGAAATTGCTAAACCAGGGTTCAGAATAAAACAGAGTTATAGCCTGGCTGGTGTGGCTCAGTGGATTGAGTGTTTTCCAATGGACTGAGAGCTCCCGGTTCGATTCCTGGTCAGGGCACATGCCTGGGTTGTGGGCTCGATCCCCGTGGAGGGCATGCAGGAGGCAGCTGATCGATGTTTCTCTCTCACATCAATGTTTTTATCTCTCTCTCCCTTCCTCTCTCCTGTGGAAAATCAATAAAAAATCTTTAAAAAAAAACACAAAAAAACAGAAACAGCTGTAAAACAGAGCATGGGTCAAACTGAGAAGGGAGCGTGGAAGTGAGCCAAGGGGCAACCCAGATACACTGTTGGTGCTATGGAATTCTTCAGATTTCTTCTTCCTCTCTGTGTGAAACATAGCCTGTGTGTTTTAGTAAGCAGAGACAAATCTTGTGTATGGCTGGAATTTAGACCACATAATAGCCAAGAATACACAAAAGGCATTCTGAATAAAGCTAGACCCATTTCCCACCCTCACTGTGTTTAGCCTATGTATTTAGTCCTAATCTATGTCACTGTGCTGCTTCAAGGGGGAAAAATGACTGCAGCCAAAATATATACACTAATAGAGTCCAAAGAAGCAAAAAATTTCATGCAAATTTGGATGTTTGGGTTATTGCTTCACCTCACAATAACTGGGGTATTAATATACTAATAAAATATTTCCTGTAAAAGGTAAAATTTCTAACAACCCTGATTTTGTTGGTGAATACTTTTGATATACATTTTGTCCAGGTAGTTCCATTGTTCCTGCTTTTTATGTGGCCTCTGTAAGATGCTTTCAGATATGATGTTATGTTATGGACAGGGGACTGGCTTGCTCCCACCACTCTTACCACTTAGGTGAGAGCTTGCTGGGAAATAGTTACTGGACCTATTACTTCCTTTCTTCAACTGTACATTTAGATTTTATGTTTTTGGTCAGAGTCTTGTAGAAGGCACGGCTGAAGAACTGAGCAGAAGCAGTAGTTGTGCAGCCTCTGTGAAGGGGAGGCAAGTAGCAGCCCAGAAGTCCGTAGCCTATGATTATTTGTGGTATTCCCTCTCGGAGCTGGATGAAAGTATTAACCCACTTTACACAGCCGTCATCACAAAGAGCCCTTTCTTGAGAGTGGAACTGGGATTAGCATCACTCCTGAAAACAAAATTTGAAAGTTTTCTGTTGACTAGATCAGTGCAGGGTAAGAATCTATCTTACTCTTCATTTATTTTTTTTGTTAATCCTTACCTGAGGATATTTCTTCCATTGATTTTTAGAGAGAGTGGAAGGGAGAGAGAGAGAGAGAGAAACACTAATGTGTGAGAGACACATTGATTGGTTGCCTCCTGCGTGCACCCTGATGGTGGCCAGGGATCAAACCTGCAACCCAGGCACCCTTGACTGGATATCAAACCCATGAGCCTTTGATGTGTGGGCCGATGCTCTAACCATTGAGCAACACCAGTCAGGGCTCTACCCTACTTTTTAGAAGAGAGGGTCAAAGGTGACAATTTCTGTGGTTTAAGCATTACAGAAATGTTGGCTTTGTGACAGCAGAGGTGTGCATTTACAAAATTTTGCAATTGTCAAAGAGGAATTTTTTTCTGAAACTTTTGCTTAAGTGCCCAGGATATTACTATTTATAGGGTTAGGTAGGTCATTGTTGTTTTCAAGTAGCACTGGCAATGGTTGAACAAGACTCCTTTAGCCATAAAACTGTGCTAACCTCTCCAGGACATTCATTCCTCAACTCTTTGCTGACAGTACACAAGTTATCATATGGCCTGCATGGGAATGTGAGGTACAGTTCTATTTTCAGCTCACCCTCTGGCTTGCTCCATAACCTTGGGAAAATCACTTCTAGGCCTTGTGCCATAGACCTGTCACCTGTAAATTAGAGCTGGTTAGTAGCCCTCCTCTGGTGAAGTCATGAATTCTGGAGCTGAGGAATAAGAACTTCAACATGGTCACTGAGAGTCACTTACACACTGATTCTTTTGAACTTTTCTCACAGACCTGCTTTCTTGAACATTTATTTGATCATATTTTTGCTCTAACAACTCTTCAACATGGAACAATTTCTCTTTTTGGACAGCCTAACTACATTCCTTCTAGCCCTACTGCTAAGAGAGAATGAATAGGTATAAATTTTTCCATCTTACATATTCATTTCCATTCCCCCCAGCCCTTACTGAGAGTATACCTGAACACAACTTCCAATGAATTTTGCCATGGTAGGGGTTTAGCCAGGATCCATTCATTCTGTTTTAGTTTGTGGATGGGATCAATATTGTTACAACAAATGAGAATTTTTTAAAAATTCATACATTTAAGCCTCTCATAAACTTAAAACACTTACATTTACTTAATGTTATCTTCTTATCTTTTTGCAAGGCAAATGTCAGCTACAGCCTTCCTTGCTTTTGTAAACTAAGTAAGATTGTCCCAAATATCCAATTTGGATATTCGGAGTCCTTTCCAAGATTCTCAGTAATTCGGAGGAGGCCCATTTCCTTCTGTCCCCTCTGCCCTCCAGTCCCTGCATCCATGGGTGTTATCTTGTCACTGTTCCAGTGGCCTGAACTTCAGCCTCTTCCTCCGTTTTTACAAAACCCCACTCACACAAAGATTTAGTGAGATTTTAAGATTCGAGAAAACAACTTAAAATGTATCTATTAGACACTCCTGTTCTTTAAAAAGTCCATTTTCCCAACCTATCACCCGAGAATTCCCACTAACCCTTCACTCTGTGCAACTCCTCTTGACTCCTCTCTCCCATCCCCTCCTTGCTTGGCCCATCTCTTCTCACCTCTCTCTCAGGAGCAGACAGAAATTCCTCCCATGTTTTCATGCAGAGCAGCTTTTCTTGTGTTTCTAGGGCTTATGCTTATACCCATGTTTCCAGAGTCTCGTCTCATACCTAGAACAGCTTATCAGAGTATTTCCCCCAAAAATGAGTTTTTTCTTTTTTCCCTAAGAGAAATCCTGGTAACATTTAATACTAAATTTTCTCCTCATTGAGCTCAACAATGTACATTTATTTATGTGTACTCATCAGGATTTACAAACTAATTCGAATTCCACTTTTTGTGTTATTTTGTATGTGCTTTCCCACTTCTGAATGCAGAGCATGCTTGCCACTTTAATAAGTACCCTCCCAATGATCAGGTATCTGAGTTTCCAGATTTACTTTGTTTTGCAATATGAATAGTGCTGCTGTAAACATTTAGTGAAAATTGATTTTTCTCACTTGGATTGTTTTGAGGGAATATATTCCCAAATATAGATTATAGGACAAGCATGAATAATTTCATAGATCTTGTGCTTTGCCTCACTATTCTCAAAAACGGCTCTCTCAATTAATAATTCCATCAATTTATGAGGTTAGTGATTTTTTTTTAGCTCTGCAAATGTTCTTTGTAATTTTCAATTAGCCTTGCCTTGCAGTAAGGCTAATCATTTCCCCAAGATTTACTTTTCTGAGTTTCTTCATATATGAAATATTTGGTCATATACTTTGACCTCTTTCTAGGAAGTCTGGGTATTACTTTTGTTTTGATACCTTTGTTGAGATATAATTCACATACTATACAATTCATCCATTCAAAGTGTACAATTCAATATATTTTCGTATATTCACAGAGCTGTGCAACCATCACCACAATACATTTAAGAACATTTCATTACCCCCTAAAGAAGCCCTGTACCCCTAGCCTTTAGTCCCAATCCTTATATCCTATCTCCATCCCTAGGCAACCACTAATCTTTTATATTAATAGTTTCTATGGATTTGCCTATTTTGGACATTTCATATATATAGAACCATACAATGTGGTCCTTAGTGACTGGCTTCTTTCCCTTAGCATAATGTTCTCAATGTTCCATCTGTTGTAGCACGTGTCAGTCCTTCATTCCTTTTTACTGCCGAATAATATTCCACTGTATGGATATATCACATTTCATTATCCACTCATCAGCTGATGGGTATGTGGGTTGTTTCCACTTTTTGTCTATCATCAAAAATATTGCTATAAACATTCATGTACAGGTTTTTTAAAAAATATTTTTATTGCTTTTTTAGAGAGAGAGAGGAAGGGAGAGAGATAGAAACATCAATGTGAGAAAGAAACATTGATCAGCTGCCTCCTGCATGCCCTCCACTGGGGACGGAGCCCGAAAACTGGGCATGTGCTCTAACTGGGAATCGAACCGGGATCTCTCAGTCCATGGGACAGCACTCAATCCACTGAGCCACACAGGCCAGGCCATTTGTGTACAAATGTTTATTTATTTATTTATTTATTTATTTATTTATTTATTTATTTATTTATTTTATTGATTATTTTTTAGAAAGAGAGGAAAGGAGAGAGAGAGATAGAAACATCGATGAGAGATGTTGGCTGCTTCCTGAATGTCCCCCATGGGGGATTTGGCCCACACCCTGGGCATGTGCCCTGACTGGGAATTTACCTGGCGACCTCTTGGTGCATGGGTCAACGCTCAACCAGTGAGCCACACCAGCTAGGCCATGTACAAATTTTTATGTGGACATATGCTTCAGGGTATATATGTAGGAGTGGAATTGCTGGAGTCATAGGGTAACTCTATGTTTAATTGTCTGGGGAACCACCAGACTGTTTCCCAAAGTGGCTGAACCGTTTTACATTTCTACCAGCAGTGTCTGAGGGTTCCATACTCTCTAGATTCTTGCTGCATCAGTTTGCCAGGACTGCCAAAACAGACTGCGTGGCTTAAACAATAGAAATTTATTTTTCTCACAGTTGTGAAGGGTGGAAGTCCCAGCTCAAGATGTTAGCAGGTTTGGGTTCTCCTGAGGTTTCTCTCCTTGGCTTGCAGATGGTCACATTCTCACTGTGTTCTCATATAGCCTTTTCTGTGTGTGTGTGCATATCCCTGGTTCTCTCTTTTTATAAGGACACCAGTTATATTAGATTAGGGTGCCACCCTTATGACCTCATTTCACCTCATTACCTCTCTAAAGGCCCTATCTCCAAATACAGTCACAATTAAGGGCAGGACTTTAATATATGAATTTGAGAAGATACAATTCAGTTCTTAACACTTGCCAACGGCTACGGACTAAAATTCATGTGTTGAAACCTAACCTATAATGTGATAATATTTGGAGGTGGTTAGGTCATAAAGGCAGAGGTGGTTAGGCTCATAAATGGAATTAGTGCCCTTTATTTTTATTTATTTATTTATCCTCACCGCAGGACATTTTTGCATTTATCTTCAGATAGACCGGGAGGGGGGGGAGAGAGAGAGAGAGAGAGAGAGAGAGAGAGAGAGAGAGAGAGAGAGAGAGAAACATCAATGTGAGAGAGACACATGGAGTGGCTGCCACCCACATGACCCCAACCGGGCGGGGACCAACGGAAACCCAGGTACGTGCCCTTAGCGGGAACCGAATCCAGGACTCTCTGGTCCACAGGGCAGACGCTCTAACCACTGAGCCAAACCCAGGGTGAATTAGTGCCCTTTAAAAGAAACTAGAGAACTCTCTCACTCCTTCCCCACATGGGGGAAAAGACAGCCATTTTTGAACCAGGATGCAGGTCCTCATCAGGCACTGAATCTGCCCAGTACCTCCAGAACTGTGAGAAATAAAAGTGTATTGTTTAAGTCACCCTGACAATGGTATTTTTGTTATAGCAACCTGAAGGGATTAAGACACCAATGCTTGCCATTATCTGTTTTGATAATAAGTCATTCTAGTTATAACGCAGTATCTAGTTATGGTCTTGATTTTCATTTCCTTGATGGCTACTGACAATGAATATCTTTTCATGTGCTTATTGGTCATTTGTAGATCTTCTTTGGAGACCTGTCTATGCATGTCCTTTGCCCTAATTTATTTCTTTATTATAACATATTACTTTTATTGTAGATTATCTGCACATAGATTAATTATGTAGATATCAAACATACTAGCAAGCAAACATGGGAAAAATTTGGGGGGTAGTTACAGGCTTTCTAAGATTAAAAAAAAGAAATCTACAAACAAAAATCAATTAATGTGACTATATGAAAATAAAAACATAATTCATTGTAAAGAATACAATAAACAGAGCCAAAAGACAATGTAGGTAAAAGATAAGTAATATATTCACAATGGACTAATTTCATTTATATATGTATATATATTCTCTGAAAGGATATGCAAGAAACGGAGACTTTATTTTCATTGCATATCATGTATTTTTTTTTTTTATCCTCACTACAGGACATTTTTCCATTTTTTGTTCAGATAGAGTGGGAGGAAGAGAGAGAGAGAGAAACATCGACGTGAAAGGGACACATCCAGTGGCTGCCTCCCGCAGGGCCGGGGACAAACTGCAACCGAGATACGTGCCCTTAGCGGGAACCGAACCCAGGTGTCTCTGGACCGCAGGCCGACGCTCTAACCACTGAGCCAAATCGGCCAGGGCGCGTAGCATGTATTTTTGACGCTACGGAAAATTTTAACTATGTCACACATACTACCTAGTCTTTACACACACACACACACACACACACACACACACACACACACACGACGTGTGTCTGTTCTCTACTATGAATCATGGCCACCAGAATTCCAGCGTAACAAGCCTTTTAGTTCTCCCCTGGCTGAAATCTCTCCCCACACTCCACCACCACCAACCCCCGTTGCAAAATATAGGACTTTTGATATTGGAATGCACCTTATGTGGGCTCTTTTAGTTACCTGTTTCCTTATCTGCTCTTCCACCAGACTGGGAAATCCTCGAAAGTAGATGTTTCTCATTCCCGTGTGTCCCCGAGCACTGTGACTGGCCCTAAGTAGGTATTCCATAAACAGCCACAGAGAAATATTTGACTTAAAAAGGAAAAAGAGAGAGGTTCCGAAAAATTAGAAGTGTCCCGAACGTCTTAGATTCTCCCAGGTCTTTCATTTGCAAAATATGCTTCCTTTCCCGCCTCCTCACCCACCTGAAACACATTTTCAAGCCTGGCGACACAGCGCCCAGGGCTGGTCGGCCAGGACCGCGGAGACTGGCGTCGCTGGGCCGCCAGACCCGCTCCCGCCCCGCCTCCCGCTTCCCGCGCTCCGCGCCCATTGGCCGCCCTCGGGAGTGGGCAGGGCCGACGAGCGGAGCCCTGCGCCCGGGGACCGCTGGGGCGGCGTGCGCGGAGCGCGGGGACCTGCCTGGAGCTGTGTGCACACCGCTGGCGACGTCCCGGGACCACGTTCCTGCCGGGGTGACTGCCGGGGCGGCAGCCGGGGCCGCGGTGCCGAGCTCCGTCTCCGGGACCGCCGCGGTGGCGCAGGCTACGGACCGGCTGAAACGGTGAGCGCTTCCTTTGCCCCTGGGCTTCCTGTCCTCGCCGGTGCTCAGGGCAGTAGGTCGGCAGGCGTGGCGGGCGGGTCCGCAGGGTCGGTGCCCCAGCATCCTCGCGCCTCGGGGTTCAGGGCCAGATCACTCCCCCTCTCCCCCACTTTGCTCCGGGTGATTGTCACTCCCTAGTCTTTAGCGCTAACCGAATTGTAAGTGCGGAGGCGCCGGCGCGTCAGCGAATAGCAGAGCAACGCCTCTCGGGCACTTGGTGCTCGGCTTCGCTGTGCTGGCAACTCTTCTCCGGGTCTGCACAGGCTCGGAGGACGCGGCGCCGGCGGATCTCGGGAGACGAAGATTAAGTAAACGATCATTTGTACCGCAGGCGGATTGGGGCGTGGCGGGGGTGAGGAGGGCTCGTCAAACGGCCTCATGTTCGGTTGAGTCAGTGAAATAGCTCCGACAAACACGAGCTTTTTTTTTTTTTTTTTTAATTGTAGAATTGCATAATATGTTGTATCTCATTCAAAAATAGTTTCTGATGTCTGGGTAGTCATTTGAATGCAATATTGACATTTTTGTTTCCTAAACAAGTTTTGAGCTTTCTTATTTTAAGACTAATTGGTTTTTCATTAAAGGAATTTCTCCAAGTACAGAAAAATAAAAGAAAGAAGCCACGCATAGTGTCTTGAGTCATCAAGTTTGAGAGATTCCCGCCCAGGTTTGCTTAGGCTTGCTTTCAGGATCCAGATTTTGGAACAGTGTAAATAGCACGTGCGCCCTCGCCCCCATCCGGCTTGACCCAAGAGGGAAAATCGGCCACGTCCCGAAGCCTCTCTAAGGCCTGCAGACTCAAGACTGTCTGGAGTTCATTGCAGGGATTTGCAGGTTCCAAGAGTACTCAGGAAGCCGAGCTGCGTACTTGTTAAGACACTGCTCACGTTTCAGCCTGGAGGGCCTTTTGTAGCAGCAATAGCTCTTTCTTTTCACCCTTGAGGGCTGAGTTTGTTCGCTGGAGAAGGCTGAACGGACGCTTAGAGTTTAATTGGATTGCTCTGACAACCTAGTACCAGTACTATACTGCCCTCTCCCAGTTTTTGTGGCCTTTTTTGCGAGTTGATGGGAGCCGAGAGTGGAGAGAATGGCAGACATTTTGCAGAACGGAATGCTCTAGTGTTATGTCATGCTTCCTGGCCATGGTTTTAGGTCCAAGTTCTGGTGATGCTGGTTCAGCCAGCTTTGCCCTTTTCCAACTCTCCGTGGGTTAGCTTGAGTAAAAAAAGGAGTACCTATTTCTTATCCCGCAAGGATGAGGAAAAGGTATTGCTGTCTTCAGAAAAAGGTGCTGCAGTTTAGTGTGTTGCCTTCTGAGGATCAGAAGATTATGGATTTTTTTTTTAATGAGGGCAAAATAACTCATGTACTCGGACAACAGTGTGGTGATTGCGGTGGGGAGGGGGTGGAAGTGGAAGAGGGTATAGAGGGGATAAATGGTGATGGAAACAATTTTTTTTTTAATGAGGGCACATTGGAGACTGTAGAATAAGTAATTATTAGTCTTATTAGGGGATTGGAAAATATAAATACCTCTTTAATTCAGTAATTAGGAAAAGTATAAGTACCTTAAATGCACCCTTTAAAATTGGAAATGCTGCTGTGGATTCTGTTGTAAAGTCAGAAAGCACCCTTAATTGATCTTTCTGTAAATATATTTTTGCATATGTTTACAGGACTTGGGTAGTGTTTTGCTGTCCCTAGTTGTCAGGATTCTTAGTGACTTCTTATTTGAACTTAAAGTGTATTTTAGGGATGGAATGGGGGAAGAAGCTATGAAATGTAGTAATTATTTTGCCTCTGGGGATGTTTTGTGGTGGCCAAGAAAAGTTATTTAGCACTGATCTATGAAAATAGAGTAAAGAATTTGTTGGGGATTGCTCTTTAAATAAAAGTTATATTGTGTTCGTTATGATTTCTAGAATTGTATAGTATGCTATATCTGTTTCAAAAATAGTTTTTCTTTTTTTTTTAATCCTCATCCAAGGATATGTTTATTGGTTTTTAGAGAGAGAGGAAGGGAGACAGAGACAGAGAAACACAGAGAGAGAAACATCGATGCCTCCCATTTGGGCCCCCACCACTGGAGATTGAACCAGAAACCTGGGTATGTATCCTGACCAGGAATCGAACCTGAGATCTTTTGGGTACACAGGCTGATGTGATGCTCCAAGCAAGCCACACCGGTCAGGGCCAAAAATAGTTTTTGATGTAGGATAGTCATTTGAATGCAATATCGACAATTTTGATTGTTAAATAATAAGTTTTGAGGTTTTTTATTTTATGGTAATAACTTTCACTAATGAAATTTTGAAAAATACAGAAAAATTTTAGAAGTACATTATTTGAATCATCAGTTTTGAAAGGTTGTTTTTTTCCCAGTATACTTAGGCCTGTTTTCACCCATAACTACATACCCAGGTTCCAAATTTAGAATGGCATTAATAGTGTTGAATGTACAATTTCCAGGAGTGGGGGGCATATAGGTTGTATTAAAATTTTTAGTTTTCTCTATTAAAATGTCAGCATCAGCAGAGACTATCATGACATTTTCTCCTCCAAGAAAGGGATGTGATGATAAAACACTTTAATAATTTTGAATATTATAACGGCTAACATTAAATACTATGATTTTTTAATGGCATTAAATTGGAAGGCTTTGAGAACTTGGGTCTATCATCTCTGTGACATGTCATTGTTAAAAGAGCTCCTTTTCTCCTTTCTCTGAAACCTCTACATTTTTCTTGCAGTTGTCACTTTGATATGAAGGTTCATTACCCTCTTTTTAAACATTTTGACATGTTACATGTGCAGAATTTTGCAGTTTGAGAATTAGGGATTCACTGGGGTACCTGAAGAGTCACAGATCAAATCAGTAAAGCATCTTCTAAGTATTTACCCCTTATATTTACTTTTCTATGAACAGTTAACTAGGTTTTTGGAGGCATTTTGCCCATATTCATTAAAATTCTTGAATTTTTAGAGACATTTTTACCCAGCAGTTTCACTTCTAGGAAATTATTATTCTAAGGAAATAGTAATGGATATGTACACAGGGTTAGTTACTGGGATGTTTGTTGCAATGTTTTTATGATGATGAAACTTTGAAAACAATGTCCCTAAAAAGGGAAATGGTAAAACTGAAAAAATAAATTAAATCCTAGAATATATTCTGTAAAAATCCATCTTATATTTATATATTAATTCATATATTAATATAATGTAAACTTATGCAGCCTTTAAAATGTTGTAGAAGAAAGCTGACAAAATGAAAAGATGGTCATAATACAATATCAGGGTAAAAAGAATAAATTCTTTAAAAGTATTAATATTTTTCCATTTTGGTTTAAAGAAGTTTACACTTGATCTTAGCCAAAAGACTGAGAAGCTATTGGTTAAAAGAAGTATAAAAAGATTCTGAAGTAAAGATTATACTTAATCTATATTCAGCCTTGGCACTTTGAGAGGAATCCTTCTGCATAGTAAAGTTTAAAAACCCTTCAGCTACATTGAAAGAAGGAAAAAAGGGCCCTGGCTGGTTTGGCTCAGCAGTTGGAGCGTCGGCCTGCGGTCCAGAGAGACCCGGGTTTGGTTCCCACTGGGGGCACGTACCTCGGTTGGCCCTGGTTGGTCGTGCGGGAGGCAGCCACTCGATGTGTCCCTTTCACGTCGATGTTTCTCTCTCTCTTCCTCTCTCTCCCTCCCACTCTATCTGAACAAAAAGTGGAAAAATGTTCTCGAGTGAGGATAAAAAAAGAAAAGAAAAAAGGAAAGGTTATATTCACATATCTAGGCATTGAAACCATTCTGCTTTTGAAATAATCATTGAATTCCTGGAGATGAATGGGGAGTTTTCAAGTGTCCCTGCTTATCCACAAGGCTTACTTCTTTCTATTTTATTTGAGCCTTTATAATCTTAATATAGGTTAATAGATTTATTGTTGTGAGGATTTAAAAGACTGGCAGTTAGGTTCCCAAGTTGGCATGTAAGTGTGCAAGTTCAATATGTGTGATATGATAGTGATACTGGACAACGCATGATTCTGGCTGCCTGTCACTACTTGACCCAAGTGAGCAGAGACAAGGTTGAATTGTATATGAGCATTTATTCCAATAATGCCGCCATATGGGAGAGCAGTGGGTCATCCCTGCAAAATCGGCTCTGGACTCCCTCCATAGCCAGTCGCTTATACTGGGTGGCTATGTGAGGAAGGGCAGGTAGGCAAAAAAAGTAATAACAGTGGGTAAAATGGTTACAGATTACAAGCATGGGGAAGTAATTCAGGTTGAGGGCTGCAGATGGTTGTCAGCCTACAGGGCTTCAAGGTCGTTAGTCTTTCCTTGATGTTGAGCAGTTTTCTCTTGTTCTCAGATAAGGAGAATGGACAGCATTTCTGAGGTAAACTCCCCGGGCATAATACTCCCAGCCAGGTCAGAATGGGCTTTCTTTAATCAGAACAAAGCAATCACGATGAACAGAGCAAGGGTGTTTAACATTTCTTATGTGGCTAGTGCCCCACTATTATTAGTTCTCTATTATTCTATTATTCTCTCCCGCTCCTTTCGGTTGCACTGCAGGAACATCAAAATGTTAAAACTAGTTATCTCTGCAGAGATGAGATTTTGGTGTTTGTTTATTTTCATTATTACTCAAAGTTTTGAAAATAACTATATTTTAATTTTATACCAAGGTGAAAAATTGTGACTTAAAAAAATGTTTTTTGAGTAGACAATAATTTCACAGGGATATTTTATGCATATCTGAGCCAAAATAGATTTACATTTTTCCTTTCTTGGCTTTATTTGCAGTTTTCTTACATTGCTTTTTCCATGTGACAGTGTATTGTAGAGATCTTTTCATATCAGTACATAGCATCATCAATAAAAGTTTTTTTTCTTTTTATCCTCACCCGAGGACATTTTTTTGCATTTATCTTCAGATAGAGTGGGAGGAAGAGAGGGAGGAAGAGAGAGAGAGAAACATCCATGTGAGAGAAACACACCAAGTGCCCGCCACCCACACGACCCTAACTGGGGCCGGGGACAAACCGCAACTAAGGCATGTGCCCTTAGCAGGAACCGAACCTGGGACTCTCTGGTCCACGGGCCAACGCTCTAACCGCTGAGCCAAATCGGCCAGGGCAAAAGTTTTTTTTCTTAAAAGTGAAAGATAATACAGACAGAAGATAGGCCTTGGTCAAAACACTGAAGAGAAAATTAAGAGTTTTCTTCGTGGTTCGGGTGTTGAATACAGGCTCTCTTGCTGAGCAAAGAGGAAATCACTTGGAGTACTTGAACATGATGTAAGAGTCGTAAAACCTTCCAGTTTGATTAATCATTAAATTATCTTTTTTATTGTTGTTAATCCTCACCTGAGGATATTTTTCCACTGATTTTTTTAGAGGGAGGAAAGGGAAGGGGAGAGAGAAAGAGAGACACATCGATTGGTTGCCTTCTGCACAACCCGGACCCAACCCCAACTGGGGCTGGGGATTGAACCTACAACCCAGGCACATGCCCTTGGCCCTTGATTGGAATCAAACTCCCATACCCCCACCCAGACCCTTCGGTCAATGTCAATGGGCCGATGCTCTAACTGCTGAGACAAACTGGTCAGGGCCTGTTCTTATATTTTTAAAGATATTAATTGTAGTTTTATTTTTGGATTTTCCTTTTGCTTTTTTCATTGTTTCTGTCTTTTGCAGTCCTTTTTTCTCTTTGGCTTTTCAATTTCTTCAGGGAGAAGCGTCCAGTCCTTTGCATTGTGGGATGTAATCCTGGGTGTCGAAGTGCTGGGAGCAGAGCCAATGAAGGGGAATATGTTGAGAGTCCCCAAGATCACACCCAGTTTGAGTGATTTACTAGGAGGACTCACAGCCGGGAAGGGGGGGGGGAGTACATAGGGCAAAGTCTAGAGTAAACCAGATACAAGTTTCTAGGAATCCTCTCCCTGTAGAGTCACACAGGATGCTCTGAATTCCTCCAGCATCCCATTTCTTCAAAACTGCTACTTGCCTATGTTTAGACAGTTAATTGAGAAAGAAACGTACTTTGATCTTATTTAAGCCATCTTATTTTGGGGGTCTTTGTTGCAGAAGCTTAACCTGTATTCTAATAAATATGCATCCCATTTCTTCAAAACTGCTTAGAAATTAAAAATTTTTTTTCTGTTTTGTTAGTTCCACATCACCTTGGTCTGTTTACCCATGAGTATAGAAATGCTTTTTACACTCCTGCCATCTGCAAACACCTTATGATTACCAGTATGTGAACTGTATAAATATTTACATTATTTGATCCAAAATTTGGGCACTTTTAGGTAATAGCTCATAATCATTGATCCAAGGTGTTACAGTGCTTTATCTCACTGCATATATTGGTAGTTTGCTGTAGTTTTTTTTTGCTGTTTTTTTTTAACCATTAGATTTGAAGCAGTAGAGCATACTAAGAGAACACATAGGATCTTCTTTAAATTCAGTTCCCTCATCTGTAAAATTAGTCTAAACCTCCCAGGGTTTAATGAGGATTAAATGAGATAAATGCTAGTGAATTATTGAGCATATTACATACTAAGTGTCAACAAATGGAAATTACTATAATTACAATGAACAATTTAGGGTACATTTCAGAAACTTGAAATGATAATATTTAAGAATTTAATTCAAAACTTCAATAAAATGATAATATAAAGAAATAAAAAAGGCTAATAAGAATGGAATTGAAGACCACAGTGGTTTCAACTAACTTTTAGAATATTGAAAGTTGCCTTAGGGCAGTGATTCCCAAAATATGGTCCCTAGGGCAACAGCATCAGTATCATCTGGGAACTTAATTGGAAATGCAAATACTTGGGCCTCACCTCAGACCCACTAAATCAGAAACCCTAACGGTGGGGCCAGGAATCTGTTCTAATAAGCCCTCCAATCGCTTCTCAGCCTTGTGGCTAAGATCAAGTGTAGTATCTGTTCTTATCAGTTTAATAAGCCCTCCAGGTGATTTGATGTGTGTTCAAGTTTGAGCAGCACTTCCTGAAAAGAATGGAGATTCCCTTGACAAGTAAGCCAGGTCACCATTACTGTCCTCCCTTTACACTCCATGCTCAGTTTTTGCTGGCAGCAGGTGCCAAGGAGGGTGGGAATGAGATGTAAGTCTGAAAGCAGGGGTATTCCTTCATCTTGGGGTAAATACCATTAACATTCTGGTTATTATCCTTTTATGCATCTCTTTACGTATATACACATGCATATGTTTAATTTTACACATATAAGATCATATTGGCACTTTTAGGTAGTCACTTTTTGGCTAATATTTCCCTTATGTTCCAAGTCTAAGCAATGTAATCTCTCTCTCTCTTTTTTTTTTAAATCCTTGAGGATATTTTTCCATTTGTCTTCAGATGGAGTGGGAAGGAGAGAGGGAGAGAGAGAAAGAGAGAGAGAGAGAGGGACAGAGAGACAGAGAGACAAGGAGAGAGAAACATCGATGTGAGAGAGACACATTGATCGGTTGCCTCCCGCATGACCCGGACCAAACCACAACCCAGGTACATGCCCTTGACCAGAATCAAACCCGAGCCTCTTTGATCCTCGGGCCGATGCTCTAACCACTGAGCAAACCGGTCAGGGCAGCAATGTAATCTTATATGAACAATGTAATATATACATCTTAGCAATGTGGATATATATGTATATGGATGTATATAGCAATATATATTGCTATACTTTTCTTCATACTCATATATATGTATCATATATAGATACAACATACATGAGTTTTTTTCTTTAAATTTTATTTTTCTTTATTGATTTGAGAGAGAGAGAGGAAGAGAGAGGGAGAGAGAGATAGAAACATCAGTGAGAGAGAACATCGATTGGCTGCCTCCTGCATTCCCCCCACTGGGGATTTGGCCCACAACCTGGGCATGTGCCCTGACCAGGAATCAAACCTGCGACCTCTTGGTGCATGGGTCGACGCTCAACCACTGAGCCACACTGGCTGGGCGAGTGTTTTTCTTTTATAGTAATCCATTTAACTAAATTTTCTATTACTTTTTGAATCAATTTTCATAATTTATATTTTGCTAGGAACTCATTCATTTTCTTTTGGCTTTAAATTTTTTGCTGTGAAGGTGCATATATTTTCTTGTAGTTTATTTAAGCTTTCTTTATCTCCTTATTTCTGATCCTATGCACTTTTGTTCAGCCCGCTCCCTCCTTCTTCATTCTGCCAAAATCAAGGTTTGGTTTTGTTGTTCTTTCAAGAACAAGCTTTTGGATTTATATATCTTCACTATTATTTAAAATTTTTACTTTTATTCATTCCTGCTTCCTATTGTTTTTTGCCTTTTATCCTTTTTCTTTACTTTGAATAATAATTTTTAAACCCCAATGCCGAAGGCATCCAAAACTCTAAAATTTCCTTTGAGGACTGTTTTAGCTCCTAAGGCGGTATCTCACTGGTCTGACTTTTTCTCATTTTCATCACCTTTGAAATGGTTTGTAATTTCAGTTCTGATTCTTTGATCCAAAGATTATTTAGTAAGATGTTTGTTAATTTCCAAGTATTTGTGATTTTTTTTTTTAATCCTCACCTGAGGACATTTTTTCATTTTTTTGGTTCAGATAGAGTGGGAGGGAGAGAGAGGAAGAGAGAGAGAGAAACATCGACGTTAAAGGGACACATCGAGTGGCTGCTACCCGCACGACCAACCAGGGCCGGGGACAAACTGCAACCGAGGTACATGCCCTTAGTGGGAACTGAACCCGGGTCTCTCTGGATCGCAGGCCGACGCTCTAACCGCTGAGCCAAACCGGCCAGGGCCAAGTATTTGTGATTTTAAAAAGTCTTTTTATTATGTTGAATTTAATGAATGATTAGAGAATATGACATGTAAAAATCTACTTCTTTAAAAATTGTTTTCATTCATAATTTATTTTAAATGACATAGTTGAATTTTTTCTGTAGGTTCTTTTCACTTTTCAGAGAGAAGGTTGGAATTACTAACTGCTTCTCGGTTAGACAGAATATGTGTTATGTATTTAAGAGTTTTGACACAAACTGGCTACAGAAACAGAACAGTAATTTCTCATTCCAGGAGTTTTCTTGTTTGCTTTTCTCTACAGGCTTAGTTTAGAAGAGCTAAATAGTTCACTCCATTTTGAGCTGTTTTCTTAGAACAAGGGCAGTTTGGGTAACAAAATGTTAGGAGGTGAGGCCATTAAAAAAGTAAAAACAAAATACTTAGGCTTTTTAGATGCACTGGGCGTTCCGGGCAGTTAACCAAGGTTTCGTAGAAGACTGTTAAGCTCCAGCCAAAGAGGGGTGGCCTTTTTGTGTGGAATACTGTTTGCTTTGCTAGTTTACTAAGAATGTAGCTAGATATTGGTAGGACTTAGATCTCATGGTGAGTTGGTTGAGAGGATAGAGGGGAAGGTATGCCAAATTGATGGGCTGTGAACCACTCGTTGGGCCCTCAAAGTGTTTGATATGTTTTTTAATTAATTGGCAACACTTTAAAATAAAGCAGCCTCACACACACACACACACACACACACACACACACACACACACATACATTTCCAGTGTTTAAAGATTTGGAAGCTCTGAAATTACATTAGCACAATAGGCTGATAGTGCCTGTGTCTTTTAGAGAGGTATGTACTCTTTTCATTTGTATGGTCCCCACCATTCCCACTTGCCCCCAATATCTAGGCTAAGTGTCACTAGTCATTTATACTTTGCACTTGTGCTGCTGTTTTTCCACTGTAGTTTTTAAGAGAGAAGAGTTATAATATATTTGGAGTCCATTTTTCTTTAAATAGGGAAAAGAAAAGGCTTTTTTTTTTTTTTAAAGAAAAGATATTTTTTGCCCGGCCAGTGTGGCTTAGTGGATTGAGGTGTTGTCCCATGGACTGAGAGATCCTGGTTGGATTCCCAGTCAGGGCACATGCCTGGGTTACAGGCTCGATCCCCAGTAGGGGGCGTGCAGGAGGCAGCCAATCGATGTTCCTCACATCCATGTTTCTATCTCTCGCTCCCTTCTGCTCTCTCTAAAAAAAAAAATCAATAAAAAATAGAAAAGATATTTTTGTGTGTGGAAGTATTTTGTTTATGTGTGAAAATAAAGAATATTCCTTTGTTTTAATACGCAAACAAAATATATATGTGTCAGAAGAATGCAAATTAAGATGCCATCTTAAAATCAACCATACATAGTAAGCACCATAACTAGTCTAGAGAAAAGATACAATAGAATTTGTTTTTGAATGGGAATTGAATAAGGGATGCCTCTAAGACATGTAGTTATTTATTTGGCAAAAAAAAAAAAATCCTGGATATCAATACCTTATATAGATGGTAAGCTAAGTTCTTAAGCAATGCCTTTTGGGTAGAGTAGAAATTATGTACCTTACCTGTAAAAAATATGTAAATGAATGTTAATATAATTGTAAATCACTAGCATGTTGAAGATATGATTGAGAACTGAAAAGACATAACAAATACATAACAAATTTAAAGTATTTATGACATTTTTAATTTTAGCTCATGAAAAACACATATATAGAATATCACCCAGTCAGCAATATTTGTGGTATTCAAAAATTAAAATGGGTTGAAAAACTTTTGGATTTATTGCCTATGAAAGGGCCAGTATCAAATGACTGATTTATGTGTGTTAGAAAAGCCTGTCAAAATTTAATGAAAACAAGTAAAAATCTATCAGCTTGATTATAGATAGTGATCCAGAAATAGTGAAAAGTTGAGGTTAACATTGGATATTGATGACATGTTATAAAGATAAGACATGGATTTAATAATTTGTTGTAGATTTTTAAAAATATGTTTTTATTGATTTTTTAGAGAGAGAGGAAGGGAGAGAGAGATAGAAACACCGATGTGAGAGAGACGTTGATTGGCTGCCTCTTGCACTTCCCCACACTGAGGATGGAGCCTGAAACCCGGGCATGATGTGCTCTGACCAGGAATCGAACCGGGACCTCTCAGTCCATAGGACTGATGCTCAATCCACTGAGCGACACCCACTGGGCTATTGTAGATTTTACTAGAAATAATTTTAGGCCAAAAGCTTAAAAATGAAACCAATAACATAATTATCACCATAAACTGGATACTGATTCTTGAACTTCAGATGTTTCCAGGTTTTGCAGGATTCGTGGTATATACAACTCTAATCTTTTATATGTAGTTTAGACTGAAAATGCTTTAAAAAAAAATTTTTTTTTCCTTTATTGATTTTAGAGAGAGAGGAAGGGAGAGGGAGAGAGAGAGATGGAAACATCGATGAGAGAGAACATCGATTGGCTGCCTCCTACATGCCTCCCACTGGGGATCGGGCCCACAACCTGGGCGTGTGTCCTGACCAGGAATTGAACCGGCAACCTCTTGGTGCATGGGTCGATGCCTAACCGCTGAGCCACACCAACCAGGCTGAAAATGCTTTTTTAATTGTTAAAAGAAATCAATCTGTACTTGTCATTCAAGGAAAAATCTTTGTCTCACTTAACCAATGAAGAATGTCAAAGATTTGGCCCTTTTGGTTGACATCACAGCTTATCTAAATGCTGCAAATATTTCTTTACAAGGACATTCACAAGGAGTGATATATTTATATGATTCAGTTCTCCCATTTGTAGTAAATATATGTTTTTTGACAAAATTTTTTTTTTGGTAAAGAATAATCTGGATCACTTTCATGTGGAATAATCTGGATTGCTTTCATATGCTGAAGTTGGTTTCTAGAAATGAAAATTGTGGCCTTAACTTTATTCCTCAAATTATGGAATGTAAGACTGAATTCCAAGGCAGGCTCTTTGATCTTATACTTTATGAAAATGAACTAACATTTCTCAATTAATAGCAATGATGTGAAATATGCATAGCTACAAGTGAAAATGTGAAAAACTAAATATAACATCAGAGCATTGGAATTTTGCAAGTACCTTGGAATTATCCTAAATTCAAAACCCACTATGCAAAAATTTCATCTTTGTTTGAAAGTGGCTGTGTTTAAGAGCTGTTGCTTTTGCTTATGAAACTCAGTTTAAAAAATGACTGCTCTTAGTTCAAGGATTCAGGTCTGAAGTCTATATTACACGTTGCAAGCAACTGTATTGACATCTTGGTACAGGGAAAGGGGTGTCAAGTTTTTGGCTTTAGATCAAAGGTGTTATGAGCTATAAGAAATATTTAATAATTAAGTGTTCCTATTTTTTATTCGTATTATTTCAGTTTCAAATTTATAATCCCTTATATCTAAATGCTTGTATTATGTTACATGTCTAAATCATAGTTCATTAAATATAATGTTTGATTTTATTTCTCAAATTTGAATTTTTTTTTATCTTGATCACTTTAATTATTTATGTTACCAGCTTGTCCCCTATAGGTATTTGAGTTTGTGACTCTTGTCATAGGTGAAAGGTAAAAATCTTAGTTATATCCTTAGGGAACATGCCTATGAAAATATGGTGGTCACATCTTTCTAATTAATTTTAGGCTGTTACCACTTTTCATTAACTTAGACACTAAACATATTTACATGTTGGTTTGTTTGATGGTGGCAGTTTTAGGAAATAAAAATGGAAAATTGCTGCTTATTTATTTCAAGATTGTAAGTACATATTAGACAGCCCCATATCATGTATCAAGATTTTTCCCTTCACCCTTCTCTCACCTTCTGTAGAATCTTCAATGAGAGTTCCCTGTGAATGCTTCAGGGCAAACCATGAAAAAATAATACCATTAGATTTGAGGGTCCACCAGACTGTTTAGACATGTAATTCTGTTCAGGTGAGGAATCAGAGGCTGTGCTGTGTTTTGCAATAACTCCTGAGTTTCTGTTGTAGCCTCATTAAAATTCTGTGGTTTGGGAAAACTGTCTGCCATCTGTGAGAAGCTGCCTGGTCTCCCCTCTCCCTGGCAGTGCTATCCTCATCCTGGCTCTGAGGCAGCTATGGCTCTGCCTTCTCAACTGCTCGCTGTGTGTTGCATTTTCATAGAATTATAGGCCTTAAAGAGTCTCTAGTAACAATTTTTGGAGCACAGGAAAAAAAAATTTTTCAAAAGTTCCCAAACTAGCCCAAAGAAAGCAGAGAAAAGGAAGACAATGGAAAACGTTTTTCTAAAAAATTGTTTTTCTAGATGTTAAATAATTTGTAGGGACTGAATTGTCACTGCTAGATCATGAAGTAAGTCTGTGTTATTTTTTTCAGGGACAGCCATATCGTTTTCTCCACAGTGACTGAACCATTTCACATTTCTACCAGCAATGAAATGCACAAAGATTCCAATTTTTCCTCATCCTTACCAACCATTGTTATTGCTTGTTTTTCTTTTATAATGGCCATCCTAATGCATATGAAGTGGTATCTGATTGTGGTTTCGGTTTGCATTTCTCCAATGATTAGTGATATTGAGCATCTATTCATGTGCTTATTGGTTATCTGTATATTGTCTCTGGAGAAGTCTATTCAAGTCCTTTGCCCGTTATTTTAATTGGATTGCTTACAGTATTTTTTGGTTTTGAGTTGTAGTAGTTCTTTATATATCTGGGTATTAAACTTATCAGTAATACAATTTGCAAATATTTTCTTCTATTCTGTGGGTTACCTTTTTACTTTGTTGATACTATTCTTTGATGCACACAAGTTTGTAATTTTTTTTATTGTTTGAATTTTTAGACAGAGAGAGGAAGGGAGGGAGAGAGAGAGAGAGGGAAACATGAATTTGTTGTTCCACTTATTTATACATTCATTGGTTGTTTTTTGTATGTGCCCTGACCAGAGATCGATCCCGAAAGCTTGGAGTATTGGGACGATTCTCTAACCAACTAAGCCACCTCACCAGGGCCACAAAAGTTTTTAATTTTGATTAAGTCCAATATATATATTTTTTTCTTTTGTTGCCTATGCATTGAATGTATAGCTCACTTGGGAATTATTGTCTTCCAATTCATTTATTTGTTGAGTGTTTTTATTATGAAAGGATCTTGAATTTTGTCAAGTACTTTTTCTGCATCAATTAAGATAATCATGTGTTTTTTCCCCTCTAATTTATTTTATGAAACAGTATTACTCTGATACCAGATCTAGACAAAGAATACCAAAAAAGATAAGTACATACTGATATCCCTCATGAATATACATACAAAATTCTTAACAAAATATTAACAAATAAAATGCAGCTAGATATAAAAAGAATTATACACAATGACCAAGTGGGGTTTATTCTGGGGATGAAGATTGATTTAATATCTGAAAATTAATCAACATAATCACCATATTAACAAAGTAAAGAAGAAAAATCTCATGGTTATATTAATTGATGTAGAAAAAGCGTTTGAGAAAATTTAACATTTATTCCTGATAAAAACTCAAAAAATAGAAAGAGAGAACTTTCTCAACTTGATAAACAGCATCTACAAAAAACCTACAGCTAAAATTATAATGGTGAAAGACTGAATGATTTCTCTTTAAATCTACTTATTCGTTTATATTTACTTTAGGGAGAGATAGAAGGGAGGAGGGAGAGAGAGAGCGAGAGAAACAGCAGTGGAATGCCTCTCTTAGGCACCCTGACTGGGGATCGAACCCGAAACCTGGGTATTTTGCCTTGACTGGGAATCAAACGTGTGACTTTTCAGTGTATGGGACGACGCTTCAACCAACTGAGCCACACCAGCCAGGGTTGAATGATTTCTCTTTAAGACTGGGAACAAGAACAGTGCTGGAAATTATAACAGAGAATAAAAGGCATTCAGATCAGAGAGGAAGAAATAAAATTGTCCCTATTTGCAGATAACAATTGTCTTCATAGAAAATCCTAAGGAATCAACTGCAAAACCCTAGAACTAATTCATGAGTTCAGGAAGGTTGCAGGATACAAAACAAAACAAAAACATGTAAAAGTCAATTGTATTTCTAAATGCTAGCAATGAACATATGGATGCCATAATTAAAAATATAATACTATTTACAATTGCTCCCAAAATTAAATACTTAAATGAAATCTAACAAAAAATGTAGAGGATTTATTTGCTGAAAACTATACAACACTGATGATCTGAGTACTTTTTTGGAGAGAAATACTGTAGATTGGAAGACTCTACTTAGTGAAGATGTTGATCTTCCTTAAATTGATATGCAGGTTTAATGTAATTCATATCAAAACCTCAGCACTAATTTTTGGAGATATAGGAAAGATTATTCTAATGTTTTGGGGTTTTTTAATCCTCACCAGAGGATATTTTTCCATTCATCTTCAGATAGAGTGTGAGGGAGAGGGAGAGAGAGAGAGAGAGACAACGATGTAGAGAGACACATCGACTGGTTGCCTCCGGCATGACCCCAACCAGGGCCAGGGACCAAACCGCAACCGAGGTATGTGCCCTTGACCGGAATTGAACCCAAAACTCTTTGGTCTGTGGGCTGACGCTCTAACTGCTGAGCCAAAGCAGCCAGGGCGATTATTCTAAAGTTTATATTGGAATGGCAAATTTAACAAGAATAGCTATAATAATTTTGAAAAGGACTAAAATGGGAAAATTTAGGCTACCTGACTTTAAGACTTACTATATATACAGCTACAGTAATCAAGATTGTTGGTATTGGGGAAAAAATAGACAGACACAGATTAATGGGTCAGAATAGAGAGCTCAGATAGACCTACACAATATACTCAACTGATTCTTAACAAAAATGCAAAAGCAATTTAGTGGGAAAAGACAATTTTTTCAACAAATGGTCCTAGAGTATTTGGATATCCACTGGCAAAAATATGAACTTTGACTCAAATAAATCTGGCATTTTGTACAAAAACTAACTAAAAATGGATCACAGATTTAAATGTAAAACTATTAAACTTTTAGAAAGAGACAGGAGGAAATGTTTAGGACCTAGGGCTAGATAAAAAGTTCTTAGAGTTAATACCAAAAGCACAATCCATAAAAGGAAACATTGATTAATTTGAGTTCATCAACATTAAAAACTTCTGCTCTGCAAAGATCTTATTAAGAGGAAGAAAATATATGCTACAGAGTGGGAGAAAACATTTGCAAACCACATGTCTGACAAAGGATTGATATATACAATATGGGAAGAATTACAAAACTAGAAAATGGGCAAAAGACATGAGGAGAAATTTCAATAAAAAGGATATACAGATGGCAAGTAATCACATGAAAAAGATGTTCAACATCATTAGCTATTAGGGTAGTTCAAATTAAAACCACAATGAAATATTATTATATAATTATTAGAATGGCTGAAATTAAAAAATAGCAAAAAAAAAAAAAAACCAATACTGGCAAGGATGGCAGGAAACTGGATCACTTGTATTTTTCCAGTAGGAATGTAGAATGGTACAGTCACTATGGAAAACAATTTGGCAATTTCTTATAAAACGAACCCAACAATTATCATACAACCCAACAATAGCACTTGGGCATTTATTTATCCTAGAGAAATGAAAACTTTGTTTACACAAATATCTATACACCAGTGTTCCTAGCACCTGTGTTCATAATAGTCAAAAACTAGAATCAGTTGATGTTCTTCAGCAGGTATTTAAACCATGGTACATTCATACTATGGAACACTATTCAGCAATAAAAAGAGCTGAATTACTGATACATGCAACAGCCTAGGCGGATCTCCAGACAGTTGTGTTAAATGAAAAAAGCCAATTCCAAAAGGTTACATACCAGATGAGTCCATTTTTTTTAACGTTTTTTGTTGTTAATCCTCACCCGAGAATATTTTTTCCATTGATTTTTTTTAGAGAGAGCAGAAGGGAGGGAGAGAGAGAGAGAGAGAAACATTGATGTGAGAGAGACACATTAATTGGTTGCCTCCCACATATGCCCTGACTGGGGTTGGAGATAGAACCTGCAAGCCAGGTATGTGCCCTTGGCGACCTTTTGGTCTGTGGGATGATGCTCTAACCACAGAGCAATCCAGCCAGGGCTATATAACATTTTTGAACTGACAAAATATAGACATGATGAATAAATTAATGCCCCAAGTTTTGGAAACAGAGAAGTACAAGAGGGAGTAGGTTTGGCTATAAAAGGGCAAAACGAGGCATCCTTGTGGTGATGGAAATGCTCTCTATATAGACTATATCATGTCTGTATCCTGGTTGTGACATTTTACTATTGTTCCATATTGGAGAAAAGTAGATAAAGGATACAAGAGGTCTCTCAGTATTATTTCTTCTTTTTTTTTTTTTTTTTTTTTTTTTTTTATCCTCATCCGAGGACATTTTTTTCATTTTTGTTCAGATAGAGTGGGGGGGAGAGAGAGGAAGAGAGAGAGAGAGAAACATCGATGTGAAAGGGACACATCGAGTGGCTGCCACCCGCACGACCAACCAGGGCCGGGGACAAACTGCAACCGAAGTACATGCCCTTAGCGGGAACCGAACCCGGGTCTCTCTGGACCGCAGGCCGACGCTCTAACCGCTGAGCCAAACCGGCCAGGGCTCAGTATTATTTCTTATAACTACATATGAGTCTACAATCATGAAAAGTTTAAAATTTTTCTGCAAACAAATTCAGCAAAGTAGCAGGATACAAAGTCAATACACAAAAATCAGTTGAATTTCTATACACAATGGACATCTGAAAAGGAAATTACAAAACCAATTCCATTTACAGTAGCATCCAAAAGAATAAAATACTTAGGAATTAGATATTTTTACAATGAAATATTTTTACAATGAAAACTACAAATCACTGAAAGGAATTAAAGAAGACAAATGAATACATATTCCATGTTCATGGATTGCAAGACTGACTATTGTTAAAACGTCAGTACTGCCCCCAAATGATCTACACGTTCAATGCAATCTGTCTCAAAATGCCAGTGATGTTTTTTTGCAGAAATAAAAAAACCCATCCTGAAATTCATATGGAATCTCAAGGGATCCTGAATAACCAAAATAATCTGAAAATGAAGAACAAAACTTGAGGATTCGTACTTCCTGATTTCAGAATTTACTATAAAGCTACAGTAATCAAAAACAATGCGGTGTTGGCATAAAGAGAAACATATAGACAAACATTCTGTATACTCATGGAATAGAATAGAGAACCCAGAAATAAACACTTGCATATGTGTCAAAGATTTTTGACAGGGGTGCCAAGACCACTCAGTGGGGGAAGGACAGTCTTTTCAACAAATAGTGCTGAGGAAACTGGATATTCACAAAGCAAAAGAATGAAGTTGGACCTCTACCTCACACCGTACACAATACTTAACTCATAATGTATCAAGGACCTAGCTGTAAGACCTAAAGCAACAATACTGTTAGAAGAAAACATACAGCAAAAGCTTCATGACAGTGGATTTGGCAATAATTTCTTGGATATGACACCAAAAGCACAGGTAACAAAAGAAAAAAAATAGACAAATTGGACTTCACGAAAATTAAAAATTTTTGTGCATCAAAAGACATTATTGCCCTGGCTGGTTTGGCTTAGTGGTTAGAGCATCGTCCTGCGGACCAGGTTTGGTTCCTGGGTTCGGTTCCCGCTAGGGGCACGTACCTCGGTTGTGGTTTATGTCCGGCCCCGGTTGGGGTCGTGTGGGTAGCAACCAGTCAATGTGTCTCTCTCGCATCGATGTTTCTCTCTCTCTCTCTTCCTCCCTCTCTCTCTCCTGCTCTATCTGAAGATAAATGCAAAAAAAAAAAAAAAAAGTCCTTGGGTGAGGATAAGAAAAAAGACATTATTAATAGAGTAAAAAGGCAACTTGTAGAAGGGAGAAATGTTTACAAATCATAGATCTGATAAGGAGTTAATACACAGAATATATATGGAACTAAAACTCAATAACAACAACAACAACAAAAAAGACCCAATTCAAAAATGAGCGAAGGATTTAAATAGACATTTCTCCAAAGAAGATACACAGATGGCTAATAAGCACATGAAAAGATGCTCAACATCACTAATCATTAGGGAAACATAAATCAACACTGCATTGGAATATTATACAGCAATAAAAATGAACAATGAAAATATAACCATATAGGTGAATTTCACAAACATAACTTTGAGTGAAAGAAACTATATACAAGAGAATACAAGCTATATGCTTCTATTTATATAAAGTTCAGAGATAGAGAAACTAAAATGTTTAGGAATGCAAGATTTGGTGGTAAAACTATAATGAAAAGGAAAGAAGTGACTATCATAAGTCCATAAGAGTGGGCTTTTGAATGGGAGGGAATGAGGGGACATTATTGATAAGGGGCATAAGAGGGTCTTCTTAATGTTTAATTTCTTGACCTGGGTGACAGTTATACAGATATTTATTTTGTCATGAATCACTAGGTTATGCATTTTTTCCCTATATGTATGTCATATTTCTTAAAGAGCTCCCTTCCCTTCCTCCCACCGTTTTTCCCTCCCTCCTTCCCCCTTTCCTTCCTTCCTTCCCTCTTTCCTTCCTTCCCTCTTTCCTTCCTTCTTTCCTTCCTTCCTTCCTTCCTTCCTTCCTTCCTTCCTTCCTTCCTTCCTTCCTTCCTTCCTTCAAGATTTGGCCCTGCTGGGGAATTATTGGAGATCAATGATAAAAATAAATTATTGCTCACCAGGAATACTATGGTAATATTCTCACTGGTATCCTCCATAAACTTTTGCAAACTTTCAAGCCATTCTCCACAATGAATGGTATCTGGCAATTATCAGCTAGAATGACCTTTTTCAAAATGTATATCTGATTATGATACTCTTTGGCTCAAAGTCCTTCTACAAAGACTAGTTAAGTAAATGGTAGGATGTCTCCATAAAATGAAATATTCTACAGTAGTTAAAAAGAATGATATAGCCCTGGCCAAGTGACTCATTTGGTTGGAGCATGGTTCTGTACACCAAAAGGTTGCAGGTTCAATTCCCGGTCAGGGTACATACCTAGGTTGTGGGTTTGATCCCCAGTTGGGGCACGTACAGGAGGCAACCAATCAGTGTTTCTCCCTCACATTGATGTTTCTCTCTCTATCTCCTTTCCTCTCTCTAAAAATCAGTAAAAACATGGGAGGGGGTTGGGGGAATGGCTGAAAAAGGTCAAGGGATTAAGAAGTACAAATTGGTTGTTAGACTGACAAACCACAAAGGGAAGGGGGGTTGGGGGGTGGGAAGAAATAAACCAAAGAACTTATATGTATATATGCATAACCAATGGACATGGACAACAATGTGGGGAAAGGCAGGAGGGGGGTGGGAATGGGGAGGAGGAGGTCAATGGGGGAAAAATAAGGAACATCTGTAATACGTTCAACAATAAAGATAAGTTAAAAAAATCAATAAAAACATATCCTCAAGTGAAGATTTAAAAAAAAAAAAAAAAGGAATGAGCCCTGGCCGGTTTGGCTCAGCACGGTTAGAGCATCGGCCTGTGGTCCAGAGAGACCCGAGTTCGGTTCCCGCTAAGGGCACGTACCTCGGTTGCAGTTTGTCCCCAGCCCTGGTTGGGGTTGTGTGAGTGGCAACCAGTTGATGTGTCTCTCTCACATCGATGTTTCTCTCTCTCTCTTCCTCCCTCTCTCCCTCCCGCTCTATCTGAAGATAAATGCAAAAATGCCCTCGGGTGAGGATTAAAAAAAAAAAAAGGAATGAGAACTCTTCGTACTAATATAGAGTAATCTCAAAGAATTATTATAATTACTACTAATAATAAACAAGTTTCATTAAATCAAAACAGCAGGTTTAAAAATGAGTGGAAAAAAATAAATTAAGAAAAAAACAACAAAAACGGGAGAAAAAGAAAAACATGAGTAGAAGAGGTGGGTTGGGAGGATGGGTGAAAAAAGTGAAAAGGATTAAGATGTACAACCTACCAGTTTTAAAAATAGTCACAGGGACGTCAAGTACAGCATAGGGAATATAGTCAGAATATAGTCAATAATACTGTAATAACTATGTGTGGTGCCAGATGGGTACTAGACTTATTGGAGTGATCCCTTGTAAGGTATATAAATGTCTAATCACCATGTTGTACACCTGAAACTAATATAATATTGTATGTCATCTGTAATTGAAAAATAATTTTAAAAAACATGCCTGGCCGGTGTGGCTCAGTGGTTGAGCGTCGACCCATGCACCAAGAGGTTGCCGGTTCGGTTCTCGGTCAGGGCACATGCCCAGGTTGTGGGCCCGATCCCCACTGGGGGGCACGCAGGAGGCAGCCAATCAATGTTCTTGCTCATTGATGTTTCTCTCTCTCTAAAAAATCAATAAAGAAAAAAAAAATTTATAAAAATAAAATAAATAAAAAACAGGTAGAGGAATAGATACAGTGGAATTTCATCAGTATTCATTTAAGTTACTAAAAATCAACTAATTCGTGTTGGTAAAAAGAAGAGATATATATATTATTGAACAGGGCAGGGGACTGCCACTGCCCTTTTCCCCACTTTATGAGTATGTAGACGATCCTGTAACAATCTGTGGATATAGTGTGTAAATAATTTTAAGGGTTTTACTGACCATTTATAAAGAAGGGTTATGTGGCCCTGGCCAGTTTGGCTCAGCAGTAGAGCATTGGCCTGTGGACCAATGAGTAGCAGGTTCTATTCTGGCCAAGGGCATGTACCTCGGTTACGGTTCTTCCCCAGCCCTGGTCGGGGTCGTGAGGGAAGCAACCAGTCGAAGTGTCCCTTTCACATCGATGTTTCTCTCTCTCTCCCTTTCTCTCCCTCTCTCTGCCTCCCACTCTATCTGAAGATAAATAGAAAAATATCCTCAGGTGAGGATTAAAAAAAGGAGGGTTATGTGTAATTCAGGAGGCCGGACAAGTGCACAGTAGTGGCTTTCTTATCAACTGTGCAAGGCTACAGTATTTGTTTTAAGATAATGTCTCACACATTTCAGGATTTTTAGTATATCTGGCCCTTAACTATTAAATGTCAGTAGTTCCTGAATTATCAGGTCAACCAAAGAACTACCCCTACAGATCTTCAAACATTAGTGGGTGGGGCAGGCATTAGGAGAAACTGTCTCAGGTTGAGAACACTAGAGGAAAAAAAGAAGAAATAATAAAAGGCCATAGAGAAAGCTGAGTGAAGAGGAAACAATTAGAAGAACAGCAACTTGGTCTTTGGGATTGGTTGCACAGAACTGCGTATGCTGTATTTGAATAAAGATGTTAAGGACTTTACAAAGATTACTTTGACTATAAGCAAGGCATAAAAGCAGGCAGGGTGGCTGCACTTAAGTTCTATCTGGTATTTAAGTTGGGCTCTCAGTTCCCAACACCAGGGAGCTGTGAACAGTGGACTTGTGCCTAAGGGACTCATCAGTCTTCCCCTCTGACACTCACCCTGAGTGTTTACCTGGGACCTGCACTTGCCTCATCTCCCCAGTGCCAGCCTGTCCTTCCTCCCTCCCAGAGGAGGGGAAGGGGAAATACCTTTGAGAGAGGAGACCAGCCCTGAGTGAGAAAATAGGGTAGTGACTAATTAAAGAATTCTGATTTGGTGCAGTGTGTTATGGATTAGACTAAGGAAACTCAGAATGAATTCAGCAAAAAGAACTGTCTTGAGAGCATTCCACCTGTGAAAAGGCACACAGACTTCCCCTGAGCAGGGCTTTGGTGGAACAGCTTTCCTCAGAAAGGTTTTGGATATGGCCAGCCTTGGTCTAGTACTTCAATAATAGAGTGGATTGCGCCCAATTTTGGTCACCACGCTTAAAAAAAGCAATGTAGATAAATTTAGGCGCCCATAGAAGGTGATTAAAACTATTTAAAAGTAGTCAAAATGTCAGCCCTAAGATTGGCATTGAATTTTTTTTTCTGGAGCCCAAGCCAGAGTCATTCCAAGTTTTCAGTAGCAATACTGTAAAAGACCACAAGATGGCAAAAGAACTCTAAAATACCTTTTATTTCTTTTTAAAATCTAGATTTGAGAGAGATCGTATGTTTCCTAATAAAACAAGAAAAATAAAGGTTAAGAATGTCTGTATTTCAGAACTTATGGAAGGATTAAAATATTTGCTCTGGTAAATCTTTGCAATGCTTGCTTATTGTTTAGGTGAAGGATTTCATACATGTTAAAGAGCAATATTGTGGTATCACTTATATGTGAAATAAGAAAAACTCCTCAAACTCATAGAAACTGAGTAGAGCCCTGGCCAGTTTGGCTCAGCGGTTAGAGCATCAGTCCGAGGACCAAAGAGTTACAGGTTCGATTTCCAGTTAAGGGTATGTGCCTTGGTTGCGGGTTCAATCCCCGGGCCTGGTCGCGGTCATGCGGAAGGCAACCAATCCATGTGTCTCTCTCACATTGATGTTTCTCTCTCTCTCTCTTTCCCACCCTCCTTCCTACTCTATCTAGAAATCAATGGAAAAATATCCTTGGATGAGGATTAAAAAAAAAGAAGAAGAAAGAAACGGAAGAAAAGTGGTTGTCAGGGACTGATAGGTGGAAGAAATAGGCAAAGGTTGGTAAAGGGTACAAACATTCAGCTGTCAGATGAATAAGGGAGAAGGAGAGAATGTAAAACATGGTGATGTAGTTGATAACACATACATAACTGAAGTTTTCTAAATTTAAATATAATACTTCAGTCCGGCCAGTGTGGCTCACTGGTTGAGTGTCGACCCACGCACCAAGAGGTTGCCAGATCGATTCCCGGTCAGGGCACATGCCCAGGTTATGGGCCCAATCCCCAGTGGGGGGCATGCAGGTGGCGGCCAGTCAGTGTTCTCTCTCATCAATGTTTCTGTCTCTCTCTCCCTTTCCCTTCCTCTCTGTCTAAAATCAATAAAGAAAAAAAAAAATGGAAAGGGAACCCACTGTATGGGAGAGCATAATTGCCAACGATACATCAGATAAAGGGTTAATTTCCAAAATATATAGAGTACTCGTACAACTCAACAAAAGGAAGACAAAGAACCCAATTTAAAAAATGGGCAGAGGACCTAAATAGACACCTCTCCAAAGAGGACATACAAATGGCCAAGAGACATATGAAAAAATGCTCAACGTCACTAGTCATCAGAGAGATGCAAATTAAAACGACTCTGAGGTATCACCTCACACCTGCCAGAATGGCTGCCATCAACAAATCATCAAGCAACAAGTGCTGGTGAGGGTGTGCAGAAAAGCGGACTCTAGTACACTGCTGGTGGGAATGCAAACTGGTGCAACCACTATGGAAAACAATATTGTGTTTCCTCAAAAAATTAACAATTAAACTTCCATTTGATTCAGTGATCCCACTTCTAGGAATATATCCTAAGGAGAATGAAACACCAATCAGAAAGAATATATGTACCCCTATGTTCATAGCAGCACTATTTACAATTGCTAAGATCTGGAAACAGCCCCAGTGTCCATCAGTAGATGAGTGGATAAAAAAGCTGTGGTACATACACACTATGGAACACTACGCAGCTGTAAGAAAGAAAGATCTCTTATCCTTTGAGACGACATGGAGGGACCTGAAGAGTATCATGCTAAGTGAAATAAGCCAATCAGAGAAAGACAAATATTACATGATCTCACTTATTTGTGGAATATAATGAACAAAATAAGCTGATGAACAAAATAGACCCAGAGACATAGAAAGGAGTACGGTTCAGATTGACAAACCTCAGAGGAAGGGGGTGAGGGGGAGGGAAGAGATAAACCAAAGAACTTATATGAACGTGTGAGTAACCAATGGACATAGACAACAATGCTGGGGGTGGGGGCGGGATCGGGAGGAGGGTGTCTAGGGGGGAAAAAGGAGAAACATCTGTAACATGAAAAAAAAATGGCCTATGTTATGGACTAAATTATGTTCCCTCCAAATTCATGTGTTGAAGTCTAAAACCCCAGTACAGCTTAGAATGTATTTGGTGATTTGAGTGACATGAGGCCATATGGGTGGGCCCTAATCCAATGTGATCAGTGTCCTTATAAGAAGAGGGAGAGAAACCAGGTATACACGTGTACATAGAAAAGCCATGTGAGGACACAGCAAGAAGGTAGCCAACTTGAAAGCCAAGGAGAGAAGCCTCAGGAGAAACCACACCTGTCCACACCTTATCTTGGACATCCAGTCTCCAGAGCTGTGAGAAAGTACATTCTTGTTGTTTAAGCCACCCAGCTGTGGCATTTTGTCGTGGCAGTCTGAGCAGACTAATGACACAGTCTGTAAGTATTCCTGGTTACTCTCACTTCATCTATGTTCCCTCTTACTCATGCTGTTGTAGTAACTGGCCTTCTTGCTGTTTCCCAAGTATGCCAAACTGGCTTTCACCTCAGAGCTGTTTTTCCCCTCAAGGCTGTATGTGCCATGAGGGCAGGAGTTAGTGTTGTCATCCGGTTTGCCACTGATTTTTTTGGTGCCCGGAAGAGTTCCTGGAACAGACGAGGCCCCGAAGTAATATTTATTGGATCAGTTAATGCATAAACAAATGGAAGTGACCCATGGGTAGAGAAATAGATAAGCAACACAGACTAGAAGGTCCATAAATTCATTTCCTATATAGGATGTAATAATTTGTTATTGTTGTTTGGTTTTTTTTAAAGGGAAGAGGCATTTCAATGAAGGTGGAGGGAAGAGTTGTTTACCTAGTATCTGGAAACTTCCCGATTAATTAAATACATTTGGAAGACACCAAAGTTAGATCCCTACTTCATATCACAAAAATGATGCGTTATATTAATCAAACATTTAACTATAAAAAGAAAATTGTGAAGTTGCAGACAAAAATTTTAAAAGCTTAGGAGAAATTTTGTGTAATTTCTAGGTGTGTATGCTTCTGGGGGTGGGGTAAGGCTTCTTCATCAAAAAGAACACTCAGGAGTCCTAAAGAAAAGGAGTGACTACATTTAAATTTTATAATAACAGAAGACACTCAGAGACAAAATATTAATGGGGAGAAACCAGTTGCAACATATTTGACAAAAGGTTAATATTCCTGTATACTAAGAACTATCTCCAGATTAAAAAAAAAAGAAAAAAAAGACAACCAGTTCCTTAGAAATATGAACAACGAATATTACAAGGTTGCTTTTTTTTTTTGAGGAAATGCATAGGGCTAGGAGATCTGCAAGGATGCTCAACAGTTTTATTCACACACACACGCACACAGTCCTTTTTACTCATCACAGTCATTCATTCATTCATCAAATACACACTGAGTGTTTAGTGTGTGCCAAGTATCATTCTAGGTATTGGAGATAAAGCAGTGAAGAAAACAGAGAAATCCCCTGACATCATGGAGCTCATGTACTAGTGGCGAGAGATAGATAAGAAACAATAAGAAATAAATTATATGACATGTTAGAAGGTGATAAGTGCCATAGAAATAAACAAAGCCTTGTTAGGGGGCAAAATAAAGGAAATGAAAGGAATTTACAAAGATTATTTTGCCCAACTCAAGGGAAATGAGTGTGAAAACCTAGATGACATGGATGCTTTTTAAGGAGAATATAAATTACAAAAATGATTGTGGAGAAGACATTGTAATCAAATTACATATCATAAAATATCTAGAGAAAGATGTTCAAGAGCAGCCCCTATAAAAAGCACCAGATGAAATATTTCAGAGGTGAATTCTACCAAACCTTTAAAGAACCGGCAAGTCCAATGATATTTAAGTTATTTCAGAGTTCAGAGAAAGAAATGAGGTTGTGGAGAAATGGTCATTCTCCTGTGTATTTAGTGAATGTGGGAATTTGTGCAGTATAAACTTTGGAAAATATTCCAACAATATCTATTAAAATTATATACATATATGTCATTTATTTATTTATTTATTTATTTATTTATTTTTGTTGATCCTTACCCGAGGATATTTTCCCATTGATTTTTAGATATAGCAGAAGGGAGGGAGGAGGAAAGAGAAAGAGAGAGAAACATGGTTGTGAGAGAGATTCATTGATTGGTTGCCTTCTGCACAGCCGTGACCAGGGAGGGGCCAGGGATAGAACCTGCAACCCAGGTATGTGCCCTTGACCAGGAATCAAACCAGAGAACCTTCTGTCAGTGGGTCGAGGCTCTAACCACTGAGCAAAACCAGCCAGGGCTATGTATATGTCTTCTTTTTTTTTTTTATCCTCACCCGAGTACATTTTTGCATTTATCTTCAGATAGAGTGGGAGGGAGAAGGGGGGAAGAGAGAGAGAGAAACATCTATGTGAGAGAGACATATCAAGTGGTCGTCACCCACACGACCCCAACTGGGGCGTGGACAAAGGGCAACCAAGGTACGTGCTCTTAGCGGGAACCAAACCATGGACTCTCAGGTCCGTGGGCCCACGCTCTAACTGCTGAGCCAAACCGGCCAGGGCGAGGGCTATGTATATGTCTTTTAATCAAGCATTCTCACTATTGGGATTCTAGGCTTTAGAAATAAAAACATCAGTTCATAATGCTGATTGTATATAGCAATGTTTGTAGTATAAAAAAGACTCAACACAACTTCAGTGTTCAAAACAGGTTGAGCCCTGGCCGGTTTGGCTCAGCGGTTGGAGCGTCCACCTGCGGTCCAGAGAGACCCTGGTTTGGTTCCCGCTAAGGGCACGTACCTCGGTTGCAGTTTGTCCCCGGCCCTGGTTGGGTTGTGCGGGAGGCAGCCACTCGATGTGTCCCTTCCACGTCGATGTTTCTCTCTCTCTCTCTCTCTCCCTCCCACTCTGTCTGAACGGAAATGGAAAAATGTCCTCGGGTGAGGATTAAAAAAAAAACAGGTTGAATAATTGATGATAGAGCTGTGCTATGCATATTGTACCACAGTTTAAAAAAGAGAGGATATATATATATATATATATATATATATATAGAGAGAGAGAGAGAGAGAGAGAGAGAGAGAGAGAGTTGATGTGGGGAAATGCCAGTGATCAGAAAAGCAAATACCAGGGTAACATGTAAATTTTTGAAAATGGAATAAGGAGTATTTCCCAATACATACTGATAATATGTTTGTGTATATTTGTATGAATAGAAAGAAATGTATGGATGGAAACAAATCAAACTTTAACATTGGTTATTTGGAGTTGGGGAGAGCTTATTGGTCTTTGTTGTTTTTGGCTTATTGCCTTTGGCAGGATTTTTAGTTTGAAAGGAAAATCCAATAAGATATATTTTGTAAAAGAGGTTTCCTTCAGCCTTCTCTAATGTGGATAAAAGAAAGACATCAACTTGGGTGCTAGGTAAAATTGATTCATGAGACTCAGGGAAAGTGGTATGATTTGTTTGCTATCCATAAGGCAGGACTTGAGACTTTTCCCAGATTTTTCCCAATGATTGAGTTTTTATGTTGAAGGTTTTAATTGAATTCTAATCTACTGATATTTTGAGTGGCTATGATATGTGAAATAGGGATGCAAAAAAAAAAAAAGTGCAAGGCGAGAGAATAAAGGCAGGTAAGATTTTTTTTTTCTTAAAGAGATGTCAGAGAGACACATCGACTGGTTGCTTCCCACATGACCACGACCAGGGCTTGGGACCAAACCCCAACCGAGGTGGTGCCCTTGACTGGAATCAAACCCGCGACTCTTTGGTCCGCGGGCCAACGCTCCAATCACTGAGCCAAACCGGACAGGGCCAGGCAAGTAAAATCTTAACCTTGCAAAGCATGATATCAAGTGCCAGATGAATATTACATAATTTAATGTATGATTGAAGGCAAAAATGATCAGGGAAGACCATGGAAGGAAGACGTGAGACAATACAGGTTAGCGATGCGCGTGATTTGGATGGGACTGGCACAGAACATGCACAGGTATTGATACAGACTGGTGCTTGACTTTTACAAGGTGCCTGAGTGGATGCGAGAGCGACCCCTTCCGGAACCAAGCTCGCCCGGCCCCTTTTCGTGCCTGCGGGCGAGCGCGGTGCCGGCGGTACGCAGGCGCCGGGAGCCGAGGAGGGCTCGCAGAAGCCCGATAGGCGCGCATGCGTGCAGTTCTGTGGAAGCGGTAGCTTCTTCGGCGTCGGGTCTGGAGGCTGGGCGCTAAACTGTGTGGGGCGCAAATGGGATCCGGCTGTTAGTCGGGTAGGCATAGGTAGGACTGCTGGCTTGTGGGGACTAGGGGGTTGGAAGGCGGGAGCCTATAGCGTGGGGGTCCTGAACCTTTCCTATGAGATCCGGGCCGACTATTGTATCTGTGTCGCAGAGGCTGCGCACAAAATGGCGGCGGGCAGGCGGCGGGGGCGGGAGGAGGCTGGGGGACCCCCGGGACGGGAAGGGAAGCTTGGCTGCCCTGCTACCGCGTCGGCTCACCTCACTGCCCGGAGGGCCGGGTCGGGCACCCGTGCTAGGACCGTGCTTCAGGAAGAGCCGCCTGCCGCCGTTGCACCGGGCCAGGAACGAGCAACAACCCTTTGGCGAGGCCGTGGCGGCCCCTTCCCCATCGGCCCGGGCCTGCCGAGACCGCGCCAGGCCTGACAGCCAGAGCAGGCGGTGGTGAGGGAGCACCCAGGAGGGAGGAAGCGTTCCCGCTGGGCCTGGAAGAGAGGCGGTGGAGCTGGAGCTGAGCCTTTTGGCTAGCGACGTTGCAAAGAAACGTGGAGAGAGAAGAGCATGTTTGGTCCCGGGGATGGGAGTCGGGATGAAAGGGGAATGTTACGACCCAGCGGCTCTTGCTGGTCGGTGCTTCGTACGCCTACCTTACGCGGGTCTGAAAGCGAAGAAATTGTCACCTCGGTGCGGGACACGGAGGGCTCGTAAATGTTTGTTTCCAGATCTCTCAAAGGAATCCTGATCGTTAGTGGTGTATTTTTGTGTGATTCCTGACTTGGGCCGCGCTTGTTAAAGGTGGTGGGAGAATGTATATTCCACATACATGCATCCTCGAGGACGTTTGAAACCCTCTCTTGTTGTTTGAGGTAAATGCGAATGAAGAAGTCGTATTCCTACAAAAATCTTTAGTTGAACTAGGCAATGAAGACTGCATCAAGCTAATTTTTGTTCATCTTAAATTTTACGGTTAGGCAGAATTTGGGGGGAAAGACTATTTTAAACTGTTCTGCGGGGAAACTTGTTACCGGCATCAAGCGACTTGGGTTGATTCAAATTATTTTGCTAACGATCTTTGGAATTGTGCACAAAAAAATTTTTTTTCCTTTATTTGATGTAAAGTGTTCGTCTATTTTTGAGGCATGTTTACTAGTTCAGATTTGTAGTTAAAATGGATAAACTGGAAAAAGATTTACAAAGATGATTAATGAAGTTTATACAGAAAAAGAAACGCATAATTTACATTATTTCAACATAGCTTTAAATTCTGTTGAAGTTAAGGTATTCTAGACTTAGTGGGCTTATGTTGCCCTTTAGACATATTGCACAGCATTTCATTACACCTTATTTTGTATTTTCATACACTGTAATACACACTTTTAAATTCTTATGTTTACTCAACATGTTAATACACTACTCTATGCTGGGCCATTCCCTTCTTGGTTGTTCATGTTCAAGCAAGTAAGAAATCAAAATCTCATTCATTTTTATTAACTAGTTATTCATGTCACACATGTCAATTATCTTGAATATTGGTTGTATTTTAGTTTTGCAGTCTCTTGCCATGTAATCTTTCACTGTGGAGGGTGTATATAGCGGATACTTTGGTTTAAAAAATGCTTCTTAGGATCAGTGGTTACTTTGTACTTCATGGCTGTCTTAAAGATCTTTCTCTTGGGTGCTCTCTTAAGGTGATCCCTGGAAATTTTGTTTTGATGTAGTGAAAGAAAATGAGAGAAATAGTTTAGTGGAAAGAGAATAGGCTTTGGAATCAGAGAAGATCTGGATTCAAATCGCTGTTTTTCCTCTTACTATATGTGGGGTTATTGGGTAAGTTATTTTAGTCTTTCTGAATTTGTTTCCTTATCTGTAGAATGGTGATAGTACTACCTGCTTGGGATTGTGAGGATTAAGCGAGACAATGTATGGAAAGCTCCTATCCCTTGGCACATCGTAGGTGTTTAATAAATGCCAGTTGTTGCTTTCATTACAGATTTTTAAGTGCTTAGACAGCATCTTTTGATAGAAAATTGTGACCTGTGCATACTCCCTTTTAATTAAAAAGAAGGGGCTTAAAGGAATTTAGATTAAATTGGTAAAATTTTGGAGCTGAAAAAATCACCTCATCTTTCATTAAACTCTTTTGTGCATCTATAAACTTTATATATGCCTCTCTTGTAGCACTTATCAAAACAATGTAACCATATTTTTGTATGATTGTTATGTTCACCTTTGTGTCTGTCCCAGTACCTGGAAGGTATTAGATGCTTACAGTTAGAGTAAATGAAGTCAGCTGGTAGTTATCAGAGCCAGGATAAGAACACCGGACAGAACTTTGGAGTCCAAATTCTGCTCTTTCTACTATACTATATATTTTGTATATTGGTCAAGGTTTGGATAAATCTTTCCAAATTCTTAATAAAATGCTGTACATACTAGGAAACAGTGCTTCAGTTATGGGTATCTGGTAACATAATTTGGGCTGGTTTGTGTAGAAATGAGCTATTGAGTGTTGAAATGTAGTTTAGAGATCCTCCCAAACTGAAAGTAATTATATTTGTGGCATGCTAGTAAGCCCCTCTTTGTGTCCAACTTTACTGACTCATTGCTTCAGCTTTATTTACTGGGGTCTGAATTTGTGATTGAAAATTAAAATAGAAGGTAAATAGATATATGGAAGATAAAAAGAGAATCATGAAAAGGAAGAGGTTAAGGAAAAAGTAAGGTGTTGAATTAAAACACAGCTATAAAGATCAGTGAGGGTTAAGAATAACAAATGTTTTGCTTTGAAAAAAAGTTCAGGGAGCATAGGAGAAAGTTTTAAGGTGCACATATTTTCATATTTTCTTAGTGGTTACCTTGGGGTACCTATATTTTGGGTTATCTTTCAACTCTTGAACCCCTGGAATACCAAAATGTATTTATTGTCCCAGTCTTTTTCAAGCTTTTATACTTGTTTTTGCTTCGTTTCTGCAGTTTTCAATTTATTAAACTTTAATTCCCCTATTGTCCCTGCTAATGACCAAATATTGCCAACTTTCTTTAGTTTTGAATTTCCTTACTTTAAAAATTTTATGGAAAAAATTTTAAACGTACACAAAAGCAGAGAGTATAATACATTGATTCACCACCCATGTACCTATCACCCAGCTTTAAAAATTACAAGCTAAACAGTCAGTCTTGTCTCAACCCTTCACCCTATTTTTTTAAGCAGATCCTCTGTCATTCATCAATTAATAGTTCAAAAGTTTTCTCCTAAATATTTAGAGAAGAACATGCTTTACACACCTAAAATAATAATTCCTTAATGTTAGATAATCAGTCAGTAGTCAGATTTCCCCAGTGTGTCTCATATACCACACATGTGTATATACATGTATTTATGTTTCTACTACCATATTGAAAATTTCAGAAATTATGCAAGTCTTAATAAAAGGAACAAATACCTACGTGCTTCTTAAGTAAAACATTTTGTTTACTGTCTAACATTTTTTGAGCACCTGTGGAGGTATACTTTTAATTATTCTTCACATCAACATTCTTAAGTGGGTATTGTTTTTATTCCCATTTTTCACGTGATCAAACTGAGGCTTGCTTGCTTGGGGTGACATTTTTAGCAAGCAGCAGGACCAGAATTAAAACACTGAATCTGGGATCTATGTTCTTATAAAACACTATGCTACATTAGTGTTAAATTTTACTTATGGGAGTTAACCACTTTTGCATGAAGTCATTAGTGGCACCCCTCCTACAGGGCGGGTGTCTTCAGATCAGTGGAAATTTCCCCAAATATCAAATTATTATGCATTGTATAATGGGCTGACTAACAGTCAGTACTTAGGAAATGAGCATGATGTAGAAAAAGAAGGGGCAATCCAGACATTTGCTTAGGGCTGATGTTCTTTACCATATTGCAGGTTTTCTTCCTGTTGCCATATTTGCTTACAATCCAGTTCTTTTTTTGATTTAGTATATAAGATATAATTAAGAAGTTAGATAGATAGTACAGTGTTGGATTTAAAACTTTGGATCATTAACTGTTTTTGAATGAAGTAAAGCCCTGCCTGAGGGGAATTCCCTGTCTCTCCCTCTTTTTCTTCCCTCTATCCTCCTACACACACCTCCTCACACAACTATTCCCCCTGCCCCGGAACTATTTGAGAGTAATTTGCCTACATGGTGCTCCTTTACCCTGGTTTATTTTCTAAGCATAGAATATTTTCTTTCATAGTCAGTACAGTCACCATCTCAGTAAATTTAACATTAATAAGACTCTTTCATTTACCATATTACGATTTTGTCATTTGACCCAATAATGTTCTTTATAGCAGTATCCGTTTTTGTGTCATGTCCCCCCAAGCCCCCAAGTACAGGCTCAGTCTAGGATTATATAATTGCCTTTAGTTGTCATGTCTCTTTATTTAAAAATAAATTTTTTTTTCTTTATTGATATTAGAGAGAGAGGAAGGAAGAGGGAGAGAGAGATAGAAGCATCGATGACAGAGAACATCAATTGGCTGCCTCCTGCATACCCTTCACTGGGGATTGGGCCCACAGCTTGGGCATGTGCCCTGACCAGGAATCGAACCAGCAACTTCTTGGTGCATGGGTTGACACTCAGCCAACTGAGTCACACCGGCTGGATGCTTTAGTTTTCTTTTTCCCCTTCAGTGGGTTATAGTGTTCATTTGAAAAATGATTGAATTAGTTGGCTTTTAAATTTAGATTTTTTTCCCTCTTTCTCATTCTTGTTTTAATTTTTTTTTTTTAATTCTCACCCGAGGACATTTTTTCAGTTTTTTGTTCAGATAGAGTGGGAGGGAGAGAGAGGAAGAGAGAGAGAGAGAGAAACATTGACGTGAAAGGGACACATCGAGTGGGTGCCTCCTGCACGACCCAACCAGTGCTGGGAACAAACTGCAACTGAGGTACTTGCCCTTAGCGGGAACCGAACGCGGGTCTCTCTGGGCCGCAGGAGATAGCAAATATATTGATTTAGCTGTAGCAGAAGGTCTTAAGTATTATTAGCTGGTCTGGTGTGAAAGGTAGATTGGGATCAGGTTATGTATTAAATGCCAGGTGGATGAGTTTGGTTAATATCTTATAGGCAGCAATAAAATGGTGAAGATTTTCATGTAGAGGACTGGTACTAAAAGTGTTTTAAGGATATTAATCAGTTAGTGACTGAATTAGGATGGAGGCCAGTTGTAGTGTAGAGTGATGAGGCTTGTAATAGGGAGGTCATGGTGGTGAAAGGAAAAAGAAAAATACATATTAGAGATGTTGACAGGAATACATAGAATTTGATGATTAGTTAGAAATTGAGAATAAAATAATTGGAACCTTGTTGACTGAGGGAATTGGTGTAGAGAACTGAGATTTGAAATTTGATAGTTTTTGGAGAAATTTGAAAAGTCAGTGTAAACTGGCTAATAAGGGAGATAGGTTGCTATAAAATATTTTTTTCTGTGTTCATGGATGATTTTTATCAGATAGTCCCTGAAGTTACCAAAGACTTGAATGTTTTAACTGAAGCTACATTTTTGTCTTGTACTAGAATTTTGTAGCTTTGTCAGAAATACTTCATTAATAGGTTTACTTATTTATTTATAATTTTAAAAAACATTCCAGCAGAGCTGTCTCATTACAGTATTTGATTCAGAAATTTTAACCCAGGCTATTCTAATTTTTTTAAAAGTTGATAAATACGTGTTTAGTTAGACCTTATTACCTGAAATCTCACTTCTCTCAGTTCCCTGAAAACTATGTTGCTAATCCTATAAAACTCAATTCAAGCATTCATTACCTCTTCCAGAAATAAAATCTTTTTCTGATACCTGAGCATTGTAATAGTACTGGCATATTGTACTGCAGTTGGTTTACTTTGTTTTTCTTGTTAGATTGCTTGCACTTTTGCTATAGGAATCATGTTTTATTTGGCTTTAAAATTCCAGGGACTAGCATCACTGTCATTATTATGAAACTCTCAAAAAATGTTTAAGAAATTGAATAAATGAGTCTGTATTTATCCCTTTCTACTAAAATCAAAAAGAAGGGGGAAAGAGATCTGTGGTAAAGAAACAGCCTCTGAGAATTTATTTTATTTATTTATTTATTTATTTTTTTATTTTTTTTTATCCTCACCCAAGGACATTTTTCCATTTTTTGTTCAGATAGAGTGGGAGGGAGAGAGAGGTAGAGAGAGGGGGAGAGAGAGAGAGAGAAACATCAACGTGTAAGGGAACATCGAGTGGCTGCCTCCCTCATGACCCAACCAGGGCCGGGGACAAACTGCAACCTAGGTACATGCCCTTAGCGGGAACCGAACCCGGGTCTTTCTGGACCGCAGGCCGACGCGCTAACCGCTGAGCCTAACAGGCTAGGGCGCCTCTGAGAATTTATTGACCACAGCAAGTGGATATATCCTCCTCACTCCATCCCCAGTGTCATGCAGTATTTGGACACTTCTAAGGAAATTAACAGTGTTTTCTAAACTACTGACGCTGCCTATTAAATGCTTCTCTTTGCCAAAATATCAAAACAACAAAAAACATAGATGAGATGTGCAGAAGTGGTGATAGCAGCAAAAAGCATGAGGTATGTGGCAGTGTAGGAGAGCCAGTACCTAAAAATTGGATATGGGAGAGAAGTAGTGCATAGGGAGTTGTCACAGCCACCTAAGTTTAGGCCTTGAAGTGCTAGATTTTGAAACCCCTAAATAGGACTTGTTAACTTTTTTGGGTTATAAGCCTTTAAAAAATTGGATGATGGATTCTCTCAGTTTGAATTTACACTCCCACCCCCTAACCCCCACTCCCCAAACAAAACAAAAACACTTTTCTGGAGTATTGTTTCACATGCTGGTTTCAACATTGACAACTTGTCTTCTGTCTCCAAATTCTGAAGCTCCTTTTCAACCCAGAAAGGGTTTTCCGTGTGGTTCCCAACCCTAGTCATTAAAAGCCTTCAATACTGTGGCCTGTGCTGTGCGCCGTTTCTGAAAAACTTTTTTTAAATTTAGAACCTCAGTTGATTTTTTTTTTTTTTTTTTAATTTAAGCTGTGTTTCTTCCTAAGCGGTGAATGCTGTATGTTGCATGGCTGGAAGAATAAGAAAAATGAAAAATTTGAAATTCCTTGTTGAAGCACATTATTAGGAAGTATTTGTTTTAAAACATTTACATTTGAAATGTAAAGGACTAATTTTTTAGCTATTAAGATACTCAGTTATCCAGAGAATGGCATATTCTTTAATGGTTCTGGATAATAAAGATTCTCTTTACTGTATCAAGCATTTGTTCTGAATATATGGCTATCACTTGTTACCTTGATTGTATAAATTCTGTCATAGTAACAGTATTTAAGATTATTATCAAATTAGTAAATGCCACTGTTGGTTAAAAAACAAAACAAAACAAAAAACCCTTGGGTTTCTTCTAACAGCAGATTTGGAATACCTAGGACTCGATTACATTTCCCATTTTGGGGTTAGAAACCAATTTGACTTTGGATGTAGGTGAAGTGAAGTAATACTATTTACATATTTACATATGTAATACTATTGTGTGGGCATTTCATCTTTAAACAGCATTTTATTTTATTTCTTGTCCATAGGCTAAATATAAGAAAGGAAAATAACTTGAAGTTTTTTTTCATCCATTAGTTCTTATCCTTAGGATCTATCCTAACAGGGATGTATAGTAACATTCCTTGTTTTCCATCTGCAAAATATGGATATACCATAGTTTATTCAACCAGTTTTCAGTTTCTGCAAACCCTCTTAATTGTAGAGGTGTTAAAAAGGAAACTTCCAGGAGATTTCTAACTATATTTTATCATTTTGGTTTCCAATTCTTATGACATATTAACTCCATCTTAAAAACTACAGTTAGTCCTGGCCGGTTGGTTCAGTGGTTAGAGCATCGGCCTGCGGTCCAGAGAGGCCTGGGTTCGGTTCCCACTAGGGGCATGTACCTCGGTTGCAGATTGTCCCAGCACCTGGTTGGGTTGTGCGGGAGGCAGCCACTCGATGTGTCCCTTTCACGTCGATGTTTCTCTCTCTCTTCCTCTCTCTCCTTCCCATTCTACCTGAACAAAAAATGGAGGAATGTCCTTGGGTGAGGATTTAAAAAACAACAAAAAAACTACAGTGTTAGCTCTATGAAAGAAGGGATCTGTTCTGACTTAATAACCTTCTACTTCTTCACCTAGAACAACAATGTCAGTTATTTTTTAATGTATGGATAACATCTGGATTTGCAATTACTCTGATATACTTATTGTTATAAAGATAGTTTCTCTAAGTTTTTAGCATTTTTAAAAAATATCCTGAATGACCTGATACTTGATTTTGGAATTTTATTCACATGGATCTATTGAGAACACCATAAATTTCTGTGTTTCTATTAGGTGTTTGTATTTGCATTAAGTAGTTTTATCCTGGGGCATCATTGACAGCATTAAAAAGGGGAAAAAAGATAGGCGACAAAGAAAAGGATGCTGATGGTGTGGTGCTTGCTTTGAAGAAATAGGCTACAGAATTATATAATTGCAAAGTGAAGTTTATATTGCCTTATAAATAGAAACCTTGAAAATAAATACAAGCATGTTTTTAATTAAAACATTTTATTTGTAGTGAATGTAAATGATAGCTCTAAGAGAGAAGATTAAACAGTAACAGCTAAATAATTAAAAATGTGCTTACACTTTTTAATTTATTTTAAATAAAAATTATGCAAATGAAATATGAATGTACTTAAATTTCATTCATAAAGAAAATACAAGATTACTTAAATTTTTTTAACCATTGAAGATAATGTTATTTGGAATGTAGATAGTAAACAGACTTTTTATTATAGTTTCAAAATGATATTTGTCAGTTCTTGCCTATGCCCAGCATTGTGGTTCATGCTTCTGATTTAAAATTCACATTATTATAGTGAGAATAGATATGTAGACAGCTGAACACATATATAGTAAAGTAATTCTAATTTCTCTTTTAATGATGTTTTGATGAACTATATTGTTGGAAACTTCTACCAGGATTAGAAATTCTACCAGGATTAGAAATGATACGGTGTAGTATAAGAAGGTGTTTGATGATTCTGTATTAGTAGATTATTGTCTGAAAATGTTACTAAATACAAACTAAAAGGAAATAAAGCACACCAGACTTAAAAGTCTGAACTTTGGGATGAAGGTTAGGAGAAGTGTTGGCTTAAATTAAATACAGGAAAATTAAATTTGTTCTCAGAAAGGAGGTTGGTGGAGGAGACTTATTGAAAGTGACATTTGCATGTAGTAATGGATTTTCCAGGATATGCATGCCAAGAGACAAACTTTATCTTTAGCTAGAGGGTCCTGGAATCAGAATACTTAATAAATAACTGTGGCTGAACAGACCTATAACTTGTCTTACCATTGTGGCTGAACAGGCCTATAACTTGTCTTACCGAGAGAGGGGAGAGATCTGTTTGTGAGAGCTAGGACTGTTAATTTTGTCCTTATTGTATTAGATATCACAGTGGACTAACTATATGGGAAGTCCAGTGTGAGTTTTTTAAGGCTGCTAAAAAATGCAAACCAGCCAAAACTCTGCTTACTGATAGTTGAAATTCTTTAGTTAGGAAAAGGCCTTTTAATTCTTCTCTTCATGTATATTTTTGACTATTGTGTGAAAGACTGGTGTCTTTTCAGGACTGATATTCAGTGACTGCACACTGGTACAGATATGCTGGTTGTTAAAATACTGAAATGATTTTTCCCTGATTAGTAAGTAGCTGTTGCCCCAAAGGTGGACTTCTATTTTCCCACTCTTATACTTCCTTCCTGAGGACCACCCTGCCATCACCTTGTGCACAGCAGCTGAAAACTTAATGAGAGTGGAGGAAGAAGGGGCTTAGGGCCCTGCTTACAATAAGGCACAAATTGTTGATTGTTCATTGCTTGTGCTTTACCAATTACTAAATATTCCAAATACCACTCCTGGGTATATACATGAAGGAAAATTCAAGGTTGGGAAGTGCAAAGTGAAAAAAGGTTTTTTAATAAACAACAGGGTACCTCAGAGCCTTTAATATGCAGTAGTTACTGTGCCCTCTAAGAAGGGTAGCATGTGAATACATTTCACTTTCTTGACAAGGGAATTCCTTTGTAGAAGACCTACAATCTTACAGGACACAAGTTTCTAAATACAGTATGTGAAGGGCTGCTCTCTTGCAGTTTATAAATGTATACTTACATCATTGTTAAGAGCACTGGGCACATTAGGAAATGCGTACAAACATAGTTTTTTCACTTTTAAAGAACTTAAAATGTAGGTACTTCTAATGATACATGTTCACAATTCCATGTGGTAATTAAGTAACTGATTGAAATCTGTTCCTTTTAGTTTATTATGGGGGAGAAACAATATTTGGAAGAGTTGTGCTTCTGAAGTTGTGGAAGGAATTTTCACCGATTCAGGAAAATTGTACAAAGAGTGTAACTAGATGACAAACTGCTTGCTTGCATAAGCAATGATTGTTTTTAAGGACTGGGTCAAGACAGAGTTGTTCTTGGAAGTGCCTTTATTTTGTAGAAGGTAGGTACAGTTTCATAGGATTTATGATTGTTGAAAAAGACCTGGAATTTGTGATAAATGAGCATTATTTACAGAGAATTTGAATATCATTGTTCAGTAAGCTTATGCCTGCTGCTTGCATCTGGTGAATCAGAAGCCTGTGTAATATTGTATTTTTGTGTTGTTTCATTCTAATTTGAAAATTAATAATCTATGCCAATTATGAGTACTTTGGATGTGATCATTCAAATAGCTTAACAAATATTTGAGGGTATTTTGCGTAAGAGTAGAGTTATATCCTTGGGCGATAAGACAACAATGAACATGCCTTCAGTTGAGACTAGATTGTTCAAAAAGACTGCACCTATGAACACAAAAAGAAGATAATAAAAGGTACGAGTCCCAAAATGGTATAAGCAGTAAATAAGAAAGTTTGTTGAAAGACTCACTCTGGGCCTTGGTGTCCAAGGAAGGTTTAATGGAGACTGACTTTGAAGGAATGAGTAAAATAAAATAAATCAGGGTTAGGGCAAAGTTGTTCATGTGTTTTTGATTGGAAGAGAAGAAGGGAGGTAGAAAGAGAGGAATAGGAGCAAAGGCCTAGTGGAATAAGTGTTTAGTAAAATTAGAAGTGTAGAGATTGCCTAGATTGATTTATACCTTTCACATAAAACTAAAAAGTAAAGGGGATGAGATTCTGTTGGATTTTTGAGTAGAGAGATGTGGTAAAAATGTCTTTTTATAAAGATTAAATGTGGTGGCAGCCTGCAAGATGGTTGAAAGAGAGAGTGTTATCAGATAAAGCCCATTTCTCAGCCAAATCACCATTTCACTAACATTATATATAAAGAAGATAGTGTATAGTCGAGTTGTAGATGAAGTAATTTGAATCAAAAAGTGATGAATATAAAATAGGATTCATAGTCTTGGTTTCCATAGTAGGCATAAGTGCCTGAATATCTCAAGTTTCCCACCGTGCATTTCTATTAGGTATAAAAGTAGGGACTTAATGGAAAGAATTAGGAATAGTCTGTGGTGCTTTTTTTTTTTTTAAACTAAGAGAAGGCAAGTTCTGTGACTGCTGACCATGGTCCTGAATGATAGCTAACGTACTATTTCTCTGAGAAGTGGGTTGGAATGAGTTGTGCTGCAATCGGAATGGCTGGACAGCAACCATTTTTAACTAAAACGGTGCCTGGGAACTGCAAAGGTATTCTTGCTCCCACCTATAGGTAGTTAAAAGCATGGATTATGCGGCCAAAATACTTTGAGTGCAAATCTTGGCCTGGCCGCTTATCTGTGTTAAGTTACTTAACTTTTCTCTGTGCCTTAGTATCCTCCTCATAAAACTGTGCGTATCTCGGGGTTTTTGTGAGAAATGAATCAGTCCATGTAAAAAGTAACTATAAAGTTAATCATTGTTATTGTCCATATATACATGGGTGGACAAAAGTAGGTTTACAGGTGTAATACAAATAATGCAATAATAAATAATAATAATACAAGAATAAACTATTTCGCAGACTCACAACTATAAACCTACTTTTGCCCACCCCTATATTTGTCTATAGTTTCACTCTGGAGAGGATCTAAAAGAAAAGTGACTGGTTTTGTTACATATTTTTTTGTATGTTATAATCAGTTCCCGGCTACTATATACTCTTCTGTCAGACTCCGTAGTCAAGTTATTGGTGATACGTTTTCATCTTAAAAGAAACAATTGTTTAACAGCAGAACCTTAAGCATAATCTAATTACTATATGGAATTTAGGAGGTGTGATTCCAAGGAAGCTGTGTTTTGGAGAAATGGGTCTGTAAAATTTTAAGCTACCAGTTCCTTCTTTCATTGTTTGTACATTTGATAAATAAATATCAACTGTGTGTTCATTTTTAAGTATTTTTAATGCCTTCATCTTTTTTTTTTCAGTATTAAAGCATGAAATAATCCCCAGTATTTCTATTATTTAGGAGTTGTAATTATCGCTCAGCATCTAGGACAGCACCCAATGCAACACTGTATACTGAACCTCTGGCTTGAGGTTTGGGGTGTGTGTTCTGGATTCGGGAAAGAAGAGAAGAGAAAGCTTTTGGAAAAGTTTAAAATCCTCATAAGCACTTGATTTAAGAGTGTATGAAATGCAGAATCCTTTCATGGCTTTATTTCCAAATGTTTTATACCGGAGAAATGGACGCATGACCGTACTCAAAATTTTCCTTAAAGAAGCAGGAGCCCTTGATCCAGAAAAAAAGTATTATCAGATTTCCCAACAAACCTTTTGCTACTATGAAAAAGTGTTGTAGGTCAACCCTTTGCAAAAACAAACAAACCTCAAGACTTTAAAATTTTTAATTTTAGTGTTTTCAGCAAGATTCATGGGGATGTTACATCCAATACCTAGAACAAATAGTCAACTAAGGTCTAAGATTTCATGAAAACGAAAAATAATGCTGGGAGCAGTGAACACTGGTTTGAGCATTATGGAAAATCTAGTGAGTAACAAGGAGATAAAACGAAAAAGATACAATGAGAATTAAGATGAGAGTTCAATTTCATTCAAATTAAAACCTATTTTTATTTATTTATTTTCAAGTCCTCTTCTGAGGATATTTTTCCATTTGTCTTCATGTAGAGTCGGCAGGGAGGGGAGAGAGAGAGAAACATTGATTGGCTGCCTCCCACGTGACTCAGATGAGGGCTGGGGATGAAACCACAACCGAGGTATGTGCCTTTGATTGGAATTGAACCTATGACTCTGGTCCATGGGCTGATGGTCTAACTACTGAGCCAAACCAGCCAGGGCTAAAAACTTTTTATTTATTTAATTTTATTTCACAATGCTGCTTTTTTTTTTTTTTTTAAATCCTCACCCGAGTACATTTTTGCATCCATCTTCAGACAGAGCTGGAGGGAGAGAGGAAGGAAGAGAGAGAGAGAAAGAAACATCGATGTGAGAGAGACACATTGAGTGGTTGCCACCCATACAACCCCAACTGGGGCCGAGGACAAACTGCAACCGAGGTACATGCCATTAGCGGGAACTGAACCCAGGACTCTCTGGTCTGCAGGCTGATGTTCTAACCTCTGAGCCAAACAGGCCAGGGCTAAGATGTTTTAATAACATTAATAAAATTTTGTTGAAACAAATAGGGAACATTGTCTAAGGGAAGGAGAGTTCTCTAGTCACGCAACAAATATTTGTCATTGTATTCATAGCAAAATGCTAAAACAGGTAGGGAAAAAAAACCACACCTTGCCAAAGGTCAAGTTTATTGCTGCAGAGAGGTAAAGCAAAAAAAATCAACTACCAAATGACTTAGCCCTTGTACTATTCTCTTTGCAGCACCCTTCTTGCCCTCTTGATTTTCTATCAAAGAAAAACCTACTGTCATTCAGTCTGAGTTCATTGAATCTGATCTTAGCTGGACCTTCAGTGCTGCTCTATAATCTATTGTAGGCCTCCTTCCTTTCCCATTTTCTAACCAGCTATAAATAAGCCTTTTATTCCCCTCTGCATCACCTAGTCCATTCCTCACTGGATAACCTTGCTTTCATTTCTGTTTACCAGAGCGAATATACAATCTCCCCTGTCTGCCCACTTGTATTTTACCTATGTTGGCTCCTCACACATGAAGTAAACCCAGGTCTTTCCCATTGAAAAACCATGCCCTTAACTTTGGAATCTTTCTAGCTGCCATCTTTTCTCCTTTCTTTTAGAGCAAGGCATTTAGAAAGAATACCTATTGTTACTTCTTCATCTCCCATTGAATGAATGTATTTTGGCTTTTTTTTGAACCACCTTCCTGAATTGATGTCGATAGAGAACTTCCATTGGGTTGTTGTGAAACTTGAGTGAAGTTTTTTTTTCTTCTCAGTTTAGTTTTATTTGACTTCTCTGCATCATTTGTTACTATTTATCGTGCCCTCTTTCTTGAAGCTGTCTCCCAAACTGGTAGTCCTCTGTCTTTGGGTCGTCTCTGTGACCTCTCCTTGATACCAAGCCATCGTTAGTGGCCTAGCTGAAGAGTGAAGAATAGAGAAAGGATGATTTATTTACTACTACTGTAACAATTTATTTCCATTAATGGAGAGAGAGTATTTTTGGCAGTATGTTTTCAAGCTTAACAAAAGACCATTTTTTAAACTTAAAATATTTGTTTTATTCTATTTAAATTATTATGTAATTATTTATTATTATGAAATAAATGTGTCTTTGGAGTTTCAGGAGCAAATGTGAAAAAGTATATTACTGTGATGAGGGAATAAACTTTTGTAGGAAGATACTGGAGGTTATTTTAACCAACAAGTCAAGAAAAAGGATACAATCTTTTTTATCCATTCTTTAGGACTTGATGACCAGTAAAATGTGAGAAATAAGAGAAGAACAAATAATGATATGGTAAAGATAGCCCCGTTTCCTGGAGAGAGCACTGAAGTTGAAGTCAGAAGTCTTGGTTCTAGCCTCTGTCACTTAACTAAGCCATGCAACCTTGGCGTATCAGTTTTTAACTCTCTTGGTTTTGCTTTCTCCATCTGTAAAGAAATAGGAATAATAATGATTTGACCTACCTATCTCACAGGAGATAAATGCTAAATGAATGATATGTATGTGAAAGGGATTTGTCAAGTACTATGCAACAGTGTAAGGCATTTCAGCTACTGAGGGTAATCAAGAATGCTTGGAACCAGTTTCTGTCTTTGTCTTCCCCCAAGATCATATTATGCAGTGTCTGCTAACATGAAAGTGCTTCCTACATATTGTTTATTCTACTAGGTTTTAACATTTGTATTTTCAGTTGTGATTCTTACAAGGGTCTTAGTCCATCAGTTTTGGCTAGTTGGGTTGTTTTTGTTTTTTTAGTTTTTGTCTTTTGTTTGGAAGGGCTTCAGTACAGGGCATCAGAATTATTCTCTGCTCACATCCTTTTCCCCTAATCCACATTCTTTCCCCAACCCAGCAGTTTGCATACCCAAGATAAGTCTTGGCAGTAATTATTGAACTTCTTCCATTACTCTTTAAATTCTGTCTGGAACAATTTATAAGTAAAATGAGCTGTTAGCTTTAGTCCATTTCCTTTAAATTCATTTAATTCATAAGGTTAAACAGATTTACCTATATAGTCCTTACATCACAGAATCTTGGAAGAGTGGTTTGGTGGGATTAACTAAAGAAGATTTACTTAGAGAGTGAGCCATAAATTAATCTTTGAAGGAAGGGATTATTTAATGTTTGCTTTACAAAGTCTGTAAATTTATTTTAAGTAACCTTTTTTTCTTAAAAAAATGAATGACTTTAGTTGATGAAGAATCTGACTTTAAGGATTCAGAACCAGAACGAAAACGCAAGAAGACTGAGGACTCTTCTTCAGGGAACTCAGTGGAAGCTGATGCCTCTGAAGGTAAAGTAACAATAACATTCTTTTTTTTGTTTTTTATTGATTTTTAGACAGAGAGGAAGGGGGAGGGAGAGAGAGATAGCAACATCGATGAGAGAGAACATGGATTGGCCACCTCCTGCATGCCCCCCAGTGGGGATTGGGCCCACAACCTGGGCATGTGCCCTGACCAGGAATCAACCCGCAACCTCCTGGTGCATGGGTTGACACTCAACCACTGAGCCACAACATGACATTTTTTTCCTTATCCATGTGAAATAAAAATTCAGTACCATAACAGAGGTTCTTTTGTTTAGAAGACTAATGGAATAACCTTGCTTAGATGGTTATTGTAGAGTGAAAATTAGCAAGTTTTGCACATTGGCACTTCTGTAGATTTCACCTTGCAAGTATATTTTATTGATTGTACTCTTGAAGTCTAGGATATGTCTCTTTTTTTATTTTTTTTATTTCTGGTACTTTCTTTACTACTCTGGTAAGAATTGAATTAATACTTGCCCAGGTAGAAATTTCATTTTAAGTGGAACATACTGAAAAGCTTAGCTAACAAACTTTGTTCATGGCTAACTAAGATGATCTAAGGGGCTCCTTGTTTGTCAGAATAGTCCTCAAGCAGACAGTTGCCCATCATTCTACGTCTTTCCTATTTTATTTTAATAGGGGATTCCAAAGAGGTTTATTTCAAAGACTCTCTATGAGCGTCATTTCCAATGAATTGCTATTGTGAAGGAATTCCCTGGCATTCCTGGGGCTCTGGAATATTATAGAATTTGCTAAATAGAGAAAGACCTACTTTTTGTGATTAAAAGCTTAATTGCTCTTGATCCCTAGATATACAGTAGTGTATATTACGTTTGTATGTAAGTATGTACTGTGCTTAGTTTTTTGTCATGTTTAGATAAATTAATTAACATAGCTAAAATATAATTTTTCTCTTTTCTCTTTCCCCACTCTCTTCTTTTCCTCTAGATTTAGACTTTCTTGTACCGAAGCCTGGATTCTTCTGTCCAATTTGTTCTCTCTTCTACTCAGGTGAAAGAGCAATGACAAATCACTGCAAGAGTACACGTCATAATAAAAATACAGAGGTAAATTTTTTTTATTCTTAACTCATAAAATCTTCAGGTGATGGTATTGTAATCAAACTACTTTAGTGTGCACCTAAACTGTACAGTTGATTTCTCTTAAGTTCAGAATCCTATTCCTCTCCTTCATTGTACCGTGCCAGTAACTTCTAATCTTTCTTTCCTCTGGCAGCATTTGCCAGAGTAGATTGTGCAGGTCACTAGCCCCATGTGACACTCATGCAGTGTGGGAAACTGTATTCCAGTACGCTCTTGCAGAGTAATGGGCACATAGCATATTAAAGTTTCTGAATTGTCTAGTCAGAAAGAACCGCTTAACTATTTAGCCCATTTCCTAAACTGATTTAATCACAACCCCTCCCTTTTTTCCAACTTGTACACATCTTCAGGGAGTGCTACTCTAAAGAATCATTATCAACCACATCAAAGTTACAACTAAACTACAGAACAACCATCATTCAAAACCGCCTGAAATCCAGCTGAATGGAAGTCCTACAACTACGAAATTAAAGAAGAAGCCGCATCAAGACTGGTAGGAGGGGCGGAGGCGCGACGGGCTGGTCCCACACCCACGTGTGGCAGATAAAAATTTGGGGGACACCTCAGCTGGGAAGGTCCTCCCAGAGGATTGAGGGGTCCCCGGCCCACACCAGGTGCCAAGCTCAGGGTCCCAGTGCCAGGAAGAGAAGTCCCCATCACTTCTGGCTGGAAAAACCAGCAGGAACTGAGGCTGAGGCGGCTGGAGCCCCCGCAGCTCCTCTTAAAGGGCCCGCGCACGGACTTACTCGGACTCCCACCCTCCGGGCTCCAGCGTGCCGGAGGGAGCCTGAAAGGCACCAGAGTCATATGGGGAAGAACTGAGCTGTTTGGCATTGGAGCGAGGCTGCAGAGGCAGCTTTCTCTTGGACAGACGTGCTATCAGAGGCTTTTGTTCCTTTGGTGAGCCCTTCCTGAGCCAGCAGACTCCGCCATATCTGGGACTCCAGCTACCTGGCTCACACAGTTGGCCCCGCCCTGGTGATTCCCTGAGGCCCTGCCCCACCCAACTTTCAGGCCCACCCAAGCTGTTGCCAGTTGCTTCACCATAGGATTGGCCTGTCTTGGAGCCTGCTTCAGCTTTTCCTGAAATCATTCAAACAAGCAGCATCTGGTCTCAGCTAGCCCCACACCTCTTGCTAAGTAATACATTGAAACAAACAGAGGGAGGCAGCCAAAATGAGGAGACAAAGAAACAGGTCCCAAATGAAAGAACAGAATAAAACTCCAGGAAATGAACTAAGTGAAATGGAGTTAAGCAACCTAACAGATGCTGAGTTCAAAATACTGCTTATAAGGATGCTCAATGGACTTAGTGAGAACCTCAGTGAACTTAGAGAGGGCCTCAAGAGCATAAAAAAGGACCAGTCAGAAATGAAGGAGGCACTGACTGAAATAAAGAATAATTTACACAGATTCAATAGTAGAGTAGGTAAAGCCAAGAAGCAAACCATGGATTTGGAATATAAGGAAGCAAAAAACACCCAATCAGAACAGCAAAAAGAAAAAAGAATCCAAAGAAATGAGGATAGTGTAAGGAGCCTCTGGGACAACTTCAAGCGTGTCAACATTCGCATCTTGGGGGTGCCAGAAAGAGAAGAGAGAGAACAAGAAATCGAAAACCTATTTGAAACAACAATGGCAGAAAACTTCCCTAACTTGGTGAAGGAAACAGACATACAAGTCCAGGAAGCACAGAGAGTCCCAAACAAGATGAACCCCAAGAGGCCCACACCAAGACACATCATCATCAAAATGCAAAAGGTTCAAGACAAAGAGAGAATCTTAAAAGCAGCAAGAGAAAAGCAGTTTGTTACCTACAAGGGAGTTCCCATAAGACTGTCAGCAGATTTCTCAAAAGAAACTTTGCAGGCCAGAAGGGAGTGGCAAGAAATATTTAGAGTGATGAAAAGCAAGAACCTACAACCAAGATTACTCTATCCTGCAAAGTTGTCATTTAGAATCAATGGCCATATAAAGAGTTTCCCAGACAAGGAAAAGCTAAAGGAGTTCATCACCACCAAACCATTATTATATGAAATGTTGAAGGGTCTTCTTGAAGAAAAAGATAAAAAAATATGAACAAACAAAATGGCAATAAATACATATCTATCAACAATTGAATCTACAAACAAAATAACAAGAAGAACAGAAACATTCTCATAGATACAGAGAACTTTTGTTGGTTACCAGATGGGTAGGGGCTGGGGGGAGGGGTGAAAAAGGTGAAGGGATTAAGAAGTATAAATTCGTTGTTAGACTGACAAACCTCAAAGGGAAGGGGGGTTGGAGGGTGGGAAGAAATAAACCAAAGAACTTATATGTATATATGCATAACTAATGGACACAGACAACAGTGTGGGGAAAAGCAGGAGGGGGGCGGAAATGGGGAGGAGGGGGGCAATGGGGGAAAAATGAGGAACATCTGTAATACATTCAACAACAAAATTTAAAAAATTAAAAAAAAAATGAAAAAAAAAATCATTATCAGCCATAGTTCTGGTTTCTCCTGTGTGAACAGAGTTGTTTTATACATTTTCCATATTGAATTTATGGCACAGATATTCACCTAACATTTATTAAGTTCTTATTTTCTGGTAACTTATTTAATTTCCCCCTCATCAATTTTATGAGGTAGAGGCTCATAAAATTGAGGCTCATTCCAATGTTAAAGATGAGGAAACAGGCTTAAAGTGTATCTAAACCTAAGGTCACATAGCTAGTTAATGGAAGACCTAGGATTTGAACCTAGCTTTGTATTATTGTAGGCTCAAGCCCTTAATTGCTATGTTCCAAGGTTTTTTAGCTCTTTGTTTATTTTTTGTACACAAAGCCCTGTTGCTGCCTTTACACTTTTATTTTGCTGTTCCTTTGCCCTCTCTCAGTTCCACTTGTATTTGCTGGTTATTCGTCATCTTTTAGGTTTCTACTTAAATAGCAGCTTCCCAAAAAGGCATTTGCCTAAAAAAGACCGAGCTAAAGTGGAATGCTCTTTTCCCTACACAAAGGGTCAGTCTTTATCAATTACCTTATTAATTTTTCTTTTATAGGGCTTACCACCACCCAAAATTATCTTTTTTTTTTTTGTTGTTATTTCTGTTGCCCCACTAGAACGTAAGCTCCATGAGGTAAGGGGCCTTACCTATCGTTTTGACCGCTGAGTCCCCAAGCACCAAGCATAATGCTTGGTAATCATTAATATCAGATGACTGATGAATGGAAGGAAGGTATGTTAATGTAAAGCACTGTGTTTCAGATCTTTATTTTCTAGGATCAGGCTCTTTTAAATTGTAAATACAATGACATATATTAGATTTGTTTGTATACACAGCAAAGCAACATCTAATAAATATTTTATATTGCAAATTGGTTTTAACAGAAGTTCATGGCCAAGCAAAGAAAGGAAAAGGAGCAGAATGAGGTTGAAGAAAGAAGCTCAAGCTCTAGGTGATTGGGGGAAAGGGGAAAAATTTGTTAGAAATTTGTTTAGGGTCCAGTTGATTTGTGTATTTTTGTTATCACTTAATTTGTAATTTTTGTTTCAGAAGCAAATATTCATGTTGTACAAATTTCTGATTGCCCTTGATGTAGCGACTGATGGGGAAAGTATGATGGGTTTGATTTTTATATCAAATCATCAGGCATGGAGAAATATCTTTTAGAAGTGTTAAAATAAATGTTCCTACTGTATATTTAAAATACCATCTTGTGTTTGTGGCTGATGTATTTAAAACTTGTTTACCTCTGATCGCAGACAAGCTTCTTCTCTGTGACCACTGTGGCTTGGGATATTTGGGAATTCTTCAAGTATTAAAGCATGACAGTGTTTTACTTTTCTTCAACTATCCATGTACAGGTCAAAGATTTCATACAACTCCCTATTTTTGTGGCTAAAATTAGTTTGCAACATGTTTGGCCCAGATATGTTTGAGTAAAATTCTACTTGATTTTTTTAATGTGTTGGGAAGATATTTTTTCTGCTTCTGGATATATCTACTATTTCTGCCACAGTCATTTACGTAAGGTAGCTCCTTACAAGTCATTTAGTAGTAGCCTGAAACAACAAAGACAAAGCAGCCTTTACTTCTGTGCACCATTAGAGTCACATTTTTTTCCCGTGGATTTTGTTTTTTAATCATTTGATGCTTGCAACATAAGCTACAAGGAAATGTATTTTAATTCATTTAAAATTCTAAGATCATGAATAACTGAAAAGGTTTAGCAATGAGCAAACATGCCTAATACAGGAGAAAAGAGGTGAGAATGATCTCTTACCCTGAATTAGTCTAGAGATAAATCAATCTATTAGTCTTTCCCATAAAATGTTAGAGGCAGGTAAGATGACTTTAATAAAACATAAACCAAAATTGATGAAATTTTATAGCCTTCCTTTGAGATCAAATATGCTGTCATAGCTCTTGATTTTAGATTTCAGATACTCAAATTATTACATTTTAAGTACTTGCAATAGGAACAAATGCAACTTCTTCCATTGAAAAATCATTAATCCAAAGCAGTTACTCATTTTCCTTCAAAGTTTTATCCCCCAAAGAATTGAATAACAATAGTAGCAATAACGATAATAATCTTTAGCACTTCTGTACCAGGCATAATGCCACGTGCTTTACATACATTATATTTTTTTAACTCCAATGACAAATTTAAGAGACAGGAATAGAGTTGCTTTTTAAACATTTGAATTATTATTTAATACAGTGGATTGTAAATGCTGGACACAGCCCTGTACTATAAATTTTAGATTAGGCCGTGTTTCAGAAATAAACCTGCTGACTTTGAATTATTTTGGTACCTGATATTTTAGCTCTTCCAAGATTAGAGTGTACCAATTAATAATAGAGGGTGAGTGAAGGGAAATAACACAACATTTTCAACATTTTTAGGTTTCTTTCTCATCACAGCACAAGAGTTACCTCACAGCAAGAGTGAAGTGAAGAACAAAAAGCAGCAACTTCTTCTAGTTGTTGCTCACCAAACTCACTGCACACTCGGTTCAGACTTAGCCTCAGCCTGAGAGAAGTGTCAAAATACTACATGATATAGACTAAGCAATGGGATGGGGAGGGGGATGGATTGTGAGTGCCAAGAGTCTGAGGTAGTAAGTGAGAGAAGAGCTATTAAAAGTTTGGAGAATAAGATGCCAGCAAGCTAAAGCAGAGTAAATAAGAAGCTTATTTTCAAAGAAATTTCTCCTGAGTTGCTTCTGAAGCTTTTAAAACCAGAGAAATTGCCCTGACCCCTGTGGCTCGGTTGGAGCGTTGTCCCCTGTACTAAAAGGTCATTTGTGGGTTCAATTCTTGGTAAGGGGACATACCCAGGTTGCAGGTTCAATCCCAACATGCATGCTGGAGGGAACTGATCATTGTTTCTCTTTCTCTTTCTCTTTCTCTCTCTCTCTCTCTCTCTCTCTCTCTCTCTCTCTCTCTCTCCCCCTCCCACCTTTCCTCTCTCAAATCAATGGGGGGAGAAAAAAATCCTTGGGTGAGGATTAAAAAAAAAGGTTATGAGCCTCTTAAATCTTGTCTGGATCAACATTAGAATTTAATCTTAAGAATTTAAGTGTGAAACTCTTATTTATGTCAAATTGATTATGTAGAAATTGGGATTCTAAATTAGAACAAAAGGAGCCGCTAAAGCATAAAAGTGGTAAGGCCTATTTTTCTGTTTATCCTAGTGACAGATATTGATAGTTAGCTGTAAATAGTAAATAATGTTCCTCTCTGCTGCTTTTTGCACTTAAGATCAGGGGTTTTTATAATAGGGCTCCAAATACAAAAGATTTTTGTGTTTTTCTAAAAATAAATATACATGCCCTGGCCGGTTTGGTTCAGCAGTTAGAGCATCGGCCCACGGACCAGGGAGTCACGAGTTCGGTTCCCGCTAAGGGCACGTACCTCAGTTGCAATTTGTCCCCACCCCCGGTTGGGGTATGGGTGGCAACCAGTCCATGTGTCTCTCTCATGTCGATGTTTCTCTCTCTCTCTTCCTCCCTCTCTCCCTCCTTCTCTATGTGAAGATAAATGCAAAAATGTCCTCTGGTGAGGATAAAAATAAAATAAAATATAAAATACAAATAAATATACGCTTTGCATATTTTAGAATTGTTCTAGATTTTTTCAGAAAACCTTTAAATACTTCCTTTATTCATACTTCACATACTGAATGTCGTTTACGTAGCAGTTTCTGCTTACTAGTTGTTTGAGGAATATAAATGTATTGCAGCTTACTTTTAATTTCTATCATTTCATCATCTAGACACCAAAGCAAGAAAAAAAAAAATTGCATTCAACACCATCTCTAATAAGTTTTTAGATTTTGTTACCCTTCTGGCACAGAATCCTATGGAAGTTGGCCTGTCCAAAACTGCTTCTTTTATATCTATTTTTTAGAAAGAAATTTATGAGTCAGGTTTTATAGTTTAAAATTTTTATTTTACTATTTAATTTGATTGTGGAAAATATCAAGCATATTTCCACAAAGAATAGGATAATTTACCCTTAGATACTATACCTAATTTCAACAATTATTAACTCTAGGTCAATTATATATTTTCACTATTACCTCATTTTAAAGTAAACCTCAGCATGCCCTTTTACCCATAGGTGTTTCATTATGTATTTCTAAAAGGAGGATTCTTTTTAATGCAACCAATCATATCATTGAAAGTATTTTTTATTTAACTAAAATCCGGTTCAGATTTTCTGCTGCCTTAGAAATGATTTCTGTTTTGTTTTACTGTGTTTGAATCAAGATCCAGATGAGGTCCATACATTGTGACTGGCTTGATAGGTCTTTTAAATTATTTTTAATATATAGGCTCTTCTTGGAATTTATTGGATAAGGAAATGAGATGATTTGTTTCTGCAAAGCCATGCTACTCAAATAGTAGTCTTTGCATCTAGTGCCAGCCCATGAACTGTTTGGTACCAGTTTGTGATGGCTTAAGTACAGAAATTGAGAGTGTTTAAAATGTTTATTGTAGTTTGACTTTTCCGTTTGTTGAATCTAATAATTAAATATGGGATATATATGTTTTTGTGGTTTACTTTAATTTTATAAATCTTCTTTTCGCATTTTACAAAGTATTAGTCTATGATGGATTAGAAATTAGGGGAAAAGGAAAAATAAACTGGTCCGACATGATAAGTATGTGATACTTTTCCTTTACCAATTTTTTCAGAATTTAACATGTTTGATATTGAAAACCTTTGCAGTATTAGCCTTGTTGGTGCTCAAATTTCCTCATTTTTGGCCGTTTTTATTTGACTCCTAGTTCCTTTTAATGTGACACTACTAATTTTCATAGGTTCCTTACTATCTTGTTTATGAAGATACAGGTTTACCAGAAACACTTCCTGCCCCAGCCCTGAAGTCAGGCATTTCTTTAAGGAAGAGTGGCTACTCAGGATATTCATTGCTTCTGTTGTGGTTATTGCTTCTTAGTGGACAGAACTTGGAAATATATGTTCTGTTTTTTAAGATAAAATGTATCGTGATTATACTGAATCTTGTGGTTCAAATTCAGGAACCTGGGACTCTGGTCCGCGGGCCAACGCTCTAACCGCTGAGCCAAACTAGCCAGGACTGATTTAAATTTTTTAATCCTCACTTGAGGGTATGTTTATTGATTTTTTTTTTTTTTTTTTTTTTTTTTTTAGAGAGAGGAAGGGAGGGGAGAAACATCGATTGGTTACCTTTTTTATACACCCCGACTGGAGATCAAACCCACAACCTAGGTATGTGCCCTGAGTGGGAATTGAACCCGCAATCTTTTTGGTGTACGGGGGTGAAGCTCCAACCAACTGAGCCACTTGCCCAGGGCCCAGCAAGTTTTTCTGTAGATATGGACAAGCTTATTCTAAAGTTTATGTGGAAAAGGAAAAGCCAAATAGCCAAAACAGTTTTGTAAAAGAAAAATAAAGTGAGAGGAATCACTTTCCAGTGTTAAGTCTTACTATATAGGTGCTGGCAGAGGGAAAGATAACCTAGATCAATGGAATAGAAAAGAAAACCTAGATATAGATGGACAGAAATATACCCAATTATTTGCAAAGAAACAAAGGCAATTCAGTGGAAGAGGAGCAATTGGACATCCATCAGCAAAAAAAAGGAACTTCAACCTAAATTTTTCAGTTAAAATGATGGAAAGACAAATTATAATTGGATAGAATATTTACAAACCACATAGTCAGCAAAGGCCTTATATCTAGAATATGTGAAGAAGTCTCAAAAGTTGACATTTTTAGCAGTCCAAATAGAAAATCGTGAAAGACATTTCGCCAAAGAGGATATGTCAATCACAAACACATGAAAAGATGTTCAACATCATTAGTTATTTTTAGAGAAGTGCAAACTAAAATAATGAGATATCACTACACAACTATTAGAATGGCTCAAATGAAAAATAATAATACTAAATGTTGACAAGAAGTGGAGACACTGGATTACTCATACATTGGGAATTTAAAATAGCACAGCCACTCTGCAAAATTGTCTGACAGATCCTTTCAAAAACTAAACATGGACTTAATATGACCCAGCACTTTTCACTTTTGGGCATTTATTCCAGAGAAATGAACACTTATTTTTACACAAGAATTTGTACATGGATATTCATAACAGCTTTGTTTGTAATAGTCCCAAGCTGGAAACTATTGAAATATCCTTCAGTAGCTGAATGGTTAAACTGTGGTACATCCACACTGAAATACTATTCAACAATAAAAACCAAACTATTAATACGAAAACTTGGATGAACATCAGGAAAATTATACTGAGTAAAAAATCCATTCTCCAAAGGATACATCCGACATTTCCTTTATGAAATCATTACAATGAAAAAGATAAAGAACAGCCCTGGCCAGTTTGGCTCAGCAGTCAAAGTGTTGGCCCGCCGACCAAAGAGTCGTCCGTTTGATTCTGGTCAAGGGCACATACTTTATCTGTGGTTCAGTCCCCAGTATCGTTTCAGTCCCAACCCAAAGGCCCAAGAACCAGGGCAGGGTGTTGTGGAGTGGGGGAGGAGGTTTCTAATGGTGTAAGTCCTGGTCCGAGTTTGAAGGTCCAAGAACCAGGAGCACCAGTAGTGTCTGAGACCAGGAGATGGATGTCCCAGCTCAAGCAGAGAGTAAATTTACCCTTTGCAGTGTTGTACTCAGACTTTTCAGGCCTTCCAGAGACTGAAAAAACATGATGATGCCCACCTGCAATGGTGAGGGTGATTTTTATTCAACCTACTGATTCAAATGCTAATCTCTTTCAGAAACACCCTCACAGACACACCCAGCAATAATATTTTAGCAGCTATCTGGGCATCCCTTAGCTTAGTCAAGTTGACCTAAAGTTAACCATCATAAGCACTTTTCCTATGAGGAAGATGTACTGATAGTCCCCGTTTTACAGATAAGAAAACTGAGGCTCAGGAAGGGTAAGGTAACTTGCCCAAGACCATAGAGCTAGTAGGTAAAGAGAACTAAGGATTGAATCCAGGGGGTCCAACTCCAGAGTCATCCTCTACACTGCTGCCATTGTTCTCTTCTTGTCCTACTGGTTTTACGGTTTTTAGCTGAAAACTATCTCCCTCACCTTCTCCCCACTCCTCCCATGCTGTCTTTTTCCAGACAAACAGTCTTCTCAGTCCTTGTTGAAATGTACTCCATCTGGATTCATGAGTGCATTCGTCTGGCATTTTAGATTATGATCCAAAGAGCCAAAGCCTGTTCTTTGACAATACCTAGGTCTTTGTTCTTGGCCTTTGGTCAGCACAGAATAACTGGAGAGCTTTTAAAAGCCAGATTCCTGGGCCATTTTCAGAGATTTTGATTCAGTAGGTTTAGGAGTGCAGGAGACCTCGGTGTCTCCATTTTTTACAGGAAGGTTCTGATGCAAGAGACCTTCAGATTGGCCACACTTTAAGAAACATTGATAAGTCAAATATTCACTTCTTTTGGTTTCCTTTCATTTCCAAAATGCCAGCCTTTGGCCAAGGAAAAAACACTGGAAATGCCAGCAGTTTGTTGCCCTCTTAACTCCTGGAAATATTCTCGAGGCCTTTTCTGGTGGTGTCTCCTCCTAAACCGACAGCATCCCTTTGGTATGTGAGCTTCAGGAAGCTGTCTGGTTCATCTCTGCCCTGAGACACAGCGGGGATGCGTCAGACCTTCCCCTCATCTACATCAACCCTGTCTATGCGCTCATTCTGTACCTGAGTCCCATCCATCACTGGACCTGACTCTTACCCCTGCCGAGGCCTGGGACAGATTTCCTCACATTTGCCAACATTGGTGCATCCTGGGATGTTGTGACCTCTCCCAGAAGATGAGATCATCTCACTTTAGAAAAAGTTTCTTTCCTGTTCTACCCTTCACTCCATCACCGTAGTTTGAATCTTCCTGCCTCCTCCGAAGCACAAGCTCACTTTTCCTCCTGTTCTTCCCACCCTGTGCACCATGCTTTTCATCGTCCTGTCTAGAGACTGCTCGTCCTCTAGAATTAATTCAAAAGGAGGACTGTGCCACGGATGGCCCAAAGCACTTCACCCTGCATTTCAGCAACAAGCTGCTCTCCACTCTGCTCAGGGTGAGGGCTTTCAGACCAGAGGAACCACAACCCTCCGTTCTGAGCACACTCCTTCCTGCTGTATCAGCAGCCAGGCCTGAATGGATTAAAATACTTTTCTATTTTTTGAATGTTTACTAAGTGTTTATTATGGCAGATTCTTCTGTGGGAAATTGAAACTCTGACACTACCATGAGTTTTTCTTTGGGGAAGCAGATGAGATAACCAGGCTGTGACCAGGGTCTGTGGTCCTTAGCAAGCTTTCACAAAGATCTGTGTGCAGAGAATATAACAATCATGTCATGTGTTCAGATGAGATCTTCTCTTTTTTTTTTTATCCTCACCCGAGTACATTTTTTTCCACTTTTTGTTCAGATAGAGTGGGAGGGAGAGAGAGGAAGAGAGAGAGAGAGAGAGAGAGAGAGAGGGAGGGAGAGAGAGAGAGAAACATCGATGTGAAAGGGACACATCGAGCGGCCGCCAGGGGCCGGGGACAAACTGCAACCGAGGTACGCACCCTTAGCAGGAACCAAACCCGGGTCTCTCTGGACCGCAGGCTGACGCTCTAACCGCTGAGCCAAACCGGCCAGGGCCAGATGAGCTCGTCTGTTAAAAATCTGTTGCTGCTTTTTTTTCTTTCTTTCTGTTTTCTGTTGGAAAATAGTATCAAAACATGTCCCTTGGTTCCTCAGTGAGGTTGGAGAGCTGACCCTCCTTTTTGCCCTTTTCAACAATGGTCTGGTTGCGCTGTCAGGGGCTCAGTGTGTTAGTTCCTATGGCTGCGCTAACCAATTGTCACAGCTGCGGCGATTAAAACAACACATGTATTCTTTCACAGTTCTGGAGGCCAAAAGTCCAAGATCAAGGGATCAGCAGGGACACGCTCCCACCAGAGGCTCTGGGGGAGAATCCATTCCTTGCCTCTTAGTTTTCAGTGGCTGCCTGGCATTTCTTGACCCGTGGCCTCACCACTTCAATCTCTGCCTCCATCTTCACATCGCCTTCTCTGCACCTGTCTAATCTCCCTCTGCTCTCTCCAACAGGGATGCATGCGATTGCATTTAGAACCCAGTGGGATAACCTGGGATGAATGCCTCCTCTCTAGATCCTTAACTTCCTCACATGTTTTGCAATATAAAGTAATATTCAGACTTCCGGTCAAGATGGCGGCGTAGGTAAACGCGGTATCGCGTCCTCCCACAACCACATCAAAGTTACACCTAAACTACAGAACAACCATCATTCAAAACCGCCTGAAATCAAGCTGAAAGGAAGTCCTACAAGTACGAAATTAAAGAAGAAGCTGCATGGAGACTGGTTGGAGGGGCGGAGGCGCGACGGGCTGGTCCCACACCCGCGTGTGGCAGATAAAAATCAGGAGGATACCTCGGTTGGGAAGGTCCTCCCTGAGGACTGAGGGGTCCCTGTCCCACACCAGGCACCCAGCTCAGGGTTCCAGTGCCAGGAAGAGAAGTCCCCATAACCTCTGGCTGGAAAAACCAGCGGGAACTGAGGCTGAGGCAGCTGGAGCCCCCCGGCAGCTCCTCTTAAGGGGCCTGCACATGGAGTTACTCAGACTCGCTCCCTCCAGGCTCCAGCGTGCGGGAGGGAGCCTGAAAGGCACCAGAGTCATATGGGGAAGAACTGAGCTGTTTGGCATTGGAGCAAGGGCTGGGGAGGCAGCTTTCTCCTGGACAGACATGCTATCAGAGGCTTTTGTTCCTTTGGTGAGCCCTCCCCTGGGGCAGCAGACAGCCCCCATATCTGGGACTCCAGCAACCTGGCTCACACTGTTTGCCCCGCCCTGGTGATTCCCTGAGGCCCCGCCCCACCCAACTTTCAGGCCCACCCAAGCTGTTGCCAGTTGCTTTACCATAGGATTGGCCTGTCTTGGATCCTGCTTCAGCTTTTCCTAAATTCTTTCAAACAAGCAGCATCTGGTCTCAGCTAGCCCCATACCTCTCGCTAAGTAATACATAGAAACAAACACAGGGAGGCAGCCAAAATGAGGAGACAAAGAAACAGGTCCCAAATGAAAGAACAGAACAAAACTCCAGGAAAAGAACTAAGTGAAATGGAGTTAAGCAACCTAACAGATGCTGAGTTCAAAACACTGCTTATAAGGATGCTCAATGGACTTAGTGAGAACCTCAGTGAACTTAGCGAGAACCTCAGTGAACTTAGAGAGGGCCTCAAGAGCATAAAAAAGGACCAGTCAGAAATGATGGAATCACAGTCAGAAATGAAGGAGGCACTAACTGAAATAAAGAATAGTTTACACAGATTCAATAGTAGAGTAGGTAAATCCAAGAAGCAAACCATTGATTTGGAATATAAGGAAGCAAAAAACACCCAATCAGAACAGCAAAACGAAAAAAGAATCCAAAGAAATGAGAATAGTGTAAGGAGCCTCTGGGACAACTTCAAGCGTGCCAACATTCGCATCTTGGGGTTGCCAGAAGGAGAAGAAAGAGAACAAGAAATCGAAAACCTATTTGAAACAATAATGGCAGAAAACTTCCCTAACTTGGTGAAGGAAACAGACATACAAGTCCAGGAAGCACAGAGAGTCCCAAACAAGATGAACCCCAAGAGGCCCACACCAAGACACATCATCATCAAAATGCAAAAGGTTCAAGACAAAGAGAGAATCTTAAAAGCAGCAAGAGAAAAGCAGTTAGTTTCCTACAAGGGAGTTCCCATCAGAATGTCAGCTGATTTCTCAAAAGAAACTTTGCAGGCCAGAAGGGAGTGACAAGAAATATTCAGAGTGATGAAAGGAAAGAACCTACAACCAAGATTACTCTATCCTGCAAAGCTGTCATTTAGAATCGATGGCCATACAAAGAGTTTCCCAGACAAGGAAAAGCTAAAGGAGTTCATCACCACCAAACCATTATTGTATGAAATGTTGAAGGGTCTTCTTGAAGAAAAAGATAAAAAAATATGAACAAACAAAATGGCAATAAATACATATCTATCAACAATTGAATCTACAAACAAAATGAACAAGAAGAACAGAAACATTTTCATAGATACAGAGAACTTTTGTTGGGTACCAGATGGGTGGGGGCTGGGGGGAGGGGTGAAAAAGGTGAAGGGATTAAGAAGTACAAATTGGTTGTTAGACTGACAAACCTCAAAGCGAAGGGGGATTGGGGCGTGGGAAGAAATAAACCAAAGAATTTATATGTGTATATGCATAACCAATGGACACAGACAACAGTGTGGGGAAAAGCAGGAGGGGGGCAATGGGGGAAAAATGAGGAACATCTCTAATACATTCAACAATAAAGATAAGTTAAAAAAAATAATATTCACAGGTTCTGGGGATTAGGAAAAGAATATGTCTTTGTGGAGTCATTTTTCTGCCTATCTCACTAGGCTGTGGGAAGTAGGAAGCCTGTGTTGTCAGCCCCCAAAGACCAAGGAAGGCAAGCCCACTTTCATGGCCCTGGACCATCCAGGGAATTAAAGAATCTCACTTTTAGCAGAAGACAGAAAAGGAGTGGATATTTTTTAGCATTTGATAGGAAATAAAAAATTAATAAAGATTTTGATCAGCTTCTGTATCCTGGTATGCTGTAATGTCTTATCTCCTATGATTAAAAAGTAAAAATCATGCTCGGTCAGTGTGGCTCAGTGGTTGAGCGTCGACCCATGCACCAAGAGGTCACCGGTTCAATTCCTGGTCATGGCTCATGCCCAGGTTGTGGGCCCAGTCCCCTGTGGGTGACATGCAGGAGGCGGCCAATGGATTCTCTCTCATTGATGTTTCTATCTCTCTTTCCCTCTACCTTCCTCTCTCTAAAATCAATAAAGAAAAAAAAAAAACATAAAAAAATAAAAATCTTATCTAGGCCAGAGAAGAGAGGCACCCTGATTTTGGAAGATCCTAAAATAGTGCTTTGCATACATTTTATTTTCATTTTATCCTCACTGCAAACTGATTGTATTCATCTTACAGATGAGGAAACCACAGCTCAGAGATGTTAAATCTGTCAATGGTCATATGGTAAGTGAGATCTAACACAGTTACCATTCCCACTTCCTCCTCCCAGTACATCCTGAGCCACCAGATTCCTCTGCCCAGAACACAAGACATGTGGTCCCTGAAGACCTGAACTCATAGAAGCAACAATGTATTGACCTTGATTTAAATAATATTTCTGTAAATTGCCAAAGTTTGAAAGTGCTCCACTTATTTCTTTTCTTCCCCAGAGGAGAAATCAAACTGTAACTCAAGAATTGAACAAACTTGCCCTGGCAGGTTTGGCTCAGCGGTTAGAGCGTTGGCTTGCGGACCAAAGAGTTGCAGGTTCAATTCTGGCCAAGGGCACGTACCTTGGTTGTCGTTCATCCCGGCCCTGGTCAGGGTCATTCAGAAAGCAATCAGTCGATGTGTCTCTCTCACATCGATGTTTCTCTCTCTCTCTCTCTCTCTCTCTCTCTCCCCCTCTCCCTCTCCCTCTCCCTCTCCCTCCCTCCCTCCCTCCCTGTTTCCCACTCTATTTGAAGATAAATAGAAAAATGTCCTCAGGTGAGGATTAAAAAAAAAAAAAGAATTGAACAAACTCAACTGGTAAATGTAGGTAAATCTAAGCAAATCTAGATAAATTTAGGTGAGTCCTTTTATAACATTGGGATGAGGCAGGGAACACTTCTCAAGACAACAAAGGTAGAGGCTATAATGGAAAGGACTAATACACTTAACTACATGAAGATATACATCTTCCGCATGTCGGCCAGGCTATCTACAGAGTAGAACTCATCTTTAGGGCCTTCCTGAGTTGGAGCTGACTGCCTGCCTGTTTAGTTCCTCCAGCTAGAGATCCCGACTTGGACACTGCTGTGGGCTAGGAGGGTCGCCACCTATCATTCACTGTTCAGTGTGCTACCTGGGCAGCCCGGCATGCATAGCAGCCCTGATGGCTATTCTCTCATGATGCTCCAAGTAAAAGATGGACCCCAGCCCATAAAAATTCTCCTGACCATAACACACACATACACCTCACCGTGCACTCCAAGGAGTTTTCTGGGTTACATCAAAGCTCTAACTCCTCATACTCTCCACTCCTTCCCTCTCTTCTTTCCTGATTCCAACCATAACTCCAAAGGAGAAATATAAGACACTAGTGATGCTTAATATATCTTGAATGTCATAGCTGAGATTCTTTTATAGCAAGAAACAGAAATACGTTTCAGATTACCCAAAGCAAAATGTGAAGGGATTCACTAAAAAGATACTCTGTGTGTCAGTTGGCTGCTTGGCTGCTAGCAACAGCGACCGAGCCTTGGCATCTGAGGCAACAGAGGGTTACAGGAGCGCTTTGGGGGCTCACAGAGTGGCAGCCTTGGGTAGGAAATGGACAGACTTGGGGCAGCAGGGGCCACAGCTGAAACTCTCTATCCTACCGTAGGAAAAGGCTGGTCCCTAGCTTGTTGCAGCTGACTTCTTTTTTTTTCTTTATTGACCTAAAGAGAGAGGAAGGGAGAGGGAGAGAGAGACAGAAACATCGATGAGAGAGAACATCAATTGACCACCTCCTGCATGCCCCCCACTGGGGATTTGGCCCACAACTTGGGTATGTGCCCTGACCAGGAACCAAACTGGTGACCTCTTGGTGCACGGGTCGATGCTCAACCACTGAGCCACACCAGCTGGCCGGGCTACACATCTGACTTCTTGAGACTCCTTAAGAATCCTGGGAGAGTGGCCAACTGGCTGGGTCTGGGCCATGCTGCACAGTGATGGGGAGAGGGAGGCCCTGGCTCTCTGAAGTTCCCAGAGAGAGAGGCAGGTACTTCTGCTCCCAAAGACTACTCATGAGGAGTGGGGAGAAGGTGTTTTATGAAGGAGAGGTAGAAAGCTGAGAGTCCAAAATGACAACCACTTCTAAGGCAATCAGAATTCACGGGCAGAGAGACTCATGAGGAATGGAATCTAAGAACAACCTTTCTCTCTGTTCCTCCCACTTCACCTCTTGCTTCCGATATCTTTTTCTCTGACTGCAGAACTTTCTCCACTTCACCATGTGTGTGTCTCCTTCTGAGCTACTAGTGTTGTTCATCTCAGCTCCAGCCAGACACAGAGGCTAGCATCTCTCAGTCTCAACCCCAGATTCTTGGGCGATATCATCAGATTGGTTCAGCTTGAATCAGATGTCTTTTCCCTGTTGCCAGGAGGTGGTCTCAGAGAACATGGTTCTTTTATTATTATTATTTTTTTAATTATTTTTTTATCCTCACCCAAGGACATCTTTACATTTATCTTCAGATAGAGCAGGACGAAGAGAGTGAGAGAGGGAAACATCAATGAGAGAGAGACACATTGAGTGGTTGTCACCCACATGACCCCAACCAGGGCTGGGGACAAACTGCAACCGAGGTACATGCCCTTAGCAGGATCCGAACCCAGGACTCTCTGGTCCGCAGGCTGACGCTCTAACCACTGAGCCAATCCGGCTAGGGCAGAACCAAGTTTTCTTGATGTTTATGTTCTTTTGCAGGACATCAAACTTTGATCACATCCCTGTGTCTATCTCAAAAGTTGGATTTGGAATTCTAAAGACAGATAGGGCAGTAGTTGTCCCCAAATCCTATTTATTGGGACATTTGCAGTTGAGATGAAATGGTGATGAGATTCTTTATGTCACTGAGACAAAGCCCCATTTATGTTAACAGATCACAGGAACAGGTTTGTGATGACTGTTCTTTTTCTAATACCTTCAGGCATCGATCAGTAACTATGTTAGGTGGGCCGAAACTGAGCTCTGGATTGAGCTTCTCAGTACTTGTTGTCTAGCCAGTGAGAAAATAGAGTGGGTAAAAGAACAGGAAATGAGAATTTCTTTTTTTTTCTTTTTTTTTTTTGGTACATGCCCCTAGCGGGAACCGAAGCTGGGACTCTCTGGTCCACAGGCCGACACTCCAACCGCTGAGCCAAACCGGCCAGGGCAGAAATGAGAGTTTCTGTAAGTGGTTCAAGGAGAGTAGAAGACAAACATTTGAAATAGCATGCATATAGTAGACTCTAAGTTAAAAAAATTTTTTTTCTTAGGAATGCCATAGATATTTATGAGCATCTTTCAGTTTATAGGAGATTTCCAGAATCACATTTTATGAGCAAGCTAATCTCATCCCCTCCCTTCCCCCTTTTCACTAGTAAGAAACTGAAATCCAGTGAGGTTAGTATCAGAGCAGGGGCTATAAAGGTAACTCTTCTGATTCCTAAATCCAGCATTTTATGCAATGTTGCCTTGAGTGGTTCATAAGGCTTTGCTGATCTGATTCCTTGCTGCTTCTCCATATTCATCTTGTCCTTTCTTTCTTTCTTTTTTTTTTTGTGTGTAAATCCTCTTCTAAGGATATTTTTTCCATTGATTTTTTTTTTTTTTTTTTTTTTTTTTTTAGAGAGAGTGGAAGGGAGGGAGGAAGAGAGAGAGAGAGAGAGAGACCGATGTGAGAGAGACACATCAATTGGTTGCCTCCCACATGTGCCCCAACCAGGGCCGGGGATTGATTCTGAAACACAGGTACATACCCTTGACCAGAATCGAACCCGACGCTCTACCCACTGAGCCACACTTGCCAAGGCCCTTATCTTGTCCATTCTTTTTTTTTATCCTTACCCGAGGACATTTTTTCATTTTTTTTTTGTTCAGATAGAGTGGGAGGGAAAGAGAGGAAGAGAGAGAGAGAGAAACATCGACATGAAAGGGACACATCGAGTGGCTGTCACCCGCACGACCAACCAGGGCCAGGGACAAACTGCAACCGAGGCACATGCCCTTAGCGGAAACCGAACCCGGGTCTCTCTGGACCGCAGGCCGACACTCTAACCGCCGAGCCAAACCAGCCAGGGTATCTTGTCCATTCTTTACATCATTCCACCTCAGCTGAGCTGGCCTTATTATTCCTCAAACACACCCAACATGCTCCTGTTCCAGGGCCTTTGTACTTGATGTGTCCTCTATTGGAAAGCTCTTCTTTCAGGTATCTGTATGATTTTCCCCTTCCTTTATATCTCTGCTCAGATGTCACCATATCAGAGAGGACTTCCCTGGCTACCCTGTCTAAAGCATTACTCAGCCTCTGCTTCATCACTTTACCCTTATTTGCTTTATTTTCTTTGTTAGCACATTATATATTTATTTGTTTATTTTTTCTTTCTACTCAAATGCAAATTATATGAAAGCAGGTACTTGATTTTTGTTGACTGCCTTATGTTCCAGTGTTTAAAAAAATGACACAGCCCTGGCCGGTTTGGCTCAGTGGTTAGAGCGTCGGCCTGCGGTCCAGAGAGACCAGGGTTCGGTTCCCGCTAAGGGCATGTACCTTGGTTGCAGTTTGTCCCCGGCCCTGGTTGGTTGTGCGGGTGGTAGCCACTCGATGTGTCCCTTTCATGTCGATGTTTCTCTCTCTCTCTCTTCCTCTCTCTCCCTCCCACTCTATCTGAACAACAACAACAACAAAAAAAAAAGTCCTCGGGTGAGGATTAAAAAAAATATATGTTAAAATAGTGACACAAAGTGTGTATCCAATGTAATGTAAGTCAATTATGTCATTTTCTTGCTCAAAATCTTCCTGTCTCATTTATAGTAAAAACCAAAGCCTTTAAAATGACCTATGTTACACATAATTAAAATGTCCATACTAGCCAAAGCAATCTATAGATTCAGTGTAATCCCCATTAAAATACTAATGACATATTTCACAGAACTAGAAAAAATACTTCAAAAGTTTATATGGAACCAAAAAAGATCCCGAATAGCCACAGAAATCTTGAAAAAGAAGAACAAAGTAGGAGGGATCACAATACCGGATATCAGGTTATACTACAAAGCCATTGTAATCAAAATAGTCTGATACTGGCACAAGAACAGGCATATAGATAAATGAAACAGAACTAGAACTGAAAATTGACCTAAGACATTATGGTCAATTAATATTTGACAACGTGGCAAGAGCATACAATGGAGTAAAGACAGCCTCTTTAATAAATGGTGTTGGGACAATTGGACAGCTACATACAAAAAAATTAAACTAGACTACCAACTTACACCATACACAAGAAAGAATAAGCTCAAGGTGGATAAAAGACTTACCGTTGAGCCAGACCGGCCAGGGCTGGATAAAAGACTTAAATGTGACTTGTGAATCAATAAAAATCCTAGAAGAAAATGTAGGCAACAAAATTTCAGACATCACACGCAACAAACTTTTCACTGATACGCCTAAGGCAAGAGAAACAAATGAAAAAATTAATACATGGTACTACATCAAACTGAAAAGCTTCTGCACATCAAAAGAAACAAGCATCAAAATGCAAAGGGGCCCGGCCAGTGTGGCTCACTTGTTGAGTGTTGACCCATGCACCAAGAGGTCGCCAGATCAATTCCCGGTCAGGGCACATGCCCAGGTTATGGGCCCAATCCCCAGTGGGGGGCATGCAGGTGGTGGCCAGTCGATGTTCTCTCTCATCAATGTTTCTGTCTCTCTCCCTCTCCCTTCCTCTCTGTCTAAAATCAGTAAAGAAAAAAAAAATGGAAAGGGAACCCACTATATGGGAGAGCATAACTGCCAACGATACATCAGATAAGGGGTTAATTTCCAAACTATATAGAGTACTCGTACAACTCAACAAAAGGAAGACAAAGAACCCAATTTAAAAAATGGGCAGAGGACCTAAATAGACACCTCTCCTAAGAGGACATACAAATGGCCAAGAGACATATGAAAAAATGCTCAACGTAACTAATCATCAGAGAGATGCAAATTAAAATGAACTATGAGGTATCACTTAACACCTGCCAGAATGGCTGCCATCAACAAATCATCAAGCAACAAGTGCTGGTAAGGGTGTGGAGAAAAGGAGACTCTAGCACACTGCTGGTGGGAATGCAGACTGGTGTAGCCACTATGGAAAACAATATTGTGTTTCCTCAAAAAATTAAAGATTGAACTTCCATTTGATTCAGTGATCCCACTTCTAGGAATATATCCTAAGGAGAATGAAACACCAATCAGAAAGAATATATGTACCCCTATGTTCATAGAAGCACTAATTACAATTGCTAAGATCTGGAAACAGCCCCAGTGTCCATCAGTAGATGAGTGGATAAAAAAGCTGTGGTACATACACACTATGGAACACTACGCAGCTGTAAGAAAGAAAGATCTCTTATCCTTTGAGACGACATGGAGGGACCTGAAGAGTATCATGCTAAGTGAAATAAGCCAATCAGAGAAAGACAAATATTACATGATCTCACTTATTTGTAGAATATAATGAACAAAATAAGCTGATGAACAAAATAGACCCAGAGACATAGAAAGAAGTATGGTTCAGATTGACAAACTTCAGAGGAGGGGGGCGGGGGTGGGGAAGAGATAAACCAAAGAACTTATATGAACGTGTGAGTAACCAATGGACATAGACAACAATTCTGGGGGTGGGGGCGGGATCGGGAGGAGGGTGTCTAGGGGGGAAAAAGGAGAAACATCTGTAACATGAAAAAAAAAAGGCCTATATTATGGACTAAATTATGTTCCCTCCAAATTCATGTGTTGAAGTCTTAAACCCCAGTACAGCTTAGAATGTATTTGGTGATTTGAGTGACATGAGGCCATATGGGTGGGTCCTAATCCAATGTGACCAGTGTCCTTATAAGAAGAGGGAGAGAAACCAGGTATACACGTGTACATAGAAAAGCCACGTGAGGACACAGCAAGAAGGTAGCCAACTTGAAAGCCAAGGAGAGAAGCCTCAGGAGAAACCACACCTGTCCACACCTTATCTTGGACATCCAGTCTCCAGAGCTGTGAGAAAGTACATTCTTGTTGTTTAAGCCACCCTGCTGTGGCATTTTGTCGTGGCAGTCTGAGCAGACTAATGACACAGTCTAAGTATTCCTGGTTACTCTCACTTCATCTATGTTCCCTCTTACTCATGCTGCTGTAGTAACTGGCCTTCTTGCTGTTTCCCAAGTATGCCAAACTGGCTTTCACCTCAGAGCTGTTTTTCCCCTCAAGGCTGTATGTGCCATGAGGGCAGGAGTTAGTGTTGTCATCCGGTTTGCCACTGATTTTTTTGGTGCCCGGAAGAGTTCCTGGAACAGACGAGGCCTCGAAGTAATATTTATTGGATCAGTTAATGCATAAACAAATGGAAGTGACCCATGGGTAGAGAAATAGATAAGCAACACAGACTAGAAGGTCCATAAATTCATTTCCTATATAGGATGTAATAATTTGTTATTGTTGTTTGGTTTTTTTTAAAGGGAAGAGGCATTTCAATGAAGGTGGAGGGAAGAGTTGTTTACCTAGTATCTGGAAACTTCCCGATTAATTAAATACATTTGGAAGACACCAAAGTTAGATCCCTACTTCATATCACAAAAATGATGCGTTATATTAATCAAACATTTAACTATAAAAAGAAAATTGTGAAGTTGCAGACAAAAATTTTAAAAGCTTAGGAGAAATTTTGTGTAATTTCTAGGTGTGTATGCTTCTGGGGGTGGGGTAAGGCTTCTTCGTCAAAAAGAACACTCAGAAGTCCTAAAGAAAAGGAGTGACTACATTTAAATTTTATAATAACAGAAGACACTCAGAGACAAAATATTAATGGGGAGAAACCAGTTGCAACACATTTGACAAAAGGTTAATATTCCTGTATACTAAGAACTATCTCCAGATTAAAAAAAAAAAAAAAAAAAAGACAAACAGCTCCTTAGAAATATGAACAAAGAATATTAAAAGGTTGCTTTTTTTTTTAAAGGAGGGAATGCATAGAGCTAGAAGATCTGCAAGGATGCTCAACAGTTTTATTCATACACACACACACACACACACACACACACACACAGTTTTTTATCCATCTCATTCATTCATTCATTCATTCATTCATTCATTCATTCATTCATTCATTCATCAAATACACACTGAGTTTTTAATGTATGCCAAGTATCATTCTAGGTATTGGAGATAAAGCAGTGAAAAAACAGAGAAATCACTTGACATCATGGAGCTCATGTACTAGTGGCGAGAGATAGATAAGAAACAATAAGAAATAAATTATATGACATGTTAGAAGGTGATAAGTGCCATAGAAATAAATAAAGCCTTGTTAGGGGGCAAAATAAAGGAAATGAAAGGAATTTACAAAGGTTGTTTTGCCCAACTCAAGGGAAATGAGTGTGAAAACCTAGATGACATGGATGCTTTTTAAGGAGAATATAAATTACAAAAATGATTGTGGAGAAGAAGACTTTGTAACCAAATTACATATCATAAAATATCTAGAGAAAGATGTTCAAGAGCAGCCCCTATAAAAAGCACCAGATGAAATATTTCAGAGGTGAATTCTACCAAACCTTTAAAGAACCGGCAAGTCCAATGATATTTAAGTTATTTCAGAGTTCAGAGAAAGAAATGAGGTTGTGGAGAAATGGTCATTCTCCTTTGTATTTAGTGAATGTGGGAATTTGTACAGTATAAACTGTTTGGCAAATATTCCAACAATATCTATTAAAATTATATACATATATGTCATTTATTTATTTATTTATTTATTTATTCATTCATTTATTTATTTTTGTTAATCCTTACCCGAAGATATTTACCCGTTGATTTTTAGATACAGCAGAAGGTAGGGAGGGGGAAAGAGAGAGAGAGAGAGAAACATGGTTGTGAGACAGATGCATTGATTGGTTGCCTTCTGCACAACTGCGACCAGGGAGGGGCCAGGGATAGAACCTGCAACCCAGGTATGTGCCCTTGACCAGGAATCAAACCAGAGAACCTTCTGTCAGTGGCTCGAGGCTCTAACCGCTGAGCCAAACCAGCCAGGGCTATGTATATGTCTTTTAATCAAGCAATCTCACTATTGGGATTCTAGGCTTTAGAAATAAAAACATTAGTTCATAAGGCTGATTGTATATAGCAATGTTTGTAGTATAAAAAAGGCTCAACACAAAAAACAGGTCGAATAATTGATGATAGAGCTGTGCTATGCATATTATACCACAGTTTAAAAAAGAGAGGAGAATATATATATATAAATATGTTTATATGTATATATATATATATATATATATATATATATATATATATATATATATATATATAGTTTATGTGGAGAAATGCCAGTGATCAGAAAAGCAAATACCAAGCTAACATGTAAATTTTTGGAAAAAAGAATAAAGAATATTTCTCAACACATACTGATAACATGTTTGTGTATATTTGTATGAATACAAAGAAATGTATGGATGGAAACACATCAAACTTTAACATTGGTTATTTGGAATTGGGGAGTGCTTGTTGATCTTTGTTGTTCTTGGCTTGTTGCCTTTGGCAGGATTTTTAGTTTGAAAGGAAAATCTGATAAGATATATTTTATAAAAGACGTTTCCTTCCGCCTTTTCTAATGTGGATAAAGGAAAGACAACTTGAGTAAAATTGATTCATGAGACTCAGGGAAAGTGGTATGATTTGTTTGCTATCCATAAAGCAGGACTTGCGACTTTCCCCAGATTCTTCCCAGTGATTGAGTTTTTATGTTGAAGGTTTTAATTGAATTCTAATCTACTTATATTTTGAGTGACTATGATATGTGCTATAAGGAAGGATGCAAAAAAAAAAAAAAAAAGTGCAAGGCGAGAGGATAAAGGCAGGTAAAATCTTATCCATGCAAAGCATGACATCAAGTGGCAGATGAATATTACATAATTTAATGTATTATTAAGGCAAAAAGGATTAGGGAAGACCATGGAAGGAAGACGTGAGACAATACAGGTTAGCGATGCGCATGATTTGGACGGGACTGGCACAGAACATGCACAGGTATTGATACAGACTGGTGCTTGACTTTTACAAGGTGCCTGAGTGGATGCGAGAGCGACCCCTTCCGGAACCAAGCTCGCCCGGCCCCTTTTTCGTGCCTGCGGGCGAGCGCGGTGCCGGCGGTACGCAGGCGCCGGGAGCCGAGGAGGGCTCGCAGAAGCCCGATAGGCGCGCATGCGTGCAGTTCTGTGGAGGCGGTAGCTTCTTCGGCGTCGGGACTGGAGGCTGGGCGCTAAACTGTGTGGGGCGCAAATGGGATCCGGCTGTTAGTCGGGTAGGCATAGGTAGGACTGCTGCCTTGTGGGGACTAGGGGGTTGGAAGGCGGGAGCCTATAGCGTGGGGGTCCTGAACCTTTCCTATGAGATCCGGGCCGACTATTGTATCTGTGTCGCAGCGGCTGCGCACAAAATGGCGGCGGGCAGGCGGCGGGGGCGGGAGGAGGCTGGGGGACCCCCGGGACGGGAAGGGAAGCTTGGCTGCCCTACTACCGCGTCGGCTCACCTCACTGCCCGGAGGGCCGGGTCGGGCACCCGTGCTAGGACCGTGCTTCAGGAAGAGCCGCCTGCCGCCGTTGCACCGGGCCAGGAACGAGCAACAACCCTTTGGCGAGGCCGTGGCGGCCCCTTCCCCATCGGCCCGGGCCTGCCGAGACCGCGCCAGGCCTGACAGCCAGAGCAGGCGGTGGTGAGGGAGCACCCAGGAGGGAGGAAGCGTTCCCGCTGGGCCTGGAAGAGAGGCGGTGGAGCTGGAGCTGAGCCTTTTGGCTAGCGACGTTGCAAAGAAACGTGGAGAGAGAAGAGCATGTTTGGTCCCTGGGATGGGAGTCGGGATGAAAGGGGAATGTTACGACCCAGCGGCTCTTGCTGGTCGGTGCTTCGTACGCCTACCTTACGCGGGTCTGAAAGCGAAGAAATTGTCACCTCGGTGCGGGACACGGAGGGCTCGTAAATGTTTGTTTCCAGATCTCTCAAAGGAATCCTGATCGTTAGTGGTGTATTTTTGTGTGATTCCTGACTTGGGCCGCGCTTGTTAAAGGTGGTGGGAGAATGTATATTCCACATACATGCATCCTCGAGGACGTTTGAAACCCTCTCTTGTTGTTTGAGGTAAATGCGAATGAAGAAGTCGTATTCCTACAAAATCCTTAGTTGAACTAGACAATGAAGACTGCATCAAGCTAATTTTTGTTCATCTTAAATTTTACGGTTAGGCAGAATTTGGGGGGAAAGACTATTTTAATCTGTTCTGCGGGAAAACTTGTTACAGGCATCTGGCGACTTGGGTTGATTCAAATTATTTTGCTAACGAGCTTTGGAATTGTGCACAAAAAATTTTTTTTTCCTTTATTTGATGTAAAGTGTTCGTCTATTTTTGAGGGATGTTTTCTGGTTCAGATTTGTAGTTAAAATGGATAAACTGGAAAAAGATTTACAAAGATGATTAATGAAGTTTATACAGAAAAAGAAACGCATAATTTACATTATTTCAACATAGCTTTAAATTCTGTTGAAGTTTAGGTATTCTAGACTTAGTGGGCTTATGTTGCCCTTTAGACAAATTGGACAGCATTTCATTACAGTTTATTTTGTATTTTCATACACTGTAATACACACTTTTAAATTCTTATGTTTACTCAACATGTTAATACACTACTCTATGCTGGGCCATTCCCTTCTTGGTTGTTCATGTTTAAGCAAGTAAGGGTAAAGATAAAACAGTTGGAAGAAATCACAAAATCTCATTCATTTTTATTAACTAGTTATTCATGTCACACATGTCAGTTATCTTGAATATTGGTTGTATTTTAGTTTTGCAATCTCTTGCCATGTAATCTTTCACTATGGAGGGTGTACATGGCAGATACTTTGGTTTAAAATATGCTTCTTAGGATCAGTGGTTACTTTGTACTTCATGGCTGTCTTAAAGATCTTTCTCTTGGGTGCTCTCTAAAGGTGATCCCTGGAAATTTTGTTTTGATGTAGTGAAAGAAAATGAGAGAAATAGTTTAGTGGAAAGACAATAGGCTTTGGAATCAGAGAAGATCTGGATTCAAATCGCTGTTTTTCCTCTTACTATATGTGGGGATATTGGGTAAGTTATTTTAGTCTTTCTGAATTTGTTTCCTTATCTGTAGAATGGTGATAGTACTACCTGCTTGGGATTGTGAGGATTAAGCGAGACAATGTATGGAAAGCTCCTATCCCTTGGCACATAGTAGGTGTTTAATAAATGCCAGTTGTTGCTTTTATTACAGATTTTTAAGTGCTTAGCATCTTTTGATAGAAAATTGTGACCTGTGCATACTCCCTTTTAATTAAAAAGAAGGGGCTTAAAGGAATTTAGATTAAATTGGTAAAATTTTGGAGCTGAAAAAAATCACTTCATCTTTCATTAAACTATTTTGTGCATCTATAAACTTTATATATGCCTCTCTTGTAGCACTTATCAAACATTGTAACCACTTTGTTGTATGATTGTTATGTTCACCTTTGTGTCTGTCCCAGTACCTGGAAGGTGTTAGATGCTTACAGTTAGAGTAAATGAAGTCAGCTGGTAGTTATCAGAGCCAGGATAAGAACACAGGACAGAACTTTGGAGTCCAAATTCTGCTCTTTCTACTATACTATATATTTTGTATATTGGTCAAGGTTTGGATAAATCTTTCCAAATTCTTAATAAAATGCTGTACATACTAGGAAACAGTGCTTCAATTATGGGTATCTGGTAACATAATTTGGGCTGGTTTGTGTAGAAATGAGCTATTGAGTGTTGAAATGTAGTTTAGAGATCCTCCCAAACTGAAAGTAATTATATTTGTGGCATGCTAGTAAGCCCCTCTTTGTGTCCAACTTTACTGACTCATTGCTTCAGCTTTATTTACTGGGGTCTGAATTTGTGATTGAAAATTAAAATAGAAGGTAAATAGATATATGGAAGATAAAAAGAGAATCATGAAAAGGAAGAAGTTAAGGAAAAAATGAGGTGTTGAACTAAAACACAGCTATAAAGATCAGTGAGGGTTAAGAATAACAAATGTTTTGCTTTGAAAAAAAGTTCAGGGAGCATAGGAGAAAGTTTTAAGGTGCACATATTTTCATATTTTCTTAGTGGTTACCTTGGGGTACCTATATTTTGGGTTATTTTTCAACTCTTGAACCCCTGGAATACCAAAATGTATTTATTGTCCCAGTCTTTTTCAAGCTTTTATACTTGTTTTTGCTTCGTTTCTGCAGTCTTCAATTTATTAAACTTTAATTTAATTCCCCTGTTGTCCCTGCTAATGACCAAATACCGCCAACTTTCTTTAGTTTTGAATTTCCTTACTTCTTTAAAAATTTTATGGAAAAAATTTTAAACATACACAAAAGCAGAGAGTATAATACATTGATTCACCACCCATGTACCTATCACCCAGCTTTAAAAATTACAAGCTAAACGGTCAGTCTTGTCTCAATCCTTCACCCTATTTTTTTAAGCAGATCCTCTGTCATTCATCAATTAATAGTTCAAAAGTTTTCTCCTTAATATTTAGAGAAAAACATGCTTTACACACCTAAAATAATAATTCCTTAATGTTAGATAATCAGTCAGTAGTCAGATTTCCCCAGTGTGTCTCATATACCACACATGTATATACATGTATTTATGTTTCTACTACCATATTGAAAATTTCAGAAATTATGCAAGTCTTAATAAAAAGAACAAATACCTACCTGCTTCTTAAGTAAAACATTTTGTTTACTGTCTAACATTTTTTGAGCACCTGTGGAGGTATACTTTTAATTATTCTTCACATCAACATTCTTAAGTGGGTATTGTTTTTATTCCCATTTTTCACATGATCAAACTGAGGCCTGTTTGTTTGGGGTGACATTTTTAGCAAGCAGCAGGACCAGAATTAAAACACTGAATCTAGGATCTATGTTCTTAAAAAACACTATGCTACATTAGTGTTAAATTTTACTTATGGGAGTTAACCACTTTTGCATGAAGTCATTAGTGGCACCCCTCCTACAGGGCGGGTGTCTTCAGATCAGTGGAAATTTCCCCAAATATCAAATTATTATGCATTGCATAATGGGCTGACTAACAGTCAGTAGTTAGGGAGTGAGCATGATGTAGAAAAAGAAGGGGCAATCCAGACATTTGCTTAGGGCTGATGTTCTTTACCATATTGCAGGTTTTCTTCCTGTTGCCATATTTGCTTATAATCCAGTCCTTTTTTGACTTAGTATATAATATATAATTAAGAAGTTAGATAGTACAGTGTTGGATTTAAAACTTTGGATCATTAACTATTTTTGAATGAAGTAAAGCCCTGGCTGAGGGGAATTCCCTGTCTCTCCCTCTTTTTCTTCCCTCTGTCCTCCTACACACACCTCCTTATACAACTATGCCCCCTGCCCCGGAACTGTTTGAGAGTAATTTACCTACATGGTGCTCCTTTACCCTGGTTTATTTTCTAAGCATAGAATATTTTCTTTCATAGTCAGTACAGTTACCATCTCAGTAAATTTAACATTAATAAGACTCTTTCATTTACCTTATTACGATTTTGTCAGTTGACCCAATAATATTCTTTATAGCAGTATCCGTTTTTGTGTCATGTCCCCCCCCCAACCAAGCCCCCAAGTACAGGCTCAGTCTAGGATTATATAATTGCCTTTAGTTGTCATGTCTCTTTATTTAAAAATAAATTTTTTTTTCTTTATTGATATTAGAGAGAGAGGAAGGAAGAGGGAGAGAGAGATAGAAGCATCGATGACAGAGAACATCAATTGGCCGCCGCCTGCATGCCCCCACTGGGGATTGGGCCCACAACTTGGGCATGTGCCCTGACCAGGAATCGAACCAGCAACTTCTTGGTGCATGGGTTGACACTAAGCCAACTGAGTCACACCGGCTGGATGCTTTAGTTTTCTTTTTCCCCTTCAGTGGGTTATAGTGTTCATTTGAAAAATGATTGAATTAGTTGACTTTTAAATTTAGATCTTTTTCCCTCTTTCTCATTCTTGTTTTAATTTTTTTTTTTTTTTATTCCTCACCCGAGGACATTTTTTCACTTTTTGTTCAGATAGAGTGGGAGTGAGAGAGAGGAAGAGAGAGAGAGAGAGAAACATTGACGTGAAAGGAACACATCGAGTGGCTGCCACCCATACGACCAACCAGGGCCGGGGACAAACTGCAACCGAGGTACATGCCCTTAGCCGGAACTGAACCCAGGTCTCTCTGGACCGCAGGCTGACGCTCTAACTGCTGAGCCAAACTGGCCAGGGCTGTTCCAGTTTTTTTAAATGTAGATTGTTAACATGCTTTTAAAAATCAAAACTATATAATAAGATGTACTCCATGAAATATTCCCGTTGTTTGTTTTTTTTTAAGCCTTTCTATTACCTTTTATAGATAACTAGCTTCATTGTTTTCTGTGTTATCCTACCTATGTTTTTTTTGTAACCATAAGCAGGTATGTGTTTTATTATTTCCATTTCTTATACAAAAAGTAACATACTATATAAGTTCTTTTGTACTTTGTAAAGAATTTCCGGCATTTGGCATTTTAGGCATAATTGAAGATTTTGGAGACATATTTTAGGCAGATGGAAACATTTATTTGGCTCATGCCGTTCATGAAAGAAGTGAACAACCAAATGGCATGTTGGGCAAGGATGCAGGTAGGCCTCAGGAACAATTGGAACTGGGTAGTGAATGTCTTCATTACTGTCTTTACCTCTAGTCCTGCTTACCTCTGTTATATTAGCTGTATTTTGTTTCAGTGTTTGTGCTTTCTCACGAAAATCGTAAATATGCTGTCAACAACATTAGAGTTTTATCAGCATCCACCACTTTTCTCATTTCTGGTTTTAAAAAATCCCAGGGAAGACCAAATTGGATCAGGTGGTTTCTCTTGGACTAATGTGTTGTATTTGGAGAAGGTAGCAAAATAAGCAGGAGCACCAGTGCACTTCTGGGCATTATTTACTATGAAAACTATGTTATATTACTGTGAATACAGTTATGTATGCAGTTCATATGATCCTTAAAAAAAGTATATATCTGATTATACTCACATATTCTGTTTATCAAATAGTTGTTTTCCTGGAAATAACTACTATTAAATCATTGCTATGGGGTGATTAATCCATGGTTCTTGTGGTGATTTGTTCCTGTCATTAGCAAGTTGATCTTCCAGTTCCTTTCTGATCTGAAATCATGTTTATCTTTCCCGGTAGCAGTGAAGTTTGTGATGCCCTTCATGTTACCAAATAATGTTTCTGATTGTTTACTTATTGTTTCTTTGACAATTTTCTTGAGGTACCACATTTTGGCATTTTAACAATACAGCGTGAAACTTTCTGTCCACACTTAATGGCACCTTCAGAATTATGACTTGCGTACCTTTTGTGAGATCTGAGGGTACAAAACTAATGGTAGAAAAGAGTTGGCTGAGTGGATCTATCCATATACTAGGAGAAATTAGCAGATTGAGTGCCAGTTAAACTGAGGAAAGCACAGATGATATGTACTCTTGTGCTATTAACTGGCCAGGGTAATACCTGCATTCTTAGGTGAGAACATGGATTTATTTATTCTGAGGCAAATCATCGCTCTAACATAGCAGTACCAATTGAGGTATGTGGGTATATACCTAGAAAAGTGATGTTTATGGTAGTTTTCCCTTTGTGATAAGACTGCACAAAACTGTTTTTATTCTTTTCTGCATTTCATGAGGGTTATTTTTCTTTTGGGGGATGGTGGTCATGAACACATTTTTTTATAATGCGAAAAATGAAGCTATAAAATAAATTTAATTTTTATATGTCTAGAATACAGCATGGAAAGAACACCGGGAGTTAACGTTCTAGTTGTGATCTCACTACTTGGTTCCAAGGCCTTACTTAATTTGTAAACTAGGATGCCCTTGCTTACAGGGTTGTTGTGAGGCTCAAATGAGATAATATTAAAGTGCTTTGTAAACCATAAAGTTTAAGTGTAGGGTTTGATATAAATCTATTGCAAATCTAATGGAGCCATTATGATCTGGCTGATTAATTTTTTTTTTTCTTTATTGATTTTTTTTTAGAGAGAGAGGAAGGGAGAGGGAGAGAGAGATGGAAACATGCATTGGTCGCCTCCTGCATGCCCCCACTGGGGATTTGGCCCACAACCTGGGCATGTGCCCTGACCGGGAATCGAACCTGCGAAGTCTTAATACATGGGTGGACGCTCAACCACTGAGCCACACTGGCTGGGCTAGCTGATTAATTTTTGATAACGCTTTTAGATTTATAGATTTCAGATTTTTTACCAATATCTAAAGAAAATTAAGGATTCCTTTTCTTCTGAAAGACTGCATCAAAATAACAGGCAGTTTTTGATTGTATAACTCTGAAATACCTCATGGGACATAATGGTGATATCTTTTTAGTCCATCCAGCCATTTCTTCATGTCTGCCTCAAGAACTCAGTTTCTACTAGGTGCTTCTGAAAGAATTTTTATGGTTGACGTTTTACTGAATATTTCTTGTTTCAGAGTGGTATGTTTTAATTCCTAAAAGGACATAGAAAAGAGTTTTTTAACTGTTAACTTGTCAAAATAATACCATTTTTCAGGAGTTCACCATGTTTTATGTCTATTAAATGTCCTGTTTTTTGAAAATTTTTAAAATTATTTTTAGAGAGAGTGGAAGTGGGAGAGGGAGAAAGAGAGAGAGAAACATCAATTTGTTGTTCAACTTATTTATGCATTTATTGGTTGCTTCTTGTATGTTTTCTGACCAGAAATCAAACCCACAACCTTGCCGCATCAGGATAATGCTATAATCAAATGAGCTATCCGGCCAGGGCTTGAAAAATATTAAATACAGGAAAATAAAGTGTTGATTGAAAGTGGCAAATAGTGTAGTTCTAATTTCATGCAGTATAGTTTGGCGAACTTTGCTTCCCTTACCATGCATGCATGTATGCATGTACACAAAACTAGAAGAAATATCAAAATATTTGTTCACTTTAGGTGATGGTTTTATTGGTAAGGATTTCAGTTACTTCTGTTTATTGTTTTCTGTAACAAGCTTAATGTTTCTTATATTAGGAATAAAACTTATTTTAAAGGTTTAAAACTATTTAATTCAAATTGGTTTCAAAGGAGTTAATTAAGAACTCAGATAGCAACCCAGATTTTTCCAAGTTAGTTTAATGATTTCATCAGTTGGCTATCTGTAAATTCCGCTAGCTAAATGAACCTCTTTATGGCCAGAGCTTTTGGAGTTAAATGAAAAAGGCTTTATAATGAATGGTTGTCTTTATTTTTTCAGTTGTTTTTCAGGTGTTAATGCCAAATTAATCTTTGTCTTACAGGTTCCTGTATTTTAATCACAATGTTTTTGGGTTATATCAGTATCTCAAAAGACAGAGAGGTTTTATTTTCTTGGGTATGGCATAACGTAATTCTTAATCAGAGATTTCTTATTAAGAACGCTTTGCTTGTTTTGTTTAATTGTACTTTTTGTTCCACAAGTTAGTGTTGTTCACCAAAAAGGTATAATGAAATAGAAAAAGAGTAGAATATGAAACTGTTTAATAACTGATAAGTCAGTTAAGTCAGATGGGAAGGATGGGTGTAGGGAATAATGAACTAAAATGAGATTTTTTACTTAAATGTGCATTTGTTATTTGTACATTGCTTCTTGATCATAATAAGTTTTGGCTTTTGTTAGACTTTGGTTGTGATAATGTTAGGTTGAGAAGTATGAAGTTGTGTTGGTTTTATACTTCCATTTTTGTTTTCTATTAATGTCATACTTTATATTTAGCACTCAACTTTTTATTTTGAAAATGTTCAAACATAAAAATGTAGAGAAGAAAGGTAATAAATCTTTATGAAACTGTCATTCAGCTTCCACAGCAAATGTTTGCCAGTCCTGCTTCTTCAAACCTACTCATACACACACCCTTTTTTTCTGGAGTAATTAATCAATATTTTCTTTATTGATTTTAGAGAGAGAGGAAGGCAGAAGGAGAGAGAGATAGAAACATCGATGAGAGAGAACATCGGTTGGCCTCCTCTTGCATGCACCCCACTGAGATTGGGCCCACAACCTAGGCATGTGCCCTGACTGGGAATCAAACCGGCAACCAAACCGGCAACCTCTTGTTGCATGGGTCAATGCTTAACCATTGAGCCACACCGACCGGGTTCTAGATTATTTTAAAGAAAACCCCAAATTTATTATTTTGCTTGTTAAGTATTTGAGTCTATAACGTTGATTTTTATGCCACTTCATCAGTAAATCTATGTGGATAGCTAAATTTTCATTTTACAGTAGCCAAGGAAAAAGTGTAACTTTAGACTAAAGCATACTATTGAGCAGTTTGGGGAGCTTGATTTCTTTGCATTTTGAGCCTTTTTTTTTTTTTTTAAAGTAGAGATGTTTATATTATTAGGAATTATTGCTTCAAAACACTGTTTTATAAAAAAACAGCTGACTTTTTGCATTGCGTTTACCCCTGGGGTTCCAGAGCATATTAATTACATTGTTCGTACAAAATGGGTTTTATTTTCTAGAGATTTAACTATATTTTTGTGAATTTGTTTAGAAAGACATTGTGTGTGAACAGTGATATGAATTATTTTTATAATTTCTGCTTTTCACATCTCTTACCCTACCCCCACCCCAAATTTAACCAAATCTTTGCAGAAGCAGAGATTTAAAAGCTATTGTTGCTCAGAAATGTGTTTGTCTGCTCAATGAAGGAGTGAGAGGAGAGTGGACCTAACATTTATTGGGCAACTCCTTTGTCAGACACTGTACATATTTGTATTTTATCTAACTTAGTTCTTAACAACAATTCAGAGAATAAGATACTTTCCCCACTTTACATGCAGATGGGGAAACTGATGCTCAGGAGGTCAAGTAGCTTATCCAAGATCTCAATAGTAAATAATGAATCTGTTAGAATTCAAACCCTTCTCATCTGGTATATATTGCTAGCTTAGAAATGAATTTGAAACATCGCATATATTACTGCATTTATTGAGCTGTGTTAGATTAATAGCTTATTGTGTGTCATAGGAGATAATCAGAGATTCTTGTGGGGTGATATTTAAAAAAATTCTTGAGTGGGTTTGATTCTGAGAGATAGCAGTATTCTTGGTAGTGGAGTATAAATAAATTATGGAAGCAAGAATGTGTTGAGAATGGTCAGGAGATAGCAAATATATCAATTTGGCTGTAGCAGAAGGTCTTAAGTATTATTAAGCTGGTCCGGTGTGAAAGGTAGATTGGGATCAGGTTATATACTAAATGCCAGGTGGATGAGTTTGGTTAATATCTTATAGGCAGCATTAAAATGGTGAAGATTTTCATGTAGAGAACTGGTACTAAAAGTGTTTTAAGGATATTAATCAGTTAGTGACTGAATTAGGATGGAGGCCAGCTGTAGTGTAGAGTGATGAAACTTGTAACAGGGAGGTCATGGTGGTGAAAGGAAAAAGAAAAATACATATTAGAGATTTTGACAGGAATACATAGAATTTTGATTAGTTAGAAATTGAGAATAAAATAATTGGAACCTTGTTGACTGAGGGAATTGGTGTAGAGAACAGAGATGTGAAATTTGATAGTTTTTGAAGAAATTTGAAAAGTCAATATAAACTGGCTAATAGTTGGCATAAGGGAGATAGGTTGCTATAAAATATTTTTTTCTGTGTTCATAGATGATTTTATCAGATAGTCCCTGAAGTTACCAGAGATTTGAATATTTTAACTGAAGCTACATTTTTGTCTTGTACTAGAACTTTGTAGCTTTGTCAGAAATACTTCATTAATAGGTTTACTGATTTATAATTTTAAAAATCATTCCAGCAGAGCTGTCTCATTACAGTATTTGATTCAGAAATTTTAACCCAGGCTATTCTAATTTTTTAAAAGTTGATAAATATGTGTTTAGTTAGACCTTGTTACCTGAAATCTCACTTCTCTCAGTTCCCTGAAAACTATGTTGCTAATCCTGTAAAACTCAATTCAAGCATTCATTACCTCTTCCAGAAATAAAATCTTTTTCTGATACCTGAGCATTGTAGTAGTACTGACATATTGTACTGCAGTTGGTTTACTTTGTTTTTCTTGTTAGATTGCTTGCACTTTTGCTATAGGAATAATATTTTATTTGGCTTTAAAACTCCAGGGACTAGCATCACTGTCATTATTATGAAAGTCTCAAAAAATGTTTAAGAAATTGAATTAATGAGTCTGTATTTATCCCTTTCTACTAAAATCAAAAGGAAGGGGGAAAGAGATCTGTGGTAAAGAAACAGCCTCTGAGAATTTATTTATTTTTTTATCCTCACTCAAGGACATTTTTCCATTTTTTGTTCAGATAGAGTGGGAGAGAGAGAGAGGAAGAGAGAGATAGAGAGCGAGAAAAATCAACGTGTAAGGGACACATTGAGTGGCTGCCTCCCGCACGACCCAGCCTGGGCTGGGGACAAACTGCAACCGAGGTACATGCCCTTAGCGGGAACTGAACCCGGGGCTCTGTGGACCGCAGGCTGACGTGCTAACCGCTGAGCCTAACAGGCTAGGGCGCCTCTGAGAATTTATTGACCACAGCAAGTGGATATATCCTCCTCACTCCATCCCCAGTGTCATGCAGTATTTGGACACTTCTAAGGAAATTAACAGTGTTTTCTAAACTACTGATGCTGCCTATTAAATGCTTCTCTCTGCCAAAAAAATCAAAACAACAAAAAACAAAGATGAGATGTACAGAAGTGGTGATAGCAGCAAAAAGCATGAGGTATGTGGCAGTGCAGGAGAGCCAGTACCTAAAAATTGGATATGGGAGAGAAGTAGTGCATAGGGAGTTGTCACAGCCACCTAAGTTTAGGCCTTGAAGTGCTAGATTTTGAAACCCCTAAATAGGACTGTTAACTTTTTGGGTTATAAGCCATTAAAAAATTGGATGATAGATTCTCTCAGTTTGAATTTACACCCCCACCCCCCAAACCCAGCACCCCAAAAAAAAAAATTTTCTGGAGTATTGTTTCACATACCGGTTTCAACATTGACAACTTGTCTTCTGTCTCCAAATTCTGAAGCTCCTTTTCAACCCAGAAAGAGTTTTCCATGTGGTTCCCAAGCCAGGTCATTAAAAGCCTTTCAATACTGTGGCCTGTGCTGTGCGCTGTTTCTGAAAAAAATTTTTTTAATTTAGAACCTCAGTTGATTTTTTTTTTTTTTTTAATTTAAGCTGTGTTTCTCCCTAAGGCGGTGAATGCTGTATGTTGCATGGCTGGAAGAATAAGAAAAATGAAAAATTTGAAATTCCTTGTTGAAGCACATTATTAGGAAGTATTTGTTTTAAAAACATTTACATTTGAAATATAAAAGATTAATTTTTTAGCTATTAAGATACTCAGTTATCCAGAGAGGCATATTCTCTAATGGTTCTGGATAATAAAGATTCTCTTTACTGTATCAAGCATTTGTTCTGAATATATGGCTATCACTTGTTACCTTGATTGTATAAATTCTGTCATAGTAACAGTATTTAAAATTATCATCAAATTAGTAAATGCCACTGTTGGTTAAAAAACAAAACAAAACAAAAAACCCTTGGGTTTCTTCTAACAGCAGATTTGGAATACCTAGGACTCGATTACATTTCCCATTTTGGGGTTAGAAACCAATTTGACTTTAGATGTGGGTGAAGTGAAGTAATACTGTTTGCATATTTACATGTGTAATACTATTGTATGGGCATTTCATCTTTAAACAGCATTTTATTTTATTTCTTGTCCATAGGCTAAATATAAGAAAGGAAAATAACTTGAAGTTTTTTTTCATCCATTAGTTCTTATCCTTAGGATCTATCCTAACAGGGATGTATAGTAACATTCCTTGTTTTCCATCTGCAAAATATGGATATACCATAGTTTATTCAACCAGTTTCCAGTTTCTGCAAACCCTATTAATTGTAGAGGTGTTAAAAAGGAAACTTCCAGGAGATTTCTAACTATATTTTATCATTTTGGTGTCTTCAATTCTTATGAGGTATTAGCTCCATCTTAAAAACTAACATGTTAGCTCTATGAAAGAAGGGATCTGTTCTGGCTTAATAACCTTCTACTTCTTCCCCTAGAACAACAATGTCAGTTATTTTTTAAAGGATGGATAACATCTGGATTTGAAATTACTCTGATATATTTATTGTCATGAAGATAGTTTCTCTAAGTTTTTTAGCATTTTTAAAAGATATCCTGAATGACCTGATACTTGATTTTGGAATTTTATTCGCGTGGATCTATTCAGAAAACCATAAATTTCTGTGTTTCTATCAGGTGTTAGTATTTGCATTAAGTAATTTTTTTGTGTGTGTGTTTTTTTTTTATCCTCACCTGAGGACATTTTTTCATTTTTTGTTCAGATAGAGTGGGAGGGAGAGAGAGGAAGAGAGAGAAACATCGACGTCAAAGGGACACATCGAGTGGCTGCCACCCGCACTACCAACCAGGGCCAGGGACAAACTGCAACCGAGGTACATGCCCCTAGCGGGAACCAAACCCAGGTCTCTCTGGACCGCAGGCCAACGCTCTAACCGCTGAGCCAAACCGGCCAGGGCTGTATTAAGTAGTTTTATCCTGGGGCATCATTGACAGCGTTAAAGTTTAAATGTGAGAAAGGGGAGAAAAGATGGGCGACAAAGAAAAAGATGCTGATGGTGTGGTGCTTGCTTTGAAGAAATAAGACTTCAGAATTATATAATAGCAAAGTGAAGTTTATATTGCCTTATAAATAGAAAGCTTGAAAGTAAATACAAGCATCTTTTTAGTTAAAACATTTTATTTGGAGTGAATGTAAATGATAGCTCTAAGAGGAAGATCAAACAATAACTTAGCTAAATGATTAAAAATGTGCTTACACTTTTTCATTTATTTCAAATAAAAATTATGCAAATGAAATATGAATGTACTTAAATTTCATTCATAAAGAAAATACAAGATTACTTAAATTTTTTTAACCATTGAAGATAATGTTATTTGGAATGTAGATTGTAAACAGACCTTTTATTATAGTTTCAAAATGTATTTGTCAGTTCTTGCCTATGCCCAGCATTGTGGTTCATGCTTCTGATTTAAAGTTCACATTATTATAGTGAGAATAGATATGTAGACAGCTGAACACATATATAGTAAAGTAATTCTAATTTCTCTTTTAATGATGTTTTGATGAACTATATTGTTGGAAACTTCCACGAGGATTAGAATCTCTACCAGGATTAGAAATGATACGGTGTAGTATAAGAAGGTGTTTGATGATTCTGTATTAGTAGATTATTGTCTGAAAATGTTACTATATACAAACTAAAAGGAAATAAAGCAACCAGACTTAAAAGTCTGAACTTTGGGATGAAGGTTAGGAGAAGTGTTGGCTTAAATTAAATACAGGAAAATTAAAGAAATTTGTTCTCAGAAAGGAGGTTGGTCGAGGAGACTTATTGAAAGTGACATTTGCGTGCAATGATGGATTTTCCAGGATATGCATGCCAAGAGACAAACTTTATCTTTAACTAGAGGGTCCTGGAATCAGAATACTTAATAAATAACTGTGGCTGAACAGACCTATAACTTGTCTTACTACTGTGGCTGAACAGACCCTATAATTGTCTTACCGAGAGAGGGGAGAGATCTGTTTGGGAGAGCTAGGACTTAATTTTGTCCTCGTTATATTAGATCTCACAGTGGACTAACTATATGGGAAGTCCAGTGTGAATTTTTTAAGGCTGCTAAAAAATGCAAACCAGCCAAAACTCTGCTTATTGATAGTTGAAATTTCTTTAATTAGGAAAAGGCCTTTTAATTCTTCTCTTCATGTATATTTTTGACTATTGTGTGAAAGACTGGTGTCTTTTCAGGACTGATATTCAGTGACTACACACTGGTACAGATATGCTGGTTGTTAAAATACTGAAATGATTTTTCCCTGATTAGTAAGTAGCTGTTGCCCCAAAGGTGGACTTCTATTTTCCCACTCTTGTACTTCCTTCCTGAGGACCACCCTGCCATCACCTTGTGCACAGCAGCTGAAAACTTAATGAGAGTGGAGGAAGAAGGGGCTTAGGGCCCTGCTTACAATAAGGCACAAATTGTTGATTGTTCATTGCTTGTGCTTTACCAATTACTAAATATTCCAAATACCACTTCTGGGTGTATACATGAAGGACAATTCAAGGTTGGGAAGTACAAAATGAAAAGAGGTTTTTTAATAAACAACAGGGTACCTCAGAGCCATTAATATGCAGTAGTTACTGTGCCCTCTAAGAAGGGTAGCACGTGAATACATTTCAGACTTTCTTGACAAGGGAATTCCTTTGTGGAAGACCTACAATCTTACAGGACACAAGTTTCTAAATACAGTATGTGAAGGGCTGCTCTCTTGCAGTTTATAAATGTATACTTACATCATTATTAAGAGCACTGGGCACATTAGGAAATGCGTACATACATAGTTTTTTCACTTTTAAAGAACTTAAAATGTAGGTACTTCTAATGATACATGTTCACAATTCCATGTGGTAATTAGGTAACTGATTGAAATCTGTTCCTTTTAGTTTATTATGGGGGAGAAACAATATTTGGAAGTGTTTGTGCTTCTGAAGTTGTGGAAGGAATCTTCAATTCAGGAAAATGGTACAAAGAGTGTAACTAGATGACAAACTGCTTGCTTGCATAAGCAATGATTGTTTTTAAGGACTGGGTCAAGACAGAGTTGTTCTTGGAAGTGCTTTTATTTTGTAGAAGGTAGGTACAGTTTCATAGGATTTATGATTGTTGAAAAAGACCTGGAATTTGTGATAAATGAGCATTATTTACAGAGAATTTGAATATCATTGTTCAGTAAGCTTATGCCTGCTGCTTGCATCTGGTGAATCAGAAGCCTGTGTAATATTGTATTTTTGTGTTGTTTCATTCTAATTTGAAAATTAATAATCTATGCCAATTATGAGTACTTTGGATGTGATCATTCAAATAGCTTAACAAATATTTGAGGGTATTTTGCGTAAGAGTAGAGTTATATCCTTGGGCGATAAGACAACAATGAACATGCCTTCAGTTGAGACTAGATTGTTCAAAAAGACTGCACCTATGAACACAAAAAGAAGGTAATGAAAGGTACGAATCCCAAAGTGATATAAGCAGTAAATAAGAAAGTTTGTTGAAAGACTCACTCTGGGCCTTGGTGTCCAAGGAAGGTTTAATGGAGACTGACTTTGAAGGAATGAGTAAAATAAAATAAATCAGGGTCAGGGCAAAGTTGTTTTGTTCATGTGTTTTTGATTGGAAGAGAAGAAGGGAGGTAGAAAGAGAGGAGTAAGAGCAAAGGCCTAGTGGAATAAGTGTTTAGTAAAATTAGAAGTGTAGAGATTGCCTAGATTGATTTATACCTTTCACATAAAACTAAAAAGTAAAGGGGATGAGATTCTGTTGGATTTTTGAGTAGAGAGATGTGGTAAAAATGTCTTTTTATAAAGATTAAATGTGGTGGCAGCCTGCTAGATGGTTGAAAGAGAGAGTGTTATCAGATAAAGCCCATTTCTCAGCCAAATCACAATTTCACTAACATTATGTGTAAAGAAGATAGTGTGTAGTGGAGTTGTAGACGAAGTTGTATTTTGAATCAGAAAGTGATGATTATAAAATAGGATTCATAGTCTGGGTTTCCATAGTAGGCATAAGTGCCTGAATATCTCACGTTTCCCACCATGCATTTCTACTGAGTATAAAACTAAGGACTTGGTAGAAAGAATAGCAATAGTCTGTAGTTTTTTTGTTTTTGTTTTTAAAGTAAGAGAGGGCAAGTTCTGTGACTGCTGACCATGGTCCTGAATGATAGCTAACGTACTATTTCTCTGAGAAGTGGGTTGGAATGAGTTGTGCTGCAATCGGAATGGCTGGACAGCAACCATTTTTAACTAAAACGGTGCCTGGGAACTGCAAAGGTATTCTTGCTTGCACCTATTGGTAGTTAAAAGCATGGATTATGCGGCCAAAATACTTTGAGTGCAAATCTTGGCCTGGCCGCTTATCTGTGTTAAGTTATTTAACTTTTCTCTGTGCCTTAGTATCCTCCTCATAAAACTGTGCATATCTCGGGGTTTTTGTGAGAAATGAATCAGTCCATGTAAAAAGTAACTATAAAGTTAATCATTGTTATTGTCCATATATACATGGGTGGACAAAAGTAGGTTTACAGGTGTAATACAAATAATGCAATAATAAATAATAATAATACAAGAATAAACTATTTCGCAGACTCACAACTATAAACCTACTTTTGCCCACCCCTATATTTGTCTATAGTTTCACTCTGGAGAGGATCTAAAAGAAAAGTGACTGGTTTTGTTACATATTTTTTTGTATGTTATAATCAATTCCCTGCTACTGTATACTCTTCTGTCAGACTCCATAGTCAAGTTATTGGTGATACGTTTTCATCTTAAAAGAAACAACTGTTTAACAGCAGAACCTTAAGCATAATCTAATTGTTATATGGAATTTATGAGATGTAATTTCAAGGAAGCTATATCTTGGAGAAATGGGTCTGTAAAATTTTAGGCTTCCAGTGCCTACTTTCATTGTTTGTATATCTGATAACATAAATATCAACTGTGTGTGCATTTTTAAGTATTTTTAATGCCTTCATCTTTTTTTTCCAGTATTAAAGCATGAAATAATCCCCAGTTTTTCAAGATTATTTAGGAGTTGTAATTATCGCTCAGCATCTAGGACAGCACCCAATGCAACACTGTATACTGAACCTCTGGCTTGAGGTTTGGGGTGTGTGTTCTGGATTCGGGAAAGAAGAGAAGAGAAAGCTTTTGGGAAAGTTTAAAATCCTCATAAGCACTTAATTTATAAGTGTATGAAATGCAGAATCCTTTCATGGCTTTATTTCCAAATGTTTTACACTGGCTGTAGAACCCACTTCATGAAGTAGTTTGAGTTAAAATGATCTAATATTTGTGTTTTAACTTTCAGCTTTGTGTTATTCTTGGAAAATTTCGCACCACTTGTGAATTCCTTGAACCTGGGCATTGCAAACCTACTTCTGTTGGGCCCATCTCCTTTGCACTTTGCTCAGATTAAGACTCAGTTGGCGCTTCAGCAGCTGAATGCCGTTGCCTCACATAGTTCAACACCACCTTATACTTTATTAAATCAGGCTTTCTGAAAATAGCCATGTCGAGACCCAGGTTTAATCCTCGAGGAAACTTTCCACTTCCGAGGCCACGAGCACCTAACCCTTCTGGGATGAGGCCTCCAGGACCATTTATGAGGCCTGGATCTATGGGTCTTCCAAGATTTTACCCAGCAGGGAGAGCCCGTGGAATTCCACACAGATTTGCTGGCCATGAGTCTTATCAGAACATGGGACCACAGAGGATGAATGTTCAGGTAACTCAACACCGAACTGATCCAAGATTGACCAAAGAAAAACTGGATTTTCATGAAGCACAACAAATGAAGGGGAAGCCTCATGGTAGCCGGTGGGATGATGAGTCTCAGATATCTGCATCAGTGGGAGTAAAACAGAGTTCTGTAACACAGGTTACAGAGCAAAGCCCTAAAGTACAGAGCCGCTATACAAAGGAGAGTGCCTCAAGCATCTTAGCAAGTTTTGGATTATCTAATGAAGATTTAGAAGAACTCAGTCGCTATCCTGATGAACAGCTAACTCCTGAAAATATGCCATTAATTTTGAGGGATATAAGAATGCGAAAAATGGGGCGCCGATTACCTAATTTACCTTCTCAGAGCAGAAATAAAGAAACCTTTGGTAACGAGGCAGTTTCAAGTAATGTGATTGATTATGGGCATGCAAGCAAATATGGCTACACAGAAGATCCACTTGAAGTACGTATTTATGATCCTGAAATTCCAACTGATGAGGTCAAGAATGAATTTCGGTCACAGCAGAGCATTTCTGCATCTGTTCCTGCACCAAATGTGATATGTAATTCTATGTTTCCTGTTGAAGATGTGTTTCGACAGATGGACTTTCCCAGTGAGTCCTCCAATAATCAGTCCTTTTTCCCAGTTGAGAGTGGAACTAAAATGTCAGGCTTACACATTTCAGGAAGACAGTCAGTCCTTGAACCTGTAAAATGTGTCAGCCAGTCCATTAGCCAAACAGTTAACCAGACAATGAGTCGGTCTCTGATTCCTCCATCTATGAACCAGCAACCTTTTTCATCGGAATTAATTTCAGCTGTAAGCCAACAAGAGCGGATCCCACGTGAGCAGGTGATTAATTCAGCTAATGTACACAGATCAGGAGGAAGTAAAAAGAATTATCAGTCAGAGGCTGACATTCCCATTCAGTCTCCCTTTGGGATTGTGAAAGCATCCTGGCTACCAAAGTTTTCACATGCTGATGCCCAGAAGATGAAGAGACTTCCAACTCCTTCTATGATGAATGATTATTATGCAGCATCTCCAAGAATATTCCCACATTTGTGTTCTCTGTGTAACGTAGAATGTAGTCATTTGAAGGTGAGTGTTTTTAAACATCACTGTATGATACTCAGCGCCCAAGTTTCTGCTAAATTCTCTTGTATGCTGGTGTTAACTAGGCATTAAGGAAATGGCAGAAGTTAATTTTGATTGCAACATCAATGCTTTGTTGTAATCTAAGTAGTCCTGGCCTAAGTAAGTACTGAGTAGAGTGTTAGGCTTTCTGTATTCCTGTGACTGGGCACACCACATGGTTCGTCTGTTTATTTTGAACTTTTAATTATCTCAGAAATTTATGCAGCATACAATTTATATAACATAAACTGTATGCTTATAAGACAGTATCACATGAGTCACTTTAAATAAAAGAATCCGTTAGTATAAAAAGAAAAAGTTGGAATGAAACGGTTGTACTATACACTTTGAAGAGATAGTTTATTGTAGTCTTGCATGTATCTAATCTTGGCTTAAAGACAGTTAATGTCAATTTAATTATTTTCTGTCTCTATCTGGACTAGGATTTTTAGTGTTTCATGAGAAGAAGTTTCCTAAAATAACTTAATCATAGCAAAATTGAGTCGATGAGTTATTTGTGGACAGGCTGCGGGTTCAGTGAATAGAGTGTAAAGTGATAGAAGTTTAGAGAAAAATCTTTAATAAAATAAAGAAGCCTTAGGTATCTTCATGATTAGCACAGTTAGAAGGAAGTGTTTTACAGAGGTGCTGAGGAGTAATGTAGAATATACTGTTAGCAATCATTGGTGGATTTGAGTAGGAATTTGCAAATATGTTTTATGTACTTATATATGTTTGGAAACTGGTTCTTCCATTTACTGATGTAATTTGTAGATTTGTATCATAAATGGTCCAGAAGAAATGCACTTCCCATGGGAACAAGCATTGATTCAAGGCATTAGCATTGGTTGTATGCTTTGAATAGGCTTAAAAATCTGTAGGTATTAATTCTCTTGTTTTTTTCTCCTTGCAGTGCTGCCCTTTTATTCTTTCTATTACTCACTCATCAGGTTTCAGCCAACAAGAAGCTGATACTTAGATCTGATGATTTTGTCTTAAGGTTAACTCCAGCAAAGGAAAGCAGCATTCTACTTCATTTTAGCCAGATTTGCTGAGTTCTAATAAAATAATAGTTGCCTTACCCTGTCAGAGGGGATAGCAGAGTCTTGAAAAATCTCAGAATAATTTATAGCACTTAATTATAACCTGTAAACAGCCCTGGCCTCAGTACTGAATTGAGTGTTAGGCTTTCTGTATTCTATTTATTTTGAACTTTTCATTTAGTCATGATGAATCTAAGAAAAATACCTTAAAATAAAGAACTTAAAAGTTTTGATTTTTATTCTGTAGACTAGAAAAGGTATACATTTATTCAGTTTGTATTTACTGATTACTAGTTTTACACATGACTGTATTAGGTGCTGGGGCAGAAGTGAGGAACTATATAAAATTTAGATGTTCTTAAACAGTTTATAGAGTCTCACTGTCTTCTAATTACACACCTAAGGAATTAAATAAAAATAGAGGACAAGAAAATGGTTTGGTGATTGTATTTAACATGCTTGGGTGTGCTTAGGGGAGAGATACTTCATCTTTTTATTTTGTTTTCAGGCTTATATCATTTCTGCCAGCACGAACAATTTCCAACACCTATTATATATTCAGCAATATGTAAATAAAATAAGTATAAATATACTTTGACATCAAGAAACTTGTATAGACTGAGTGATGGTGACTAACTACACTGTCTTTCTGTACTTGAATGATCTGGGAGGGAAGACTTCATGGGTTAGGTTGAAATGGGTTTTGAAGATGGATAGGCTTCAGGTACCTGAGGGAGGAGGAATACAATTCATATTCAATAAGTACCAAAGGACTTGAAAAGCTAGCCTAAGAAGTTTAGACTTGAGGTGAGAGGCATTAGGAAGCTAAATTAAGGTTCTTGATATGTGATGTGACATGTAAAAAGCATATTTTGGGGAGATAAATCTACTTGACGTGGGTGAATAGTAACGAGAAGAGAGAGAGACAGTAGGGCACTAATTTGAGGCTTCCCTGGTGAAAGTCTGTGTTAATATAATAAAAATAAAATTTAGAGAGGAAAATAAATCATATAGTGATGATTATAGTTCACTGGGATTGATTGTCATTTAAAACAGACACCTTTTAACAGTCAAAACAGCACAAGAGGGCTAACTGATGAATGCTTCACTACTAGATGACTAAATGCTAGGGATGTATGAACGTGGACTTACGTGATACAAACTACCTCTCGTTTCTGTGATATATTTTGTTGCCTTGTAAGTGTGCCTATATATGACATTGTAAATATGTGGCCAATAAGTGTAAGTTACCAATTGCAATTTTTTTCTTGCTAAGTAACATCTGATAATATGATCCCCACCTCTGGGGTCTTTAAAAATGTAGCCTGAAAAAGGCAACTATAGAATGTGAAATGTATTTTTATTTCTAAATTGGGATTTAGATGTTGGAGGAGGAGCTGTCCTGGGTTTAGAAGTGTTTTTTTTTTTTTTTTTAGGTTTTTTATTATTATTATTATTATTGTTCTTGGTTCAGAAGGCTGTGCTTGGTTTAAAGACTTATCTTTTTAAAAATAATTCAGTTGAGAAAGTACTGACTGACAAAAGATTTTTGAGGTAGTTGGAGGATAGTGAGTGAGCTCTGATATGGGTAGTTATTATCACAGTTTGATTCTGGACCCTCTCAACTCTAGTCCATGCCGTATCTCCTGCTTAGTTAGTTAATTATCACTCTTTGGAGAAGGCAGTACTGCTTTGGACCTTCTTTTAATCTTTATACTGTTACTAGAGAGTCTCAACTGGGGTGGCATAGATATATTTACTGAGTTTAAAGCAAGTAGTGTCAGTGAGTGAAGTGGACCTATTAAAATACAGTAGAGAGTGGGGCGTGAGTATGTGTGTGTGTAGAACTGGAGAGACTATGCCTTAACTAGGGCAGCTATCAGCATGAGCTGACAGTTGATATATAGAATACATGTCCAGTATTATGTCTTTATATTTTTTTAAAGAAAAGCTGGAAATCTGGATTTGGGGGATTTTTAAATGTTGGCAGCTTACTCAAATAAAACCCTTTATGGTCTTTACAAATAAATCTTGCCCAATCCTCTACCTGCCAGTGTGTCTGTTTGATGTAAATGATGTCCAATTACTGTCAAAGACATGGGTTTAGCAGTACTAGAGACTTGATAATTGCCGATCTCTACTAGTATTCTATTTGTATCACCTACCAGGATATGCAAACATTTCTTTTTTGCAGTCCACAATCGGTTCCATGGCTTAATGAAATAGTTTGGGATTTGTCATAACCTGTTGAGTATTGCAAGTAGTGTTCACTTATTTTCAGATAGTTCTTGACAAGGCAGATTCCATAATTAGTGTCAACTGTGGTTTTAACTGGACATTTGTAGTTCATCTTTAGCAATGACCAAATAAAATGTTATTGAAATGGAAATGAGTAACATTTTTCTGAAGGAAAGTTTTCAAATACAGAACTGTTTACTAAGTTTTCTGCCTGTCCAGATACTGGAAAAACAATGAAACACTAGTAATATACATGTTGCTTTTAACTAATTGTTTCACCTGGAGAACTGTGTCTTTGAAAACTGTATTACCTCTTTTTAATCAGTTTTATCTTCCAGGAGCATTTATGGGTACACAATGTAATTTTAGGGCAGATTTGTAAAGGAAGTAATGTGTAAGAAAGCATTTTGTTCATTGTAAAGCTCTATATGTAAGGGATTTTGTGTCTTTGAAATGATGTTAGTTTCCTTTAAATCTTAAAAATAAATTAGATTTGATCATCAGCTTTTCATATTTTTACTAATTTTATCCTTTGCCAATATAGTCTGGAATGGTACTGGCCTATGAGGTAGGATTTTTTATTGTTAAAGTTATTAGCTTGAAACCCTGTGTTTTGAAGATGCCATTTCATATACCATTTTATTCATAGTTTTTGGTGTTCCTCTGACAGGTTGTTTTTATATCTGAGATGAGTTATTTCTGATCAATGCTTTTATTTTCTCCAAGTTTAAATATATATTTAATAAAAGAATATTCTTTTAATAAAAGAATAAAAGGGTGTGATTCTTTTTTTTTTTTTTAATGTTTAAATATTTTTAAATGGCATAAATGAGACATGGTATTAGTGCCTTTGTTTGGAGGCCTTTATTTTTGTTTGTAAAAGATTTTATTGACTAGCCAAATGCTATCTGTAACTAGATTCGTTTAATTTTTTGGATGGGGTGGTATGCTGTGTCAACCTAAAAAGCCTAACTTCATAATGCAACACGAGAAATATTCTAATTTCAGCACTTTTCTCCTCTTACAATAGGATTGGATTCAGCATCAAAATACATCTACTCATATTGAGAGCTGCCGACAGTTACGTCAACAGTAAGAACAATTTTTTTTTATAGGTAGCAAGTTTATAAAACAGTTAATTCTCAGGTATAACTGTTTAATACCTTTAGTGTGGTATTTTGGAGAAAAATATTTTTAGAAAGCTACTGCCTGTTTGAAGTATTCATTTTATAGAAGTGTACTTAATTTTTTTCACAAAAGGAATTAAATATGACCATTTCTTCTGACTTCTTCCTAATTTAATCTCAGGTAGAGTTTTAATATCATTGGTTCATTCCTTGCTGGTTTGTATTCCTTGGGGTGGTTTATAGTCTTTCATTCTCTACTTTTCTATTTGTGTGTTGTCGCCCCCTGCCCCCCCGGCAAAAAAACCCCAAAAACACCCGACCCAAATACCAGTATTTAATTTTAGGTCTAGAGTTCTCTTCTCGCTGAGAACCTATTTTCAGAATAAACCTTAAGGTAGGAGATGGACAAGCTAGATGTGTTGGTTACTCAAATTGACTCTTTTATTCTTCCACCTTTTCCTTCTTTAAGATAGGGTACCTATACAGGTGAAAAGTGTGATTTTAACAGTATTCTCGTATGTCCCTTGGAGTAACACAAAATTAAATAGTCTTTTCCCTAGCATCATTAAACATACCGATACAGTCGGATTTCAAATTCCTCGTCAGTAGACTTACAGTAATATGTTCTTGTTCAAATGAATCTGTGGCAGCTGTTTTGGTTTTATGTATTTATTTTGTTCTTTATGAAAACTTCACCAAATTTTTTTTAGATTATTTGGGACTTGCGTTGTAAGTGATGAACCTAACTCAAAGTAGTTTTTTGCCCTGGCTGGTTTGGCTCAGCGGTTAGAGCATCGGCCTGCAGACCAGAGAGTCCCGGGTTCAGTTCCCGCTAAGGGCACGTACCTCGGTTGCAGTTTGTCCCCGGCCCCGGTTGGGGTCGTGTGGGTGGCAACCACTCTATTTGTGTCTCTCTCACATCCATATTTCTCTCTCTGTCTTTCTCCCTCTCTCCCTCCCACTCTGTCTGAAGATAAATGCAAAAAATGTCCTGGAGTGAGGATAAAAAAAAAAGTAGTTTTTAAATAAGAGAATTTATTAACTCATTTAATGGGAAAGCTTAAAGAGTAGTTCTAGTTTCAAAACAGCTGCCTTTGGATGCTCAACAAAATTCTAAGTGTGAGAAATATTTTGGTTTTGTGGCTGTTCTCTTTTGCTTTGGCCTTATGAGCTCTCAGGCACACTTTACTTCAGAGAGCAAAATGACCCTCATAGTTCTGGACTTAAGTGATCTGTATAGCTAGCAATTTCAGGAGTTTTTTTTTTTTTTTTTTTAATGTTTTTTCTTTCTTGATTTTAGAGAGAGAGAGAGAGAGAGAGAGAGAGGAAGGGAGAGGTAGAGAGAGAGAAACATCAATGAGAGAGAACATCGATTGGTCGCCTCCTGCATGCCCCCCACTGGGGATTTGGCCCACAACCTGGGCATGTGCCCTGACCGGGAATCGAACAGGCGACCTCTTGGTGCATGGGTCAACACTCAACCACTGAGCCACACCGGCCGGGCAGGAGTTTTTTTTTTTTTTTTTTTTTTTTTTAAAGTAAACATGTCTTTCTTCAAAACTGCTGCAGAAGTGTTTGGTTTGACTCTTTTGGTCTACTTTGGGTTAGTCGTCCACCTCTAAGCTAATTCTAATGATTGTGGGAACAGGGTTTTCTACCTCAGTTGTTGTGCCTACTCTTGGTGTGTTGTGTGTAGTATAAACCCTACTTGAATCATAAAGACTAAGAATAGAGATTGGAGTTGCTTCCTTATATAGAAGCTGTGCAGAGAAACATAGGTTATCATATGGAGATAATTGTTACCTGAATTGGGTATGTCACTATAAATGGAAAATCTCTAAGCCACAAATTTTCCCACAGATACAAGTGGGGTGCTTATGAAGGTGAGAGATTTAGGTGGGAATGAGTTATGTACTCAGGGATTTAGGTAGGAATGAGTTACTTGCTGTAGGTAGGCATTAATGATAGTGATAGGATTCTAGCTACATGTGCTGTCATTAATTTACTTGAGCAAACAGCATGGGTGCCTGCTAAAGCCTTTTCTGTAGATAAGCCTATTTTTTCCATGCACATATTTTAAAGCATGTGCTTTCTCTATCCTGTGTTTTTACCTCTTTTCAGGTTATATGTTCTTGAATTCCTTCATGGCTTTGTCTCCAATGCAAAAAAAAAAAAAAAATTAACAGATAAATTAAATTTGATTAGGCATTTGGGAGCCTTCCATGGCTAGATAGTATATGCTACTCTGTTCTTTGTTTGCTTGTTTGTTTTTAACCTTCATTGTGTCCCATTGTGTATATATACCTTAGTCTATTTAGTCATTCCTCTACTAATGTATATTTAGGTTCTTACTCCTTTTCTTAAGGCTTATTGCCTTTTCATTCTCTTTGTTTTTGTTGGATCTTTCTGGATACAAGAGTTGTTGGGTAACTTGAGAAAAGATATAGTGCATCATAGTTTTAATATTAAAAATGATAAAAGCTATATGCTTATTGTGTGCCGGGCATTATTCTAAGTGCTTTACATAATTTATTTACTCTTGAAAGCAACCCTATGAGATAGACATATGATTATTTGTGATTTTACCAGTGAGGAAACTGAGGTACAGTGGGGTAAATTTCATACTGTCACACAACAAATATTTGACAAAACTAGTCTGTCTAGCTCATGGATCTTTGCTACTTTTTTCCCCTTTGACATTTTGTTCTGAAAAATTTCTAAGCTGCAAAGAAGTTGAAGGGATAGTAAACATATAGTATCTTTATGAACTATTTGAAAATAAATTTCAAACATTATGACAATTCACTGTTCAATTCAACATCTGTCTTCCACCTGTTTCCCAAATGCCTTTTGTAATTATTAGGGGGACCGGAAAGTAATGTCGTTAAAGTAATGACATGTTAAGGGCGGAAGTGGAAGCAAATCCGTGTCAGACAATCGAGGAACTGTCAGACACTCTTAACCAACCTTGGTCGACCATCCAAGAACATTTGCAGCAGATTGGTAAAGTAAGCAGAGCAGGTGTTTGGGTCCTGCATAATCTGTCCGAAGAAAACAAAGCTAACCGGTCCACCACATGCAACTTATTGCTTCAGCGGCACAATACGGAAGCGTTTTTTGATCAATGATCACTGGAGATGAAAAATGGATCCTCTATGATAATCCAAAATGCAAAAGGCAGTGGCTCTCTCCGAATGAATCACCACGAAGTACAGCTAAGCCAGGTTTACACTCCAAAAGGCACTTTTGTGGGTTTGGTGGAGTATTCGCAGGGTCGTTCATTTTGAAGTGCTGAAACCTGGACAAACTGAATGCAGACCTTTACTGTGAACAATTGGATCGAGTAAATCAATCTTTAATTGAAAAGTGCCTAGCGATTGTCACCAGTAAAGGCGTTATTCTGCAACACGATAATGCAAGACCGCACTGTGCAAGATGAACCCTGGAAAAAATTAATGAATTGCGGTGGGAGGTATTGCCTCACCCACCATACTCGCCCAATATTGCACCATCAGATTTCCATTCATTCTGATCGCTACAACATTTTCTAAGTGGCAAAAAATTTGAGAATTTGGATGATGTCCAAAATGCCATCTCCAGATATTTTGCTCAAAAACCAATTGATTTTTATCGATCCAGCATTGAAAATTTGCACACTAGATGGCAAAAGGTTGTTGATAATGAGGGTGATTACATCATTGATTAAAAATAAAAACTTGTTAAAAACTTATCTGTTTGAATTTCATGTAAAAAAACGACATTACTTTCCGGTCCCCCTATTATTTCTGCCTACCCCTCCTCCTTCCCCATCCACACTCCCAATTCAGGATTCAAATGAAGATTCATGCATTTCAGTCTCTGAATGTAGAACAGTCCACCCTGTGGCCTTTATTTTTGAGGAGGATATTTTCATGATGTTTACTTCTTTTGAAACAGCCAAGAAAATTGTTTCGTAGAATTTACCACATTCTATACTTTCTGTTTGTTTCCTCATCGTTAAATTCAGGTTGAATATTTTTTGTCCCAATTTTGTGGGTATGCTTATTACATCACGTTGGGACACACATAATGTCTGTTGCTTAGGTCCTTGTCGTTAGCCATTATATTATACAGCATATATAAGGAGTATCATGCTTCTGAAACACATTTTAAACTGTATAGGCAATATATAGACAGTCCAAACTCTACTTGCAAAGTAGTACTTTATCTTTCTGTTCTGGGCAGCCAAAACAAGAATATGTATTCTAGCAGTCAGCCTGGTGAACTAAACATTATTACCAACTCTTGAATAATAGGCCTCAAGTTCCTGTGAAACCATAAACTGGAAAGCTCTAGAAATTCAATAACTTACATGTGTTAACAACCAGCTGTAATTTCCAACATTGTGTATACAGGAAAGAAAAGACTTAAGTAACTGGCTTTCAGATACACAACCATTAAATGGCAGCACCTACACTTAGATCCAACTTTGTTTGATTCCAAAGGTGTTGCATTAAAACACTACACCACAAAATTAGAAATTGATCTGCTTAGATGGCACAGAGTAACACAGTTTTAGAAAGTGTAGGAGTAGATGAAACAAATTATCCATGTTTTGACAATTGTTGATGCTAGGTGATGGACACATTGAATTGAAGTTAACTTTTTTTTGTCTTCATAGTTTGTCACCTCAAAGCAAGAAGAAGGAAGCAAAAGCTTTCTCAGAAGTCTTAGAATCTATCACTGACTATCTTCTAAGGAGGCTGGGAAAGCAAATATTTAGCCTTGTTAGCCATTGTAGTAGAGGCAGGCAAGGTAAAAAGAAGTTGAGAATTGCTATCAAGTTAACCTGCTAACAATGTCTGAAACAAATAGCAATCAATAAAAACCACTTTAGCCCTGGTTGGTGTGGTGGGCTCAATCCCAGGTGGAGGGCATGCAGGAGGCAGCTGATCGATGTTTCTCTCTCTCTCTCTCTCTCTTCCTCTCTCTCTTTAAAAGTAATAAAAATATATTTTAAAAAACAACAACAAGAAAACACATAGTTTACGTTTACTAAGGTTAATTTCATGCCAGGTGACTGCTGAAAGAGTCTGCTGCTTCCATTTCCTTAGGTGGCTCTCTTCTTGGTTACTGAAATGATATACTTGAATACTGGTGGTTTCTAATGGTTTAATTTAATCACCATTTCCAATGAATCTTTAGAGTCCACATTCTCTAGCTGAGTTAAGGATCAGGGCGTCCTTTTTTTAGGCTTCTACGATGTTACTGTTCTTCCTACTTTTTCTTTCTCTGAATACCCCTTAATCTCTTTCATTGGTTTATCTTTGTCTGTTGTACTCTTAAGTGTTGGTGTGCATAAGATTCTTTCCTCAACCCTCTTTTTTTCTACAAATTCCCATTCTGTGTTAGTCTTTTACTCTTAGTACTATAGTATGGCTTCTCCATGCCTGATTTCTAAATATCTCAACCTTCATTTTTGCCCCTAATTCCAGATATTTATTTCTGATTATTCTCAAAACATTCCTGTATTCTCTTCACTTTAGAAATACTACTGTGTTCCCCAAGCCTTTTATTTATGTGTGCCGTCTTTACCTGATTTTAAGGACTTTCACATTTAGTCTCTCAGATACCTTTTCAGGTTTTTTCCCCCCTCATAATTCCTTTTCATCATTTTCATGCTTCAGCCAGACTGGTTTCTGGAATAGAACACATGTTTTGCCTCTAATCCTCTGTGTGGCCTGATCCATGCCTATTGATAGACTTTTTTAAGGGCTACCTGAAAAGCAACCTTTTTCCGTGAATTCCCTTCCGATTCTTTCTGCTAGGTGTATCTCTCTGAGGACCACTTGGTACATTGTAAGGGGCACCATTCATGTTATATTCTGTAGAATAGTGTCCCCTGAAGTTCTGCAAAGTATGTGAAGTGTCTTTCCTCTTTTAACCCTCCTCCCTACCTGAGCTTTACGTCTTCTGTACCTTTATGTGTACTCCTTGTTCTACTTGCAAACATTTTGAGGTCTTTAAAGTATGGGGAATCTGTTTTTTTCCCCCGTGGAATTTCCTACTAGCATAATATTTTATTTGTTGAATAAGACCAGTGATTTTCAACTATTTTAAAATCTCATGGCACACATAAACTAATTACTAATATTCTGCAGCTCACTGAAAAATATATTTTTGGGCAGTCTGACCAAAAAATAGGTATAATTTTGATTCATTCATACCAGATGGCTATTATGTTGACTGTTGTCATTATTTGTATTTGACAATCTAAGGGAAGAGAGATCATTGCCCCTGACTAAATAGTCAGGTATTGCATGTTTTAAAAATTCTTGCAGCACACCGATTGAAAATCGCTGAATTAGACACTCAAAATATTTTATTCCCAAGAAAAATTTTGTATATTAATATACTAATAAATTGCTTTGTAAACATAAGTTTTGAACAGATAGATACACTGCAGGGAAAGATCAGTTGAGCCTTATAGTCTTATTTTGACTGTTAAATTATATTTATTCTCAAAATAGGTATCCTGATTGGAATCCTGAGATCCTCCCATCAAGAAGGTAATTATTTTTTATATGTTTTTTTAGTTTTATTTTTTCCATCACCATTTATGCCCTCTATGCCCTCTTCTACCTTCATCCCCCCTCTGCCCCCCACAATCACCACAGAAGGTAATTATTTTTTTAATAGTGATATTATTGAAACTGGATTTTCTTTTTAAAAGTAAGCAAGTACTGCCCGGCCAGTGTGGCTCAGTGGTTGTGCATCGACCCATGCACCAAGAGGTTGCCAGTATGATTCCCGGCTAGGGCACATGCCCAGATGTGGGCCGAATCCCCAGTGAGGGGCATGCAGGAGGTGGCCAATCTAAAAGTTCTCTCTCATCAATGTTTCTGTCTCTGTCTTCCTCTCCCTTCCTCTCTCTCTCAAAATCAATAAAGAAAAAAAAATTTTTTAAAAGTAAGCACGTACTTTCTTCTAAAAAAAAGTATCATTTTGAATTGAGTTCTAATTACCCCAGTTTAAGTGCTGTAGTTCTCCTGTTCTACACTTCCATTCAGTCTTTTCTTAATATACTTTATGCTTTTATTATTTTATTTTTGTGGAATCTTAGATTATAAATACCTTGAAGGATGGTAATGGTTTTATTAAGCTTTGTATTCCCTAGGGGTGGTCCCTATTCATTGTGCATATATACAAGTATAGAGATCAAATAAATATTTGTAGATGGCATAACCTTTTAGGAAAAAAAATGTTGAAAAGCATTTCTTTATATAAATCATTTCCTAAATTCTTTTTTTTCTTTTGTCCTAAGTTTTTTATATAACTTAATACTTTCAAAACATATTTGGATATAATAGTGGTACAGGAAAAGGCCGAGAAATTGATGATGACATTCGTCTGTTAGTTAGCAAAACAGAGGAGTCCAAGCAGTTAGAGGGCTGATTATTTCTTACTTGTCTCAAGGCTAAATTACATCATAACAAACAAGTTTTTGTTTTTAATAAACACACAGTATCAGAGTTTGGTATTGTTAATAGTCTGTTTTTAAAAAAGTACTTCTGTGATTTAAATAGCTTAAATTTACATTAAATTGCTGAATTTTATGTGTCTTTTTTTGTACTTTGTAGAAATGAAGGCAATAGAAAAGAAAATGAAACTCCAAGAAGACGTTCTCATTCCCTCAGTCCTAGACATTCTAGGAGATCAAGCTCAAGTCACAGATTCCATCGATCTCGAAGCCCAACACGTTATATATATAGACCAAGAAGTCGAAGTCCAAGAATTTGCCATCGTTTCATTGCTAGATACAGATCCAGGTCTCGTTCACCATATCGAATGAGAAATCCATTTAGAGGTAGTCCAAAAAGCTATCGATCAGTTAGTCCTGACAGGATATCAAGGAGATCAGTGAGATCATCAGGTATACTTATGATCATGAATAAGTTTACTTATTTTGACTAAGTTTTTATCTTTTAATAAGTTTGAAATGATGACTTATATATACTACTATCAAGATTTAACAAAAGTTGACGTTTGCGCTATTTGCCTCAGCTCTTTTTAAACTTTTTAAGAAATGAAATATTCTATTGTATTAAATTTTAGAATTGCTATTTGAAATCTGACCCACATTTCAACGTAGTTTATTGTTCTTCCCTGTATTAGCTATTAGAAGAAATGGGCAAGTGTGTATGTACATATCCACCCAACATCAATTTTAACAACCAAGGATATACAAACATCTTAGTTTGCCTTAATAATTGATTATAGACGTGTCTTCTGTGAATTAATTTAAAGCTTTTTGAAATTATTCATGTTTTCAACCTGGTGTTAATAATTGGTTTAACTATCTTTCCAGAAATAGCTCATATGATATCTCAAAGATCTCATCTTGGAGATCTTTACAGAGATCTGTTAGGTCTTCCCCTTTTCAACTAACTACATGTCTGTGTGAAGCTGAATTTTCTTTATATATTTCAACCAGAATACCACATCCAGCAGAATGCATACAGAATTAGATATGAGAATTCTAATTAAGCCCAACATTAAAGTGTTTGGGAAAATGTACAACGTTGCTCCTCATCTAATTTTTTTGTTTTGGGAATTCAAGTTTTTCATAAAACGATTTTACGTTAACACAGGAGTTTATTATTACTAAATAAATTAATAAATGGTTTTAAAATACTGTTTTAATTTCTTTTATGGTAAATATTGATAAAGTTTACACAAAACCTTTTGTGAGTTCTCATGGTTTAGAGTGTACAGGGATACGAAACCAAAAGTTTGAGGAACACTGCTGAATGAAGGAAGTTCATGTAAACCTTTTGAGTGAAGAATTAAAGACTAAGATTTTTGTGTGTGTGTATATGCTTCTTGTTTGTCCTGACAGTGGCTGTATGTGATAAGTATTTGGGCAGTTGAGGGATTATTCTTTTTTATGTGATAAGGTGGTTTCTATCTTAAGTTCTTTTCAAGTAAAGTAGTATTTGTATCCTTTTCACTAGAAAGAAAAAGAGCATTAGAAGATGTAGCACAACGATCTGGGCATGTGTCAGAATTCAATAAACAGAAGCATTTTGAAGCAGTTGATAAAGGACAGTCACCAGCACCAAAGCCTAAAACTGGCAGTGGATCAAAGCCATCAGTTAAATCTACAAGCTCTACAAAGAATGATTCAAATTTAGGAGGATGTTCTATTCGTTACAAATCAAAGAATCTTGAAGATGGCACCTTATCAGAATGTAAACAGGTGTCTGGTAAAGCTGTTTCTCTCCAGCGTAAGGTCAGTAGTTCTTTAATTTGTTAGTGCAAGTGTGTGCACACATTTGCTATTATGACAGAGAAAACAGAGTTGTCTGAATTTTTTTTATTTTCATTTTGCCAAAAGTTTGAAATAGTGACTTGTTCAATTCTGTTGGTATGTAATATTTTATTGTTTTTTTCTTATGAATCTAATAAAAGTGCAGTAATTCAAAATCTTGTAGTTTACAAGTCCTAAAGGTTTGGCATTTGATCTATCAAAAGTGTGAACTATTTGGTGGGGTGGTGTTTTTGGCTAGCAACATAACCAAATCATGATGAGATTTGCTATCTGCTTGGGAAAGTGAATGTACTCATCAGCAGCATTAAAGTTTTTGTAATATTTGTTAGTAAGCTGTAAGATTGATTCTTGCCCTAGCAGGCATGGTTCAGTTGGTTGGAGTGCCCTCCCATACACCAAAAGGTGGTGGTTTCTATTCCCAGAGTACATACCTGGGTTGAGGGTTCCATTCCCTGGTTGGGAGGCATATATGGAAGGCAACCAATTGATGTTTCTCTCCCTCCCTCCCTCGCTCCCTCCCTCCCTCCCTCCCTCCCTCCCTCGCTCCCTCTCTCCCTCTCTCTCTCCCTCCCTTCTCCTGCCACCTTCCTCCCTCTCTAAAATCAGTTTTTAAGAAAGAGTGATTTTCTACTGAGAATTGATCATTTTCAACCTGTTTTATACTTTTTTTTTAAATCCTCACCTGAAGATATTTTTATTGATCTTCAGATAGAGTGGGAGGGAGAGAGAGAGAGAAATATTGATGTGAGAGAGAGAGACATCAATTGATTGCCTCCCGCAGGACCCCGACCAGGGCCGGGGACCAAATCGCAACCCAAGTATGTGCCCTTGACTGAAATTGAACCTGTGACTCTTTGGTCCATGGGCTGATGCTCTAACTGCTGAGCCAAACGGGCCAGGGCCTTTTTTATACTTTTTGCAGTACAATTCAGAAGTCAAATACTTTGTTGTTCAGTATGAAATAGCCTGTTTTCTGGGTACTGTTTTTTTTATTTTATTTTTTTGGTGTTTTGTGACTTTTAACTTGCTAGTTACAGTACTGAGTTACTGTTTTATTGTTTATGTTAATTAAATTACTATTATAGTAAAATACTATATAAAGTACCATGAGATTATCATAGTAACTCCTAATAGGCAAGATTATTAAATGTTTAGGTTGTTGTAATGTTCAGAAGTCTTCAAGTATTTAGTTAAACATTACTTTAACATTAAGTACTTTCAACAACTACAGCTCCCTGCCCCAAAGACCTTATAAGGATAAACTTAAAATTATCAACCTGTAATTACATAATTTTGAAGAGCATTGGGAAGAAATTTTGAGAAAGCTGGTGGTTTATTTTTTCATCTTCTTCAAGATTTCTAGGTGATGGCCGTGGGAGTGTTTAAATTTTTTTTAAGTTGGTTTTTACCATAGGTGGTAAACTTGATATTAGTTTATTCAAATTGTATGTATTGCATATGAGACTTTAAAAATATTATAACTTTTAAGCTACTGTCACTTATTAGCACACAGTGAACAAAGCTGTAATTTCAGCTTCGTTAGTGATGGACCATGCAGATTCATATAGAAAAATATTAATGGTTTTGGACCATTCTATAGGTCTTGTTTGTTATAAAATGTTTCTAAGCAGAAAAGAGCATCTGTGATTGGTTACCCATAAACTCATTACCACTGTTAGGTTTGAATGGTAAAATATATGACATATTTCTTACCACTTTTCTTTAGCATTTAAAACTTTTCAACTGTGCTAAAATATTTAGAAGACTTTAAAGGACTAAGATTGATGGTATAAGAATTTATATTGGGAATTATTGTTATTGTACTTTGTGTGTTAATTTGTTTTATTTTTAATTTTTTTTCATTCCCACAATAGCTTCGGAAAGACCAGCCTTTGTATTATGGTTCAGTTCTTCTTATATCTGAATTACCAGAGGATGGCTATACTGAAGAAGATATTAAAAAACTATTTCAACCATTTGGAAAAGTTAATGATGTCCTGATTGTTCCATATAGAAAGGAAGTGAGTCATTCATTCTTTTCTGAAAATACATAGTTATTGCTTAAAAAAACATTGTTAGTTCTTTCAGCTACTTTAACTACATACATAACATACAGAACATTATATATAAATTGTTAATTGAAGGTTATATAAATATTTGGATTCAAATGAGCAAGTTCTCAGAATACTGTTTAATATCCTTTAAATAGGGGTGGCACCCTTTTTCTATAAAGGGCCAGATAGTAAAATTTTAGTCTTTGCATGCCATAGGATTGCAGCTACTCAACTCTGCCACTGTAGTACAAAAGCAGCCAGGATAATATATATATGAACGAGCATGGCTGTATTTAGAAAAACTATTTTTAAAAACAGGTGGCAGGCCCTGGCTGGGTGGCTCAGTTTGTTGAAGAATCATCCTGTACACTCCAAAAAAAGGTGTGGGTTTGATTTCCAGTCAGGGCACATACCTAAGTTGTGGGTTTGATCCTCAGTCAGGGCATGTACGGGAGGCAACCAATCAGTGTTTCTCTCACATCAATGTTACTCTCGCTCTCTTTCCCTTCCTCTCTCAACTCAATAAACATGTCCTTAGGTGAGGATTAAAAACAAAACAAAACAGTTGGCAGGCCTTGGTTTGCCAACAATGGCTTTACACACCAGTGAGGTTGTACTAAAACAAATGACTTTGTTTGTACAATAAGTATTTTTTACGTGTGGGTTGTATTCCTGTAACTCGCATAATGAAGTTCACCAAAACCGTGAACAGCCCCAGACTAAGCAGAACATAAAGTTGTGAGATAAAACAAGGGAACATGGGGTGAGGGTTGGGTAGTGTTCTGTTCCAAGAGCTGTAAAAATGTCAGACTTGCTCTAGCCAGGTGGCTGGGTTGGAGCGTTGTCCCATACACCAAAAGGTGGTAGGTTCAATTCCCCATCAGGGGACATACTTAGATTGCTGGTTGGATGCTCGGTTGGGGCTTGTACGGAGGACAGCCCATCAACGTTTCTCTCTCACATTGGTATTTCTCTCTCTCCCTTCCTTTCTCTAAACATATCCTTGGATGGGGATTTAAAAAAATTGTCAGACTTAAAGCAACTAGACTAGATCCTGCCTTATCATTGATTGTTCATTGAGGCCTGTCCTCCCATTTCTCATTGTTCCATGAGCCTACCATGGATCCCTGTTTCCCTCTTCTTATCTTGGTAAAGGTATAGAAATTCTATAAGGTTAAAGGTCCATTTCATGTGTGAAAACATCCTAAAAATCAAATTACACTTTAGCAAAACAAAAAGCAAGGTAAAATTGGGCCTTGAGGCAATCATAGTTTTATGTTTCATGAAGTAGTATTAAGTCATGCAGAGAATTTTAAGTTAGATTGTTTTTACTAATAATATATTTTATTTTAGGCTTACTTGAAAATGGAATTTAAGGAAGCAGTTACTGCAGTCATGAAGTACATTGAAACAACACCTCTTTTGGTAAAAGGGAAAAATGTGAAAGTATGTGTTACAGGAAAGAAAAAAACACAGGTAAACTGGATTTAGACCTGTTTCATTATTGTTGATTAGTTTAAGTTTTTTTGCCTAAGTGTAGCGCATACCGAAAAACGCATAAAACAAACATTTACACAACAGATTGTATGTGTATAGATTCAAAAACAAAGGAATTAACAACTTTTTAATATGTACATACACTATCATGTTTTGCTGAACAATGGGGATACATTCTGAGAAATGTGTCACTAGGTGATTTCTTGATTGTAGGAACATCACAGAGTGCACTTACACAAACCTAGATGGTATAGCCTACTACATACCTAGGCTATATGGTATAGCCTATTGCTCCTGGGCTACAATACAAACCTATATGGCTTGTTACTGTACTGAATACTGCAGGCAACTATAACATAATGGTAAATGTTTGTATGTGAACATAGAAATGGTACATCTATATAGGGCACTTAGTATAAATGCAGCTTACAGGACTGGAAATTGCTCAGAGTGAGTCCTTGAGTGTGAATATGAAGGTTTAGAACATTACTGTACCCGACTGTAGACGTTACAAATACTGTACACTCAGGCTAAACTAAATATTTTTCTTTCTTTAGTAATAGCTTACTGTCATGATTTTACTTTATGAACTTCAACATTTTATAAAACTTTTGACTCTTTTGTAATAACACTTAGCTGCTTCTGGAACACCTCCGGAAGGACCTGCCTGAGACTTTTCTTGAGATGTCACTGTTTTCAGGAATATGTCCATGATGTTTTGCTTGCTTTCTTTTTTTCCTCATAGATTTGCTTAGAAGCAGGTAATGCATCATGAACATTCCTCTCGGTTAATGAAAACCTTTCAGTGTTGGGGTCCATGTTTTCAAACTTTTTAAGTCTCTTTATTTTTGTGCCAGTACTGTGTTATTTCAATTGTTATAAATATAAAATGTATAATATTTGCCTGTTTTTCTAGTACAATTCTTTTTCTTTGTTCTTTATTTAAATTTATTTTGCTTAATCCTGAACATTTCCTCCTGCATAGTGGTTTTAGAATTAGTTTAAGTTCTCTGAAAAGTTTTATTGGGAGGTTAATCAATACGTATTGAACTGTATTGATGTTTTTATAATACTATCTTTCTGTTAAAAAACATGGCTTATCTCTTCAGCAAGTTTTCTCTTTTTTCAATAACGTACTTTTTTGAAGGGAAGTTGTTTATTACTTATATTTACTTGCATGTATTATAAGTATTTAAATTGCTATTAGAGAAAGGACTTTTATTTCTCGTTTTCTACTAGAGTAACCCATCATCCTAGTTCATATCTTCTCTGCTACATGCTATCCATATATTCCCATTGTCCTGATTTGAATAATAAATTATATGGTAATCCTACTCATTACCAGTTTTGTCATTTAGAAGTTCTTTTATTTTCAACCAGTGTTTATTAAACAAATAAGCTTTTTACCCATAACAGGAAATCTGCAGGTAGGTAGTCCATGTCTGGTACAGCAGCTCCAAAGTATCTTTAGGAACCCAGCCTTTTTGTTTATCTGCTCCACCATCTTTAGCATGTACTTTTCATTCTCAGTTGTAAGATGGTTGCTGTACCTTCTGACATCATTTCTATCTTCTAAGCAGAAAGAAAGGAATAAAAACCAAGAGCAAATGGATTTTGGTTTTTATTTTTTCTGGGAAGGACTTTTTACCCACATTTGATTTACCAAAACTGTGAATCTTAGCCACCTCTCGTTGTAGAGGAGGTTAAGAGGAAGCAAGAATTAAATGCATAATTTAATAACTCAAACTTGATCCTGTATACAGTTAAATATTATTTGAGTAGAGGTATGACATGATGATATGAATGGTTTAGAAAGATTCTTCTGGAAGAATGAATTGGGCAAATGACTCTGAATGCAAGGAAAACTTAGCATATTGATTAAAGGGGAGAAGAGAAAAGATCGCTTAGGTCCAGTCCACTCATGTAGTCATTAGCCTATTGTGATAATAGAACAGTTATAGGTAGACCTTGAGAATAGAAAAGTGGAACACATTATACTGGTGACTCTTGAGCAAGACCTGGCTGATCATTAAATTTGGAGAACTGGGGAGAAAGATCAGTCTTCTTTAATTCTGAAAAGTTCAATCTGGGAAAATTGATGAGTAAGGATACATTTAAGGTCTTAGAGTATTTCACATAGACTAAAATAATTATCTTGGACGACTTTTGGTTGAGGTTGGTAAGGTAGAAATAAAAGTCTAAGAGCCCAACCATATTTACTATCCTGATTTTCATAAAAATACATAGTGGACGCCCTGGCTGGTTTGGCTCAGTAGTTAGAGCTTTGGCCCGTGGACCAAAGAGTCCCGGGTTCGATTCTGGTCAAGGGCACGTGTTTCGTTTGCGGTTCGATCCCCGGCCCTGGTTGGGGTCATGCAGGAGGCAACCAGTCGATGTGTGTCTCTCACATCGATGTTTCTCTCCTTCCCTCCCTCCCTGAAAAATCAATGGAAAAGTATCCTCAGGTGAGGATTAAAAAAAAAGAAAAAGCATAGTGCAAAGAATCAGCATTAGAAACTAGAAAACATACCATCTACCTTTCAGAAACATTGATGATCTTCAACTAAATATGATTTGGATGGTGTTTAATTGAAGTAGCTTTAGAAGGCTAACCCAAGGTTCCTTGTTGAGACAGAGCATCAGGCTCAGGGATTGACTGGAGGGGGAACCCCCAACAGGACTCTGGTTATGGCTTCATCAGGGTAGAAGTATATGGGGACAGTCTTTTCAGCCTGTTACTCCACAGGGGAAAACATTAATTTTTCCTGCCAGAACAAGTCCAAGAGAACTGGAAGACCAAACTAGGAAAAAGAAGGGCAGTGCTATAGCTTTCTTGGTCCAGATCATAATTTTGACACGAATAGTTAAAACCAAGCAAAAACTTTTCTGCCTACATTTGATATTTCATGTTAGGACTGCCTTTAACTTTGGCAGTGATTCACAGAACATTCTATTTTGCTGCTTCTTGGAATCAATAAAGAAATGTTACAGAAAAGGTAAAGAAAATTTCCTTCATCCCTGTATTTAAACTCGAAGGATTAACATATGGGTCTACACACTCTGACAGAAACTCAGTTCCCTTGTTCTTAAATTATATGCCAGCCTATAATCAGTCCTTTTTTTTTTTTTTTTTTTTTTTTTTTGGTAAGTGCTCCTAGTGGGAACCGAACCCAGGTCTTTCTGGTCCGTAGGCCTACACTCCCAACCCCTGAGCCAAACTGGCCAGTGCTAGACATCAGTCCTTAACAGTGATTCTTATCCTTTCTTTTTTGAGCTACTCTTTCCACTACCACTATTGATAATATGATGAAAGCAAGCATTCTTTTTTTTTTTTTTTTTTTTTTCAGAGAAATGGACACATGACTGTACTCACAAAATTTTCCTTATAGAAGTAGGAGTCCTTGATCTAGAAAAAAGTATGATCAGATTTCCCAACAAAGCTTTTGCTACTATGAAAAAATGTTACAGGTCAACCCTTTGCAAAAACAAACAAACCTTGTTCTCAGCAAGATTCATGGGGATGTTACATCCAATACCTAGAACAAATAGTCAACTAAGGTCCAAGATTTCATGAAAATGAAAAATAATGCCGGGAGCAGTGAACACTGGTTTGAGCATAATGGAAAATCTAGTGAGTAACAAGGAGATAAAACAAAAAAGATGCAATCAGAATTAAGATGAGAGTTCAATTTCATTCAAATTAAAACCTATTTTTATTTATTTATTTTCCTTTTCCAAGGATATTTTTCCATTTATCTTCAGGTAGAGTGGGAGGGGAGGGGGGAGAGAGAGTGAAATCAATTGGCTGCCTCCCGCGTGACCCCGACGAGGGCTGGGGATCAAACCGCAACCGAGGTATGTGCCCTTGATTGGAATTGAACCCATGACTCTTTTGTCCGTGGGCTAATGCTCTAACCACTGAGCCAAACCAGCCAGGGCTAAAAACTATTTTTAAACATCTGTCAACTGTCCGGCATTGTGGTATCTGCAGAGGATGCAGTGGTGAACAAGAGAGATGTGCTTCCAAACTTCTTGGAGGTTAGTCTATTTAGAAGGTTAAAGATCCTAAAATGATGAAGAGGAAAGACATGGTGCATACATTTAGGAGATCCAAACTGCATTTAGCTGGAATTACAGAAAGAGGACACCCCTTAAATACTGGCGAAGATTTTAAATTTCATACTAACCTTGGTTGGAGCAACATATAGTGGTCCAGAGCCGGAAACGGTATAACTATATAAAGGAATAGTCTAGCCTTTGGTAGCAGTGCAACACATTTTCAAGGTTGAATGGGGAAAAAGATTGATTCATTGTGGTTCAATACATCTATACCAAGACAAATACTAAATTTTTCCTTCGACCGTATTCTCAGACATGCATGGGGCTATAAAGTAGTGCATCTATATATCTTCCCTAAAATATTACTATATAAATGAAGAACATTAAGAAATAGAGAAGTTATGATGTAAAATGATTGGTAATGAGCAATGAAACCACTTAAATAGTAAAATCTGAGTAAGCATATATTTATAAAATAATAAATTGAAAAAAATGTTACTTAAAATAGGCAAAAAAAATTTTTTTGGTCTAAAACATACCATCAAAAATTGATATGTAGCCAAGGTAGTAAGGACTCAATTTTTAAATTTATACAGAAATCTATTGTTTCAAATTTCTTTAAAAATTGAAAATAACTACCAATAGAATAAAAAAGCAGAGAGACTGTTAACGAGGTTATTGTAGTCACAATAAAAGATGGTGGTAGAGTGGATCAGCGTGATAGCAGTTAGACACCTGAAATGTCATAGTGCTATTTGAAGTGTTTTTAAAAGATAGTGATAAGATATAGATGAGTAGTAAAAGGTAGGATGTGAAATTATGCTATATATGATCACAGATTGAAGAAAATATTTTCATTCTATCTTTAAATAGAGAAAGATAATATGCATTTATACTTTTGGGTAGGAAGTTAAAAAAAATTTTTTTTTAATTTCTTAGGCTTTTCTGTATTTTCTAAAGCTTATTATAACTGAAAAAGAAACTAAATTTTTTTCTTAAATATTTTTTCTTCGTAGAACAAAGAGGTGAAGAAAAAGACAGCAGATTCAAAGAAAACATCTGCACCTACTTTAAAGTAAGTGATGTCCATGATTTGATATGTGAGAATGAATGTGCATATGTATTAAAAATTTTCAGTTTTTACAACTGCATTTTTAATGTTTGATCACTCTAACTCTAGTTTAAATGGGACAGTGTTCAAATTGAATCGTTTTAAACTTATAGATTTAAACTTTGCATCTTTAGAAGTTTTAGAATTTAGAATTTGCTAAATTTTTCTTCTTTTAAATAGAAAAGATACAGATGCTTCCAAAGCTGTTGAAACTGTGACTTCAGCTTCTGCTAGTAAGTTGTTACTTTTAATAATCCTTCTCCAAATGAGTGTATTTTGTCAGTTTACTATATACTTCTTGCAAGATGATGCTAGGAAAACATTTCTTGTGCTTTAGTAGTAGGGACCCAAAATGGTTCCTGTATTAAGCTGTTTGCTACTCTGTAGTTAAAGGACCTCTTCTGGTCATAGTTCTACCTGTCATAGTTCTATAGTTAATAGCTGTTTACATTAGTTTTGCAATACCTCTGTTCATCCCCTCCCAATAAACCCAAAAGATAAAACATAAAGTATGTTAAGATTGCTTATCTGGTCCCCTTTGTTTTTGAAAGAGCCAAAATAAACAAAAAAGACTAAACAGAAATAGATAGTGTACTCATGTTTCTTTACACACAGGAAAGCACATCAAGCCTTTATTATGAAGCTAACTAAATGAATTGTTCATGCAATTTTAAGTAAACTGGGTTACATTTTTTTCTTATTCTGTTTAGGATTGGAAAGGTGGAGACAAGGAAGTTTTTGCCAAAATATACACTCTTGAATCTAGTAAGATAAACAGCTTGATAGTGAGGGATAAGACAAAAAGCTAAAATGAAGTAGACATAAAATATATTCAGAATGTTAAATTGTGTTTTATATGTTCTCTTTTGGAAAGGCAGGTGTATAGTGTGTTCTGGATTTATTTTCAGAATAGATTAATTAGCTTTCAGGAAACTAATATCAAGTGACTGGAAAATTGGGTTTCATAGAATACCTCATTTTTCCATAATGTTTAGTTGAGTAGTATACTGAAGTTATTGGAAGTTAGTGAAGGTGACTATGGATGGCTTCTGGAGGGCAGTGAATTTTGACTAAAGTTTTAAATGTGAATATGTAAACAGATAATATATAAGGGCAGAAGATACTTCAGTTAGAGAGATGACATAATAAAGGTAACAGAATTGAGGAGTTACTTTATAGAAAGCCTTGAGGATTCATGCTAGGAAGTTTTTTCATTTGATCCCATTAATATTGTAAGTTTCCATTTATTTATAACATTCTTGAAATAATAAAATTATAGAGGTAGAGAACAGATTAGTGGTTGTCAAGGGTTGGAGGGGAGGGAGGGAAGTGGCTGTTGCTATCAGTGGGTAGTAGGAAAGATTCTTGTAATGGAACTCTTCTGTATGTTTGACTGCTGGTCACAGTAATCTACATGCATATGATAGAATTTGATAAAACTAAATATACATTAATTTGTGCATGTAAAACAGGAAATTTGAATACTAGTAGATTGTATCAATATCAGTTTCTTCTTTGTGATATACTATAGTTATGCAAAATATTATCATTAGGTAAAACTGGGTGAAGGTTATATGGCATCTCTCCCAATTATTTCTTAAAATTCCACATGAACTTACAATTTTCTCAAAATTAAAAGTTAAAGAAGTTTGGTAATGCTGATAAAGCTATTGTAATAAATTAAAACTGTAGATTAATTTCACTTATGAATATATTGATATAACATTTTTAAGTTAAATATTAGCATGTGGTATCTGGGAGCACATTAAAGGAATAATATACTGTGCCCAAGAGGTCATATCAGAAATATAAAGATGGTTCAAAATTAGGCAATCTGTTTATTCAGTTGACCTTATTAGAGAAAGATAAATGCTTAAAAGATATTTAGTAAAGTTTAACATTCATTCTTAGCATTTAAAAAATTCTTAAAAGTAGACTACTACCATCTTAATATAATAGTGTTCTTTGTGTATCTATACTTTTATTCAAATACATATAAACATATTCATATATGAAGTCAAAAGCCAGCATATGCTTAATAATGAAACAGTAGATGTGTTCCCATTAAGACTAGCAGCAAGTGTCCTGGCTGATTTGGCTCAGCGGTTAGAGCGTCAGCCTGCAGACCAGAGAGTCCCAGGTTCGGTTCCCGCTAAGGGCACATACCTTGGTTGCAGTTTGTCCCCGCCCTGGTTGGGGTCATGTGGGTGGCAAACACTCGATGTGTCTTTCTCACATGCTGTTTCTCTCTCTCTCTTCCCCCCCTCCCTCCTGCTCTATCTGAAGATAAATGCAAAAATGTCCTCTGGTGAGGATAAAAAAAAAAAAAAGACTAGCAAAAGGCCCTGGCTGGTTTGGCTCAACAATTAGAGCATCAGCCCACAGACCAAATGGAGTCTTGGGTTTGATTCCAGTCAAGGGAGCATGTACCTCGGTTGTGGTTGGTCCCTGGCCCTGGTTGGCAAGGTCATGTGGGAGGCAGCCAGTCGAGGTGTCCAGAAAGATTGGCAGCAAAACAAGGAATACTCTCACTTTTTTGAATTTACATAAATATTATTCTAAATATTATAGCCTCGCCCTGGCTGGTGTGGGTCAGTGGTTAGCGTGTTGGCCCTTGTACTGAAGGGTCTCGGGTCTGATTCCCAGTCAGGGGCACATACCTGAGTTGCAGGTTCCAGATCCCCAACCCCAGTTGGGGCAGGTGTGGGAGGCAAACAATTGATGTCTCACTCTCACAGTGATCTCTCTCTCTCTCTCTCTCTCTCTCTCTCTCTCTCTCTCTCTCTCTCTTTCTCTCCCTCTCCCCCTCCCTCCATCCCCTCTTCTCCCTCCCTCCCTTCCTTCCTCCCTTCCACTCTTTCTAAAAATCAATGGAAAAAATATCCTCAGGTGAGGATTAACAGTAACTAAATAAATAAATATAATAGCCACTGGCCAATGCACTGTAAGTTCAAGAGGCATACACATTAGAAAGTAGGATACATTATTATTTGCAAATATGTATGTATGGTGGAAAACTCAGGTAGGTATGGAAAATCCAAGAGAATATTGAAATGCTATTGAATATAATTAGCCTCTTACCTTATTCTCTAATAAAAGGTTTTAATTGCTTTTATATACAAAGAATAACAGCATACATGTAATTTAATAAAATATTTTATTGCAATAATAAAAGAGGTAAAAGCTATGAAAAGAAAACTTTAAAATACTAAGAGGCACCTAGCTGGTGTGGCTTAGTGGTTGAGCATCGGCCCATGCACCAAGAGGTCGCTGGTTCAATTCCTGGTCAGGGCACATGCCCAAGTTACAGGCCCAATCCCCAGTGTGGGGCATACAGGAAGCGGCCAGTCGATTTTCTCTCTCTCTCTCTCTCCCCCTCTCCCTTTCTCTCAATCAATAAAGAAAAATAATTTTAAAAAATAAATAAAATTCTAAGGCATCAAATAAAAAGAGAAATTAAATGAGAAAATGGCTCATTTTTAGATAGAAAGCCTCACCATTAGAATCTACCCTTTTTTAAATACATTAAAACAAATATGAACCTAGTAAAATACCAATAAGATTTTAAAAACATGTAAGCTGATTATAAACTGATTTTTTTGTTGTTGTTGTTAATCCTCACCTAAGGATATTGTTTCCATCAATTTTTTTAGAGCAAGTGGAAGGAGGGAAGGGGAGAGGGAGAAAGATCATTGTGAGAGGGGCACATCGATTGGTTGCCTGCCACATGCGCCCTGACTTGGGCTAGGGATCAAACCTGCAACCCAGGTCTGGACTGGGAATCGAACCTGTAACCCTTTGGTTCTTGGGCTGACAGTCTAAGCACTGAGTCATTCCGGCCAGGACATAAGCTGATATTTTTTATACACAAAAATTTAATTTAGAATAGGGAGGAAGGTTCTGCAAAGGAAGAGTAATTAGGATGGACTAGCACTAACAGATATTAAAATGTATTTATAAAGATTCAGAGTAGTGTCATATAGTTGAATAAATAAGATCAGTAGGACAGAAGAAATATTCCTCAAAACATTAAATATCAGTAAATTATTATAGTAATGTTTCAGATTAATGGGGAAAAGATCAGTTATGCATTAAATTAACTATCTACTTTGTAAAAGTAAAGAACTTATAATGTCAAAATAAATCACAGATGAATCAAAGATTTCATATTATACGTAAGATTCTAAAGTATTGAAAGAAAATGTGAGGTTTTTTGTGTTTTAAATTTCAGTGAGAAATGTCCTTACTGTAATCAGGAAGACATTTGACTACATAAAAAGTATTTTTTTTATAAGTATTTTGTATAACTTTTTAAAAAATTATTACCTGTGTGACATAAACTGATCTTCCTAATATATAAAGAGTTCTAATAAATAATAAGACAAACCTCAACAACCCAAAATTGGCAAATATAGGCAAATAATAGAGATTAATTACACATATGAAAATTGACACAACTTTACTAGTAATTAAAGCAACAAAAATTGTCATACCTGTTTCTATCTCAGATTCGAATGGTGAAGAACTTCTTTTACATACTGTGTTTGTGTGGAAATGGGGAAGTCCTGTTCTTATGTACTATTTATTAATGTGAATATTAATTGGTACAACCTTTCTGGAGGACAATTTAATGTTAATTGTTAAAATTTAAATCTGTGCCTTTGTGTCAAGTTCAAGTCTAAGAATTTACCTATAGTTACAGTTCCATGTGTATACAAAGATGAGTATAGAGATGTTTCTTGCCATGTTTTTTCCAATCATTGCCAGGTTAGCTCTTTTTAAAATCTAAATGATGTTATTTATACTGTATTACTGATATATTTTCTTGTTATTCTAGCCAAAACTGGACAAGCCAAGACATCTGTAGCCAAAGTGAATAAATCTTCAGGTATGGTTTTTATTAGGATTCTAGGCATATTAGTTAACCTTAAATCATTTAAGAAGTATATAGCAGTAGTGTTGGATTTCATGTGACGTAGTAGGTGCTAAGTACATACTAATCTTTGAAATTTATAGTCATCTAGAAATTTTGAGGAAGGAGATTTAGTAGATAATGATCTTTCCTTGCAGTGATTATCAATATCAAAATAAGATAATTTGACAGGGTAACTATTTCTTATGATGGATATCAGAGATATTTTCCTCTTTCTCTTTTATTGAGGTCTTCTGTCTACTTTCTTTAATAAAATAGTCCAGATAAATTTACTGCAATTTTTGTTCTCATTGCAGTTTTTATGGGCTATTGTGAGTTTAAAAGTAATTTTTATTTTTTTCTCTTTCCCTAGCATTATCTTCCTTCCTATTTTCCCTCCCATTTCTGCTAAATGCCAATCAATTTAGTGGATAGTGGTCAGTGTATTAAATGCTTCTCTATAGTGGTAGAAAGTAAAGGAAGCAGCATTGAACTGGCAGGTATCATTGTTAATGGCAAAGCCAGAATGTTCATATAATAGTTCCTTTAAAAAAAATTTTTTTATCCTCACCCGAGGACATTTTTGCATTTAACTTCAGATAGAGAGGGAGGAAGAGAGAGAGAGAGAAACATCGATATGAGAGAGACACATTGACTGGGTGCCACCCACACAACCCCAACCAGGGCCAGGGACAAACTGCAACCAAGGTATGTGTCCTTAGAGGGAACCGAACCCAGGTCTCTCTGGTACGTGGGTCAATGCTCTAACTGCTGAGCCAAACTGACCAGGGCGTATATAATAGTTTCGTTTCTTTTTTTTTTTATTCTCACCCGAGGACATTCTCTGCATTTATCTTGAGGGAGAGAGGGACGGGGAGAGAGAGAGAGAGAGAGAGAAACATCAACATGAGAGAGACACATTGAGTGGTTGCCACCCACACAACCTCAACTGGGGCCAGGGACGAACTGCAACCAAGGTACCTATCCTTAGCGGCAACAGAACCCAGGCCTCTCTGTTCCATGGGCCAACGCTCTAACCGGTGAGCCAAACCGACCAGGGCTATAATAATTTCTTAAAAGCAGTAATCTAAGGATGCCAGGGATGGCTAGAAAATTTGTTTTGAAGATGCGTTTATTTAACAGACAGCTTGATATTACTTTGATAGTAAGTTTATGTAAGTCACTGGTAGAGATTTAGGTGAGTGAGTGCTAAAGCCATTAGCCACCCCTACAGCTGGTGGAAATTAATTTTAGATATTTTTTTCCTTACATTCTGGTTCCCTTTAGAATTAGTAAAGTGAATTGACTTGTGGTAGCAACATAGAGATGGGTGAAAGAAATAATTTAAGGACTCATTAGGGCTCAGGTTACTGCAGTGTGACAAAACTTTTTAATGACTGGTTAAATGACAGTTTATAAGGATTAGTATTGCTCTTTTTGAGCAAAGATTAGGTCTGTCTTTAGATATAAAGGATGGATTTGTAAACTATTTCAATTGATTTTTGTGGATGTCAATAATTATTTTCCTTTGTGTAACTTTCCTAAGCATGATCACATTCTCACAGGGCTCTGTTAGGTGTTATGGCAATTACCACCCTTTGTTTATAAATGGGGAGATGTGTATAGAAATCAGTTAATGCACCTAAGTCTTCACAACTTAATTTAGATTTGAACTTGGACCTTCTGACTTCTGACCTGGGCTTTCTCTTCATACTACCTTGCTAGTTGTTAAGAATCCTAATTTTCAGAGCTAAACCTCCTGTTGTTCTCTGAATGGCAAGGGTTTTGGCTCTGTGGCGATCTTATCGGTGACATTTTGATAATCATAGTCTTTATAAACACCATCATCTTAGGAAATAAGCAACTGTAATAGATGCATATGTAAAAGGAAAGGTCAGAGCAATGTAAGTACTCCTGTTCAGATAGGGCCTACTAGGAATGAGTCGAAGTAATTTTTACGTGGCCTGACCTTGATGTCCTTGAATGGTTTTCATCAACTGGGAGCAAAGAAGCATGAGCCAGGAGACCCTAAATATAATTGTTTTTGGAACCATTAAAAGCTACATGGGACTGTTTTTATATCCTTTCAGATAGTAATTTTGCTTCAAGTTGATCCACACATTCAGAGATTTATTTAACTTTCCTGAATGCTATTTTTATGTACCTGAATTCTTATTTCAGTAATGTTTTTCTTCCTGAAGACCATATCATCATTGCTAGGTTTAAAAAATGGTCTGTGTTGCCCTGGCGGGATGGCTCGGTTGGAGCATCATCCTGTACACTAAAAGGTTGCGGATTTGATTCCTGGCCAGGGCACATATCTAGGTTGTGGTTTCACTCTCTTGTGTGGGCACCTACAAGCTGATTGATGTTTCTTTCACATTGATGTTTCTCTCTCCCTTCCTCTCTCTAAAAAAAAATCAGTCATAAAAAAACAACATATTCTTGGGTGAGATTTAAAATAATAATAATGAAAAAAAACAAACGGCTGTACACCCATAGGTGATAGAATTTTATGTTTCAAATAAAACCTAGCCTGTCACTCTTATATTCTTTCTTTTTGAGGTTCTTTGGGGATTGTTGATATTTGTTAAATAGACCAATTTTGACTACAGCTTTATTGTGATTTAGGGAAATCAGCGGGTTCTGTAAAATCTGTGGTAACAGTAGCTGCTAAAGGTAATAAAGCTTCAGTCAAAACAGGTAAGACTTTTGGGAGGGGAGAGGTTTAATTAAGTATGGTTTTGTTTTGTTTTTTGCAGTTGACATTCAATGTTGTATTAGTGTCAGGTGTACAGCATAGTGGTCAAACATTTATATAACTTACAAAACGATAGGCCCCAACAAGTCTAGTACCCACCTGACACCATGCATAGTAATTAAAATATTATTGACTGTATTCCCTACTTCAATCTATATTTTATCTATTTATTTTTTTACTGAATTTATTGGAGTGGCATTGGTTCGCACAACCATACAGGTTTCAAGTGTATAACTCAAGAAAACATCTGCACACTGCATCACATGCCCATCACCCCAAGCAAAGTCTCTTCTGTCCCCATTTTAAGTATATTAATCTGCCTTTAAAAATATTAGAAAATGATACCAAAAACAAGTTTTAAATTTATATAATTTGTAGTTCCTAATAACATCTTGAAAAGTTTAGTAGATACTTCAATATTTAAAACCTAAAACATACAGGACTAAATTTTTGGTACTTTGATCTTTGACATTATCTATTATTGTAGACATATTTTTGTGTGGAAACCTTTTTGACAGCTATACAGGGTGGGAGTGAGTATGCGAAACAGTTTATTCTTGTATTATTAATTATTGTATTATTTTCCATGCAAACAACTGTATAATTACAGGCTCTTCTGCTACTTCCCCCCAATAAATTGTTTAATCTTTGTTTTCCTTATTTTATAAAGCTGTCACTTCATATTACCTTCCCTAGCTTTTTCAGTTCTGATGTTTATTACTGTAAATATTTTTTCTTTCCATGTTACAAGAATGTATTTCCTTTATAAAGAAATGGAACACTATTTTGTATAGATATGACATGTTTAAACTGTCATGATCTGTTTACTATTACTATTTTTCCAGTATACTAAAGTAAAGAACCTTTGTAGGTTCTTTAAAATGTGATTTTTTTGTATATGAATATAATGAATATATTATATTATAATTATAATATGAATATATTATATATGAATATAATGTCATGGCTTCTGTCTTCTGAGGGTTAAATATGTGGCTCATTAATGGCCATCAACAAAATTGTATCTCAGTTTAAATTTGCTTTAAATCTGATTGGTAAACAGATATGGAAAATAAAATGAAATGAATATATAGGAAAGAACTGCTTTTATAATAAAGTTGAACTATTTTTTACCAATATATTAGTGTGAAACATACTAAATGACCAAACAGACCCTTAGAATAATGGTTGTTTTGCTTTTGACAGCAAAATCCAGTGGAAAGAAGTCTCTAGAAGTCAAGAAGGCTGGCATTGTCAAAAACAAAGATGTCAGTAAACCTATGACTACACCAGGTAACCTTGAAATGCTGTCATTTAATGCTTTCGTTTTTTAGATCTCTTGGTGTATATTCAAGATATATTTTGAAATTATTACTTAAAAATCTTCAAAGGAATTGTTTTGTTTTCAAAGAGAAATTTACATTAGCTGTGACTTAAATCAGGTCATCCTCAAAAGAGTTGGAATAAACTGGCTAAAGTTCCTGTTTAGATTCATTAGTTTAATGATATTAGTGTGTTTTTCTAGACTATTAAAGCAGACTATTTCATGCAGAAAACTCTGAAGTAAAGACCAGTGTGGAAGTCAAAGCCACTGAAAATAGTGCTAAGGAAACTATTTCAGGTAGGCCAATAGAAAAATTTTTTTGTTTTCTTATGTTGAAGATAGAAAATTAAAATTTTAAGAAAATGTAGTATTTAATTTTTTGTCATGTTTGTATGTTTGTATGTATATTTTAAAATACGAGGTTCATACCTAAGTGAAATTAAGAATATTATGGTTTAGGTCTTCACTCTGTCTCTTGATTGTTCTGAAATTTTGTTCCTGGGATAAAACTACATGTATTATTTAAAGGCCATTGTTACTTCTGTAGCTATTTCCTACTTAAATTCTCTACTCTTTTGTCAGTTGTATACATTTTCATGTAATTACTATTTAATACATTGTAGGGTCTTGATAAATAAAATATATCTGCATGAATTCTTACTTTATTTTGTATTTTAAGACGCTGCTTTGGTGGTCACAGAAAATGAAACAGTTAATAAGGTCAGTTTTTATATTTTACTTATTTTTTTTAAAGCTTAAGAAATTTTGGCACAACATAATTTTCTTTTACTATAAACCCACATTAAAAATGTACAGGGTTTGGCATGGTGAAAAATTCCAGTTATCTTTTTACTTTTAAAATACGGTTTGAGTTCAAAAACCTTGAGCTGCAGAGTAAGTCCCAAAAGCTTAGGATCCGAGTATTAATAAGTGTACATGTTTATGAGGATTACTTTTCACTGAGAACAAAACATTAGGCCAAAATGGTGTTTTGAGTAAACAACAAGTTGTCAAAATAGAACCAATGGGAGTTTGTGAAATCCTTTTTTTCTTTTTAGCTAGAGGCAAAAGATAAATATGTTAATATTTAGAATACCAGTTCTTTGTGGTTTTAGAGGAGCAAGTGGGGTTTGCAGTTTTATTTGAAGGGCATAAAGTCCACTTTATTGTTTTCTTGTGGTTACATCTGTCATTATGAATATACTAAAATCTCATTAATTTAGATTTTATTGGTTAAGATCTTGAAATCATTCAGGTGTTAAGCATAAGTTTACTTTTGACCAGTAGGTAGATTCATTCTCCAAGTAGTCAGTAGTATGTCTTCCTATTTTGTTTTAGGAAGAATATTTTAAAGCACTAATAAAGTATTTTAGATTCATTTAAAGTAGTTTAGAAGGAACCATTTATGAACACAGTAGACTTATTAGTTAAAATCATTCTCAGCTGGTTTATGAAAATTATAACTTCCCACCCTTTTTTAAAGGAAAAGTCAGAAGTTGCCAAATTTACTATTATATACCTTTGGGGGATTTCTCCAACATCCACTAAAGGAAATATTGGCATTGATGAGTCATCTTGAAGAATAAAATAGGTCTGAGAGAAGAGAATATAGAAAAGAAAGTATTTACTTTTTAGTGGGGATTGGGTTATGGGGTGTAAGGATGCTAAGAGACTAGGTAAGCTTTTTTTATATTGCTTAAAAGTGATTATTTTATTCAATAAGATAAAACGATATGTAGCTAAAAGGAAGAAGTTGTAGTCAGAGACAGGCAAACTTGTGTTTTTAAACCATTGTTGAAAAAAAGAATTAAAGACCTTGACTAGATGCAGAGGTGGTATGGCTGAAGTTATTCTATGTACTTGAAGAGAGGAAGTTTGCATTTTGTTTTGTTTTTAATTTGAGGTTCAGACCAGACTTCCAAATTGATCAGTTTTAGTATTAAATACAATTTAAATACTAACATAACATTATCTGCCGTGTAAGCTTAGGTAAGTATAAAAGCAGTTAAATTTTAATGTCAATTCTTAAATTTGTTTTGAAGGAAACAGAGGAAATGTGTGTGGTACTTATTTCTAATTTGCCAAATAAAGGATATTCTATAGAAGAAGTTTATAACCTAGTAAAACCATTTGGTGATGCAAAGGATATTTTGATTTTATCATCTCATAAAAAGGTAAGAGTTGATAACATAGCTGTTCTTCTCTGCAAGCACGTTTTGAAAAACATTAAGTTCACAAAGAAAAGGTTTAAAAGCAGTTCCTCAAAATAAGCTGTTTTAAGCTAAGAAATTTTTAAATATAAAACACAGATATCCCTTATTTTGTATTATTCTAATGAAACATAGTTTTATTGAATGGCTTACTAATGTGTCAAAGTTTTGCTCAAAGTTTTAGTTGAATAGGAAAATTTACATTTTTCTTATGTTAATACAAGTTTTTAAATGACTTATAAAATTTTGTAGAGTACTTTTTTTTTACTAGTATTTCTGCTGTTTTACCAATGATACTCAAATGGGAAGTAACCATTTTCTGACTCAAACTAACGATGTTATCAGTACTTTGAACAACCTGGGTTTATTGTATATTTTAAATTTTCTATGATATCCTCTATGATAAGTATGTTTTACTTTTTTAATTGTAAAACAAAAAATGTATTGTTAATAATAAACTGATTATGGAAGGTATTTTGTGGAAGGTGAGCTAGATTTCAGGAAAATTTAAATAGTGGAAACAACACAGAGTGGTGGAAAGTAGTGTTCTTATAATAGAAGAGAATTGGCGATCGACTAGAGATCTTGAGAATAATAGAGTAGGGTATATATATGGTGGTAGCTGGTGTGCTTAAGAAAACAGGATAGGAGAGGAAGATTAGTACAAGTGAATTATATGCAATTCACATTAAAAGTAGACTATTTGTAAACATACTAAAAACCATTGAATTGCACACTTAAATAGGTGAACTTTATGATATGTATATTATATTTCAATACAGCTGTTAAAAATGTTATTTGTAATGTTTAGAGACAGACAAGTGTAAAAAGGGTTGCTTTTTTTGATATAAAACTTTTTCTGTGACAATACTTTGAAATAAAAAATTTTGGGAATCTGGGAACAAGTATTCAAATTCATACTTTACGTTATATACCAAAATATATGTATAAGTAGATAGATAAGTATAAAATAAAAACATAGGAAATCTGGATTATTATCTGTCTAGTTTTGATTAGAGTTGAGCAGGAGTATTAACTTTTTGGAAATGTTATACTTTTTTAGATATTTGGAAAAGCATCAGATTCAATTATATAAACATTTTAAACATTTGTAAAAGTAACATAATAAAAGCAAAATGGAAATAAATATTTGTAATATGCAAAAGGATTTATGTCCATATCATGCTATAAAATATTTAAGACTTTTACATTTTCAACAAACAAATGACAAAGTGTAATAATTTTTGTTAATCCTCACCCAAGGGAGGAGGGTATTTTTTCATTGATTTTTAGAGAGAGAGGAAGGGAGACGGAGGGAGGAAGCGAGGGAGAGAGAAACATTGATGTAAGAAAGACACATTGATTAGTTGCCTCCTACATGAGCCCTGACCAGGCCGGGCATTAAACCTGCACAAGGTATGTGCTCTGGACTGGGAGTCAAACCCTTGACCCTTAGATTTTCACTTCATTAACTAACCTCTTTGCATACCCAGGTGTGAAAATTAAAACCCAAATGTATGAAGCTACAATTTTGTACCTATGAAAACAGCAAAATGAAAAGTAATTTGGTGATCATTACATATTTCTTTGGTTTTGTCATTTCTCATACTTCTCATATTTTATTGACCATTAAATTTATTAACAGATTTTCACTGGATGTCTGCTATATGCTAGCAAGACACTGTTTTAGGTATTAGAGATACAGTGATAAGATTATCCTTAATGTCATTTACTAGAATGTCCTGTTTTTTTCTTTAGTATTTGTTTATGAGTTCAGTTATTCATTATTTCTTGCTTATGGTTGTAATATTCTAAATTTATTGGCCTCATGTTTCTGAGGAATGCATTTTTTATCTTGAAAATATTTACTAAGTTATTTAATTTACTATGTTATTGACTCCTAAGTATTAAGTCTTTACACAAAAAAGTAACTTAAATAAGACACTTATTTTCTTTCTTGTAATTTCTGTTTTAAAGGCAATTATAGAAGTAAATAAGAAATCTGCAGAGTCTATGGTAAAATTTTATACCTGTTTCCCAATATCAGTGGATGGAAACCAACTCTCAATAAGTATGGCTCCTGAAAACATGAGTGTAAAAGACGAGGTAAATAATACCATCGTTTTAATTAAAGTTTTTATTAGATTTATTGTAGTCTATTATATTTTCTAGTTTTCTTTTTTGGTGCACATTTTCTCTCAGACAGTGAGAAAACTTCTTTCCCTCTCTCCACAGCCTTGGCAGTCCCACTGTTTTATTACATTTTAAGGGAATCCTATTTTTCGTGTGTGTTCAGTTGGGGAAAATGTTAACTATTGTCTGTAGAGTACTGTCTGTACCCTTATCTCTCTGTCATTATCTGTCATACAGTCGAGAATCCCAGAGGTTATCTTTAGTTTTTTCTCTCATTTCTTAAGTTTGTTTCTGGGTCTTGCCTCTTTTTGAATCCTAAGTATTTCTGGACTTTGTTCCCTTCTTATCTCATTCACCATTGCTTCACCTCTTAAAACCTCTTACTGAAGTATAAAGTAGTTCTTTGTATCCTCTACCTTCATTTTTTTTGTAATCCTCACCCGAGGATATATTTTTATGGATTTTAGAGCGAGAAAGAGAGAGAGAGAAATATCGAAACATCGATTGGTTGCTTCCTGCATGCACCCTGACTGGGGATCGGAACCGCCACCCTGCCATACATGGGACAACACTCAATAATACATGGGAGCCACACTGGCCAGGGCTCTACCTTCATTTTTGTCTCCCTGAAAACCTTTTTCCACAAAGTCATGAGACCAACATACAATTCAAATCTGTTCAGGTCTGTTTAACTGATTTAGAAACTCTTCGTTGTTTGTGTGTGGCCTACTATCAACTAACTGCTAGAATGCAGGAGACAGAGATGTTAGAATCTCTAGAGTAAGGTAGAAATGCATGTAATTTGGAAAGGCCTTCTATTGAGAATCACTTAATGTGATGCAGTTGCTGGGATTATTTTATACATGTCAGTAGTATTGAAGAAAATTTTAAAAATTAAGAACCATAGTCTCTTAAGTTAAAGTTCATTTCTTGTACATTTAAGCCTTCCATTAGCTTTGACATTCTTCTCTCATGCCACTCTTGACCTCTTTATAATTCAGCAGCACCCAGTAGCTATGCATTTAATACCTTGCTGGTTTTTTTCTTTTCACTAGCCTACATCTTTGTTCTTCCTCATCCTCTACTTTGCGTAGTTAACTTTTTGTTTTATGATTTGAATCCTCTTAGTATCTGCTAAATTAAATCTCTTATTCCTTGTATATGCATTTGAGTGTCCTTCCCTAATTGGTACCACTTTATTAATCTTTAATGTACCTAGGGGAATAGGATAAATTAGGTGTATGGGTAGGGTGGGACTCGCATAACTTGTTTAGGAAGAAGGAAAGATTTGTAAGTAACAACTGCTGACTCTTCATTTTATGAAACAGTGCTTATTGATTATTTATAAATGTTATTTTATTATAAATCTTGACTAATTAAACCTGTGAATGAGGAATAGCTTACATCTTTAACCTTGTTGCATTTTACTTTTCTAGGAAGCTACATTTATAGCCTTGATTAAAGAAAATGATCCAGAGGTGAGTTTTCCATCAACTGCTTTCCTAGACTTGTTTAATTGATAGAACATTGGTTGTTTGTATTCACCTGCTAGAAATTAAAAGAAACCTTAGTACTAATTTTAAAATTAAACTACTGTTAATCTGTGTTTTACATTTGATGCTTCAGCTTTTTTTTCCTTTTCTATGCTATCTCTTTAAAAATACAGGCAAATATAGATAAAATATACAATCAATTTGTACATCTTGATAACTTGCCTGAAGATGGACTTCAGTGTATACTTTGTGTTGGACTTCAGTTTGGAAAAGTGGATCATCATATATTCTTGAGTAATAAAAACAAGGTAACAAAGTCTTTTATTTTAACTCTGTGTTCTATGGAAAATATAAAACTGCATCCTATGTTCTTTTGGTCTGCTTCTGAACTGAAGCACCTGTAAGCACTATTCAGCCTCTTAGCAGAATTATAATAGACCATTGTATTTTCTTTGGGCTGTGGCAAGAAGGAAGAGATGATCTTTCTCCTAGAACTTCTAGTTTTAAGGAGAAATAAAACTTGCACAATGCAGAAAGGTAATATAGTGCAAACAACGTTATATTATGGGGAAGTTTTAGACTTGAGTTCATCTAGCTTTAACTTTATTTTTCATCTAGCTTTAACTTTCTTTGTACCTTGGCTAAGTTGGTTTACACTTTTACTTCTTATTTGTAAAATGAAAAGGTGTTACTAGGTATTTTCTAAAGTTCCTTCCAGCAACAAAACACTTAGAGAGTTAGGTCTGTTTGTTTAGTTATATGGAAAGAAGTATAAAATGACCATTCCTTACTTCTATACTTTGACTTATTTTCTTAAAAGAAATTACTGACTTTACATTTGCTATGCCCTCTGTGTTTAATATTTAATTCAGATATATGTCCATTAAAAGTAGATTTTCATTAACCTTGTATTATCTAGAAAGGGTTTCATATGAAAGTTGGAAATATTTACTTTATAAAAAGTACTTAATTGATCAACAACTAGTTATTAATTTCTTTGATATGCTTCTAACTGATACATAGAACATTTTTGGTACTTTAGAAATAGTGATACAGGATGGAAAGGAGGTGACAGGTGGCATAAGGAATTCTATACTTTAGACATCTTTAATTCTCTTGTTTTTAAATATATCTACCATCCTTTTTATTATTGTTGTTGTTACTGATTTTACAGAGAAGAATGAAGAAAGAGAGAGAGAAAAACATCTGTGTGAGAGAGAAACATCCATCCGTTGCCTCCCACACGCACCCAGATTGGGGATCGAACCTGCAACCTGGTTATGTGTCCTGACTAGGAATCAAATCCACTACCTATTGGCGTGTGGGACCACGCTCCAAGCAACAGAGCCACACCAGTCATGTCCCCACCATCCTTTCCAATTTTGCCTTGACTTGGCAACATTTTAAGGATTGTTTTTTCTTGTGTTTTTTTTTCTTTTCTTTATTGATTTGAGAGAGAGAGAGAGAGAGAAACATCAGTGAGAGGGAACATCGGTTGGCCGCCTCCTGCATGCACCCCACTGGGGATTTGGCCCACCACATGGGCATGTGTCCTGACTGGGAATTGAAGCGGCAACCTCTCGATGTTTGGTTCGACGCTCAATCATTGAGCCACACCGGCTGGGCTCTCTTGTTTATGCTGAAATAACCTTATCTTTTAATCACGTTTGAAGTCTGAAAAATATATATTCATACTTTAAATATTAAAAATATTTCTTTTTATTATAAAATATACATAACACTGGAATATAATGAACATAACAGTCTGAGGAACAGGGTAGTCCCAGAGACGTGGAAGTAGGGTACAGACTGACCATTGCCAGAAGAGGGGGTGGGGGAGGGGAGCGATGAACCACAGAACTTGTACGCATGTATGCATAACCAATGGACATGGACAACAAAACTGGGGACGGGGCAGGGAGGGAGGGGAAGGAGGGAGTCAATAGGGGAAAAAGGAGAAACATCTGTAACAAAAATAAATTAATAAAAAAAAAATAAAAATAAATAGTAATAAGAAAATATACATAACAAAATTTGCCACCTAACTATGGTTGTTAGTTCAGTGACATTAAGTATAATCACATTGTTGTGCAATCATCACCACTATCCATCTTTCCATTAAACAATAACTCCCCATTCTTCTTCCTAGCCCCTGGCAACCACCATTCTACCTTTCTGCTTTCTGTCTTGATGAATTTGACTACTCTAGGTACCTCATATAAGTGGAATCATACAGTATTTGTCCTTTTGTAAGCTTATTTCAGTTAGCATAATGTCTTCCAACATGAATGGTAGCATGTATCAGAATTTCCTCTTGGAGTCTGAATAATATTCCATTGTATGTATAAACCACACTTTGTGGATGGACACTTGGGTTGCTGTCACCCTTTGGCTAATGTAAATAAAGTTGTTATGAACATGGATGTATAAATATCTGTTCCAGGTAGCTGCTTTCAATCCTTTTGGATATATGCCAACTAGTGAAATTGCTGGATAATATGGTATTTCTATTTTTTATTTTTTTACGGAACTATTTGTTTTTTTTTTATCTTCTCCAAAGGCAATTCTTCAGTTAGATAGTCCTGAATCTGCTCAGTCAATGTACAGTTTTCTGAAACAAAATCCACAGAACATAGGTGACCATGTATTGACCTGCACATTATCTCCAAAGGTGGACTCATTAGAGGTAAGATTTCTTTGTATCAATTTTTGTGCTTTTAGAAAATGAAGAAAGCATAAAGGTCATTCTTCCAAAGCTAGATGATGTACACTGAAGGTAATTTTAAGAATTATTCTTGGGCAGTAATCAAACTGGTTCTGAGTTTAGGTTCTTTCATTTAAAAATTTGTTTTGTAATCACTGTTCCAATTTTTATGTTTTATGGAGCAATATAAATTTATCTGAGAATAAATTGAGGTAATTTTGAAAAATGTAGCATAAAACTGACTTTGGACATGTGTGTAGAGTGATCCCATGTATGTAATATGATTATCTCCAGAATGCAGAGACTACTTTGACTTCATTTTGGCTTTGTCCTATTATAAAGATGTGTGTTTATTTTATTTGTTTAAATTATATTTATTATAAACTCTCTTCTTGTGTAAGAAATAAGGTCTTGGCTTATACAATAATAATACATGTATAAAAACTATGAAATTCAAACTCATGTTTTCTCTTTCTGATAATTTCATTGTATCTCAGTAGCAGCAGGTAAACAGTAGGGCTTATATTTGGTGACTGCATGTTTTTTGTTTGTTATGCCAAAAATCTTGCACTAGCTCAAGAAAATGAAAATTCACATTAAAACCAAATTAAATAGAGCACCTGTAAGTAACTGCATCATGATAGATACTGATACAAGCACAAATTGAGGGAGTTGTTTAACCTGATAATTTCAGGAAAAAACTTAAAAGTTTTTAGTCTTTTTCTCTCAACAGAACATTGTGTTTTTAAGATTTTGTTTTTATACTTTTTTTTTTTTTTTTTTTTTTGCATTTATCTTCAGATAGAGTGGGAGGGAGAGAGGGAGGAAGAGACAGAGAGAAACATCTATGTGAGAGAGACACATCGAGTGGTTGCCACCCTCACTACTCCAGCCGGGGCTGGGGACAAACTACAACCAATGCACATGCCCTTAGCGGGAACCGAACCCAGGTCTCTCTGGACCATGGGCTGATGCTCTAACTGCTGAGCCAAACCGGCCAGGGATGTTTTTATACTTTTTAAGTTATTGCTTTGTTCAACTAAGTTCAGAATTATAATAAACACTGACTATACAGAATTTTTTCTTCCAGAATTACAGTCCTAAATTCTTAGAGTTAAAATTAAATAAGTGAAAATTACATTAAACCTCTGCCTGAATTTATACTTCCCGAACCCTTACTCAGAACCTTATTCTTATGACTTAGTAGATTGGAGATCCCATTTGGCTTATTGTAAAAGTCTTAGCTACACCACTGATACGCTAGCCTTGTGATCTTAAGCATGTCACATAGTGTCTGTTATATACATTTGATGAAAGATTTATTGGATAGTAGAGACAGGTAGACTAATTTCGAGGTATTTTAATGGTCTATATGAGAGTGAAAGCCTAAGCTAGGGAATAGACTATAAAATTGAATTGAATCCTGCTCCCAGAGTTTTTAATTTACCATGTTTATAATGAATTCTAACATCCTTATATTACCCTCTCTTCAAATTGTCCTCCCCATTTTTGTTATCTGTTAAGTTACTTCTACATGTAGTACGTTTCAGTTTTTAGTTCTGTAATTATAGTTTCCTGCATATGAAGCAAGAAGGCTTAATTTTAAGTACTGAAAACCAGTATCTGCATTTTTTGACATCTTGATTATGAAGAGTACTGCAGAATTTGCTAGTAAGGAGAGTGGGTCTATAAAGAAGGAAATATATGTCTATAACTAATACACCCGGAGGTGACTTTCTTATGTTCTCAATCACTTCTCAAAATGATGCTATGTTTTTGTTTTCTTCGTTATTTATATTATGGCTTTCCTGTACAGTTTAGAAATTGTTTATTGTTGTTGGAAAAAGAAGACTGTCTTCGTTGTTATTCAGGTCATATAACTTACTATTAAATAGAATCTATTCTCTTCTTAGAGCTATTCTTCTTACTCCCTGTACTAAATTTATTGCCATTTTCTTTGTAAAGCAACCATACATCTTTGATTTTTTTTTTTTAATTGCTCTTCTGAGTTATTTTTGTTGTTTCTTAGGTTCTGTATCTCCCACGCTCTTGGATTACTTTTCTGTTGGCTAGAATGCATTGTCAAATAATTTTCTGCAGAAAGTATGTGTGGACAGTAAACTTTCAAATATAAATCCCTGCATATTTGAAACTGACTTTATTTTGCCTTTACATATGTCAATGATAGTTTGCCTAGGTAGAGAATTCAGTGCTCAGATTGTTTTTTCTTTTATTGTTTTTCCTAACCAGTATTGTTGAAAAGGCTGATTCCAATCATACCTTTATGTATTCTGTTTTATTTCTCTCTGAAAGCTTTTAGCGTTTATTGATTAAACAAATATTTATCTAATTCCTTTTCTATGCCAGCCGTGCTTTAGACATTGGAATACATTGATGGAACAGAGCGATCAATGTCCCAGTCTTCAAGGAGTTTATTTAGTGGAGGAGGTGGCCTATAAATAGATAAGAAATATATATAATGTCAAATAGTAAAAAGTGCAGTAAAGACAAATCAAGATAAAAGGATAGAGAGTGGTGGATGGGAATACGTGTATTTTAGAGTGGTTGGGGATAGACCCTCTGAGGTAGAGTTATTTGAGAGATATGAAGGTAGTAAGACAACAATAACTCTGTGAATATATCAAGGAGGAAGAGGTTTTTAGAAGAGTGAAGTCCTTGAAGACATTAGGTGATTCAAGAATCTTCAAGGAGGATCACAGGGCTAGTGCAGTGAACAAGGTTTTATCTTGATTTGGAACTGATTTTCTATATCCTGCTTAGAGCACTGAAGGAATTTATAAAAATCTAAAAATTAGTGTGATTCTGCACCTGAGGAATGTTTTCCTCTTATTATTTCTTAGATTACTTCTTCACTTCAACTTTAATGTTATGTCTTTCTGGAAATAACAACTATACCAATTTTGTGGATGCTATATTCTTTAGAGGTGTTTTTTAAGCTCTTTAGTTCTTTGCAATACTTTCAGCCATTTTTGTATACTTGTTTACTTTTGTACATTTGGTTTTTTTCTCTCTTATTCATTTATGAGAAAAGCAAATTAGCTAATAAAGGTATCTGGCATAGATTTCCTCTACTATCATATAGCATTGAGAAAAGAGTGAGAGTGAGAAGACTAATTGGAAACGCTGTGGATGGAATTTATCAACTGCCGTCTTTAATTTCAGTAATAAGTCATTACCATATAGACTGGATACCGCACCAGATACCCCAGTAAAGAAGGCCTTTTCTATGGGACATCAACACCCACACCAGGAATTCTTTCTGGACACATTATTCAATTCTTTTTTTAAAGTACAATTCTCAGTTAATTTATAGAGATCAGGCTGACAGCTGGGAGGGGAGGGGGAGGTGGAGAGATTGAGCAAAAATCAAAAGAGAGAGTGCCCCGGCCGGTTTGGCTCAGCAGTTAGAGCGTCAGCCCATGGACAGAAGGTTCACGGGTTCGATTCCCGGTCAAAGGGTACATACCTTGGGTTTCGGGTTGCAGATTTGATTCCTCGGCCCCAGTGAGGCTTGTGCGGGAGGCAACCAATCAATGTATCTCTCTCACATTGATGTTTCTCTCTCTCTTTCCCTCCCTCCCTCCCACTCTAGTTAAAAAGCAATAGAAAAATATCCTCAGGTGAGGATTAAAAAAATAAATTAAAAAAAAAGAGAGAAAGCTCATTGACATAGACAGTAGCGTGGTGATTGTCAGGTGGAGGTGGAGGAGGATATGGGGGGATAAGTGGTGATGGACGGAAACTTGACTTGGAGTGGTGAACACAGTACAGTGTACAGATGATGTGTTGTAGAATTGTGCACCTGAAATTTGTATAATTTTGTTAACCAGTGTCACCCCAATATATTCAATGAATTAAAAGGAAATAAAAATAGAGGACACATGTTTTTGCTGTTCACTGACTGATGTGTCCTAAATGCCTGGACCAGGTACATAGACACTGAATTTTAATTCCTGCTTCCATTTTGAGCCCTAAAACATTGCTTTCTTAGTGGTTCAAACATGTGTTTAAAAGGATTATTGTTAAATTTTGTTCAGCTTTTCGAGGTGTTTTGAGTAGAAAGCTTTTTAAATCAACTAGTTTCACTTACAAATAGAAGCTTTTTTAAGTAATAATTGCACAATGAAGATGTTGATATTTCAGGTTGATTGTTTTTATTCTTAGCAAAAGGTGGTATTTCCAGGCTTTTAAAGTTAAAATTTTGTTTTCTATTTATGTCAACATTAAGGAAAATTATTTTTCTCATTAATTGCTGTGTGGTAGTTTTTCTCTATAACCTAATTTCATCTAATGAGAAAAAAATTCTGGAACCTGATAGTTATGTGGACACTGAAAATTAACTTTAAATATGTTTGTAAGATGTAGTTTTCTGTTATTGTTTTAATTTTTCCTTATTGATTTTAGAGAGAGGAAAGGGGAAGAGAGATAGAAATAGAAACATCAATGAGAGAGAACATTAATTGGCCGCCTCCTGCATGTCCTCCACTGGTGTTCGGGCTCACAACCTGGGCATGTGCCCTGACCGGGAATCGAACCAGCAACCTCTTGGTGAATGGGTCAGTGCTCCACCACTGAGCCACACCGGCTGGGCAAGATGTAGTTTGTTTGTTTTAGCTTAGATTTTAAGAACTGAAATCATTGCAATGATGAGTTAAATATTTATAGTTCAGTAGAACAGCCTCTAATAAAATGTGGAATTATGTTACAGGCTCAAGCTGAGAAAGAAGACCAAGAACTAGAAAAAGAAAGGTATGTTGCTTTAAGTTTGCTAACATTTTCTTATGGTATTTAGTTAATTACTGCATTTCATTTCTGTATTTTGTAGAACTCATTCACACGGAGCAAAAAATTCATATTTTACAAGTTCATTTTGTCTATATATGAATTTTCTTTTGGTTTTGTTTGACCAAGGGGTGGTTTTTGTTTTTGTCTTTTGTCTCAGTATCTACTTATTTTATTTTATTTTTATTGCAAAAAACTGTATAAGCACAGTTTGAATTACATATATAAATGACTTCTTTATGAAATGTTTTACTAAGACTCTTGAACAACTCTACTCTGATGAGTATTATATTCTAGTTAGATTTTCTTTTCCAAAATAGTTAACAATAGTAAAACTAATTTTTTTACCTAATCTTTAAAATTTTTATTGACTTAAAACCAAAAAGGTAATATTCCATATATATGTTGATACTTTTTAAAAACAATTGTCGGGGAGAAGGGATATTTGTAAAACAAAGTAATATGTACGCTGCTTTATATTTTCAGAGGATGAAAGATTGTTCTTCAGAATCTACACAAAGTAGTGACTCACAGCTTTGTTTTGACCACATTGTCTTTTCAGTCACTTTCTCATCCTGATGAATCCACTCTTATCACCACCTTTGCCCCAAATGAATAACCTGCCTTTTACTACTCCTCATTGGGTTTTACAGATTTAAACTTCTTTTCCCTTCCTTATATAATAAGTAATTTACCCTTATTTGTTACAATTCAATATGAATGCTTTTAAATATGAAAGACCATTTTGAAAGTGTTTAAAATGTGGAGAGTTTATTTTATTTAATGCACTAATTTTAAGAAGCCTGAAAAACAGGAAAACAGGATGTCTTACTGATTTTTATTCTCAGTAATTAATTTTTATAAAATGAGAGTTTTAAATGATAAAGATGGTTATCAGTACATTAAAATACATTGGTAACTTTAAGCAATAGATTTGATGTATGTGTCAGCACCGCTTTTAAGTTGTGCATCATCATACCAATTATATTCATATGCCCAAGAAGTAATACCAAAAGCAGTGTTTGATATAAAAGCCCATGAAAGGCCTAATACGTAACAATGCCACATGTAGTAATAAAGATAGACATATAGTTGAGCCACAGTACCTCTGGCTGGTAAGTAAGTAAGTAGGCTCTTTGAAAAATCTGTTTCATATGTTTCAGATGACAGATATTCTTTCAGGTCTGCAAGAATAGGTATCCTCTGAGTTTGGGTCATTTTTTTCTCCTCTGTTGTTTTGACTTTTAAAATAAAATATATTTCTTAATGAATTTAGAGATATTTGTCTAATCTTACAATTTTAAAAAATTCTAGCACTAATAACTTTTTAATTCCCATTTTGCACTGTTTTTTTCTAAGTTATATATATGATATTAGAAGAAAAAGATGTGTTTAGCCCAGATACTTCACATTTGTTTATTGGAGTAAACTGATCCTGAGAAAATACTGGTGTTTTTTTGCTTTTGTTTGTTTATAGTTGGAGTATTTAAATATATTTCCTACTGAAAGGAAATTTCACATGGTTGTAGTAATAATTTAATAATAACTCTACCTTTTGCCTGCCTTACCCTCCCTCCCCATGTAAACATTATTTATTCATCATGTAATTAAGGCTCCAAATAGGGACACAAGATAGAATTTTCACCAGTTCATTAATAATGTTGGGAAGTATCCAGTGGCCCTCTGAAATAAATACTAAATCTTCAGTATTGTTAAGTCTCAGTCTAAGGTTTCTCGTAAAGTGTATGGTATAGTGTTAACATTTGTTCCCATGCCCAGATTTTATTGTATGCCTTTTCTGAAAATTTTGAAACTCTGGTATTAGGAGGTTGAGGGTGGGAAATTACCTGTATCCTGAATGCTTCCCTGGAATCATTTTGTGCCAATTTCCAGAATATGATTGTGTTTTACTCTGGTCTTTGGAAAGACTGGTTGTTTGACTTTAATGTTAATAATTACATTTATTTGACATTTCAAACTGACTTTCCAAGCTAATTGGATAAACACTGAGGCTTTTCCCCATATTAGCCAGAAAACTAGGTATTAATTTTTAGTAAATGAATTCTATGAAGAAAGCACTGTAATTTAAAAAAACCAACACCCAAGAACAAATACGGAATTGAGCCATTTTCCAAGTAGGTCTGTGCTCTCTGCTTAAAATGTAGAACTGCTGCATAGTGGTTTGTTTTGTTGAAAAGATAATAGCTTCTTTTTAAAAAATTTTTATTATTGACAAACTTTAAATATGGTAAAGGAGAAGAACTTGCTTTTTATTCTAGAGCCAGGAGTAGAAATCTCCATTGCTATACTTCTAGACCAGTAGATGGTATTTTTGTAATAGCCTTAATTTGTCAAGGGTTTAGGGTTAATGTGCAGTTCTGTAATGACGCGGGAATTTGAATTTAATCTTTAACATTTAAAATGAGTCTTGTGATTTAAAAACAAAAGTTTATATTTTGAGAAATATTTACGTAACTGCTGTAACTGAATGTCATAACTTTTTCTTGTCTTTGTCCTATTTGTACTTGGCCTCAAGTTATATTTTGACTAGTCCTAAGAATTTGGAACACTTAAAATCAGCCATTGGTAGTTTTTGAAAATAAGGGATGTGAATTATTTCAAATAACTTCAACCCTTTTAGCTTGCAAAAGGTAGTTTATACACTTATATAAATGAATAGAATATATATTAATTAAAATCTGTACTTACTGGCCATTGAACTTAAATTCCTCGACCTCTTTGCCTTTACATTTTTTAAAAAATGTTTTTATTGATTTTTTTTTTTTTTTTTTTTAGAGAGGAAGGGAGAGAGAAGTAGAAACATTGATGTGAGAGAGAAATATCAACTGGCTGCCTCCTGCAAGCCCCCTACTGGGGATCAAGCCCACACCCCAGGCATGTGCCATGACTGGGAGTCAAACCCGGACCTCTCAGTCCATGGGATGACTCTCAATCCACTGAGCCACACCAGCAGGGCTGCCTTTACATTTTTCATCAAGAGGTGTTTTCTGATCTCTTAGAAATTTTTCTCCTTTGGGAGTTTAAACTTGCCAAATTTAGGGGGAGGACTAGTTTATTGGCTCAAATTATTGGACCCTCATATGGTAGCACTTTTTCCAAACTTCTAAAATATTGTTAACATGTCAGGACACAGATACATATTATCTTGTATTAAAATAAAGGATATATGGCCACCCCTTGAAAAGCATATCATAGGGGTTGTCTCATCACCTTTTTTTTTTTTTTTTTTTTACGTAGGGAAAAAATGTATACTCTTTACTATGAGGTATTGATGTGGCATGATCACTTTCTGTCTGGTGTCTTCCTCCAACCTGCTGCTTCTGATGTAATTAAGTGAATGTATTTCTTGGACTTCAGTTTGTGTTGATAACAGGCTGGACAGTGTCTTCGGAAGCTTGAATTTTCCTTGTTACTCTTGAAGATTACATCTGAGCTTTGGAACATTAATATAGTTTATTCTGTCTCTGACTCAGTGAAAGTAGTTGAATTTACAGAATCACACTTTTGTTTACTTTGGATTTGGGGAGACCACAATGAAATAAGATCAATTATGTATACTTGCCTTGTATTTCTTCCATTTCTTCTGAATAATTTTACTTATGTTTTTAAGTTATGTATTAGAATTTTAAATTATACTCTGTAACTGGAAAGCTTTCTTTCCCATATTCTTTCTCATAATATAGCCAAAGGCACATATTTTATAATAAGACTACGTATTTATGTTAGGGTGATTCTATCAGTTTCACCTCTAACCTTAAATCTCCAGCAGAGTATTTAAAAGATACTTCCAAAGAATGTTTTAAGTATTAGTAATAATACAGTTCTTGGGAAATTAAAAGCAAATCTGTCTCATTAAAAAAAATGAAAGAGGTTAAGAGTATGGCCTTTTCTCCCTACCAGTACTGATTATGTTTCTTTTAGGTAAGGTTCACTTATAATATTTCAAATTTCAATATGTGGATTATTTTATTATAGAGCTATACATAAAATATTCTATTATTTCAGTTGCCACTACTGAAAAGAGGACCTTAATAATAATTTGAGATGTTCACATTCAGCCTTTCAATGTCAGATGCAAATTTGACACAGAAGGAAAAAAAAATTGGTTATAACTTAAATGAGTACAAGAACCCTGTCAATGAGTATAATTTTGCCATTTCCTTTGAACTACAAGGAAATCTCCAATGCAGTGGAAGATCTCTTTAAAATTTTTATATTGTTTACATATTTCCATCAAAACATCTTAACCATTTTAATGCTGATTGGCTGGATTTCCCAATGCTTATTTAATGCATCAGGAAGTCTTAACAATTGGCATCAACAGGATTATTTATGATGGTTGAATTCTCATCATAGTTTGATTTTTGTTTGTGTTGTTTGTGTTCTTTTTTGTTTGTTTTTAAATACTTTTAGCCCTGACTTGAAAAACAATCCAGTTGATGAAAGTGAGGTGCAAACAGCAGCTGATAGTCCCTCTGTTAAACCTAGTGAGGTTGAAGAAGAAACTATTCCCAACATTCAAACAGAAACTTCTGTACAACAGGAGGAGTCTTGTGAGGAAGAACCTGAAAAAACACTTTGTGACTCTGACTTTACTATTGAAACGTTAGAAGTTGAAACTCAAGGAGAGGAGGTCAAAGTGGAAATTCCTCTTGTAGAATCCATTCCAACCAGTATTGAATTATTCACTGAAAATGTAGAGGAGTCTGTTTTAAATCAGCAGGTGTATACCAGTGACTTTGTGAAGGAAGAGGCAGAGATTATTAATTCTGAAACAGAATTAGCAACATCTGACAGTGCATTTATAGAAGAAAGGAACATCCAAGGAATTCTAGAAGAATCTCCATCTGAAGCAGAAGACTTCTTTTCTGGGATTACACAGGCTATGATAGAAGCTATAGCTGAAGTGGACAAACATGAAAATGTTTCAGAAATAGTACCATCTACTTGTGTTGTGGCCTTAGTGCCAGGAATTTCCACTGGGGATGAGAATACAATGAGCAAAAAGGGAATTTCTGACAAAAGTAACATGGACGAAAAGGAGGAGAATGAATTTAATACTAAGGAAACCAAAATGGATCTGCAAATAGGAACAGAGAAGGCTGAAAAGAATGATGCTAGGATGGTTGCAGAGAAGTTGGAAAAGATTGTGGTAGCAGTGAAAGAAAAGCCTGCAGAAAACACTGTGATCAAGGCATACCCAGAAAAAGGAGTGAGTCAGGCCAATAAGCCGGATGAAACTAGTAAAACTAGTATGCTGGCTGCATCGAATGCACCTAGCAGTAAATCAAGCATCAAGGCTGGTATGGGCTCTTCTCCAAAGGCAAAAACTACAGCTTCAAAATCTGAAAACCAGAAAAGTTTTCTAAAATCTGTACTCAGAGATCAAATAAATGCTGAAAAGAAACTTTCAGCCAAGGAATTGGGTTTTAAACCTACAAGTGCCAGGTTGGCTGAAAGCAGCAGTAAATTCAAACCCACTCAGAGCAGTATTACCAGAGGAGGCGGTGGAAGGATCTCAGTCCTGCAAGACAAGGATTCTAAACTGGATTACAGGGATATTACAAAACAGTCTCAGGAAACAGAGGCTAGATCTTCCATCATGAAACGGGATGACAGCAACAATAAGGTGAGGAGGGTAGGAAGAATGTCTCAGTGTATTTTTGAAGGGAATAGCTCTTCTGTTGTAGCTTTGGAGTAGGAGGTGTAATCTTGTTTTATACTTTCATCTCCTCACTTCACTCCCTAGCTCCCTTTTCCCTTTCTAATTCCATTGATCTAAGCCAATAGACATTTAGAATAATAAGCTCAAGTTCATAATTATTAACAGGTTTGAAAAGCATTATTTGGATAAAATGTGGTCAGAAACATAACTTTGAGGTTTAAAAATAAAGTCTACAGTGAGTCTCCTGAGGTGATGTAGTACTCTGCTTCTAAGTGGGAAGTTTTTCTCTTTTAAATTGAAGCTTTATTTATCAGCTTATTGATTGTCCAACTTAGACATTGTTGGGAAAGGTCAATAAAACTGAATTTAACTACAACTTATAGATTATACCTATACTGTTATTAACTGTTGACTTAGTTATACCTGCTAAATATTGGCATAACAATGTGTTTGGATAATGTTTATTGTTTGAATTATCTTTCTCTTTTTAAAGAACATTAATAACCTAGTTGTAAATTCTTTTTTTCTGTATTTTTTACTTAATATTTCAGACTTTGGTTGGGCAAAACACTAAGAATCCTAAAAGCACCACTGGTAGAAGTTCCAAATCTAAAGAGGTGAGAAATAGTTTATTAAAACGAACCCTTCTGTTCTATCCATCATGGAAGAGTTCATCTATCTTATAACTTGTGTCTCTCCTGTAATAATTAGATTGACATAGAGCACAGGATAGGAAGGAGATGTTTTATTTTCTTTGGACCCTACCACCAATTTGTTTTTTACCTTGAACTAGGCTAGTTTGTGTTCTTGGTGCAGGGCAAAAAGTTACCCAGAGACAGAAAGAGAATTACAGTAGGAAAATGTCTTCAATCTTACATTGACAAGAATAGGTTATAAACACAGAATTATATCATATATGAAAAGGAGATTGGCATTTGACTGGATCTCCTCATTTTGCGGCACTTCCAAAAAGGTGGTCATTTTGATAAATGGATGGGCTCTAAGATTAATTTTCTGGTACTCAATTACACCACCAAATACACATCTTATATTTTGTATTTGGTTGTTTGCTATTTTAGGTTTCCACCATTCATAGAGTCATTTTACTTGCCTTGGTAGGGGAGGAATTTGGTCCTATTTTATTGGGGCAAGGGGAAATGTTAGTTTAAGAAGCAGGAGTAAGAATATGATTAGTTCCATTGGCTTAATAGGTTGATAATACAATTGCTTACAGATTCTCCTTCACAGAATTACTGGGTATATATTCAAATGTCATTATTATATGTACTAATAATTGATCATTGATAGCATACTAAATGTTACAAGAAGCCTGCTAAGAATTTATTTTCTTTAGTATTGACATTATTTATGGAATCACAGATATTTTTTTCAAATGCAGTAATATTTGACATTAAGTCTTAGTGATTTTCCATATAACTTTGTCAATATGTAAACTTTGTATCCTAGTGTTACATTTCTTAAAATATATATTATGTATAAATTGGTCAATGGGACAATCTAGGAGCGTACTTTCTAGCTTTATTGAGATGTTTAACATATGGAACAGTAAATTCTTTACATTATATTGTTTGATAGGTGCTTTGAATGTAGTATTTTTGTGCATCATTTTTAAAACTTGTACATCATTTAGGAATTAATTCTAGTCTTAATGAAATTAAGTGAAGGTGGATTTAGATTGTTATTACTAGGATTTTTACCCTTGGCATTGTTTATTTTGTGAATTATAGCTAATCAATTTGTGGGGCTTGTAAAAATAACTAATTTCAACCTTTAGGAAACTTCTCCACACTGAAGTTCTCACAAATGATACTTCATGCACATTTACTGGGACTATTTGAAACCTAGTCAGTTTATTAGTAGTTGTTCACAATTCTGTGGTTTTTTTTTTTTTTAAACCTTTCCAACAGGAATCATTATTTCCATTTAATCTGGATGAATTTGTTACTGTGGATGAGGTTATAGAAGAAGTGAATCCTTTGCAAGCCAAGCAGAATCCACTGAAGGGAAAAAGGAAAGAAGCTCTCAGAAATATCCCTTCCTCTGAACTTAATTTAAGGAAGAAGAAGGGGAAAATTTCTTCCCCTCATGTTGTTGAGGGAGAATTATCTTTTGTAACATTGGATGAGATTGGGGAAGAGGAAGATGCAGCTGCACATCTAGCACAGGCTCTCGTCACTGTAGATGAAGTAATTGATGAAGAAGAAATAAATATGGAAGAAATGGTAAAAAATTCAAACTCACTTCTTACATTAGATGAGTTAATTGATCAAGATGATTGCATTTCCCATGGTGAACCTAAAGATGTTACTGTACTGTCAGTGGCTGAAGAACAAGATCTTCTCAAACAGGAACGCTTGGTAACTGTGGATGAAATTGGAGAAGTAGAAGAGCTACCTTTAAATGAGTCAGCGGACTTAAGTTTTGCCACTTTAAATACTAAAGGAAATGAGGGAAATACTGGAAGGGATTCCATTGGGTTCATTTCTTCTCAGATGCCTGAAGACCCTTCTACTTTAGTTACTGTAGATGAAATACAGGATGACAGCAGTGATCTGCACTTAGTGACTTTGGATGAAGTAACTGAAGAGGATGAAGACTCTGTGGCAGATTTTAACAACCTTAAAGAAGAGCTTAATTTTGTTACTGTTGATGAAGTTGGAGAAGAGGAAGATGGAGACGATTTAAAAGTCGAGTTAGCACAAAGCAAAAATGATCATCCCACAGATAAAAGGGGGGATAGGAAAAAGAAAGCTGTGGATACAAGGAAGACAAAACTTGAAACCTTGTCCCAAGTGGATCCAGTAAGTGAGAATGTTACAGAAGAAGATCTGAACACCATGATTGAAAGGCACTCAGCAGGTAGATACTTACAAATGGTAGTTTTCTGTTCTGTGAGGGTATTACATTTAAATTTTTAAAAATATGTGTTGCAGCATTACTGATGCTTTCACTCTGTATCGATAAGCCAACAGATAGTTATGGCCAGTGATATTTTCCAAAGAAATATGAACAACTTTCAGTAATTTCTCCTGGTTATAGAGTAGGTCTTGCCCCAAGTTGTTATACCTCAAAGAAAGATAACACAACCAAAAACTAGAGTACCCAAATTAGAATTGGAATGAAAATGATATATTTGCATTACTGGGAAAACCAGCTTTTGGTAAGTAGAGAAGTGTTGGTACCAGACTGCCTACCAGATTTTGCTCAGACTTGGATTTAGAAAAATTCAGGAAGGTACCATTTCACTTTTTTTTTTTCCATCCTCACCAGAGGACATTTTTTCGGTTCAGATAGAGTGGGAGGGAGAGAGAGAGAAACATTGACGTGAAAGGGACACATCGAGTGGCTGCCGCCCACACGACCAACTGGGGCCGGGGACAAACTGCAACCGAGGTACATGCCCTTAGCGGGAACCGAACCTGGGTCTCTCTGAACCGCAGGCCGACGCTCTAACCGCTGAGCCAAACCGGCCAGGGCTACCATTTCACTTTTAAGTAATATTTTGAGGGTGTAGAATAATAGGTCAGTTCACTTTAAGGACTTCAGGGAGAACAAAATAATTTCCAATAAGGAAATCTTGAAAGAGTTAACCATACTAAGAAGAAGAAAAAAATGTGCCCGGCCAGTATGGCTCACTGGTTGAGCATTGACCCATGCACCAAGGGGTCACTCGTTCAATTCCTGGTCGGGGCGCATGCCCAGGTTGTATATCCAGTCTCCCTTGGGGGGCATACAAGAGGCAGCCAACTGATGTTTCTATCTATCTCTCTCTCAAATCAGTAAAGAAAAAATATTTTTAAAAAAATACTAGGAAGGTATCACAGGTTTGTGGAACAAAATAGATAAATATGTATAGGCTTCTTGGGGAAAACAGGTAGAAAGATATAGTTTGGAACAAGATAAATCAGAAAATAAAAGAAGAATGTTTAGACTAATGCTGAATGTTTTTTAATAGAATTCTTTTATTTTATATTAGAAATAAGCCTCCTTCCCAAATGTTAGTATTATCTTATTTGCAAAAAAGGTGTTAAAATTGTTATTGAGAATTAAAAGTGATTTAAATACTGTTCCTGTAGAAATAAATTAGAATTTTTTTTTTTTAAGGTAAAATGCCTACCAAGAGAGTTAGAATTGAGAAAACTCCACCATTGGAAAAAGCTGTTGAAACAGAACCAGAGCAAGATGAAGAGGCCTACCAAATTAGAGAAGGTAAAGCGATTAATGGAGGGAGAGGGGCAGGAGAGTAACACAGCAGAGGGTCTTAGAAAAACAAAGAAATGGAGGGGGGAGGCAGACTTACAATTTTTAGATCTGAATAAAGATTTTTATCTTTGTAATTTAGAGAGAGTGGAATTCAATGAAATGGAATAATAGAATAGCAGTATCAAGGGGAAATCATTTATTAACTAGCTCTTATTTGTAGAACAGATCTGTTGCTTTGTGGATGCTGCCAAGCAGCCAGCCAGTGAATTAAGATGTTTTAATAACATTAATAAAATTTTGTTGAAACAAATAGGGAACATTGTCTAAGGGAAGGAGAGTTCTCTAGTCACGCAACAAATATTTGTCATTGTGTCCGTTGTTTTCATAGCAAAATGCTAAAACGGGTAGGGAAAAAAACCACACTTTGCCAAACGTCAAGTTTATTGATGCAGAGAGGTAAAGCAAAAAAATGAACTACCAAATGACTTAGTCCTTGTACCATTCTCTTTGCAGCACCCTTCTTGCCCTCTTGATTTTCTATCAAAGAAAAAACTGTCATTCAGTCTGAGTTCATTGAATCTGATCTTAGCTGGACCTTCAGTGCTGCTCTATAATCTATTGTAGGCCTCCTTCCTTTCCCATTTCCTAACCAGCTATAAATAAGCCTTTTATTCCCCTCTGCATCACCTAGTCCATTCCTCACTGGATAACCTTGCTTTCATTTCTGTTTACCAGAGCGAATATACAATCTCCCCTGTCTGCCCACTTGTATTTTACCTATGTTGGCTCCTCACACATGAAGTAAACCCAGGTCTTTCCCATTGAAAAACCATGCCCTTAACTTTGGAATCTTTCTAGCTGCCATCTTTTCTCCTTTCTTTTAGAGCAAGGCATTTAGAAAGAATACCTATTGTTACTTCTTCATCTCCCATTGAATGAATGTATTTTGGCTTTTTTTGAACCACCTTCCTGAATTGGTGTCGATAGAGAACTTCCATTGGGTTGTTGTGAAACTTGAGTGAAGGTTTTTTTTCTTCTCAGTTTAGTTTTATTTGACTTCTCTGCATCATTTGTTACTATTTATCGTGCCCTCTTTCGTGAAGCTGTCTCCCAAACTGGTAGTCCTCTGTCTTTGGGTCGTCTCTGTGACCTCTCCTTGATACCAAGCCATTGTTAGTGGCCTAGCTGAAGAGTGAAGAATAGAGAAAGGATGATTTATTTACTACTTCTGTAACAATTTATTTCCATTAATGGAGAGAGAGTATTTTTGGCAGTATGTTTTCAAGCTTAACAAAAGACCATTTTTTAAACTTAAAATATTTGTTTTATTCTATTTAAATTATTATGTAATTATTTATTATTATGAGATAATGTGTCTTTGGAGTTTCAGGAGCAAATGTGAAAAAGTATATTACTTTGATGAGGGAATAAACTTTTGTAGGAAGATACTGGAGGTTATTTTAACCAACAAGTCAAGAAAAAGGATACAATCTTTTTTATCCACTCTTTAGGACTTGATGACCAGTAAAATGTGAGAAATAAGAGAAGAATAAATAATGATGGTAAAGGTAGCCCAGTTTCCTGGAGAGAGCACTGAAGTTGAAGTCAGAAGTTTTGGTTCTAGCCTCTGTCACTTAACTAAGCCATGCAACCTTGGCGTATCAGTTTTTAACTCTCTTGGTTTTGCTTTCTCCATCTGTAAAGAAATAGGAATAATAATGATTTGACCTACCTATCTCACAGGAGATAAATGCTAAATGAATGATATGTATGTGAAAGGGATTTGTCAAGTACTATGCAACAGTGTAAGGCATTTCAGCTACTGAGGGTAATCAAGAATGCTTGGAACCAGTTTCTGTCTTTGTCTTCCCCCAAGATCATATTATGCAGTGTCTGCTAACATGAAAGTGCTTCCTACATATTGTTTATTCTGCTAGGTTTTAACATTTGTATTTTCAGTTGTGATTCTTACAAGGGTCTTAGTCCATCAGTTTTGGCTAGTTGGGTTGTTTTTGTTTTTTTAGTTTTTGTCTTTTGTTTGGAAGGGCTTCAGTACAGGGCATCAGAATTATTCTCTGCTCACATCCTTTTCCCCTAATCCACATTCTTTCCCCAACCCAGCAGTTTGCATACCCAAGATAAGTCTTGGCAGTAATTATTGAACTTCTTCCATTACTCTTTAAATTCTGTCTGGAACAATTTATAAGTAAAATGAGCTGTTAGCTTTAGTCCATTTCCTTTAAATTCATTTAATTCATAAGGTTAAACAGATTTACCTATATAGTCCTTACATCACAGAATCTTGGAAGAGTGGTGTGGTGGGATTAACTAAAGAAGATTTACTTAGAGAGTGAGCCATAAATTAATCTTTGAAGGAAGGGATTATTTAATGTTTGCTTTACAAAGTCTGTAAATTTATTTTAAGTAACCTTTTTTTTCTTAAAAAAATGAATGACTTTAGTTGATGAAGAATCTGACTTTAAGGATTCAGAACCAGAACGAAAACGCAAGAAGACTGAGGACTCTTCTTCAGGGAACTCAGTGGAAGCTGATGCCTCTGAAGGTAAAGTAACAATAACATTCTTTTTTTTGTTTTTTATTGATTTTTAGACAGAGAGGAAGGGGGAGGGAGAGAGAGATAGCAACATCGATGAGAGAGAACATGGATTGGCTGCCTCCTGCATGCCCCCCAGTGGGGCTTGGGCCCACAACCTGGGCATGTGCCCTGACCAGGAATCGAACCCGCAACCTCCTGGTGCATGGGTTGACACTCAACCACTGAGCCACAACATGACATTTTTTTCCTTATCCATGTGAAATAAAAATTCAGTACCATAACAGAGGTTCTTTTTTTTTAGAAGACTAATGGAATAACCTTGCTTACATGGTTATTGTAGAGTGAAAATTAGCAAGTTTTGCACATTGGCACTTCTGTAGATTTCACCTTGCAAGGATATTTTATTGATTGTACTCTTGAAGTCTAGGATATGTCTCTTTTTTAATTTTTTTATTTCTGGTACTTTCTTTACTACTCTGGTAAGAATTGAATTAATACTTGCCCAGGTAGAAATTTCATTTTAAGTGGAACATACTGAAAAGCTTAGCTAATAAACTTTGTTCATGGCTAGCTAAGATGATCTAAGGGGCTCCTTGTTTGTCAGAATAGTCCTCAAGCAGACAGTTGCCCATCATTCTACGTCTTTCCTACTTTATTTTAATAGGGGATTCCAAAGAGGTTTATTTCAAAGACTCTCTATGAGCGTCATTTCCAATGAATTGCTATTGTGAAGGAATTCCCTGGCATTCCTGGGGCTCTGGAATATTATAGAATTTGCTAAATAGAGAAAGACCTACTTTTTGTGATTAAAAGCTTAATTGCTCTTGATCCCTAGATATACAGTAGTGTATATTACGTTTGTATGTAAGTATATACTGTGCTTAGTTTTTTGTCATGTTTAGATAAATTAATTAACATAGCTAAAATAAAATTTTTCTCTTTTCTCTTTCCCCACTCTCTTCTTTTCCTCTAGATTTAGACTTTCTTGTACCGAAGCCTGGATTCTTCTGTCCAATTTGTTCTCTCTTCTACTCAGGTGAAAGAGCAATGACAAATCACTGCAAGAGTACACGTCATAAGAAAAATACAGAGGTAAATTTTTTTTATTCTTAACTCCTCATAAAATCTTCAGGTGATGGTATTGTAATCAAACTACTTAAGTGTGCACCTAAACTGTACAGTTGATTTCTCTTAAGTTCAGAATCCTATTCCTCTCCTTCATTGTACCGTGCTAGTAACTTCTAATCTTTCTTTCCTCTGGCAGCATTTGCCAGAGTAGATAGTGCAGGTCACTAGTCCCATGTGACACTCATGCAGTGTGGGAAACTGTATTCTAGTACGCTCTTGCAGAGTCATGGGCACATAGCATATTAAAGTTTCTGAATTGTCTAGTCAGAAAGAACCACTTAACTATTTAGCCCAATTCCTAAACTGATTTAATCACAACCCCTCCCTTTTTTCCAACTTGTACACATCTTCAGGGAGTGCTACTCTAAAGAATCATTATCAGCCATAGTTCTGGTTTCTCCTGTGTGAATAGAGTTGTTTTATACATTTTCCATATTGAGTTTATGGCACAGATACTCACCTAACATTTATTAAGTTCTTATTTGCTGGTAACTTATTCAATTTCCCCCTCATCAATTTTATGAGGTAGAGGCTCATAAAATTGAGGCTCATTCCAATTTTAAAGATGAGGAAACAGGCTTAAAGAGTATCTAAACCTAAGGTCACATAGCTAGTTAATGGAAGACCTAGGATTTGAACCTAGCTTTGTATTATTGTAGGCTCAAGCCCTTAAAAGCTCTGTTCCGGGGTTTTTTAGCTCTTTGTTTATTTTTTGTACACAAAGCCCTGTTGCTGCCTTTACACTTTTATTTTGCTGTTCCTTTGCCCTCTCTCAGTTGCACTTGTATTTGCTGGTTATTCGTCATCTTTTAGGTTTCTACTTAAATATCAGCTTCCCAGAAAGGCGTTTGCCTAAAAAAGACCGAGCTAAAGTGGAATGCTCTTTTCCCTACACAAAGGGTCAGTCTTAATCAATTACCTTATTAATTTTTCCTTTATGGGGCTTACCACCACCCAAAATTTTCTTATTTATTTTTTTTGTTATTTCTGTTGCCCCACTAGAACGTAAGCTCCATGAGGTAAGGGGCCTTACCTATCGTTTTGACCGCTGAGTCCCCAAGCACCAAGCATAATGCCTGGTAATCATTAATATCAGATGACTGATGAATGGAAGGAAGGAATGTTAATGTAAAGCACTGTGTTTCAGATCTTTATTTTCTAGGATCAGGCTCTTTTAAATTGTAAATACAATGACATATATTAGATTTGTTTGTATACACAGCAAAGCAACATCTAATAAATATTTTATATTGCAAATTGGTTTTAACAGAAGTTCATGGCCAAGCAAAGAAAGGAAAAGGAGCAGAATGAGGTTGAAGAAAGAAGCTCAAGCTCTAGGTGATTGGGGGAAAGGGGAAAAATTTGTTAGAAATTTGTTTAGGGTCCAGTTGATTTGTGTATTTTTGTTATCACTTAATTTGTAATTTTTGTTTCAGAAGCAAATATTCATGTTGTACAAATTTCTGATTGCCCTTGATGTAGCGACTGATGGGGAAAGTATGATGGGTTTGATTTTTATATCAAATCATCAGGCATGGAGAAATATCTTTTAGAAGTGTTAAAATAAATGTTCCTACTGTATATTTAAAATACCATCTTGTGTTTGTGGCTGATTTATTAAAAACTTGTTTACCTCTGATCGCAGACGAGCTTCTTCTCTATGACCACTATGGCTTGGGATATTTGGGAATTCTTCAAGTATTAAAGCATGACAGTGTTTTACTTTTCTTCAACTATCCATGTACAGGTCAAAGATTTCATACAACTCCCAATATTTGTGGCTAAAATTAGTTTGCAACATGTTTGGCCCAGATATGTTTGAGTAAAATTCTACTTGATTTTTTTAATGTGTTGGGAAGATATTTTTTCTGCTTCTGGATATATCTACTATTTCTGCCACAGTCATTTACGTAAGGTAGCTCCTTACAAGTCATTTAGTAGTAGCCTGAAACAACAAAGACAAAGCAGCCTTTACTTCTGTGCACCATTAGAGTCACATTTTTCCCCCGTGGATTTTGTTTTTTAATCATTTGATGCTTGCAACATAAGCTACAAGGAAATGTATTCTAATTCGTCTAAAAATCCTAAGATCATGAATAACTGAAAAGGTTTAGCAATGAGCAAACATGCCTAATACAGGAGAAAAGAGGTGAGAATGAACTCTTACCCTGAATTAGTCTAGAGATAACTCAGTCTATTAGTCTTTCCCATAAAATGTTAGAGGCAGGTAAGATGACTTTAATAAAACATAAACCAAAATCGATGAAATTTTATAGCCTTCCTTTGAGATCAAATATGCTGTCATAGCTCTTGATTTTAGATTTCAGATACTCAAATTATTACATTTTAAGTACTTGCAATAGGAACAAATGCAACTTCTTCCATTGAAAAATCATTAATCCAAAGCAATTACTCATTTTCCTTCAAAGTTTTATCCCCCAAAGAATTGAATAACAATAGTAGCAATAACGATAATAATCTTTAGCACTTCTGTACCAGGCATAATGCCACGTGCTTTACATACATTATATTTTTTTAACTCCAATGACAAATTTAAGAGACAGGAATAGAGTTGCTTTTTAAACATTTGAATTATTATTTAATACAGTGGATTGTAAATGCTGGACACAGCCCTGTACTATAAATTTTAGATTAGGCCGTGTTTCAGAAATAAACCTGCTGACTTTGAATTATTTTGGTACCTGATATTTTAGCTCTTCCAAGATTAGAGTGTACCAATTAATAATAGAGGGTGAGTGAAGGGAAATAACGCAACATTTTCAACATTTTTAGGTTTCTTTCTCATCACAGCACAAGAGTTACCTCACAGCAAGAGTGAAGTGAAGAACAAAAAGCAGCAACGTCTTCTAGTTGTTGTTCACCAAACTCACTGCACACTCGGTTCAGACTTAGCCTCAGCCTGAGAGAAGTGACAAAATACTACATGATATAGACTAAGCAATGGGATGGGGAGGGGGATGGATTGTGAGTGCCAAGAGTCTGAGGTAGTAAGTGAGAGAAGAGCTATTAAAAGTTTGGAGAATAAGATGCCAGCAAGCTAAAGCAGAGTAAATAAGAAGCTTATTTTCAAAGAAATTTCTCCTGAGTTGCTTCTGAAGCTTTTAAAACCAGAGAAATTGCCCTGACCTCTGTGGCTCGGTTGGAGCGTTGTTCCCTGTACTAAAAGGTCATTCATGGGTTCAATTCTTGGTCAGGGCACATACCCGGGTTGCAGGTTCAATCCCAACGTGCATGCTGGAGGGAACTGATCAATGTTTCTCTCTCTCTCTCTCTCCCCCTCCCACCTTTCCTCTCTCAAATCAATGGGGGGAAAAATCCTTGGGTGAGGATTTAAAAAAAAGGTTATGAGCCTCTTAAATCTTGTCTGGATCAACATTAGAATTTAATCTTAAGAATTTAAGTGTGAAACTCTTATTTGTGTCAAATTAATTATGTAGAAATTGGGATTCTAAATTAGAACAAAAGGAACCGCTAAAGCATAAAAGTGGTAAGGCTGATTTTTCTCTTCATCCTGGTGACAGACATTGATAGTTAGGTATAAATAGTAAATAATGTTCCTCTGTGCTGCTTTTTGCACTTAAGATCAGGGATTTTTATCATAGGGCTCCAAATAAAAAAGATTTTTGTGTTTATCTAAAAATAAATATACATGCCCTGGCCGGTTTGGCTCAGCAGTTAGAGCATCGGCCCACGGACCAGAGAGTCCCGAGTTTGGTTCCCGCTAAGGGCACCTACCTCAGTTGCAATTTGTCCCCACCCCCGGTTGGGGTGTGGGTGGCAACCAGTCCATGTTTCTCTCTCATGTCGATGTTTCTCTCTCTCTCTTCCTCCCTCTCTCCCTCCCTTTCTATGTGAAGATAAATGCAAAAATGTCCTCTGGTGAGGATAAAAAAAATAAATAAATAAAAATAAAAATACGCTTTGCATATTTTAGAATTGTTCTAGATTTTTTCAGAAAACTTTTAAATGCTTCCTTTATTCACACTTCACATATTGAATGTCGTTTACGTAGCAGTTTCTGCTTACTAGTTGTTTGAGGAATATAAATGTATTGCAGTTTACTTTTAATTTTCTATCATTTCATCATCTAGACACCAAAGCAAGAAAAGATTGCATTCAACACCATCTCTAATAAGTTTTTAGATTTTGTTACCCTTCTGGCACAGAATCCTATGGAAGTTGGCCTGTCCAAAACTGCTTCTTTTATATCTATTTTTTAGAAAGAAATTTATGAGTCAGGTTTTATAGTTTAAAATTTTTATTTTAATATTTAATTTGATTGTGGAAAATATCAAGCATATTTCCACAAAGAATAGGATAATTTACCCTTAGATACTATACCTAATTTCAACAATTATTAACTCTAGGTCAATTATATATTTTCACTATTACCTCATTTTAAAGTAAACCTCCGCATGCCCTTTTACCCATAGGTGTTTCATTATGTATTTCTAAAAGGAGGATTCTTTTTAATGCAACCAATCATATCATTGAAAGTATTTTTTATTTAACTAAAATCCAGTTCAGATTTTCTGCTGTCTTAGAAATGATTTCTGTTTTGTTTTACTGTGTTTGAATCAAGATCCAGATGAGGTCCATACATTGTGACTGGCTTGATAGGTCTTTTAAATTATTTTTAATATATAGGCTCTTCTTGGAATTTATTGGATAAGGAAATGAGATGATTTGTTTCTGCAAAGCCATGCTACTCAAATAGTAGTCTTTGCATCTGGTGCCAGCCCATGAACTGTTTGGTACCAGTTTGTGATGGCTTAAGTACAGAAATTGAGAGTGTTTAAAAAGTTTATTGTAGTTTGACTTTTCCGTTTGTTGAATCTAATAATTAAATATGGGATATATATGTTTTTGTGGTTTAATTTTATAAATCTTTTCGCATTTTACAAAGTATTAGTCTATGATGGATTAGAAATTAGGGGAAAAGGAAAAATAAACTGGTCCGACATGATAAGTATGTGATACTTTTCCTTTACCAATTTTTTCAGAATTTAACATGTTTGATACTGAAAACCTTTGCAGTATTAGCCTTGTTGATGCTCAAATTTCCTCATTTTTGGCTGTTTTTATTTGACTCCTAGTTCCTTTTAATGTGACACTACTAATTTTCATAGGTTCCTTACTATCTTGTTTATGAAGATACAGGTTTACCAGAAACACTTCCTGCCCCAGCCCTGAAGTCAGGCATTTCTTTAAGGAAGTGTGGCTACTTAGGATATTCATTGCTTCTGTTGTGGTTATTGCTTCTTAGTGGACAGAACTTGGAAATATATGTTCTGTTTTTTAAGATAAAATGTATCGTGATTATACTGAATCTTGCGGTTCAAATTCAGGACTCGGGTTTTTATTTACCTTTTCTATCTTAAATCTAAGTCATCTTTGTCCTATATCAGGAATTTTTTTTTTTTTTTTTTATCCTCACCTGAGGACATTTTTTCATTTTTTGTTCAGATAGAGTAGGAGGGAGAGAGAGGAAGAGAGAGAGAAAGAAACATCGACGTGAAAGGGACACATCGAGTGGCTGCCACCCGCACGACCAAACAGGGCCGGGGACAAACTGCAACCGAAGTACATGCCCTTAGCGGGAACTGAACCCGGGTCGGTCTCTACCGCAGGCCGACGCTCTAACCGCTGAGCCAAACCCGCCAGGGCTGTATCAGTAATTTTAATTCTGAAGGATATCAGGATGACAGAATTTATCACATATTGCTTAGCTGTATCTCATTTTACATATATCACAGTCAGAATCATGGTACTAAGACCACAAGAAACAGTGTGATTATTAAAAATGGTTTAATTTTTTTTCCATCAAAAGTCCTAGCCATAGCAATCAGATAAGACAAATAAAAGACATCCAAATTGGAAAGTAATAAGTAAACTCTCATTATTTGCAGATGACATGATACTGTGTATACAAAACCCTAAAGACTCTACGGAAAAACTATTAGAACTAATAATGACTTCAGTAAAGTGCTCTGGCTGCCATCCCCCAACCGTAAGTTTCTCTAGGCTTTGTAAAAAAGGTGTGCTGCTGCTAGCAAAGCAGAGAAATAGTGCATACCTGGGTCAGGGTGACATCCTTATGCTATTGGATCAACCAATATGGAAGCCTCTAGCTCCAGATAACTGGTTCTGAGAGCTGATTTAAAATTTTTATTTAATCCTCACCTGAGGGCATTTTTGCATTTATCTTCAGATAGAGTGGGAGGGAGGGAGGGAAGGAGGGAGGAAGAGAGAAACATCGATGTGAGAGAGACACACCCCGACTGGTTGCCACCCACATGACCCCAACGGGGGCCGGGGACGAACGACAACCAGGGTATGTGCCCTTAGCAGGAACTGAACCTGGGACTCTGGTCCGTGGGCCAACGCTCTAACCGCTGAGCCAGACTAGCCAGGACTGATTTAAATTTTTTAATCCTCACTTGAGGGTATGTTTATTGATTTTTTTTTTTTTTTTTTAGAGAGAGAGAGAGGAAGGGAGGGGAGAAACATCGATTGGTTATGTTTTTTATACACCCCGACTGGAGATCAAACCCACAACCTAGGTATGTGCCCTGAGTGGGAATTGAACCCGCAATCTTTTTGGTGTTCGGGGGTGAAGCTCCAACCAACTGAGCCACTTGCCCAGGGCCCAGCAAGTTTTTCTGTAGATATGGACAAGCTTATTCTAAAGTTTATGTGGAAAAGGAAAAGCCAAATAGCCAAAACAGTTTTGTAAAAGAAAAATAAAGTGAGAGGAATCACTTTCCAGTGTTAAGTCTTACTATGTAGGTGCTGGCAGAGGGAAAGATAACCTAGATCAATGGAATTGAAAGGAAAACCTAGATATAGATGGACAGAAATATACCCAATTATTTGCAAAGAAACAAAGGCAATTCAGTGGAAGAGGAGCAGTTGGGCATCCATCAGCAAAAAAAAGGAACTTCAACCTAAATTTTTCAGTTAAAATGATGGAAAGACAAATTATAATTGGCATAGAATATTTACAAACCACATAGTCAGCAAAGGCCTTATATCTAGAATATATGAAGAAGTCTGAAAAGTTGACATTTTTAGCGGTCCAATTAGAAAATCGTGAAAGACATTTCGCCAAAGAGAATATGTCAATCACAAACACATGAAAAGATGTTCAACATCATTAGTTATTTTTAGGGAAGTACAAACTAAAATAATGAGATATCACTACCCAACTATTAGAATGGCTCAAATGAAAAATAATAATACTAAATGTTGACAAGTGGAGACACTGGATTATTCATACATTGCTGATGGGAATTTAAAATAGCACAGCCACTCTGCAAAATTGACAGATCCTTTCAAAAACTAAACATGGACTTAATATGACCCAGCACTTTTCACTTTTGGGCATTTATACCAGAGAAATGAAGACTTATTTTTACACAAAAACTGATACATGGATATTCATAACAGCTTTATTTATAATAGTCCCAAGCTGGAAACTACTGAAATATCCTTTAGTAGCTGAATGGTTAAACTGTGGTACATCCACACTGTGAAATACTATTCAACAATAAAAACCAAACTATTAATACAAAAACTTGGATGAACCTCAGGGAAATTATACTGAGTAAAAAGATCCATTCTCCAAAGGATACATCCGACATTTCCTTTATGAAGTCATAACAATGAAAAAGATGAAGAACAGCCCTTGCCAGTTTGGCTCAGCAGTCAAAGCGTTGGCCCGCGGACCAAAGAGTCGTGTGTTTGATTGTGGTTAAGGACACGTACTTTGGTTGTGGGTTCAGTCCCTGGCCCTGGTCGGGGTTGTGTCTCTCTCACATTGATGTTTCTCTCTCTCCCTCCCTCATTCCCACTCTATCTGAAGATAAATGGAAAAAATGTCCTCAGGTAATGATTAAAAAAAAAAAAAAGATGGAGAACAGATTACTTATTGACAGGGATTAAGAATGGGAGAAAGGGCCCTGGCCGGTTTGGCTCAGCGGTGGTTATAGCATCGGCCCATGGACTAGAGAAGCCTGGGTTCAGTTCCTGCTAAGGGCACATACCTTGGTTGCAGTTTGTCCCTCGGGCCGTGTGGGCAGCAGCCACTCGATGTTTCTCTCACATTGATGTTTCTCTCTCTCCCTTTCTCCCTCCTGTTCTATATGAAAATAAATAAATAAATACAAAAAAAAAAAAAAATGGGAGAAAGGCCCGGCTGGTGTGGCTCAGTGGTTTAGTGTCAACCCATGCACCAATAGATCACTGGTTCGATTCCTGGTCAGGGCACTTGCCCAGGTTGTGGGCCAAATCCCCAGTGGGGGACATGCAGGAGGCAGCCAGTCAATGTTCTTTCTCATCCATGTTTCTATCTCTCCCTCTTCCCTTCCTCTCTCTCTAAAAATCAATAAAAAAGAAAAAAAAGAATGGGAGAAAGGATGGGTGTAGCTTTAAATTGATGACGTGATAGTACAGTTGAGTATCTTGATCATCATGGTTGGTGGTTATGCAAGGCTACACATAACAATTGCATAGTGCTATATAGACACAAATTAGTGTACATGTAATAGGTGAAATAAAAAATGCTTGTTGATTTTGCTTTAGTTTAAAATGTTAACATTGCCCTGGCCGGTTTGGCTCAGTGGTTAGAGCATCGGCCTGCGGTACAGAGAGACCCGGGTTCAGTTCCCGCTAAGGGCACATTCCTCGGTTGCAGTTTGTCCCATGTGTAGGTGGCAGCCAGTTGATGTGTCTCTCTCACGTGAATGTTTCTCTCTCTCTCTTCCTTCCTCTGTCCCTCTCACTCTGTCTGAAGATGAATGCAGAAATGTCCTCGGGTGAGGATAAAAAAATAAAATAAAATAAAATGTTAACATTGGGGAAGGGTGCACAGGACTTTCCTGTACATTTCTTTGCAACTTCCTGTGAAACTATGATTATTTCAAAATGAAGTTTTAAAAATTGGCTTCTGGGGTTGGGTTGGTCATATATTCAAGGGGTACATGGATAACCTCTTTGCCAGGGGTGAATAGGACACAGTAATCTGTGGGTTGCAATGTCATCGCAATTATTCAAATTATCACCAGTGGCATCAAGAAATGAAGTGCATATTTACAATAGCTAAGATCTGGAAACAGCCCAAGTGTCCATTAGTAGACGAATGGATAAAAAAGCTGTGGTACATATACACAATGGAGTACTATGCAGCTGTAAAAAAAGAAAGATCTCTTGTCCTTTGAGATGACATGGAGGGACCTGGAGAGTATTATCCTAAGCAAAACAAGCCAAGCAGAGAAAGACAAATATCACATGATCTCATTTGTGGAATATAATGAACATAACAGTCTGAGGAACAGGGTAGACCCAGAGACATGGATGTGGGGTACAGACTGACAACCCTCAGAAGAGGGGGTGAGGGGGAGGGAAGAGATAAACCACAGAAGTTATATGCATGTACGCATAACTGATGGACATGGACAACAATGCTGGGGATGGGGCAGGGGGGATGGGAAGGAGGGTGTCAGTGGGGGAAAAAGGAGAAACATCTGTAACAAAAACAATTAATAAAATAAAATAAATGAAGTGCAGGTAGAAGGCAGGAATTGGAAGACCAAGTATTTGTGGCACTGAAGTCACTATGACAACAATAGTGACTACAAAGAGTTTTTGGTTTCGTACTGCCCCACTAAGCATGTTTAGGGGAAAAGAGAAATAAAAGTATACAATTGAAATGCACGGAGAAGCAGAGGCCTCCGGCAGCTTTGAAGGAGTTTTTTTATCTGCTGGTGTCACAAGGAAGGTAACGGTGAGGAACCCCTGACGAACATGTTCTCCTGGGATATGTGTACCCCGCTTGGTAGCCGGTCGACTATATTTAACCCCTCCCAATATAGAGGGTACAGTGCTTGTCCTCAACAGGGCAATTACATATTCTGCATATGTATTTGCCTTCCCTGAACTCAGTCAGGGCTTCTGATAGTACCACCATTTGTGGACTTATGAATGGATTTACCCATCACCATGGAATAATGCCAAAGATCACTTTGATAAGGGGATACATTTTTTAGTAATGGACATGTGGGCCATGGGCTCACGCCCACAGTTCACCAGTTTTACTGTGTGTTCCATCACCCAGAAGCAGCTGGCTTGGTAGGTGGAACGACCTGCTTGAGACTAGTTATGGTGCCAAGTAGAGACAACAGCTTGGCAGGGTGGGTGTTGTCCTACAGATGCTCTGTATGCCTGAGAGGCCCTTATGTGGTGCCGTCTCACCCATGGCCAGAATTCGTGGGTTTGGGGACCAAGGAGTAGAGGTGGGAGTGCTCCCTGTCGCTATTATACTGACTAACCCACTTGAAGGATTTTTACTTCTCATCTATGTGACCTTGGCCTCAGTCTTTTTGGAAGTCCAAGTGCGCAAGAGAAGAATGCATACACCAGGAAATAAGGGTACGGTTCCAATGAATTGGAATCCGAGGCTGCCCTCTCACCTTTTGGGGTTCCTCATGCCACTGAACCAACAGGAAGGGAAAGAGATCATGGTACCCAATTGGTCTTGCTTACCAGGGGGAACTTGAATTACTGCTACACAGTGGGGGCAAGAAGGACTATGTTTGGAACCCAGAAGATTCATGGGAGTGCCCCTTACGACTTGCCCAACAGTCCTCTCAATGGAGAACTGTGGCAATTTGGTCGAGATAAAACCAGCAAAGATTCAGATCTGCCCAGTCTTCATGCTGGCAGAGGGTAGGAGGAAGATGGAATGACTAGTACAAAAATTCAACTGTGATTATCAACAAAAGCCTTGTTACCAGATACAGATGTTGGGACTATAGCAGCCATTTGGTATGACCCCTCCCCCCCATTATGTTGTATGCTGGGTGTAACAAACTGAGGATGCCCTGATAAGTACCCAATTTGAAAACTATTAAGAGGCTTGAATATGAGTAAATATTGACCTCAGAGACTAGGTTTGAAGGGGACCACCATGGAGGGGAAAGAGTTCTCAAAACTCTCGTCAGTAGGATCCAATTTCTGGATCAGACAGTGGGCAGTGATTGGGTGAGAGAAGAGCAGTGACAAAGTGCTGTGACTCTGGGTGGGAAACACTGGAGCAAGCTTTGTCCTGTTGTCTCAGCACGACCTTTGGCTCGGTCCTGTTGTTCTCAAGAGGTCCTCAGCTGACTCTAGAAATAAAGTTCTTGGGTCAAGGAATTAAGTGGGTTTCATGGGCATTGGGGAGCCTGGTTAATACAGCATATTGTGGAAATCAGAGTTTGGGTCTGAAAACCGGTCACCACCCTGAACAGCATGAATCCTGAAGATGATTCTTCCAGGTTTTCCTTCTGCACTTGCTTCTCCAACCAGTTCTTTCTTGTTGGTCAGGATTAGGTTCCATGTTTTAGGTCCTTTCATCACATTGTTGGATTTCTATAAATACCCCTTCAGTTAAAACCTCAAATGCTTCTGTTATAGTCTGAATGTTTGTGGCCCCTCAGATTTATATGTTGAAATCCTTACCCCTAAAGGTGATAGTATTAGTAGGTAGTGCCTTTGGGAGGTGCTTAAGTCATGAGGGTGAAAGCCTCATGAATGGGATTAGTGCCTTATAAAAGATGCTCCAGTGATATTCCTAGCCCCCTTCCACCATGTGAGGATACAATGAGAGGTCTGCAACCTGGAAGGGAGAACTCACTCAACATGCTGGCATCCTGATCTCAGACTTCCAGCCTCCAGAACTGTGAGAGAGAAATGTTCATTGTTTATAAATCACAGTCTGTTATTTTGTTGTAGCAGCCTGAATGTTTTAAGCTTACAACATTTTTAAAAATGTCAGAGACCATAAGTATTTGTGGCTTCATTTCTAAAGTTTTAATTCTATGAAATACTAGGTACATATTGCAATAATAATAATTCCAATAACAATACCTAATTGTGAATGTTTACTGTGCACCAGACACATATAATGTATGTAAAGCACTATTAGTGAAATTTCTCCAGAGAAACAGAACCAATAGGATCTATATAAATACGTAGGTTTATTATGAGGGATTGGCTCTTTCAATTACGGAGGCTGAGAAGTCCCATGATCTGCCATCTGCAAGCTGGAGGCCAAGAAAAGCTGTGGTGTCGTTCCAGTCCCAACCCAAAGGCCCAAGAACCAGGGCAGGGTGTTGTGGAGTGGGGAAGGAGGTTGCTAATGGTGTAAGTCCTGGTCCGAGTTTGAAGGTCCAAGAACCAGGAGCACCAGTAGTGTCTGAGAGCAGGCGATGGATGTCCCAGCTCAAGCAGAGAGTGAATTTACCCTTTGCAGTGTTGTACTCAGACTTTCAGTCCTTCAAAAGACTGGATGATGCCCACCTGCAATGGTGAGGGTGATTTTCATTCAACCTACTGATTCAAATGCTAATCTCTTTCAGAAACACCCTCACAGACACACCCAGCAATAATTTTTTAGCAGCTATCTGGGCATCCCTTAGCTTAGTCAAGTTGACCTAAAGTTAACCATCACAAGCACTTTTCCTATGAGGAAGATGTACTGATAGTCCCCATTTTACAGATAAGAAAACTGAGGCTCAGGAAGGGTAAGGTAACTTGCCCAAGACCATAGAGCTAGTAGGTAAAGAGAACTAAGGATTGAATCCAGGGGGTCCAACTCCAGAGTCATCCTTTACACTGCTGCCATTGTTCTCTTCTTGTCCTACTGGTTTTACAGTTTTTAGCTGAATACTATCTCCCTCACCTTCTCCCCACTCCTCCCATGCTGTCTTTTTCCAGACAAACAGTCTTCTCAGTCCTTGTTGAAATGTACTCCATCTGGATTCATGAGTGCATTCATCTGGCATTTTAGATTATGATCCAAAGAGCCAAAGCCTGTTCTTTGACAATACCTAGGTCTTTGTTCTTGGCCTTTGGTCAGCACAGAATAATGAGAGCTTTTAAAAGCCAGATTCCTGGGCCATTTTCAGAGATTTTGATTCAGTAGGTTTAGGAGTGCAGGAGACCTCGGTGTCTCCATTTTTTACAGGAAGGTTCTGATGCAAGAGACCTTCAGATTGGCCACACTTTAAGAAACATTGATAAGTCAAATATTCACTTCTTTTGGTTTCCTTTCATTTCCAAAAGTGCCAGCCTTTGGCCAAGGAAAAAACACTGGAAATGCCAGCAGTTTGTTGCCCTCTTAACTCCTGGAAATATTCTCGAGGCCTTTTCTGGTGGTGTCTCCTCCTAAACCGACAGCATCCCTTTGGTATGTGAGCTTCAGGAAGCTGTCTGGTTCATCTCTGCCCTGAGACACAGCGGGGATGCGTCAGACCTGCTTCCCCTCATCTGCATCAACCCTGTCTATGCGCTCATTCTGTACCTGGGTCTCATCCATCACTGGACCTGACTCTTACCCCTGCTGAGGCCTGGGACAGATTTCCTCACATTTGCCAACATTGGTGCATCCTGGGATGTTGTGACCTCTCCCAGAAGATGAGATCATCTCACTTTAGAAAAAGTTTCTTTCCTGTTCTACCCTTCACTCCATCACGGTAGTTTGAATCTTCCTGCCTCCTCAGAAGCACAAGCTCGCTTTTCCTCCTGTTCTTCCCACCCTGTGCACCATGCTTTTCATCGTCCTGTCTAGAGACTCCTCGTCCTCTAGAATTAATTCAAAAGGAGGACTGTGCCACGGATGGCCCAAAGCACTTCACCCTGCATTTCAGCAACAAGCTGCTCTCCACTCTGCTCAGGGTGAGGGCTTTCAGACCAGAGGAACCACAACCCTCCGTTCTGAGCACACTCCTTCCTGCTGTATCAGCAGCCAGGCCTGAATGGATTAAAATACTTTTCTATTTTTTGAATGTTTACTAAGTGTTTATTATGGCAGATTCTTCTGTGGGAAATTGAAACTCTGACACTACCATGAGTTTTTCTTTGGGGAAGCAGATGAGATAACCAGGCTGTGACCAGGGTCTGTGGTCCTTAGCAAGCTTTCACAAAGATCTGTGTGCAGAGAATATAATAATCATGTCATGTGTTCAGATGAGCTCTTCTCTCTTTTTTTTTTTTATCCTCGCCCGAGGACATTTTTTTCCACTTTTTGTTCAGATAGAGTGGGAGGGAGAGAGAGGAAGAGAGATAGAGTGGGAGGGAGAGAGAGGAAGAGAGAGAGAGAGAGAGAGAGAAACATCGACGTGAAAGGGACACATCAATCGGCCGCCTCCCGCACGACCCACCCGGGGCCGGGGACAAACTGCAACCGAGGTACGCACCCTTAGCGGGAACCGAACCCGGGTCTCTCTGGACCGCAGGCTGACGCTCTAACCACTGAGCCAAACCGGCCAGGGCCAGATGAGCTCGTCTGTTAAAAATCTGTTGCTGCTTTTTTTTCTTTCTTTCTGTTTTCTGTTGGAAAATAGTATCAAAACATGTCCCTTGGTTTCTCAGTGAGGTTGGAGAGCTGACCCTCCTTTTTGCCCTTTTCAACAATGGTCTGGTTGCGCTGTCAGAGGCTCAGTGTGTTAGTTCCTATGGCTGCGCTAACCAATTGTCACAGCTGTGGCGATTAAAACAACACATGTATTCTTTCACAGTTCTGGAGGCCAAAAGTCCAAGATCAAGGGATCAGCAGGGACACGCTCCCACCAGAGGCTTTGGGGGAGAATCCATTCCTTGCCTCTTAGTTTTTGGTGGCTGCCTGGCATTCCTTGACCCGTGGCCTCACCACTTCAATCTCTGCCTCCATCTTCACATCGCCTTCTCTGCACCTGTCTAATCTCCCTCTGCTCCCTCCTACAGGGATGCATGCGATTGCACTCAGGGCCCAGTGGGATAGCCTGGGATGAATGCCTCCTCTCTAGATCCTTAACTTCCTCACATGTTTTGCCATATAAAGTAACATTCACAGGTTCTGGGGATTAGGAAAAGAATATGTCTTTGTGGAGGCAATTTTCTGCCTATCTCACTAGGCTGTGGGAAGTAGGAAGCCTGTGTTGTCAGCCCCCAAAGACCAAGGAAGGCAAGCCCACTTTCATGGCCCTGGACCATCCAGGGAATTAAAGAGTCTCACTTTTAGCAGAAGGCAGAAAAGGAGTGGACATTTTTTAGCATTTGATAGGAAATAAAGGATTAATAAATATTTCGAACAGCTTCTGATTCATGGTGTGCTGTAATTTCATACCTGCTATGATTAAAAAATAAAAATCACGCTCGGCCGGTGTGGCTCAGTGGTTGAGCGTCGACCCATGTGTTGACCCAAGAGGTCGCCCATTCAATTCCCGGTCAGGGCTCATGCCCAGGTTGTGGGCCCATTCCTAGTGTGGGGGTATGCAGGAGGCAGCCAATCGCTGTTCTCTCTCATCGATGTTTCTATCTCTCCCTCTCCCTTCCTCTCTCTAAAATCAATTAAAAAAAAACATAAAAAAATAAAAATCTTATCTAGGCCAGAGAAGAGAGGCACCCTGATTTTGGAAGATCCTAAAATAGTGCTTTGCATACATTTTATTTTCATTTTATCCTCACTGCAAACTGATGGTATTCATCTTACAGATGAGGAAACCACAGCTCAGAGATGTTAAATCTGTCAATGGTCATATGGTAAGTGAGATCTAACACAGTTACCATTCCCACTTCCTCCTCCCAGTACATCCTGAGCCACCAGATTCCTCTGCCCAGAACACAAGACATGTGGTCCCTGAAGACCTGAACTCATAGAAGCAACAATGTATTGACCTTGATTTAAATAATATTTCTGTAAATTGCCAAAGTTTGAAAGTGCTCCACTTATTTCTTTTCTTCCCCAGAGGAGAAATCAAACTGTAACTCGAAGGAGTTATAAGAATTGAACAAACTCCCCTTGGCAGGCTTGGTTCATCGGTTAGAGTGTTGGCCTGCGGACCAAAGAGTCGCAGGTTCGATTCTGGCCAAGGGCACGTACCTCGGTTGCGGTTCATCCCCGGCCCTGGTCGGGGTCATGCAGGAGGCAACCAGTCGATGTGTCTCTCTCACATCAATGTTTCTCTCTCTCTTCCTCTCTCTCCCTCTCTCCCACTCTATCTGAAGATAAATAGAAAAATGTCCTCAGGTGAGGATTAAAAAAAAAAAAAAAGAATTGAACAAACTCAACTGGTAAATGTAGGTAAATCTAAGCAAATCTAGGTAAATTTAGGTGAGTCCTTTATAACCTTGGGATGAGGCAGGGAACACTTCTCAAGACAACAAAAGAAGAGGCTATAAGGGAAAGGACTAATACACTTAACTACATGAAGATATACATCTTCCGCATGTCGGCCAGGCTATCTACAGAGTAGAACTCATCTTTAGGGCCTTCCTGAGTTGGAGCTGACTGCCTGCCTGTTTAGTTCCTCCAGCTAGAGATCCCGACTTGGACACTGCTGTGGGCTAGGAGGGTCGCCACCTATCATTCACTGTTCAGTGTGCTACCTGGGCAGCCCGGCATGCATAGCAGCCCTGATGGCTATTCTCTCATGATGCTCCAAGTAAAAGATGGACCCCAGCCCATAAAAATTCTCCTGACCATAACACACACACACACCTCACCGTGCACTCCAAGGAGTTTTCTGGGTTACATCAAAGCTCTAACTCCTCATACTCTCCACTCCTTCCCTCTCTTCTTTCCTGATTCCAACCATAACTCCAAAGGAGAAATTTAAGACACTAGTGATGCTTAATATATCTTGAATGTCATAGCTGAGATTCTTTTATAGCAAGAAACAGAAATATGTTTCAGATTACTCAAAGCAAAATGTGAAGGGATTCACTAAAAAGATACTCTGTGTGTCAGTTGGCTGCTTGGCTGCTAGCAACAGCGACCGAGCCTTGGCATCTGAGGCAACAGAGGGTTACAGGAGCGCTTTGGGGGCTCACAGAGTGGCAGCCTTGGGTAGGAAATGGACAGACTTGGGGCAGCAGGGGCCACAGCTGAAACTCTCCATCCTACCGTAGGAAAAGGCTGGTCCCTAGCTTGTTGCAGCTGACTTCTTTTTTTTTCTTTATTGACTTTAAAGAGAGAGGAAGGGAGAGGGAGAGAGAGACAGAAACATCGATGAGAGAGAACATCAATTGACCACCTCCTGCATGCCCCCCACTGGGGATTTGGCCCACAACTTGGGCATGTGCCCTGACCAGGAACCAAACTGGTGACCTCTTGGTGCACGGGTCGATGCTCAACCACTGAGCCACACCGGCCGGCCGGGCTACACATCTGACTTCTTGAGACTCCTTAAGAATCCTGGGAGAGTGGCCAACTGGCTGGGTCTGGGCCATGCTGCACAGTGATGGGGAGAGGGAGGCCCTGGCTCTCTGAAGTTCCCAGAGAGAGAGGCAGGCACTTCTGCTCCCAAAGACTACTCATGAGGAGTGGGGAGAAGGTGTTTTATGAAGGAGAGGTAGAAAGCTGAGAGTCCAAAATGACAACCACGTCTAAGGCAATCAGAATTCACGGGCAGAGAGACTCATGAGGAATGGAATCTAAGAACAACCTTCTTCTCTCTGTTCCTCCCACTTCACCTCCTGCTTCCGATATCTTTTTCTCTGACTGCAGAACTTTCTCCACTTCACCATGTGTGTGTCTCCTTCTGAGCTACCAGTGTTGTTCATCTCAGCTCCAGCCAGACACAGAGGCTAGCATCTCTCAGTCTCAACCCCAGATTCTTGGGCGATATCATCAGATTGGTTCAGCTTGAATCAGATGTCTTTTCCCTGTTGCCAAGAGGTGGTCTCAGAGAACATGGTCCTTATTTTTTAATCCTCATCTGAGGATATTTTCCCCTTTATCTTCAGATAGAGTGGGACAGGAAGAGAAAGAGAGAGAGAGAAACATCGATGTGAGAGAGACACATCGACTGGTTGCCTCCTGCACGACTCCAACCAGGGCCGGGGACAAACCGCAACCGAGGTACGTGCCCTTGACCGGAATCGAATCCGAGACTCTTTTGTCCATAGGCTGACGCTCTAACCGATGAGCCAAACCGGCCAGGGCAAGAACGTGGTTCTTTTAAATAGAGAAGACACCCCAAACATGTCCTACACATAGAGGAATGAAGTCAGGTGCATTCTCACTAGGGCTCATTTCTATACAGATGGGCTCTGTGCATGAAGAGTTAGAAGAGAACCTACTGCGTGAATGAGTGATGTGGAGAAGTTGCAAGGGGGATGTTTAGCCTATGAAGAAGACTGCTTCTTTCCAAACCACTTTGGTCACACCATATGTGCAGGCAGCTAGGTGCTTCTTTTTTTCTTTCTTTTTTTTTTTTTTTTCCTCACCCGAGGACATTTTTTCATTTTTTGTTCAGATAGAGTGGGAGGGAGAGAGAGGAAGAGAGAGAGAGAGAAACATCGACGTGAAAGGGACACATCGAGTGGCTGCCACCCGCACGACCAACCAGGGCCGGGGACAAACTGCAACCGAAGTACGTGCCCTTAGCGGGAACCGAACCCGGGTCTCTCTGGACCGCAGGCCGACGCTCCAACCGCTGAGCCAAACCGGCCAGGGCGCTAGGTGCTTCTTAGATCCAATTTTAGCTCTGCCTTAGAGCAGGTTCGTGTTACTCTATGCATCTGAACGGAGCCAAACTGTACTTTTTTAAAAATAGCCCATAATTTGGGCTTTCCCTAGATCAATAGGGCCTTGCCCTTCTTCCCAATAAAATTAAATTTTACTCCCTACTTGGTATCCTTCTCTAAAACCTGAATCTGAAAAACTCCTGCCACATAGAAAGCACCCTGTACATCTTGGTTGAATGAATGAGGGAATGAATCAATTAGTCAATTACTTTATCCAAGCCAAAGGTTTGTTGTTGTTTTTTCTCCAGCAACACACAATGGCCAAGTGAGGCAGCAAGATACCTGATCTGCTCCACCTGCTCTACAGAATGCCTCTCCTGCTCCCTCCAGCTCTGCCAGCTCCATCCCCACTTCCACCGCCCTGGCCAAGTCACCCTCACATCTCACCTTGACCATCTGCTGTAGCTTCTAACTGGTCTCTTCACCTCCACTCTGGCCCCTGGCACTTCATTCTCCAAAAAGCAGGCAGAGGGAGCTTTTGAAAAGTAAATCGGGCCCAGCTGGTGTGGCTCAGTGGACTGAGTGTCGGCCCATGGACTGAGAGATTCCAGTTCGATTCCCAGTCAGGGCACATGCCCAGTTTTTGGGCTCGATCCCCAGTGGGGGGCATGCAGGAGGCAGCTGATCAATGTATCTCTCTCTCTCACATCAATGTTTCTATCTCTCCCTTCCTCTCTCTCTAAAAAATCAATAAAAACATTTTTTTTAAAAAAGAAGAAAAATCCGATCTTCTTATTTCTCTGAGCTTAGCTGGTTCTCTACAGCAGTGATGTTCATGGGTGAGCCGCAAGAAGTTTTAAACATGCGATACCTGACTATTTAGCCAGGGGCACTCACCTCTTTTCCCTTAGATTGTCAAATAAAAACTGACAACAGCCAACACAACAATAGCTATCCGGTGTGAATGAATCGAAATTATACCCATTTTGTTTTGTCAGATAGTTTATGTGCCATGAAATGAAAAAGGTGGAAAATCTCTGGTCTACAGCCTCATCTCCTCCAAACCTCCATCCACCCTCCTCATCTGCACTGTAATCACGATGTTCTTTCTTTCCTCACTGTTCCCAGGGCCTTGAGCCAGAGCACTCCCTCCCTTCTCTCTAAAACTCCTTGTCCTCTGACCCAACCTCAGCCTTGTCCAATGAACTCCTAATTGGCCTTCAGATCTCATCCCAAATGGCTGTCACTGTCCCCGGGTCCCTGCTCTCTGCCCTCACACCCACCCCTTTTCTGTCCTTTATTACACATAAGGTTTTAATGGTCTGTGATTGGCTTGATTGTTTCATAAGTTCCAGTGAAGTGGAACCTTCTTGAAGTCAGGGACTATATTAGTTTTCTCAAACTGCCATAACAAAATACCACAGACGGGATGACTTAAGCAATGGAAATGTGTTTTCTCACTGTTCTGGAGGCTAGAATTTAAGATCAAGTTGCTGGTTGGCAGGTTTGGTTTCTTCTGAGGTCTCCCTCCATGGCTTGCCGATGGCTGTCCTCTCACTGTGTCCTCACAAGGTCCTTCCTCTGTGTGAGCACATCCCTGGTGTCTCTTCATGTGTCCAAATTTCCTTTTCTTATAAGACCACCCATCAGATTGGATTAGAAACCACTCTAACAGCCTTGCTTTAACTTAATCACCTCTTTAAAGGCCCTGTCTTCAAATATCATCACATTCCTAACTAGGGGTTAGGGCTTCAACACTTGGATTTTAAGGGGACACAATTCAGCCCATAACGAGGACCATGTTACTTGTGCTCACCATAGTGTCTCCATCCCCTAGGATGGTGCTTGACAGGCTGTAGGACTGGATACATACCTGTCAAATAAGTGGTTAAATTTACACCCCCCCCTTTATTCGCCCCTCACCCCATCACATATTGTGTTAGAGGCAAATGAAAGAGGAGGCACAGATTGCAACAGAATAAATGACCACAGGAAATGTTTGCTATCCTGATCTTAGAAGTGCTGCCCCCCGCCCTGGCCGGTTTGGCTCAGCGGTTAGAGTGTCAGCCTGCAGAGAGACCCGGGTTTGGTTCCCACTAAGGGCATGTACCTCGGTTGCAGTTTGTCCCCGGCCCTGGTTGGTCGTGTGGGAGGCAGCCACTTGATGTGACCCTTTCACTTCGATGTTTCTCTCTCTCTCTCTCTTCCTCTCTCTCCCTCCCACTCTATCTGAACAAAAAATGGAAAAATGTCCTCGGGTGAGGATTAAAAAAAAATGCTGACCCTTGGGAGAGTGTTACTCCAAATGGGGCCAAACCAGCCTCCTGTCAGCAGCTGACCTTCCCTGCCCTGGGTGCCTGTGCTGCCCCCTGGGCTGCTGGGCTGCTGGGGAAGTTTTGCTGACAGCTGCGCGCGCATCCATGTAGTCCTCTTTAGAAGGTGAGTCACCCAGCTGCTGCCGGTGGGGATCTACACAGCTCCGGGAAAGTAGTTTATCAATAGGAACTAGGACCTAAAAAAAGGCATGTCCTTTTCCAAGGCTAGGAATCCAATCTGAAGAACTAGCAGAGGGGGACTGAGATGGGTTTCTATCCCAGTTTTTATATAAAAATTATTTCTCACTATTATAACAGTGAGACACTGGGAAGAGCCTAAATGTGTAACAGTAGGAGAAAACTTTACAAATCTAGTACATTCGTATGATAGAAAAGTATGTGGCTATTGAAAAAAATTATTTATGAAGAATTTTTAATGATGCAAGATAATGTTACATGAAATAGCGGGACAAGATCTCACATATATAACAAATACCGTCATTTACACGCATAATAACATACGTTCACAGGAAAAAGCGTGGATTGGTAAGTATCCAAATGTTCATACTATTTTTTTTCTAGACTCAGATTTCTTTCTTTTGTGCTTTTTGTGTTAAAAGTAGCATGTGTTGCTTTTACAAACAGAAAAGAGGGGACAAAGTTTTAAAGGCAGCCGCAGCCTCATGTTAATGAAGTGCCCCAGCGGCCGCTTCCCCGCAAAGCGCCTGCCCGGCGCGGCTCCCCAGCCCGTCCCCGGGCTCTCGCTCCCTCCCCAGGGCGGTCCCGCTGGCCCCGTGGGAGAGCGTGGAATCCCTCGGCTAGAGGAGGCGACGAGCTGAGCTCCGCGCAAGGCCGGAGGTGGAAGGTCAGGGGCGGGGCCGAGTCTCACGCCGGTCCGGGAGAGAGGTCTGGGCTGCCCGGGGCACCCGGAGCCCTGGTCCAGCCCTGAGCCATCGCGGCCGCCGCCCAGTCCGTTGCTCCACGGCCAGGTGCAAAATGCCGTGTCATTGGGAGAGTCCGCGGCCCGAGCATTGAATTACAGCTCAGCCGAGCCCGGGCAGGACGGCGGAGGCGGAAGATGAGCAGAAGCCCCTGTTCTCCCCCGAGGGCGCGCTGACCGGCGGGGTAAGCGCAGCGGGAGTGGACAGCGAGGGTAGCCCTCCGGAGCCGCCCGGGGCTGGCCTGTTCCTCTAGACGAGCAGCAGATCTGAGAAGGGAGCCAGTGATCTGAACTGCCCTCTTCAAGGAGGGGACCCACGAGCTGCAACTAGGCGATCTGCGACCTTCCCCAGCCTTCTCCGCGTCCTGGGGGTGCGGGGCCCCCGCGCGCGCCAGTCATGCTGAGGGTCTTCATCCTCTACGCCGAGAACGTCCGAACCCCGGACACCGACATCAGCGACTCCTACTGCTCCGCGGTGTTTGCAGGTAGGAGGGGCCTGCGATCCCCGCCGGGCCGAGAGGGTGGGCGTCGGGGAGGGTCGCCCGGCTCTCGGTTCTGGAGAGCTCTGGCATGCGAGAGACAAGACTTAACGCCCGGGCCAGGCCGACTTTGAGGGTTGCAAAGAAACGTATCCTTAGGAAGGGGCGACTCAAAGGAAAACTGAGGCAAGGAGGGAGAGGTGGTTGAGCGGAGCTTCTCGGGCCGGGAAGCTGAGCCCAGGTTGGGACTAAGGTGGGTCTGGAAGGAGGGGCCAGTGTCTCTCCTAACAGAGGGGATCTCTTCACAGAGGTCTTTCTGCGCTGTGGGCGGAAAGCACTGTGCTGTCCGGCTCCCCAGCTCTCCCCGAAAGCCTGGCTCCCAGGCCTATTTATAACCCAGCTCTCATCCCGCGGGGCCCAGGCCTGGGCGTTGGATCTCTGTCACAGGCTAGGCTGGCAGGAAAGCGGCCACTGGGGGCAGAAGCACCGCCCACCAGTGCAGGGGTCCTGCCTTGGCTTTGGGCACAGGGTGGGGAAAACTGAGCAGCTGGAACAGCTGTCACCAGCACTAACCTCTAACTTGGTTCTCCCCCTACCCCAAGACTGGAGCGTGGAGGGGAGTGATATCTCCATCATCAGACTGGGGCTTTCTGGAGCGGGAAGCCTGCTCCCCTGTCAGGTTAGGATCTCCCACAGGATGGTCTCCACAGGTTATGAGGACTTTCCCTTCAGGAGGTGAGGGCTGGGCCCTGTCAGCTCCCCCCGCCCCCCACCAGGGCCAAGACAGAGCTGGGGCTACACGGCTGGGTCTTTGGGTTTGGAGCCATACTGTGGAGAAGGACAGGGGCAAGAATGTGACAGCTGCCTCTCCACCCACCTGTGCATTCCTCTCAGCCTCCTTACAGTCAGCCCCTCCTCCCTAGAGATCTGGTGACATCCCAAGACCCTGGAAATCATGGTATCAGCTGGTGGCTGGTCATCCAGCAGAACTTTCAGTTTCCTGAGCTCCTGGATCTACTTGCTCCCAGATGCCGTGTGCATGTGTGCTCCCAGACAAGACACACCTGGGAGTGCGTGTGACACCTGCGATGTTCCAAGGAGTGGACACTCAGAGACACAGGCGTGTGTTCACAACAGCACATAGGTGTTGTGGCACACACACACACACACTCCTGGGCCTGTGGCCAGGAATGCAGCCTAGACCAGTAGGAGGGACAGAGGGGGAATTAGAGGTGACCCTCCAGCTGTGTTTTTTCCTAACATACCTCCCTAACCTGTTCTCCACCAGTTTCCCACAGTTGCCTTTGGAAAGGAGCTTTAGCAAGGTGTTTCCAGGGGAAGGACAAGGGCATAAATGTGGGTCCTGCACACTTCCTCTGTTTTCTCAGCTCTGGCCAGGCCCGGCCAGTGGTTCATCTGCATGGCCCAAGCTTGCAGCCTGGCTGAGGCTCCTGGGTTCCACATTGCACAACTCCAGGAAGCACCATTTGTATGGAAAATACCCCTGTGGCTGAGGGGAGGGAGGGTACTCTAAGACTGTGGGGGGAGGACAGGCACCCTGCGCATTCAACAGATGCCTCTCCCTCCAGCACCCCTCCCCCATCACCATCTCCCAGCCCAAGGGCTGAACAGGCTTTGTGAACAGCACTCTCTGAAGCTGTCTAGTGCACAAATGAACCCTAAGAGGGGCCACCTTAGAGCCCCTGCCTCTGTTCTTAGGGGTCTTGTCTCCTCTGGTGTCTAGATTTTCCTCCACCTTCCTTGGTCATACCCCTCACCTCCTAATCCACCCCTAAACATACTTGCCTCATACTTTATGGTCCCCCTGCTACCCCTACCCAGGCCAGGCTCAGAACTCTAACAGGAGAAAGGAAAGAATGAATAATGAATGGGGAAGCACTTTCTAACCCCAAAAGTACTTCACCCACAAGAAGCGTTGTCATTATTTCAGCCTCAAGGGCCCTGGAACAATCTCTCCCATCCTCCATCCACATCCCTGTCTCTGACTGAGCCCCTCGCCCCATCTGCCTGATGTCAGTCTTGGATCCTGCCCTTTTTCTGCTATTTGACTCCTGGAGGTGGGCTCCCCCTTCCCTGGGGAGAAAGGAAGTTCTCTGTGCTGACTGTGAGTGTCCTCAGCCTGGGGGCAGGGTAGGGCTGGCTGGAACCTGGACTCAAAGTCATCACAGTCTCTGTCAGGCAGTCACAGGGAATGCAGTCCCTCCCTCCTGCAGCCCTGGCCACATTCCACCTCCTGCACTGGCCAAGCTCTTAGCCCATGTCCAAATTTGGCCTCCCTGCGGCATTCAGGCCTGCTAACCCCCTTCTCCCAGCCAGGGCCAGGTTGGTGAATGATCGCAGGGAAGGCTCTAGTCTTGGGACACACTACCCAGAGCAGAAGCCTTCCGGGGAGCCTTCCTCACCAGCTGGTCCTGATCTGGCCACCCCAGGCCCTTTATGTTTAGGCTCATACAGCCCCTCCTTTGGCTACCTGATTATAATATGATAATGACACCTCTTGCCCCCACCCCACCATGCATGCATAAATCCATTTCCTGCTCACAACAGCTTTGTGAGGCCTGGGGACCAAAAAAGGAGCCACAAACTAAACCTGACAAGCTCAGGGGAGGCCAGCACGGCAGCCCTTACAAACTCAGAGACCGAAAGTAACCACATAGGATGGTTTGAACATAAAAATTCCTAACTAAAAGGGGGTCATGGCGAATAGTCACGTCCTAGGCCTGTAGCTTCGTTGACAAAGGTCAACCTTTACCTTAAGTGAGCCTGTCTATTGTTTTGAATCTGTGATAACATTCCTTTGAAATGTCAAAGTAATCTCCTTTTAACAACCCCCTCAGGGCACAACCATCTCTATGTGCTTTATGTTAACTATCCTGTACCCACTGATGTAAAAGGAGTATGTGTCTCTCCATTTTACTCTTTATCCAAACCTAGAGACACCCTCCTGATTTGCTTTCTCCTGCCTCCTTAACCTACCACCAATGAATTTCGTGTGACCTTCCTTATGGCTGGCTCCTCCTTTGATTCTACTGTATAAAATAGCTATAAAACTGCCATTCTCTGGACCATTTTCTCAATCCATTGAGATTTTGCTTCCCTGCAATTCTCATTTGAGTTTGGCTCAAATAAACTCTTACAAGAATTTTCCTTTTGGCTGGATATTCTGTCTCCGACAAGTCAAAGGGCAGGGATGTTATTCTCCTTTACAGAGGAGCAAACAGGCCCAGAGAAGTGCAGGGGCCTGGAAACGTCCACACAGTGGCTAAGGCACCCCCCACCCCACTTCGGCATCAGTCCCTCTGTTGTTATCAGCATCCACGGCTCAGGAATAAGAAAGTGCTGTGGAAAGCGTACCATGTGCTGTCCACACCTGGGCAAGCCCACAGCCAGCACAGGGCGGGCTGAGCTCAGGGTGCCCGGTGTGGAGGGAGTGCAAGGCTGCAGGGAACACAGTGTAAGACAAATGACCCAAAGATGGAGGATTCTGATTTTCAAAATGTATTAATCACAAGAGGATGGGTATTCATTAAGCATAAATAATGTACCATTTTCAGATGCTGTTTCTTTCTTTCTTTTTTTATCCTCACCTGAGGACACTTTTTGCATTCATCTTCAGATAGAGTGGGAGGGAGAGAGGGAGGAAGAGAGAGAGGAACATCGACGTGAGAGAGACACGTCAACTGGCCGCAACCCACACGACCCCAACCGGGGCCAGGGACAAACTGCAACCGAGGTACGTGCCCTTAGCGGGAACTGAACCCGAGTCTCTCTGGACTGCAGGCCGACACTCTAACTGCTGAGCCAAACTGGCCAGGGCTGGATGCTGTTTCTTTAAGCCCTCCCAACAATCCTACGAAAGAGACATATTTTACTGATGCTGTGCTTACTAGGTGCTAAGCATTGTTATAGAGAGGACTCATTTACTATGAGCTATATCATGTTCCAGTTAAATTTGAAAATTTTTTTCCTTTATTGATTTTTAGAGAGAGAGGAAGTGAGAGAGAGAGATAGAAACATCAATGAGAGAGAACATTGATTGGCCGCCTCCTGCATGCCCCCCACTGGGGATTGGGCCCACAACCTGGGCATGTGTCCTGACCGGGAATCAAACCGGCAGCTTCTTGGTGCATGGGTCAATGCTCAACCACTGAGCCACACCAGCCAGGCTGTTCCAGTTAAATTTGTATGAAGCACTTATACGCAGATGTGTAATCCTCCTAGCAACCATATTTGGTAGCAACTATCATCACCCCCATTTTATAGATGAGAAAACTGACAAAGAGGTCATGTTATACACTAGTAAGTGGTAGAGTTGGGATGCAAACGCACACAATCTGGCTCCAGGGCCCTGTCTTTACCAGTTCTGCCATCTCCCTCTGGTCTTAGCTCTGATTTACAAGAGACAAGCAATAAAGGGGATGGGGCAGGATTTGAATCCAGGTCTGGCTCACACTGCGGAGCTGAGTCTCAGTCTGAGGTTTCCTGCTCTCATCCTGCCGTATCCTGCACACTGTCTGTACTGCCACTCCCTCCCTTTCTCTCCCAGGCACAGACAGCCTCACTCTTGCTCTCTGGTCTGGAGAATGCTTTCTTATCTCAGAGAGGTCTCTGCTCTTCTCCATCACCCTCTCTGGATCTCCTGGGACCATTCAGGCATCAGTTAGCCCAGAGTACTCCTTCTAGGCAGTACCCTCATGCCAGGACATCTCACAGGCCTCTGGTAGGCCCACGGTGTCTGTTCAGGGTCTGATAAGCCAAGGCCAGGATCGTGGGTCATGGGGCACTGAGGTGGGCAGCCTGCAGTGGGTGTGGCAGGTACCCTGGGGCCTCCAGGAAGGGGACAGTGTAACTTTGGGCCCCAGCTTAGCTAGTCCAGTATAAAGTTGGGTGGAGGGGCTCAGGAGTGCAGACAGTTGGCAGCCTTGGTCACATTCCAGTGGGACAAGAGCATCAAAGAAGAGGGAGAGAAGGATGGTAGCTGAGTACCTTGACTCTGGACCCAGACTGCCTATGATCTTGGATTTGGAAACCCAGCTCTGCTACTTTCCAGCTGTGTGTCTTTGGGCCAGTTACTTAACCACCCTGTGCCTCAGTTTCTTCACTCGTGAAGTGTTGATAATAATAGTGCCTGTTTCAGAATGGTTCTGAAGAGTTTGTGTTAATCCATATAAAGCACTTTAAATGGTGCCTGGCACTCAATACATGTTGACTATTATTACTATTATATATATTTATAATAATAATTATTATAGTTAACATGTATTGTATACATACTAAGAAATCACTGCACATATCCAAGAAGCCTTTCACTATCTTTTTTGCCTGGTCAGTCCTAACATCAGCTCTGTTTGTCCATCCACTATCCTACCAGACTGGGCACAACAGGCTAAGTAGTGAGTGTGCCCCTGGGGACTCTGGTCCTGTCTTCTCTGGCTGCCCCTCCTGGAGCAGCCCCTTCTGAGCCGAAGGTATTTGTCTATTGCGTGTTGGCTGGCTGTGGTCCTGCCTGTGGTGCTAGGTCTTTCTTGGAGCAAATATCCCTCCTGTGACTGGGCCCACAAAGCTTCTCAGTCCCTCCCCGCAGGCCAGTCTCATTCTCTTTCTCTACTGCCTGCATGCCAGTCTCTTTCCAGATTGGTTCCTTAGACTGCAGAGTTCTCAGGCAGAGCTCTGACACCTACTGTGCACCTACTGTGCACCAGGCACAGTGCTGGGGGTGCTAGTGTTCGTTCGCTCCTCCCAACACCTCTGAGAAATGACCATTCTCCAGATTCACAGAAGGGGAACAGACTCTGAAAGGTCAAGTCACATGCCTGAGGTCACACAGCTAGAAAAGGGTAGACTGGATGGAAGTCTAGAACTAGGGGATGGTTCTTCCTGGTCAGTCACATAATCATGGCTGTAGCCAGAATCACTACTTCCTGTGTGTGCGTTCTATGCCCCCAGTGGACACGCAGGTGCCCTTCGGTCCCGCTGGTTGGATGGATTGGGATGTACGTAGGACACATATTCTTCAATGAATGTGAAGGGAGAGGGCAGAAAGATGCATCAGATCATCCATACCCTTAGAAGGTTTTGGACTTCGGCAAACGTGCCCTGAAGGCATCTTATAAACTCACAAGCAGAGTGTTCACTTCAAGGTCGATGGCATTGAGCAGAAGGGCAAGGTGTGTTAGCTTCTTAGACACCTAATGTCAGGCCTTGGGAAAAAACAGAGACCTGACCGAGAGCAGGCCAGCTGACCCAACTCTAACAGCATAAAGGGGCCCTGTGAGAAGTACCTCTTCCTCGACTGTCAGGGAGGTAAGACCCCACATAAGTGACAGAAGAGGATAGGGGTCACGAACTCACATGCCTGTGGGGGCCTGGCAGGTGGCAAAACTAAGATGAGGCCAGAGAGAAAAGCACATGCCTACTGGGTGGGTGGTGGCAAGTGGGTGACTCGAGAGGGCATGCCTCGTCAACAGGTGCTGGACGATCAGTATTAGGCACAGAATTCGGACCCATGTGCCAGCTTCTCTGATTTTTCAAGAGAAGCTAAAATCCAGACCTGTATGGGAAATCCCCGAATGTTAATTAAGGTACAATATTGTTATAGAACATTATGTTGGTCAAAGACAACAGGTCTATAAACTGAATGTGTCCCCAGGGGGCACCAGTGACAGCTTCCGAGGCTCAGTGTTCCATTTAATCTTGGAGACCTTGGTCGTAGACTCTCTGGAAAACAGGCAGCCAGTCTTCGCTCACGTGGGATGACCTGTCAGCACGGTCCGTGACTGCATGGATGGGGCGATAGGGGAGAGCTTCAGTCCGTCCTCCTTTACTTCTGTTGGCTCTGAAATGTCATTGAAATTAACGTGACATCTCAAGTGAAAACTGGGCTTGCTATAGAAACCCAGATTCAAAACAGGTCCCCCACCCCCGCTACACAACGTGGCTCCTCAGCCGGCTCTGTCACCCTCACAGTGGGGCTGGCGTTGTCAGGGGCGCCCTTACCCGGCCTTTCGGTGGGATGCAGACCTGGCTGTCTGTTAGCAAGTCCTAAGTAACGATGGTATGAACACCACAGTCTCTCTCACTCACATAATAGTTGATGTGTAGGCAGTCCTGGCTGGTGAAGCTCTGACCCACTAGGCTGCCAAGAGCCCCAGGTCTTTCTGTCCTGTGGCTCCGCTGTCCCCATGCTGACAACATGGTTGGCGTTGGCTCACCATCACAATCTATATTGTAGCAAGGGCAGGCATGCCCCTTCCCTCTAACGACACAACCAGGCAGTTACATACATCCCTTCTGCTCACATCCTGTTGGTGATCACTTGTTTTCATGGCCACATCTAGCTGCAAGGTAGGCTGGGAAATTTAGTCTTTCTATTTGGGCGGCCATATGTCCAGGTAAAACTTCATGGAAAATTTCTGTGGAAGGAGAGAACATATGGGAGGGGGACAAGTGGACATCTCACTCACACTCTCCGTGAATGAAGGCTGCGTTCCTGACACAGGTCCCAGTGGGAGGAAACCCCCTTGAGTACTAGGCCCCAGTGTAATGTCCCCAAGGGAACAGTCAGCTGTGTGATCAGGGAGGAGTCCTGGGTAGTGCACAGCAGCCGGGGCGGGAAGTTAGAGGTTGGGATGGAAAAGAGGCCTCAGGAAGTGCCCAGGAACCAGGCCACCAGCTGCTGCGTTACTGGTTTACAACAGGTGTGTGGAGCCCTTGTTCCTTGGACACAAGCCAAGTGTTTGTAAAAGTCCCTTGGAAGAGTCTCTGGAAATGTCCGATGTGCTCCCTACAGACTTCCTGTGCTGACTGACGGATGAGAGCAGCAGGGGCCAGGTGTGGTGGGGTGGAGAAAGGAGCAAAGGCAGGAATCATGTGACAGTAAAAAATACCCCAAATCATCATATCCGAAACTCCCCCTAGGGGGCAGTACTATCCTCTTTGAGAACCACTGGCTTAGCCTCATCTTGGGGTGGAAGGAATACTGGGAAGCCCAGGACAATGTCCACTACACCGTTCCTAGGGGAGCCCTTACTGTGCACTGGAATGTCTGGCTAACTGAGATCACCTTGGTCTGTCCCCTTATTGACTGGCTCTACCACCTAGCTAGACATCAAACAAGTTATTACACTAATAGTTATTCCTTACAATTTCGACGGTGCTAAGGAAAACTGCTGCTGTGCAGTCGTTTGCCAGCGGTAGCTCAGAGACGGCTTCCCGGGACGTGATGTTTAAGCTGAGGCCTGAAGGATGAACGAGGGTGGCCCTGTAAAGAGAATGGGGAAATTGCATGGTGACAGACAGTTGCTAGACTTATCATGGTGAGCACATTGCAAAGTAAATAAGTGTCGAATTATTATGTTGTACGTCTGAAACTACTATAATATTGTATGCCAGCTGTATTTTAAGAAAAATTAAAGAGAGAGAGAGAGAGGAAGACAGTTGTAGGCAGAGGGGGCAGCAGAGCTCCAAGTTGGGAAGGAGCTCAGCATGTTCCAGAAACGGGAGCCATTGGAGCTGGAACTCAGAGTGAGGGGCTGAGAGCCTACCCCTGTGGGTGGAAGTAAGGGATCTGGGCTTCATTTCAAGAGCACGGAAGGCCTTTGAGGGGTTTTCAGCAGGGTAGTGACCTGATCATATTTGTTTTAAGATCGTCTGGCTCGTAAAAAGGAAGAAAATCTTACCCTTTGCGACAGCACGGATGGACCTGGAGAACATTATGCTCAGTGAAATAAGCCAGTCAGAGAAAGACGAGTACCATACGATTTCACTCACATGTGGAATTTAATGAACAAACTGAACTACCAAGTAAAACAGAGACAGACTCATAGACAGACAGCAGGGGGTTGGGGGGTTGAAAGGGTGGAGGGATTGAGCAAAAAAAGAAAAAAAAGAGCGAGAACTCATGGACATGGACAACAGTGTGGATGAGAGCATAGAGGGGAATAAGTGGTGATGGAAAAAAATAAAATTAAATTTAAAAAAAAGAGAGAGCTCCCCCGGCTCCAGTGTGGATAATGGATCAAAGATGTCCATCTCATTATGAAAGTGGGCAGAGTCACCCAGGGACAGTGGTAGAGTCAGGAGAAAGAGGGCCCAAGCCAGCTAGAGAAGGCACAAACTTTAAGGCCGAGGAGAGGACTGCCTTGGACTTGTCACTGGGTGGGTGAGGGTGACCAGGATCTAGTGCCCCAGTGCCAGCAGGTCTTAGGAGTACAGAGGGATCATTCAGAACAACAGGAGGGAAGGCAAAGGATTTGGGCACAGAGGCTCATGGGGCCAGGAGGCTGGGAGCCTGAGGAAGTTCTCTACTTCGTAAATCATAAATAGGAAGCAATCAGAGTGAGGATGGCGATGGGGTGTGTAGGTTTGGGTAGAGAAAAGTATGAAATAGTCTAGGAGAGAGGGAGACCGAAGAGACTGGGAATCTAGTACAATTGCCAGGCAGCAGCGAGGGTCCACCTGGGTCAGGGGTCATGAATATCAAGTGACAGGGGGCAGGTTAGCTGTGTTCTTCTGCAACACCCTTAGAGGTCAGGGTGCAGGGGTGGTGTGGGCAGAGGTGGTTGTGGTTTTGCCACATGAAAATGCTGGATCCTCAAAATAAGGAAGGAGAAAAGGCGCTGGCGTTTTGTGCAGCAGAATGATGATAACTAGTCACTGAATTTAGGCTGAGAAAGGAAATCAGGGAGGACTTGGGAGGTGGGAGGTGGACCTGTCCGGTGCGAGGTGCTGGAGTGTAAGGGTGCAGGGGTGCAGGGGTGAGAAACCAGGGCCCTTGTGGTCAAGAAGTTCATCAGCTGGAGAGGAATCAGACATACTGTGGGAAAGCGTGCGAGGGCGTCACCGCTCAAGGCTCACGCTGTAATCAACTTCCCCCACGGTGGGGGTGAGGGAGCCCAGAGATTGCTGTGGGGGATGACGCCAGGGACCAAACGGGCAGCGCGTGGACACTTGTGCTCCAGGCACCCAGTATAACTCGGACATAGACCTCTGCCCCCGGAGACGAGCGCCTCCAGACTGCTCTGAGGACGGCGCAGAGGCGGGTTCGCGAGGGCTCGAGCCTCGGAGTCAGAGCGGGGCTCCCAGCGCGGGGATGGGACCGACGGGGCGGGATGGGCGGCACGGAGGCCGGGGCTCCCGCGCAGCGCGCTCCGCCGTTCCGCACACTCCACGCACTCCTTCAGCGCTCGCGCCAAGCTGCAGTTTCCCGCAGACACACTTTTGTCCCTGAAGCAGGGTCTCCCCGTCCTCCCGCCTTCGCCCACGTCTCCTCTGCCGAGCGCCCTCGGCTTGCCCGCCGCCAGCCAGGCTGACGGGGTCCTGCGCCCTGGCTGGGGACACTGGGGGCTCCCGCGAGCAAGGCCGGCGCGCGCCGGCTCCACGCTGCCCAGCGGAGCTGGCTTCCCGCGTCAGTGGCGCTGTCACTCCGGACGCGGGCGGGGACTCCCACAGGCGCGCGTCTGCCCCCTGCCCCGCCCCGCCCGCCGTGGGGAGGGTCCGCCCAGCGAGTGTCCGGTGTCCTCCCCGAGGCCTCTCCCAGGCGTTCGGACCTCTCCGCTGAGGCGCAGCGAAGGCGACAGCTCCCCTTCGGTGGCTGGCTGGGTTCGGTGCTCCCGCTCCCGTCCCGCCCGCGCGCCTCTGCGCTCCCCTGGCGCCCGAACCATGCTGTGCTGCCTGCTGGCGAGGGCCAGCAATCTCCCCAGCGAGAAGAAGGACCGGCGCAGCGACCCGGTCGCCAGCTTGACTTTCCGAGGTGAGAGTCCCTTGGCCACCGCGCCCTCGCCACCCGACTCTCCCCACGCACCCCGCGGTCTGCGGCCCATGCTCCAGCGCTAACCCTGGTCCAAGCCACAGTTTTCTTCCTTGGTCAGCAGGGACAGGGATCTCAGCCCTGCCTTCTGCAGAGGGTGAGGAGGATGGACCAGAGCACAGTATATGCCACAGTGCTCTGAAATTTTGGTAAAGTAAATGTGCTGTAATATGTCAACAGTTATCGCTTTCTAAGACCGACATCCAGAGGGAGTAAGTGTGAGCCCTTACTGGGGATAAGGGTGGGTTGGAAGATGGGTGCGGATTAGAGAGGAATCTGGGCCTGCAGACGATGTGCTTTGAAATCAGTATTTCCTTTTCTTTCTTTCTCTTTTTTTCTTTCTTTCTTTCTCTCTTTCTTTCTTTCTTTCTTTCTTTCTTTCTTTCTTTCTTTCTTTCTTTCTTTCTTTCTTTCTTTCTTTCTTTCTTTCTTTCTTTCTTTCCTTTCTTTCTTTCCTTTCTTTCTTTCCTTTCTTCCCTTCCTTCCTTCCTTCCTTCCTTCCTTCCTTCCTTCCTTCCTTTCTCTCTCTCTCTCTCTCTCTCTCTCTCTCTCCCCCCCCCCTCCATTCATCTGTTCATTCATTCATTTGCCTATCTTCATTGAACACTGGCCATACTGAGTCCACCAGGGCTCAGTTGAGAGTAAAAGGAACAGAATAGGCCAGATATGGCCTTCATACAAGGATTCTGAGGGGTTTTTGAAAATTCAGAGAGCTTAGTGCCTACATGTGGTACTTAGCAAGATCTCTCTCTCTCTCTCTCTCTCTCTCTCTCTCTCTCTCTCTCTCTCTCGTTTCTCTGTGTTTGGGGCAACAAAGGACTTTCAATAATCCCACTCTCACCAGGCACCGTTAACCCCCTACTTTAAGGCAGTCGTTCCCATGGGAGGAGGTGTCTTAGGAAGGGAAAGGGAAGAGGAAAGATCTGTCAAAATTAAGAGAAGGAACAATGGCTGTGAGTCAGGACCCCAGCTCTGCAAAGAAAGATAAATCAGGAGAGGAGAATTTTCCTCTTACCAGGATGCATATCCTGTGGTTTTGAGGAATTAAAAAAGTGTGTGCATCATAAACGATGGTCAAATCTATAAGAAGAAACGGCCGGTGTTTTCATGAGGCTTGGAAACAATGGGGGCACTTTTAGCTCTGTCCCATGATCTCCATCTGCTCCCCAAGCACCCCCACATACTGATGACCATGGATGAAAAACACAGTTTGGCAAAGTGAGAACTATGTGCAGTTTTAATTCTTTGTTAGGGGATAATTTCCATTGTATTTCTCTTTTGAGAAGTGTGAGTTGAAACATTTTAGAAAACTGCTATTTTCATTATTGGTGACATTCCTGGGTGTCCACTAGGGAACACAACTTCAGGACAAGGTCCCTCGTTCTCCCTTGTCCATCAGACTCTGCCTACGCCATTCCTGTACAGAAACCGTGAGGCCACCACTGGCTGGAAGAGAAGTTCCCCAAGGACCCCGAGCCCAGGGTCCTATGTCAGCTTAGTTCTCTTGGATGCTTTGGAGCTTTCTCGGGTGTGTCCACAGTTCTCTTTCCCTGTTTCTGTAACAGTCTTCTGGTAGCTACTAATTTCTTTCTGTAGATGAGATAAAGGAAGACCTGGGAACATTAGATGAGGTGTCGAGGTCAGTGGTTGTGGCAGGGAACTACCAGTGCAGGGAGTGGGGAGTGCCCTTGAGTCAGGTAGGTGGTCTAATAGGTCATCTATTGAGGCCCCTTTTGGTTGTTGCTCTGGGCCAGGTACCCTGCCTTCGTAGCTGCTATCCTCCCCCAGTCTCTGCATGCCCCTTCCCTTTAGGATGCCTTACTATTTAGGCACTGATAAGCCCCTAGCAAAACTGAAATATTGAATGTAACAAATCCAGTTGTTCCAAGTCCACTTGTCTTTCAAAGCCCCACTGCAATACCACCTTCTCCGAGGAGGCACCAGGCACCCCTGGCTATCATTAGTGTCTCCTCTCTGGATGCACAGCGCCTCGTTAGGTCTGTGAGTGCACTCATCCCCACAGGTCTGTGCTCAGTGCGCAGCTCCGCACTCAGGACTCTGTGACTCCTTGAGAGCAGCGGTCTGTCCTTGGCAGTGGCATCAGGATGCCCAGGGCTGGGTGCGAACAGTTGCTCTGTAGTTTGTGTCTCTCTGGTCCAGCCACTGGCCATCCCACAGCCTGGGCCAGTGGTCTTCATGCTTTCCTGTGCCTGAAAATCCTCTGGAGAGTGTGTTGGAAAGACATACTCCTGGGTCCCACCCACAGAGGTTCTGATGCAGCAAGTCTACGTGACCTGAAAATCAGCGTTAATAACCTGCCTGATGCAGGTGGTTCCATTTTGGAAACACACCTGGAGAGATGTGAGATGTAGTGAAAGGTGAATTAATGTGCCATCCTCCCTTTTTCTCAGGGGGATGTCATGCTGGGGTTTGGGGCAGAGCTGAGTTTTAGAGAGGGAGGCTGTTAGAATTGGACCTAGAATTTACAGATCATCTAGAATGGGGTATTCAACCCTGTCTGCAATCAGAGTCACGTGGGAGCTTTAAAAAATTCCCTGCCAGCCTCCCTGTCCTCTCCTCTCTCTTGAGGAGGGGCCCAGATACAGGTGTTTCTAAACAGTCTCCAAATATATCAGACACGCTGTCAGGGTTGAGAACCCCCGTGTGGCACAGATGGGGCTGTGGCCTGCTTGCAGAGAAGCCAGCCTGCACTGTGTGCTTGGCTCCCACACACGGCCCAAGTGCATGCGCCTGGCTGGCCCCACTTTCCAAGCAGTTGTTCCCCCAGCATTCCAGCTTCAGATATAATTTCAGGACCAGCTTCCCAAAATAGACTGTGAACTCTGGAAGGCCTGACTCCAAGGGTGCTTTTTTGGTTTCCCTGTCTCAGGGCAGAGGTGATTAATGAATCCCTATCAGTCCTTTGTTCTTGTATTAATTAATTAGTTAACTAAAACTACCATGAGTACCTGGGCCGTGGTAGATATATATATTAAAAAAATTTTTTTCCTTTATTGATTTTAGAGAGAGAGGGAGAAAAAGAGAGATAGAAACATCGATGAGAGAGAACATCGATTGGCTGCCCCCTGCACGCCCCCCACTGGGGATTTAGCCCAAACCTGGGCATGTGTCATCATGGGGAATCGAACAGGTGCATGGGTCGATGCTCAACCACTGAGCCACGCCGGCCAGGTCATGGTAGAGAGTTTTGACTAATTGTTTTTGTGAATGAGTGGCTTCACTTCCCGTAACATTTAGTGATCTGTCTTTTCTTCTTCCCTGCCCATTTTCTGCTCTGTAATGTGATTATTTATGTTCCATTCATACATTGAACATACATTTATTGAGTACCTACTATAGGCTGGGTGCTGGTCCAGGTGCTGGGGTGAATCCAAGAACAAAACCAGATCCCTGTTCCCTTGAAGCTCAAACTTTTACTTCCTTGAAGTTTGGATCTCCCGTGTCTCCACTTGGTGAATTTCTATTGGCTTCCCCGGGCTCACTAGTCACAAAACTGAGACAGTAGGGTCTCTTCTCTCTCCCTCATCCCTCCCCATGTCTCTCCAGCTAACCTAGCCCCCTTCCTCCTCCTCTCCTCCCTTCTACCTCCTGGGGGGGAGTGTCTCTACATTTTGGGCAGGAGCCTGGTGGAATCTTACAGAACTGCCTGAAGGCTGAGACACCTCTGAGGGGGAAACCTGACTCACCTTTGTAGGGAAGGTGGGCTGAGGGGGCGCTGGATTATCTGAATCTGGCTTTTTAGACATTAGAAGTGACGTTAAAGCATTGAAAACAGCCATCGACTTTCTTTTTGCGAACATAATATGTACTCAGTGTGTAAAGGATATTTTATAGAGGGACATGAGGCAAAAGTAATAAATGGCTGCAAATCCTGGCACTTTGAATTAATTTATTAATAATTTGACATATATCTGTCAAGATTTTTTTCTATTAAAAAAATGCAATTTTAGTTGTGAAATTTAAGACCCCCAAAAAAGTACCTAAAATACAAATGTATGCTTTAATGCAAGGATTCTCACCTGGGGTGATTTTGTTCCTTAGGGGACATTTGGCATTGTCTGGAGACATTTTGGATCGTCATCACTGTGTGTGTGTGTGTGTGTGTGTGTGTGTGTGTGCACGCATGCTACGACATCTAGTAGGTAGAGGCCAAGGATGCTGCTGAACATCATACAGTGCACAGGACAGCCCTCGCCCCACCCCCACAATAGATATCCAGGCTTAAATGTTAGTAGTGCCAAAGCTGAGAAACCCTGGTTTAATGAATACATTATGAAGGGAATACCCCTATATAGCACCCAGGTCACGAAATGGAGTCTTGTTGGTCCCACTTTTCCACCAGAAGCCCCCAGATCCCTTGCCTTTTTCTCTGGAATAATCCCATTCCAGATATCTTCTTTCAAATGTTTGTCAATTTACATTTTCACTCGGCAATAAACCAGGGGCATTTTCCTATATCAGTAAATATTCTTCTCCATACCTTTCTAAATGTCTGCATAATATTTTAGTATATGGCTGCACCATAATTCAATTATTCAACTTCCTACTGATGAATATTTAGGTTATATAAAACTTTTTATATTTATAGTCAATATTTAAATTATAATGTCACAGTGAGAATTATCCTGGTGTCTAAATCTTTACCCATATATTTAATTATTTCCTTTGGGTAAAGACTGGAAGTGGCATTGCTGTGTCAGAGGTTATATATTTAAGGCTTTGTTTCATTTCCCAAATTGCTGTCCTGAAAATCTGTACCAAGTTTACCCTTCTATCAGCAGAGTATGGGGGCCTGTTTTCTTATAATCCTGCTAACACAAAGTATTATCATGTAAATCTTTAATGACTTCTTAAGTTCAAATAACATTTGTGATATTTCAAAGTTATTACCTCTTTGAATTTATTTTACTGAATTGCTTTTTAATTTACTCATTTTGAGAGGGCTGGGTGGTTCTTTTTCTTAATTAGTTGCAAGTGCTCTTTATATATTAAGAATATTAAAATTTTGCCCAGACAGTGTGGCTCAGTGGTTGAGCACTGACTCATGTACCAGGAGTTGCTGGTTCGATTCCCAGTCAGGGCACAGGCCCCAGTTGGTTACAGGCTCGATCCCCAGTAAGGGGCCATGCCAGAGGCAGCAGGTGGATGTTTCTATCTCTTTCCCACTCCCTCCCTCTCTCTGAAATCAATAAAAACATTAAAAAAAAAAAGGAATATTACAATTTTGCTATGGATGTTTTAGTATCTTTCCCAGTTCTAATTAGCCTTTGGAGTTTCAAGATCACCCCTCTCAGAGGACATCCCACTGCCGCCAGTATATTGGCGGCCGCCACCCCTTCCCGGCTCCTGTTTCCTGGAAAGTGTGCTTTCAGTTAGGATTTGGAAAGATGGAGATGGGGTGGGAGTTCTTGAAGAGAAGGGCAGAGCTTCTGCTGGGTAGGGCAGGAAATGACAGCTGCCCAGTTCTTGGGGTGCCCAGGCTCGAGTCAGGGCAAAGCCTACCCTTTTTGTTGGGGGGGTCTGTACCAAGATGCAAAGCAGACTTTCCTTCAGCAGAAGCCAGGGCTCTCTTTTCTCCTTCCAGTTGCCTCTTTCTTGGGTTGTCTGCTGATATTCTGAATTTCTATCGCTTTCTTTGTCTCGTGGGGACTCTAATGAAGTGTCAAGGGAGTGCCCAGTGCAGAGCAAATCCTCAGAAAGGGCGGAGGAGCAGATGAGAGGCTGTGCTGAGGCCGCCTGCAGGGTCTGAAGGCGCCGTGCAGCTTCTACAGGAAGTCCCTCACCTGGGCAGGAACGGCCTGTCTCTCTGGAAGCCCAGAACCCGTCTCCTCTCATTCCCTCCGCTGCCTCTCTAGGTGACCGGCACCCCCAGCCAGCTACGCACCCCTGTCGAAACTCAGACACCCTCTGCTCCTCCCCCGACCCCCTTCTCCACCCAGACCCTGCTGTAGACCCAGCCCCACGGCCTGTATCTTCATACCTCCCACCTGGACTTAAAAAAAATTGTGGTAAAATACACAGGATGTAAAATTTACCATCGTAACCATTTTTAAGTGTACAGTTCAGTGGCAGTAAGCACAGTCATACTATGTGCAACCGTTACTACCATCCACCTCCAGAACCTTCATCTTCAGCTGAAACTCAACACCCATTAAATAGTATCTCCCCGTTCTCTCTCCCCAAGCCCATGGTGACCGGCTTATTTCACTTAGTACAATGTCCTTAAGGTTCATCCACGTTGTCACCTCTCTTTAAAGGCCGAATGATGTTCTATTGTGTGTACGTATCACATTTTGCTTATCCGTGTACCTGGTGAGAGGTGCTTGGGTTGCTTATGCGTTTTAGCTACTGTGAACATGGGTGTATACGTATCTCTCCGAGTCTCGGCTGGACTTTTATCTGGCCTGTGACTGTCCCCGTTTTCACTCTCACCCCTCCCCTGGTGGAGTGCGGAGGCTCCTGGACTCTCTGTCTCTCCATGCAGCCTCAGGCCCCTTCCTTTCCCCACGGCCTCCAACACAGTCCCTCCGGCAGAGTAGCTGCACTCTGACATGGACATTCTGGTCTCCCAGCGGCATGACAGTGGGAACTGCTGGCCCTGCTCTGAGCCCCAGGGCTGGCTCAGATCAATGCAGAGGGGCACCGTGCAAGGATGTGAGTGCCAGGACGCGGGTTCAGTGGGGCCATCCTTGGAAATCTCGGGTCCTCTCTCCAACATTTTCAGCTCCAGGAAGCAGGGACTGCTTCTTTCTCAACTTGGATATAAGGGCAGGGTGGCTGCGACATCTGCAACCCCCTTCATCAGTCCTGCCCCAGCATAGTACCAGGCATATACCACGTATGGAAATAATCTGTACACTTTTGTACATCATTCCCCTCATGAAAGTCAGTGTCCTTCACATACTAGGGACAGCAACTCACTGTAGTGAGGGGTTTCACTTCTTGGTGCCTTAAAATGATTTTTATTGTGGTAAAATATACTAACCAAATTTACCATTTTCACAGATTTTAAGTGGTATTAAACCCATTCACACTGTTGTGCCACCATCACCACTATCCATCTCCAGAACTTTTTGTTGTTGTTGTTAATCCTCACCCGAGGATATTTTTCCATTGATTTTTAGACAGAGTGGAAGGGAGGGGGGAAGAGAGAGAGAAACATCGATGTGAGAGAGAAGCATTGATTGGTTGCCTCCTGCACGACACTGATGGGGCTCGAGGATCAAACCTGCAACTCAGGTATGTGCCCCTGACTGGGAATCAAACCCACGACCCATCGATCCGCAGGCTGACATTCTAACCTCTGAGCCAAACTGGCCAGGGTAGTTTTTTATTATCCCAAACTGAATCTCCATATCCATTAAGTAATAGCTTCCCTTTCTTCCTGCCCCCAGAGCCTGGTAACTTCTGTTCTACTTTCTGTGTCTATGAATTTGACATTCTAGGTACCTTATATAAATTGAATCATATCTTTGTCCTTTTGTGTCTGGCTTATTTCATTTAGAATTATGTTTTCAATGTTCATCCAAGTGGTAGCATGTGCCAGAATTGCCTTTTTAGGGCTGAGTAATATTTCATGGTATGGATATCCCACATACTGTTTATCCATTTATCTGTCCATGAACATTTGGGCCTTGGTGCCTTAGAGATGCAATGGGAAATGGACCAGTATTTCTTAGCCTGTCCTTAAACCATCCTTTGTGAGGCATAAAACCCTCCCACATTACAGACTGTGGTGTGCACCCTCAGTGAATACCCTTGCTTTATTATTTATTTATTTATTAAAAATTTTTTTTTCTTTATTGATTTTAGAGCGAGAGGAAGGGAGAGGGAGAGAGAGAGAGAGAAACATCAATGAGAGAGAACATTGATTGGCTGCCTCCTGCATGCCTCCCACTGGGGATTGGGCCCACAACCTGGGCATGTGCCCTGACCCGGAATCGAACCTGAGACCTCTTGGTGCATGGGTCGATGCTCAACCACTGAGCACACTTGCCGGGCAAACATCCTTGCTTTAGAGTTTGTCTTCCCTCTGATCCTGCCAACCCCAAAGATCCCATTGTCATCAGTGTCACAAAAGCAAGCATTTAGTCTGCTTCCCAAATGTGCTGTGAGCTTTATAATTGAGTTTCAGGGAGGGGTCTGTCCTATCTTGACTACTGGAGATTGACAACTGGTCGGGCGCTCCCTTCCACACTGTAACCCCTGTGTGTGTCCAGGCCCTGGGGGGCTAACATGCATCTCGGGCCTCTGAGAGGTGTCTGTCCCCACAAAATGGGCCTGGGGCCCAGACACAGGGGAACAGAGTACAGTGGCCACTAATAGGTGGACGTGAGCAGGTGGTGAGCAGACAGGCAGTGATGCGGCTCCTTATGCAAAGCCGTGGCCACGTCTGATGTTTAGGTATCAGGGTGTCTGTGTGGCTCTTGCCCGTGGAGAGTGCTCAGCCAGGTGGCCCCAGATCTGGCTGGGACAGGATGGTCTGGCTTCTTACCTGTCTCTCAGGCCCTCCTCATTTGCCCTCCCTCAGCCCACGGTCTTTATCGGCGTTGGCTTCAGTGGGGGACCAGGGCGGTGTTCCACAGTCGTTCCTGCCACACACCTTGGCTCTGGGCGTTCAAGGGCAAATATGCTGACGTCTTTGTCCTCCAGTTCTCCTTGGACAATCTTCCTTCAAGGCAATATTTTCGAACTTTTTGGACTGTTACATACAAGAATCCTATTTTATATTAAGGTATAGTACACATACATAAATATATATGTGAAAATATAATCAAAAGTTTCAAGTAGTAGTACTTTACTGATGAAAGACATACTCTGATATTTTCTTTTCTAGTCTGTTCTGTCATTAAAAAGACATATTGGTGCCTGGCTGGTGTGGCTCAGTGGACTGAACGTCAACACATGCGCCAAGAGTTCACCGGTTTGATTCCCGGTCAGGGCACATGCCCAGGTTGTGGGCCAAATCCCTGGTGGGGGGCATGCAGGAGGTGGCCAATCGATGTTCTTGTTCATTGATGCTTCTATCTCTTTCTCCCTCTCCCTTCCTCTCTCTCTAAAAATCAATAAAAGAAAAAAAAGAAGACATATTGGTCAACTCAATTCATGCCATGACCGTCTCTCTAATGGGTCCCAATGAGTAGTCTGAAACTCACACTGTGCAGCAATGGGAGACTCTGGCCTAGGAGTCTGGGATAGAGTTGTGTGGGTAGGTTTAGGGAAACAAGTGGAGAATTTCCATGGGGGCAGAAGGATAGGTTCATTCCTCTTCGTTGAGTCTTTCATCCTGGGGGAACACCCCACAGCTTCAGCATGATTCTCACGGATGCCTGCTGGCCCCAGTTCCGTGGAGCAATCTAGGGAGAGGACGTAGTCTCCTCCCCTGAACCCCAGCATGAGCTCGAGCTCTCCTGCATCTTTAACTATTGAGTCTGTTATACGTGTATAAAGCCACATCTCTTAAGGCCAAAATTACTTAGCAAGGACAGTACAGGTCTAAATTCATGATGAGGAAGGAACGATTTTCTTAACTGTTTCTTAATTAACAACCTGTCTTCCCTTTTCCCAGCATCTGTAAGTCGTGTGATTGTGCTGGGTTAATGTTTCATTTCTTTGCTGTTCCTCTTTGGGGCTGTAGTGTCCATCAGTGACTCCTCAGTGTCATTCAGAGGGTCCCAGACTTGGCCCTTCTAACCAGGACTCAGTGAAATCTAATTGAGGGCCTTTGTTCCCCTCATCCTCAGGGAAGGCAGGAAGTGGAAAATGTTTAAAAGACAGTTTGCACAGGGCTTGGCACACAGGCACTGCTCAATTAAGACTGGTCAGGAGCACCAGGAAATGTTTCCCACTGGACAGCTCGAGAGGCTGCAGATGGAATTTTCCATGTTACTCCTGTGGATCATAGGAAGTTGATAGGGGAGGGGACACAGATGCTTAGATAACATTTTATATCCTTTCAAAACCCCATAGACACTCATTATTATTAATTTATTGCCGAGAGAGCTAAGGCCTAGTGATATTATAAACCCTACCTAAGGTCACACAGTAGTGGCTGTTATTTGAATGACTACAAAGCCACGTGTCTAGTGCCTGCTGGAGCCACACCAACATAGCCCACAGGAGATTTAGAGTGGTTCAGCTGGGGCAGACCTGGGCCAATCTTGAGAAGATAACTGGTGCCCGCAGGACACCCCTCCCACGGTGCCTCCTTTCATTCACTCCGTTCGTTGATGCCCAGTCATAGTGTTAATGCAGTCTTATGGCGTTCTCTGGAAACAGTGATTCCATCCCCTGCTGCGGAAGTTAACTTGCAGCCATCTTGGGGAAGAAAAGGACCCATTCATTTAGTGCCCAATTACTGAGGACCTCGTTATATAGTAGGTTTACTAACATAGTAAGGCTTGGCGTCTGCCCTCTGAAGTTCACTGTCCAGTTACGAAGACAGACATAGAAGGACACAGTTATCCTGCTGTCTGGTACGTGTGGTCACAGTTTACAACCATCTCTGGGAAAGTCAAGGAAGGCTTATCAGTGGAGAAAATGATCTGGGTATTGAAGAATCAGTAGGAGTTCACTAAATGCTTCAGAATGGGGCACAGAAGGGAGGGGAGGGAAAATTAGCTTACATTTAATGAATATGCTGTCTGCTAGGCACCTCACTCATCCTATCCTGTCTAATTCACAACAAGCCCATGGGGAGGCATTATTATTATCTTACAGATGAAGAAACAGAGGCTGAAATGTTTAATACATGTCCTAAGAGGTTTTTCGGTGTGTACAAGGACCCCTGGGAAATCCTCAAGACTCTTTGAGCAGGTCAGCAAGGTCAAAACTATTTCCCAATAACACTAAGCTGCTACTTGCCTTTTTCGCTGTGTTGACATCTGCAGTGATAGTGATGGAAAGTGAAACGGTTGGTGCCTTCATATTAATGAAGGTCTTGGCACCAAATTGTACTTCTCTTCATCCTCATGTAGTTGCAGTTAAAAGAAAAAAAGCTAGTTTCATTGAAGAATATCCTTGATAAAGCAGTCCAATTATTAATTTTATAATCTTGATGCTGACGTACAGGTTTTGGTAATAGTTTGTGTGTTGAACTGGAAAGTGTGTATAGAGCACACTGCTATGAACTGAAAAATGATTGTGGCAAGAAAAGGCACTTGTGTGACTGCTTGAGTTGCAAGCTAAGCTAGTCTTTTTTTTTTTTTTTTTTTCATAAAATACTATTTTTTTACTTGAAACAATGACTGAGAAACTGTAATTATTTAGACTAGGGTATTTGGCAGACATTTTCTTGAAAATGAATGAGTAGCCCGGCCCGTGTGGCTCAGTGGTTGAGCGTCGATCCATGCACCAAGAGTCACTGGTTCGATTCCCAGTCAGGGCACATGCCCAGGTTGTGGGCCAAATCCCCTGTGGGTGGCATGCAGGAGGCAGCCAGTTGATGTTCTTTTTCATTTATGTTTCTATTTCTATCTCTCTCCCTCTCTCTCTAAAATCAATGAAGAAAAATATTAAAGAAAAGAAAAGAAAATGAATGAGTGAATCTGCCACTTCAAGTTGAATGCTGATGATCATAAAATTTGAGCTTTCAAACAAAAATTGGAATTTTAGGAAACTTTTGTGTTCCAGCTTCCTAATATTTAATGATTTTTCTAATGAGGTTGATGGTGATATCAATAAATGTGATCTTTTGGTATTATAGAATGAAACGTATCAACATTTGGATGGTTTACATAACTCAAAAATTTTCCAAATGACCAATACAGAATTATGTATGGGTAAGAGATTCATTCAAAATGCAAAATAGAACAATGGATTCTAATGTAACAGAGTACAAAATGTTCATCAATTGGCTTTCAGATTTTACATTGCCACTCACCTTTAAGTTAATAAAATACTACTTGTTGAGTTTTGGTGTAGTATCAAAGGATAGCCACAGGTATCTGAAAACTTATTAAAATATGCCACCTTTTCCAACTATGTGTCTGGTTGGGTTTTCTTTTCCTTTTTTCTTTTTAAATCCTCACCGGAGAATATTTTTCCATTTATTTTTTAGATAGAGTGAAAGAGAGGGAGTGTGGGAGACAGAGAGACACACATCAATTGGTTGCCTCCCTCGCAGCCCTGGTTGTGGCCAGGGATTGAACCTACAACCCAGGTGTGTGCCCTTGATTGGAATCGAACCCACGACCCTTTCATTCAAGGGCTGACGCTCTAACCACTGAACCAGACTGGCCAGGGCTGGTTGAGTTTTCTTTATAGGTATCAACTAAAACAAGACATCTCAACATATTGAATGCAGAAATAGATATGAGAACCCAGTCAGGCATTAAAGAGATTGCAAGATGTAACAGTGTCACTTTCTTTTCCTTTGTTTAGGAAGTTAGTCGTTTTTCATAAAATTATGTCACTTATGTTAACATGTACATGTACTGGGATTGTTATTTTTAATTTAAAGTTAATTACTAAATGAATATATATTTTTATTTATTTATTTATTTATTTTTATCCTCACCCGAGGACATTTTTTCATTTTTTGTTCAGATAGAGTGGGAGGGAGAGAGGGAAAGAGAGAGAGAGAGAGAGAGAGAGAGAGAGAGAGAGAGAGAGAGAAACATCGACGTGAAAGGGACACATCGAGTGGCTGCCACCCGCACAACCAACCAGGGCCAGGGACAAACTGCAACCGAGGTACATGCCCTTAGCAGGAACCGAACCCGGGTCTCTCTGGACCGCAGTCCAACGCTCTAACCGCTGAGCCAAACCGGCCAGGGCTAAATGAATATTTTTAAATGTCCCAGTTTTAATTTCTAACACTGTAAAAGTCAATAGATACAAGCCATCTTAATAAAAACTCTTTGGGGTCCTCAATAATTTTTTTATGCTCTTTAAAAATTTTATATTTTCTGTCACCATTTATCTCCCCTATACCCTCTTCCACCTCCAACCCTCCCAGCCCCCCCACAATCACCACACTGTTGTCCATTTCCATGAGTTCTCTCTCTCTCTCTCTCTCTCTCTTTTCTTTTTTCTTTTTTGCTCAATCCCTCCAAAGTTCAGGCTCTTTTCCTACATCACTGATTTGCCACAGGTGGTGAGAGGGGTTGGGTGCTCATGCTGTCCCATGGGAGGTTGATCAGAAGCTCCCAGGGGACTTACCAAAGCCGAGCAACCATTTGCAGTAGAATTGCCTTAGAATCTGCCAGGCCCTGCTCTGCCTTTCTCCCTCAGGGGTTTCTTTCGCCATGGTTTTCCTTTGCTCTCTCTTCCTCTGTTGTTTCTCTCTTCCAGATCCTTCCCCAAACCTTGCTTGTGTCCTTGACACCTCTCTGCTTTCCTCCATTTTCTGCTCTGAAATATCCTCGATGGGGGCTGACCCCTCAAGAGGCTGCACTTCAAGGAAACCAGACAAGCGCTGACATTGCTCAGCTTCGGAGGAGGCCTCGGGGGTCCCAGGAGATGTTTCCAGAGGCTTGAGGTGCTCTCACGGTCCAGACTCCTAGGGCTGAGCTGTCCAGGTGGAGACCAAGGACTCCTCACTGCAGAGCCTTGCACAGGCGGGGTCGAACCGTGTGATCTTTAAGATCCAACCCACACATAAATTCTGTGTCTGGCTGAACATTTTTAGTCACCCATTTGAACACAGAATTATTTCTGTTCTGGTGCTTAATGGAAGAGTGAGACATGCTTAGCCCCTTCCGTGCCTCTCATCCATGCCTTTGTGCCCAAGGTTCCAGAGGAGGGCTTCATCTGGGGCACTGTGGGTCTGATCTCCGCCATCACAGTGTTAGTTCTTCTTGTTGTCTACCCCAAACCATTCTGCATTACCTTGTCCCAGCCCTCATGAACAGATGGAACTGCCTTGGGACAGCCTGCTTTAGATAGACCCCTTCAAGGCCAGGGTAAGCTGGATTTTTTTCAATTGAGATAAAATTTACATACTCTAAAATTCACCATTTTAACTATTTAAAAGTGTACAAATTAAATAGTTTTTAGTAGCTCGGCTGGTGTGGTTCAGTGGTTGAGCATCATCCCATGCACCAAGAGGTTGTTGGTTCAATTCCCGGTCAGGGCACATGCCCAGGTTGTGGGCCCAATCCCCAGTGGGGGGCATGCAGGAGGCGGCCAGTCGATGTTCTCTCTCATCGATGTTTCTATCTCTCTCTCCCTCTCCCTTCCTCTCTCTCTAAAATCAATAAAGGAAAAAAATAGTTTTAAGTATAGTAACAATGTTATGCAACCATCATCACTATCTAATCCCAGACAATCTCATCACCCCCAAAGAAACCTCCATTAAGCATTCACTCCCCATTCCCATCTCCCCCCAGCCCCTGGAACTACTTATCTGTGGAGTTGCTTATTCTGGACATTCCATATAAATGGAATCAGTATGTGGAGGTGGATGACTTTAAAAAGAAAAATGGAATCTTTTGTATGAAGATCATTCATTCTTAGAGTCAGAAAATGTACAATTGAAAAATTTTATTTAGAAAGCCAGGAATAACAATAAGAAAGCATTAAGAAGAGTCAGTCTGGGTATTTTCCTTTAAAAACATCCTTCTGATGGGGCTGCTGTGTCTCGGTCCCAGAGCTGAGAGAGAGGAGTCCTGTGATGGGCACAGGGCATTATGCAGACTGGTGGGGTTCCCAGGGCAGCCGCTGGCTTTGTACGGATTCCCTTGGCGGGTGAGCTGCAGCGCGTGTCTGAGAAGTTGACGCTCACCCGATGGGAGGCAGGGGTGGCGTAGTCTCTCACCCTCTCTTTGTGTCTCTCATAGGGGTGAAGAAGAGAACCAAAGTCATCAAGAACAGCCTGAACCCGGTGTGGAATGAGGTATGCGAGTCTGTCACCTTCCTCCCTCTCTCTCTGCTGCCACTGCTTCTGTAGGGACAAGTCCAGGGCTCGTGCAGGAAGGGGGCTTTCTCAGAGGTATTGTCGAGGTGGGGAGGGGCTGGTGGTCCAGTGTGCCAACTAAATCCTCCCGATGTTTGGAACCTGGGAGGACGGTTGGTGGCCTGGTATGGGGAGGAGTAAGATGTCTGTCTCTCTTCCCTCCAGCTCTGGTCAGCCAGGTAGAGGGTGTTTAGGGGCTCTCGTCTTAGGAGAGGGTGTCTCGTCTCCCTTACAGAGGCCGTTCTCCCGGCCCAAAGCCCACTCTTTCCCATAGCCCTCCCAGGTTCCCCAGGTTCTCCTGCTGGCCCCCTGCCCTTAACCAGCTCTCTTCATACGCCTCCCTTGTGGTCTTTGGGAAGCCCTGGATGCCTTGTGTGGATAGGGCTGGGATGCGCAGGGAGTCTTTGCTCTGAGCAAGGTCCTGGGGCCTCGGGCTGGGCCTCCCCTATGCGGCACTAACTCCTGCTGCCCACCAGGGAGGGCCTGGCTTCTGGATGAGCACATTGATCTTGGTCCCCGAGGACCCTGCAGGATCTCTGGGCATTTCCCCAGCTGTGCTTCTAGGCCTGGTGATTGGTGGAATTGAATTGGGGAGGGAGTCACGGGAGTCTGGCCTCCTGTCTTCTGCTGCCGTCAGCTCTCACTGTGACTCTGAACCTTTGGGATCCTGCCATTCGTGTGTTCATTCATTCGCTCACTTATCCATCCACCCACCAGCATCATTTATGGATGCCTGCTCAGTGCCCTTTGGGGACAGGGTGAACCGGACAGTCTCTTCCCCTAGGGGGCCACAGGTTAAGATGTCTTTTCTCTTTTTCTTCCAGGGCTTTGAGTGGGACCTCAAGGGCATCCCCCTGGACCAGGGCTCCGAGCTTCATGTGGTGGTCAAAGACCATGAGACGATGGGGAGGAACAGGTGAGCCGGGCAAGGGGTCTCTGTGGCCTGCAGGTACAGGTAGAGTCGTGGTGGACATGTATTCCAGAATCTGGGCTCCGGAGAGCTGGTGTTTCAGCTCAGCATTTACTGAACACCTGCCTCTCGTGGCTGCCTGGCTGCAGCCTCAAAATCCAGCCATGGGTTAATCTGAGAGCTGCCCAGGCTGCAGGGAAGGAAGATGGGCTAGAATCGGGTGTGTTTGCACAGAGAGCCTGTGCCCCAGGGAGTGGGGAGGAGAAGGCCCCCTTTGTCCTGCTCAGCCCAGGGATGCCTGGGTGCGGCTCTCTCTCCTCGCCCTGTCCAGACTGGTGAGGGCAGCAGCACACTGCAGGAAGCGGGCCGGCCACCAGCAGGGAGCTGTCAGGGAAGGCTTCGTGGAAGAGGTGGGCCTTGAGGCGAGGTCTGTGGTTTGGAAGTCGGAACAGTGATAACGTTCCCACCTCCCTGCGGTGGTGTTCTCTGTTTGATTTCACATGGGCAGGGGGAGGTTTCCAGACAGGGGGATTAGCAGGAACACAGCTGTGGTAGCAAAAGCAGGCTCTCTAGGCTGGTGATAGGCCCTTTCTCTTGTCGTTGAACTCCTGGGCCTTGTATGTGCTGGTGGTAGGGGTTGGGGGAGGCAGGACCCACTGAGCATGCAGGTCGATGGCCCTGTTGATTGTGAGGTGACGTGTCCTGGGAGGCTGCGCAGCCTTGACTGTCAGGGGTTCAGCCTTCCCTGCTGGGTATGGGGGGTGCAGGTGCAGCTGTGTTAGGTGCCGGCAGGGGTGGGTTCATGCTCTTGGGTACAAGGACGCGGCACGATGGCCCTGCTGTTTTGTGATCTGCTCACAGGGGAGCTTTTGTTTGGGAACTGGGTCAGTGGTGTCTGAGTCCTGGGAGCCCGGCTGTGTTACCTTGGGGTGGGGGAGGAGAGAGAGGGAAAGAAGGAGGGTTCAGAGACCTGGGAAGGCTGACAAGGGTCTCAGGCTGCAAAACACCTGGAAAGTTTGAAATCTTAAAAAGCTTGGGAGAAAAACCCAACTGCCGCTGTTTCTCTGCGGTTCTGCTGGCCAGGGGTGCAGGACATGGTGTGTGTGGACAGTGTGGGGCGCTTGCACTGGGCCTTCCCAGGTGGGGCTGCGAGGTGTGGGAGCCAGGGCCTCAGCAGCTCCAACGCAGAGGCTGGAATCCGTTCACACTAGGCCATCCTAATGCAGGCAAACATTTTGTAGAAAATACGGCAGCCTCTAACAAGCAAGAATGGTGGACCTGCAGGTCAGGAAGGGAGTGATGCTGAGCACTGGGTGGTCCTGGAAGGCTTCCTGGAGGAGGGCCACTCAGCCTGACTTAGAGGCTGGGGTAGGCTTTAAAGAGGCGAGGAAGCGAGGGTATTCCAGTGTCTGGGTATGAGGGCAGCCGGGCTAATGCCTTATAGGTGGAACTAAGTCACATGACATGGGAGCCAAGTGAGAAGGGAGCAGTGGGCCCAGACTGATAGGGGCCTCCATACCAGGCTGAGGATAATATTAGCAAAACCACAACAGCTGACGTTTCTGAGCTTAGCCAAGTGTCTGGCCCTGTGCTGAGTCTTTATATACAAGATCTTTTAAAGTCAGTTACGTACCACTATTATAATTGTCATCATTACAGACGGGGAAACTGAGGCTCTGAGAGATTGAGTAATTTTCTCAAAGGTTAGTGATAGCAGGGCTGTGATTGGAGGGCTCATCTGCAACCTGCTCATAATCATCGCACCTGTCAGAGGCTCTTTGGAAGCCCAGGAGGGGCCTGGGACCTTTGGAGAGTTCAGCTCCCTGGTGATACTGCAGTGGAGGGAGAGAGCTCAGCGAGGCAAAGGCAGGGCAGCCTGGTTACTGCAAGGCATGCAGAGGAAATGCGTGTTTCATTTTCACGATCAGATTCAGCATTTTACAGACCCCATGGGGAGATTTCTAAGACCAGGAGGCAGCATGAGAGGGGGGCTATGAACACGTGTTTGAACCATTCAAGGGCCAGGCTGGCCTTCAGGGTGACACCAAGCCAGTGCCATACACGGGCTGTCCTGGCCCTATGGGTCAGAGGTCACATCAGGGCCAGGCTGCATTGCACCTTGGGGCCCTGTTGTTGGAGGGAAGCTAGCTCTCAGAAAACCAGTTTCCACGTGACTGGTTCACTGCAGGGCCAGTGTGCTGGAAATCAGTTCCTCAAACATCGATTTGCAGAAAAGCAAATTCACACAAGTTCCCACTTTACCAGAAACTTCTTTCTAATAACCATTTGAATGTAATTTTTGAGTTTTCCAAACATTTATCTCAATTTTGCATTTCTAGCAATTAAAAAGTAAACATTGGCCCTGGCCAGGTAGCTCAGTTGATTAGAGCATTGTTCTGAGATGCTAAGGTTGTGGGTTCAATCCCTGGTCAGGGCACGTACAAAAAGCAACCAATGAATGCATAAATAAGTGGAACAACAAATCAGTCTCTCTCGCTCCCAAATCAATAAATAAAAATGAAAAATTAAATAGTAATTAAACCAAATTTAAATTTAAATGTACATTTATAAATATCTGAAGAATTTCAGAGGTTGCCCAAACAATACTGTCACTGGTGGAAATGATGGAATTCTGGCTTCGTTGCAGGAGCCAACGGCGCACGGCCTGAACAGCAGTTTGCCTGAATGTTAGATGCAGGAGGGTCAAGCTGCTGGGGTGGGGGGGCAGCAGGATGCCTGCAAGGTGCTTCCACGGTTAGACCTCACAGTGCTTTCACCTTACACGTGAAATGTGAGAAAGGAATTCGAGATGAAAAATTCTAAAGCTATAAAAGTAGCAAACCTACCAGGAAGTGACAAGAATAACCTTGTGACATTTTTCATTTTGCAAGAGGAAAGGGGGAAAAGTCAGTGAACTGAGTTGGATGGAGATTTTAAAGAGAACACCTACTCACTGCCCTCACTGACTGGTCAGGAAGCAAACAGGGAACTAACAGGCAGTGACAGTGACAGTGACAGTTGTCATCTGACTGTCCTCAGGGTTTCCGTGAGGTCCCACAGGGTCAGTCACTGTGCAGCAGCCCCTCCCCCTCTCATTTCTGGGAGTTTTGGGTGTGTCCTGTGAGCTCATGACTGGTGTTCCCTGGGTCTTCTTCCAAGCGGGGGTCCTAGCCCTCCACTTTCGCTCACGCCTGCAGTCTCCCTCTCCTGACCTCCCTCCCCTGCCTCTGTCTGTTTCTAGAGTTCTCCTCAATGCCTTGCTTATTCTGTAGTCTCAAAGTCTCTCGTTTTGCTTCTTTTCCTTCCTCACCCCCCTTTCATTTTAGTCTTTCTCTCTTCCGAGTCTCCCCCACCTCTCCTCTCCTCTCTTCCTCCAAGGCTTTTGGAGCATTTGACATTTCTGTGTTTCCTCCAATGGCTGATGGCAGTTTGGGGTGGCCTCATTATACTAGACTGGTCTGCTGGCCTGGAGTGGGATCCTGGGGTCTCAGGAGGGACTCTCAGGCTGGGAACTGCCTCCCGGCCGCTCAGCACCCCACCCACCCTTAGCCTGAGGGACACCAGAGTCAACTGTAGGGGTGAATAAACTTTGTGTTGATAAAATGGGGTTTGAAATGCACATAAAAGGAGACTCGACTTCTACTCATTGTAAACCCAGCTGGAGGTCCTGGACTCCGATCCCAGGCGGCTCTGAACAACTAACTTCCTGTTTACTGTGGGTGTCTCAGAGAGACGCTGGAGGGGAGGTGACCCTGCTCCCTGACCAGCTGTTTTGCCCCCTGGGATGTCCAGCCCAGAGGTTCCTAACCCAGCTGCACCCCAGCATCCCTGGCCGCTTTTACAGATGCCACTCTCTGGCCCCACCTGGAGGTGCGGGTTTAATTCGTTGGGGGCGGGGCCTGCGCATCATTACCAACTCCCAGGTGTTGGGTATTTCTACTGTGCAGCCTGGGGTGAGGCCACTCGTCTGGACTCCAGACCAGTGCTGCCCACTGGAACTTTCTGAGAGGATGGAACTGTTCTGTGTTGGCTCGTGCAACTGAGGAACTGAATCTGACATTTTATTTCATTTTAATTAATTTAGATTTAAATAGCTAATGTGCATAGTGGCTGTGTGTTGGCCAGTGAAGCTCTAGATTGTCAGAATAGTGTTCCAATCCTGGCTGTATATTAGAATGACCTGGATGCTTTAACACAGACCCGTGTCTGGGCTCTGCAACACACTGATGGAAGGACCGACGGGTAGGATGCCGGCATGAGCACTTCCTGAAACTGCCCAGGGGAGGCCAGTGTGCACCAGGGTTGAGCGCTGAGTGCCCCACAGCAGGGCTGGCTCTTCTGCAAGGGATTGTTCTCTGTCGTTTTCATCGATTGGCTAAGGAATAAATAGAATCTGTCCCTCTGGTAATAGTTTATGTACGAAATTGTCGGTGGAAATGATCACCCTGCAATAATCATGGCTAAAACGGCATATGATAAAATTGTTAAGGAAATAAAAATTGACTGAGGCATCTTGTTGGAAACTATAAAACTGACCTGGAAAAGTGGGACTTAATAGAAATAATCCCACCAAAGGAAACTCACGATGGAAGGGAGTCAAATTTGATAAAGCTTACTATGAACCAAATAAATAAATGAATAAATATTTAAATAAATAAATCTTTGAGCTAAATCTTTGTTGGGAAATTTAAACAGAAAATAATTGTTATCAGTGACAATGACTTTAGTAGAATCAAAATGAAGATTAAGAAAAAAGGAAAGTGTAATTGCATTGTTGGAAAATGTATCAACAAATTAAATGGGCTTACTTTGTTCTGGAAAATGCCTTTCCAGTGGAAATTAACTAATATAAGTGTATTTTCTATTTAAATGTTTGGTCAATGGAAGCAAAAGTCAAAACATCCACCTGCCAAAGCACGAGGGTCAAAATGATGCTCACCTGGGCCTCAGCAACTCACTGGCCCAGGTCTGGCCAGGCCCAGAGGAGGGTGGCCAGCTTCAACGAAGACACACTCAGGATACCCACTTAAGTCTGAATGCCCCAGTAGCGCATGGGACATACTTAAACGATTCATTGTTTATCTGGAGCGTACACTTAACAGGGCAGCCTGCATGTGATCTGACTAGCGGACCCAGGGCACTGTGTGCCCAGCCGCCTTTCATCGAGAAGTAGAGCAGAGACCTAGATGTACGTCAGGAACCAGTTAGGGGGTACCTACTGCCTTTAGGCGTTCACAATAGTGTTTCCTTTGTAATAGTGTGAGCCACTCAGAAACATTTTAGCAACCTGGTGACAATATAAAGTGGAGTTTGAGGGGTTTCTCACCCACACAAAGAGCCTCCTTGCTTGGCTCCCCTTCCCTGTGATCTGTGTCGTCATTCAGGACACTCGCACTGGCTGTGGGCCAGCGGGCTGCTCGGGGACCTCCCTGAGTGCCTCTGCTCCTCCTCCTTCCTCCTGCAGCTGCTCTGCCCCACCCCCACACTGGGCTCCGTGAGCTGGTCCAGCCGAATGAGTGTGGACTTCAGCAAAAGCTATAGTGTAGTCCCCCATCCTTTCCTCCCCTCTAGTGCTGTCTATTGTTGACTTTTCCTAAGCATATGCAAACTTTTGTTTGCATACATGTGTATACACTTACTTACACAAAAATGGAATCATGCTCTAGCTATTGGTCTGCACCTTGCTTTTCATCACTTCATCAAGACCTCTCTTCATCAATGTGTACTGATCAACCCATTTTCAATGGGGTGTGTTTCCACAGTGTGGGTGCACCATGCCTGATCCCACCGGAGAGCCCTATTGACCGCTGTTTCGTTTCTTTCCAATTTCTTGCTCTCGAACGATTCTCCATTGAACATCTTTATCCAAATGTTTCTATGTCCTTACACTATTTTTTCTTTCAGGTAGGTCTTTAGAAGTGGGATTACTGGATCAAAGGGTGGGAGCATGTCACATTTTTGTAGATGCTACGAGATTACTTTTCAAAATGTTGTCCTAATTTATGTCTACCAACAGTAAAAAACGGTGCCTGTCAGTTTTTTATTTTTGCTGGTGCCCTGGGGGGAAAATGGTCATCTTATCATTTGTGTTTCCTTGACTACGTATAAAGTTGAGCATCCTTTGATGTGTTTATTGCCCGTTTATATTTCTTCTCCTGCCAGTCACCTATCCTGATATTTTAGTTGCTTGTCTTTCTCTTAGTAATTTATGGTGGTCTGTATATTTAACCCTCAGTCTATCTCTTTGTGTGGAGGGTATTTTCTCCCTGCTGGTCGCCTGTCAGTGGCTTTGACACAATGTCATTCACACAGGAATGGACACTCACTCAGATGTGTGTGTGTGTGTGTGTGTGTGTGTGTGTGTGTGTGTGTGTGTGCACGGAGACATTTAAAGAGGCAGAGAGGTCATTTGTTGTTGTTAGAAGCTGGGGAGAGTGGGCCTCAGGTTGGCCCCTGGGTTTCAGCGCTCAGGCTGTCAGGCCCACAGGTGGGCAGGACCCCCTTCTGGAATCCTGGAATATTCACAGTCCACCGTCCCATTGTTCTGGGCCTGCTCGGAAGCGCTGACTCTATTCTGACTTTCCAAGGATTTTTATAACCATATTTTGTTCTGGACCCTATCCAGGGCATCCCTGGCTTTCAGAATAGTTTTTGTTGTCTTTCTTTGGATTGAAGTGGAAAACTATTTAGAGTTACTCTTGGGCAGCCCTGGGGAATCAGATATTGGCAGGAAGGCTGTCAGAGGCCAGGCAGGCTCAGGGGGTGGGAATGTCCGGCTGTCCCTCATTTCCTGCCCCTCGTGGCCAGGCACGCAGGGTTGAGGGCTGGAGGGCTCAGCGGTGTCTCCGTCCCCGATTGTGTGCGTGCATGTCTGGCTGGGACAGGGCTCTCCGGCTTTCCTGTCATGCCTGACACATTGAGTCTAATGAGAGGAAGGTGCAGCTGAGTCAGTGATGAATGTGTCTACATATTTTTAGTCGGTATGTCCTTTTCTTAGTTTAAAAGATAAATAATGGGAAACTGACCTGGCTGGGCGGCTCAGTTGTTTGGAGAGTCGTCTTGTGCACCAAACAGTTGCAGGTTCGGTTTTCTGTCAGGGCACCTACCTAGGGCTGGGTTTGATCCCTGGTCTGGGCACCTATGGGAGACAACCAATCAATGTTGCCAACCAATCTCTCAAATCTATAAAAACAGATCCTTGCATGAAGATAGAGAGAGAGAGAGAGAGAGAGAGAGAGAGAGGGAGGGAGGGAGAGAGAGAGAAACTGACCCATGGAAACACTTATGGAGCCTTTTTTTTGGGAAATAACTTTGAAATTATAGAGAAGTTGCAAAAATAGAACAAAAAACATCCATAGACTGTTTACTTAGATTCATTTATTGTTAACATTCTATCCATTTGCTTCATAGTATTGTCTCTCTCCCTCTTCCCTCTCCCTCCTCCCTCCTTCTCCCCCCTTTCTCTGTCTCTCCCATTTGAAGGTAAGTTATGGCCCTTTATCCCCAAACACTTCAGTGTATGTGTCCTAAGAATAGGGACATTATTTTACATCATTGAAGTACAGTTATCAACTTCAGTACATTTAACACGGTTACCATACTTTTATCTAATTTGATATTTGTATCAATTGACCACATAATATTTTTTATAGCAGCGCCCCTCCCCCTCCCCCAGCACAGGGTCGTCTACTACATTTAGTCATCATGTTTCCATAGCGTCCTTTACTCCTGAGTATTTCTGCAGCCTTTGTCTATTACAACAATTCACATTGTTAAATAATGCAATGCTCCAATTTTAAACACTGGAATGCTCCTCATTTGGGGTTTGTGGGGTATTTTTCTCATGATTAGATTCGGTTACTAATTCCTGGCCAGATTACGTCTTAGGTGTGATGTGTCCCTCTCAGGATCTGGGGGCACATGATGTCACTCACTGGCGATCTTCATTTCTATCACCTGTTAAGGAGTTGTCTGATTTTTCCACTGTCTATTTCCTGTTCTCTCCACCCCCCACCCAAAGTCTAAGAGACACTTTAAAACACTGCGAATATCCTGCTTCCATCCAGACGCCCTGCAGATTTAGCATCCCCAGCTGACCCTTGCCTGAGTCACTCTTTGTGCTGGGCTTCCATTGCCAGCGCGCCTGCCACTTCCCGGTCTGGGCCGTGTGAGCCTTTCATGCAGGAGGCTCTCATGGTGACGCTTGTCTAACCTGCTGCTGTCACGCATCGATCCTACCCTGTGCGCCGTCACCTTGGAGCCTCCTGCCTCCGCAGGTACGAGGACCTGCGTGCCATCAGGCCAGGAGCCTCACCTCCTCCATCCTTGAGAGACAGTGCTGGAGTCAGGACGCATCCCATTCTGGGCCTGGATTCCTCCTGTTCCTGGAAGGAAGAAAGTTCTTCCTTCCACTGAGCCACAGTCTTTCTCCCTGAGATGTTGAGGGTCTCATTTCTGTTCAACCGTCAGGAACGAACACAGAGTAATCTGACCTCTTCCATAAAGCAGCGTTTCAGTCGTGGTCCAGTGTGGCCCTCGCGGTGGAAGAGGTGTAGGCAGAGAAGGATGCGAAGGTGGTGAGCGCGGCTGGGAGGAAGGGAGCTGACGTTGGCCATTTATGTTCTAGGTACACGTAGGGGGTTAGGTGAGTCCACTCCGAGTTTACAAGAACCCTGAGGTGTGCACTCTTGTTCCCTTGAAGCTCCAACAGTGCAAGGGTGGTTGTCTGTTTTGTTCAGCCAGTATCCCCAGTACCTGCAGCAGTGCCTGGCCCACTACATACTGGTCAAATGAACAGATGACTTTTACAGTTGAGGAAGCAGGCTCCAAAAGGGTACACAACTTGTGCCCAGCCACACAGCTGTTAGGCGGAGGTAGGTTTCAACTCAGGTAGGTTGACTTGAAAACTCTTATTCTTCATCACTCAATGATAAATATTTATTTTTGGAGGATAGTTGAGAGGAAGAATGCTTCCAAAGTGTTGCTATAGGTTGAAGGGTACTGTTTGAAAATGTCAGGAGTGCCCTGGCCAGAGTGGCTCGGTTGGTTGGATTGTCATCTATACACCAAAAGGTGGCAGGTTTGATTCCCGGTCGGGGCACATACCCAGGTTTTGGGTTTGATCCCTGGTCAGGGGGTGTGCATGGGAGGCAACAAATTGATGTTGCTCTCTTCCTTCCTCTCTCTAAATCAATAAAATACATATCCTTGGGTGAGGATAAAAACATAAAATTATTATTATTATTTTTGTTAATCCTCACCTGAGAATATTTTCCCACTGATTTTTAGATAGAGTGGAAGGTGGGGGGGGGGGGAGAGAGAAACATCGGTGTGAGAGAGACGCGTTGATTGGTTGCCTCCCACACGACGCTGACTGTGCCCAGGATCAAACATGCAACCCAGGTACCTGCTCTTGATCGGCAATTGAACCTGCGACCCTTCGATCCGAGGGCTGTCTCTCTAACCGCTGAGCCAAACCTACCAGGGCCGAAAAATTAGTTTTAAAAAAATGTTGGGAGTGACCCAGTAGGGAAGACGATGGCTGCATGTCTGCCACTGGGGTGTCCCATGAACCCAGCAGAGCAGGGGCCGTGCATCACCCTCCTTGGGCTACTGGGGGAGGGGGTTTTGTCTTACACTCACTTTACTGTCAGTGTCAGCATGAGCTGCACCCGTGCCTCTCCTCTCCTGGCTCCCGAACACGGCTCCTGCACCCTTTATTCTTCAGCTCGCAGCACCAGGACACAGGGAAAGACCCTGGCTGTCCCCTGCCGGCATGAGAGCACTTCCAGTGACGAGCTGCTCTCTTGGGGTCCCTCGACATCCCCACCAAGGGCAGGGTTGCCTCTCCCTGGCTGGTTTCTCCAGGCGGTTCAGCAGCTGCCATGCGGCCAGACCCGTACGCTACACTGGACCCTCTCTTCCACCTCTGCTCCCTCTCCTCGGGGCCCAGCCTCCAAGGCCGCCCCCCGAAAACCCCAGTGCACAGTGCAGACGACTGGCCCTCCCAGCCTCCTCGCCATAGGAGAGGTTAGCCATCTACAAAGTACAGTTACTGAGCTTTAAAGAGTGACTGTTTACGCCCAGCCGGTGTGGCTCAGTGGTTGAGCATTGACCCATGCACCAAGAGGTCGCCAGTTCGATTCCCGGTCAGGACACATGCCCAGGTTGTGGGCCCGATCCCCAGTGGGGGGCATGCAGGAGGTGGCCAATCGATGTTCTCTCTCATCGATGTTTCTCTCTCTCTCTCCCTCTCCCTTCCTCTTTCTAATGTCAATAAAAATAAATAAAGAGTGACCGTTTACCCCTCATCTCCCCAACAAAGAATTAGCAGGCTTGTGACTTAAAATGTAGGTTTTCTTATTACTCAGCTTTGGTGAGGGCAACAGATGAGGAGACAGTTGCTTTTGAGAGCAGATGGTTGGTTACTCGCCATTCCCCAGAGGAGAGCACTGGCCGTACCACACGGGGCCGCTTGGGAAGCACCAGGGCCAGTCGGGAGCCGAGGGGGGGAGGGGAGCTGTGGGCAAGAGCCTCTACTGTGGTTTCCTTGGAAAAGAACACGCAAGGCAGGGTGAGAGAGTTCAGGGTTGGCCAGTTTGAATGATTTCGGCAGGTTGTGCGGTGGCGGCTCTCTGGAGTTGTGTGGTGTCTGGCCTGGGGTGATCAGGGCAGGGAACGGTGCCCTGGGTGTGAGAGCCCCTGGAGGTGGGCGTGTGGGCTCTGGACGGGCTGGTTGGCCTGGGCAGGCTGCCCTGCAGGTGCGTCACCCACCACCTCTAGACACTGGCCAGCCTGGGAGGGGCAGCCCCTTCAGGCCAGCAGGCCCCAGACACCCAAGCATCAACATACAGAAAATGAAAAAGGCATGACTATTCATACAGCTTGGAATTTGATTTTTAAAAAAGTTGAACCAGATCAAGTGTATAGGCTGGGTTCCCTTTTCCATGGATAAAGCAAACCGAGGACCTTTCTGTTCCTTCATGTTGTGCCCACAGGGCTCTGAGGTGTCCCAGCTGGTCTGGGGTGGGGACAAGGCAAAGCCTTTGAAGTTTGCCTGTTCCTTGTGTGAGGTCAGGCAGGTTAAATGCCGTTCCGAGTCCCACTTTCCTCGTCTGTGAGGTGGATGGACCAGTGACAGGACCCACCCCACAGGGTGGTGTCAGCTGCGATCAGGCAGTGTATACCAAGTGCTTGGCCCTGTGTCCAGTGCGCACTCAGTGTACAGGAGGGGAGTTATTACAGGGAGTAAGTTCCATGAGGGTGTTTTGCTGGATATGCTAAGTAAACATCTGTTGAATGAATAAATGATAAGAATTTAAAAGAGTTTTTAAATTTAAGTTTTGAGTTGGTAAAAATTCAATTTTTTTGTTACAAAAACTATAAGAAAAAAATGCAGCAAAAATTCTCCCTGTCATCTTTATCTCCCATCTGCCCATTTCTCACCCTTCCCCATAGGTATGACTGTTCTTAGTTTCTTTTTTTTTCTTTTAATATTTGTATTGATTTTTAAAGAGAGAGAGGAAGAGAGAGAAACATTGATGTGAGAGGGAAACATCAATTGGCTGCCTCCTGCACACCCCCTACCGGGGACGGAGCCTGCAACCTGGGCATGTGCCCTGACCGAGAATTGAACCAGCAACCTCCTGGTGCATGGGTCGATGCACAACCACTGAGCCACACTGGCCAAGGCTGTTCTTAGTTTCTTATCTATCATTCCAGAATTCTTATATTATTGCTTAATCACCTGTATAGGTTCTGACTTTTTTCGATTTTTACACAATAGTAGCATATTTATTTTTTTAAATATATTTTTTTGGGTATTATGGTAGAATACACATAGCAATGATCATCGTAACTATCTTTAAGCTTATAGTTCAGTCGTATTAAATACATTCACATTGCTGTGCAGCCACCACCACCATCCATCTTCATAACTCTTTTCATCTGCAAAACTGACACGCTGTACCCATTAAACAATAACTCCCCATTCTCCCTTCTCCTCAGTCTCTAGCAACCACTATTAGGCTTTCTGTCCCTGCTTTCGATTACTCTAAGTATTGGTAGCATATTGTACACACTCTTTTGCACTCTTTTTTTTTTTTTTAACTTAGCAATGTATCTTGAAAATTTTCCATAGAAAAGTCTATGGTGTGCTTCCCAGTTTCCATTGCACGACTATACTGTTCTTCAGTGACTCCTCTTCCATGATGGACACTTGGGTTGCCTCCAGTGCTTTCTTCTTACAAACAATGACGTAAAATGGCCCGATGTTTTAAAATAAAATTGTTTAGAATTTCTTTGTGCTTCCTTGAAACAGAAGCACTTGGCCACATTAATGCACACCCTCCCACTTAAGGCTCAGATTCGGAGGCCACCGCCCCGTAGCTCTTCTCCCGCCTCCGACAGGCAGTAGCCCGACTGCATGCTGGATCTGGGAATGAAGTCTTTTCCCGTGGAGGCGAAAGGTGTGCCCTGTCAACATGGAAACTGCTTTGAGCTCCCCTCTTCCCCGGCCAGGTCCTGCCTCATTCTGTCTTTGGGAGGGCAGCAGCTCCTGCAGCCCCTACGCTCCTCCTGCCCCCGCATTCCAGGAGCTCCTGAACAGAGCTCAGCTGCGGTGACGGTCTGGGTGGCTGGGAGAACAGTGGCATTTTTCTATGAGTGGGCTGCAGGGGGTGTGGTCAGGGCCCACAGAGGGGTTTCTTCACCACCAGCCAGGCTCTGCACACACCCAGAGCTGGCTGGAGGCAGCCTGTCCGGGGGGCCCCCCCAGGCCCCTCCCTGCCTCATTTGACCCCTATTGAATCCTGTCTGCCACACTTGGCCACTGGTGGGTGCCTACTGAGAGTGGCATATCTGATTTGGAAGGCCCCTGGGCCCTAGGCTCTGTGTCTCAGTCTTGATCCCCAGATGGGGTGGGTCTCTTGGGGGGTCTGGGTCCTCCCTCTCCTGAGGCCCTCCATCCTCTGTGAAATGGATGAACAGTGGTCATTAGGGTTTCCTGTGATCAAGCCTCAGACCTCTGCCATCTCCCAGGGAGTCCCTCCTCTGCCCCCGCAGCCCCTCCTCCCAGAGCACTTCTGTGCTGCCCACTCAGGGGCAGCCTCAGGAGAGGCTTTGGAACAGGCGCCTGCCTGCAGCCCTTCCTTCTAGGGCGTGGGGGCTGGTGAAGCCACCTAGTTCCTCAGAGGGACGTCCAGGGCCTACGCAGGGTGGCAGGGGGGCAGATGAGGGCATCGCGTAGCCCAGAAGGACATTTACGGAGGAAATAACAAGCAGTCCTTCGTGGCCAGAGGTGCCTGGGCTGGCAGGGGTGGGGCTGGCCTTTCCTTCTGCATTTCCTTCCATTGTTCCCGCCCTTCTTCCTGGAATTCTCCTGGGGGGTGGGGAGCGGCAGGGTGGGCTGGGTGCCAGGAAGGGAGGCAGAGGAGGCCTGGCCCAGCTCTGTGCCCTGTGGCCCCGCTGAGCTCGGGCTGCCCTGTGTGTGTGTGTGTCCCTCTGCCGACCCCTCGGGGAATCTGGGGACCCGAGGTTCAGGGCAGGCTCCCTAGCAGGACTTGCTCAAGCAAGTCTCTCTACTCTGCTGCCTCGGTGTTCCCATGAAGGACAAGGTGACCCTGATCGCCAGTGTGACGTGGCTACATGGGTCCTCTGTACCCACTGTGTGGTCTTTCTGACAGTGTCTTGGTCTCGAGGACACACTGGCTACAGGCGTCTCCCCTTCTCTGGCCCGGGGATGGAGACACTCCAGGAGCCCTTAGTGAGCTGTGATGTAAGTTGGCTCCACACTGTGAAGGAATATAACACAGACCAGTTTAAATTCTAGAAAATGTGACTCTACTGGCTTGGCTCTCTGCGAGAACCCCCGAGTGAGCACTAGTGAACAGCTCTCTTTTTAGTCCTTTCTTTAAAGAAATGCTACAAAAATTGGTCTTGAACTTGTGCCAGGCCTAGGGCCTTGCCGGCCAGGGAACCTGCTGGTTCCGAGAGGGATGGAAATTGAGGGATTTTATTGTCCAGAAGCTTACATCAGCAGCTCGTTTATTTATTTATCATGGTGGAATATACATAACAAATCTTACCATTTTAACCACCGTCGACAGAGAGAGGTTTTATGAGTTTATTTGAGCCAGATTTTGAGGACATGCACGGAAGCAAAATCTCAACGGACTGAGAAAACGTTCCCGAGAAGGACGGTTTTGCTGTCCCTTGATGCATTAGAATCACAGGAGAAAATGTAAGGAAGGCACATGAACTCCGTCGGTGGTAGATGAAAGAGGCAGGAGACAGCAAAGTGGGGAAATCTCCAGGACAGGGTAAAAAGCAAAACGAGAGACACACACTTCTTTTACATTGGTGGGTACAGGATAGTTACTGGTTAACATTTACAGCACAGAGAGATGGTTGGTATTCGAGGAACAAGATGACGATGAAGAGTTCTATGGTCTCTGCTCTGGTGCCTGGGGTTGTGTCTTCCAGGGGTAGGACAAGAAAATCACTAACATTGCAAAAATGTGGTATCCTAGCTGCCTAAGAACCAGGGCCGGGCTCCATTAAGGTAAAGATGGACTTTTGCTAAGGAAGCCATAGGCCTGTGACCTGAGCTTGTTGGGTTTATTCCGTAGCCCCCTTTCTGGTCACACCACTGTAAGTGCACAGTTCAGTGACATTAATACATTCACGCTGTGGTGCAACCATCACTGCCATCCTTCTCTAGCACTTTTGAAAATCAGGTTTTTATTTGACGTTATTGATCTTCACTTCCACTTTCTTCCATGCTAAAAATCCTAGTTTTCAACACACGCTCATTTACTTTCCACGCAATGTGTACCCAACAGTCTTGAGAGAAGAGTTCCAATGCTACCACTAACTATATGATTTCTGAGAACAGTTTAGGATATTTCTGCAGTTATCTTTGTCCTGAGGGATGTACAATCAAATAACTCTGTTTTAAAGTCACCAGCAGAAGTTCTTTATATATAGTGATAAAGAACTATAACTTCATGCAAAGTTCATGTTGCTTTCAATTGTTTAGGGATTTGTTTTTTCCAGAAAGTTTTTGTCACCCTGAACTGAAACTCTGGCCTCACTAAATAGTAACTTCCCTTCCCCCTTTCTTTTTTTTTTTAAATCCTCACCCCAGGATATTTTTCCATTTATCTTCAGATAGAGCATGAGAGAGAGAGAGAGAGAGAGAGAGAGAGAGAGAGAGAGAGAGAGAGAGAGAAACATTGATGTGAGAGACACACATTGATTGGTTGCCTCCTGCACGACTCCTACCAGGGCCAGGGATCGAACCACAACCGAGGTATGTGCCCTTGACTGGAATTGAACCCGAGACTCTTTGGTCCACAGGCCGACGTCCTAATTGCTGAACCAAACCAGCCAGGGCTCCCCTTCCCCCTTTCTACCCAGCCCCAGATAGCCGCTATTCTACTCTGTCTCTATAAACTTGCCTATTCTAGGTATCTCACGTAAGTGGGATCATACAATATTTACCTTTTTGTGTCTGTCTTATTTCACTTAGCATAATGTCCTCAAGGTTCATCCACACTGTAGCAGGTGTCAGAATTTCTCTCCTTTTTAAGTCTGAATAATATTCCAATTTATGTATAGACCACATTTTTGTTTATCCATTCCTCTGTTGATAGACTGTTGGGTTACTTCCACCTTTTAGCTATTGTGAGGAATGCTGCTGTGAACACAAGTGTACAAATATCTCTTTAGCCCGGCCAGTGTGGTTCAGTGGTTGAGCTTCGACCCATGCACCAAGAGGGCGCTGGTTCGATTCCCAGTCAGGGCACATGCCCGGGTTGTGGGCCCGATCCCCAGTGGGGGGCATGCAGGAGGCGGCCAGTCGTCTCATCGGTGTTTCTCTCTCTCTCTCCCTCTCCTTTCCTCGCTCTCTAAAAATCAATAAAGAAAAAAAAATGAAAGGAAATATCTCTTTAGGTCCTTGACTTTAATTATTTTGGGTAAATACCCAGCAGTGGAGTTGCTGGACCGTGTTGTAGTTCCACTGTCGAGTTTTGAGGAACCACTGTGCTGGGTTCCACAGCGGCTGCACCCTCCTTCATTCCTACCGACAGTGCACAGGTTCCCAATTTCTCTGCATCGTCACCAGCATTTGTTGTTTTCTGCTTTTTTTGATAGTAACCATCCTACTGGCTGTGACGTTGTAAGCAGCCAGTTTTAAAAATCAGCTAATTAGCCCCTGGCCGGGTGACTGCATTGCTCGGAGTGTCGTCCCCTGTACCGAAAGGTTGCGGTCTATCCTCGGTCGAGGCGTGTGCGGGAGGCAACCGATCTCTCTCTCTCTCTAAAATCAATAAAACATATCCTCAAGTGAGGATAAAAACAAAAAGCCCAGCTAATTAGCTTAAGGTTGAAGTTTTATTTCATGAGGTCATAAGAACCCATATTCAAACCAGTTGTTACAGAGACCAGAAGAAGGAAGGTCTCAGGTGTGCTGTTTATACATTAGGGAAAAAACAAGAAGCAGGTGAAGAGAGGACACCTGTGGCTGTTCCTTGGCCATGTTCAGGAAGCTCGCAGAAGTCCAGGGCAGGCACCAGGCTGTCATCGTGACTGACACAGGCCACTGGCTGCCCCGATGTCCTTCTGCCACCGTGGAATGCAATTGGCCCATTTCATAGCTCAGGGAGCAGAACCACTTCCCTGGGCACTCTCTGAAGGGTCCCCTCACTGATCACGTGGTGACCTACACTTTCCTAAGAGCCCACTCATTTATGGGGCCCCTTCCCTCAGCCGGAGGTGCGGTCTCAGGTGTGTGTAGTGTGACAGGCCTGGGCCTCTCTTGGGAGTGGGGCATGTCTCCCCTGCCCCAATTTTCTTTTCTCCTTGTCCCCAGAGACAAGAGGTCTGTCTGTTTTTCATTTATAATCATTGCTGGCCAAGCTCTAGGAGACCAGTATAGACATGGGTCAGACGAGCTGCTGAGGCGTGAGAGCAATGCAGACATGATGCTGGAGAAACTGCCCTGCTCTCAGGATGGCTGGGGTCTGAGGGTCAAGACAGCTCTTGTGTGGGACACCCAGGCAGACAGAGGCAGCTGGGCCGGGTCTCTGGGGAGGGGCAAAAAGGGATCAAAGTTGACCTTGGGGGAAGGGAAGATGTCTCTTGACCCTCTTGTGCAGGGAGAGGGACTGGCCTTCCAGGGATGGTGCGTGGGGTGACGGGGGGCAGGGGGAGCTTTGTGGGGTCCTAGGTGACTCTGGTATTCTAGACAGAGCAGCTTGTCTGTGTGGTTGGTGTGGTGGTGGTGGTGGTGAGGGGCATGCTGTGAGAAGAGCCGGTCACATTGGGCTCATCTTCCATGTTCTACTTGTCCCTCCTCTCAGGTTCCTGGGGGAAGCCAGGATCCCACTCCGGGAGGTCCTCGCCACCCCCAGTCTGTCTGCCAGCTTCAACGCCCCGCTGCTGGACTCCAAGAAGCAGCCGACGGGGGTAAGTGCCCATCCGGCCTCTGTGTCGGCCAGTCTCTGGGCCGAGGTCTGCCTTTCTGAGCCCAGAGCTGTGTCACCCTCCAGCTTCCAGCACCCAGGCCTGGCCCTGCCTGGCCGGAGCTCAGGGTGCCTGGGAGGGGCTCTGGGGGCGGGGGGGAAGAGATGGGAGGGGGACGAGAGGGAGCTGGGCCCCACACGCAGGGCTCAAGTCATCCTCGCCTCACACCAGCTTGGCTTGCTCTTGGGTCCCTTCCTGGGGTTGGCTTTCCAATGTCTTCCCAAGCTTCCTGCGGCCTTGGCTGTGCCCCCCGCCCCTGTCTCCCTGGCAGCCCTTTCTCACCACCCAGCCCTCTCCTCCAGGACCAGAATATCTGAGTCATCTGGGTCATAAATCACAGGGGAAGGGAGACAGACAGGCATCCCTCTCCCTTGGCACGAAGACCTGTCGGAACCCCTCCTTTCCTCCATTGTACTCCTTGTCCCTCCCCCAGCCTTTCCAGTGTGCTCCCAGTTCTCCCAGACAATTCCCAGCAGTCCTCTCGGGCCTCCTGTTATTTTTAGTGAGCTAAATATACCCTGCAGGGTTCTTTCTTCCTGGTTAGTAGAATTCCTGACCTTCCCTCTGGGTCAGCCTCCCAGGACGCACAGAGGGAACTATCGATTTGGAAAAACGTCCTCCCTGTGTTGACCGGGGTGGGGGTGGGGTTTCTGGGCTGAGTTCTTTCAGACAGAGTGAGGCTACCTTGCCCTGTGGAGTGTGTGTATGAATGTCAGTGTGTGTGAGAGTATATATGAGTTTGAGTGGGTGAGTGCGTAAGTGTGTGAGTGTGTGTGTGTGTGAGTGTGTGTGTGAGTGTGTGTGCGTGTGTGCGAGTGTGCGTGCGTGTGTGAGTGTGTGTGAGTGTGAGTGTGTGTGAGTGTGTGTGAGTGTGTGTGAGTGTGTGTGTCAGTGTGTGAGTGTGAGTGTGAGTGAGTGTGAGTGTGTATGCGTGTCTGTGCGCTCTTGAGGAGGCTCCTGGCTGGCTTGGTGACTCAGAAGTGGCCAGTCTAGGCAGAGCTCTAAATGGAATCACTACTGGGCAGTGAGACCTAGAGAAAGAGGGTGACTGACTGAAGTCACACAGTAAATCCATGTTCAAGTGGGGACATGAATCAGAGGGCGCATCTCCTAAATCCTCAGGGGTGGAAGGGACTTGAATGGACTGGTTTACTGCACGCCTGATGCTGGAACTTTCTCTGAGGAGTCTCAGGCCAGTGAAGGCAGGGATTCTTCCTCGATGGGGAGATGCCATTTCCCAGCAGAATCCACACCTTCCTCAGCCCGTGCTCACTTGTAGAACATTCTGGTTTAGTGTGGTACTCCCTGAGCCTGTCTCCATCACCTCCTGAATCCCTTCTTGACTTCCCTTTGAACTCTCCAGTCTCCCAATGCTCCTAATTGTTCCTAGCTCCAACTTCCAATGTAGGTGTGTGGGGTTACCCCCGCACCACTGAGCCATTCTCTGACACCAGCTGGGTGTCCCACAATGCAACTCAGTTCTCACTCTGTCTACCTGGAGACAGCATCAGACTGTACAGGCTAAGGGCTCAGTCTTACCAGACTGTCCCCCCCCGCCAGATGCCAATGGCAAATCCAGGTTGTCACCTGTGCTTCTGACGACTGGCTATAGATGGGAAGTTTCAACGACCCTGTCCCTGGGTTCAATTAATTTGCTAGAGAGTCTCACAGAACCCAGAGGAACATTTTACTTACTAGATTACTGGTTTATTATGAAAGGATATACTTTAGCAACAGCCAGATGGAAGAGATGCACAGAGCAAGGCATCGGGAAAGGGGTGAAGAGCTTCCTTGCCCTCCCCAGGTGCACGGCTCTCCTGATCTAACACGTGTGCTCACCAGCCCAGGGGGCTTCAAACCCTGTCCTTCTGGGTTTTTATGGAGGCTTCATTACACAAGCATCATTAATGAAATCATTGGCCATTGCTGATTAAACGCAATATCCAGCCCCTCTTCCCTCCCTGGAGGTTGGGGTGGCTGAACGAGGGGCTGTAAGTTGCAACCCTCTAATCACATGGTTGACTCCACTGGCAACCAGCCCCCGTCTTCAGGTGCTTTCCAGAAGTCTCCTCATTAACATCACAAAAGACATCTATCTTTACGACTCTTTTCACTTAGGAAATTCCAAGGGCTTTAGGAGCTCTGTGCCAGAAATAGGATGTAAGACCAAATAGATGTTTCTTGTTGTAAATGACAATATCACATCCCTGGAGTCAAGAAGGACCCAGGGACTTCTGAACTCCCCGTTCAGGGGATCCTGGAGAGGGCTGCGGCTAACTGCACAGGTGTAGAGCAGTTATGGAGAAATGGTAGGCATCCAGGCAGCTGGTGAGAGATATTTTGAGTCGGGGATCTGGGTGCTGCTTCTCCGTGGAATCTCAGGGACGGGGCTCCTCCTTTGCAGTGTGTCTGGCCTCCATTGCCTCCAGCCAGGGTCGCTCACTTCCTGGCTGAGCTGCTCGCCTCTCTCCGCTCCAGCCCCAGCCCCATGGGCTCCGCACTTGCTCCACTCCAAGCTCCAGGGCCATCCACCCCCCAGCAGAGCTTTTTTTTTTAATCCTCATCTGAGGACTTTTTTTTTTTTTTTTTGCATTTATCTTCAGGTAGAGCAGGAAGGAGAGAGGGAGAGAGAGAGAAACATCGATGTGATAGAGACACATCGAGTGGTTGCCACCCACACGACCCCAACCGGGGCCAGGGACAAACTGCAACCGAGGTACGTGCCCTTAGCGGGAACCGAACCCGGGACTCCCTGGTCTGCAGGCTGACGCTCTAACCACTGAGCCAAACTGGCCAGGGCCAGAGCTTTTTTTTTCATGCTAAAAATAATTTTAAATATTAGAAGAAACTAAAACCATGAACATCAGCTTTGATTGGCTCTTGGACATTAATCTCTCAGTTAAAGAGAAAAAGTCTTGTGTTAACACAGTACATTAGCAAATCAGAAAAATAATCAACATACATAAACTATGAAGAGATGAAATAATATTGATGGATTTTTATGTTTTCTTTAATTCTGATTCCTTTAAGTATTAAGAAAATGTAAATTCCAAGTAGAATGTACATTTGCCACTTGTCCCACCCCAGGCCTTCCCCACACTGTTGTCTGTTGAGATGGAGCTTTTCACACTTGGTGGGGGTGGGGGTGGGGCGCGGGGCGGGGCGGGGCGCGGGGCGGGGCTGGTGACATCCCCAGAGGCCTCACCTCTCCTGCTCTCACTCTTGGTTCCCGCGGCCCATCTGCGCTTTGGCTCATCAGCTGGGAACCTGTTGCATTCTATTCCTTGGGCTGGGATCCCTGGTTGTCCACAGAGCCTGTCACTCCTTCACAAACCATGTCTCTAAGAAGGGGTGTGAGAGCCAGAAGGTGGTGGATGGGAGAGGAGGGCTGAGCCCCACCTGGTTTAGCCCCCAGCGGAGCACAGTCTGGGCCTCCCTCCCTGCCGCCAGGAGGCAGCACAGGCCTGTGGAGAGGGTCCCACCATCCTCTAGTCCCTGTGAGAGCACTACGTCACAGTGCCGCCCCAGGCAGGTCCCAAGACCCTCTGAGCGGGGGCTTCCCACCTGGGACCTGGGCTGGCTGCACTCAGTGGGAGGCACTGGAGACTGGGGACATGACAGGAAGGACAGAGCCCTGCTGGGAGCTGTAGCTTCTCACTGGCCTTTCACGGAGGCCCATTTCTGGGCTGAGCCCAATGGGCAGAGCATGCCAGGCGTCCCCGATGGTTGTAGCTCAGATGGCCTCAGGGGGCCAAAGGGGCCTGCTGATGGAGTGATAGGAGTGAACCCCGGGCCTGTGGGATCCTTAGGAAACCCTAGCAGGGCTGGGGTCGGGTGGGCAGCTGCAGGTGTGTGTGGACTCCATCTGCCTGTCTGTCACTCCGTGTTCTCACCTCAGTCCCCCAGATACGGCACACTGGGCTGCACGCCATGGCAAGATGCCGACTCTACCCTCAGACAGATTCTAGCCGGAAGAGGAGAACACTATCCCTGTCCTGGGGGAGCCTCCAGCCAAGGGGCGTGGGCACACATGGAGGAAAGAAGTAACACCTCACAAATGTCTTTCGAGAGAGCAGCGTGCTGATGTGGGTCTGGCCACACCACAAACAGTGGGCATCACCTCAGCCTCGACAGCCAGGGTCAGATCAGAAAGACAAACCCGCTGGGGGCAAGCGCACGTGACACCTAGTGGTGGTGGGTCGGAGAGCCAGGAGGGCTCTGTGTGTTGGCACGCTGAGGTGGGGCTGAGCAGGGTGGGTGGGTGGGTGGGGGGCACGACCCCAGAGCCTGGCTGCATAAGCTGTGGGAGGATCTGATGAGTTGTCCCTGTCTTTGCTTTTGGTTTCTTGGGCCCTCCTAGCCTGGGTGCCAGACTGGACCTTCCAGAATTCTGTAATATTGTTGACTGGGACCCCAAGATGGCAGACGTGGGTGACTAAGGTTCCTGCCCCAGGCCAGCATGTTTGGGCGGACACATGACTGACTGATAATGGCCTTGTGGTAGGAGGTCTGCATGGTGGTGCTGGGTCGGGAGGCCAACGTCGTGTGGTCTGGGAAAGCAGAGCTCACATGTCTCCCCCAGGAAGAAAATCTCAGCTCTGCTTATACCTGGAGATGGGGACAGGGAGTAAAGTATGATGTCACGGTGAGGGTGGGATGTCCTGACTGTGGGTGGGTCCCACAGACCTGCCCCCTTTTTGTAGCTCCTCAGTGGAGCTAGAGGCCTCTAGCATTAACCGCCTCTGGTCTTAAAGCCGTGATCCCTGGAGTCTGCCCCCTGGTGGCGGGACCTGTTTTAGATCCTGGGTTCCAGATCCTTTGAAGCTGCCTAGGAGGTCCCCGTGGCTCCCTGACAGGCATATAATAGATGAAGCTGGTGCTGGGCTGTGAGTCTCATTCAAGTGCTTGGAACCACCAACATATTGCCAGTCCTTCAGGAGGTTGGTGTGGAGTTATCAGTGTGGAGGAAACCCCAGAGAGGGTTGCTGGAGTGGTCTTGGGATTCTGGGGTTGCTGCTGCTTCCTGCTTCTCCCAGAGGGCTGCTCCTGGGCCTGTGTGCTGAGGGGCTGACACCCAGGCCATGGCGTTACACTCCTGTAGCTCCAACCCTGCAGAGATGGTATACCAGATGCCCCTGTGTGGTGTGGAAGGGGGTGGGTAGGCAGGGTGAACCCTGAGAAATAGGGGATCTGGTACAGGGTCAGGGGACCTCAGTCACCAAGGGTTAGAAGAACCTGGGGCTGAAGGACAGCTGAGCTGTGCCCCCTTTAAGTTTTTGCTCAACTCTCTTCACCTCACTGGGGTCCACTCAGACCACTTGATTTAACTCTGCAACCTGTACTCCCTCTGGCTCCCCGATCCCACGTGCCCTGATTTACCTCCTGTTTTCCTTCTAACACACTGTATAATTTAGATATTTATTTTGTTTATTATTTATTGTCTGTCTCCTCTGCCAGATGTCAGCTCCGTGGGGGTGGGCCATTGCTTTGCTCATGGAAGTATCCCAGTGTCCTGATTCGCTTGGCCCCTTGCAGGTGCTCGGTACATGTCTGTGGCGGGAATGAATAAGGAAATGAATGAATGAATCTGTCAGGCGGGCTGTTTCAGGTGCGGCCCCACTCCCCGTCTTTCAGACGCAGGACCTACTCGGGCTGAGCCAAGCAGACACTCCACGCCGGCCAGCCTCATGACATTTGGGGCCTCTGCTTGGTTGAATTCTCTGCTGCCACCACCTTGAAATTCTTAGTACGTTTTTAACAAGGGGCTTGAATTTCTATTTTGTAGGAGGCCTGCAAGCTATGTGGCTGGTCTTGACCTCACACCGCTCCTGGAGAGTGGGAATCAGCATGAGTGTGGGTTGGGTGGCCTTCTGTGTCTGCCACGTGGGATTCCCGTGGTTGGAGCAGAAGCAGATTTCTCAGGTTTTCTTAACCTTGTGTTTTAAAATTAAGATTCGGAGAAAAGCGGCAAGAGTGGGATAAAGAATATTTTGTCCTAAACCATTTGAGACTAAGTTGCCAATCTCCCTAAGTTTAGTGTGTATTTTCCCTGATCAGGGACTTTTTCCTGCTGAACCATAATGCAACCTTCAACACTGATAAATAACGTTGGGACAGCAATGCCACCGAATCCACTGACCGCCTCCGGGTTTCATCAACTTCTTCAACAGTGTCCTTCAGAGCCAAACGACCCAATTAAGGATCATGTATTGTGTTAGGTGTTTTGTCTCTTTAGTCTACTTCTCTCTGGAGAGTTCCTCAGTCTTTCTTTGACTTTCATAAACCTGCTGACCTTGACATTTTTGGAAATACAGGCTTGTTATGTGGAGACTGTCCCTCCGTGTGCGTCTGATGTCTCAGCATTAGATGTAGGTTGTGCATCAGGCAGGAATGTACCCAGCGATGCTGTGCTGTGCTTACTGCAGTGGTATGATTTCACTGGTTTCGTTACTGTGTTACTAAGCTTGCTCATTTGGTTAGAGTAGCAGTTGCTGCGTTTCTCCACTAATCCTGAACCCATTCCCCTAAGAAGTAAGAATTCGACGGGGAGGTACTTTGTGGAAAGACGTTTACCCAGCAGGTTTAACAACCATTGTTGCTTCTTGATTCGGTTAATTATTGTTTTGATGGCTGTTAAATAGTGGTATTCTAAATCAGTTATTTATTTATTTATTTTTTCCTCATGAATCAGTTGGCATTTCATTGTAAGGAAAAGCTTCCTCGCCTTTTCATTTATTTATTATTTCCATATGGATTCGGGTAGTCAGTGATTTAATGTTACTATCATTTATTTTCATGTTTAAATTGTCCCAGATTTGGCCATTGGCAGCCACGGACTCTGTGTCCTTCCGCATTTTCCTATAATTCTTCGAGTACTTCCTTGCTTTCTCGCATAAAAAATGTGCCAGGGTCATCCTCTACCAGTCCTGGCCTAACCCTGGAATTAGCTATTTCTCCAAAGAGAGCAAATTGCCTTTCGATGAAGTGGAGAAAAATACAGATGTCCAGATCCACCCTAGACCTGAATGGGAGTCTCCAGGAGTCAGGCGGGGCTGTTGAGGGGTATTTGGGGCAGGGGGCCCCAGAGGCTGCTCTTTTTCCTCTTTGGGTTGCTGGAGCATGGGGTGTGAGCGCGGGGTGAGCTCCCGCGCAAGTGGCGACACCTGGTGATGGATTAGGGACCTGCCGCAGAGGTTAGGCAGTACCTCCACCCAGAACTTCAAGGGGTCTCATTGCCTTCCCGGGGGCTCCCCCAGGGTCTCCTGGGACGTGGAGCTGGCTTCGGCCTCCTTCCTCGGTGTTCTGAGCCCCCCCCCCCCCACCAGCCCTGACTCTGCTCAGCCTGGCTGCCCCTGCACAGACCCCAGTCTGGAAGGTTCAAGCCCCGAGCTGGATATACATCCAGGGCCTTGAGCATCTTCTGTCTCAGAATTTGCTCCAGGAGTGTCTGGATATCCCTAATACTCGGAGAGAGAGATGCCCAGTGAGTTATTCTAGAGCCATGCAGACGATATTAAGCATCATTAACAATTATGTTTATAAAGGGTGTGTCAGAATTGGGGGAAGTGCTGATTGTCTAACCCTGTCAAATAAAAGCATTTTGTATATGGCAGAGCCGTACACCATTTAAAACGACTAGAGAGAATGATATAGAAATGTGAATATGGTGGAATTATAGCAATTTGTTTTCTTTTGCCTTGCTTTTTTTGTTTAAAGTTTTTAAACTTTCCAAACTTTCTTTTTTTTTTTTTTTTTTTTTTTACTCCTCATCCGAGTATACTTGTCTCCATTTTTATCTTCAGATAGAATGGGAGAGAGAGATAGAGAAACATCGATGTGAAATAGACACATTGATTGGCTGCCTCTTGCAGGACCCCAACCAGGGCTGGGGACCGAACTGCAACCGAGGCACGTGCCCCCGACTGGAATCAAACCCGAGACTCTTTGGTCCTCGGGCCGATGCTCCACTGCTGAGCCAAACCAGCCAGGGGCAAACTTCCTTAAATAGAGCATTTATTACTTTGATGGATGAAAAGGCTGCCCAGGGAGGCCTGTTGGACCTGGGGTTCCAGGGAAGACTGGCCGAACCCCCACTGGCTTAGGAGCTGCAAGGCTGGAGAGCCTGCTGTGACTGTACCTTTTCTTCAGGTTCAGGGGCCCCTTTCAACAGTGCAGGTCTCGTGGTGGGGTCAGGTGGGGTGGGGACACAAGGCAGCCTCCCCCTGTCCATATGAATGCTGTGACCAGTCACTCTCCTCTTGGCTGGTCAGAGCTGGAGCAGCCAGAGGTGAGGTGGGGACAGGGAGTGAAGAGGGCGCAGAAAGCCCGGCTCAGAGCTGGGGCCGAGCAGAACAAGGCTCAGCTGTCTGGAGACACAGAGGAGGTCTCTCGACTGAGCAGAATGGTCGCGGGGCCTTTCCCCTGAAGGCAGGCCTGGGCTGAGAGCTGAAAAATCCTCAGGAGAGGCTGGGTTGCTGATTCATTCATAGAAGTTTATGATGTGCTCTGCCAGCTCATCTAATCCTCACTGGACCCACGGGGAAGGTGTTATTGCTATTACTACCCCGTTTTATAGAGGAGGAAACTGAGGCACAGAGAGGTTACAGATCTCGCCCAAGGTTGCACAGCTTCTGAGTGGTGGAAACTGATTTCAGATTGTGTGCTCTTAACCACCTGACTGTGTTGATGGACCCCTAGGGGTGGCTTTGCCACAGCCTCCTGCAAACCTGACCCCCCTCAGAGCCAACTTCCTCGGTGGAGAGATGAAAGGAACAGGAGAGATGGTGGAGGGCGGTGGTCTGAGGCCAGTGCACTAACCTGCTGCCCCCTCACCCCCGTCTCTTCCAGGCCTCGCTGGTCCTGCAGGTATCTTACACGCCGCTCCCTGGAGCTGTGCCCCTGTTCCCACCCGCCACTCCTCCGGAGCCCTCCCCGACTCTGCCTGACCGGGATCTGATGGCTGGTGAGGAGCCCTCCGGACCGGGCAGGGCCCAGGGGAAGAAGCCCAGCCAAGGCTCCAGAGCCTGGGAGCTGGGCCACAGTGAGGCTTCAGCAGCACGTGCCTCCTTCCCCAGGGTGGGGGAGAAGAGAGGACACTCGTGGGTGGGAGTCCCGAGAGCTGCCTCTGCCACGCAGGAAAAAGGCAGGGCGCATGCTCCCCGAGGTGCCACCAGGACTGGCGTGCGGACACCCTCCCCGACCCAGCTGTCCAGGGAGGGCGCTGTGCCTGGGCTGGGTGCTCTGCACTGTGCAGCTCCGCTGGGTGGGTGCTGCAGAAGATAGGCCTGTGCTGGCATGGGGTCTGTCCCAGGTGACACCTGGGTCCCACCCACTTCCCCGAGCCCAGTGCTTCTCTGCCCTGGCACCTAGCAGGCCTTCGGTGATGACATGTGACAAAAGAGCTGGATTTTCCTTAAAAGAGCTCTGGGTTGAAATCAGGGGACATGAGTTACAGTCTTACCTTTGACACCAGGTAGCTGTGTGACTTTGGGCTGGCCACTCTCCCTCTCTGGGCCTATAGTTTATCATTGGCGAAAAGAGCAGACAATTAGCAAAGTCAGCTCGCTTCACTGGCCTCTGCTGGGCTTGTCAAGGGAGGACCAAGCCCAGGTGGTGGCTCAGCAGTGCGGGGCCGGGTGGACCAGCCTGCTGAGGGCAGGAAGCTCACGTGTGGGCTAGGGGGGGACTCCCCCATGGGAAAGAGTCTGCAGTGTCTCTCCTGGTGAAGAGACCTAGAGGCAAACACAGCCTTAAACCCGAGCAGCCCCGGGCTCCATGTGCCACAAGCCGAGCCTGGAGCCCAGCCCTGTGTGGGGCTCTCCGCGAGGGAGGCAGAGCAGGGCCCGTCTTGTTGAGGTTTGCACTGTCTGAGCTTGGCGGTGGGGAGGCCCTTTGGACGGGGGGTACAGGTTGAGGGGTGAAGAAGGGGTGCTCCTGGTGACAGAGAGTGGGCAGTGCGCAGGGCCCCGAGTGTTCTGGGACAACTTTCGAGGTGGCTCTGACAGAGTCAGGTTCATGCCGCTCAGGGGAGGCTCTTAGAGGCCCAGTTCCCAGTCCTGCCTGGGAGGGACTGTCCGGACAGACAGCGCCCGCTCCTGAGCTTGGTGTCAGGCTGGGGTGGGTGGGAGAGGAGCTAGGCTGGCTTCCCTCACCCAGCTCCCTCCTCCCCTCCTGGGGCTGTGCCGCCCACGTGCCAGGTGGGGGACAGAGCCGGGCAGAGACTTGGTCCCTGCTCAGTGACAGCACTGTGGACACGAGATACTCTGGAAAGAAGTGGCTGGCCCCCACGGGTGAGACACAGCCAGGGCTGTCCTGATCCCAACCCCATTACCCTTAACCATCTCATTGCTGCCATCGTCAGCTCACAAGAGTGGATGAGGTGGCCCCAGGGGTTCATCCTGCAGGACAGGTGGGGAGGGCTAGGGCCATCCTCTTTCCTTCCTGTCGACTAACGGACTGACCGCCCCCACGCTGCAGCTGTGGTAGCTTCTCTTCTTCCTTCCTCATCCTGGCTCATCCATGAGAGGAGAGGGGCAGGGGATGGGGTGGTGAGTACTGATGCCCGTGCCCTTCGGATCCCCCTTTAGCTGGGCTGGGTCCCAAGGGCAGGGCCAGAGGGACCCAGAACTCATTAGCACCCTCTCCTCCCAGACACAGGAGGAGAGGACGACACCGAGGACCAGGGGTTCACGGGAGATGAGGCAGAGCCATTCCTGGATCAGAGTGGGGCCCCAGCCCCGGGGGCTCCTGCCACTCCGAAGAAGCAGGCGTCTCATCCCCCCCCATACCACCCTGGGAGTAAAAGGAAGAGAAGCACACCCACGCCCAGAAAGGTGCTGTCGGACAAGCCGCAGGACTTCCAGGTAACGGGCCGACTGACCACAGTCTCCTCCTTCAGTGGGCCAACAGCTGCTAGAGCCGCTGTCTGCTTGTCTGTCCAGCTGTGTGAGCATCAACCACGTGGAAGCTGGTGACAGATGCAGGACCCCACCCCTGCCTGCTGAGTCAGAATCTGCGTTTTAACAAATGCCTGAGTCTAAAAAGCTCTGTCTCCTCTGTCTCCCTCTCTTTTTAAATAGAGAGGGAGAGAGAGAGAGAAACATTGATGTAAGAGAGATACATCAATTGGTTGCTTTGGGGCTGGGGATCAAACCCAACTAAGGCCCTTGCAGGAATTAAACCTGCAACTGAACCGAACCTGCAACTCTTCGGTCCATGGGCCGGCGCCCTAACCGCTGAGCCAAGGCAGCCGGGCCGTTGCCTCTCTATGGCCCTTCCCCTCCTTATTGCCATGGATTTTCCCGAAAGTCTGAAATTTGAATTTGTTCAAGCTCTTCAGAGAATAAAACTAATATTAATCCTTTGACACATTTTTACCCCCAAATCCAACCCATTTTATTTGCCTTTTAATTTTGGTCCTTTGCTTTTGTACAGAATTTTCCGTTTTGATGTAGTTGCATTTAGTGATATTTAACTCCTTCAGAACTACTTTTAACGTTAAAAAGAGGAAACGTAAATCTTTGTTAAGTGCAACAAATTGTAAATATAGACTTTAGTTTTAAATCATGGTAATGTAGGCCGAAGTGCTCACTCTCAGCACTATGTTTGCCTGAAAGACAAAAGTCTAACTTATTTTTATTGTTAGTATTCCCAAGACGTGTTCTTATTGCCCCTTTTCTCCTTAGAAAGTTAATATTTTTATGGTAGAAAATTTGGAAAACACAGCAAAAAGAAGAGTAAAAACCGCCCTGGTTTGGCTCAGCGGTTGGAGTGTCGGCCTGCGGACCAGAGGGTCCTGGGTTTGGTTCCCGCTAGGGGCACGTACCAAAAAAAAAAAAATGTCCTCGGGTGAGGATTAAAAAAAAAAGAGTAAAAACCACGTATCTTCCTTTCCATTATTATTAATACTATATTCTTCTACTATTTAAAAAGTCAATTGATCAATAACTGCTGATTAGAAATTAGAACCAGTAAATATATTATTTTTCCATGAAAATTGTTTTTATATATGTATTTTTACATATATTTTATTGATTTTTTTTTAGAGAGAGAGGAAGGGAGAGAGAGATAAAAACATTGATGTGAGAGAAATATCGATCAGCTGCCTCCTGCATGCCCCCTAGTGGGGATCGAGCCCACAACCCTGGGCATGTGCTCTGACTGAGAATCAAACCAGGACCTCTCAGTCTATGGGAGGATGCTCAATCCACTGAGCCACACCGGCTGGGCTGTTTCAATATTTTAATATTTCATATGTTTAAATATTTTGCCTAAATTCGGAAGCAGATCTTCTTGAAACCTTCACTTACTTACAGTTCAATGGAGAAAATGCTAGTTTATTTCTCAGAATGTGAGACAGCATTGCATCTTATGAAGAACAGAAAGGGATCGCTTCACTGTTTGAGTTCCATCTCTGAGGGAACTGTCAGTGAAGGATGTTCGAGCCACTTACAAACGTCAGCATTAAAGGGCCAGAGGTGCCCTAGGCTGTGTGCCCCTGGGGCCGGATGCTGAGCCAGTGTGGGAGTTAACGCGGGAGCCCACCCGGGGCGGCCTGGCAGCTCTCGCGTGGAACAGCGGGATTTAGGTGCAGGGGGCCTTGTGGGGCCGGTTTGCACAAGCCTCTCTTACTTCTCCTTTAATACCTTTCCCAGGAAGCCAGCAGTGAGGATGGCCCCTGAGATTTCTGGCTTTTTTAGGGTGGGGGTGGGGGAGGTTGTTTCTGACCATTTCCAATTTCCTCCTGCTCATGCCCACTCCTGACTTTCAGATCAGGGTCCAGGTGATCGAAGGGCGCCAGCTGCCAGGGGTGAACATCAGGCCTGTGGTCAAGGTCACTGCCGCGGGGCAGACCAAGCGGACGCGGATCCACAAGGGAAGCAGCCCTGTCTTCAACGAGGTGGGCGGCACTGGGTGGCAGGGCCGGGACCCTGGTGGGCCCTTGGATGGGAACACACAGCAGACACCTGGCAGTGCATTCAGCTTCCTCGTACGGCGCTAGCTGGGTGGAGAGATGTGCCAGGTCTTGAGTAGGCTAGCCGAGGAACCGGAGAGACAGTTTTAGCCCTTATTCCTGCCGTGGGCTCCCACAGCTCCACATCCCTGTCGTCCTGTAGGGCCAGCTACCCACCCCGTCCCTGAGATGACAACCCCTGTGCAGTCAGGGGAGGGACATCCCGGAATCTGTTGAGTCCCCAGAGCTCAGTGCTGGGATGAGTTCACTGCACAGTGTCTGTGTGGAGCGGACCTGAAGGCTGTGGTTGGTGGCTGACCCTCTCCCGGGCCTGGGGATCGGCAGACACTCACTTGTCTCCCTTCTGTCTGAACCAACAGACTCTTTTCTTCAACGTGTTTGACTCTCCGGCGGAGCTGTTTGACGAGCCCATCTTCATCACGGTACGTTTGGGCAATCGCAGCGTCTCTGCGGGCTGTGCGTGCATGCAGGCCTGTCACGGTACGTGTGTGACAGAGCCTTAGGCCCAGGGCATGGGTGACATGGAGCAGCTCACCCCTAAGCTCTGCTGGTCACAGGAATGCCTCCAGCTGTTCAGCACCCCAAGGTGTCTCAGGTCAGGGTCCTGAAATCATTCTTGCAGTGGGCACAATGATTTTTATCTTATAGTGTTTTGTCCATGTGCCTGTTTCTGGCCAAGATTTTCTTTTTTTGGGTCCCAGCTTTTTTTTTTTTTTTTCCTTTCTTCCAAGAGGCAATATCATTTCGTGGTTAAAAGTGTGGGCTCTGGAGCCAAACGGAATTCTCATCCTGCCTCTGCCATTCAGGGGTTGTGTGATTCTGCACAAGTCCTGCAACCTCTCTTCCTTTGCCTCTGTTTCTTCGTCTGTAAAATGGGGATAATGATAGCACGTACCCATAGCGTTCTTGTGCAGGATAAACGTGGCTTAGCACCATCTCTGGGACAGAGCAAGGGAGGGAAGAGCGGTTGGGTTGGGCCTGTCTGGGCCGACATTTACTTGTCAATGAGAGTTTTAATCTGTCTTTCCCTCCAGGTGGTAGACTCCCGATCCCTCAGGACTGACGCTCTCATCGGGGAGTTCAGGGTAATTGTTTATTTTCTTTGTCAGCAGCCAGTTCTCACCCACCCGTGTTAGTGAGGCTCTGTGGATGATGTGCCGGGGTTGGCACTCCAGAGATCCCGTCTGCCTTGGTCTGTACTGGTGAAATACAATTAACAAAACAAAACAGAATCTATGAGCCCAGAAATCCTCTCCACAAAGGCAGTAGGGAAAGAACACTTTTGTCGTCAAATAATCCGGAAACCAGAGTGTGATGTGCTCACAGTTTTATAATAGGAGGTTGTTTTACAACTTGGAGTGAGGCATGCGGGGAGTTAGGCCCCTCCCGCCCCACAGAGCTTGTTGTCTGTGTTTCCCTCTGCATAGTCAGTTAGCACAGACGGTCGCCCAATTACCAGGTCCGGTTGGGAGGAGCTGTGTCACAGGGTGCTGTCAAGCCCACTTATCTGAGGACTAGTTACTGTTACTCTTGAGCACATGTTGGGCCGGGTTCTGTCTGCTTGGCTATAGGAGGAGATTCTTCCTGTCTTTACAGTCTCTTGGTGGATTGCACATCACACTCGGGTTTCCTGGTTATTGATTTTAGAGAGAGGGAAGGAGAGGGAGAGAGAGAGAGAAACATCGATGAGACAGAACATCGATTGGCTGCCTCCTGCATGCCCCCCACTGGGGATTGGGCCCACAACCTGGGCATGTGAGCTGACCAGGAATCGAACCAGTGACTCTTAGTGCATGGGTCGACACTCAACCACTGAGCCACACCGGCTGGGCTGATTTTCTCATTTTTGAATCTTTAAGCATTTTACCAAATAGAAAGAAAGGGTACAGGCTTATTTTAACCTTCTCTGTTAGCCAAATAAAATATGACCCCTTTTCTCTGGGAATTAAGTCATAAGATAGAAAACTAAGCCTTTTTTCCTGGAGAAGCAGTTTTAAACAGAATAGGCTGGAGCCTGAGTCATTCTGTAGCAAATAGGGTCTTAATTATATTTGGAGTATCTAATCTTTGAAACACTTCTTGTTCTGAGAACCTACATATTAAGGTAAAAAATTATTTTTTAAAATAATTATAAAAGTAGTCCATGATTAAAAAACATTTCTTAGAACAGTTTTAGATTCATAGCAAAGTTGAGTGGGCAGTACAGAGTTCCCACATATCCCCTGTGAAACATCCATGTGAGACACATCAATCGGCTGCCTCCCGCACGCCCCCTGCTGGGGATCGAGCTCACAACCCGGGCATGTGCCCTGATGGGGAATCAAACTGGGACCTCTCAGTCCATGGGAGGATGCTCAATCCACTGAGCCATAACGGCTGGGCTAATCTATGATTTTTTAAATAGGAAATTGTAAACTACAGGAAAGAATAAAATAAAAAAGCCATAAATCTACCACCCAGAGAGAGCACAGTTACTGCTTTGTCATATTTCCTTTCCTCTTTCTTTTCTATGCACAGATGTACTTTACCAAACTTTGATCAAAATGTATGCTGCTTTCTTTCCATGTAATATCAAATGAAGAATGTTTCCCTGTGTCTCCAATGTTCTTCAAAACATGATTTGTTTTTGAAGATCTAAGCGGCTTTATTAAGTGATTCATGAACCGGCAGCTTCCCATCTAGCAACCAGAAGGGCACTCCCTTTGAAACGTGACTTTTAACGGGATGATAGAATGCACCACGGTTTGTGTAACGCTCCAGGGCAAGCGCTTAATGTGTGTTTTCTGTTTAATTTCAGATGGATGTGGGTGCCATCTACAGAGAGCCCCGTGAGTCCCATTCTCATCACCTAGGCCATGTCCTTGCATTTTGGGTCTGGAGGCTGCTGGGGACAGCCAGTTGGGACATTCCTCCTCAGGGCTTTTAGAATAGAGGTGGAGTTTGATCCCGGTGAGGGCTGCAGGAGTGCCCCAGGGCAGGCTTTTGCCTTCCAGGTAGAACAGGTCCTCAGGGAGATCCAGCCCTCATGGGGGTCTCAGCTGGCCCAATCAGGGATGCTAAATCTTGAAGGCCCCAAGCAAAGATGGCTGGAGGCTGGGGTCACCTCAGACAGGGGTGGGTTGGTCATTTGGGTGACAAGTCTAGGATTTCTCCACATCCTGGTTTCTGCTCTGCCCTGGTCACTTCCTGAGGGGGAGAGGTAAATTGCCTCGGGTCCGGCTTTGGCAGCCTCTTACAGGGGTTTCTGTTAACGTTTCTGACTCAGACCTACTTGCACATTCCAAGGGTCTCTTATTGTAGAATTTGAGCCCTGCCCCCATGTCCCAGGGGACGAATCCCTTATCTCACCCAAATGTAGTCCACCCTGGGTTCCAGGATGTGGTCGCAGACTTGCGTCCTTCGGATTCTGTGATCACCAATGAATGCTATCTCGCTTAGGACACGCCTATCTCAGGAAGTGGTTGCTGCTGTCAGACCCTGACGATTTCTCTGCTGGGGCCAGAGGCTACCTGAAAGCAAGCCTCTGTGTGCTGGGGCCCGGAAACGAAGCGCCTGTGAGTACATGTCCCTGGGTCCTCCTCACAGCACCTTCCCCGGCAGTGGGGGACAAACAGACAAACAAACCAAACTTCGGATTTTCTGATTTAAAAGAATACACTAATTATGAGACATGTAGAATATGTGGAAAAGTATAAATAAAAAACGAATCACTCATAATTCTACCCCTCAGAGAGCTGTTATTATCTTTTTTTGTATCCTCCCAGAAGGATATACATGCATATTTTTCTTCTCTTAATACTTTCTCATCGAAGTCTAATTGACATATACCGTGTTAGTTTCAGGTATGCAACATGCTGATTCGATATTGTATATATTGTGAAATGATCAGCACAGTAAGTCTAGTTAACATGTGTCATTTCACAGTTACAAAAAATCTATTTTGTTGTGATGAGAACTTTTAGGATCTAGTCTCTTAGCAACTTTGAACATGCAATGCAGCATTCCCAACTCGGGTTGCCACGCGGCATCTTACACCCCGGGCGTTTGTACCCTCTGACCATCTTCCCACGCCCTCCGCTCGCCCACCTCCTTCTCTGGCAATCACCAGGTTTTTGCGTGTTTTTCTTTTCTGCAGATGTGAGATCATTTCAGGAAGAACAGTTATAAGTTGGAGGTGGTAGAACGAGAAAGGGGCTTAGAGTTGGGGAGATAACAGCATCTTTGTATGTCTGGAGAGAGGATAAAGGGTTTGGAGTAGTTGTGGGAGAGGAATGAGGGGTTCATTAGCTATTATAACAGGAGGATTTCCGGACAGACACAAGGTCACCCTCTCTGGGTTGGAGACTTTGTGGTACAGCCTCATAATACTCAGTGGCCCAGGAGCAGAACAGAGGGAGGTGGGTGGGGGAGGTGTCAGGTGTGGCTACGGCAGCACCGGTGTAGGCACAGGGCCGAGGTGGCCAGGGCATCCGGGCAGGGAGGCTGCAGGAGGACAAGGCTGATGAAGAGGACAGAGAATAGGGAATGCACATTTATTGAGCGCCTGCTGTGTGCCAGGCTCTGTGCCAGGCGTCTCTGTGTGAGTGGGGGTTGGAGGAGGTGGGCAGCTCGCAAGCTGTCTTCTGAGAGCGGTCTCACTGGTGCAGGTTTTGCTAGAGGAGTGGTTCCGCGTGGTTGGAAGTTGGAGATACGGCCATGCCTCTAGCAGCTGAAGGGACAGGAGGTTAAGCAGCTGTTGGTGCAGGACAAGGACTGTGTTGGTGAATGGCTTGTCCATGTGGATACTGGTGATCTTGTGGGAGAACCGGAAGTCAGACAGGCAGACGGTGAGGCAGGCACTGGAGTCACCGGGGAGGCCAGCACGTGTCCTCGGCATGGTTGGTGACAGCAGTGAGAACCGGGGAGAGAGCGGCACATGGGGATGGTGTGGACTTCCAGGCCCCAGCCTGGGCTGGCCAGGAGGAGTGGGAGAGTCAGGAGGGGAAAGCGGATCTCCAGGGGAAGGGTGGTGGGAGGTGGGGTTGCCCAGGGAAAGCCATGTGTAATCATGGAGGCCGAGGGCAAGTCCCACGAGGATGTCATGGATGAGGAGCTGGCTGACAGAGCTCAGGACTCCGCAGTGGAAAGGCTGGGGATGGAGAACCTGGGTGCTGTGCAGGGGCCGGAGCTCAGGAGGACCAGCCCCACCCGGCGCCTGTCCCGGCTCTCTCTTCCAGCCTTTCCCTCTGTAGCCCATCTCTTCGCCATGGTACTTCTTGCTCCATCTGTGTGGCATCTCTGAATCTATTATCCTCTTGTAAAGCAGTCCTTCCTCCTCTTCGTATTAATTAGAACCTCGTTTTTCCCTGATGAAGCCACTCCTCTTACAACCAGCTCAGAGGGAAGCCCCTCTTTTCTGCGCCAAGTCTCCTCGGGTCTGTGGGATTGGGGCGCGGCCGCCTTTGGGTTCCTCGCTGCAGCTGCCCGGCCACAGCAGCTCGGCACTGCTGCCTCCTCCAGAGGCTGCCCCATGGGCTACCCCCCCTCGGTCCTCTGGGCTGTTCCCTCCCCCTGCACAGCTGGTCCAGGAAGGTCCTGTCTTTGCCATGAGCTGTGGCACGTCCTCACTGATGAGCCAACATCTTACCTTACTTTTTTTAAGACCCAGAGCTGGGAAGTCCCTCTCTCCACCAGTCTCTTCGGCCTCTTTCCCTCCTCACCCTGCTGAACGGCCTGGACCCCATGATCCTGTTCATCTTCGTGTGCGACTAGCCCCTGGGGCTCCCCCTACCTCCTGCCCCCTTGACCCCTCCACACACTCCACCCCACTCCACGGTCAGTTTGGTGGCAGAAATTGCTCGGAGGTGCTGATTGACATGGGTGCTCCAACATCTTCCTTTCCTTGGGCACAGTTTCTTCTGTATCTCGCTCTCCACAGTGGCTGGTCCTGAACTTGCTCTCTCTCCTGAGCTCCAGCCTCCGCCTCCCTTCGAGAGCTGGTGCTGACAGGCAGGACGCGGGCGCCCGAATGCCCCTCCCTCCTCGCTCCTGTCCCTCCTCACTGTCTCCCATTCCCCGCCGCTTTGCCTTGTGCCGTGTCCTCTGCCACCGAGGTCCACCTTCTCTTCCTTGTCTTCTCTTGTCATTGTCTCCTCTGCCAGAGCGGGAAGCGGAGTCCCGGGGCGGACCCTGCCTGGGGTTCCACGCGTGCGACTTGCCTTCGCTCGGAAGGCACCGCTCGCTGGTGTCGGTGGAGGCGGGAAGACGTTGTGCCGCACAGCACTGTAAGGAATCACGTTTGCTGTGTGTTGTAGCTGGAGAGAAAGGACCCCTCTGAAGACAAGGAGGACATCGAGAGCAACCTGCTCAGGCCCACCGGCGTGGCTCTCCGAGGAGCGCACTTTTGCCTGAAGGTCTTCAGGGCTGAGGACTTACCGCAGAGTGAGTCGGGGACGTCCCTGGGTCTGAATCCTGGGTGGGACGGGGACCCCAGGCTGGGCCACGTCAGCTCCCTGAGGGAAGGAGCTGGAGGGGCTGGGCTTGCTCCCCGCTGCCTCCCACTGGCCTGGCTCCCTCACCCCAGAATTTACTAGATCAGTGCCCAGCCCAACTCCCTCTACCCTGTCCTCTGGGGACGCCTCCACCTTTCTCCAGGCTTCCCAAGGGTTTTTACTGTTCTTAACAGAAAAGCAGTCAGAGTTAATGACCAGTAATATAGACGCTGGTGGAGTCACAGAGATGCAGGAAGTCTTGAGACTAAGAGCTGGCCCCGTGCTCCATTCCCGCATCCCCAGGCCTGGGCTGGCTGGGTAGCCTCCATGGCCCCGTTTTCTTGGTTCTCGCTGGGGAATTAGTACCATCTGGACTCTGTTCTGTGCTCAGGGCTGGATCACATTGATTTTCTCTCCTCGAGGAAGCCCAGCCTGCACCGGCAGACCTGGGCTGGGGCAGCAGTCACTGACGTGCTGGGAGGGCTCGGTGTCTCCACACATGAAGAACCAGTGTACGGTTTGCCTCGGACCGTCCTGGTTTTAGCACTGAAAGTCGCATGTCCGGGGAAACCACCCCGTCCCCAGCAAACTGGAGCAGTGGGTCACCCTAGTGCGGCCATGTCCTCACCCCCCAGGAAGGCCAGTGTGCTCAGTAAATGCCGGGGAATCACAGCAGGTCCTTGAGGAATGGCCTTTTGTTCAACATCTTTTGTTATAATGTGGACGAGATGCCGCAGGAACTTAACCCTTGTTTATATCAATGAGCTTACGGTAAAATTGGTTTCATTATAGGCTGGTTTGCTTAGTCACAGAATCTGTGCAGACGCAGAGGGAGGACTCACTGCACACTGGACATTCTGAGCTGTGGGTGTCACCCCAGCTGCACGCCAGGATCACGGGGGCGCTGGAGAGTACGGCGCCTGGGCCCCTCCGGTGTTTCAGAGTGACTTGGTTTGGGGTAGTTTTGTGACATTGGTAGTTTGTTTTTTTTTTAATCCTCACCAGAGGATATTTTTCCAAATATCTTCAGATAAAGTGGGAGGGGGAGAGAGGGTGGGAGAGAGAGAGAGAGAGAGAGAGAGAGAGAGAGAGAGAGAGAGAGACATTGAGTGGCTGCCTCCTGCATGACCTGGACCACGGCTGGGAACAAACAGCAACCGAGGTACGTGCCCTTGACTGGAATCGAACCTGAGACTCTTTGGTCCGGGGCTGATGCTCTAACTGCTGAGCCAAACCGGCCAGGGCCAACACTGGTGGTTTTTAAAGGCCCGAGATGGTTTGGTTGTGCTGCGGGCCACTGTTTGCATGCACTGGTGGCATAAGCCAGTTCCTGCTCATAGCAGGGTCAGTGAGGACATTTGTCACCTGGGTCCCTGTTTACCAGTTTTGCATAAAGCTAGTTGTTTGAGGGTTTCTGCTTTGACTAATGACATTAATAAATAAAATGGGTTCCTTCTGTACAGGCTTACTTGAACCACCATCACAGGGAATCCTTTAAATAAGTAACGGGTATGAAGTAGTCATTAAAATACATGCTTGCAAACATTCTGCATTTACCAGTTAAAACTATGCAGAGTGAAGCGGGTGAGATCCCAAAGGGGGCTGGGGAAATGGACATGCTTGCTTTACTCTAGGTGAAGGCACTCTGTGTTTAATTCTCTGCAAGCTTGTGTAAATGTGCACAAGACAATGTAAGTGGGTGAATAGAACATGAATATTGGTTAATTGCTGTTATCTGTTGTAGTCGTGTAGACAGTGGCTAGACTATGATCTTTACCTGTCAATCTCCTCTCTCTCATTCATGTACAGTATAGATAACACATCCATATGCCTAAATTCACACATACACATCTCTCTCTCTCTCTCTCTCTATCTTATCTATCCATTATCTATCTATCTATCTATCTATCTATCTATCTATCTATCTATCTATCTATATCTATCTACCTACCTACTTACCTACCTACCGACCTACCTATCTATACATATGTAAATAAGGCTAATTTAGTAAAATATTGGTTTGGAACAATATAGATTAAAACTTCATTTAAAAACAAAACATTGACTTGTTGGCTGACTTTAGGTAAATCATGGTGCTAACGGATATGTCACATAGATGCCAATAACGGGATATTATCATAACAACTTCCAGTCCTTTTCTGGATGCTCACTGCCCTTATCGATGTAGATTTCTAATCAGTCAGTTGGTGGACCTGTTCTGAAAGACACCGAGAGCAGGGGGTCAGTGAATGAGCTGCTGGGGGCTGGAGGAGGAGGCGGTGGGGGGCCTTCAGGATCTGCTGCCCTGAGACGGTCCCCCCTCCTGGGAGTCCCTGGGCCGGAGCTTTGGAGGGGGGACAGCAGGCGGGCAGTGACCAGTGTGTCCTTCTGTCTAGTGGACGACGCTGTGATGGACAACGTGAAGCAGCTCTTTGGTTTTGACAGTAACAAGAAGAACTTGGTGGACCCCTTCATGGAGGTCAGCTTTGCAGGGAAAATGGTAAGGAGCAAAGAAGCGGGAGGATTCTCGGAGGGCAGAGTGTAGGACAGGGTGAGGGCAGACATGCTGCCCTCGGCGATGCCCATCAGAGGCGTGTGCCCAAGATGAGGCAGACGGTGGGTCCCGAGGGGAGACGTGCGCACAGGCCTGGCTCTCTGGGAGGCACACATGCTTGTGGGTGGGTCTGCTTGGGGTGGCTGAGACTGGCGCATGTTTGTGGCTGGGCACGGAGCAGACGGACAGTGGATGGATACGGGAATGTTTGGGGGAGAGTTAAGCAATAGCATAAAAACTAGATGTGAAGGCATAAAGATAGGGAAACTTTTTTTTTTTTTTTTTTTTTTTTAGAGAGAGAGGAAGTGAGAGGGAGAGAGAGATGGAAACATCGATGAGAGAAAACATCGATTGGCCGCCTCCTGCATGCCCGCCACTGGGGATTGGACCCACGGCCTGGGCATGTGCCCTGACCGGGAATCGAACCAGTGACCTCTTGGTGCATGGGTTGACGCTCAACCACTGAGCCACACCGGCTGGGCAAGATAGGGAAACTTTAAAGAATATGTAATAAAAACATAATGATTATTTTTGAAAATTTGCGGTAGGAGCTGGGCAGAGAAAGCCACTTTGGTGGGGGCCTGGGGATCACGCTCACATTACTCTTTTCCTTGCAGCAAACCTGCCCGCCCAGAGGCAGGGTTGTTGCTCTAGCCCCTGTTGATTTCTGCTCCGTCCCACCTCTCACAGGATGGAGTCCCCCAGGATTTGTCTACCCACCCTACAGGCTCTCCCTGCAGCCTTGGCCCCTCCCAGCCTTCAGCTGTCGCCTCTCCACAGGACGACTCCCACAGCTCCGTTTAACTCTGACCCTCCCTGCAACCCCAGACACCCCATGCTCTTTCTGTGCATCTGTCTGCTGCCCCTTGGGCCCTTTAAAAGAGTCATCTTCTGCCCCAACCTGCGCACTTTCGGGGGCCTCCATCCTAACCAGGTACCACCATCAAAGGCAGACAGTGTGGGCCTGTGTTGATTCTTCCCTCTTTTAAACCCTCCCTACATCAAGCGTGACACCTCTGGCCCTGACTGCAAACATGTCTCGAGGCCCATCCCTTCTCTCTGTCCCCATAGCCACTGGCATCTCTTTCCAGGACCACACGGGAGCCCCCAGTCCCTGCTCTTGTTCAGGTTCTCCCCAGAATAATTAACCTAAATATAGAAAGTCACCAGAATAATTAATCTAAACATTGCCCTGTTGCCCGGCCGGTGTGCCTCAGTGGATTGAGCATCGTCCCATAGACTGAGAGGTCCCAGTTCGATTCCCGGTCAGGGCACATGCCCGGGTTACCGGTTTGATCCCCAGTGGGGGTGTGCAGGAGGCAGCCGATCAATGTTTCTCTCTCACATCGATGTTTCTATCTCTCTCTCTAAAAAAATCAATAAAAATATATTAGAAACAAAACAAAACAAACAAACAAAGAAACAAAACCATAGCCCTGTGTGTACAATGAAATTCAAAATGCATAACCTGGCTGACCAGGTCCTGTCCATTTAAACTTGCTCTCCTCATCTCCATGGTCAATATTAGCCCACAGTGTTTGTGGGAGTGAGAAACAGCGCCCCTACTGGCGGGCACAGTGCTGCAGCCCACCACGGAGCTGAGTTGGGTGGAGCCCTTGTGTGGTTATTATTCACTCAGAAATAAAAATAAAAGTGAGAGGTAAACAAACGTTTATTTGAGATCAGTAAGAATAGCTATTATTTGGTAAGCTCCGATTCAGGCAGAAGCCCAAATACGGTTCTGATCAGGAGACAAAGGCACAGGGTATGTATGAGAAAGGGAAGGGGAGCGATTGCATCAGTAAAAGGGAGACATTTCTATTGGTGCAGATAGCGTAACATAGGATGTTGATTCTAACCAGTGTTTTAAAATTTAAGGTCAGTGTAGTCATCAGTCCGCTGGGCGTCATAACTGCTTTCTTGTTGTATTCGTGAACAGTGTGTTGGGGCACGAGGTTGCTCAGGCCCAGTCCAGAGGTTAGTTCGCCCTGTTTTATTACCTTTCCAAGGTTGAGGTATTGTATGGCAGGCAAGGCTGTTGGCATGGCGCTCTGGTCCATTTTAAAGTGGCTTCGTGTGTATTGGTGCCGCTCACACGGTGGCCCTGTGTCCTCTCCCATCTGCCCGCCTCTCCTTTCCCTGCGTGGTCACACCTCTCACCTAGGCCCATGCCTGAGCACCCTGGTGCCCTTCCCGGCTCCCTCCCCCACGATGTGTTGCATCTTTCAATGGCCACAGGCCGGATGGACCAGTTCGGACCCCGGGGCGCCATATACACAGCTCTCCTTTAGCCCATTTTCCATTCTATTCCCGTGTTTATTAGCACCTGTTTCTCTGACTTGTGGGGAAATAAGAGCCGCTTTTATATATTCCACAAGCTCAGAGCAGAGACTGTGGCAGGAAGGCCTGGATATGTGGAACGATGACATGAGGTGGGGCCCACCCTGCCCCTGCCCGGCTCCCTGAACCCCTGCGGAGGGGCCTCTGAGCTTCGTGCCAGCCTCCACGAGTTGCAGGGTGGGGCCGGCACCCTCCAAGGTCCTGCCAACCTTTCGAAGAGTCCCACCAGGGCTGGACGAGTTGAGTTGGGTGACTTGGGTGTTAATAGGAAGATTGGACTGAGAAGTGAGCGGGGTGGGTGGTGGGTGGGGCTCCAGAGGCAACCAGGTGGCTTGGGACAACTGGTGAAGAGTTAAAAAATGAAGAATAAACACTGAAAGGCAGGGGTGGGGATGGAGGTGAGGTGGTGTGGGTTCTCATTCACAGCACTTTGCAATTTTCTTTTCACTCTTCTTAGATTCATTTTGGAAAGGAGCAGGGGCTGCCTGCCCATCCCACCACCCAAGGACCCTTGAAGTCCAGGGATGGAACCTGGGGGGCGGGGTGTGTGTGGGGTGGCTCACTGCTGAGGTCCAGGTGTGATTTCAGAGATGGGAAGTGCCTTGGGTACATTTTTCCTCCACCTCTGCCAGATGTTCAGACTGTCTGTTTTTATGTACATATTTATCAAAGAATTTTGAAAAATACACACACAAAAAATTACCCATACGGCACCCTACAAAGTTCATACTTGGTGGATATCTTTCTAGTTTTTTTTTCTAACTCTTTAATATTTTAAAACATAAAGAAAAGTTGAAAGAATAGTTCAGTGAACATTCACCCACTGGTATGGGCTCCATTTAGATTAAACAATTGTTAACAACTTGTGGCATTTGCTTTCTCGTTCTCTAAAGAGATACTTTTTTTTTTTTTCCTGGCTAAGTAATTTGAAACCTAGTTGCTGACTTTACCTCTAAAGACTTTAACATGTATCTCCAGAGAAATAGAAAAATTTTTATAACCATAATAACATCACACCTAGGCAATTTTCCCCCCTTTTTCATTGAATATATTGGGGTGACACTGGTTAACAAAATTATACATGTTTCAGGTGCACAATTCCACAACACACCATCTGTACACTGTGCTGTGTGTTCACCCTCCACAAGTCAAGCCTCCGTCCATCACCACTTATCCCCCTTCCCCTCCTCCCTCGCCCCCATACCCTTCCCCCAGCAATCGCCACACTGTTGCCCGTGGCCATGAGTTTCTTCTTTTTTTTTCTTTTGTGCTCAATCCTTCCACCCCTCCAATCCCCCCAAACTCCCCTGAGCTGTCTCCTGCTCTCTGTCTATGAATCTGTCTCTATTTTGCTTGTTAGTTCATTTTGTTCACTAGATTCCACATATGAGTGAAACCATATGGTACTTCTCTTTCTCTCACTGGCTTATTTCACTTAGCATGATATCCTCCAGGTCCATCTATGCTGTCACAAAGGGTAAGATTTCCTTCTTTTTCACAGCCGAGTAGTATTCCATTGTGTAAATGTACCACAGCTGTTTTATTCACTCATCTAATGATGGACACTTGGGCTGCTTCCAAATCGTGGCTTTTGTAAATAATGCTGCAATGAACATGGGGGTGTATATATTGTTTCAAATTAGTGTTTCGGGTTTCTTTGGATGCATTCCCAGAAGTGGAATTGCTGGGTTATAAACGCAGTTCCATTTACTTTTTTGCCGTAGCTCCATATTGCTTTCCACAGTGGCCGTACCAATCTGCATTCCTGAATCCATCTGATCTGTTGTGTCATTTAAGACCACCGCTTCCTTGTTGATTTTCTGTCTGGAAGATCTATCCACTGATGTCAATAGGGTGTTAAAACCCCCTATTATGACTGTATTACTGTCACACACCTAGGAAATTAACAATTTAAAAAAATGTAGTTAGACACCAGTACACACACATTTTCTCTATCCCCCAAATGGAACTCGTGCTTTGCATTTGGTTGTTATGCCTCTCTAGTCTCTTCTGTAAGCATCTTTCACACCTCCCACCCCGTTTTTCTCAGCCCGTGACATTGAAATTTCGAACAGCCCAGGCCATTTGTTTACGTTCTGAGTTGGTCTGATTGTTTCCTTCTGGTGTTGTTTAGCTTGTTCCCCTGGCCCGTGTATTTCCTGTAAACTGGGAGTTAGGTCTTGCGACTAGATTGGATTCAGATTAAATACTTTGGCAGGAACGTGCCGTAGGAGATGTTCCACACACCATGTTACATCACACCAGGAAGCGGTGTCAGCTTGTTCCCCGTCGGTGATGACTGTCTGATTACTTGGTTAAGGTGGTGTTTCCAGATCTCACCCTGGTCAAAGTACATGCTCCTTTGTAATTGGCAAGTAATCTGTGGGTGATCTCTTGGCGCTGTGTGGATATCCTGTTTTCCTGTAGCTTCTTACTGCCTTGCCTGAACAAGTCATGTACCTGGCATTGCAAAATGATGAATTCCCCATTATCATTGCTTCTCTTTATCACTTGGTATTTTTCTGTAAGGAAGAGCTTTCTTCCCCCTCTGCCCTTTTGACTATGAATGTGGGACCTCAATACTTTTTAATTAATTCTGTGTGTTGAAATCAGTCATTACTGTGGGGATGCAGGAACTGTCCTGAAGTTGGCCGTTGGAGCCTTCAAGCTGGCCCCTCCATCCGCAGTCTGACACAGGGCCTCAGGGCAAATGTACGGGGACAGGTAGCTCCGATTTCCGTCACCGCTCCCTGCCGGTCCTTGCCCAAGTGCAGTTTGGGTTTGGGCTTGGGGTCGGGGTCTGCTGCCCTCTTCTGGGCTTCAGGAGGGACTTCGACAAGAAGGCAGGAAGGAAGCGGGGAGTCTCGCTGGACAGTCTTGCAGGACACTTCATCTAAGGACTGGGACCAATTTTTCCAGTTTGATAGATAGGAAAGTTATGTTTTGAGATGGTTTTGTTCCACATTCTCAGGGATGGTAGGATGCTTCGATGATGGTTACAGCCAAGACCAACCTGTCTTCCAGTTCAGTGGCTTTCCCAGGAGCTAAGTCTCCGAGCTCTGGGGCTCCTGGCTGCTCCCAGGTCCTTGTCAGTGCCTTTATCTCCCTAGGCCTTCTCCTGTTCTGAGATGCTGTTGGCTCGCCCTGGGTTTTTTTTCCAGGAAGGTGCAAATATCTGAGGGTGGTGTGGGAGGTAGGGAGCCTGGCCAAGGTAAGGGACTATGTAGGCAAAGCCAACTGGTGGCTGGTGAGAGAAGCTGCAGCCTCCATTCTCCCCTAGAAGGAAGGGGCTTATCATGAAGGAGGCAGTAGAGACCTTCCCTCTTGAAAGCTTTAGCCTGGTGGTCCCCAGGCCTCTGTGTCCCCTGTCACTCCCCCAGTCACCTCGTCGTGGCCTCCCCAACACTGTTTGCTACCCTTACTGCCTGTCTCATTCTGCACCCCCCCCTCCCCCCCAGCTTCTGTGTCACTTTTTCTCATCACATCCTCTGAAGAGCCCTGGGGTTTTGTCTTCTATGTGCATTTCCTCTTATGGACACTTGGTGGCACTATTATCTAAGATGTGAACCATACCTGATTTGGCAGACCTACTAGGGGAGTATGAGAGAGAAAGAGAGTGAGTGTGTGTGTGTAGATACTTGGAGGGCAGAGCGGGAAACTTTAAAATAACTTTTTTTTTTCTGAATGTAAGAATAAAACCTATTCATTATTTTAAAAATTAAAAATAATCAGAGAAACCCAAGGAGAATGAAGAGAAAGTTAGCCCTCTGTCTTCACCGCGCACTGCCCTGAGACGACTAACTACTGTTAACCTTTGTGTATTTCCTACCAGGGGGTTTTCCTCTCTGCAGTTCTCACTCGCTCTGTTGGCTTCACCCCACCCTTCCTGGAAAAAAAATTGGACTCAGGTTACAACTGATTTTCATGCTTTGCAGATTCTGTATTTGCAAATCCCCCTACTCGCTAAGATGTAGCTGTACCTGCAAAGTCCATACTCAGGGGCTCCCGTGGTCATTCGTGCACGCGGGCCGAGTGGCCAGGGCCGAGCGGGCTGCCAGCCTGTCGCAGCCGGGTCGGAACAGCGTGGCGCGCTGCCTTCTGGTCTCAGCGCTCAGCCTGTGAATACACGTCCCTGTCTTGGTCTGCTTCGTGTCATGTTTTTCGCATTTTATTGGCGATTTCACTGTTAAAAACAGCACCCAGGTGTGGTGCTGGAATGCTTTCCAGTGTTCCTAAGTGCGAGGAGGCCGCGGAGAAAAGCCACTTTAGAAAGCTTCGCTCAGGCATGAGGGACAGTGCTGGTGGCCATGAATTCAATGACAGTGAATCAGCAACATATATTAAATCAGGTATCTTTAAGCAGGAACACATGTAGCCCAGTGTCATGTATTGATTAGTTGACAAAAGTGCTGCGACCGAGGCTGGCGGGAACCTAATCCTGGGTTTCCCCCGGGAGCCGTGGCGTTTGCGGACTCCGTGTCCTTGGCGAGGTGAAGAATGTGTGGCCACCACCAGTGACGAGAGTCAACTGTACCCATGCGGTTGGGGAACTGCATTCTCATCTAATGTTTCCTTAGGTTACTAAATAGCCCTTGAAATCAATTTTTAGTGACTGCATACTGTTCCATTAGATGAATGTGACACACGATTCAACCTCTTTTTGGATAATTTTTATTGTTGCAGTTTTCAGTGTACAGGAATCTTTGTCCACACTCAGATTGCTTTTCCATAGGGAAGTTTCTAGAACCAGGTCAGAGGGCAGGCTTATTTTTAACGGTGGCCAAGGAGCCCTCCAGAAAGTTTGTACTAACTACACTGCATCAGCAAGTGAAGGAGTTTCTCAGGAAAGGCTGAGAGGAGACAAGGAGAGGAGCAGCTTGGTGCTGTCTCGGCCGAGTGTGCGGGGAGCGGAGCAGGTGCGGGAAGGGTGTTGGGGACCTCAGGACCAGAGGCAGTGCTGGCTGCTGTGGCCATGGGGCCAGCTGTTATTCAGGTTCCCAGACCCACATCCGAGGGCAGCAGCCAGCTGGAAGTGCTTCCCCCTCGCGGAGGAGGTCTGTGACTTCCCACTTCCTGCGTGGCTCCCAGGCGTGCGGCACAGCCCGGGCCTCCTTGCTCCAGGGTGCTGGGCGCTGCCTCAGCTGTGTCTGGTTAGAGTCCTTTCTTTTTCTTTTAATTTTTTCCCTCTAACTTTGAATTAGGCACTACATTTATTATATATCTATATACATCTATCTATCTATCTATCTATCTATCTATCTATCTATCTATCATCTATGATCTATGATCTATGCATCTCTATCGTCCATCATGGAAACCCCCCCCTCGCTCCGCATTCATCCTGCAGTCGTCATTTCACTTCCTCCCCTGCAAATGAAAGCACTGGTTCATCCTGCATAGGCGAGCACATCTGACTGTACATTCTTAGCCTCTACCCTTTTAACACAAACATTTGCACATTATACCCACTGTCCTGCCCCTTGCTTTTTAATCCCTCCCACTTTCATTGAGCTATAACCACAGAACTGTGTACATTTGAGGCATACAGCATAATGACTTGACTTGTGTTGTGAAATGGTTATCATAATAAGTTTAGTCAACATCCATCATCTCATACAGATACCACCCCCCCAAAGGAAACAATGTGTTTTACCTTGTGTTGAGAACCCTTAAGATCTACTCTCGTAACAACTTCCAAATGTTCCATGCAGCAGTGTTAACTATAGTCTACATGCTGTATATGACATCCCCAGGACATAGCTTTTCAATTAATAAGATAACTTGGAGGTTGTTTCATGTCACAGAGCAGTCCTCATTCTGTTTAGAGCTGCATAGTACTCCACTGCATGGATGGACCATCATTTATGTAACCTGTCCTCTCTCGGTGGACAGCTGGGTTATGGTGGATCCTTGCCGGTGCACGCCATGCTCAGGGAGTGACCGCATGCCTGTGCCACTCTGCACATGTGCAGCACTTCTGTGGGATAAACATCTGGAAGCAGAACTGCTAGGTCAAAGGGTGTTGGCGTTTGTGATCTGTTAGTGGCCAGTTGCCCTCTGCAGGGGTCAAGTTTCCCCAAAGCCCTGCCATAGAGGGCTGCCAGGCTTTAGAGATTCTTACAGAACAAGTCTGATGGACGAGAAGTGGCATTTCACTAGTTTTATTTGTGTTTCTTTCATTACAAGGGAGGTTGGGCATCTTTTACGCGCTTTGCCACCACCGTTTGTAAACCCATTCCTGTGAGCCGTGTCCCAGGCTGCCCATTGCTTTGTGGGATGGTTGGGCTCTCTTCTTTCCTTCTGGTCACACGAGGGCCACATCCTAGCACCCATCCCTGGGATCTTCTCACAGGGAGGAGCGGAGGGTGGGACGGGGGCCAGCACTGGGTGGACCAAGGACAGAGACAGCCTCGGCTGCACCGTTGTCTCATGGAGGGACTGAAACCCCTGATCTAGGTCAGCTGCTCATTCAACGAGATGATGCATGTAAAATGCTTCACTTGATGTCGGGCCCACAGCAAATGCTCTGAAAAAGGCTGCTCGTTGTTTTTATGTGTGGGATAGGCAAACCTGCCAGGATCTATGTATCTGAAATGGAGCCTTTGCCTGCTGTCCCCGTGTGGGGATGGGATGCCCTGAGCTGGCGGAGGGGCCAGGCGCTGCCCCAGGGACTCCCAGGGCAGAGCAGAGCACTTGAGCTGCTAGTTGGATCTGCTTTCCACCTCTGCTTGGTCTCCTGTCTTTGGAAAGCCAAGTGTTAAGAGTAGGGCTGATCTGAGGCAGATTGTGGCTTATGGGGTGTGTACATTCACTTAATTTTCTTCTCACTCTCAGATGTTGGTGCCTGGCCCTGGCCTGGCCCTTCACCTCCCTTCTCTTCTCCTTCCCCCATCTCTAAACGCCTAGGGCTCAGTCTTCTAAAGGGGCCGGGGATCTGGGCTGATGAGCAAAAGGTCTTGCCTCAGGCAGTAGGGCCCGTGGGAAAGCCAGTCTGGACTCAGGGCCCCCACATTTAGGGTCATGGCCATAATGGGAGGTGGTGTTCCAGCCTGAAATATGAACTAATGGTGATGGGCTTTGGCATTCAGACAGTTATTCCCCGGCTCTGGGTCTGGCCTACCACTGAGCTTTGTCTCTGCAAAGATACCCTGTGTCTGAGCCACTGCACGGGGCCCCAGGGCCCTCAGGGCCTCCTGCCTAGCATGACAGAGAATGGCTGCTGGCAGGGGCAATGGTCCTCAAGGGAGTCCAGAGTCCCCATGGAGCGCCATCCACCTCTGTGTCTCCTAGCTCTGCAGCAAAATCCTGGAGAAGACGGCCAACCCTCAGTGGAACCAGAGCATCACGCTGCCTGCCATGGTGAGCCTCGCCCTTGTGGGCCCCCCGGAGGCCCGGGCTCCTGGCCTCCTCGGCACCCTGCCCGCCTCCAAGACTTCTGGGTCTTCAAAGACTCCACACCAACATGTATCTTTTCTCTCTCTAGTTTCCCTCCATGTGTGAGAAAATGAAGATTCGTATCATGGACTGGTGAGTTCTGAGCCTCAGGCTCTTTAAGGTGGCTGTCCTCAGGGGTCACTGGTCCTTCAGTTTCCTTCAATTCAGGCTGCACGGAGTGGGAGAGTGTGACTTGGGTGACTCAGTCTCCTCTGGGGAAGGCAGAGGAAGAGAGGGTGTGGACCATTCTTGGGAAGCTTACTCATAGCCCTGCTCAGAGGCAGATAGGAGGCAGCCAGGTAGGGCTGGGAGGGCTCCAGGAGCCCAAGATTCCTGAGGACAAGAGGGCACAAGAGGGACAAGAAGGCTTCCTGGAGGAGGTGGGGTTTTGATAAGTACAGGATGAGGGCATTCCAGTAAAGAGGGGATCATAAGCAAACACAAGGAGGCTGGGAACAGCAGAGCTTCTGTGGGGACAGGCTGTGACACTCCCTGGGTAGGTAGACTGGAGTGGAACGATCCCCGTGCTGGGAAGTGGCAGGATTGCCTGAGCAGGGGATGCTACTGTGGGCTTGCAGTAGGTGAGGGCAATAGCCACGGGGACATCTAGAAAAGAAACAGTATCTACCATTTGTTGAGCACCTACTATAGGCCAGGCCCTGTGCCAGCACACACTTTACACGACGGTCTCACCTGATCCTCAGCTTGGCTCCTTCTTTGCAGGGGAGGAGGAAGGTTTCAAAGGATTGAGTGATCTGCTCGAGGTGACAGCTGGGAGCAGCTGAGGCCAGGCCAGCTGCTCCCAAAGCCCACACCTTTAACCAGTAGGAACACTGCCTCCTGCTGTGTTGAGGTGGTCTCTCTCCCATGGGAGGGGCCCTTAGGGGTCCCTACACCGATCCCCAGGACCATCCATACACCAGGCTTTCCGAAGAGAGAGAGTTGCCCTTTCTCTGCCCCCAAAAAGTCTTGGCTGTGCGGTTCCCAGTGTGTTGTCCTTTGGTCTCAGGCCCAGGGCACCCCCAGCCAGGAGGATAATGAGAGACTAGGGAAAACCCCCAGGCCACAGAGCCATTACAGTGTGCGCCAGCTCCCCGGGCCGAAAGCAAACAGCTTGTGAGAATTAGAGGAGACGAAGGAGCAGCCAGGAGGGCCAGGAGGGAGAGGCCATGGGGCCCTGACCGCCGGTATGTTCCATGGGGAAGCGGTCTGGGGGAGAGATGTGCCTTACGTCCACGGGTGATCTCTTCATCTGGGCTCACAGGGTGCACCCACGTGTGTGTGTGTGTGTGTGTGTGTGTGTGTGTGTGTGTGTCTGGGGGCGATGGCTCTGCATGTCTGTGCACGAGGAAGCATGTGCGTGTGTGCACATGGGGGCAGTTGTCCCGTGTGCGTGGGGATGGGCCTTGCCTGAGTCCCTGGGAGCTGTGTCAAAGGCACCAGCATACTGTACAATCCAAACACATGACAGAATCTGGTGGTTGCATCTCTGGTTTGGGTTGAAGTGGCATTTTTATTGTGAGTCTATTTTCAGACTTGCTGTATTTTCCAAAAGCAACCCCAAGCCCCAAAACCCAACTCTTGGCCAGAAGGCATTCTGTTGCTACAGTTCCTATCCAGAACAGCGCTTTCTTCCCAGAAAGTGCAGAAAAACTTACGTTACTACCTGAACCCTGGAAATCTGATCCAGTCCACATGGCCTTTTCTCTGTAACTCAGTCTTCCATTTGATTCTGTAAGAATTTCGTTTTCATTAGAAAATAAAACCCCAAAATTATCCCCCTCCCGCCCCCATAAAAATAAAACCTCTCTTCCCGTTCTCCTTCCCTTCTCGCCAGATCCAGGTCAGACCAGAGTCAGAATCCGCACTCCTGTCCGAGTGCGGGTCTTGTCCAGGGGCTGGCCACGGAGGCCGTTTAAAAGGGCCCCCAACTACCAGTTGTCTGGTGTCGATAATCTCACTGTAAAATGTTTAAGGGAACTTGAACTTCCCAATTCCTATCAACATCATCCGCCGGGAAAAGTGATAAAGATCTCTGCTGACAATTCACTCTTCCTAATGTAGCCGCCGCCCTGACGGAAAAACTTAAAACTGAAGCTTCATCACCTCCCTGGGAAACACAAAGGGGAAGGAAGGGAGCAGCCGAGACAGGGTTTGGATTTGAAAGAGGAAAAGACGCGCCATGTCCAGGTGTCCTTCACGATGGGGCTTGGGCCTCCCAGCCCGCTCCGGCCGAAGTGCGGGAGGCAGGGAGAGAGGGCCTCAGGCTCCGAAAACAGAGGGAAAATGCACCTGGGCAACTTCCAGGAGATAAACCTTGCTCAGCCCAGGGTTTCTCAACCTCAGCATGATGACATTTGGGCCAAAACATTCTTTGATGTCGGAGACAGTATTATGCATTGTAGGATGTTTAGCAACAGCTGTGGCCTCTCTGGACACCCCTCTCCCCAGGACCAAAAATGTCCCCAGACGTTGCCAGGTGTCTCCTGGGGTCAGAATCACCAGACTGAGAGCCCCTGGCCTGGCCTGCCAAGGAAGCAGCAGGTCGCTGCAGCCAAGCTCTGGTCTCCATGGCGGGCATGTCCCGCTCAAAACCCAGCTTGTCACCTTGGCAAATTACTTAATCTTCCTAACCTCAGCTTTCTCATCTGACGTTGGGGCTAATTGTGGTACCTACCTCACAGGGCGGACAGGAGGACATGAGCCAGGTCACGGGATGGTTGTAGCACGGTGCTTGGCTTTCAGCAGGTGCTTGATAAACGCCAGCTGTTACTCTAGATTGTTATCACAGGCGGCAGGTGTGGGTCTGCACAGGACATTGTTGGTCGATGGGTTCACCAATCAGTTAGTCTCCTCGAGCTCATACCCACAGTCCCCTGTGCTGGTTGGGAGGGGACAAGCCTTCCTCCTGGAAGCAGGACAGGCCCCCATGGCACACTGCAGCAGGAGACAGGACACCAGGGTTCAGTTTCAGTTCTGGTTCTGCCCCTCTCTCCCAGGCTGACCTTGGTCGAGGTCCTTCCTGGTTCTAAGTCTCAGTTTTCTTGTGTGCAATGGAGATGATGATAAAAGTACCGAGTTTTTAAGGCTGTTGAGAGGATCCTGAGAGATAAAGAGGTTGAAAGTGTGTTGTCACGTAGAAAGTCAGATATAAAAGGGACTGGTGCATTCATGTTGGCTAATTTAGGACTGTGGCCTTGGAGGTAATGTCTTCCTGGTTACTTGGTTTTTCTCCTTGGTTGGATATTTCTTGAGCTCCTGGAGCCTGGCTCTCTCTGGGTCTGGGGATCTGGCTCCCTGAACAGCCTCCTGCCTCCTGCCTCTGGCCCGTCCTCCCTCTCACCTGCAGTGTCCCCAAAGACATCCAGGCTGGAGCCCAGTGTTGGCTTGATGATGGGCGCTGATGGTTGTCGAAATAGACTAGTTCCCACCTTTCTTTCCACTCTCTCCTTCCCCGGGATTACCAGGCCTCAGTAACATCCAGTGTGAAGACTGGGCCCCCAATGATGCACAGACAAGGCCATTTCCTTTGGGTGGGCTGTGGTCTTCAGTGTCCCTCCCGTTCAGGCCCTCTCTGTCCCTGTTCCAGGGACCGCCTTACCCACAATGACATCGTGGCCACCACCTACCTGAGTATGTCGAAAATCTCTGCACCTGGAGGAGAAATAGAAGGTAAGCGCCCCTTCTGTTCTGCCCTCTAGGCCCCCGTGCTCCCCCTGTCCCACCCCTGCCCATCTTACACCTCTAGTTTTGAGGGTTTGCAGAAAAGGGAAGATTGTAAGTCTCTGCTGCCCATTTCCCCGGGGTAAGGGCTCTGGCCAACGAGAGAGATGGGCTCACGGACATTCAGGATTCTCCACACCTCAGAGGGTGGGATGTACCACCGATGGGAGAGAGAGGACAGTTCCCTCCGCAGATAACATTGGGGGTGGCAGCCACGCCATCCGCGGGGCTCTGTAGTGGCTGACTGTGCTCTAGCAGTGTCTATTTTGAAATAACTTTCATTGGTCTGTTAAAAGTAGTTCGTGACCACTTTGTAAAATTTTAAAGAAACAATCTGAAAGAAGATTATAAAATTTACCTATGAAATTACCCATAAACCTACCTTGTATCCAGCCTACCCTCTATCCAGACAAGAACTAACTTGATATTCTGGGACCTTTCTATATGTATGTATGATATACACATACATGCATGTATATGTATATAAACACACACATGCAAGCACATGTACTTACATACATGAAAAACATTGTTTTGAAAAAATTTTCAATTGCTCTGAAAATTGCTTTCTGTCACTTGGCAATACAACATAGATGTGTATTCGTGTTACTAAATATTCTTCTACAGTATAATTCTAAATGAATACACATGTTCCACATATGAATGTACCACAATCCATGTTAATTAGCTAATGTTGAATTGTTTAAGTATTTTCTAATTTTTCCATGTTATAAACAACGAACTTCATATTGAATATTTTTGTAGCCGACTCTTTATTCAATTTCTCCAATTGAACTGGAGGAATGCCTAGCAGTGGAATTGCTGTGTCAAAGGGTTAGAACATTTTAAAGCTTTTGGTATATATCAAAATGACCCTTCAAAAAGACTGGACTGATTCATACTCTAACCACTCACATAGTTTATTTTGCTGCCCCTTCAACAACACAGAGCAAAATAATGATATTAAAACGGAACTTTGTTAATTTGATGGGTGAATTTCACTGTTGCCTTGATTTTCACTTCACTGATAGCTGATGAAATTGACCAATGCAAATTAAAAAATATTTTGATAATTATATATATTTATATATAATATTTATATACTTTATTCTATTATGTTCTATTGTAAATGGCCAGTTCATGTTCTTGTCCATATTTCTGGTGGTCTGTTTGTCTTTGTCTCATTGTCTTGTAAGAGTTCTGTATGTGTATGGATGTCAACTTTCCCCTGTCATATATGTGGTGAATAATTTTTGTAAGTTTTATTTTACCATTTAATAGTTTTTTTTTTTTTTTTTATCCTTACCTGAGGACATTTTTGAGAAGGAGGAAGAGAGAGAGAGGAACATCGATGTGAGAGAGACACATGGAGTGGTCGCCACCCACACAACCCCCACCGGGGCTGGGGACAAACTGCAACCGAGGTACATGCCCTTAGCGGGAACCGAACCTGGGTCTCTCTGGTTCACGGGCCGACGTTCTAACCGTTGAGCCAAACCGGCCAGGGCCCATTTAGTAGTTTTTGATAAATAGAAATTTAAGATTTTTATGTATCAAATCTGTTAATTCTTCCTTAGTGTATAAAGCAAGGGGCTAACATTACTGTTTTCAAAATTGTCCTCTGGTGATACCAACACTATATATGAATAATCTTTTCCCTATATTTGGAAATACCACCTTTATCTCTTACTAAATTAATAATGTGTTTTTGGGCTTGTTTCCTGATTTTCTATGATCTTGAATTGGTATGTGTGCTTATTATTTCTTAGGTTTTGGTATCTAGGTTATGTTGGCTCTGCAAAATTAATCGGAAAGACTTAAAGTCTTGTCTAACATCTGGAACAGTTTATATAACATAAGAATAGAGTCTTTTGAGGGTTTGAAATAATTCACCCATAAAACCATATGGGCTGGGTGCCCTTTTTGAGTGAGTGTCGTCCTAGCTCTTTAAAAAACTTTCAGTTTCTCTAGTGATCATTGTTATTTTCAGTTTGTTACTTTTACTTTAGTCAGTTTTCATGATTTACATTTTCCTAGAACAGCATTTATTACATTGAGGTCTTCCAATTTATTTACTAAGTGTGGTGCAGATCAATAATTTAACTCTCTGTGGTGTTTCCTCCCTTCTTGTTTCTAACGGGATGTGTTCGAGTTTTCTCTCTATTTTTTGTGTGATCAGCCTTGTTAGAAGTCCCCCTCACCCTACTTTATTGGACATTTTAAAAATCAGTTTTTGGATTTATTTATCAATTCTAATCTTTTCCCTAATTTTTAATTCTCTCATCTTTTTACTCTTTTAACTCTATACTTATGTTGTTGTTTTCAGTTAACTTCTTGTGTTTTTATTTTCAGTATTTCTTATTTAAATAATATAAGTATGGTTTCTGTCCCACATGTCATGCTTTTGGCCTTCAGCAAACCCCAAGGCTATACCTAACTATTTTTTACATCTAAATATTTAATCTGTTTTGGATTTATTTTGGTGTGTGCTCGAGAGCACTCTGATTTGATTCCTTTGTAGGTAGTCTATTTTTTCTAACTAGATGCTGCTTGTAGGCATGTATCTTTTTTTATTGCAGTTTAAAAAGTTACTTTGATCTATGTAGATGCAGGATTCTTTTATTGAATTTTGTCTGAGACACGGTGAACCCTTAAATCTGAGCTGAGGAATAATTTCTTTTATTCTAACATTACAACATGGATGGCTGGAAGCAGGGTGGGTGGGGATAAGAGTTCTGGAACCAGCAGCCTAGGCTCGGCTCTGCCCCTTTGCAGCTGAGTGAGCTGCTCCAGCTCCCCTGACCAGCCTCAGGCTCACGGGGTTGTTATAAGGATCCGGCGAGATTATAAATGTAAAGTTCTTAGAATGTCTGCTACACAATAAACCCTAAAGTAAGGTTTGCTGTTTAGTATCATTTTCATTGGTTTTCTACATCACTGATTTCCCCCCCGTATTAATTCTGATGTTTTTCCTGTGTTCATTCTGCTTTTTACTAATTCCCATGTGATTTAAAATGGGCCATTGAACTTTTGGTTTCTTGTCACACCTTCTTTTTCCTCTGTCATTCCTTTCAACGTTTTCCTTTTCTTCTTTGTCTGTTCTCTCCCAGAAGTTTTGCTTTGCTCCACAAAAGCTATGTCTTCTTGCACTCTGTGGGGGATTCAGAATTATTTCCTGAGACTTCGGGGGAATGCTCTCCTGAATCTTACAGGTGCCCTCTCCCCACCCCGGGCAGCACGCTGTTCCCCTCCTCCCTTCACTCTCTCTGACACGATCTGTTCAGTGTGGCTCTTTCCACAGCCGGGGCCCAGGTGTCTGTCCACCCACCTTGTCAGACCTCCACCCGAGGACCGGCCACCACGCCCAGTTTCCGGAAGACCAATCCCTTGTTCTAGGTTCTTTGAAACATTAAAAAAAGAACCTTTAATTATAGAAAATTCAAGCACACCTGAAAGTATTGTACAATGGATTGCCAGGTGCCCTCACTCAGCTGCGACATTAGCTGCTCTCTGCCATTCTGATTTCATCTGTGATACCTGTAATTCGTGGAATGCACAAAAACTGCCTCCCAGAAGGCACTGCTACCAGGGTCCAGGGTCCTCCTGTCCCAGCCCCCCCCCCCTAACTGTGGGAGCTACAGTCCCAGGATGCCGGCCCCCTGCTCCAACACTGTTCAGACAATTTCCGAGGATGGCTGTAGAAAGATTTGAAGTGGGGGCAGTGAGGGTAGGGGAGGAGGGAGGGTATTCTGGCCCCCATTGCAGACCGGAACTCCTGGTAAGGAAGAAACTTCTTCTCTAGTTTTCTGACTGGCGCTGTCACTGTCTCCGAATCCAGGGACAGACCCTGGGAGAGGCACAGAGTGACCTTCTGTTTTCCAACAGTCACTGTTTCCTAATGTTACAGCTGTGCCTGCCATCAGCCACTGAGAGAGAGTGCAGGTCCCTGTCTCCCCTCAGTCTTCCTTCTGCTGGTGATGATCTTTTTTCAGGGTTACTCTGAGTCTTTGAATGGAACCATAAGAGAGATGTTTATGTGGCCACTAGATGGCGCTCAGGCCACGGGCAACCCATTGTGGTTCAGGGAGGCATTCAAAGTCAGACCACCAGCTCCCACAGATTGTATCGGAACTAAATGAGACCCTCCCTGCAAGCAGCTACCAAGTTTTAAATGTGTTGTTACATAGCTTGGTCTCTGTAACAATAAATGAGATCAATTTACTGCTCAGACTGGAGCCGTTCTGCATGACTGCTCTGAGGTCCCTGCCCTCAGAGGTGTCCCCGTCCGAGGCCCTGAAGTCCAGCACTGGCCTTGCTCCCTGCCAACCTTCTCCCACTGGTCCTGGGGCCACCTCAGAACATGCCACTGCATCTTTCTGTTCGGCTCTTTGTATTTTCTCTTCTTATTGGGGCGTTCTGGCACGACAATGCAAGGTACTTTATTTCACCACTGCTCTCAACATCCAAACGAAACCAACCTGTAAAAACGGGTTCTTTCTCTATATTCCCCGCCTCATGGCTCACCAGGTTATTTGGTCCAACCAGGAGTTTTTGTTTTCGTGTTTATTTCCAATGAGGACAGGACCTAACACTAGCCTCTTAATCACTCCTGCCCACAAGTTTGCCTGGGCACACCGTAGTGTTCCTTGGACCCTGTGCTCCAAAGCATTTAGTGAAAATTTTGTTTTCTAAAAACGAGTGCTTTCCTCAGGAGCTGCAGTTCTTTCAAAAGGTAACGGACACACGGGGCCCGTGAAACCTACGTAGATTCTTTGATAACTTTATACATGTGAAAATCATGCTACATAAATAGCACTGGTATCCTGCAGTTTTTCCACAGGGAAGAAATTCGAAGTTAGTTTCTTTTTGTCTTTGGAACGCAGATGATAATGATTTCCCAGCAGTTCTCAGTTTCTCCTCCTGCTTGGCTCGGGCTGGTGTCAGGCAGCCAAGCCGTGGGCGTGGGAGGTGTGCGAGCGCCCGCAGGAGCGGGCAGGCTGGCCGCAGGTAATGGCCTCAGCGTCTCCAGGACACACGGGTGTCCCTGGGGACTGTCTGGGGCTGCGATGGGCGGCTCCTTGGGCTGGGAGGGCCTGCTCTTGGTCTCCCCTGGCTTCCTCCAGGTGAGAGAGTTGGGCTTGGCTGCTCGGGCTGAAAAACTGGGAACATTCATCTGTGTTTTGAGGCTTCCCTGGGCTGAGGGAAGACACGCCAGAACACTTGTGTTTTGGCAGAAGGGTGATGAGGACTAAATAGACGCATTGTCTTGGGTGCCTTCACTGGTCACTCTGCCCTTGACTTTATGAGCTGTCTGCAGACACAGGGGAGAGAACCTGGGGTGATCCTCAACACCTGGAGACCTAGGACCTTGCCCCCGAATTAAGAATCACTGGCCTACGTTGTCAGCAGGGCCATCTATGCCTTACCAGGTGCCCAGCACTGTGCCTGGTAAGGTCTGCTGAACAAACGAATGCATGAAGGAGTTAATGAAAGGTACTGTTGGGAAATAGGCTACTGTGCATCCACTCTCTTGGTCCTCCTCGCCGCCAGCTGTGTCTGGCTGGGCACCGGTTTGTAGCCAGGATCGAGTCGGTGTGTGGGTGGGAAGGCGAGTCTGCCTCTGCAACAAGCACGCGGCGTTGGAAGTACGACCTTGGCCTCATTAGCCTGAGATAACTGGCTGCGCCTGTTTGTAATCATTTGGAAGGAGCTTAAAATGGAATCTGTTTGCTTCCGGTGGGCCCTGGCCACTGCTGTCCTTGGGGCTCCCGCTGGGTCCATGTCAGTCTTCTCGCTGTTGCTGAAAGCTCCCCTATGACCAGAGGCCTGGCTCCCCCACTGATGAGAACCTACGCCTGTGGATATGAACAGAGCCATGAACTGTGGTTTCTGCAGCTGACTGCTGCCAGGCGGTGCTCCTAGCTGAGGCCTGGCTGGGGAGAGCTGAGGGGCTGGGTCCCAGGGCCTCAGGCCCCCTGCAGCTGGGCCTCACCCTCCCTGCTGCCTTCTGTGCTCAGTGGTCAGCCCTGTCCTCGGATCCAGACTGCCAAGTTCCCCTCTTCTCTCTTCTTCTCTCCTTCTCTGTGTCTCTGCTCATTCTCCTTTCACAATGTTTTGCTGAACTCTTGGCTCTTAACCGCAGCCATGGAACTATGGGGCAATAGTCACAGGCATTATTTTTCTTTAACGAGACCAATAGATAAGGGTGATCAATGAATGAAAATAATCAGAGATTTCACTAACCACATCCCCAGGCGTGGTCATGACCCCAGACAAAGTTACGCTTAGCTGGTTGGAGGAGGAGAGAGGGAAGATCAGAGTGTGGGAAGAGCAGAAATCAGAGAGGACTGTGGAAGGAGACTGAGGGGTGCCCACTCTTTAGGGGGCATCTTGTAACTGCCTAGAACTGAGGGATGGATTCCAAGGGCCTGGAAGTGTGCCAGAGCATTTCCTTCCTTGCTTCTCTTATTTCTACACACCCATTACCAGCATTTAGGGACATGCCCAAGTGTGTAGAGCCTTCAGCTAATGGACAGCGTCTATCCCCGTGTTTCACTAGAAGAGGCAGGTGCCAGAAGCCAGATCCCAGTGCCTGCTGCTGAGAAAATGCAACACGCTGCCCTCAGTGGCAACACTAGAACTGGCCACTAGATGGAGATGTTGTGCCTTGAAATGCCGCATCTCCGGGAGCTGGGTCCCAAGTGTCAACCTGCCTGTTGGGTGGAGCACTGGGTGTGCCTGGCTGCCTAGCTCTGGCCCTTTCGTGCTTCCCCCACCCTTTCTTTGTGTCTGTACTTTGTTTCCCTCACTTTTCTGGCTATAATATGGAAAAGCACATTTTTCTTTTCTGTGTTATTTCTTGAATGTATTGAGTCCAGTTTTGGGTCCAATTTTCAATTGGCAAACAGAACACACAGACGGGCAGGCAGACACCAGTGGGGAGGGACTCGAGGGCTCACCATAGTGCTGGGGGCTGTGTTTGGCTGGGGGGCTCCGTGATGAATTAGTTGGTGATGAATTCACAGCTGGGCTGGGAGTAGGGCCTCGGGCCACATCTGTTTGCCACACGGGAGCTGTCTTTCCGTCTGTCTGTCTGCCAGCTCTCCATCCTCGTTCCCGTTCACATAACCAGACCTCCTCCAAGCCATGCCCATCCTAACCCCTTTTCCATTTCTTTACGCTTCAGAGGAGCCTGCAGGTGTGGTCCAGCCTCCTCCAGCCTCGGACAGTACGTGCTTTGGGGATGATGAGGGGGTGGGCCTGGGGTTTCTGCTGGAGGGAAGAGGGTGCTGGTTGCTGGGAATTTTCAATTTGGCTGAGGTGGGTCTAAGATTTTCCACCACGGTTCCCCTAGCTTACCTTTGACTGTACCTCTCGATTTTGGTTGAATATGTAAATTGCTTGGAATGCTTTAAAGGCAATTCCTTCCCACCCCCCCAAAACCCGTTCCTAAATCTGCTGGGCTCCAGCTGATGCTCAAATGAGTCCACTCCTTTAGGCAGGAGGGCTGGGGCCTGCCTATGTGTCCTCCGTGGGGCGGGGCGCAGCTTGGGGACCAGCCGGAGGGCAGGGTGAGCTGAAAACTCTTGAAGTGGAAATTTGAAAGGTAAATCATAATTGAGATGATTGTTACAAATAATTAGTAATGCTCATGTCCATGGGCCTGGGCTTCCCACCTCTGTCCCAACGCCAGAGCCCTGTCTGTGCTGGGGACTCGGGGGAGCGTGAAGATGGACACAGGGTGGCCCCTGGCTCTGGGGGAGGCATGCTGTACCTGCCTTCTGGTCGGGGATTTCTTATTTCTCAAGCCCCATCCCCGCCCCCACCCTGTCCCCCAGGGTCTCACCCCTGCTGGGACTCGTGGTTCACACTTGTGTCTTCAGGTCCGGCTCAAGCACTTCCTTGCTGAGGCCATTTGTTTTGTGCTCACCTTGCCCTGCTCTGCTCATATGGATTGGATCACCCCAGATGGCTCTTGTCCCCTCTACCCCTCCTCCCACCCCCAGGGCTCCTAGAGCAGGGCCAGTGAAGTCCCATCCTGGGAAGTTGGGCTGTCAGCTGGGAAATAATGACATTCACAAGAAATAGCCCCTAAAAAGGATGCTGTGAATATTTTCCTCGATCATTGGTGTAATTCTTCTAACTCTCCTCCAGCCTGCTCCACTGAAAGGATGTTCTCTGCACAGAGTGGGGAGGGGAGGGGTTGCCAACACGAATCAAGGATGTTAGGTAGTCTCTTTCAGGGTTGGGGAGGCATATGCCCAGGGTTGCCTGTGGGGGGACATCTAGCTGGGCCCCCTCCTTCGTGCCCTGGGAGATGGCTTCTCCTGTTATGAGGTTCTGGGGCCTCCTCTGTGTCTCCCCACACTCACGTGCGGGTTGGGGAGGGGCTGGAGGATGGGGTGTGGCTTGAGGGGGGCGGGACAGGTAGACCCTGGCCCCAGCTTCACGTACTGGGGTGGCACATGGGCTCTGAGCTCAGAGCATTTGGGTGACGCCACATTGCGTCCGTGTGCTCCTGCGCGTCCCTGGGCCTCAGTTTGTCTATAAAGTGAGACCACGAAAGTAATAAAATCTCCACATCTCAGCATCGTGGTAAGGATTGAAGGGACACGTGGGAGACCAGGGGAGCTGTCATCGGTGCCATTGCTCTTTATCCACGGATGAGGCTGCGTCCCTCCCATGCCGGGGAACTGAGGCCCAGGGATGGCTCAGGCTTGAAGGTGGCTGGGCTGAGGCCAGCCCCTCTGACCCTGCCTCTGTCTCCCAGTGGACAACCATCTGGGCTTCCTGCCCACCTTTGGGCCCTGCTATGTCAACCTCTACGGCAGCCCCAGGGAGTTCACCGGCTTCCCGGACCCTTATGCAGAGCTCAACATGGGCAAGGTGAGCCAGCCAGACCCCCACCTTCCCTAGATCCCAGGCCCGTGAGGCGTCTTCCAGCCTGGCCTGGGCGGTGTCTGGGGCCACCTGGACTGCAAGGGCCTGGCAGGGCTTGAGCAGACCTGGGGCCAGGCAGCCTCCCCCTCAGAGAGCCCTCCTTCTGCCTGCCCTGTCCTGCCCCCTCCCTCCCTCCCACTCCCCTCCCTCCCTCCCACTCCCCGCCCTTTGTCTCTCCTTCAGGGCCAGCCTGATCCCCCACTTTCCTGGCCCCTGAGGGGCCCAGGACCCCCTCCCCCACCACCTGTCCCAGGTTTCCTGTCCTCTGGCTGGCGGGTTGGAGTCTGGGTGCTGACCGTTTGGGTGGCTTGGCCTGCCACCTGACCTCTCCGGGCAGTTCCTTACTTGCAGAGTGTTGGGGCGGCTCAGGGACCTCCTCGGTGCCTGGGAAACGAGCAACCTCGGGGCCAGGTCAGGCCCCTTTCCTTGTCCTCTCCATTCCCCCTGCTCCTAGTGATCCAACCTCCCCTCTCAGGGGGAAGGTGTGGCCTACCGAGGCCGGGTTCTGCTCTCCCTGGAGACCAAGCTGGTGGAGCACAGCGAGCAGAAGGTGGAGGACCTCCCTGCAGATGACATTCTCCGGGTGGAGGTGAGGGGCCTGGCCCTCTGACGCACGGGTGGTGGTCGGGGGCTGGCCTCGGGGTGTCGTGGTGGAGGGGGCTCAGCCCCACCCACACTCCCAGGCCTTCACCGCTCTGGGCCTCACGGCCTCAGCTGGGGAGGGAGCGAGCCCCTACCTACCCGGCCTCCCTGAGGAATGTTCAGAGACTCAAAAAAGATATAAATGAAAGTATTTAAAAAGTCTAGAGCTCAACACAAACCAAGAGGCTATTTTATAACCATCATGTAAGAGCAGCTACCACGGAACACTCACCACTGTCACACTGTGCTAGTGACACTCCGATGGCACTCCCGAGACGGCTGCCGTCAGCGCCTCCATGTGACAGGGGAGGGGACTGCGGCTCCACTGTCAGAAGGACACGTCGGAGCGCTGGCCTGCGTCCAAGGGGCAGCCGCGGAGTCTGTAGTCCCCACTGACCAGCTGCACCAGTTTCCCCATCGGTGAAGCGGGGCTAATGCTCACACGTCCTCGTAGGGTTGTTGTGAGGACGACATTCGTGCCACAGGCAGTGAGCACTCAGTCGCGTTAGCTGTTAGTACTGTTTGCATTCTGCAGGACCCCACTGGTGGTGCAGAGGGGGTCCCAGAGTCATCTTGGTTCTTGTGAGCGAGTGCTTCTCCCGTCCTCAGCCCGGTGCCTGACGCCCAGAGGCAGTGGCATCCATTCATCCCAGCACATGGCCACCGGCGGGTGCCTCAGGGCTGCAGGGGAGGCCCTGCGTGGTGTGGGGGAGCTCCGGGCAGGGCACAGCGGGTGAGAGCCTTGGCCCAGGCTGCTGGGGTGGTGCCGCGGCTGCTGGTTTGGAGGAGGGGGCAGCACGGCCTCGGAGGTGTAGACCTTATCGCAGGACCATGGCCGAGCACGCAGGCCCGGAGTGAGTCTGTCACTTAGTAAACGAACCTGGGCGCTGTTGCTCAGCTGGGTCACCTGCCACCCACCCGTCCGGCCGGGCTTTCCCGGGCGCCCGGCACAGCCAGGGCCTGCCAGCACGTGACCCCTGTCCACCCGGGGTCTCCCTTCCTCCTGCCTATGGTGCTCTGGCCGCCCTCTCTGCTTCCAGAAGTACCTCCGAAGGCGCAAGTACTCGCTCTTCGCTGCCTTCTACTCGGCGTCCATGCTGCAGGACGTGGACGACGCCATTCAGTTCGAGGTCAGCATCGGGAACTACGGCAACAAGTTCGATAACACCTGCCTGCCGCTGGCCTCCACCACGCAGTACAGCCGGGCGGTCTTCGACGGTGAGGCCTGGACGGAACCCGGATCGCGGGGGGGCCCGAGCCTACGTCCTGCCTCCCATTCGAAGTTGCCGGAGGTCCACTGGAGGGCCTGGCCTGGGCACGCCTGTGGGGGGGACCCCTGCTGTGCTCCCCGTATCTCCTCCCCCTGCTCACCTCCAGGGCGTCCCGCTGCCAGGACCCACAGATGGGTCTCCCCAAACTGGCCGTAGTCAGCCTTGACTCGGACCTGCGATGCCACTGATCGTACGGTGGCTGTTGGGCTTGGCGCAGAGACTGGAGAATGCGGGTTTCCAGCACCCTTCTGACAACCCCCGGGGTGATGTGTTAGGGAGCCCCAGTGACAGCAGCCGCTGACTTTGGCACGGGAAGGGAGCTCAGGCACCTTGTCTGGACACTGGGCGATATGGGTCACACGTGTGTCCAGGGGCGTTCTCAGTGGGAAGGGGGAGCAGGTGCTGAATCCATCCTCCCCTTGGTCCCCTTCCCACCCACCCCGCACCCCGCGTTCAGTGGCGGGCCCTCTGTGTCTGTCCAGGGTGCCACTACTACTACCTGCCCTGGGGCAACGTGAAGCCCGTGGTGGTGCTGTCGTCTTACTGGGAGGACATCAGCCACAGGACTGAGGCTCAGAACCAGCTGCTCCGGATTGCTGACCGGCTGGTGAGTGGGGCAGCCTGCGCCCGCACCAGCCTGCGCCCCGCCGTGGGCTCTTCCCACCGGCCCCGTGGGCGCACACGCTGCGTACAGCTGTGCCCGCAGCCCTTCACGGTGTCTGGGTCCCTTGTGTCCTGACAGTGCCAGGTGTGTGGTCCTGTCCTGCATACTGGGAAGCGAGGAGAGGGAGGAGAGCTGTTCTGGGGGAGCCCGTGGTCTGATGGAGAAGACAGCACAGAGCGCAGCCTGCACCCACTCGCTCACTCGTCCCTGTAGCAAGTGCCCGGGACTCTTACCACAGAAGGGACTTGTGCTAGAAACTTCTAGTCAGAGTTAGACGTGAACAAGGAGCCGACCTGCCTCCAGGGGTCCGTTGGGTGCAGGACAGACCAGGCCCACCCACTCAGCAGTCCTGCACTTACTTCAGTGCAGGTGACTCCCCAGGACTCTCAGAGGAGGGAGGGGGCCAAGGAGCATCGGGAGGGGTCTCAGCGCAGCGAGGGGGTGGGAGGCAGGAGCCCGGTCAGGACGCCCCTGCAGTGGTCCAGGGGACAGTGACGAGCACTGGAAAGGAGGTGACCTGGGGCGAAACTGCAGGACTTGGGCTGGAAGGTCCTGGTGGTTTCTTGGATGAGGGAGGAGGGGAGGCTGGCAGGAGGGGCCCTAGTGGCTGGGGACAGGGAAGTCGGGAGAGGCAGGGGGTGGGTCCTGTTCTGAGAGTGACCAGGAGGCTGGGAGTGGCAGGCGCGGTGCTTGGCCAGAGAGTGGAGGGGAATCACAGTGGGCAAAGGTGCAGAGGCCAAGGGCGGGGAGCTGGTGCTTGGGGCGGTGGCCCAGGCCGCTGTGTGCCTGTGGCAGAGGCTCACCCACAGGGCACGTGGCCGTGGGAAGGCAGAGGAGGCAGGTGTGGCCACGCCGCTGGGGCGAGCGAGGAGCACGGGTGGAGGGAAGGGGTTTAAAGGCTCGGGCCTGTCTTGAGTGAGGAGGTGAGCACAGTGAGGAGGGAAGGTGGATGGAGGGGAAGTTGGGATCTTGAAGTGGCTGGGAGTTGATACGGGCCCAGGTGGGGGCCACGGTGGCCCACGCCTCCCCTGAGACTGGCAAACCACGAGGTGCAAGAGAACTGGGAGCCGATACCTTTCAAATCCAGACTCCGCCCCCTGGGTCAGCCATTCTCCTGCAGGACGGGCCCTGGGGTGGGAACTGTGTTCTTCCCAGGGCAGAGCGCATGCTCAGGAACGCTGGTGGGCGGGAGGGCGTGGGGACTGAGGGTCGCTCCTCGGTCTGCTGGGTGTTCTGTGGGAGACCTCTGCCTCCCAGCTCAGGGCTGGGGCCCAGGAACCCTGCGGAGGTGCTCCACGGAGCCCCGATGCACCCCTGGCAGGACTGGCCGCGGGACTTTGTAAAGGGGAACTGGAGGTTTTCTGAGCACTCCTGAAGGAAGGAGGCCGTGCCCCGAGCCTGGCTAGGCGGTGGGGTTTGGGAAGGAGAGAGACCCCAGGCAGGGAACTGCAGGGGCTCCGAGGTCACCTGCCTGTGAGCTGCAGACCTGGCTTGAAGGGGCCTGTGCGCAGCGGGATGTATCCTGTCGTGTTGCAGCCTCCGCGTGGCACCCGGCCTCCCTGTGACCACACGCGTGGTCGGAGCCCTCGTCTGCAGAATTTGGATGTTTGGTGTGGGGAGCCCTGGAATGTTCTTGAGCCAGGACAGACCCTGATTTGTTGGGTCTGGTCTCCGCTCTGACTGCTCTCCTCTTTGGTGTGGTGACAGGGCCTGGGGCTGGGGTCCATGGTGTCCTTCCGCCCTGCAGTGACCTCTTGACTCTTGCCTGCCCATCCCCAGGAAGCCGGCCTGGAGCAAGTCCACCTGGCCCTGAAGGCCCAGTGCGCCACCGAGGACGTGGACGCCCTGGTGGCTCAGCTGATGGATGAGCTCATTGCAGACTGCAGGTAAGGGTGCCTGGCACCCACACCCAGCCTCCCGACTCCACTGGGCCCTTTCCCCGGGAGCGTTCGTGTGTGGCGGTGAGCGACGGCACGTCTCCGCAGCCACGCTTGGCCAGCAGTCCAGCCCGAGCTGAGTCCAGAGGTGGCGGAGCCAGCGCGGGGAGTTGAAAAGGTGACAGTTGGAGCAGGTCATAAATCTCCCTGCAGCAGCGGCAGCTGCCGGCCCTGGGCGGCCTGGCTCCCCTGAATGGGGAGCATTGTGTCTCTGATCCCGACCTCTTATTTCCCTGATGGAATCTGCAGGAGGAGCTGGCTGGGGGTGGGGGTGGGGTGACGGCGTCCCTCCTTCCCACAAGGCCATGTCAGGGACCTTGGTTTCTGCTTAGCCTTCGATTGACATGGCTGATTGTCAGGAGGCCGTGCGGGAGAACAGGGGCTCTGAGCCCGGCAGGAGGGGCATCTCGCATCCCCTCCCTCTGCTGCCGGGTGACGTGGGGCTCACCACCACCTGCTCTGACTGTGGTTTCCTCATCTTTAACCTGACGCTGAGAGTAACTAATATATAATAGCCCGTGAACAAAGTGACCGGCCCTTAGGAATGTGTAATACCTGGCAGCTATGGTTATTATCAAGAAGAAGCCGTCAGGAGACGTAGGTTCTTGTCCTGTTAACCAGCTCTGCAGCTTTGGGCAGTTTCACTTCTCTGGACCTCAGTTTTCTCAGCTGTTAAATGGACCTAATAGTGAAAATTGCCTTTCTACTTTCTGTGGAGTTAAGTGTGAACATACGCAGATGTGTTCTGTGTCGCCCTCTAAATTCTATCAGCCCCTATTGAAGGTGTGAGAAATGCCTTCGTGCTGAGACATGGGTCACCAGCCTGCCTGATACAGTGGCCTTCTGGCCCTTTGTACCTCAGCTTGGAAGCACATGTTTACCAGAACAAATGTGTCCCCAGAGAATCATCCCCCGACTGCCCCCGCCGGTGGTGGAATTGCAGGCAGGTCATTCATTCGTTCCCCGAACCTTCCCGAGGCCTTGCGCCAGGCTCGCGCCAGGTGCACAGAGCAGGCTGTCAAGGGGCAGCTTAGCCCTCATGGGACTCACGCGAATGTGAGCAGATGAAGGCAAGTGTGTTGGGCTGGAGGCGTGTGCCGTAGGAGCTCCGAGCAGGTGCACGCCACTCCACTCTATTCGGGATGCTTCCTGGGGGAGGGGACGCCCGATGTGAGCTCCAAAGGAGGAAGATGGGAGACAGCCTTGGGAGAGGGGATCGTCCAGGCAATGGCAGAGAAGCCTGAAGTGTCTGCTGCCTCCAGGAGCGGGGAGTCACCTGGGAGGCTCAGGTTCCCCTGGGACAGGCCTCAGGGATCCGCTAAGGTGAGCTTGGCCCTGAGAGCTGTCTGGGGGCACAGTGGTCCCCGTGGTTCAGATGCTCACTCTGGCTGCAGTTCAAGGGATGGGCTAGGGGCTGTTCCAAGAATTTTACACATATGAACTAATCATGAAAATCTTAAGAGGGAGGAAGGAGAATGATCGCATTTTACAGAGGACATTGAGCCACAGAGAGGTTCATTCACTTGGCGGGATTCGCACTCCGAGCAGACGGCTGAGCCCTCGGTGCTGTGCCGCTCTCTCACGGACAGGACTTGGTGGTGGTCTGCACGTGGGGGCCCAAGGAAGCTCGAGAATGATCCCCTAGCTCTGGCCGGGTGAATGGCAGGGCCATCCAGAGAGGTTGGCCGGAGAAGAGCAGCTTTGGGGGAAGATGAGGAGTTCAGGGCTGGCCATGTGCAGTGGGAGGTCTGTCTGTGGTCAGGAGGTCGGAGGACAGAGAGAGACTGAAGGGGCACACAGGGACACGGTCACCATGAGGAGGGCCTCGGAGCGACTCACTGTGCCCCACTGGCCTGGCCTGATGGCTGGGGGGCGAGGGTGGGCCAAGGCTCTGCTCATGACTCACACCTCGTGTGGACCTTGGCAGATCTGAGGTGCTTGAAACATCTGAGACAAGTGGGACCCAAGGCCTGGGCTGCCCTTACTGCCCTCTCAGGGTTCTCGGAGGGCCTGGCTAAAAACGCTTCTGCCAAGCCCGTTTCCGAGTCCCTCTCCTCGGGACAGAAGGGGGCCTGGGGCCTCCTGGGGGCACGGGTCCTAGGTCAGGAGCTTTGGAGGAGGGTCTCATCCTCTGAGGAATGCAAGATGGCTCTGCAGGGGAGGCATGCCAGTCATCAGGACTGACTCCATCGGGCACCACCCGAGGCCACCAGCAGCCCGAGGGGCACCGCAGGGGGCTTCCTGCACCTCTGCTCTGTGCTGAGCATCGTCACAGCTGACAAGCAGGGCCGGCAGGTGTGAGGCTCCCGAGCCAGCTTGCCATGGCCGACCACCGGCTGCTCCCCACTCCTCAGCCAGCCCTGCCCACACTGCCAACATCAGTGCCCTTCCTTCCATCACATCCTCTTCCTGCCTCATCTCCCCGGGAACCCCTCGCCTCCCACAGCCCGTGCCGCTCACTCCTCCCAGCCCAGCCCTCTCCTCTCACCTCTAACCCACTGCCCACCACACCCCTCCCCCTGGATGTCCTGCCAGCACGTTCAGTTCATTGTCTGATCTTCCTAAGACTGTGCCATGCCACCTCCACCTCAGCCCTGCAGTGTCTTCTTCCGGTTAGGAACAGTCTCGGTGCTTAATCCTGGCGGACGGGTCTCTGTCCCCACTCCCTGCCCGGGACCGGCAGTCCTACCCTCCAGCCTCTCCAGAGCCCCCCTGCACATGCTCCCTCCGGCCTCCGAGGGGTCTCCCTGTGCACACTGCTCCTTCTGCTGCAACACTCCCTGCCTTCTCGGCCTGACTAGCTGCTGCTGGGCTGACAGGTGCAGCGAGGGGCCACGGCCTCCGGGACGCCCTGCTGACTCTGAGGCCCCTCCGCCAGGACCAGCAGAGCTGCTGCTCACGAGGAGTGACGTGAATGACCCTGTGGCCAGGTCACTTTTCAGGCTGGACACTGCCCCCTCCCGGGCGACTGTCCCTGAGAAAGGCACCCGCTCGGGGCAGGACAGGCAGCGACGTCGTGAGCAGCTCAGCTCTGTTGTGGGCCTGTGCTGGGACTGCCTACCATTCTCAAGTCTGCCAGGGTTGGCAGGGCAGCTGCCCCTGTTGGGTGGGGGTACAGTGTCATCCAGTCTCTTCTTCTGGGTCTCCCTTTCTTCCCATACCTGTTGCCTTGGGCGTTTCCGGGGCAGGAGAGGTCTGAGACATCTCGTTAGTGGCAGTCACGGTCCCGGCTGTTTCTTGGGGAGTCTTGGCTGGGCTGGTGGCCTCCGTGAAAATCTCCCTTTGGTGGTCTGTATGGCAGACCCTCCCAGCTCCCGACCCAGGCTGGGAGCATAAATCACTCTGGTTGGCTCAGCTCTCCATATCCCACTCCAGACCCGCCTGCCCCCACCCTCAGGCCCACTCAGGCCTCCTTCCCAGGCAGGCTCCAGCCAGGACTCCGGCCCAGGCCCCCCTTTACCCACCAAGCATGCCCCTCCGCCACTTTCGAGTGGGCTGGGGATGGAGGCCGACCCTCGCCTGGCCTGGGGCAGCCCCATCCGCGGCACCCTCGGGGCAGTAAATATTATATTACTACAGGGTGTGCAGTACGTGACCTGAGACAGGTCCCGGGGCTTAAGTTTCCTGAGATGGAGTTTGCGTACTGCTCCCCCCACCCTAAAAATTCAATTAAAAAAAATAACAGGAAAAATGTAGTGCGCCGAGGGCCTGCCAGAGTGGTGTATCTGGCGGCGGCGGTGCCGCTGCGCTCCGGCGGTAATTGGTTCTGCATAGCTCGGGGAAATTGGCAGAAAAATAAATCAGCCGGGAGCCGGAGTCGAGACGCTGCAGGGAGGGGAGTGCGGGGTGGGGGGCTGCAAGTGGTGGGAGCAGGACTGGCGGAGCGGGTTTGACTGATGTCCTGCTTGGGAGTCAAGGGCTCAGCGGAGGTGGGGCGGCCCCCATACCTTCAAGCAGGGATAATCCAGAGGGGTCCTGCCGGCCAGGGAGGGCACGGAGCTCCCCTCCCCACCCCATCCTGCAGGACCCTTGTGCGTTCACTGACTGACCTGGGAGGGTCGGTGTGGCGAGGAGGGGCCCTATGAAGGACTATTCGGGAGCCCAGTGGGATGGGGGGGTCAGAGTTCTTTGCCTACAAACAGGATGGAGTTTAAACCCAACCCCCCCCACTTGGGGCCAAGGGCTGTGTTTCTGGGACTGTACGCACCCCCCCCCCAAAGCTTCCCAAACAGAGGGTTCTGGGTGGGGTGTTGTGGGGCCGACTCGAGTCGACACATCTGTATTGCTGGCTGCTGGCCTCCCCACAGCGTCTGCAGTGGCTTGTCAGGGGTCCATAAATTTCCTTCTTGAAGAAAGTGTGCGTACAACAGAATGGACTCGTTTCAGCCAAGGGCAGCTTATTGCTCCGGCCTCTGCTCTAGGAGGGTGCAGGGGCAGGCAAGTCCCTGCCCCGGGGACTGCAGAGCAGAGGCCTGTGGGTCGCAGTGGTTGGGGAAGGCTTCCTGGAGGAGGTGAGGACAGAGCAGGTTGCACGGGGATGACTGCACGTGGGTCAGGCTGGAGAAGATGCCTGGGACACATGGGGTGCCCGGGGGGTGGGCTGAGGGTGTGAGGCTTGCTGTGGGGGCCTGTGCACGTGTGTGTGCACATGCACATGTGTGCCTGGACTTGGGCGTGCACTGGGCTCCTGCTCGTCAGGTACATCCCATCTGTCCTTCACAGCCAGCCCCTGGGCAAGGTCCAAGACAAGCCCTCCGCCACCTACCTGGACCAGTACCTGTACAAACTGCGCACCCGTCACCTGAATCAGATCACCGAGGCGGCTTTGGCCCTGAAGCTCGGCCACTACGAGCTCCCTGCCACCTTGGAGCAGGCCGAGGACTGGCTTCTGCGTCTCCGTGCCCTGGCGGATGAGGTAGCTAACCCCGCACAGCACTTTCCTTCCTGCCTGGAACATCACAATGGGAAGGGACATGGGGCCTGTCTGGACCATGATGCAACCCTGGCTCCATTGCTGGGTGAGCTTGGGCCAGTGACTTAACCTCGCTGAGCCTCAATGTCCCAATTTATAGAAGGAGCAGAGAGGATCCAACGGGGAACTGGATGTTGTGGGGCCCAGCACAGAGCCTGGTGTGTAGTAGGTGCTCAATAAATGTCCTCAACTATGAGTAATAAATGCTACCAAAGTATATCAGAGACAGAGCTGGGACCAGAACCCAGGGAACCTGGCTCTAGGTCCAGTGCTGGGGCCTGCCTCCTGGGACCCTACTCTTTCTCCCTGCCAACCAGCGCCTCTCTGTTCCTGCCCTCCTGGATGCCGCTGAGCCCCAGGCCGAAGGAGGCTGCGTTCGCAGTAACTCTGAGCATCGTCATATCTAATCAGAGAGAAGAGGCTCAGTTTGTATTCAGGGGTACCGTTCCCCACCTGCACTGCCCCTCTTCAGGTCAGTTGCACCCACCCGGTTCCTCGGGTGACCAGGCAGGCCATAGATTTGTCCATAATGAGGACATATGTCACAGGCAGACCAACTGCTGCCTACTCTACCCAGAGCCATGTGGGACCTCCAGAGAGGGAGTGGTGATGGTAGGAAGGCTCCCCCCAGAAGGAGTGTGCAGAGAAGGGCAGGGCCTGCAAGGGGCTTCTGGAGGGGCACGTTGCTGAAGGGGAGAGGGAGGCCCAGGAGGTGGAAGGCAGCCTGGAATGGTGGTCCCCGAGAGTCCGTTCCCGAGCAGGGCCTCAGGCATGTGGCCAGCTACACGAGGGAACACCATGTTGCCCAGCCACAAGCTGACCCTCACAATGGCCATGAACTATCTTCTTGGGCTGGTCAAAGCATGCATCCTAAAATCATGGCCCAGACTGAGCCCAGAGTTCTCAGCACAGATTAGAGAGGTTCAAGTCAAATAGGCGCTGTTGATTGTATGGGAACCCAGAGAGAGCCTTTCTCAGGTTTGAGTGCACATCAGAATCCCCTGAGGGGCTCATGAAAACAGGTTACACCCCCCACCCCCACCTCACATGTCTGGGTGGAGCCTGAGAGTTTGCATTTCTGCTCTGGGGACCACACATTGAGAACTGCTGGTACAGTGATTAGGAACACGTATTTGGAGTCAGAAAGCCCAGTTCCTAGCCTCACAGAGCCTGAATTCTCTCACCTGTCAAATGGGCCGCCTTCCTCTGCCTCCTGAGCCGCTGCGGGGAGGACGAGACACAGCCCGTGTGGTGCTGAGCAGGTGCCCCAGGCCTCCGAGCCCTGGCCAGAGGCTCAGCCCAGCCTCTTCCCGCTGCCCTTCGCTCACCAGCCTCTGAAGTGGGTGGACCATGCTCCCCCTGCCAGCTCTCCAGAGTGTCAGCTGGAGCAGTTCCCACTCCCAGCCAGAGGCTCTGAGGGACTCAGGGGCCTTGCAGCTTGGTTCTGAGCGAGTCACCATGTCAGACCCCACTGTCCCCAGGTCCAGCAAGAGTCAGATCCCAGGGTCCCTGCTGTCAGAGGGAGCAGGAGTGAGTGTCCTCTGGGAAGGGCACATCTGTGGGTTTGCTGCTGCTCTTAGGGGTGAGGAAGATGACCTGTCATCTTCCAGGTCAAGTGCAAGCTTCCCATGTGTGTGCCTGGAGCATCTGTCTACCCAGTGTGTGGGGTGGGGTGGGGTGGGGAATCAAAGAACTTAAGTTCTGGGCTCCAGGCAGGAGTGTCTTTTCCCAGAAAATGTGAACTCAGCTCAGTGATTTTTGGCAGGCTCCTCGCGTGAGCCCGGGCAGCCTCACGCCCTGTCCTGGGGACCATGGCTGCTGAAAACAGAGGTGCCCAGCTGCACCCGGGAGGTCAAGGGGGTGACTGGGCTTGGGCAGCTGAGGGATGGGAGCCAGGAGGAGAGACTGGTGCGGCCCCTGAGCCGGGGTGGCAGCTCATGGTGGGCTGTGGGGTGTGGACCCAGGCACGTGACTGTCACCTTCTCTGTAGCCCCAGAACAGCCTGCCAGACATCGTGATCTGGATGCTGCAGGGAGACAAGCGAGTGGCGTACCAGCGGGTGCCGGCCCACGAGGTCCTCTTCTCCCGGCGGGGTGCCAACTACTGTGGCAAGAATTGCGGGAAGCTGCAGACGATCTTTCTGAAAGTGGGTTCTTTTTCCTCAAGTCATGACTGTACTTTCTCAGCCCTTAGCCTGTCCCCCTCCTTTTCCACATTCCCTCCAGTTCTCTATCTGCCTCTGAGTCCTTGGATCCGCTCCTGGGAAGGGCAGAGGGCTTTAGGGAAAACGACTTCCTTTCTCCTCGTTCTCAGCGTTCCGCAGACCCCACACGCCTAGTCCAGAAGGTTAGCAGGTGAGAGCCAGGGGGTGAGCCCTGCTGCGCTTGCCCTGCCAGGCAGGCTCCTGGTGGGGTCCTCAGCCCTCAGCCTCCAAGAGCCGGGCACAGCCCTGCTCCAGCTGGAGCCTCACTCAGGTTCCGGTTCCTCCCTGTGGGAAGGCTGGTGTCTGGGCACCAGGTGTGCCCATGGCTCTGCCCCACCAGAGAGCTGGAGCAAGTGTCCTGTCCCCCAGTCTCACGCTGCCCCCACCTCTCCTATTTCTCCTCTAGCACCCATCCTTGCTCCCTCTCCATCTTCTCTCAGGGGACTGGCTAGCCTTGGGGTAGGGGGACAGGGAAGTGAGTGGGCACCTGGGGACCCTCTGTCCTCTCTCTGAATGAATGTGGGGACATAGAGCCAAGGCTGCTTTGGTCAGGGTACCATGGCCTGGTGGTCAGGACACAATTTGGGGACTCTCTCCCTGTGCCATGGCTGCCCTGGCCCAAGGGGAGGGTCCCTGTTTGGATGGCTGTCATTGAGGCTGTCCTGCTAGAGGAGTGGCCTTGGGAAGCAGGCTGACCCCTTAACACGTACTCTCGACTCCACGTGGTCCTGTTGGCATTGTACACTGCCTGGTTTCCCTGTCCCTTCCCCGTGTCTCTCCCCCCAGCACACCAGGACCAACGCGCTCTCCTCTTCCAGCTGGTTGTTGACTAACCTTAGCCTCACACTGCTGAGTGGCTGTGGGTCAACCCATTCATTTGCTGGCCAGTCATTCTTGTCACCGCCTGGGTAGGTAGGGAGGACAGGTTTCAATGGCACAGTGTGCGTGGTCAGGTTGCAGGGCTGGCTGGAGTCCTGTGTGGCCTTAGGCAGGTCGCCAAGGCTCTCTGAACTGTTGGCTGCCTTCTCACCTGTAAAATGAAGGTCAGGCTGCCTACTTCATAGGTTTTGAGAACTGAATTAGGTGACACAGGTCCTGGGTCTTGCTGGAACTAGGTGGTCGATGAATGTTAGTCTCTCCCCCCTCCTCTCCCCCTTTCCTTAGGAGCGCCCTTGCTCCCTGGGGAGAGGAGGCTCCGTCAGCACCATGACTGCAGATCAACCCAGAGTCAGAGATGAGCAGATATCCGCACATGGGCTGATTGATGCTTCAGACGAGAGGCCAGTTCTGCCTAGAAAGAGGGTGGGAAGTGTGTCAGACAGTGGGCTGCCCCTCCCACCTGCTCACTTGCCACCCAGGGCACGTTCCCCTTGCCATCTTTTCTACGTCCTCTGCCAGCTCCGCGCCTGGTGAGACAGAAGGGGCAGGAAGTCAAGGAGCTGCCCCATCTGAGTGGCGCTACCCGGGGGAGGCTGTCTGGCTGGAGCGGAGGTGGGGCTGCAGGCGGGCGCCTGGTGGACGAGCTCCAACAGGGTGAGCTCCAGGCTCTGACCTCTCGGCCCTGCAGCCCTGGGGAAATGCAAACTGAAAAATTTCCCTGATTCCAAGCAAAAAAAAAAAAGATATAGAATTGTTTCTCGAAGTCTTCCCCACTGAGTTTATGAGCCCCGCCAGTAGCTCCTGAGCAAGCTGTACAAAAATGTTGGCAGCAAGCGGAGACCAAGAAAACATTGGTGTTTCTTAACTTAAACCAAAGTTGGAAAAAATGAGCACCAGCAGAGAGGGAGAGGAGCCCCAAACTAGACATTTCTTTATTTGCTGTTGCTATTTTGGGTCCGGCAGGCTGGCCCCGTCTGGGGGAGGGCAGGGGAGAGACTGGGGGTGGAGGGGGAAGGGGGGTCAGGCATTCCTGCCATCTCCCTGGGGCTGGTGGTTTGGAGGGGAAAAGGCTGCTAACCACCCCAGGGGAGAGGACAGCTGAAGAGAACAGTCATGGGGAGGTTTCCAGGGGGAGGGGTGACACTTGGGGTCATGGACTCCTCCAGATTTCATCGAGGATGAACCAAAAGCGGAGGGGCTGGGTGAAGGGTGAGACCATCGTTGCCTTGGCATGACTCCCCTTCCCGAGCCCCTTACCTGGATGGGGCTCTCTCTCCAGGCACCCAGGCCTCCTCTATCCAGGAGACCCCTTACCTTGGCCTCTCTTTCCTCTTCTCAACCCATCAAAACGACTTGTCTCATTCTTCTCCGGGTCTCGGAGAGCTACTCCTCCAAGCTCATGCACAGGACGCCTGGGTGCTGAATGTGTTACTTCCTCTGTGGCACAATGTGTTTTTCCAAGCGTGAAGAACTTCACGCTCAGGCCATAGCTGCCCTTGATGTCCGTCAGATGGTGAAGTGGCGGGGAGAACGCACGTCCTGTGTTGGGTTGTTGCGGTGATTCCGTTTTGGCGGAGCTTTGGAAAGTCCCGGGCTAAGAAGACCAGTGAATAGTGCTTAACATGCTGATGAACACTTGATACACTAACATCCAGCCAGAAAAATCCCAGAAAAAGAAAGAATCAAACAAAAAACCCAACAGTAAACAGAGGGGGAGGCTTTAACCTCTTCACCTTCCAGACCTGGATCCTTGTATCTTTAGAGACAGGTTCTAGAACAGCGTTCTCCAACATGGTGGCCACATGTGGTTATTTACACTTCAGTTAGTAAAATGAAATAAGCCCTGGCAGGGTGGCTCAGTTGGATGTAGCGTCATCCCCATACACCAAATGGCTGCGGGTTTAATTCCTGGTCAGGGCACAGAACTGGGTTGTGGGTTTGATCCTTGGTTGGGGCACATATGGGAGGCAACTGATAGATGTTTCTCTTTCACATCAATGTTTCTCTCTTTCCCTTCCTCTCTCTCTGAAATCAGTGAAAACATATCCTTGGGTGAGGATTAAAGAAAAAAGAAATAAAACAAAAAATGTAGCTCTTCGGTCACACTAGCTACATCTTAAGTGGTCAGTTGCCACATGGGGCCAGTGGCTACCATATTGGACCATGTAGATATAAATCATGAACATTGCAGCGAACGTTCCACGGGACAGTGTTTTCTAGAGAACAGAAATGAGCATGTGGGGGGAGAGGAGAGTGGGGGGGTCCTGGTCTCCGCAGAGAGCACGGAGGTGGGGTGGTGCATCTCCTTGGATGGGCAGGTGAGGAGAAGGTGTCTTGATCATACACACCTCTTCCATGGGACTCTAAGTCCTTCAACAGGGCACACACCTGAGGGCGTCAGGCTGGTACGCCCATGCCTGGAGGCCCCCTCAAGTTGGGTTTCTGTCTTTCTCTGGCACCTAGTATCCAATGGAGGATGTGCCCAGAGTCCGGATGCCAGTGCAGATACGGGTGAAGCTCTGGTTCGGGCTCTCTGTGGATGAGAAGGAGTTCAACCAGTTTGCTGAGGGCAAGCTCTCTGTCTTTGCTGAAACTGTGAGTGCCTGCTAGCCCACCCCGTGCGCCCTCACCCACACAAGCTGCTGCTGCGCCCCACTTACTTCTCCATTGCTTGCTGTCCAGTATGAGAACCAGACCAAGCTGGCCCTGGTCGGGAACTGGGGCACAACGGGCCTTACCTACCCCAAGTTTTCTGATGTCACGGGCAAGATCAAGCTACCCAAGGACAGCTTCCGCCCCTCGGCTGGCTGGACCTGGGCTGGAGATTGGTTCGTGTGTCCAGAGAAGACGTGAGTCATGGGCAGGGAGGGCTTGGGGACCCCTCCGCCCACTCTTTTTCTGAAAGGGCTCAGCCTTGGTCATCCCTCTGCCTGCTCCCACCACCTCTGCCCTGGTCTTAGGGACCTCCACTTGACCTCTCCCAGAACTGGGGGCTCACCAGACAGCATTCCTCTCTGGAAGGGCGCTAACAATCGGAAGGTTCTTTATTATTAAAGCATAGTTGGTCTCCTTCAGACTTTGCTTCTGTGGGCTTCAGCCTTCTCCTCCAAGATGTCACAGAAGCTGTTTCCTCCTCCGTGTGTTAACGCTGTTCATGCCCAAGGTCCTTTCTTCCTCAGAACGTCCTCCTCCTTCATCTCATTGATGTCTCTGTCTCTTTCTCCTCTCTCTCTTTCTCCTCTCTTTTCCAGCTGGGCTGACATTCAACAATGTTTTTTTAATTAAAAAAAAAGAAGTATAATTTATGTTATAGTCAACTACTCAAATATTGAGTATACAGCTTGATAATATTTTCCATTTCTATAAGTATCTATTGAGCTGCAACTACCCCCAGGCTTAGATGTCTGCTGTTGGCCTTCCCTTGTCTTTGTTTATCTTGGGTGGTGATGTATTCTTCTGTCTGTGAGTGTCTCTAGGTCTCACCAGGTCTGTCTCTCTCTGCCCTTGACTCAGACCCTCCTCATTCTCTCCCCTCTGTCTGTCTTACTGGGGGTTGGGGTGAGGCTGATGCAGGAAGGTTGGCCCAGGACTGGGGTTGCTCTGCTGGAGGTTGTGGATGGGGGGGGTCTCTTCAGCAGAGGCGCTGACTGTCCCCTGCCCACAGCCTGCTCCATGACACTGATGCGGGCCACCTGAGCTTTGTGGAGGAGGTGTTTGAGAACCAGACCCGGCTCCCCGGAGGCCAGTGGATCTACATGAGTGACAACTACACAGACGTGGTAAGGGGTGTTCCAGGGGCAGGTGGCTCTGCTTTCTTGGAGTCCTGAAAATTTGCGCCCAGGAGGGACCTGTGACTCAAAGAAGGGTGGGACATTTTCTCCCTTGCTCCCAAGTCCCTAGCCCCTCTGCTTTGGTGACCAGAGGGACAGCATGCGGTCCAGCTCTGGTAGGACCCTGACCCTGAGTCACACCTGGGCTCTGAGAGTGTATGTTGTCAGGTTGCATCTTTTCAGCCTCCCTGATCACGCCTGTCTCTTCTCATGCTTACCTGTCCTGTGCTGCCCAGAATGGGGAGAAGGTGCTTCCCAAGGATGACATCGAGTGCCCGCTGGGCTGGAAGTGGGAAGACGAAGAGTGGTCCACAGACCTCAATCGGGCTGTTGACGAGCAAGGTGGGTGGCACGTGGGACCCGGTGAGCCTCACCTGGTGAGCTCACAGGTGTGCTGGTGAGGACAGCCGAGTGTAGGGCCCCTTGGCCTGAGGCTCTGGCCTTCACTGGGCTACTCCATCTGGGGACTTCCTGGGTTAGCCCTCACTTCAAGCTACAGACTAGGAGTCAGTGGCTGCTTGTGAGCCTGTGAGCATGCCCCAAATGAAGAGAGAGCCTCTGGAGAGCTGGAGAGTGGATGGGCAGTGAGTGATGGGTGCCCCTCCCCCAGGCTGGGAGTACAGTATCACCATCCCTCCGGACCGGAAGCCGAGGCACTGGGTCCCTGCTGAGAAGATGTACTACACACATCGTCGGCGGCGCTGGGTCCGCCTGCGCAGGAGGGACCTCAGCCAGATGGAGGCGCTGAAGAGGGTGAGCCCAGTGGGTGGTGGGTGGGAGTGAGGTCCTGGTACAGGAAGAATCTGGGAACAGGTGCATACCTGTGTTCACAGACACACACAGGTATACACAGGAAATGTAGAAGGCACATAGGCTCACTCAAGATGCTCACAGATCACACACAGCACATGTGCAGATCACACCCAGTACACACACTCAAGTAGCACACACACATCACATCTGGTACATGCATATATTACAATGAACACATGCAATATCACACCAAGTACTCACACAGAGCATACCCAACACATACACAGATGCACACAGATCACAAGCAGCACACACACAGATCACACCCAGCACACGCACAGATCACACCCAGCACATGCACAGATCACACCCAGCATTCGCACAGATCACACCCAGCACACACACAGATCACACCCAGCACTCACACAGCTCACACCCAGCACACACACAGCTCACACCCAGCACACACACAGCTCACACCCAGCACACGCACAGATCACACCCAGCACACGCACAGATCACACCCAGCGCACGCACAGCTCACACCCAGCGCACACACAGATCACATCCAGCACTCACACAGATCACATCCAGCACTCACACAGCTCACACCCAGCACACACACAGATCACACCCAGCACTCGCACAGATCACACGCAGCACTCGCACAGATCACAAGCAGCACTCGCACAGATCACACCCAGCACACGCACAGATCACACCCAGCACTCGCACAGATCACACCCAGCACACGCACAGATCACACCCAGCACTCGCACAGATCACACCCAGCACACACACAGATCACACCCAGCACTTGCACAGATCACACGCAGCACACACACAGATCACATGCAGCACACACACAGCTCACACCCAGCACACACACAGCTCACACACAGCACACACACAGATCACACACAGCACACGCACAGATCACACACAGCACACGCACAGGTCACACGCAGCACACGCACAGGTCACAAAGCAGCACATGCACAGATCACACCCAGCACGCGCACAGGTCACACGCAGCACACGCACAGGTCACACGCAGCACACGCACAGGTCACACCCAGCACACACACAGGTCACACGCAGCACACACACAGGTCACACACAGCACACGCACAGCTCACACCCAGCACACACACAGATCACACCCAGCACACACACAGCTCACACGCAGTACACACACAGATGCTCGCAGAACCTCCAGATGCGCATGACTACGCAAAGGGGGCATACTGGGAGTTCACACACATACCTGGAAGGTGCAAAGACATACCAAGAATATATCCATGGCTGGGGGTCCTAGAGGCTGAGTTGAGACAGGGATTTGCTCCCTGTGGTTTACTGAGGCCGTGCTCTTAGGAGTGCCAGGAGCAAGTACATGGTCTCAGGCAAGGTCAGCTTTGTCCTGAGCCGTGGCTTGGAGAGGGCACACTCAGGAGCACCACAGAACCAGCCTCACCTGGAGGCAAAGGGGCTGGGGTTTGCACCTCTCATTAGTTGTTGGCTGGGGCCTGCTGTTGGGGCTGGGGCAGGTACCCTGGGGCATGTACCCTCCCCAGGGAGCCTGCTCCCTTCAGCATGGGCACTTCCTGGGATAAAGAAGCCACTGGAGTTGGTAGCTGCTGGTTTTCCTGGCAGCTGGGGATGGGTGCACAGCACGAGTGCATTGGCTGATAAGGGGCCTGGGTGGGCTCCATCAGCATTCACCGGAGGACATGTACCAACGTGCCCACAGCTGTGCACACATACCCACGGGACACAGGAGGGTGCAGAGTGGGCGTGTGTGTGCACACACAGTGCACGCACCTGCTCCTGGAGTCCCACAGATGCCTGTGTCCGCAGGGCCTCAGAGACCGCCTCCCCTGGCCTCCTGGCCTGTGTCCTTCCTTCCCAAGCACACATTGAATTTTGCCCCAAGAACCAGGTCTCCCCTCTTCCAGGAGCAGCCTTTGGCAGGACCCATGTCCCTTCCTCTCCCCTTGGGCACAGAGAATCTAGAGATGGATGTCGCTGGGTTCAAGGAAAGGCAAGGCTCTCGGGCAACAAGCTGTGGGTGGTGCCATGAACGAGACAGACTTCACGCTCTGAAGGGGACCCCAGGGGCAGAGGCGAAGCGTTGCCAGGCAGTGCGCCTCACCTCCTCACCAGCCTCCCTCCTCGACGGGGCCGAAGTTGGCCTCTAGGACCTGCACTGGTCGCTGAGCTCATGGCCCAGGCCTGAGGCCGTGCCGGAGACAGTCCCAGGTCACTCTTTCTCAGGAGCTGGAGAGGAGGGGTTCCAGGGCCCCCTCCAGGCTCGGTAAAGGGAAGAGGTGGGTGTGCCTCCACGGCTGACCTAGGCCCAGCCTCAGGGGCAAAACAGGGGGCTGGGAAATGAGATCTTCCTTTGCCTCTGAATTGCAGACCCACTTCCATTTTTATAAGCTGGCATGTGAAGAAGAAAAAGGAAATGACAAGACAACCTTGGATTCACGAAATCCACCCCAAATCCAAATACACAAACCAACCTGAAGCCCCCCCATCCCTTCTGCCTTCCCTTTCTGGCTCCTCAGCTCTCCCCACAGCCTAGGGAGCATCTTCCCCTCCTAGTATTTTGACCCAGAGCTCTTGTCCCTGCAGAAGCTGCTCAGGGCAACCCCCCCTCCAGGCAGCCCTCCCAGGTTTTCCCGTCGGGAGGGTGCTGGTGTGAGGTGGGTGAGGAAGTGTGGCGGGCAGGAAGGGCACAGCTGGAGCTGAGCCCAGGACTCCCTGCAAGCCCGCCAGCGCCTCTGAGCCTGCCCTGCTCTCCCCTCACAGCACAGGCAGGCGGAGGCAGGGGGCGAGGGCTGGGAGTACGCCTCGCTCTTCGGCTGGAAGTTTCACCTGGAATATCGCAAGACAGATGCCTTCCGCCGCCGCCGCTGGCGCCGCCGCATGGAGCCGCTGGAGAAGACGGGACCCGCAGCCGTGTTTGCCCTCGAGGGGGCCCTGGTATGTCCCTGGGCCACTGGGCCGGGCCGGGTGGGGTGCAGCTTGGGTTCCCAGGGCTGTTCAGGGCCGATGCAGAGGAGGCAGGGGCTAGAATTTTGGACGGAACATTGACCGGGCGCTGTGGCTTCAGCTCCTCTGGGTGCACGTGGAGAAAGTGGACGCCAGTCTGTGTCCTCCTGCAACACAACAGCTCCTCTATGGCACCACAAGACCCTGCTTCTTCGCATGGTCCAGACGGGAGCAGGGAGGGCCTCGCCCTCTGATGGTCTGACTTGTGACCAGAGCCAAGGGACCCAGTTCCTCTTGAAGAGGCTGGCACGGGCTGGGCTGGGAGGCGTTGGCCTAGCCCTTGGGAGTAGCCAGAGGTCTAGTTACCCCTGAATGTCCTTGGTTGGTGTGAGTCCTCCTGGGACAGAGGCCTTTGCATGGGCATCCCCAGGAGTTTTGGGAGAGACGTGCCTCTGAAATTAGCCCCAGGCCCCCTGTCCTGGCCCAGTGTGCACTTTCTGGAGCCAGTGGGACTGGGGTCAGCCCAAGGTTGTCCAGGGTCTGCGTGATGCATTCCCTCAAAGGGATGAGCAGGCCCCCCCTGGACAGTCTGAGTGGGGATGTTCAGGGCTAGGATATAGCCTGTCCCCTGCTCTGTTGGTCTGGGGGCTCCTGAAGGTGGAGTGAGATGCTCAGGGTGAGACACCCCCTCTGAAATCCAGCCACAGCTGCCTGCCCCCGGGGAGGCAGCTTTGGGTTGTGACCCTGGGAGCAGGTCCCACCAGCTGTGCTGGCTGATGGAATCTGCGTGTGTTCACGTGCAGCCAGCGTGTGTGTGTGTGTGTGCGCACGTGTATGTGTGTGTATTTTCACGTGTGTATGTGCACGTGTGTGTATGTGCACGTGTGTATGTGCGCATGTGTGTTGGTTGGGTGAGGTGCTGTGGGTCTTAGCCCTGGGTCAAGGCTAGGCACCCATCCGTGGGCAGCTCTGTGACTCCCGGTGTCTGGTCAGACAGGGCCTGGCTGTGGTCGTGTGGCTCCAGGTGGGGTCAGGGCATCAGGACTAAGGCAGACCTGAGCGTCAGGGCCAGGTCTGAGGAGGCTGGGCAGGCGCCCGAAGGAACTAGGACATGTTTTCATCAGGTGGAAGCTCAATGCAAGTCCCTAAAGAGAAAAGAGGGGTTCCAGGGCTCAGATAGCTGGGAAGAGCTCGAGAGGCATTTGGCTTGGCAGGCGACGGGTTCCCAGTGTCCCGGGACTGTCCTGACTTGGTCTCCTTCTCACATTGCCCTCCACGTGGTGGCAAAGATGGCGCCTGTGGCAAAGGCTGGCATCGCCACTCAGCCAGCAAAGCCCTGCTGCATCAAACAGCTCCGCCGCCCGGCATCCTCTTTTCCTCACCGCTGCAGACCCGAGGAGGGCAGAAGGACACTTTCTTGGTAGCGCCAGTAGCGGTCCTGTGTGTGGCTGCCGGGCCCTGAGCCTGGGAGGAGCAGACTGTTCTGACCAGCCACCCCGGGCAGGTGCCTTTTTAAATTTTATTTTTCTTTATTGATTTTAGAGAGAGAGAGGAAGGGACAGGGAGAGAGAGATAGAAACATTGATGAGAGAGAACATCGATTGGCCGCCTCCTGCATGCCCCCCACTGGGGATCAGGCCCCAGCACCTGTCCTGACCAGGAATCGAACTGGCGACCTCTTGGTGCATGGGTCGACGCTCAACCACTGAGCCACACCGGCCGGGCCAGGTGCCTTTTCGGTGGTGGACGCACCACCGGGCCGGGGAGATGAAAGAAAACGCCAGCAGTGCTGGGCAAAGGCTGCGGGTGACCACGGGACTATTCAACGAGCAGCAGGGAGCCGGTGCGGGCTGTTGAGCGGAACGTGCTGGTCGGAGCTGGGCGCTAGGGTCGGGGATCAAGTAGTGGGGGAGGGTGCTTGGGAGGGAGAGCCTCCCAGCAGGAGGCCATCAGGAGTCTTTATTAGAGACCCAGGACGAGGGGACCATGGGGGTGGGAGCTGTGGGACCGAGTGAAAGGAAGTGGGGTGGCAGGGCTCGGGGAGGAAAGGATCCCACGTGACTCCGAGGCTCCACTGGGTGGACAATGGGCGACTCCCCTCTCCAGGCCACGGGCGGGGTGGGCCTGGGGCAGCGATGAGTTCACGGCTGGCCCTGGCAGGTCTGACACACACCGGGGACTGCTGTGTGGGAGAGACGGATGTGCTGGCTCCCTGGGAGGTCAGGGTCCACGGGGCCAGCGTCAGCTGTGAGGTGCCGGGGCCGGGAGGAGAGCGTGCACCAGGCCAGAGGTGCTGGAGGACGCGGGGATGGATGCGTGGACGGGCTCCGGGGCTGGCCAAGATCTGGAGGAAGGAGACGAGCAAGGTTGGGGGACCCACTGCACACCCTCATGGCTTGGTGACGGGAGGACGAAGTGGGGCATTTCCCAGACACAGAGAAACCGACTTGTGTATTGTTTCTGTGGGAGAAGAGGTCGTGAGGGAGCATCGAAATCCAATGTCAAGTCAGCGGGACTGGAAGGTGATGGACGTGAGACCAGCGTGACTCGCCTGTGATGCACGAAAGGGACCAACACAGCGAGGCCGCCGCGTCTGGGGCACGCTGCTGACTGAGAACCAGGGCAGACGGGTGGAGGGGCTGCCTCCACACCTGTAGCTGGAGGACTCCTGAGTATGGGATAGTCTTCCGGTGTGGCCGGCATTTGGCCAGGCCATAGGCCCATTGGACAGGAACCGTCTGAGCACTCTGTACTTGAGTGAATCGAATCTCCATCTGCACCAACACACGCACACACGCACGTGCACACACACGTGTACACATACATGCACACACACATGTGCACGCGCGCGCGCACACAAACTCCCCTTCCATGGTCATCTTTACATGGTTCCTGCCAGGACCAAGGCCAGCCTGGGCTCCCATGCCCGAGTCTGCTGTTCTTCTTCCCGGGATGTACTGATGCCTGGCAGTGCACAGGGCGAAAGTCCACCCTGTGCCATGCAGGCAGATGGCTGGGTTTCCTGGGTGCCAGGACATAGCTACTGTCCCAGGCGCTGGGCTTCGCCCACTGGCACTGATGCCTGTGAATTCACTTGGCAGGAGCACGGTGGGACGGGCGAGGCTTCTGAGTGGTCAGGGTTTGGTTCCATTTCTGCTTCCTCTGCTTCCCAGCTGTGGACTGGTCCCCTACCCTGCAGGGACCCTGTTACTGCATCATGAAAGGCACTGCATCTAGGGGTGTTGTAAGGGTGAAGGACATGATGCTTGTAGAGAAGTACTTCTCAGCCCTAAGGAGCGCAGGACCCACCTGGGGGTCTTGTTACAATGCACACCCTTGATTCAGTGTCTGGGTGGGGCCCGAGAGTCCATTTCTAACCAGCTTCTGGGTGGTGATGCTGCCGGCCCAGGGACTACTTTTGGGTATCGAGGACGTAAAGTGTACAGCGCGTCAGGAAGAAGAGGGAGGTGGTTACATTAGCACCCCCACTTGGGTGCCTTTCTGAGAGTGGCAGGGTGTGTCCATTCTTGGCTGAAGGTGTGTGGCCAGGGTGCTGGAGAGGGAGGCAGGGAAAGATGACATGTTCTCCAAGCTCGGTGGGAGAAGAGTATTCTTTACTCCATTGATCCCCGGCCCATGGGGAATGCCTGTCTGATTAGGAAGAGAGACATTCACACGTGAATGCGCATAAACCCAGTAGAATTTGCATCTTTGGAGTGCAGGGGTGCAGAATAAGTGTTTCCAGAGTGACAGTGTCTAATAAGGGCGGCCTTGGAGGAGGACATTGGGAGGCAGAGCTTGAAGGATCCTAGGGAAGGACTGCGGGTGGCCAGGTGGCCTGCCTGGTGATCTGACATTTCTGGTGTCTGGGCCCAAGGACCAGGCTTGTGGCGCCCCTTGCCTACTACCACCCCTCCCCTAGCCCACGTGTTCACCAGCGAGCTGGGCCTCACTTGCCAGCTCCCCTCCTGAAGACGTCTCGCTGGAAGGCAGGCTCTGTCTGCTCATTAGCACGGGCAGCCTTTCCCTGAAACCTTCTGCTGGGGCCAAGCCTGGCTCCCTCCACGGAGCAGGAGGCCCTGGCTCCGTCTGCTAATCGTCTGCTGTCTCCATCGTGAGCATTATTTTATTTTCGTATTATTCTTTTTCCAGCTAATATCCTGGCATTCCCAAAGACACCGGGTTTCATAATCTCCCTGGCGTTCCCAGGGAGCTGGGAAGCAGAGCACAAAGCTGCTATTATAGTGCGTTCCATCCAGCCTCCCTCTCCTTGCCCCACACCCCTGCTGCCGCCACCGCGGGCTCCCACCCAGCCACCCCTCCTGACGCCACCGCCACCGGCCTCTCTGGGAACTCGGGTGACGGCTGCCGGGATGAGCTCACAGAATCCATCCTGTCGCCCTTGCCCTGGGCCTGCCCTCCACGCACAAGGATTTTTCCAGAGCCCTGTCTCTGAGCTTGGCCCTGAGTGTCAGGAAGGGTTTTCTGAGATGCCTGCTCCTGGGCCAGGAGGGAAGGAGATGGAGACTCGGCGATTTGTCCTCGTAGCCTTGGGGTCTTTAGAGCTGGAAGGGACTTCACATTCCAGAGGTGCTCTCCGCCTGGCTTGGGAGCTGCTGGAGCCTCTTGAAATGGATGCAAAGTTGTGGGTGTGAGTGTGTGATTTGTGTGTGCACGTGTGTCTGATGTGTAAGCACATGTGCGCAAAGTGCATGTATGTGTATGTGATGCATGTGTGCAGTGTGTGTAGTGAGCACATGTGTGTCTGTGATGGGAGCTCCTGGTGGAAGGACCATGGTTTTCTTCACTTCTACAGGGAACCGGACCCCAAAGAGGGTAGGAAATATTAATACTAAAATCCATCCTACCATGTACCAAAGACCAGGCTGAGAGCTTTATATGCATTGTCTAGTTCTGGTCTCACAGTGACCCCAGAGGCTGGATCCTGTTATTTATTTATTTATTTTTAATCTCACTGGAGAATATTTTTCCATGTATCTTCAGATAGAGTGAGAGGGAGGGAGAGGGAGGAATAGAGTGAAAGGGAGAGAAGCAAGATGTGAGAGAGACACATCGACTGGTTGCCTCCTGCACGACCCAACCAGGACTGGGGACTGAACCGCAACCGAGGTACGTGCCCTTGACCAGAATCGAGCCCACAACTCTTTGGTCCGTGGGCCACGCTCTAACTGCTGAGCCAAACCAGCCAGGGCTGGATTCTATTATTATGCCCATTTTATAGTTGGGGAGACTGAGGTTCGGCACCACACTGTCCAATGTGGTAGCCACTAGCCAGCCTATGTGGCTATGTAGATTTACATTTAAAGTAATTAAAATAGACCCTGGCCAGTGTGGCTCAGCGGTTAGCACGCTGGCCCGTGGACTGAAGGCTCTCAGGTTCCATTCCTGGTAAAGGGCATGTACCTGGGCTGTAGGCTTGATCCCTGGCCCTGGTTGGGATTGTGTGGGAGGCAACCAACTGATTCTCTCTCTCCCTTTCTCCCTTCCACTCTAAAAGAATTGATGGAAAAATATCCTTGGGCGAGGAGTAACAACAACAAATAATAATAATAATAAAGTAATTAAGAAAATTCAGTTCCCCGGTTACACCAGCGCATTCCCAGGGCTCAGGAGCCACACCGGCGACCGCAGGGGACACGCTGCTCGAGAACAGCTCTGAGCCCCTAGTGTTCCCCCAGAAAGAGGGGAGGCCCGAGGAGGGGTTTGCCCAGCGGCGCAGTGTCATCAGCTCTGGAACCAGGGCCACGGCAGCGGCTCTTCTCTCCCCGGAGCTCCCCATTCCCGTTGGCATACTGTCCTGGAGTGGGGTCCGAGGGAGGGCCCTGGGCACCTGGCTAGAGCCCTTGGTTGTGGGGATCATTCTCCTGTCTCGTAGCCAGGTAGTTGGCCTCCCTGGAGCAGGAGGGGAGCTGGCACCAAGGCCCCCACTCAGGAAACCCCCAATTGGTTGGCAGAGGCCTGAGTTCTGCCCTGCAGTGGAGAGGACCTACAGACAGGCATTCCTGGCCCCCGCCAGGGGCAGGGAAGGGCAGCTAGGAGCCAGAAATGCTGGGAGGGGGAGGGGGAGGGGGTCAGGGAGAGGCTGGTTCCAGAAAGGAGTAATTTGAGATTTGAATTGGCTAAAAGGAGGAGAGATGGGGGGGCGGGGGTGGGGGGGAGAAGAGGAGGGGCCATCTCTGGACCTGGGTGGAGCCCCGCTGTGCACAGGGCACCTAGGTAGGGTTCCCAGAGCAGCACTTTGGGCAAGGGCAGCACTTGGGTGCTGAGTGGGTTTGCCTGGTTAAGTAACCGAGGCCCATGACAGGGTTTCTCGTACTGCGAGGTGGCTCTGGGTGTCCTGGATCCTGTTTCTTGAATATGCTCACTGAGCACCTGTTCCATCCTTGGCCTTGTGCTGAGCAGGGCAGCGTAAGGCTGGCTGCCTCTCAAGCAGGGCCCTCCCTGCCCCTCCTGCTCCCCCAGGTACAAGCGCATTTGGGCACTTCCTGTCAATGTGCACAGCCTGGGCCACCTAGCTCAAGGTTTGGATGTGATCTCTGAAGGGCCAACGATGTGTGTGTGTAGCTGGGACACAGTGCCAGCCCAGGGACATTTGCATGTGTCACAGCTGAGTGGATGTGCTGGGTGCCCCCGTGCACGTCGTCGTACCCACACGAGAGTCTGCACCCACCATTCCCAGGGCAGTCTTAGAGTTCATGACCTGGTCTGGGACACTGTTAGGAGCCATGCCGGAGAGCAGCGAGGGCCATTCCTGGCCCACTGGGACTTCCAGGTGTCCTCATCACCGAGGCACTCTGTCGTGGCATCAGACCCGCTAGGGCGTGCTCAGCAGCCTCCACACACGGAGACGTGGAAACGCCAGAGGGACGCACGCAGACACCCGCGCCAGCCCACACGTGGCATCGTGGCCTCTCCAGGTTTCCTGATTCCATCCCCTCCCCAGGGGCCGGCCGCTCGTTTTGCAAGGAGTTCAGCAGCGGCTTCCAAGCCTTGGCTCCAGCTGTAAATTGCACGGGGCTGCACCCTCCGCTGCTATTCCACTCAAGGCTGCAGTCAGCCCCAAGTGGGCAGGGAGGGCCGTGTGTTCCCGAGTTCCCGCTTTTAAAGGGCTCTCCCCCTCTGGCCTGGCCTGCTGGCCTATGTGGGGTTTCCCTAGAAACGGAGGCCCGGGCAGCCAGGGCAGGGATGTGGGCCCTGGGCTCCTCGAGGCCCTGACTTGGCACTTGGCCCTGTCCTGCCCGGAGCCTGTTCAGGTGCTGAGTCCTGTGAGGAAGCAGGAGCTGGTAGAGCCCTGAGGGGGTGCTGGAAGAACCCTGGCTCTGCCAGCCAGTCTGCGGTGCCACCCTAGGGAAGATTTAAACCTCTCTGGATCCCAGTTTTCTCACGTATCAGATGGAGGTGATGACAACGTAACAGAAACAATCTCCCCTTGCAGAGCAGGGGTCAGCAAAGCAGGGCCCTCAGGGCAGACCCGGCCCTGCGCCTGTCTGTGGAAGTGGGCTCTGCTGGTGCTCACCGTGGGTGCGCCGATGGGCCGCGGGCCAGCGCAGGCGGCTGAGTTGCAAAGCAGATGTATGGCCTTCAACGGCCAAAGTATGAACTCTCTGGCCCTTCTTTTTTTTTTTTTTAAAGTCCTCACCCGAAGATATTGCTCCATTTATCCTCGGATAGAGTGGGAGGGAGGGAGGGAAAGAAACATCGATGTGAAAGAGACACACTGAGCCCTGGCCGGTTTGGCTCAGCGGTTAAGAGCATCAGCCCATGGACCAAAGAGTCGCGGGTTTGATTCCGATCAAGGGCACATACCTTGGTTGCGGTTCATTCCTGGCCCTGGTTGGGGTCCTGCGGGAGGCAACCAATTGATGTGTCTCTCGCATCAATGTTTCTTTCTCTCTCCCTCTCTCTTCCTCTCTTCCCCTCCCTCCCACTCTATCAAGATACAGAGAAAAATATCCTCAGGTGAAGATTAAAGAGAGACACATCGATTGGTTGCCTCCCGCATGACCCCGACCAGGGCTGGGGATGAACTGCAACCAAGGTACGTGCCCTTGACTGGAATTGAACCCGCGACTCATTGGTCCACGGGTGGATGCTGTAACTGCTGAGCCAAACCGGCCAGGGCTCTCTGGCCCTTTATGGACAGTTTGCCAGCTATGCTAGAGCACGGACTACGTGCCAAGCATCGCCCTCGTCCCTGTTTCTGTATTACCTCCCTTACCCCTCCCAGCAATCCTAAGAGATGGGTTTTATCAGTGCTTCCCTTTCACAGTTAAGCAAACTGAGGCGCAGAGAATACAAGTGATAACTGCTCGGGCTGTGTTTTCCAACACGAGTATTGTGAACAGTCTTACGGATGACGATGGGGCCGTGCAGTGGGTAGCACTCCGCCCCATGCTGCCGCTGTTCTTTGGATGTCCCAGCAAAGACCACAGTGGAGGAGAGATCCTGGCAGGTCACCCTGGGGCTGTGCGGGTCGGTGTTTAACAATGGGCTCTGTGGGAAAGAATCCAGACAGCACGTTCAGCCTGGCTCGTAGCACTTGCTGATTCCTATGGTGTAAATACCTCTGCCACGGCCCATCCCGTGCCAGCAACGTGACATCATGAACTCGGGTGGGAAGAGACGGGCAGAAGCACATGGTCCTTACACCCCACAGATGTCCTGGACGTAGGCTCGGAAGCAGGATGACCGTAAAAGGTAGCACAATAATTAGGACGGATGAGTTTGAGTATTTATCACCTTTGTTTTTTGAATTAATTTCTATAGTTATAAATTTATAGGATTTCATTTTTACAAAGGGTTGTGTTTAACACCCGCCTTACGCGATGGCTGACAATGTAATGACTGTTCTCTGAGCCCTGTGAGTCGGCTCCGCCCCTGCTGCTCTGGGTTGGGGTCCCGCTCTAGTTTCCCTGAGAAGAGATGGGGCCCTTCAGTACTAGCGCCTTCCCAACAGCCCTGGCACCTGTGCTGTGGGGCCGTCACGCATAGGAACTGAGTTCTCCCTGTAGAGCGAGGAGGGCAGTTGACCCTCATACCCATCTGTGCTGGGAAGGGGGTGCCCCGGTGGGCCCCAGAGGTACCTCTGAGGCTCTGTTTCCTTCCTGACCACCATGGTGTGGCTGCAGTGGCTCTGTCTCCACCCGCTCAGCCCGGGGAACCCCATTGCTCAGCCCGGGGAACCCCATCGCTCAGCCCGGGGAACCCCATTGCTCAGCCTGGGGATCCCCACTGCTCAGCTGTGTCCTTTGGCTGCACCCATCTCTGCTCTGGCCCCTTCCGTCCCCCTTGTGCTCTACCTTACAGACCTGACCCTGAGCCCTAGGCCCCTGCGTGTGCCATTGCCAGAGGGAGGTGTGTGTGTGACGGACAACGTGTGGTGCAGAAGGAATCCCAGATAGGCCCGCAGTCTGTGCTGGTCTCTGACTGGGTCCAATTAGGCCGGGCCAGGAGTCCCCTTCGTAGAAACTGCTCGTTTCCCTGGAACCTGCCCACCTCCTCCCAGTGTGGCAGCCACACCAAGGTCCCGGGAGAAAGCCGTCCGCAGACTAAGGTGGGCTTGGCTGGGGCTCTGGGGACTCCTGGGGCAGCCCCATGGCATCTGCAAGGAGAGTGTTCCTCGCCCTTCTCAGCTCAGGCTCCTCCGGGGAGCCGTGGCCGCCAGCTGGGCAGGAGCAGTTGGAGGCCACCCAGTCCCCTGGGCGAGCGGCAGGATCCCTTACACAGCTCGCCCCAAGACAGAGTGCGTGGCCGCAGACCGTGTGGCTGCCAGCCCCAGCCCAGGAGTCTCATTGCCATGAGCTATGGAGGCAGGAATGTGACTGTGGGAAACCCAATGCCCTGGGCCTGGCCCTGGGCTGAGGAAGACTGTGCGTGTGCAGTGGGAGTGAAGGTCGGTGGGTGGAAACAGAGCATCAGCCGCCCCTGCAGCCTGGCTCTGCCCAGGGCTCCAGTGAGAGCCGGGGAGCCAGCCCCCTCTCCTGGCTGTGCCTCCCCCTTCCCAGTCACCCCCCAGCCAGACCCTTCCCTGGAGCTGGGTGGGCCTCCAGCACGCTGCTGCTCTCCCTGTCCTCGCCCTTCCTCCTGCCCCCCCTCCAGGGAGCCTTCCTGAATGGGACCTCCCAAGGGCCCACCTCCGTCCATTTCGCCCCGCAGATGGCCCCACCCTGGGGTGCAGTGAGTCCGCATCACTGTCCTTTCTGAGTGGTGTCGGGCCCTGTGCCTCCCGAGGGTGGGAGGGTGCTGTCTGAGGCACACTTTCCTGTTCCTTCCCAGGGAACTTAGGCCCGAGTGTTGCTCTCCTGGCTGAGGGCGGGGGATGCTGGGAATTCGTGTGCCACGTCTTCAGTGGATACTTACTGAGTGCCCGACGCTGGGCTGGGTGCAGGGGACAGAGGGTGTGCATGGCGTGGGGAGATGAGGCTGGCAGCTAGGAGAGGCTTGGGGGGGAGGGGGACGCTGATGCAGGCCAGGCAGCAAGGAGGTGTCCAGGCCTCTGATTACTCAGCCAAAGGAGCTCAGGTTAGCTCGTCAGGGAGGACATTCCAGGTGGACAGAACAGCCTGTGCAGACGTCCTGTGGAAGGGAGAAGGGGATGAATTCCAAATGTACAGAAAGCCGAAGGGCAGACAGGAAGGAGGGAGGGTATTGTTTCACACGAGACTGAGACGGAAGAGTAGCACCTCTTACCGAGGGCCCGGTGCCGGCCAAGGGCAGTGATGCATTCTGTTTAATTTTCACCAGTGGTTGTCACTGGGGGTGATTTCTGTTCCCCACGCCACCCCCAGGGGACACTCGACATGTCTGGCAATGTGTTTGGGAGTCCCACCTGAGGGGTGGGAGATGCTACAGGCGTCTACTGGGTGGAGGCCCCAGATGCTACCACAGATTCAACAACGCACAGCACAGCCCCACCACAGATGATTATCTGGCCCCAGGTGTCCATAGTGCCAAGGTTGAAAAGACCTGCGTTTTTTTTTCTTTATTGATTTTAGAGAGAGAGGAAAGGAGAGGAAGAGAGAGATGGAAACATCGATGAGAGAGAACATCGATTGGCCACCTCCTGCATGCCCCCCACTGGGGATCTGGCCCACAGCCTGGGCATGTGCCTTGACCAGGAATCGAACCAGTGACCTCCTGGTGCATGGGTGGACGCTCAACCACTGAGCCACACCGGCCGGGCAAGACGTGCATTTTTAATAGTCCTGTGCACTGGGTGTTACCACGATTGCCACTTTACAATGAGGAACCCGAGTTTCAGGAACTGAGCACCCCAGCTCCCCTTCCCTGACCCACACTGTGAGTTCCAGGCAAGTTCACGACTCCTGGAGACTCAATTCAGAGGCCTAGGCTGGGAGGGAGAGCTGGCCTGCTCTCTGCTCCCGGGAGCAGAAGGGAGAGCCCAGGTCCCTCTGGGGGGTCAGAAGGTGCAAAGGTGTTGGCCAGCTGTGAGAGTGGAGTTCTGCCCTGGGGGGGGCAGGGCCGCTGCAGGGCCCTGGTGAGTGGGTGTCCGTCAGGCCCCCTCCTGGTTCTCCCTGCTTCTTCCCAACAAGCCCCGTCTGTCTCTGAGCTAGGGGGAGCAGGGACAGGGGAGGCAGGTCCACACTTGGGTGGCAGATGGGGGTGGGAGTTGGGGTGGCAGTGGCAGAGGGCCCTGTAGAGTGGCAGGGCGAGGTGGTGGCCGGGGGGCATTGGCATGGGCCCCTCCTCTGGAGGCAGGACAGGTGGAGGACCCCTGGCAGTGTGAAGGGCATTCCTGGAGGACACACTGGTCTCTCCCTCTGGTCCTTCTCTGAGCCGGTGCCTGCTGTGGGCCAGGCATGGGGCTAGGCCTGAGATACCTGGCCCAGCCTTTGTGGAAATCCCTGGGCGGGGGGACACCTTTTCTGATCGCAGGCGGTGGCCCTGCCCTTGGACGGAGACCCAGAAAGTGCTGCCAAAGCCCCAGACAGAGGCCTTTGGTGGGAGTGGTGCTGATGGAGGCGGTGGGGGCGGCCACCTAGAGGAGGCGTTAGCTGAGTGGGGATGTGCCCTGGCAGTGGTCCGCAAGCGGGGTGGGGGGACCCTGTAGGCACCTGGAGGGAGAGAGGAATTCTGGGGGCTGTGGGAGGCAGGGGTGCCTCACTGTGTGTGCTCGCCCCAGCTACCTACCTTTGGGGGCACGTGTGTGTTGCCAAGCTGAACGCCCTGGACCTTCACCCCACCCCAAGCTGACACCCCCCCCCCCCCCCCCGAGCGCACTGAGCGGCATGTGCTCCGCGTTGCTGCACCGGGGGCTGGCCAAGCCGTTCCAGCGTCCTGATCTGCTTTCCTTGGCGTGCCTGCACCTCACGCCTGGGGTGGCCTGCTGGGCCCCCCGGTCCAGCCCTATGTGCAGCCTCACAGACCCCCGAAACGGAGAGCCATTAGCTGCTGGACTTGGTGCGTGCTCTGGCGGGATGCCAGGGCAGCACCGCCGGGCCGAACGCCTCTCCTGGTGGGAACGCAGGACGCTTGGGGTCCACACCTGCCTGGGAGGGAGGATTCAGGCGTGGTGGCCTTTGGGTCCTCCTGGAGCAGCCTTCCGTGTCTGCAGTATGATACCCCTCCCTCTGATCCTGCTCCCGTGTGTGTGTGTGTGTGTGTGTGTGTGAGTGTGAGTGTGTGTGTGTGTGTGTGTAGAGACAGACTGATTGCTTGATTGATTTATTCTGATTTCTGCCCAGGGCTGTGGCTCCTGAAATGTCCACTTTCTGACTCCCGGAATAATTTTGAACAAATATGGGCTATATGAATACCACCCTGAGCACAATTGCTAACTTCATAGCTCATGACTGAATCCTCCCATCCTGCCTGTGCCTTAGTTCTCTCATAAGTTCATCACGAGCAAACATTTGTTGAGCATTTATTATGTGCCAAGTGGTATGCTAAGAACAAAATGTCAATCATATCCTTAATAATCACAGCAACCCTGAGACCGAAACTATAGAATCATCCCAAATTCACAAAGAGAATGGTTCAGAGAGGTTAAGCAACCTGCCCAAAGTCACACAGCAGGTTTGTGGCAGGTCCAGAATTGGAACCCAAGTAATCTGGTTCCAGAGCTTGTGTTAAAGTTGTGGCCAAAGGAAGGAGGTCATTGCACCTCCCTGTGGTGGTGGGGGGTGTCCTGTGGTGGGGGCTAGAGCCCTCCCAGTTATAGTAGAACCTCAGTGCGAACAGAGGAACATGCCTCTCCAGTGTGCGTGTTTTATAAGCCCCTTTTTGGGATGGAGCAGAGGAAGACTGGCCTACCTTTAGGATGCATTTCTGTGTCGACCCAGAGTGACCAGGGCAGGACTGGGACGATCAATGGCACTTCTGGCTAGGGAACAGCACGAGCTTGGGATGGGAGCAGGTGTGAGTCTGAGCCATCGTTGAGGAGCGTGGCCTGCCTGGAACTGAGGACTGGGTTTGAGGAAGTAAGCCCTGGTGTTGGATGAAGAAGATGGGGCAGGTCACTGAGGGTCTGACCAGGACCCTTCAGGTAGTGAGACCCACACAAGATTTGGGCCAGGGAGCCAAATAGTGACTGTGGGTAATGATGCTGGTTCTGGCTCTGCATGTGGGCAGATCAGAAGTGGGAGAGTCAGCCTTGAGGGGGGCCTCTTGGACAAGGGGTCTGGGGCTAGGCCCTGAGGGAAGGCACGGTTTGGAGAGGAGGGGCACAGAAGTGGCTGTGCACTTTGTATTTGGAGGCACTGAGGGGCTGGGTAGCTCCAGGGACCCCTGGAAGAGGCCGAGATTCTTGGGAAATGTTTGCAGCCAGCTGGGGGTCCGGCTGCCCAGGAGAATGGCCCTGGGAAGTGACCATTCTGGGTGGGTCTGGGAGGGATGAACAGGCCATCCAAGGGGAGCCCAGGGCTTCCTTTCAAGGGTGTGTGTGCTTGTGTGTTAGGAAGGGGGACTGGGCAAGGACTGGAGCAGGTAGGGGAGAGGGGAGAGGGGTTTGGTGAAATCTGAGTGACTCAGAGGGAACGGACAGCGTGGGAGTGCTGCCCAGCTCTGCCCAGCCTCTCTGCCAGGCTCCTGCCTGAGGAAGGCCCAATGTCATAGAAAGCCAAGTCTGGGAGGCTGGGCTGGGGTACGACCGGAGCATTTCCTGTTCTTGTATGGGCTTTGGTTCCTATTGGGTCGCCAAGCCCCCCAAGCCGTACAGGACCCCAATGAGGGTGTCAGTGTGGCCTGGGACCTGCCTCCAATGGGGCATGCATCAGTGCATCAGGGAGGTGGGCATTTTGCCCAGTGGTTAGAGCCCAGTGCTAATGAGGACAGGGGAGGGGAGGGACTGTCTAGCTTTATGCACAGACTGGTGTCTGAGCCCGAGTGTAGACCTACTGCCTTCTGCTCCTGTCCCTGCCTCTGGCCTCAGCCTGAGCCTGGGAACCAGACCAGTGCATGTGTGTCCCTGGCACCAGCACTGTCTCCAGACACACAGGTGTGGGCGGAGATGCTAGCCTGGGCCCTCCAGACTCCGACTCTTCTTAACTCATCCCAGCGGGTAGCTCACCACTGGATCCCCCCACAGATCCTCCTTCATCAAACTCCAACCTCTTGGATTGGAACAACTCAAAGTTCCATTCTGGCTTGTGGTCTCCCCTGGAGAGGGAGAAAGAGCTCCCTGTGGACTTGACATTGGAGTCTGGGGACTGCCGGTGAGGATGAGCTGCCCTAGAGTGAAGTTAGAGGCTGACAGTCCAGGTCTCAGCAGCCGAGGAGCATTGTCTGGAGGTCTCCTGACCTGGGGACCGGACCCTCTGGGTCAGTCTCCCTGTTACCTCAGGCTTGGGGGTCAGAGTCTGTTGTGACCAGCTCTTTGTCTCCAGGGCGGCGTGGTGGACGACAGGAGCGAGGATTCCATGTCCGTCTCCACCTTGAGCTTTGGTGTGAACAGACCCACGATTTCCTGCATCTTCGATTGTAAGTGATGCTTCGAGGTGTCTGTAGGGTGGTATGGATGGGTGTGTGATCTTTTGCTGCTGTTTGTATGGGGCTCTGTGGTCAGGTGTATATGTGGGGCTGTGGAGAACTGAGTCTGTGTGCTCTTTGGCGAGTCCGTGTCTTTTGGTGTGTGTGCATGCGTGTGCACGCCCGCGAGCATGCCCATCTGTGTGTGGTACGTGTGGGGCACCTCTAAGCTTCCAATTGGGCATTCCAAGTCCCATGCATTCTGGCTTCTCCCATCATCCATTTGGCCTCTCCCCCTTCTCCTCGTGCTCTGCCACTTCTCCCCAACTCTCGCCAGGCCCAAGGACACGTCACTCGGGCGTCCACTTCTGAGCTGTGGTCTGTTCTGACTCTGTGAGCGGCTCCCTTCCGCAGAGTGTGACTGTCATTTCAGTCATTCAACCCCTCTGTGTGCTGCCCTTCCTACAGACGGACTCCACCCTTTCCAGCCCCAGTTCTTAGCCGCCTCTGGCCCCTCACTGGCATCTCTGTTTCTTCCTTGGTGCAGATGGGAACCGCTACCATCTCCGTTGCTACATGTACCAGGCCCGGGACCTGCCTCCAATGGACAAGGACTCTTTTTCCGGTAGGTGGGAGAAGGGAGGAGAGCCAGGGACAGGGGTTGGGGGCTGGGCACTGAGCCATTGGGCCTTCGGACCCCAGGAAACAGAGCCCAGGGCTTTTCCTGCAGGTGGGGGGCTGTGTTTGCTGGGTTTGTGGAGGTGGCTGCTGTTGCCAGGGCCACTGTAGCTTCCTAGTTGTCAGGTGGCTTGCTTGACCCCTCTTCAGGGTTTGGTCTTACTGATCATCCCCTTCCGAAAGCCTCTCTGGCCTTGGCCCCCAGGACGCCCTCTTTCCCCAGCTGCTTCACTGCCCTCGAAGCCTGATGCTCCCAGAGTCTGTCTGTGTCCTCTTCTCTGGGCACGAAAGTCCCCCCTCCCCCAGCTTCAGTGACCACTCATGTTAGGGAAGCTTCTAGGTCTTTACTTCCTAGGAGCCCTTTGCATCCGGCCACATCTTAGGATCTCCCCAGATGTGTCGGAGGCCCCTCAGTTCCCTGTCCGAACTGAACTTCTTATGATAGCCCCCCGGCCTCCTCAGTCCAGACCTCCACTGCGTTCCCCACCTTGGTCCTGGTGTCACAATAGCACGCGCTGTTCCCCGTCAGCTGGGAACCACCAGTCAATCACCCAGTCCTGTCGATCTGGCTCCTGAAACTCTCTGAAGAGGTCCTTGAGAACGGACCTTGCCCCTTCATAGCTGGACACTCCAGTCATCTCCTGACCTCCTTGCTTCCTTGTGCACTGCCCCAGACAGATCTGGTCATGTCATGCCCCTGATTTCAAATGTAGACACTGACGGGCAACTCTTCAACTCCCCAGCCTGGCAGACAACTCTTTTGTGATCTGACCCCATGGACCTGGCCAGTTTCATTTCCCCTGATTGCCCTCTATCCACTAGCGCTGGCCCTACCAACTTTGGCCATATTTATGGCCTTTGTACTCAGTGTTCTCTCTGCCTAGAATGCATTCCCTCCCTATTTTTAACCCAGCGAACTCCTACCCATTCTTCAAGATCCAGCCCAGATGCCCCCGACTCTTCCCCAAGCCGAGCTGGTGGTTCCTTTCTCAACGCTTGGCTGGCACCTCACCAGCACTTCTCTCAGAGCCCTGACCTGCTGCATAGACCGTTGCCACCTGTCTCTGCCGCATGCTTCCCACTGTGACTATGAGCTCCTCTAGGAAGGGGCCTTGTCGTACCCTTGAACCCGCAGCACTTGTTTTCTAAAGAACTAAATGTACTGAAATGCTCGCCGTGAGCCCGGGCGCTTTACTGACATTATTACACGGAGCCCTTATAGCTCTCCTGTGGAGTAGGTATTTAACGCTCCGTTTTATAGATAAAGAAACAGAGACTCAGATAGCTTACTTGAATTGCTTGAGTTCAAATACCTGACAGGTGACAACACCCTCCCAATGCCCGCGTAGCACTGAGTTCTGCTTTGAGAAGGATCTTCTGTTCAAAGGATGGCTCCGAAGCTTATAGCCATGTGCCTGCCCTCCTTCCCAGCCCCCCTCCCCATGTGGGGACCTCTCGGTTCCTCCTTCCCCGCAGCTGTGCTTCCCACATTCCCCTCCTCTCGGGACCTGTCCTCCAGCCCTGTGCAGCCGGGCTCAGGGTGGACAGAGCAGTTTCCCTCTGTGGTCTGGGTCCAGGGTCCTGAGAGTGCCCTGCAAGGCGTATGCTAACCAGCAGGCAAGGACTGGCAGCCAGGGGCAGGCAGCCGGGCAACTTCGCCTGGAGGCTTGCTGACACTTAGACCGTCCTCTGGGAAGAAAAGAAGTGGGCCAATTCACAGCCTTGCTTCCTCTTCGTTGGGGAGGGCGGGCAGGTGGGGGTGCCGGTGGCTGGTTCGTGAGGGGGGCTCAGGTGGAAGGCCTGGTCCTCTGCGGCGGGGCTGGCGGGCGACCCTGCGGGAAGGACCCGGTCGGGAGCCAGCGCTAGGAGTCAGTGTGCTCCTCTGGACGGCAGCGGCAGCCTGGTACCGGCCTGCAGACGTCACACTTTCCATCCTGGCCCCACCCCCTCCCCCAAATAAACATCCCTTGAGCGTTGAGGGCACTGCCCAGGGCTCCCTCAGAGGCCACTGGCTTCTGAATGAAAGGCCTGATTGAGCAGCTGCTGGAAAGGAAAACAGCAGCCAACACGGGTGAACCTATAAAACCCAGAGTGTTTATTTTCACTCCCAAACCCTAAACCAAAGCAATTTCTCCCCTGGAACTGACCCTGGGGTGGCTGGCGGCCGGAGGCTGTGCATGGCCACCGGCTGGCATTTCTCAGAGGAAACTCATGTGCGAATCCAGAATGTCTGGGGCCCGGGGAGGGTCCAGCACGGAGCCTGTCACTAGTCTCAGGGTCCCGCCTGCCTCCGGGGTCTGGGAGCGCTCTGTCACTCGGACGGGGGTGCTCTGGGCCTTTCCCACGGGGTGGGCTCTGACGCCCCGAGCTGTGCTCCCTCACTGTGCCCTGTATGTGGGCCTTGGGGCAGCCTGGAGACCTGGCTGTGTCTGCTTCCTTTCCCCGGCCGAGGGTTTGGGGGAACACACAGGAATTTCCCAGGAAACACTTGTCGACTGATATTAAACTCAGTCAGGAAGGGGCGGCTGGTGGAGGCTCTGCTGTCCGGGCTGCCGGAGGGTGTCGCCCCGGCTGGGGTTTGGGTGTGGGTCCGTCACAGCTCTCCGACCGCTGGAGGGGCGAGGGAGGCACGTGGTCATGGTGTGGGGCCTGTGCAGCAGTGAAGCGTGAGCCGTGGGAAGTGATGCTCAGTTCAAGTGACTGCCCTCTGGTGCGGGGCTGGGGCTGCCCCTGCGACGTGAGCGTCTGGAGAGGCCCAGGGTGTACTCGGAGTGGAGAAGACAGGACCTGAGAGGACTTAGAACTCACACGTCCTCAACACCATACCTCCTGGGCGGCACCACCTCCCCCACGTAGCTCTTCACTGCAGACTGCTGTTCTCAAAGGGAGCTGGGGAGGCAGCTGTCTGCTTTGCCAAATTGTCCCCTGGGAATTCTGCTCTGCCCCTCCCCCAGTTGGGCCCCAACATTGCCATGGTTTGAGGGAGCCATAAGCTCTGCTTACAGAACTGCCACCAACACGGACAACCCTTGGGTAGCTCTGTTTTGAGGCCACCGCAGTCCAGAGAATGGCCCTTAGCATGAGGGACCAGAGACCCGTCTTTGAGAGTCCCATGGGTAAGGGGGCTCAGGGGACCTGACCTGGCTAACCAAGTGGATGAGAGATGGTGAGCAGACCAGTTGCCAGGGATGGGGTATCTGTCAAGAAAACACAAGGGCCTGTGCACTCTTTGTTGGCCTCGTGGCTCCTGGGAGGGCAGGCGCCGGCTGGGTGGTCCTGAGGGGGTTGCTGCTAGGCCCCTCTGCAGTGAGGTCTGATGAACTGTGGCTGCCTCTCTGTGGGGACCAGGGCTTTAGTCCCCCCAGATCCAGGCTCTGTCCTGGGTGGGGCTGGGCCGTTCTTGCGTTGGGCTCCCTGTGTCTGGACTCCAGTCAGGGTGCACCCTCCTTCCGCAGCATAGCTTTCTGTGAAGGCTGGCTCTGGTTGGGGGAGTTTTCTCGTTGAGCTTAAGGAGCTGTTTTCCAAAGTGCATCGGAGACTTGTGAAATGCTCCACTTCAAGGGGTTCCTGAGCAAGAGAGACTGGGGAACGTTGCACACTTAGAGATTTACAGCGCACAGTGGCCTTGGGGGCTCCGAGGTGGCTCAGAAAAAGGGGTCTGTTTGATTGTTTAAGCACTCATTAGCTCCCCAGAGAACCCACGTTTCGAAGAACACATTTGGGAAACGCTGATCTATCTCTCTAGGATTCAGTCCAAACTGCTCAGCAGGAATCCAGGACCGTCTGTGACCTGCCTGCCTCCTCCTCCCTCCTCTGTCCCCACTGCCCTGGGCGCTCTCTTCCTCCCCCCAGCCAACTCCTCGCCGTTTCCCAAGTGTCCGTGCTCTTTGGTGCTTTTGGTCACCTGTGCTCGGTGCCTAGACACCCTCTTTTCCTTGGTCTGCTTTGGTAACCTTCTTGAGATGCAGCGGAGGAGACCACCTCTGAGAAGACTGGGCTACCCTGGGCACCCCCACCCAGCACGTTATACACTCCGCTATTAAGTTGCGTATCACCTTGTATCAAACTGTTGTTTAGCTGCAGCTTCTCACTGGTAGCCGTGATCGTAAGGGCCCGGATGGTGTCCCATTCATCCTCACACTCCAGGCACCAGGCTTACCCGCCACGTGCTGGTTAGTCAATACTTGTATACCGAACGGGTGCCGGATGACAGAGACCGCTGGAGTGAACATCTTTGTACATATAGGTTTTTGGTTAATTTGGATGATGCCCAGGAATATGGGAAATAGGGTATAAACAGTTTTATGTTTTCCCGGGCATACTGCCCGATTGCTTTCCTGAAGAGCTACTGAATTGCGTCCAACAATGGAGAGTATACCTAACTCGTCAAATATTTGCCAACGCTGGGTTTTATACATCTAAATAATTTTTCTTAATTTTATAGCAAAAATATTGCTGTATTGTAGTTTTCCTTTGCATTGCCTCACGAGCGATGCAGTCCACTCTCTCTGAAGGACCCTTTCCCGTAGACGTGGCGGCAGGAGCACTGGAGTAGGAGTCATGGCATCCAGTCCCGGCCATGTGTGAGCACGGGCCAGCGAGTGGGATGCTGCTACCTGCCCTGGCCTGAGCCCGGTGTTCTGAGCCGCTTGGTGGGAAGGCCCATGAGGAAAGCTCAGTGGATGGGGAATGCAAAAGTGCCCTCCCTGGAGCTCCAGGACGCTCTGAGCAGCAGAGCTGGGACGCGGGTCACCCGCCTGGGGCCTCTCGTGGCGGTGGAGTCTGGCGGAACCTTCTGTGATCATGGCCGGAGCTTCTCAGGGCAGCTGTGGTCCTCAGGGAGCTCCAGTCCAGCTGCCTCAGCCCTGGATGGGCCCGGCACGGCTTGGCGGCAAGGCCGAGGGCTCGTGCTGGCCCTGTCCTTGGCAGAGGTGCCCTGCGGAGAGGCCGAGCTGGCACGGCAGGGAGGAGATAGCTCCTCACCTTCCCTTCACCTCTCATTGGGATCTGCTTCTCGCTGCCCTTGGCTTTCCTGGAAGAGGGATGTGTCTGTGCGTCTGTCTGGCTTTCCTTCATCTGACCACCTTGCTTCAGCAACACCCACCCCCACTTGTTTCTTTTTTTTGGAGGGGCTGGCCCCTGTGGGGGGAGAGGCCGGGCCCCAGCACACAGTAGCCCAGTGTCTGAGGCCCCGGGCCTCCAGGCCTGCTCTTTACAATGCCTTTGTTGTGTGTTTTTCCCTCCCATGGGCGGGCGGGGCGCGTGTGTGGGTCTGGGTGATTTTTGTTTGAAAGCCACCCCCTCCCCGTCCCCCAGCGCTGAGCTCATTGCCTGCGCTGCTGGGGCTGCTGGAAGGAGAGGGCCTGCTCAGGGGCCAGCGTGGGGGGTGCTGCCAACACCAATACAGCGCGCAGCCGCCACAATGTGCAATTGTGATCTTTGTGTAAACGCGGTCGGTCTGGGGCTCGCACGCTTATAAAAATAAAGCGTTGGGAAGCACGGGGGGTGGGAACAAAAGGGGCTTTTTCGCCGGCTCTCTAATATGGTTTTATTTATCGGAACGCTCCCTCTTTCCCTTACTGGAACCAAGGAGAGGTTCTCTGCCGAGCTTGGAGCTGATGGTATCACAGCCAGACGGTTTCATTAAACGCGCAGACGCCGCTGGGCCCTGCCAGGGGCAGGAAGGGAAGGGCGCAGGCCAGCCCTGCCAGGCTGCTGCGAGGCAGAGGGAGCCCCGTGCCAGGGAGGCTCCCACCAGGTAGAGGTGGTGAAATGTGGTGGCATTTCTCCCCTGCTAAGAGCCTCCCACTGCCCTCTTCTACCCCTAGAATCAGGTTCCAAACCAGTTTCCTGCAGGAAGTCCTCCAGGATTGACCCTGTTGTGCTTTCGTGCCTAAGACTAACGAGCTCGCCATGCTGGTGGCTGCTGCCTGTTAGCCAAACCTGGCATTGTTCAGCCCACAGCCTCTGCTTCCTGACTTAGATCCTCTTCTCCCTTGGGTGACAGTCAGAATCTTAGGCCCTGCTCCCTCCATCCCATAATGGGAGTCCTCCCATTGCCCACTTCAACCTTCCCACCTCTCCTACCGTCACTCTCTGCCACCTCCTATGCAGTGGCCATGGCATGCCACTTGGTCTCCTTAGGGCCAAGGAGCTTGTCCCGCTCACCTCCCATTTGTGGGGAAATTCTGTCTCCTCATCTCAGCCCCAGGATTGCATCCCAGTTGGACATCCCAGCGCCCTTCTGAGGCCAGCAGGGCAGAGACTATTACCTCTGAGGCTACTGAGGCCCTTTTGAGGCCACATGTGGGTTAGGGACAGCACTGGGTTGGACACGAGGCTCCGAGGATGTGAGGTATGTGAAGATGAAGCAGGTGCGAAGGGTGTAGGGCATGTGTTAGAGCACTGAGCTCTACCCACCTAGCATCCAGCTGCCAGCCTTCTGCATCCCCAGGCTGTCCTGTCATGTGCCCTCAGCATTTGGCTTTTGAGTCTTATAAAATGGGACCCTTCCCCCAGACTGATGCCCTAATGGGAGAAGTTGGGGAGCCCCTTCTCCATGCCCTCTGCTCCTCTGCTAAATTACAGGCACTCAGTCCCATAGGTCCTTCTCTTGCATTGCTTTCCGAAGCGTGGCCCCGGAAGGCATGTCAGTACCACCCGGGAACTTGTTAGAGATGCAGATTCTCGGGCCCCACCCCAGACCTGATGAATGAGTCTCTGGGGGTGGGACCCAGCAGTCTGTAAGCCTTCCAGGTGATTCTGCTGCTGTTCACATTTGGAACCGCTGCCCCAGAATCTTTTCTAGTGACTCCAGCCTTCCCTTTGGGACTAGGCAGAGGGAATGACTAGCGGGAGGGTCCCAGGCCAGCATGGCCGGGGCTGACATGCTGGAAAGGAGCTGGGGACAGCAGGGAGCTGCAGGGGCCTTAGGGCTCCGCTCACACCACCCACTACTGAACAGCTCTCGAGTCCATGTGCCCCCCTGTAGTGCCTTCCTGCCCACCACCATCTCAGCCTGGACTCTTCCAGCAGCCTCGGAACAGGTCTCCCTGCACTTGCTTCTGCCCACTCCAGTCTGTTCTCCACGTGGCAGCCAGAGTGAGCTTGCGAAACGCAGCCCTAGCACCCCGTTCTAATGCACCAACATCTCTGTGCTACTCCCTTCTTCAAAGAAGCCAGATTTCTCCCTCACACCCTCTACTGCACCTTCATCTGTTCTTCAAAGCTCTGATCAAAATTGTAATTTTATGTTTGCTTGTATGGATTATGGTTTTGCTCCAATGGTATTCTCAGCCCCTAGCACTTAGTCCCAAGCCTGGTATGCAGAAGGCACTCAATAAATGCTTGTTGGATGAATGAACGAACACGTAAATGAGCCATTCAGGGACTCACTTCTTCCAACTGGACCTTGCCCCATGGGGGCCAGCCCAAGGAGGAGCCCAGAAGGGAAGTTCTCTGGATTCCTGGGTTCTCTTGCCTGGGTCCAGGCTCCATTTCCCCGTGGTGGCCCACCAGTCTGCTCACGGAGGGCAGGGAGAACCCCTGGGAAATGGGCTCCCACCTGACATTGTTGCACCAGAGTGGCAGCCACAGCTCTGCTCCAGCTTTGGGGCCCAAGTGACTCCTGAGCAGGCAGCTCTCACGGTCTCTGCTGTGTTCTGTCTCCCGTCCCCGCACCCGGTCCCCGCTCCCGGCCCACACAGATCCCTACGCGATCGTCTCCTTCCTGCACCAGAGCCAGAAGACGGTGGTGGCGAAGAACACGCTGAACCCCACCTGGGACCAGACGCTCATCTTCTATGAGATCGAGATCTTCGGCGAGCCGGCCAGCATCGCCGAGCAGCCGCCCAGCATCGTGGTGGAGCTGTACGACCATGACACCTACGTGAGTGTCCTGCTTCCTCTCTCGTCCTCACAGCCCACCGCCTGCGGCCCGGGAGAGACGCTGCTGCGGGGAGCAGATACCTCCCAGCCGGGCACCTCTGAGCAGAGCTGTCCCACCCACTGTCCTTTGCTGATGGAAATGCTCTGGGAGCCACTGGCCACATGTGGCTGTTGAGCAGTTGAAATGCAACTGAGGAGCTGCAGTTTGAATTTTGTGTGGTTGTAATGAACTAAGCTTTAAATTTAAATAGCCACAGGTGGCTAGTGGCTCCGTGCTGACAGCGCAGCGGCAGGTTCCCAGGAGGGAGAGCTCGCTGTGCGTGGGAATGCGCAGGCCCTGGAGGGCCTGTGACCTTGGGTGCTGGTGCTGGGAGGAGGCAGAGGGGCAGTCCAGCACAGCCTGGGGGCGAGTGGGGGACTGAGGAGGGAGGAGGGCAGGTGGGGAAGGAGGAGAAATGAGAAAGAAGCCCAGGGGGCAGGGGAGTGACAAGGTCAGAGTGACGTTTTTAAAACGAGGAGAGAAGAGGGAGACTGTGTCAGTTGATGGGGCAGGTGGCAAAGAGGTCACCTTCCGCACTGGGGGCAGCTGTGTGATGAAAGGGGAGAAGGCAGGGTCTGGAAGATGTTTCCAGAAAGGGTTGGCATGACTGGATGTCAGGTGCCCTGGGAGGGCGTGGTGACTGGGGTGGCTGTTTGGGGTGTCCCCCAGGTGGTGGGGGCCAGCTGGCAGTGGGCAGTGCACACTCTTCCCTTGGAAGGGAAAGCTGGCTTTTTTTTTTGGGGGGGGGATGGGCACCTGGAGTCTATTCGGGACTGTTTGGAGAAGAGCGCAGGGCCTTGCGCCTTTGTGGCAGGCGGAGGAGGGAGGTAGGAGAACCAGGAGGGTGCTGGGCCAAGGCCCTGAGCCGAAGGAGCAGGTGCAATCCATAGTCTCTTCTGGGTGGGTGGGCTCCCGGGGGAGAGCAGAGGCTGTGCTCATTGTTAATACAGGCAGACAAGTCAGCACTGTTGGCAAATACCCATCGCCCTGAGCTCCTGATGTCCTGGCTGCCCGAGCTCGGCAAGGACTCCCCTTCCCCCAACCTCTCTGTGACCCATCAGTAGGGCAATACCTGGCCCAGAGGAGCCTTCAGGAGCCCTCCTAGTGCCGTGGCTGGTGTCCACTCTGAGTGGTTGGTGCTGGACTGTCACTTGCTGATCTGGGCATTTATGCAGCAGCTGGTGGCTGCTCCAGAATGGCTCTGTGGGATGTCCTCAGCAGTGAGGTGACTGCAGGTGGGGATACCGCCCAGTCCTGTTCTGGGTTTCTCCAGATGAGAGCCTTGAGCAAATTGCCAGGGCCTGTGAGGGCTGCAGCACCCGCTGGCTGAGACCCACATTCTGTCACTGCCCCTGCCCTCAGGAAGGCTAACTGCAGGGCCAAACCCGCAGGCCAGCGAGGTCACAGAGGGCCATATCGGAGGCGAGCTTCGGCAGGGCTGTGAGTTATGGCTAAGAAGGGGAGAGGGCAGTATGGCTGGAAATGGCCCATGCAAAGGCCAGGGACGAGAGGCCAACCAAGACCAGCAGGCTGCAGTAGAGAGGGTGTGGGGGGAGGGAAAGAGGCAGGGCAGGAGAGGTGAGCAGGCTCCAGGGAGGGGGCCTTCCATCTCAGGAGCAGAGTTTGGACTTTATCCTCTAGGGCAGTGGGGAGCCATGGAAGGTGCCGAGCAAAGGACGAAACATCCTTTTAGCAAGACTCAGATCCTTTGAGGAGTGTGATCACAGTTTCCCATCTGGAAAGCTGTAGAATTTAAAGCTGAAATGAACAAAAGTCATTGGAAATGTCAAATGCCTATTCTGTGAGGGCGTTAGAGAAATGTTAGGATCCTGTCACTCTGGTCTCTGATGGGCTCACAGCTTGATTAAATTAAACCAAAGCCGGTGCCAGTTGGACCTACAGAGGCTCTTCCCCACCACCATGATGGGAATTCAAATCCAGCACAGTGACAAGGGGGCAGAGCTCCCCATTCAACACAGGGGCTGCCCTTTAGAGTGCAGGAGGCAAGTGTGTGTCTGGCGATGCCCCTGAGGCCACCAGAGCCCTGGGGTAAGGATGCTGACTCTTCCTTCTCCACTCCCTGTCCAGGGTGCAGATGAGTTTATGGGACGCTGCATCTGTCAGCCGAGTCTGGACCGGATGCCCCGGCTGGCCTGGTTCCCCTTGACTAGGGGAAGCCAGCCAGCGGGTGAGCTGCTGGCTTCTTTTGAGCTCATCCAGAGAGAGAAGGTGAGGCTGGGCCACGTCCAGATCCAGGAGGCAGCGAGTACCTGGTGGGGGAGTCTGGGGGGACACAGGCAGGGACAGCCCGACGGAAGGCAGGGGCTGCCAGTTCATCCTCTTCCTCCACCTGGCCTGCACTCAGTGGGGAGCCCTGCATGGAAGTCAGGTCTCAGCTGAGATGGGTTTCTGCCGTCTCTCTTGGCCTTCCCGGGGTCGGCGCAACGCAATGAACTACAAGCACACGCTGGTAGGAGTGAGGGGGAGCAGATGCTCCAGATCTCTGGATGTAGCCCAGTTTATTTGCAGAGTGGTTCCCTAGGTTACATGTTGATTTAGGTAAGTTATTTCCTTGAGATGGCGCCTCTGCTGACCCTACAGCCGAGCCGCCTTATCTCTTGCTTTTTACGGCCAAAGAGACATCAAAGATAAAAAAATAAATCCATCCTCGCCTGGGCATCCACGGCCCATTATCCTCTCTGGTGGGCTTCCAACCCTTTGTCACGCAAACCTTATCTATTCACATGCTAACAAAACATTCAGTACCAAACAGGGTGGTCTTCCTGCCCTCCAGGCAAACTGTCTGTCCACACACACTTTGATCCTAGGCTGGCCAGGTCACAAAAATGCACATCACAAGGTTATAATTCGTTCATCCACCAAACCCCCATCCCTACAGTTTCAGCCATCTTTTCTGAACCCCAAATCAGGACACCATCTAACTTTGGGGTTGAATGCTGGACTCTGGACTGTACTTGAATGTCTGAGTCCTCTGGCCATTGGATGTACTTTCCCTGGGTCATACCCTGAGGTTGTTTCTGGGAGGAGGATCTGGTTGGGGGCAGGGGCTTACTTGTGATGGTGGTGGTGGGGGGCTCCAAGGACAAGTAAGGGCAGGACCTCTGTTCAGCATTGCTGTGCCACAGCCCAGCTGTGTGATCCTGGGCCAGCACTTCCTGCTGTAGAATAGGGGGTTTGGGTTAGAACTCCATCATCAAACATGCTCTTAGTGTGACGTGAACCCCCATGTGTCAGCCAGATAGCAGTGGGGCTGCTCCAGGTGAAGAGTCTGGAGGGGGACAGCATACTGCCAACCTGGCTTCCCTGGCACCTTCCCACCACTCCCAGGCAGCTCTGAGGGGACCCTGGGCCTCCGAGGAATAGAGTCTGCAGACCGCTGGACGGTCTGATCACTGACGTATTCCATGAGTGTCATTCTGTGGTTGGAGATGTCTTGGCCTGGCCAGGGCAGAGAGGAGGGCGAAGGGTCCTGAGTGCCAGGCCCCTGAGCAGCTCTTTTCCTTCCCTCTAGCCAGCCATCCACCATATTCCCGGGTTTGAGGTAAGTCTTGCTCTCAACTTTCCTTCTTCAAACTCCCTGCTGGCCTCCCTGTGCTTGCAGCTCTGTTCCCTGCCGGCGAGGGCTGCAGGTGTCCACCACTGCCGTCCTGCTCAGGCAGAGGGGGCCAGTGGGGCCCAGGGGTGGGGTGGACAGGGGCTGGGGTCCTGACCCACTCAGGCCTTTTCTGCCCATCTTCCCTGAGAAGATCACACTCTCAGACTGAAGGGACCTCATGCTCATCAGCCCAGTGGTTCTTAGCCAGGTTGCATGTTAGAATCTTGGGCAGCTTTAAAAATCCCCTGTGCTCAGGCCCCGCCCCGGACCAAAGGAAGCACAATCTGTCAGGGTGTGGCCCAGGCACTGGTAGTTTCAAGCTCCCCGGGGGGATTTTAATGTGCAGCCAGGGCTGAGAGCCATCGACTTAGCCCGGTGGCTGTCCACCGGCATCACCTGGGATGTTAGGGGAAACTTCTCGGGTCCCACTACAAACCCACTGAAGCAAACTAAGGGACAGCGCGGCAGTGTGTGTGTTTACGAGCCCTCGGAGGGTTCTGACACGTATTCGAGTTTCAGAAGCTCCGATTTAGACCACAGTTCCCCACTCCCCCCCCCCCCCCACCCCGTGACCGGGTCTCTTCCCCCACTAGAGATGGAGACTTGGTTCCCTTGTCCCTGCGCTCGTTCCTCTGGGCGTCCTGGTAGAAAACGCAGACCTTTCACTGTGGTACCCGGGCTCGGTTACTTCAGGAAATACTGTTCTCAGCCAGGCTCAGCTGCAGCCTTGAGGAGTGGTCACTGGGGCTCTGTTTGGATGCCTTCCCCTAGAAGCAGCCCACACAGTTCGTAGACAGCTGTTACCCTCCTGCCTCCTGGCCCCCACTCCCCCACCCGCCCTGGTCTCTCTCCCTGTCCTTCTCCCGTCAAGTCCAAGCTCCCGATCTCAGACTGCCAGCCCTGGGGGATCTGGTTGCTTCTTCTTGGCTCCCCAAGGTCACAGGCTCTGAGAGTAGCAGCAGCTCCCGGACCCGAGGCCTCGCAGCTTCCTGGGGCTGCCTCACAGGTCCGGGCCCTTAACCACCTGTTTGCCATTTTCCTTTTCTCCTATCACTTCAGAGATGCCCGGCTCTAGGGTTATGTTTGGGCCTCCTCTCCTTACGGTCCCTCGGCATCAATGTCCATCACACCTTCTTTCTCAGGGGCCACATGGAGGATGGGGCTGGAGGCACAGGGCACTTGCCCTGGACGGGAGGCAGTTTCTGTGGGCTCCTCTTAGCTGTGTCCCAGCCTAGTGTTCCTTGTCACTGATGGCGAACTTTTACCCTCCCCCTCTCCTCTTCTCACCCCCTCCTGGGTGTGGAACGTCCCATGATGTGGTCCAGGCGCAGGATACATCACGGATCCTGGAAGAGGTGAGGTGGACCCTCCTGGCTGTGGCGGTGGCTGGCGGTGGGTGGGCAGAGACAGAGGGAAGGTAAAAGCCATCCTCTGGGCACGTGCCCTGGAGCCTTCAGGGTTCCTGGTTCCCCAATGTGCATCTGTCACACGGAGACCTATCTGGATGTCATTCCCCTCACCCTAAGAAGATCCGGGGCTGCCTGGGGTGTGTCCTGGAATGATTCTGGCCTCAGAGGGCTTGCTGCCCTGTTGAAAGCCAGATTCACCTGGACCTCATGGACAGCAGTACATGGCCTCATCTGGCTGAGGACCAGGCGGCATGTTTTCAAGAAGAAAATGTTCATAAGAGCCGGAGTAGTCAAGGAAGCCTTTCTGGTGGAGGCGGCATTAGTCAGACATTGTTGCAGGAAGAAGGTGGAAAACCTGCCTCTGGCCCAAGGGGCCCAGCACCAGTTTAGGGCCTTACTGGTTTAGGGGCTGGGGTGGGTTGGGGATTCCTAGGTTCTAGAAGTTTGGGATTTATGTCCAGATGAAGCAGGTTTCGTCCTCTGCCTTGAGGATGAGGAGCACCTTCCCCATGGCTTCCCGCACATCTGTGAGCGGGTCCTCATGAATGAGTAGGGCAGAGGCCCGGGCGGAGACAGGAATGAGAGCCCTAGTCAGATGGGGGGCTGGGCAAAGGGCAGCTACTTCCCGCCGTCAGGGAATCCCCAGGCAGGGAGCGAACACCATTTGACATTTGCAGTGCAATTTGGACTTGAAGTGCAGGGTCAGGATGTGGGATCTGCAGGCCCCGCGCCCCTTACCTCACTTCCTTTTGCTCCCAGACCGAGGTGGGGTCCGCCAAATGAGCTGGCCGTAATTGCGCCTGACAGGCAGCCTCCTGCTTTTGGCTGGAGTTGGAAAGACTGCCGATTTGGAAAGGGGAGCGGAGTCCTGTCCAGGGAAGCAGCACGGAGCCCTCTCTCAATTGAGAGCATTCTGTGGCCAAAACCCACAGCCTGCTCCGAAGAAGACCCAGCCCAGGGATGAGTTATTAAAAAAAGTTACAATCCTTAATCATTGGATTTGTAATATATAGCAGTAAAGGCTCAGATTCCGAGAGCAGGGTCTGGCTGTGGTCTCCTTGTCAGGAAGCAAATCCAAATGTGCAGCTTTTGGGCCAGACCCCAGAGGGCCGAGTGTCCTGCTGCAGGGCCGGCCACAGGCTGAGGTGGGTGTGGGTCACCAGGGCCCGGCGAGAGCAAGTCCTGGGGTTTGTGGGGCACAGGGCCGGGCTAAGCCATCAGGTTCAGAGGGTCTGAGGCCCCTGAGGATAAACAGAGTAACAACTCATTCAGAGAACCACCCCAGAAGATGACCTTGTGACTCCCTAATCCCCAGGGGCCCCCCTCCCAGCCCTGAGGCCCACAGCTCATCCACTTCCCTTGCACTTGAAGGCTCAGCCTCATGCCAAGGTCCTGGGTCCTATTTGGTTTTAAGAATCCTTTGGGTACTGGCTGGGGACAGCGGACCCTGCTGCTGCTGCTGGTCCCCCAGGAAGCTTGACGCCTGCGCAGGAATTTTCTGACTTTGCCTCCGCTAAGCTCTTGCCTTATATCCCCCATTCAGCCCCATCTAGGCTCCCAGCCTGGTCCCTGGAGGATTGCTCCAGGCGTCCCGGAGGGCCGTGATAAGCCATGCCAGGAGCTAGATTCTTAGAGCAGAGAGGGTGGTGGGAGGTCAGAGAGTCGTCTGGCTGCAGGAGGTGTAGGTTGGGAAACAAGGGAAAGGAGGAGAGACCATCGAGGAGGCCCCTCTGGCGGGGAGTGCCTTTGGGCCAGCGCAGCCCCAGGCTGTGTGGGAGACAGTGTCTGCGAATGAGATGAAATGCCATCTGTCCATGCTGAGGGCTCCGGGAGCAGATGGAGGACAGTGGGAAGAAGCAGGGATTGGCAGGTGGGGGCGGGAGTTCAGGTGTAGTGCTTTGGGCTGGGGGCATGGCATTACTTGGGGCCTGTTTGTTGGGTGAGATTTCTCTCCCCCAAGCTTTATGCCCATCTGGAGGGTCCCTTTCCGGGACTCTTGGCAGAGAAAGTGAACTGTGGCGTCCTGTCGTGGAAACTCTGTGCCGTCTGGGAGACCTGGGTCGTTGCGGAGAGCAGGGGTGCAGGGGGCGTCCCTCCTGGCTCCCCAGCCTGTCTCTCTGTCTTGCCTGCTCGCCTTCCCTGTTCCCGCTCTCCCTTCGCGTTTCCCTCTTCCTCTGCGTGCTCCTTGGCCCTGGCTCCCTCTCTCCCTCCTTCTCCCGCCTCTTCTGAGCCCTCTGTCTCGTTTCTTTTCCTTTTTGTCTGGAGAACAAAGGCAGTCCGTGCTGCCAAGGGGAATGAGTTCAAAGAAACTGCAATTTTAGATTTCCTGAGAACTGGGGAGTGTGCACATGCACGTCGGAGTGTGCGAGTGTGTACACTCGGAACAGCACACGTGCGCGCACATGCGGCGGAGGAGGGCTGGCCGACTCCTGCCTGTGCGGAGGGAGACCCAGGCGGCCTGTGCGGACGGAGGCCCACGGGGCCTGGTGGCGCAGGGGCTGTGGCCCTGACCCCGAAGGGCTGTGGCCCCGCACGGAGGGCAGGCCCCGGCGGAAGGGCTGCCTGCTCTGTGGCTGTTTTCACTGCAGGCTCAGGGGCCAACCAGATGTTACTGCCTCAGCCCTTCCGAATCCAGACGACAGGGGATGGCTTTTCGTCTGAGATGTGCACGAGGTACTCTCCTGCACCCCAAATCCACTAGAAGGAAAAATTTGGTGTTTTGCAATCAGGAAAATAAACCCAGTGGTCCCCATCCCCCATCCCTCCCCTAAGGCCTTAATTTAAAACACTGTTTTTCCTCCGAAGTGTAATTAGAGCAACATGTTGTTCCTAACGAGCTGGGTGGGGCAGGCAGACAATGGAGCCCTCCCAACCGCCTGGCTGCCCCTGCCGGGAGCTCCCTGAGGAGCCAGGACCTGAATGTCCAGAGGGTCCCCTGACTGTCCCCTGCTGGGTGAGGTGGCGGCCTATAGGCTACTGGTGGCAGAACTGACCTAGGTGGCTGGACGGGCTGGCCCACACGTGCCCTTGCCCTGGGAGTGAATGTCTCTGGTGTGGCCGCTCCCAGGACTGGGGGAGGAAGTCCCCTCGCGGTTCAGGGCCTGGCCCCCTGTGCTGAGCTGACCAGCAGGAGGGATAGATGAAAGGGGGTTCAGGTGGAGTCTGCTCTGATGGGGGACAGAGCCCTGTTTGTCCTCGGTCCTCGTCTTCTGGTCTGAGCAGCTTGGCAAATGCCCTGTACCCCCGTAGAACCCCATTAGCAAAGCAGCCCCAGGGGTGGGTGGGAGGGTGGTCAGGGAAGGGGTTGGTCAAATGTTGCTTTATCTGAATAGGCTGATATCCTTAGGCTGCCCTTGAGGTCTGTGTTCCTCAGAGTCCTCTGTCACACACAGGTCAGTGAATCAGGATGCCCTGGGGGCACTTGCAGTCTGCACCCACCCCTGGTATGCTTAGGGCCTCTGCAGCCCACCCCTGCACAGAGTCACTGCCCAGAGGGAGGTGTGGTACCTCGGGCTGGACTAGAAAGAAGTTGAGAAACATGGGCACAAGAGTTGGCCATCTGGCTGGGGCCACAGGACTCCCACCTGTGAGATGGCAGAGACCTGTTAGGACCTTGGGAAACTGGACACAAGGTCACTTAGAATTCAAAGAGTCAGACAGTAAGCTTATAAGAATTTTCTGGAGTGGTTGGGGAGACTTTTTGGAGGATGGAGGGCTTGAACTAGGCCCTGAAAGGTGTTAGATTCAGGAAGAGGGTAAGGGAAGCCCATTCAGACAGCAGGAGCCATGGCAGGCCCAGGGCAGGGAGGGCTTGGGAGGACCCAGGGGTCAGGCGGGAGCACACACGGGTGTAGGGAGGGAGGGACAGGATGTTGGGGCCAGTTCTTCAGTCACACATCCACCCACTTATTCCTCTACCCCCTTCCTTCCCTCCCTTCAACTATCCATTCATAATCCTTTATTTATTGGACAGGGGACTCAGCTGTGGCCCCTGCGTGCAGAACTGCTGGTTTAAGCAGGGACACAGACAAATGAACCCATAAAGATGGCACAGGGGGACGTGTCCTTCAGTTGGAGCGGCTCAAGTTGCTATGGGAGCCATGGGGGTGCTTAACCTAAGTTCAGGGCCCCAGGGAAGATTCAGATGGAGACCCAAGGCCGATTGGAGGTAGCCAGGTGAAGTGGGCAGAGCATTCAGACAGGACCCACGAGCTTCAAGCCGTGATCACAGGTAGACAGCGTGGTGTCTCCTGCAACCTGCTAGGGCAGGCGTCGGGCATGTTCATGGTGGTGCCTTTTCACTATTTGGAGTCCTGGAAGGGAAGGTTGCTGGTGAGAGGTGAGACAGAAGAAGTCAGGAGGAGCTAGAAGATGAGGGTGTTGGAGGCCACATCAAGGCGTTTGGACTTCATCCTGAATGGGTGGGGAACCTAAAGGGTCTTAAACAGAGTGACGTTCTTCGTGCCCCCTGGCTGCAGGGCACAGCATTCCTCTGCTGCAGGAGCAGATGTGTGGAACCAGATGCAAGGAGACCACTTAGCAGGGTGCTGGTGAATTCAGGCAGGAGAGGGTGGCGGCCCCAGCTGAGAACAGAAGACGGGTGGATGGACATGCAAGATTAGGGGACAGAATCGCCAAGGCTAGGTGATCAATCAGACATGGCGACAAGGGGGAGGAGAGCTGAGGATGGCATGGGACTTTTTGGTCTGGTTGTTGAGGTGGATGGTGGGATGGGTTTCTGAGATGACATTTGAAAAGAGCAGGTTTTGAGGGGAAATGAGAGAATCCAATTTTGGACAAGTTCAGTGAGAGAGGCCAGTGGGACACATGGATTAACTAACTGAGCAAAAGAGGTTGGGACCATGGGTCTGGAGTTCAGGAGAGATGTCTGGGAGCAGAAAGCCTGGGAGATGGCTGGGCAGAGGAAGGCACTCAACAAGCAGAGGGTAGAGGGTGGAGGGCCATTGTGGAACCAGAAAGGGAGTTTTAGGAAGGAGGCTGAGGTCAGCTGGCCAGATGCTTCTGAGGGAGAGAGAGAGAGAGGAGCCCTGAGTGAGTGGCCCCCGGATTAGGTACAAGCAGGTCGTGGTTGACTTTGGAGACAGAAGTTTGCAGGGAGGGTCTGCAGGGAGGGGAGCTGAGTGCACTGGGCAGAGGGCCGCGTGGAAGCGGGAGGCGGTAGGTAGGGGCAGTCCTGTTCGGGGGGGGGGGGGGGCTGCTGGAGAGGACACAGAGCAGGGCTGGATCTGAGAGACAATCCTTAAGTGGGGAAGGAAAAAACCCAGTAGATAGTGTAGAAAACTCGGGAGGACTGGATGCGACTGAGCTAGGGAGCCAGAGAGTGTTCAGGTGGAGATGCACAGGGATAACCTCACAGGTGTGCGCAGTGATGGTTTCACAGGTATGCACAGCAGGGAAGGGGTACAAAGGATCATCATGGTGGAAGGGGGGGCCTGCAGAGGCAGGGTCCTGGGGAGTGGCAACAAATGATAGAGAGCAAGGATGTTCTGGGCCCCCTGGGGACAGCGAGGTGGATGAGGTGGCCTTGGGATGAGAATGGTGGCCTCGTGTGGAGGAAGCTGCTCCATGGACACACCTCTAACTACTGTCTTTGCTTGTCTCTCCCTGCTGCCTCTGCTGGGCCTGGCGCTCCACAGCTGTGTGCACCTGCCTTCTTCCTCCAGGGCCTCCTCCAAACGGTACTGGAGTCTATCCTTCTCGAGGTTCTTGTTCCCTGGCCTCCTCCGTAAATAGGTTCCTGAAAATGGGGAGCCCGATCCTCAGCATATAGACAGGAATGTCATCAACTTGGAACTCAAGGGAGCCCAGAAGGAAAGATGGAACACGGGAATGAGAGATAAAAAGGGGTCAAAGGGATGCTCAGAGTTTGGGGGCCTGGAGAGGAATGTCTGGGAGGGAACCTATGAATGAGCTTTGCTGGGTGACTTCAGGAGAACGTTGCAACCACGTGAGAAAGGCTTATCGTTCTGTCTCCCCCCGAAGGGGAGCTTGGGCGCAGTGCCCTCCCTGACACTTTCTTTTTGCCCCTCTGCATTTTGGGCTTTTGGCCCTGGTCCCACACTGGACTGGGCCTCAGCCTCAAGCAGGCCACGAGCAGGCCACGAGCAGGCCTTCAGGACTCATCCTTCCTTTAAAGAGGCAGCCTCGCCGAGCAGCCGCTGCAGCCGATGGCCTCGGAGTGCCAGGGTGGGCACGCGGCCAGGTGTTCCCATGGCAGCCAGGCCATTGTGGTGGCTGTCCAGTCCCTGCCGGCACCCTCCAGGGGCACCATTCACGCGGGCAGTGATGTGCACAGCAGGCCCTGGAGTTGTGCCCCAAGGCAGCCCTGCACATCACCCCACACCCCATGGCATCTCAGCCAGACTAAAATTGCGGGTGCTTCCTACATCATGTCATCTGCATTGTGGGTCTGGAGGAAAGTGGTGAATTTCTTCACTTTGTCCTGGTGATATAGGGACACTTATGAGGCCAGTGTTGTTCCGAGAGATGCTTTTGGTAGCTCGGCTCTCTTCCCGCCACCCTGGGAGATCAACAAGGTTAATGGTAAAAACAATGGCACCAACAGCAATCCAGTAGCCATAGGGTTACTACTAGTTATTAAGCATTTCCTATGTGCCAGACACTCTTGATATTTGTTCTCTCACTGAATTCTCAGAGCAGCTTCGAAGGGTGTTGCGATCCCGGATCTGAGTTTGCAGGTATGAGTCACGGAGGTTGAGTAATTTGTCCAAGGTCAAGCAGCCAGGAAGTGGCATGACTGGAACTAGAACCAAGGTCTAGTCCGATTCTAGAAATGAGCTTCTTCCCGCTACAGGTCAGGGGAGCAGAGCACCCTGGGTGTGTCACTAGGCAGGGACAGCTGGGGTGGCTGTGCAGTGCTCAGGCGGGAGTGAGCTGGTGTCTCTGCTCCAGCTGCTCCCTTGATCTGTGTCTGAGCATCTGTAGCTGTCCTTTGAGAAAGAACCCAGGGCAAGTCACTTGGAGAATGAATCCAATGATTCCATTGTTTATGAAATGAGATTACACGAGGTAAGCTCTGTAAAGTGTCCAGCAGAGCCCTTTTAATTATAGCTAACATATCCTGAGGGTCAGGAACTCCGTGTATGGACATGCAGGGTATGTCTGGGGGTGCAATTTCCAGTGCAGACATCATGTGTTTGTATTGGTTATAACAATTTTCCTGTAGGTGGCAGTCAAGTGTCTTGTTCTAATACACTAATGAAGTAGGATGATTTTCTGACATGGAAGTAAGGATCTTTAAGAAAGGAACACCTTTCTCTAATTGTCACAAAGGTGCCATGTGGGCTAGTAGTCCTACTGTGGAGAGTGTACATGAATCAGGCACTATTCTAAATGTTGTATTAACTTCACCTTCACACTGCCCTGTAGAGGTCGATAACTTTTAAGAACCATTTTATAGATGTAAAAATGAGCCATGGGAGGTGAAATAACTTCCTTAACTCAGTAAGTGGTGGAGCCAGGATTCACACCCAGGGCCCGTGTTCCAGCCACCGTGAGATGTGGTAGCTGCCTAATCCATGATAGTGCCTGCTTCTCCGTGTAGGTCTTTGTGATCACTGGGGATTCTTGCCCATGTCTTTTTGGAAAACCCTTAGAAAGTCAAAGTTGACATACGCTGTGCTCAGCTTCGGTCTGTGGGTGAAGGAGCCTCCCCAGCAGGGCCCTTTGGTACCTGTAGATGTCAGGCAGTTATGTCCCTCTCCCTGCTGGTAAATACTCCGACTCCCAGTGTAAGTGGTCTGTCCTCATGGCAGACAGGTATGGGATGTGGTGTTAGGGGCTGACAGGTGTCTGGGTGTGGGTATGGGGGGAGGGATGGAACTCCAGGGTGGATGGCAAGTTGGGAGGGTCTGAGCCAGGAGGCAGGAGAACCAGGCCGGTGGGGGGGCAGCGGTCCTCTCTGGGACTGAGGGGGGCTGAGGTGGGTGTGTCAAGAAGGAGAGGGCAGTGCATGTGTATGCGTGTGCATGTGTGTGTCAGAGATGGGGTGACCCTGAGCAGCTCACTGGAGCATCAGAGCCTGCATTATGGGAGGGGGGGTGACCTGGGGTTCATTTGAAATAGGGTGACCTAAACCCTGGGCCATGGTGCTCGAGCTGTGATCCCGGAGATGACACCTGGGAAATCTGACATAGCTTTCTCATGTCTGCCTGCCCATTTGCCCATGTGTCCTTACTTCTCCGTCTCTCTCGGATATGTCCTTCTTTCTGTCCCATCTGTCCTCCTTGCTTGTTTCTCTGCCTTGGTCTTTCTCCTGCCTTTGTCTCTGTTCCACCTGACGTCCCCTGTAGTCGGAGGACACAGACCTGCCCTACCCGCCACCCCAGAGGGAGGCCAACATCTACGTGGTTCCCCAGAACATCAAGCCAGTTCTGCAGCGTACCGCCATCGAGGTGAGCCTGGCTCCAGTGGGGGGGTTGGAAGGCAGCCTGGACCTTCCCCTTTCTGGCTCAGCCTTCGCTGGGCCTTTCTAGCTACTCTCTTCACTCTGTGTCCCCAGATCCTGGCCTGGGGCCTGCGGAACATGAAGAGTTACCAGCTCGCCAGTGTCTCCTCCCCTAGCCTCGTGGTGGAGTGTGGGGGCCAGACAGTACAGTCCTGTGTCATCAGGAACCTCCGGAAGAACCCCAACTTTGACATCTGCACCCTCTTCATGGAAGTGGTGAGCCTGATCCCCTTGCTGTCCCCTTCCAGTGTCCTGGTGGCTAGACTCTCCTCGCAACCCCAAGCAGTGTGGGGGTCTGCTCCGACTCCCTGTGGGAACCTGTGTGGGTCACGGCTTCTCTGTCACCTCACTTGTCTGTGAAAATGGGATGAAATGTTCCCAGTCCCCTCACTGGAGGAGGTGAAGCCTATGAGCAGCACGGAGGGGACCCGAGGACCCATCACCATGGCTGTTTTCCCTTTCAGGGCAGGTCTCAGTCCCCCGAGGCTCTCCTCAGGGGTCTGCCAGGGCTCTGATCTTCCGTGACTCCTCCAAACCTTCCCTGACCCAGGCCTCCCCACCTGGGCCCCCACAGACGGGCTCACCCCCGCCGGCCTCCGGCCCCCAGTCCTCTTCAGCTCCCGGGCTGCCTGGGCCTAGTGGCCGATCGAGGCAAGCCTGAGGAGAGGAACGTGGTTTGCAGGATGAAAGCACTGTAGAAATTCCAGGCCCAGTGGCTGTCAACAGGAGCCTCCTCTTGGCTGAGCCAGACCCGCCACCGAAGGAGAGAGTATAAATTATTTCAAGTTGTGTTCAAAGTGCTTTCGGGGCTGGGGAGGTGGGGTAGGGAGAAGAATCTGGGTCTGTAAGCCAACTCTTGAGTATCCACTTGGGGGGGACTGTCTGCAAGAAATGTTGAGTCCTGGGCCAACTTCTCCCCTCTTCCCCTCCCAGCCAGTGAGGGTTCAGGGAAAGGAGACTTGCTTTCACTTTGGGCTGAGCTGATGTGTTTGGAAGGTAAAGCTTGGGGGGAGAGCCAGCCTCCACGTACAGTGTTCTAGAGGCAGGAGGAAAAGGTGTGTGTTTTCTACTTCCCTGGCCAGCTCTTGGGCTCAGCCAGCCCCCTCTTCAGAGTTACGGCCACGGTCATCTGTGGGTGCACAGTCGTTCTCTGTCCCTGGGCTTGTCTGGTCAAGAAGGGACCCTTCCCTCCTCTGAGACCTCCCAGAGACAGGGTTAGGCCACTGCTCAGAGCTTCCCTCCTCTGCCCAGATGCTGCCCAGGGAGGAGCTCTACTGTCCTCCCATCGTGGTCAAGGTCATTGACAACCGCCAGTTTGGTCGCCGGCCTGTGGTGGGCCAGTGTACCATCCACTCCCTGGAGAGTTTCCTGTGTGACCCCTATTCGGAGAAGAGTCCGTCCCCCCAGGGTGGCCCAGGTAGGCAGAGGGGCTGTTGATGGGGAGGGCTGGGGCAGAGGGGACTCAAGGCAGGCGGGGCCTCCTCATTGAGAGGCGTCCTGAAGCCTTCCTTTTACTGGGACCTGAGTGAGAGGTGGTTTCTGCTCAGCTGACCAGAGGGTAGGGACCTCGTCTTCCTCAGGGCATAGCCTGGATCTGGGCTGGGCACACCAGGAGCAGGTACATGTACCTGTGGGGCTGAGAGGTGAGGGCTGAAGTGGGAGGAGTTGAGGGAGAGAGAGATGCCGAGGTGCAATGGGATGAGGAGGGAGGAGAGGAAGAGAGAAAACTGAGGAGACAGGGAACGTGAGGGAATATGGGAGAGACAGAGATGGGAGAGGGAAGAATTGGGTGGGAAGAAGAGAAAGACGCGGATTGAGAAGTGTGGAGAGACTGAGGGGTTTTGCATCATAGTTCCTTGACTGCATCTTTCGGCTGAGGAGGGACGAGATCCCGGGGGAGCCCCCTCTCAGGCCTGGACCCTGCTCTGTCCCACAGATGATGTGAGCTTACTCAGCCCCGGGGAAGACGTGCTCATTGACATTGATGACAAGGAGCCCCTCATCCCCTTCCAGGTAGGTTGGTGCTGGGTCCCAGAGGAGACACACTGGTTCCCACCAAGAGCTGGCCACGGTTGCTCCCCGCTGCCTCATCTCTCCCACTCCTCCTGTCCTCCCTTCCTGATCACATGGCCTCTACAGGAGCTCTCCCTCTGTACTTGGTGGCTGGACACTGTGCAGAGGGAGGACCTGGGAGGACGGGTCTGTGTCTCTCTGCCTCCTGCGTTCCTCCACCTCTGGGAGAAGGAAGGGGCAGGGGCGGAGAGGGGCTTATTCCGAGGGCATCTCACCCTGCAGCAGGTAAGAGGTGTCCCTTTGCTGTGTGCTCAGCAACACGAGGCCAGCTGGTGAGTCAGACACCCATGCCAAGCTGCATGGCAGGAGGTGTGTGGCATTTCTTCTGAGCACTCTTCTCGCCTTGGGCCCTGGGGTGGCTCTGGGTCCCGGAGGGCTGAGCCTACCCTGTCCTTCCTGGAGTGGAGACGGAGAAAGTCCTCACGGTAAACACACGGCCTTGGACTGGCCATCTGTTCTAGGTTGTCACCTTCCTCTCAGCTGTGCATGGTGCTGGTCACGCCCCTGGCACCGGGGCTGCCTGGGCGCAGCACTGTCCTCCGCCCACAGCCTGTTTGCTCACCCAGGGGTGGCGTTGCACTTCAGAGGGTTTGTTGTCCTTAAAACCATCGATCCGATACTAGCACTGAGCAGGAGAGCAGACTGGGGTGCTGGGCGCAGGATCCTCAACGCTGTCCCTGGAGGTGTGTTTAGGGGTTTCCGTCTGGCATTTAGGGCTGGTAGCTGCTGCTTTCTCACTCGCTCGTCATTTCACTTCCAAGGGAATGTCTCTTGTGTTCGGCCCTGGGCCTCACTGCTGCCAAAACGAGAGGTCTTGCTGCATAGTGTCATTGATGTTGAGAGTCCTCAGAAGCCCTAAGCTCTCCATTTCTCCCGGGTCTGCGGCTCTCCAGGGCTCCGCCCACCATCCTTTCTGCTGGGGACACCTCTGGCAACTCCTGGCCATTTTTAAAAAAATTATTTTTTCTTTATTGATTTTAGAGAGAGAGAGGAAGGGAGAGGGAGAAAGAGATAGAAACATCAATGAGAGAGGACATCGATTGGCCGCCTTCTGCATGCCCCCCACCGGAGATCGAGCCCATAACCTGGGCATGTGCCCTGACCAGGAATCGAACCGGCGACCTCTTGGTGCATGGGTCGACGCTCAACCAACCACTGAGCCACACCCGCCAGGCATCTCCTGGCCATTTTTAAAGATTCAACTTAGTTGTGGTCACTTCCTCCCAAGATTCTTCCCTGGCTCCTCCCTTTTCCCTGGAAGTCCTGTCTGTAGCTTGATCACTGTACGTGCCTCAGGTCCTGCTTGTCTCTGTAGATGGCAGCATCTTCCCTAGACTAGGCTCGGGGCAGTGACTAGGCACGTTCCTCTTTGTGTCCTTAATGCCCAGTTGAGGGCTGGACTTAGCAGGAGGTGTTCACTGAAGTGTGCCTGGACTGGTGGATGTGTGGGTGGGTGGACAGATGGACGGATGGATGACCTGCCCACTCTCTGCAGAGGGTCTAAGAAGGAACTTCTCTGGACTGGGGGGACCCAAGTGGAAGTTTCAGGCGGCCCTACAAGGATTCAGCTGCACTGGATGCTAGTGCTTTCTAGCCTGGGTGGGTGTTTGCAGCTGAATTAGGCAGATAATTAGCCCCAAACTCCAGTCTGCCTGACCCTGGCTCGCGCTTCCCACCCTCTCAGTGGGCTGTCTGAGTCTGTGCAGGGAAGCGTGGGGCTTGCCCAGCAGGATTTCCGTTCTGTGTGTGCTGCCCTCAGAATGTCTGCAAACTTAGAGGGGGAGGGACTATTTTGGGTCCTGCTGGCTACAAGCACAGCCAGAGGCAGACGGTGAGGAGGCCCCATCTGGTCACCCTCCTGGTGTTGACATCAGTGAACTGGGGCGGGGGTCTGAGCCAGAGCGGGGTCTGTCCTCTTTGTGGGAGCACACAGCCACTCTGGCTAGAGCTGCTGGCCAGGCAGAGAGTGGGAAGCTGGGATCTGGGCTCCTGGATCCTGCCCACATGGGGTCAGGTTCACAGGCTCTCAGGTGGGCGGGAGGAAGGAGGATGTGCCATCCGCCCTCATGGATCTCCCTGCCTAATGGAGGAGACGTAACCCTATTCTCAAGGAGTCCAGAGGCCAGCGTGGACACCAGTCCTGGTGTCTAGGAAGCCCTGCCCTGATAGGGTCTGATGGGAGGTTTGGGGAAAACGGATTTTGTACTGTGTTTTCCTCTGAGATCCATGGGTTCGATTCGGCTGGTCCAGGAAATCTTTTACTCCGTCTTCCCCGCACAACCCCGGCTCTTGGGAGGACAAGGCATTCCAAGGCCGATCCAGGAGGCAGTGGGTTCCAGTAGCAAGCGGTTTGCAGCTCATTCTGGCTGGGCTCTCACCCCCTCCACACCCCTCCAGAGCAGATAGATGGAGGGCCCTGGCCTCTGGGGATGGGAGGGACAAGACGTTTGGCAGAGTTTGGATTTTGCCTGGCTCCTGTCTGTTCAACCGTGTTTCTTGGCAGCCGGTTTCAGTCTTTCCGTGATGTGGCCCCTGCCGCTGTGCTCAGCAGGCCCGGGCTGTGGACCAGCCGAGGGCTCCCCAACTTCACACGCGCTCTGGCCAGATCTGGCGTCTGTCTTGGCCCCTCCGTCTCCTTCCTCAGTTGCACATTCTCTGCCGATGCACCTTCTCTCCATCCTTCGCCCCGTTCCTGGGATGAGCTTGCCACGTGTTAGAAAACACCCCCTCGCACTGTCCTGACACTTGGGTCATTGGACTGACAGTCACGCTAGAACATTTCTCAAGGTTCTAGAAATGTTTTGGTTTCTGTCAAGAGTGGCCAATTCTAGAGATGATCCAAAACGTATGTATAAGGCAGATCTCTCTACTCCGCCTTCCAGGGCTCACAGGTGAGCACCCATCTCTAGGGGTGAGGGTGGGCCCTCGTGGGTGGGTGTCTGACCTTGTAAACTCTTCTCCGTGGTGATGAGGGCAGGGATGAGACAGGCTCATCAGGTCAACGCCACAGTTTATTTTTGGTCTGTGTGGCTGTCCTTTGTGTAGCTTTTAGACCCGTAGCCTGGGGATGGGGGTTGTGTGTGTGTGTGTGTGTGTGTGTGTGTGTGTGTGTGTGATGGCTGCACATGAGTGTGTGTGAGGGGTGGGGAGAGGCCAGGAGCAGGTGCGTGTGCAAACTCTCAAGAGTGTGTCTAGTGTCAGCGGTGGTGTTGCAGGAATCGTGGCCTTGACCTTTAAATTTTTGTGGGCAGGCCTGAGTCCATCCTCAGATAGGGGGCATGGAGGTACTTCATTCCACCCAGTGCTCTGCCTTAAAAAAGGATATATTGTTCATTGTTCTCTGATTACAAAGATACGCTCATTCTGTCAGATTGGGAAAGGACAGGCAAATGAACAAACAGGCTTTGCCTTCGACCAGGAACGCGGTCTGAATGGACTGCCACCAGCATGTCATTCTCTATCCTGGCCTTTGCCTGGGGCTTCTCCTTCTGCCTCTGAGTCTGCCTCCGACTCTGAATCGGACTCTATTTCTATCTTTAAAACAAAACTGGGGTCTTTGTTTTTCACTAAGCTGCTTTTTCATTAAGCTAGCTCTTGGTGTTCTGATTGTGAAGATGGGGAGGTATAGAAGGGTGCGGGAACACCCAGAGCGTGCGTTTCCTGGAGAAAAGCTTGAGGCTCAAGGGAGAGGTGGTGCCCCTGTTCACCCCACACATCAAGTGCTAGATGCCCCTTGAGTCACCTGGTGAAGGGTGGCTCTTGCCTCTCATTCTGAGAGACCACACTGGATAGGGGGGGTCTCCTTTTTAAGTGTCCAGAGGAGAATTTCTGGGGGTGGGGAATGTGTGCGTGTGAGGAGGGATGAAGAGAAGGAGAACACTGGGGACATGTTCAGTCTGGTTGGGAGACAGACAGGGGACGTGCAGCAGATTTAAAATGAGATGCTCAGAGTGACGTCAAAGTGATGAAATGCTTTATTTGCAAGGACACCGAGATCTTGGACTCTCTCGGCCCTTGGAGGTCAGCGTGGCCAAAGTAATCAGGGAAGCTTCTCTGGGGGTGGGGTGGGGTTGGAGCAGCAGAGGGGAGAGGAAGGCTTTCCTGGGAGGCAGTGTGGCTGGGCACAGGCTTGGTAGTGGGACCGTGTGTGTGTGTGTGTGTGTGTGTGTGTGTGTGTGTGTGTGTGATGGGCTTGGGGGGTATGGAGGAAACCCAGGCTAGCATGTAGGAGGCTTCCCAAGGCACGCTGACCTGTTCCCCACACCGAGGGGTGGGGTGGGTGGGGTGCTGGGGCGGGCTGCTCCCTGCCTCCCCGGCTTGGGCTAATTTCGTGCTGGCCGCTCCGGTTATAGTCTTTGGGACGCCGTGAAGGTGGAAATGTGCTCCCAGAACCAGAGCGGCAAATTATGCCTGAGCCCCAACAGGGAACGTGTAATTTCGGAAGCTGGACCAGATCTTTGGAACACTATGTTTAGCTTTATTTTTTCTCCCTCTTGCTCTGGTGAACTACCGGTTTCCCTCTCACCTTTCTAAAAACGAACTGTGTTAAAAATAACAGTAAGGCTTCTGTGAGGTTCGGGATGAGAATGGGAGGGGTAGAGCTACTATTGGCCCTGCTGTCTCTGGGCAGCGGGGGGTTTCACAGGGAGGTCATCGGTCTGCTCCGGGGTCACACCGTCCCCACCAACATGTGGCCAGCCCCCAGGGCCATCCAGTGGCCTGGCTGGCTGCCCACTGGTCCTTCTACTTTCCTGCCCAGCTCTGGCTCTGACCAGCCCTGAGGGCTAGGTTAGGGTCGGTGAGGGTTCTCTCAGTGCTGACTCTTCACAGAGCAGGGGTAGGTCTCCAGTTCCCAAGTCCCCTCCAGGTCCTAGCGGGTTTCATTGGCCAAGTGTTCCTGAGCCTTTCCTGACCCCAGGTGAGCGTGTCTCCCAGGCACTTTGTGCCCAGCAACAGAGGATGGCGTGGGGCTTGGTCTCCTATGGACTCTCCAGAGCCCCCTGCTCAGGCTCAAAGGAAGAGAGGGTCTAACGCTGGGAGCCTGGGTCCAGCTGGTCTCCCACCCCTCCAGCCCTATGTCCTTGGCCCTGAACTGTCCCCTCTCTCTTGAATGTGCTCTGCTCATTTGTCCCTCCACCTCTTTGCACCTGCCAGCTCCCCTGCCTGGAAGGCATCCCCTGGCCTTGTCCACCTAGACTGGTACTCATCCGCCAAGAGCCCCATCTCCGGGACTATTATAGTGGCTTCTGAAAAAGTCACCCGCCTCCAGTCCTGACTCCTGAGGCCCTCTGGACACTGTGGCCCAGGGACTCACCCTATAAAACATCGACTCACAGTCCCAGAAGATGGCAGGCAAGGATCTGATGCCAGAAAAGGATGCAGAAAACTTTCTATAGTAAAGGGGGGCATACTGGACCATAAGCTCTTAGAGCTGCCCTTCTACAGGGGTTTGGGAAGCCACCTGATGCCCTGGTTCTTGTCTTTGAGGAAAGAAGACTCAGAAACCTGCACTAGCCTGGAACTGTGGCCAAGCAGGGGTTGGTGTCGCTCGGCTGTTAGAAGAAGCCATCAGGGATGATGGGGAGGTTTAAAAGAAAGGGGGGGCATGTAAGAGTGGCACCGAGTCAGTGGTGCTAAGGGCAGTGATAAAGTGGGCAAGAAGCAGGCATTGGCTGAGCCCCTTCCTGTGTCTCACCTGTGCCAGGTGTGCAGGGCCTTTATCTCATCCTCACTTCCTGCTGCCGTGTGAGGTGGGCTCTGTGCCCATGCTGACTCAGAGGTCCGCGTGCTTGGCCAAGGTCATGCAATGGGTCAAACAGTGGGGCCAGGATTTGAATCCAGACTTGTTCAACTCCAAAGCACAGGCTCCTCGGACAACTTCACAGCCTTCCTGAGGGAGAGCAGAGGTGTCTTGTCGGAGGGCAATATTTCCTCGGGGCTGTCCAGCCTCTCTTGAAGGGGTTTCTCCAATCCCATTGCTAACCAGCGTGTTTAATTTGTAGCTTGCAGACGGTCTGTCGGGTTCGGCCCTCACTAACATGGCATCTTCTCCATCCAGTCCTCATGTATGTATTGTTTACCTATTTGCGGGTTCCTTGATTTCCCTGAGGGGCTGGGAATGGGGAAGTGATGAGGAGGTAGGGAAGTAGAGGGGAAGAAAAGAATATTTCCTGAGCCCCAGCAGAAAACAGGTACCTGCTCTGTGCTGTGATGGAGCGGTGGGGAGAAAGCTCAAGGAAGATTCACAGAAACAGACATCCCTGAGTTATTTCTTGGTGCATGCTGGGATTTTCCCTAATCCTGTTTACCTGCATGAGGACTGGGGGTGGGGTGTGGTTGGGGTTGCATGGGCCAGTGGAAACAGGGAGGTCAAGAGATTAGACCCTGACTGTTGGGACATGGGACATGAGAAGCCTCTGTGGGCAAGGGCAGGTTGACTGTCGCTGCCCCTCCCAGAGGCATGAAGGGGGAGTGTGACTGAGGAGCCCTGGCTGTCCCCACCAGCCTCTTCTGAGGGGTCTGCGGGTGCCCATGGTCTGCTCCTGCCGTTCCAGGAGGGCTACTTCTGTCTGCCTGTGCTTATTTCCTACATGTCATCTTTGAGGGTCCTGGGTCCCTCCAGGAAGAGGACTATGGTGTCTGGTCTTCCACATATACTAATGAAATCCCAAGCTGAGGGCCAAGGGGGAGCCCCTGACCTACAGGGGAGCCAGAAGAGATAGGACCTGCCAAAAGTTCAATTCCAAGGGGAGGCGTTGCTGTATTGGGTGTTTTATGGGCTTTTAGGAGAAGGCAATCTATATTTTAATTTTTTTTCCTGATTTATCCATTGTAAAGAATGTAGAAAACACAAATAAGCGTCAGGCAGAAAGTTAAAACCACTTGTATTCCCAGCAACTGGAGACGAGCACGGTTAAGATTCTGATGTGCCTATGTTTTTAGATATCTTTTACGCAAAAATGGAATCATATTGTACTTTTTTCTAATCTGCATTTTCTTTTACTGAAAAGTAAATGGTGAATGTTTTTTTTTTTCTCTCTCTATATTCTTTTATAATATGGCGGCATGTCATTTTATTACATGGACATCCATAAAGTTTTAATTATTGCCCTATCATTGGACATATAATTTCTTAATTTCTACTATTGTTTTATTTTATGTATCTTAGAGGGGTTATTTTGAATTTACTTTATATAGGTCCAGCCCATTTTTTGTTAAGTTTATTCCTATGTATTTTATAGCTTCTGTTGCTAAGTGGGATATCTTTTATTCTTACAACTGTGTCTAACTAGTTATTGCTAGAATATAGGAAAACAATTGTTTTTATATATTACTTTGAAACATACTCTTTATTAAGCTCCTTCATTAATTCTGACAGTTGTTAACTGATTCTGTTGGCTTTTCCAGGTAGGTAAGATTGTTTTCTTCAAACAATAATAAATATGTCACTTCCCCCCCCAATTTATACCTTATTTCTTTTTCTAAAATAACATTAGTTAATTGAGATGCTAGTGAACAAACTTATTTAGTTACTGATTCTAATGAGAAGGCCTCTACCATTTTCCCATTAATTATGATAATGGTTGGTAGTTCCAGATATTTTTGATTTTGTCAAGGTTGTGCCCTTTATTACTAGTTTATTAATAGTTTAAAATTAGGTATGGGAGTTTAATTTCATCCAGTGCTGTTTGGCATTTATCAAGTCGATCATTGTTCTGTTACCGCAATGTGTAATTGTCCCACATTCCTGGAGGAAGCCCAAACTGGTCAGTTGGTCCTGTTGTAGTTCCTGCAGCTGAAGTCTTCTTATCCCGTCAATCCAGAAGGGTAGGTGGACGGCAAATTGAAACAGTTGATTAAATAGGGACTCATTAAGTCATACATATGTACCATCAGCATTTCATTTCTAACCGTATCCATGTGTCATTTGTCAGTTATTTGACATGTGCCAAGGCCTCTTTGAATTTTGATTTGAGTGTGGGCATTCTTCTGGTATAAACCACACCCAAAGCGCATTACCCATGGTTTTTCCTTTAGGTTTATTGAAGTTTGATGAGATCCTAAGAATACCTGCAAAAATTTGTGTGGAGTCTTTTTAAAGTTTAAGATCTCCTCCTCCACCTTTTTTTTTTTTTTTTTTGCTATCTCACTTATCTTTAACTTTCATCATTTAAAAAAAACACAGCATTAAATTAGTTTTCGTAGATATAATGCCCTTTCTTTTTAAGTTCAAATTATATATATTTTTGTAATTTTTATGCAGTGACCCAATTACCATATTTGTACAGCTGGCGTAAACAGGCTTAAGGACAGGCGCGTTGACTCTTGGTCACCGTGGAGCTCACCTGCGCTGAGATGCGGCGGACAGTCTAGTTAGCTGCAGGTTTCCAGTGGCTCTGGGCTGGCTTAAGGACAGGCGCGTTGACTCTTGGTCACCGTAGAGCTCACCTGCGCTGAGATGCGGCGGACAGTCTAGTTAGCTGCAGGTTTCCAGTGGCTCTGGGCTGGGGTCAGACTGAGTCGAGAGAATGGACAGCGTTTGTTAATCCTGGCTAAGGGGGCGTTTGTAACTAGAACTTCTAAAATATATCACTGAGTTAGGTTTGCTATTACTCATTTAGGATTTTTGCATCTCTATTAATGAGGCTTACATGTAGACTGTCTTTTCTAGGTTTTTACATCAGGGTTATGATACTTTCATAAAAGACATTTTGTGGTGTATTCTCATTTTCTGTGCTCTCGAACAGTCTATGTAGCATTAGAATGATTATTTCTTAAAGGGTTGAAAATACATTTGTGCCACTCTATGAATTTGAATTATGCAAGTTGGAAATTACATGATCTAGATATTTGAATAGTCTTGCCTATGTACAAAATATGTAATAATATAAATCAACCTAAATTTAAAAAATGCTTAACAGTTACATAATTTAAAAGGTGGTGGCCAGCTGAATTGTGTTTATGGTTTAGCTGGTACATAGCATACCCATTACCTTTTCTGGAAAACGGTGCTGTATGATGTGAGTTTTGAATTATAAAAGATTTTCAGGAATGCATATATTGTGTAATTGTATACGAGGGATCATCCCTGTACCCCTTTGTAAAATTGGACTCAGCCCCTGTTGGAGAGGGTATTCTTTGATCACTTTCTACTTTTTAGTCAATTTGGTGGCTTAGATGTTCCCTGATATTGCCTATTCATACATATTATTACAGTAAAAGAAAATATTTCCATATATGTTGTTTTTTCTTCATTCCTAATTTTGTAGATATGTGTTTTTTATATTTCTTACTGGGCTTAACAACGTTTCACCTATTTTATAGTTGTTTTTCATCCAAAGAACCAGCTATTTGAAAATTCAATTAGGTTAATTTCTCTAATTTCTAGACTCAAGTCATTTTTAAGCCTCTTCCTATGAAATTTCTATTATGTGTATTTTGGGCTATCACTTCATCTCTCTCTCTCATTCTCTCTCTTTGTTGCTTCAACAATTTTTTAAAAAGGACACATTTGTGCACATTTTCTTCTAAAAGTTCTAAAGTTTTGCTTTTCACACTTAAGTCCTTAATCCTTCTGAATTGATGTGTGTGTGTGTGTGTGTGCGCGCGCGTGCGTGCGCAAAGTGTGAAGTAGAAATTAGATTTTTCTTTTTTCCCACATGGATAACCAGTGAATTCATATCTCTATGGAATGACCTGTCCTTTCTCATGGAACTATAATGATAGCTGTGTCATGGATCAGGTTTCCATTTAAACGTGGCCTGTTTGTGGGCTCTTACTCTGTTCCACTGGTCTGTTTGTCTTTACTTGTACTAATACTCCACTGTCTTATTTATTATAGCTTTATAATAAGCCTTGGCATCTGGTAAAGGAAATACTCCATCCTGTTCATTTTTAGGAGTGTTATTGTTATTCTTGTCCTTTGCTTTTCCACCTCAGTTTTGGAATCAGCTTGTCAACTTCTTTTAAAAAACTGTGATTTGTGAGTTACAGTGAATTTCTGAATCAATTTGCAGAGAACTGACATTTTTATAATATTGTCTTTTTACCATGGACATGATATAGCTCTTCATTTATTTAGCTCTTCTTTAATGTCTTTCAATAAACATTGATCATTTTCTCTAAAAAGTCTGGTACTGCTTTTATTAGATTTCGTTCTAGGTAGTTTATGCTTTATAGTAATTTTTACTTGGGTTTTTTAAGGTATATTTCCTAATTATTTTTTTTGTCCGCATATAAATGAAATTAATTCTCACATGCTGATGTTATATCCGGACACTTGTGGAACTCTCCTGTTAATTCTACTGATTTGAGGATTCTTCTGGGTTTTCTGTAGAGTAAATCATACAATTTGTGATTAACTATAGATTTGATTCTTCTGTGTACTTTTTATTACTCTTTCTCTTTTATTTATTTTCTTGTCTTAGTGTACTGGCTAAGCTAAGACCTTCAGTTTAATATTCTATGCAACTGATAATAGAGTTTTATCTGCTCCTAATTTAAATGTGCATATTTTTATTTTTCACCCATGAGTGTGAAATTTATCAGGTAAACGATTACTAGTTAGCAAAGAGTTTTTATCATGAATGATGTTAAATTTTATTGAATGTTCTTTTTGTATCTGGTGAGGTGATTATATGATTTTCCTCCTTCAATCTGTTAATGTGGTGAATTACATTAATATATTTCTTTTAATGCTGAAACAACTTTGCATTTCTGAAACAACCTATCCTGGTCATGATACTTTATTTTTTTTAAATTTATTGCTGGATTCAGTTTGCAGATATTTAATTTAGGAAGTTTATGTTTTTGTATCAATTTTTATGAATGATAATGACCTAAAGTTTCTTTTTCTTGTACTGTCCTTTTAAGGTTTTGGTGTTTAGATAATATTAGTCTTAAAAATACTTGGGGCATATTTGTTCTTTTTCTAGTCTCTGAATGAATGACAAAAGATTGACATTATCTGTTGCCTGGATATTTGGTAGATTCATTTGTAAACCGTTTAGACTTAGTATTCTTGGGGATATTTTAAACTGCTGATGCAATTAAAAATGTTTATAGAAACTTTGGCATTTTCTGTTTCTATGTGAATCACTTTTAGTGATTTATATTTTATAAGAGTTTATCCATTTCTTCCCCGAAATTACTGATACATTTTTTAAAATAACGTTTTTCTTACTTTTTCAAAAAAGTTTTCTGCTCAATCTAGTTATATCTCCTTTTATTCCTAAGATTATATTTTATTATTTTGTGCCAGAAATTCAGATTTTTGTAGTCTTTTCAGAGAGCCAATTTTTAACTCTCTTCATCTTCTATTATGTCCTTGTTTTCTAGTTTATTAATTTCTTTAAAAAATTATCTCCTATTTTTGGGGAGCTTATTATATATTATTTATTTATTTATTTACTTATTTTTATCCTTACCCAAGGACATTTTTCCATTTTTTGTTCAGATAGAGTGGGAAGGAGAGAGAGGAAGAAAGAGAGAGAGAGAAACATCGATGTGAAAGGGACACATCGAGTGGCTGCCTCCCACATGACCAACCAGGGCCAGGGACAAATTGCAACCGAGGTACGTGCCCTTAGTGGGAACCGAACCCAGGTCTCTCTGGACCGCAGGCCGATGCTCTAACTGCTGAGCCAAACCGGCCAGGGCTATATTTTAACCTCTTAATTGCTATACTTAGTTTATTGATTTTCAAACTTTCCTTCTTAAAAAATGTAAACAAGGCTATTAAATTTCCTCTAAGTACTGCTTTATGCATCCTGCAGGTTTTGATAAATGGTATTTGTTATTTTCCAGTTCTGAGTATTTTCTGATTTATGTTACATTTCTTTTTGACACCTGAATTGTTTAAACGTATGTTTTAGAAGTTCTGAACTTATGTTTTAAGTTATCTTTTTGTTGTTGGTTTCTAACTTAACTGTACTGTGGTTTAGAGAAAGTGGTCTGTGTGTAATTTTTCTTGACACTGCTTTGTGGTCTGGTACAAGGTCAGTTTTTGTAACTGTCCTGTGTGTGCTCGAAAGGAATGTGTATTCTCCAAATGGGTTTACATATAATACGTCCATTTAGATTAGACTTGTTAATTGTGTTAGTCAAATCTATTCTTTTCTGATATTTTTTTTGGTGTGTGGCTTATCAATTTCTGAAAGAGGTATATGAAAATATTCTGCCTTGTGATTTTTGTTGGTTTCTTCTTATGATTCTGCTGACATTTCCTTTATATAGTTGATGCTGTGAAATTAGGCACAAATGAATTCGTGATACTTATATCTTCCTAGAGAATTGAATCTTTTAATGATATGTAGTGAACCCTTACTACTCTGCCTTTTATAATTTCTACTCATGAACTTTGCCTTAAAGTCTGTTTTGTTTCATGTTAATATAGCTACACCAGCTTTCTTTTAGTTGGTATTTTCCTAGTTTAACTTTTTCTATCTTTTCACTTTCAAATTTCTGTGACTTTTAGGCATCTTTCCTGTGAACAGCAAATAGATAGATTTTAAAATGCATTCTGATAATATTTTTCTCTTAACTAACAAATTGGAAAGTAATATATTAATTGTGTTTATGTATGTATTTGGATTTATTTCTGCTATCTTATTTTGTGTTTCTGTAAGTCCTGCTCTTTTATTCTCTCTCTTTTTTTTTTGGCTTGAGAGATACTCCCTCTTTTCATTTCTTCTTAATTTTTATGTTTCAAAACTATATATTGTTTATATTCCTTTATGGATTAGTATAAAAACATTAACATACCTATTCAACCTAGCAAAGTCTAAATTTAACTGGTATTTATAGCCTCCTCCAGAATATTACAAGGAACTTAGAATGCTTTAACTCCAATCATCTACCAGTTTACAAACTTTTGTTCAATATTTTAGTTCTACCTTTATAAACTACATTTTTAAAGCATTATCTTTTAAGTAATCAATTTTTCTAGTAAATAGGAACCCACCGTTACTATTTCTTTTGATGTATCAGACTTCTTCCTTCTAGTGTTATCTTATTTCTTCATGAAGTATAGCCTATAGACATTTCTTTAATTAGGGTCAGTTCATTGTAAAATTTCTCACTTTTAAATTATTGTTTGAAAACATTGTTATTTCACCCTTAGTTTGGAAATGCTGGTTTCATGGACATATTTTCTGTTAGCACTTTGAAGACATTATTTCACTATCTCTGGCTTCCAACCTGCTCTCGTCCTCCACATCTGAGGGCTGTTGTTTGTTTTTCTTTTAATTAGTTCTGGATAGTTCTCAATCTTTTCAAATATTACATATTCCCCGGTCTCTTTATCATTTATTTCCTTCTGGGACTCTGATTAGATCTGCGTTGGACTGACCCTGTTTTTCACGTCAGTTCAACCTTCTTTCATATTACCTGCATCTTTGTGTTGCCCTCTGGCTAATTTCTGAAGCTATGTCTTCTAGTTCATGCAGTCTTTAGTTGTTTCTAATAGCTATTTAACCCCATCAACTGAGTTTCTAGTCTTAATGTTATCTTTTTTATCTTTAAAAGTGTTTATTCCCCTAAATCTGCTTGTTTATTTTTGAGAGTCTCTTCTTTGCCATATTTTTAATGCCTTTTATTTTTTTTAACAGTTTTTTTTTTCTCTTAAAGCCCTGTTTTTGATACTTCTGCTTTCTGTTGTCCTACAGGTCTGACCTGCAGATGGTGTTTCGAGCTGACTCTTGCTTATGGTGCCTTGTTACTTGTGTGTTTCATTATTTTCGATTGTGAACTCATGTTCTGTGGAACTTTATCTGAGAGCTCATTGAGGTCTGGATAAAAGTCACATTCTTTCAGAGAGCATGTGTTTGCTTTTACTGGATGCCTGGACATACTACAAACCCAGACTCACTTTGTGGGCCCATAGTCAGTTTGCATTTTGGCTCCTTATTTTCTGTATATTCACTTACTCATTTGCCCCTAACAATTTTTTAAAACATTTCTATCTATCAGCTCAGTCATTCATTTAAAAAGGATTTTAAAGATAACTATTAATTTAGGTGTTTTTACTTGGAGGGTTTCTTTGGTCCTCTAGGTGGTCATTTTGCTGGAAATCAAGGTCTTTATTATTTGACAGTCATGCACGTTATATGTCCTTCAGAACTGCAAACTCTAACTTCTAGTCTGTGGTATCCTTTTGAGACTTCCTATGAGCATAAATTGGTCATTTCTTTTCTTCATTTATTTTCTCAATTCTTTAACAAACCACTTGTCTTTTTTTTTTTCTTCTTTTTAATCCTCACCCGAGGACATTTTTGCATTTATCTTCAGATGGAGCGGAGGGAGAGAGGGAGGAAGAGAGAGAGAGAAACATCAAGGTGAAAGAGACACATCGAGTGGTTGCCACCCACACGACCCTAACCAGGGCCAGAGACAAACTGCAACCGAGGTCCGTGCCCTTAGTGGGAACTGAACCCAGAACTCTCTGGTCCACAGGCCAATGCTCTAACCGCTAAGCCAAACTGGCCAGGGCACAAACCACTTGTCTTAATGCTCATACTGCTCCCCTTGGTTTGAACCTTAGTCTCTTCTTCCTGTCTATCCTTACAGAGGGCAGTCCTTGCTTGTCAAGTACTGGGAGCTCAGATGGCTTCTGTCCATTCTAATGTACGTGGGCCCCTTCTAATCTCCAACTTAGATAAAAGGAAGAAGGAAACAGTCAAAGGTTGTTATATTTTTACTTGGCCAGTTAGGAATCCAGACGGGTGGAGAAGTGAGAAGGAAAGCAGGATCAGACGCTCTTCTCCTGGGCTAAAGAGTGTGTTTTCTGTTAGTTAGCTCAGATGTTAGCTAGCTCAGGGCCACAGCCCTTGCCTATCGACTCCTATGTAGGAATCTTTTAAGTAAAGGAGAACTCTCTCCCAGCAGGCCCACCAGGAGGGCTGTTCTTTTTTTTTTTTTTTAAATTTTTATTTATTTATTTATTTTTAGAGAGAAAGGAAGGGAGAGGGAGAGATAGAAACATCGATTGAAGAGAACATCAATTGGCCACCTCCTGCATGCCCCACCCTGGGGATCGGGCCCACAACCTGGGCATGTGCCCTGACTGGGAATCGAACCGGCGACTTCCTGGTGCATGGGTCAGTGCTCAACCACTGAGCCACACTGGCCAGTCGAGGGGTGTTCTTTTAGCGAAGTTTCCACAGTTTTGGCTGGGTGGATCCTTAACATTGTGGATTCAGACACCTGATGGGTCAGTTTTCTTAGGGCTGGATAAATAGTTCTCAAGTCTCTAAACTGAGGTTGCCAGTTTATGAGGTTATAGTGAGAAATACTTCTGTCTAGGGGATGTGACCTTGGATTGAGGTCCAGCTGTGGTCTCTCTATAGGCTCAGCAATTGGGAAGCCAAATTGTGATAGAAAATGAGTGAGGAATCAGAACGAAGAGAGAGAATTCTATGATTTGAAATTTAGTGGCAGCTGACCAAGATGGGTGGATACATTTACCTTCAAAGGTGGGGACAGCTTTCGTCCCTAAGCCCATGTCCCCTCTCTCCTGATGGTGCTGATGTGAACAGCGGTCAAGAGTGAACCTTACTCCCTTTTCCCTCTCTTTCTAGGACTGACCAATTCCTGTTTTTCATGGACATATTCCTTCTCTAGATGTATGAATACAATCTACTCACTTAGGGTTAAAGCTTAGTGTAGGAGTCTCTCTTCCCCTGTGAGGTGATTTTGCCTCTCCTTGCTTTGAACCACCATGCCTTGATTTCATGGTCTAATTCTCTAAGGACAGACCTATTTCCCTTAATTTCAAGTTTCGGGGGGAATGCCTCATTGTGGCTGATGAGAACTGACAACAATTTATCCAAAGACTTTGAAGCAAAGGTTTTCTGAGCAAAGGAATCAATTACAGGGTGTGGCTCCTGAGTGAGGAAGCATTTCCAGAAGGCATCCCAGGCAGTCTGTCTCAGAGCTCACGGTTGCACCTCTGAACTCAAGCGTTTGAGGGAGAGGATTTTAACATTAGCAACCTCAGTGGTTTTACCTGTATTTTGGTACATATCAGTTGTGTTAATTAGGAAGATGCTTATCTTCTCTTTAAAGTAGGTTTCTTAAGGACATGTATTTGGCAATATTGGTTTAGCAAGAATTACTGTATTTGCTTAAAAGTAACAAAACTGTATTTCTTTAAAAGTATCTCCCGTTCAGATGTGTTGCCAGTGCAGCCTGGCCTCCCCCCACTCCCATTAGTTCTGATTAGGGAGGTTTGATGCCTGTCACTGCGTGTGATCTGGACCTTCCTTTGTGAGTCATTCCTTCTCTTATTTTCTCAGAGCAAATACAAATCGCCCATCAAATGACAAGTGAAGGCACAGGGGAGGCAAGAGGAGGGAAATCAGAGCCGAAATCTGTTAGCTATTTGGGGTAATTGGTTATTTGCTGTGTTTGCTGGTTGGGAGGCAGAGCACATACTTTACGGTCTCTCCTGTTACGGGGGCTGGAGTCACCCGCCGATATTGGATCCTTGTTGCCGGAGCCCTTGGCTCAGGGCGCCTTTCCCCTGCTTGGCATTCCTGTGGTCTCCTCGGGGGGTGCACCCCTCCACCCTGGATGCACACTGCAGGGGGGACAGCCCGGGGTGAAACTTGTCTGGCAAACTCCAGGGCCTCATCAGGGAGGAGGAGGCCCCAGCTCCCTCCGACCATCCATCCTTGCCTCCGCCTCCACCGCCATTCTCCCCTTTTCCTGAGAGGTCTTTCCTCTGGTCCACGAGGGACCTGTTTTCCCATCCAGAGAAAAAAGGTTCTTCTCCTCCCAGAGGGAAATTCTCAGCTTTCCTTGGAATTACATGTACAAGAAATTCTTTCTGAGGTCGAATTTAATACCTTTTTACCCCTATTGGTCCTGTCACCATCCCTGCCCCCTCCTGCCCCCCCTAGCCTGGGTCAAAACAGTGCTTAGAACTCACTGCTGAGTGCAAGTGCTCAGTGAAGCTTACTAACCTACCTGGTGTCTTTAACGCCTCTCTCACATTCACTGAGGCTTGGGGAAACCAGACTGATCAGCAGCAAGTTAAAAATATAAAATATTTAAAAAGTAATGTGATTTTGTGTATGGAAACGCGCACAGTAACTAGAAAGTTGGTTGACTTTGGCACATAGTAGGCGCCCCAAAAATACTTTTTAAATTGAATTTAAGATAGCTAAGATTAGTGTCTATAGTTTGATGAATGCTTCTGCAGTTCTGGGAAGGCCTTCAAAACTATTCAAAAATAGTTTTTCTCTGAAGTAGATTGTTGGAACTTTTGTTAAGCAAAATTGTCTACATAAGCAGAATGAAGGTAAGGTAAGCTTTGGCTCAGGCCCTATTGGAATCATCTCAGATTCTGCATTAGTGATGTCTCATTGCTTTCTTCATAAGTTTGAAGACTCTGGTGGGATCTTTTCCATTCCACCTACTGGATAGATTTCATGTATCTGGGCTTTCTGCATGGGGGTATGTGGTCACGCTGTCCTCTGAGGACCAAATCGTGGACCCACATGTCTACCTAGGCTCCTGAGTTGGGAAAGGGCCAGCAAGCTGGGATTCCCCACAGGTTTCCCCATCCCATTGGAGTACCCCATATGGAACAGGCCAATAGTCAAATTGACCCTTCTCTGCTCACCATCTGCTTGACTTTGCTAGATTTCAGGCACATTTATTCACTGAGCCTTTTGGAAGCAATTCCACATTTTGGTTAAAGGTCTTCCCTCCCCTCCCACCTCTGCTGGTCCAGCTTGGAGTAAGAGCAAGCAGAGCAATGATCCCCCTTCGACAGACACAGGGGCAGGACTGCAGAAAGTGTCAACAAGAGGTTGAAAGCCCAGTGTTCCCCTTGTGGAAATAATTAAGTGATATTTGTTATGAGTGTGTAGAGTTCTGCTGAATCAACATGGTAACTGGCTTTGGGCATATGTTTGTGTGGTTTTGGGGGGCATGAGAGGTTTAGTGTGCATGGGGTAAGGTAGGTTTGAAATTGGGGCGTCGGCATATCTGGCGGTTTGTCTGACCTATATGTAGGAATGAGTATTTGTATGTTACATCTGTGTTTGTATTAGTGTGTGTGAGCAAGTAAGCTCAGTTTCTTAAGCTTAGACATTGATGAAAGAATTAGAGGAATCATCATATCATTATTTCAGTTATGCAAATGTCAAGCTATGGGGGCAGCAGTATTGGGGACCAAACTGATGATATTGGCATTATCAACAAGAGCATTTATCATGGTAAATTTTACTGGTCTCAGAACATCTTCACAGACATCAACTCAGGGCCTCACAATAACCCCAGTGTTGAGTTTTTATGTCATTACTGTCTTGATGATAATGATTTGTGCTATGAGAGAAATGACTTTCCACATGGTCTGGATGTCCATCTCTGGGTTGACATAGACAATGAAGGACTACTTGAAATTATAAACAAATAATGGACTTCTTTTTTAGAGGTGGGTGTAGAGTTCAATATAACGATCCAAGGTTTAACATTATCTCTTTGGTGATACATACATTTGACCAGGAACTTTTCCCTTTGATTCAAGTGGTCATCATGGGGAGAGAACACAAGTGCTGTGACTTGCCTGCCCCCCCCGCCCCACTTTCCTCACTTCTCAGAAAGGCAGGCTGAGCTTATTGTTGTCAATGTTGCTGCCCATATTCATAAAATGTGTTAGGCCCACTGACTGAAAATGGGAGATTAAATGTTCAGAATGTGCTGTGCTGATTTGGGTCTTCAGAGGGATTAGAGTGCCCATTAGACTGGATCAGGGCTGGAGAAGCATGTCTCTGTTACATGGCTCTGGTCGCTCAGGAACCGAATATTGGCCCTTAGCTGAAATTGGAGAGGCTGCCTGTCCGTGCCTTGATCAGACTTTTTTGCTTGGCCAGCTGAATGATGAGGGGCCTTGAACCTTGAACATGGGAAAATAAAGTTTTAATGGTTAGACTCCTTGCCAAAGCCTGAGATGACACTTTAACAATCAAGCCTTTTGCATGTGTTTCTTTTCCTTGCCATGGTCCAAGACTGGATGCCTAGCTATTGCAAAATGAGGTCAAGAACACACTTGGAATCAGAGAACATCTGACCCTTTTGGAGCTTTGGGTTATGGGATTACACTAACATCAGAGCGTTGGTTGGCTTTGGGTTATGGGATTACACTAACATCAGAGCGTTGGTTGGCTTTGGGTTATGGGATTACACTAACATCAGAGGGTTGGTTGGCTTTGGGGTTATGGGATTACACTAACATCAGAGCGTTGGTTGGCTTTGGGTTATGGGATTACACTAACATCAGAGGGTTGGTTGGCTTTGGGTTATGGGATTACACTAACATCAGAGCGTTGGTTGGCTTTGGGTTATGGGATTACACTAACATCAGAGGGTTGGTTGGCTTTGGGTTATGGGATTACACTAACATCAGAGCGTTGGTTGGCTTTGGGTTATGGGATTACACTAACATCAGAGCGTTGGTTGGCTTTGGGTTATGGGATTACACTAACATCAGAGGGTTGGTTGGCTTTGGGTTATGGGATTACACTAACATCAGAGCGTTGGTTGGCTTTGGGTTATGGGATTACACTAACATCAGAGCGTTGGTTGGCTTTGGGTTATGGGATTACACTAACATCAGAGGGTTGGTTGGCTTTGGGTTATGGGATTACACTAACATCAGAGCGTTGGTTGGCTTTGGGTTATGGGATTACACTAACATCAGAGCGTTGGTTGGCTTTGGGTTATGGGATTACACTAACATCAGAGCGTTGGTTGGCTTTGGCACATCTGGGTCAAGGCATGGAAAGGCCGTCCTGTTTCTGTGGGGCTCTTTGTTATGGGTATGCTAACTTATTCTTGGATTTCCTGAGGAAGAGGAAGAAGAATTGGGCTTGGGATAACTTCATTAGAAGCCAGATTAGTGAAATAGCAGGAATGATATTTTCAAGTCACACCTCTAAGTGTGTTAAAAATATAACTCTATTTTTTTAAAAAATATTTTTTCTTTATTGAGTTGAGAGAGAGAGGAAAGGAGAGGGAGAGAGTGGTAGAAACATCAATGAGAGAGAACATCGATTGGCCACCTCCTGCACACCCCCCACTGGGGATCGGGCCCACAATCTGGGCATGTGCCCTGACCAGGAATCGAACCGGCGACCTCTTGGTGCATGGGTCGATGCTCAACCACTGAGCCACACTGGCCGGGCTAACTCTATTTTTTTAATAATTCAACTTAATCTCTCTGTTGAGCTCACATTTTTCCTGATAGCAGAAAAGTCTTCGTATTCTTCAACAGTGAAAATTTAATCTTAGTCAGTTTTTGGCTTTTTCTCCTTGTCCTCCCCTTGGGAGGCAGCTAAATTCTGGATTGGGTTTCCATCATGTCATGACTTCTACAGGGAGGGACTCCAGTCACCAGGATGTGTCCTCCCTGGACCTATCTATAGGTCCACTGATTTCTGAGCACACAGTCTACACAGTCTTGTCATATTGGCCATAAGACCCTTTCAGGTTTCCCTGGCCTGCGCGCACTCTCTCTCTTCCCACTTTCAAGCTTTTCTGGAGAGCATGGTGCAGTTTGGCAGCTCTTTCACGAACTCTGGAATCTATGGGAAAATGACAAAGGCTCCCTTAGGCTCACTCTCCCACAACACCCATGCAGCTATCTTCTGCCGAGTGCCCCATGCCCTAATTCCTCTGGAAACTTCTAGGTATCTGCTGTTTACCAGACCCCCGAAGTTATGGAGGTATATCTTCCATATATAGCTTTGGGCTAACCTGGGGGGCAGGGTATAGGGGAGCCTTATCAGAAACCATCACAAATCTATTTCTTGCTTCTCTCTCTCCTCCCCCTACATTTTCATCTCATCTGTACTTGGTGAGAAAACTGGCCGGACAAAACATCCTTTTAAACCTATTATTTTAATAGCAGGTTATCTGCTTTTGGAAATTTAAAAGCCAAGGATCACCCTTCCTCCTGCTATGTATTCATTCATATATCCATCAAATATTTACTGAACTGCAAACATGTGCGAGACAATGTTCTAGGTACTGGGGACATAGTGTTAAAAAGATAAAGATCTCTGCCCTCATGGGGAAGGAGACACAATAAACAAACACCTAAGCAAGATATCTGCAGTGTCAGATGGTGTTGGTTGGTAAGGAGAAAAAGCAAGGAAGAGGGACTAAGAATGACTGGGAGGGAGTTGTGATTTACAATATGGTGCATTAGGTGAGTAAAACAGATTACATTTAAGTCAAGATTTGAAGGAGGCGAAGAAGTCACTTACGGATCTATCATGGGAATAGTTCCTGCCATGGGAGGAGCATGCAGGTGCTGGGAATGTTCAGGAGTCCAAGGTGACTGCATTGTTTTTGGCTTGAGCATCTAGAAGGAAGAACTTGGCATCTACTTATAAGAGGAAGACTGTGGAAGGAGCAGGTGGGTGGGGGATGCTCAGATATTGGATTCTGGACATGGTACATTTGAGAAACTTAGTAGATGTCCAGTGGGTTATCTACTGTGGGATGGATATATATATATATGAAATAGGCAGCTGAAGTTCAGAGGAGTCATCCAGGCTGGAGAGAGCTCAACATGGGAGTCATCGATGTGTGTGTTATTTAAAGATGTAAGACCCGAGGAGAATCCCAAGGGAGTAAGAGTAGATGGAGAGGACTAGAGGTCTGAACACAGAGGAACACCGAGTCACTCAGATGATCAGAGGGTGAGTGACAAGGAGGAATTAGCAAAGATTGAGAAGGTGTGGCTAGTGAGGTGGGGGGATCACCATGCTCTGCAAGGCAAGATGGGGGGGCGGGGTGGGATGGATAGTTCAAGGACAGAGGAGTGACAACCTATATCAAATACTGCTACTACATTGATTATGGAGGCCCGAGTCATTGTGACCTTGACAAACATGTTTTGGTAGAGCAGAGAGAATGAAAAAACAAGAATTAGAGACAAGTGTAGGTAATTCTTTCTACAAGTTTTTCTGTAAAAGGAAGAAAGAAATGAGGTGGGAGCCAAAAGAGAAAGAGTAGGCAGAGATTTTAGTTTACTTAAATGATGGGGAACTAGTGTCACATGTTTGAATGCTGATGGGAATGATCCAGTAGAGAGGGAAGTCTGTTGATGCAGAAGAGGGTGAGAAGAATCATGGAGTGTCCTTGAAGAGACCGGAAGGCAGGGGACCCAGGACATCAGTGCAAGGTTGGCCTTGGGTTGGGGTGCAAGTAGAGCACCCACAGTAATAAGAGGGAAGGTAGGATTTCCACTCATCTACTTTTGCCTCAATAGCTTTGCCTACACTGGACATTTCATATAAATGAAATCATACAATATGTGTTCTTTTGTGATTAACTTCTTTTATTTATCATAATGTTTTCAAGGTTCACCCATGTTGTAGCATGTATCAGTTCTTTGTTGCTTTTTATTATCAAATAATATGCCATTGTAAGTTATATAACTTTCTTTATCCATTCATCAGTTGATGGACATTTGGATTGTTTCTACTTTTTGGCAGTTTTGAATAGGGCTGCTGTGAACAGTCGTGTACAGATTTCTGTGTGGACATAAGTTTTCATTTTTCTTGGGTGTATACCTAGGAGTGGAATTGCTGAGTCTTATTGTAACTTTCTGGTTAACTGTGTAAGGAACTTCCAGGCTGTTCTCCAAAGTGACTTTCCATTTTACATCCCCACCAGCGTATGAGGGTTCTAATTTCTCCAGATCTTCACTTAAACTTGTTATTTTCTGACTTTTTGATTGTAGCCATCCTGGTCAGTGGGAAGTGTCTTCTCATTGTGGTTGTGATTTGCATTTCCCTGATAGCTAATGATGTTGATTATCTTTTCATATGCTTATTGACCATATGTGTATCTTCTTCGGAGGAATGTCTATTTAAATACATTGCTCATTTTTTATTGTGTTATTTGTCTTTTTATTATTGAATTGTTTGAGTTCTCTATATATTCTAGTTACAGTCCCTTATCAGATATATAATTTGCAAATATTTTTTCTCATTCTGTGAATTATCTTTTCACTTCCTTGGTGATGTTTTTGAAGCATCTTGCTATTGCTCTTTATTTTAAAAAGCTTTAATTTTAAAAATTATATAAGGAATACATGTATACAATGAAAAATTAGAAAAATTTGAGTGATACACAAAAATAAAAGGAATGAACAAAACATTTATAATCTTATCATTCAGAGGTAATTGCTGTGAACATTTGAGGTTTGGTCCTTTTATTAAAATAAAATCACATTATTCACTTTTTAACTGTTTGTAAATCTTATAAGTCCTGAGTAGCTTTCCATGTCAATAAATGCTTTTCTATAGCATCATCTTTATGATACACAACATTTAATCATATGGATGTCCAATTTACTCAAACAGTTCCTTATTGTTGAACACTTGTTTCTAATTTTTTACTCTTACAAATGAAGTTAATTCTTTATGTGTATCTATGATTACTTTCTTTGGCTAGGTTTCAAGAACAGGAGCGATGGGTCAAAGTGTAGTCCACATTTTTAAGAAGCCAATTGCCTTCTGGAGAGAGTGGCCAGCTCTTCTCCTGCTGGCGGTTTGTGAGAGGTAGCTTACTCCTTGGACAGGAAGCTAACCTGGTCCATGCAAAAGAAACAATACTGTTATCGGTACCAGCAGTAAACGCATTGCACTTAGGTGCTACGCAGTGTTTAAGAAATTTATACATATTGACTCATTTAGTCCTTACAAGAAGTTTATCCATTTGCTTTATTTTTCTATTTTATAGATAAGCTAAGTGAGGCACAGAGAAGTTAAGTAGTTGTCCAGGGTCACACAGGAAGGAGCGGCAGGATTTGAACCTTGCTAGTCTGGCTCCCAAGTCCTAGCTCCCAAGTACCCTGATTTTACTGCTTCTTTATGTCCATATCACATGAAAATTATTGGCAGAGGCAGCCTTATGTCTGAAAACCCAGAAGGGAGAATGCCCAGTGCTGTTAAGCATAATGCTGGCTATTCCTTTAAGATATTCTCATTATGCACAGAAAGCTTCCTTTTATTCTTAATCCACTGAGAATTTCATTTAGGAATAACTGAAACATTTTATCACCCCTTTTACCCCTGCTTCTTTTTTGGATTGGGGGTTGACAAACTTTTTCTTAAATGACCAGAGAGTAAATATTTTAAGCTTGGAGACATAAAGTCTCTGCCTTGTAGCTGAAAAGCAGCCATAACAATATCTAAATTATAAAACCAGGTGGCCAGCCAGTGGGCCATGGTTGCCAAATTTCTGTTACAGACGATCAGGTGGGTTTTCTCTCCTTACTCGGGGATATTGAGCCACTCTCGCATTCTGGAATAAGTCAGCTTGACCACTCAGAGCTACTGCAGCAATCTCTTTGTTAGTATTTTATTTAGGATCTTTACATCTTTATTCAGGAATAGGATTAATCTGTCTGCGTGTGTGCGTGTGCGTGTGTGTGCACGCGTGTGCGTGTGTGTGTGTGCGTGTGCGTGTGTGTGTGTGTGTGTGTGTCTTGGTCAGGCTTCACAAAATGAATGGGGAAACTTCATCTTTTTTCTGTGCTGTGGAACAAAGAATGACTTATTCTTTGAAAGACTGATAGGGTTTCCCCCCAAGGAAACCATCTTGGCTTGGGGTCTCCTTTTGGACGTAGTTCTCTGAGATCTCTTCCACTTTCAGGGTGACTGAGCTCTTCGTGTTTTCTATGACTTTTGAATCAATTTTGGCAAATTGTATTTTTCTAGAAAATTATCCACGTCATCTAGATTTTCCAAGGTTCTGCCATTGATTTGGGTGTAGTAAACCTCTTAACGTTTACCTCCCCATAATATCTTTTTATTTGATCTTTCTGACTTCTAACGGTGCACCTACTTTTTAACATTAGATTTGATAAATGCTTCTTTTATTGGTCTTTTAAAAGTTTGCTCTGGGGTTTAATTATTAATTGTAATATCCTTTTTCTTTCTAATATATTAATTTCTACTTGTTATTTTCAATTTTTGGTCTTTCTACTTTTCTCTTTCTAATTTCTTGAATTATCAGATAATTTATTTTCATTCCTTTTGTCTAAAAGCCAAAACATTTAAGACTGAATTTTCCTTTGAGTACATACTTGGCTACCACTCACAAATTTGGGGCATAGCCCTCTCACTGTTGGTATTTTCTATGTATTTGTGATTTTAGTTTTGGTTTTCTCTTTGACTCAGGAGGGTTTTAAGAGTATGCCAGTAAGTTTCTGAAAGTGTGGGGTTTTTAATTTTTAAATTTCTCATTAGTTCCCAGTTTTATTGCATTACAGTTAGAGAATGTGTTTGATAATGAGTTCACTTTTCGGACTTTATTGAGATTTGCTTTGTGGCTTTTAATTTTTCTAAGCGCTCCAGCAGTGCTGGACAGAAAGGTACGTTTCCTGTGTTTAGATTACAGAATGTGTGTCTATTTAAATGACATTGTTAATAATTCAGATTCTCTGTCTCCATATTCTTTTGAAAAATTTTACTTGGTTTTTCAAGACCGAGAGACATGTAGTAACTTTCCCACAGCTCTTGTGTTTCTGTCATTTTTTTGTACAAAGCACACTGGTCATTGCCTGTTTATGCCTCACTTTGTGCCCGAGTCACACACTCAGATCTTGATGTATCTGGGCTGGGAAAGAAAATAAAGACTGAGAGGGAATCAAACAGCTCCATGAAATTCCATTCTAACCATTTCTGCTTATGTGTACCTATTTGCCTGTGTGTCAATGTGAGAAAGCTCTGCTGCCTTATGTTTTAACACATCTGAGCCTCTTTTTCTCTCTCCGGCTGCAGAGGACCCTCCTGGTAAGTTGTGCAGACAGTGACTGTCTGACGCGTGCTCTGACTCAGCCTCTCTGACACCTGCTCTCTGTGCCGTGGGTCTGGGAACCACATTCTGGCCACACAGAGGGTGTCAGGGCCACACTTCCAGGACGGGTGAGACTCTGAGAGCCTCATTCCACCCTTTCTCCACTGTGCCTGTTCATCTTCCCGTGGCCTCTCTCACCCTTAATATGCCAGAACTCAGAGGACTGGGCATTGGTTTAGAGGGAGCCAGCAATATTTCCAGAAACTCGATGGTAGACATTCGATTCATTTTATAGAATTGGGACAGGCTCCTGGGAGATCTGACTCACCCCTTCCCATAGAGGAGAAGAGTGAGTCCCAGGTGGGCCACCCTCACACCTGTCCTCGGCCCTCCCCACCGCACTGGTGAGCTTTCATGGTACCCACAGGCACAGACCAAGGGCCCAGCCCCTGGCGATTTTGTGGGGAGGCCTGGGGAAGAGTGACCATGCCGCCTTCAGGAAGCTTGCTGACTCACTGGGGACAGGACACACACACACAGGGCACAGCTGGAGGAGCGTTCTAGATGCGAGAGCTGGGAGGTCCCACAGACACAGCCTGTGCAGGGGGAGATAAAGTGGAGAGACCAGTGTGCACACCACAGGCTCATCTGTCTTTTCCTACAAATGTGAGTCCACAGAGGAAGGGCAGGGCAGAATGGGTTGTCACAACCTTCCTTTCTTCTCACCTGATTTCTCCCATGCAGCATAGTGTCATTTGAATAATAGACATTTAGTCAGTATTTGTTGATTTTCAAGGATTCTACCTTGTTTTGACCTTGGGGGAGGCTGAGTTCTGATTTCTGATGCTTTCTTTTTCTTTTTTTTACTGGGGTGGAGGAGGGCAGGATAGTTCTTTGGGGGTCTGAGTTATCCTGGGTCTACTGCATTATATTTATAAATAACACATTATTGACATTTCCTCCAAAGAGCTATCCTTATAGACTGTTAAACTTTAGCCTCAGCTACTGTGATAATTTATGCCCACTTCACAGAAAGGAAAAGGGAGACCTGAGAACTTAACAGAATCACATAATGAATGGGGGGCAGGGCCCAGGCTAGAGCCTCTGCCTCTTAATACCAAGCAGGTGTTCAGACCTTTCCTCCGGTCTGTGCAGTCTTGGCCCCTGGAGAGACAGGAAGTTCCAGCTCTCTGCTCCCTGAAGTCACTCAACAGGAGAGCTGTGAAGTCCAGGCCAACCTGTCGGCCTTGCTAGGTGTCCAGTCCAGAAGGACGCTGCTTGGCGAGTTCTGTGTCTGAATGACGAGTGTCTTTCTACCTGGCAGGAGGAGGAATTCATCGACTGGTGGAGCAAATTCTTCGCCTCGACGGGGGAGAGGGAGAAGTGCGGCTCCTACTTGGAGAAGGACTTTGACACTCTAAAGGTGAGGGCTCGCCACGTGTTGTCTTCTGTCTGTCGGCCCTGGGCACGCCGTGGGCAGGGGAGACACAGCACAGAGCGAACGTATATGTTTGTCTCCTTACTGGGTGCTTGAAGCCTGATGAATGCTGATGAACTAATTGAGGTGAGAAAAGTCGCCTACAGTTTAAGAACAAGACATCAACGTGGGCCAGGATAAGTATTTTTGGAAGAATGCTAGAAAGCACTGATGCCTTTGTGGGTGAAATGATGCCTGGGATTTGTTTTAAAATGCTAAAAAAAAAAATAGTAAGGGGGAAGATAGATGGTGTGGGTGGCCTTCTGATAGATTTTCTAAACATTACAAATTACTGAACTTGCAAAATTTTGGAAATTGTTAAAGCTTAAAGATGGGTACTTAGGGATTTGTTATACTATTCTATATCTTTTGAAGTTATTTGAACTTTTTTTTAAAAATCCTCACCCAACGATATTTTTCTATTTATCTTCAGATAGAGTGAAAGGGAGAGAGAGAAACACTGATGTGAGAGGGACACATCGACTGGCTGCCTCCCGCACGACCTCAACCAGGGCTGGGGATGAACCTCAACCGAGGTACATGTCCTTGACTGGAATCAAACCCGCAACTCATTGGTCCATGGGCTGACACTCTAACCACTGAGAAAAACTGGCCAGGGCTGAACTTTTCTATAATAAAATTTTGTATCAAAGTAAAAAGGAAAGTCAGCTTGAGAATGTTGCTCTGATTGCCCCACACCTACAATTGGGACAGAAATTACCTAGTAAATATAAAAATATGATAACTCTCTTTCTGTGAAAAGAAGAAAAGAAGCGCACCCAAACAAACAACAGAACCAGGGCAGAGTCAGAGAAATTCTGGTATTTTGAGGAAATTCCACAAATACAATTACACTTCTTAAAAGTAGGCCACTTTTGAAAAAGATAACTAGGGGTGAGTCAAAATCACTTTCCAAAGGAGTTGTGTAGTGTCCTGGAGAGGGTTGCCAGGTAAAGTTCAGAATAACCAGTTACACTTGAACTTCGGATAAACAGTGAATAATTTAATATAAGTATGCTTCAAATGTTGCATAAGACATTACACAAATAAATAGCAGTTATTTGTTATTTATTTGAAATATAAATTTAACTGGGTGTCCTGTATTTCTCCTTGCTATGTCTGGTTGCCTACTTGGAGAAGGACTGCAAAGGTTGTCAAACACACGGTAGAGGCCCAAGGAGCCTCCAGGGACTTGAATGGGATTTGGGGATAGTTGGCAGAGTGGGTGGTGCAGGCAGTTGGGTAATTCTGCTGCCTGAAAGCCTTTGGCGCAGACTCTGGAGGGCGAGTTCACAAGGTGTCAAAGGTTGTCTCTGACACGTAGGTTGTCTCTGAGGCTTATGGGTGAACCGTGTCTGGAGACCTGGGTGCACAGAGATGAAGGCTCAGGCAGCAAGGTCTTCATTGACTTGGTAGTTGGGTGTGTGAGGTTGGGCAAAGAGACAGAACTATTTGTGTACCAGGAAGAAGGTCCGACACATTAGGTCTGGCATGTTTTTACGGAAGCTTTGCCAAAAAATGAGAAAAACCAAGTAAGAAGGAGAACTCCTGCCAGGCGGCCCATTACCCTGGCCCCCTCGCTGCCCCCTCAGATGCGGATGCTGACTTGGCACCCGGCCCTCCAGCTTGACCTCTCTGAGAGCTCTGACAGTGTCCAAGCGAAAATGGGCTGTCTGAAACAATGCACTCAACGTGTCACTGGGGGAAAAACCAGACGGGAGACAACGCTGGTCCTTTAAGGATAAGTAAATAGAAGAAAACCACTACCAGCAACACCAGTCCTTGAAAAACAGCCTGTGGCAGTGTGGAGGGAACGGTGTACACAGCGGGAAAAAACAAAAATATATTTTGGTAATCATTAGCATAGGGGAAAAAAACAACTCGGAGTCTCAATAGCAAAAGATAGAAAACAAAAGATACAGCAAGATAGTATACCCCCCCCCCCCCAGTAATCATAGAAAAACAAAATAGAAAAAGAATGAAGATATTAGTTTTCCTAATAAATAAAAATGGATTAAACACCTCGGTTCTTAGACTATATCAAAAGTCAGAATTCATTATACTGTCTTTCCAAGACCTGGCTAAAGCAATACAACTTAAAATGGCTGAAAAGTAAATATTTTGGTGAACAAAGATCAGTGCAAAAGAAAAAGAGAAAGTGATAGAATTTAAAGTAAAAAGCAAAGGAAGCAAGGTGGAGTATTTTATATAAATAAAACATGTACATCTGAATGAAAGATACTCCCAAACATGTTTGCGGAGAACAATAAAACTTAGAAATACGTAAAGCAAAAATGATAGGAATATATAAACTAGATTGAAGCTACAGTGGGGATTTTAATGTACCTCTCTCCTAGACAGATGAAACAGGAAATAAATACATAAGGAAATAAAAGATGTGAATAACAAGGTAAATGTTGTTACACTTTAGCTTTAAAATAGAGAATAAAAACGAGAGAATACATTTTTTCCTAGTGCTCAGCGAACACTTACAAAATTTGGCCATATATTAGTTTAGTAATACGTTACCCAAAGCAGAAATCATACAAGACAGATTAAAATGTAATAAGATGAGAAATTAATAACAAAAGTTTAAACAAAAAGACCAACCACTTGGAAATTTAAAAAGTATTTTATTGGGACTTCCAGTATGAACACGGCTGCATACGTCAGCATTTTTCCCCTTTTCTTCTGGAAATCGTTCAAACCCACAAACTCCATTTTCAGTAAAAGTTGGAAACAAATAAAACTCGCAGTCTCCAAAATACATGTAAGGGTTGTCCAAAGGCAACTGAGATTGGGTAGAAGCCATTCGGCAGTGAATTAAGAGACGATGCATGGAAATGGTGAAAGGTCACCGTGGTAACAGATCTCAGAAAACCCCATACTTCCTAGTAAAAGAATGCTGATAATTATTTTAGGCAGGTTATAGGCACATGGGGGCTTATAATCTCTTCTCTTTACTATTGTGTGTGCTTGAAAGTTTCAAAATAAATAGTTAAAAATATAGTTCCTGAAATTGAGGTTTAACCATAAAATATAAAAGTTATATCCCTCGTTCACCACAATGGATATGGGAACTTGGAAGACAGGCTCAGGTTGGTTACAAAGACCTCTTAGAGCCAGTTGGGTTCACAGAAGCAGAGAAGATGGAGTTACACAAGAGTCACACAGATGGGCCATATTTGCAGGAAGCCATCTGCATCTGGCGGAACCAAAGAAATAATTCATCTAGGAAAATCCAACACATTTAGTGACAAGTAATAATAAAAGAAATAACTTAATAATTTAATTTAGCATTACTTTAAAAATGCTATGAAAAAAGAAGAGACAATATATATCATAACTTAACCAAAAGAAGAAGATATGTACCCACCAGAAAAGTTTGCCGAGGAGCAGACAAGATTTTGCTATAAGCTTTTTAGACATGGGCAGTCAGAATGCAAAGCAGAAATGAAAGCACTCAAGGGATCATGAGATGAGAAGAGATGGAGTGTGGCTGATGGGATTCAGGAAAGGAGGAGAAGGAAACATGGAATTAGAAGGAGCCCAGGGCAGAACGTCACACGGGAACAAGCGGTAAGGGGCATAGAGGACAGAAATGATGGAAGTAAAAGCAAAACGAAATGGAAATGAAGAAGAGTTATACAAAAGAAAGTGAAAATGACATATAGAATTCAGGGAAAGGAGATCCAACATTTGCATAATTGGAGTCTCTGAGGAAGACCACCAACACAATGAAATAAAACAAACACTTAACAGTTTAATAAAACTTCACCGAAATAAAAGAATACTTGAATATGCATATTAGAAAGTCCACTTTGTGTCAGGGAAAATTGACCCAGATTGGTCAATCCTGAGACATATCCTAGTATACATTATTGGACTTTAGAGATACAGAATGTTTTGGGGTTTCATGTATCTTTCCTTTCAAAAAATTTTAAGTCATTCTCAACAATGCTGTAAGGGGGGCGGGCGGGAACGGGAGGAGGGTGTCAATGGGAGAAAAAGGAGAAACATCTGTAACAAAAATAAATTAATTAATAAAAAAATACAAAGTCATTTAAAATGAGAAGTAAATCAAGGCGGCTTCAGTTTCTCCACATCAACATTTCATACCTAAGGACAATAAAGCCCCGTCTATTGATCATGGAGGAAGGAAAGGGTGCCCGAGGATTTGTATTCGGCCGGGCTGCTCCAAGCACAGAGGCCATGGATGCCAGGCACGCATTCAGGAACAGGTAGTACGGTGCCCGTGAGCCCGTCTTGAGGAACTCCTAGGGAATGAACTTCAGCCAACTAGGAGATAACTGGGAAAACCACAACAAAAGGACTGGTTGTGACCGGATTTTACCTTAGACCTAAAATCAAAATAAATGGAAAGGTTAGGGTAATAGCACGGAATATTCATATATATACTGAAAATGTAGAAATGATAAAACTGACAAACATTAGATGGAGAAGGAGAAAAGGTGATGTGATACAAAGTAAACACTGATTGCCACATTACGGAACAAATAGTGTTGACCGATATTAACATTGCAAATGAAATAACAGGAGCATAAGCACATTATAAGCAAATAGTACAAGGAATAAATATTAAAGAAGATAATATTGTTTAGTACTGGGTGATGGAGAGGGCAGGAGATTAAAAATTTGATTAAATTTATCATTGCTATAGTAGGGAATTTATAAATATTGTCCCTAAAGACATAGATGAATAAGAGTGTTATTAGTATCTATACCTTTATAATAATATTAGAATGTAAACTCAGGTTATCCTAGATATCAGAAGAAACACACACACACACACACAACAGACCATGCAGGCAAAGATTAAACAAAAATCTATGAAACTAGAAAACTGTAAATATATAGCTATATAAATATAAGTGTAAAAGCAGACTAAACAGCCCTGGCCGGTTAGGCTCAGTGGTTAGAGCGTCGGCCTGTGGACCAGAGAGTCCCGGGCTCGGTTCCTGCTAAGGGCACGTACCTCGGTTGCAGTTCGTCCCTGGCCCTGGTTGGGGTCATGTGGGTGGCAACCACTTGATGTGTGTCTCTCACATTGATGTTTCTCTCTCTCTCTTCTTCCCTCTCTCCCTCCTGCTTTATCTGAAGATAAATGCAAAAATGTCCTCGGGTGAGGATTAAAAAAATACAAAGCAGACTAAACATATCTGTCATATCAATACATGCCATATCAGTCACTTATTAATAACACAATTTAAATCAGATCTCAAAACAAAATCGAACTCTAAAATAAAAGGATTCATAAAGGCTGAAAATAAAAAATGGGAAAAGTGTGTGCTTGGCAAATGCAAGTAAAAAGAAAGCAGAAGTCACGATCTTCACTCTTCGTATTAGATGAGAGTGCATTCAAGTTCCCTGAAGTGAGACAAAGAATGGCTCTCAGTAATGCGATTCCAGGGATGGTCGTTTCGAGAGTATCTCTGTGCTAAACAACACAACATCCATATTGACACAACAGAAATTATAGGAGATACAAGAAGAAATGGAAACACTCTGGTAGGTAGGGGAGATTTTAATTCTCTTCTCTCAGTTCATGTCAGGTCAAGGGGATAACAATGTGAGAGACTATAGAAAACCAGCACAATTAATAACTTGTTAAACCCTGTAGCCTGAAAATAGATACTACAGTTACAAAACTTGACCATGGAACAGGCCATGAAGAAAATGTTAATAAATTTCAAAAAGTGGCAGTACCACTGGTCATGTTTTTTTTTTTATTATAATACCATAAAATTAGAACTTAATAACAAGATCAGAAGTCTCTTCCATCTAGAAACAATTTTAAGAACCCTCTTTTTTTAAAAAAGCTATTCTTGGTGAAAAAGAAAATACAAACCAAAATTGCAGAATATCTGGGAAATGATAAAATGCTTCACATCAGGATTTACTGGTTACAGCTAAAGCAGCGTTCAGAGGGAGATTATAGCCTTAAAAATTGATGTAAACTAAAAAGAAAGAATGGAAACGAAGGAAGCCTCTGGCTCTTGGATCCCATGATGAAAGTAAAAGTACGACTATGGAATGCCAAGCGAATGAAAATGAAAACGTTGTACAGCAGAAACAAGTGGGGCGATGCCAAGGCGGTGGGGAGCAGAGGAATTTCAGAGCAATAAGTATTTTTCTTATCAGAATAGAGGGAGCAAAGCGAACAATGCTTCAAGTGAATGAGTTTGAATAAAAAAATTTAAAACAATAGAAGAAAATTCTAAAAATCAAATCAGAAATAAGGAGCTGGAATAGAGAAAATGGTAGAACTGACAAATCAAAAAACTGGTCCTTTGATGGAAATGAATCAATTATATAAATGGAGCAAGAAAAAAATTCAAAATGATATATATCAAATGTTAACCAAACAATTAGTTGTTATTTTTTGGGAATCAGAATATAAGGCAATAATAATATTTTCTTTATATGTACCTGTATTTTGTAATTTTTAATAATGAACCTACATCACCTACATAATTAATTCTTTCTTGGAAGAGATAGAACTAGACCTAAATGAGGAATAATATTTAGCAATATGAGAAAGGAACTTACCTGAAGTATCTTGTTTATTGGTTTCAGATGTATGCTAGGTTTTTGAATATCACTATTTATTAGGTATATTTTATCATCTGTAATTGAAAACCACGGCTCTGTTTAAATCTAAGCAATTTCAAAACACTGTCCTAACAAATTGGCTGTTTGAGAGGAATGAAAAAAACACACTGAGTTCACAGATTTAAAGTGGTGCTTGCCCTGGCCGGTTTGGCTCAGCGGTTAGAGCGTCGGCCTGCAGTCCAGAGAGACCCGGGTTCGGTTCCCACTAGGGGCATGTACCTCGGTTGCAGTTTGTCCTGGCCCTGGTTGGTCGTGCAGGTGGCAGCCACTCGATGTGTCCCTTTCATGTCGATGTTTCTCTCTCTCTCCCTCCCACTCTATCTGAACAAAAAATGAAAAAAAAATGTCCTCGGGTGAGGATAAAAAAATAAATAAATAAAAATAAAGTGGTGTTCAAAAGACGTACTCGGCCTGGTATTTGATACCATTGCCATTCGGACACCCTGGACCGTGAGCACTGAGGCTTGACATGCTGACCCATGAATTTTCCAGAGTTCTCTCTTGATCTTCAAATGAAATGTCAGTTAGCTTTTCATGTATTTGTTTGACTATGATCTTATTTTTTTTTAAAAAATGCACCACCTATGTATGTGATGACTCTCAGATACCTGAGTTCTACGTTACTCAGAACACCCTAATCCCCAGTGGTGCTGAATGAGTGTCTCCTCCTACTCCCTTCTCCTGTTTTTTCCCCCTTTCTCTTTAATCTCCACGATTTGCATCCTTGTTATCCCTGCCTTTGTCCTTCTTTCCCTCTCCTGCCTCCTTCCTCCTTGGCCCCCTCTGACCCCCCTCTCGCACCTGCCCTCCTCATTGCTGTGTTCCTCTGTATGCTTATGGCCTTTCCCCTCATCTTCCTCTCTGTCTCTTCTTTCCCTTCCTTCACTCGAATGCTGTCATGTTTCCTCTTCCTTTGCTCTCCTTCTTCTTTCTCTCTTTCCCTGTCCCCTTCTCTGTCCCCACGTATGCCAGGTCTACGACACACAACTGGAGAATGTGGAGGCCTTCGAGGGCCTGTCTGACTTTTGCAACACCTTCAAGCTGTACCGGGGCAAGACTCAGGAGGAGATGGAGGACCCGTCCATCATTGGGGAATTTAAGGTAAGTCCTTGAGGACACGTTCTTAACCCAGGGAGGCCCAAGACTGGAGGGGCAGCAGTAAGTGAAGGGGGCAGGGGCCGGGGCACTGGAGTTATACCCATGACGACTGTGGTGCGGTGTTGGTGACCACGTGGGTGATGGAGGTGGTGCCAGTGGTGGTGATGGGATGGCACCGGGCTTGGTGGTCTCCGTGGTGATGACTCCAGCAGAGATGAAAGTAATGGTCATAGTGACCAGAATGATACAAATAAAAGCTGACTCCTCCTTCTTTTCAGGGTCTTTTCAAAATTTATCCCCTCCCAGAAGACCCGGCCATTCCCATGCCCCCCAGACAGTTCCACCAGCTGGCCGCCCAGGGGCCCCAAGAGTGCCTGGTCCGCATCTATGTCATCCGAGCATTTGGCTTGCAGCCCAAGGACCCCAATGGGAAGGTAACATTTCTGTAGCTCTCACCTCCACCCAAAGGTACAAATGGGCCGCAGAATCTGGACACAGCTCTGGCCTAGGAAGTTCACAGCAATCCAGGGAAACCAGACACATATACAAAACTGAGATGTGGCTGGATATAGTTCTTTCGAGGGCCAGGTGCTCTAGGAGTTCAGAAAAGGCCAAAGTCAGTACAAGACATTGGAATAATGAGGAAGGCTTCCTGGAAGGAATAGGATTCTTAAGGATGAATGGAGTTTTGATAGGCTGGGAGGGAGAAGAAAATAGTATTTTAGGAGGCATCTAAAACCTCGGCGGAAGTTTGCCAGAAGACTTCCTGGTGTACGTTTAGCACAACGATAAGGCATAAGGAAAGGCGATACTGAAGGTGTGGGCTGGGACTGGACTTCACAGGATTGTCAAGGGTGGGGAGAAGGAGCATTGGAACAGGACCAGTAACCCCGCCATTCCAAGATGGAGCCTGAGGCAGAAAGAAAAATCGCTAATACTGATCCTGTCTTTATTGAAACTTTTGATATTTTGTCGATCATGGACTGTTGGCATTGATTTTAATTTTTTAACAATTGCATTAAAATAGTTAAAAATACGGAGAGATGGTGGGGGAGAGGCAGAGTAACGTTTCAAAGAGAGAGACAGAGGAAAGAGGAGAGGCGGGGGGGGGGGCGATTGGATTGTAGAGGTGTGAGGCTGGAGTCCTCTCCTGTCCCCTTCGATGGGTATAGGTCTAGCAGGTGTCCTTGAACTTGTGGGTAAAGGCCTAGTGTCCTGCCCTGGGAGCCCTGCTTTTCAAAGTGAGAGTCAGAGTGGCTCTTGCCTTTCTGGGAGGTCACAGAGCAGAATGGAGCCATCCCCAGACCAGGCACTACCAGTGGCCTCCAAGATGTGGTTGAGGCCAGTGCTCATGCACTTCAAGATTTCTTGATGCCAAGAGTGACCCTGAGCGCTCTCCAGCGCCAGCTGCTCCTGGAGGCTAATTGAGGGGATGCTCTTGCTTGCAGGAGGCATTCAGGGAAGGCCAGCCAGGCCGGGTTGGGCTGACAGAGTCTGGCATCTCTCTCCCTTTTCATCTGCTGGAGCAGAGGTCACGGACAGGACGCCAGCTTGGCCCAATCACATATGTCATACAAACTGGCATGTTTCTGAGGACATCACCTTGGCCCCCACATCCACCTTCTGCCCGTGGGGAAGTGGACTGGGGTATGGAGGACTCAGGTACCCATGCCCACTGCTGCACTGTGGCCAGGTGGTGTGGCATGCAGCATGGGGTCCCTGGCCTGGCAGGAAGACAGGATGACAGCTCCTTGATGGCTGGGCGCCTAGTGCCATCGGGAGGCAGAGGACTGACGAAGCCTCAAAGCTGTGTTGGGAAAGCAATTTCACTAAAATCTTTCTGCCTCCTCCTCCAGTGTGATCCTTACATCAAGATTTCCATAGGGAAGAAATCGGTGAGTGACCAGGATAACTACATCCCCTGTACTCTGGAGCCTGTGTTTGGAAAGTAAGTTGGGGGTGGCCTGGGTCTTGGGGTGGAGGTGCCAGTCTGGATAACCCGCAGCCCAGTGGGGGAGCTGTGGCTGCCGCTGGGAAGCCCCCAGTTCCTGGAGCAGAGCTGTGTTCCCTAAGTCGTGCATATCTAGGGGGCCGTAACCTCAGCTAGTTTCTCCTTGTGCACTAAAGGCTTGAGGCCTGGCAGAAACTCCTAGTCAAACCCGGAAACAATTACCTCAAAGATCAGAAATCTAAATAGAAACTCAGAGCATGCATTTGGTAATTAGTCTCTTTTTTAAAAAAAAATAATTTTTCCTTTGGAATAATTTTAGATTTACAGAAAAGTTACAAAGATGGTGCAATTTCCGTATACCCTTCACACAATTTCCCCCACTGTTGACATCTTACCAAACCATGGTATATTTGTCAAAACTAAAAAATTGATATTGGTGCATTATTGTTATTTTTATTTTCTTTATTGATTTTAGAGAGAGAGGAAGAGAGAGGGAGAGAGAGAGAAACATCGATGAGAGAGAACATCGATTGGCTGCCTCCTGCATGCCCCCCACTGAGAATTTGGCCCACAACCTGGGCATGTGTCCTGACCGGGAATCGAACTGGTGACCTCTTGATGCATGAGTCGATGCTCAATCACTGAGCCACACCGGCCAGGCATGGTTGTGCCTTTGTCTGTAGTAGGTGGATGGAGGAAGGATGTGAACTCCAGGTAGTAAAATGCTTCTTGAAATCTAAGAGCAAGAAAAGGAAAGGTCAGTGCCCACTGCATGGGAGTAGCCCCCGGCATCCTGACTTGCTTGCTTTTGGATGCGAGCTTAGTTAGGCTGGAGAAAGGAGAATCACAGAGGGAGCTTGGTGGCTATTTCTCTAGCACTTGTAGGAGATAGTGTGTGGTGTCCTTTAAAAAAATTTTTTTTAAATATGTTTTTATTGATTTTTTAGAGAGAGAGGAAGGGAGATCAGGAGAAATAGAAACACTGAGCCCGCAACCTGGGCATGCACCCTGACCGGGAATCAAACCGGTGACCTCTTGGTGCATGGGACCACCCTCAATCCGCTGAGCCACACTGGCTGGGCATGTGTGGTGTTCTGATATTGTTAAGTGACACAGTGAATTCATAAACCGGCAGCTATCGAGTTAGTTGTGGTCACTCAGCCCTGCAGCAGGGACCGGATCAGCCTGGGGAAGTGCCGTGTGAAGGTGAAACAGCCTCTGGCGTCTCTCACCGCCCCCTCTGGCTAGCCACCTCAGTTCCTGATTCGTGCCGGGCCAGCACTAGGGTAACGTGTTAGAGGAGAGGGCCCATCTCACTGCCCCTGCCATCCTGGCACCCTGTGAGTGTCGGATGTTTAAAGTCGATTTATTTTCTTCTGGATGCTTTCCAGAGACCCCTCTGAGTCCTCCTGCTGCAGCTCCTGGGATGTGGCAGATACTATGTCCCTTCAGCTGGCGGCCTCCATTCCCTGGTTCTCAGACGGGCCTCTCCACAGTCTCACTGTTGGAGCCCCAGGTCCCGCGGGACAGGATTCACAGCGGCTCCCGTGTGGCCTGTGGCCGCCCAGCCCAGATGGGAGCAGAGCAGCTCCTCCCACGTGGCGTCCCCTCTCCCCTCCGACGCCAGCTCTTCACTTCTTGGGTGTGTCGGTGCCAGCTGTGTCTCCCACCTGCAGGGGGCTCACTGGGGAGAAGGGCTGGCACCTCCACGTTGGACCCCCTGGGGGCCGGGAGTCTCAGAGCAGCAGGAGCTCTGTCTAAAGACATGTCCTCACAAACCCTGTCTCCATCCTGCTCTGGAAGTAGGGGTGAACCCCACGCGTCCAGAAGGTGGGCCCCGCGCCATTCCCTTGGTGAATTCCAGAGCTCTGGCACCTTGCTCTGCAGTTCCGCATCTCTTGTCTCCTGGTGTCCTGGCGGGAACTTCAGTTTTAATATTCTGTTTCAATTCATTTGTTCATTCTATGGTCCATCAAATGGCTGCTGTGTTCCCAGCCCAGATTATTCAGGACCCCCACCCCCGACACACACACTCACACACTCACACATACATTCTCTCTCTCTCTCTCTCTCTCTCTCTCTCTCTCACTAGCCCAGCACCAGCAGGGGGCTGTGGATGGTGTGTGTTAAGAGCTACAGGAGACCCAAGGAGGGTGGACTGGAGGGCCCCTCCTGGGAGGGGAGGAGAGGCCAGGGATGGCTTTTGGGCTTCCCCTCCAGCCTTGCCACCTCTTGAGTTCCCACGGTCTGTGGTGACATCGGGAGCTGGCGTTGCCCTGACCCCTGCGCCCCCCCTGCTGCAGGATGTTCGAGCTGACCTGCACTCTGCCTCTGGAGAAGGACCTGAAGATCACTCTCTATGACTACGACCTCCTGTCCAAGGATGAAAAGATCGGGGAGACGGTCATCGACCTGGAGAACAGGCTGCTGTCAAAGTTTGGGGCTCGTTGTGGGCTCCCACAGACCTACTGTGTGTAGGTGCCAGGGGCAGGCTGCTTCTCTGCCGACACTCGCACCCCCCGAATACTGAGCACTGACTGGGCAGCTCTGGGCTAGGCCCTACACAGGGGTTCTGTCGCTCAGTCCAACCGGGGTCCCGTCCCAGTCCACAGATAAGGACACTGAGGCCCAGGATGTTTGGCTTGTCAGGGTGGGATCAGGATTTGAACCTGTTGGTCTGACCCTGAGAACCTCGCTCTCCTCGTGCGGTTAGAATCCAGTTCTCCTTCAGGGCCCGTCCAGGGAAAGAGGCAAGAAGGGTGGGGGGGGGGCAGACAATGGGACACATGGGCCCCAGCTGGACCCTGAGGGTTGATGTCAGGTGAAGTCATGTGTGGACAGCCGCTGCCCACTTCCTACCAACTTGGCTCTTATTTGGGTCTGATTCTCTAAATCTGGAAATTGGAGTCATCGAAGTTCCAGTTCCGGTGTATGTATTTAAACAAGTCCTGTTGTCTCTGGGCCTCAGTCACAATGAGTGACCAGAGGGGTGCCCGGCGTAAACGTGAGGGTGGACACTGCTGTGCGTGGGGGCACATGGTCGCTGCGGGCCCCTGCCCTCGTCGGTGTCCCGAGCGTTTCATCTTTGCTTGTGTTTGGGCCTCAGCTCTGGACCGAACCAGTGGAGGGACCAGCTCCGCCCCTCCCAGCTTCTCCATCTGTTCTGCCAGCAGCACAGAGTCAAGGACCCCGTGTACCACACAGACCGCGTGGTGTTTCAGGATAAGGAATACACCCTTGAAGAAATAGGTGAGCTGCACACGGCCCTCGAACCACTGTGGACTCTCCCTCTGCGGCCTTCTCTCCTGTCGGTCATAAAGGGGCCAACAGGACACAACCCGCATCAGCAGGGTGCGGTCTGGGGCCCTCCAGGGAGGCACAGGGGGGCTTGGCACTTTGGGGACCAGTACATACCTGTGATACTGCTGTAAAAAGAAGAGGTCAAGGTGGAGCCCAGGTCAGAGCTCAGTCCACTGCCAGGTTGGGGCCCCTCTGAGGGCGAGATCAGGGTTAGTCTGAAGCTGTGGCCGGGGTCATGGTTAGGATCAGTCTGCTTCTGGCTTTGGGTGTCAGACTTTGATCAGAGTCTGGGGTGCAGTGCACCCCTGAGAAACAGTTTTCTACTTGAGTCTCGCTAGCGCCAGCTTGTCCTTGAGGGTACGTTCTGAGCCCCACTCACGGCTCGTGCACCGAAAGCATCCACAGGGCAGGCAGGAAGTCCTGCAGCCTCCTTGCCCTGGGGTCTGCTGAGGCTCACCCCTGAGAACCCCACCACATGCTTCCTGCCGTCTGAGGTGCCCGCGGGCCTGCACTGCCCACCCAGAGCAGCTCGGACTCCCTGGTGGTGTTTCGGGCCCCGCTGGCTCACCTTCTGCTGGCTTCAGAGATGCCTGATGCCAGAGCTGGTGCTGAGGTCAGAACAAGGGAGTGATGGCTTTGACTCCCTCATCCCAGATCCCCTTCTTTTCTTTCTGTTTTTCTGTCTTCTGGGTCATGGCTGAGCCAGCTCCTCTCCATGAGGCCCTGCCCCTACCCCCATTCTCCTTTCCTATGGAATGTGCGTCTGTTTTAGGGGTGGTCTCATTCCTTCTGCTAGTCTGTGGGCAGCTTTAGCACAGGGGCTAGGGCTCACGGGCGTACATCTGTAGGAAAGGAAAGCCAGAAAGCTAGAGGGGGCGAGGTCTCACAGCCTGTTTTTGCAGATAAGACTGTTGAGGCCACGAGTGGTTAATGACCGGCCCAGTCACACATCCAGTTAGGAGCAGAGCCAGAGTCCTGGCCCAGTGGTCCTTCTGTGATGCCCTGCTGCTTCCTCAGTGGCACCTATTCAAGTGGACAGGACAGGCTTGATGAATGAACACGTGTGTGTGTGTGTGCGCGCACGCACATGAGACTGTGAACATGGGCACACCTGAGGATACATACCTGTGTATATATGTGTGTGTAGATATGTAGACCCTCCTACCCCCAGTCAGGGTCTCTCATGGGAGCTCCAAGGTCAAGTTGCTGGCTGGTGGGCCAGGCTCGTCAGGGTCAGAACCACCCCTGAGCGTGAGGGGGAAGGGAAGTGTTCATGTCTAGTCATGCACCTTTCCGAAGTGAGCGTGTGGGCTCAGCCGCCCCGCTGACAGCTGGGGGACTGCTCTGGGCTTCATTTCTGTCATCTGTGTGATGGGAAATAATCGCATTTACCTTCTAGCGTTATTAGGAGAACTGAACCTGTTAATCTCTATGAAGAACATTCCCTGGCTCCTGCTTTACAAGTGTTTGCTGTTGTTGCTGTCGTTTTAGCTACTGCTGCTAATAGAACAGGCTGCCTGGCCCAGAGAATGGCACTCGGAGCACGTAGGTGCCCGATCTGGCAGCAGAGGCTGCTGAGGCTCAGAGCTGGGAGCAGTCAGGGAGGGCTTTCTGGAAGGGGTGGGTTTTGGTGGGCAGGCAGGATCTGATGGGTGGAAAAGAGGAAGAAGAGCTTTACAGAAGAGGCTTGGTGGAAATGATAGCAGTGGGGAATCTGGATGTTAAGCCCGGAGCCCGTGGACGGCAAGGTTTCCCCTACAGAGAGTGAGGCATGAGGACCAGAAGTATGTCGGGGCTCGGGTAAGGCCCGACCTAGGGGCATCCCTAGGCCCCCAGGTTGCCCTACTATCTCTCGCTCAGTCAGCCCCAGCACGTTTTTGTCTCCTCTCTGCGGTAGAGACGGGCAGAATCCCGAACCCACACCTGGGCCCAGTGCAGGAGCGACTGGCTCTGCACGTCCTCCGGCAGCAGGGCCTGGTCCCCGAGCACGTGGAGTCTCGGCCCCTCTACAGCCCCCTCCAGCCGGACATCGAGCAGGTAAGCCGCTGACCCTCGGGCCCCAGAGTCCCCAGCCTTAAGCTCGCACCACCCAAGGACAGCAGGGACATCCCAGAGGCCCCAGCGGGGATTGCAGCACTTGGCCAGTCCCTCCTTGAGGGTGTTTCTCCACAGGCTGAGGGGTCACCACTGCTGGCCTTCCAGGGGACCTCTGGCGCCTGGCCGCCTCTGGCTACCTGCAGCCCTCAGGCCTGGGGAACGCCTCCTTCAGCCCTGTGTAGGCTGGGACTCTGACTTGCCATGAGTCACTCCAAAGCCTCGCTGTTTCAGCCTGGCCTCGGGGTGCCCTCCTGTCACTGGTCAGTGATATCTCAGATGGCTGGCCCCGTGCTGGGCTGCTGTGGGAGCTCAGACAGGGTGACCAGCACCCTTTGACAGAATGGAGAGCGGTCATCAGGAGGGCCAAGGGTGTTCCCCCATGCAGAAGGAGGGTGAGCAGAAGGACAGCTGGCCCAGGATGGGTGAGCTCAGGAGGAAAGAAAAGGTTTCAGGCAAAGAAGGGTCGAGGCAGCCATGAAGGTGCCTTTGAGAACATGCAGAGGACACCATCTCTGCTGTTGGGAACTGAGCTCTCTTCCCCTTGGTGTTGTGGCCACCAACTCCCCAGAAGGTCACAGCAGGTGTCGAAAGGTCAGCTCTTGCATTCTCTAGCTCTGTGACCCTGAAGCATTTATTCAACTCCTTCTTCTATGAGATGGGGGCAGAAATAGCACCTGGCTTGCAGAGAGATAGGTAGCAGGTAGAGTGGCTTCCTGTTGGGGAAATTCTGAGCCCCTCGGTGACGAAACATGCTCTCTGACCCCCCCGAACTTCGTGGATGCCATTCCCCTGGCCTGAAATGCCCTTCTCCCCTTTCATTCTGGCACAATGAGACTCAGCTTAGATATCACCATCTCTGAGAAGCCTTCCCTGACCCTTGACCCCCTGGCACAAGCCCAAGTCATCAGCCTGTGGGCCAGTGGGCTCACCTTTGCAGCTGGCCCTGTGGTCCCACTTAGGGCACCCCCCCTATGGGGCGGCGAGCCTCTTCATGGCGGGGCCTGGGTTTCCTGTCATGTGCCCCGAGAGTAGGTGGTCAGTAGATGTTGGGTGGATGAAAAGGTGATGAGAGAACAGAGTCCTGTCTCCTCAGGGGAAGCTGCAGATGTGGATCGACCTGTTTCCAAAGGCCCTGGGGCGGCCTGGACCTCCCTTCAACATCACTCCACGGAGAGCCAAGAGGTGACTTACCCCAGCCACGGGCTTGGAGTTCAGTGTGGTGGTGGGATGGTCCCAGCCACCAGCCACCTTGGGTGGGACAAGGAGGTGGCTCTTGGGCCAGGCTTTGGACCACCCAGGCCACAGGATACCAGTCTCGTGGCCAAGTGTCCAGCTAGGCAAGCATCCAAGTCTTCTTGGGCAAGCTGACTTCTTGGCTTCTCAGTCAAGGACCACCTACCCGTTGGTGGGAAATCCATGTGATTTGAATCATTCTTCTCCACAGGTTTTTCCTACGTTGTATTGTCTGGAACACCAAGGATGTGATCTTGGATGACCTCAGCATCACAGGGGAGAAGATGAGCGACATTTATGTGAAAGGGTAGGAAGTGATCGTCCTGCCCACCTATCCCGGCTCCACGGTGGTGCCCCATTGGGAAGGGGGGCGCTGGTGTGGGGAAGGGGGAGGAAAAGAAAGGAAGGAGGGTTCATGGGCGTGGTCTCTGCCTTTGGGGAGTTGTTTCCCTACTAGACTTCTTCTTTCACATTAATGTTTGGGCTGATCTTACAAGGTTTGAGGATGTCTGTTGAGAGAAACTTTAGAATGTTTACAAATTTGTGGCACATATGCTACATCATGGAGATTTCTTGGGAATTATGTTTTCTTTACCATTTACCAAGTTCATCTACCTTCTTAATTCCTTGCTTGCCTACGTGGAGGATGCATATTGTAGTGGAAAGCTTACTGAGAAAGGTTCTCTGACAATGTTTATGTGTAGTTGGATGGTTGGCTTCGAAGAACACAAGCAAAAGACGGACGTGCATTATCGGTCCCTGGGAGGCGAAGGCAACTTTAACTGGAGGTTCGTTTTCCCCTTCGACTACCTGCCGGCTGAGCAAGTCTGCACCATCGCCAAGAAGGTGAGTGTCGTTCCCGTCCCCAAAGGTGCTAGTTCCCGGGCTTTCTAAGGTCACCATGATCGTAATGCTGTGGTTTCTGTTCAGATCTTATAAGTCTTTCACCTTTTACTAATGTCAGCGAGATCACACCACTGTCACACCCTCACTGCTGAGCCACCACTGTTGTAATGAGCACTGCCGGAATGACCGTAGCCATTGTCCCTCACTGCCAATGTCACTACCTCCATTGTCCCTCACTGCCAATGTCACCACCACCACCATTGTCCCTCACTGCCAATGTCACTACCTCCATTGTCCCTCACTGCCAATGTCACCACCACCACCATTGTCCCTCACTGCCAATGTCACTACCTCCATTGTCCCTCACTGCCAATGTCACCAGCACCATTGTCCCTCACTGCCAATGTCACCAGCACCATTGTCCCTCACTGCCAATGTCACCACCACCTCCATTGTCCCTCACTGCCAATGTCACCACCACCTCCATTGTCCCTCACTGCCAATGTCACCACCACCACCATTGTCCCTCACTGCCAATGTCACCAGCACCATTGTCCCTCACTGCCAATGTCACCACCACCACCATTGTCCCTCACTGCCAATGTCACCACCACCTCCATTGTCCCTCACTGCCAATGCCACCACCTCCATTGTCCCTCACTGCCAATGTCACCACCACCACCATTGTCCCTCACTGCCAATGTCACCACCTCCATTGTCACTCACTGCCAATGTCACCACCTCCATTGTCCCTCACTGCCAATGTCACCACCTCCATTGTCACTCACTGCCAATGTCACCACCTCCATTGTCCCTCACTGCCAGTGTCACCACCTCCATTGTCCCTCACTGCCAGTGTCACCACCACCATTGTCCCTCACTGCCAATGTCACCACCACCATTGTCCCTCACTGCCAATGTCACCACCACCACCATTGTCCCTCACTGCCAATGTCACCACCTCCATTGTCCCTCACTGCCAATGTCACCACCTCCATTGTCCCTCACTGCCAATGTCACCACCACCATCGTCCCTCACTGCCAATGTCACCACCTCCATTGTCCCTCACTGCCAATGTCACCACCACCTCCATCGTCCCTCACTGCCAATGTCACCACCACCATTGTCCCCATCACTCACACCATTGCCACAGCGTCCACTACTCCATTACCGCCCACCCACAACCACCATCTTCACCATCCCCACTGCTCCTACCACTCTCCCCATCATTGCCGCCAACCCACAACCACCCCACACCAGCGCCACAAGCATCATATGTAGCTAAGTCCAAATCCTCAACCGCTGCCTTTCTCCAAATCCTAGATAAACCAAGCAGCGGGAAAGGTCATGGGGTCAGAGTGGGAAGGGCATCTGTAGGGAAACCCAGTATGGCCATCAATGGGGCAGTAAGACCCCGTGGAGCTTCCCAAGGCTGCCCTGGCATATAAATTGGGTTATCCATGGGCTTGGGTATTGCTTACCTAGGTCCCTCCTGCTACTTAATTTCCAACATTCCACGTCTGGTGCCCGTGGTTACTGTGTAAGCTGGACAGTCACTAGGGTGTGACTCTGCCCTTGCATGCCTGGAACCACTGCCCTTCTCTCCCCACCTCCCTTCTCTCACCCAGGCTGAAGGCAGCTGGGAGAGCTGTCAGCACCAGGCAGAGGGAGGGGGATGCAGGACCTTCAGGACCTCTGCTCTTCGTGTCTCAGCATCGCCTAGTGTAGGTCTTCCCTGGGCTCTGCTCCTGAAACAGGAGTAGAGCAGGTGGCCTCCTTCTTGGTGGCTCTACCCTTGCCCTCAGGCGGCAGGCCCAGAGCACAGTGACGAGGGCCTGGTGGCCAGGCCGACTGAAGGTGGAGGGCACCTCCGATGGCGCTCTGACCACCAGCGTCCCCCCTAGAGTCACTTCTGCATTGAGGTTCTCTCCTGTTCGACAGAGCAGATGCCTCTCTGGTGTTGCTGTTCTGCCGGTTCCATTTCCTTCCAGAGCTGGCTCAAGGCTTGAAGCTGCAAAAGTTCTCCGACTCTGCTTTCTTTCCTGAGTGGTCGAGTGGCTTAAAGAAGGGAAATATATAATGTACCTCAGCCGACTCATCTTCTTAACTCTCTTCATTGCGTCCCTTTTGAACGGCCCCTCCCCACCCAACACACCAGATCGTATGTTCTCTAGAGAAACCAGAATGTTCTTCGTCACCTTCTGAAATAATCAAACAAAGGAAAATATGGGTCAGACAAGTTTAAGTAAGTTCTTTCACCCAGAGATTGCTGCATGGTACCTGTCGGACAGCAGAATTTAGCTGCAGCCCTGCGTTCTGTGCAGGCAAGGCAAGCCTAGCCTGTGTGTAGGTTTGCTCGCCTTTGCTCAGTGTGTTTGTCTATCACAAGATGTTCCCATAACAAAGCAAAGGCTGCATTTGGTGGGGAGGGCTCTGAACTAAACGAACACCGGGTCTCTCTGCTGTGGACAGACGGGGAGTGGGGGCTGGGAATGGGGAAGGGAGGGCTGAGCATCCTGTGTACCAGCTCTGGTGCTCGCCAAGCCCTAAAAGGGGCTGGGTGTGGATGGAAACCGAGGCTGAGGCACACGGATTGGCCTGCTCAAATGAGAGGCGGGACAACCCCTTCGTTGTGACAGGTGGAGATGTCAGCAAGGAGTAGGAAGCAGAGGCTTCTGTATTTTCTACAAAGTAGGAGGAGAGAGAATCTCCTGGAGCTGTGGCAGGTGATTTGAGACAAATGAAAAAGATGGGAAGTAGCTATTAGCTGAGTGAGGGAGAGAGAGGGAGGGAGAAAGAGCGGGAGAGGGAGAGTGAGCATGCTCATTGCTGGGATAGAGAAGGGTTACCTGGAAGTGCTGAAGGCCCAGTTGGGGGTGCTGGTTAAGGATCTGAGGTGGCTCCATTTGGCCCTGATGGGGTTTCATCCCTGAATTACAGGCACTGGCAAGGAAGGAGGAGAGAGTTGGGCTGACCTGGGTGGCATAGCCTGGGCTAGCTGTGACAGGATGAGAGGCTATGGGGACTGTGGGCGGACAGGAGGAAGAGTCAGGAGTCCAGAAGAGGCACCAGGAGGGGGAGGGCCGAGGGAAGGGAGACTCTGTCAGTGCCAGGCTCCCAGAGGGTGGCTCGGGAGGGTGGAGGAGGTTGAGAAACAGAGTCCACGGGATTCTGGTCAACCAGGAGAGTGAGGGAGGAACTGGCTTGACCCAGGCAGAGTCAGAGGCTCCTGTGGGAATAGGGGCCCTGGCAGGCTGGCGGAGCCGGGCACACAGTGGGGCACCGATGAGCTGGTCTGGGCTAAAGGGCTGAGTCGGGGGTGGGTTTGTGCGGGGGTACTGCACAGCTTCTGGGCTCCTAGGTCCTGCCGCAGAGCCAGCCCTCTGCCGAGGGGTTCAGGGCCTCTGGCAGGCAGGCCCTCCAGGGACCCCATTAACCAGACGAGACTGTCGTAAAGTACAAGGTCTCCTTTCATCCGGCTGCTTTGAACCACCGAGGGTTGCCCTGGCCGGCTCCCCACCTGGAGCCCAGCACACCCACCGGGGCCTGCCTGCGCGTCAGGCACCCACCCTGCAAATAAACAGCTAGTAAAAGGGCCCAGACCGGGAGCATAATGAGCGCCTGGGACCTGGGGGGCCATTCCCCAGGCTGGAGCCCCAGCCCAGCTGCTCCCACCAGGGGCCGTTTGAACCTCTGGCTCATTACTGAGCCCATAAACCGGGCCGGCCAGAGGAACGGAGGCTGCTGGCGGCCTGTGCAGGCGGGCCCGCGGTGCTGGCCATAAAAGCCCCGCCAGAGGAGGGAGGCACCTGCAGGAGGGCTGGGGCCCGGAAAAGGGGGAGGCACCAGACAGGGGCTGGGGGGCGAGGGCCCAGCTGGGACCTGAGCTCCTTCCCCAGCTCAGGCAGCGGTCAGAGTGAGGCCGGGCGCTCCGCAAGGTGCCGTTCCTCACGGGGCACGGTTGTCGGTGCAGGAGCTCTGTGGGTCTGGTGACCTGGGGCGGCCACACGGCAGGCACGGCCCTGACTGGGCAGCGAGGCTGTGTGCAGAGGGCGCCCAGGCCCAGACAGGCGGTGCGTGGTCAGCAGTGCTCCCCAACCCCCCGTGGAATCTGTCTCTCCAAGATTCGGTCCAGGCCCTGCTGTGACCGGGCACTCAGGACCTTGCGCCCACCATCTGCGGGCGGGTCAGAATGTGTCCTGTCCTTGCCACCCTCTAGGTGACGCTGTAATGAGAGGACAGAGAACAGGCGTGAGCAGGAAAGCCCCAGCGACAGTCCTCTGGGTTGAGTGTCTGAACCCAGGGTAAACGCGGGCCTTAGGGTGCCCAGTCCCCAGCCTTCCGTGGCTGCACGAGGCCTCTGTTTCAGGCCGCCTGGTCTGAGGGAGGTGGAATGGGCAGAGCAGGAAGGTGGAACTTTCCAGAGCCAGAGGCTTTTGATTTGCCCCAGGACAAGCTCTTGGAGGTGAAGGTGGGCAGGTTGGCATGGTGAGGGAGGAGCTGGGGTCACTGCCCCCCAGTGTCAGCTTCTTATAGCACTGTGTCAGGGGGTCCTTCCGGTGACAGCCAGGGTGGAGTGGAGGACCTCGGGTTCCCAGCCAGCCCACCCTGTCCCCAAGATCACAAGGGCAGAGCAGGGTTTAGAGGTGGGAACAGGATTCCGGAACCTGACTGCCGGTGTGGACCCTGGCTTGCCACTTCCCGGGGGTATGGCTCACATGTACTTGTTCTGGTTTCTTCAGCAGTGAGGACAGTGCCTCCCTTCTAGGTTATTGGGAGGATAAATGAGTCTATAGTGGTAAAGGCTGATGCATAAGAACTGTAATATTATTATTATTATTAGCCATGAGATCTTGGGCAAACTCCTAACTTCTCCAAGCCTCTGTTTCATCATCTGTGAAATGGGAGTGAGAACGTCAAATTATGGAATTGGGAGGATTAAAAGAGCCACCTGTGTGAAGGGAGCCTGCTCTCTGGGGTCTCCTCAATCTTCCCGCCAGGACCTGGCTCTGGCAAGTTCCTAAGAGATGTCCCACTCCACTGCCTCCTCCAAGCAACCTTCCAGGTCGGAAGGACCACTGCCTCTCTCTAATCGCTCTTTCTTGCTTCCTTCTCTGCTCCTCCTCTGGGCCAGGATGCTTTCTGGAGGCTGGACAAGACTGAGAGCAAAATCCCAGCGCGAGTGGTATTCCAGATCTGGGACAATGACAAGTTCTCCTTTGATGACTTTCTGGGTGAGCACCGCTTCTGGTCAGCACCCTTCTGCACATTGGAGGCTGCCCCAGAAGCCCCACTGTGTGTGTGTGTGTGTGTGTGTGTGTGTGTGTGCGTGCCATTCTTGGCTGGCTGGCAGGAAGTACAGGGAGCTCAGACACTGGTCCCTGGTGCTTAGTGAGACCTGATGCAGAGTTGTGCAGTGTGATCAGCAGGGTGGGTCTGTCAGCAGAGGTGGCATTGAACACTGGGCCATGATGGGTGGTAGGACTCAGATAGGTAAGGAAGAGAGGGAAACACAGGTTGAAGGCAGTGCAGGCATGTGGTGGCCATCCCTGGTATCTGGCCTCAGGCTTGATGGGATGCTTGTCCCTCCTCCCCCACTCCCACTCTAGAATCAGGGGTGGGGAACATCCGACCCACGGGCCATATAAGGCCTGCGAAAGGTCCGAGAAATCAGTACCAGCTGACATCACACGCCTCACCAAATTGGCCTGATCAAATATAGCAGGCTAATTTTAAGTTGATAATTTTGTATGGCCCCTGAATGATATTATAACTATCCAAATGGCCCTTGGCAGAAAAAAGGGCTCAAATGAGGGGCTCAAGACACTCTTCACCCTTGTGCCCGAGTGGTGACCGAATGAATGAACACGGCTCATCCCCCAGGCCCTGAACTGGGCAGCCCGGAGCGCCGGCTGCAGGGGTGGTAGGGACAGTGCTCGCAGGGGTGACATGTGGCCAAGGAGGGCGGCTTCATGTGGGCCCAGCAGGCTGGACCACAACAGCCTGTCACAACCATAGAGTTAACTGGGAGAATGTGGTCTGTCCACACAACGGTGTATTATTCAGCCATAGACAGGAATGCAATACGGATGCACGCTACAACACGGATGAACTCTGAAGACATGCTAAGGGAAAGAAGCCAGACAACAAACGGACACCTGTTGAATGCGTCCATTTACATGACATGTCCACAGTAGGCCCATCTATGTGGACAGGGAGCAGGCTCATGGTTGCCGGGGTCGGGAGGAGGGGGCAGTGGGGAGCGGCTGCTAATGGGTGTAGTGTTTCTTTAGGGAGTGATGGATTTTGAATTGAAATGATACATTTCATGTCGTATAGATTTGACCACAATAAAAGCAATTAAGAAGTGATGGATGATAGACGTAGGCGGTGGGTGAATGAATGGGTGCGTGCAGAGCAAGATGAGCGGCTGGGCGGGTGGGCAGTTCTCCGAAGGCGGATGAGTAGGGTGCATTAGTGGGCACATGGATAGGTGAGCAGATGGTGGGAGGCTGTGTCGATGGAATCCGAGGGCATGGACGGGGAGCTGGAGTTGGAGGGATCTGAGCCATGGCTGGGCCCATGCATGCTGGCAGAGGGTGTCCGTGACTGAGAAACCCTCGGACAAGGCGCCCCTCTCTGCACAGGCTCCCTGCAGCTGGACCTCAACCGCATGCCCAAGCCTGCCAAGACGGCCGAGAAGTGCTCCCTGGACCTGCTGGATGACACTTTCCACCCGGAGTGGTTTGTGTCCCTTTTTGAACAGAAAACAGTGAAGGGCTGGTGGCCCTGTGTGGCAGAGGAGGGCGAGAAGAAGATACTAGTGGTGAGTCTGCTCCCCCGACCCCGGGGGGGCGCAGGGGCCGCTCTTCTGGAGAATCGCCGGGCCTGTGTGTGCTGCTCTGCCCCTCTTGCCCGCCCTGTCTCTGTTTTCCAAGGCACCAGCCCTCCTCCTCTCCGATTCCCAGTCTTCTTCTCCTTGAGGCTCCCGTACCAGGGAAGCCTGTTTAAATCTAAAGATGCGCTTCCCTCCCTCTGACCCTGTTTGTACTCCTGCTCCTTGGGCCTTTGCAGTGATCCCTGGGCTGGGGTCCCCTCTGGCCTGGGCCTCCTGCTGAGGACAGGAGTCAAGCCTCTCTCCTTGGAGCAGGCCCCTACAAGGGACTGTCCTGACACTACTGTACTTGCCCAGAGGTCTGCTCAGGGGTGTGAGGGGGACTGGGGACTGTCCTTCCTCTGCAGAGGAAGTGAATCCCTGACGGTTCATTTAAAAACAGCAGGCAGTCAGCCAGCCCCTAAAGTGGCCCTTGAAATAAAATACCCTTGTTGTACAAGGAACTGTAACAATTAACAGGCAATAACTAACACCTCAAAAGCAAAATGAGCAAAGGGCATGCATAGATAAATACACAAAAGAAGTACAAATGAGCATTAAACATTTAAAAAGGGTTATCCCCCTAGTATGAACTAAAGGCATATTTTAAAATGTGAAAACGGTTCGCCTATTACATGAGAATGTAGAAAACAGGAGCGCTCGTTGCGGGGAAGCTGCGGAGACAGGCTCCTTGTTGGCTGCTGCCCGGGGTACTCACAGTCTCACCATGTGTGGCGGCAGCCTGGTAACACACAGCAAGAGCTTTAACAATATTTATGCCTTCGGCCTCTGTCACCTCACCTCTAAAATCTCTCCTAAAGAACTAAGCAGCTAAAATAAAAACATTAGGTTCTGGGGTGTTTGCTGCAGCATTATTTATAACATCGCAGAGTCGGAAACAACCTCAGTGAACCAAAATGAGTAGTTTACGAAACAAATTGTGGTCAACCAGCCCATAGAATGTCTTGCAGCCATTACAAAGCAAGCTTGAAAGAATATATAATTATACAGTAAAGGAGAATATATTTCTAAGTGCAAGAAGCAAGCCATAGAAGCATATATACACACTGTGATGTTTCAGATACTTGCAGAGGAAAACAGCTCTGATGCAGAAAATGTGAGCAGTGCTCGTGTCCACACAGTGGCGGAACGGCTGATATTCTCCGTCTTTGTTGAGGCAGACCTCGGAGATATTGTGGGTTTGGTTCCCCACGACCACAATAAAACGAGTCACACAAGTTTTTGGGTTTCCCAGTGCATATAAAAGTGATGTTTACACTATACTGTAGTCTGTTAAGTGTGCAATAGCATTATGTCGAAAAAACAATGTACATACCTTAATTTAACAAGACTTTAGTGTTAAAAAATACTAACCATCATTCGAGCCTTCAGCAAGCCGGAATCTTTTTGCTGGTGGAGGGTCTAACCTTCAATGTGTAAAAAATGCAGTATCTGCAAAGCGCAGTAAACAAAACACAATAAGATAAGGCGCGCCTGTGTATTTCTGTTTCTAAATGTTCTACAAGGAGCAGTTACGGCTTTTATGATCAGATCAACCCAATATCGTTAAAAGAATGAAATAAAGTGGCTCTTACAATTGTCCCCGTCTGGCTCTTCTCCAGGCCCTTGGGCAGAGCCCTGTGTCCCTGACCAGCTTCCCTCTGTCCCCGTAGGGCAAACTGGAGCTGACCTTGGAGATCGTGGCAGAGGGTGAGCATGAGGAGCGACCTGCTGGCCAGGGCCGGGATGAGCCCAACATGAACCCCAAACTCGAGGACCCCAGGTCAGTGCCCAGGGGGGCTGGGAGGGGTAGCCACAGTCTAGGAGGCATCGATTGCAGAGGTCACGGAACATTTAAAAATATCACAGTGCTGTCCCAAGTGCCACGGGGCTGGCCCAGCAGGGAGAGCCATCCTGGCCCAAGGATGTTGGGGCCCAGGAGGAAAGACGAGAGGCCCTGGAGACCCAGCAGCATGCAGTTACATGGCCACTCTTGAGACAAAATCCTGCATGCTCTGAGTGGTGAGGCTGACCTTGGAGAAGGTTTTGAGGTTCTTGGTTGTGAGAGAAACTCAGCTGCCTGGGTTCACTCCCCGCCCTCCTTCCCTGACCATGGACCAGCCATGGGCATCTAGGCAGGTGGCTTGGCTTCTCTGCGGCTCAGTTGGCCGTAGCTCACTTAGCGTGACAGCCCCTCAAGATTCTGCCTAGCTCCCAAATCTCTAGTCTGTGAGTAAGTCCTGAGTCAGGAAGGAAAGAGGGCACAGGGATGGTGTTCTGGACAGGGTGGCAGAGCACTGGGCCCCTGAGGGTGTGTAGGGCTTGGCAGCACCAAGAAGAGGAGGGCAGCATGGGTGGGCTCTCACTGTAGCAGAGACTTGGAGGAGAAGGGAATGCAGGGGAGAAGGGCTGAGTTTTGGGGCAGCAACTAGGGGCCTCAAGGCTGGGCGGGTCCTGGGGGCTGACCAGAGGGCCAGGGAGGTTTGGGAGCAGGACTTGGAGAAAGCAGCCATGGTAGGGCTTCCCTGCTGACCTCTGGGACCTCACTTCCAGGCGCCCCGACACCTCCTTCCTCTGGTTCACCTCCCCGTACAAGACCATGAAGTTCATCCTCTGGCGGCGGTTCCGCTGCGCCATCATCCTCTTCATCATTCTCTTCATCCTGCTGCTGTTCTTGGGCATCTTCGTCTACGCCTTCCCGGTGAGCAGGCCGGGGCGGCAGAGGCCCTGTCTTGGAGGAGCGCCTGTCTGCTGCGGGGGAGATCGCCCTTGACCTCCAGCGGTGCCTGGTCTCATGGAGAGTCTGCCCTTGTCCTTAGAGAGCCCCAGTCTGATGGCGAGAAGTAGCCTCTGTCCTTGCAGAGCCCATGGTCTGATGAGGGAGACGTGACCCTTAACTCTTGGGGGTCCCCAGTCTCGTAGGGAGACAGAGTCCTACCCCTGGGGAGCTTTTAGTCCAATAGGGGAAACCGAGCTTCTGCCCTCGACGGGGACACATAGAAGCCCTTGGACTATGAAGCAAAGGGTTGGTAGAAGGTAGCCCCTGGGCAGGGGTGGGCGGGGGAACCATCCTGAAGGAGGGTGTGGGACTGGGTCAGGAAGGGAAGGTGTGGGTGGCAGAACAGAGGAGGAGGTCCCTCTGTTTGTGAGGATGGCACCTGCTGAGGTCCAGAGGAAGGGAGGACGTGGGCTGGTGGGGGTCTCATGGTCCGTCTGAGGACCGTGAAAGAGCGTGTCCTGCCTCCTGCCGCGGGGTAGGCGTGGGGACTGGTGGGTGCACAGGAGGTGGACCAGAAGCCTCTCACTTGGCACAGTGCACACTGGGGGCCCCTTTCTCCTGCTGCCCCCCAGCTCCATGGGATGGGCCCCCCCCCACAAAGAGAAGGGTCTAGGGCTGTATTCTTGGTCTGGTCTTCTCTGGTCGTCACAACTCATCAGGCGAACCCTGAAGGTGCTCCCCTCCCACCCTAGTGTCTCTGGAATTTCAAACCTTGAAGGGACCACAGTGTGACCTGGCTGGTACCTGATTTTTAATATTCTTTAAACAATTTTTAAACTTTTTAAAATGAAAGTTTCAAACTGATATGAAAGTAGAGAGAATGGCAGAATCAACTCCATGTCACTCTGATTGGAATCGCAAAGAAGGAGCGACACCCAGGGGAGGGAGGGCCTGGCTCAGAGCGGCAGGCAGTCTGCGCTCAGCTCCTGATCCAGGGTTCCGGACGCTGGGGGCCTGTCTGGGCAGCACCAGGCCACGGCCGGCTGCAGTGTGCCCACTGTGAGCAGTCTGCCCTGCGATGCCCGTGCCAGCGTGCATTTGCTTGGTGAATCCTCCAGGAGGAGGGGGTGGTCGGAGAGCTCTCTCCCGCCGGGACTGGGAGCCCTGTATCAGGTTTCCCGTGTTAGAAATGCAGTTCAGTGTTCTATCATAATGTTGATGCGACGCCCTAGGAACTGAACTCTCGTTTCTATCAATTAGCCTATGGTAAAAACTGGTTTCTTTAGATGTCGTTTCACTTGAAGTGGCAGAACCTATGGACGCTGTCGAGTGAGGACTTACTGTATCAGCCCCGTGCACCTCCTGCAATGAAGAGAGTTCAACCACAAAGCCCTCCCCTCAGTCCCTAACATGGACTGTGGGGCACAGCAGAGGGGACTGTCTTTGTAAGCGACAAAGCAGGGTCTAGGTCCAGGGGGCTGAGGTCAGGGTCTGCAGGCCAGGCCTCTAAGCTGGCTGGAGCCTGGAGCTGTTGACGAAATCTGTCCCGAGGCTCAGCAAGAAGAGGCAGGGCTGCGGGGCCCAAGGTGGCTGCGGCCCAGGGGTGCGTCCAGGTTGTGGGGAACTGAGGCATATATAGTTTGGAGGGCGCTTCTTGCAACAAAGGAAGAGGAAATGACAGATACAGGGTTCGACACTGGGCCATGGAAGGGCACGGCAAGTGGGCCCGAGTGTAAGCTGCCCCGGGGACCCGGGATCTGGTGTCACGCCCAGGACTCCGCCTCGGTGTTTCCCCGGATCTGCAGGCGCAGAGTGCCGAGGCAGGGGGGCCAGGTCCCACGAGCCAGCACCCCTCAGGCTCACCTCCTCTTCTGCGTGCACCTGGCCACAGTCCTCAGGCAGACTTTATTAAGCCTGTGCTGTGTGTCTGGGAGGCGGGCGTGTGTTGTGGGGATGACGGAGAAGGTGATGAGGCTCGTGCCCCGGGGGGACACGGTGAAGCCAGTGAAGGAGGGAAAACATGGGTGCCATTGAGCTCTCCGTGAGGCTCAGGCCAGGAGTCCAGGCACAGGACCACTGGTGCAGACCCTGGCATCGGCCACCCTGGACCTAGACCCTGCTTTGTCACTTACGGCCCAGACCAGACAGTCCCCTCTGCTGTCCCCACCGTCCGCGTTAGGGCCTGAGGGGAGGGCTTTGTGGTTGAACTGTCTTCATTGCAGCAGGTGCACGGGGCTGATTCGGTAAGTCCTCACTCGACAGCGTCCATAGGTTCTGCCACTTCAAGAGAAATGACAGAACAAAACCAGTTTTACCGCAGGCTAATTAATATGAACAGGAGTTAAGTTCTTACAGCATCTCATCGGCATTATAACGAAACGACATTGAATTGCATTTCTAACAGCTTGAGGTGGGGGTGGGGAGGCCTGGAGCTGGCTGGACATGCAGAGTCCTGGGCCGGCCGCAGGTCTGCTGAGGAGACCCCGCACTTGGGCCTTTCAGGTCGGAGACTGGCTGTCACACAGGACGGAGCTCTGTCCTTGGGGTCAGGTGTGGCTGGGCTCGGCCTCTGCCAGTGACTCCCGTGTGCCCTTGGCAAGGCCCTCCCGTCACAGAAGGAAGGACGGGGTTGGGCTAAGTCAGCTGACCTGCGGTGACTGGCACTGTGGTTGGGGGCGCTCGTGCATGTCCTTGGGGGGCTTCACATGGGGCCAGCCTTCTCCTGAGAGCTCAGGGGAGGGCAGGGGCTATGCCACAGTGACATCACCGCACCCTCTCTGGGCCCAGCTCCTGCCCTGGCCAGCCGGGCCCTTCCCTGCGAGGACCTCGGGCAGCAGCCAGGCCTTCAGGGCTCTGGGGAAGGGGGCCCCGCTGCCCGGCTGTGAGAGGAAGAGAGGACTTCCAGGCATTTCCAGCCCGTGGTCCTTCCTGGTCCCTGGGGCCGCCTTAGCCCGGGCCCTGTGGGCAGGAGCAGAGGAGCGCTTTGACTGTTAGTCCTGGTCAGAGCCCTCCCTTGTCTCCTGGGCCCCCAACAGCGGCCATCACCCTCCTAGAATTCTGGAAATTGTCCTCTTTAAAATACCAAGCTTGCCTCCCCCATCCCAGGGCTGGCGCATGGGGGCAGAGCCCGGGTGAGAGGTCCAGGGCTAAGGGGCTGCAGCTGCAGACTGGTGAGAGGTCCAGGGCTAAGGGGCTGCGGCTGCAGACTGGTGAGAGGTCCAGGGCCAAGGTGCTGCGGCTGCAGAGCCCGGGTGAGAGGTCCAGGGCTAAGGGGCTGCGGCTGCAGAGCCCGGGTGAGAGGTCCAGGGCTAAGGGGCTGCGGCTGCAGACTGGTGAGAGGTCCAGGGCTAAGGGGCTGCGGCTGCAGACTGGTGAGAGGTCCAGGGCTAAGGGGCTGCGGCTGCAGACTGGTGAGAGGTCCAGGGCTAAGGGGCTGCGGCTGCAGACTGGCTTGTTGGCAGGCCTTTGCTGCGACTTGGGCAGATCCTGCTTCTCTCCAGCCAAGTGGCCCCTGGGAGCCCCAAGACCTTCTCCTGGCCTTTGGCCTCGAGGGGAGGGCAGAGGGCCTGGTAGAGAGGGGTCCAAGGCCAGGGGCTGCTCCCCTCCAGCTGGTCCAATCTCCCACCCTCTTGGAAATTCCCCTGGGAGGGGCACCAGGAGGGCAGCCTGTCTGATTCCTCCCAGCTCCCCCGCCAGCCGGGAGCAGGGCCAGCGTGGGGAGGCAGGAGGCGATCTGGCGGGAAGGCTTTGTTTCCAGAGGAGGCTTTCCCAGGCCGGCGCTGGGGAACATACTGTCCCAATTAGGAGCCCTGTGTTGTGTTGTGTGTGTTTTCATGGTTTGGGGGGAGGAGTGGAGATGGGAGATTCCTTTCAGTCCTACAGCAGCCAGAGTCTAATCAGGGGTGACCCATCCCAGGTGCTGGCCTGTGCTGCGGGTCATCCCCGTACACCCAGCCCCCCAACTCTCTCTCTCTGCTTTCTGGACAGAAGCATGGTGGCCGATGAGCCCTGGGTCCATGTGGGAGGGGGGAATCGTGGCCATGCCTTCAAGCCACCTGTCTGACAGAAGAGGCCACGGCAGGCCCTGGTGGTCAGAATCCTCTTAGCAGTGGGTTGGGGCAGGAGAGTGAGCCCTGGATGGATGGGGAGAAGACAGCAACTCGGGCAGTGTGGCCCTCACCTTTCAGGAAGGGCTGGGCGTGTGTGGGTGGCGAGGGCACCGGGAGGGCAGTGTTGAGCTGGGTGAGGTGTAGCGGAGGGTGAGGGCCGGCGGGCAGGTGGTGGAGCAGATGAGCCTCCTTCCCCGGCTCTGCGCCTCCTGCAGCTGTGATCACGTGTCCCGCCTCCTCCTTCCCCCCAGAACTATGCTGCCATGAAGCTGGTGAAGCCCTTCAGCTGAGGACTGTCCGGCCCAGGACCGGCTGCTCCTCTGCCCAGCTCAGCTGAGCTCCTCCAGACCTCCAGACCTGCCTGTCCTGCCAGGGTGGGCAGACAGATGGGTGGACCAGCCAAGAGTTGGTAACATCGAGCCCTGGGATCACCCGCTTTCATCATTTCTTTCTCCCCCAGTCCGACGCTTTTCGGATCAGCCCATGTGTATTTCAGTATAAAACCGTTGGAACCACAAAGCTGTGTTGGTGTGTGTGTCTCCTTAGTACTTGCACGGGGTGTGACTGTGTAGGGCCTGTGTCTCGGTGGGCAGGGTGGGAGTGGGGTGTGCGACATCTCTGGCTGAGTCCCGAGTGGAACTGAGAACACTTTGACAAGACTGGTTGGGGGCGGAGTGGGCTTCCAGGCTTGTTGTCTGGCCTGCTTGAAGACCCAGTGTGTTCTGTGACGGACACTCTGCCTCCCCCATTCCCCACCCCACCCCCAGGCGTCTCCTCTTCCTTTTCCAGGTGCCCTGTGCTTAGGTGGTATTTACCTGTACCTTCTGGTTTCTTTGACCACACCTGGGAAGGGGTTCTACTTCATACAAATGGAGCCCCAAAGAATGGGTTGGGCCAGAAACTCTCCAGACAGGCAGGGGTGCTGGTCCCCTGTCTGTGCCCTTGTCCCCCATGCTTTTGGGATTTCTTATGATTCCCTCCCTCTGCTTCCTCCCTCTGCTTTCAAGATCTGGTCTGGACAAACACCTTTTTCTTGTGGTCTGAAGCTTAGCATTTGCCACTGGACTGACCTCTCCTGTAGGAATCAAGCTTACTCTATGGGAGCAGCAGGAACATACTTAGAGAAGAAGCAAAAAGCATGAAAACATCATGTTTCCAAAATCGAGGCCTCTGCCTCTCTTTCCCGAGGGGCTGGCACTCTGGAGCACAGCGGCCGCCTCCTCTCCTGTTACCCAGGCAGCTTCTCCTATTAATATTTCCCACCGTGAGCCTCTCCTTTGGCCCGTGCCCCAAGGCCCCAAAGTGATCCTTCCAGACCCCCTGGCTCTTCACTGCACTCTGAGATCTAGACAGAGGCCCTGCCAGACCCCTACCTGATTGGTAGGACTGAAGTGATTGGCACAGGGATGATGACCTGAACCCTCCTGGAAGAGGGAGCTACAGCACACCTCAAATGCTAGTGATTGTCTCTTCAGGAGAGGCCAGGGTGGAGGTGGCCTTCGGTGTCCAGCTCTGCACGGGCCTGAGAACCTGGGTGGCTAGTCTTGAGACCTTGACACGCAAACCCTGGAGCCAGGTGGCCATGTCTCACACAGAACACGGAGCAGGGAGCAGGGTCCAAAGCCCTTCTGAGAAGGTCAGTCTGGTGATGAGCTCGCCCTGAGCACCCGCTGCGCATGCCTGTGTGAAGGCCTGCGGTCAGCCGTCCTGTGAGGCAGACTGCAGGGAAAGGGAGAGGGAGGTGGGGCTGTGGCCTCAGGAGGCGCTGAGACAGCTTGAGAGGCTGGGGACACCTGAGAATATTTGAAAGTGGAGAGGAGGAAGCCACCGGGGAGGGAAAGATCAAAGACACAAGACAGAATGTGGGATAATGCATGGAACGTTTCTGGAGAAGAAGAAAAAGGGGTTAGCTTTGGAAGGAAAGTTCTCTTTTCTTCCAGGTACAGGAAGGCAAGAGGAAATAAATGCATGCCACGCAGGTTTTAGCTAGGTCAAGAGAGTTTGGGGGGATATTGATTGGGCCCACTCATTAGTTTTTTTATGCATTCATTTGCTTTTCCTTGCTGTTCTGAGTTGCAGATAATAGAACACACTACTCAGCTAGCAAAGGGAACTTAATGGTTTTATGGAAACAAAGTGTTCAGAAGGTCTGGCTTCAGGCAAGGGCTGATCTAAGTCCTCAAGCAGGTCACTAAGAGCTGCCTTCTCTCTGCTCTGCCCTCATCAGGGTGGGCTTTGGTCTGAAACTGGTTATTCCTGGAGCTGGGGTTGAGCTGCTCCCTGGGGTGGGCCACGAAGCAACACCAAGGGGAGTGGGAAGTGGATGGTGAGGAGACACCACACTCAGCAAACATGACTGAGATCTCCACACGGCAGCCCTAAAGCAGGTTCTGAGGATACAGCAGTGAGTTACAAAGGACTCCTGACCTTCCAAGGCTCCTGAAAAGTGTATTAGGAAACCACGGTTATCTGGATTCCTTTGGGAACAGAAGAGAAGGGGCACCCACTGCCCTGGGGTAGGAAGGGCAAGAGAGCCTCAAGAACAAACATCATCTGAGTGGAGTGTTGGGTGGGCCCTGAGGCTAAACGGGGGAAGGTGTGCTGAGCCAGGGAGGTACAGGGGAGTCTGGAGCTGCTGGAGAGCCCGGCTAGTTCAGGGCAAGGTGGAAGGAGAGGGATCCTGCAGAGAGGCGTGCTCCGAGATGAGAGGGAAGAGGGGTTGGGAGGGCAAGGCCAGGTGTTGGAGGGCATTGTGTGTGACGTTTTGGAGTTAGAACTTCATCCTGGAGGCAAGGAAGAACGCAGAAGGACTTAAAAACTGGACTGGGAAAAATTCTGGCTTAGGGCTGATCTTGAGGAACAGGAGTCCTCTGGGTACACATGGGCGGGCCTCAGATTATATAAGTCTTATGGCCTTTGAGGGGTGAGGGTCTAGTGATCTCCCCCAATTCTCAACAAGGTCTGTGATCACAAATGGTGAAGAACAATTGCTGTGTGGCCAGTGGCTGAGGGCTGTTCTAAAGGCTGGTTTCTAAGTCCAGCAGCCAACTGGGGAAGATCTGAAAGGCAGGGCAGGAGTGATTCATTCATTCATTCATTCATTCATTCATTCATTCATGCCTTTGATTCACTCTATATGTATGGCTCTCTGTGTGCCAGGCAGGGTACTAGGGTCTAGAGATACAATGTTGAGCAAGATAAACATGGTTCCCAGCTCATGACTGAGCAGAAAAGAGACACAAGTAGACCGTCAATGGTATTACCCTGGTGGGTGAGCGCAGGCTGCAGGATCAGGGCAAGGGTGGAAAAGATGAGAGGGAACAGAGTGTGCAAAGACTGGCCATAACCCGAAACTGGTTCTGAGATCTACAGGACTTTCCACATGAGGCGGGTCTCTCTCTGGCACATGCCCCGCCTTTCCCCACGCCCTCCTCTCCCCAGGGCATCCTCCCTCTTTCCAAGAGCATGCCAGTGCCCCTCCTTCCTCTTCTGTCACTCAAGGCGTGTCTCTCTCTCTTCCTCTTTCTTCTAAGCTCCAAGCCCCCCCTCCTTTTTTTGCCGTAACTTGTTTCCTGAGCTCATTCCTTCTATGGCTCACTTCTACCTCTGTGACTTTCTAAAGAAACTTTCTCTTATAATTGCGGGGTTGGGGGGAGGATAATTTTCACATGAGCACAGACCAGTGTGTTCTCTACCAGGGGCAATTCCAGCTCCCACCCCCCAGGGCACATTTGGAGTGTCTAGAGATGTTTTTGATGGTCATGATTGATGGGTGGGGGGTGGGGGGTGAGGGTGCTACTGGGATCCAGGAGCTGCTAAGCATCCTTCAATGCACAGGACAGCCCCCCCACCCCCTACCACACAAAGAATTGTCCAGTTCGAAATACTGATAGTCTTGCTGTTGCCAACTCTGGCATAGAGATAGTGGATTCTAGAGACACCAAGCAGTTAGACTGGATAGACCATAGTATTGACTAGTTAGGGCTGAAGGGGGCAGAGGCCTGTGGGATGGGAGATAAATCCCAAATGACTCCCAGCTGTCCGGCTTTATGAGTGGTGGTACCATTCATGAAGTCAATTTTGACAAGAAGTTTCAGACATGTTTAGGGCGCAGTCAGAATGCCCTTCCTGCCCTCCATGTCTCCCTTCAGTTAGGGTCTGTCCTCTCCTCACAAAGTTCTAGAGAGCATCACCTCTGTTCCTGCTGTCTCCTGTCTCCTTACCTCGCACTCATCCCTGCACCTGCTGTCGTCTGCTATTCCTGTGGCAGACTCTCCGGATCTCATTCTCCAACAGCCACCCCTCTTTTCGTCTTTGATGAAAGCAGCCTGATACTGTTCGCTTTCCCCATGGCCATGTGCTGAGAAAGGAGTCCCACAGCCCTAGGAGGAGGTGTCTTATCAGACATGCCAATCACCGTTAAGCCATTACCCTTGCCAGTGATTGGTTTGGGAAGAGGCATGTGACTCACTTACGACCAATGAGAGTGAGGGGCAGGTGGGGGTAGTTACGGGGGCGTGGAGCAGGATAACACTTTCTCACCAAGTTCTATCCCCCCAACAACAAAGGACACACATCTTCGTCTTCTGCCCTTTGATCTTGTGGAGAAATGTGGTGGCTGGAGCCATGGTTGCCATCTTGTGGTCCTGAGGCCACAGCCTGGGGAAGAAAGCCAACACACAGAGGATGGCGAGGACCTGGTTCTCCAGGGAGCTATTGAGAAAGAACCAGCTCTGGAACTGCCCGACCTCCAGATGTCTTGTTATGTGGGATCATAAATTCCTTCTTGTTGAAGCCATCTCTGCTTGGGCATCCTCTCTGGTGAATTTCGTCCTGCCCCCCTGAAGACCGATTTTACTGCAGTCGCCAGTAACCAGGGCTGCCGTGTGAGGCACCACATCTGAGGCTTCATACACTTATTATTTATTATAACAATTTTCCCACAGATGGCAGTAAAGTGTTTTGTTCTAATAAAATCAGTGTGTTACAGTAGTTTTCTGATAGAAGTAAACTACCTTGAGGAAAGAGCACCTTTTTCTAATTCACACCAGGGCCCCATGTAGCCCTGGTTGTTAAATCTGCGGACGCTCACCCTCCCCGACACTTGGCAGCGGCTGGCAGCGCGGCAGGTCCTCGGCTTCTTCCGACGCTCTCGGTCTCCGGCTCCCAGGACACGACAGCCACCCCAGTTCCCTCCCCCACCCCGAGCTCGCCTTCTCCGTGTCCATCTCTGTCCCCGGCCCCCACCTGCTGTTCTTCTCCTGCTGGCACCTCCCGGGCGCTCCCAGGGCTCCCATCACTCTCCGGAGGTGGCTGACCCCCGAGTCCCCGCCCCGTGCCCGTGTCCGCGCCGCAGCTGCGTCACCCGGCGGGCATCTTCCCGAGGGTGGCTCGTTACCCGGCGGGCATCTTCCCGAGGGTGGCTCGTTACCCGGCGGGCATCTTCCCGAGGGTGGCTCGTTACCCGGCGGGCATCTTCCCGGGGGTGGCTCGTTACCCGGCGGGCATCTTCCCGGGGGTGGCTCGTTACCCGGCGGGCATCTTCCCGGGGGTGGCTCGTTACCCGGCGGGCATCTTCCCGGGGGTGGCTCGTTACCCGGCGGGCATCTTCCCGGGGGTGGCTCGTTACCCAGTGGGCATCTTCCCGGGGGTGGCTCGTTACCCGGCGGGCATCTTCCCGAGGGTGGCTCACGGGCACCACAAACTCAAGGCCTCCCCCCAACATCGCCACTCTGCACCCCAGGAAAACCGTTCCCGCTCTGTTCCCTCCATACACCCGGCCTCTGAGCTGGGCATGTGGGGGCACCTCTGAGTCCTACCTCTCCTCACCCCATCTCACCCGCTCCCACAGACCCCGGCTCTCGAATCTTCTCTGAATCAAGTTCCTTGTGTCCCCATGGCCACCGCCTCCACTTACAGTCAGGTGGACACCACTGAAAGCCAAGTGCCACTCCGCCAGCTTTCTTCTCTCCACGCCCCAGGCATTGCCCGCGGGCAGCGGGCTCCGGACCGGGCACCCCTCGGGCGGAGGTGGACCACACTGGCACACGGCCCACCAGGGGCGCCGCTTGCTGGCCTCTACCGCCTCTTCTGTTGCCTTTCCCTCGATCTGCCGAGCGGAACGGTTGGCAGGCCTGGCCTTTGCCCAGGGCTCAGCTTGGCTCCTTCCTCTGGGTGTTTCCTCCCACCTGCCCCGGTGCCCACCCAGCACTGAAACCCAGCAGACTGGACTGTCCCCTCCTCCCCACCTCGCTCTGTGCCTCAGGGCTAGAATCACATCTCGAGCCTGCTGAGATGTCTGCTTTGTCCGCTGAAGGGACTTGAACAAGGGTTTCATCGCGAGTTCTCTTTGGGTACCCAGGCCCTCGGAGCCATTTCAAGTAGGACTTTTACCTTCTGCAATTCAGTGAGTCCTCAACATTTGAGACCCGTTCTTGCTACGACGCGGAGAATCACTCTCATCTGTGAAAAACGGGTTCAGTAAAACTTGATAAGCCTTTTATATCTAGGAGACTCAGTCCCCAGCCTTTATTTTCTCTGCTGGGGTTTTGGGGGGAGTATTGTGTGTATGCACAGACTCCATTTTCTGTTCCCTTTCTGTGGCTGTGTGGACAGCCCGGGATGGGGTGACAGGGAGGTTGGACAGAGAAAGAGCTCCGCCCTGGCCTGCCCCTGGTCCCCCTCCCCATTTCACTTCCATCCCCAGGGAACACAAACTTGTCTCAATCCTCTCTCCATGTGTTTCATAAATGTAGGATTATGGGATTTCCAGAGGAGCCAGGTGGGCACCCCATGACTGGGACATGGGGACAGCCCGGGAAGCGTTTCCTGCTTGTGGAAGAGAACAGGGTAAGGGCCAGCCTGCAGCCTGACACACTCGCTGCTCCTCAAATGGCAGCTGAGATACTGACGGGACAAGCGGGAACTTTCCTCTCCCACCCCCATTTCTGTTGTTTCTTCCTCTGGGACAAGAGTGCAGCTCCTACTCCCTGTGGTTGGCCCCGTGTGGGTTTCCTGCGCTGTTTCTCTGCCTTTGTTTTGGTCTCGGTTTTTTCTGGTGTGTGTGTGTGTGTGTGTGTGTGTGTGTGTGTAAAAGAGACACCAGATGAAACAGATGGAGAGAGAAACAGATACATGGTGAGGGACGGAGACAGACAGACAAACCATGCAGCGGGGACAGCAAAGGACCCGAGCCTCACATTCCTCCAGAGCTGGCTCCCCTCTGCTTCGCCCTCCCCGGCTCCCAGGCTTATCCAGTTTGAAACAGAAGCAGGGGCGAAGACAGAGACAATTACCCTGTGTGCGTGGTGTCCTTGTGTCCCCCCAAATTCAGCTGGGGAAGCCTCATGTCCTATTTTCCTCATAACCAGGAGTTCACCACAGGCTCTGTTTTCCTTCGCTCTGCAGGGCTGCCTTGTGTGTGTTTGGGGGTGGGGTGGAGTTGGGGGCAGGGGCTGAGTGTGTGCCCCAGCCTGGCTGGTTCTCCACGTTTCTACCATCAGCCTGGAGTCTGGCAGCGTCTTCCTCTTGCAGGCTCAGGGGACCCCTGTGGGCCCTCCAGGAGCCCACCTGTGCGCCCCAGCCCAGCGTCCCGGCCCAGCGTCCCAGCCCAGCGTCCCGGCCCGCTCCATTCCCCTGCTGGCTCAGGCCCACACAGGAAAAACGTCCCTTTACTGCGGCTTCATCATACATGTTCTGGCTCTTTCAGAAGGAACTTGACCAAGAACCAAGGGTGAACCAAAAGACCAAAGTACACGAAGCATCCCTCACACTTACACTGGGCGATGCGTTTTTGAAATACCTGCTGTTGTGTTTTACCTCTTTGTAATCTGTTTCCCTCTCTCTTTCCTGGAGCCCTTTTACCATCCAGGCTCACCACTCACACAGGAGGAAGGTGTCAAAGACCCCTCAGGATTGGGAAGACAGAAAACTCAAACTGTCTGAAACCCCAGAACAGCACCCTCTTGGACCTCCCGGGCCTGCCCTGTGAGCAGCCCCAGTGTGGCGCCCCAAACCCGCCCGCAGGGCACCGCGTGAAAGCAGACCTCCGAGGCCCGGAGGCTTCTTCAGTCTCCAAGAGGGTCCCAGACTGGCAGATCCCCGGTCACAGAGACATTTGACTAGAGCACAGCGTTTAGAATCAGGCACACAGAGGCCAAAGCCCTGCCTCTGCCCCTTAGCTGTGTGACCCTGCGTGGCCTCATGGGAAGTCACTTTCCCGTCAGCGTCCATTTTCTTGCCGGAACCAGGGAATGGTGGTGGTCTTCCCCTCCCAGGGTGTTGTGAGGACTGCCCGAGATGATGCTCAGTGCCCGTCACAGCCTGGGTACCGGGGAGGAGGGAGAGTGCTAAAGAAGAAGGCAGGGCAGGTGGGAGGTGGCTCCCTTTCTGGAGGCCTCCTCCAGTGTGGGGGTGGTGGGGACTCCATTTCCCCGCCCAGGAAGGACGGGGCTTGCAGCTGTCTGCATGCAGGAGAGGACGCAGAGAAGCCATGAGCCGCCCTGACACCCTGGCAGGGCCCACCACGCCACGTGTCTCGGCCAGCACGTGGGGACTTTCCTTGCATAGCCAGCAGCATGACCGCAGTTATTCCATGTGGCCTTCAGGTGGGCGGGCTGAGAGTCGCCTTCAGATGTGCATGCTAAGACGCCCAGACCCAGCCCACGCAGACCCCTCATGCAGACGGTCACGCCTCCTCATGCCCAGGGCCACGGGAATCACCGTGCCCTCTCAGACACAGTCGCAAACGCAGGCACTGGCACGGGCACACGCACAAGCAACATGCACTCCCAGCGTGCACTCGGGCACACGTGCTTTCTCTCCGTGTGTGTGTGTGTGTCTGTGTGTGTTTCACATTGTGGGCCAGAATATGCTCTGGAAACCTAAGCAGAAAGGAGCGTGCGAATGTGGCCATCATCAGGGATAAATTAATCCCAGACCCATAAAGGGTTTTCTTTTTTCATGCTCAGCCCTACTGCAAATTCAATTATGACTCTCTGCCAGCTACTGAAATGAGGGGACAAGTAAGTACGTGGCCGGGCCTGGAAAATGGGGCAGGGCAGGGGACCCTTCTCGATCCACACCCTCCTTCCCTTTCCTGCTGTCCAGGGTCCAGGAAAGAGTTGCAGTCATTCCTGGATTCCCCACAGCCATGGAACCCCGGGGCAGCAGCGAGGTGCCGTCCAAGAACGTGGAGCCGGCAGCAGGAGGGCTGCCCTCTGAGAGCGGGGCTAGGAAATGACACACACGCCTCGGAGCGAGGCTGGCAAGGGCTCCCCACGGCGCCGGGCCCAGGGACCGACAGCCTCACAGGCACACGTGTTCACGCGCCCACGGAGAGTGGCACGGGTCTCAGACCCACCTCGACGAGGACCAGGGGAGAGAGGTTGGCTCGTGCCCCCCTCCGCAAGGCTTTCTGTCCCCCATGCTCTCAAGGCCTACGGCCATGGAACACGGAGTTTGTCCCTCACGGCTCACGCTCACAGGCAACCTGGCGCTAGCGTTTGGGCTCCCGGCACAGGTCTGCTTACGGGGCGCGTGTGAGCCGTGCTGGGCTGCGGACTTCCCACCGCACACTCGCTGCTCTCAGCTCCCTCGGAGGGTCTGCCCCTTGCAGCTGGCCTCCCTCCCTCAGACCCGCACGCTCAGGGCTCTTATCCTGCAAGTGTGCCTGCAGCGGGGAAGCCTTGGGGGTCCAGAATGTCGCTTGAGAAGCCCTCTAGGGGACACGTGGCCAGCCTCTCCTTACTCATGGCCTTCCCTTGGGCCGTGGGAGTTTGGGGCCTGTCTGTCTGTCCCAGGTCGAGAATGAAGGGCATCCTCTCAGACTGCAGCGTGGCCCTTGGTGACAGCTGCCTCCTCTTCTGCTTCATCCAGACACAAGCGGCAGGGAGGGGACTGCGTTACTTTAAGGGATGGCGGGGTGGAGGGGACCAGGCGTGTTTGATTCCGTAAGAAATCTGAAAAGGTCAGGTGAGGCTGGTTTTGAAAGAGGATGGACTCATTGGCGGAGATGACATTTTGAGTGAGGGTGTTGTGGGTGGGCAGGGAGTTTGAGGCTGGGAGGGCGGGTGGGAGGTAGGGATGGCCCTGGTGACTGGGAACAGAGAGACTTGAAGGGCGCAGCTGAGAGGCCCCACGTGGGAAGAGGCCTGTGGGCCTGGAGGAGCAGGTCTCAGGCTGGAGGTAGGGGCTCGGCCTGCCCCTCCCCCAGGGCCTCTGGGGCCTCTTACATAACCTGGGCCTGGCCAGGGAGGGCTGGATTTTCACAGTTAGGCTCAGGCTGCCAGAAGAATGAGAAAAATGGGCCTGAGGGAACCCTTCACCACTGAGACTAGGAGGGAGGAGGCTAGGGAGAGGGATGGCGTGTGTGTGTGTGTGTGTGTGTGTGTGTGTGTGTGTGTGAGAGAGAGAGAGAGAGAGAGAGAAAGAGAGAGAAAGAAAGAGAGAGAGAGAGAGAGAGAGAGAGAGAGAGAGAGAGAGATGTCTGTGTCAGCCCCTGGCCAGCCCCAGCCAGTGTCAGCCCTGGAGGAGCCCCAGTGTCCTTCCCGAGGACCTCAGGGTGGGGAGGCCCCGCTCCACATTCAGTCAGGCTGTTCCAGATGCCCGAGACTCCTCCCACCCGCCCAGGTTCTTGGATGGCACCCAAAATGACCCCATCCCCACCCAAAGCTCTCCTCTCCTGTTCCCAGTGAGGTAGGGGGTCTCTAGGCGAGGGCAGGGGGAGCAGTGAGCTCCTGGAGAGCCCCGCCTTCCCTGACCTCCAGAGTTGGCTCCGAGCAGGGGCAAGGATCAAGTCTGAGGCTGGTCCCGCTGCCTCCAGGCTGGTGAGTGAGGGAGCCCTTGACTGCTGAGTGCCAATGGTATGTCAGGCACCGTGCTAGGCATGTCGTCACCTTTAATCCTCAGCTCTGAGAAGCAGCTATTTTGGGCCCCATTTCAAAGGTGAGAAAACAGACTTGGGGAGGCCACACAGCTATTAATGAAAGGTGAACCCCAGCCATGTTGACTCAGAGTGCTAGCTCCCCCACCCCAGCCCCACAGGAGCAGCCACTGCCCTCCTGCCCCCAGTCTCACACCTGGTGACTTCCAGGCTGGACCCGGAGCCCCCGCCGGGTAGGCGTGGGAACCAGGAGGCAGGGCAGGGGTGGCTGTGTGTGGAGGTAGCATTGGCACTGCGAAGTGTTCAATTTGTTCATCTACTCCACAAATATTTACTGAGCACCTTTCGTGCCCAGGCTCTGTTCTAAGCACAGGATTCCTGCCCTTGTAAAAGCTCCAAGTCGGGGAGCCAGACGATAAACAATTTCAGGTAGTAATAAGAGAATGTGAGGAGGAAAAATAAAGTGAGGAGGGGGGAAACAAAATGACTATGGGCGGGGAGTGGCTTTTTTCTGCAGGGTTTGGGGAGAAGCCCTCTGAACTGTTGCCATCAGAGCAGACCTGGCTGAAGTGAGCGAGTGAGCCATGTAAAACCTGGGGGAGACCGTTCCAGCCGGAGGGCATGGCGAGTGCAGAGCCCCGAAGCAGGGTGAACCTGGCAGCTGCTCTGGTCACATGAGTGCCTGGGAGTTGACCGCCATCCCCTATGTGGCCCATCTTCCTACTGCTCCTTGCGTGGCCCTTCCTGGGACGCGTGGGCACCCTCCCAGCTCTAGGCATGGCACAGGGCCCCAGCTGTCTTCTTTCCCACGGTTGGCCACTGGGGAAATGCTTCCAGCGTTCACCCCCCTCACGGCCCACTCTACCCCTGCTGGGGATTCAGGCCACATGCTTGCTTCCCAAGGGCAAGGGTGACTATTTTATCTATTAAAATAGCTTTATTGGCTTTTGTCTTATCACACAAGTAATATATGTTCATGATAGAAATTCGAGAAAGTGGCTCACTGAAGGAAGAGCATAAAAGAGCCACTGATCCCAGTGCCCAGAAAGAACCACCGTTGGCACTTGGGTATGTCTATAACTTTCCATGTGAGCATGAAATATGTTAGTATTTTTAAGATCATGATGTCACTGTACACAGTGGTTTGTAACCACTGTAGTGTGACTCCATCCACATCACTGACTGTGAACTGAGGGGGGTTTCATGGCTCCATAAGAGTCTATCATTTGAATAAGCTGTGGCTTGTTTATGCAGCCAGGCCCCTGTTCCCCAGCTGAGGGACTTTTAGGTAGTTTCTCTCTTTCTCTCCCCTATTCCCCAACGGATGGACTTTTAGGTAGTTTCTCTCTCTCTCTCTCTCTCTCTCTCTCTCTCTCTCTCTCTCTCTCTCTTGCTCTCTCTCTCTCTTGCTCTCTCTGTCTCTCTCACACACACATCCTGTCCACAGGCCTTTTTCCCTGGCCATTCTAGGAGGCTGTTTGAAGTGTCCAAGCAGTCCTTGCGATATGGGGCAGGCTAACATACCTCGGGATGTCAGAGGTCAAGATGTGGTCTGGACTGGGCGGGTGGGTTCCTGCAAAACTGTTTTCCCTACAGCTATCCACAACTGTGCTGCTTATGGAGGAAGAAACCCTGGACTCCCAGCCTGCCCCACGGGCTTGTGGAGGGGAGGGGGTGGGAGGGGAAGGGAATACACGGAGCTGGGAGTGGGAGCAGGGCGCTCATGATCACCTGCCCTGAGGTGAAAGTCCTGGGAGTCTGCTGATTTTCCAGAAGACAGTGCAGGAAAGCTTTGGGGTGGTGGTGATGGTGGGAGAGGTATCAGGTGAGGACCCCTAGGGGAGCATAGGTGCAGTATGGATGAGTGAGGTGGTTGAGTGTCACCGATTGTAAAAAAGCCCCCTTGCCTCTTTTAAGATTTCTCCAGCAGGGCAGGCTCAGAGCCCTTGCTTTCATGGCTTCTGTGTCCCTCGGAGCCCTCGCCGCCCTTTGCTGATCATCACAGCGGTTATTTGGGTCAGCTGGAACTTGACTCCCAGCTCTCTGGCTTCTCTCCCCACCATCAGTGAGGCCGGGGGCAGCTCTGCTCCCCACCTCAAGTGTGGAGTCATCATACCTCCTTTAGAGAATTGCTGTGAGGTCCAGAGGCCAGGAATGTAGAATATGGCTCATGGTAGATGCTCAATTTTGAAAATATTTCTTTTACATTTTTTCCTCCCACCTGAGGCTCTGTGTTCGAGGGGATGTAAAATGTCTTCTCCATCTCTGTGCTTTCCCCCTGTCCCCGGTGCTGCTCTCCAGATACCTCCAGAGGTGCACAACACTTCAATGGGGTAAGGGAAGAAAATACAAACATCAAAGCTCTTACTCTTTTTTAATATATAGAATCACCCTTGTTTACTCGATTTTGGTGTATTAGCTTTTGATGTGAGCCAGATTAAGAAGGATTACAGATCACATTATCTGGATTTAACTAAAGTACTCCCTCACAAAAACAAACACTTGGCCTAGAAAGATTCCTACCATGAAACACCGATTGAAGAGAAGCTAACAATGCAAACAGAAGAGAATAGCAGATTGAAGAGACACTGACAAGGCAAAGGAGAAACACCTGGCAGAACCAACACACGCATCTCCTACCCCAGCAAGGGCTCAACTGACTAGTTGCGTTAGGAAGTGAAACAACAAAGATTTAATCAGATCTGACAAGAAGTCAGTGACACAAGCTGAAATATGGAGAGGACTAGTTGAAATTAGGACTTACATCCATTACCTGCACCAGTGAACCTTGTCCTAAACATAGAGTGTGCCTTGAGATATTAACTCATGGCAGTCGTACATGGATGTAATTTATGGAGAGATAAGTGGCCATATATTGGGAGTGCATGCTCAGACTTTCCACTGATGGGGATTTGTTCTCCAAGGGTTTGGAGACTGCTGCCCCACAGCCTCCAGCATCAGGCCTGGCACTCAGCGGGGCTCAGGAAGCTTATGTGGGGCTGACCTGTTCTTTGTGTGTGTGTCTGTAAGAGGTTTTTATGACTGCATAAGTGTTCCGCTCACCTCCCTCATTCGGAACACTCTCCCCTCCTCCTCCTTCTGCCCCCCTTCCTCTCATTTATCCCCTCCTGCCAGTGGGTGCCCCTGCATGACCCTCATTAACTCAAAGTGTAAAACCCATTTGTCTACAGCCCCCAGGCCCCCCTTCTTCCCCAGCTGGGGGCTGGGGCCAGGCCATTCTTTCCTCCTATCGGCTGTCTACGCTCAGACCTCTGTGGTTTATGAGCTAGATCCAAATCTGCTAGGCCCCATAGAACAGGCAGGACTTGTTAGGGGATGGCCCCAGGGCTGCTCAGAAGACCTACAAAGAGCGAGCGATGCCCCTGGGGGAGCCCAGATCGGCCCTTCATTCCTCAGAAGCTGGCAGGGCTGCCTAGGAAGGCTGCCCAGGTTGTGCACTGCACACTGCCAAGGGCCCATCCTTCAGGACAGGATGGAGAAGGCACTCCCTCCCTCGGGCCGTGTAGGACACTAGCAGTGCAGGCACGAACATGCCTTTCACTCTCTCCCCTTCACCCCTGCCCCGGCTTCCAGGGCAGCTTCTGCCCCAAGGACCTCTGCCCCCAACCTTCCTACCTGGAGGGAATAGCAGGAAAGGGGGCAGTTGGGTCTGGGATTAAACCAGTTAATTAATGTCAAGTGCTTAGACCTCTATGGAAGCGTTTGCCGTGATGCCAAGGAGGCGACGGATCAGGAAGGGCAGCTGGGGTTTAGGGCAGGTGGCCTTTGGGTGGCAGCACTGAAGGTCCTGAGGATCGGGGGCTGTCATCCAATGACGAGGGAGCCAGCCCAGAGTGGGAGTGCATGGCTCCTGCTGGCGGTGCATGGCATCCCCAGGTCCCCCTGGGGTCGTCCCTGGGCAGGGGATCCGTATCTCCCTCTGGCTCAGTCCCCTCAGGGCAGCTCAGCAGGGCAGGCAGAGATGAGCCAGGCAGGGGTGTCCCTCCTCCACCCCCACGCTGGCAGGGACCCAGAGGAATCCAGGAGTCAGAAGTGGATCCAGGGTTTGTGGCCGGAAGCCCAGCCTGGCCCTGCGTAAGAAGGCGTTTGAGTTTTCATTACTCAGGGGGAGCCACAAATTGTCTTGACGATCGTGGTTGGGTTTATGTAATGTAAACACCTCAGCACACGGCGTCCACCTTGTGGGGAGGACAGGTGGGGGCCTCGTAGGCTGGCTGCTGGAGGCGAGGGGTGGGGCCAGCCAGCCTCAGCCAGGAGCTGGGTAGATGCCACCCAAGCAGCGTGCCAGGCTGGTGTTAGAGTCTGAGATCCCCCCTCCAGTGCTTTACTCACTGGCTTCAGCACCCCCTCTCCTGGCTTCTGATTTAAAGGCTAACCCCCCTCCACTCCCATGTGAGGGTAACTGAGCAGGTCTCCCCATCTGGGTAAGTTAGCTGAGACCTCTCTCTCTCCCTCTGCCCTCCCTGACTCTATGGCCCAGAGCATCCTCAGGGACCCAGGGGGAGGCGGGTGGTGGTCCTTAACTAGGAGTGGGCCTGAGGGTGGGGACCAGGCTCTGCTCCAGGCTGACCTTGTCTGATGGCAGGGACCAGAGTCAGTGTCTGACAGCAGGGCTGAGGACGGACAGGGTGCACTCCCGGGCCTCTTGCAGGGAGTGCTCTTATTCCTCGGCCCCTGGCACTGTTTGGTGGGCTGCCTGGGTGGCCTTCTGCTGCCCGGGGCTGCCCCCTGCCCCATGCTTCCCTGTGGCTGTCCCGGCCCAGGCCCTCACTGGCCCCTGTGGTGGCTGCTCTGGTACTCACTCAAAGCCACCGCTGACCTGCCTCCAGCCCGCCGGGGTAAAAATAGATGTTTCCACCACGGCCACCTCCGCAGCCTCAACTTTCTCCCACTTGAGCCTCTGCCAGCGCTTGCTCGGTGAGCGGGGCGCTAACGCAGGGCTGAGCCTCGCGTCGGGCCGCGGAGGAGCGGGGCTGCTGGTGAATGTCTCATTGTTCCCCAAGGTGACTCTGTGGCCCTCCTCCAGGCCTGGCCTCCCTGCTCTCCTCCAGGCCTCTCCCCATTCCCTCTGGCTTCGTGCCCATCTGGCCTCTCAGCTCCTTGCCCTCCATCTGTCGGATGAGGGGGCACAGTCCCTCCCTTACGGGACCAGTTCCGTGGGCATGTGACTTGTGCACAGGGACCCTTGCTGGGAAGAGCCCTTGGTTGTGGTTCAAGGCTTTGCTGTCCCTGCCTTAAAATGCTTAATGATTTCTGATCAACGGGCCCTGCGTTTGAATTTTGTGCTGGGACCTGTGGGTTATGTGGCTGGGCCTGCTCCACTAGGAGCCACTGGTCTGATGGGGGAGGCACAGGTCTGATGGGAGCCATAGACTGGAGAAAGGCGTGGCATGGCAACTCCTAGGACACAAGCCATGCAAGGGGCAGACATGGTCTTTGGCCCCTCAGGCCGATGTGGGAGACACAGGCCTTGCTCTCAGGGGGCCTCTCGTCTCCAGCCCCCGAGCTTGGAGAGCTCGAAGATGAGCGGAGCGGGCACAGCCGCTGCCCTTACTGAGCACATATTCTGAAGGGGGCGGCAGAGCCCCTGCCTCCCGTATTTCCACCATCAAAGGATAGAGACACAGCCCCTGCCCTCAGAGACCCTTCGAAAAATGGCAAAGACCAGAGAGACATACAGGTAGCGAGCCTGGTCCCAGCTGAGACTCGAGAACATTTAGGTGGGCATGGAGGAGTCTGACCAAGAGGACATGGGACCCCTGGGAGCTGCCGAGGGAGGAGAGCTCAGGCCTGGCGGGGCCCGGGCAGGAGAGGAGGGAGATGAAGGCGAGGAAGGCCGTGTCCGGGTCCCGTGTATAGGCTGGCCTGTGGGGGCTGGGAGGCCTCCTCTGAGGACTCCAAGGCGCAGGCTGAGCTCGGATGCTCATTAGGGTGGCAGCCCCGGAACAGCACGAATACTGGCGTCTCCCTGCGGAGCAGCCTCAGCCCTGCACGCCAGGACCCAGAGCAGAGCCAGGGGTCAGGAGCATGGCAAGCCCCCGAGACCAGACCCCTGCCTCCGCCCCTGGAGTCCATTGAATTCCCGGGGGTGTGGGGGTGGGAATGAGGGGTGCTCACTGGGGTCCTGTGGGAAAAGGAATGTTCACTGTGACTGGGCATGGGGCTACTTGCTTCCCTGGCCCCAGTGATAGCACTGGCTTTGCCCTTGTGCTTGAGGGCCAAGGGATCACAGCACACAGGAGGGCATTCCCCACGAGGGGAGTCTTCCTGGAGGAGGTGACTCACCTGAAGGGCTGGACTTACAGGAGCTCCGAAAATGCCTCTGCCTGCCCACAGAACACCCCTTCTTTGGGGGTGCACATGGCCCTCTCAAGGCTCCTAGTTTCAATCGACTCTCAGGAGCAGCCCAGATCAGGAGAGGTCTCTCTGGACTGCACTGAGCTCCCCTCACCCTTCGAGGAGGTCACACGCTCATAGGCAGAGACAAAGGGCAGGGAAGGTGAGCCCTGGCATCTGTCCTCCCTGCGCAGGTGAGTGCTGTGCCCTGGACACCGCCCCTGTGGGACACTGGGTGGCCCGGCACCCCAGGCCAGAGGCAAGCAGACCTCGGGGAAGCTTCTGCCACCGCACAGAATCCTGGGCATCCTCTGTGGGCCCTGACGAGCAAGTTCAGTCTGGCCTGGGGCTGTGCCCACAGCAGTGCTCGGCCCCTAAACAGGCCTGGGGCAGCTGCCTTTCCTGAGCCCGTCTCAGCCAGGCCACCAGCTCTCTCCTTGGTAAAGTCTCTCTCCAGTGATTCCTGAGGGAAGGGTGAGACCGCACGCTTGGGGGCCCTGGGCTCCCGAGGACCCTCCCAGTGGGGCGGCAGGTGGAGTCCATCCACCAAGAATGTAGGAGGGAGGGGGCAATTGAGGAGGAGAGAAGGGAGGATGGAGGGATGGTGGGGAAAGGGCCTTGGGGACCAGGATAAGGGCTGGGAACAGACATTTTTACCTTTGCAAAGTGACTGTGTCCACCCAGGTGGGGTGGTAGGGCGGCCTCCGCCGTGGGGTCCACCCAGGCCCTCTTAGCAGACAGTGTCCTGCCCTACTCAAGACTTGGCCATGCTCGGTGACACACATGTGCACAGGGAATGTCGGAGAGGGAGCTGGCAAAACTCAGTTTGGTGCACCCCCGGGGATCTGCCAGTTCGTCTCTCCCGTACATTTCTCCTGTGCGTCTCCTTCACTGGGTGTCACCAAGGGTGTGGGTTTCCCGCCACACCCAAATTCTCCATGACACGCACAATTCTGACACTGCCGACCTCGAGACAGCATCCGATCCTAAAGGGCTCAGTCCCTCAAGATGCTCCCCTCCACATGCCAGCTGCAAGTAGCGGGTCCCCAGGTTACCCACCATGTTTGTCCGATTTGGCTACAGATCGAAGGTGCCCGCGATCCCCTCTTCAGGTTCAATTGATTTGCTAGGGTGGCTCACGGAACTCGGGGAAACCCTTACTTACGCTGACCAGTTTCTTAAAGGAGGTGATGAAGGGCACAGAGGAACAGCCAGATGAAGTGCGGAGGGCGAGGTCTGGGGCGGGGGGCCCTCAGCAGGAGTTTGTCCCCGTGCAGATGGGGTGGTACCTTCCTGGTCACCAACCTGAAAGCTCTTTGGAAGCTGTACTTGAGGTGATTTTATGGAGGTTCCTCACGCAGGTACGATTGATCGTTAACTCCATTCGCAGTCTCCCTCCCCTTTGGTGCATGGGGGCAGGGCTGAGAATTCCGAGCTTCTCACCACAGCTCGGTCTTTCTGGTGACCAGCCCCCCATCCAGGAGTCACCCAGGAGCCCACCCAGAGTTGCCTCAACAGAACAAAGATGCTCCTAGTGCCCTTATCACGTAGGAATGTACAGGGTTTCAAGGGCTCTGTGCCAGGAACTGGGGCAGACCAACATGTATTTTCAGTGATCTCACAGAGACCAGGAGCCCCGATGCCCAGTCCGCATGTGCCCACAATGGCTGGGTGGTGGGGTGTGCCTAGGGGCCGTTTCGGGGCAGCGTTCCCACACTCTCTGTCCTTGGATGACCTTTTGAATTTGCACCCATGGCAGGTCAGGCAGGAGGAGGGAATGTGGTCAGATGTCAAGGAGAACTGGATGGTCTCAGGCACGGCTACGTCCTGCACCAGCAGTCCCGGGACCTGGGGAGTTCCTCCGTCCTGGAAATCCAGGCCGAGGACTCACTCCCTGGTCCGCACCCGGAGCTGGGTGGGTCAAGTGCCAGCCTCTTTGGGGCCAGGAGAGGCCTTCCCCTTCTCCTCTCCTCCAGGTTGCCGCCTTCAGCACTCAACTCAGCCTCACTCCCAGAAGCCCCCAACTTCTGTGCCCCGCGCAGCTGTCTGCCTTCTCTGCCCTCGCAGAGCAGTTCCTGTGCACCTTTCTGCCACTGCCCCTTGGGTCCTACTGTGCACCCCCACTCCCAGATCCTCCGTCCAGTCCCCTGAGGCCGGAGACAGCAAGGAAGCTGCCCGAGCCTGCACAGCCTCGGAGGGGAGCGCAGACCCAGGGCCCCGCGTTCTGTCCCCCGGGCTGCTGGTTTGTACGAGTGCCATCCCTTCATTTGCCTATTCATTTATTCACTTAGTCAACAAGAATTATGGAGTGTGTGCTGACCACAGGAGCAAGGAGGGCATTACAAATGGGATGGATGCTGCCGCTGGCAACGCAGGCATAGATCTGGACAAGTAAGCGTCCCGTACCCTGCAGGGCTGCTTCTGAGTGAGGGGTGGGGTGGCAGGGGTTGTCCTGCTGGAGGGTGGGGGCTTCTGGGGGAGAGACTACTGTCCTAGGGCTTGTGGGATGGGGAGGATGGGGTGAGGCAGGGATTGAGACTGAGGGCAGATGAGGCTTGGGATGGTGGGGAGGAACCCCAGTATCTAGCCATCTCCTAGGAGTGTCCCCCTAGGACTGTGGGCCTGACCGCTGCTTGACCTCCCTTCTCCCCTCTGGACTGTGGCCCCTCTCAGCCACCTCATTCGCTCCCCCTTGCACCTCCCGAGGAAGTGTCCCCCTCTCCTCAGCAGGCTCCCACCTTCTCCTCCCTCCCTGTCACCTCCACTCAGAACGAGCCTTCACTTTCCCCACCTGCCTCTCTCTTCTCAGCCCCCAGCATCTGTTGGGGAAATTGGGCCATTTGAAGAATAAAGGAGAAGGCAGGAGGGAGGAAACTCCCGTCTCAGGGCCCAGCGCACAGCTGGGGTGAAAACCTGTTCCTCGTTAACACCCTGAGTCAGGGAGCAGAATGGGGGGTGTCGTGCCTCCTCAGTCCTCCTGCAGGGACCAGGAGGCGAAAGGCATGCTGGGAGATGTTAGCTGGAATTATTGGGAGCAGATGGGAAGGAAAGGTGGGAGGGGCAGGGATGTGGGGGAGGAAGAGGGTCAGCCTAAGGGTGGGAGAGTGGTGGGATGATGTGTGGGAGGGGAGTGGACAGACCCTCACCCAGCCCACGGGGGTCCTGAGCCAATTATCTGGAAATATCTCCTCCATGGGTAGTTCTTTTGTCTAGACTACAGGGAAACCCAGACTTGGGGCACACAGAGGCCTCAGGAAGGGCAGAGCTAAGGGCCGTGTCTGTCTGGGCGCGTGTATCCTATCCGAAGCCCGGTGTGTGGACGCTGGGGACCCCCACCATCCTGTCCCTCTCTTGAACCCCTTTGAGGTCTGAGGGTCCCCGTCCAGGGTACTGACAGGAGTGGGGTGGGGGTGAGAGCAAACGGTAAGGGGGGGCTGTGCACAAGGAAGCGAGGGTCCGCTGGACGGGAAGCGGGCGGCTGGACACGGGGCCGGGGAAGGGAAGAGGGAGCACCCAGCAGAGGGGTTATCAAGGGCATCACGCCCAGTGACCAGCACTCAGAGGGTTGGTGCCAGTGTGACGTGACAGCGTGATGGTGGTGATGGGGAATCATGGCAGAGACCGATGTCCTCAGTTTGGCTCTACTCCAATGCCCAATTTTATGAGGAATCAGGTTGACGAGCCTTTCTCTTCAGCGGGACCCCACCCCCTCATCTCCAGGCCCCAGAAACACCTTGGACTTAGCTAGGCTGCGTTCTGGTCTTCATCCCTAACCCCCTCAGTGCCCCGCCCTCCGCCCGGAGCTGACTTTCTCTGCAGAGAGCAGAGGAGAGCTGTCCAAGTCCCCAGCCACATTGGAATCCAAGTGATTTAGGTCCTGGAGCAGAGTTGGGCTGGGAAGGGTGGGGTCAGGGCTCCAGTTGTGCACCCCCCCACCACCCCGGCCCCTGCTCCTCAGGCACTTGTCCCTCGTAACCCAGGCCCGGGCAGGCCCCCGGCCTGCGCTTCCTGCTCCACGTGGCTTGGGCCCAGATTCCTCCTCCAATGTTTTAATTAGATCCCTCGCTCATTAGCTGCCCAAATGCCTTCCAGACACCCTGCAGCTGCTCTGGCCCTCCCCACACCTGCCGGGCCAGCTGGGCCTCCCCCACACCTGGAACACATTGAGGCCTCCAGCCAGGGCCCTGAACTCCAGCCCCTCCCTGTGGCCTTGAACGGCTGGCACCAGGAGAGGAGAAGCAGACCCCTTCAGCGGAGCGGGGGGTGAGGCCACAGGAGGTGCCCTGCAGGGGAAGCTGGAGCGAGTCCTGGCAGCAGCGCGGAGGACAAGGGTTCCAATGCCTGTCTGCCTCGGCCAGGGAGCCCGGTCTCTGGTTTCACCACCTCCTTGCGGAGGCCGAGGCCCTGCCCCGGGCCCCCTTGAGCAAACGGCTCAGGGCCCAGAGTGTTCGCCTTTCGTATGTGTGGAGTGGCCACCAAGGGTCAGTGGAGACAGATACTCAGAAAGGGGGCTTCGGGAAGCTGGGCTTTGATCTCAGCAGGCTTTCCTGCAGAATTTGCCAACCCAAATCATCATTCAGTGAATGGCAGAAAGAGGGTCACATCCAAGGTCATGGAAAATGGCCCAGGCTTGAACTCAGATTTGCCCCTAGCGCAACCCCCCTTCCTGGTCCTCTGATTTGCACCAACTCCAGAGAGAGGGCATCAGCCACACAGAATCAAATGAATTCATTGAGCATTCACTTACATACGCTTCTGAGGAAACAGGCGCTGTTTTGAAGGCTTTGCAAATATTGACTCATTTAATCTCACAATAATCCTCGGAGACAGCTACTATTATTTCTCCTCACTTAACAGAGCCGTTGGACAGCTTGCTCAAGTTCACACAGGTGCAGGTGGCTGGTGGCGACAGGATTCTGGTCCCTGTGGTCTGTGCTCCTAGTCCTCCTGCCCTGACGCTGCTCTAGGACAAAGCCTGAGGGGTGTGCCCTGATGTGGGACAGCGGTGACCCAATGAAGTCCCCTCCCCCCCGAGGAAACAATAGGTGCTGGAATTGCTGCCCCCCAGGGAGATGGGAGGTCTGGTTGTGCCACCAGCGACGGGCAAGTTAGTTCATGTCTTCCTGACTCAGTTTGCATGGTGTGAAATGGGAAAACCATCCCAAGCTCCTAGATCCGCCTTGAGCATCCGTCGGAGAGCGGGGGAGCCTCCCCAGGCTTCCCTCCCGATGCTGATCCCTGCCCGGCAGGACTAGTGTCAGCAGCTACTGGGCCTCTGCTCCCCAACCCCACCCAACTCACGGGATGATGGTTTCTAAGACGTAAAGCCCCCACTAACTGAATGGCAGGAGCTGACATCGGCTGAAGACCTACTGTGGACTGGGCTGGGTGGCAGAGAGCCCCCGCTGGTTCCTGAGCCGCAGGGCCCTGAGAAGGTCGGCTGGTCTAGGTGTGTGGGATGGCTGGGGAGGAGCCTGGATCTGGGAGGTGGGGGGTCCAGGCCAGCAGCAGAGCGATTCTACAGAGGTGGAAAGTGGAAGGGGTACGGTGGGGGACTGACTTCGTCATTCTCCCCCATGCCTGCTTCCATGATCTCGCTGCCTGGGAGGGTAACGTCGGGCCCTGGGGGCTGGGATTTTCCAGGCCTTGACATTTAAAGCTGGTCCTGGCAGCCAGCCCCTCCCAGCGTCCTGCTGGGGAAACTGACAATGAGGGGTGGAAGGTGGATGGAAAAACTATTTAAGGTACTAGCACACACACACACACACACACACACACACACACACACACACACACATGACTGGGATGGCTGCTGGGCAGGGTGGCTCTCTCTCTGCTTTCCTTCTTTGCTCCCCACATATAAGTGAACCCCAGCTCAATGCTTTTATTTCCATGTATCCTGCCAGACCAACTCATTTAGGCTAAAATTGTCATCACATGAGGGGAGACAGAGAGCCCTGAGGCAGGCTCTGGAGGAACTGGCTGGGACTTCAACAAGGGCACCAGCTTCCCCCAAATCAATGGTCAGCTGGCCCCTTCAGGACAATGGCTCCGAGGTCTGGGGAGTCCCAGGGCTCTTCAGGGTGCCTTGGGGGACAGAGGAGTGCTGGGGGCTGGGCAGACAGCACCAGCCCCTTCTCCATCACTCTCCTCCAAACCCGATTTGACCAGCTCAGCTCTGCTTTAGTAACCTGCAGCCCTCATCCATTCATTCAGTGAGGGCTTTACGTCTTAGAAACCATCATCCCATGAGTTGGGTGGGGTTGGGAGCAGAGGCCGAGCAGCCGCTGACACTAGGCCTGCCGGGCAGGGATCAGCATCAGGAGGGGAAGCCTGGGGAGGCTCCACCGCTCTCCGACGGATGCTCAAGGCGGTTCTAGGGGCTTAGGATGGTTGGTCTTGCTGACCTAGTGTTCTCTGGTGTTCTTTTCGGGACCTGCTGCCCTAATGAATTGTTGCATAGTTTTTTCTAACTTGAGGGCAAGGTCAGCATTACAGTTCCACCCAGAGAATGGAACAGTGACCCGGCAGCTGTTCCTGGTTACTGCTAGGTCATCAGTGAGTAATTCAGTTTGTGACATTGTCAGCCTTGCCTGTTAGGATGCCGAGTGAGGGCCCCAAGCCTGCAATTTTCTTTTTCTTTCTTTCTTTCTTTCTTTCTTTCTTTCTTTCTTTCTTTCTTTCTTTCTTTCTTTCTTTCTTTCTTTCTTTCTTTCTTTCTTTCTTTCTTTCTTTCTTTCCTTCCTTCCTTCCTTCCTTCCTTCCTTCCTTCCTTCCTTCCTTCCTTCCTTCCTTCCTTCCTTCTTTCTTTCTCTTCCTTCCTTCCTTCCTTCCTTCCTTCCTTCCTTCCTTCCTTCCTTCCTTCCTTCCTTCCTTCCTCCCTCCCTCCCTCCCTCTTCCTTCCTCCCTCCCTCCCTCTTCCTTCCTTCCTTCCTTCCTTCCTTCCTTCCTTCCTTCCTTCCTTCCTTCCTTCCTCCCTCTCTCCCTCTTCCTTCCTTCCTCCCTCCCTCCCTCCCTCTTCCTTCCTTCCTTCCTTCCTTCCTTCCTTCCTTCCTTCCTTCCTTCCTTCCTTCCTTCCTTCCTTCCTTCTCCTTCCTTCCTTCCTTCCTTCCTTCCTTCCTTCCTTCCTTCCTTCCTTCCTTCCTTCCTTCCTTCCTTCCTTCCTTCCTTCCTTCCTCTTCCTTTCTCCCTTCCTCCCTCCCTCCCTCTTCCTCCCTCCCTCCCTCCCTTTCTTCCTTCCTTCCTTCCTTCCTTCCTTCCTTCCTTCCTTCCTTCCTTCCTTCCCTCCGTCCTTTTTGTGAGGCCAATTAATGCTGACTGGCAGCTATACCCTGGCTTGGCTCCCAGATCACACCTGGACGGCAGCTCTGTGCCATCAGATGCCATCATGCCTTTGCTACATTTCAGCCTTGCCTGGAGGCCAAGTAGTGGACAGCTGTCAGTGGGATGTCCCTTCATCTTCCCCCTCCCCTTGCATGCATGATCCCTAAATCCCTTTGCTGAAATTGGTGCTGTGTAGAAGTTGTGGTCGGAGACCCTTTACTCCAGGACCTGAAGACCAGGGGCATTGCATCACCTGGGAGCTTGTTAGAAATGCAGTCTCAGGTCCCACTGCAGACCTATTGAGCCAGAATCTGCATTTAGCAAGCCCCAGGTGACCTATAGGCAGACTCATTGAGGTGTGAGAAGTACTAGTCTGGAGCAGTGATTTTTCAGAATCACAGGCTATAACCCACAGTGGATTATAAAACAATGCTTTGAGTTGCAATCAGCATTTAGAAAAATAAGAGTAGAATTGAAAATATAGGATGCACTGATTTAATAAAGGGCAAGCATTTTGTTGTTGTTGGAACTTTGTGTCTTCTAGGTTGTGGTATAAAATGTGTGTCACTATCAAAAAAGTTTGAAGACTGGTGTAGGAGCATGGCACTCATTAATGGGGAGACAGGACTGGCTGTGGTGACCTCTGCCTGGCCCCCCCACCCCCTCCCCACCTGGCCTTTCCCCAGCTGCTTTGGATGCCTAAGGGTTTCCCGTCACTGACCACACACACCTTGTCACCACACCCTGTGGCCCAATGCCTGGGTTTTAGGGTGTGGTAGGGAGAGCTGGAACCAAAAAGAGTGACTTTTAAAATAGGTTCTTTTCCAGGTTTATTTTTCCCCAGCTTCTTCTCCCCCTTCCTTTTCCAGCTCCTTGCCCTGGTTCCTCCTTCTCCTTCTCCAGTTCCAAGCTGGGAGGCAAAGCCAGTGCATTTCATCAGAGAAGAGGCTCTTTCCCTCCACACTATAGATTTCTCCTCCCCAAGGCCCTTGCCCCATGCTGAGAAGTCAAAGTAGCCCAGCTGACCCCGAGCCCGCAGGGCCATTGCCGCCTCTGGCAGTCCCCACCTCATCCCCTGTCTGCCAGAACATTTATCTGGACTTTGAACCTAGCGCTCCCCTGGAGAGAAACCTGGGTGACTACTAAAGGCTTCAGAGCTGCTGTGGAGCCGGTCAGGGCAGGTGGAGGTGAGCAGGGTGGGGAAGGGGCCGGAAGACCTGGGGCAGAGGGGCTGGGAGGCGGAGGGACCGCCCGCACCCTTTTCTCCCAGCCGGCACCCTCAGACCCTGGCTCAAGGCCAAAGTGAAATGTCTGAACATCTCCTGGGGGCTCTTCCCTTTGGAAATCCATCGTTGCCATCATCATCAACATCATCATCATCACCACCACTACTACAGATGACATCGGTGATCATATGTCCCCATTTGCCTGGAATGTTGGGGTTCATACCTGTTGTCTGGGTATAATTATTAATAGGGCCTCGTTTCACTCTTAAGAGCATTCCAATTTGGATTTTAAATGATCTTGTCACCCTATAAAAAACCTAAACTAAAGAGAACTTTGCCAAAGGTCATAAAGCTAATAAGCAGTTCAGCTGGGACTTGACCCAAATTACATACTCCTCCCAGGACGCCCCGTGGCCCTCCCAGGATGCCTTGCTTTCTGCTTCTCCCTCTACCTGGTGCGACGGGTAACGTGGATTGGTGTGTGGGACTGTGCGGGGGTCCTGGACTCCTTACAGGCCTTGAGAGCCAGTGAGGGAGACTCAGTGCACCATCTAGAGCTCCCTCCCAGCGCAGGGTGCAGCGGACCCAGAGAAGTTTCTGCAGCCTCAGATTTCACCTCAGGGGCAGACGGGGTTGAGATGGAAGTGAAGTATTACCCGGGAGTACGGGATCTTTTCTTAGAGGGTTCTTTGCTTTCCCCCTCAGGCTTGCTCAGAACCCCGGCTGTGGAAAGCATGAACTTCCTGAGGGTCGAAGACACACAAGTTCCCTCTTCCTGTTTTCTGCAAAGGTGCGTGTGGCGGGGGGAGTGGGGCAGGTGGAGGGGAGTGGGGCAGGACCTGGGAGCAGGTGGTGGGATGGGGAAGCAAGGGCTCGTGCTTTGCATGCTGGGGGGCCTGGGACCTGAGATGGGATTTTGGGATAGAAGGACGGCATTAATTGCAGGTGGTGTGTGCTGGCAGGAGCTGCCCCATGAGCTTGGGCTTGGTGGGGTAATAACTTTGAGGTTGAAGGCCACCCCAAAGGTTCCTGGTATTCTTGTTCCTCCAGGCCACCCATGGGCACTGAACTGCTGACAGATTTCTGGCTCTGTCAAGGCTACTGGCCACAGACTCAAGAGACCTGGGATATTGTCCCACTGGACCCAAGCCCTGAAGCTTTGCTGGGAATCTGCCACATCCAGTCCAAGGACTGTACAGAAAACACGGGTGAGGGGGCACTGAAGGGTGCCTGCCCCCCAAAGCACACTGCTGCTCGGGGACGGAAGAGCAACATATTCTCGAAAACATACACATACACAGGCATGTATGTAGGCACACCCCATATATTAATATAACACATTCACAGTATTCTCATGACCCTTGCACAGCCACACATATACCAAACACACACATACTCACTTCTAGTCACCTTACATGTACTCATCTGTATCCACATATATGTACACATGTGCACACACATGCAACCACACAAACATTCATACACACATGCAGGTACATCCACATGTATGAGTTCAAGTATGCATACACCCTGCATAGCAGGTACTCCCATGTGTCCCCTGACCAGCCATGCAGGAATGAGGAACGGCCCCCTGTCCCGATAGAGGGGAGGTCTAGGCTCTGAGAATAGGGGCTGTGTGTATGGATAGCGCCTTGATTCGCAGGGACCCCGGGCTCAAGAATACTGGAAAGGGAACCGAGTGAGTGGTGCTTAAAGCATAGGTGTGGCAGTTGGGGTGGGGAGAGAGCATGGCCAAGGCACACTCAGTCAGGCCCCACCCCACTCTGCCCACAGTATCCCAAGGGATGGACTTCTCCTTGTCCCTTTTGCCCCATACCCCTCTCCTCCCAGCTCATTGGGAGAGAAAGAACAGATTACCTACAAAGAGAAACCAAAATCAGATTGACCCCAGACTTCTTCCCAGCAACAATATATGCAAGAAGACAGAGAACTTTTATTTAAACGATTCCAGACTACTCTCCACTGAATTTTGTTGGGGAAAGCAAGGGGCAAATCCTAGGTTGGGGAGAGAAGTTTCCTAGTGACCCTCTTAGAGGACACTTGCTGTGAGGATCACACGGGCCAAAGCTCTTGGAAAACCTAAGTGGAGCAGTCGGACTGGCCTCCTAAGGCAGGTAGGACTGGGCATGGCAGGGTTAGAGTAAGCAGAAAAGAGAGGGCCTGCCTGGTGGGCAACTCCAGGACCAAGGTTCAGAGGTCAAGCAAGCCAGTGTGCTTGGCAAATATTAACAGTTGGCTGTTTCAGGTGTTCTGGAAGATGCTTCTGAGCGATTTTGCCTGGGAGCAGTTACTCAGGACCTGCTTGCTGCAGGTGGCCCTGGTTTGCACAGGACAGGCCCTCCTTCTCCTGGCCCATGGCTGTCACTCAGAGTGTAGCCAGATTGGTGACCTGTGGGTCCATGAAGCTGTGTTATGGTTTGGTACGTTCCGCTAACCCTATTCAGAGTTTGGAGATCAGTCTGTGGTCAGGGTCAGGGCTGGTTTTGCAGCCAGGGTCCGGGTTAACCTTTGAACAGGGTCAGAGTTAGGTCTTGGCCATTGCTGGAATCAGTCCAAGTCAGCGTCAGGGTCAGTTCACGGCCATGCTGTGGTCAGTCTGAGGTCACATTGGTGTGACCAGAACTAGGGCTGAGTGTGACTGGGAAGCAGTTTGTCCTCAGTGTAGCTGATGTGGATGAGACTTGTGGCGAGACCTGTGACCTCACAAAGCCCCAGCTGATGAAAGGTTCCTGGCCCCCCTCCCATGGAGGAACGTGCCATGTCTGGACGTTAGTGGCTCTGAGCTCCAGACCCCTTGGGGAGGCCTGGAGTGGGTGGAAGCAAATCCGCCAGTCCACATCTCCGCAACTGGGAGGCCTGGCTCCCCGCAACCGGACTCCTGCACACGCTCAGCCTGGCGGTCTTGTGGGGACCATGGCAGATGGCTTGGCATCTGGAGGCTACACTTTGACCTGGAATGGGGCCCATGGCAAGGGCTCTTCAGATGTGACATGGCTGGTCATGGGCTGTGTAGGGGCCTTCAGCAAGGCTGGCTGACAACTCTCATCCCATCCAGACCCATTGCTCATCCCCTGAAGCAACCAGTGACTCCACTCAACGCTGCGCCTCTGCACAAGGAAAGCGACAACTGAGCACTTTCTTTGCCCTGAGCTTATGCCTCTTTCAATGTGTTGTCCCAGAAACTGCCCGTTCCAGGAGGAAAAGTGGGGAAAGGAAGGGTCTGGGAGGGCTGGGGAAAGGCCAGGCGCCTCTGCACTGGGTTAGCTCAGTGGCAGAACAAGCTTGCAGGGAATGGGGTGGCCCGGCTGGAGGGCTGGAGTCCTGGGGTCCTCAGATGCATGTTACCCCACTGGTCTCCCTTGAGACCTTGCTATGCTCGAGGCCCTTGCCTGGGCTCTGTCGGGAATTTAGAGATGAACCAGATTCGTGTCCTTACGTCTTTACACGGAGGCCTAGAGCAATGGGTCTATTTACTGTATGTGGGCCAATAGCAGATGCTAGAATTGCCCCTATGCTCAGTGGTCCTCAACCCAGGCTGCACATGAGAATCACCGAGGAGCTTCTGAAGAATAGGGATGACTGCACTCTCCTCTGGACCAGTTGTAATCTGAATCTATACGCATCAACACCTAGGGAGGAGACAGGATGCCTTCTAGGCTCCCATGAGCAGACTTCATTAAAGCATAATCAGAAATGATGGTGATGCTGATGTTGATTAACAGCGCTAATACCATCTACTCCCATGGAGTCCCTGCTATGTGCCTCCAAATCTCACAACAATTGTGGTGGGTTTAAAACATGGCTGCCAAATTATTTTGACACCCTTTCTAATGAGAGGTGGTGTCTATATACTCTCCCCTTGAATCTGGGCTCTGTGACAGCAGATTGACCAACAGAATATGGTGAAAGTGACCCAGTGCCAGTTTCTGGGACCAGGTCTTAAGGAACCAGCAGCTTCAACTTCCTGTCTTCTGTGACATGTGCTTTTGGAACCCGGCCACCATGCTGTGAGGAAGCCAAGCAGCCACACAGAGAGGTCACTTGTAGGTGATCTGACAGCCCCCACCAACTGCCAGACAGGTGAGTGGGCAGGACTTCGACAGTTCCTACCCCTACGGTGAGTCACTCCCAGCCTCGAGCCCACATGATACTGGAAGGAGCAGAGATAACCTGTCCTTGCTGAGCTCTGCTCAAATTGCAGATCTGTGAGCAAAGTAAATGATAGTTGATGTTTTGTTTTTTTTAAAAATCCTCACCTGAGAATGTTTTTATTAATTTTTTTCTTTTTAGAGAGAGAGGAAGGGCGGGAGAGAGAGAGAGATAGAGATAGAGATAGAGAGAGAGAGAGAGAGAGAGAGAGAGAGAGAGAGAGAGAGACATCAATCCTTTGGAATGTGTCCCAACTGGGGATTGAACTCAAAACTTGGGCAGGTGCCCTGATCAGGAATTGAACCCACAAATTTTGGTGCACGAGACAATGCTCCAACCGAGTCCCCCAATCAGGGCAACTGTTTATGGGTTAAACTAGGGGTTGGCAAATTTCTCTGTAAAGAATGTGATGGTAAATATTTCAGGCTCTGTGGGCCATTAGGTCTCTGTTGCCCGGCACAAGCAGCCACAGGCAATGGGTCAATGAATAGGTGTGGCTGTGTTCCAATAAAACGTATTGTACACTGAAATTTGAATTTCATGTCATCTTTTACCTGTCATGAAACAGCAATCCTCTTTTGATATTTTTACAACTCTTTAAAAACCTAAGAAACTATTCTAAGCTTGTGGGCTGTGCAGAGACACGAAGTGGGCCATAGTTTGCCGACCTCTGTTTTAAGCCATTAGGAATGGTGGTCTGCTATGCTGCAATAGATAGCTGGAACAACCCACCCATGTAGATGATTTTGTGAAATTTATGTAAAACTGAGGTATGGGGCATTAAGAAACTCCTTCGAGCCCTGGCCTGTGTGACTCAGTTGACTGAGCGTCATCCTGTGCACCAAAAGGTTGCAGGTTCAATTCCCAGTCAGGGCACATACCTAGGTTGTAGGTTACCCCATTCGGGATGTGTATGGGAAGCAACTGATTGATGTTTCTCTCTCACATTGATGTTTCTCTCTCTCTCTCCCTCTCCTTTCCTCTCTCTCTAAAATAAATAAAAATATATTAAAAAAAATAACTCTGAGTTCATAGCCACAGAAATTGTGAACTTAGCTCATTGGTGCTTAGCTCATTTACAAGAGGGCAGGTGGGTTGGGAGGTAGGATTAGAATTAAAAAGATCAGAGAAACAAGAGCTGTTTGTTGCTTTCTAGCCATGTTTAGGGAAGAGAGGCTCCAGAAATGGGGGAGGGGTCTGGTCTCTCACGTGGAGTTGAGATATTTTATTAGGCTTCCCCAGAACCAAGTAAAATTTCCCTCCAGACCATGCCACACCTCTTTTCTGGTTCCACCTTCACTAAGCAATCTTCTGAGTAAGGATCTGTCTTCTCAGGCAGTAGCAGTTGTTATTATTAACATTTATTGGGCACTTAGTGTATGCCAGGCTCTGTTCTAAGCTCTTTAGGTGTATGAACTCATTCCATCTGCACAATAATCTGTTGTTATCCTGAATGTGTAAACGAGGAAACTGGAACTCAAAGAGCTGAAGTTAAAATGTAGGGCTAGGATTTGAACCTAGGCAGCTTAGCTCCTGATCCCGTATACTTACTACTCTGCTCTTCTGTTCCCCATCCTGATTCTGGAGTGGAAGGTGCGTTCTAGGCCCGAGGAAGGACAATTCCTGCTACAGAAGAACAAATTGGCATCTGATTGGTATTCTGGTTTTGTGAACTGAATTAATGCAAGTCAGTGTCTGAGATCCATTAAGACCCTTCAGCCCTTGAGCTAGGACTTGAAAGGCAAAGGCCTCCTGGAAAGTCAGAGGCCCTGAGGTCTTTCCTGGGGTAGGAAGACATCTGGCAGGGAGGACAGACAGACAGTTAGATGGCTGGCATCATGGTCAGTGCCCTCATGGGTCATTTTACTTGATCTCTCAGTAGCATACAACTTTATTCCCATAATTTTTTTCATAGTATTCTTTTATCTTTCTACATCTTCACAGAATCGGCAGAGATGTCAACTTTCTCATCCCGCTATTGGTTTTTCATGTCTCCTCTCATTCTCTCTTTCTCTCTTTTCCTTGATCATTTCTATTAGTGGTTTGTTAATTTTATTAGTCCTTTCAAAGACTCAATTTCTGGCTTTGTTGACTCTCTATATTATATATTTGTTTTCTATTTCATCATTTTTGTTCTAATTTTTAGTATTTCCTTTTATTATCTTTGGTTTGTTTTGGCATTCTTCTAACTTACTGAAATTGATGCTTAGCTCATTATTTTTTTCTTTTTCTAATATTTCCAGGCAGTAAAATTTTCTCTTTCTGCTTTGGGTGCATCACAAATTTTCATATATATTTTTATTATTGTATGGTTAAAATAGTTTTTCGTTTTCATATGGTTTTTTCTTTGACACTTAGATTATTTATAAATATTTCTTAATTTCCAAATATAAGGGGATTTTGCTGTTGTCTTTGTTTTTTAAATCCTCATCCAAGGATATGTTTTTATCGATTTTAGAGAAAAAGGAAGGGGGGGGAGAGAGAGAGAGACATCAATATGAGAGTGAAACATTGATTGTTGCCTCCTATATACCCCAACTAGGGATCCAACTCAAAACCTAGGTGTGTGTTCTGACCAGGAATCAAACCCTCCACCTTTTGGTGTATGGGATGATGTTCCAACTAACAGCCACCTGGCCAGGGCTCTGTTGTCTTTTTTTTTTTTTTTTTTATAAATTTCTCATTTAATTGCACTGGGACTAGAGAGCATGCTCTTTATGACTTCATTCTTTTACATTTGTTGAAATTTGCTTTGGAATCTAGTATATGATCAATTTATATAAATCTTCCCAGGGTTGTTGAAGAAGGAAAAAAAGTATCTTCTGTAGGTGTTGAGTGCTATTTTCTATAAACGTCCATTAGGTAAAGTTTGTTAATCCTGTTTTTCAAAATGTCTATATTTCTACTGATTTTTTTCTTTTTCTTTTATCAATTATTAACAGAATGTGTTAATATCTCCCACAGTGACTGTGGATTTGTCAATTTTTTGAAGTTCTGATAATTTTTACTTTATACATTATAGAAGCTAAATTATTAGGTACATATTGTTTAAATTTGTATACTTTTCTGATGAGCTTAAATCTCTTATGATTGTGAATGGATTGCCTTATCTTAGTAAGACCTTTCCCTAACAGTCTATTTTGCCTGAAATAACACAGCCACTTCAGTTCATCTTTGGTAAGCATATCCATAGTACATATCCTTAGATTTTTTATGTCTCACGTAAATACAATTAATAGGATTAAAAATGCTATCTTTGCCCTGGCCGGTTTGGCTCAGCAGTTAGAGCATCAGCCCATGGACCAATGAGTCGCGGCTTCGATTCTGGCCAAGGGCACGTACCTCGGTTGCAGTTCATCCCGGCCCTGGTGGGGGTCCTGCAGGAGACAACCAGTTGATGTGTCTCTCTCACATCAATGTCTCTCTCTCCCCCCGCCCCTCCTTTCCACTCTATCTGAAGATAAATGGAAAAAATATCCTCTGGTGAGGATTAAAAAGAAAATGCTATCTTTTAAATCATATAATAGTGAAAATGGACTAAACATATACTTTCAATTCAATAAAATGTCAGTTTGAGGTTCCTTGAACTCCCCCAGCGATACAAATGTGGTCGGTGATTCCAGGGGAGACCTGTGTTTGCTTTGTAAACTCTCAGTGCTGAATTTTCTTGTCCTCTCATTCTTCTCCCTTCTTCCTTCCCTCCCTCACGTCTTCCAGTCCTTTTCTTCTCCCAGATCTGTGCTGCACATCAAGGCAGCTCTCTGCCTAATCCCGGGAGGCACACGTGTGTGCGCACATGCACATTTCTGGGCGGGGCGGGGGAGAAGTGAGTGGTCATTGTACTTCCAAGGCACCCTCACCCTGAGGTGCAGTTCTTCAGGATTCCAGCGGAGTGTGGCAGTGGTCTGTCAGAGCCTGGGAAAGCCCTGGGCTTTCTCTTCTCTCCCCCTCTTCATGAGAGGTGTGAAAAATCACAGCTTGGCTTTGAACCTTTTTCTTACAGATTGGCAAGTGCCTTGAGGTTGAGGTGCTCCCTTACCTTGCTCCTTCTTCTCCATTTGGCCCGGTCATTCCCACTTTCTTGTGAGTTCTTCTATGCTCTTCAGATTATGTTTTTCAAGCATCACTTTCAGTTGTCCTTAGGAGGAGTATTGATCCAAGTAACTTAGCTCATCTGTACCAGAAGCAGAAGTCTGCTCCTTTTTGAAACTCTGCCCTTCCCTGGCTCACAAGGCATCACTGTGCTGATTTCCCACCTATCTCTGCTGCCCCTTCTCAGTCTACTTGGGAGTCCCCTCGGCCCAGGCCTTAAAGGTACGTGTTCCTTAAGGCCCAGCATCATGTGTTGGTTTCCTTTTCTCTCTACGTGTTTTCCAATGACCTCACTTATTTCCGTGACTTTAATGGCTGTTGGGATGCTCCTGGCTCCCAAAGCAACATCCTTGGCCCCAGCGTCTCTCCTGTGGTCCACAGCACATGCGCAGTTGCCTATTGGCTATTCCTCTTGAATCTTTTGCCGACACCTCAAAACCATCATGTTCAAAACTGAACTCATCACTTCCTTCCACACTGGCTCCCCCTCAGTGTCACCACCTCGTTAAAGTCCATCCCCACCACTAGTTCCTCACCGGGTACTGGACAGTGTGACTACCTAAGATCGCTAGGATCAAATTATACTGACCGAGCATAAAAGTGCATGTGGTTGTTATGAGTTGGATTGTGTCCCCTTCCAATGTTACGTGTTGAAATCCTAACCCCAGTACCTCAGAATGTGACCTTATTTGGAAGTAGAGTCTTTGCAAGTGTAATTAATTAAGTTAAGATCATTAGGGTGAGCCCTAATCCGGTAAGACCGGTGTCCTTATAAAAAGGGGAAATTTGGACAAAGACACAGCACAGGGGGAATGCCTTGTGAGGACGAAGGCAGAGATGGGGGTGATGTTTCTATAAGCCAAGGAAGGGCAAAGCTTTCCAGCAACCTCCACAAGCTAGAGGAGAGGATGGAACAGACTTCCTCACAGCCCTCAAAAATCCAACCTGCTGACCCCTCGACCTCGGCCTTGCAGCCGACACAACTGGACACAGTACGTTTCTGTGGTTTAAGCCAGTCGTTCCTGGTGCTTGGCCACATCAGCCCGAGCAAACTAATATCGTCGTGATCCCTTTTTCATAAAGCAGCTGAAAATCCTTTCTAAAAGCATACACCAGACCAGGTCCCTCCAGTGAGTCCTCCGCTCATTTAGAACAAAATTGAAATGACTCACGGTGGCCCACAGGATCTGGCTGCTCCCTAATCCTCCAACCTCGTTTCTTCCAGGCTTCTTCTCGCTCACTGCCCCTCAGTTACGCTGGTCTCCTTCTGTTCCTCAAAGACTGCTGCTGGTTTCCCCCTCTCAGCTGCTGCATTTTGACTCTCCTCTCTAGAAACACGTCAAAGAACAGCTGATCTAAGGCAGGCCCTTTCTCTAAACCACTCTTCCATATTTACCCCGCTCTATTGCCGTTATGGCATCATCGCTACCTGAGATCTTACGTTTGTTTCCGTGTTTATTTTACATCTGCACTGTGCTGCTAGAATGTAAGCCCCTGGGAGCAGAGACCTCACTGTCTTGCTCACTACTCTATTCCCAAGTGCCTGGCAAAGAACTTCATACGTGTCAGGCATTCATTGGATAGCTGATAAATGAAAGTATAAGGGATGAATGAGTGAATGTTTTACTTTTCTCCATCTCTCCTTCCAACGTCCAAGTATTCACCTTGCCTTATGGATTCTATTTCCTAGCTATGTCTCAAGACTGCCTACCTCTCTCTACATCCTCTTTGCATGGCCAGAGTTCAGGCTGCCTCCACGGCTCACCCGGACGTTGGCAGGTGCCTCCTCACTGGTCTGCCAACGTGCTGTGTCGCACCCTGCCACCCACTCTCCACACTGTGGCCGAAGGACCCTCCTGACATATAAATAGATCAGGTTACCCCCTGATTCATGCCGTTCAGTGACTCCCTGTGTCCCTCATAGGAGTCCCCCGAGGCATGACCTGGCTCCCCCTCATCTACCTCGCCCGGCGTCTCCTCTGTTTCCCCTCTCACCCTGAGCACCAGCCACACTGCTCTTCCTCAAACAGATTCCCTCCCCGCCTCTCACGCTGAACCTTTTACACACAGGCCTCTCAGCCCCTCTGCCTCCACGGCCTGCCAGGCCTTCCTGAGCTCTGTTCCCACGGGCGGGCCCCTGCGGCCTCCGCCATCACTCAGCACACCTGGCTGTGAGCAGCTGCAGGAGACGCTCCGGGTCTCCTTCGCTCTGCTACCCACACTAACTAGCATACCATGTGACAGAGGGTGGGCTCTTGGGACATCTTTGTGACCTGAAGGGCCAGGGTCCCACACGGGGACCCCGGAGTTAGCTGCACCAGCCCCTTCCCCCACACAGTTGCAGAACCCCTGACAGCTGCAGCCTGGGGGCTGAGGGGTTCCTCCTGACATGCGCCTTGTTGAACTGTGCAGTGTCCTTGGCCCTGGCTGCCAGGGACAGTGAGGAGAGGATCTGGCGTCTCCCCTTCTGAAGTGGGGAGTGGCATTGCTTCCCACAGGCACACATCCCAGGGGGATGCCCCCACATGGAAGGATGTTGAAGGGAGGGCAGGCAGTGTGCTGCGTGTGGACCATGCCCCCGACAGAGAACCTGCTGGACTTGGTGGGGTTTGGGGTTTGGGCAGTGATGCTTCAGGAACCACAGCACAGTAATGGGGACAGGGATTTTTAATTTCTCCATGGGACCCCAGTGACCCAGTCCCGGGGAGGATCAGAAGGAAAGCAGTACGGTTCAGCATTCCGCAGGCCTGGTAACCTTGGGAGCATGGGCGTGGAGGGGCTTCTCAGGGGACAGTGGCAGCAGGGGCCTTCTTACAGTTAGGTGCAGCCTTTAGGATGAAGTTCTGGACAATGAGGTATGAGTGGGAGTGACGAAAGTCATTCCTAGCTGTGTCTGTAATGGGAACGGCGTGTCCCCACGTCTCCTCCCCTTCTGGCTGGTTGGCATCAGGACTCCTTCAGGTGGCTGACAGCGAGCAGACAGGTGAGGAGGCTCTTCCCCAACCATGAGCGAGACCCTGTCTGGGACCTCCCGGAGGCGGAGGAGATGCCTCCACACAGTCAGGAGGGCTGAGACCTGGACTTGTCCATCCTATTTGCTACTGTCTAGAAACTCCTAACCCACTCTCCAAAATTCAGAGCTCAGAACCAAGCTCCTGCCAAATGGAGTGACTGAAGGGTCCTTGGGGGGAATTGTTAAGAGCGGAGAAAAATTTGCCAAGAGTGTCAACCCAAGTAGCCCTTTGGCATCACTCTGGGCCGGCTGGGCCAGGATCCTGCTATCGAGGGGCCCCGAGGGAAGGAGGGGCCATGGCTATATTCTCTGAGGCCCCTGGGTCAGGCCCCCCACTTGGTTCAGAGATCAACAGGGCTCTGGACTCCAGAACTTTCCATGTCTCCCACTTCCTTTTCTGCTCTGACCCGAGCCTCACTGGAGGAGAGGTCTCAGGATCCTGGAAAGGTGTACAGGGTGTTGACCAGCTGGTTTGGGGAACGAGATAAGCTCTGTTATCTGCCTCAAGGCATGGCCACACCTCCCCCACCACACCGGCACTTCTAGAAGATTCCAGCAGAGCCACTGTTCTTGGTCCCCATTTGTTTGCAGACTTCTCCAGAGCCTTGGGCCCCATCGCCATCAAGATCCCTTCAGCTCCTCCCCTGCAGGCCTCTGGCTCTCACTTCCTTTGGGTAAAGGAGATCCAAACCGATTTGGGAAAAGCTCTCTGCAGAGGAGGCTGGCACCGTGTCCGGGTCGGCAAAGTTATATTTAACTGGCTATATTTGCAGTTCCACTCACTTGTCCCAGCTCCGGCCCCGCCTGTCACCCTCTCCCCCCTCCGCAGCCCGTCCTGCACCATGGAGCTGCGTCGCCCCTGCTCACCCTGCTCCAGCTGTGCAATTGTGGTCTGGGCCACAGGCTATTTTTTGCTTGGTGCCAAAGATTATTCAGTTATCAGGAATGTGTGTTTAAGTGGCCGTCTCCGGAACAAAGATTATAAATAGGAACTTGGGGTCAAGGCCTAGGCCCCAGTGTCTTCCTCCTCTTTGTCCCAGTTCCTGTCCCTGCTTCTAGGTTTTACTTGGGGTGAACACCAGGGGGCCACGGTGAGGTTGTCTGGGAGGAAGGACCCTGGTCTGGGAGGCCGGAGGTCCAGGACTGAGTATGTCCTCACAGGCAAGTCACTCAACCTTTCTGAGACTTCTTTTCTCCACCTGGGAAGTGGGGAGACTCAGACCCATTCATCGAGTGGCCAACACGTGGTAGATCTCTGTTGGTCTATGGAGGAAAATCGAAGTTCGACAGATAGGGTTCTGGGAGGAGAAAGTAGCAACTATTGAATGCCAGTTATTGGGGGTGTGGAGGGGTGGAGATGGCAGGGTATTAAAAAGAAAAGAAAAAGTAAGAAACAATCAGAGTAAATATGGAATGTGGAGGCAAGAGAGATCCAGAATGTGCCTGGAGGGAGCTTCCAGCCTGATCGTGGAGGCTGGGCCCAGGTTGATTCCAGCACACAGTGGCTAAGCGAAATGGAGCGGGCACGCTTGGGCACAGGTCCTCAAGGGGAGGCTCATTCTCCTCTGGCAGAGTGAGGGCTGGTTCCCAAGAGGCCAGTTCTCCTGCACAATAGGTCCAGGTCAGAGGCCCTGGCCTGGGAAGCGAGGACACTTGGTCAACAAGGTTGGGCTACTTCCTGGTGACCAGTGTCCCCTCCTGTCCCTCTGAGAGTCATACTCTATGACCTGGCTCGAGCAGCTCTGGCCCCCTTTTACCCCAAGGGGCAAGGATAGGTCTACACCAAAATGCAGGGCTGGAGTAGCCCAGGGGCCTGCTTCCCGGGGCCCCTCCTCAGGTCTCTGCTATGCAGAACAGTGTCAACAAGGAAAAAGGACACAAATGTCATCACGTAAAATGGCAGAAATAATGCACAACCTCCCTCCCTGGAGTTATGCATTTTGAGAGTGATCGGAAAGGATCGTGTTACAATAAATGATACTGATATTCTGAGCAGAAAGGCATTGGTTGACTGTGGCATCATCCAACCTAGGCCAAGGCCCACTAGTCCCTGTGGCCATCATCCCCATATTCTGGGCCTTGAGTGCGGTTCTTTCATCTGTCCTGCTTTCTTAGTGGCCTTTCCCACCCTTCCCCCCACTTGGCAAATCTCAGGCCTGGATGACATCTGGGACACAATTATGAAGACCTCCTTCTCCCCTCATTCCAGATGTCTGGGTTGGCAGGCGCTTAGCTCTTTCTCCTCTTTGGGTGGTGCCAGGGCCTGTCCCACGTTACAGCCCCAGGACGGGCTGCATTGCCGGGCATGGCATCGCACCTGCGGCTGCAGCGCTTGCTCTGGGGTCATCGATGTACATGAGTCTCTTCTTTCAGATAATATTGGTGTAGTAAATGTTCATTGTAATTAAATGGAGTTGATTTTTATACATTGGTTAGATTTTTCATTTAAATTTGCAAGCAAGATGCCTGGCCAGTGTGGCTCAGTGGTTGAGCGTCGATCCATGCACCAAGAGGTCGCTGGTTCGATTCTCTGTCAGGGCACATGCCCAGGTTGTGGGCCCAATCCCCAGTGGGGGGCATGCAGGAGGTGGCCAGTCGATGCTCTCTCTCATCAATGTTTTTATCTCTCTCCCTCTCCCTTCCTCTCTCTCTAAAATCAATAAAGAAAAAAAAAATAAAAAATTTGCGAGCAAGAGAAAAAAAATTCTTTGACAGACTACATTTTGGCTTAAAACCGGTAGCCATAGATGGAAGAGTGAGATGCTCCCAGATGGAGGTGTGGGTTAGGCAGGGGCTGCCTCCCAGGCTGAGGGTTCAGAGGGGCTCTGCCATGTGAGCAGAGTGGGTGATGGTTAGCCACCTGACAGGGTAGAGTTCTGGGGATGGCAAGCTCATGAAGTGTCTTCACAGGCTCTTGGAGAGCCCTTGCTGGGTCATTACTAAGGGCTTCCTTTGCCTTTATCTCGGAGGGTTCTAGCTTGATTTGACCATGCTGAGGGTCACAGGAGACCTCAGTCAAGTTCCACAGGCAAGAGCATGTGCCATCAGAGGACTTTTCCAAAAGACACCTAAGTATGCTATTGGAGGTGGGTAATAGGAGAGAAAGAGGGACTCAGGAGAGAGGCCATACTTAGCTTATTCAAATCCTGATCCCCACTCCCTACATGGTCCCCAGACCCTGGCTGCTCCCTAGCTGGCTCGGGGCAGCTTTGGAGACCAGAATGTGGACTTGTATTAGGTAGCCATCAGGATTCAGTCACATATAGGATTGAATCAACAGGGCAGCTTGAATATATTTCTCTGAGGGCTCAGCTGCCACCTCTTTTTCCCATAACAGAGCCAAGATAACTTGCAGCACGAAGACTTCGTCAGCCCCCGACTTTGTGGCCCCACAGAGGAGAATCCATTTCTTTGCCTTTCGCAGGATGGGTGCTGTCCTCATTCCTTGGCTCATGGCTGCACCACTCCAATTTTTGTTTTCATTGTCGTACCGCCTTCTCTTATTTCAGCCTCTCTGTCCCCTTCAGTCCAAGCTGGCAATGTTTTTGCTAGTATAACATCCTCAAGAGCCTCACTTGGGTGACCTGCAGCTTGAACCCTGCTGGCTTCAAGTGCCTGTTTTGGATAACAGGCCTTTACCTTGGCCTTCTGCCCTCCCCCACAGGGCCTCTTCTCCCACACACCCCTCTTCTTAAGAAAAACAGAGCTCTGGCCCCAGGGCTGGCGCTGGGGCAAGGAGAAGCGGTATTGGCCTCAGCCTGGAGAGTCTGGAAGGCAGGGCCAACGTTGTAGGCCTGGACCACATGGCCATAGGCAAGTCCACTTGTTGCAGGCAGAGGCAGGACCAGGACCAGGATGCTAGGCGAGGACTCTTCACAACAGCTCTCACTGGTTTACGGACGAGGGACCTGAGGCCCGGAGAGCAGCTGAGGGTGGTCTCAGGTCACATAGCCAGTAAAAGACGGAACCAGGACTAAAACCCCAGTTTTGCTGCCTGCCCCTCAGCAGCCCCCACTGTAGGAGTTTGAGGTGCCCTATTGAGGGGTGACTGCCTCCAGTCTCAGTACTATCATTAGATCTGGACAAAAAGGGACTCGTGCCTTGGAGTGTTTTCCTTAAAAAATGTTAGGGGTCCTTCTGTGGTTAGGACTGACGAAGGCTGGCAAGGTGATCTGAGTGGGGCACCCTGAGCGGGGACTGGGACCTATGCGGGCTCCAGTCCCTCTTTCTCCTCCAGGTACTCTCTAACCCTCTAGCCCATGTGTGTGGGGTTGACCAGTTGCCCCAACAAGCAATGAGCCCCACGCCTATGCGGTCACCCTGGTTCCAGGCTCAGTTCCAGGAAGGCAGTCTGACGAGCAGATTGTTCCTCTGGCTCATGAACTATTTTTTAAAAATCCTCACCTGAGGATATGTTCTTATTGATTTTTAGAGCGAGAGGGAGAAAGAAAGGAAAAAACAAAACAGCGATGTGAGAAACATCGATCGGCTGTCTCCTGCACGCCCCCTACTGGGGATCGAGCCCACAACCTTTTAGTGTATGGGACAATGTTCCAACTAACTGAACCACCGGGCCAGGGCCTGTGAAGTATTTCTTATGGGATCACATGAGAACTGGGCTTTCAGAATGCTGCTGACATGCTTATTTTAAATGACTCAAATTGTTTATATAGACAGGAGCCTGGCAAAAAAAATTTTTTTAGGGGTCCCACACACCCCAGGGATGGCTCTGCCGTTGCCCTGACATCAAGCCATCCTGTTGTATTGTAGCTTATTGTATTAATTGATTTTGCCTTTCTTGCCTTGAAACCTCTTTTCAAAGACCTACACCAAGGGAGGTTTCCCAAATTCCCTTTATTACCCCCTCCCCACCATGTTTCACAATTCTTAGATTTTACAATTGGATACAGATCTGAGTTCCAGGCCCTAGTTCTTCAGCTCAAACAATCACCCTTTGTCTTGGCCTCTGTGGACAGTGCTCAGCCCCACCCGACTCTTAGACTTCTCACAAAAAAGCTGGAGGCCAGCTCACACCCTGGGATTTACAGGAGTCCAAAGATGTAATAAAACCTGTCAGAGATCACATGGCTGTCAGGGAGGTATGGGATCGTCACAGCTTACACTTCCACCCTGAAATGGGGCACTCCGAATTGTCAGTAGAGGTGGTGTCCAAAAGGCAGGCATTCTTTGTGCTTGGCACCTGCTCCCCTTCCCTCTTTTTCTTTTTCTTTTTTTTTTGGCTGCTTGCCCAGGTCCTGACCCCGTAGGTCTCCTTCTAATGCATGCTCTGGCCTGTGCTCCCAAGTAAAGTTAGGATAAGGGCTTGGAATGGAACAGCCATGGTCTAGGGAGTGACTGCCCCTTGGCAGATAGAGGTGAATGGACCATCCCTCACCCCAGAGGTCAATGCTGTGAACCACATTTCCTTCCCAGCAGCATCTGTCCATGGGCCCCTCTCTGAGCCTCTTTGTCTCTCTCTTCTCAGTGGGGCTGTCAAAAGCTGAGCCTCACAGGTTGTGACTAATCACTAGCAGATTTTTTTTCCATCCAAGAAGAAGAAAAAGCTGAAGGAGATGAAGAAAAACCCCAACAGTGAATAACTCGGAAGAGTTTCCAACATGTGGGTGTTTTTCTGGGACCAAAGATCAGGAAGATTCCAAATGTAAACAATCCCAAAATAACTCAGCTCTCCCAACCCCAGGCATTCCCAGGACTGAATGTCCACACTCCCTCCCTCTCCCTCTGGGAACCCAAGGTCAGGGAGAGGTGGCAGGGCTTGGGCACTGCGAAGAGTTGTTTGAGTGAGGCCTTCAGGCAGAGCATAGACTCTGTGAGCCTGGGACTGAAACTTCTTCATCAGATAACAGTCTTTTTGAGAAAGGGGCTTCTTCCTGCCTCATCAGATCAGATATCCCTGGGATCAAGGACCATGACTATGGCTTTCTTTGCTCAGAGTCATAACCCATTGTACTTAAACCGAGCTCCTGAGATTTCTCGCCAACATAGTGTAATGGAAAGAATATGGACTTTGAAGTCACACAGGGTTGGAATCTTGGCTCCACCACTCATTAATTGTGTGGCCTTGAGTATATGTTATTTAGCATCTGGGAATCTCAGTTTCCTCCTTGTAAAACTGAGGCAATGATTCTTACCAGAGAAAATGCTCCAACTAATGTGCCTAGTATAATGTCTATTACCTAGAAAGGGCTCAATGAATATTCCCTTTCCTCCTCTTCCCCTGTATGTGGTTTGAGCTGGAGAAACCAGTGGATTCTTTTCTACCTCTTTCTTTTGCAAAAGAAGAATGCTGTGTGTTCAAAGGTAGAAAACCTTCTCCACATTACTAAAAATCACTATTGCAACTCATATGGAGAAGAACATATTCAATATATAGTTTTAAAAAACTTTCTGGAGGTGATAATGCTGGAGGAGATGGTGGAATCTTGGTGAAAATTGTGGAAGTGGTGACAATGATGTTGATGGTATTCCTAATGATGAGTTGATGATGGTGGAGAAGTGGTGGTGATATCAAAAGTGATGGTGGTGATAGACACTTTGGAGTAGATGATGGAGAGGGTGGTTAGGGTGATGGTTGGGGCAGTGGTGAAGATGGTGATGGAGGCTACCACGAAGTGAAGGTAAGGGTAGTGGTAATGAGGATAACAGTGTTAGTGATGGTGTTAGAGGCCAAGTTGGTAATGTTTGTGTTGTTTGGGATTATTGTGTTACACTTGATTTGCAGTCATGGTAAGATATGGTGATTCACGATCAGGAATACCTTCAACTAGTTATCCACTTCAGGAGATAAAGGTACAGAGGACTCAGGCAAAGCAAGGTGGAAGAATGCTTTATAATTTACTGTTACTTTGGTCCCAAACTCCAATAGAGAACACTAGACTTTTTAATAATTGCTGATTGAACACACATGTTTATCTTGGCTACTTCCAGAAGTCCCACTAAAATGTCATTAATGGAATTTTTAAAAAGGCATAAACCCACAAGGAAAAAGAGAATGGAAGAGAAAATAGCAGCAGACAAGAGAAGTTAAGAATTTGTAAATTAATGGATGAATGAGTGGTACCTGACTTAGCAGACCACAGAAAACTGAAACCCAAACCTGCAAAGTTTTGGGGGTAGATGTCAGGAGCCAATAGGTAGCAAAACATTTCTAGCCACAAAACCCCAGAAAAGCCTGGGAACTGGAGGCACCAGTTACTTCTGAAGGCAGATTCAGAATGAGGGTGAAAAATGGGAGGCTTGGTTACAAGTTTTTTACAAAAGCAGTAGGAACCTTCCTATCCCAGATTTATTCCTCTGCCGTATGCATCCAGGTAACCATCCTCTCCCATGCTGGCAGAATACAGAAGGTTTATGCTCTGAGATGTTCAGAACGTGGAGGTACAAGGTACAACTGAGGAGGGATAAGGAACCAATATGAAAATAAGGGATTAAAGATAAACTTGTTTCCTGAAAGGTGAGTCTCTCAGCTCTCTTCACCAGTGTCCAGGACACTGGAAGCCAGGTACCACACAGGCAAAATATTGGAGAAGACATTCTTGGGGAAACTGACTTTCCCAAGAAAAAAGACCTACAGTTTTAAATATTTGATCTCCCATTGAAACTGCAAGTGCCACTCAGTTACCCTAAAGTGACACTCATGTGTCGATAACTTTCTTCTTCTTCCACCACTTTTAATCAGAATTTTAGTTCTTTACACTTCCATATGAATGGACAGCTAAGAATTACTTGATATTTCAGTAAGGCTTTCAACATGAAAGGCAGAGATAAAAACAAACTAAGAGGAAAAGGAACATAGAGGAAACAATGAAGAAGTAATTATGATTAACATTTTCAGATAAAAGAAGGTGATGCCTCTCTTTAAATGAGAACCGAAGGTGATTTTTTTTTAAAAAAAAAAGAAGAAAAAAGAAAGTTCTTAGAAATACAAACATAACATCCATACTTGATTAAAAATGAAAGGAAGGGTTGGAAGATAAAGTCAGAAGAAATTCCCAAAAATAGAACAAAAAAAGAACTGGAAATTGACAGAAAAAGTTAGATGATCAGTCTAGGAACAGCATCTAAAAATATAAGTCCTAAAGAGAAATAAAATAAAGAAAGAAGATGAAATTACCAAAGAAACAATATGAGAAAATTTTCTAGAACTGTAGACTATGAATTTATAGATTGAAAATTTTTTCTATGAGTACACTGAAAAACTGAAAAAGAAAAACAACTTACCTCAAGACACATTGCAGTAAAATATCAAAACACAGGAAATGAAAACCTTAAAAGTTTCCAGAATGGGGAAAAAAGTTTATTTATAAATTATTGGCACTCTGAATTATATCAAATATCTCAACAACTACCACATAAAGTAAAAGAAAATGAACAATTCTTCTAAATTCTGAGGGAAATAATTTCTACACTAGAGTTCTATACCCAGCCAAACTAGCAATTGAGTATGACAATAAAAAATAAAGATATTTTTGGACATGAACGATCTTTAAAAATTACTTCCCAAGCACTGTTTTTCCAGGAGGATTTTGGGGAATGTTATCCACCTTAAATAGGAAGTAAACCAAGGATGAGAAAGGAAACAAAAGATCTAGCAATCAAGATAGAAACAAAGGGAGTCTGAGAATGATGGTGAAGAAAAGTGTTAGGATGACAGTCACACAAAAATAAGTAGAGAATAGTCAGTCCATACTGGCCACAGGATGGAGGACTCCAAGATGAAAATGAAATTGACAGTAATGTACATTCAAAGGAAATGTTTCATTCCTTTGGAGAATTTGATATAAATTAGTAAATGATATATGGAAAATTAAGCAAAGGGCAAAACAAGGTTATTATTAATTTGAAGAGAATCAAAAGATTGTACAAGAAAGGTAAAGTGGCTCATTTGTGAATGATAGTAATAGTAATGCAAAACTTGAATATAGCTGTGATTAACATCAATATTGTGTGTGTGTGTGTGTGTGTGTGTGTGTGTAAGAGAGCTGAATCCTCATCGTCTATAGCAAAAAGTCAATAGATAAAACCTAAAACTGAAAAATGCAAGGAATATTAGCATTATCATGTCATTTAGAAATATGGACATAAATACTAGAAGAAAGAGTTAAAACAATTCAGAGTACTTGCCTCTGGAAAGGAGGACTCAGAAGTGAGCAGGATTGGAGCAGAAATCTTATGGTTTTCATTATAAACCTTGTAGAACATTTTGCTTTCAAAAATATGTACATGTATTACTTTGATAAAAAATAAAGATTTAAATAGAATATAAAAATGAGAACTCTAGTGAGCTGTACTAGATTATGTGGAGAACTTCTTGACCAAATAAGTCAGTCCAAATGGCTCAGAACCAAAATCAGCTGAAAGACCTGTTCCATCCACCGCCTCTAGGTCCAAACCCAAGTCTTGGATGTGTCCACACTCACCAGAAAGCCACAAAAGGGAGCTCAAGAAACACAGAAACATCTTGCATTTGCTTTATTGCTCAGTCCTTTCCAGGACCATGTGGATGCCACATGGGAGAGAGAGAGAAGAGTGGCGGGGGGGAAAGGTTAGTGCCAAAAAGAAGGAGAGATGATTGGGCTTTCTCGCTGGGGGAACAGGCCCCAGGCCTCCTACTTCACCCAGGGGGGCTGGACATGCAGTCTGACACACTCTGTCCTTAACTACCACAGTGCCCATAAGGTATTCTTGGACCTGAGTGATACTCCTTGAGGGTAGAGCAAGGAGTGAAGAGAGTGCTGTGAATAACTCCAATAACCCAACAGTGGTGGTGGCAGTGAAGCTGGAGGTGACAGTGTGATGATGGGGCTGACAGAGGCAGAGAACGTGGCAATGGCAGTGGGAGTTTTATCATGACTATAACAGAGAAAGTGATGGGAGAAACGACAGAGGCAGTGATGGTGCTAGTGAAAGGGAGATTGACGATGATATAGGAAGTAACGGTGAAAATAATTCTAGTGGGATGATGACAGTGATTATATTAGTGATTACAGAGGTGATAGTGGCAGTGAAGACGGGGACGTTAGAGGAGGGAATACGAGTAATGCTAGTAGAGGTGACACGGTGGTGACAGTGATGTGGTGAGAGATATGGGTATACTGGGGATGATGGCAGTGAGGGAAGTGATACAAAGGGAGGTGATAGCAATGTGGATGGCACTGATAATTATGGCAATGAAGGTAGAAGTGACAGTGATGGCAATGGTGGGGACGATGGGAGTGACTGTGGTATTATGTTGGAGGTGGCAGTGGTGGGAATGTTGATTTTATAATCTAGGGATGTTGGAGTGATTATGGCCAAGAAGGCAGTTTCGTAATGGTGGAGATGATGCTATTGGTAATAGAGACAATGATGTTGGATGGAGCGATGACAGACACAATGTTATCAATATGGGAATATTAATCAAGACCATAAGACAGACACATATGTAAGACATCTAAAGACAACAGTCTGGACAGACTGGGTTATGCTGTAGCTACAAACAACCTTCACATCTTTGGGAGTGTGTATAGCAAAAGTTTAATTCTAATACTATTTGGTAGAAGGTGGTTCTGCTCTCATAGTCATCCATGGACCATGCTGATGGAGGGTCCAGTTCTATGGGCTTTGAGGATCACCATGCAGCAAGAAGAGAATGTGATCAATGCATTATTTCTGTATCGGTTGGCTAAGACTAGGGGAGGAGGTGGTAATGAGAAACTCCAAAATGTCTATGGTTTTGAACAACAGAATTTCCCTTCACACTCTCTGTATATTGCAGACTGGCTGTGGCTTTGCTCCACATCATTTCCATGCTGGGACCCAGGTTGATGGAGGCACCTGTCACCGTGCCAGTTCTCGTGGCAGAGGGAAAAGAGAATATGGTGAAGCATTTTCTGGGTTTCAGGCTTCGGCTCAGAGGTGACATGTGTCGTTTCTGCCTACGTTTTATTGGCCCAAGCAGGACTAATTTTTAAAAGGGTCAGGGAAGTTTCGTTTCCTCAGGTGTCTGGAAAGAGGAGAACTGGAAAACCTGTGAACTCTTTAATGACTGTGACAGGCACTGTGCTCACACGGTACAGGAGGCAGTACGGCAGTGGAGGCGTCGTGGAAGGCCGCGTGGTCACGCAGGAAGGCCTTGGTCAGGGAGGAGGGGCTCAGGGAGAAGAGGACACGATTTAGAGGGAGGAAACACCAGGAGCTAGAAGCAGACGGGTCATGGCGAAGTGCACCTGCTTGCCATTGCTCCCAGTTCCCCTGGCCATTCTGGCTTCCCAGAAATCCAACAGAGTCTGGGAAGGTTTGTTTGGAGCAGAAGATTCATAAAGAGAAGCAGCAGAAGTAAGGATGGCAAGCTAGGCTAGAGCCAGAGCATGGAGGGCTTTGAAAGCCATGCTGAGATATTTTGCAAAATGACCAAAGATAAAATGCCGCATAGCTAAATAAGCTGGGGGAGTGCTGTGCCTCAGTTCCCTCTTGCACATGGACCTCTTCCCACCAGGAAACCTACTGATGGTCGCTCTGCCATCCTCAGCACGTGGCTTCCAGTCACTCTGGGGTCAACATTCTGGTCAGCAGGATGGGAACCAACAAGGAGAGTGGCAGGGGAGAAGTCTGTTTAGAAACCTCTAATGATGACTGGCTCACTCTCCATGTGGGAGGCAGCCTGCTCCATTGCGGGAGTTTGGATGGCTACGAGTATTGACCACTGAACTATATAGAGCTCGAACAGGAGCACATCAGCAAAGATACGTATTTTCATCCCCTGCGTTAATCCCTTCCTCTATACCTTTCTCAAAACCTTTTTGGTCCTTAGTTTGGTTCAATGGACACCTCACCCCACAAACTCCTTCATATCCCTAAGTACCAGGGCCACAGATGTGGCGGCTTTCACTTATGCTCCAGGGACCATGTCTTAGAGGTTGGATCCCTCAAGTGCCACCCAGGCGGTAGCTGAAAGGGCGATCTTTACCCCTTGCTGTTCTGAGAAGTCTGCCCATCACCTGTGCTGCTCATTCTCACTGGCTGTGTTCCTCCGGAGGTCCAGTCCTGCTACCGCCTGCCCGGCTCCAACCCGCTCCCCAGATCCCAGGCACCCTTTCCTGTACCCCTGGGTTCTCTCCCGAAGCTGTCAATTTTTTATTTTCTATGCTAAACAAATTATTTCCCTTTGCTTCCCATCTCTCTTCCCTGAGACCTGCTTTGCAAAACCACATGGCTCTTCAAGGCACTTTTTTCACACTAAGGTATCTACTTAGAAGAGGCATCGTATCACTGCCTTAGGAGGCAGAATCACCGCAGTGAGTCAGGGTATTAGATCATTTTGGTTTCACCCACTGCTATTCATCTATTCATCATCCATCCGTCCATCCATCCATCACCTTATTTATTGAGTATCTACTATATGTTGGGCACACAGCAGGTAAAGTGCTCAGTACAGGTCAAGCATTCAATAACTGGTAGCTCATTTCCTTCCCTCCCTTCCCACGGAAAATTCTCCCTGCAGGTGAAATGACACCACCAGGAGGCCTGTAGGTCCAGATGCCAGGAAGAGCTGTCCAGCTGCGGGATTAGCTGCCCCTGAGCATAGGATCCCAGTCCTTCAGGCTCCGACAGTGGAGACAATGACCTAGAGAGGGTTAGGACTGAATGTTCAACCTTCAAGGCCATTTCTGGCCTATGACGTCTGTGATTAACAGTGGCAATAACCCTGACAGGCGGATGTCCCCTGTGCTGATGGGAAATCCAGTCTGTATAGTAGGTAACTCACAGGGTTCTGGGTAGAGTACTTTGGGATATCCGAGCCAGTCTCCCAGGTGCCACCTGGCAGGGTGTTCCTGTCCCTTTGGCAGTCTCATTTACTGTAATCTGTCAGTTCTTGTCCTCCCAGAGAGCCGTACAATGGTCAGGTGACCAGGTCGCCCCAGTCCTCATGCAGGGAACCTTCTAGACAGCTATTTCCCCAGCCATAGTGTTGGGTCTGCAGGGTAGAGGGTGTTGAACACCGCTGGGTCCCACATTTCACCTTGGCTCTGTATCCCAGCCCCTTCTTGTCCTCTGCTCCTGTCTGTCAGATAGTCCTGACATCCAGAAATCTGAGATGCCTGGAAAAGAGGGGAAGAGGCTGGAAGCAGCTATGAACTCATCCTTGCTGGCCGGCGCCGGGCGCCCCTGCGGGACCCTTTTTCCATGGCGGGGTCCAGGCTCCTCGGGTGGCGATGACTTCAGGGCTGGAGATTCCCCACTGGCTGCCCCAGGGGATGGACGCTGGCTTGTGGTGCATTCCAGCCATGTTCCCCTCAGCCCTGGCGACGTGAGAACTAGAGCCTGCGATGCTCTGTCTCCCGACTACTCTCCTGGGGAGCCTCAGCCCAGCGTGTCCCGGCGTCCACTGGGCACCTCCTCGTGACCCAGACCTTTCTAGTCCCCACTCTTCCTGTTCCAGGGATGGAAAGCCCAAGACTGAGGGATGGGCTCATTCCTTCTTCTTTCTCTTGGCTTCCTCTTCTGCCTTCCTCCCTTCTCCATCCAGCCCTGATCTGTCCCTGAGCCCTTGGCCCTGCTTGCCCAGCAGACGTCAGCTCAGACAGAGCCAGTGTCCCCAGCACTGGACATGATGGCCCCATGACAGCTCTGACCTGGGAGAGGCAGCTCTAGGCCGACCGTAGCTCTGCCTCCCTGCGCTGATGATGGCCTGTGCGGGACCTTTGCCTGCCCTTCTTTTCTCCAAACCCATCATGAAACACGCTGCTCCAGCCCTTGTCCACACCTCCCTCCTGCCTAGCCCTAAGCAGCCATCGATTCTGCCACTCCACACTGCCTGGCAATTCTTTGCTTTCCTGGTGCCCTTCAAGATTTGGGGTTGTTTTGTGGGCCCTATGGCCTGGGATGTTCCTATCCATTGACAACACCTCTCCCATCTGTCCCTGCCTGGGTAACCCCACCACCACGCTCTAGCCCAGGACTTATTTTTTCTCAAGAGCAGTCCTACAGCTACGGGCTTCCTCCCACCCTCTCCCCACGGCACCTCACCTCTGGCAATGCACACCTCTCATCCTTGGCCACACACTGCTGCAAGCGGCCTCAGCCCATCCCCGCTCTGCCCTCAGCCCACCTTCAGGAAGGTGTCTACACTAGCTTCTCTGCTCAGCTTGCCTTTCGCAGCTTGACCGGCTCCACTCAGACTCAGGCCCTCCCCCCACTGCGTCTGTGCCCAGGGTAGTCACCACGGCCTCCTCGCCAAGTCTTCTCTGACCTCTCTCCTTTGACCTCCACACCGACCACTCTCCTCCCTGACCTCTGCGCTACCCTCTGAGCCAAATGGCCTACAATCACATGGGCTGAAGCAAGATGAAAACCTATTTCTGTCTCAAGGAAAAGGCTGGTATGGAGTGTGACGGTATCAGGACCCCGCTCCTTCCGTGTGTTTTACCGTCTTCCGTGTGCCCCTGCTGTTTCTTGGTCCCATGTGGCTGCTGCAGACCCTGTCATAAGTGGGAAAGGGGAGCTGGGGTTGGGGCACCAGGCAGCCCCCCTTTAGGGCAGGACTCAGAAGCCGCAATATCACTCAGCTCGCGTCCCTCTGCCAGAACCCAGCACAGGCCACACCTAGCTGGGGACTGTGATCGCTAGCCAGGCAGGAGTCCACTGCCATGTAAGACAGGGAGATCTTGGGGGACAACGATCCCTGATGAGTCCTGTTCGTATTTTTCATGGGCAGTTTTCTTATGTCTGCCCCTTAAATGTTGGGGTTTCCTTTCCAGGCCTACTCACCTGTCTCTCTCCATGTTCTTTCTCCACGGGGACTCAAGCAACCCGTGGGTTCCAATCCACCTGCCCGTGGGTTCCAATCCACCTGCCCAAAGTAGGGCTCCCAGGTCTACATCTGCAGCTCAGAGATACCTCCTGACTCTGCGCCCACATTTCCATCTCACAGGTGGGTCATTGCTTTCGGAGGTCTCACTAGCACCTGAAAATCATGCCCCAAACCTAATTCGTTATTTTCTTCTCAAACCTCCTTGTCCTCACAGGGCCGTTGCTCCTGTATATGCTCCTCCCCCAGTCTCTCCCCACAGGTCCCCGTGTAATCATCCCTCAAAGCAGCCCCCTCCTCTCCAGCCTCCTGCCTCCGTTCAAGTCTCCTCTTTCCCCTCCTGGCATCACAGCCGCCTGCTGGCTGCTCCCTGCCTCCCGTTGGTACTGGCCTCTCCGGGTCTACAGTGCAGCCAGACTCTTTCTAAAATGTGCATTTCCGCCCGGCCAGTGTGGCTCAGTGGTTGAGCATCGACCCATGCACCAAGGGGTCACCAGTTCGATTCCCGGTCAGGGCACATGCCCAGGTTGTGGGCCTGATCCCCAGCGGGGGACATGCAGGAGGCGGCCAATCGATGTTCTCTCTCATCGATGTTTCTATCTCTCTCTCCCTTCCTCTCTCTAATATCAATAAAGAAAAGAAAAAATTTAAAAATGTGCATTCCCAGCTTATACACCTCCTGTGGCTCCCAGTGCCCACAGTGCGCGCCCCGCTGGCTGCTGCTTCTCCTTCCCGCCAGGACTGCTGCCTCCCTCCCTGCTGTCACTCCAAATGACTCCGTGAGCTCTGGAAACTGCACAGCCTGTTCCTCGGCCTGGGTTTCCTGCCCGTGCTCCTCTCTTCATCTGCCCAACCGCGTGGCCTAAGGCTCTGCCCCTCTGGGAAGCCCCTTCTCACTTCTTCCCCTGCCTCTGTGGGTGCGGAGACGTAACTCCAGCCCCTGGCCTCTGTGGCACGGCCTCTGTCTGTCCCAGAACAAAAACTGGAGCCATCCATGTCTGCATCTCTCTCTTGCCCAAGAGCTCTCCGGAGGCAGGGCCATGCACTGTCCTCCTCCCTGTCCTCAGCACCAGGCATGAGGCCCGGGACATAACAAGCACCCAGGAAGTATTTGTTGAATGAATGAATGACCGTGTCACCCTGATTCAGAAAACTGCAGTGGCTCCTCATCGACTGTATAATGCAGTGTACGCCCTTTTCCAAGACAGTCAAGGTCCTGCCTGGTGGGACCATCCGTTTTTTCAGGCTCAGCTCTCACTCTGTCACCCAGAAATCACATTTATCATGCCCACATACTATTAGGCTCCTGTATCTTTTGTATTTACTTCTGTCAGCCTGGAGTGCTTTCCCCCTTCTCATGTGTGGAACATCTACCCATCCTTCAAAACTCACTCTCATTTCACCTTCATCGATCCGCCCGACTCAGCCACGGATCGTTCGCTCTGCACCCCTGCTCTCGCTGCCACTGTAGTTCTTCATTATAACTGTCCACAGGATGCAGTGTCCAGCCGCAGCATTCACGTGCTTCCTTGCATCTGGAGTCCTTACCCTGCTCTGCTGTCCTCACCACCCACATGGCTGAAGAGACAGGACCGCCCCGGTCTTTGGCAGCCCTGCGTCTATGGTCACAGTCGAGGGACTTCTCCAAGCTGGGTCAGTCACAGCTCCCTGTCCTTCTGGTTCCAATTCATTGGTTCCAGATCAACTCCTTCACTCAACCCAGGCCACTCAGAGTCATTCCCTGATGTGTCTTTTAAAGCAGCAACCGAGAAAGAGCGTGAGGTAGAGGCAGTGCGGTGTAGAACCTCAAAGTTGTGGGAGGGTGTGTTTCCTGGGTGTGAAGGGAGCCACTGTGCAGTAAGAGAAGGAAGCTAACACACGGAGGCATGGATGGAAGAGAGAGAGAGAGAGAGAGAGAGAGGAGGAGAGAGAGAGGGGGGGGGAGAAAGAGACCTGGAGGTGCTGGAAGGCTTCCTGAACCCAGCTGCATTTTGATCTTGCCATGACTTGGTTGGATTCTCTGAACGAATAGTATCCATCTTTTTTTCCTAACGTGGTTCAAGTTGCAACCAAGAGTCCAGACTAACACCTACACCTATCTGGTCCTGCAGAGCACTGTAGTTATCTGAGTGTGAATCTGACCGCTTCCCCCATCTGTCTCAGAGACTAGAGGGAGCAGCACCCATGAAGTGTCCCCCATTATAGCAGTCTCCACTCAGGCTCACCCCTAGAACAGGGCTGGTCCACCTTTGTAGTTCAATGACGAAGTGCTCCCACACAGGGTGATTGAACTGCTGCCCGACCGTGGCTTTCTTCCCATTTTAGGCTGTGGATACCCATCAACAATCAGCAAATTAATAGTCTGTGAGCCAAGGTCGCTCGTGGTTTGTTTAGTGCAGCCGCTGTCTCCGGGCCGAGGAGTCCTTTCCACAGGTGTTTCTTCAGCCTGGGCTTGATTTATTCCCTTTCCCTTCCCTCTCTTGCCCAGGCTAATTATTGCTTTTGTTTATAATTCAGCTAAGTAAACTGACCTCCCTCCTCCCCAGCAGAAGCCTCCGTGCCTACACGGTTCATCGGTGCCGCCGCGGTGTTGCTGGACATTGGCCAGGCCGTGGGACACCGAACATCTGGATGCTGAGGAAGCTTCAAGGGCTGCCGCTGAGGGCAAGTGTCAGGGCTTGGGGAAAGGGACACGACAGCAGACTTTCCTTGCCAGTGACCCCAAACTGCCTGGCACTCAAACCAAATCATTCCTGAAGCAAAGTGGTGAGGTCAGCCTGGGTGTACATTCTGAGCCATGGGCCAGGCCTGGGACGGAGCAAGGTGCCCCTTGGGAGGAGACCAGTGAACAGATTTGTAGAAGGGGGTGGCCACACGGCTGTGGGCTGAACAGAGCGGGCTGTGGTGGGGGAGAGGGAGGCACTGTCCTCTGCTCAGCTGGGCGCCATCCGGATGGGCAGTCACTGGGGCCTTTCTGGTAGAGCTGTCCACACTGGAATGAAGCTACAGGGATGGAGTCCAGCACTTTCCAAGGGCCCCCTCCTACCGGGACCCATCAGTACTGGGCTGTTTTTGCTCTACAAAAACCAGCCCCAGGCCCATCAGCTGGTGTCCTCAGCAGGGAGGAACAGGCACACTCTTTACTCTGGTGTCCATGTGGCCCAGCACATGGGGAGCTGTCTGGGTGGGGGGTTACCAACCAGAGCTTGGCTGCCCCCCAGCCCCTTGCCCTAAGCCCTGACGTCATCAGCCCAGACATCTGGCTGTCAGGTCTGATTGAGCTCATGCTTGGAGGGAGCTGGCAGGCCAGGAAGCCTCACGACACACACATCCATGCCCACCCAGCCAGGAGCACTCACAGACATTGCCTTCCTCCTTGTGGCAGAGAACTAAGCCCCCTGAGCCTTGATGTCCTCATAGGTGAAATGGGATCATACTAGCGCCTACCTGGAAGGGTTGTGGGGGATTAACAAAGATGGTGAGCTCAATGTACTCAGCATACAGGACCTGGCGGACTGTAAACGCCCAGCTCGTGGTAACTACTACTAGTATTGTATAACAAAATGCCCTTCTTACTCTGTGACACTAATATGCTGTGTGACCTTGGGCAAGCCATTCACTCTGAGCCTCAGTTTCTTCATCTGTAAAATGAGAGCGTTTCTGTTGTTTCCCCCTTTTTTTTTTTAAAGCCAAAGTTTTATTATCTGTAAAAGAAGGATAGTATTATTTTCTTAACTATTTTATGGGGGTGGGGGGACAAGGTTCAAATGACATGCTAAAGCTTGAAAAGCATAAAGAACTGTTCTAACTCAGGGGGCGAGCATGATAACAAGCAGTAATAAGTGGCAATGAATGCTGGTAGTTTCCTAATATGCTTCCACCTGCTTGTTAAGGGGCTAGAGGGGAGCATTTCCAGTGTGGCGCTGGCGAGGGAGACTGGCAGAGCGGTCCTGGGCAGAACGCAGGTCACGCAGGGTTGTGGCTGAGCTGGAGACCTTGGGATGCCTCCCGATCATTAGGTTTCGACAAGCTCCCCAGTGCTTCTGGTGCTCTCTGCTCCCCCCACCCCACCCCATCCCCTTCTTGGTTATTCCTCACCCCAGGTTTGTTGTGAAGTCAATGCCCCAGGGATCCTATTCACAGCTACTCTCCAATACTCATGCCTGTGTGCGATTGAAACTCCTTTAAGAAAAGTGTCTGCGCTAAGAAGGGGCAGACCTGGAACTCAAGGAGCGATCTCCAAGAAGGGAAGACTACAGGCAGATGCCCGTGGCCAGTGGTCCCTTCATGTCTGCCTTTTGTGCTGGCTGAGAGAGTTTCAGCTGCTGTGTTCCCGGGAGCCAGCACAGGGTCTAGATTAGGTATCTTGGCCTCTTTAACCCATTTTCCCCTTCCCGTTCTTCGTTGATCTGCCCTCTCTTGGAAGGAATCATTGCTGTCTTTTTTTATTTTTATTTTTTATCCTCACCCGAGGATATATATATATATATATTTTTTGCATTTATCTTCAGTTAGAGCGGGAGGGAGAGAGGGAGGAAGACAGAGAGAGAAACATCGACGTGAGAAAGACACATCGAGTGGTTGCCACCCACACGACCCCAACCGGGGCCGGGGACAAACTGCAACCAAGGTACGTGCCCTTAGCGGGAACCGAACCCGGGACTCTCTGGTCCACCGGCCCACACTTCAACTGCTGAGCCAAACCAGCCAGGGCTCATTGCTGTCTTTTGCGTATCGCTAGGAGTCAGGCTGAGTGTGGTAATATTTACCTTGTATTGTGAGGACAATATGTTACATTTTTCAAATGTAGGGTATGATGATGTTAATTAAGTGTTTTAGGGTAGGATCCCCTAGGTCCTGAGACAAAAATTTGAGGGCAAGTAGAGAAGTGATCCCAGACACTACTAGGAAAGTGCTAAAAGAAACAGGGACGAAGCCAGCCGAAGAGTCCTAATGAGCCTCTACCAGTGTGGGCAGCTGGGGCTGGACCTCACTGCGAACTTAGGAGACAGAGTTGTTCCACACAAGGGGAGGAAGCTGGGGTATCTATCCACCACCTCCCCATCTTTCTCTGATCGGGGGAGACTCCACCAGAGGACTAACCGCCCAGCACCTTTGGCCTGTCCTGTGCACAGGCAGGGTGCGCGGAGGGGACTGCTGAGGGCCACGGCAGGGCACCAAGAGAGCCTGCTGCAGTGTGCTTTTATAAATGAGGTACACCCTCCACTCAGAGTCTGGGACCACTGGGCTAGTGCACTATGACGGGGTTTCGAAGGATGCCAGAGACAGTCGCTATGAGATGAATGAATGGATTGAGCCCCCGTGGGGACACAATGCTGCCTGGGTCGCTCATGTCTCTGCACGCCTTGCCAGCACAGACACGGGCTCCCTTTGTTCCTGACTACCTTTTCAGATCGTTTGTATGGTTCACATTCTAAGAACAGAGAAGGTGTCTCCCTCTGGAGCACAGGTCAGCTTTGTACTACCTAGCACAGTGAGAGAATGTCTTCCTCAGGGTCAAAGTTTCAGCATGCTTACTGCCTATTATAAAAGAGCAGGCTCCCTAAACACACAGGTGCTCTTCTGTAATGCAACCAGTGGTGTGTGCGCTGGGCCAGGTGAGGCCCTCTTCGCCTTACCGTGTAAGAGTCAGGGCTCCCGGGACTGGAACACCTGCTGATGCTCTGGGTACTGCTATTGCTGTGAGCGGCAAATTGTCTTTTATCTCTGACTCAGGAGTCTCGTGTCTTCTGTTGGTACCTATGAAACAGTGACAGGCTAACTGCTAGCTTGTAAGTAGGTTAAAAATCTCAGCTACTTTGACAGTCCTTGACACCTCTCCCACCTGCCCCCCAAATCAAGTGCCCGATCGTTACGTAAATGATGAAAAGTGACATGCGCTTAAAATCTATGTGGACCAAGAAGACAAACGAATAGAAAGTAAGAAGTTATCTACAACATGGTCTGCTCATTAACTGCACAATGCTTGGGTAGGGACCCTGAAGGTGGTAGTGGGAGACTGAAGAGAGAGAGAAGAGCTAGAGCAAAACAGGGGTGCTGGGAGTGAATGCAGGGTGCCCAGGGCTAGGTGAGGGTTAGCACCAGGGTAAGTGCCCAGCGGACGACTGTAGACTGGACTCTGGGGTCATGGGGAACTTCACAAGCCACTATATCCTGTTGCCCATTCCTTCCGTGCTCCACCCTCTTCTTCTCTGGGACTCACTGTTCTGACCCCTTCATCTCCCTCAACTCACTGTGCCCCAAGGCACTTTGGAGAAATCCCCACGGCCGACGTGGCAGTTCAGTGGGGTATGTAGTTGTGTGCATGGTCTGGTAGCTGGGGTGGGGTCGAGTCCAGAGCCCATCAGAGCTCCCACCCACTCTCTCCAGCTGCAGCCAAAGACCACCAGGAACGTGCAGCGGGGGGAAGATTTACGGCCGAGCCAGCAGGAGCATCACTGTGAAGATACCTACACAGTCGTTTCGACGGGAGAATTTACAAGCGTCCTCCTTCGCTTGCTACTGAGTGGAAAAATACACTGGGACCAGAGCCTCGCGCTCCTTGCCAAGGCTTGTGACTCATCCCCGAGTCATAAATAACGGGTCCCTCATGACAAAGCAGAGAAGGGAGCCGGGCCCAGGGCCACGTATTTATTAGAAAAGAGAGTGGAGCCATTAGTTGGGGGGCTTGGTTTCCGGAAAACTCAAACCACACCATGCTGGAGAAGGCCGGGAGGCACTTCACAGGAATTCAGACCTGACATGGTTTGCGTATTCCCAACCTTTCATCTGGGGTACAGACCCTTGATGCATCCCACGAGAGTCCCTCCCCGGCCACCCAGCTCCACAGACCGAGACCAGGCCTTGTCGTGTCCCAGGCCCTCCCAGGTGCCCCTCCACCTCCTGACGCTTCTGAAGGCCAAGAGGGGGCAGAGCAGCGGGCCTTCGTGGCCACCTTGCTGTGAGCCTCGGGATCTATTTATTGCCTGGAAGCGTGACCTCTAAGTTACGGCCCCTCCTGGGGCCTCCGTTTCACCAGCTCCGCAGGGCTGCTGTCAGGATGAGGTGAGGAGAGAGGCAGGCGCGGGGCAGGACCGGCTCAGCCTGTGAGAGGCATGTCCAGGGGGAAGGGAGGAGGAGGAAACCGCCGCTCCTCCTGCACTCTTTCTGGGTCTCTCCCTGTCGCTGTCTCTGGATATACAGGGCTCAGAATTCAAAGGGTAATAGATGCACATGGGGAGGAATGATAAAGCATCACAGACTGGCGATGAGACCTTTATGCTTGAAGAAAACAGCTTTGCGTGATTCAGGGAAAGCTGAACTTGTCCTCTTCCCCTAGAGTCTAGACCCACTCCTGAGTGTTTAGTAGCACCCCCCAGTTGCCCAGAACAGAAAACCCAGTGTCTAGGATGGTACCCCATTTTCCTTCCTCCCTGTACCAGTGACCAAGGCCTGTGCATGCCCTCTCTAACATTTCTTCCCTCCTCTCTACACCTGCTAAGGGCACCGCTGACCCTCACCTGGTGGCATGGGCCTGGGCACTGATGGCATGGGCCTGGGCACTGATGGCACGGGCCTGGGCACTGATGGCATGGGCCTGGGCACTGATGGCATGGGCCTGGGCAAGTTGCACTTCCAGCCCTTCTGTGGCCTCCCACTGTCTTCTGACTAAAGTCCATTCCCCTCATCATGGCCCCTACACTCCCTGGGATGCAGGTCTGAGGCCTCCTGACTTCTCTTGTGTTCACCGGCCTGATGCCTGCTCACTCACCAAGGCCCAGGGCTGGTCCCTGCTTCTGTATGCTGCTTCCTCAGAGCCACCCCGGCCCGAGCAGACACCAAGCTAAGCCTCCTGAAACCTTGGTGGCCCTTAATTGCTGCTACCCATCCGTGTCGCCAGCCTGGCTGTGCACTCCTCTGGGCGGAGACTGTCTTACTCACCTAATCCTCCCTCGCCGCACAGACCCTGGCATACAACCACAGCCAGAGCGAACTCAGGGAGTGAATGATGAATGGCTGAAGAGATGAATGGAGTGATGAATCAATCCTGCCTTTTGACAGCCCTTGGCACACACAAGAAGGCGTGCGGAGTCTGCTTCCTTACTCTGAACTGTGCCCTATTTTCCCTGCCTTCTTCTGGCCTCCAAAGCTGATGGCCTGAACTAACAATTGGCCTTGACCACAGATGACTAACAGAAGCTCCTCGCATGGGTTGGCTATTTGATCTTGGCTACCTTGGCTATTAGGGAGACTTCTTACCCTGAGCTCCACTGGGCATTTCAGACACTTCCTACGGGTCCCAAGGATTTATTAATGTGGGTTTCTAGGGCCCTGGATTCGAGGTACTGAGGCCAGAAATGCATTCTCCCGTTGTGTCGCTGTGTGCCCCACAATCACAGAGCATGAATGTTAGAACTAAACAGAATCCCAACCAGCAGACGTGGGAAGCCTCGTGGAAATCTTCTGGACCAAGGGATGCCTTCTTCATACGGATGAGGCCCAGGGAGACAAGGGCTTAGTCCCCGGTCCCCAGTACCGATAGGACAGGCAGCCCTGGAATCCCAGGGCTCACGGATGGCCCTCTGCCCCGGGCGGTTGCCTTAGTAGTCACATCTCACGTTGTCCTCTTCCTCCTGTCCCGAGAGCCCTGGGCTGCTCCCGCTTCCTCTCATGCAGCTAAAGCCTCCACACAGCTTCCAGTTCTGCCTGTTTCTCCTCTGCCTCCCTTGAAGCACCTGGTGCTTAGGGTCTACTGCGGGGGACAATAAAACCTCAGCCTTGAGGACAATAGATTTAGGTCTCAGAACCCCAGGACTTAGAATCAACTTCTCGGGACTTGTTCAAGGCAGAAAGCTGTCAAAGGTGGCTCCCTGATTCTGTCCCCGTCTCTGGTAGGCACAGAAAGGGCAGAGAAGAGCCTGGCGCAGAGATGTGACAGGCCCGTCCATCTCAGCATGGCCAGTGGAGATCAAGCGGGAAGCACCCAGCAACAGGCCACAGACAAGAGAAACAAGTGGGCTGAAATGCAACCCTGGGCTTGAGTCTGGAGTTCTCCCCATGGAAGTGTTCTCAGAGTCGGGGGGCAGGGCACTTGGGGAGGGCTCTCTGGAGGAGGATAAACTCTGGGAAGGTTCAGGGCAGAGAAGGCCTAGGAAGTGAGAAGGAACAGAGGCTGGAGGGTGCCCTCTCCTCCAGGGACCCCAGTTAGCTGGGCTGGAGGAGCACAACGCTGGGCTGAGGGAGGGGTGCACCTCGCCTGCCTTAGGTTCTGGAGAGACATCACCTTCCCACAGGCAGGCTTCCGGCTTTGGCCCTCACCAGCCAGCTCTCATTCCAAGCTGCTGCCTCCACCCATCAAATCGTCCTCTGGAGAGAGACACAGTCTCCCAGGGATTGGATAGAATTGCATTCCCATCTCCCCTACCCCATTCGGGATTAGCTGCCTTCGCCGGGGACTAGGCGTCCGCGAGATGCAGTTCTAATGGTGGGATTGGAGGCAGCAGGGATGCGCTTGAGTGTCATTTGGAGGAAAGAAGGCAGCGTGGTCACAGTGCCCCGGCACAGGGGACCTCTCGGGGAGCTGGTGTCTGCAGGCGCATCTTCTGCCTGGGCCCACCCTCACTCTGTGCTCTGGGCGCGTCCAGCTCCAGAATCATCTCATGGTCCAGGTCTTTGCCCAAGCTGCCTCTCTGCTCAGTGCATCTGCTTGCCGACTTCCTAACCCCACCTCAGCTGCCACCCCCTGCCAACGCCTACTCAGTCCTCCAGGGCACGCGAAGAGCGTTTGTCACGGTCTCAGAGAGCTGCCCTCGTGCTCCGTTCTCTTCGCAGAAAATCTGCTTCTGATCTGGGGCAAATCTTTCCCCATCTCTGGCCTCAACTTCTCTATGTGTCAATGAGGAGGCTGAGCTGGACGAGCTGACACACACCCTGGGTGGCAGCGGGGCCAAGGTCCCGGCCCCGCGCTCCCCACTGGCTTGCCTCACCCTCCCCAGCCTGGAGGAACATCCTGAACAGCGTTAAGAATAATAAACATGGGCTGATAAACATCAATAGGCCCGCCTGGTGCCAAAAGGGAAAGAGGGAAGACTGTGCTTTGCTGGCTGGAGCCTCCCTGGACCCAGGAGCTGCTGCCAGCTTCTTAATCATTTGGAGACAGCCGGCCGGCTCCCCTGTCCCCACCCCGAGCCCAGGGCAGGCGGAGGCCAGGCCGTGCCCTGGGGAGCCAGCCACTAGGTCCTCAGCCACAGGCAGGCCACAGCAGACCTCCCTAACCCTGTGCCAGGGCTTCTGGCTGGATGGAGGGTTGTGTCACTACCTTGCCTGAAACCTTCAGGTGGCCCCTACTGCCCACAGGACAGACCCACACGCCCCAGCATGGCATGGAAGGCCCCTCAGACTTGCCTCAGGCTGCCTCTCCAGCCTCATGCCCGCCTGTTGATAAATTACAGCCACGGAGTGTCTTGCCATTTTCTGGAAATGCCAAGCTCCTATTCCTCCGAGATTCCTCACTGACTTCTCCCTCTTAGGGAGCGCCCTGCTGCCCTGGCACATCCTACTTTGACACCCAGTTCAGGCACCAGGGGCCGGCAGAATTAGCATTTCCATCTCAGGGGGCTCAGGATTCTATCATTCAGTTCCTTGCCTGCTGTCTCATCGGTGGGCTCAGAGAGAGACCTGCTAGTGGAGGGGTAAGGCAGGCTGCTGCCCAGAGCCCAAGCTCCAGAAGCAGGTAGTCTGGGTTTAACACCTGTTCTTCACTCCGCTGTGTGGCCTTGGGCAATTACTTAACCCTCTGTGACTCAGTTTCCAGTAACGAAGATGATGTGCCAGGTTGATGTCAGGTTCACAAAGGGCTGACCCATGTAGAGGGCTTAGGAGAGTGTCTGGGACCCGGCCACCTTCTCCAAGGGGTCCCCCTGACTGTTTATCTGGGCACACCATACACGACCAGGGCCGGCGCGCAGTAGCATCGGCTGTGCGCTGAGTTACTATGACTGTTTGACTTGTAGCTGGAGAAAGAACCACAGGCCTGGCTCCTCCATCGAGTCCTAGTCCACTGTGGCTGTGCAACGATGATCTGTTGGGTGCCTGGCGGTGGTGGCCAACAGTGTGACCACAGGACGGGCACCCTCTAAGGGCAGGAGCTGTATTTTCGCCACTAGGGCAGGCGCATTGTTTTACGTGGAACCTATGGGTGTCGGTGAACGTGGGGACTTCTGGTTGCCCAGGCCTCTCCAGGGGTGCCGATAAACTCAGTGGTGGTGGCTCTGGGTGCTGAGTCATGTATTGCTTGGAGTCAGCGGTGGCTGGGGGAGGGAGAGTGGCCAAGGCAGGAAGTCGGCTGCTGTGGCCAGGGCAGGCTGCCCCTGTGATCTCCAGGGCCTCAGGGGCTCTTCCCAGAGCAGGCGACCTGGCTCATTCATTAAACCGCAAGTCCAAAGGCACCACCATTCCCAGGGAGGTTCGGCTTGCGGACTCCCAGCCTTCCCGCCTCCCTGGGGCAGCTGTGTCTCCCTGCTTCAGTCCAATTTTCCTTATGGGATTTCCGGAGACACCGAACGGGTCATGTGATAGGAGACATGGTTCAGGAACTTCGTACATTTCTAAAATTCCTAACCCTATTTTCAGATCCCTGCTCCCCTGTGCATACCCCTCCCCAAACCTATCTTTTATTATGAGCAATATTCTCCTTTCCAGTGGAGAAGAATCATTAGTCGATTCATGAATCATCCTTCATTCGAGAAGGTCTTTCTACTGGATTATGTCTCAGGCTTGCTGCGTGTCCTGGTGGGAAAAGGACAGTGTTTGGAACGCAGATAAACTGGGGAAACGCAATCATTCTGCTGTTTACTCGCAGCGTGAGGCTGCCCTGACCTGCGCGTCGGGAGCTGGGGATGACCCTGACTCAGGGAGTAGACCACAGCAGGGTGAGCAGAGTCAGCTCCAGGCTTCCAGGTCCTAAAGCACAGAGATGGGGAGGTGGGCAGGTAGCCCCTGGAAGAGGTGGGGCAGGGCCTCGGCCTACGGGCAAGGCGTAGGGAAAACTGCTGGAGAGACAAGGGTTCTAGGAGGAGGCAGGACCAGTGTCGTGAACTAAGAACGGTGGGGCTAGGAAGGAAGTGGGAACCCAGGTGTGTGCCCAGCATCAAAACTGTGAGCAGAGCCCTGGACGGTTTGGCTCAGCGGTTAGAGCATCGGCCTGCAGACCAGAGAGTCCTGGGTTCGGTTCCCGCTAAGGGCATGTACCTCGGTTGCAGTTTGTCCCGGGCCCCGGTTGGGCTCGTGTGGGTGGCAACCACTCGATGTGTCTCTCTCACATTGATGTTTCTCTCTCTCTTCCTTCCTCTCTCCCTCTTGCTCTATCTGAAGACAAAGGCAAAAATGTCCTCGGTGAGGATAAAACACAAAACAAAACAAAACAAAACTGTGAGCAGAGACAACACCTTTGAATGGATCCGAAAGAGGTCCTGGAGCAGAGCCCTGAGCCAGAGTGCAGGGCTCAGAGGGTAATGGGCTGAATTTCGGCCCCACGCGTGTCCCTCCCGCTGTGGCCCTGATGCAGCGACTGCATGAAGTGCACAGCCTCGCACCGTGGCCCCGAGCTCTGGGGCAGAAGAAGCGATTGTGTGCGTGTACATGCTGGAGGTCCCTGGATCAAGGACGGTGTCTCCTCCCTCTCTGTCCTTCTGCTGTCCCTTATTGCGGGGGGGGGGGGGTGCTTCTTTCCTCTATGGGGGCCCTGATGTGGGGCTGTGAGGCTGGCAGAGGGGTTGGCTGCTGTAGCCTGGGGCCTTATTAATGGGGTACTGAATGCGGACAGGGTGCCCTCCTTTCCTCTGCTGAGCTGCCCTGGGGACAGCTGATTAAGCAGGCTGGCACAGTATCTGCAGTAATTTATGGGCTACCCAGAAGCTTCTGCCTGGAGAGCTGGGCTGCTGCATTATTCATGGCGGTGAGTCGTAAATCTGCCCCTGGAGCTGGCTTCAGCTCTGCCCTGGAGGATGAGGACGGAGGGAAGGGTGGTAGGGGAGGAGGGGGAGGTGCTCAGAGCTGGGGGAAGTTCTGAACAGGAATCTGATCCCTGCTTGTTTGATAGGTCTGGGGTGAAATGAATGACCCTCAGGTGTCATCTTGTCCACTCCCTTGCATTTCAGTGGTGATATTCTTTGTCTTCCATTGGTTACTCTGGTCCAGCAACCCTCCTCTTTTGTAACCTGGAGACCTTTTACTGTGGCCGGAGCTCTGGGTTCCTGTCTGAGGTGATTCTTAGCAGGATTTAAAATATCAGATCACATGTCTTTAAAACAAATTATTTGCCTAAAGTCCCGCCATCAGGCAGTGTGGGCCTCCTCCATCAGCAAAATCCAGACTGAGCCTCTGCTAGTCTTACTTCTGGCTGTGGTTACTTTGCCTCACTCATTCATATCTCTGTGTGTGCAAATGCAGGGCAAGGCATAGCCAGCCTTGGGCACGAGAGGAACCATTAGTGCAGTGCTTCCCAAACCTGGGCTTGCCTCTGAATCACTGGAGAAGCTGTCAAAATGTTACTGGAACGGGGACCTGGCCCTGGGTGGGTCTGCCTAGGGCCAGCCAGTAGCATGTGGGTTCTTGACTTCACGCAGGAAAAATTTCACAACGCAAGTCCAGGTGACTGAGGGAATGTTTATTAGAGCTGGGGGACAAGAAAGGGCTTAGCATAGAAGAAGCAACAGGAGAGCCTAGGCTGGGATGCCCTAGCTCTCTGGGAGTCAGAGAAAAGGGGGCCTTGGGGATAGGTTCAGGGGATTAGCCTGGGACGAGCTGCAACTGCCCATTGCTCTCCTGGTTGCAAGTCTCATGAGGTCCCTTAGAGTTAAGGAGATAGATACGTGCTTGTGGGTGAAGAAGTGGGGCGGGGGGTGGGGGGAGAGGAAGGGGGAAGCTGGGGACTGCTCCCCAGAGGGAGAGCACAGGCTGAGTCCTTTGTCTTGAGGCTTTTATCTCTTTCTTGCGGGCGGGAATCTTAGGGGAGATCTTAGGGGAGGGTCTCAGCAGAATATTAATCAGTCTAAGTGTGCTCCTTCAAGGTCACAGTCTCCACTGATTGGTCAGTGTCAGGGCAGGGGGTCATCAGTCACTGCAGCTGGTCCTGATGTTGTCCACCTGGTTTTGCTGCTTTTCTGGGTCTGGAGCTAAAATACAATTGAGGCCTAGTTGTTATCTAGGGAGGTGACCTTCTGCATCTGCTGTAAGTTTCTCAGGCAGTTTGTTCAGCTATCTGTCTCAGTTTCCCTGTTCTACTTGTCCTGGCTTACCGGCCTATCTCATTAACACAGATTGGCGGGCTCCACCTCAATCTTCCTAATTCAGGAGGTCCTAGGTGGGGCCTGAGAATTTTCATTTCTAACAAGTTCTCAGGTGATGCTGATGCTGCTGGCCCAGGGATCACACCTTGAGAACAACTGTAATTTAACCCAGCTTTGCTGTGCTCACGTCACCTAATGAAGGCAAGAACCATCAGTAAAACATACAATCATTGGATTCATTCATTCATTCATTCATTCATTCATTCATTCATTCAATAAACATCTATTGACACCTACTAAAAACACAGATACAAAGAACCAGGCACTGGCTTCTGCAGTAGCTCATAGTTCAGCTGGGAAGAGTAGGACATGTGAGCTGACTCCAGGTATTTGCTGAGAGTTGAATCAAGAAGTTAAAAAACTCAACGCCTGGTTGGGGCCTATACATGCCCTCACTGCTCACTGCTGTGATCTAAATAAATGGAGAAGCATAGTTGCATGATGCTTTCTCTTCCAAAGCTGACTGTCTAAAACAACACCCAGAGACTTGATGGACTGGAAGTTGGTCAAAACTGAAGTTACTACGGTCCCGAAAGGAAGAGGGCCCTTCAGGTTGGGAGGTTAGGAGGTAAGACTTGAAGGATGAATTTGAGAAGGAGAGGGAATTGGGAAACGTGATCATCCATGCTAGATTAACAGTTTTTTCAAAACTTAAAAACGAATGTGACTGTCCACTTGCTTTCTGAGCTTTAGGCTGAAAAACCTTTCCCTTGACCTTATTGGTCCCACATCTTTAGTTTTTTATAATTTCTCATTTGCATTTTCTTCTGGACTTGTAGACAACAAACACGCTTGTTTGAAAGACTTAATCCCAACTGCAGACAAAGTAAAGACTAAGGTTGTCTGGGCAGTGATTGAGCCTTGGGAGGTGTGAAAGAGGAGGATTCATAAGAAAGAGGATTTAAAAAAATAATTTATTTTTTGATTTTTAGAGAGAAAGAGAGGGAGAAAGAAAGAGAGGGAGAAAGAAAGAAAGAGAAACATCGATTTGTTGTCCCACTTATTTATGCATTCACTGGTTGCTTCTTTTATGTGCCCTGACTGGAGATTGAACCCATAACCTTGGCTTATCGAGATGACACTCTAACCAACTGAGCTAGCCATCCAGGGCAGGAAGGGGATTTGTGACAGTGGAAATGGCATTTTCACATTGTCTCAGGGAAGTGGGTATGAGGTAAGGAAGAGGTTATTTGGATGCTATAGCAGGAAGTTCTGTGGAGAATACTCAAGATGACACCCATCAATCACCTTCCATCTTACTTCCCAGAAGGAAACACTTAAAACATTTTTAGTGTTCCTTTTGGTATTCATATCCATATTGCTAATTAAAATAAGTGTATTGCTTCTTCTTTGTCCATTAACTTCAGACATTATTGACCTTCTATTATGATAGGTAAACATATAAACTCACACACTCTCTTTTATGTTCTCTATTCTCCTGATATCATTACATCTCAATTCTCAGTTAAAATCATTTTCAAAGTTTCATTATTGCTCACTGCTGACACAAATAATGTAGTCAGATTATATCTCTATTCTTGTACAACCTTTGGTTTTTCCTGGAGTTAATAATTGCCTCAGTCTTTTATTTATTTAATTTCCTTTGAACATCTAAGTAATTTTGTACCCTTCCACAGCTCTGTAAAATACCTATCAATACAATTTTCCAATTGGTCAAACCTACCATAAATTCATCACTTTCTTTTTCTCCCATCTGGAGTCATGCCCCCTTGTGCTCTGAGATCTACTGAACCATCTGAACTCACTTCTCTCTATGGCTGCTGCATACCCCATCCTGCCCATTCCCCTCACTTACATCCTGGCATTCCCTTTGCCTCTTGTTTGTTTATTTCATGTTGCTTTGATCCCATGCCATACCTTTCTCTTTCTTGCTTTGCTCCCTTGGTTTGATAGTTATTTTTCTCCCTTTAAACCTAGGTTGCTTTGTAATTGTTTTAACCAGTAGAATATGATGGAAGTGATGCTATAAGAGTCTATGATTAAGTCTTAAGAAGACTTGAAAGCTTCTAATTTTGCCCCTTTAAGAGACCTGGACACCAGAAGAATTCTAGCTACCTTGCTGGAGAGGCCACGCAGAGAGACTACATGGAAAGGCCAAGTAGAGAGGCCAAGTGGAGGGGAGTCAGTCTTGAGACCATATGTAGAAAGAGAGGCCCAGCCATCCTGGCACCTCTGCTGAGCCCAGGCTTTCCACATGACCAACCAAGGCACCAGACATGTGAGTTAGCCATCTTGAATGTTCCAGCCCACTCAAACCCTCAGACAACTATAGCACTCAACTGAAATCCTATGGCGTGGAAGCCTATATAGCAGGGTGCAGACAACCTACAGAACTGTAAGCAAAAAGATGCTCATTGTCTTCTGCACCAAATTTTGGGATGGTTATCACATAGCAACAGAAAACCAGAACAGTGGGGGAAGAGAACTTAGGGCTGTATTGCATGATTCAATCTGTGGAGTTTTACTCAATGCCCTATGTTAGCTGGCTCCTTCTCTCTGCACTTAGATATAGTTTAGAAATTTATTGGCACAAATTTAACTATTGATATTGACCTCAACATCCCACTGTAGCATTCAAGATCTCTACCCTGATAGAGATAGTTCAAGCTTAACACGTGGCACTATTATGATTCATAATTTTTTGAGCCAACATCCTGACTGCAACAAAAAAGCCTCTTCCATCAAGTCTGCTTCTTTCCCTAACCTAAGACATTTTCCTCCCAATCCTTTTCTCCACAGTCCACCTGCATCTTTTGAGAAAGTGAAAATAAAAGCCCCTCTGCACAATGTCTTCCCAGAATTATTCCCGATCATGCAATTCCTCCTGCAGATGTAACATGGACCTCTGTCAGATACTTATTCTTGACTGCTAATGATTTTAATGGAGGCAGGGTTTGCAGTCTCCGATATAGCCTCTATGACTTTGCCTGTAAAAACTCATGATGACTTAGAGATGAAAATACGTAACATCATTGAAAACCAAGGCTGATGAACAACATATTATCAAATTATAAGAGGAATTCTTACTAAACACAATGCTGACAAAGCTGTATCACAAAACCAGAAATAAGTGGCACACTTGTGCTCCTCTTAATATAAACCAGAATACTTCTTTTCTCCTCCTCTAGTTGCCCTAAGACACTCTGTGGCTAAACTAATTAAAAAGCTAGGAAGCTCTCCCACTACTGTGTGGGTACTGCTTATTCTGCCTTCCTACTAAAATTCCTACATTTGTTTGGAGTTTGAAACTGCTGCAAAACTACCGGGCAATATAGGGTGACCTCAATGGTGGTGTTTTGCATTCAAGCAGGTGTACTATCCCCATGTGTAGCCCCACACCTGTGGGTGGGACAGAGACTTATCAGACGTGGTAGCAAGGCTTTCTGGGAATTACAGGTTTAACGCTCCAGGAAGCTATGTAGTTGGAATGGAACAAGAGCTCACCATAGCACAGCAGCACCATACTAAAAGAAAGTCTGGGAAGCAGACCTGGGATTTGGGTTGAGATCACTATAATCTATAGAACCCTCAAAGCCCTGTAGCATTAAATATGAGAAGGGGTTCAACTGATTCCAAAGAAATGGTGGTGGAGGGGACCAAGAGAAACCTACACACTTTGTTTGATGCTAAAACAGAATCTTGATAGACCTCTTCTACTTTGAAAATGAACAAAAAGGGAAAATGCTCAACTTGATCTATTAAAAAAAGATGAACTGCAGAACATGAGAAAGGAAACTTCATCCTGATGACTCAGAAGTGCAGAGAATAGCTAGAATTAAATTTTAGAAAATTGTTTGGAACCCTCACTAAGGTGCCAAAAAAGTGGCCTCTATGATCAGCTAAAGAAAATCATAAGAAGAGAGAAGACCAAGATGAAATGAGATGGGATGACAAAGTGACATGAAACGGGGACTAGGTAAGATGTGGGAGCGTGTCAAGTTACCGAGGGCTATGAAATGAACTACCCTAAGAGTTAGTGTCTTTTTAAAAAAATATGTTTTTATAGATTTTTTAGAGAGAGAGAGGAAGGGAGAGAGAGAGAGAAACATCGATGAGAGAGAAACATCGATCAGCTGCTTCCTGCACGCCCCACACTGGGAATCGAGCCTGCAACCCGGGCTTGTGCCCTGACCAGGAATCGAACCAGGACCTCTCAGTCCATGGGACAATGCTCAATCCACTGAGCCACACAGGCCAGGCCAGTTAGTGTCTTAAATCACACATTATATTTGCTCAAAATTCTGTGGGAAGGAAACTGGGCAATGTTCTGCTTCATGAGCTGTGGGGTCTGCTCCACGAGGAAGTAGCATTCAGTTGGTAAATGGGCTGGAGCTGGGATGTTCAGGATGGCTTTACTTCACACCTCTGGCACCTGGTGGCTAGACAGTTGTGAGACCCTCTGTCTCATGTGGCTTGAGTTTCTGTATATGGCATCTGGATCCCCAAAGTGAGGAAGCGGAAGCTGCCAACCCTATTAAGAATGAAGATGGGAAGTCCTATAATTTCACTTCTGCTGCATGTATGAGTTAAATCAAGACACAAGACCAGCCCAGATTGAAGGGGAGGGAAAGAGTCTGCACCCCTTGATGAGAGGGGGCGCCTGTGCATGCAGGCTCAGGAGGGATTATTGGCAGCCATCTTTGTAGTCAGCCTACCCAGGAATTGTACCTTCAAAGGAAGAATGGAAAATAAATTTTAAGTAGATTAATAGCCACACCAAAGGAGGTGAAGAGCAGCACTGGTACCGTGGAGAGTTGGAATAGTGACATGGAACACAAACTTGAGTAGTTCTCCCAGAAAGTGTGAGTGGATAGAGGATGAAAATAATGAATGGGAAGACGAAGAACAGAGAAACAAGCTCTTAATGAAACTCCCCTTCTAAGCTTGTGGAATTCCCCATGTTAGGGGTCTTGGTGGCAGAATTGCCTCACACACAGGGCACTCTGAAAAGGCCAGACCCCATTTCCTCAGGATGATTGCTAAGTTACCAGCATGTGACCTATGCCAGCCAGCCAGGCACCTGCATCTAGGGTTTTGAAAAGAAGCTTGTAGCACAAAGACAAAGGGACTGAGGAGAAGTCATGTTGAGGATGGCAGTTGTGCGTCCAGGAGAGCCGAGGCTACAGTACAAGCTGCAGTGTCCAGGGCCTGTGCTAGCGTGATGATGCTGAGAGCAGCCCCAGGGTTCAATGTTAGCGTCCAGAGTCCTCGCTGGATGTGTTCTCTGCTATGACTTGGCTGTCATTCTGGCTGATGCTGAGCCTCCTCTCTGCTGCCCATTTCTGAGTCTGGGTCACTGAGGTATATATATAAAATCCTCATCCTAGGATACTTTTCCATTTATCTTCAGACACAGCGGAAGGGAGAGAGAAAGAGAGAAACATCAATGTGAAAGAGACACAGTGATTGGTTGCCTCCCACATGACCCGGACCAGGGCTGGGGACTGAACCACAACCAAGGTACCTGCCCTTGACGGGAATTGAACCCGCAACTCTTTGGTCCATGGGCGGATGCTCCAACTGCTGAGCCAAACTGGCCAGGGCTCTGATATTTTTGTAAGATTCCTAATATCCTCTTAATGAATTCTTTCACTACTAAGGCAGCCAGAGTTAGTTTGCATTGCTTGGAATTCAGATCCCTTACTTGTAAAAGAATATGAGCAAAGAATAATAGGTGTTTCTATGGGAGAAAAACCAGGGTAACTGAATGAAGCAATGATCAGTCAAAACAAAAATTTTTTTTTGGCTTCTTAGAAGACAAAAGGGAATTCAAGTATGTGTCCAAAAGTGTTTTACTATATTACAGGCAAGATAATAAAAAGAGAGCTTATCTAGACATATCATGGAAATAATTATATTTAATAAGAGAAGTATATTATATAGTAATCGAGAAGTGAAAATAAAATAGATTATCTGCAAGTTAAGGTGTCTTCAGACTTCTCATCAGCAACACTAACCATCAAAAGAAAGCCTAGCAGTGTTTCCATTTTTTAGTTTTGTGGGTAAGAATCTGTGATCCACATTCTTTCTTTTAAAAAAATTACTTGAAAATGTTTAGCCCAAATGTGAGTGTGTGATTCTCGCACTTCATTCTTCTTTCTCAAATTGTTTGAACTATTCTAGGGCTTGTGCCTTCCTCCCAAACTTTACAATAAGCTTGTTTATGTCTCCAAGAACTTTTGCTGGAATTTTGATAGAAATTGCATTAAATCTATAAATCAGTTTGAATAGAACTGACATCTTTATTATGCTGAGTCATCTAATTTATAAACACAGTATGCCTTCACATTTATTTATATTTTCTTTGATTTCTTTCATCAGCACTTTGTAATCTTTAGCATACAGACCCTATACATGTTTTGGTAAATGTATACCTACGTATTTTATTTTTTTTGTGGAGTGATTGTAAATGGTATAATGTTTTAAATTTAGTTTGAATATGTTTGTTGTTAGTAGATAGACATACAATTGATTTCTCTGTATTGACCTAGTATCCTGTAATCTTACTAAACTCACATATTATAGTTTTTTATAGATTCCGTTTGATTTTCTATATAGACATGTCATCTGCAGATAAAGACAGTGTTATTTCTAAACTACATGTCTTTATTCCTTTTTCCTGCCTTACTGCAGGGGTAGGACTTCTATTACTACACTGAACAAAAGCAGTGGCAGCAGACATTCTAGCCTTGCTCCGATCCTAGGAAACAAGTGTTCAGTTTTTCACCATTAAGTGTAGTATGAGCTGTAGGGTTTTTTTTGTTTTTGTTTTTTCACAGGTGCTCTTTATCGAGTTGAGGTAACCCTTCTCTGTTCCTAATATGTAGAGGGTTTTCATCATGAGTAGTAGTAGGATTTTGTCAAATGCTTTGTCATGGACTTAAATCTAAAACATAAAATTATAAAACTTTTAGAAAAAAAGAGTAGAAAATCTTGGGATTTGGGACTAGACAAAAAGTGATAAATTGGACCTTATTAAAATGAAAAGCTTTTTCTTTGTGAGAGTCTCTATAGAGGGGATAAGACAAGCCACAGACTTGAAGAACATATTTGTGTCACATATTTAGAAACTAGTCATTGTCAAATATGTAAGGAACTCTTAAAACTCAAAGTAAAAAAAAAATCTGACTGGAAAAATGGGGAAAAGACATGAACAGACACTTTACATAGAGACTAAAATGGCAAATAAACACATAAAAAGATGTTCAACATTATTAGCTTCTTTATTCATAATAACTCCAAACTGGAAACAACTCAGATGTCCTTTAATGGGTGAATGGTTAAACCAACTGTGATATATCCTTCCCATAGAATACTACTCAGCAAGGAAAAGGAACCAACTACTGATACACAAATTGGATGAACTGCCAGAGAATCATGGTGAAATGAAGATGAAAAAGCCAATCTCTAAAGGTTACCTATTGTGTGATTCTATTTATATAACTTTCTTGATATGACAAAATTATAGGAATGGAGAACAGATTAGTGGTTGTCATGGGTCAGGGACAGAGTGTGAACGTTAGGGGTTGGAGGCAGGTGTGGCTATAAAAGAGCAACATAGGGGATGTTTGTGATGGTGGAACTGTCCTGTACCTTTACTGTGGCTGCAGACACAAGAACTTGTACATGATAGAATTTCACAGCATTAAAAACGCACATACCCACATATACGCAAATACAAGTAAAACTGGGAAAATCTGAATAAGATTGGTAAATTAGATCAATGTTAATATTCTGGTTGTGACTATAGTTTTGCAAGATATAACTTTGTAGGAAACATGAGGTTTCTCTGGGACTTACAACTGCATGTGAATCTACAATGGTCTCAAAATAAAAAGTGTAATTAAAAAATGAAACATTAGAGACATTTACATTAACATCAAAAGCAGAACAAAGGTGCCCATCATAACTGTTGTTAGTTGAATTGTTCTAGAAGTTTCAGCTAATACAATTATTTAAGAAACTGAAAGAAGAAACAAGAAATAGGAAATGAACTTGTCATAATCTGTATTTAATAAAATTTTCTAGCTCAGCTGGTGTGGTTCAGTGGTTGAGCATTGACCCATGCACCAAGAGGTTGCCGGTTCAGTTCCTGGTCAGGGCACATGCCCAGGTTGTGGGCCAAAACCCCAGTGGGGGCCATGCAGGAGGCGGCCAATTGATGTTCTCTCTCATCAATGTTTCTCTCTCTCTCTCTCCTTCTCACTTCCTCTCTCTCTAAAGTCAATAAAGAAAAATAATATAAAAAATATAAATATAAATAAATAAAATTTTCTACATTGAAAAGCCTAGGGAAGCTTCAGGAGAGAGGTTATAAGGGAGTCAATTGCAAAATAAATTCAGTTAGCAATGTCAAGAGCTTTCTTATAAAATAGCAATAGCTAGTTAAGACCAAAAAAAAAAAAAAAAAAAAAAAGAAATATTTTCCTGGCATGAACTATTGAAACTGTGCAGGACCCACAGGAACAAAACTATAAAACATTACTAAAAGGCATGCTGAGGGACATGCTTCTTGTTGGGAAGAGTCAGTATGTAAAGATGTCATTTCACCACAAATTAATTTATACCTTTAATAAAATTCTGATAAACGTCCCCACAGGAGTTTTTCAAAATTTAAAGAGAATACAAAGTTCATTTAGGGCAAAAAGTGCCTCATTATTAAATTTAAAAATTAAGCATTAAACTCAAGAAACTTAAAAATGAACAAAACACACCAAAGGAACTAAAGAGGGAACAATAATATAGAAAACAATGAGTTACAACAAGAAAAATAGTAAAATTGATAGATTCAATAACTCTTTCTTTGAAAACAATAAGTAAAATAAACAAATTCTCCCTTATGCTTTTTATCATAATAAATCATGGAAGAAATAACATGTAAGAAAAAAAATAAACCTGTAATTCTATTCTATGCCAGAAACAAGATAGGTGTACATATTTTTCCCCATTAATTTGCTCAGTTGAGTCCTCTCTCAGTACCAGTTTGTTTTAATTTCTCTAGCTTTGTAATATATTTAATGAGCATAGTAGTTGAACTTTAAGCTCTGATGAGTCCAAGGTTTAAAATAGACTTTTGATTCTTAGTACTTCCGTGATAATGGAAAGCTTTTTAAAACGTGTCTAAGGTGCACATAATTGTACTTCAATGTTTTGCGGGAGGACTAAATAGAATCCACAATGCATGTGAAACAGTTAACCCAGTGCTAAGCACAGTATCAACACTCAACAGAGGTTAAGATTTTAGTACCTGGGAGGCAACATCTTAAGTTTTTCCTGGCTTCCATTAAGTCTTCCATCTCAGTTTTAGGATTGTATTGTCATAAATTTTAATGAGTTTCATTGGGATAGCACTGAATTTATAAATGTATTTAAGGCAGATGAACAATTTTACAATATGCATCTTCTTACCCAGGAACAGTGCATGTCTCTCCTCTTACTCAAGTCTCCTTTTTACATCCTCACAGGAAAATATTCTACATTTCTTCAATAGATGTCTATCACTAGCCTTAATCTTCTAGGTGTTTTATAGTCTTCTGTTGATATTGTAGATGGAAATGTTCCCCCATTGATTTTTCAAGCTGGTTCTTGTTGATTTATGGGAGAGTTATTGATTTTAGAGTATTTATCCTCAGTGGGCAGATATGAGAAACAGATTTGCTTTTTTCTTTCCCATATTTATTTATTTATTTTTAGTTCTGGTTTATTGACTTCCATGAGATAGCCCTATGTGTGTAAACTTGACTTGGATTCTGTTACTTGCAACCAAAAAAATCCTGACTTATGGTCTGAACTTTAAAAATCCACTGATGTCAGCTGCTATCTCTTCATCTCTTTTACCTATTAATTTAAAGTGAAGAGGTTTCCTAATGTTCACCCACCCCTTCATTCCTGAAATTAAATCTATTTGGTCATGTATTACTCTTGAAATGTATTGCTACATTCAGCTTATTATCATTTATGTGAAGTTTTTGTTTCTTTAGTCAAGTTTTGATAAGAGAGTTTTGCTAGATTTGTAAAATGATTTGAGATACTACCAACTTTTTTCTCTGATTTTGGAATAGTTTATGTAGTGTAGGAATGATCTACTCCTTGAGAGTCTGAAATACTTCTCTAACACCTTTCGATAGATAAGTCTCTAATGTTGTCAATTTCTTTTGCATTTATTTCTCTATTCTTTTTCTATCATTTTGGAATCAATTTTGGTATTCTCTATTGCCTTCTCCCCAGCCTCCCAACCTCTTTCCCTTCCTCCCTTCTTCAGTAATTCTTCCAGAAGCCATTGGGTGAGACTGGACAAGTAGGGGTCCATACAGGGTAGGTGGTGTCCATGGCTCTCAGTTGGGGTGTCAGGGTCTGAGCAGGGTGAGGAGGAAGCCTGTATGAGGCGGTGGTGGCAGTGAGGTGAAGTTGATTATAAATGAGTGGGGGGTGGCCCAATAAGTAAGTATATTAAGAATAATGAGAGTCAGGTTTTCACTATGTAAGAAGGGAGTTACAATTATGGGAAGGAAGAAAAGTACAATAAATTCTGTGGAGTTGAATTAGAATTGGAGGTATGGGTGTGAACTCATGGTTTTCAATATGTACAATAGATATAGAAATAAATGTATGTATTTGTGTGTGTATTTAATTTTCTATTGCCATATAATAAATTATCCCAAATCTTAGTGGCTTAAAACAATAGGACATATTTATCATTTCATAATTTCTGTGCATCAGGAATCCAGAAGTGACTTAGCTGAGTATCTCTGCCTCAAGGTCTCACAGGCTGCCATCAAACTGTCAGCCAGAGCTGTAGTCTCGTCCCAAGGCTCTATTGGAGCAAGACCTGCATCCAAGCTCACTCACACGGTTGTTTGCAGGATTTACTTCCTCACTGGTTTCTGGCCAGAGGCACCCTCAGTCCCTTGCCACGTGGGCCTCTCCATGGGGTAGTTCACAGGATGGCAGCTGTCTTCCCTCAGCGTGGGTGAGTGAGAAAGCAAGAGAGAATGCTCAAAATGGAAGTCATGGTCTTTTCGTAACCTGCGCGTGAACGTGACACGGATCACTTTCGCCATATCCTGTTTGTTAGAAGTAGTTCACTTGGTCCAGTCCTCACTCGAAGGGAGAGAATTACAAGAAGATTTGAATACCAGGAGGTGGAGATCACTGGGGGGCAATTCTGGGCCTACCAATGATAGATAGATAGATAGATAGATAGATAGATAGATAGATAGATAGATAGATAGATGAAAGATAGATAGATGAATATGAATTTCTTAACTCTTATAGCAATGAAGACACCTAGTACTCATCTTTTTTTAAAAGTACCTTTCTCTACTAAAAAGAACCAGGGACATTTTAAGAAGTGGTGGACTCCAGGACAGGGGCAGAAAAAGTATAAGATGAGCCTGGAACATCCTGTTGTGCCAGAAAGCAAAGAAGTGCTCAAAGAACATCGGGTACAGCTCAGAAGGACGGACAAACCAGATTGAAGGGACTCCCACCAGCCAAATCTGGGATAATCTGACAAAACACAAGAGAATAGTAACAGATTTTTACCATTGAATAAAAATAGGAATCCAGGAGTCCACACTGATAGAAATAAATGAATGAATAGGCAAATGGAGAGAAGAGAAAAACCTTTCTAAAGAGTAGAATGTCACTGATGTAGAAGGGATGATGGAATTTGAAAAATCACCATTTGACAACCATTATAGTAATAAGAGATTCAGCCAAGAAATATCAGTGGATATTATCATGGTGGATGATGAATGGAATAGTTACATTGTCTCAAAGTACTTCCCTACACAATGCTTATTGACTAAAGGGGGAAGATGAGTTACTTGACAGTAGAAGACACTCCCTTAATTCAGTAATCAAGGTCAAATTGAAATCATGTGACCTCTGATGGGACTTAAGGAGAAGCCACAGCATGTGATGTTCTTGTTCAAAATACATCACTTGTATCTCATCCTGAGAAAACATGAGACAAACGCAACTGAGGAACATTCCATAAAATAGCTGGCCTGTATTCTCAAAAGTGTCCAGGTCAAGAGAGTCAAGAAAAGACTGAGGAACTGTTCCAAACTGAAGGAGACAAAAGAGAAGTAACAACTAAATGCAACACGTGATCCTGGGTTGGGTCTGCTTGCTTATGGCTATTGTTGAGACAGTTGGCAAAACTTGAATGGGGTCCGTGGATTGAATGGTAGTAAAATATCAGTATTATTTTTCTGATTCTGATGATTGTATTGTGATTATGTGGAAGGATGCACTTATTGTAAGGAAATATAAACTCAGTTATTGAGAAGTAAGGAAGCATCCTATCAGCAAATTATTCTCTAAAGGTTTAGGGGAAAACGTTTTTTTGGACTGTTCTTGAAAGCTTTAAGTCTGAAATTATTTCTACATGAAAAGAGAAAAAGAAAGGATACCAAACTGAATGAAGTATATGATCCCAACTATGTGACATAAACAAACTTGTCAATAATAATTAAAAAAAGAGTAAAGAGAAAAAACAGTTCTCCTAGTCATCACATTGTGTGTGGTATTTTCTCCTAATTTTTAATTCTCCAGTAAGTGGTTGCCTTTCTCCTCCACTGTGTTGTGTGTCTGTGGCCACTTCTTTTCTCTTTGATTTGCCCTGCTAGAGGCAGTTGTATAGTGACTAAGAGCCGGGTTCTGGGAATGAACAGACCTGGGACAAAACTCTTAACTCCCAAGTCCTCAGTTTTCCCATCTATGAAATGGGGCCTACCTCATGGGGGTGACTGGGAGATGAATGTGTGGATGCTAAGTATTTAGCATGGTACTGTACTCCACCATTAGCTGAATGCTCAATAAATGGTCACTATTCTTATACTAATTATAGTCTTTTCAAAGATCCAGCTCTTGAATTTCTCAGATCTATAGTTTTTATTATGCTTCCTTTATGTCTTCTGCCATTATCTTCAAATCTTTCCTCTAGATTTTCACAGGTTCACTTTTTTGCTCCTGCATTGCCTTTGAGTTGAATACTTGGTTCATTTAATTTCTTTCTTCTGTTTAATGAGAAAAACATAAAACTGTATGGATTCTGTTCTTTAGAGCTGTGTGTTTTCTCTTTGCTATAGCTCCCCATTGTTTCTCAAACAATCACTAATTATAGTTTTGATTTTCTCTTTGACTCTTGGGCTATTGAGACAAGTTTCCCCCTCTCCAGAGTGGCTTCGTTTATTTGTTTCTTTTTTTCGTTTTTCTTTTGCTATTAACTTCTAGTTTTGTTGCATTGTGGTTTGAGTTTGTGTATTGTACTATTTCTGCTTTTGATATTTTAATGAGATTTTCCTTGTGGCCTAAGATATGATCAAATTTATAACTATTTCTTGGCCATTAGAAATGAATATGTATTTTTTGTTTCTAGGGAACACAGTATGATATAGATCTAATAAGCCAAACTTTTTAACACTAATTTTTAACTCTTCTATATTCTTATTAAATTTCTGTCTACTTGATCTCTCAGAAATAGTAAGGCATATTAAACCTTCTATTATGGCTGGTTTTGTTCAATTTCTCCTTAATTTCTAACCTTTTTGGCCTTGTATATTTGAGACTATCTTCATTATATACAAATTCATGGTTCTTATATTCTCATTTAGTTTTTACAATTTACCAGTATAAGAAACCACTCCCTCCTCCCCCGCCTTTAGTGCTCTTTTGCTGCAAATTCTACATTCTCTGCTATGACTATTGCTTTCTTTTTGTTTGTTCGTGGGTATTGGGCACCTAGTAGATTGCCCATCCTTTTCCTGGAAGGTTGTCCACTTTACAGGGAGTTCTGAAAGACCCTGTCCCCAGGGTCACACTTGTTTGCTCCAAAGCTGGGCCTGTGATACACGATGGGCCAATCAGAATCTTCTCCTTGTGTTGGCAACTGAGACTAAGGATTGTCACTCAGCTTTACCACTCTCTGGAACTAAGGGGATATATAAACCCAGGGGTGCTGCCTGTGCCGTGGCCATCTTCCCATTCAGGTAGACTGGAAAACAGAGGGTGTGGATTGCTGCAAATGGGGGAGCTAAAGGAGACCCAGCGATGAGAGTCAGGGAGAGTCCCTCCCGGGAATTGCCTAGTGTCATTTTAGTTTGGGGGCTTCAGAGTCAAGATATTTAATAATTAATCTCATATGATAATTATACTTTCTGTTTTTCCTGTTTCATTATATTTTCTTTTCTATTTTCCCATTTGCTCAAAATTGCTTTACAAGTTTCTTTATATTTAAAAATGAGGACATTATCTACTCTTGGTTTCTTTAATTACACACACACACACACAAACACTATTCTTTACCAATCTCAAAAAGAACATATGTATTTATTTCCCCTGTGTAAGAAGATTTCATGCTGTTAAAATTTCCTTCCTACCTCTACCTCCTATTTTTCTTGATGTAATAACATTTTAGATGAAGATTATTATAAATTTATTTCTTACACGTATGTCCCTTCTCTTTCAACATTATTACTTTTTTCAATCATGTTAATATAAATTTTTAAACTAAATTAACCCTGCGTTTTACTAGTTTTCCTCTTTGTTTCTTGCTCAGCTGGACCATTACTTTGAACATATTTTTCTGGATGGTCGAGTGTATGGTATACATCTGCATGCTTAAATGTTTGAATTGACTTCACAAGTGACTCATAGCTGTCCTATCTTGAATGCAACCTTTTCCCCTTGGAAATTTGTAGATATTATTCTATTAATCTATTTTTGTGTGTGTGTATTAGGTTTGTAGAGAAGAAGTCTGATTCCAATTCAATCCTTTTCACCCTGACATGTAAACTCCCCCCCAACCCCACCAAAGTAAAGGATTTTAAGTTTTATCCCTGACATCCTAAAATTTCACCAGGAAGTATTTAAGTATGGTTCCTCTTTCATTAATAATGCTGTGTCCTCTTAGAACTTTTGTTTCTAAGACTAAAGATCGTGTTCATCTCTCACATTTCTCACTTGATCCATCTTCTCCTCTTTCTCCTGAAAGAGTGATGAGGACGTTGTTTTAAAACGGAGGTTTTATTATTATTCAGGTGTGGCGAGGCTCACAGATCAAGAGATGATTGTCACTGAAAGGACCATTCGTCTCTCACAGTTCCCAAGAGGAGGTGCCTGCCATACAGCGCATGCCCACGTGGGGAAGCACCGGGTTGATCAGGAGGCAGAGGGGGTGAGGGAAAGTGTGGGCAAAGCCTTCATTGTGGTTTTTGTGGGGAGGAATGGGCAAGTCAAGGGGAACAGGTTTAGAATTGGTGAGTTTAAATAATTTCAGTGGGCTACGGTGCAGAAGAGCTAGTGGGCTGGTCCCTGGTCCCTGGAGTGGTTAGGGCAGGCGGATGAAGGAGGTGATTGGGCTAGGGCATCTAGATCAGCTGGTTTGCTTCTGAAAGGTGCTTACAGGTAAGTTTTTCACTGTCTCTAGGAGTTGGCTAGCTCTGGGAGGGGCCGTTTCTCCAGGTCAGCAAGGCCCCAGGTTTCAAAGCATCAGAAAATATGGAAAATAAAAAGGCATGATTAACACGGAAGAAGCTTCCAGAAAACCCCAAAATGACTCTACAGTTTTGCTTGATTGTTTATAACAATAATATTATTGTTATTATTATAATATAATATTTTTACCAGCCTTGCTAGAGCTCTCCCCCGCCCCCAAACAGCCACTTATTTCATTGTTCCTTTTTATTTTGGGTATTTATTTTTATTTTATTATTTTTGGCTTTCATTTTTATTATTCCCTCTTTTTCCTACTTCCTTTTGGTTTGCTTCCCTATTCTATTTTCAACTCCTTGAGGTAAATCCTCAGTCGACTTATTTTAAATCCTTTTCGATGTCCAATAAATGTATTTAGCTTTAGATGTTTCTCTCTAGGGACAGCATCCAAGTTTTGAGATGCCGCGCTCTCATTAATGTCCAGTTCTAAAATGTTCATAATTTTTATATGATTTTCTCTTTAAACTATAAATTATTTAGCAGTGAGATTGTTTTGCTTGTTTGTTTCCAAGTAGATGGGCTTTGGGAGTGCTCTCTTTTAATGGCTCACTTTGGGTTTTACTGCGTGTCAGTCAGAACATGCGGTCTGCATCACTCCGAGTCTGGAGTCTGATGAGACCTCCTTTGACATGCATTTCAGATCAAATATCACAAGTGACCCTTGTATACTTGCAAGATATGTGTGCTTTCTGTTTATTGGGTGCAAAGTACTCTCTAACTCTATTATATCAAGTCTTCTATAATTTTAGTATTCAAATAGTTTTGTTCAAACCTTAGTGCGTTACAATTGCACAATCTATTCATTTCTGAAAGAGCAGCATATTCTGACTGTGAATTTGTCAGCTCATTTTAATACGGTCAGTTACATATTTCGAGTTTATGTTGTGTACAAGGCATGGTTGTTCAGTCATCTTAATGAATCATTCTTTTTAAAACTAGGAACTATTCTTTTCCCTCTCTGTACAATTAATGTTTTCTTCTATTAATTAGCATTTTGCCCTTTTGAATAGCATTTCACTGGTGTGTGTTTGTGTATGTGTGTGTGGTTTGCATACCTTTATATCTTCTATCTCAATTTCAGAAGTTTCTTTCATAAGTAGCATATATATGAACTAAATGGAAAAAGCACTGTGAGATTTTGTCTTTGAATACAGATTCAGCCCATTTGGATTCATTTATCATAGAAATATATTTGAAATGACTTCTGTGATCTGATTTTTGTTTCTATTTACCATGTTTTGTCTTTGCCTCTTTATTTCCCCTCATTCCTACTTTCTGTTGAATTTTTTTTTTGTATCTTTTTTTTCTCTACATGTTTGGAAATTGCACATTCCACTTCTATCCTCTTGGCAGATCATCTTTTTTGAGAGTTCATCTTTCATGGGAGTGTTCTCCCAAATGCCCTTCTCTGCGGCAGCTTTGTGACGACCTCAGCCCCAGCTCCGCGGGGTTCAGAGTTGTGAATGAAGTATTATGTGACCCACTGTGTGCAGGGGTCTTCCCCATGTGGGTGGAGTAGCTCTGAACTTCACACTGGCAGAGGAACAGGGTGGGGACTCCGTGTCTTTCTTGGGCTACATCTGGTTTTCTGGTGTTGGATAAACAGTGTGTTTCCAGACTCCTGCCCCTGAGGGTGAGCAGAGTTAATCCAGCCTCTCCTAGTGGGTGGGCTGTGTGTTCACGGCTCCTGCTGTCCGCAGGCAGACCAGTCCTGGCATAGCGACCCCACCCCCAGTGACGGGCCTCTGTTCTTAGCTGCCCTTCAGCTCTTGCTTACCACTCTGGTTTCCTTCTCCGTGATGCGCTTTTCTTTATCCTCTTTAACACAGTTACATACATATATTCTAAATTAAAAAACATATTGCTCATTTCTGTATGTTGAGATGCAGGGGAGAGGCTTGACACCTTGACCTGAAGGCCCCTTATTAATTATTCACATATAAATCAGACTGTTGCTAAATGACTGACACAAGTTGGAACACTTTCAGGTCAACCTCCCCTCAGGGCAGCTATCTTCCAGGAAGGAGGGGCCCAGTCTTCTTCAAGCAGCCCTAGCGGCCACTCTGGGTTTGTCCTGTGCCTTCCCAGGTCTCTCTGGGCTCTGGAGTGGGACCTGGCCATCCTCACTGTCCCTGCTCCATCCTCACTGTCCTTGCTCCATCCTCCTGCTGCTGCTCCATCCTCCCTGTCCCTGCTCCATCCTCACTGTTCCTGCTCCATCCTCCCTGCTCCTGCTCCATCCTCCCTGTTCCTGCTCCGTCCTCACTGTCCCTGCTCCATCCGCACTGTCCTTGCTCCATCCTCACTGTCCCTGCTCCATCCTCACTGTCCCTGCTCCATCCTCACTGTCCTTGCTCCATCCTCCTGCTGCTGCTCCATCCTCCCTGCTCCTGATCCATCCTCACTATCCCTGCACCATCCTCCCTGCTCCTGCTCCATCCTCCCTGTCCCTGCACCATCCTCCCTGCTCCTACTCCATCCTCACTGCTCCTGCTCCATCCTCACTGTCCCTGCTCCATCCTCACTGTCCCTGCTCCATCCTCCCTGCTCCTACTCCATCCTCCCTGCTCCTGCTCCATCTTCACTGTTCCTGCTCCATCCTCCCTGCTCCTACTCCATCCTCCCTGCTCCTGCTCCATCCTCCCTGTTCCTGCTCCATCCTCCCTCCTCCTGCCCCGTTCTCCCTGCTCCCGCTCCATCCTCCCTGCTCCTGCTCCATCTTCACTGTTCCTGCTCCATCCTCCCTGCTCCTGCTCCCTCCTCCCTGCTCCTGCTCCCTCCTCCCTGCTCCTGCTCCCTCCTCCCTGCTCCTGTTCCATCCTCCCTGCTCCTGCTCCCTCCTCCCTGCTCCTGTTCCATCCTCCCTGCTCCTGATCCATCCTCACTGTCCCTGCACCATCCTCCCTGCTCCTGCTCCATCCTCCCTGTCCCTGCTCCATCCTCACTGTCCCTGCTCCATCCTCACTGTCCTTGCTCCATCCTCCTGCTGCTGCACCATCCTCCCTGCTCCTACTCCATCCTCACTGCTCCTGCTCCATCCTCACTGTCCCTGCTCCATCCTCACTGTTCCTGCTCCATCCTCACTGTCCCTGCTCCATCCTCACTGTTCCTGCTCCATCCTCCCTGCTCCTGCTCCATCCTCACTGTCCCTGCTCCATCCTCACTGTTCCTGCTCCATCCTCACTGTCCCTGCTCCATCCTCACTGTTCCTGCTCCATCCTCCCTGCTCCTGCTCCATCCTCACTGTCCCTGCTCCATCCTCACTGCTCCTACTCCATCCTCACTGTCCCTGCTCCATCCTCACTGTCCCTGCTCCATCCTCACTGTCCCTGCTCCATCCTCCCTGCTCCTACTCCATCCTCCCTGTTCCTGCTCCATCTTCACTGTTCCTGCTCCATCCTCACTGTTCCTGCTCCATCCTCCCTGCTCCTGCTCCATCCTCACTGTCCCTGCTCCATCCTCACTGCTCCTACTCCATCCTCACTGTCCCTGCTCCATCCTCACTGTCCCTGCTCCATCCTCACTGTCCCTGCTCCCTCCTCCCTGCTCCTGCCCCATCCTCCCTGCTCCTGCCCCATCCTCCCTGCTCCTGCCCCGTCCTCACTGCTCCTGCCCCGTCCTCCCTGCTCCTGCTCCCATCCTCACTGTACCTGCTCCCATCCTCATTGGCCTGCACGGGGAAGCCTGAAAACTTCTCCTGAAATACCCACAAGCAGTATGAAGGTCAAAAGAGGCAATACACAATGCAATAGCAAAAACAAAAGAGCGATGACAAAGATGGATGGGATAAAGCTACGGAAGAGCTTTTCCCAGGGCTGCTTTCCGAACTGTCCTGGACACTGAACAAATGTGTTCAGACGTTCGCCCGAGGTGCTGCTGGGCTGGCGCCAGGGCTGCTGGCTGGGAGGACTCCGGCCCAGGAGCCTCCTCTCTGTCTGTGGCTTCTGGCATCAGGGTGCTGAGAACTTGGGTGCTGCAGCTAACCAGGCTTCTGGGGTACCGCCTAGGCCCCTTGTGCAGTTCCCCAATCCTCTTCCTGCCTTTTGGAGTCAAGCAAGTTCGTGGACTCCTTGTTCAGGCTCGCAGAAGCCTCTCTGCTTCTCGCTCACTCCAGCCGCACTCTGACACTAATAGCACTTATTAAGCACTTATGTGTCCACGTAGGACAGACCCTGTGCTAAGGGCATATCTTGTTTCGCCCTTGTACCCTTATATGAGTGCTCTCATGATGTAGGGACTAACGTCATCGTTTTCCAGATGAGGAACCCGAGGCTAACAGAATGGAAGCCCCATGCTCAGGTTTACACACCCGGCCTGTGGCAGAGCTGGGGGTGCAACCCAGATTTGTCTAACCTCAAAGACAGCTTCTTCTACATTCTTCTGCTGATGGATACAGTAGGGGTCAGATGTGATGTCAATGTTTGTCTGCACAGTAACTTCCAAGGCAGCTTCCAAATCGCCTGTCTTGGCTGGAGGAAAGGGCTAGAGGGACTCTGCAATTCACCGCTTCTCTAGGAAATGGCTCAGCCCCTCCAGGGCTTCTGGAAGGAAGTTGTGCATTGCATAGGAAAGATGGTGAGATCCTTCATGCAGGTTTGGGGGGTGGGCAGTGGTTCTGGGGAACTGGGAGGGAGGACATGCCTGGTGCAGAGAGAGTAAAGGCTACGCCTAACCTTAGGGAAATGGGAAAGTGGAGGAAAGATGTTCGGGGGTCATTTATGCCTTGAGGCATCCCTCCACTCACACTAATCAGGCAGCTGTCACTTATGGGAAAGTCTCTCTACATTCCCCTGCCCCTCCCCTTCTACAGGTACCCCTCTGATCACCGGGCTCAGGGTCTCTCCTAGTCCAAATCCAGCTTGAGAACCACCTTATCCAGAAGGGGGCTGTTTTATAGGCTAACCACTTTCCCTCTAGCTGTCTTTCAAATTGTGGGTTGGGGGAGCTCTTTTTATGCTGGAGGAGGGGAGAAGATAATCCAAGAGCAGGGCTCCACCCACTTCCAGGAGACCCTCCCGTGTCCTGCAGCCTAGGCCCTGCTGCAGCAGCTGGGTTCCAGGGCTCGTGCCCGCTGTCCATAAGGTGTGCCTGGGGAAGAGAGTCTGGGGACTCAGGGGACTGGGCACTGGTGCCCTAGGCCTGTCTGTCAAGGTGCCCACCTGCATCTACACCCATCTGTGCTTTGAGGTCCTGCGGATGCTTGGCCTGGGGGGTGGGGAGGCTGTTAATCCAGCCCCTACAAGTCCAAGTTCTGACTCTTCTTATACGGGGCCTGGACAGCTCCCGGCTCCAGCCTGGATCTGGGCTGTGTGAAACAAGACTTCCCTGACCCAGCCCTCCTGGCCTCGGATGGGCCTGATCACCCTCCCGCAGTCTGAAAGCTCTCTGGCTCAGGGCTCCTGGAATCGGCCTCCTGGTTTCCTTGTCTTTCCTAAGGCCTATTTCTCCCCACTCCACTGGGCTTCTCTGAAACACGATGTGTGGCTGGTGAAAACGGGCTCCCTGTTCTTGCCTTTGTGAACACCGCTGTGTACGTGTAGAAGAATCCACCTGCTTCCTCCTCCCGGAAAGGGAAGAGTATCAGTCAGGACGGAATAAGTGATAGCACAGAAACAAACCTCAAATCTCAGTGGTTTTGGTTAAAAACAATGAAGATTGATTTCCCACTCACGCTCCATTGTCCATTGTGGGTTGGCTGGGGGCCGGTCCATGCTGTCCTCATGTAAGACCCAGGCTGATGGAGCAGCCTCTCTGGGATAGTGCTGGTTGCTGTGATGGGGGAAGGAGGGCTTCATGTCAACAATGAAATGCCCCAGCCTGGACATGGCACACACCACACGGCCCACCAACCACCAGGGCACCGGGAAGTGTGGTCAGAGGCAGAAGGGTGGAAATATAAACCACAGGATTTGCAGCCTGGCTAAGCAAAGACACATTTCTGGAAGGGTGAGGAGCTGGAGTTTCAGGTGGGTGGTCAGAAGGTACCCGGGGAAATGTATTCCTCTAATCGTTGCTTCATTCAACACTCTTGACTTTGGACCTAGACAGTCCTAGTTTAAGTTTGAATGCTGCCATGAGCTAATGTGTGACTTTGGGCAAATTGCTTAGCTACTGTAAGCCTCTGTTTCCTCATCTGTAAAATGGGGGCAATACCATCCAACATGCCATAGGCAGTATATTAGGGCCAAGATTTCCAGACACTGGGTCTGGGTCTAATTCTTCTTTCAAAACTCGGAGTCTTCACTGGTAAAAACACAGACCAAACCAAACCAAACCAACAAACCCAGGAAGCTTAATAATACCCACATGGCACAAGATGGCAGTGTAACCTCTCCCTTGTCCTACTTGCCCATTCTTCTCCTATCCCAGGCCCCCACATTCTCCCCAATAGTGCTGGGTGCTCAGGAGTCTCCCTCCAGCCTCAGCTTCAGACTGGCTGGAGGGCAGAACTTGTTCTCAGCTCCTCTGAGGTCATTTGCTAAGGACTCATGGTTGATCCACTTCAGACCCAGTCAGCCCAGGTTCTCCCCCCTTCCTACCTCTTGTTGCACATGGAGTGACCCTGGCACACACCGAGGCCCTGAATCCCAGGCTTCTTAGCCCCAGGGTGCACTTGGGAGGGCTCTGGGGAAGGGAGGAAAGGATGACAGAATCACTCTAAACAAGGCAAAACAAAGCCATTTATCTTGGGGCATTAGTCACCGAGCTGAGCTGCTGACGCTGGGAAACAGGCTGTACTCTTGGCAATCACCATTTACATTAAAGCAGGATGATTTGTGGAGTCGGAGGCCCAGAGACCCTTCCAGACTTCCCCACCCACCTCAGTCTGTCCCTGCAAGTGCCAGAGGCTGGGGTTCTAGCTTTTCCTTGGGGAAGAGGAGTTGGCCTTGGCCCGGGCATAACAGGTGCCCCAATCCCAGCTCCATTCCCTTCCAGGTGCACACTGGCTGTGGAACCACAGGAGGCGCCTCCGCCTCCCAGAGCCATGCTCCCTGGGTCCTGGGTTAGGTGTCAACATGGCATTTTATGTGTGGTCTTTCTTCTTGGCCATGACTGTTTAGTATTTGGAAGGATGTTCTTTCAATCCCTAAATTTCCCTATACTGTATTCCAAAGGGAGATGACACTAGCAATGAAGACTGTGTACATATAGCTCCCCCCTCACACACACACACTCTCACACACTCACATGCACACTCACACTCACGCACACTCACTCTTACACACTCACATATACTCACACATACTCTCACACACTCACACACACATGCACACTCACACGCACGCACTCTCACACATACTCTTACACACACACATGCACACACTCACAGACACACACACATTCTCACACACACGTTCTCACACACTCACACTCTCACACACACATTCTCACACACACTCTCACACACGTGCTCAAACACTCACACTCACACACACACACTCACGCACTCTCATACTCACACGATGGTTCCATACAGGAATGAAAGTGGCCCTGCTGAGAGCTCATGCTGTCTCCAGCTTAGATAATATCGAGTAAATAAATCAGAAGAAAGGCAACTGATCCAGTGTCCTTCGTGCCCACTCTCCACCTACATGCCAGGTAAAGCACATGACCTAGCCTTCACCAATGACAGAAGTGTATTCTTCTGGTCTCAGTGATTGGTTTAGAGGGGGAGATTTCACTTGGTCACAGCCAGTGAGCTTCAAGGAAACATTGGTTGTATTTATGAGAGCGTGAAGCTCCAATGAGAAAGGAAGGAGGTGTGAAGGTGGGGTTGTTACTGGCGGTGGAGTCAGGAGGTCTGGCATTGTGCCCGCACGGGGAGCTGGAAGGTGCTGGGGGCGGGGGAGGAACACCTTGAGGAGCTCAGAACAGAGCAAGGACAGAGAAAAACCGAGTCTCTGGTGACGTCCTTTAAGCGTTGGGTCGAGCTTCTCTGGCCCAACCTGTTGAGTTTGGGTTGAAAGTCAGTGCATTCCCTTTGTTGTATAAGTCAGTCTGAGGTGGTTTTTGTGTCATATACAGCCACACGAGCCTTGATCAGTACAGTGAGTGTGATCAGGTCACAGAAAACCTTGCAATCTGGCCTCTGAGCCTTTGCACACACTGTCCACTGCGGAGAACACGGCTGCACAGCGGAGCTCTGCTCCTCTTCCCGTACCGGTTACTGCACCACCCGCCCCCAGAGGCGTTCTGAGACGGGGACAAACACCGCACCTTGGGCGTGCCCTGGACAGCTCTGCTGCACTGACTGGTCACCTCCATCATCTCCACCAGGAGACAGACCTGTCCTTGCCTCCGGCTCCTGTGGCTCCTGGCACAAAGTAGGTAGCTGTGCTGTAAATGACAGTTCTCCTGAGCCGCCACCTTGGTGGGGAGGGAGGGTCGGGGTGGGGGAAGTTAGGCAGACCTCAGGGAAGGCGTGTGAAAGTCCACATCAGAAGTTGTCAAGGCCTGAACTGGGTGAAGGAGGCAAGAAAAATAGGGACAAGGAGAGAAATGGCTTTTAAAAACAAGGGTGGGGGGGAAGCCTGAAAGCTGGACTTGAGAATGGTCTGTCCCTCACATGGGCAGTGTGGTGAGTGGCATGGAAATTAGAGGACAGAACAACAGAGAATAGCTTCAACTTGGCGTGGGTGGGGGCAGGGCAATCTTTGGGCCACCGTAAGCAGCCCTGCCAGAATGGACAAAACGGTAATGCTCCCTGACCCCGCCCCGCATCCCGGGGGTGCTCCCTGACCCCGCCCCGTGTCCTGGCTGTGCTCCCTGACCCCGCCCCACGTCCCAGCTGTGCTCCCTGACCCCGCCCCACGTCCCGGCTGTGCTCCCTGACCCCGCCCCACGTCCCAGCTGTGCTCCCTGACCCCGCCCCGTGTCCTGGCTGTGCTCCCTGACCCCGCCCCACGTCCCAGCTGTGCTCCCTGACCCCGCCCCACGTCCCAGCTGTGCTCCCTGACCCCGCCCCGTGTCCTGGCTGTGCTCCCTGACCCCGCCCCACGTCCCGGGGGTGCTCCCTGACCCCGCCCCACGTCCCGGCTCTGCCCTCTTACACCCCCCTCCCCACATCCCGTGCTGACCTAGATCACTCCAAATGATGAGTGGTGAAAAGTAAGGATCCTGATTGGCTTTGGAACGCATTTTTACACATCAAGTGACAGAGGGGTGCTGAAGTCCTGGATAATGACCTTTGGGCTATTAGTGGGAGTCAGTGTGCCCTCCCCACTTCAGCTCTCCCCCACTGAACTCTTCCTTAGGGGTAGTGCCAATTTGAGGATGCGCGGAACTCTTCCAGGTGGCACGATCGTTTCTCTTTGGACTACAAATGACCTGGCCTTCCATCCTGGCTGCTGCCAAGGAGGGATAAAGGGCAGCCAGGGTAGGGTCCCATGGGGTGAGGGCAGGGGCTAGGGTAGGAACCTGGAGCAGAGGCTTGCGGCTTCCATCCCAGCAGGGAGCAGAAATGAAGTAGCAATCAGGGGCGTGGGCGGAAGGAGGGGCCACCTCCAGAGGTTTCTGAGGTCACTTCGGCTCTGCTCACCCGCAGCTGCCAGATCAGGACCTGCAGACTCTGGTTCCAGCAAGGGAAGGGATTCCCAGTGTCACCCCAGGCCAGTCTTCTGGCTTGGGAGGGGCTGCACGTGAGGCTCACAGCTAGTACAGTGGCCCATGACCAGCACAGAGGCAGAAGCTGGGGTGGTGGGGTGTGGCCTAGCTGGAAGGGAGTCAGGCCCTAGCCTGACCCCACCCAGAAGTGGCTCCCTGAAACTTTTAGGCTAGAAATTTGGTGCCATCCAACCATGGGACAAATCCAACCAGGCTGGGTCTTCTGACCACCTGGAGCCCTTACTAAGCATCTCAGGTGCATGGCTGAATGTCTGGGCACCCACAGAGCTGCCATGCTTCAGCCCTTGGCTAAAACCATTGTGTGGACTCCTAGTCTCTGCTCTCCACTGACCTAAGTTCCATGTCTGCCCAACTGTTGGCTGTGCTACTCTTCACTTGGGCTTGGGGTCCTCCTCCCTCTCCTCCTTCCTGACCTCCCACCCCACCCCAGCCCTTCCCACCAGCAGACACCCTGCTTTGCACCAGGGGAAAGGCCAGAGCTGGAGAACAGTCACCCACAGGCTCTGTGAGCACTGCCCAGATCCCCCAGTGACTCCTCCTTTGCCCCAGTTGGCCCCACGGTGTTGGCCTGGAGTCCCCAAGAGCTTCTAATTTGGATCCAGGAGGCATGGAGTGAAGTGAGGCAGCCCAGGGTGGGCCTATCTTCCCAGCCCCCTCCTGCTAACCCCTCCCTTCCTCTCTGCCCAGCCACATTCATGCACATGTCTTTGTGTAGACATATTATTTCATGTCTCTTGGGTATATACCTAGGAGTGAAATGGCTGAATCACACAGTAGGTGTATGTTGAACTTTGGAACAAAGTCACAAATAGTTTCCAAAGTGGTTTGTCCCATTGTGCCTTCTCTCCAGCCGTGTGGGAGAGGACTCGCTGTTCCGCTTGCTTGCCAGCACTCGGTGTTGTTCATCTTCTCAGCTCAGGGCTCAGGTCATGTGGGCTATAAAAGCAAGAGCGAAGGGGCAGAGTTGGAACTGAAGGTGCAGGGTATACGCACCAAGAAGAAAGAGATTGGATTCGGGAATGCACGGTGCTGTCGGACTCCCACCTCCATCGGTTATCAACCGTTTGACCTTGGGCAAGTATTCGACCTTGTCATGCTTCCATTTTCTCCCCTGTAAAATGGGGATATTACATCCATCTTTGCTGAGATGAAATGAGGTAATAAGTGCAAACATATTTTCACAGTACCTGACATCAGGGCTACCGTCGGTACACGCAGCGTCATTGTGTGGATTAGGTAAAAGTGCCCCCTTTCCTGGGGTGATTCAGCCGTGCGCCAGGGTCCTGGAAGCTGCATTTTGATGCTATTGTTCCCTTCTTGTCTAGAAGTTGCCTAGACATCTAAGCTTTGGGCAGCACACACCCTGCATGATTATCTCAACGATTCTATTTGGTCCATAAATTCTCAGCAAAAAGCACGCTGGACCAATGCAGTCGAAAGTAAGAGAAGACTGTATTTATCAGTGGGGTCCTGAGTATGTTCCCTCCCCCCACAGCCCTTTCACTCACTCTGGTGACTTTCCTACCCTCCACCCCCTGCACCAATTTCTAGGTCACATGCACAAGGAAACATCTTTGGTGTTTGGTATCTGTATGGACTCATAAAGAACCCTGCTTAAATTTGTAGTCTGGTTCTTGGAAAGAACTCAGCATCACAGAGATAGGCTCGAGACTACAGCATTTATGGGAACTGGATTTGGTCTTTGTTTGGGGTGAGATAGAGAGAGGCACAAACCATTTGGTGAAAATATGGCCAGAGTTAGTGGTTTACAGCAAGGAGATGCAGAGACCCTAGAGACAAAGTCACAGGACTGTTTCTCGCTGTTTGAAATGTCACTGGGTTTCCGAAGTGAGGCCGCAGGTCAAGAAAGCCTTTCCTCAGAAGGCAGAAGGCTGTCTGCTCTGTCTGGCCGAAACATACGGAAAGCCAGGACGCATTTACCTAAAACAAACTCAAGGGAGGCTGTCTCAGCCCTGAACCCACAGCTCAGCAGATGAACAACTCAGCTGGACCAGGCCTTTGGACTTCGGTGCTCACATCCTCAAAAGGAGCCTTTCCTTACCCGGGGGACTCTTCGCCAGGCTCCTTTCACTATGAGAACAGGACCCGTGAACTTGGTTTGTGGAGAGGCCCAGTGGCCGAGAGGAAGAGGCCCTCGGAGCTGGGCATTGGGCAACCCTGATAACTACTCAGTGGGGAACTTTGCCTCTGAGTCTTCTGTCCTCCGTGCCTCAGCCAAGTGCACACAGTGGGACTCCCCGGTGAAGTGACAAACGAGTGATTTCTGAGACACTCTGGTGAATGACTGGAGAAGCAGCGTTATCTTTCCAAGGTGTGCTTTCCCAGCCCTCAGGAACTCAGCAGTGTGTGGAGGGAGGCTGCCTGCGGGTTCATGGGCCACCCCAGCCCCTGGGCATGCACCTGCCGGATGCGGAGGGGGTTGGAAGGGAAAGGACACAGCACGCACCTTCAGCCAGGTGAAGGTGAGGGAAATCAACTTCTTTTTGGGGGCCACCAAAAATAGATGAAGCCCAGCCGGTGTGGCTCAGTGGTTGAGCACCGACCCATGCACCAAGAGGTCGCCAGTTCGATTCCCAGTCAGGGCACATGCCCAGGTTGTGGGCCTGATCCCCAGTGGGGGGCATGCAGGAGGTGGCCAATCGATGTTCTCGCTCATCGATGTTTCTATCTCTCTCTCCTTCTCCCTTCTTCTCTCTAAACTCACTAAAGAGAAAAGAAAAGAAGAAGAGATGACAATGCACTGCTCCTTCTCTTTCCAGCACAGGGGAGTGAAGTTAGAGTCAGGAGAACTCTATCAGTGGAGATACCGTTGAACCCACTTCCCTCCAGTCTTTCAGGGCTGAGCCTTGCCAGGCCCAGAAGAGTTGGCCAGACACACACAGAGCCCCAAGGCAGAAGGCGACAGCCTGGGCCAGGGGCTGGGGCGAAGCGGCAGCATTAGTGCAGAAAGGCCGCCTGGAAGAGACCACTGCGGCTAAGGGCTGGGTGAGGGCCGGGCTGGGACCCCTCCGCCGCCCCTCTTTGCCCATCCTGGGTGCAAGCACAGGCTGCTCTGCCAACGTGGCGCTGCCTCTGAAGGTGAAAGTCACCTTCTGCCACTCTCCCGCTCTCCCGACGGACTGCCCGCCTCTGGGGTGGGGAAGCGAGCAACATAAATCCTTCCTCATCCCTGTCCCGTGGCGCTTGCCTGCGCGACTGCAGGGAGGAAGCCCCGGCGGCTGTAAATCAGCGTCCCTTCCCGCGGCCGCCTGCCCTTCATCACGGTGCTTTACGGCGCTGACACGGGCCAGGATTTAGTGGGCCCAGCCAGGCTGCGGCTGCCTCATTGAAATGCCCCCTCCACGCGTCCCACCTCCTCCCCTTGGAATTAAGGCCACTCATAAATCCTGGAAATTCCCATTTGCATATCCATCTGCATACATTTGCCCCTCAAATCGCTTGCCTTGGAGCTCGCAGAATCATTCAACCCGCTGGGACTAGGAGTCTCTGCTGTCCCAACACTTGTTGGAGAGGGAAACTGAGGCCCAGGAGGGACAGTGAAGTCAGGGGCAGAGCGGGGTTCGGCGCAGGAAGGGTTTATCTAGACGCAGGCCAAGGAGTCAGAGTTGAATGAGGGACAGGGAGCAGATCGAGTTTCTGGGTCTGTCGAGGCTGCTGTGAGGCCGAGGAGACCTTCAAGAGGAGAGAACAGTGGGGAGCCCTGTGGAGGGGCCACCCTGGGAAGCCAGAGGACACCTCTCAGGAAGGCCCCGAAGTGGGAGCAGTGTAGAAAGCAAGGCTGGCCCTTGGGGGAAGAGTCAGCTGGGCTCACCAGGAGACCTGTGTAGAGAAGAGGGAGCAGGTGCGGCTGTGGGAGTGGCCCAGGGGGACCCACCAGGCAGACTGGGACCATATGAACCAGGGCCCCTTTTGGCTCATTCTGCCTCAAGCTGGTGTCACTCAGGACCAGGACCCTGTCTGGACATGAACAATCTGTTGGGAGGGCCAAGGCCTGATGGAGGTCTGTGGTACAACCAGATTCTTCCACTCAGCAGGAGGCCCCTGCCCCACACCCCCATCACCAATCCAGCCACTACTGTGCCTGATGGCATCACTCACTGGTTCAGAGATGGCTTCTTTGGGCTCCTTTTGATGGGTCCTCTCCAAGGGTGAGTGCTCATTGCGGCCTCCCTCATGCTTCCTTCCAGGCCGGACAGGACCCAGAGGCAAGGCTGACATCTTTCTGGGCTCTCGGGGACAGGTAGAGCTTTGCCTCCCTTGACCCTATACCCCTTCTTCCAAGAAGAAGCCCCATGGAGGGGACCTGGTGCCCCCAGCTGGGTCCAGGGCTGTCTGGAGACCAGGTAAGTGAGCGGCTCTGCCTCTGGTCCTGCCTGTCTGCTCCCACCTGCCCCCTCATGCCTGCTCATCTGTCCCTCACCCCCGTGGTGTGTGTTGCATGTATTTCCAGTTGACTTATAAAAGCTGCCTTCTTTCAGAGGCTTGTGCTGCAACAGTCTGGAGAGGGGCAGACTTTGGGTGGAACCTACTGCTCCTTCTGAGCCATGCGGTTCTGACAAGATGGGGTGGCCTCTTCCTGGAGCCAGGCAGCCCTCACCATAGCCAGGCCGAGAGCTCACTTCCTCCCTCCCCGTGGGACCTGGAAGGTGAGCTGTACTTGGCCCAGACGTGGAGCCTTCCTCTCCAAGTCTCCTTGTATTCCTCAGCACCCCCTCCCCACCCCGCCTGCGCATCCCACCTCCGAAGGCTGCACAGAGATGGGGAGGGCAACCCTGCAGCGCTGAGCCCTGGCACCGATGTCTCTGCCTCGCACTTCGCTGACCCCTCCGGGCTCTGTCCTGGGTAGCCCAGGCGAGGCCAGCTGCCCCAGCTGGGGCTGCACATTCTCCACACCCCAGCTCAGGTGTGGCTGCTGGTGGGGATGGGCCAAGACCAGGGATTGGAGCCCGGATGGTCAGAGAGGAGAGAGGCAGGAAATGGGGATATCCCTGAGTGTGGGCACCACTTACTGTCCCTGAGCAATAACCCCAGGGAATGACAGGAGGAGAGTGGGAGCCCACCCACGGCAAGCTGGAGCTGCGTGCGCAGGGGAAGGACCAGAGGCGCCCCCTAGACAAACCGAATCCCCCTCTCCTTTCTGCAGCCCCTTTCCCAGGCCCTGTCCCTCCTCTTTACAGAGGTCCCATTCTGAGCTGTTTTCTCTCCTCTCTTGAACTTCCCACAGCCTCCCCAGGTTTGAGGAGAGGCAGGTCATTCCCTTCAACCTGCTGCCTTCAGGGCAAACGAGCCCAGACGAAGCTGATAGAGGGGATACTGGGATGAAGGAAGAGGGTGACAAAGAAGAGACAAAACTCTGTCACTGCAGCCTTTCAGTAAGAAGGAGCAACGTTAAAGGGTGGGATATGGCCTCCTCTGGCCCCAGGATAGTGGGGATCACAGCGGCAGGGGAATGGCTCAGACCTCCCCAGAACCACCCCGGTGAACACTGGCTGGGATTCTTAGAAAGTGCTGCACAGACTTTGTGGCGGCACGGCAGTGGGCCTGGGCAGAAGGGCCCCCATCTGGAAGCCTTTAAGGTCTCCCTCCCCCTCTTCTCCAAATAGCTTGTTCCCAGAAAACAGGAGGAGAAGTTACCCAACAACAAGCTGGGGCTTCCTGTGGGGCTGGTGGCCCCCTCCCCTGCCTCTGTCATAGCACACCAGGCCCTCACCCGCTCCCCAGGCTCTGCGCAGCTGGGCCCCTGCCAGCTACACATTGCAGAGTTGGTTCCTGTCACCTCTCCAAGATCTGGGTGCACGGCTCACCTCCCCCAGGAAGCCCTCCAGGAGCCCCTGTCTGCATTCCTGTAACTACTCGACCTCCTTTGTGAACACAAAGACCTAGCCTTTGTGCGTTGCCTCAGTTCTGTCCCAGGCCTGTTGGTCATTTGCAATTGTTTTCTCTTTTTATCCAGTCGGGGCTGGAGAAGTATTTAGGGGTTGATGAACCCCTTTTCTACCTTCATAATGGAAAATTGAGTCCTAGAGAGGCCAAATGATTTGCTCCAACAAAGAGCCAGAAGTGGAGACCAGAGCTCCTCCCCAGTCCAGGGCTGTGTCACCCCCCCACCATGTCCGTCTGGCTGTGCCTCTCCCCCAGGCCGACAGGACAGGCCCAAAGAGAGCCCCCAAGTTCTGGATTGCTGGCTTGATGTGGGGTTTGGCACAGCCAAGGGGTTTGCCTGGGCAGAAGCTGGCGGAAACCGAGGGGCAGAGTGGGCAGGACCGATGCTGTGGGTGAAGCGGGTCTTCAGAGGACAGAGGGGAGGCCCACCGGCGACGACCCCCTCCTGGGCCCCGCTGCCTGTCCTGCACACGGACCAGCTGATCTGGCTTCTGTCCTGCTCACTTGGTGTCTGATTTGGGGCACCTTGGAATGAAAAATCTCCAACAACAAGAGGTTTTTAATGTTTGGATAACTAGAGAGCTCTGTTTTAGATGGCACTCTAGTCCCTATCAGGTCTCACCATAAATACAGTGACTACTGGGTCTCAGCTTCCTCATCTTTAAAATGGGAACAAGAGCACCTGGGAAGATGGAAACAGGCTCTGAAGGGAGCAGGAGAGGAAAGAGAGCCTTCCAGAGCAAAGCATGGGCGAGGGGTGAGTGGGCACGTACTGTGTGAGTACGGGGGAGGCCACACTCTGCCACCCTTGCCGGCTGTGTGACCTGGACAAGCTCCTTAACTGGTCTGTGCTTGTCCCTCACCTGTGTCAAGAGGCATAATGCATCTACCTGAGATAGGCGAGAAAAGGTGAGGTAACATTTGTCAGCTTCTTACAACGGTGTCTGACGCCCAGTAAGTGTCCTGTGAGAAGCTTATTTAGTCATTCATTTATTTAACAACACGGGTTTCTTTGTACCATCCGTTTTAATTCCCGTAAGCAACACAAGATGGCGTTGACTCAAGCGTGTGACTCCCGGATGCTGAGGTCTGAGGGCCTTTAGGGGGGGAGATCCTGGGCCTTGTATACTCCGGTCTCCTCACACAGGACGCTGGTGGTGTCTGGAAGGCCTTCCCCGACTCCCTGAATTCTTCCCAGGGTTGTGGGGAATTCTTTCGTGCCTCTGGGGCAGAGAGGGGGCTGGGGCCTGGTGGGAGTGGGGGCTCGGCGGGGGGCAGGGTCGCAGCCTCTAGCCCTCTGTGTCCACAGCCACAACACGGTCAAGCAGGGGTCTGAAGAGGCGGCCGCTCTCTCGGGCCACACCAACCGGCTCCAGAGATCACAAACCCCAGGAGTCCTTGACTGGGGCAGCCTGAGTAGAAGGGGGATCTGGGGAGGGGGCATGTGTGACCAAGGATTGCAGCTCCAAGTGAGAACTAAGCAGGAGCAGATGGAGCCCAGAGCACAAAGTTCCTGTTTTCACGCAAATGTCTGGGACAATAAAAGTCAGGGGGGCAGCTGGGTGGGGGGTAGGGGTGGGGTTAGAGGAGAACAGACAGAGACAGGGTGGGGGTGCAAAAGGGACATGCCATGTCAGCATAATTAGCTCTTATTCAAAGAGTTGCTATTGAGTTGGTTGGAGGTGGACGTGGCCTTTCCAGCCCCTTGCCCAGGGCCTTGGCCAACCTGCTAGGACCCTGGCTGGCCCTTGAGAGCAGGGAGGGCTCTGGGCTTGGGCCTGCAGAGGACTCCAGACAGCAAGTGCTCCTCAGAGTTGATTGCATTTCCTGGACTTTGATGCTTGAGAACAAAGCAGGGCAGGCCCTTTGGAACTCGGGGCACAGCCCTCCTGCCCTCAGGGCCCAGGCTGTGTGCTCTTGGGGACTGCTCCAGGCCAGCCTGGCATCCATGGGAGGCCCCAAGTGAGCTAGAGAGGCTGAGACGTGGGCCCTTTCCCATTCCCGGGCCGCCAGGGGCTGCTACTGTGGGTACAGCCCACATCCGCTGTCCGTGCGTGCCTGTGCTTGTCACGCTGGTTCTGTGTCCTCAGACACCAGGGATTGGACACGGAGGTCACTAACACCAGGCCATGGGCTGGGGCCCACGTGGCCCAGATCAGTAGCGAGAGCCAAGGCTCGCCCGAAGCCAGTGTTGATGGCAGACGGTTTGTCTTGCTGTAGCAAGAAAGGGCTCTGACATCGACTGTGCAAACTGGCCGTTCATGGGATCCTGGCTGGGAGGGTTCAGAGCTGGTTTAGAGCAGGGTCTCATTGCTTCTAGGACGGATCTCCGAACTCCCTCGCTGACCATCAGGGCCCCATCCGAGACGATCTTCCACTCCCTGCTCTGGTTTCCGGCCGACCTGAGCTCCCTCAGGGGAATAGCCCAGGACTCATTCACTGCCGAGAGGAGGGCCACCTGGGGTCCTGCTCGGAGTGTCTAGGGATGCGGTGAGCCCCCCTTGATGCACTACATAGATTTGTAAGGGTCCCACAATCCCCCTGGAGGCTTTCCTGATCATTTTTGCCTGTGATGCTCTTGGAAAGGCTTCAGGTTCAGGTGGTTGCTTCAGCTCAGGGCAAGCCACTTCTTGTCTGGCTCCTTCCACCCAGGTGTCTATCAGTTGGCACTGCCTCAGTTTCCCTTTGGTGGAAGTATGCAACAGGATGCCAGGAGAAGGGCAGGACAAGGGTAGGAGGTGGACAGGGTGGAGGGCCTGAAAGAAAGGCAGGGGAGGCAGCAGCCCCTGCAATCACCTACCTGCAGGTCCTCGGGCACAGTGACGGCGACGCTCCTGCCTGCCTGTGGCCTGCGTGTCTGCAGTGGGGCCTGGCTCTTCGTGGTGCCCGCCCATGTGGAGAGGATTAGGGCCCGGAAAGACATGTTTTTCCCCTTCCTTCTTGGAAGGAGGATCAAGGGGACCTGGTGACAGCCCAGAGATTCTGGGCGTGTGGACAGCCCGCTCCCTTCCTGTCCATCCTGGGAGATGCACACCATCTGCTGGCAGCCCTGAACCCCCTCGAGCCCCCAGCCAGCCTGGAAGGAGCTGCTGGCTGGGCCTGCCTTTCTGCTCCTGGAACCCCTGCCTGCGAGAGGGACCAAAGGGAGCACTGAGCTTCATGCAAATAAGACCACAGGTACTATGCAAAATGGTTATTGGGCTTAATAGACCTCAGAAAAGTTGGTCAGGGGCTGCAAAGATGGAGGGACCCCTCCCACTGATTTTGCTGTGCTTCCTTAGATCCAGGAGCCAACACTGGCTCAGAGAAAGGAGTTACAAAACCTGCTGGTCCCAGAAGTTGGGGTTGGGATTGGGGCTGGGACTGAGGGTGACCCTGGGATCCTGCTTTTGTCTGTATTTGTGTGTGGTGGGTGTAGGTGTGGGTAATTCCTAAAACCAAATGCACACACACACACACACACACACACACACACACACACACACAATTCTGAGGACAGTGTCTGGCATAGTACTTGCATGTAGTAGGTACTCAATAAATATTTGACAAATGCATGGATGAATTAATGAATAAACATGCCTGATAGTTCCCTCCCACAGTGCTTTTCTTCCTCTATACTCAGTCCTGTTTCTCGAGGCTCTTCCATTCCTAATTCCTGGCTGGTGGCATTTTTTGGGTTATCTGAGTGGTTACTTCTCCTTCACTGGTTGCTCTCGGATTCTTAGCATGGATTTAAATTGTGGCTTCCTGGGGTGGGAGCCTGACCTCACCCACATAAAGTTCCTATATCCTGGACTTGGTGGTCAGCCAGTTCCCGCCACTGACTTCTTGGGACGTATGTTGGGCCTTGCGGAGTTTGGGCAACTGCTGTCCCAGTCCGAGCAGCACCCTTGTGAGCAGGGAGGTGGTAGGGGGGCAACACTGAGGGGGCCAGAAAGGTCCGGGCTCGGGGACCTGGCCGAATTAGAACTGGAAGAGGGATTTCTAACCTGGGAACATGTGTGAGGCCAGGTAACTCCCATCTCCCCACGACCTCGCCCTGCCCTGCTCTGTGTGATGTGTGCTGAGCACATTCGAGAATGAAATGAAAATATTTAACTCTGGTTTGCACAGGGACAGACCAGTCAGAATGGACAGCAGGCAGAAGCAGTTACAGGTCACCGGGGTGCCCTTCTGCCCCGCCTTCCCGTCCCCTCCCCTTCCCTCCCTCCCATCTTCTCCCTCCCGGACACAGTAGATTGGATGGTAGATTGGGTGGTACCAGTGCTCTATTGCAATCGCCCTTCTACTGTCGTGCCTACCAGTAGTTTCTAAAGGGCTAGAAACCTCCCGGCTGACCCTGGTTCGACCTTGCAGGACGGGCTGTGCCTCCTCCTCCTCCGGCCTCAGCATAGGTGGACGTGGCGAGGAGGGCATGAAGCCCTTGGTTACCGGCCAGCAGTGGGGTTTGGAGGATTCTGAACTTGGTTTTCATGCCGTTTTCCCAAAGGGAGCCCCCCTGCAAAGTGACTCCGTGTGACCAAAGCCACTGCGCCACACACCCAACAGGATTTGGAAGGACCCTATTCCCAAACTATGGGCCCCAGGGTGACTGAGCAGCAGGGTGGGTGGAAATGGCTGGGACCTGACCCAGGACAGGAACTTGTGCCTGGCACCCGGCTGAGCCTCCCTGAGACCTTCTGTGTGCCTGAGTGCCTCCACGCGTGCGTGTTTTTCCAGACACACGCGAGCCAGCCTGTGTGGGCGAGCACACATATGTACACACACATGCCCAGAGAGAGTGTGGGGATGGCGCCGCGTGTGCCGACGCTCACGTGTACATGCATGCACGCGAGTGTGTGGGGATTACGTGCCTGTGCGCGCACACTCCCAGACGGAAGCCCTGGCTGGGAAACCCAGATCTCCCTCTCCCAGGCCTCAACCTCTGCTCCCCGGGGCCCTGATAGCAGAGGACAGACAGTCCCCAAATCCTCGATCTGGGACCTCGGCTTCTGTCAGATTTCTGCTCCCCCTCCCCTTTCTTGACACAAATAGCCTGTGGAACAAAGGGAGCTGGGGACTTGGATTATTTATACAGTCAACATTAAGCAACTTGTGGTCTATTTAAATTCTTCTTTATTAGGCTGGGAAATTCCATGGCAAACCCTCTGGCAGTAAGGAAACCTCCGACACGGCAGCTCCCAGCTCCTGCCATGGCCGTGCCATGTCCCCTCTGCTCCCCACCCTCTGCCCCGCTTCTTCCCCGTGAACTCCCCGAGGCCCTGCCCAGCCGCTCTTCCCCTCGCATGCCTTCCAGGTTCCCTTCCAGCCCTCCCACTCCCCCCCGCCTCCCTTTCCCAGACCTCCGCCCAGACCCCTGCCTCACTCCTGTTTTCTGTGACTTGGGAGGGGGGCTGAACATGAGGTCTTACACTTCAGTCTGCGGGCGTGGCACGGGTGACAGAGGAGGGAAGCAGGGCTTGTGAGAAGCCTGGGGAGGCCAGGTTGTGGCGGCCTGGTTATGTCATCAGTGTGCCCAAGGGGCTCAAGGACTTCTGCTCCTTGCGGGTGTGTCTGTTAGACAGCTTGATAGACAAAAATAGGGTCCCACCAACAGGAGGAGCCACTAGGGAATTTAAGCCAGTGACAACCTGAGACAAGTTGAAGGACCTGATGCTTCTCCTGAAGATGGGGAACTTGCTGCACTCAACACTCCGGACCTTCAGGGCCCACAGCCTGCGGCTGCAGCGGGATCCGTCTGGGGGCCAGGGGAGGGAGGCGCGACGTGTTAGGTCGGGGGGCAGTGAGGCCCCGGGGGTCAGAGGTAGGGATGAGGGGCAGGTAGTGTGGGGAAATAGGAGGTCTCTGAGGCAGCAGGGCTGGGAGAGGGGCAAGCCTCCTGGGAAGGGGTCTGTGGCAGCCTGGTCCCCGGGTAGCTGGAGCCACATTCTCTATCTTCTTTAAGAGTTTTTCCATGGGGCTCTGGGCAGAGACCTGGAGCCCGAGGCTGGAGGATTCAGGGAGGTGGATTCTGGCCACGAAAGGCAGGGAAGCTCTTTTGCACCGTCAGAGTTGTCAATACGTGGTGTCTGGATGTCTTCAACGGTGGGTGTTTACACCCCTGGAAGTGTTCCAGCAGAAGCTGGTGATGCCCAGAGGGGCTCTTGGCGTGGGTGCAGTTGGACCAGGCCTTTCAAATTTGCCTCATCCTCTGGCTTCAGCCATTGCATATGGAGGACCTCAGGGACTCCAGGGTCCTTTTGGAGGGGACAGCCTCTGGGCTGGGGGCCTGCGGGCCAGGCCTCTTCTGCCCTGCAGAGGGCTCTCCATCCTCATTTCTGCAGCCCCGAGGGCTCACCCAGAGGCAGACACCGCTAAGGAGATAGGAAAGCTTGGGGAGGGGAGGGGACAGAGGACGGGAGGGTGTGGAGAAGCAGTGGAGCACCGTGGGCTCCTAGAGGACCCCAGTAGGCAGCCCCTGCCTCCCATTCCTGGGCGGGCACCCCGCTCCTAGCCCTTGGCTCCCTTAGGCTCTCGGTCACTGCACTTGACCTCTATTGGAATCCCCTTTCCTGTTTCTCTCTCCAACTAGACTGTGAGCCTCCTGAGGACAGAGAGTGCTAACATTCCGCTTGTAACCCAGTGCCTGGCACACAGGAAACAGGAGGCGCTTAATGAATGCTTGATGAGCTCCACGAAATAGCCCTTTCAGGGTTCTGGCCCAGACCAGTTCTTTACCTTTGCCCCCATAGCCTCAGCCTGGAATCCCTTCCCTCTCATACCTTTCCCAGGGGACAGAGCCTGTGCAGATGGAGAGGGGATCCCAGGAGTGAAGGGCCCTGCAGAACCTCTCCTGAGGGCAGGCTGTGCTGGGGGAAAGGAGACAGGCCCCAAGGAGTTGGGAGGGCTGTCACCGAGGAAGGAGACTGCGGGGAAAAGGTCACCACACCCTGCACCATCCTCCAGAGACTGGACCAAGGCTTCAGCTGTTATTTAGGCTGATATTGGGGTGATGGATGAGCAATGCATCCCGCTCCAGGCAGGCAGGGCAGAGGCGGAGAAGCTGTCCCTTCCAGATTGCAGTGTGACAACCTCAGTCTGTACAAACGGCAGCCGAAGAGGGTGGGGAGACAGACCTAGACCTTGCTGCCAATTATCACCTCTCTGTCGGCCCTGCCCTCTGGGCCTGTCCCTGCTGCCACCTCTGGGCCTGTGTTTCTGATTAGCCGGCCCAGCTGTGCAGCATTAGTTACATTTTTCCAGGATGAATCTTGGTTGTGACTTCCTGCCGCGGTTCTGAACCAGCTGCTTGCCTTTGCCGCCTGCTTCTCATCCCAGTCCCCAGCCTGCCCCAAATGCCCTCACTCCCAGGGGGCTCCTCCTGGAGGGGATAGTGAAGCCCTCCCCCAGTCTCAGGGGTTCGTCTCTTGGGGTGAGGGATGCCCTCCAGCCAGCCTGGGGCAGCTCAGGGCACAGCTGTTGCTCACCAAGCAGAGTCCACTCAGCTTCTCAGATGTGTGCCCTTCAGAGTGGGTGATGGGGCCCCAGACCTTAGCACACATGCCCACCAGGCAAGAGCAGAGCAGGTCAAGGCCAGGGAAGTGTTTGGGCAGGGATGAGAGAGTCGCTCAGGGAAGGCTGTTGGCAGAGACCATCACCCTCTGCTTCCCGGGTTCTGTTCTCTGCCCAGTCACGCATTGATTTTAATGGAGCCGCAGTCTCCAAATGAAGCTTTGAGCTGCAGTGGCCTCCTTCCTTCCTTCCCTGGTTTCCCAGCACTTCAGCGGATGCAGTGAAGACGCCAACTGGAGAGGCTGCATCTATTGAGAGATGGTGAGCTTCCTTCCTGCAGGTGTGTGAGGGCAGCTGGAGAATGAACTCTTTGACGCTCACAGTGGCCTTTACAGCTCATGTGACCCTCACCATAGCCATGTAAGGGGGCAGGGCCGGCACGACCGATTTTCAGAGGGGGCGACTGAGGCTGGAGTGTGAGTCCTGGAGTCTGGGCCAGAACCCAGATGTGAGGCCCACTTAGCTCAGGGTGAGTTTGATCGATATGCCTCCTCCCTGAACCCGACCAGACTCTGAGACCCTGAGCCCAGAGCCCAGGTTTGCAGCGGATGCATCCTCTCTCCCTGCGTCCCTGGCCAACACCCCCAAATGGTCTGAGCCCCCCATTCCAGACAAGCTGGTGCTCACTGTCCCTTCTTGCCCCAGCTGCCTGCTCTCAGCCATCGCCCTTGGTCTCTGCCAGAGTCCGTGCCCTTGGGGCAGGTCTCTGGACCGGTCCGTGGGAGGCAGCTTGCGTCCGCGTCCTCATTCCCAGGCTGGGCATCGCACACAGTGCGGCTCAGGTTGGAGTGAGAGCCGAGCAGCTGGAAGAAATTGGACAGAGTGGCACGAATTGGCTTTGGGGACCCCAGGGAGTCAGGGGAACGTACTGGCTCTGGGAAGGAGGCAGAGACTGGAGGCGGGTGGTGCAAGAGCTCCTAGGGAGAGAAGACGGATGTTCCCAGAACATCTGGCTCTGGAAAATGCTGCCCAGAGACGTGCTGGCAGCAGCACCCGGGGCCAGACACCCAGGGTGGGTAATGTGGTGTTGGGGCTCTGGGGTCAGGGCTACTGAGAGAGGACCAGATGCTGCTGGGAGCTGGGAGCTGCCCTTCCCCTGAGCTACTGCAGGGGTGCAGGGTCCCCAGCCCATAGCCCATTCGAGAAGCCCCAGCCAGCAGGTGGGTTCCTGAGAGCCCCCTCAAATGCCCTCAGAGAGTTTCCTAGCCCAAGGTGGTGGGTGGGGAAGCAGCTGCCCCAAAGTGGGAGATGCTGCCTCTGCCCTCAGGCCCTCTTCTGTTTCCCACATCCGTTGATAACCCCAGGTCTCCTGTTGCCCTGGAGCTAATGGTTTTATTTCTTCAGTTCTTTGGTTATTTTAGGTTGTTTGAGCTGTCTCTTTAATTATCTGCAAGGAATTGCCAACAGCTACATTTGGCTAGATTGAGAATCTGAATGAACTGGGGCTTGTCTCTCAGTGTTGGTTGGTTTGAGCCCCTGGAGGGTGGTGGCAGAGTGCCCTGCGTGGGTCAGCCACTGGGGGCAGTGTTGGTTCGCCTGAGCCGCGTCCGTGGGATCCGGAGCGGAGTGGGCCCATGTCAGCCTTTCACATGAGAAAGAAATGTCCCTGTTAGAAGACAGCTCCTGCCCCAGTCACATACCTGTGGAGACAGGGAGCCCACTCTCTGCTGGTTCCCTGTAGGTTCTGTCATCTGCTCTGGGACTGTGGGCCCGGCCAGGAGTCACGCAGGCTCTCCTCCAGAGGTAGCTCCCGCAGGGCCCCCTGAGCCCCCTGGTGGTCACTGTGAAGGTGTGCTGCTGTCCCTGGGGGATCTCACACAGCCTTCCCTCCTGTGCTTGGCAAAGGCACTTGAGTTAGATTTCCTGGCCACCCACCAGGCATAAGGTCAAAGGTCGCACCAAGGCCCACTACCCTCTCCCTGCAGTGACCTACTTCGTGCACCTCTTCCTGGGTGTCCTCACCCCACCCGGCCACGTCCCGGCACACGCGGAACCAGGCTGCACAGAGCTCAGGCGGACCTGAGATTCCTGCCCTGAAAGGCCCCCGCCTTCTCACAGAGGTGGCCCAGGCTTCACTGTGGGGAAGGAGAGGGATCACAGCCCGGAGAAAGACAGAAGGAAGGCAGGAAGCCAGGCAGCGTCACCCTCACCTGCCACCAGACGGGGGTCCCTTCCACCATCTAACCAGGTAGCTCCACTTGGGAGCAAACTTGTCCCGGGATGAAGTGTCCCAGCCATTGTCTGTCCAAAGGAGAGGAGGCCTGTATCACAGCTGAGGGACGGGGGGAGTAAAACTCCTCTAGTGTCTTGGCTTGGAACACGGCTGCCACCTGCAGCTCCGGTGATGGGGGCTCTGAGGGAGGACACGCCATCGTCTCCGTTACCAGCCACGTGGCCACGGCCACGCCGCCATCTTTACCACTGAAGCCTTTGAAAGCCACGTTTTGGTGGGAAGGACAGGAGGCAGCTCTACCATCCAGTGGAGTCTAAGCTATTGCTTTAAATGAGAAACACTGACTAGTTAGGATAATAAAGAGGGAGTGGGGAGCCAGTGGGGTTCTAGTGAGCCACCGGGCCAGTTCCAGGAGACCAGGGCACTCTAGCCCAGAGTATGCAGCTGTCCCAGCACCCTGGGGCCTGGGCGCACAAGCGTGGCCTTGAGAACCCTCTCACGTGTGGGTTTGTCTCGAGGCCCTTGAATGGAATAACTCCACATCGATTCAGTTCGGGCTCCTCACCCTTGGAGGGCGCAGTGGGACGTCCGAGGGCCTGTCGGTTACTGCCCACAGCCCCCTCGCCTGAGCTGAGACCCCCGCCTGCCGCTCTTTCCTGCAGCCGTTCGGGTTTCCTCTTCGGTCCTTCAGCAAAACACCGTTCCAACAAAAACCTCCACGGCTCCCCAAGAACTCGCCATAATTTATAGGCACGAGGCAGCCCAATTCCATGCAGAGAAAAGTAACATTCCTCCCCAAGAAGCAACTCAGCCAGCTGAGAGAGGGGGGAGAGAGGGATTCTGCTGAAAAGTCCAGCCATTTACAATACAAACTGGGGAGAGACAATGGGACGCGGGAAGGTGAGCCCAGGTCCCCCTCACAGCGGTTCTAAGGATGACCCGTTGTCTCCCAGGACAGAGGGTGCCTCAGGGACAAAGGATGACTACCAGTTTTTATTTGCCCAAATGGTGGTTTTCTCAGAACAAAGGGGCACTTTTTTCTCAAAGGTAAATTCAAGCCACTTCCATTAGAGAAGCCCAGAAAAATTTGCAACTTTCCCATGAGTTTTTCCAGCAATTACGCCATTATACAATTTAGCTTTTACAATACACCAGGTGATTAGGTGCGATCATCCCCATTTTATGAATGAAGCAACTAAGGTTTGGGGAGGTTACGTGGCTTCTGCTGTGATGAGGTGACAAAAGGAGGCAGGACGCAGAGCGAGGTCTGCAGCCTCCCGAGCCCACACTGGGGCGTGGGAGGGAGGAAGAGGGGGACCACAGAACTCAGAGGACGTCAAGTCAAGAGAAAGTGCCAAGCAGGGCTGCACCGGGATGGGAGGGGTTAAGTGCCACACTGTGGAGGCAGTCATTTCAACACCACCCCTCCCCCTTTTTTCTCTTCCTTTTCCACTGAGTTGACCTTTAAATTATGGCATCAGCTGCTGTGCCAGACACGCTGCGATTTCCCCTTACTCCATCTGCCTCGCCTTCCTACTGGCGAAGTCTCTCCACTTGCTGCTTTCCCCTCCCTCCTTCCTGCTCACTCTTTCTCTCTCCTCTGCCTCCCTCGGGGTCCCATTCACAAAATCCCAGCATCGCAGGAGGCCCTGCTGCAGGTGGGCACTGCTGGCCACCCCACCCGCCTCCTGTCCTGCTCCGGGACTCTGCAGTCGGGGAAAATCTCGCTGCCCAGGGCTGCTCCCGCCTCCCCCGCTCTGCCCGCAAACCTTCACACCAGCCCCTCCCCACGCTGCCCCATCCGGCTTTCTGCTCCCCCATCTGCCCCAGCCTCACCCCTCCCAAAAGCCTCATGCAGGGATGTACCCTCTGCTTAATGTTCATTTGCATTTGGCCCAAGGCCTAAACGATATTTTTTGCCATGACTGTCGAATATAGCAGACATTAAATCTTATCGGTTTAATTTTCTTCCAGATAATAGTACAGCCTTTGATTTTTTTTTTCAAACTATGGAAAAAGTGTCAAAGAAAAGTGGAACATTAATCAAGGGACTTTGATGAAAGGAATGAAAGTGTTTTCCTAAGAGCCCAACATGTGGTGCAGCTGCTGGGGGATATTTAAATGACATTTTTCATATGTTGCTGTTAAAAAAAATCTCTTTGAGTCGATTCTGGAAATATATTCCAATTTGCTACAATGCCAGTGGTTTTAAAATTATTTAGAAATAAAATGTGTTTATGATTTCTGCTCTACTTTGTATATTTGTCTGCTGCAGGCCTCGTTCCTTTGAGGAGGGCCTAGCCTGTCTTTCCCAGAAGCTGCGGGGCTTTTTAGGACAGAAACATTCAGATCAGGGCCCTCAAAGATGGGAACTGTGTCGTCCTCCTCCGTGGCCCTTGGCCCAGCTCGTCGTTCTGCCCCAGGGGTTTCAAGTGCAACAGGAGGGATTTAGGCGGGAAGAAAAAGGTGATGGGAAATGTCATTTTGATTAGGAAGGTCTGGGGAAACCTTTATACAAGGTGTGACTTCTCCTGGAAATGAGAAAGAAATGAACTCATTCAACTCTTAAGGTCCCTCACAAGCTTGAACACTTGAGCAAGAGAAATCTAGAGGCCGGAAAATCGTGGCCTCCAGCCCGTCCCGTGTGTGGCTCATCACTGGAGCCCAGTCCACGTCCACTTGGGCTGGGTGAGCCTGAATGTCCCCCTCATTTTTGGAGCCAGCTGGATGGGGAAGGCCTCAGGATGGTGCTGCCCCCCATCCCACAAGGATCCCTTCGTCAGATCACTGAGAGCTTCCTGAGCGCGGGCCTTCTGAAGGGCAAACTTCTCTCTTAACCCTGCCATTTTTGCCAATCCCAGTATCAGGGGAAGGAGGAAGACTTCCAAGAGGCCCCCTTTAAAAAACAACATTTTGTTCTTTATTGATTGTAGAGAGAGGGGAAGGGAGAAGGAGAGAGAGATAGAAACATTGCCGAGAGAGAACGTCAGGGACTCGAACCCGTGACCTCTTGGTAGGGGTCGACGTTCAACCACTGAGCCGCACCTGTAGGGCCAAGAGCTGCACACCGAGGCCATTCTGCCCTGGGCTCTCTAACCACAGGGAGCACAGGACAGATTAGAATCCAGAGAGGGAGAGGCCCCATGGACCCTCCCCAGGGCCAGGATGGCAAATGGCCTGGAGGTTTAACATACTTCCCTAAAGCCAGGCTGCCCCTAGGGGAGGGGGCAGGAGATGGACTGAGGTCTGAAGACCTCTCTGGCCTGGCCCTGGGCCCTGCATGGCAGTCGGTCCTCACTGACCAGTGGGGGGCACACTCTCCCTAGTTTTCCTGTTGCGGCTGTCGCTGTCATTTGGACCTCAGGGAATATGCAGACGTTCTGGTGCCTCTCCCCTTCCAGGGACTTCCTGGGGTAGGGGGTGGGAGAATGGGTGGGCCCTCTCCTTCACAGTCTGGCCAGGACCATCTCCAGACTCCCAGCTGCTCACTTCTCCAGTACTGGTCTTTGATTTTTTCCCATGTCCTCAGAAGCTCATACTCAGAGAAAACCCTTCTGGGGTACATGTGGTTTGGGGGAGGGAGGACACCCGCCTAGACACATGGCTGAGGTGAGCGCTGCTGAATTTCTTTGATTCTGAGCTCAGGGGCACACTCGGCCTTCCCTTCATTCAGATCTGCCGCCCGTCTCCTGTTCTCACGGCCCCCTCTCCCTAACCCAAGCTGCTCACTTTTACACTGTGCCCTGAGTGTCCAGCCCAGTCCTGCCTCTGTGTCTTGGCCCCAGTGAAACACCTTGTTCTAACAGAGGCCCACCTTGTCCCCGGGGCCTTGCCAGACAACTCCAGAGAATTTACCCTGAAGCGGGGAAGGAGCAAGTCAAGGATCTGCCTGGCCATTACCCATTGATGTCATTTTTGTCTTAAATCATCCTTGTTGGCCTGTGAGCCCCTGAGGCAGAATGGGGGGCTCTTCCTTTGTTTTCCCACAACACTGCTTGGTGTGGGTGAGGGTGGGGCTGGGAGGCGATGCATCTGCGGGTTTTGGAGCCAGACAAAGCATGCAGGGCCATGGACCCCGAGTCCCAGCTGGTCACTCTAAGCTGATCAGGATAATTCTGTTCTCTAGACTAATGTAAGAATGAGATGAGGAAAGTCTATTGGAGGCTTCTAGGAAATGATCCCTCACTCCTAAGACAGAGACACAGGGAGACAGGTCCTTTGCCATCCTCTGGGCACAGTCATCTAGACGGGATGCCAAGAGTCCTTGCAGCACCTGACGGTGATGCTGAGACACAGAGGAGTGGAGATCAAGAGCACCCTGGAAACGCAGAAGAGGAGACCTGAGGAACCTTCTTGGAATAAGAGAGAATCGATTTCTCTCATCGTTCCGTCTGCCCGCAGATGGGATATCCTGTCCCTTACGGGATGTAGCAGCCTACCTGGCAGGGTGAGCGCTTGGGTGATACCCAGAGGAATCCCCACTGCTGCCGCTGAACAGGACTGCCTGATGTCAGAGACTTGCCCTCTGTCCTTCCCTCCTCCTTTCTAGAAGAGAGAAGAGGTCTCAGCCCTGTCTAAGACCACCTCTGAGATAAACGGGGATGCCAGGCCTGCCTCACTGCGCCCTTCTGAGTCCTCTCTAGGGTAATGCACATGCTAAAGGCTCATGGATGGTCCTTCCCATCCCCTTTCCCCTACTGTCTTGCTCCAAAGACAGTCTTCAGATGTCGTGTTTGCTGCACACTGAAGGTAGCTGTCAGCCTGGAAGGGAGCTGAGGGGCTGGTGGAGGGATAGCAGCGGCTGCCCACAATCAGATTCAAAGGGCTTTCAACAGGGGCGGAGCATTGCAGAGCCTCACTGTAGCTGAGCACACTGTATGTTATGATTTCATATCCTTGGGAGATGGACTGTACTTCATGATAGACCTGAGAACACAAGAGTTGCTCCTCTAGAGGTGCTGTGTGACTTTAGGGGTGGCCCAGCAGTCTGTGCCATCTATGCTAGGGAAGGGTCTCAGCCCCCATGCCACACCCGGGCACTTGCCCTTGAGAATACCGGGCAAGTCTGGTCCAGTGAGGGACCCAGCCTCAGCGGTCCAGTGCTAGGCAGAACTCAGTGTTAACCAGAGCTCCAAAGAGTCAGCTAAACCCTGCAAAGCCAGAACCAATGACTGTAACATGGCAACAGGGCTCCAAGTTTTACTATGAACTGGGGGGTAGAAACAGGTTTGAATTAGAACCAGAATGGTTTGGGTAAGCTGCAAGGAGACCTCCTAAAAAAGTGGTTGGGCCACTGTTAGAAACAGGCAACCAGTAACATTCTCTCTGCTTCTGTTTTAGACTCAGGTGTCTTTCAAAGCAGAAGCGCAACTCAGGAGACAGGTTGGAATTGATGCTGTGTTGAGTTAGAGGGCAGGGCTAGGTGACCTCCTGCCCCTCTGCAGGCCTGGAGAGGGATGCGTGCACTCGGTTTCAGTTCTGAAACATGAGGACTGAAGTGTTCCATGCCCTATCTCTGATTTGCTTGGACTTTTGGGAAACCCAAATGCAAAGTAATTCAAGGGAAGGCTTAAATTTCTCCAAATGAAAATATTTTCTCACCGTATAAATAAGTACCTTTGTGGAGTTACTTTGTTAGCATTTTGTTTTATCTCCCAATCATGCTGAAAATTCAGTCATCCAGTTTCATGAACACACACAGAAGGACAAAAGGGGCTACAATTCCAGTACATGACTCAGTTTCTGACAGGAGAGGCAGAGGGAGGATGCTGGTGAGCTCTCTGTTGACAGCTGGGCCCTGGGAAGAAGGAGCAAGGAACAGGGAAGCCAGATAGTATCAGCCTCTGCCTCATGGCTGGGCTCTGTTCTCGTGACCGCACTGAATCACCCAGGGCTGGATTTTATGGGAACCACATATTTCCTGCCCTTGGCGAACTGTAGCCTGATGAGGGAGTCAACGTCCTGGCCACCAAGGAGCTCCAAGTGATCTCTGAGCTGGGGAAGTTTCATGCCCATTGACTCAGATATAAAGCAAAGGCACAAATGTAAGAAAATAGCTGTAATACGTAGCACAACTAAGAACCTTTAGATCTGGCTCTGAGCACTTGTGGCAGGGCAAAGGGAAGAAAAAAAAAAAAGAGGTCCTTTTCCAGGGCACTAGAACAATATGGAACTGAGTTTCTGGACCCTCATCCCTGAGCCCTGGCTTCCTAGAAATAGGATACTAGTTTTCTTTTTGTGGGGGAGTGGAGGAGGGATGTCTCACCACCCCTATTCTCGGTAACACCACAGAAAGATCTCTGTCAATTTAGAGTCTTCTTCTGATGTCCTTGGCTTCCTCCTAAGACCCCTGTCTGTGAAATTCTTTAAGATGATGTCTTTTTTTGAGTTCCCTGGAAAATAGGGCCTGAGGCAAGGCTTACGTGCTAATGCTTTATTTGAGGGGTGCAAATCCAAGGAAGCAAGAGTGAGTCCAAGTGGAAACAAAGCAGTAAAGGATAGGGACCAAGGCAAGATGAAATGTTATCATACTGGCCTTTGCTTCCTGACAGGCTGACAGGAGACAGCTGGTCAAGGTGTAGGTGTCTCCCATCATCCAGGCAGGACATCTCTGGACAAGCTGTATAGAAGAGGTATGCCTTAGCACAGCCCATTAGAAGGGTAGGGAAGAGACGATTTTGTCTGAAGTTCTCTTCTATCTTCTCTCTTTCAAAATTCATCTCATAAGGAGCTGACTAGCCTGAACTTTTTGATTGTATTAACCAGTTCCTTCAGCAGCTGCTTAAGAAGGCAGATCCAACACTGTATGTCGTGATGCTTCTTCCAAGTCTGAAAGTGTGGTAGGAGCCCAAGGCTCTGGCAGGGCAGCTGGTCAACCCCAGATGGCAGAACCATGCAAACATGTGAGTGGTCAGTTGACTGTGGTGGAAGCTGAGGAGGAGTAAGTGGCTGAAGTCTGAGAGAATCTGAGGAGTTTCATAAGCTGTGTCCAGTAGAAATGGAGAGAGTCCCTGGAAGAGGATGGAAAGGATTCCCTGCAGAAAGTCAGGGGAAGTCAGAGAAGATGGAAATCTGGGAGAAAAAGATAAGAGTGGCAAGTTGAGGCGTTCATGGAAGTTGAAATAGCCCAAGTAGAAGGGCTCAGTGACTGGGTAGGAAGTTACTCCAGTTCTAGAAGCAACTTCAAGGATATTTCTCTGAATAAAAATGTACATTATATTAGAGCCCTCTTAGTTAGTGTATGCTCTTGATGTAAAGAATAGTCTATTTTTTTCCGTGCTCATCTGTGTGGTAAATAGTAAAATGGCCATAAATTCTACGCTTCCCCAAATTCTTGCCTTTGCAAAGTGACATTGTAGATTATCCTATCAGGAGGTGGTCTGTTTCCCCACCTCGTGAATCTGTGTTGACCTTATGACTTAGTCTAGACAGTGAGACATTAGCAATCATGATGCAAGTGGAGGCTTGGAAAGCACCTTTATGCATTGGGGCTTGCCATTTTGCTAAGCTTAGAACCCTGAGACCACTGTGTGAATCAGCCTGAGCTAGTCTGCTGGAGGATGAGAGGCCACATGAAGGAGAACTGAAGTGCCCTGTCAGTGTTGCTACCAGACCTATCGGGTGACTACAGGCACATGAAGAAGCCTAATGGAGATCAGCTAAGACAGCTCAGATCAGAAGAACTGCCCAGATGACCCCCAAATCATGTGTTAAATAATAAAGTATTTGTTGTTTTAAGCCACCAATTTTATGCAGCAAAAGCCAATTAATTCAACCTGAATAACCCATTATGTGTTGAATTCATAGATTATGTTTAGTATATATTTTCAGAATGGAGCTGTATTTCATAGAAGCCATTACAGAGAAAGTCAACTGAATAAAAAGGATAAATGATGATGAGGTTAGTAATGCTGGATGGTGGTAATGGGTGTTGACACTAGTAATGGCATTGATGGTTGTGAAATTGTTGGTGATAGTAGTGGTGATAGTGATGATGGCAGTGTGTAATGATGTTTGTGAAGGTGATGATGATGAGATGCTAGTGATGTTTGACGATAACATTGGTGATGATATTTATGAAGGAAATGATGCATGTAATGCTTGTGGTTTTGATGATAAAAAATGATGAGAAGGATGATATAGGAGTTGATGATGATATTTTGTGAACGTGACAGTTGTGGTGGAATGACTGTGGTCGGGATGTTAATAATAGAAGTAATGATAACTAGGATGATTGTGGTGGTGGTAATGACTTTGGTGATCGTGATGCTAATCATGGTGAAAACAATGGAGAAGGCAATAAAGATGGGGGTGATGATGAGAGTGATAATGTTCGCTGGATGGTAGCAATGGTAATAATGGTTGTCATGCCCATAGTGATGATGGTGATGATCGTGGTCATAAAGATGATAGTTTTGATGGCAATACATTGATGTTGTTAGCTACCGATGTTCCCAGATCTTAATGGTGAGCAAGCCCCTTGTTATGGATTTCTTCTTCTCTTTGTAACCCAATACCAAAATCTAACTCCCAAGGGAAGAGGAGTTATCTGAGCAAATTATTCTATAAATTGGGAATATTAGAACCCCTGTCTTCAATTTCTCTTTTGACAAGAACTGATGACCTAGAGGTAGTATGAGAGTGAAAGAAAAATGAGGGGCCTCTGCTGTAAGCACTGGCTGCCTTTGTGAAGGCAGAGTAGGAGAAAAGGCATGCAGGGCACACAAAAGGCTGGTCAGCTAATGGAGGAAAGAGAGCAGCCAATCTCACCACCTCAAGCCAGAGAAAGCCACAGATCTGGGTCTCCAGGAGCTCTAAGAGACTATTCCCTCTGCCCTGGAGAGAGCCCAGCAGCTAGGGAGAGAGACACAGACAGCAAGAATGTCTGTAGCCTTGTATGGCCAGACTAGGTCACTATGGCAATGTGTGGAAAAGGCTTCAAGGTGCCAAAGGCTCAGTCTTGATGGAGCTTGGCATGCTTATCATCTGCCATCTGAGTTGGGAGGAGCCCACTGTGACTTTGCTCTGCCCCAGGCACTCTGGGAGAATGAACTGTGGAATGCACGGAGTCGGAGGATGGGGAGAGAGTGAAATAAGATGCTGATGACAGGCTGCTGGCTTGTGGGGGGCAGTGTGATCCACGGGGCCATGTGGAGGTCAGACGTGGGGTGGACAGAGTAGGTCAGAGCTGTCCCAGCTGTAGTCCAGCTGCTCACTGACCAGTCATCCAGACCTTGCTGAGGACTGGGAATGTTACAGCGGTTTTATCACTCAACACGGGTCCTCCTACAGGTTGGTTGGATGAAATCCTGTTTTCTCTGCTGGGTCTCAGGACTGCTCTGGGAATGCACACCGATGTTACTCCCTGGCCAAATGGGACACCTCTACTCCCTGCCATCGCTAAATATAGTGGCATAGCTAGGAGACCAGTTGGGAATGCAGGGCTGGGGATGCCTTGTCTACATGCAATAGCCCTCTTCTCAAACACGATTCTCTGTAAAGCCCATGACAGGTGTCAGTAGAAATGCAGAGAGAGTAGGGGAGGGAGAATCATTGATTTGAGAAGCGCCAAGTAAGTGGGAATCGGCTAGGGCTTGTGGAAGGTGCTGGGATGTCTTCAGAACTAGACTAAGAAATAAAACTCTGAGAGAGGTTTCAAAGGCCCTGAGGGGGAAGAGGGCACACAACTTCTTGAGCCCCACTGGGCACTGAGAAAGCTGCAGAGTTTCAGAACACAAGTCCATGTCTTAAGCTAGTTTGAAAATTAGCTCATTTCTGTACCTGGGTCTTAATCAGGGCATTTCCTAAACAAAGGCACCTGTCCAAGGGGTGAGTTGGAGCTGAAATATATCCAGGCCAGACCCCACTCATCAAGGCCTGTGCTCTGCTGTTGGGCTGCACCCTCCCAAAAGAAGGAGCATCTTTTGCTAATCTCACAAAGGTACCGTACAGGCCAGCGGAAGCTCTGGTCTAAACGCACTGGGAGTATCATCTCCACCCAGGTTGGTTCCATCCTGCTACTTCGATACTGCCTGCAGGCTTTAGCCAGTCCGTGAGAAGGGGGAATGCAACAGTATCCTTTGAGCTCTTTCCCACGAAGGCCTGGACTTTTGAGTCAGCCCAATATCTGCAGCCAGTACAGACAGGGGCCCTCTCTCAAGGTGCTCATTCTAGTTGAGGAAAAGAGACAGGATTATATACATGGTGATTGAAGTATCATGATGTTAAGGGTAATGATGAGAGCATATAACAGGACATTTACTTTACCTGAAGGTCAGGTAAGATGTCCCTTTCTGAAGAAGTGACACATTGAAATGTCAGTGATGTGCAAAAGTTGGCAAGAAGTAGACAGTGGGAATGGGGAAAAGTGTGGGCCAGGGAGTAGCACGTGTGTAAGTTGTGAGGGAGGCACATGGAAGTTGGCACGTGGCGGGTCCTGATGAAAGCCAGAGAGGTTGTAGTAAGCAAGAGGACAAAGACTTGCGATGAGAAGGGAGAGTAAGCAGGGGCCGGAGTGTGCAGAAGTCTGTATATCATGAAGGACGTTGATCTGATTTGTGTTCTGAAAAATCTCCCTGGTTGCTGAGTGGAAGTGAATTGGGCGTGGGAGGTGGGAGGCTGGTTGATGGTGGTGTCATCAACGAGATTGCAACAATGGAGAGGCAAGTGCCTGCTGGAATTCCAACTCAAAAGGGTTCATGGAATTTTAATCTCCATTCTGCACACCAAGTTCCGTGCCACACCCAGACCTGGTATGGACCAGCTTTCTCCTTGGTCAGTCTTTATCTTGGGCTAGGATCCCTGACTCTATAATCATTGTTTAAAAATGGAACAAGAAGAAGACACAAAGTGCCCAGCACTTTGTACATTGCATGACCTCCACCAGTATTTTGGCAAATGAAGGAAAAGTAGAGAAACACAAGGTGAAATTGGTGAAAATGACAGTGGCGATGCCCCATTTTTGTGCAGGTGAATAAGGTTCTGTCAAGGTCAAGGAAGTAGAGATAACAAGGTAAACATAAAGAAGACAAAAAGAGAAAGAGAAGGAAATCTCAATTAAGAACTAGCCCTGGGAAAAGTTTTCACAAAGGCCATTGTCTTCCATCTGCCCTTACTTTCCTTTGGAAGGACCTCCTTTAGTGGGTTAGCTACCACCCCTCCCAAATTCCCATGTGCCCTCAAGATCATGGTCTCAGCCAGGGTATTCAAGGGAGCAAAGCCTAGCCTTTGCAGAGGTGCTTGCATTTTTTAAAGGCAAATGATGATTATTCAAATAAATCTATAATAGGCACATTTTTAGGTAGTTGGGTAATGAGCAAAGAAAGAACTGGGGCATGAAGTCAGGTATTTGGGACTCTGGCCACCTTTGGGATCACTTTCCCAGTGTGCCTCGGGCTCCCCACTGTGCCCTACTCCGGACCAGCTAGCTCCAGGGCTTCTTCTCCAGAATCTGTGGTCATCATATGCAGGGGAGGTGGGAGCAGAGTGCATCCAGGCTGTGCTGGCTGTCAACATCAGCCTGGGATTCTGCTTTCAATCCTTCAAGTCCTCTCTTTGGACCTGTCCCACCAGAGACCCCGATACATCCAGAAAGACAGTCCATGACTTAGCACATGGAGTTTCAGGAGCCCACATGGACCCCAGGGATAAGATAAGAATTAAAGAAATGACTTCCATACATAAAAGACGCTTGGACTGCTGTTCGAGGTCCAGGTGCAGATTAAGGGAGAGCCGAATGGTAGCAGCATCCTACCAGAAGAGCCCAACTGTAGAAGGGATAGTGTTTGAATAAACCCAGTGGAAGGACAAGGTGCATAACTGAGGTCATGGTAGATACTACATCCCCCTCTACAACCTTGGCACTGAGGGGGCTGCCATCTTGAGCCTTGAAGCTATTGATTAGAATTCACACAGATTCTAGTGAGGAAAGAAGTTGAACTGTCCCCAAGGGCAACTACTACCACCAGCCTTGTCTATAAGCTTCATATAAGCCAGGGAGGCACAGAGAAATGGGTCCAGGATGAAAGTAAGGTTCTAAGGGCTCAGGGCCAGAGAGTCTTTCTTGATGGCAGAAGAGTTTCTCTGAGGCATGGACTCTGAGTGGGGTTTCCAGAGGCCTCAGACGTCTGGTCTCTCAAGTGCCTCACATCCCACACTTGAGAGTTGGTTGAAGTGACTGGGGTAATTGTGAGAGGACAGTTGGGATCAAATGAAGGCCAGAATTAGGGATCAATCTGTGTTCAGGGTAGAGCAGTCTGGGGCTTAGGGGACAGCTTGATGGATAGTCAGTCTGACTAGAGTGTGGTCTCCACACTGGTTTACAGATCTATCTGTGTTGGAGTGAAGAGAACAGTACAATGGTGATATCCCTAAAATAGGGGGTCACAATTTGGGGCTCTGGCTCATTAGAACTTTTCTAAAGTCTCTGAGCCAGGAGGATACATTTTAGGGCCAGAGAAGGAGAATGACAAAGACATGAGGAACCTCCGAGTGAGTAGAGGTACTCAGGGCCCTGACAGGGAGGGAGAGAGAGAGGTGGCCTTGGGATGAGTTAGAAAAAGGGTTTGTGGAAATTTTAGGCCAAGATTCCTACTTAGAGCCAGAAAGCTTGAGAGGTGATGGGAGGTCAGAGTGGGGTGAGTGGGGAAGTAGTCAGGCTGTTCCTGGAGCCCAGACCACCTTGGTGGCCTTCTTGTGGCTACCCCTAGAATTCTTCCTGGAATGCTGCAGGGGAACACGAGGTTCTGGTATTTCCTGGGGTCTGGAGTCCAGGGATGAGAGATAGCAGCCTCCTTGTGCTCTGGGTGCTTGCAGCGGGAAGTGGCCTTGGTCTGTGGTCTGGACCCCCTGAGAAGCCAGAAAGTGGAAAGGGGTGCTAAGAATGTGGAGAGAGAGGCAGTGTAGTGGAGCTGAGAATGCAGTTATGAGGAAGGCTGGAGAAACCCAATCCCTGGCAAGTCTTAGGTTTCAAGAGCTGCGTCCAACCGGGCCTCCCCATCCCTGACAGCCTCCAGGACAGGAGGACACCTGTCTGAGCACCCACACCCCAAACTGGGGGGGAAGATCCACCAGATCCTGGTGAGCTCCATATGATGGGTGAGCCTGTAGCCTGAAGGATTGGGGGACCATCCCCAAGGCTGTGGTGACAGTGGGCACCCAGGAAGAGAGGAGGAGGCCTGAGGAGTCCACCAGGCGGTGAAGAGCTACAGCACTTGAGTTGGTGGAGGAAGGTGGTTCTCTGTGCGATGGATTGATTCATTTTGGAGAGGCAGCGAACTGGCAAGGGGCAAGACAGACAAGACACAGGTGTCCACCACAGTGTCTTCTCTTGTCTGTTTCCCATCAATTCATGACTCCACTTTCACACCAATCCTTTTATAGTAGGTTCAGGCCTCTGCACATTCATTCAACAAACATTGGGTGTCTCCATTGTGCTAGCACTGCTCAGGGGGCTTGGGAATACATTAGCGAACAACAGACACCCAAGTCTCTACCTGCATCTGTTCACATTCTAGTGAGATCCCAGGCTCTCGGGAGGAGTGGCAGGTGGGAGATGTTGGGAGCAAGGGGCCTCTGGTCTTTGGACTAAAGATTTGGGAGGAACTGAACCTCTGGGAGGAGAAACAAGAGCAAGGCCTAGACCTGGGCTTCAAAATGGTGCTAAGAGGATCCCAAGGCAGAGCGTCAAACTCAGGGAATAGGTTTGGGTGGATCCTGGATGTCAGGTACAATCTGAGAGGTGCAAACCCATTTTCAGACTGTAGGCACAATGTAGGCACAAGGTCAAGGCTGCCTGAGGGTGGGCCTGGTTCCCCTCATGCTTCTCTTTCTTCTGGCCAACCTCAGGGGCAGGAACGAACAGGTGTATGCTGAGCTCTGCCTAGAGCACAGACTGCCCTTACATCCAGGTGGGCCTCGGCCCTCCTACACACAAATAGAGAAGTTGGACCAGCTGTCTCTGACAGCCTGATTTCAAGCTGGTTACAGATTCAACATTTTCAGCAGGAGGTCCCCAAAGAGGAACCTTTCCCCTGGAATACTTCAGATGCTTTAATTTGTTTCCTGGGTGCTCTGGCAACTGTGATTTCACATTAACCATCCACTGCAAGTGAGGTAGGGGATCTGTCTCCATTTTGCAAATGGGTATATTGAGTTCCTGACCATTCATAGTGAGTCCCAAGTTACAAAGAGCTGCTGGGAGGCTTGGGTTTGGCTGATTTTCTCACATAGCTGGGACCGAAGGCAGGGCCCAGAGTGGGGCATACCTTAGACCCTCACAGACACAGAGGGAAAAGGAGAGCAGGTGGGGCCTCCGCCCTGTGGTCTCAAGACCTGGACCCTGGGCTGCCTGGTGGCCCTGCACCATGGTAGTGAGGTGAAGGTAGGGCATACCATTGGTTCCTTGGTCAAGGTTTTGGAAGGAACAGCGGTGTGGTGCATGTGGCCAGTTCCGGCCTGTCAGAGGCCTCCTGGTGTGCCAGAAGGCTGGACCAGCTCTGTGTAACTTTGTTGTCCACTTGGTCTCTGTCAGTTCTGCTTCTCAGCCCAAGGCTGGTTCCTCTCCCTGATAGTTGTTTCCTCCCTGGAACCTCTTTGCTCTCTGTGTATCTACTTCTGACCCCTTTTTCCTTCCTGATTTGGATCCCCCTGCCAATCTGTGGCCAATCTTGTGATTACTGCCACATCTATGCCACAAAACTGGCCTCCAGAGAACAGCAGCTGGATCCTTTAGCAGATTTTAAGTGGCCCCTCTGAGTTGTGTGGTCTTTCTGTGCTGTGGGGCCCTTCCAGCCTTGGGGCATAGCTCTCTCTGGCGGCTCTTTGTCCTTCCCTGGGGATGCAGTGGCAGCAGACCCCCAGCTCTGGCCCCTTCCCCAGTTCTGTGCCTCTGATCCTCAGCCCGGGCTGCTTGCATCCCTCCCTCTGCAGGCAGCCTCCTGGCTGACTTTACTCCCTGTCACATTCCTGGCTGTGAAAGGGACCTCTTCCAGGGCCCTAGGGAGATGACATGAGTTTGTTTGTTTTTCTCCTGTCTCCACTTCAAGGGCTCCACTGGCAAAAACAACACCCTGATGACTTCCAGCTCTTCTCCTCCTTTGCCCTGAACATGGGAAAGACGGCCTCCACTCTCAGATGTGTCAACTGGGAAAAGGAGCATAGGGGCCAGCTTTAGGACAGTCACTTGCTCCCACTCCCCTTTTGAGGAGCAGTCACAGAGTCACCTGGTGTCCACACAGCTCCTCCATAGACCCAGCCCCAGGATCCCCTCAGGGGAGGCAGAAAGACCATTGTTTAAAAAGAAGGGTCTAGGGAGAGCAAGCTTCAACCCAAATAAATTAATACAATGGGAAAGCATTCACCCAGATTTGAGGATCAGAAAGCTTTCCTGACACCTCTCACACAAAACTATGCATGAACAAGTGTCCTCATAGTAATGGTGTATGCTCCTGTACAGATGTACTGTGCTGAGCCTTCAAAATCATGACTATAACAGCCTTCCCTCCAGTGGAAGGGGCATCACACAGAACCAGTGAGAAAGGATTGTGCATGGGGCACAAGGTATGGCCACCCTCCAGGTTCCAAAGATGAGCTATTGAGGACCAGACTTTTTTTCAGGGGACAAAGAGAATGCTGCAATTCCCTCTAAGGGATAGCCCTTGGGTCAAAGAGGCTTATGTTGAGAGCCCAGTGAAAGGACAAGATGAATGATAAAGACATTCTAAATACTACATCACCCTCTACAACCTTGGCATTGATGGGGCTGCCATCTTGGAATTTGGACCTGTTGTTGAGAATGGCCTAAGTCCTAGTAGGGGAAGAAGTTGAATGGTCTCTAAGGGCAGAGCAGAACCTTATTACCACCAGCTTTGTGCATAAATTCTAGACAAGCGCAAGGGGTTACAGAGAAATGGGCCCACAGTGAGATCAGGACTCTAAGATCAGAAAGCCTTTCCTGATGACAGAAGTGTGTCTATGAAGCAGTAAGCACAGGGATAGCTCTAGGGTCAATTAGGAATCCTGAGAGAGACAAGTCGGAGGACTGCCCAATCCATCTTTCATGGATTCTCAGAGAGCAAAGAAAGATGATGAGCCTCAAGGTGCTGAATTAGGAACTGATACAGAAAACAGAAACAGGGCAATGGAGGAGGGGAGATTTAGCTTCTTAAGATCCTCAAGGTTCAGGCTTAGGTCTCTCACTTTGCACAGGGCCCAGACACTTGTCCTGAGGCAAAACTGTTGCATAAAGTTCACTTGAGGTTGTAGAGGGGAAACAGCATTATCTTGAGCTCCCTCAAGCACCTGATTTGTGTCTGCCATGTTGGACAAGTCTTGATGAATCTGATGATTCTTCCTTTATAAGCCCTTTGCTTAGTGAGAAAATAGGCAGTAACCACTGGGGATTCCCTTTCCATCCTGAATGGTAAAATACAGTTATTGGCCCTAGACAGCCCAGATCTTAAGGAGTCCAGGTCTTATGGACCCTTGCAAATCCTCTGGTCAGCCTGGAGGAGAGAGCAGAGTCATGGCCATGAAGTATGGGCACTGGAACACAAAATGGACAGCTGCCGAATGCAGCTCCTTAATACTGTGCTGGGGGGTGCTGGGCAGAGTTTGAAGAGTGGGACCAGCTAGAGTTGATCAGGAGATCCTTCTCAGGAATTTTCAAGGTCAGTTATGTGCATGGATTGACAGAGAGGTGAGAAGAGGAGGGGTCACAGAGGAGAGGCTGGTAGGAATGAGCAGTCCTGTGCAGTGATGTGCAAACATAATGGTGCAGTTGAAGGGCACTGACAGCAGTCTAATATCTCAGGACATGGAAAGGTCACCCTGCCCACAATGAGTTGTCCTCTCTGTCCTTCTCCTGCATCATATTTTCTACTGGTCCCTTTGACATGCTTCATACAAGCTATCTATGTTCCTCTTGACATTTGGTGTCCAAGAACTACTTCTCTCACCAGAGTGACAAAGATGAATAAAATCCAATTTTCAGGAAACCCTTAGTTGAATTCAATGCTGTTTAATAGAACTTTCTGTGATGATGGAAATCCTGTCAACCTGTGATGTCTAATATGGGAGTCAGTGGCCACATGTGGCAACTGAGCACCTAAGGAACAGATTTTTATTTTATTGAAATTTCATTAATTTACATTTAAATAGTCACATGTGACTCATGGGCACCATATTAGACAGCACAGATATAATGAACAAGAAACAAGTACCTAGGCCATTACATTATCAGGACGGCACAATCAGGGCTGCCACTGTGGTCTGTTCAAGGAAGTAGAGGAGAGAGAATGACTGGATCTGCCTGAGAGTTAAGAAGGCTCCCCAGATGAGGTGACTTTTGAATTAAGTCTGGGATAATGAACAGAATGTGATGATGGGTAGGGGGATATATGTGGGCAGGAGGCTCAAACTAGTGATTCTTATAGTTTTTTGTAGACTTCCCAGCTGGGCTTCTCCATGGATTAAGCAGTAAAGCTGGGCTTACAAAAGGAAATACAGATGTGCTCTGCCCACTTGGCTCTCTGCCCTCCTCAGTTTCCAGGGAGGTGAGTGATGACAGTTGGACTCATGACTCTCCCTAGATTGAGGGATCCAAAGGACTGAACTGACCCTAGGAATGATGATTGCACCCAGGGGAGAGGGTGCGGGGTATCTGGAGACCATCTGGGAAGCTGGGAAGCATTTAGGGGAAAAGGATTGACGCAGGGGGAGGAGGTTACTGGGAGCCAGTTTCCCAGTAGAGGCCAAGAGTCATTCCCAGGGTCAACTCCATCCTCCTGTTTAGATGGAGAAATGGGGGAGGAGTATTTGGGTCCCATGGAGCTTCTGGAGATAGTCACTGTGAGGCGAGGGCAAAGAGTAGGTGATGAGATCTTCCAGGGCCCTCCTGTGCTCAAGTCCTTGGTGGTTGGCCGGTAGGGCCCACACCATGCCCATCAGCATAGGGCCTTTCAGGGGTAAGGCCCAGTGTGTGGTCTTAAAGAAAAGAGAGTCTAAAAAGTAGATATTTAATTTCTACATTCCTGAAGAAAAGCTTGATTTACTCTTTCAAGACTCACCCCTCCTAAGCTTTGTCATCTCAAGATGGCATCACCAGCCAACAAGTTGCTGCATGCAGAAAACTGTGTAATTATGGATTCTTCTTATTTCCCACATTGTCTTCATCAGCGGGTCCCGCCCATTCTCCCTCCAACATACATCTCTAGTCCATTTACTTCTCTCCATTTCCACTGACACCATCTGGCCAAGCTTCTGGAATTTCTCACCTGTGAATTTGCCTTTAACTAGTTTCCCTATTTCCTGTGCTGCCCTTTCCTAACTGTTCTACACATAGAAGTTAGGACAATTAAAAAAAGAAATCGGATTACCCTATTCACATGTCTAAAACATTTTCTATGGCTTCACATTAAACTTGAAATAAAATCTGCACCCTTTAACATGGCTCAAGGGGAACTGCCTGTCCAGCACATAATGTTCTTGCTACATTGGTCTCCAGGTTCCTTAAACAAGCCAAGCCCTTTCTTACTGCCAAGACTTTGCCCATGTGGTGTGGCCTTCCTGCCTCTTAGCTGAGATGGCTTCTTCTCACGCTTTATACCTCCATGTGTGTACCCTCTCTCCTCCTCTTTCATAGCACACCCTTCTTTGCCCTCATAATAGAATTTGAAATGTGTTTTCTTGTTGACTGTGTCCTTCACTAGACCCAAAGCTCTGTCAAATCAAGGGCCATGTCTACTGTCTTCACCACTGTATACCCGGCAGCTGGTGGGCTGCCTTGCACACAGAAGAAACAGGGTACATATTCATTAAAAACTTGAATGAATGATATTTCCCCTTAATCAGTCCTATGAAATCAACACTGTTTCTGTTAGGAAGAGATAGCTGATCCCAAGGGCTTCCAATGTTGTCTTCAGTTATTACTGAGGTTTATCCTAAATGTTCCTTCTCCCCTTTCATTATATCTAAGGCTAGTCGGATGTTTTAGGGATCACCAAAGCCCTGTGGGTTCCAAGGAACCCTAATTCTGCTCATTTTGATGTCTGTTGTGGCATTTCTGAACATGGGAACTGCTAGTTGCTTGAACACTTTGAAGGGACAGCCTTTTCCCAGCCTGAGTCTGGCTGGGATTCCATAAACTTTACATTTTCCTAAAAACTCCCTCTCTCTAGAAAATGTGTGTGGTATGAGAATAGGACTGGGTCTTTGGGAATCTATTTGGGCAGCGGTATGGGGGTGGGGTGGGGCAGGCAGCTAACCCTGGTGAAAAGGGCTCTGTGACCCAGCCAGGTACATTGGTACCTCTCTTCCCTCAACTTTCAATTCTGAGGAATGTATAGCCCTTGTTCTGAGCAGTGCAGACCAGCCTTCAGGGAAATATAGTGGTGGAGCTAAGATCTCAGGTTTTGGAGGTAGACTGCCTGGGTTCGAAGCCTGTGTAATTGTAGGCAAGTCACTGGCTCTCTACATCAGTGTCCTTGTCTGTCTTCCGAGTGCCTCTTTCCCTTCATCAGATCTCCATCCTGTTTGTTACCCCCATGACCATCCTCTATAGAAGTCACATGGAAGGAGTAGTCAGTAGATTGGGCTATCCTGGGCGCTCCTCTTCATGGTTACTGTCAGTGCCTTGGGTCCAGGAAGGGTAAAGTCCTAAAAGCTGGGCCTGAAAACAGAGGCAGTTGCCACATCCTTTTTTCATGTCCTGGAATCTTGTCTCATACATGCTCTCCGTGGGTGCCCACCAATTTTCTTCTCTCTTAACCAGGAGCTGCCTTGAAATAGAAAGATGTCACAACTTATTTGCTTTTTATAATAAAAACAGTCTTTTCATGCCCTTGTTATAAAAGCAATTCATAGAAATGCAGAAACTGTCCAACATTAAGAAATTTATTCATGTAATTCATTACACAAATAAGAGAGAAAACACATGATCATAACAATAGACATTTAACAAAATTTAACATTAATTTTTAATTAAAAAATTTCAATCAGATGGGCCTAGAATTGTATATTTTTACTTGGTAAGGAGTGTCAAATTTTATCTAAATCACTTTATCCAGAATGATAAAATACTAAAAGTATGCTCATCAAAGTCAAGGAATACTATTGCTACAAATTTTCAACATAGTTTTGGGTATCTTAAACAATGCAATAAAAAAAAGAAAAATTGGGTAGCATAAGTATTGGAAACAAAGAGGCAAAAACACCATTATTTTCAGATGATTTGATTGACTCTGTATTGAATATCTTTTGCCTCTCCAGCATCCATTGCCTCTTCTTCCTGAAATAGCTCCTACGCTTCACTTGAGGGTTCACTCCTTCATATACTCTTGGCCCTTGTGATCCAGATGGAGCTCTTCTCTCAACAATAGGAGTCAAGCATGTGACCCAGGCCTAACCAATCAAAACAGTCCCTTCCTCTGGGTTACTTGGTGATGGTCATGTGACCAACCACAAGGAGCGTGAGAATGAATTTTATATATTTAAAGGCCAAGGACTCGAGAGGTGGGGAAAAAAACAAGTCCTCCTGCTGAGTTTTTATCCTGGACTTTCCATTAACAGAACAGATAAATGATCTTTTCTCTTAAGGCAGGTTTAAAAAATAACTACTTTATTGAAATACACTTCACATACCATACAATTCACTCATTTAAAGTGTACAATTCAATGGCTTTCATTATATTCCCAGTATTTTATGATCATTACCACAACACCTCTTCAGTCTTAGGCAACCACTAATCTACTTTCTGTTTCTATATACTTGCCTATTGTGGTCATTTCAAATACATGGCATTATATCACATGTGGTCTATTTTGCCTGGCTTCTTTCACTTAGCTTAATATTTTTCAGGTTCATCCATGCCGTAACATGTGTTAGTACTGCATTCCTTTTTATTGCCAAATAATATTCCTTTGTATGGATACACCATATTTTATTCATCTATTCATTCATTAGTTGATGGATACTTGAGTTGTTTTTTCACTTTTTGGTTATTAAGAATAACACTGTTATGAACATTTGTGTACAAGTTTTTACATGGACATTTGTTTTAATTTCTCCTGGGTATTTACCTAGCAGTGGAATTGCTGGGTCATATGGTCACTGTACATTTATTTATTTATGTATTTTACATTTATTTTTTGAAGAACTGCCAGACTGTTTTCCAAAGTGGCTGTAGCATTTTGTATTCCTACCAGCAGTGTATTAGGGTTCCAGTTTTTCTCCATTTGTTATTATCAGTCATTTTTATTATAGCCACCCTGGTTGATATGATGTGGTATTTCACTAGGTATTTGGTTTGCATTCCCCTGATGTTTAATGATGTTGAACATCTTTTTATGCGCTTTTTGGCCATTTGTATACTTGCACAGAGAAATATTTATTTAGATCCTTTGGAGTTTTATTTCTTCTAAGCATGGGGTGGGAAAGACCTTCCTAGGCAATGTACAAAACTCAGAAGTCTTACGGAAAATAGTGGAAAGATCCAACTAAATGAAAAATTTAAACATCTGTATTTTCAAAGACAATCACAGTTAAATGAAAATCATCTTTCCTCTGCTTTAAAGGAGAAACTATTTGAAACACATATAATAAAGATGCTAAGCATCTTTTCACACACCTGTTGGCCATTTGTATATGTTCTTTGGAGAAATGTCTATTCAAGTTTTTTTTTGCCCAGTTTTAAATTGGATTATGTGTGTGTGTGTGTGTGTGTGTGTGTGTGTGTGTGTGTGTGTTGGCTATTGAGTTTCTTATATTTTTTGGATATTAACCCCTTATGAGATATATGATTTGCAAATGTTTTCTCTCATTCCATAGGTTGTCTTTCTCTTGCTGTGAATAAGCTGTTTGGTTTGGTGTAGTCCCACTTCAATTTTGCAAGATGAACAAGTTCTAGAGCTCTTCTGTACAATATAATAATATATAAAAAATTCCATAAATCAGTAAGAAAAAAATTAAATAACTCAAAAGAAAACTGGACAAATGGTAAGAATGAGCATTTTACAGAAGTGCCATAGCTAATTAATATATAAATGATGCTCAAGAATTCTGCAGATTTGTAAGTTAAATCAACAATGAATTCCTTTTTTTGTACCATCAGTTTGATAAACCTTTATAAGATCAATACTATCCAGCATTAGTAGAGGGTCTCAGAAAATAGTATATTATTACAACCTTCTTGGAGGTCGTGGCAACATTTATCTGCATTGAACTATTAACAGAAGGAACCTCAGGGTAGTAAGATTGCAGATGGCATTTGCTTATAGTTAATGATACTGTAGTAGATCCTTAAAATTTTGTTAAGAAGATAGATCTGATGTTATATATTCTTACCACAATTATATATATACACTAGAAATTCTATATACATGCAAGAAAAGTGGAGGAATGTACAGGATGGAAGTTGGAGTGTTAATATCCAGATAATAGGAGTCCTAGAAGAAGATAAAAACATGCAGGAAGAAGACTGTATTTGATGAATAATAGAGTTCTGTTTCCCAGAATTAAAAAAGAATCTCAGATAAAAAGGATTGATAAAATACAAATAGGAAAAGAAAGGAAACCCTCATTCCTAGATACACGATACCACATTTTAAGAATATCAAAGACAAAGAGAACATTGAAAAGGCTTTCACAGAAAAAGAAGTGAAGCACCACAAAAGAACAGGGTCACTCTGATACCAGCCTTCTGAGTAGCAACACCAGAGGCTAAACAACAAAGAAATAATATGTTTTAAATATTGAAGGAAAAACTTGGAACTAAGAATTTGATATCTAATCAAGTTGTCATTTGAATGACAGTGCACAATAAAAATATTCTTAGTGATACTTGGGCTTGGATGACCAGCCTCAAAAGACCCACATTGAAGGCACTTTTTTTCTTTTTTAATCTTTATTGTTGTTAAGTATTACAGATGTCCCCTCCTCCCCCCTGAAGTGTCTTTTTAGAAGAGAACTAAATTCAAGTGATAATGTCAGATATATCAGATGCAAAGGGGATCAAAAATCTTGGCAAAGTTACTTAGTTATTTGTTTGTTTTCATTGATAGGATCAAAGGGAGAAAAAGAAAGGGCCTACTACAAAATGGATAAATCTTGGTAGCACATTTAGAGTGGGAAAAAAAAAAAGAAATCTCAAAAGGTTTTGGTGCTCAGCTATAATCTCCCAAGCTTGAAAACAAATAAAAAATAAATAAAATTATATTTAAACGTACATATATATCTGATAAAACTACATTTTTTTAAAAGTAAGGAATGGTAAACATGATATTCAGCTTAGTTACTCTGAGGGAGTGGGGCCAGAGGACAGTGGGAGAGGAACATAAGTAGTTGTAAGTTATCTGCAATGCTGGGTGGTGGTCAGTGGGTGTTCAGTTTCTTAGAAATGAACAAATACATAGATAATAAATATAGGAGGGTCACGTATGAACCAGTGATGTTTCATGCTTTGAGGTAAGATGACTATTACTATATAGTGTTACTATAATGTACAACTGCAGTCCATAAGAAAGAGAAGTTAAAGAAATGCAAGGTGGTCCCATTCATTTGTTTCCATAAACTTGGAAACTGTTTCATAGCCAGTTCAGGAGCCTCTGCACAAAGTTGGCCTGGGCCAGAAATGGGCCCCAAAGTTTAGGTGTGCTCCCTGGCTGCTCCCTCCCCCACTTTAGGTGCCTTGTGTTTCACGCAGGAGTGTGGACACATGGTCAAAGAGAGGCAGCGTAGAGGGTGATTGACAATCAGGTTTTGGGGTCAGAGAGCCTGATTTCAGCTCTCACTTCTGCCACAGAGGGGCAACTGTGGGCAAATTATTTAACCCCTCTGAGTCTGATAAAATGTTATATGTACACTTTGAATGGGCCTGATAAAATGGTACATGATCACATTGCCAAGTGCTTGGTACATGGCATATGCTCAAAAATTTTAGCTCCCTGGCCAAGTGGCTCAGTTGGTTGGAGCGTCATCCATACACCAAAAGGTGGTGTTTTCAATTCCTGGTCAGGGCGCATATCTTGGTTGTGGTTGGATCCCTGATTGAGCGCGTACAGAAGGCAACCAATGGATGTTTCTCTCTCACATCAATGTTTCTCTCTCTCTCTAAAAAGCAATAAAAACATATCCTTGGGTGAAGATTAAAAAATATATATATTAGCAAAAAAATAATAATAATGAGAATTAGAATAATAAAATAAGAGTAAGAAAAGGGATCCACTTTTCCAAAAAATAAAAAGAAATCCTGAGGGATTTGGGCTGAGTTCTTTGATCTAAGATTGCTGATAAGTTCTGGAATTCTGTAACAGTTCCTAACCTCTGTCACTTGCCTTCAATTTTGCTGTTTGTTTCTTAGTTTCCTAGTAAACAGTTTGAAAAAGTCCAACCTTATTTTGGCTGAGATTTGGGTAAAGGGACTTGGCTGGAAGAACAAGGAGGAAGCTACTGCATTCCTGCTGAAGGCCGCCACCCAGGCCTTGTTGGAACAGAGTTGGGATGGGAACAGTCAATGGCCCTCACGTTTGTTGAGCCCTGTGTTCCATGTTCTCACAAAGGTCAGAACAAGGTTAGGTAAGGTTGCATTCAGTCCTAAAATGCCAAGATGCTATATACACTGGTATGTAGTCAAGGTTTGCTAGGTCTGAGTGAGTGAAGGGCCTTCAGAAAGCCAGATGCTAACAGTCTACAGTATGTTGGATCTCCATAACCTTATTCAAAGGGAGTCTGAATGGTTGTGACCCTCTAGGTCATCCCAGCAGGAATCCACCTGCCCAGCCTAGCCTCTGAATGCCCTCAGTCTTCCTCCCTCCCCAGGAGCCCTAGAAGCCTGATCTGAGCCCTCCGGCCCCGTCTCAACGTCTCCACTTTAGTTGCTAGTAAGGACACAGAGGTGCAGAAATACGTGCCATCAACTTCCCCAGCTCTTGGAAGCCAGTGGCCTCCGGGCCTTCGTGAGGTCATGTAGGCCTCTGTGGATCACCCAGGCTCTCTCCGCGGTTAGTGCTGGGGTTTCTGGGAGTTTCCCGAATTGTCTCCAGTTTGCCTGTAATGCCGCCTCTTCCTCTCCATCCCGCCGCCCCTCCAGCTCCCTTCCGGCAAACCCTTGGGAAGATGCCAGAGTTCCCTCTCCCAGCTTGCGAAAGCGCTGCTTGCTGAGGACCCTGGGTCCTGACTGGCAGCTGGCACGGTGCATCCGGACAGCCCAGGGATGGGGTTGGTCATGGGTGGGTGGCAGCCCCAAGAGGTAGCTGCTGATAGATGGCGGTCCTGGCCCCATGTTGACTCCTCAGTGACATCTGAGTCTTCGTTGTGTTTGACGCTTCATCTTTTGTCTTCCTGCTTTCCTGAAATAAGAAATGACAAACAATCCCAGAACTGGAGCCACATGTCCCCAAATGCGTGTGGCTCAGCATTGGTCATGTTTTTCCAATTATCCCTTGTTCTGAATGCCACAGTTAATACGCGCGTGCACACTCACACACATACCCAGGACAATTTTTAGGCAGACTTTCAGGCTCCTCTTTTCCCAGAACCCCATGGCCCTTCAAGGCCATGCCCTACCCAGCCCCTCCATCCCTGCTCCATGCCCCCCGAAAGCCCCCTGGCCTCTGGACTCACCCCTGCTCTGGGGAGGCCACTGTCTCAAGACAGGATGTACTTATTTTTGTGTTCCCTGGAACGCCCTTCCACCCGCCGGGGATTTCTAAATCCTACCCATCCTCAAGGCGGTTGATCCACCATGACAGCTCCCCAAGTCCTGGCACCCACACCCACCTCCCCGAACTCTGAATTCCTACAGCACTGGAGGGTCCAAACGAGTGCTTCCCAGCCTTTTTGAAGCTAGGAATACTTACAAGTTCTTTTTTTAAAAAGAACATTTGGCGTTGATAACAAAAAGAATATATGCTCATTGGAAATACAGAAAGACAAAATAAAGAAAATAAAAATTGTCCCATTCCTTCAACCCTGGAGGTAACCACCATTCACAGTTTCATGAGGCTCTGAAAGGAAGGCCTTTCTCTAGACACACACACACTCCACTCACTTTTTAAAGAAGAATTGAAGTCATACATATGGCCTCAAAACTGCATTTTTTTTTCATTCAACAATATATTGTGAACAGCTTTCCACAAAGAACCCCCTTTTTAATGTCAAGAGATTCCATGAATGACCACATAAGAGCATTTATACTTTTTTAAAAGCATTTTATGGTGGAAAGTTTCAAACATACAAAAGTAGAGACAACAGTATAATGGCCCCCACGTACTCATCATCCAGCTTCAATAATTATTAACATTCTCTCCTTCCAGTTCCATCCACCCTCTGCCTTTTTTCCCTGGAGTGTTTTAAAGGAAAGCCCAGATAACATTTTCTTTCACTGTAAACAGCGGTTGTCTTGATAAGATCTGCTGTTTGAGAAAACGCGCAGTAACCCAGAGGCGGTCTGCGTGCCGGACCACTTTCGAGCAAATCTGTGTTTCATTCGTGACAGCAGCATTGATGATTTGAAAAATAGTCACACATATACGTGCAAGTTGTATTATTTATTCAGCCTTCGGTCGATGCTTGTAGGGCATATGGATGTACAGCTCCCTTGCAAGAGTTCCAGCCCGCAAGCCAGGCACTGCCGGTCTGATCCACTCACACAGGCATTTAATCAAACTCGGCCCAGTGTTTGTCTGCAGTTGGCTCGCACATGTGCGCTCTCTCTCCTAACTCCACCATTAAGCTCCTTCAGCTTCTGTCCTGCACACAGGCGATAGGCATCCAAGTGAACTGCGATCGTGAAGCTCTTACCGTGAGTGGTTGCGAGGGCCTTCGGATCTTCTAGCTCCATCTTCTCGGCTCGGGAGAAAGCCCAGGAGTGGTGGAGGAACGAGTCCCTCGGGGGCAGAGCTGGAAGGAAATCTCCAGTTTCCACTCCCGGCCTGTTCTCTGTACCTTATCTCGCTGCCTCGTGGGCAGAATCCGCGGGATGAATGGGACACAGGGAAAGAGTGACCTTGAGAATGGCGTCTTCAGCAGAGTTCCTGCTGTGTGGGCTCCTTGTCAGGGTTGCCAGGGAGGTCTGGGGCCTGAATCCTACTGCTCACTTCTCTTCCTTCCAGCTTTCCTGCCAGGGAGTCTGGAACGTAAGGATAAAATCCAAAAGGGAAACAAAGTAGTAGCTTCCTGATCCCTGGGTGAATGCCAGCCATCTCCCCAGAGCAGGGCTACTCGGATCAGCTGGGCTGGACAGGAGGCTCTGCCTGGAAGCCCAAGGGGAGCTTTCTGTTCCCGAGTCCCTTCTGCCTCAGTGGGCCTTTCCTGCACGGCAGATTTTGCACTTACTTCCCCACCCCTCTGTAGGTTGGCAATGCCTCGTGCACCCAGCCACAGGCAGGCTGTTGAAGACGTGGCTGCCTTTGCCTCTGGGAGCCCGGTTACAGCGCAGGAAGTGAGGGAGGCAAGAGGCTGGTTGGAGTAGCCTGGGATGGCTGAGTCCCAGGACGTGAAAGAGAGAAGAAGGTGGTACCCGAGTAAACCCACCCATTGTAAAACCTGGCCAGGGGAGCGTCCAGCTCTGACCACGTTGTCAATTCATCCAGTGAGGGGCAGATAGGAGGGGGACGAGGAGAAGGTCCAGGATGGCCCCCTTGACATTCCCCAGATTGGAGAGCAGCTGGGGTGGGCGTCCAGGCTCTGTGAGTCAAGCTGAATTGTGGGGGTCAGACCCTCATGCTCTTCCCCAGCACAGCAAAAGGTTTATTTTTATTGCGGTGACTGTAATCCACAGTCACTTTGTCTAAACCAAGATCAGCCAACACCTTTGAGGGCCACCGTGCTGACTGTGTGCCGTCGTTACACCCGATGTGCCACAGAAGAGCGACACACTTTATTCCTTGCTTTTTCCTCTTCTCCCCTTGTGCCACAAGTTTTAGATCTGAAAACTAGTTTCCTTTTCTCATCCTCTCTCCTTCTCTCCCTTCCTTTCTTCCATCCACCTGCAACTTCGGGGTAACTCTGTGGCTCAGACTTCATGCTGGGCTCCAGGCTTCTACAGCTGAGAGATTCCCAAATTAGGAGCAAGGCAGTTGGGTGGAGGCAGCAGGAATGACAGGGTACTGAGAGAAGAGCAAAGGTCCAGGTGTGAGAAATGGTCAGCCATTCAACACACCCTCGACTCCAGGTGTCCCTACACCCACTGGTGAAAAACACAAATCGGTGTCACCATAGCAACAACTGAACCAAAGCCTCTGCTGGGGAGTCCCGCCAGCAGCGCTCCCTCATCTCCAGCCAAGGTGAGAAGGCTCAGGGCGACACCCAGGCAATGTGACAAATATGGGAGCACTGGCTCTTCACGGTGTCCAGTGTCATCTTGAGAACCCCCCAAATTACCCAGGAAACCCAAACACTCTAGCTCTTTCCTTTGGTTTAGTACAGTCTCCTACATACCTCATACCCAAGGGCAGGTATGTGTGCGTGCACACTCATGCATGTGTACACACACACACACACACACACACACATACACTGGGATAAGGCTCCAGTTCCTCCCTTATTATTCTACACACGCTCCAAGTTCCCTTTCCACCCTATCACTAAGAAGCTGCATATATTCAAATGAACACAACCGTTCTATTTACTCAATCGATTACAAACATTTTTTAAGCACCCACTATGGGCCTAACTTTAGACTGGGTGTTTTTGAGATAGAAGAGAAGGAAAACATCCTGGAGTCCTTCCCCTCTCCCCCATTAAGAAGATTGTATTATACCTCTAAGAGATCAGTCTAACCTTCAGAAATTAAAAGAAAGACAGACTATCCGATGGTTGCTTGTGTGGTTCAGGTTTTTGATCCAGGGGCCTCAGAAGTGAGAAGATTAGTCCCGGCATCGGAGGCCTAGGAGGCTCCCGGGAGGAGGTTTGAGATGTGAGATGAGTCCTGGACAAGTTGGAGATAGGCCAGGAAGAGGAGAGGATGCGTCAGGTGGAGAGCACAGGCATAAGCAGGAGGTAGGAATGAGCCCAGCCTGCCCTGGGGATGGAGAGGAGCCAGGCCTGGGTGGGGGCAGGTGCGCAAGCCAGAGAGGAGCGTGATGAAAAGGCTGGTGAGGGAGAACAGCGACTGCAGGGCCTGCGTCAAACACATTTGTGGGACACTCTGCCTGGAACTTTTCTGGAGAGCTAGGGAATTTGGGTCTGCATGTATTTTTAGCCTCGTCTTTTCCGCCCTCTTCTGAGCAATGATTCTAAGAGCTTTCAGCCTGAGGTCATCTGTTTTCCTAGTCCCTGTTCCAGGGAAGCAGATGCCAGCACCACCACCTCACACGGAGGCTGCTGCCGCCCCGACGCTGACCCCAGGAGAGCGACGTGTCCACTGGACCACAGGAGCAGCCTGTGTGGCCGCCCCCCTGGCAGGCTCGGCAGTCCTGAGCTCTGCCAGAATGTCACCTCTCTGTTCTGGCATGACCCTAGAGAAGGGTGTTGAGAAACTCCCAGATGCCTGTCCCTACTTCCCTCAGGGCCAACAATGGCATGCCTTAGGCTGGAAGGCTGTGGAGGGACATGGGGTATCAAATCCAGCCTTCAGGACACTCTGGTTTTGGGGTCTCTGCCCTCCCCGCTCACCCTCTCTCTATTGCAAGCTCCACTCCATCCTTCCCTGCCAACACTGGGGCTATTTCTCAAGGTCTGCTTCTCCATTGCAGCATCTGCAGCACACCCTCCGTCACCCTTAGATGACAGCTTATTTGCTCCTCTGCTTTGAAGTCTTCAAAGCCCACATCCCGGTTCAAAGCCTCTTTCCTCTCTAGACCACATTTTCAAGTCTCTGATGGAAATGACCACTGGACAAAACATGACCAAAGCCAATTCAGAGCCTTCCCTCCAGAACGTCACTCCTTCTCACCACCTTCCTTCTGTCAGAGGTACCACCAGTCTACTCTCCAGACTGGAGTCCCCTGAGGCCCCTCAACTCCTCTCTGACACTCATGACCAGTGAGATGCCAAGATGGACTCCTCATTCTTTCTCAACCCGTCTTTTGCATTGACACTACATTACCACTTCAATCCCAGTTCTCAGTGGTGCTTGGTTGGATGATCCCAGCAGCCTCAGATGGCCTCTTCCCTGCAAACCCTCCTTACATTGTCTCTTTATAATGTCACTTCCCACCTGATCAAGAGTCATCTGTGTCACCTCTTTTCTTGTCTTATCAAATCTCAGGTCCTCTTTTGGCTTCCCAGTCCTTTCGTCATCCCCTCCTCCTGTTCAGCTCTAGCTTCTCCAGCCATGTGGGGTTGCTCTCCATTCCTTGAACACATCAAGCTTATTCCTGTCTCAAGGTCTTTGCCCTGTGGGTCCCTGGCCTTCCTCTCTTCTCTCCATTCTATTCCAAGTTCCTAGCAAGGATTAAATCCTCTGAAGGCAAACTTTACTTCATTTCTCAAAGCATGCAACACATTTCAGCCTGTAATTGTCTTCAGAGACACGTTGTAAGTCATAGAAGAAAACCTGTCTCATTTATAAAATGTTCTATCTATTATTTTTCTTTGCACTGGAATGGTATTACCCAACTTGATCACTCAGGTTTGTGAGTTTGGATCTTTTTAAAATATAAAATAAGACATAAGTAGACATGAAAGATTTATTGAGGAAAATGCCTGTGAAGGATAAAGGGAAGGGAGCTAGAGAAGACAAGAAGAGCCTTCAGATGGCAGTGCAGATCTGTCTGCTGTGAAGGAAAGAGAAAAGGAAGAAGGAAAGGAAAAGAGTCTGAGCCTACAGTGAAGTTCCAAGGAAGTCTCAGTCATCCGATGAGGAGTCCTGAGCCAAAGACACCTGGCTGAAGAATCCTGCATCTCCAGAACTGACCAGCATTAGTACACCTGCTGTGCTCCATGGTTGGCTACAGTAGCTCCCAGGAAGCATGGCTTCAGCACAAATATAGTGGTAGATATAGAAGGACAGCAGCTGAAGCCATTTTTCCATATGCTCATTAAAGCAGAGGCTCTGAGTGGTGCATTTTGATGGTTGCCTCACAAGGCTTGATTTCTGCTTCTGAAGGAAGGTTAAAATAAGAACTCAAATTCTGACTCATTCCAAACTTGAAGATTAGAACTGAAATTATTGGAGTGAGCTCTGTATTCCTGAAGAGAATTTCTTGAGAGAAGAGGGATTTGTCTTCATTATCACATCAAGGCATTATCACCATAATTACCAAAATTTCCACTATCAACATTATCACTACAATAACCACCTGAAACATCATCATCATCATCATCATCATCATCATCATCATCATCATCACATCATCATCTTTACTGCCATCATCACCTCTATCACCACCTTGACCGTATCATCATTACCACTATTGCTACTATCACCACAATCACTATCGCTGCCATCATTGCAATGCCCACCATCGTTATCATCATGATCGCCACTATTACCACCACCATCACCACCACCATCATCAACAACACCACAATCACCACCACCATCACCACCACCTTCATCACCACCATCATTACCATCACAATTATGAAGTCAGAGATTATGGTGTGGGAGAGAGGCATCTGATTCCAAGGCCCAGCACTTAGGCTTTAACCCTGTGTCTGACATTGGTTTGCTCTATAACCTTAGGCAACTCTTTCCATCTCTGAATCTTTATTTCATTTTTTTATTTAGCAAATAACTACAGTGCATGTGTTTTGAGCCAGGCAGTCTGGTGTGAAGCAGAGAGTAAGCTGAGATTTTTGTAAGTCTGATTGACTGCCAATTCGGAAGTCAAAGATTCAATGGCATTGACTAATGAATGACCACATCATGAAAACAGTGGTCATGGTAGCTGCAGAATGAGATGTGACCTTGCCCTGGTTAGAATACTCAAGAGCAATAAAAGAGGTTTTATATTTTATCCAGTCCCTGTTGGGAGCCAATAAATGTATCACTAAACTTGAGGGCCCCAGGAATGAGGAGAAAATTCAGTAGAGAACTGAGAGCTCAAGCTTTAGTACATATGTATTAAGGCCCAGAGAGGGTAAGACCTCTCCCACTGATGGTACAGCATAGTATGGCTGAGCTGGGCCTGTAATTTTCAGCCTCCAAGTGTTTTCTGAAGCTGCTGGAGGAGGATGGTGGTTGGGGTGGGGCCTGTCTGGGATGGGGACAGGAATGTTGCTAGAATACAGCTCAAGGGTGAAATGAAGGCCATAGGCCCTGGGTGATGACAGAGGCAGCTGCCGCAAGCCAGAGTTCCAGCCACATCTGGGCTGCTGATTGCACAACCCAGCTGTCGACTGGGCCTTCTGACTCCCCAGTGGAATGGGCTGGCTAGGCGACTGGAGGAGGGTGGGCTGGAGGCCTTGGGAAAATTCAGCACCTGCACATGGGTCTGGTGAGTGCCTCCTCCTTGTAAAAGATGCCCTGGCTGAGGATGAAAGTGGGGGCCTGGAAGTCATGGGGTCCTTCTCAGTTTTCAATATTCCTTTTGTTTTCACTACCCCTGCTCTCTAGGTCACCCCCATGTTCCTAAAAAGGGGATTTCCACAGTTCCCTTCCCACCCATCCTGGGGACTGGGCAGGGGTGGAGGGTGAGCGGAGGGGCAAAGGAGAAATGGAAATTCCCTTAAAGTTGGCCATAGTAGAGGATGCCATGTGTAGGACTGAAACTAGTAATCTGTGGCTTCAAATCCATTCCAGGAAGGATGCATTCTCTGCTCCACCCCATATCCCACACTCGCACCTGGAACCCCTCTGCACCCAAGGGCCCTTTGTTCCCTGGGACATGAACTAAGTCCCGATCTTGCTTGAGTTGTCTACCCTTTCATCACTCTGTGCCCCTCATCTGACCCCTCGCCATGCAGATGTCAAGGCTGGGACCCAGCAAGAGGAAGGCAGAACCCTGATCCATCCCTGAGGTCAAGAGCCATATCTCATTTTGGGAAAGGAGTTCCCCCATGCCTCCCCCACAGGACCGGGGTTCCTGAGGGAGTGGGTGCAGACTGCTCTAGAGAGGAAGGAGCTGGGCGGGGGGGGGGGCTTCCTTCTTCTTCATGATCAGGAGGAGTTAGGTTCTATGATGAATTACTGCTGCTTCATTTTTTATTGTTTTTAGAATTGACACAAGAGCCCAGAAAATACCACATTTTCTCAGTTCCAAGATGTTATTGACTGTGAGAAGCACTATTGATGTAAACAGGTTTTTATTTCATTGTGGTGGTGTTTTTCGGTGAGGAGTAGCCTTGAGGTGAAAGTGAGGATGAATTGCTGGCAAGGACTCTAGGTCCTCTCCTTTATCAACAGGATTTTGGGTTTTCTAAGATGGAAGCAGAAGCCTAACTGTCTAGGTTTCTTTCTGCAGTTGTGGCTTGGCTGGGTGAGAAGGTAGAGTTATATTTCTTTTTTCTACGACCCCATACTTAACTCACTTCCCATTTAAAGAACACAGTCTCTGAGGGTCAGAAAGGACTTTAAAAGACACATCCAGGCTATGTTCAGATAGATACATTTAGGGGCAGGAATTCCAGAGTACTCCCCCAAAAAATCCATCCTATCTCAGGACTCTTAGAGAGTGAAGGACTTCTTTGTGTAAAGTTAAAATAGATCCCCTTGGTGCTCTGTGGGAGTATTCTGGAGACCACAGAAAATAAGTTCTATCTTTTAAGAAAATGACATATCTTCTTAGATTGTCTCTTCGTTTGATGAAATTTTTATACCCAGTTCCTTCCTTTTTAAATATACTTTCTAGATCCCTCCTTATCCACATGTCCCTTTAACTTGTCAATATTCCTTGTAAAGTATTGAACCCACGGCTGAACATGTGCATCAGTGATGGTATGGAGCCTGCAGGACCCTTGTCAATGATGATATGGCCCTTCTATTTCTCCATTCCAAGTCTGCGTATTTTATTTGTGCGTGCTTCTCTGTTTCCCACTGAGCTTGTAGTCAATTAAAATTCTTAGGCCTTTTACACATTATAAAATCTCCTATATCCTGGCAATCTGAATTTTTGTTTTCTTTGACATCAATATAAGATTTTGCATTATATCTATATTTCTAATATTTTATATTGTTAGACCATTTTATAATTTCCGACAATGCATTAGTTTTCTATTGCTGCTATAACAAATTATCCAAGTTTGATGGTTCACAATCATCCAAGTTTATTATCTTAAAGTTCTGGAGATCCGAAGTCCAAATTGGGTTTCAATGGGCTAAAATCCAGGACCACATACCTCTGGAGGCTCTAGGAGAAAGTTCATTTTCTTGCCTTTTCCAGTTTCTAGAGATTCCTTGATTCCTTGGCTCATAGTTCCTTCTTACATCTTTAAATTCATCAGCATAGTATCTCTAAACCTTTCTCTGACTCTACTTCCATCATCAGATATTTTTCTCTGACTCTTCAAATGATTCTTGTGATTTTATTGGGCCCACCCAACTAATCCAGAATAATTTCCTCTTCTCAAGGTGATTAATAAAATCACAACTGCAGAGTCCTTTTTTTTTTTTTTTTTTCTTGCCATGTAAGGTAACATGTTCACATGTTACAGGACATAGAACCTGAACATATTTGGGGTTGAGGGCATCATTCTTCCCACCATGGCCAGGCAAGATTTTTTTGGTCCGGTTCTTTCACCTAATGAATTAGTTATTCCTGTTAATAGTTACAACACCTGTCAAATTGATTAACATCCACTCATTACTCTCATCCAAATTATCAATAAAATATATTAAGGAAGATAGGGATAAGTATAGATTAAACACAAAATTCTTCTTCAGGCTGACATGGATTTATCGATTAACATTCTTTGATTATGGCAATTCAGACAGTGAAGAGCCTATAGATAGCCTTTCTTTTCCTCTCCTTTACTTCCTTCTATTTCTTCTACCTTCCCTTCCTTCTTTACATGAATATGGTTTATATAAGCTCTGCACCAAGTTCCAAAATATAAGAGAAGACAAAATAGAAATTGTCCATTTCAAATTGGTATATTGATGGAGAAATATCATTAAACACTTATACCAATTAATATTAAATTTGGCAGTGTCTACTAAAGATAAAATTTCAATGCCTTAAACAAAAAAGTATTAGCTTTCTCCCATGAGAGAAGTCTAAAGGTAGGCATCCTGGGGTTGGTAGATACACATTTATCTTTTCTGGATAATACACATTATTTCCATTTTTATGGGACTTTTTTTTTTTTTATATTACTATGTAACAAAGTCTGAAGTCACTCCACCCATCTACTCTCTTTCTAAACAGTACAAGGACCTAGCACTCTCTAACTTTTATTAACATGTTATTTTCCAATATTTTATTCCCACTTATGTAATGCTCCAAAGTTGATCATCACAATTATTACTATTTTGTAAAATCAATACTTGTTTAGATTTACCTATATGTTAATCAATTTCTTTGCTCGTTATAGTTTTTTACATCCTATTTCTAACTTCTGGATTTAATTTCTTTCCTCCTGCAAAGTATCTTTCTATAGTTTTTTTCCCCAGTGAGGGCCTGTGAGTAGCATATGCTCTCTGTCTTTATGAAAATATTATTTATTTAAAAAAATATATTAGGCCTCATTTACCTCCCACCATTCCTCCACCCCCTTCCCTCTGGTAATCACCATACTGTTGTCTGTTTGAAAAGATTATTTCATTCTCACTTTTGAAATATATGTTAGCTGGGTGTGGAATCATAACTGACAATTACCCTCATTACTTGAGGACAAGCCAGTTGTCAACTGACCTGTTGTTGCTGATGAAAAGTCTGCTGTCAGTTTAAATGTTATTACTTTGTGAGTAATCTGTCTTTTTTTCTCTGGCTACTTTTAACATCTCCTCATTACCTTTTGGGTTCTGAAATTTCACTATGATGTGTCTAGGTATGGATTTCTTCTTATATCTCCTGTTTGAGATTGTTGCTTCTTAAATATGAGTCATGTCTTTCATCAAGAACATGAAAAGTTCTTAGCCATTATCTTCAAATATTGCCTCTCCCCTGTTCTCTGTTCTCCCATTCAGAAAGATTCATTAAAAACACATTGTATTTCCTCATTATACCCTTCACATTTCTTTATTTTTTTTTTAAATCCTCACCTGAGGATATGTTTTTATTGATTGAGAGAGAGAGAGAAAGAGAGAGAGAGAGAGAGAGAGAGAGAGAGAGAGAGAGAGAGAAACATCATTGTGAGAGAGAAACATTGATGAGTTGCCCCCCATACATGCCTTGACTGGGGACCAAACCCACAACCTAGGTATGTGCCCTGACCAGGAATCAAACCAGCAACCTCTTTTGGTGTGCAGGATAACACTCCAACAAACTGAGCCACCCAGACAGAACTACCCTCCACATTTCTTAAACTCTCATTTCTATTTTCTACTTATGCTTCATGTCCTGCAATTTGGGTAATATTCTGAGAACTATCTTCCAATTTACCTACCCTCTTTTCAGCTGTGTTGAATATGCCCATCCATTGAGTTTTTAATTTTCATAATTCTAGTTTTCATTTCTAGAAGTTATATTTGGTTCTTTTTCAAATTCATCTGAACTTTTATAAAGAGCATTTAAAAAATTTTGTTCTAGTATATTTTTGTCTTTGATAATTAAAATATTTATTTTACAGTATCTATCTGATGTTTTTATTATCTGAATTCTTAGGAGCCTAATCCAACTACTTGTTTTGTTTACTAACTCTTGATCATGACAGAATAATATTCCTTCTGAATTTCATCTTCAGAAGGTTTTTATTTATGGAAGTCTAGTGCTATCTGGGTTGAGTATTTGGTTTTCAAGGATTTTGCATTTGCTTCTGCCAGGCGCTCTAAGGCTATCACTTGAATGGAACTACTTTTCATAAGGATTCTGTAAAGAATGTATACATAAAGCATGAGAGTAGGTCAATGGTTCTCAGAGGTTAATTTTTTACCACATTTAGATCATAGTAAGAAAAAGTGGGTAGTTAAGTATTATTCTATTCTATTCTTGCACTAAGGGTCTATCCCAAGGTAATAAATTCTAACATCCTAATTTTCATGGGCACATGTCTGCTCTCATATTTCCATGTGAGCAGTAAAACTCAAGCTTTTTAATTTCTGATTTTGAGAACCCCTTATATGTTATGAATCATTCAAAACATAACCTCTTACATTGGTGGAAACCCAACCAACCTTTTTTCACATGATAGAAAAATAGACAAATAGAGAGAAATGATGTTTCTTTAAGGTAACTTAGGCTCTGTGCTGAACACTGCATAAGCATTATCCCATTTAATTCTCAGAACAACCCTAAAGATAAATATTATTATACTCATTTTTACAGATAAGGAAACAAAGGATCAGAGAGGTTTAGTAATTTTCTGAAAGTCACAAAACTAGTAAGCTTCAGAGATAGGGCTTAATTCTGAATTTGATAGCTGCCACAGCCTTGGTGTGTGTGTGCGCGTGTGTGTGTGTGTGCGCGTGTGTGAAATATTTTTATTGTTCCTCAACTCCTTGTTAGAGCACTTCCTCCTTTGGTTTCTTGAGTTCTGCTGATTCTCTATCTGTTTCTTTGCTTTACATTTCTTCCACTTTTCAAAGTGTAGGTATTTTCCTACTTTCTCTCAGGTTCTCCTTGAGTCTTCTTTTACTCCCTCCACTTCCTGATGGTCTCACCAATCCCATGGCTTTGACCTCTACTTCTAAGCAGGTGACTCTTGAATTTTCATCTCCATAACCTTAGCTTCAGACCCCTATGTGCAACCACCTACCAGGCATCTCCACCTAGATGACTCACAGAGATCTCAAATTCAATGTACCCACACCTCTACTCATTGTCTTCCTCCTTAAACCTGCTCAGTCCCATCTCATACAATGCTCTATCATTTCCCATTCATGCACAGAGCTCTGGTCTTCCATACCTTCCATGGCTTGTATATCACCTAACAAAATTTCTTAGCCCATGACTCTTAGCACATTTTAACAGATATTGTCAGTGCCCATCTGCTCTTGCCCTTTGTGTTTTAGTGCATTCTGACTCAACTTTCAACCAACAGGGTTTCTCTGGTTACTGGTAGCTTTGTTCTCTGTGTTGCAAGCTAGTATGGGGGTATTAACACTCCCTAAAAACAGCTCTCAACCAATAAATACCCAGCTCCCTCACTCTTGGGTAAAATAACTTGAGTATCTTATGTTGTTCCTCAGAGAATCCCCAGTGGAATCAAACTGTAGTTGCCCACAGTGGTAGCTGAATTGCTATGGTACCCATTGACTGCCCTCCATTCCCTGTCTCATGTCCAGTCTAGTGCTGGTATTTCCTTGAAACAGCTCTCTAATAAACTACTTCACTCAAATCCTTGACTCAGGGTCTGCTTCTGGGAAACCTTAACTAGAATGCATGTGGTCTGTGCCTCTCCCAGCACACTTGATTCCTGGAGGGCTAGGCTGGGCTTCATCTCTGTCCTCTGCCCTGGTTAAGTCCCTGCCTGTTGAAGATGAGTAATGATAGTTTAATAAAGAGGCTCTGGAAACTACAGAGAAGTAAGCTAGGACCTGCTCGTGGTGTGACCTGTATGTCAGAAAGATGTTGCTGGACTCTCATCACAGGCTTAGGGGAAAGAGGGTGCTATTAAAGCCACATAAGGAAGAGAACACCCCTAAGAGAGAGGCAGGAGAAAGCAGAGTCCTGAGTGGTGTAGAAGCCAGCCTGGGGAGGTGCTGATGGAGGTCAGTGACAGGAAAATGGTTCCAGAAAACCAAACTGAGACAGATGAAACTGAGCGTCACAGGTGCAGTTCCATTCAAGTGATGGCCCTAGAGTGCCTGTCCAAGGCACTGAGGTTACAGTCATGACCTAACTAGACATGGTCTCTTCCTGTCGGAGCTTGCAATCTAGTGGGAGAGCCAAGCATGAACTAATATCATCTACAGATGTACCATTTCATATTTTAGGAATTTTATGAAGAAAAGGTGCCAGGTATATATGAGAAAATAGCAACAGGACACAATTTAGGGTGAGAATCAGGGAAGGCCTTTTGAAGAGGTGACATTTCATTTGAAACATGAAAGATGAGAAGACATTAACCAGAGGACAAATGGAGGAAAACACATTCTAAATAAGAGAACTTCAAAGTCAAAGAACCTTAGATAGGAAATATCTTGTCTTGTTCAAAAACATGAAGATTCGCCCACGTGGCTGGAGTGAGACTAAAGAGAGGTGTAGGTGGGCCAGACTATGCGAAGCCTTGGGGGCCATGTTCAGGAGTCTGAACTTTATCCTGAACAAATATGGAAACCTACCGAAAATTTTAAAGCAAGATGTAAACATAATCAAAACTATACCTTAAGAATATCATTCTGGCTGTTCTGTGAAGAGTGGGTTAGGATTGCCTAACAAGCAAGAAATGATGGAGGCTGAGAGTAGGATGGTGGCAGAGGAGATGGAGGAAAGGGAAATGAGTGGATTCTGGATATATCTGAGAGGCACAATCAATAAGAATTACTACTGGAGTGGATGTGGCAGGTGAGGGAGGGGGGAACCAAGGATGACTTGTAGGTTTTGGTACTAAGTGGAGGTGTCTGTGACAGGGATGGGGAACACTACGGGAGGAATAGCTATCGGGGCAAGACCAAGAGCTCAGGTTTGTTGAAGCTTCAGATAGAAGTGTCTGTGATACTTCCAGGATATTTCTGTGATATTTCTACCAAGGAGAGACATCAAGATAACTCTCTGGAACACCAAAGAGTGCTCTGAGCACAAGAGCAAACGTGAGAGTCAGAACATATGGTATTCAAAGCCAAGAGGTGATACTTCTATTCCTTGCACCCCAGTAAAGGTAAGATCATGGATTCATGGGTGACAGAGGAGCTTCACCGGACTCCACGTCATTGGCAGGAGTGACGATGAAATGGGATCTCCAACCTCCCTGTTTCACCTTGTTAGGATGAGGTATTAGGATAATGGATGCAAAGTGAGTTTGTCCCTGTTGGGGGGGAGGGGTGTCTTAGTGCCTGAGGAGTGGCTGGGAAGAGCCCACTGGGGACCCAAGGAAAGAGAGTAAGGGAAGCAGAGAAGCTTGAGCTGGGAGTGCTGAGCTGATGAGAATAGAATCAAGGGACAGCTGGATTAAAGAGGCCTTAGGGCAGCCCTGGGGTGAATGCCATGTGCGGAGTTGAAGCCGTCATGCCCCAGAGAGCCGCAGCTGCCACGGTTGTCTTCTTTTCCTCCTTCTCCGTGTCCTCCTCCTCCCTCTCCCCACTCCTCTTCTTCCTTCTTTTTTTTTTTTTAAATCCTCACCTGAGGATATGTTTTACTGATTTTTTTTTTTTTTTTAGAGAGAGAGAGAGAGAGAGAGAGAGAGAAACATCAGTGTATGAGAGAAACATCAATCGGTGGCCTCCCACATGTACCCCAACAGGAGATCGAACATGCAACCTAGGTATGTGTCCTGACTGGGAATCGAATCGGGGACCTTTTAGTGCATGGGATGATGCAGGCTTCTTCCTTCTTTTTTAACCAGACATCAAGCCTGCTCTCCTTGGCCCGGCCTGCACCTCAGAGACTCAGACCCTAGGGTTTGGCCAAGAAAGTCAGAAGGGGAGGAGCATCAATAGATTAAGGATAGTAGGCATGGGGGTGAAAGGAGAAAATAGGCTGAGGCTTGGAAGGGCTACATCAGGGGTGACGCTGTGGTAGGTGACCCAGCAACAGCAAGCCATCTCCTTCCCGTCATTCTTCCTTGAGCATCTCCTTCAGGGACAAGGTTTGGATGAGAGGCCCTAGAGGAAGAAGGTCAGGCCCCAGGTCCCAGATCCCAATCCCACAGACTTGAGTTGAAAAACACTGGCCTAAGAGAAGCTTGACAAAGTTTTCCCTGGTGCTGACTGAAGCTGTGATTACTCAGGGCTCCTGGCAAAGTTCCTGGCAGAAATCGTAGGAAATGACTGGTATGGTAATTAGAGTGACTGAGAAGTCCAAGTCCCCGTTCAGATCTAGGGTGGGGCTATTCCCATTGTTCTGTTTCTCATCACCTCTCCTCAGCCACAGACTGAACCTCTATCAGGCTCAGCAGACCAGAGTTTGACCCCAATTCTGGTGTGGCAGGGATCACGACTATTCCCCAATATCTGGTCTCCTCTTCTTCAAGGTGCAGCAGAAATTGTATTTCCCCACTCCTTAGAAGTTGAGTGGTCACATGACTTGCTTTGGTCAATGAAATGTGAGTAGAAGGGAGGTGCACCCCCTTCTGGTGGAAAAATTTAATTGGTCCTGCTCAACCCTCCACTTCTCTTTCCTTGCTAGGCAGCTGTGGAAGCAGCCATCAATACGGGGTGCAACCCTAAAACATTACACGGAAAGAAGACCCTGCCCTGGAGAGTCTCCCAGACCTTTACTAGTTATGCCACTGACATTTGACGGTCATTTGTCACTGTATCATGACCTAGCTTATCCTAACTGGTACCAAGCTGAACCCAGAGTGCTTTCTGTGTGGGGAGAGGAGGGCTATAAAGTGGGAGAGGATAGAAGAGTTGTCTTTCAGAAGGTTGGTAAAGTAACTGAAGGAAATGGAATATTCTTTTGAACTTAATTCTGATGGACAAGAAGAAATTAGTTAGAAAAGTGAAAGTGAGAGGAATCCTGATGAATAGTGACCATTATACAGCCAGAGAGATTTCCAAAAGGTCTGAGAAAAAATGGTAATTCATTAATTCAGGCATTCAGTCTTTCTCCCTTTATCTGTCCAACAGTTGTCATGGAGTGCCAGGCATGACACTGTGATGAGGGCACCAAGATAAAAATGTAAGGCCACTGTTGAGAAGCCCACAGACAGCAGAGGCTCTGCTGGCCTCAAACCCTAAGAGAAATGCTTCCATGGAAATCTCGAATGATCATGGTGAGGAAAGGAAAGAGAAAGAGCTTAAACTTAGATGTGAGAGGCACAGGTGGGCACAGAAAGTAGAACAAATATCACAGTCCTGGTTGAGAAAACTCAAAGTGACATAGTCACTAATTCCACAGACTTTCATCTGCTATGTGCCAGACATTGTCTTACGTGTTAGGAGGATACAAAAGTAAACAGGCCTGGAGAGAATCAATAGACAATATTGGTTTAACCAATACGCAATATTGAACACTGATGTGATAAGTGTGTAATAAGAGTTATAAAGAAGAAGTTAATATGGAGTGAGGGGCTCTACCTTCGCATTTGAGAAAGGCCTTGGTAGGTGAAGACGAAATAGGAGTTCACCATTAATCAGTTATTCATTTATGCATTTATTCATTCAACCTTTCTTTTGGGCCCTAGTAAACCCGGAAGGGGACTGTCTGGGAGGGGCCATGCCCAGATGCAGGAACCTAGGGTCAGGCTGAATCGGGCATGTCCCCAGGGCAGGGCCAGCACTGTGACCATGGAAGCTATACATCTTGGTTACAGGGAGAGACCATCTGCCCAAGCTGAGCAACAGGTTGAGGCGTGAGGTGAGGGCTTTGATAAGAGACGAGTCACAAATGTCAAAACCTAAAAAGACTGAGGTCAGAGCAGAAAGGGGAGCAAAAGGGCTTGGGAGCACTTTCAGGGGAGCTAGCCCATGTCCAAAGCCTTGATGTGCTAGCTGCGTGAAGGGGCTGGGGAGTTGCTGACCACAATGTGCTGAACCGATTGGGAAAGAGAAAATTTGTCAAATTTTAAGATCACACCAATAGACCTGTTTTGCTGAAAAGAAAGAAAGAGAGGGAAAAAGAAAAAAAGAAAAGACCCACACGAGAGAAAGGCCAGCTACTAAATGGGCTTTTTTTGGTCGCCCTGAAAATGGTCAGTGAAAGGCTTTGCCCCAAGGTGGGCGCTCCAGGTCCTGACCCTTGGGTCTGGATGGTTATTGGGAAGACCCAAACTTCCCCCAAAGGGGCCACCAGCCTGCCTGGCTGACACCTTAAGAAGGACTGAGAGCCCCCAGGGCCTCTGAAACAGCTGCAGAGAAGGTCAGCTTCACAGGCCCAGCTTCTGGGGGCCCTGGAACCCTGTGCCCAGGCGTCCCTGCTCCTAGGCCAGGGCGCCAGGGCCGTCACAGCTCTTTTCACATGTGTGTGTAATTTCTTGGTTTATGTTGGTCTTTTTCTGTCTTTAATTAAGTTCCTCTTTGGAAGAGATCCATCTCCGTAGAACCAAGGGATTAAAAGTTTTCAGTTTTGTTTTTGATTTTTGTTTTCACCCCATCTGTGCCACAGCTTGGGGCCCTGAGCGACTGATTTTCACGGGGACAACAGGCACCTGATTGAACTGTGTGTGGGGGGGTGTTGAGTGAAGTGACAACAGAAGGCCAGACAGGTGGCAAAGCCAAAAAAAATGTCTTCCTCTTAAGCTCACATACACTACCCTAAATGCCCACCCTCAGGGAGCTTCCCAAAGGACTGAAGCCCCCAGCTTGAGCCCCTCCCTCCTAGTGCCCCCCCTTCCTGTGTGGCTAAGTCCCAGCCTGGACACTCCATCATCAAAGAGAGAAGACAAAGCCTGCTTGTTGCTTCGTATTTGTCTTGGGAGCACTCGTTCCTAGGAGAGCCTCCTGGCCTCCCAGGCCAGGAATAGCACTGACTCTACATGGCCAGCCTGCCTGCCCCGCCAGACCTTCTGAATTGCTTGTTTTTATTAAAATTCTTCTGCACGCGCAATCCCGGACGGTGTGTGGATCTTGGATGAGGCGGTGTGGGGGACCTGGGGCGAGGAAGGCCTTAGGCTTATTCGGCTTGGTGTTTATTTGGCCTGTCTTTCCAGAGTAGTAGAAAATGGAAGTCCATAAAAGTGACCCAAGATTGGTGCCCCAGAGCACGGCGGGTGTGACACAAGGTCCACTGCAGGCCTCGGCCAGTCCCCAGACAATACAAGGAAACACTGGAGAGCCGTGGGGGCCGGGAAAGGACAGGACCCAGGCCTGTGGGGCAAAGCGTGTAAGAACTGCCCCTCTCTGCTCTTACCTGCATGCTCCTGCAGGGTGACCGTCAGCCTGGCAGCTCTCCCCTGGCCACAAGCAGCATTCTGAAGCAGGCAGGGGTCGCCTGGGACAGCCTCAGCCACATAAACCTGCTGGGAGCAGGGTTGGGCTCCTGGCTTCCAGTTTTGCCCAAGCGCTGGCCTGGGTGCAGGCTCTGAATGCAATGCAGGGCTACGTGTGTCACCTTCCTGGGCCCAGATATTCCTTGGCATCCCCCGATCTGGTCTTGGAAGGTAGCACTGGCCCCAAACTCCAGAGTAAAATCTCTTCTGTATAATGGAGTTTCACACAGAAATTCCATTCCCATCATTCAATCTCATTTACCTGGGGACTGATTTCCTTCTTGTCCCACTGATCCCCACTATCTTGGGCAAGTCATTCTCCTGGGAGGTCCTTGGTGAGACTGGCAGACGATCGCAGATGGTGGCATGGGAGCTTCCAGCTAAAGAGTGCACTTCTCAATGTCAGGGTTGAAGACCTAGGCTCGTGCTCCCAACAGTCCGGGCTCCAAGCCCCCCTGCTGAGGTGACCACCCCATAAGACCTGTGGGACACGATGAAGGGTGTAGGATGGGGGAGCAGTTCTCAAGTCAGGAAATTGCAAAAGTTCCAGCATCTGCAGCCAAAGGCTCAGTGTGGAAAATTTCAGGCTCCAAGCAGGGTTCCAGAGGAGGGGGAGAGGAGCCCTGGGGCCAAGATGCTTGTCCCAGGCTTCCCAGACCTGGGCCCTCCCCCTACGGCAGGAGGTGTAGTGAGGGCGCATGGCATTCTTCTCCCTGGTAGAAAACCAGAGTCCAGGGGTGCTGGCTCCCACACCTTCCCTGCCCAGGAGGGGTTTACACTGATCAGAGGGAAAAACATACCGAAGGGTCCTAGTTCTCAGGGGAGTACAATAGGGGAACCAGCCCTCATTGCTCAGAGGAAAACTGAGACACAGTGAGAAGGAATTTGCTCTAGACAAGACCAGAGTTTCATTGTGAGAACTGTCTCCCCATATAAGGGGCACACATCCTGGTGGGACACGGGAAGGGGGTGCAATCACGGAAGATTTAAGGTGGGAGTGGTGGTCTGGCATGGGGGTGCCTTTCCCCTTGGATTCATTGCAGGGGCTGCGTCTAGGAAGAGCTGAGATTCAGGGCAGCCAGGACGACAAAGGGATGGAATGAAATGGGGTGGGGGTGCCAGGCACGGAGGCCAAGAGTGGCTGCAGCCCTGGCCAAGCTGCCGGCCAAGACTCCCCCCAGCCTGGCCCAGCCACCACTGCCCCGTCCCTTGCAAGGGCCCCGCTGTGCTCAGCAGCCACACTCCAAGTGGCAGGGCTCCCACCTGTCATCAGGAATCACCAGGGCCCCACGGGTACCCCGCTGACCCAGCATCCGGGCCGGGACCATTTGACCGGGCTTGGGGGGAGCCGCCCGCCCGCCGCCACCAGCATCTCCGCCGCCTGCTCGGCCTCCTCGGGGCTCCTGGAGCCGGGCCGAGAGCGTGCAGCCCGCCGGCTTGCGGCTGGGGATTTCACTCGGAGCCGCTACATTTGGAACCCATTATTTAATCATTAATTTCCTCCTCTCGTCGACCCCTTCCACCCCGCCTCAGCTCGGCGCCCCCGCCCCAGATTAGATCTCCACGTGGTGCTTTGCAGTGATCCTTGACGGGGCTTCTGTGCTGGGGACGGCGAGCGGGGAGGGGGGCGAGGAGGGCTGGGCGGTCCCAGCCTGCTCAGCCCTCGGGTTGGGAGAGGAGATGGGGTCGCCTAGGGACTGGATTTGGGGGACTGGAGAGTGCAGTGTCCAGACGCGGACCCCAGCAACTTGGGGGCAAGCTGTGCCTGCCTGGGGGAGTCAGAGAGAGGGGGCTTTCCCAGGGGCTCACGGGAGGGTGGGGTAGTCTGGCCACCTGGAGCTTTTACAGCCCAAGGGCTCCTGAAACTCATCTAAGTCTCTACCGGGGATGAGACAAAGTGCCCCAAGCTCCCTGTCCCCTTCTCCCTTGAGGTTCATGGAGGCCAAGGGGAGGCAGTGGGGACTGAGACCCAGTCTCCAACCCCAGCCCTGGGACCAGCCAGGTAACAGGCATGGCCTCCCATGGAGCTCCCAGCCTGTGTGAGGAAGGGGCTCGGCAGGTGGAGCCCTGGCCCAGTCCCAGGGGGCTGTGAGCTGAGCTATGAGGGAAGAGGCGCCTCTATTGGGCTTTGCAAGACCTAAGAGCAGGAAAGGCGAGGGCGTGCACCCCTCCCCTGCTCTCTGCCCTCCCCCAGGACCCTTCATTACATGCCCAGAGACCTGAGGAGTGCTTATGACCATAGCAAGCCCCATTCTTGGGGAGGGCAGTCCTTAGGACTCTGTACCAGGGGAGTGAGACGGGGAATGAAACCAGGGAGAGAAGACAGGAACAAGAACGTATGGAGTGCCCACTATGTGCCTTGCCTGCATGTTAGGTTTTTCATGTCATCCTCCTCCTCTCCCTCTCCCCCATCCTCCTCTTCCTTCCTCCTCCTCCCCCTCCTCCTCCATTGCATGGCTGACCCTTATATAGTACTTTTATGTACAGACAGTGTTCTCAGCGCTTTGCATCTGGTATGTCATTGCAGTCCTCCCAGCAAACCTCCGAGGGAGGCGCCACCATTATGCTAACTTTCATGACGGGGACATTGAGACTCTGACATATGAAGTAACTTGTTCTAAGAGAAGAGATAGGACCATGGTTTGAGGTCCATGCTCTTCCCAGCACCCAGAGGGCTTCTAGCTATGAACTGCACGGCAGCTGTGCTCGGGTCTGATCAGGCCCCCACTATCCTTTGCTCCCTGGCACCAGAGAGAGCTGGCCTGCCCAGAGATACAACTGGCACATCTCAGGAGGAGATGGGGAAGGGACAGGGAACTCCTGTTGTCCAGGCTCCACTCCCAGCAAAATGCCCTCCCTCATCTCCTGATCCTGAAACATCTGCCTTCTCCCAAGGCCCAGCTCCCTGACAAGCCCTCCCTGACATTCCCAGTCCCTTCTCTGCAGTCCGAACAGCACTAACAGGCTGCGACTGGCCTTGTGCTATTCTCCAGGAGTTCCCTATGGGCAAGACTTCTCTCTCCCCAACCTGGAAGCCCTTGAGGGCAAAGGAAAGCAGCCGCCTGAGGAGCACCCCTCAGCCCTGGGCAGGAGCGAGGACTGGAGGCCAGGGTGCTCGGCTCCGGCTCTGTGCCTCTCCACTGCCCAGTCCCCCAGCGGTGTATGAATTGGACTGGAAATCCAGGGGCAGGCCTCCCTTCCTCCACACACTCACTGACCACACTAGCTGCTGCTGGTTGCTGGCTGAGCCTGTGAAGGGACATTTATCTTTTCATCATTTATTTATTTTATTGTGACTTCCTAGCCTCGGAACCCTTTTCCTGTGCTTGGAGGAATTCCTAACTGAACGAGTCCTGGTGCAGGACAGATCCCACCTCTCACTACAAATGCTGAAGCCCGTTACTTTCTGTGCAGCTGCGACTTGGGCATCTAACCCGGGCTGGGCCAGTTGGAGGCACCCTGCCTAGACTTTAAACCCGGAACAGGGGACAACTATTCTGGTGGTGGCTGCAATAGCAGTCTCCAGTGTGAAGGGGCAGCAACAGTAGTGGCTGTTGCGGCGCCCAGCATGCAGGGCCAGCAGGTGTCGCCTGCTTTGGGCTGTGCTCCCACCTGTCTCCTGAACAGCCGTTCTCTGCTTAAATCAGCCAGACTCAGGTTCTGTTGCCTGTAACCAACACAGTCTGGATTCTCAGAGGCTTTCTGCGCCCACCTTCGCCCCATACCTTGGAGCCTACGTGGCCTGCAGTCAGATGTACAGAGACAAGATACCAAGCGGGCACTCTTCCCGTGCGGTTTCCTAAGTCAGACACCTGTGCTTTCCCAGGAGACTCCAGGGGAAAAAAGGACACATGATGTAAAGGGTGAGGATGGGCTTTGGCACTGCCAGAGCCAGGATTGAGACCCTGCCCTACCCTTTTACAAGTGACATATTATGTAACCTTTTTGAGCAATAGGTTTTTTTGTGTTTTTTTTTTAACCTCAAAGTAAATGTAATAAAACCTGCTTCATGTCAGTTGTTGTAAAGGTTAAATGAGCGATTAATGAACATGAAACACCTAAAATGACTCCTGACACATAATGGGCACTCAATGTTTATGTATTCTGCAGGTATTTTCCGATGATTGGCTCCAGTTCCTCATGCCTGTCTATATCCATGCCCTTCGCCATGTGAACTTGTGGCTCCTCCCACTACAGGCAGAATATATTTTGCCAACTCTCAAGTGTGAACTCACCGACATGACTTGCTTTGACTAATGGATGTTAGCAGATGCGATGCAAACAGAGACCTGAAATGAGCTTGCGCAGCTGAGCTCGATCTCTTGATTTTGCTGCCCTGATGGGAAGAACATGCTGTGAGCGGGTGCTGGTCCCAGCAGGGCGAGAAATGCATGAAGCCTACCCAACCTACAGCTTGGAGCTAAGACCAGCTGATCCTCAGGTGCTTAAACGAGAATAAATGATTGTCATTTCACACCACTGACTTTTGGGGTGATTTGTTATGCAGCACTGTTGAGGCCATGACTAATGGCACACTCACTAGCAAGAAGTGCAAAGATAGGCAATCCAGGAATGACCGAGTCTGACCTCTCCCATGCTATTGGAGACCCATGCCTTCTCTGCCGTTCTGCTTTGCTGTTCTTAGAATATAAACGTGTCCTCATCATTGCAAGCTGGTTTCTGCACCTCTGAACACCATGCCCGTGTTTCAGGCAGTAAAAGAGGAAAAGGTGGAGGACAAAAGCTGAAAGAAACATGTCAGTGGAGCCAGTCCCTTTAACAAGCTTTCCCAGAAGCCTCACCCATAATATGTTATATGCATATATAGAATTTTATTTTATTGTCCAACTTACATTTTATTATCCAGAACACAGTCTTAATACCATCCTAGCTGCAAAGGATTCTAGGAAGCTGAACACTTTATAAATCACAGTGCTTCCCTGAACAAATGTGAGGTTCTGTTAGTAAGGGAGGGGGAGAATATCTGCCTCAGGTCTATGGAGACCCTACAACGTGCCAGGGAGTGTGCTAAGAGCGGGGTTGCAGCTGGCCCCGGGATCCTGGCCTAGTGTGGAAGAGAGATGAAGCTACCAGGGCTGTGCGTTCTTGGCTACTATTCTGCTTGATCCGCCACCTTGAGCAGGCCCTGTTTAGTCAGGTGTGAAATAAGCACAGGGAGCTTTGCCTTCCCCAATCTCCCATCCTCACCATTCCCTTCAGAGCCCCACGTCCCTAGGATATTGTGGTGTTGGTGGGGGTTCATCCTGGGTGAGTTGGATGGCGATTGAGTGGACACAGAGTACAGAAAGAGGCTTCCTTTTCCCTGGATGGTCAATAGGCGGCATTCTGGCTGCTGCGCGTAGCAGACGCTGTCCAGATATCAGGAAGGACAACCTAGAAAACTCACTCCACCGGGTATCAGGGAGTTCAGCATTGCACCAACTTGGCTCCCACAGGGCTGCCTGCTGTTGGTAGTGAGTGATGCCCAGCAAAGAGGGGCCAGGCACTTCTGGTTGCTGATCCACCCCTGGACACACGGTTCCACTGGGTGCAGCGCCTTCCTTTCTACCCGGGCCTCACCCCTCTCCTCACATCTCCCTTTCTCTCCCTTTGCCCTGTTCCGGGGCAACCTACTAGACTCATTATTTGTTTCTTCTTCTCAGGGTCTACGCTTTGAACCCTCCAAAATCTATTTCTGCTTTTCTACCGAAACAGCCCTTCCTGAGGGCACAGATGCCTTAAAATCTAGTTGAATAAGAAGAAGCCATGGAATGAAAATAAATACTTGATGAAAAAGTATATCAATGAAGATGCTAAAATCCTATCATCTACATAAGTGGTCAGGCTCTTTTAATATAATGTGATAAAATCTAAGGGAGCCTAACCTAGCTAGAGGTGCCTCACCTGGCCTGAGGGAAGGGAGGGAGAACACTCTGACTCATTCATTCATCATTATTTATTGGCACCTGCTCTGTGCCAGGTGCTGTCCTTGGTGCTGGGATGAGAGGTGTTAACCAGGTGCACGGTGCAGGGTACTGTCCTGGCAGAGAGGGCAGCCGATGTAGCGGCAGTGAGAGGGCAGGACACTCAGAGAATTTAGTGGTGAGAAGTGGGTACAAGAACTTGGGAGGGTGGGGTGTCAGTGGTGTCATGGTGTTGGAGTGGTAAGAGGGGACCTGGTCATGTAGGACCTTTGGGGACACACTAGGGAACTTGGACTGGATCCTGAGAGTGGAGGAAAAACACTTGACGGGCTTAATGCTGAGCAGGAGTTGGTATCTAAGGGAAGGAAGATGACTCTGACTGTGATGTGGGGGATGGTCTGGGGCACCTGGGGCACATACAGAGGGCCTGGTTGGGGGCTTTACCCTTGTGGACTTTCAGGGCTCCCACCCAAGCCAGAGGTGGCAGGCATGGAGAGAAGGGTGACGGTTAAAGGCAGAAAAGCTGTGGGCGTGTGTCTTCCCCTTTTCAGAAAAAGTCAATAGGATAGAGTCACCACACCTTCCCCCCGCCCTGCCACCATATTTTCCTTCTTGGGACCCAGACCTAACATTCATCAGAGGAAGACTCAGCCAAGCAGGAGGAGATGGGAGCGAGGGGAAGTAAGAGGAACGAGCTGTGGGCCAAAGTGAGCTCTAGGCTAGAATGAGCAGGGACACGGGACTAGCACCTTCAGGCACCAAATGACCCCCTCTCACCAAGCCAGTCCACCACCTTCTCCCTCCTGCCCCCCACCAAACTCAGAGACCTCCCTGCTCCTTCTGGGCCCCCCAAGAGCCTTAGGGATCTCTATTCAGGAAGGGTCATCCATGTTCTGGCTGCCCCTCTGCTCTGAGGCCAGACAGACCCCCTTTCCTGTCCCCCCAGTCCAGGGCCTCCTGCAGATCCCTGCCCACGGTCTCCATCTGGCCTTCAAGGCATCACTTCATTTTCTTTGGCTGTTTCTTTTTCCTCTTTCCACGTACCTGGTTGGCTTCCAGGATCAGCCGAGGCTCAGACTTGGCTACATGGAAATGGAGATAGATACAGTCTCTCTATTATTTAATTTAGTAAAAAAAAAAAAAGAAAAGAAAAGAAAGAAAGAAAAGAAAGAATTCTTGGCTAGGGTGGCACCTTCCAAGCCAGGAGACCCCATTAAAGACCCTGGGAGCTTGGACAGGAAGTGGCCAGCAAGGATCTCCCTTTCAAACTCAAGTGGCCTCCCCACCCCCACCTCAGGTCGTCTCCTCTGGCAGGCTCCAGGCTTCCCGACTACCCTCTGCCTCCCACCTCCCAGGCCTCCCTCTTCCCAACCCCCCAGGGCTGCAGCCCCTGCCAAGCCCTGGCAGTGACACATTGCTCAGCCCCTGCCTGGGGCCCTCCCGGCTCCAGCGACCTCTGGATGCCCCCCAGGCCCACCACATACTATGGACTGCTCCAGCCGAAATTCCCTTGCACTGTGGAAAGAGGAAATGAGAGCAGGGGTGAGGGCAAGGGATAGCAGAAAAACATAAAATGAGATGGAACCAAGTCCTGGAAGGAGAGAGAGAACTGGAGGAAGGAGAAGCGAGGATTAGTTGGCTTGGCTGGGGCAACGGTGGGGCCACGGCTGCGGGTCTTGTCAGGTCATACTCAAAGGAAGACGGCCCACATCTCCCTTGTGACGACATCTAGGGGCAGGTCTTGTCTGACCTGCGGTTGGGTAAACCTTCTGTCCAGTCTCCTCTTGAGTAGGCATTGCCGTCCACCAGAGCTGGCCAATGCACCCAGGGCCTCTTAGGCCCCCAGGGAAGCAGGGGAAATGTCCGGCTGGCTGGACCCACAGGAGGAGCTCTGGGCCAGCGGCCCCAGTGGGCTGGGTGTTCCCCATCACCCTTCCTGGTCCCCCTTCCTCACTCTCTGACCCCTGATTCCCAGCACCCTACCTTCAAGGACTTTCACACACTCCACTGCCTTCTCCCTGCCCTGAAAAACCATTCCTCCCTCTAAACTTCTAGCACCCTCTCATTCTGCACCTTTAATTATGACTGAATGCTTTACAGAATGCAGCATGGTGATGGCGTAACTATTATATTGTTTCTACAAAATTTTGACTCTTTGAGAATGGGCTCTCAATGCCTATCTCTGTTCCCGATGTGGGATTCCCTAGGGGAGCTGTCTCAGGGCACGGAGCAGGACCTGAGTCCAGGCAGAGCACCGGAGAATGACCCTGCTCCTGGCTGAGGACCCAGGGGACGTAGGCTCTCGCCAGCCTTGACAACGGTAGAAAAAGTGCTAAATGATTGCTTAACAAATTAAATGCATTTATAAAAGCAATGCACTAAATTAATCTACACTAAGGTATTAATGGCTAAGGACCTCATTACTCCCCCCAAACAATATGCTCCCACTTGTGATGAAATTGCTCAATAAAACAGGAAGAGAGAGATCTCCCCAACGGGAGAAACTTGATGAGGGTGATGGGCATCTTCTAAGACTGGGTTGTGGTGACGATCACACAACTCTATGAATTTACTAAAATCACTGGTGACATTGCATTACAAGTGAATTTTAGGGCATGTGAATTACACTTCAATAAAGCTGTAGAAAAACCAAAAAGGTGGTGTGTTAATCTAACTGCGTCCATCATAGAGGAATTTCTTCCAGTGCTGTGGAGACACGGGGAGCAGATGACAGGGACTGAAGAGAAAGCCTGATGTCCCTTGGGGGTCGGGTCACTGCAGGTAAGAGGTTGGAGGTCCTGCTCTGTTCCTGATCCAGCCACACCAGGAGCGTTGCACTGGGAATTACTGGTATGCTGACCATGTGCTTTGATCCCTGCTGACTTCCGATTGGAAACAGAGGGTACCTGTGTGGGTATAGAAATGTGTGTATTTGTGTGTGAGCATGAGTGCATGTGAGGGTATGTGCCTACGTGTGCATGAATGAGTGTGAGTATGAATATGCGTGAGCGTGCGTGCATGTTTGTGATCTGCACTCAAGCCTCCAGTTATCCACCCTGGGGTGACTGGGGCCGCAGCTAATGAGGCAGCTGGTCAGGTGGACGGGACAGCAGGGCAGGATGATTAAGGGTTGACAGCAGCCTGAAGCCAGCTTGGGAGGAAAGGATGGCCTGAGGTCCCCTCCATGCCCTTATACTCCTTGCCATCTGTACACACACACACACACACACACACACACACACACACACACGAGTTCTGGATGTGGAGACAGTCATCAAGAGGGCCACAGCCACTTCTGGACCAAGACAGTGAGAAGCAGATGCTGACCTTGGCCCTCCTCCTGCCGTCACACCCTCTTGCAGAGGACAAAGGGAGGGTAGAACAAGCATGTAGTCCTCAAATCTTTCAACTTTGATGCAGGGTACACCTTTCAACGAGCGTGATGTAGAGAAAAATGGGTGGACACCCATTTTGTTTTCTTAGCTGGAAACTCTTGCTCAGACCCCCTTTCAGCCATCTGTCTACCCACCCATCCACCTACTACCCACACCTTTGCTCAGTGAACATTCGCCAGGCACCCTGCCAGACTGTGAGAACACAGTGATGGCGGAGCCCAGGTTGCCGCCTTCAAGGAATTCCTGGTCTGCTGGGGAAGACAGAGGACCTAGACCTACACAGTCACAGAGGCTGAGTGTGTCTGGGTGTATGTGTGCAAGTGTGTGCAGTTAGAGGGGTGTATGGTGCACTGGGTGTTCACGGAACAGGGTCACCCAACAGCCTCAGAGAAGGGAGGCTGGTCAAAAGAAGATTCCCACAAGGAGTGATGCCAGGCAAATAGGAGTTTGCCCAGCGGACAAGGGGAAGGAGTGCACCAGGCAGAGGGACCAGCTTCTGCAGACCCTGTAGGTGAGGCAAATCGTGGTCTGCACTGTGGCTATAGGCAGGAGGGGAGGAGGATGGCTCTTTGACAGGCTTTGGCTCAGCAGCAAGACTACAATGCCACACAAGTGCCCAGCCCACGGGCGTCCCAGGCAGACCCCTTGCTATATCTGTGGAGGCTGGGGGCCACTTGGCTGGGCGTCAGTTTCTAAGGTTTAGGAGGAAAGAAAGGCAGGGAGGAAAAATTGTGCAGACCACTAAAAATCTGCCCTGGCCTGATGCCTGTCCGTGGACTGGTGGTTGGGAAACTCTCGGCTAGAGGATCTCTACCATCCCATGAAGCTAATGTGCCAGCCTTCCTGCTCGGTGAGTTGCCGGCTAAGCTTTTTCCTCCAAAATGTCAGGAGCTGTGGGTGAAACCATGCCCAAGAGTGTGAGAGAATGCAGACCACATTGCCTCTCCAGGTGCCCAGAGGCCGGGGTCACAGTCCCTGCCCTTGGAGCTCTGCCTTCGGTGGGGAAACAGGGTCCGTCTTGGTCTCTCCAAAGCGGCCGAGAAGATACGAAGGGCAGCGGAGGTTCCACCTCTGAAGTGCAAGGTCCAGGTCATACGGGGACCCTAAGGGACCAGGCTCTGGGCCAGAGGCACCCACACAGCTCCACGCTCAGCCACCAACACGTTCACTAGATGTTTTGAATCTTTTAATCCCAGCAAGTGTAGTGTGCCTTGATTCCATTGTGTAAACCACAGTTTTTATTTGTTTTTTTTCCACTACATGTCTGTACAAAAAAAGGAACTCTTATCTTTTGGGACAGCGTGGGTGGACCCGAAGATTATCATGCGAAGCAAAATAAGCCAATCAGAATAAGACAAATACTGTATGCTCTCACTTATATGTGGAATCTAATGAACAAAATAAACTGATGAACCAAATAGAATCAGAGGCAAGGATACATGGAGAGGGGATGGGAGTGGGGGAGACAGGATGAAAGGAGGTGAAGAGATTAGTCAAACAACATTATATGTGTAACCCATAGACACAGAAAACAGTGAGGTGATGGCCTGAAGGAAGGGGGCTGGGGCTGGGTGGAGGTGGGCAAAGGAGGGACAAGGGGAACATCTGTAATAGTGTCAATGATAAAAATAAGGGAAAAAAGTGTGGCTGCAACACTAACACTATCTAAAGCACTCTGTGATGTGAAGATACCTGAGAGAAGAGGAGAATGTGGGGATGTTAGAGACGCCCCATTCTTTGCAGGTGTCTGAGAAGGTGAGCAGGGGATGAGCTGAGATCTGTGATGGTAAGAGCATGGCCTTACCCAGAAACAAGACAATCCAGACGTCTGAGCTTCCCAGCAAGATGAAGGTCCAACCACCCTCAACTCTATTCAGGGTTATGAATAGTCAGAGTTGTGCTCATCTCAGTTCCCAAGACTTTATCCATGGCACTTGGCCAGCTGGAGCACCTCCCCCAGTCTGTACCCATCCACCCTTCAAAGGGCACCTCTTGTCCTGTTTCCTGCGACCCCCAGAGGCTCCGCATGGCTCTGGCTACAGTGTGTCTTGCATTTTACTCAGTCACTGGGAAGCTATGCCAGCTTCTTTCTCAGAGGGCAGATGGCCACTTGCTCTCTATATCCCTGATGCCCACCTGTCGCATGCCCAGTGCCTGTACATTAGTGGTAACCAATAAATGTCTCATAAGATGAGAGGGTGCTCCCATACCTAGCCCATGTGATTCATGTTCCCCTCCAGGTGGATCAGTTGCTGCATTCTCCCAGGCTGCAAACCTAAATTCTCAGCCAGAATGAAAGCCAACGGAGGGCTAGGTTGCCTTCTCTCCTTAGAGTCCCAGAGGCCTGAACTGGAAGGGCCCTCAGAAACCATGTATGGCCTCCTAGTTTTGCTTGGAGAAAACTAGTCCCCCAGTGCAGGAACATGTGGTAGAGAGAAGAGTGCTTGGTGTGTTGTGTCAGACCTGGTCTTCATCCTGACTCTGTGTTCATTAAGTATGCGATGTTGTCTGGCCGGTGTGGCTCAGTGATTGAGCGTCGACCCATGCACCATGAGGTCACTGGTTCAATTCCCGGTCAGGACACATGCCCAGGTTTCGGGCCCGATCCCCAGTGGGGAGCATGTGGGAGGCAGCCAATCCATGTTCTCTCTCATCGATGTTTCTATCTCTCTCTCCCTCTCCCTTCCTCTCTCTCTAAAATCAATAAAGGGAAAAAAAAAAAGTATGCAATGTTTTCCAAAGCACTACACGCTCGCAGCCTCGGTTTTCTCATCTGTAAAAGTGGGTGTTAATTCTCACCTCCCAGGTGTTAGGAATACAAAATGAGAAAAGAGTGTATGGTCCCCAGCTCCCAACAGGCACTCAATGTTATCCTGAGACAAACATTGTTAATACTTTGATGCATTTTATTTCCATTCTTTTGCCATGACAATTTTTAAAACATAATCGTCATCATATGGTATGTATAAAGTTGGGTATATTGACTTTCTCATTGTCATTATTTCTCTAAAAATCTGTGATTGCAGAATTGATTTCCTCTTTATCACAAAAGTTATTCAAGGGACTGAACGTAAATTCCTAAGTAGTTGCAATTTTTTGTTTGAACTTTTGTTATTAATATCTAGTTTTATTGCGTTGTGGTTAGAGGGTATGGTCTGCACAGTTTCTACTTTGAGGATTTTACTTTGAGGCATTCTTTGTGGCCTAAAATATGATCGTTTTTCATGTATTATGAATTCTTGAAAGGGAGGTGTATTCTGTTTGTAGGAGGTGAGGCTTATACGCATATTAATCCTACTTTATTAACTATATCATCCAGACGCTCCATACTATTGCTTTTGTGGTTATTTCATGAATTAAATGGGGACATGGCATCTTAAATCTCCCATAATGCCACGCTCCTGTCCATTTCTCCTTGCATATTCAGCAGATTTTGTTCTTTAAAGTTCAACAAGTGTGTTAAGAGGGGCATAACGTTCATGAGTACTGAAGCAGATGTGTCCTGTAGCACTTAGCAAGTGACCTCTGTCCAGCTGAACTGTTCTGTGTGATACCTTTGTGACTTCTGCTTTCTTTCCCTTTCTCTGCATTCATTTGGCATCCTTTTAACTCTGCATTTCCGTGCCACATTGGTATAGGTGTGTCTTTTGTGACTGGCATAGAATTGTATTTATTATCATTTTTTTTGTCGTACTTCGTGTTGCTGACAGTTCTATGCTAGGGCTCTGTTTCGTGTCCTTTATAACTTTCGTTTGCTGTCTATACTATATTTTCTTGCTTTTCCCCCCAGTTGGCTTTAAGTTGGTGTGGAAAGAGAAGAGGCTAACTGGGGGAGACAGTTCGTATCTGGGGCACACTTTGGAGGTTCGCCCAGGGTTAACACTCAGGGCGGTATGCAGACATGGTCCAAATGAACCCATCACCCAGGAGTGTGGCCTCAGTACAAAAGCCAAACTCTTGGACACGTGGGGCCTAGAGGAGGGACTAGCCCACGTGACTGCTGGGGTCCTAGAATCCAGCTCGAGGTTGGAGGGAAGCCGGGAGGCTCTGCGAGCCTGATTTACAACCTGTGGGGCGGCCCCCTCTGATAGGGAGGCCTCGGGCAGGGAACCCAGGTCACGCGGGGTTATGTCAACTCACTAAAGTTAAGTCTAACAGATTCCCTGGTGAAAGCAGCAGGCCTCGATAGATAAACAATTCCTTTAAAAGTTAGAGTCTCTCCTGGAAGGGGAAGGGAGATCCCTGCCAGATCTCCTTCGGCTTCCATGACCCCGATTCACCTGCTAACACTCTTCCCTGACCCTGGGCTGGGGCAGAGGGTGTGTGCTCCCAGAAACCTGGTGCCCCACTGTGACCTGCATGGACCCTGGGCACTCGCCTTCGTGAGCCTCTTCCTCCATAAAAAGTATATTAAAACTTACATTTACAACTGCGTCAGTGAAAAGATTAATTCAATTATTATACATCATTATTAGTAATGTGTTCTTTTTCTTCTTCTGATTTTAAAAGTAGATCAAATGAAAACATTTTCATGAGCCCCTAAAAGTATGGCAAGCCCTTGGCACTGTGTCCCCTGTGCCTAATGGATGAATGGGCCCTGCAGAAACCAGGGTCCTGTGTGGGGATTGGCCAACCCGGAGGGTCGAGGGGAAGGACTCCAGGCTGTGGTTTGAATCCGGGGTGCTTGCTTCGGACCCAGAGAGCTCCGCCAGAGAGCGAGTGTGGCGGGTCAGAGAGACAGAGGGAGCCTAACCGGTCTGGAAGCCACAAACGCCTCTCCATCTGCGGCTGGCACGGGGCCTGCCAGCCCTCGAATGGGCATGTGGTGATGTGGGAAGGCGCCGGAATGCCCTTAAGGTTTCTGACCACAACCAACAAGAAAGAGAAAAGGCCTCCACACACATGCTGGGACACGAGCGATTTTGTTTGGCGCCACAGTCAGGTGCTGAGGGGGAGAGATGCACAGTTAGACCCGCCAGGAGCCAGCGCTCAGCGGGAGGCAAGGGGGAGCCTGGTGCCGTGCCCCTCGGGGCGACCCCGCTCTCCGAGTTAGGCTGATTCTGGTTCTTTTCAAACGGAGTCTGTCGACCTCAACACTGCTGACACTGGGGCCGGATAATTCCCTGGAGGGGGCCGTCGTGTGCATTGTAGGACATCTAGCAGCCTCCCTGGCCTCGACTCACTAGAAGCTGGTAGCAACGCCCCCTCCCTAGGTTGTGACAACCAAAAATGTCTCCAGACCTTGTTCATGTTCTCTGGGGGCAAAATACAAGAAATAAGGAGGAAATTCCAGGAGGCCAAGAGCTAAGATGAGTCCTCGGTGACCCCAAAGGTTCCTCAGCACTTAGATGTTACCACAGTCACCTGCTGCTAAGCTCTCCTCCCTCTCTTCCCCATTCCTTCTTTCAAACAAGATCTAAACGGGTCTCTCCAACCCTTCTGGGTTCTTTTTTTAAAATGTTTTTATTGATTTCAGAGAGAGGAAGAGAAAGATAGGAACATCAATGAGAGAGAAACATTGATGGGCTGCCTCCTGCACGCCCCCTACTGGGGATCGAGCCTGCAACGGGGGCATGTGCCCTGATTGGGAATTGAACCAGCGACCTCCTGGTGCATGGGATGACACTCAGTCCATTGAGCCACACCAGCTGGGTGACCCTCCTGTTTTTGTGGGACCAGATGGACTCAGATGATTTAGCACACGGCGGCCATGTGCTTCACAGTGGGGAAATGCTCTGACCCTGTCTGCAACTTCTCTTGGGCTGAAAGGACTGGCTACGGCGAGCGTCAGCCCTAACTCTGTCCTGGTGTTTGTGGATGACGCGCGAGCTCTCTGTGCTCTGTAACAGCCACATCTAACACCCTGGCATGATTGGGGGCCCAGTCATTGCTCACAAGAATGTTGTCAGTCTTCCGCGTTTTATTCGCTGCACTTTTTAACATTCACCTTCAGGGGAGATGCACACAGGCTCTCGGGCCACTGACCTGTGTGCAAGACAGAGCTGCAAAAACGTGTCCATGTCATTCATTCCTTGAGAGAAATTAATTAATTAACTAATTCTATGATCAGAATAATGGGGCTTTAGACCTGTCAAGGGAAATAAACACTGTAAAATCCTACAGCTCATGAGAATCAAGGTGCCCTTGAGTTCTTGTAGTTAGTATCCTTGATTCAGAAAGAGAAAGAGGAGACAGACAAACAGCAAGGTAGGGACAGGTGGCACCAGGGCAGACCTAGGGAATTGGGGGAGTGGGAGGGGCTACACTCCATTCGGGGTCAGCAGAACTTCCAAACACGCCTAGGGGTCCTGTGGAGACTATGCCCATTTGTTTGCTTCCTAGGTAAGGTGTCTGGTCACAAACACGGCAGGGGTGACCAATTGTAGGCCCACCTCCTACCTGCCAGCAGACCCCAGTGTGAATGGGGCAGATTTAGGAAAGACAGGGGATTTCTGAGCAGTTGAAGAGGTGGAGGCGATCCACTCATTTCTGGCGGCTGTGGCAAGAAATCTTATGCTACACTTCTGGGGAACTTAAAGGCAAACTTCCCTTGTGCGGAGAAATATACCACGTTACTCCAAAGGTTAAGTCTGAAATAAAGAATGGGCCAGTGTTGATGAACTTGGCAAGAAAGTAGTCCAGTAGCACTTGGCGCCCACTCCAGGTGGAGGCACAGGCTGTGGAGGAAGGGGTTCAGGCAGGTGGGGCAGCCGAGGCTAAACCACGAGGCTGGCAGGCTGTGTGCCACACAGTGTACCATAGCTAAGTGGGTATGAGTTAGTAGTAGCCATCAAAGGCACGCATCTTCATGACCACAACTTTGAAGAGAGAGAAGTAAAGGATTTTGAGAAAGAGGATGCCGTTTTCTAAGTCACACAGAGATGTCATGTGGGCAGCTGAAGAGTACCCATTCAGTGGCATTTCCTCACCGTGGTTGGAGTTCTAATGCTTTTGATATAAGTGGATTTTTTTGTCTTTTTGTTTTGTGTATTTATTTTTAATGGAGGTATAGTTTATATGCAATAAAACACACAAATCTTAAATATACAGCTTAAGGAATTTTTTTTTATCCTCCCCCGAGGACATTTTTGCATCTATCTGCAGATAGAGCGGGAAGGAGAGAGGGAGGAAGAGAGAGAGAAACATCAACGTGAGAGAGACACATCGACTGGTTGCTACTTGCGCGACCCCAACCGGGACCAGGGACAAACCACAACCGAGGTACATGCCCTTAGCGAGAACCAAACCCAGGACTCTCAGGTCCGCAGGCCGATGCTCTAACCGCTGAGCCAAACTGGCCAGGGCCAGCTAAGGAATTTTAATGTATGTATATACCTACATAAACACCACTTACATCAAGGTAGCCCATCAATGGCTGAGGGATTTTTTTATGGTCAAAGAATTAATGAATTTAGAATAGAAGCTGTAATAGAAATGGCCATCTAGTTCTCCGATATCTTCTCTCCAGTTTTGGATGGGGGAAGTCATTTTTCTTTAAACCATATTAACCATAGCTACTTAGATCCAAGCCCATATTTAACAGCGCTCACGGTCCGTCTGAACTTACTCCTGGCCTTTCTTGAGTTCTTTATTGGCTGGATTATGTCTTCAAGCGGATTATGTCATATATACACTTGAAATAGGTATATTTCTTCTAGGAAGGGTACACGGATGCGATACTCTGAGCTCTCTCATACCTGGTAATGCCTTCCCACGTAGACGGAAACTTTGCTGGTTTGTGTCTCCAAACACAGATTTTCTTTCTCAAAGATCCTAACACCTCACTCCCTTATTTTTTGCATTAAACAGAAAAGAAGTCCAAAGTTGACTTTTTCTTTTGTAAGTGACCTACTTTCTTTTTCATTATGATATTCTTTATCTTTGAATCTTGGAAATTTCATTGGGGGTATAGCCAATGTATTTATTCCTTTTCAGGTCTTCCTTCAACTCAGAAAAGTTTTGCTTCTATCGTTGTGGGTTTCTTGGTTCTAGTGTCTTCCTCAGGAACATCAATTATCTGAACACCCAACCCCTGTTCCTTCCTTTCACAATACCGTGTTCTCGTCTTTCTCTCCCATTCAAATAGACTTCATTTTTCGGAACACTTTTAGGTTCACAGAAAAATTGATCAGAAAGTACAGAGAGTTTCTCTATACCCCTACCCCTCAAGTCTCCCTCAATATTAATATCCATACCAAAGTGGTACATTTGTGACAATAATGGAACCTCCACTGACATCTCATTATCACCCAAAGTGTGTAGTTCACATTATATTACACTCTTGGTATTGCCCATTGTATGAGTTTTGACAAATGTATAATAACATGTATCCACCATTATAATATCATACTATTACACAGAATCATAGAACAATTTCATGCCCTAAAGATCCTCTGCTCTTCCTATTCAGCCCTTCCTCCCGCACAACCTTGCCGACCACTGATCTTTCTACTGTCTCCATAGTTTTCCCTTTTCCAAAATGTCATTATAGTTAGAATGATACACTATGTAGCCTTTTCAGATTGGCTTGTTTCACTTAGTGATACACATTTAAGGTTCCTTCAGGTCTTTTCCTGGTTTGCTAGCTCATTTCTTTTTAGTGCTGTATAATATTCCATTGTCTCAATGGACCACAGTTTGTTTATCCCTTTATAATACCTGCTGAAGGACACCTTGGTGGCTTCCAAATTTTGGTAATTATGAATAAAGCTGCTCTGAACATTTATATGCAGGTTTTTGTGTGGACATAAGTTTTCAACTCATTTGGGTAAATCCTGGGTTGTATGGTGAGAGTATGCTTAGATTTGTAAGAAACTGCTAAGCTGTCTTCCGAAGTGGCTGTCCCATTCTGCGTTCCCACCAGCAGTGAAGGACAGCTCCTGCTGCTCCACTCCTCGCCCACATTTGGTGCTGTCAGGGTTCTGGATTTTGGCCATTCTAGTGGGTGTGTAGTGGTATTCCGTTGTCGCTTCAATTTGCATTTCCCTGATGATATACGGTGTGGAGCATCTTGTCAGATGCTTGTTGTCATCTGTACATCTTCTTGGGTGAAGTGTCCATTTTTGCTCATTTTGTAATTGAGCTGTTTATTTTCTTATTTGTGAGTTTTAAGATTCTCTGTATATTTTGGAAACAGTTCTTTATCAAGTATGTCTTCTGCAACTATTTTCTCCAGTCTGTGGCTTATCTTTTCATTCTCTTGACAGTGTCTGTTGCAGAGAAGTTTTTAACTTCAGTGAAGTCCAGCTTATCAATTATTTATTTCATGGACCATGTCTTTGGTTAGGGCTAAAAAGCCATTGCCAAACGCAAGTTATCTAGGTTTTTCTCTTATGCCGTCTTCTAGGATTTGTATAGTTTTGCATTTTACATTAAGATCTATGACCTATTTTGAGTTCATATTGGTGCAAGTTGAATATATGTGTCTAGATTCTTTTTTGTTTCATTTGGTTTTGCATGTGAATATCTAGTCGTTCAGCACTGCTTGTTGCAAAGACTGTCTTGACTCCATTGCATCGTCTTTGCCCTTTATCGAAGATCAGTCACCATATTGATGGGGGTCAGTCCTCCAACTTTGTTCTTCTCTTTCCATATTCTGGGCCTTTCACCTCTCCATACAAACTTTAGAATCCGATTGTCAACATCCACAAAACAACTTACTGGGATTTTGATTGAAATTGCATTGAATCTTTAGATGGAGTTGGAAAGAACAAATGTCCTTCACCTCACTGATTCTGTTTTCTTCCCCGCCGAGTTCCCCTTTCCATATCTGATGAAGACTTCAGTTCTTCGGTGGCATTTCTAATTTCCTTACGCTCTTCCCCATCATCAAGCTCCTCTTCTCTCCTCTCATCTTACTCCGCTATTTCATCGTCTCATCTGTCATCTCTTTTTTCATGGAGTTTGCATTTCATTGGATTATTTGAGAACACAAAGCAACTATTTCCTAACATTTCCTGTACTCAATATTTGATAAAAGTATATTTTTCATCTGCATCTTGATTGTGGTGCTTTATTTTGCAGAATTTTTTTGGTCCAAGCTTGGGTTCTTCGGCTTCCTCCTGAGGACAAATCAACAAGGCCAACCAGCACAACCAATGAAGGAATTGTTCTCAGCTCCTATCATTTTTTTTTTTTTGCACAAACCCTGCTGCCAAATCTTAAGCTGGAGGGGTGGCTGGTAATAATTTAAACAATCCATTCAGAGTGAGAAGGGAGGCAGAGCTGTGAGCAGTCCTAGCAGGGACTGTGTGTCTGGGACTCTGGCTCAGTGTTTGGGGAAGCTATTTTCTACTTCCATTTTCCTGTTAGGTCTGGCCTTCATTCCAGGTATAAACCACAGCTGGACCCAGCCTCCTTTCATGGATCATTGCCCGCTCTGCCAGGGCAAACTCCACTTCTCTGCAGGCTTTCTGTGGGAGGTTGCTGTCACTCAAACCCTGCAGCCTCCCAGGGCCTCTTACACGGTGTGCTCTGTGCTATGGAGGGAGAACACACGGTGTGCTCCTTATCCGCTCTCAGCCCTCCCCCTCTTCAGCCCTCCGCCCTCAAATTAGGGAGAGGTGGTGGTGTCTGCAGGCTCCCTTCTCGCTGCCTTTTTTAGGGTGCTGTTCCTCAGGCAGAGTGGCTGCTGACTGGCTTTGCTGCTCCCGTTCAAAGCCCCCTCGATCTTCTCGATGCGCGTGGTACTCTTCCGTACGATCAGTGATCCTGCACCTCTCCTGCTTTCTGATATTTGGGTCATTTCAGTGAGAATCTCATGTAATGTGAGTGGGTGGGACGGAGGATGGGACATCTGTACTCATTTTATTATCTTACTCAGAGCTCAGTTGGTCTGTCTATCTGTCCATCCATCCAGTTAACTGTCCAGCAGGCTCAGATTTCGATCAGTTGGGGCCAAGTCTCATTATTTTCCTATGTCCTTGTGACTCAGCTCACTTGGTCTCATCATCCCTTTCCCACCTTGAGAACCTGACTCCACAGTTCTAGATATGTTTTCGTGTTTCTTAGAATTATCTGTATTATATTCTTGTAGCATTGGCTAGCTCAGAGGGACTGAGTCAAATTCAGTGGAAACCAATGGTACAGATGGATCAGAGACATTTCTTTAGAGAAGAAAAGCTCGGTCACGATGGGGGTCAAGTACTGGTCAGGCTTGCAGCTCCATTATTAATAAGTTGGGCCACCAAAGGAAATGTCCTTTCTTTTATGGGGTCTCAATGTCCCCCCTTTGTTAAATGAGAGCACTGGATTTCCAAGGCCTTCCTCACTCTGGTATTCCTGGATTTTGCCATGAGCTAGACTCTGTCCTGAAAAAGACAAGAGAAAGTGCAGCTTGGGTTTCTGGTCAAAGAGGCAAGACTTACACTTGCCTCAGCTTGTGAAGCCCTAGAGAGTCCGGAGGAAGTAAGCTTTGCAGACAAGTACTGGATGTTTAATATTTTGCTGGGAAAAGGAAAACGTAGGGATCAAAAGAGGGACACAGAGAAATGGGGTGAGAAAGAAAGGTAATGTTTAAAAAAAACAGAAAAAGACTGAAAACAGGAGAGAGAAAAAGAATGAGGGAGAGAGAGATCGAGAGTGTGCGAGAGCCCTGGCTGGTTTGACTCAGCAGTTAGAGTGTTGGCCTGCAGACCGAAGGGTCACAGGTTCGATTCTGGTCAAGGGCATGTGTACCCGGGTTGCAGGTTTGATCCCCGGCCCCAGTTAGGGTTGTGCAAGAGGCAACCAATTGATGTGTCTCGCTCACATTGATGTCTCTCTTTCTCTCTCCCCCCTCCCTTCCTTTGACTCTCTCTAAAAATCAATGGAAAATATCCTGGGGTGAGGATTCACAACAACAAAAAAAAGAGTGTGCGAGATGCCGTAGAATGAGAGGGAGGCAGGAGGAGGCCCAAGGATGGGACTGGGAGTGGGGAGGAGGTGAGCTGAGGAGGGTCCATTCCTTGTGGTCACTGTCTGAGTGACAAACAGAAGCTCTACAGGCCTGACCTGTCCCATTGGCTGCCCCCCACTCACATTATCTCAAATTCCCAGCTCGTCCCTGAGCGGGGAGAAGGGAGAGACGCTGATGCAGTTACATCCGGGCCCCACTAGGCGGCTGCCGGCCTCCTTTGAACTCCAGGCTTAGCACAGAATTCCTCCCCGTGTAACCTGAGAGCCTTTTCCTATTTTCTCTGCTCCCTGGAGAAGAAGGGATGAAATTGTGATGAAAGGAGATTCTAAATAGAATAAAGAACACACACACACACACACACACACACACACACGCACACACACGCACACGCACACACTTCTTTGTCGAGGCAGTTTTGTGACTGAAGGCCCTAACCACGCAGAGGGCTGAGGCTGGCCGCCATAACTTCTTACCTGCTTTTCCTTAGCAACCATTGGAGTTTCCCGGAAAGGCAGCAGATAGAGTTGGGAGTTGAGTTTCCAGGGTTAGCGTCTTACCTTTGATGAGGGTAGACTCTGCCCACAGTCAGTGTCAGGCTCAGTGTGAGACGTGGGCCAAGGCTCTGGCTGAGCTCCGAGCTGGAGTTACTCTGCAGCTGGGAAGCAGTGACTACACGCTCACATAAGAATATGAACCCATGACATTTTGAGTTCTGCTCTTGAAGGGGAAAACCCAGGGGTGATTTCCTGGAGGGAATAAGCTTCTTGTGAGACATGGAAGAAGAAACCTGGCAAGCCAAGTGAAACCTTGAGGGGCTAGAAAGAATGGACGGACACAATTGAATATAACGATAGTGAAAGTCCCCAAATGATGGTGCCTTCTGATCCGGGTCCAGCTCGTTGTCAGACACCTGAACTTCCAGGCCGTCCTCCCTCCCGCTGTGGGGGAAGAGGACTCTCACTGGCTTCTGTCAAGGGCACTTCTGCACACATTCCTGGCCCTGAGTGCCCCTGAGCCCTGTGTCTGCACTTGGGGCTGCCAGGCAGGGGTTGGCACACTGTGGGGTGGACACCACCTGGGAACAGGGAGCGGCTGTGGAAACAATGTGAGTTTGGCACACACCCGCCGGCCACTCCCAGGCTGGAGACTGGCTGGGTCATCACTGGAGGAGCCAGAGCCTGGGGACAGGGAGCTGCAAGGGCTCCCTCGGCCCACAGCCCCTTCTCCTGCAGGCCTCCCCACTGTGGCCACCCGCGTCCGCAGCCGCAGCAGGCCCGAGGTCCATTCCGCTGTGTTGCCTGATACTTTTTGCTATGGTTTTTGGTGTGTGTCTCAGCTCTGTTCTCTCAAACGACAGCCTGGGCAAAACATCTCCCTCTCTCCTTGCCCCCTTCCTCAGGGTACTTCTGCAATGCCAGCCTCCACGGGGGGGGTGGCCTTCCCTAGGCAGAGCCCACCGTAGTCAGAACACGGCTCTCTGAAAAGGCTCTCCCAGCAATATGGGGAAGACCTCCCGAGGAAATGCCTCCCCTAACAATCTGGGAATGCCCGAGGCAATTCTCCCATCATGTCTTAGGTTCCCTGAGAGACTGTCTTCCTCAGGGGTCTCCATCATTGTGAGCAATCAATGAAGGGTCTTCTCCAGCGCGGAGTTCTTGAGAGTATGTTTCCCCCCGTAGCCGGGGTCCCTGGGGGAGGCCTTCTCCCTGGGCAGAATGGGCAAGGTGAGGACGCCAACCAAGAAGACAAGCCAGGCTCAGGTGAAGGCCAGGGTGAGGTGTCAGTCCATGCCGCGCAGATTTTACGAAGAAAATGACGGCAGACGTGATGCTGCTTGTGGTGTTGGTAATTAAGGGAGCAGTGATGCCTGGCGGTGGGCGGTGATAGTGTGACGGTGGTGATGAAAACTAGACATGGAGTTGATGGTGGCTGGTTGTTGCAGTGCGGGTGACCACAGTGATGGGGCCTTGGGGGTGGAGGTCGTGGAATGCAAACCCATCACCATTGTCCTAAGAGGGAAGGGTCCTGGGACAAGGTGTGTAGAGAGCTGGGGTGGGGGGGTGGGGTGGGGGGAAGAAAGATATTGATCTAGAATAGCCGGGAGGAGACTCTTGACCGTAATTAAAAAGGGCAACCAAAGCTATGTTCAAAAGTGGTTCAAGTTAGACCTGAAACAGGGACACCAATTCGAGTCCAAAGCTGTGGGTTTTACAAGCACTTTGAGATGTGAGAGAGAAGCAAGGGGAGGCAGAGCCCATGGGTCCAAGACTGTGAACCTGAGGCGAGAACTCTGGCGTGGATGGACCCTTTGCCAGGATGGGTATGGTGACTCTGAAGCCAACCGTGAGCAAGTGAAACCAGGAGGTCTCGTGCCTCTGGAGGGTCCAGAGAAGGCCGGCTCCGGGGCTGCATGGATGGGAAAGGACTGATGTCCAGATCTTTGAACCTCTTGTCCCTCAACCTCTTTGTTTCCTATGCAGGGGAAGGTGGGGCCGTGGGAAGGACGTTAAAACCAGCTAGTGAATGTTAAAAATATAAACATGCCTCCTCTCGTCACGTCCTGGGTATTCTGACTCAGTTTCCAGGGTGGGGCCGGGCACACCTTATTTTTAATAAGCTCCCAAGGCGATGCTGATAAACACACACACATACACACAGGTCAAGATCTGGAACCAGATACTATGTTTAGCAATCCCCACCTCTGCCATTGGCCTGGGGGTATTTATAGCTGAAGGCAATAATATTTCCATATCATCACATCTTCATCTGCCCCACCCAGAGGGTCTAGAGGCTGCAGGTGATTGGATGGTACGGGAGGCGGGGTGCAGGGCTGCATCCGGGGCACAGGATGGTCATTTCCCAATAAAGATCTGCTGCTGGCCTCAAAGAGAAAAGGGGCAGAGTCGGTGCCCAGACATGAGTCCATACTGACCCTCTGGGCTTCCTAAGGATGAGACCTGGGATGGGGGGTTGTTAGAGGTTGGGGAAGGAAGTGGGGGGCCCTCAGAGGATCAAAGCTGAAGGAAGAGAGAAGGCTGAGGCCCAGGTGGTGTTCGAGGGAGCCGGACAGGGTGGACTCGGGCCCAGCCTGCCACCCTCTGAGGGAGCCGTGCCATTGGCTGTGCCCTCCACACCACTGGCCAGGTCCACCCTGCCTGCCCTTCTGGACCAGCTCCAAGGGGGCCCTGCTCGAGAAGCCTCCTGGGCCCAGAGACTGCAGGATCTCTTCCTTGGCTCAGACTGTCAGACCGTGTTCTCTGCGTTGGGGCCCAGACACACCTAGTTCTTATACATGACCCATTCTGAGTCTTTTTGTAGTCCCATCACAGCTGGCTTCTCCCCCACCCCCAGCTGATTTGTCGGACTCTGGCCCTCAGCCACCAATGCCCCATATTAAGCATTGATTAAAATGAGCAGACTCGCCCTGGCCGGTTTGGCTCAGTGGTTAGAGCATCAGCCCGCGGACCAAAGATACCCGGGTTCGGTTCCACCTAAGGGCACGTACCTCCGTTGCAGTTTGTCCCTGGCCCCAGTTGGGGTCGTGTGGGTGGCAACCACTAGATGTGTCTCTCTCACACCGATGTTTCTTTCTCTCTCTTCTTCCCTCTCTCCCTCCCGCTCTATCTGAAGATAAATGCAAAAATGTCTTCGGGTGAGTATAAAAAATATATATATATATTTAAATGTACAGACTTGATTTGAAGGTGGGGTGAGCAACCAGGAGGAAGTCAGGGCCCTTGTGGTCTAGCCCCAACTCTGCCCTTTCCTGGCTTCTGGGGCCCACACTGATGGGAAGACACAGAATAGCTGACTCCTGCGTCTCTCTCCTTCATCAGGCCCCGGCGATTCTCTGTCCTTTGTTCTGAATGGAGCAGCCTGAGCCAGCCAGAAATAGAAAGTTGACAACCCCACCCCACCCCCACCCCACCTGGGTCCCAGCACAGTTCACGTGGCAGGTGAAGAAGGGGAAACTGAGGTAGCCTCTGAGATCCTGACCGTCTTGTTTTCACTCCTTGAGGCTCTGCAAGGGAGTTACCTCAGGTCACAGGCCTTATGAAAAGGGACTGAAGTTGGCAAATCCGATTCAGGGAGTGACTTGAGCTGATCAAAGGAACCTTGCTGAAGGAGGAGAAAGTGAGAAAGGCCTTGGGAGTGGGGCCCAAGGACAAAAATGGCTCACTTTGAAGATGGGGAGGCCCTGAGGTGAAGGAAGAGGGTGGCCTGTGGCAGAGGGAGGGTTTCGAAGGCTGGCTTGTCCACGTGGTGACCCCAACTGTGTGTTGAATGCAGGGAGGGCTGGTGTGGGAGGCTTAGGGACGAAAGGATTGCTGGTCCTGAGGTCCAGAGGGAGGGGGTGGGGCTGTAGGATTAAATGCAGCTCATTCAAACTCCTCAGTATCTCGCTGTCCCCTCAGAGACCCCACAGTCACCTGAGGTCAAGCCAGATAAGCTGCTCCCAGGTGAGAACATCAGACCCCAGGACAGCTCCACCTTCCCTTCCAGGAAGCCCACCTCTGGGGTCTGAGGGCTCTTCACTTCCCAGCCCCTCTGTTTCCCTATGAGCTGCAGAGGACTGTGTGTGTGTGTGTGTGTGTGTGTGTGTACACCTAGGAAAGAAAGATGAAGGAGATTTCTCATCCACAGCCCCAGTAGGAATAGAATGTTCCAGTAGATACCTCTTCATTCAGAACAGGGTCTGAGTGACACCCCTAAGACTTTTTTCTATAATCAGCTGTGTGGACAGAGACCCTGGCCCCGAGCAGCCAGGAGCCCCTAATGGGGTGGGGGGTTGTATAAAGCTGGCCTCCCCGGCAGCCGGACCCCTCTTTTTCCTGCCCCTGGGACCTGTGGCAAGGTCTTAGCCAGTCAGGCTTGTGTTCACTCCTCCTTGCTTCTCTCCCCCATCCCTCAGGATGTCCTCCTACCCAGGCCCCCGCCCCCACCCGGAGGAGCTGGGGCATGAAGGTGGTGATAAGAGAAACGACAGCATCCATCCCCACGAAGGCTGGTGCAAAGCCTTGCACACCGATGGTGGGCAGCTTTACCTGGAGTGGCCCCAAACTGGAAACAACCCAAATCGCCATCAACAGTGCCCGGATGAACAAATCCTGGTACGTCCATTCAATGGAACACCAGTCAGCAATAAAAAGGGACGAACTACTGATGCGTGCAACAACTTGGACGAGTCCCAAGGTAATTACGCTGAGTGAAAGAAGCCAGGCCAAACAAGAGTACATGCTGTGTGGTTCCATTTATATGAAACTCTAGAAATTGCAAACGAATCTATAGTGACAGAAAGCAGAGCAGGGTCGCCTGGGAGGGACAGGAGGAAGGACTACATGGGCAGGAGGAGCCTTTTGGAGAAGATGGAGATTTTCTTGATTGTGCTGCTGGCTTCACGAGTGTATACATATGTCAGAAAGTATCCAGTGGTGCACCTTAAAAAGGTCTGTTGATCGTGCGTCAGTTATACCTTAAGCTGTTTGAAAAGCGGTGGCTCCAATCGTGATGATGGAGATAAAGCTGAAGCAGAGTTGCTGATGGGTCAGCCACGGTGGGAGTGAGCCCACGGCTGTCGGGAGGTGCTTTGGGTACTTGCCTCTCCCTGTACACTGTGGGGACACAGGGGATGGTGCCTCCTTCACCTGTGTCCCCAGCAGCTGCATAGGCCTCACAATGCGGCAGGCATGCAGTCAGGAGTCCGTGTGTTCACCAGCCCAGCGTGATCAATGCCACCGTGGGAGGAACCCAGGGGCCGGGGGAGCACCGTGAGCCGCACCGTCAGGCAGCCCGAGGCCTCCTGGAAGAAGTCACGTCTGAGCTGAGACTGGACAGGCAAGCGGGCTTGGATGGGGTGGTGTGTCCAAAGCATAGGACACGGTTTGTGTCCAAGTCTGGAAGCTCCACAGAACAGAAGGGAGATTAAGGACCCTCAGTGTGGCAGTAGCCAGAGTGGGAAAAGGGGGACACAGGATGGCAGATGAGTGTATTAATGGATGCATGGATGGATAGATGGATGGATGGATGTTTGTGGTGTCTACAAAGCCATAGGAAGCCCTACCACAGAGTAGCTACAGAGATGTTCTTCAGATGTGAGGGAGGCCTCTGCCATCTCAGTTTCTCTGTCCAGTGCCCAGGTGCCCGCCCTGGTAGTAGCCCCCTGAAAGCGGGGAAAAGGATGCATGGGTTGGTAGAGACACCACCCAACCCTCACTGTTGTCCCTCTCACTGGGAGGAGACTGAGGAGTGGGTCTCCTCCTAGGCAGTGCTATGAGGGCCCCCTCAAACCTCTCCCCAGCATTCTGCTCAGTCCTGGAGCAAAGTCAGGGTGTAAACAAGGCTGGTTGCTGGGGGTGGGGTTGTCCGTCCTTCGCTGAGGGCTGGAACGACCTGGGCTGGCCCCACTGGTCCCTTGGGGCAACAGGAATGAAGTGAGAGAGATGCAGATTGTGCTGGGCTCATCCGGCAGGCCAGCTGTGTTCCCCACACACCGGGTGGCCTTGAGCGGCACAGCCAGATCTGCCCCGCTGGCCGCTGGCCGGGGAGGAACCAGAGAGGCAACCTCTCGCCCTGGCTCCAGCCCACCCTGTGGGTGGCCGCAGCTTCTCCGGCACGAGGCCTGCCTTGCGCCCCAGCTCAGCCTGGCTTTCGTAGGGTACAGTCACCCACCAAGGCTGGACCCTGCCACCCATTCTGAGCTTCACAGAGACCACCTGTCCACGGGCGGGACCCCAGTGGAGCGGGTTCACCGTGACCTGCCCCAGAGCCTTGCCCTGCCCTCTGGGCGCCTGGGTCCCCTACCATCCTTCCTTCTGCACAACTCTCCCTCCTGACCTCTGACGCTGTCTGCTGCCCTCTTCTACCCACCCCACTCCCTGCTGTCACCGAGTGGCACAGCTCCTTGTCACTTCCCAGCTCAAGCCCAAGCAAGGGCCACCAGCCCCACCTGTGTGACTGAGACCTTGACAGCTGGAGCACCTGTTCACATCCTTTATTGATTTGTACAACTCACCCACTGTGCCCACTCGGGCTGCTCCATTCTAAAGGGACAATGCCTGCTTTTCTCCAGGGCTGGTTGTGTTGTTTAATTAAACTTTGGGCTGCTGGGCAGGCTGTCCCAGGGACTCTGCAGAAGCACAGATAGCTTTAACCCCCTTCCCCCCGCAGTCTTGTGCAGCTTTGCCCAGTGCCAGGCAAGGGGCAGGAGCAGGTACCCATCCTCCCCACCCACCTTCCCGACCCCAGTCTCCCCTCGCTCCCCCGCCTCACTGGAGGCACAACTTTTAGAAGGCCTTCTCCCCCATGGCCCTGGTCACTGCTCCAGTCCTGGGGAGTGGGTGTCATCCCTTCCACCTGGAGGTTCCACTGACGCCCACAAAGTGGTGTATTGGCCCTGGGTCCTTCCAACTATCCCAGTCACGATTCCTAGCCCCATGGGGCCACATCTCCACCATATCCTTAAGAAGAAGAGGAGAAGGACAAGGGAATGTCATGGTTACCACCACATCCACGATTCCAGGAACTCTGAAGCCTTTGGGGGAAAGAGCCAACCTGTCAGCGGGAGGCAGGGGGCAGGCAAGGGACCAGCTCTGATGGTTGCTGGCAGAAATCACATGGTGTCACTGGACATCAACCTCTCCCTTCCTCCTGCTTCATCTCCTGTCCTCTGGGGAGGTCAGCGTTGACCAGGGATGCCCGGTGGCCCTGGCAGCCCCTTCACAGAGGCTTCCACGATGCAGATCCGGAAGGGAGCTCAGGACTAGGATAAATATCTGCTTCAGACCCAAGCCAAGGATGTGTCTGAAAAGAGCGAAGGGGGTCAAGGAGGAGGCAACACATTTGAAAAGTCACTGGCTTTGGAAAAGTTGGCGTGCAGGCTGAGACACTGACAGGCCGTCAGGTCCGAACACCCATCTTATCGATGGGACGATGAGTTCTGCCAGCCCTGGTCTGGGATTTCTGAAGGTAGAGCCCTGGGTTTCCTATGGCATATGCAGACCTGCACTCAGTCCCCTTCCCCTTGCTCCCTCTAAACATACACACACACACACACACACACACACACACACACACACACACACGTGTGCACAAACACACATGCATGCACACACACATGCACACACACATAGCTAATTCACAGGTACTGACCCCTCTGTGGCTTTAAGATTGTGAGAGTGACGTGAAACACATAAGTGGTGCACACCTTACCCTGGCACTGAGGATGTCACACTCAAAAAGTTCAGTGAGACCAGACGAGTCTCAGCAGGGTATGAGCAGAGCCCCTGCACCAGGCCAGCTTCTGACCAGGGATTTTCCTCTGAAGCAGAGAAGGTAGGCTTAAGCCCTTTGGTTGAATGTTGGGGAGACCAGGAAGGATGGATAATATGAGAGAATGATGGGAAATATCAGAGAGCGTCCCAAAGAAGGGAATCTCCAAATCCTAAGCAGCTTCCGGGGTCACCTTCTGAGGCTGAGAATGGGAAGGCCCTGCTCCCACTCTGCAGAGCCCAGTGGGTTAGAAGCAAAGGGAGGAAGCTGGCAGCTGGCAAAAGGTCTTGGACCACTTTTCCACTGGTGAATCAGAGGAGAGCAGAATGAGAGCCAGGCTAACCTGACCCTGGTCATCTCTGAGTCATAGCTGAGGTCCCTGTGCTAATCTTAACTCCTCAGGGAGGACTTGTTGGGACTTGCCACCAAGTCTTAACCAACAAACTACTCTTGACGCTGACATCACCCTGGGGAGACCTGGCCCATCAGGACAGGGTCAGAGCACAGAGCCAGGATGGAGAGGGGCTGGTCTGGGTGTCAGGCTCCATTCCCAGCTCACTTGTGACCTTGAGCAATTCACAGTGATGAGTTCAGCAGGATGAGCTCCCAAGTCCTCCCAGCTCAGACATTCTCCCAGACCAGGACTGAGCTGGGGTCTGGGAGGGAAGGAGCCAGGGTCAGGGTCAGCAGGAAACCTCCACGCCAGGCCTGGCCCTGCCCTGGTCACAGCAGTTTTTCACTAAGGACCTGACCCCTAAGCATGGTCAGCAGGTGATGGCAACCTGGGTTCTGGGGTCAGCTACCCCCAGAATTTTTGTGTGATTTTGGACAAATTGCTTTTCAAATCTGTTGTCTGCACTGGAGGTGGTGCCCCTTGTGGTTTAAGGCACTGGATGCTGAAGTCAGACTGACCTGGTTTGGAATCTGTGTTCTAACACTTAGTAGCTGGATGTCCCGGGGCAAGTCATTTAACTTTGCCAAGCCTCAGTTATCTTGTCTGTAAAATGGGGATAATAATAGTACTTTTCTCAGGGGGTCGTGTGAGGATTAAATGAGGTAATACACATGAAGGGCTCAGCTCAAAGTCTGTCACAGAAAAATATTCAGAAAATGCTAGCTACCGCCATTCCCAGCAATGACCTCTGGGCTTCAGCTCTGCCCATTTGCAAAGGGAGGACAGCAAGAATGATGTCTCAGTCCTTTCCTCTGATCCAGTCCTCAACCCTGAGCGACCAATCCAGCTGGGACCTGTGGGGAATGAGAAAGCAACACCACCAGGGCTCCAGAGAAGGGATTTGGGGGCCACAGAGAGAGGGCAGCTGATCAAGGTGAGCTCTGGAAAGGCCAGGGGTGGGAGCAGAAGCCCCGCCCCATTCGGAACCTCAGGGGCGGGGCCAGGCTGGCTCTGGGGTCTATGAGGACGCCTTCTCCTTCACTCTCTGGCTGTCCTCAGGCTGCCGCTGAATTCCAGCAGAAGGATCTTTCTTTTCACAGTTTCCCCAGGTGGTCTTTTCATCGTGGTCTTCACCACAGTTGTGTCAAATTAGTGTTGAAAAATGCTGCTGTTAGAGGAGGTGGGGGGTGACACTTCCCCTCCTTTTCTTCTAGCCTGCTGCTGTGTGTGTGTGTGTGTGTGTGTGTGTGTGTGTGTGTGTGAGAGAGAGAGAGAGAGAGAGAGAGAGAGAGAGAGAGAGAGAGAGATTGATTACAAGAGAGGTTGTGTCTATGATCTGAAAAGACATTTATGGGCATCTTTGCTGTCTACCCGGAAAGCCGGGCAGCCATGGAGCTGTGGCCTGGGGCTAGGGTGAGGATGCGGAGGCCCCGAAGGCCTGACCCAACATGTCCAAGCTCCTACCCAGGCCAGAAAGGGGCTCTGTTTTCTTCCCACCCGACACCAGGACCTCCCCTGGCAGCCCTGGAGGTCAGGAAAGAACAGGAGTTCTCTTCTGCCTGGGGGAATAACTGTAGAGAGCTTGGATGAGGCCAAGGCCAGAGCCAGGGAAGAGAAGTGGGGGTCACCCGCCTCTGGAGATGAGGCCACGTGGAGACGGTGGAAAGGGACACGTGCCTGGGAGGGCTGCGGTGCTGAGTCAGGAGCCCCTCATACGGTGGGCTTGTCAGACTGTCTTCTCCCAGTCGGGGGGAGTCCGGAGCACCTGGAGGGCTTGGGCCTTGCTGGGGGAGACCAGCCCTGTGAATCGGGAAGCGGGGTGCTGGCAGCACGGTGAAGACACGATGAACATCTTCTAAATGATTGCCAAGTGCTGAAGTCTGCAGAGGCTGCCAAGGAGCTGGGCTGGGAGAGGAAAGCGCAAAGAAAAGACAGCCCCGGGACCCCCTCAGCTCCTGCCCCGCTGGGGGAGGGGGCTAATGGGGAAGGGGAGGACAGGGCCAGGGGCAATCCCTTGACACCGAGAGCTTTGACTCAGGGGTCAAGGGAACAGCTGCGAAAGCCACGCCACGGGCACATCTGGCCAGGGCTGGGCTGGAGGAGGGTGAGCCTGTGGCGGCAGAGAGCCAGGGACGTGGCGGAGACAGATAGGGCCCGTGTTTACTGCCCAGCCGAGGTGTTGCAACAGGAAGAGGGCTGGGGAGGGAGGAGGCAGCTCAGGCGGAAACAATTTATCTGGAGCACGAGGAGCAGCTGGGGAGGAGGCCAGCTCTGCCGCTTTCCAAGGCCAAGTGAGATGCGAGGAAGGCATGCCCCGTGCCAAGGCAGCCAGCGGTCTCCGGCTGCCCACCCCCTCCCGGTGGCCTGTGAATTCAGTCCCACTGTCCTCGCCCACAGCAGAGCCCGTTGCTCAGCCATCCCCACTCCTAGTCCTCAGCTTGGGGCTGCCCTTCCCAGTGGGGTGCCCCCCGAGACTGCAGGGCTTATCTCCTGCCCAGTGCCTAGTGACCTCCCACCACGAGGCAGGTATTGCGGTCCTTTCGTCTGATGGCCGTAGACTGGTGCGCTCTCCTTTCTCCAGAGGAGAACAGAGAAGTCATAAGCAGTTTGTCCAGGGCCACACAAAGGGCAGGGCTGCAGAAGAAGCTCAAACCTGTCTGTCTCATTTCCAGGGTCACTCAGATGCCCCTGGACACCTGGAGGGGAGCTGTGGGCCTTCCCTCGGCCCCGAGGGACAGCCTAGCCCCAGGCCCCTCACTCCTACCCAGCTCCTACCCCATCACCTGAGAGGTCAGCAGGTCCCACAGGTACCCTTCCTGCCAGGGACCTCTCCTAAGTCTCTGCCCACAGCTGGACACACGGGGACAGCAGCAGCCCCAGAGCAAAGACTTCCGGACACAGTTAGGGGAGAGGACCCAGTGCTGGCCGTTCCCCTGGACCTCTCCTTCAGCTCCGGAGGGGTTTCCAGAACAACAGGGATTGGACATCTGGGACAGCCGTGAGCGACTGGCGTCCCTCCTGAAGAGATGGGAGGGAAAGGAGTGAGGTGGAAATCATTGAGGAAGACTTCTCACCCATTTCTGAGATGAGGAAGAAGAGGCTTGGGGGCCCCTGCCAAAGCAGGAAGGGCAGACCTTCACAGAGCCCCACTTTTCAAACCAGTCAGAAAACGGGCGTGGAAGCCCCAGCTGCTGCCAGCGGATTCCAGGGACTGCCATTGCCCACCTCACTTTGCCCCGGAGTGAGACTGGGGTCTCCTCCAGGTAAGGCCTTTGCCTCCCGTCGCGTCGTCTCACTCACTGAAGAGGAAGTGGAATGAAATGCTTTGTGTGTATCCCGTAACGAGCCGAGCACCGTCACATTCTGTCCTTGCAAGGATCCTATAAGGCAAGTGTAACAACGCCCACTTTTCAGATGAAGAAACTGAGGCCCTGGGAGGAAGGGACTGGCTCAAGGTCATAGAACCAGCCAGTAGCTGTAATTTAAATGAATTGAGATATTGAGCGCATTCTGTGTTTTGGAGAAAATAAGTGAAGTTATGCTGCAGTAACAAATAGCCCCCAAATCTTTTTACGAATGTATTTATTTATTAGTTACAGTTGACATATAATATTATATTAGTTTCAGGTGTATAGCATAATGATTAAACATTTACATAACTTATGAAGTAATAACCCTGGTCAGTCTAGTACCCATCTGGCACCATACGTAGTTATTGCAATATTATTGACTATATTTACCCCAAATCTTAATAGGACAACAGCTGATTTTTCTCTCACTCAAAGTCTGTAGCTGGACTTTTCAGGGCAACTGTCTTCCTCTCTGGTTTTAGATTGCCTCGGTCTGGAGCTCTGTCATCTCATCAGAGGACCCCCTCGCAGGATGAGTGACGAGAGAGTTCATTAATGCATTGGTAAAAGCTAGCCACGTGGACCTGCTTCCCTCAGGGAGGGTAGTTTCAGGGCAGATGGAATGTTGGTGGGCACCACCATCTCTCCACAGCCATGCATGGTGCCAGCCTGGACCCTACATAATTTCCCGAACCCCCTGGGCAGTGCTCTCGCCATGAATGCCCTCCAGGGTCCTTGGGTTCTGCAATAAGCCCCACCCAGGCTCCTTCAGCTGGCATGAACTTAGGGCTCAGCCTCAGGTGAACTTTGAAGAAGAACCCCATAATATAAGTCCAACGTGTCCAAGTCCATCTTAAAGTCCTACTTTCAATAGGAATAGTTTATCGGGGTAACATTCCATGGCCACCACCCATGGGGATCACTTCTAAGGGGTTTGTGAAAGATCCTCCTCTTTACTGGGTCCTCTAGTCCTTTCCCACCACAGTCTGGAGGGCAGGTTCCTCCTCACGAGCACCTGCAGTAGAGAGAGCCCTCAGGGGGATGAGAAACCCAGCCCATGGCCTCAACGCAGCTGTCCCCAGGCAAGAGGGGAACTCAGCTCTTACTCTCCTCCTGGTTCAGTCTTTGCTTTCTCCCTTGGTCCAGCATCCTAGCTATTTCTGACCTTCAGATCCCCGGGGAAGCACAGTTCTTTACATCTGTGCTCCAGGTCTCCCATGTGTCTGTTCTCCCAAGCATCTCACTTGGACTCAAGGCTTCCCTTTTTCTCCTCCAGAATTTCACTGCATCAGGGTCTGCTTTCCCACATGGACACAGGCACAGAGAGGCCGTTCATACTCCCCCGACCAGGGGAGATGGGGGAGAGACCCCGCAGGAGTGCTGGGAGCCTCAAAGACCTTTTCCACCCGCTCCACACAGGAATCAAACCAGGCCATGTGGTTTCAGAGAGCCTCCAGCTTCCTAGATTCAAGTTCCTTTAGTAGGGTTAGTGAATAATTATATAAAGCACCCCACACAGCATTCAACAAATATTACAAAAACATATATAGCAACATTACCTTACAAAGTCTCTGGCCTGGCCCGGCCGGTGTGGCTCACTGGTTGAGTGTCAACCCATGCACCAAGAGGTCGCCGGCCCGATTCCCAGGGTGGGGCATGCAGGAGGCAGCCAATCGATGTTCTCTCTCATCGATGTTTCTATCTCTCTCTCCCTCTCCCTTCCTCTCTCTCTAAAATCAATAAAGACAAAAAAATTATTTAAAAAAAAGTCTCTGGCCTGAAATGTTTCTGAGTGTCAGACCTGCGTAGGTGACTGTCTGCTTGCCGTCTCTACCTGTGTGCCCCGCAGGTAAACCTAGTAGGAGCCTCCCCAACAGCCATTCTTCTCCCACTGCCCTTTGCTCTCTGTCGAAGTCCACCTCCCACACAGGGGCTGTGAAGGCCACAGAGCTGTTCCCCCAGCCTCCCGTGCAGCTGGGACCTGGGCATACGGCCTTGTCCTGACCAATGGGCGCAGGGGCTTCTGAGAAACCTTTCCTCTCTATTAAGCCAGGCTTATGAATGGAAACTGCTTTCCTTTGGCCAGAAGTTAATATCTAGAGGTGGTGTCTGGAACTCCAGTAGCCCCTTTGTGACCGTGAGGGGACAAACCCAGTGTGCTGAGGTTAGCAGACCAAAAGGTCTGCAGTTATCTCTGCCTCCTTCTCTCTCCCTTCTCTCATCCAAGGTCACCAAACACCTTGACTCTCCTCTCAGAGTCTCTTTTGTCACTTCACCCTACCAGGATGGTGGTGATCATGTCTTGCCGGTTTTCTCTGACTCCGATTTCTTCCTCTTTGTGCCATTCTGTGCAGTCCACGGAGTGTCTCTCTCTGCTCCCTGGACATGACATGCTAGTCACACCTCCATGCTCTTGTACTTGCTGTTTCCTCCACTGGAATGTTCGCGTCACTCTTTCTCCACAAAACTCTTTCTTTGGGAATGGTTTCCTAGCTGGCCCTGTCAGAGCTAGCTGAACGCGCCTTGGTGTTGCTCCCACAGCCCTGGTTTCAGCAATCAGAAGACTGTAGTGACCTCATCGCCCCTACACCTTCCCTGCAAGACTGCATGCAGCTTGAGGTAGGGGACGGTGTCTTGGTCACTTTTGAACTTTCAGAACCCAACAATGCCTGACAGCAGCTACTTAGAAATTCTTAACCCAGCGAATGAGAAGCTATGTGGAATAAATGGACTGCCTCCTGAACACGGGCACCCATCCTAGCTCTCCATCGCTATGTATCAAAACATAGTGGCTTACACTAAAAATGACCCTGAGGGTCAATTTAGCATACCCGCCATAGCAAACACACACTGAAATTCTAAGGGTGCTTCAGCTCAAAGCTAGGGTGAGAAGAATCTACAACCTGATAGTTGGCTCAAACAGGGCTCAATGGAGGGGATTAAGGTACAAGATCACAGGAGGTGGGCTTGGGAGGGCAGGTGGGGGAAAAGGCGTCTGATTTAACTTACCACCTCAAATGTTATATATTTGTGCGTGTGATATCTCTGCAATTCCTAAGAACAAGTCAAAGGATCCTAAGCACAGCTAACAGTTTGTTTTTGCTTTGTAAGTATTGCTTTATAAATTATTAAATGTATGAAATATTGGACACCACTGGATATCACTAGACCATGAGCTCTGTACGCACGGGGAACGTATCTCATTTATCTGTGAATTCTTTGCATTTAGCACATTGTTGGGCGTAGGGTAGGCATTCGACGAATGCTTTATGAAGGAATGAATTTGTCAATGTTCCACTGAGAAAATGACTTAGAGGATTTGATGTTCCCAGTGTGGTCTGATTAATCAGAGCCTGATGGGAACGCCCCCTCCCCTGCTCTTAATATTATATTTCTCTTAACGTGGCCCAAGATTATATTAGTCTCCTTGGAGCCACACCACACAGATGATTCATATTGAGCTTGAGGTCAACTGCAGTCTCTGGGTCTGTCTCACATGAACAGCTATTAAATAAGGCAGGGCTTCCCCATCCTGTCCATATGCAGTTGATTTTTTGAACTAAACACCTTATGTAACATTTCATGCTGCTGAGTTATAGTCCATCCTTCTAACTTCTAAAGATCTATTCAAATCATAAATCTTTTAACTCAGTGTATTATTCATCCCTCTTGGAGTCGCTTCACCCACAAGTGTGACACGAAGCCAATCTGTCTTTGCACATGTTCCCAGCGAAGCTGCCGAGCGGGGCCAGCCACCAGAGACCTCCCCGCACGTGGTTATCAACTGTGTCACCAGTGTAGCTGGGGACTGATCGTTTAGCCATCTCTGATCCCATCTGCATACTCATTCGTTTTGTCCACAAAATGTAACCAGAGACTGTCACACGCTGAAACAGAGAAGTATACAGAAGCCTCCTGGTCTCTGGTACCCACACCAGGGGGAAAATGAGCTCGCCCAGGTATTACTCACTCTTTGCAAAGTGACCCTGGCTCCTAGCAGAGAGGAGGGAATCCCCTTCACCCTCCACAAAGGACCAGAGCCCTCTCAGCCCCCAAGGAGGGGTCCTAGGCGTCTTCACTTTCTCTTCTAGGCTGTCAAGGACGTCTCCTTATTTCATCAATCTGTATCAAGAACCATGATGATGTTCAAATTCGGAGACCTGGTGACCCCCACCTCCTCGTGACCTGCTGTGACCTAGGAGTACAGGTGCCGGAAAATGGCAAAGTCAGTACGGTAGCCCTCTCCACGGAGCAGCAGAGACACCGTTAAAACAATACTTACTTTTAAAATAGGTGCGCGGTAACACGGGAAAATCTTAAATATAACGTGAACTCAAAAAAGCAAGCTACAAGATGACATACACCCCGTGAGGATAAATAAGGAAACCACCAGGCACGCCTGAGGGCATCCACGTACTGTGGAAGTGGGTCAGGGAGACGACTGCGCGCTTTACCCCTTCTATTTTCCAAAATCCCAATGCTGCGACAGAAAGCAGCTCCTAGGCGCCCAGGAAGCAGGAGGGAGGGACAGGAATGAGTTGGGGAGGGATGGAGGGAGGAAGCTGGCCTCTCCTATACATGGTCGCTGGGTTCCATGGGGCGACCCAAGAAGCCATATGAAATGCCCTTCAGGGCTGCTGCCTGTGGGAAAAGTGGGAGCACTTGTCAGCTCCAGCTTCCCCCTGTGGGGCGTTAACTCCTCTGCACTTCTGGTTCTGATGTGAGGGCACCTAGAAGGTGACTGGGGAGCCCCCGCTGCCACCTTCACGGAACAGCCCTTTGCAACGTGGGAGGACATGGAACGGGCGGCTGGTGGTGCCCGTGTGCGTGTGGCTGGCCACACAGCCCTGACCCTGCAGCAGGCCCTGGGGGACACCCAGGTGGGGCTGAGGGAATCCCACGTGCTGCACACCACGAGGCTGGCCAGCTCTGCTAAGGGTCTACCATTACAGACACCTGCTCCCTCTGCTGCTGGAGACTGGCTTCACTGGCTCCAGCTTCCGTATTCCATTTTGATGATCAGGAGACTCTAGCCATCTTTGGTTTCCATTTCTCCTCCTCTCATCTGGGGCTTTCCTCAACAATTTCTCCCAGAGATGGAAACCCAACTCGCCTCACCTGTTAGAGAAACCGGCGCCCTCTCCACCTTTCTGAATCTCCCAGGAGTCAGGTGGTCGCACCCCCCAACCCCCACGTGCAGACAGTGCCCAGGGATGCTCACCCTCCAGGGAGAATGGGAGTGTTTTTAGGAAGCCAGGGTTTAGCCATTGCTCTTATCAAGGGCTCTCGTAAGCCTTGCCACGTTCTGGCTGGGATGGTCCTGGCACACTTTGTACCATCTGATTTGAGGAACATTTGGTGGGGAGTAGGGGGTGAGATTGTTTCTGTTCTTGCCTATATCCTCCCATCACCTTATTCCTTGTTTGTTGGAGGTGGTGATCGTTTTTTCTTTCTTGGTTTGAATTTTCCATGAGGCCACATAAATCTTCTGGGTCATCTTCTCAGGGCCAGTATATTTTCTCCATTGAAAATCTATCTGCTTCGCAAGGTCCACCCTGCACAAATGGTTGTACCCACGGCTCCCTTCCCGTGACATTGCAAATGCCAGGACGATAAAGGCCTTTTCTTCCCAGGTCCCTATCACTTTCATTTGACCACGGCACACCGCTTAGTCGATCAGAATTTGATGTCTCCTGCTAGTTCCGTGTGTTGCTTTTTGAGAGATTAAATTATGAGGCTGGCAAGAATGTAGCAGGCATTCTGGCCTCAGCAGATGTCATTGTAACCAGAGTCCAACCACTCCAGCCAGGACCTGCCTTCTGCAAGTCTGGGGGCCGTTGATTTTAGACTTGGAGAAGTACTTCCCCTTCACCCTTCCCAGAGGACCAGAGCCTGCTCAGCCCCAGAGGAGGGGTCTGAGAACGGAAAGCTGGTAAACACGGCTGGTCTCCCAGAGCGGGCCTTGCAATCTGTTGGAAGCAGAGAGGAGGGAATGGCAAGCTTGAAACCTCAGCCCCGCTACTCCTTGGGTATGTTCCTTTGGGCAAGTTACTAAACCTCTCTGGGCCTTAGTTTCCAAATCTATAGATACTGGAACTCTTGTGATGTTTCCAGAAAGTGTTAGAAGAAGGTTTCCCAACACGGCACCATGGCTGCTGCCTAACTGAGCACAATCAGAAGATGCCATTGATTATATTCTGCTTTCAGAGGCTAAAGTGCGGAAAAAAAAAAAATCATCTATCTCGGAACTGATGAGATAGAGTAGTACCTACTCATCCGGTTGTTATAATTGCACAATTTAAAATGAGCAAAGTACCGAGAGCAATGACTACAATGTAGCACGTGTGTGTTAGCTATCTGGATAATGAGGAGGAGGAGGACGGCAAGGATCTGTGCCCCTGAGGGGTGGATGCGGAGGCGGCTCATTCTCCACTGTCCCTCTCTGTAGAACAGACTTTTTTTTTCTGGGAATCAGCTGCTCAGTGAGGTACTGTCCCACCCCCCTTTCATCTAGGTGTGCTATGTGACTGCTTCTCACCAATGGTATATGGGATGGTCACTCTCAGCTAAGGGGTTCTCAGAGAGGGCAAACCTTCTTCACAGACCGCCCACCCACGGTGGAGGGGACGCCAGGCCCCGCGGGATAATAAAGCTGCAAGGTGGAAGACGCCAGGGTGTCTGAATCAGGCACAGGCCGGCCAGGAGCACCCACACTGGGTTGTCACACAGGGGATGACAAACCACAGTTGAGTGAAGCCACTGGAAGACGTGGAGGGAGAATTTATGATGGCACTGAGCATCAGCAGGGGAGGCAGTGCGGAGCAGGGGCACCTGTGGAGGGAACTTAGGAAAACGGAAAAATGCTTCTGAGAAATTTGACGGACTGCAAAAGTGGGATCTAGTGCCTCCGAAGGGTTGACAGCATCCAGCCCTCTGTGTATCTCCCCCGACACAGTGCTGACTTTCTATGGAAGTTTTCTTCAATGGAACATTCATTCCACATGTAATGTGTCTCTACCACGTGTTAGCACCAGGTCCCCGCGTGACGGGGCTCTGCTGGGTGTGGTCCCGGCACGGCCCCCCATCCTGTGCTCAGGCCCAGTCCTGCAGCCCATTCATCATCCCGACGTCCAGAAGGGACCCCATCAATCACAGCACCTCATTTGCAAATGTGACTTCCCTCAGCCACGCTCCACCAGGGAGGGAGCCCCAGCTGTCCTGCGGTGGGTGGGGGGAGGTCGAGGACAGCAGCCTGCACCCCACGGACCCACAGCAGGGCTTCCAAGTCCCCAGGACAGGGACAGGGACAGGAAGTCTCCTGTCTGCAGTGGGGTCACTGTAGCTGAACTGCTGGGTTTCCTTCAGGAAGCTGTCAGGGGCCAGGGGCCACGCCAACTCAGCCGAGAAGGCTGCGAAATCCCAGCGCCATGGCCTGCGGTGAGCTTTATGTCTTTTTTGTTAAAAAAAAAAAAAGAAAAGGGAAAAAAAACCCCTCAAACCCGAATGGTTTGTCTGCGTTTCCATTCAGTACATTAGTATCAAGATTAAATAGTCTGTGGCTGCTCCCCAGTTTACCTCTCAGATCATAAAACCTCTGTAGTGACTGAAAGCAGGAGTCTATCAAGTCGCTTTCCGTTCCCCTTCCCTGTCCCCTCAGGCCCAGTTACGAGGAATCCACGTTACAAAGTGCAGGCGCCCAGCGGCTCAGCCCCCAGTGGCCTCAGAAGCCCCCCCCCCCCCACCTGGGATGAGGTTCTCGTAACCTCAGACTCACAATTGGGTGTGACAGGTTGACCCAGTTTGACCCAGGTTTTCTGAGGCTCCTCTCTCAAACTCCAGAATGGGGACCCCTTCCCTTGTGGGTCCAGTGGGTGGGCTCCGGCCTGGCAGGCAGGGAAGCTGGAGGAGGGACAGTCCAGAGCAGAGTGTCCCAGCCTGCAGGTGACGAGTCCTCTGCATGGGAGCTGGGTCTCCTCTCACCCCCCTCCCCAGGACTGCTTTACTGTCAACCCTCCATGGGAACGCAGGGCCTCCAGAGGGAAGCATTTGGGACCCATGAGTTCTACCCGTCAAACCGTTGCAACCCAGGAGAAGATGAAGTTGTTTCAACATACAAAAGAACAAAATTGGAAATAATAAATTTTTAATGAATACATTCAAACGTCATTAATTGTTCAATTTGGTGCTCGTGAAAATCCCCTTCCATTTGAAAACAATTTGTAGCTTCGACTTTCTCGCCTTGCGCGGATTCCGGAGTCCCGGGACGATGGCTGGGAATCAGAGCCGATCGTAAACTAAATGAGTAAACTTCGGCCAAATAATTTCAAAAGCAAAATTATAAAAATTCTTTCCAAGTATTTTATAGCAAAATAATTCTACTTAATGTGGGATGTGGGTGCATTTTAATTCTTTTATATACTGAAGGGTGGGACCTACAAAAGCGAGACTGTCTGGTACCCAGGCAGGTCCTGCCTCGCTCCTCTCCCCCTCCTTCCTTCCCTCCTGCTCCTCTCCTCCTTTTCTCTCTCCTTCTCCTCTGCAGTTTCAAGAAAGCATCAACAGAATCTCCTGCTTGAAGTATTAATTTTGATAAAGATACTGATTTTAACATTTCTGAGGCCTCCCCTGGGGGTGGTCAGTGCTGCTCGGAGGGATGACTATTTTTCTCTCCCTCCGGTCCCTTAGATATTCCTAAGGAAAAGATGTTCTGCTGAAATAGACTCTTCCTTACAGCAGAGGGACCGAGAGCTCTGCCCCTGGCTCCTCCGCGGATGGTGGGCCCCCTCCCCCGAGCCGGCTGGGCGACAGGCCACCCTGTGGTCCATGGATTCTGTGATGAGCGGACAGCTCCAGGCAGCTAGGAACAGGTGCTGCAGCCTGTGGTTCAGCTAAAAGGTCCCTTTCAACCAGACGCGTGGGTCACCCCGAAGCCTGGTACCTGATTGCCAAAATGCTCAGCACCCTCCGGACGCACCCAGAGCCTTCCTGCCGCGTGGGAAGGTCACCTTGAGCACCTGAGGGGCTCATGCGGTGGAGGTGTGGCTTTCAGGTCCCTCAGCAGGGACAACCATTTGCAGAACCCAGCGGACAGCTGCAGTAGCTCCTAGGCCAGGAGAGAGGCTCCCAGGACACCCCAGAAAGCCTACCTGGGACCCTCTGAAACAACATTGGGGGGCAATTGTCTCAGCCTTGGGGAGCATGTTCCAGAATGTCCTCCAAGGCCCTCCCAGGGGCTGAGCCACACCTCACTCTGTAGCTTGCCTCCTTCCACTCCCCCACACTGCTCTCTAAATGCCCTGCTGTCTCAGCCGGGTCTCTGTCCCTGCAGCCCCTCCTGCACTGTCCATGGCCCCGAGCCTGGCGAACTCCCCCATCGCCTTTGAGACTGAGCTTCGATACCCCTTTCCCAGAAAGCTTTCCTCTAGCAACAATCCCCGCCCAGATGCTCTGCTGTGTTCACTGTATCAGATGATAGAGAGATAGATTGATAGATGCATACATGATACATAGGTACACATGTACACATATACAGATATACAGATGATACATGGATTATAGATAGGTAAGTAGGTAGATAGATAGATAGATAGATAGATAGATAGATAGATAGATAGACCTGTTTCACTGTTGTCCCATTGGACTGTGAGGGCCCAAACAGAGCCTCATCCGTCACTGTGCCTCTCCTGTTCCCAGCGGAGAGGCGGCCCACAGCAAAGCTCATTGAATGAAAAGGGGGTGGACAAGAGCAAGGCTGGGTGAGCAGGAAGCTGAGACAGATCTCCCTGGGTCTAGAGTGCGCCACCAGCAGCTGCTGTCCCAGCTCCCAGAGCCCGTGTGGGGTCACGTGAGGCCCAGAAAGCTAGATCATCTCCAGTTCTGCTCGGCCCCTTCTCTGTCATCTCTTGGGCAACAAGTGTGGGTGTGCTGTTGCCCAGCCAGGAAGACGAGGCCCTGACCACCGATCAGACCTGTGTCCGCACTGCCGTCCCCTCCTGGCCCGCAGCAGGGTCGGTCCCCGAGGTGGGCGGACACCGGCCTCCAGGGCGAGGCCTGAGCTCCAGCCCCGCTCTGCCTGCTCACTGCGGACACGGAGGTGCAGCTCTCCACTTCGCTGCGCCCCCCGAGAACAGAGCTCGCCTTGCTAAGGTGTACAGATATCAACACATCAGTCCACAGAGAGTGCTCAGAGCAGCACTGGGCACACAGGAAGGGATGTGTAAGCATCAGCCTGAAGGTGAAGTCAGGGGTCAATCTGAGGTCAGTTAGGGTCAGTCTGAATTCGGGGTCAGCATGTGGCTGTGGGTCTACTGCTTCAAGTTTGGGGACTTCTAAGAAAGCTCTGCACATTCTCATTAAGCCACTAGCACCCCCACAAGTGTCCTCAGGAGGAAGGAGGCTGTCTGGAGGGAAGCCTGTCCTGGTGCCGCCCTCAGGGAGGGCAGAGGGGGTGGTCTCCCGCCTCGCACCCGGCCTCCTCCATCCGTTACAGTCATCCTCACACCCAGCACCGTGCAGCCGGCAACACTGGGCATTGTCAGGGGCTGGCTGGGCCTGGCACAGAGCGTGTGGGAAACACTGTGCCTATTGTCATGCTCCCTGCCTTGGTGCAGAGGCCAAAAACAACAGGGCACCACCCCAAGCCCAGTGCCCGCCGCTCGCCTGCCAGCAGGAGGCCTTGCACAGAGGGGACAAGCAGAAGGAAGTCCCGCTCTGTTCTGGAAGTGTCCACTTGCCTCCCCGTCCCCAGGGACCCAGCAGCCCTGCCCCCAGGCACCACCTCCACAGTCCCAGAAACAAGTCCAGGGCCTAATCAGAATCAACTTCCTTTCCACTCAAGCATGGCAGGGACTTGTGACGACTTGGACTTGGACACAGTGACACAATGAGGGGTGGATTTTCTATTATTTGTTTTTTAGGAATCTGAAAAAAAAAAAGAGAGGTTCCCCCCACCCCTTGAACCTGGCTGGAACTGGAAGGCCCAGCTTGGTGCCCTCGTCCAGAAAGCCTTCCTTGAGAGCACCAGCCCACGATCCCCCTTGCCATTCTTCTGGCAGCTCTTCGGCACTGCCCAGGCTGAGGGTGGGCAGGGGCCCGGGAGCAGACACCCTTCCATGCACGAGAGCTGTCGCTAATGGTTCCTGCGGGGGAGTCCGGGCCTTCCCATCATCTGTCCCCTTGCCGGCAGCGTGCTCCAGGGGAGGACGAAAAGCAGCAGGTTGCCCAGCACAGCCGGGTTCACGTCTAGAACACTCGTTAGCATCAGAGTCTTCCCAAACCCAGACCTCAGGCTCAGGCCCAAGGGCTGCAGAGCTCAGCTGCTCTGCAAGCGCTCCGGAACCTGCAGCTGGCCTGCTGCCGGCTCACCTGGACCGGAGCCCTGTGCTCGGAGGGCTTACAGAGATCCCTCTGCTCCCTGCCTCCTGAGAGCACAGCTCCAGTCCACACAGGACCCGTGGGAGCTAGCCCATTTCTTCTTCTTCTTTTTTTTTTTTTTTTATCCTCACCCGAGGACATTTTTTCATTTTTTGTTCGGATAGAGTGGGAGGGAGAGAGGAAGAGAGAGAGAGAGAAACATCGATGTGAAAGTGACACATCGAGTGGCTGCCACCCGCACGACCAACCAGGGCCGGGGACAAACTGCAACCGAAGTACATGCCCTTAGCGGGAACCGAACCCGGGTCTCTCTGGACCGCAGGCCGACGCTCTAACCGCTGAGCCAAACCGGCCAGGGCCATCTCTTCTTGAAGTTGCCCAGGCTGTTAATCTTTTACCTTCTTTACATCCAGAAAATGTTCTCTTACATTGAACTCATTTTCTTAGGTCCCATTCTCCAGGGAGGTGGAAAACAATGTGTTCCCCACACAGAGTCATTCCTCACGCAGTCTCCTTGTGTTCACTCCCCTCTGGACACCCCCAAAGTCCACCTCCATCCCTGTCTGTGGTGGGTGGTCAGCCAGGGGCCGCCCCGAGGACTCCGCTGGTAACTGACAGCCTCTCCGGCTCCCAGGGCAGGGGCGAGGAGCTGCTCATAAAGGGGGTGGTGGCCTCACCCCCTCTTCACTGGGCCTCAGCAGCCTTTCAGTGCATCCCCATCACCTCCGAAGACCCTGAAGACCCTGGCCTTGGGCATACTTCTGAGGGGCCCATGCCCTTCTTCACCCCTTTCTCTCTCTGCTCCCCCCATGGATGGCTCTGCCCACTCCCTCCGCACCCCACGCGAAGGCCTAGGGTTCTGTCAACTCATTTGAACTCTGTGGTTCACAGGGTGAAGAGTGGGGTACATTGTGACCCCTCACAGGGGTTCTAGAACCTGCATGGGGGTGGCTATTCCTGGAAAGGATTGTTTTCAAGATAGATTCCCTGGCACCCTGCCCAGAGATTCTGATTCAGGTCTAGAGTGGGGCCTGGGACTCTAAATGTTTAACCAGCACCCTGGTCGCATCCCTCTTGTCTCCGAGCCCTGTGAAGACACAGAGGGGAGGTGAGGCCGGTGCCCCAGGGAGCTGGCCTGCTGCCTGGTGGACACACAGGAAGCCATGCAGTTAACCCAGTAGCGCCTGGCCCAGTGGCCCCGCGCCCCGGGGGGCAGCGAGTGTAACGCACTGTCAGAGGTGGGCAAGGTCAGCACAGCCTTTGAAGGTGGCTTCTCTGATGAAACGGGACTTGGGCTGGATTTGCGGGCCCAGCAGAATTCAAATGCACCAAGGGGAGGACAGAGGTGGCCAGACGCCCAGTGGAGAAGCCGAGCCTCCAAGTGCCGACAGTGGCGTTGCAGACACTGGGGGGCTGCAGGGAGGCCCGCTGGCACCCTGTGTCAGGACTAGCCCTTGGGGGATTAGTAAAAGAAGAGGAAATGAAGAAGGGAATTGAGGGGACGAAAGACTGGACCCCAAGAAGGGTTAGAACTACATGTGTCAAATGTCGAGGTGAGCCCTGCATTCTGAGCGCTGACGCCGTTCTGGTTTTCAGTCTGAGACAGGGTTGGGGTGCAGGGGAAGCCCGGCCAGGGAGGAGCAGCACAGCCATGTGTGGACCTGGGCGCGGGAATAGGGTCCCACAGCCCCAGGCCACACCTACTTGGACACTGAGCCCAAATGTCCGACTTTCCTAGCCAAGACAACTGACCTCCAACCACGTAAGTGTCTTGCAGACCCGCTTTGAGGGTTTAAGACTGACTGCTGCCCACCTCGCTGCCCTGGCACCTGGCTCAAGGCTTGACCTTGGCCTTCTGATGAATGACCCCCGACACCCCCCTCCCCATTTCATGCTCACTGTGGACATGCCTTCGGCTGTGTTCAAGCAGCGCCCTGCGGGCTCAGGGAGTGATGAGGAAAGGAGCATTGCCAAGTGGGCAGGAAGAATGGAGAGACCACGAGGATTTACCCAGGACCCCCAGGAGAGGGAGCTCTGGCCCGAGAGACCCAAGGCCCTGGTTCTGTTCGTGGCTCTGTCCTGTGGTCTTGGACTGGCCATATTCCTCTCTGGGCCTCAGATTTCTTTTCTGTGAAATGAAGGGGTTGAAACAGCTCATCTTGCTCCAGAAAGCTGCCTGGGGGAAGGCTTACAACACGGAGAACATTAAAGAGACATTAAACCAAGACCAGACAGCGTGAGGCCAGCAGCACTTGGGGCACTGGCTTGGACTAGACACGGAAGGAGAATTTGGTTTCTGAGATGGAGGCCACAGCCCAGGCAGTCTTAAAGAGAACAAAGACTAAGCATGTTTCTTGAAAATTCATCGAAGACCTATGAGCAGGTATTTTAGAGCAAAGTTTAACTAATAATACATTATCCTATCCTCCGAACAGTTTGGGGATGTAGGAGTTACCTTCAGTTGTAAGGAAACAAACTCTGGGAATATGATTCCCATGCCCAAGGTCAAAACAGCTTTTAACGTGATGGAAGTAGGAGTCGCCCCCGGCTTGGTCCAGGCAGAATGGAATAACCCACTCAGGATGTTCGGAGGCCTCCGGGAGAACTGCTGTGTATGGACCTTCCTTGAAGCCCTGCTCTCCTTGGGGACAAAGCTGGCGCAGAGCCCACCCACTTCAGGAACTCCGCCAGGCGCTGCCTCTGGGACGAACCTGTGTCTGCCCCGGGCTCGAGGGGAACCAGCTTCCTCACCCCACATTCCCAGCCATGGAGCAGGCCCTGTGGATTTGGAAGGGGACCTGGACTCCACAGACAGAAACTCCATCAACACCCCAGGCCAAACCAGTCACTGACTAAACCACAGCTGGGATGTTTCAGATTAAATTGGCCTCTTCTTTGAGAAAAGGAAATGACAGGAGAGAGGCCCAGAATGGCCAAACATGGCTCAGCTTCTGAACTGACATCTGAGCTCTGGGGGAAGGATTGCTGGGGACAGGATCAATGCTTTGTGGTTTGTTTGTTTTTCTTTCTTTCTCCCCCCCTCCCCCACCAATAGCTTTTAAATGAATGAAGCATAAAATAGAATTTCAAATATTAATTAACATTTGAGATACTTAGTATGTGTCAGGAACTGTTTTAAAGGCTTTGTGTGAACTAGTCCAGTGAATCCTCCCGATAGCTCTGTGAGATAGATATTACCATTATTAACCCACCTTAGCAATGTAGGAGCTGCAGCAGAGAGGGAAGTGACTTACTCAAGGTCACACAGCTGGTAAGCGGCAGAGCAAGAATCCAAGCGGAGCTGGGAATAGTCACCTGACTGGGGCCTGACAGGGCAGGTATGGGTCTGAACCCCTGGCAGTCCTCAGTGCCCCCTCCGTGGGTTTCTGCAGACCCAGCTGGTCCCTGGGGGGGAATAAGGCTCCATGGCATCTCGCTGGAGAGAAGGGGCAGCTGGAGTCCTTCGTAGCACTCAGAAGGCCTGGCTCTCACGTCAAGGACTACCCTCATTCGGAATTGTCTTCCACATGTACCCTTGGCACTTCTCAGCTTCAACCACAGAACGGCTGGCCCATCACCTATCCCTCGTGAAGCCTTCTCTGACACTTGAATCCTTTTCTCGAATCCCTCCTGTTGGCTGCTTCTTTATTCGCAAAGAACATGTCTTTGTATATTTTTCTTTTGTAAATTGTCTTATTTTTGCTCATTGTTTTTCTATTGAAGTATGTCATCTTTTGTTATTGATTGGTTAAATACTCTCACATTTGCATACTCTCGGTCTCTACCATTGTTGCCTCTTTACGCGAGATTCTCGTTCTTGCAGCTCAAGTAGAATTCTCTGGCAGTGAACATTTTAGGAGACTATAATGCACAGTGGGAAAGAGAATGTGCTCTGCAGCTGCCCTGCTTTGGTTCAAATCCTATCTCCGCTGTTTATTAGATGTGTAACCTTAGATGAGCTATTTCACCTCTTTGTGCCTCAGTTTCCCCATACATAAAATGAGGGTAATAGTAGTACCTCTTTTATAAGGTTGTTGAGAGGCTTAAATGAGAAAATCTGTGCAAAATGTTTAGAATAATGTCTGGCACATAATAAATGTTCAAGTGAGAGCTATTATTTTAATATTAAAGATATTGACCCTTTGGCTGCCATTTGTTACAAATATAACGGAAATCAACTGCACCCTAAGATTGGAGGGTCCTGTTAGAGGGCAGGCTCTCGGTTTTGCTGAGCTTCTGGAAGGATTGGGGTGTTTTCATTTATGGAATAAGACAGAGCACAGAAGAGCTGAACTTCTCTGCATGACAAGAGGGAGAAGAATTTGGAGTTGGAGGAATTTGGGGATAGAGGGTGAGGTGGGGAGATGAGAGTAAGAGAAGAAGGGGTGTGGATAAAAGAAATATGTGACTAGTAAGTTCCAGTATGACCCCTTCTCATGACCCTCACGCCAGGGGGGTAATGCTAAGTAAAAATGTGGTTCATCTGAACTCAGTCCTGCATCCTGGTTGACATGAAATGACTATCTCAGGCCATGAAGTCAGAGGACATCACAGCCAGTCACCCCTTGCTCCCTGAACTGGCAAACTCAAACCATCAAGGTGCCTAGGAGCACCAGGAGTTGATATTTGGATCACACACATAGATGTAAACCCAGTTAATCACCTGGCTGTGTGTTCTCTTGATGGTTGGAGTGAGCACGCGATGTACCACCCAGGTCTCCTTTTAGAACTCTGGGACTTACCCTCCCAGTTGCAGAGAATGCTGTCAGCAAAAAACCCTCAACTGTCATCTCTCAAGAGTCACTTTGCCCCAAATCACAGGTGTAATAGTTCTGTATGTAATAAATTACTCTAAGACAGGGGAGCTTAAAACAACATTTATTATCTTGCAAATTGTGTGGGTTGAGAACTTAGGAGTCTCTTAGCTGGGTGGGTCTGGCTTAGGGTCTCTCATGAGGTTGCAGTCAAGATGTTGGCCAGGCTGGGTCATCTGAAGTCTTGACTGGGGCTAGAAAATTGGCTTTTAAAGGCGATGCCCTAAAGTGTCTATGGGAAGGAGGCCTTGGTTCCTCACCACGTGGACCTCCGCACAGGGGTGCTTAAGTGTCCTCACAAGAAGATGCGGCCATGCATGTGATGTCGACTGGTTGCCTTCCGCACGACCCCAACCAGGGCCAGGGACTGAACCACAACTGAGGTATGTGCCCGTGATGAGAATTGAACCTGCGACTCTTTGGTTCATGGTTCGATGCTCCAGCCACTGAGCCAAACCGTCCAGGAGTCATGGACATATTTTTAAACCATCACAATGCCCCATTCCTAGAAGAGCCCACATCCAATTTATGATTGTCCAAGGATGTAAAGAGTAGGTACCTTCCCCCAACTTGGGACAACTCTGAAGGGCCATGCCAGCTGCAGGCCTCCCTGCGGGGTCAGACCAGCCTTCACGGAGATGCAGCACAGCTCGGCCTCTCACTGTTGCACATGTGATATTCCCAAGAACACCTCGGATAAACTTCCTACATGCTCCTTCTCAGAGGCAGATTCTCGGGGAAGCCACCTGTGAAAATGGTGTTTTCTGTTAATGTGCTTGTGTTCAATCTCATTAACTCTTTCTTTGTAAATTCTGCTCTTGTGAGTAGTTTGAGAAAGGCTTTCTACTGCTGAGATGAGACAGATACCTAGATCTTGTTCTTGCTGTTCTGTGATTTCAAACTCTCAATTATTTAATAAAATTGGAGTTTATTTTAATATACCTTGTGAGATAGAGATCTAATTTTATGTTTCTCCAATGTTTCATCAACTGTCCCAACACCAGTTTAAAAAATGAATCATTTTCCTACTGATTTGAAATAACACCTTTACATGTATACTGCATTCTAACATTTAACTGGGTTGGTTTCTGAGCTTTCTATTCTGTTCTGGATCACAGACACATTCTTTTCATTATCATATTTCTGAAATAGAGTCCCATATCTGAGTGTACAAGTCATGTTTCCTATTTATTCTTTTTCAATATTGTTACAAGTTTATTCTTTCAAAATAATTTTACAGTGAATTTGACGATTGCTCCACTTCCCAAAGTCACAAGGGGATTTTGATAGGAATGTATTAAATGTATTGGTCAGTTCTTCCAAAATATGTATTTATTAAACTCTCATTTATAAGTTCTTTCTGGGTATGGTGATTTGTGTAGAGGGTATATGTGGGGAAGAGTGTGTACGTATATGAGAGGATGTGTATGTGTGTCTGTGTGTGTGTTCACATGGGCCCCGCTGTACCTATTAAGCGTATTCCTAGATATGCTATGGTTTTTGTTGCTGTTAGTGACACGTTTTTCTTCACGCTGTTTCCTAGTTGGTTATTTTTGGTATATAAAGAAGCCATTGGGATCAGTATATCTATTTTTTGACAAGCCACTGTCTACTCTTACTGCTTCTAATCTTTTTCTAATTGATTTGCTTTGGTTTTCTTAAGCAAACAGTAATATCTTGAAATAATAATAATTTTCTCTTCCTTTTCAATATTTAGACCAACAAGGAGGAAAACATGACCCCCAAGATTCAGAGGAAGAACACATTCTTGCCTTTTGTTTCCTTTTTGCACGCAATTAACATATAACCCTAGTACAAATGTTAGAAAATTTTTATTTTATTTAAACTTATCTTTATTGTTGAATGTATTACAGATGTCCCTCCTTTTCCCCCTACTCACCCCCTCTTCCCCGAAAAATCCAACACCTGAAAAGCAATCGCCTGTTTAACATTTTGATGTATTTTCTTTTTAGACTGTTTTCTATGGAAATATATGTGTGTGTATAACTATATATATAACTATATATGAATTTATAGATATTATAAAAATAGACACTATTTTAATGTGAATTTTAAACTTTCTATATCATGAAAACATTTTTAAAAATATCTCTATATCACAATTTTATATTGCTTTATGTCTTTGTATCATAGTTTTCACTCAAGCTCCTGTTTTAGGTCATCTAAATTTTCTTCAATTTTTGATATTCTAAATAATCTTACAATAAGTCTCCACTTTAGAATTGTCTGATTCCTGACGCTGATCCACTTAGAATACATTCCCAAGAATAGAATTGGTCAGTCCAATGATAAAGGCTCTTAAATTTTTTTGATTTATGCAATATTGTCCTACCAATGGTTACAAGAGGATTTATAATCCCATTTGTTTCATTGGAACATCTTCACTCTCACCAGTGCTGATTTTATTTTATTTTTTCATCTTCACCAATGTGAAGAGAACCAAAAAGAGGCATCTTATTTCAATGCTAGTTTCTTTGATCACTAGAGAGTTTGGGTACAATTGTACATTATAACCTTTCTTTTGAGATCTGCCTACTTACATCGTTTGTCCAGATTTAGATTCTGAGAGCACTAATTGTGTAATTTTGTTATTGAGTTTCAAGCATTCCATATATAAACAATATTAACCCCTTTTGTCATATATTTTGCAAATATTTCCGTTTATATGATGACATAAAGAAATGTGATATACCATCTGTATTCTTTCACATGGCCTTATTTTTTTATTGATTTTTTAGAGAAAGAGGAAGAGAGAGGGAGAGGGAGAGATAGAAACATCGATGGGAGAGAACATTGATTGGCTGCCCCCCACTGGGTATTTGGCCCACAACCTGGGCATGTGCCCTGATTGGGAATTGATCCAGCGACCTCTTGGTGCATGGGTCAACGATCAACCACTGAGCCACATCAGCTGGGCTGCCTTAGAGTTTTTTAAAGCAATGAAACATTTTCATTGCAATTGATGTCCTCTGTGTTCCTCACCATAATTGCACTCCCCTTCCTCTCTCTCCAAATCTGATCACTATCCTAATTTTTTATTTTTTGTATATTCCCAGGGATGTTTTAGTAGCAATACTTCATGTGTGTCCATAAACAAGGTATGCACATTATGTTTTGAAACTTTACATGAATAAAATCATGCTGTAGGTGTCTTATAATTTGCTTTTGTTCAACATTATGTTTTGGAAATGTAGTCATATTGAAATACACATTTGTGATACATTCATATTAATAGAAGCATAATATTCTATTTTATAAATACACCACAATTTATCCATTTTCCTGTTGTTGGGCATTTAGGATATTTTCTTTCTAAATTTCTGTTATAAGAACATTTCAGTGAATGTTATTGCACAAGACCCTTTATGTGCACACACAAGAGTTTCTCCAGGTACATGCCAAGATGTGGACTGTCTGGGTGACTGGTGTGCACACGTTCAGTTCCCTAGATGCTACCAAATAGCTCTCCCATTTTACACTCTCCTGAGTGTTGTTTCTTTACTCCAACTTATAGTATTACCAGACTTTTAATTTTGTCAATATTATGGGTGAAAAGTATTATCTCAGTTTTTTTATATGCACTTGAATTGATTTCAAATCAATTTGGTTATCTTTTCACACATTTGTTGACCATTGGATTTCCTCTTTTGTAAATCTTCACATACTTTACCCATTCTTCTATTTATTTTTCTGACTGAATTGTGGTATTCCTTTGTAGTTAAACACGTGACAGATTGTTCTGTAATCTGTGGTTGGCTTCATAAATTTGTATGGTGTCTTTGTCAAGATATATCTTAATCTCTAATGTAATCTCGCTGATCAACCTTTTTCTTCAGGATTTGGGCTGTGTGTGTGTGTTAAATATGTTTCCCTCCAAAGATCATAAAGATAATCTCTCATATTTTCTTCTAAAAGTTAAAAACTTTTTCTTTATATATGCAAATCTTTACCTGGAATTTATTTTTCATATGGTGTGAGGTAGGGATCTGAATCCCCCCACACCCCCCATATAGATAACCTTGTATTCCAGCACCATTTAGTAAATAGATCATCCTTTTGCCACTGGTTTGTTATTGCCCTGTCATATCAACTTGCCATATGTGAGTGAGTCTGTTTCTGTGCTCTCTATCTGTCCCCTTGGTCTTCTTGTCCGTCCTCCACAAACAACACATTATAGTGATTATACTTTTATGTCATGATACATGATCAAAGAAGTCCCTGTACCAGGTTTTCTTAAAATTTGTTTTTTAATATAGTTAAATATAACATTTCCCCCCCGCTATGTTTAGCTTTGTGTTTGGAATAGTGTTTTCCCACCCCAAGGTTACATAAAGGTTATAGGGACAATGTGTAAATATTTGATAATGTTCCCACCATCCTCCATGCCAAAGAATATTTTGTGTCTGTTTGCTTAGATCCATGATTTTTTGTTATGTTTACAAAGAATTGGTAGAAAGAGCTGCAGAATCAGAAGGAGTTGGAAGAGAGGGAGAACGCTTTTGCATAGAAGAGATAAATAATTCTAGCAAAAGAAAAATGTATATCCACAGAAGAGAAGGAGAGGAGGAGCTGAGCCAGGCACTCTCAGTTTCAGAATGAAACATCGAATTTTATAGCTACCAACTGTTGTATATGAGGAGGACATAGAGAATGGCACAGATGGGGAGACCATTTTTAAATGTTTTGTGCTTCATTAAAAATGTACTTCTGGTCCTGGCCGGTTTGGCTCAGGGGTTAGAGCATCGGCCTGCGGTCCAGAGAGACCCGGGTTCGGTTCCTGCTAGGGGCACGTACTTCGGTTGCAGTTTGTCCCCGGCCCTGGTTGGTCGTGCGGGTGGCAGCCACTCGATGTGTCCCTTTCACGTCGATGTTTCTCTCTCTCTCTCTCCCTCCCACTCTATCTGAACAAAAAATGGAAAAAACCTCACCCGAGGACATTTTTCCATTTTTTGTTCAGATAGAGTGGGAGGGAGAGAGAGGAAGAGAGAGAGAGAGAGAGAAACATCGACGTGAAAGGGACACATCGAGTGGCTGCCTCCCACACGACCAACCAGGGCTAGGGACAAACTGCAACCGAGGTACGTGCCCTTAGCGGGAACCGAACCCTGGTCTCTCTGGACCGCAGGCTGACGCTCTAACCGCTGAGCCAAACTGGCCAGGGCCAAAAGTATTTCTTGAGGGTAACACTTCCTACCTTTGTTTGAAAACACTGGCAGTTCTCATTAGTTTGTATTTTCAGTCAAAAACACAGCCTCAATTCAGAAATTGTAATCTTTCTGCCTGTGTCATAAACCGAACCCCTGAAAGTGACTGTGACTTCGTGTTGTATCTTCTCCTTTGTGGACTCTGGCAGCGACATCAGGAGCCTGCAGCCAGGAAGGGGGCTTGTTCTCTGCTGCTCTCCTTCCATCGTCCCCCACGAGTTGCTGTTTCCTTTGCAAGAGAGTCAAGATGGGTAGGGGTGGGGGGAGACAGTGAATAGGTGTGGAAAGGTAAAGGGATGAGATGGTTGTTTTTACTTGATTGATTGATGTTGGGTTCTCTGCCCCTGGTTGATGGCTCACGTTGACACTTTCTTTTAGGGAGCTTTGTGGGGTTGTCGGATATTCGCTATAAAACGCCTCTTCCTACAGTTCCCCTGACCTGTTCCTGATCGTTGCTTAGTATTCCTTTCTTGGCATGAGCATATGAAGGTATCTCCAGCCTGTTCTTCCAAGTTCTCCGTGGCCCTCTGGGAAACTCCAGTGAACCAAACCCAGGGGAACCCCGTGCTGGTCCTCTCTTTCACACATGGCCCATATCTGGTCTTGGAAACCCCCATGTCCCAAGGACCCCTGAACCCAACACAGCAGTGATGGCAGGTTTCATCACCAAAGTCGCAAGGCAGGCCTTCTCTGATGTCTGGATTTCTCAGGAGAGTCAGCGACTGACCCCAGGCCACTTTAACACCGCCGACCTGGGGCAGTCACTGGTCTTCTGTATCTCCCACTGCTGGGAAAGCCTTCTGAAGCTCTCAAAGAAGTTCCTAACTCCCTGCTCTAGCTTTGACAGTAGCCTCCCCCGCTGGTCCCCTAAAGGTGGGGTGAGGACCCAGAAGGGCAACAGCATTCTCTAAAAAACCCTCACAAATCCCCTACCCTTTAGTCTCAGACCTTGTTTTCATCTTTTGTGTGGCTGAGCAGTTCAAGAATCATTGAACAGACTTTTTGGCCAAATTCCTTTGCCAATCCATAGAGAGGGAGGGTCTGTGGCACATTCACTTTGGTGTCCTGAGCCAAGAAGAGTTCCATTCCAATATTTTGTTACACTATCATAAATAATGGTACCATTAATATTCTTGTCCGAGGATATTTATTTGTGCACATGGACCAGTATATCTACATGAATTGCCAGATGAATTAACAGTGGAGGGATTCTGGGGCCAAAGTGTACAAGTATCCTTTTATTTTAATAGATATTGCCAAATCGTCCTCCAAAGAGTTACACAAATAACTCTCCCCCCAAAATATATGGGAGTGCCTGTTTCTCACTCCCTGGATAAGCTTCATATTTTACATTTAAGCCTACGATCTACCTGGATTTATTCTGACATAAATTATGTTTTAACTCCTCATCTATCCCCTGCCTCCTATAATATTAGATAGGAATTCAAATTTATTTATTGAATAAATTCATCTATTCCTCACTGACTTAAAATGCCACTTTTATCTTGCAATACGGTCTTGAATGTTTTGGGACCTTCCCTGAGCTTTGACTGTTGTTCTGCTGGTCTGTTTTGACCATTCCTGGACCAGATGCATCCGCTGTGATTCTTGGAATGTGATTATATTTTCATACCCTCCTTTTTCTAAAATTCTCTGAATCTTCTCAAACTTCATTCAGTGATTTTAAAAATCATTTTGCCTAGTTCTAAAAATTTCCCATATGGATTTTGATGAGTATTACAAATAATTTAGAGTTTAATCTGTGGCAAGCAGACCACTTTTCAGTATTAAATGTTCCCAAATCAGAACAAAATATTCCCACTAGTTATTTATAAAATTCAAGTGAGCGTTGTAATTTTCTTCATACAATTATAAACCTAATTACATATATATGCAATATTTATTGCATATATTTGTTGCTATTGTAATCAAGATCTTTTTCCCATTGTATTTTCTAATTTGTTAATATTGGAATATGAAATCTTTCGGAAAAATATTACTATTTCCATTCATTTTTAGTTTATTTTCTTTGACTTTCTAAACAGGTAATGATATTATCTGTAAATAATAAAATTATTAACTTCATCCCGAGATTTATACTACTTATTTTTATTTTGTTTGTTTGTTTAACTTCCAAGGCTTCACCACTCACTACGTTATAAACCGGATCTATGAGTGTCACCAAGTACAGACAAAAGTTGTGAACATACAAGACAAAATATTAATAGTGGTTATTTTCTTTGTTGTAACTTCTGTATTTGGGTAATATTTGTAGTAAACAACGGGAAATTTTAAAAAGCTAATTTCTGCAACTCATATTTGTCTATAATTATCCAAGTGAAGAAGAAAAGAGTACCCACTTTTCTATTTCCATTGATGATGGACTACAGGAACAGGGCTTACCATCCCACCTTAAACAACCAGAAACTAGAAAAACATATGAAACAACTACTTTCAGATACTGAACAACAGGAAGCTCAAGACTGTGGTCCCAAAGGGAAGAACATGAGGAAACCCCTATAACTGCATTGGCTCCTACCCAGAGAATCCTTCTCAACCACAGAGCAGGGAGGGCGATCCCAGGCTGTGTATGGCAGTCTCACTAGAGTGAGAGCTCGGAGAGTCTGTTGCAGCTTAATGTTTAGGGGAAGAATTCCCAGATAGAGTAAGCTATTTAGAAAAAGTGCCTGAGAAATCTGCACAGGGGTCCTCTTGTATCTGATGAAAACTGAGATGGTACATGTAGGGTGAAACCCCATGAGGGTGGTGAAGAATCACCAGAGAGTCATACGCTGAACGATCCTAAGCCATCAAATAGGGGTGGGAGAATCCTTGTTGAACATGTAGATCATTCAGTAGAGATCCCAAGAAAAATCAGTAGGACTAAACCCTAGATTAAAAGCACGCCAGAAAAATGCTTTAAAACAAGCCTTGACAGGATCAACTAAACCACTGTAACTTTACTGACTACTACAACAAAGCCCAATGTTTTATAAAGACAACAAAATTCCAACTCTCAAGAATGTATCATTGACAATGTCCAGCTTCCAATCCAAAATTTCTAGAGATGACACGGAGCAGAAAAATGTGACCCAAAATCGGGGGTGAGGAGTGGGGGGGAGCAAATCACTCACAGTGGTTCTCAACCTTCCTAATGCTGTGACCCTTTAATACAGTTCCTCATGTTGTGGCGACCCCCAACCATAAAATTATTTTCGTTGCTACTTCATAACTGTAATTTTGCTACTGTTATGAATCACCATCGGAAATATGTGTTTTCCGATGGTCTTAGGCGACCCCTGTGAAAGAATCGTTCGACCCCCAAAGGGGTCACAACCCACAGGTTGACAACTGCTGACTCAATAGAAAGAGATTCCAATGGTATAGATGATTAATGTTCAAACAGCTATTATGAGTTTAAGATTTAAAGAAAATGGGATTTTAATTTAAACTTAATTTAATGTTAAATAAAATAAAATTTTAGTTCTACAATCTGTGTAAAGAAAATGGGAGATACATTTATATAACTCAACTGGAACATCTGAAATGAAAAATTTACTGGATGGGATTAATGGTGTTGACCCCGAGGAAGAAAATACCTGTTAAAAAGGGCTTCTGGTGGCTGATTAGGCTCAATTTTATAAACAGGGCCTGGCAGCCCTTGCTAAACAGGGGCCTCTCACTCAAGCTGCACTTCAGGGAGAAGCCTGCACTGAACTGGCCGCCTGCACTGTGTTCCTGCCATCTGAACCAACCCTTATGAAGGAGTTCCTGGAATCCTGTTTCAACCAATAGGATTGAGACTTTTCCACCCAATTACAGCTGTGCTGCTATGTTTCCATTAACATCTTCACTGACCAATCAGAGCAGCTCCATTTTGACAGACAGTGCTTTTTGGGTCAAACTGTGAAGATTTGGAGTCCTCATGTGCACGAGAATGGACCAATCTCTTTGTCAGCTCTCCTCTGGCTTGGAGAGAGCAATTTTGTCTACCGCAGTCTGCATTTCCCTGACTGGAGCTGTACCACGTAAGCTGTCTTGTGGGACCAGACCAGACCAGAGTGGAGCAGAGCTATCTTGTTGGACCAGAGTGGAGCAGAGATGTCTCACCAAGAGGAGCTGAGCTGCAACACCGGGGCCACCTTGCCCCCAGGGCCACCTCACGGCCATGCTGTTCCACAGCTGTTCTGTATCATAATTGAGCTGTAACTATTGAGCTGTCTCACAGCTGTGCTGTTCTACAGCCAAATTATATCACAGTTGAGCTGTTCCACAGCTGTGCTGTATCACAGTTGAGCTATTTGAACTGAATAAAGTCTCTTCCTTCACTGTACTTTAATTTGAGGACTCCTGTTGGCATTGAATAGGCACCAATGACTATCAGTTGACAATGACATATTAGAGACAGTAAATGAAAAATTAGTAAATTTGAAGGGACAACAATAGAAACTATACAATTGAATCACAGAGATAAAGAAGACTGGGGTGGGATGACAGAGCCCCACGGGGTGATGTGTGAGATAATATCAAGAGATCATGGGTATGACATTCCCATATATGTTACTGGAAAAAGGAGAGTGACAGGAAAGTATTTGAAGAAATTCTGACTAAAAGTTTTCTAAATTTGATGAAAATTATAAACGCACAGACCCAAGAAGATCAACTAACCCCAAGAAAGATTAACATAGTCTGGCCAGTGTGGCTCAGTGGTTGAGCATCGACCCATGCACCAAGAGGTTGCCAGTTCAATTCCCAGTCAGGGCACATGCCCAGGTTGTGGGCTAAATCCCCAGTGGGGGGCATGCAGGAGGCAGCCAATTGATGTTCTCTCTCATCAAAGTTTCTATCTCTCACTCCCTCTCCCTTCCTTTCTCTAAAATCAATAAAGAAAAAAAAAGAATAACATAGAGAGAAAAACACTATAAAATTTCTGAAAAGCAATATAAAAGAGAAAATTTTAAAGGCATCCAGTGAAAAAAGAAACATTATATACTGGCAAACAAAGATAAGCATATTACCACAGACCTCTCACCAAAGACTATGCAAGCCAGAAAACAGATGACATCCTTAAAGTGCTGAGACAAGGTGTCAAAATAGAATTCTAAATCCAGTGAATATTGATTTTAAAATAATAAGTGCAATGAAATCTTTCACATTAAAGCTGAGAGAATTTATCACATATACTTCACTACAGGAATTTTTACAGTTCAAGTAGAAAAAAAATGATAGCAGATAAATATTGGGATTTATACAAAAGAATGAAGAACACTAAAAAGGGTATATATGAGTAAATAGAAAGCCGTTTTTCTCATTTTAAATTTCTTGAAAATATAATTGATTAAGAAAACAATAAGAATAGTTTATAGGGTTTATAACCTATGAGGAGGTAAAATGTATGCCAACAACAGCACAAAGAATGGGGAGAGTGGAAGTATATGATAATGTTTCCCATAATACATAAAACAGTGTAATGCCACTTGAAAGTTTACTGTAATTAGTTAGAGAGACATATAAAAAACACTAGAGCAGTCCCTAAACATAAAACAAAGAAGCATAGCTAATAAATCAATAGTGGAAGCAAAATCGAATCATAAAAATCATTAATTCAAAAGAAGAATAATGGAAAATGCATAAATGGGACAAATAAAACTCAAACAGTAAGATGGTAGACATATAGAATCATATTGATAGTTCCATTAAATGTAAACGATCTAAACCAGAGGCTGGCAAACTTTTTCTGGAAAGAGTCATATAGTAAATATTTTAGCCTTTTCTGGGCCATACAGTCTTCATCACAGCTACTCAACTTCGATATTGTGGTACAAAAACAGCTATAGACAATGTGTAAATGATAGTGCAGCCAGATTTGGTCCACTGGGTGTAGTTTGCTGATCCCTGGTTTAAACAATTCCAGTAAAAGGCAGAGGTTTTCATTCTAAATAGAAAAACAAATTTCAACTATATGCTCTAAACCATTTAAACTATAAATTCACAGATAGATAAAAACATAAAAGGGTGAAAAATATGTGCCATGGAAACATTCATTGTTAGAAAACTGGAGTAGCTTTTTTAATGACAAAGTTAGCTTAATAACAAATGATATGATCAGACATTAAGATATTTCATAATGGTGAAATGGTAAATTCATCAGAACGACATCACAATTATAAATGTTCCTGCATTGATAAAACAGCATCAAAATAGATGAAGCAAAAGCTGACATAACTAAAAGAAATAATTCACAAATCCATACATTTAGAATTAGAATTCTGAACACTTCTTTCTTAGTAACTTAAAGAACAAAAAGATTGATGTCAGCAAGATGGAGGACAAGGAGGGCCAATGTTTATCTTTCTCACAAAAACAATAAACAAACAACTACAAACTGATGAAAATAGATCGGGGAAAGCCCTAGACTATAATGAAGCAGCAGTAAAAACTCTGTGGAACTCAAAAAGTAAGGATGGTTGCATAGGAAAGTACAGGAAGCATTTTTACTGCATCTCTAGTCCAGAACAGTTCAGAGACAAGAGGGCTCCTTTTAGATAAATTTCACCCCATGGAGAAAAGGATAGTGGGAGAACCCCAGCAAGCCTCACTGCTATGGACATCAGTAGCCTTTGCTACCAAGGATTTTCACAAGTCACCAACACTGATCCCAAATGATGCAGTTTCCTAGAGTCCCTGCTAATGCACCTCTTTAGAAGAGATGTTGCTGAAGTGAGACCTGCCCCCAGACCTGGATCCCATGCTCTCTGGGATCAGGACACCACAGTACATTGCCATATATGGAACTGGAGCTGTCACTACTCTGTGTCCCAACCCCAGACCCAGGTCACAGCTTTCATCCATCATTGCTGGGACCACACTGTTGCTGCTTTGAGCCCTACCACCTGGGTTCAGACAGACAGCTTTAATGAGCCACCACTGGGGACATGCTGCTGCTGCTCTGCAACTACCCACTGGAGCCAGATTTGGGACTTTGACCCACCATCCCCAGGCTACTGCATACTGCACCCTGGACTGAAGCCATCACTGCAACCTGTCATCCCAGGGACCATGTTACTACAGTGCTCTCTCCACAACTTGAGTCACTAAAGTAAGCCTCAGAGACCCAGACTCTGATCTACAGGTTCTGTATACATTCACATCTTAGACATCAATATATTCAAGCGTGTAAAGAAAAAAAACTGTCAACCAAGAATATTTTACCCAGCAAAGTTGTCCTTCAGAAATAAAGGAGAGATAAAGACTTTTCCAATTATTAAGTAATTATTAACAGATCTAAAGACAAAAGTAGACAGCAATGCAATAATAGTAAAAGACTTCAATACTCTACTTTCAATGGATAGATCATCCAGACAGAAAATCAACAAGAAAATAATGGACTTGAACTAAACTTTAGACCCAATAAACCTAACAGACATATACAGAACATTTCATTTGAGCAACAGAATACACATTCTTCTCAAGGACATATGGGACATTCTCTAGGATAGATCATATATTAGGTTACAAAACAATTTTTAACAGATTTAGGAAGATTGAAATTATATCAAGTCCTGACCACAATGGTATGAAACTAGAAATCAATAACAGGAAAAAAGCTGGAAAATTTACAAATATGTGGAAATTAAACAACACACTTCTGAACAGCCAATAAGTCAAAGAATAAATCAAAAGGCAATAGAAAAATATCTTGAGAAAAACAAAAATAAAAACACAATGAGTCAAAACTTATTAGATATAGCAAAAGTAGGAAAATTATATAAATAAATGCCTACATTAAGAAGAAAGTAAGACCTCAATTAAACAACTTAACCTTACATCTCAAGGAACTAGAAAAGTAAAAACAAACTATGCCCAAAGTTACCAGAAGAAAGGAAGTAATAAAAATTAGAACAGAAAGCCCAGCCAGTGTGGCTCAGTGGTTGAGTGTTCACCCATGCACCAAAATGTCGCTGGTTCGATTCCCAGGCAGGGCACATGCCCAGATTGTGGGCCAAATCCCCAGTGGGGGACAGGTAGGAGGTGGCCAAACGATGTTCTCTCTCATCAATGTTTCTATCTCTCTCTCCCTCTCCCTTCCTCTCTCTCTAAAATTCAATAAAGAAAAAAATATTACAACAGAAATAAAATAGACTAAAATGACAATAGAAAATATCAACAAAACTAAGAGCTATTTTTTTAAGAAAACAAAATTGACAAACTTTTAACTAGACTGAGAAAAAAACAGATGACTCAAATTACTATTATTATAAATGAAAGGGAAAACATTACAACTGATACCACAGAATTACAAAGGATCACAAGAGACTATTATAAAAATTATATGCAAACAATTTAGATAACTTAAAAGAAAATGGATAAATTCCTAGAATAACACAATTATGAAGACTAAATCATGAAGTAATAGAAAAAACTGAACAGACCAATAATGAGCAAGGAGATCGGATAAGTGATCAAAAATCTCCCAATAAATAAAAGTGCAAGACCAGATGGCTTCATAGGTGAAGCCTATCAAACATTTAAAGAAGAATTCATACCAATCCTTTACAAATACTTTCAAAAGTTAAAGAGAATAGAATATTTCCAATCTCATTTTACAGGGCCAACATTTCCCTGATACTGAAGCCAGACAAGGATATTACAAAAAAAGAAGAAAGAAAGAAAGAAAGAAAGAAAGAAAGAAAGAAAGAAAGAAAGAAAGAAAGAAAAGAAAATTACAGGCCTACATCATTGATGAACAGAGATGCAAAACCCTCCACAAAATACAAGCAAAATGAATTTAAGAGCACATTAAAAGGATCATACACCATGGTCAAATGGGATTCATCCCTGGCATGCAAGGATGGTTCAACATGTGCAAATTAATAAATGTGATACACCACATTAATAAAATGAAGAACAATAATCATGTGATCATTTAAATGATTGCAGAAAAAGCATTTGACAAAATTCAATGTCCATTTATGATAAGAACACACAATAAATTACATATAGAAGTATTATGTTCCTCAATATGATAAGGATCATATATGACAAGACCACAATTAACATCATACTCAATGGTGAAAAGTTGAAAGCTTTCCTATATGATCAGAGACAAGACAAGAATGCTCACTCTCACCATTTCTAGTCAGCACAGTACTGAAAGTCCTAGCCGAAGCAATAGGCCAAAACGAAAAAGAAAAAGAAAACAAATCTTTTAAATTGGAAAGGAAAAAGTACAATGATCTGTTCACAGAAGACATGATCTTTATACAGAAAACCCTAAAGACCCTGCCCAAACATCATTAGAACTAATAAATGAATCTAGTACATTTTTCAGGATAGAAAATCAACATACAAAAATCAGTTGTGTTTCTATGCACTAACAAAAAACTACCCAAAAGAGAAGGAAACAATCTCATTTACAATAGCATCAAAAATAATAATAATAATAATTTGCTTAGGAATAAATTTAACCAAGGAGGCAAAAGACATGTACACTGAAAACTATACAACATTGATAAAAGAGCTTGAAGATGGAAAGATATCCTGTGTTCTTGGATTGGAAGAATTAATATTTTGAAAATGTCTATAATATCCAAAGCAATTTACAGATTCAGTGTGAACCCTATAAAAATTCCAATGGAATTTTTTTTTTTTTTTTGCAGAAATAATAAAAGCTATCCTAAAATTTGTATGGAATTACAAAAGACCCGAACTAATCAAAACAATTCTGAGAAAGAAGAACAAAGCAGGAAGCATCACACTTCCTGATTTCAAGCTATATTACAAAGCTATAGTAATCAAAACAGTATAGTGCCAGCATAAAAGCAGGTACAGAGACCAGTGAAACAGAATAGAGATCCCAATCATAAACTCCCACTCCCACAAGTACCATCTAGTTTTTGTCAAGGGCGCCAAGAACACACAATGGCAAAAGGATAGTCTTCAATAAATGGTCTTGGAACAACTGGATATCCACATGCAAAAGGATGTAATTTGACCCCTATTTTACAGCACTCACAAAAAATTAACTTAAAATGAATCAAAGATTTAACGTAATACCTAAAAACATAAAATTCCTGGGGAAAAAAAAGTAGGAACACAAATCCTTGACTTTGGTCTTGGCGATGATTTCTTGGAAAGAACACCACAAGTACAGGCAATAAATGCTAAAATAAAGAAGTGGGCCCTGGCTGGTAGCTCAGTTAATTAGATCATCTTTCTGATAAGCCAAGATTGCATGTTCAATCCCTGTTCAGGGCACATACAAGAATCAACCAATGAATGCATAAATAAGTAGAACAACAAATCTCTCTCTCTCTCTCTCTCTCTCTCTCTCTCTCTCTCTCTCTCCCTCTCTCTCTCTGTCTTCCTCTCTCTAAAATCAATTTTACAATTTGAGAAGTGAAACCTAAAGTTTAGGAAAATTGATCTACTATGCAGCAAGTGATGGAGCTGGGATTTGAACCCAAGTAGCTTACTCTACTCTAGACTCAAAATTGTAAACACTATGCTTTGCTTTCTGTCCTGCATGACTAAATCCGTATTTTTAAAAACATACAACATGGGCCTGAAAGCAGCTGTACTGAAATGTTAAAAAAGTCACATCTGGGTGGGGGTTATAGGTAGCATTGATTTTGTTATTTTGCTTTTCTGTGCTTTTAAGATTCGTACCAAAAATATGGTGTTTATAATAAAGTAAAATAATACATGTAATTTAAATAGATGAAGACACAGTCTTCTCTGAAAAGTTGCTTCCTCAATGAGACACTGCATTCTAAGGTGGGGTTCTCCACCCTGTAAGACCAAGTGTGCCACGCTGAGGAGGGCCCTGCACCCTCCTGGCTCTGCCCTCCGTGCTGCACCACCCCACCTCAGAAGTCTAGGATGAGGAGAGAGCCACTAGCTCCAGAGAAAAGCCTTCCAGCTGCTTCTGCCAGGCATCCTGGACAGCAGCTGGAGGGTGGCTGGGAGCATCCAGCTCCCCCTGAGTCTGAAGCTGACAGGGCTGGACCTGGGTCCTCAGTGGATCGCAGGCGGCAAAGACCCAGGTCTCACACCCCTGGGGGTGGGGTGAGGGAGATGGGAGAGACAGGGAGCCTTGGAGCAGTGGTTTGAAAAGTTAACAGAAATAAGAAAAGACCTGTTTGATTAAGCCATGTCTCTTCCCCAGACCCACTCATCCCCAGTCCCTCCCTGAGCTGTATTCAAATCCCATCGCGTTTGGAGGGATATCCAACTCATGTGTTTCTGATTCATTTACACTTAACTCATCAAAATCCTGTTTTGAAAGAGGCCACTGGATGGTCTATAAAGTCTGAGCAAAGCTCCCCACCCCTGCGGGCTCACCAAATACCCCTTCTAATCCACCAGGCCTGTGAGCAGGCTCTGTGCCACGGTGAAGGCTGTCTGAATGTCTGAATGTCTGCTCCCTGGCCTCAGCCCTCTGGGAGCCCTTCCCTATCGCCTCTGCCTCTCCGAGAGCATGCAAGCTGCCTGTGAGGGTCTGGGAAACTCACACATCCTGAGGGAGAGAATGCCTCAAGACTGGGTTTGAGAGGAGCCTATAGAGGAGAACCCAAAGGAAGCAAACTTAGAGTGAGATCTCAGACATGGGAGCACATTTCAGGGCAAAGTGGCCTGCACAGGGCCTCCATCCCAGTGGGATGCTGTGCTCCTCTCAGAGATGAGTAATGAGAGGAACAAACAGTGTACCTTATTGCCCAGGCCTATCTCTCCAACCCAAAGGCTGAACCTGCATTATTTCTCAACCTCGGACCTTCTTAGATTGGATTTTAATAGAGAGCTGGTCTTCCATCAAGAGCCAGGCACCTAGTTACCATCTTCAGGGCCCAGCAGGTTTTCTTGGGTCAGTGTGGGGTGGTGTTCAGGGTCAACCACTGGTACAAAGGCGCGTTCTACCAAGCAGACATTTGGAAGTCATTAAGTCAAAATATGGTTGACTCAGACACAGCACACCAGAGCTTGAAAAGACTTTAGAGAACTTTGTGGTCCAGCCCCCACATTGACACATCAATGTCCCTGAGATTTCCTTCAGGAGAATTTGGATAAGCCAACATCCTTTGGGAGAGTATGGGGTGTGGTCAGTAGAGACAAAGAAACAAGGCTACAATGAAACACATGGAGCCCAAGCATAGAACCAAAGAGTGGAGATTTGGATCCTTTTGTGTGACCATCACAATGGACTTTAACCTTTTGATAACTCCCTTTTCTGCATTCATGTAGTTCCCTTTTCCCTGTGGTTACTAGCATGGAAAATTCTTCAGAACCTACTACCAGGGTATGTGCAATTGGGGGACCATAAGGCAAGCAATTCCCTGTTGGGAGCTGAGGGGGGACATCAGGGGCTGACTGGGACGAGGGGGCAGAAGATGAAAAATGACTGTAGTCACTGTTTATTGGGGATTCCTTCAATCATGAAGCTCAGAGGGCTCAGAAGTTTACTTCATGTCACTAGCTACTAAGTGTTGACACCAGGGTCTAATTCCACATCCGCTTGGCTCTAAAATCCATGCAATCCAAGAAACAGAAGTTGGAAGGACAGAGGAAAAGTTAGAGGTGGCTCTGTGTTCCCTGGTGTGCAGGGTTGATAATCAACAAAGTCCCAGAAGGAAGTGCTGTAGAATGAGGGGAGGAGGATGGCTTATTTAAAGGGGAGGAGAATGGTCCAAGTGGAGGAATCAAGGTGGGTGCTCAGCTGCTCTGGCCAATGGTATGTGGTGGTTGCACCTGGAACCTACCAGCAGGTGGCAGTATTTCAGAACAAGAAGGTGACTCAAGTAGATGAGGAGAGTGATAAAAGGGGGAGTTACAGAGCTCTTTCTGTGCGCCAAGCATTGTTATACACAGTTTATACAGAGCATTTCATTGAACCTTCACAACAGCTCTATGAGGTCATTACTATTATTATTCTCGTTTTACATGTGAGAAGGGTCTAGTAACATGCTTAAAGTCACAGAGCCAGGAAGTACCAGAACCAAAATTCTGACCCAAGCAGTCTAACTCCACATCCAGACCTAAACTCTGAACAGATGTAATAACCTCACACCTCAGTCTATCAGCACAGATTGAATATCTGTCATTCATTAAGCTTTGTGCTGGGTACTAGAGACTCAGAAATGATCTAGACAACATCCCTGCTCCAGCAGCTCCATCACCTGACTGTTCTAATGCCCCAAGATCACGGAGGCCGGTAGGCACAGGCAGCAGGAAAGGGACCAAGTGGCTGGACACTGACCAGGTCCTGAGACCTGGGCTCAAGCCCAGCTCCTCCGCTCACTGCTGGAGGTCTCAGGGCCGCAGTTTTTCTCATCTATCTATAATTTGGTATAATATCGACCTCATGAAGATTAAATGGGAGAAGAATGGGTAGGCCATGTGCTTTGCTGAAATGACCACAAACACAAAAGGGAGCCCAGAGGAGGGCCACTGAAATGACTTTCCAAGACTGGGCGGTCAGCAGCCCCTGGTGCCTGAGAAAGCTCATGCATCGGAAGGGGGGGAAGGAGCTTTGTGAGTGCCCTTCCGTTCCATAGAACCAGGGTGCCGGGTGTTAGAGAACGAGGAAAAACGACCTTCAGAGGGTTTCAAACTGAGCTAGATTTAAACAAGGAAGTGAGGACCTGGAGCACCCCAATCAGCATACTGTCCTTTAACAAGCATCTCGTGGGCCTCCTGAAGGCCAAGCACCCGTCTGCAGTCAGCTCGGCCTGGGCTGTCCTTCCTGAGCTGTGGTTGTGTCCCTGGCGCTGCTCACAGCACCTCTGCTAGGTGAAGCCCACTCGCGCCCGCTCAGCCCCACCTCCCAGCTCTGTCCAATGCGTCTGTGAGCGGCTTGATTCCGTCAGGAGCACAGGACCTCATTTGATCCTGCGCATCTGAGGTCAGCAACCTACATGCTCTGAATAATCCACTTCACCCATGACCCCACTAGTCACACTCCCAGGGGAGGAAGTGGGTAGGTGATAGCAAGACAGTCTTCACTCCCTGGGGTGGTTGTCATTCAGAGGGTGCATGCCCCAGGGCATTGTGGGAAGTGGAAGAGAGATGCAGAGTCGATCTCCCTGCCTCCATTGCCGACTTTCACGTCTTCAGAAGTGGCTGTGAGACCATCCTCCCACTCCGGTCCAATGACACCATGCCTCCCCACCACGTACACACACCCACATGCTTCCAGCTTTTCTTCTCAAGATATGGCAGGAACAAAAGCCAGTAGCTTTCCAGGGTGGGCAAGGTGATGGGAGTGTGTGTCTGCTCTGGCATTATCTGTTCAGAGGCGCATTCCTTGCCTGGACCCCCACCCCCCTCCTTCCAGAAACATCATCGTTCATTCCATCATACACACAGCTGGGGCTGGGGGAGGCCTTGACAAGTAGGCCAGGAGGGGAGGTGGGGATGGGGCACCAAGGTCTTCTCCCCACCCCCAAACAAGACAGATATGTCCCCTCTGAACATTCTGGGGGAGATTATTTTAACAAGCACTTTTGTACCAGGAAATCAGTGTGTTTAACCTAACAAGCAAAGAACAGCCCAGTGGGGCCCATAAATCTCATTCCCACCTATTAATTTTACGGCCTACATAAAGCAGTGTTGAAGTCCAAAGTATATGTGACCTAAAAAGGCATTGCTCATTCTGACACATATACGACGTGGCCAGGACTCGAACCCTGACCCTGACCCTCACTCCAGGAAGTCAGCTCCCAAGCCTCACAGGGTGCAGGGGCTCACACTGCAGAAACCTGCCCAGCCTCCTCTCAGAAGAACAGGACAGCTGGAAGGGATGGCTGAGGAAGGGGCTGGAGGATGTTGGGTCAGTGGGGATACCCTGCTCAGAGACCCCACCGCGCCCCCGGGCTGCTGTGTGGAGTCAGGCAGGGTCACTGCCCGAAGCACCCACATGACAGGAGGGGGGGGCTGAATTCCGCCGGCACCCCGTGCACCAGGCCTGTCCTCTGGGGCGGGGCTGTGTCTGCCAGGAGCGGGACATTTTAAAAAACCCACGCAAAGGTGCTGTGTGGATTGACAGCAGTGCTCACAACCCCTCTGGATAAATTCTGATCCCCACCTTGACTTCTTCCGATATTGATCCCCAAGTCCAATGACTCACTGTACCCCCAAACCAATTACACAGCCCTCCCACTAAGGAAGTCCTGGCAATTGTGGACTCCTGACATCAGTTACATGCTGATCCCCCACCAATCCTAGGCATGCTTTAATTGTCCACTCACCACATAATGGCCCAAACTGGGCCACTTTGGCCACTCCACAGCAGCTACACATTGATCCTCACAAAGTCGTCAGGACACAGACCCCAAAGCAGCCAAACCCCTCAATCCCCCACTTACCCTACAACAGGACAGAAGAAACAGCCTGAGGAACCCAAGTTACAGCATCACACTTACTGCACCCTGGCCACATGTCAGCCCCCAAGCTCAAGTGCACAGCTGTGCTCAGTGGTTTCCATTTGCCACCCCCACCCCCAGATTCACGCTCCACCCTTTTCTGTGCCTAGGAGGCTGGCACTTAGGGACTGTCATGCCTTCCTAGTCAGGTTCTTGAATTAGACTCTTATTAGTGACATTAGGGAGGGGACCCCCGCTGCCAGAGGCATGCACTATCACGGTTTTTGCTTTATCTTGAAAAGTCATGTGGAATTCATGCTCCATAATATATCTTTGTTAGCTTTATTATACAAATGTTTCTCTTAGGTCAGGTTCCCCAGAAGCAAACCTGCACCAGGGATATGAAGGCAAGTCGTTTACTTGGGCTGTGATCCCAGGAAGCACCAGAGGGGGGTGGGGTCTGAGCCCGGAAAGGAAGGAAGCCCACACAGGGTGTGTTAATGAGCCAGAGACCACTGTAGGAAAGGGACTCAGTCCTGCTGAGGACCCAAAACCAGGGTGTTTGTCCACCGATTCCTGCCTGTCATGAGGGTTGGACTATCACTGAGGGCAGTGACTGCAGACCTTCTGGCCGGCCCGGTGAAGACAGAACCTGTTCCCACAGCCAGACAGCATCCCAGGCAGAGTTGCAGGTGCTACAGCAAAGAGCTACTGGCATATAAGGGACAGTGAGTACCAGAGCGTATTGGCAAGGCAACAGTAGCATTTGCTACAGTGTTTTTGCCCAAATATTCAAGTAAATTTGACCCCTTAATCTTCTTTGGTGTCTACATCCTCTAAGAAGCCCAGTTTGAGAAGTCCACACCCAGAACTCTCTACCCCAAACAAGGTTGTGACTCCCCATATTACATCTTTCTCCCAACTCCTATGACCCTTTCTCACCCTCATCGTCACATGCTGACCTGTTAACCTTTAACCCCATCACATGTGGAACTCATGGCCCAAGTTGCCATGAGTTCCAACTCAGCCTTCAAGTCTCTGCTTGTGAGGCTCCCATCCTCTGGGAGTCTTCTCCGGAAGACCACTTGTTCATCTTCATCCCCAAATGCATTCACACCCTAACCCTTCCAACTGAACCTCAGTATAACAAACCGATCCCCAAGCACACACTGACCACCCCAATCTGGCTTCACCTTGATCCTCCAACCTAACTTGCAAAGACCCACATACCTTAAATCCAACCATATCTTGAATCCTCAACCACAAGTAACCCCAAATCACACTGACCCCCCAGTGACAACCACACACTGATGCCACAGTTCCACCCATAGTCACACGCTCACCCACAGACACAGCCACACTGGAATATGTAGCCCAGCCCCAGGTTTACCTCTGAACTCAGTCACACAGTAAAGCCTCAACCCCTAATACATACCAGCTCCCCAGATCAAAAACAGCACGGACACTAACCCTCCCAACTCAGTAAGAGACCTATCCACCAGAGCCCAGAGGGTGCTGGCTCTCAGCTTTCCAACCACGTGCTGACCCTCAGTCCCAATTACTGTCTGCTCACCACCCAATTAGAGCCACTGGCATAGACACTCCAAGCTGAACACTCACTGACCTCATGAACTTCAACCAAACAATGACCTCAGTCCCAGCTACCCCAACACCAGCAACTCTGCTTCCCAAACAAGGCCACACCCTTAATCCTAGAACGTCACTTCACAGTTCCAACAAAATTGATCCACCAGACTTAACCTTGGAGTGACTCTGTTCCAAGCATACACTGATCCTCAAACCCCATTCACACCCTTAGCCCCAGGCCAAGCCTAACCAATCGAGACATGCTGACCCCAAAGCTAAACACCACACTAACCACCCATCCTGACTGCAAGCTGAACCTCCTATACCAAACCTCACTGCCCCCTGACACAGAGGGCACACTGATGGTAGCCCCACACTCACCCACTGTGCACTGATCCCCTAGCCACGTTGAACCCTGGCTACACTGGGCCTTCAAATCCGGCATACACAGCAGCCTACCACAAAACATTCCTAACTCAGCCTCACTCTGTCCCCTTCAATCTCACCCACACCTGAAGGGACCTATAATTCCGTCCTCACAGAGACCACCCAAGTTCAACTGCACCATTATTCTCTAATACAACCTGACCCCACAGACCCTGTGACCCCACACAAAACAGCACAAAAAGGGATGGTATTCGAAGAAGGACATCCCAGACTACTGCAGGCAGCAGTGCCTGGACTGGGTCCTTGGCCCCTCCTTTTATGTCCTGTCTCCACAGTTCAGGGAAGGCTCCAAAGTTCTCGCCCAGCAACACCGGGACAACCAGCTACATTCCCCCTTTTTATTTGTCTACCTAACTTGACTAAGTCTGAAATTCCTCTCCAACCTTGAGCATACTGACCTTTTCCATGGGGTACAATTCCCTTGTGCCAAGTTTAGGTCTCCAGGAAACTACCTCAGTTGCTTACACTGATTTGGGTCATACCAATCTATGTAGCCTACAGGGAAGAGAGGTCAGGAGTCTGGGCAATTGTCCTGCTCACCTGATCATAGGCTGTGTGATTTCAGTTGGTCACTTGATCCCTCTGGGACTCACTTGATCCTGTCTGTATACCTGGGGTCAGCAAACTATTACGGTGAAGCGAATCCAGCCATGCCCATTCATTGCTATTGTCTATGGCTACCTTCACGAAACAATGGCAGAGGTGAATAGCTGGGACAGAAACTGTAGAGGGCTCAAAGTCGAAAATATTTACTATCTGGTTCTTTGGAAAAAAGTTAGTTATCTCTGGTGCGCATGCCCTACCTTCCTATCAGAGGGTCTACTCTCACTGGAAGAGTCTCTGTGTGAAGGCTTGCATACAGGATACCTCCCTTCCTTCTCTGGGGTTCTCGGGAAAGATGTTCCTTTATGATGTGTGGATTGTTCATGATGATGATAGTAAAACCTGTGGTTGCCTGCCCCCCGTCCTGTGGGGGAGGGCTGAAGAAAGCTCACAGGGTCAGAGCAAGGCCTTGGGCTTGGGTAGCCACGTTAGGGTGCCCCAGTCTCTCTGTTTATTGTGGAGGTTCTTCCAACATCATTGCTTTTGTTTATTGAAACCCAACCCCCATGGCGCTCACCACCCTTGGCAGTGGGCCCAGACCTGCCCAGGCCCCAGCCTGCCAGTCCTGGCCAAGAGCACTGGGGGCGGAGGGAGCACTGGCCAGGCCCCATTCCAGGAGCCCTGCTTGCTTACAGCCTAAGGCACTAACCCCCCTTCTTTACGTCTTGCTTACAAGACAGCATTTGGAGACAATTTCTCATCAGAACTTCTTGTAAACATCCTCCTGGATGAAGCAAGCCTGAAGGAGCCCTTATTAGAAACACCTGCGCCAGACGGCGGGCCTGGTGAATGACAGCTTGCAGAGCCGCCGCTGCCCCCCCCACCCGGGGGCTGGTAAAAGGGATGAGATGATGGGATGGGAGATGGGGGTGCGGGTTTTTGTGGGGGCAGTCTCTTTCCTCCCTCTCCCCTCCTCCCTAAGCCCCCACAGAGCTGGCATTGCTGAGGCAGCCTTGTCGCCGTGGTTGGGAGAGCAGGGGTGTCAGGAGGGCTCGATGAAGGGGAGCCGGTGCCCAAAACTCCCCCCGTTAGTCACCTCCTACATTAGTCATTGTCCTCTTCAGGTTCCCTCAGATGCCAAACACTTTTCTTCTTTGTCATACACATGTCCCCAGGAGTGTCAACAGACCGAGTTTTTTACCACTTTAAATGAAGGAGAATATTCCAGACTTTCAGCACTGTCCACGTTCCAGGGGAGACACCTGGAGAGGGGCAGATAGGAGACGCCCTACGTGGGGTTCCCAGACTGAGCGTGACCTTGACATACGAGCAAAGACACAGAAAGGCAGTCCCGGAGTCCCAAGGCCACTCTTCCGCTACAAGGCAGCGTCAAGACGGCTTCCTGCTCCAGCCAGGCGTTTCGGTGAATCTCCATGTTAAGGTGAAGCAGTAGGGAAGGGGAAGGAGGAACAGGAAGAGGGATCATGAGCCCTGAACTCATAAGAGGAAGAGAGAGAGAAACACTGATGCGAGAGGAACATGGATGGGCTGCCTCCTGAATGCCCCCTACCAGGGATGGAGCCCCAAACCCGGCATGTGCCCTGACCGGGAATCAAACCAGCAACCTCTTGGTACACGGGATGACACCCAACCAACTGACCCACACTGGCCAGGGCAAGAAACCAATTCTTGTGCCATAAGCATTTTGCCATTGGTCTTTGATGGAACCTTCTAGCACACCCTGCACCCTCCCCACCCCCACCTCACCTGGGACTTCTGGCCAAGCATGCCTGAACCTCTTTGTACACTCCTGTTCACAGGATATCTCTGCATTTGCCTGCAGACCCAGCCTGGCACCAGCCCAGGGCCCTCTTGGTCCTCCTGGAGGCCTGGAGAAGGAGCTTCTTCTGCTTCTGGGGCCGGCCACTGTTCTAGCATCCTTCCTGCGGTGGGCTAGATAGTGGTAGAGGGAGCAGAGGTAGAAGGGTCTCCCCTCAGCGTCCAAGGTGCCAGCCTGTACTCTACCCCACCTCACCCCGACCTCCCAGTGGGACACAGAACTCTGAGCAGGACTGAGGGGCGACGACTCAAGAAGGGTTGCTGGAAGGAAACTTGTCTTTAATGAGTTGGGCAGAAAGAGGGAGCACAAGGCTCCGTGAAATAAATTAGTGAAGTCTCAATTTCGATAAATCCAGTTTCTAAAAAAAAAAAAAAAACACACACACACACAACAGCAACTGGTAGGAAGAGAAAATGTAATTTATGCCCATTGAAAGGAGGCCAGGTTTAAATTGATGAAGTCTCCTGTTTATGTAATAAATCCATTTCCATTCATGTCACCAATATATTTATCCACACATCCTGGTCCAAGTCAAATCTTCATTATTTTATTATTCAATGGGGGGCAGAGGGGAGGGCAGGGGAACAGGGTTCTGTGTCGAATTAATAAAGTCTCACTCTCTCCCCCAGATCCCTCCTTGTACAGGGACAATTTATTCATTCCCAAGAAGGAGGCAGAAGAACTGGATGCAATTTATGTGCTTTGAAAGAGACCCAAACGTAATTAGGCAAAGTCTCAAGTTCACTGAGAAATAAATCCCAGAGAAAGTAGCCGGGGGTAAAATTTACGTTCCCTGAAAGTCTGAAAGCTTCTCTCCCACTGGCCTCCCGCCCCTCCCCCAGGCCACCGTGCTGGGCTCCCAAAGCCTGCCAGGCCCCAGGGGTTCTCTCCAGCGCCCCCTCTTCCCAGGGGCCCCCCATGTGTCCACATAGCCCTCCCCTCGGCCTGCAGGTCCCCCAGGGACGCTCACCCCGCTTCTCCATCCCTCCCTTTGACACACGCCCCTCAGGCCGCTCTCCATTTACTCTGCTGGGCCAGCCAGGGCAGTCGGTGAGACTGTGGGACCTCGGCTACAGCTGTAGCATTTGCCACAAGGAAATGAAGAATGACAGGGAGTGCGTCTTCCTTCACACCTTGTCAGAGGGTTTTTTCTGAGCAAGGCAGACTCCCTGAGATAAACCCCTCCTAGGTTTAGGGGGTTCTCACTTCACTCCCAAGGCCCCAGCTGCCTTCACTTCAGAGTGAGGGCACAGGACAGGGTATGCCCTCTTCCCACAAAGTTGGACATTTGGTAGTTGAATGGTTTGTGATTAAAAAAAAAAATTTTTTTTCTTTATTGGTTTTAGAGAGAGAGGAAGGGAGAGGGAGAGAGAGACAGAAACATCGATGAGAGAGAACATCGATGGGCTGCCTCCTGCATGCCCCCCACTGGGGATCAGGCCCACAACCTGGGCATGTGTCCTGACTGGGAATCGAACCAGCGACCTCTTGGTGCATGGGTCAATGCTCAACCACTGAGCCACACCGGCCAGGCTGCTTTGGGATTTTTAAAACCATCAGTCTGCAAAATCCAGAGTGGCTAGGGGTGAGTGGGTGGGCAGAGCAGAACTTTCCACCCCGTGGGGCTGCCTGGAGCTGGGTGTGGGGAGCGCACATTCCCCTTCTCCACCCTCCAGGCGAGTCCCTAAGAAGGTAGCTTTGTGTGGCCGTGGCAGCAAAGATGTCCCCAGGACTGTGTCTGCCTATGTGAGAGGCTCCTGGACACACAGCCAACAAGTGAAGGCTCATGTTTCTCCAGACAGACTACGGCACCCTGACCGAGGTCCAGCCTGCCTTCAGGTCCCTGGGGTGACGAGTCGGGCCTGCGGCAGTCAGAGGCTGAGCCCCTCTGGGAGGGCTGGAAGGTGAAGGTGAGGTCTGAAGGAGCCCAGGCCCTGGCCACAGGGAGAAGGGGGACGTGACAAGGATGGAGTCAGAGCAATCCACGGAATCCTGAGCGGGACAAAGGAGGGAAAGGGGCAGGAGAGGGGCCACTCCCAGGTTTCTGGTGTGAGCACCGGCCTCACCAGGATGCCCTTCGCTGCGCTGAGGCGTGCTGGGAGGGGCCAGGAGAGGTAGAAAAGGTGATGAGTTTACCTGACAAAGAGCAAGTTTGGGGGCAAAGTGGGGATAACATGGTTCAGCTTGGGACAGATGAGTTGGCCAAGATTGCCACATTCCCGGGGAGATGTCCAGTAGGGACATAAATGGGCATTTAGGAGGGAGACCTAGGAGCCGCTGGCACAGAGACGGTCACTGATGCCAGGCCACAGCCCAGCTGGGCTTGTCCAGGGAGAGCGGGAGGGAAACTGCCTGCAAAGACCAGGGAAGGCACAGCCGGAAAGAGCAAGGGACTGGAAGATGGTGGCAAGAAGGGGGATGTGTCCAACAGCTTCCGAGGCTGAGAGAAAAACACACTGAAGACTGCAACACCTCCACCGCTGGTGGCAGAGATGGACGCCGATGACCTTGGTGAGAGCCCTGTGGTGGAGGGGACAGAGCAGAGGACAGACCTCAGCAGGCAGAGGCAGGAGCATGGCACTGGGTGTTGCGGGAGGATGGGATTAACCACAGGCTGAACAAGGACTGACAGGGTCACAGAACCACGTGCTGGGACAGGGTCTTGGAGAGAGAAGGTGCCAGGGGGCTGGTTCTCAGAGGAGAAAGCCGCTGCCGCCTGGACAGCGTGCGGGCACTTTGGCCTCTGAGACAGGCAGGAAGGCGGCTGTGCCCGGCTCGGGGGAGGGCAGGGAAGGGTTGGGGTCGGAATGTGATGGGAGTTGCATAGGGAGCTCCAGGCCCGACTCCTTTCCAAGCTGATGCTCTTTGTAAGAACCTTGGATTTTGGGCTTCTGCTGGCCACTGGCTGAGAAGGTGACCTGCTGGGGGCCGTCCACCCTATCGCTGGAGAACATCGAATACCTTATGGAACCCGACAGGGCCAGCTTCAGCATCTACTATCCTGTGCAGCTCAGGGGAGGCTCCTTGGGCACAAGGTCCCAGATTACCCACCCGCACACCCTGTTTGCCACACTAATTAGAAGTGATTGGCTGCCGGGAACACTATGGCTTTCTCAGAAGACCAGGCTGGCCCCATCTGTGGGCAAGCTGCCTTAGAAGATTGCTCCCCTATGGGCCGCACCTCTGGGAAAGTCACTGTGACTGAGGGGGCCATCTGATCCAACTGACACATTATTGCTCAACAGCGGCCCATAGTATACATTGACGGGAAATGGGCCCGCAGTTCAGCCAAAGGGCTGGTGTCTTTGGTGATGCAACAACTGCTGTGTCTGTGACACGGGCCTTCTAGAAGTTTCAGACAGGGAGCCTTCTCACCTTCAAGCTCCCTCCATCCATAGGCAGCCTTGGGTCAACTCTGAGTGACCACATAGGACTGGTCGTGACTATGAAGACACTGGAGGAGATTGGGACCATCCTATGTCCTCAGGGGTAGATGGATTGTCACTGCTGCACCTCTCCAGTGGTGTTCCTCCTGTGGCCACGCACCACCAATGGGGACCACTTGATCTCAGCCTGACTTCCTCAGTCTGGCAGCAGAGATGCTGGCTATAAAATTCTTGTTTTCCGAGGCTCTCTGGGAAGCCAGAACTCCCCTGGCAAGCCTACCAGGACAGGCCCAGAGGAGCACAGAGAGGGAAGCCCTGTTGCCAAGATGCATTGCTTCTCAGTCACTCTATGAGCAACTTGTTGAGTCCAAACACCGGCTGGTTGTCACAGATCATGGGGGAGGTCCCTGGCTTCATCATGAAGGGCTGACAAGTAATGAAGACTCCAGGATCCTGCTGCCCTTGACCCAGGCATAGTGAGAGGATGTGAGGAGGAAAGTCAGTGCAAGCCCAAGTGTCCTCCTCCGTTCTGCATCAGCCCTCCCCGAAAGTCCCCTTAGTGAACTTGCCATCTCCCAGGAGCAGACCCTGAGAAGGGGATTCATGTGCAAGTGATTTATCAAGTAAACGCTCCAGGAGAAGCCAGTGAAGGGAGTGGGGGAAGTGGGACAGGGACAGGGAGAAGCTGAGTAATAGTGTGAAGTCTCAGCCTCTGCCTGATCCTGCAAGGAGCTCTGTGTACACCACAGGGTTTATCTCTGCCCACCCCAACACCAGAGACAAGGAAACTGGGCTGCCACATGCCTCCACCAATCAGGCAGTAGCTTCAGTCTGTCCCAGGGGGATAGAAACTCTCAGCACTTCCAGATCTCTGGGAGTCTAGGTAAAGTGGATCCAGTGACCCAAAATTATCCTTCATAGGTGCAAACTGTTAGTAGAGAAGCTCACAAGAGCTGAGGGAAGGGCACATAGAACTGGCAAAGGGCATCCGGGTGGAGTCCAACAGCATCCTTTTCACCTGATAATGCCATTCGTTAAAGATTGCCTCTTAGAGCTAAGAAACTGAAGGCCTCTTTGCTCCCAGAGCTCTTAAACTTTTGCCCTAGGCATTCAGCCCAAATTTCTGTAAATTGTCTATTCTGTTTCTTGGCTGAGTACCCATAAGCTGGGCCGAAAGCGGAGTCTCTAGGATCCCCACTGAAGGGGCAACTTCTCTAAGTATCAGACCTACCAGCCTGCTGCTGTCAAGTTTAGAGATGGCAGCTTTCTCTTCTGTAAGCTTCAAATTTGGGATGGCAATGGTTCCCCTCATTGATCTCCATCACACTATTCCACCCAACAGAGGCAACAGTTGAAAACCATCCACCCTCTTCCCAATATGGAACCACTCTGGGACCAATTGGATGGATTTAGTATGGCTCATGTGTGTCCTGAGAACCTCAATGACTGCACCACCACTCTGGGAGTCACAGGAGTAGCTATCTGACAGAAAGAGTCCCTCTTTGAAATGGAATAAAGGAGGACTGATTTCTAGGATCCTCCTTACTCTACTCTCTGGGACTGGAAGCATTTGGTTCAGCGGGCAGCTTTGGTCATAGCAACCAGAAAGACTGGACTAAAAGACATGGCAAGTATTCACTCCTCTGGGGGCTCCAAGCTTTATTCATGAAGCACCAGGGCTGTGTACTTTGGTCTTAACCTAGACCTTTCAGAATGAAAGTCAATGAGCTCCTGCAGAGAAGCTATATAAGCTAGAACTCCATGTGGTCATTGTCTATTTTCCTTTTGACTACAAAGAAGCTCCTATTAAAAATTTGCATTTAGGGACCAACCATATCTTACATTTATGTGCATTTCTTGATATAACTTTCCCTTATTTAACCTAGACTCCCTCCACACATCTCTAGTTTGGGGGGATGAGCATCTATCTAGACACTGTTCCTGGTCAGAATTCCTTAACTTTAACTTCATAAAAAGATAGCAATCTTCTTGCCAATGGCATCAACAGAGTTCATGGTCATGCCTTAAATCAACAGCAGAGGATATTTTCACTCTGGTAATTTGCCTGAAATTGTAACCTGAACTCTCTGTTACTCAGTCTATTCAAAAGCTTGGTTTGGAGACATAATTATCATGGTGGTTGTGGGGAGAGTTCCTGGTGATATTAAAAGTCTCATTCCTGAATCAAGCCAGGCTATCCTAAGTCACCAGAGAGTACATACTTGGACCACATGGCTTTGAACTCTCCTGTAATTGCTGTTACTGAATTGCCTTTTGCTCCTCAGCTTGGATTTCCTCCCTATAATCAATAGTAAGTTTCATATAACTGTATATGTGCTTTGAAACTTAGTAAGTTGTATGTAATACTATTTATTATGGGGATGTTGCCTAATAGGAGCAATTCACAGGAGAAAATTTTCTCTGACCTCACAGCCAAAAAGCCAGAGGCACTGGTCTCTTTTTTTATTATATAGGCATTGAGGATCTTGTAAATAATCCTCTGCTCCTCTTTGCTTTGGCTACTAGGAAGCTCAGAGCCAAATTGGTATCCGATCTCTATCAGTTGTGCGTAAGTGTGAGAGTTTCTGTAGAATAGCTAGGTGAAGGGAAGGCTCGTATTCAACTTTACTAGACGTTATCAAATTACTTTCCAAGGAGTTTATAGTTATTTACACTCCCATCAAGCAATCCACAGAGCTCGTTTCTCTCTTTTCTCATCAACACTAGGTATCATCACACACAATGCTTCGTTTTTGCCAGGCCAAGGTGATTGACAGTGGTATCTCATTGTTTCTTGAATTTGCATTTCCCTAATTACTCAGGAACATCTTTTCATATACTTATTGGCCTTGGGGATAACTTACTTGCTAGTTATCTGTTGAGAGCCTTTGTCCCTTTTCTTGTCTATTGGAATATTAGTCCTTCTCTTATTGACTTTCTTTTATGGCTGACTTCATCTTACCCCCCTAATCTGTTTTGCCCTCATCTTGATTTGTTAGCTACTTATTTTCATATTCTTGCTAAATACAGTTGATCCTTGAACAACACGGATTTGAATCGCGTGGTTCCACTTATACATGGATTTTTTTCAATAAATACCTGTACTGTTTTCCATCTGTGGTTGGGAGCCCATGGTTGTGGAGGGCCAGCTGTATGCATTGATCTCTGCACCATTTTATATAGGGACCTTGAGCATCAGCAGGTTTTAGCATTTGTCAGGGGTCCTGGAAGCAATCGCCCATGGATACTGAGGGACAACTTTAGTTTTGGGGGAGTCAAAAATTATATGTGGATTTTAGACTTCACTGGGGGGTCAGCATCCTTATGTTGTTCAAGGGTCAACTGTATATCTGTGTACGCTGCATAAATACTTTTGGTGTTGTATTAATCAGAGTAGGGTAACTGGTAATAACCCTCATATTGAAGTGGCTTAGAAATAAGAGTTTATTTCTCTCTACTGTAGCAATCCAATGCAAGCATTGCTTATTGGGTGACTCTCTTTCTAGCATGATTTCGGGAATCTGGAATCTGCCAACTCCCTGGGTTCCAGGGTTCTTTGCCACAGTCAGCCAGGATGGAAGATTGCGGAGGAGGTTCTCAAAGCCAGGCCTGGAGTGCCCTCCATCACTTCTGCCCTATCCCATTGGCCAGAACTTAGTCCCTGCAAGGGAGGCAGGAAATGCCTTGGCCAGGAGGCAGAGGAAGTGAAGTTTGGAGAACATACCATCTCTGCTGTTCTACAGATATACACATACGCCGACTGTCTTTCACTCCATGCTGGTGGCTCGGTATGATGGTGTTTCCTTGCATGCCATCTCAAATCTGCTTCTTTGGAAGCAGCCAAGCAGAAGTACATGCAGGCTTGATGGAAGAATGGCCATTGGAAGGTCCACACGGGGTGGGGTGGGGGTCTTTCTCAGACCTGCCTTGAGTTGAAATCACCTTGAAGTGTTATGAATACTCAACTTTGCTGTGAAGGATAGAGAAAGAGTGTGCCTGGAGGAAGGAGAAAGCTTGGGAAGTAATGACACGGGCAAAGGGAGAAATTCATTTCTAGAAAAATGGAGTGATTTTGCAGAGAGAGAGAGTCAATAATATAAAGAATAGCAATGAGGCCCTGGCCAGTTTGGCTCAGCGGTTAGAGCGTCGGCCCGCGGACCAGAGAGTCCCGGGTTCGGTTCCCGCTAAGGGCACGTACCTCGGTTGCAGTTTGTCCCCAGCGCCGGTTGGGGTCGTGTGGGTGGCGACCACTTGATGTGTCTCTCTCACATTGATGTTTTTCTCTCTCTCTTCCTCCTGTTCTATCTGAAGATAAATGCAAAAATGTCCTCGGGTGAGGATTAAAAAAAAAAGAATAGCAATGAGGGTCGCAAGTGGCTTATTTGAGAGGCAAGGAAGCCAGCCATGGGGGCCGGGAAGTGAGGAGACCTTGAGGAAGTGGAGTTTTGAGGCTAGAGGCCTCTCCTTTGAGAAGAAGAGGGAGCCAGGCGGGCATGGCCAGAGGATATGTGTCTGAGGACACTAAGAGCTGTCCTAACAGCTGTCCCCCCCTGAGCCAGGGAGGAGCAAACAAGTGAGGTGAGCACAGCCCCTGCCTCAGGGGCTACTGTCTGGAAGGACAGACATATCCTCATCTGATTACAGCCAAACCACAATAAATCATGCAATAAAGCTACTACCAAGCTTCTATAGGATAGAAATCAGGGTGACGAATTCTGCTCAGAGGGGTGTGAAGGTATTCACACTGGGCTTTAAAGGCTGAGTGGACAGTGTAACAGGTGGAGGAGGGGAAACAGGGAGAAGTCGGCAGATGCTGGCCCCTGGAATGAAGCAGTCCTCTTATGATATGCACTAAGCAAATATTATCTCATTTAATCGCCTCACTTTGCCGACGAGGCATTGGAGGTGTGAAGACCTGCGAGGAGACCTGCCCAGAATCTCAGCCAGGAAAATGGCAGAACTTGCAGAAGAAGGAATCCAAGTAAGGACGTGAACAACAGAGAGCAGGGCTGTGTTGGGTCGGAGTGTCATTCAGCCTTCCTCCCCGACCCAGACCCTGAAACTCAGTGTTGGTGTCTGCCAGGACCAGACCTGCCTCTTCCCACTGATAACGCCCAGTGTGTGCCCGCATCCTCCCTGTGAGCCAAATCTCCATGCCAGCTCTAGAGATGGGGGACCTTTTCAGGCATGGGGGAGGGGGATGGAAAGAATAAGGAGTCAGACAGGCAGGGGGTCCAAAACCCGATCCTTCCCAGAGTGTGACCTCCAGTTACATTGCTAGGTCTCTGGCCTTGGTTTCCTCGCTCAGGAGATGAGGGCACGAGCAGCAATGCTGCAGGGCTGTCTGAGAATCAGTCGGGAAGTCAGATGGAGATGTCTCACGTACTCCCCCGGAATTTGTAGGAACTCAGGCCGGGTGTCAGGTTGTTGAATCTCAATTATCTGAGATATTTCTGGGCAACGGGGTCTCTCCAGGGCCCTTCTTGCTGCCCCTATTTAGTAATTCGGACCAGTAGAGGGATTTTCAGCTCTGGCCTTCTACCCTTCCCTGCAGCCCTCTGGGAACTGAACCACGGCAGTCAGCCCTCTCAGGTTGCCTACCAAGAGAGGTTGCTGGCTCCAGCCCATCCGTTTGAGTGGCTGCAGATCAGGGCACAGGGCCTTGATCACAGCCCACCCTTACTCACAGCCTGCAATGAATGGCTCCCTCTGACCAGTTGAGACCACGCCCCTCTCCCTGGAACTTAAAGCCTTCACACTCTGTCCCTCTGCCTTATCTCCACACTGCCCACCACCCCACTCTCTCCAGCGGGGACCTGGGCTCATGCATTGGCCTGTGCCTGGAAAGTTCAGTCCTTGTCAAATTGACTTGCCCTTCAAGGCCTGAGCAAATCCCATCCCTTGCATACGACCTTCCCAGGGGTAGCCCAGCTCCCCCTTTCTCTACCGATCTTGCTTTGCCTTTGGCTCACAAATGACTTTCTGTCCAGGTGGGCATGCATCTGAGGGCCTCCTGGAGGCTCCTACAACCCCCATCTACCCTGTGTCAGGGAGCACTCAGCTCAGGGTGAGACAGGACACATGAGGGTGCTTGTGTTCCTTGCTGAGAGCACACCTCTAGATGTCCTCCTCATGTACCCCTCAGGCCACACCCATTGTTCAGCATTCAGGAGTTGTCCCCTCAGTTGGGGACAGGACTAAAGGAAGGTCCCATGCCTTCCTTTTTCAAGAGGTGTTAGACATTGAGGCCTAACCCCCAGCGAGCATCCTACGCATGTCTGCCAGGGGAGGCCAGGTGCCAGGCTCAGTCCACACCTACAACCAACAGGCCGTTCTCCCCGGGCTGGGGCCAGCACAGCCTCCAGGACAAGGTCGGACAGCATGCTAGTTAGGCCTCTGGGGCTGAGGAAGAGGAGGAGGGCAGAGAGGAGGAGCTGATGGAGACGAGGAGGGGGCCAGAGGGGATTGCAGAAGGACCCACAAACAGGGAAAGCCGTCTAAGCCAGGGCACTTACAGAGTCCTGCAGGATGCTCGCTGCGTGGGGTGTCCTGCGGGGAGGCGTGTAGGAGCCGACATTTGCCCACGGGCCTTTCTCATGGTGCCTTCCTGGCCCAGGCTGGGATCCCGGAGGAAGGGGCGTCCAGAAGAAGAGCCAACCCTTCCTTCAGGACACCTCAGGATTCCGTGCCTTTGCACTTTCTCCACGCCCTCCTGCCCCTGTTTCTGTCCTAACCCAGGATGGGGAGAAGGTATGTCTCATGGCAGGAGGACCCAGAGGCCACTCTCCCAGAGGGCTGAAGTGGCCTGGCCTGGCCTGGTCTCCTGCAAAGGCCTCAGCCAGCTCCTGAGGGCCCGATCTATGGAAACTGGATGATGGCCCCTCCCCTCTGTGGGGAGAAGGGGACGACAGCTGTGGCCCAGGAAGGGCCAGAGGCTGGCCAGGGTCCCCAACAGCCAATAACTCTCTGCCAGCCCCAAGCCCCCCCGCCACCCCGCACTCGATTGCTGTTGAGGGAGCCCGTGCCCCTTCCTCTGGGGAGTGACGCGACTGACTTGGTTGTATGTTCTTTATCACCATATTTGTTAAAGACTGTGAATGGATCCGAGCTGTTTGGGGGCAAGCACAGGGAGGCCAGTAATGGTCTAGTCTTAACAAAATAAAATTTTATGTTCCTTAAATACATGAAGTCACCCTCAACGGCCATTCATAACGCATGGTCAAGGGAAGGCAACTGGCTGCTTCTGAGATGAGGTCAGAGTTCGTCTGTGATTAGCATGCTAACTGCTCCCATAAAATCAGGTGTTGCCAAAGAGGACCGCACTCCCTCTGCCATCTGGAACACAACCCACACTCAGGAGCCGGGAGCTCCTGTTATTATTGTCTTGTTCCCACTAAGAGTGTGCTCAGCACATGTTCGCATCAGCAGGGCTCAGTTCCTCGCTGGCCTTGTGAAAGCATCACAAATTCTAAATTAGAGGTGTCTGAGCTAACAAGGGCCTCTCTCCACTCTTCTTAAGTTTCTTCCATTATGTGTTTCTCATCCCACCGCCATCCCCCAGCTAGACCTTCAATTCCGTGGAGACAGGGACTATGTCTTCTGTTTCATGCATTCAACAAGTATTGATTGACCACCTGTCCCGGGTGGCACCAGGTGCTTTGGGGAACACAAAACATGGGAAAGCTGCAGTCTCTGCCTTCCAGGAAGAGGCAATGACCCTGTTGTGACTACATTGTCTTGCTTTATGGAGCCATCAATATTGTCAGGGTTATTTTAGATACTAGTTCGTTTGGATATCCACAATGGTCCTGAAGAGGAGGCAGAACTGGTATTGTTTCCATTTGTCAGACAAGTAAACTGAGGCCCAAAGAGGCTAACTGACTCTCTTAAAGCCGCACACTGTTGGTGATGGAGCTTGGGCCTGAACCCCCTCATTCTCTGCTCTTGCCCAGAGTGGGCAGTTAGACCTGTCCATGCTCACACACACAGCCCTCTGCTCACGCATCTGAGGGGCTTGGATTGTGCCCCCATCCTCTCTGGCCCTGCCCAGTATAGCAGTAAATACCCCACCCCCACCCAGTGTATACAGTTTAAGCAAACACAGCTTCACAACTCATTAGACACTAACGCAAGAAAATGATAAAAAGCAATGAAAAAAATTGACATGAAAAAACTTGGTATTTGGCCAAATGCTCACAAGAGAGGAGGGGGCCTAACTGGCAGGAAGCAGCCCCCCACCCCACTCAGTGCCTCCCACAGGGCTCTGCCAAGAGCCCCTTGAAGAAGCAGGACCTCCGTGAAGGAGTGTCTGTTCAGTGGGTGGTTCTTGCTTGTAGTTTTAAAGAAAACAGGGGCCCCTGGTTGGATATAACATTGTCATAGGAGCTCTCTGGGGGCAAGGAAGCTCTCCCATCCCAGGAGGCAGCCAGCTGACAACTGATTTTGTCTGCCTCGCACACCAGCCTTTTGTCTCTAACCTAAAGGAGCCGAGTGTGATGTCGATGGCTTGACTCTGCTCCTCCCCACTGCTGGGACAGGGTTCTAGAGCAGAAAGGGGAGCCAGGTGATCTAATCGGGATAGGGCGTTGGGGCACCCCCATTTCCTTATCACAAGCCAGCCCATTTATTCTGCTGCCTGGTTTGTTCTCTGTGGATGACTCTGGCTGCTCTGCGTGGACGCATAGATGTGGAGGACAGACCGGGGCTTGAGTGGGAGGGTGTGAAGGCGGCAGATGTGTCCACCTGGCCTCCACTCCCACAGCCCCGGGTGGGTTGGGAATGGGAAATAAATGTGAAGAGCTAAAGAGTCCATATGGACGGAAATGACTTCTGGGGAGGAGGCAGGGTTAGGCCCTGGAGAAGTGTCTCTGTTCTGGGGAGGCTTTATCTCAGGACAGCTGAGATTCTCAAACTTGAGTGTACATCTGAAACCCTGGGGCCTCACGAAAACCAGGACTCTGTGGCCTCACCCTTAGAGTTTCTGATTCAGCAGATCTGGGCCGGAGCCCGAGAATGTTCATTTCTATCAATTCCCAGGTGATGCTGACGCTGCTGGTCCAGGAGCCATACCTTGGGACCCACTGGCACTTTCTAGAGGTATGGACAAGATGACCTGCTCTGTGGGGAAGTTCAGAACAGAGGGTCAGGAAATGCCTGTTTCCGTGGGCCTCTCAGCTGGCTCTCGGGAGTGATCTGGGATGGTAAGGCAGGGGGTGCACAGATGGTATCTCATTCTTCCTCCCTCTTTCCAAATCACCAGGGAACAGGGAGACTTTAGAGACCAGGAGTAGCCTCCTGGAAGAACGCACGCACTCGTGTGTGCATGTGTGTGTGTGTGTGTGTGTGCATGTGTGTGTGTGTTGGGGAAATGGAACTGGCCTTTCCCTGCTTTAGAAGTTCATCAGAATGCTGACTCTGCCCCCACTTCCCACTGTTTGACCTCAAATAAGTGTCCACAGATTTCTAGGATTCTTTTCCTCTACCATGAAGGTAATTCATGGGGATTCCCCTCGCAGTCTCCCCATCACCCAGTTCATACCCATCTTTCATGCCAAGCCAAACCCCCACCTCCTCCAGGAAGGCCTCCAGTCCTTCTCTGCCTATGCCCCTGGCTCTTCACATAGCTGGGCCACAGCAGGTGATCAGTAAATAATACTGAGCTGAATTTGATTTAGAACAGAGCTAAGGGAACCAAGAGTGGGAGGCAAGAAATGGCAAGGCCATGGGCTCCCAACTGCTGAGCTAAAAGTGGAAAGTACAATCACAGCCCCGGAGGCTTGGCCTTCTTCCTTCTCTCACCATCTGCTTTGCAAGAAAGGGAGCAGAGAAAGGCCACAACACATGTTCCTCACTTACTGAAGTCATGGGTTGAGGCAGTCAGAGATGGGGGTTAGGGAAGGGGGCCGACCTTCCCGTCTCAGTGATCTGCCCCTCTAGCTACCCTGCTTATTCAGGTCACAAACTTAGGACAGTCTTGCCTGTCACCCCAGTTCCAATATGGCAGGAAGTCCTGGGGTCTTCTTCCAACATATACTCAAATTTACCCTCTTCTCTCCACCTCCCTGAAGCTGCCCTTGTCCAGACCACCTCCTTCACTCACCGGACCCCTGAAATAGTCTTCTCTCTTGGTGCTCGGCCCCTTTCTGTTCCCTGCAGTCCACTCCAGCGTGAGTGATATTGCAAAAATGTCAATTAGTCACACCACTTCCTTCCTGAAAGCCTTTCAAAAGTGTCCCCACCACTCTTCAAATAAAATCCAGACTACTGGCCACGGCCTTCCAGGCTCTTCCTGAGCCGGTCCCTGTTCCAACCTCACATCTCCCGATTCTTTTGCTGCCCTGCCCCGTGCTCCCCGCACAAGGGGCACATCAGCCCCCGCCCACCCCAGGCTCTGCCCCACTCTGGCGTTCGTGCACTGGCTCTTCCTCTGCCAGCATGCCCTCCCAGTGACTGTTCACGGAGAGTTCATTCGCCCACGACTCCAGTGCACACTGCAAGATGCTGGCCACCGCTGCTTGGGTAGTTGAGTGATTGTTAGAGACAACCAATTGGTTGTTGCTGACCCCAGAAGGGATAGAGGAAGAATTTCTGACCCTATTGCAACTCAGAAGGGGACAGATTTCAAAGAAAGTAGATGCCATTCCTTTTGTTGTTGTTGTTCATCCTTACCTAAGAATATTTTTTCCATTGATTTTGTTTTTTTTTTTTTTAGACAGAGTGGAAGGGAGTGAAGGGGAGAGAGAGAGAGAAACATCATTGTGAGAGAGACACATCGATTGGTTTTCTCCTGCACGTGCCCCAACCAGAGCTGGGGATTGAACCTGCAACCCAAGTACATGCCCTTAACAGGGAATCAAACCTGTGACCCTTCAGTGCATGGGCTGATGCTCTAACCACTGAGACACACTGGCCAGGGCTGGATGCCCAATTTTTTACCCCCTCCTAGTAGGAGACACAGATACCTCTGAAGCCCAGATTAACAGGGATTCCTCAGTGTGCCCTGAAGAGGCCAGAGGCCCCGCCTCCTGCCTGGGTGGGCCTAAGAAAAGCCCAGCGGGGAAGGCCAGAGCTGTCATTCACGTCATAGTCTCTGTCAATGGTGCCCTGGAGCCCTTTAGTGCAGTCCACTGGGCTGCAGGCAGAGACCCCCGGGGAAGGTACCACTAGAATCTGTTTCTCAGGGGAGCTGGGAAAGAGACCAGTGATGTCTCCGGTTTACTGGGAGGAGAGGTCAGTGAGAAAATGAAATGCATGTCCACTCTCAAGTTTTCACACAAGGGTTTCTGCAGGTGGGTGATGGACACTGCTGGGAAAGTGGGGGCTTCTTGGATTTCAATATCTCAAGAGATCTCCCTGGTCCCCTAAGGGTCAACTTTATCTCATGCTTTTGTTACTACACGGTCTCTGGTTAAGACACTAAATCCTAAGTGGTCAACGAACAAAATGACAGTATCCGATCCCCATCTCCCAGCATCCCCTCCGATCCTACATCCCATCCAATGGGATGCTGAACTGGGAGAAAACACCTCCAACCCAGGGCGTTGGGACCATTACTAAGCAAGTAGTCCTAAAGCACCTAGCACAGTGCCCCTCACAGGTATCTTGGTGTGTTCTGATGGGGTGGGGGCTGGGATGGGGATTTTTGGAACAAGGAGGGCTTCCTGGCACCTTTAAAATTATGCTGTAACGAGAAAGAATTAGAAGAAAAACAGAAAAAGGGGGATGACAGTTCTGCTTCTCGATATGCTTCTAATTTGGAGATCCTGGCAAGGGGCTGGGTGACAGCGTGGCAGGGTGAGAGGCGCACTGACCCGGAGCCAGGAGCTCGGGGTCTGGAAGCCGCTCTGTCGCAGCCTCAGGGCCTGCCGAGGCCCGTCCCCCCACCTCCGTGTCCCTCCGCACACAAAGGGGCCAAGGGGAGAGCACCCCCAGCCCCGCTCCCACCCAGCGCTGCAAGTCTGGGATTCTATTTAAGAGCACACAGCCCATCTGGTTCCCATTGAGGAGACTGCGTTTTCTCAAGTGCTGCCCCCCCTGCAATCCAGATTCCCACCATGTGACCCCATCTTTTCCCAATGGTGTTCCGTTTTATGGCTTGTTGTTCTGTGTGCGTGATTTGAGTTTGGGGACTTTTTTTTATCCCCCACACGTAGATTTCCCTCCCTTTTCCAGAAAACGTGGAGCCTGAACTTTTGACTGCCTGCAACCCTCCGGGGGACAGCGATGAGGACAGAGGGCAGGGAGATGGATGTCTCCGCCTGTCTCGCTGCCGAGGCTCCGCTTCTGCGTGGTTTCTTCTCGGTTCGCAGCGCTGCTCCTGATGGCCCCTCGCATGAATCAGCCGAGAGCTGGGGCCAGAGAGGAGGCTGGAGAGAAGGAGTGGGTTCAGTTCAACAGTTCAGCCGACGTGCACGGAGCTGCCCGGGCCTGTGCGTGCGGGCTGCGGAGGGGCGCGCCAGGCTCCGGCCGAGGAGGCCATCCCACGGAGCCCGGTGCGTGGCTGCACGCCCGCTCGGCTGTTCACGGGCCTGGGGGGAGACCAGGGGAGGCTCCAACTCCACGTGACAGGGAGGGGCCAGGGAGGGCTTTCTGGAAGATTCCATGTCCAGTCATTGGTGTGTTCAGTCACTCAAATTTCAGTCCCCCGGTAGGTGCCAGGCCCAGTGCTGTGTATACTGTCATAGGGCGGTGAGTGACACACGTGGTTCCTGTACTGATCTCTAGGAAGAGAAAAACGTCAGACAGAAAATAGTAAATACACACACACACACACACACGGTTATAAAGTGTGAACGTGCTAATAGCAAATATAAAGGGGTCTCATTTAAATGGGCTGATCCTTCAGGAGTGACATTTAAGCAAGATGGAAAAAAAGAGTAGGAGTTAGTTGGGGTGCTCCCGGCAGGGGGCAAGTATGTAACAAGGTGCTCACCGGGGACAGAGCTTTACTCCTTCAAGCGACTCAGAGGAGGGCAGTGTGGTAAGAAGATGGGAGTGGGGAGCGGAAGGTGGTCCAGGAGGGGTAGGCCAGATCATCGCTGCCTTGATGAGGCCAGGACTCAGCCCGCCGTCAAAGGCAGAGGTCACTCTGAGGTCAAATTTAGGGGTCAGGCTGAAGCTGGGCTTAGTGCTCAGGCTGTGGACAGGGTTTGGTCTTTGATGCCAGAATTAGGGGTTGGTCTGTGGCCAGGGTTACTACAGTCGGTTTGAATCCAGGGCCAGAGTCATTCTGAGGTCAAGTTTAGGGGTCAATTTGAGGACAGCATTAGGATCAGTCGCTTATTAAATATTCACTGAGCATCTCCCTGGCTGACTTCCTAACAGTACCCCTGGCCTTCCTGGAACTTAGACTTGAATGGGGAGGACAGTCATTAAAGAGGGAATTGCCCGAGGAGTTAATTCATTAGTGTCCACTGCCAAGAGTGCTGTGGGGGAGGATGCTGGATGCCCGTGGCCTCCGAGGAGGGTATTGTTCCACTCACTGTGGCCATGTAGTGAAACCTCACAGCCTCACAGCTTCAAACAACCATTTGCTGTGCTCACAGTATTTGAGAATTGGAAAAGGCATGGAAGGGGTGGCTTGTCTCTGCTCCATGCTGTTTGGGGCTTCAGCAGGGTGGACTGGAAGGCCGGGTGCTGGCTAGCTGGGGACTGGAACCCGCTGGAGGCTCCTCATTCACACGCCTGGCACATGGGCCAAGAGCGACGGCCAGAGCACCTATGTGGGGCTTCTCCGCGTGGCTTCCTCACAGCATGGCGACCTCAAGGTGTGTGGACTTCTTACATAGTCGCAGCTGTTACGGGCGACAGGCAGAAGCTGTATCATCTTCTGTGACCCCACTTCAGAAGTCACACAGCATCACTTGTCCTGTGCTCTAGTGTTCAAGCAATCAACACCCACCAAGAAGCAAGGGAAGGGGAATCTGACTCTACGCCAGGGGGGGGAGCAGCGTGGCCATACTACAGAACACATGGGTCAGAGATATTTGGAAATTTCTGGAAAATAGCATCTGCCACAGATAAAAGCAGAAGGCAGGTCAGTTTGGGCTGTGGTAAGGGGTCCATCCCCAAGCAGCGTTACAAAGAGGACAAGACAGTCTGCTTCTGGAAGGCACGCTGGCCTCCAGCACAGTGGGAGCTATTCGGTCAGCGAGGCGGCCACCAGGCCACAGCACACGCCGGGCGGACGAGAGGATACAGGACTGAAGAAGCGCAGCAAACACTCCCTGTCCTGCCCAGCGGAGACGGCTGGCCATTTCCCAAGTCTCGGCTTTTCCTGCAGCTTCCGTTGTCCCTTTAGAAAATGGGGTGCTATGAAATGGGGTTTTAGGCCAGCCTCCTGACCTGGGCAGACTGGAGGCTGGCATAGTCCATACTGATTTCAGGTTCCCTGAAGCTTGAGAAACCCACAGGTGGGCCTCACTTTACTGAAATGCCATATTTTAAAAACCTTTGCTACCTTACTGATGGTAAGGGCTAATAACATTTTGCTGATAAAATTAGAAGTTTTGTGAATCAAATTCCATGGAAATACACCAGGGAACACCTTGCCTTAAAGGAATCCTATGGTAAAGTCTTCGAAAATGAAGAGTAGTTTGTAATGTTAGGAATTTCTCCCACTCTGGGTGTGTGTGTGTGTGTGTGTGTGTGTGTGTGTGTGTGTGTTTTAATGCAGATTTGTATCGACGTGGTTAGAGGAAGCAGAGGCTCCCCACTCCCAAGATCCAGAGTCAGGCAGAAATTTTCCTTTGCTCACACTGGTCTTCCTCTGCCATCTGGAGCATTGTCATCTGTCCTGGGGGAATGACAGGGCAAGAGATGGGTCCAAGCGGCCACAAGGACCCACTAAAATCAGAAGTGGACAGAGCCTGAGCTCTGTGGGTCTCTAGGAAAAATAAACACATCTGCAGCAGGCACCGACCTGGAGACTGAAACCAGAGGAAGGCTGCCTCGGGCTCCTTCACGTGGGAGTGCGAAGGGTCTGTGCAGGAGCCCTGGGAACTGGTCATGGTTCAGCTGCTAACTCCCTGAGTGGTCTTGGCACCTCTCTCTGGGCCTCAGTTTCCTCCCCTGGCTGAGTCACTCCTGAATCCATTCCACAGCTCTTGGGCCCTGACCCCAACAGCAAACCACCCCGCCCATCTCCACCCCTGTGCAATGGCTGGAGTTCTGCAGCAGAACGGGCATGACCCCTCTTCCCTGGCCTTGGGAAACTCCCTGAACTTGGCCCCAGGGCCAGGGTCAAGTGGAGAGTATGGCCCAGATGACCTCATGCGGGGTTCTTGCCCTGGAATTCATCCCTTTGCAGGCAGCTCAGTGACTCACCTCAGCGGGGAAGAGCCAAGGCCATTTGAAAACCGAAAGCCCTGTGGGGCCCTTCCCTTCCAAAGGCTCCAAGAACAGGCCTTTGGCAGCTCTTAGCTCTTCCCTTCCCAGGGACTCAAAAGGAAAGGCTAGATGTGTCCCAGCCAGGGTTATTGTTTCCCCAGGGCAGGTAGAGCATCCTGCCTTCCCCTTTCCCTTGTCTCTGAGCCAGGACTTCAGGACTCTGGCCCAGCCTGGCTGTGTGGTGGTCATTGCACTCCTTGCCCTCTCTGGGCCTGTCTCTGCACCTCTAAACTCCAATCCTTCTGCTTTAGCTTAGTCCATCCCTAGTCTTCCTCTCCACCCATACCAACTCAATGTGCCCCCTTTCCCCCCAAATCCCACACATCTGAGCCTCAGGAAGGTTGGCAAAGCCGTGTCTTGCTCTCTGAATACTCATGAGCTCTCTGAATATCCACATTCTCCAGCCACCTTGCAGTTAAGTAGGGCCTGGTGACCAGCTCTGACCAATGATTTCTTCTTGTCTGAGCATAGAAAAGCAGGCAGGTGACACTCTTTTCTCCTGCCACCTGGGAGGTGAACACAGAGACCTCGTTCACAGATCTCCACTGCTGAGTGTGGTGGCAACTAGCTACATCTGGCAATTTAAATTAGTAAAAATTAAATGAAATTTAAAATTCTATTTTTTAGTCACACTAGCCTCATTCAAGTGCTTGACAGCCACATGTGACTAGCCCAGCACTTCCATGGCATACATCATCGCAGGACGTTCTCTGGGACAGCACCATTCCATGTGCTGAAGCTACAAGGTCAGGGCACCATCAGCCTGGCTCCTCAAGCAAAAAAGAAGCAGGGCCCCTCACCAACTCACAGGGACATGTAGCACGAGCTAGAGATAAAATTGAGTCCTGTGGAGCCATTACAATTTCAGAGTAGATCTGTTGTTCCCACAGAGCCCAGCCTACCCGCTGAGCAAAGCCTACCTGCATGAAATGGACAGGGAGCAGCAAGCACAGGCTGATGCCATGTGGACTCCAAATAACACATGCAATACAGAGTCAACACCTTGCTGGCCCGTGGGGACAGCTGGCTGAAGCGTCGTCAGCTCCTGGAGGTGGTGAAACTGGGATGGGCCTTGGAAAAGGGGCAGAGTTCACATAGGCCTGGTGATTTTCAATCTACAAGAATTTTTGGTTGCCCATCCAGGGAAGCTGAGATAGGCAAGGAGAAGGGCAGGCATTCCAGTGGGAGCACTATGATGGACAAAACACAGAGCAAAAATGTTGGCGAGAGGGACTGGGCCATGCAATTTCCTGGGGGTGGCAAGGGAACCTTGGGAAGCTCAGGAGATAAGTCAGATGGGAGTTAGAAGTGAGTTTCTCTGTGTGTTTTCAGCCAGATTTGGCCAAGACTAGGAGATAGAGCATGTAGAAAATGAAGGATAAACTAATATTGTCATTACTGATAGTCAAGGGTGGGGTTGACCTCAGGAATGGCAGGCCAGAATTCAATAATTGGGGCTGCAGAGTTTGATTGGGAAATGTGAAAATTTAGAGATGGCATTTTGCTTATGGAATAATCAGTTACTTGGTGAGTAATTCACAACAGAATCTAGTTATCCCTATAGATTCTCCCGTCTGAGTTCTAAGCTCTACTTTCCAAGACTCTACTTTGCTTCCTCAGTGGAGTGTCCTCAGCCTTGTCCTGGACAAAGTGATATACAACCCACACCTCAACCTGGCACCAAATGTCATGGTACTCCAAGTGCATGGCCATGGCCTTGGGATCCTTCGGGATTCCCACCACCACCACCACCACCACCTGCATGCACACACACACACGCTCGGCCACACACACACACAGCTCATCTGTCAACAAGTCCCGCTGTGGCCTTTGCCAGCAATGGCCCAGCCTCTACTCCTGCCCCATCCTCTCTGCCTTCCTCATAATCACACGGGTTTTTCTCCTAGGCCACAGCAGCCTCACAACTGTCGGCCCTGCCTCCTATCTCTTATGTCCTCCAACCATCCTGCATTGCAGTACCAAACAAGATCCCCAGTATTTACCTGGGTCACGCCTCTCCTCAAAGGCCTTTGAGCTCTCCAAAGAAACCAAACATTCTCCCTCTGGCATTCAAAACCTTCCACCCGCTGGCTCCCATGTACACTGCCTGGTTTCTTACTCTCCCTTTGCACAACCCCCCACTGTGCCAAATGCACACCCCCATTGCGGCCTCCGCCCCTTGCTCCTATCGGACTCCTCCTGTCCCATGAAGCCTTCTTGAGGATTCTCTTGTCCTGTCATCTCACCTTTCTTCTACTGCCACCGTGGAGAGGTTCAGAGGCACAGCCATCAGGCCCGAGGGCTGCAGCCCGCTTTCGGCTGGGTAGCCTCAGGCAAGTCGTTACTGAACCTCTCCGAACCTCGTTGCCGGAGTGAAGATGGTCCACACTTCACAGAATAGCTGAAGGCCGGGGAATCACTTTGTGAAAGTGTGCTCAGTTGGGAGGGATCCCATGATACTTCTTAGCCTCTTTTCGTGCACCCATCTCAACTGCATGATTCCCCTCCCACAGCATCAGTCCCCCCAAAAATGGAAGGAGGGAGGCGTTGGAGGCCTCTGGGGTGAAGCATTTCTGGCATCTAGAATGCCCTGTGGGAGCTACAAACCACTCCTTCCCACCTCAGTCTGCACACCCCTACACAAGAGGAGGGTTGGTTGAGGAGGTCTCCGAGGGCGTCCAGGGGCCCTGGCACTGCCCCTGAGGCCTCCCGCAGCCCACGGCAGGACTCTGAGCAGCGGGATCCTGAGGGGCAGCCTGAGAGCCAGGAGCAGAGAGAAGCCGTGTTCCTGCTTCTAGCTGCTCCCTGGGAGGTGTTCCTGGTGGAGAGAAATCAAGGCGGAAAGGAGGTTGGGAGTCAGTGGCATGGACTCGTGTTTCCACTTCCTGCCGTATCACTGCCGGGACGAGGCCTCCACACCCAAACTTCTGTCTTCACTGAACTGCAGCCAGCAGCTTGCTGTTTGTACCCTGAATACAATCTGAACCCTTCGATGCCACCCACAAGTGTCATCTGGCCCTTGCCAACCTCCCTCACCTCATCCCCTGCACCCCCACGCTCACTGTCTGTGTCCTGGTGCCCCGATGGTCTTCTGCTTCCTGGAGCGGTCCTCTTCCTTCTCTACAGGCTTTTCCACATGCTGTTTCCTCGGCTCCAAACCCTACACAACCCTGGTTGTGCCCACCTATGCTTCAGGCCCCAGATCCAAGGCGGCTTCTCCGGGGCCCCAACCACACACACCCTCCATATTTCAGGGGCCCTGTTATGTGCTTTCAGGGCTCACAGTCCCTTCTCTCCATCGCTCTTTCACAGCTGGTTAGTACACGTCGGAACACATTTGTTTAATGTCTGTCTCCCCTACCAGAATGTAAGCTGCACAGGGCCAAGGCCAGGCCGATTTCGCTCACTATTTAATCCCCAGCAATATGCCTGGCATCTAATAGGGACTAATAAAAATTTGGGGAATGAATGAATGAGTGAATGGGTGAATGAATGAATGAATGAATGGGAAAAATAAGACAATTTTTTAAATCATGCAGAAGGTCCTTAGCACCACATAGGCCAACCACCCTCTGGGCCCATCTCCCCATAAATACCTCTACACTCCTGTCCTCAGCCCTCACCACCCTTTGCCCACACCCTGCTCATCCTCACCAGGCACAGGGGAAGGGGACACTCCATGTGACTTCGGCTGGCCCAGACCTCACACTGAGCCTGGCTGGGCCTGGGCTTGTGAAGAATAAATAGTTCTAATCCAGACGGGCCTCCCTTTGCCCAGGAACCGGGCTTAGACACGTCGAATTCTGTGAATCTGATTTCCCCAGGCCCCAGCCCCCTCCCCGAGCAGCAGCCTCTGCTCCCCTGGTGGGGCCCCTGGACAGGAGCCAGGACTCTGCCACCCTCCGGGTCTCTCACCTCCCACAGCTCTCAGGCCCCCCAGCTCATAATCTCTCCTTCAAGATGTAAAAATATGTTTCAAGGCACTAACTAGGGAGGTCATTACTTCAAAGACCCTCTTGGCAAATTCTTTTATTGGCCCCAGTTTAAAAAGCCAGAGTCTTCTTATAATGGAGCTCCTTAGAGCAGAGCCCACCTGTGAAAATACTGCCCTCTTCAGGGATTGAGCCGGGCAGGGAAGGGCAGGCGCCAGGCCCCTCAGCTGCTCCCAGAGGAAGAGTGGGGAGGAGGTTCAGAAGAGCTTAAGAAATGGTCTTTTCCTAAAGAGAGGGAAACTCCTCCTGGCCAAGCTCTCCAGATGGGAATTAACGCTTTCAGGGCCTAGTGGAGGCAACCAGCAGCCAGTGCTCTGGCCCCAGGCAGCCCGCTCCTTTATGGAAATTCTATGTGCTGAAGGGACGGGCTCCAGCCAAGCTATTCATCCCTCCACTGCCCAGCCCTCTAGCAGATGGCCTTGCCTCCCACCTCCCAGTGAGGCAAAGCAGTGGGATGGAAGTGGCTGGGTCTCCTGGCCCCAGCCGTGCAGGGATTCCTGACCTTAGTCTCTCGCTCTGGTCAACATGCGGGAGCTGTCTGTTCGCTCCACGCCTTTACCGCCCTGCGAGAGGCACACAGGCACCTCCACCTACCTTCTCGGGGTATCTCTCTTGCAATGAGCACCCCTGCCCCCATGACTGAATCTCTCATTCTCTAGTTGTCCCTCCCATCAGCGTGTGTCTGCCATGTTAAAACTACACAGCTCCAGCCCGGCTGGTGTGGCTCAGTGGTTGAGCATCCACCCATGCACCAAGAGGTCACCAGTTCGATTCCCGGTCAGGGCACATGCCCATGTTGTGGGCCTGATCCCCAGTGGGGGGCATGCAGCAGGTGGCCAATCAATGTTTCTCTCTCACATCAATGTTTCTATCTCTCTCCTTTCCTCTCTCTCTAAAAAAATCAATAAAAACATATTTAAAAAAACAAAAAACTACACAGCTCCAGCTGCTACCCTCACCCCTTCTCCCATTCACAGCCAGCTTCTTGGAAGTATGCACACTTGCTGTCTTTCCTTCGTCACCCGCACTTTCTCCTCAATCCATAGTAGTGTGGCTTCCCACCACTTCCTGAAACTGCTCTCCACAAGGCCTCCCTCCTGCTAACCCCCCTTTCAGCGGTCTGTGGCCCTGGCTCTCCACCTGGCGCGCGTGCTCTTCCGCCTGGCCTCGCTCAGCACAGCACACCTGAGTTGGCGCCTACCCTCCGGCTGCCGCTTCTCCTTCTCCATCACGGGCCCTCTTCTGAATGCTGTGTTGATTCCTTTATTTTCCTTCTCACGCCACACTTTCCCCATGTGATCTCACCCACTTCCATGGCTTCATTGACTAGAATCTTTATGTACAGTACAGATCTTTCTCGTAAGCTTTGGATCTATATATTCATTCATTCATTCATTCATTCACTCAACAGATTGAGCACCTACCACTTTCTAAGCACTGTTCTCAGGAATACAGATCAAGCCCCTGCCCTTGGGGGGCTTAAGAATGTAATAGAGACAAACACTGTAGAAGAAAACAAGGTCGTTCCATGAAGAATAAGGACAAACAGAGCAATGGGCCGGCGTGACGGGGCCGCAGGGCTGCCTCCACCAGGGTTAGCTCAGGAAGCAGAGACATGGTAAGCATTAAGAAATGAGGGCTATAATATAGGAACAAGATATTACACAATTGTGGGGAAAGCGAGGGAAGCGGAAATCCTAAAGGGGGAGTTGGAAGATCAGAAGAAAGTTATGAACCAACCCCCTGGGGCCATGAGTGTCCCGCCAGCAGTGGGCCCCGCAGAAAGGCAGTGAAGTCTGTGGCAGGCTCTTACTTCTACACCTGGTGGTGGCCAGGGCTGGGAGTAGCGAATATTTAGCGATCCATCACCTCTCGCCTGGATTACTGCCGAGTTTCCTAATCGGTCTCCCTGACACTATTCTTACCCCATTCCAAGGTGTCCTTCACAGTACAGCCTGAGCAGTTTTTCTAAAATACAACCCTAACTTGTCAGTCCCTTTTTAAAAATGCTTCCTGCTCCCCGTTACCTGCCAGATAGTGTTCAGACTCCTTGCAGGCTGACGGGGCCCATCGTGACCCCGCCTACCACACTGCTCCCTTCTCTTGCTTCCCTCTCATAGAGCCTACCCCCTCGCATGCTCACCCAGATCTCTAGATCCTCACTAGATAAAACTTTCTTCAGTTCCTCATACTTTCATACTCTTCTAGGCCTCAGGACACCTTTTTTTTTCCTCTCTCTCTCTCTCTCTCTCTCACATTCTTTTCCTGGCCAATTCTTACTCACCCTGCAGAACTCAGCTTAGACACCTCCTCCTCCAGGAAGCCTCTATGACACCCACCCCACAGACATCTGGGACCTTCCCACGTTCTCCCCTAGATACTGTATTAGATCCTCTCTTTGCCCTTGTCTCATGCCCAGATACCTGCAGGCCTGCCTGTCCCTGTCTCTCACAGGGGGATGCCATAAGGGAAGAGGCCTCGCTGTGACCAGCCCAGGCCTGGGCTTTGCAGGTATTTGATAACTATTTTTATTGAGTTAATAATGGTTTATAAGAGCTGGGCAATAAAATCTATATATGATTATTCTGTAATGTTCTTGTAAAAAGAGAATACAAAATTGTGTGTATATTAAGATTGCAATTTGTAAAATAAATAGAAGAAAAATGTGTGCATAGTTAGAACAAAAAGGGAATAGAAGGAACAAGATATAAATGTTAATACAGGTTTATCTCTGGCTGGTGGGGCTATGGGTGACTTTTCTTCTTTTTGCGTTTAAGTTTCAAACTGTTCTCCAAAGTTTAAAAATTGCCATTAAATATTTTCAAAAGCAATAAATTGCTCTCCCACCACCTACTTCTATTTTTATATTCACATTCCTTCCTGACCACATTTGTTCTATACTTCCAAGAATGGAGATCTCTGTCTCAGGCAGAGAAAGCCAAATTTCTTCTTTCAGTAGGAGTTGACTGACCTGTCTTCTCCCTGTCATCTGTTCCCAGATACCATCTGTCAGAAAACATGTTTCCATCCTTCCTTATTTTTCCTTCTTGGTGTGACAAAAAGTAATCATGAGGGATTTGAGTTATATCAGAACGGCATGCTGATTGATATTTAAAGAGACATCAATGGCCCAGGCCCCCAAATGTGGCTTTCAACAAGATGCTTTCCCCAGACTCCCCAAAGGAAATACACAAACAGAAGACACAATAAGGCAAAGGAGCTATTTGTTCCCAGGGGGAACTTTGCCCCAAGCCCTGATGCAGAGCTGAGTCAGGTCTCCATTGGCTGTGTTGGGTGACCATCCCCTCTCCAGGGTAGCCCAGCTTCAGATCCTGAAGCTCTCACCATGAGAGGAAGGACAACCTGAGCACCCTGATCAGAGAAGAAGAGGAAGGTATAATGAAGAGTGTGTTGGCCCTAGAACCCAGAGCAGCCGTGATCCCGGAGGCCCACCCTGCTGGCAGTGGGAACATTATCAGGTTCCCCCAACTTGACAGCCCAGTGGAAGTAAGGAACCACTGAATCTAGGAGACTACACCTCTGGCACTGTGGACCAATCTTGACCTTGAGCGTCCTCATTATAAAGTTCCCTTGGGAGCTTTATATGAAACCATTTGGAATAATTTTCCCTTAGGACACATTCTTTTTATCATTTTTGTCATTTCAGGCCATATTAAGACCTTTGGAATTGATCTGGTAGGAAAAGGGCGAGCCTTGAAAGTTGCCAAACAGTGGTTATGCTTGGTTGGTTTAGGTCCCCGTAAAGGGCACTCTAACATCAGTGTAAAGAATGGGTAGGGTAGGCTGAGAATTGGGGCAGGGATTGTTGTTAAGAGGCCACTTCAATGGTTCAATGAGAGATAACAGAAGCCTGAACTAGGGCAATCTGAGGAGGTGGGTCCAGGGAAGAGAGGATGGTTTGAGAGCCATTTCTGGGGTAGAGCTGAGGGAATTAGAGGAGGAGGTAAGCTTATGTCCAAGTTCTAGCTTGGGAAATTAACTCCACTCAAGACATGTAACACAGAAGAAGTAGTCATTTGAGGAGAGGATAATGAGTTTGAAATGCCTAAGAGATATGCAGGTAAACTTTTTCAACATTATTTGAAGATATGGGCCTGGAAATTGGGATAGAAATTGAAGATAAAGAAATAGATAGATACACATATACATATACATATACATATACATATACATATACATATACATATACATACACATGTAGATACAAGTACAGATACAGATCTCATATAGATATATGTGAGAGACACAGATAAAGATTGAGATAGATCTAGATATAGCTTAATAAATGACAAAAAAAAAACCCAAACCTGGATGACTCCAATAATTTTTCAAGGAAACAATAGTGGTAATTGGTAACCACTTAAGCATATGTGATAAAAGCATGTAAGCAGTTGAAAATGATTCCAAATAGTTGAGTCTTAGTGTCTGTAAAAACAGTGGTCCCATTGCAGAAACAAAAAAGACCAAGGCTCTGGGGAGAAATGATGATAGTGTCAGAGTTGTTGACTTTGAGGTATTAGTGGGACATGCAACTGAAAATGCTGGGTGGGCAGATTTAGTAGGAGAGCTCTGGCAGAGTCAACCTGGAGATGCAGAATTTGGAATCATAAACTATTAGAGGTCAAAGGAATTTAGACTCCATCTAATCCATTGTCTTCCTTCTACAGATGAAGAAATCGAGACCCAGATAGGTTAAAAGTTACCCTCAAGCTCACACAGCTTTTGTTGGTGGAAACAGAAGTAGAAACCTAGGCTCTCTGTTCCCAGGCCAGAGCTCTGTCCCTGGCACAGAGATGTGTGTCAAGCATATAAAGATGGATAGGACAGCTTTCTGAGGCAGGAGCGCGAAGGGTTATTGCTACGTGAAATCATGGTGACTCTGAGAGGTCTGAGATGGTTACATTAGAACACTTGGTTGGGAGTGACAGAAATTCATCTCAAACTAACTCACAGTATTAAAGGAGAAATTCATGTAGCCAACTCATAGTGAAAATAGGAATAGAATTGGCCCTTCAGGGACAACTGGATCAAGGGACCAGATTCCACCTGGACTGTTTCTTTAATGTATCTCTCTTCTTTGTGCGTGACCTTTAATCTCTCAGACTGGCTTTCATGTATGATGGAATCATGACCACAGGGGTATTCCAGACTCTTCTTAGAGCTTTTGATTTGAGAGGAAACAGGGCTTTCCCAGGAGGAACTTTGATTCACCAGTTTGCTTCACATCCCCTTACTTGACCAGAACGCTACAGTCCACAAGATATACCATGAGTGTGACCAGAAAAGTGTTTCTTATCGGAAGAGGGAAGGTGGGGGAGGAATGTTGGAAAGATGCAGCCCCTTTAATGTACTCAGCAAAAGTGTTGAACGCAGACCAGAAAGCCCAAGCATCAAGGGGGAAGCGACATAAGACAGATGAAGGAGGGAAGGCTCAGGGCACAGACCAGATGGTTTGTATGCTGAAAGTCTGAGAACCAAAGGAGAGATCTGTCTGCAAGAGAGGACATACAGGGGAGGAAAATCGTTTTATATTCTGTTATGATAAGTTAATATTATTTTAGGATTTTTGTCCCTTTTTATTTATTTTTTGAAATTCCTATTTTAATGTCTGTATTTTTCCGTAGATATACCATCAATGTAGCCAACAACTATTGTCAGTTACCTAGACTATTCCCATTTTGCTCTTATAAATAATGTGTACAATGCATCCTTAAACACATCTGTGTTGTATTTTTTATTTCTTTATAATAAATTCCTAGAAGTAGAATTACTGGTTGAAAGAGTATAAATCTTTATAAGACTCTTGATGATTCCAAATATTTGAGTCTTGGTGTCTGGAAAGAACAATTTTCTTTCCAGAAAACTTTTATCAGTTCATACTCCCACCAGCTGTGAGTAACAGTGTCAAATCACACTCTTGCAAGCACTATTTTTTTTTCAATCTTTGTTAATTTGATAGTCTAAAAAAAAAAGACATCTCACTTTAATTTGCATATTTTGACTACCAGCCATGTTTAAAATTTTTTAATGTGTTTAATAACCTTTCATAACTTTGTTTCAAAGCTTCGTGTATTTTAAGAACATTGTCTTTTACCATATTAAATGGAGATATTGGAGATGTTGTTCAATGTTCTGAATTGTCCATGCACATTGGAAAATAGTATATATTTTTTTTATCTAGAATGCAAATTTTGCATTACTGCTTTAACTGTTCAGATGGATCGTGGTTGGTTAAAAATGTCTCAATAAAGTTTGCTTTTGTAAATCTCTTTCTACAATTCTTATAGGTTTTACTTTGTGCCTTTTGATGCTATAGTGTTTGGAGCATTAAGCACTGATTGGATTCTGAAGGGAAACAGATGGCCCACTCTAAGTGGGTAATTTGAGGAGGATTTAATAACAGGACTATGTGTAAAAGTGTGGTTCTGGGCAGTGAAGCCGCAGTGGTAGGACAGTACCCTAAGGGCCAGAAACAGCAGGGGACCATCACCTTCCTCAGGCTGTGAGGGGCAAGGGTAAGAGCAGATACAAACCTGAAAGCAGGGAGGGCCTATGGGAACTGTGACTTCAGGGGAGGGACAGAGCCAACCTGTGGTACCCCCCCCCCTTGCAGGAAAGGCTGCTAGGGAACTAAGCACCCCAGCCCCACCGTCCCACTTTTCCCCAGTCTCCTGCTGGTGCTCGCCACTGACCAAACCCAAGCGCAAGCAGAGGGAAAGGGAGCTGTCAGGGTGGCCCTGAGTCCCTGCTGGGGCTCAGAGCAGTGAGGAGATGGAGGAAGAGTGGATCTGGAGGAGAACGCAGAAAGTGTCCAGAGCAAAGATTCCTTACTGTTAAAAAGTCCCTAAATATTTTAACTCTCATTAGAAGACACTGAACTTCTGGGATCCTCTTTGTCTTTAATTCTCCTTTTCTGATTTCTTGTTTACATGTTTTTCCAGTGTACTTTATTCGATGCATTGTCTTCTAATGGTGTAAGGTTAATTTGATTTTATTTATTATCTCCATAGCTTGCACTTATGCTTGAAAATTTTACCTGTGAGCTGAAATCAAAGAGAAAATGCTTAGTTACTAGACAGAGACTGCAAGCTGTCCCCTAATCCCCACTTCCCTCCCTTCTACAATAATGGAACTCTCAATTATCACCTGGGCACATGGCTGTTCAGAACAAAGACTACATTTCCCAGCTTTCTTGTAGTGAGGATGGCCACGGGACTAAGATCTGGCCAATAGAATGTGCAGGAAAGTGATGTAGTTAATACTGGTCATTACCCTGAAGGAAGGAGCCTGAGCCTTCTCCCCCAGGCCTCCACCCTGCTGTGTGGAGCATGGATGTGGTAGAGAGTCACCTGGACCACAGTAATGCTGGAACAAGAGACCACCCTGTACCCCCCGGATTGCTTATTTCAGACACTAGATGGGAAAGACATACACTCCTCTTACGCTTAAATCACTGTTGTTTTAAGTGATGCACCAAGCCTAATTCCTAACTACGTACAGACATCAAGGAGCAGAATTTTAGTCATCCATTTTAGAGGAGAAGAGAATAGAGATTAACATTTTCTGAGCACCTACTATCTGTTTTCATTTATATTGCATTTAATCTCCCAACAATTCTGCAAAATTAGTGCAATTATCTTTGTTGTTACTCATGAGGAGACAGAAACTCGGTTAGCTTGAGAAACATGTGCACAGTCACACAGCTAAAACCCTGACTAGATCAGGGTTTGAACCAGGGCGTATTTATCTAGCTCCAAAGCCAAGGTTCCCTTCGTGTCGATCTTCTGAAGATGAATGAACAGGAAAGGGGTTCCTAACTGGGCCAGGAGCAAACTTACGTACAGGCCTTAATCGCCTCATATCCTCTAGAAACAGTGTGCTTTTGAGAAACAACTAGATCAACCATAACACCTTGTCATCATAGCAACTGTTGTTTACAACTGGAATTCATTTTCAGCTCTGAGGAACAGGCAGGAGCCCTGAGCTCTGGGGATTTGTGAGTAATCGGAAATACAAGAACTCAGCCTCCTGCTCTGAAAGAGAGGTCTTGGAAGACTAGATACATCATGCACGAAGTCAAACATTCATGACTCACATGCCACGGCCAGCACCATCCTAACTGTCTTGATACAGAGAAAATGGCATTCCCCATTTCTCTCCTTTGTGTATCATGCTTTTGATTACTGTAGCTTTATAGTAAATTTTTTAATTAGGAAGTATGATTCCTCCAACTTTATTCTTCCTTTTCAAAATTGTTTTGGCTATTCTAGTTCCTTAGCTTTTTATATAAAATTTTCACATCTTTATTGAAATATAATTCCCTTACCACTTCCTTTCCCAGTTGAAAGTATACATTTTTAATGAGTTTAGTATATTCACATACATGTGCAACCATCAACACAGCTGATTTTAGAACATTCTTATGACCTCAGGCAGAAATCTCTTACTTTTAGCTATCATCTCCATACTCCCAACCCTAAGCAACCACTTACTACTTTCTGTCTCTATAGACTTCCCTGTTCTGGACTTTCATCTGAATGAAATCATATAATATATGGTCTTTGGTGACTGGCTTTTTTCACTTAGCATCCATGGTCCATCCATGTTGGAGCATGTATCAGTACTTCAATAGTCTTCCATTATGTGGACAGACCACATTTTGTTTATCCATTCACTTGTTGATGGACATTTGGGTTCTTTCCACTTTTTGGCTATTATAAATAATGTTATAAATATTTGTGTACAAGTTTCTGTGTAGACATGTGTTTTAATTCCTCTTCAGTAATAGACATAGGAGTGGAATTCTGGGGTCATATCGTAGCTCTATGTTTAACTTATTGAAGAACTGCCAAACTGTTTACCATTTTACATTTCTACCAGCAGTCAATGATTTGATTTTCAAATACTGAACCATCTCCATAAACCCTGGGATAAAACCAATCTGGTCATGATGTATTATTCTTTTTATGTATTGCTGGGATCAATTTGCTAATATTTTGTCAAATAATTTTGCTTCTTGGGTCATGAGGAATACTAATCTATATATTAATCTACAGTTTATTTTTATTTCTTCCTTTTTTGGTACTTACTTTGGTTTTGGTATCATAGCAATGCCATTCTATACAATAAGTTGGGATGTATTCTCTTCTATTTTCTGTACTTGATTATTTAAAATTAGTGTCATTTCTTCTTTAAATGGTTAGTAGAATTTACAAGTGAAATTATTTGGACCTTGACATTTCCTTTTAGAAGGTTTTAAACTAATATTCAATTTATTTCGTAGTTAGACAACTCTTTAGATTATTTAATCTTGACTGAATTTTGGTAGTTTTTTGTGTTCAAGGATTTTATTTCATTAAAGTTATTGCATGTCTGTGCTTGAACTTGTGTATTTCCTTATTACCCTTTAATGACTACAAGTTCTGTAGTGTTATAACCTTTTTATCACTGATATCAGTAATTTGTGTCATCTATTTATTTTCTTTATCAGTTTTGCTGATAGTTGTAATAATTTTCTCAATTTTATTGATCTTTTCTTTATTATATTTATTATCTTTAAAAGATAAATTTTATTTATCTTTTCTTTATTATATCTTTATTTCTGCTTTCATTGGGTTTATTTTGCTGTAAATTTTCTAGCTTCTCAAATGTGTAATCTTAGGTTACTGATTTGAGAACTTTCTTATTTTGTAATATAAGCAATGAACTTATAATGTATTATATAAACACATTTCTCTCTAAAAATCCTTTTGGGGCATTCTCCGGATTGTTAGGTTATTTTCATTTCAAAATAGTTTCTAATATCTTTTTTTATCTATGTGTTACTTAGAAGTGTAATGTTAAATTCCCATGTATTTGGAAATTTTCCCATTATCTTTCTATTTTGATTTCTAGTAAATTCCATTTATTCTAGACAACATACTTTGTATGACCTCAATTGTTAAAAAAAATTTAAGACTTATTATATGACCCAGGATAGGTTTATCTTGATGAATGCTTGATAAGCACTTGAAAAGAATGTAAACTCTGCTATTATTGGGTGGAGTGTTCTATAAATGTTCATTAAATACAATTGATGGTGTTGTTCAGTTCTATGCTGATTTTCTACCTCTCAGTTTTATCAGTTACTCAGAGAAGATATTAAAGTTTCTTACCAAACTTTAAATTTGTGTATTTCTCCTTTCGGTTCCATTCATTTTTGCTTTCTGTATTTTGAAGCTTTGTTGTTGAGTACATACACATTTAGGATTGGTAAGACTTTTTGATGAATTGACTCTTTTATCATATAATGCTGCTTTTAATTGCTGGTAACTTTTTTGTTCTGAAGTGTACTTCACCTGACATTATTAAAGCCACTCCAACTTTTTATTTATTTATTTGTTTATCAATTTTAGAGAAAGAGAGAGACAGAGACAGGGACAGAGAGAGAGAGAGAAACATTGATGTGTTGTTCCACTTATTTATGCATTCATTGGTTGCCTCTTGTGTGTGCCTTGGCAGGAGATCAAACTTGCAACTGTGAGGTTATCAGGATGACACTCTAATCAACTGAGCTACCCGGCCAGGGTTCCAACTTTTCCTTTTGGTTTGTTTGTTTAATATTTTTTAAATTGTGTTTTATTGATTTTGTAGAGAAAGAGGAAGGAAAAGGGAGAGAGAGAGAGAGAGAGAAATATTGATGTAAAACATCAGTCAGCTGCCTCTCGCATGCCCCCTACTGAAGATAGAACCTACAACCCAGACATGTGCCCTGACTGGGAATTGAACTGGTGACCTTCTGGTACATGGGAGGATGCTCAACAAACTAAGCCACACCAGCCAGGGCCCAACTTTTCTTTTGATTAATGTTTGCATAGATTATCTTTTCCACCTTTATAATTTTAACCCATGTTATTATCTATTTTGTTTATTTATTTATTCTTTATTCATCATTTATATATGTATTATATGAACACATTTGTATATTTATATATTATTTATCATTATACTACAGTATTTATACTTTTATATTATTATAGTTGAAGTAAATAATTTGTACACACACTTGTTTTTTAATCCATTTTATAATTTCTGTGTTTTAATTAGTGTATTTAGACTAATTACACTACATTACATTTCCTGAAATTATAGATATATTGGGATTTAACATTTATAATTCATTTTCTGTTTATTCCCTCATTTTTTGTACCTCTTTGTCCCTTTCCCGCCTTCTTTCAAGTTATTTGAACATTTTTAGTACTCCATTTGAATGTACTATTGTACTTTGGATATATTTTTTTTGGGCTGTTTCTTTTGTAGTTCCTGTACAGTTACAATAAACATACTTAACTTTTCACAGTGTTCTTATAATCAATATTTTACTATTTCAAGTAAAATATAAAAACATTACCACCAAATAGGTCCCTTTACCCTTTCCCTTTTATGTTTTAGTTATCTTATTATTATATCTACATACATTAAAACGCTCCTCAAAATGGAAAAACACAATGGAAATTAAGAATAAAATAGATGTGCTTACAAGTAGATTGAGCCAAACTGAAAAGAGGATTAGTACACTGAAAGATATATGAATATAAAAGCCTGGATTAAATCATGAAGAGAAAAAAAGTGTAGAAAATACCGAAAAGAAGATAAGGGACATATGGAACCTAGTGAAAAGATGTATCATGCATGCAATTAGAGACCCAGAGGAGAGGAGAAAGAGAATGGAGCAGAAGCACTATTTGAAGAAAACTGATGGGAAAAAGTAAAGAATCACTATGGACTCCAGGAACCATAACTACAAAGAAAAAACACACCTATCCACATCATAGTAAAACTGTTGAGAATAAAAATCAAAGAAAAAAATCTTAAGAGCTTCCAAGTAAGAAGACAAAGTACCTTCAAAGGAGTAAATATAGGGATTAATCTAAATGAATGTTAACTCTACATAGAATAATAAAGTCTCATGGTTATAAAACATATGTGAAATTAAAACACACTGGAGCAATAACATAAAAGCCTGAAGAGGAGGTCTTTAGGGTGCTTACATTGCCTGAAATAGATCAATAATATATATATAGTAATCTCTAGTGGTAATAAATGTGGTAAGCTTCTATATCCATGCTGATTTCATTTACATGCTGAAAATATTAAAAGAATGCATATCCAGTAAGTCAATGAAGAGAAAATAGGTTTTTAAAAATACTTGTTTAATGTAAAAAAGGGCAATAACGTTGAGTAAATAAGAGCAGAAGAGGAGATATAAATATAAAACAAATAACATGGTAGACATATACTCCAATATATCAGTAATTAGATTAAATGTAAATGGACTAAAAATTCTACTCAAAGGTCAAAGATTATAAGGCCAAATTAAAACAATAGCAGCAGCAATAAAAATAATGTTTTTTGTTTGTTTATTTTTTTCCCAAGAGACAGAACTTAAGTATAAAGACAAAGGAATATTGAAAGTAAAAGGACAGAAAATGATATACCATTACAAGTTAACTGAAAGTTGGTATAGCTAGTTATATGAATAACAACAACAATAAAAAATAGACTGTGAGCCCTGGCCGGTTCGGCTCAGCGGTTAAAGCGTCGGCCCGGGGACCAATGAGTCGCGGGTTCGATTCCGGTCAAGGGCGCGTACCTTGGTTGCAATTCCTCCCTGGCCCTGGTCAGGGTTGTGCAGGAGGCGGCCACTTGATGTGTCCCTTTCACGCCGATGTTTCTCTCTCTCTCTCTTCCTCTCTCTCCCTCCCACTCTATCTGAACAAAAGTGGAAAAATGTCCTCGGGTGAGGATAAAAAAAACATAATAATAATAATAGATTGTGAGGCCCAAACCACTACTAGACAGATATTTCATAATAATGAAAACGTCAGTACAGCAGCAAGATATAACAATTTTAAATTTGTAAACATCTAATAATTAGCTTCAAAATATATCAGGCAAAATTGACAAATCAAAATGAGAAATAAGCAATGCCAAGTGTGAAATAAGCAATGCCAAGTTGGAAATTTTAATACATCTCTTTCAGTAACTGATGGAAAAAGCAGATAAAAATCAATAAAAATTTACAAAATTTGAATAACATGATTAACAAACATGACCTAATTAATATAATGATGAATTTCAGAATTTGCATTTTCTAAAGATAATATGGAATATTTTCTTAAGACGTTGAACCATAAAGCAGGTCTCAACACAATTCAAAAAATGGAATAAAACTGAATGTGTTGTTGACTAAATTAGAGTTGTTAAAAGTCAGTAACAAAAAGATAAGTAGAAAAAGTCCCTAAATGTTAAGAAATTCAATTATGTGCATCCAAACCAAGAGTTCATCCTTTAAAAAGTCTAATAAAAATGGATAAAGCCTTAGCAGAAGTCATTTATAAAATAGTGAGAAACACAAACTATTAATTCCATGATTAAAAGGGTACTCTATTGTAGCTTCTATAGACATTAAAAAGAACTTAAGTATAAGGAAAAATAAATTATGAACAACTTTATGCTAAAAATTTAAATTCCAATTAAACAAACATATGCTAGATAAATATAACTTACCAAAGTGGACATAAAAAGAAATAGAACATCTGAATAGTACTACATATATTTTAAACATTGAATCTGTAATTTTAAACCTTCCCACAAAGAAAACTCTAGTCCAAGTCTTCATCAAACTTTAAGAAAGTAAGAACACCAATGTTATACAAACTGTTCCAAAGAATGAAAAAGAGTATGTACTTCTCCACTTGTTTTATGAAGATAGATGCAAAAATAAATAAAGTCGGAGCAAAGTGAAACCAGTGATATGTATAAAAAAAATGAAGTTGGGTTTATCCCAAGAATGCATGGTGAAAGGTTATTTTAACATTCCAAAACTCAATATAATTTATTACTTTAATTATAATTGAGAAGAAAAATTGAGCAATTATCTCAGTAGATACAGAGAAAGAAACATTTATAAAACTCAATATATATTGATGAGAAAATAAATTTTAAAAAATTGTTAGTAACAAGGAATAGGAGGAAACTTCCTTAATCTGATAAACGGTATCTACAAAAAAGATAGCAAGCGTCATACTTAATGATGAAATATTTAAAACTTACCCCTGAGATCAGAAATAAGACAAAGTTATCTGCTATTACTTCTATTCAATGCTCAGTAAAGATTTCAGTCAATATGTTAAGGCAAGAAAATAAATATAAATTAGAAAAGAAGAAATAAAAATGTCATTATTCACAGATGACATGATTGTGCTCGTAGAAAATCTAAAACAATCTGAAGGTTAATTATTCCAAATTAATATGGATTTAACAAAGTTGCTGGAAACAAAATTAATACAGGAAAATCAATTGTACTTCTATATGTTAGTAGCATACAATTAAAGAATAGACATTTTTATATGATACTATTAACAAGCTACCAAAAAATCAAATGCTATGCCTTAATAATGTACAGGTATAAGACCTCTGTACAAAAAATACAAATATAATTGAGAGAATGTTGAAAGACAAATAAATGAAAGTAAGTATCATGTCAAGAATTTAAAATCTAAATATTGTAGATATGAGCTGTCTCCAAACTATGTCCCACACACAGAGACCCACACATACACAATCAGTGGAGTAAGGATGGCCTTTTCAGTAAATAATGCTGTGTAAGTTGAAAATCCACATGGAAAATAAAAAGAATCTTGGCCTTTATCTAACATCATAGGCAAAAATTAAATTAGATTGTAGATCTAAATATAAAAGATAAAACTATAAATGTTCTAAAGTAGTGGTTGGCAAATATTTTCTGTAAAGCGTCAGATGGTAAGTATTTAATGCTTTGAGGGCTATATGGTCTCTCTTGCAACTATTCTCTGTTGTAGTACAAACATGGCTGTGTTCCAATAAAACTTTATTAAAAAAAACAGGTGGACAGCCAGTACCATCCTATGCATTCTTGACAGAGGTGATATTGCCCTAGGGGAGTAAAAACTGGCTCTTGGGAGAGGGAGTGAAAAAATCTCATTCTTTTTATGTATAAAGCACATATCTACATATAGTACATAAACAGATATAAGTACATAGGTAGTATTAAAGTTGCAAGTAGGGGGACAGGTTGTGATTAGAGGGAAAAATGTCAAGTCTCCTCTGGGGGTGTAATATTTTAAGTATCTATTGCTGCATAACAATATTACCACAAAGTTAGTGGCTTAAAACAACACATCTATTATGTCACAGTTCCTGTGGACCAGGAGTCTGGGCATGGCTCATCTGGGTCCCCTGGAACACTGCAATCAAGGCATTGGCCAGAGCTGGGTCATCCGAAAACTTGCCTGGAGAAGGGTCCACTTCCAAGCTCATACAATCATTGGCAGCTTTCAGTTCCTTGCAGGCTTTGGGACTGAGGACTTCAGTGTCTTCCTGGGTGTCATCCCAAGGTTACCCTCAGTTCCTTGATACGTGGCTCTCCTCATTGGGAAGCTCACAATATGGAAGCTTACTTCTTCAAAACCAGCAAAGGAAAGTGTCCCCTAGCAAGAAAGCTGTTACACTGTTAGGTAACATAAAGTGACAGCCCATCACCTTTGCTGTATTCTATTGGCTAGAAGCAAGTCACAGGTCCCTTCTGTACACAAGGGGAGGGGATTACACCGGGTGTAAATACTAGGAGGTAGGGATGGTGGGGACCACCTTAACATCTGCCCATCACAGGTGATAATGGGGAAAAAAAGGTTGAGAAACATTGTTCTAGAAGATAGCACAGGAGAATGTTTTTATGATCTTAGGGTAGGAAAAGATTTCAAAACAGAACACAAAAAAGCACTAAGTATAATGGTGATAATGATAAATCAGACCATATTAATGTTAAGAACGTCTATTCATCAAAAAACACCATTATGAGGAAAAAAAAAGACAAGCAATAAAGTGGGAGAAGTTTAAAATAGATATATCTGACAAAGGTGAGAAAGCACATGTGTCCAGTATATATACTACAGAATTATTATAAATCACGAAAGGTAGGTAAACCACTAGAGAAATGTGTAAAAGACTCGAATAGGCATGACACAAAAAAGGATATCTAAATGACCAGTAAACATATGAAAAGGTGTGCTGTATTATTAGTCATTAGGGAAATGCAAATTAAAAAGCACACCAACAGCCCGGCTGGTGTGGCTCTGTGGATTGAGCATCATCCCAGGGACTGCGAGGTCCCGGTTCAATTCCTGGTCAAGGCACATGCCCAGGTTGCAGGCTTGATCCCCACTGGGGAGCATGCAGGAGGCGGCCGGTCAATGAATCTATCTCTCTCTCCCTTCCTCACTCTCTAAAATAAAAAAATTTAAAAAAATTAAACACACACACACACACACACACACACACACACACACCAATCAGTTAAAACTATAAAGACAAAAATGCTTGCAAGGATATAGAGCAACTACCCCAACACGACTGGGGTAGTGTAAATCGGTAAGAATTACCTTGGGCAGTAGTCTTTGGCAGGAGATCTTTACCAGTATAAGTGAACAAGTGGATCCCTATGGTCCAGCAGTTCCAGAGCTAGGTATATACTCAACAGCAGTAACACGTACCCAAATGCTCATAGAAGCACTATTCATAATAGTCAGAATTGGAAATAATCCAAATGTTCATCAACACTTGAATAGATAAATGCTATATATATATATTTTTTTTTAATACTCACCCGAGGACATTTTTCCATTTTTTGTTCAGATAGAGTGGGAGGGAGAGAGAGGAAGAGAGAGAGAGAGAGAAACATCGACGTGAAAGGGACACATCGAGTGGCTGCCGCCCGCACGACCAACCAGGGCCGGGGACAAACTGCAACTGAGGTACATGCCCTTAGTGGGAACTGAACCCGGGTCTCTCTGGACCGCAGGCCGACGCTCTAACCGCTGAGCCAAACCAGCCAGGGCAACAAATGTTATATCTATTTACATAATGTAAATCTTTATAGCAAAGAGAGGAAAAGAATCACTGCTTCATGCAATACGAATGAATCTCACAAAGTAATATTGGAAAAAATACAGAAGGCATGATTCACTTATATAAATTTCAAAAATAGGTAAAACTGATTTATGGTGATAGAAGTCAGCATGGTGATTTCCCTTGGGGGCAGAGGGGCTAGTGACTGGTAAGAGTCTTGAAGGGACTTTTGGGAAGCTGGGAATGTTCTATTTCTTCTCTGGCGCTGGTTAAAGGGGTCTGTTCATTGACCTGACACACAGGATTTGTGCATGTATGTTATACTTCTATACAATGTTTACTGAAAAATTATATCCATTGAATTACTAAAGCCCAAATCCGAAATCTAAATCACTAGTAGACAGATAAATACAGATTAAATAATGAAATGTCACTTCACAACTTCTATTTTTAGAGGACATGTGGAGGAAAAGGAACATATTGTTGATGGCAATGTGAAATGTTACAGCTGTTACACACACACACACACACACACACACACACACACACACACCTATAATCTAATCATTTCATAGCTGGGAATGAGGAGATGAGAAGGGAAAAGAGATGCCAAACAAAAAAGGGAAAGCAAAAGCAACACGTCCATGACTTTACGTAAAATACCTGTGTCTGTGCATAAAGCAATCAAACAACTCTAAAAGACACAAACCAAAGAATAACTTTGTAGTCATTTTATGAAAGATGAAATAAATTTGTTATTTTGCCTTTTTCTAGTCGTTTCAGGTCTTTAAAAATTTTAATCCTGGGTTATGAGCCCCGCTATTTACTTCTAAAATATAATTGAGCTATTTTTCTTCCTTTTTTCTTCCTTATTTAATATTTACAACATTTTTACTTAAAATTTTTGTCTTTAAAATGCTCAGTGCAATCATTATGGCTTGCCCTACCTGTACCTGTTTTATTTTGTCATAGCACACATTGCCCACTGAGAACACACCATCTGCCATCTACCCCCTCTCTGCCCCCCGATGCTCAGGCTCCGAGGCGGGGCCGGGGTCCACTGTTCACCACCGAGTCTCCAGTGCAGGGAGGGGTGTCTGGCAGTCAGCAGGTGCTCAATCAATGAATAAATTTATGAATGAATACCTTTTCTATTTTGACTACTCTATAGTTGAGTCCATTTCACTCATGAATTTCTTTAGCACATGTTTAAAGAATGCTTACTATGCTAGAGATAGGAATAAACACTGAGCTAGAAATAGGAACAAAGAAGGATAATGTGGCCATTCCCCCAAAACAGCGGATGTCCCAGCAGGAGAAAAGACCAGAAGATCAGTGATTATACAGAATGCTATGGAAGAGGTAAGTATCCTATACTAATAGAGTGCCAAGGGCAGGCACCTCCCTCCTAACTCAGCCTATGGGGAGCTTCCATATAACAGTAACCCCGAGAAGGAAGGCACCCGAGGCTGGGGAAAGAACAGCTGTGGGGTCAGCAAGCAGGGCCCATGGCAGGAGCCAGGGTCCCCAAGGGAATACCACAGGAAGCCTGGCTGGAAGGACTGGAGGGGGCAGGCAAGGAGGGGCTGAGAAAGGCTTCGGAGGCTCAGTATCAAGTCCCCCAGGTACAGGCATGAAGGTCTAATAAGGGATCCAAATTGTGCAACATATCGCCTCTGCTAAAGTCGAGCTTGAGGAGAATGGGTCGAGGCAGACTGATACTAAATCCTCAGCGTCGGAGCCTGCTGGGTTAGCACTCTCCTTTGAATCATCTCTGGGCCTCTGCGAGTGGAATTCTGCCAACACGACTCGGCTTAGAGAGGTGAGGTTCAAGGCCTTGAGATGCTGGTGCTGGACCCAGTTCTGTTAGTTTGCAGAGAAAGAGGCAGCCTGAGAGCTTCCAGAGGCCCATTGATACATCAGATTCCCAGGTCAGGATTGTTCTTTCATGTCTGAGTCAGTGATGAGCTAAGAACGCCTCTTCTTCACCAGCAGTTCTATCTCGACACCTTGTGCAAATTCTCCTGGCCATTAGTTGTGATGGGTGTTTGCTTACTGCACTAATTCCCTTTTCCCAGCACTCCTGGGGTTAGTAATGATAATATCAACAGTGTCTAGGACTTGGATTATTACCATGTTTCGTTTAATCTTCACAAGAACCCTATGAGGTAATCACTATTATTATCCTCATTTCCCAGAAGGAGAAACTGAGACTTAGAAGGATAAGTAAATTACACAAAGCCATGCAACCAGAAGGTGACACAGTTACCTACCCTGACATCCCAAGCTTTACCAATTTAGGAAACCATACTTTCCCTTAATCCCTGATTCATAGAAATCTGAGCACCTGCCCCTTCCTAGCTCTGTCTGGACTTCCGGGGAAATCTGGTGTGTTTACCAAATGCCTCCTGTGTTCTTCCCACCTCGGGGCATCATCTGGCTCTGGCTAGCTCTTCTGAATGTTGCCTCTGTGGGCTCAAGATCAGCTTTCTTCAAGATGCTCCTGCTCTCATTGAACCAGCGCTTCCCCGGTACCATGCCCTGCCATTGCTCTGCTGATATAGAACCTATCACAGGCAGGCTGAAGGGTAGGCTGTGACAGGTGACATTAGCACCCAGAAGGTTTATACTGAATATCATCGATGGCTGCCTTGAGTCCACAGGCCCAGGCTCCTTCACAGGGACCCACTACTGCCCTCCTCTTTCTCTCAATTCTGGCCCACTTCACTAGGGTAGAGGCTGGCCTCCTTGCCCTATATGCCACCTGTCACTAGGTCTACCCCAAGGGAAGTGTCCCTGAGCATGACAGCCAAAGTTCCAATTGAGTCATATCCCAAGACCTGGGGGGTGTCAGTTTTTCCTCACTTAATTCTAGGGCCCACCTTCTAAGTTCTTATTTTCCAGTCTTATGATTAACATTTTGTAAGCATGAGTGACAGTGAGAAATCAGCTTTAAGAAAACAACCCCGCCCACGAGAATACGGTCATGCCCTTTGGTCCTTAAAATATATTTGAACCCAAAGTTACAAATCAAAATATTTCCCAAACTCTAGCTTATTTGGTCTTGAAAATACCATCTGTGAGCTATCAGCAGTCCAAGCCAAGCCAAAACCATTCCTTTCTCCTCTTCCCTCCAGCAACAGACCTTCACAGGCTGTCTGTCATCTTCAAGGTCTCCTCCAAGATCTGTGACCAAATGCTTGAAGAGGAACATAGAGACGCCTCCGAGAACAAGCAATGTTATACCAAGAAAGACCTCTCAATTCAGTAGTCATGAAAGAGGCATTTATTTGAAGGAAGTAAGTGTTTCTGCAGAGGTGTAACTGTTCACCCCTCCCCACCTCCCTAACTCTCATTCAAGATAACCTGTTGACATTGTTATGCAGAGAAACTTAGATCTAAGGAAATCCATTGTCTTTGCTTTGCTTAATCAGAAGGGCCATTGCCCAAGAATGAATCCCAAAACCCACCTCTAGTATCAAAGAAAATCACTTGAACTGTCTGTTCCAGCTTCAACCCTCCTTCGCAGAACTGTATAAACCCCAGGACCAGTTCTTGGTTTGAGGATCATGCTCAGAATGTCTTGGCCTTCTCTTCTCAACCGCCTCTGCAAAGAGGAAGTCTCCAAAGCAGATGGTGTAAAAGTGATGTCGTGAACATCACTGTGCTCTGTTTTCCAGGCACCACAACAATCAAGCTCTTGTGTTTTCCAAGGAGAATGAAACTCAGAGAGGTTAAGTAGTCTGCCCAAGGTTCCACAGCTAATAATTGGGAGACCCATTATTTGAACCCAGTCGGTCTGACTCCAGCCCTCTTATAAGTGACCTACAGATGGAAAATGAGAGCCCAGCCCAGGGTCCGGAGCCCCTGCAGATTTGTCCCTCCTTCACAACAGACTCTGGGTACCGTGACACCCTCCTGGTGCAGACTGAGACATCAGTGTCCTTCCACGCTGCATATATCCAGCTCTGTGGTGTGGCCTCCGACTCCCCATTGTCAAGGAGAACCACTGTGTGTGGTCCCTTTTGCTCCTCTTGTTGACATTGTTATTTCTGCTGGGGCTGGCTCCTCCCCTAGGGCTGGCATCTATTGCAATGCTCACTCCTGACAGCTAAGTGGGCCCTGTTGTCACTGTGGTTCCCTATCAACAAAGTCTCCTGACTGAAGGCTGCAAGAGTAAGTTGGGGAAAGGGATTGGTCAGGGGGAGGAGAAGAAGGAACTCAATCCAACTCAGTGGAGGTTGCCAGCTTAACACATTTCTCTCTATTTCCTTTTCTCAGCAGAGACTCTTCTCTTGCCCATGGGACTCTCCACGGGTTCTCTTTTCCCCTTAGTTTACCAAACATCCCAACTATTTGTTTTGGATGCAGAGATGGAATCTGACAACGCTTAATAGTGTTTCTTAATCAGGCCCATCATCACAGTGTGTTTAGCAGACACTCCTCTGCATCTGTGGTATTTGGGTGAGTAAATGTATAGGTCCCTTTATTTAATTTCCTTGACACAATAGGTGATTTTAAATGAATTCACATCTTGGATGAATTAAATCTCAGAGCACCAACTGTCATTTGCAAACATGATTATTAAATCATTATTAATAATGTTTGAGAGATCATGGAGAACTAGAGACGGACCACAAAACAGGAGGCTGATAGGTGCTGAATATTTTTTATATAAACAAGACGGATGGCACATGGGAATTGCAGACTGATGAGTATGACACTTCTTACCAGCAAAACACTGGATTGGACAAATAAGCAGACAGATTCTAAATCACTATGCACAAACATGGGTTCTCGAGGAATGACTAGCTCACATGCAGTAGTCTATCTCCACTTGGTTATTTGACTTACGGGTCAGGGATTATTTGGGCATGGCGCCTCCTGGCTTTCGTAAGCATGTGACAAAGCCTTTCTAGAAAGCTTAGCAAATGAGATAAAGAAATGTGAGTTGGGGAATTTGTAACTGGCTAACCAACTATACCTAAAGGATGTTGATAAAATACTTTTAATCAGCGACTCAGACAAGAGTGTTTATGACATGCATATCAGATCTGCAAACAGTGCCGAACTAGGAGGATAACTAATAATTTGGATGACAAAATTGGAATACCAAAGACCCTTCATAGACCGGAAGTTGAGCTAACACTAGCAATAACAAAGTGAATGGAAGTAGTAAAAAGTTTTTCATTTAAGTACTGAAAAACAGTAATATAAGCACAGAAAGATTAGATGTGAGTTAGCAGTAATTTCTTGTATTAGGTGGGGATGCTTTTGGCTGCAAGTAACAAAAATACCTAATTCAAGATAGATAAGGCAATTTATCATCTCCTGTAACAAAGAAACAGGGAAAGTAGCTGTAGGCGTTGAAAGCTTTACTTCTCTGAGATATTCTGGCTAGTGCTTCTTAACCTTGGGAAGGTAATTTGTCCCCAGGGGATATTTGGCAATGTCTGAAGACATTTTTGATTGTCAAAATTGGAAAAAGGGATTGTTTTACTGGCATTTAGTAGGCAAAGAGAGTCCAAGGTTGTTGTTAAACATCCTATAAAGTACAGGACAGCCTCCACAGCAAAGAATTATCTGGCCCAAACGCCAATAGTGCTAAGAAACCCTGATTAAGAGTAATTCAGATACACTCCTGGGGGGATTAAGAGATTGTCTTCACCAAAGTCACATGGGAACAAAACTAGAGTTTGTTAGGAAACTAGAAGTCAAGAGATGAATATTGGAGAATCCACCATAAAGACATATTAAAAATATCTATTGCTTTGGTTGACTATGAGCCAGGGTCACTGTTAATCCTTAGAAGGTCCTTATCTGAATTAGAAAGGCACCCCCTTCCTCAGACACTTTACTGCCATCTGCTGGAAAATTATAATAAGAAATATATCAATCTATACTGTGTCGTAAATAGAGCCCCCTAGAGTTGTGCAGTAGGTAACTTCACAATAGTTTAGAACATCCCTTCTGCAGGTCGAATATTATCCAGCAATGTAAAGTGGCAGTCAAAGAAGTAGCTTAGGACTTTACAAACGGGAACTGTATGTCCCAAGTAAGGAAAGTAAAAAAAGAAAAATGTCACTATATTCTGAATTAGTCAGACCACAGCTGAAATTCTTGGTCAAATTCTTAGTTCCATAGTTTAAGATTAAAAAGTGACCACAGGAAGTTGGGCAGAAGAAGGAAGACTCAAGAAGTCATAATATATGAGAGGTTTTTGTTTTGTTTTGTGTTAAAGGAACTAGAGAAGAAGAAAACACTAGAAGTGAACTAGAGTGTTCTCTGCAAATATCCAAAGTGTATTAAGGAGGGAAGAGATCAGGCTGAATCTGTATTTTCCCAAAGGACAAAATTAGAGTCCAGTGAGTAAAATCATAGAATCGTGAGATCTCAGTGCTGAAAGTGACCTTGATTGTCCATTAATCAACTCCCACAAGTAATGTCTACATTTTTTCTACAGAGCTTCTCAGCAGCCACCCTGCCAGGACATCTTTGGTCACTCCTAAAGGTTTTTCTCATTACATCAAACTCTGTGTCCTTTGACTCCCACCCATCATTCCCAGGCTCCTCAGCTGCTGTCTGATATGGAGTAGGTTTCAGAGAGTCATATTTACTTTATAAGGAAGGTTTTACCAGGGTTTCCACTCAAGGGCTTCAAATAGAAGATGGACAAGCATTTGTCAGGATCAGATTCCTAATTTCTCAGATGAAAGAGTTAAATCTAGATCCCCAAGTTCTTCCTTAGAATCCAAATAGAGTATGGCCTTTGGGTTACAGAATTAGGAGTGTGATGTTCAAACAGAACTGACTACGGTGCTGCCAGGTCTTCCCTTCCAATTCCTCGCTCTCCTTGTACCCACTGGCACAACTTAGCACTTAAATTTATCATAATGAGTATAATCAGTTCCCAACTGATGAACCTTCCGGTTGTTTCCAACTTTTCATTATTATAAAACATATAGCAATGAACACCTTAATTTATAATTTTGGGGAACATGTGTAACTATTTTTGTAGATTAAATTCCCAAGAATGGAATTGCTGAGTAAAAGAGACAGACATTTCAGTTTACACTTGTACCCACATCAACACTGGGTAATTAATCATTTCTATCAGACTGATCGTTTGTATTTTAATATGAATTTCTTTGATTATTAGTGAGGTTGAGCATCTTATATTGATTGATTTCTCTGAATTGCTCTTCATAATCTTTGCCCATTATTAAAATGAGTTATTAATATTTTGTAGAAGTTCTTTATATGTTGTGGATATTAATGATTTTTTCTGATGGCATTTATATTCTTAAGTCTATTTTCAGTCTTTTACTGGACAGAAATTATTAATAAAATCAGATTTGATAGAAGCTTTGTTTTATTTTATAACCTTTAGGTTTTAAGTTATGCTTTGAAAGATGTTTCAAATAGAAAGATTATGCAAGTAATCTCCAACATTTTTATGTAAGATGTTTTACATTGAATTACTTATTAGTCTGACATTTATTTCTGTATGTGGTGTCAAGGAAGTATAGACACAATATTTTTTTCACATAGATAGCCACATATTCTAATCCCATTTATTAAAAAAAAGAAAAACTCTCTCGTTAATGTGATTGCAATATTTTTGCATACTTTACATAATGTTATTCTTCTTATATATGTATGAACATTCATGTTTTACACTTTCTATTCTCTCTTATTAATTGTTTTTTCTATATCCCCGTTACACAGTTTTTATTACTGCATCTTTATAGTACTTTTTGATAGCTCATAAAACAAATTCCCTCTATTAGTCTTCTTTTACAAAATTATAATTGATTTGCCATGTTTAAATGTTAAAATCTCATTGGGCTTTTTATTGGTATTAAAGTTAAATTAACAGAGAAATTTGCATTTTTGCAAATTGACATTTTTACACAATTAAATTCACCCATCTACGAACTTAGTTGTGTCTCTCCACTTATTTATTTATTTATTTATTTATTTATTTATTTATTTTATTTCATTTTATTGATTTTTAGAGAGATGGGAAGGGAGAGAAAGAGAGAGATAGAAACATGGATGAGAGAGAACATCGACTGGCCGCCTCCTGCATGCCCCCCCACTGAGAATCTGGCCCACAACCTGGGCATGTGCCCTGGAATTGAACCAGCGACCTCTTGGTGCATGAGTCGACGCTCAACCACTGAGCCACACCAGCTGGGTGTTTCTCTATTTATTAATTCAAATATTCTTCTATATCCTTTAAAAAACTATATGATTTTTTCATATCTATCTTATACATTTCTTGTCAAATTTGTTACTAGTTATTTTTTAGTTACGTATGCTCTTTGAATGACTTTCTTTTACATTTTATTTTCTAACAGGTTGTTGCTAGTATTTAGAATGCCTATAGTTTTTGTGTTGTTTCTTGTTGTTTATAGCATAGATTTAATCTGACATCTCACAGAACTCACTTATTGTCTACATATTTGATGGTTGATTCTCTTGGATATTTCAGTTACTCACATCGTCCACAATAATGACAACTTGTCCCTTTCTGTTAACTATATGTAGTCTTTATTTGGTTTCCTTATCTCATTGTTTTGGTTTGAACCTTAAAACAATGATAAATAATAAATAGCAGTGAGGATGAGCATCTTTGTCTTCTTATTGATTTTAGTCATATTTCTTGAGTATGGATAATGGTTATGGTAAAAAAAATTTTTATGAAGTTAATAAATTTCTTTATTTTTCCTGGCTTACTAGGAGTTTCTATCAAGCCTAGAATCTGGATACTGTTAAATGATATTCTGGTATCTATTAAAATAATCATAATTTTTTCTTTGATGTATGAACATAAAGTAATGGCTTGTCTAATATTGAACCAGCCTTGGATTGCTGAAATGCTTAATCATGGTATTTTTTCTCTTAAAAATTATATTAGTATACTGAAAATTTCAATGATTTCTTTAGGACTTTTATACTTCCATAAATTGGTTCATATTGTGGTGCTCTTTGTCAGATTTTAGTCAGGGCTAAATGAGTCTCACAAAATTATTCTGGAAGGGATTTATCTCTAAATATAGATAAGAAATATTTGCCCTTTGGAAATCTGATAGAACTCACTTGTAAAACCATCTGGCCTGAGATCTTTTGAGTGTTAAATATTTAATTACATTTACACTTTCTTGTGTGGTTATTGATATTTTTAGGTCTTCTGCCTACTTTTGAGCCAGTTTTGCTGTTTATATTTGACATGAAAAGTGCCCATTTCATCTGGAATTTAAGATTTACAGATATACTCTGGCCAGTTTGGCTCAGCAGTTAGCGCGTCGGCCTGTGGACCAAAGGGTGGCAGGTTCAATCCCAGCCCCAGTCAGGGTCGTGCGAGAGGCAACCAACTGACGTGTCTCTCTCACATCAATGTTTCTCTCTCTCTCCCCCTACCTCCCTCCCTTCCACTCTATCTGAAAATCAATGGAAAAATATCCTCAGCTGAGGATTAACAACAACAAAACATTTACAGATACGAATCTACACATGACACTAATATTTAAAAATTTTCCACCATTATATGTAATTATACCCATTTTCTTATTTAAAAATTGCGTATTTGTATTTTTTTTTCACTCCTTCCTTTTTTTCCCTGCCAGTCTTAAAAGAGGTTTGTCTATTTTCTAAAATCCTTTCAAAGAAATTCCACAAAAACAGGGATCACATCTAGTGTGATCTGAGCACCCTGGTGGCTTTGTGCAGTACCTGGCACACACTCGCCATGCAACCAGCATTTATTGACAGGGTAAATCGATAGAGCCTTGTTTTGACTTTCTGTATCAATTTTTTTCTTTCTTATGCATAACTTTTTTGATGTTTTGTTGTTTTCTCTAGTTTCTGAAACAACACTCCCAGCCAGACCCTTTAAATCTTTTATTTTATTTTATTTTTTTTTTTTTTTTTCCTCATCCGAGGACATTTTTTTTTTTTTTTTCATTTTTTGTTCAGATAGAGTGGGAGGGAGAGAGAGGGAGAGAGAGAGAGAAACATCGACGTGAAAGGGACACATCAAGTGGCTGCCACCCGCACGACCAACCAGGGCCGGGGACAAACTGCAACCGAGGTACATGCCCTTAGCGGGAACCGAACCCGGGTCTCTCTGGACCGCAGGCCGACGCTCTAACCGCTGAGCCAAACCGGCCAGGGCAAATCTTTTATTTTTTATTTAATACGTTTTTAATGATTTTTTAGAGAAAGAAGGGAGAGAAAGATAGAAACATTGATGTGAGAGAGAAAAATCGATCAGCTGCCTCCTGCACACCCCTCACTGGGGATGGATCCCACAACCCAGGCATGTGCCCTGACCAGGAATCAAACCAGGACCTCTCAGTCCATGGGACAACGCTCAATCCACTGAGCCACATCGGCCGAGCAAATCTTTTATTTTTAATAAAATAATTAAGCAATGAATTCTACTCTGAGTGCAGTTTTGGCTTCACTTCATAAATTTAGATATCTTCTGGGGTGGTTTTCTTTGTTACTAATTTTTATGTAGAAAAAATTTTAATTGTTCTTAAGTTATTCCATTTTTAGAAAACCTTTTGCTTTTGTTTATTATTCCATTGCAGTGTGATAAGTTTTGGAGATTTATTGAAAATGTGTTTATGTATTTATACATGGAATTTTTGTAAATGAGTCACAGATATATGAAAATATTTTTTTATGTATTAGGTATAAAGTTCCTTTGCATACATTTAATTAAACTTAATAATTGTGTTATCTAAATCCTTTGAGTGTCTGTCCAATCCTGACCGATGTGTGCTAGAACCTCCCATTACAACTATGGTTTCAGTAAGTTCTCACACTGCTGGCAGTTCATACTTTTCTACACCTAGCTTTCAAGGCATAAAGTTTTATTAATATTGTATATTTTCATTGATTATTACATCAATAAATATAAATTATTTTATTTTTTAATATAATTTTTTGCCTTAAATTCGACTTATTTTGATATTGATGTTGCCATCCTTGCTTCTATTTTCTTTCTTGCTCTTTTGCACATGCATTTCTCAATATATCTTTGTTTATATCACCATTTTTTTGCATTTTGTATCAGTTTGGTTTACATATTTGTTTTAGAGACAGCACAATACTAGATTTGGCCTTTTTAGTCAATCTGAGAGTCTCTTTCTTTAAATAGAGAATTTAACTTAGTCACACTTATTGTTGTCACTTTTATGCTTGATCTCATCCCTGACATTTTACCTTCTGATCTGTATTTATTAATATTTCTTATTTCCCTTTTCTACATTTTACTGCAATAACTTTTTGTTCCTTTTATTTTCCAGTAGTTTCAAAGTCCTAAGTCCTATTTCTATCTCACTATTTTTCTCTAAATTTTAATGAATCTGAATAAAGTATGCGTATCAATAAATACATCTAAAAAAATAAATAAATAATTTTAATTTGCTTTCTTGGTTATTTTCTTCCTGTGTCTACTTCCCAGATATTTACATTTATGTTTTTCTTTTTATAATCTTTCCATAGCACTTGCATTAAATTTCCAAATCCCATTACTTACAGACTTATTTGGATCAAACTCTCTCTTGTATCCTGTATCTTCCCTTTACCTGAATTTATTTTTCTCTGATTCATTTTCTATTTTGTTTCTCCTCAACCCCTCCACCCTACCCTCTCAGAAAGGGCATACAGATATTTTGATTTCTTGTTCTAGAAATGCCTGTCTCTGCCCCTCATATATGAACATCCACTGGGCAGGTATAGATTTCCAGGTCACCATCATTTCCCCTAGAAAAGTTAGGTAAGTGATGTCTGCCAGGCTCTGGCGTGGGGTCCGCCTGGGGTGGGGACTGAGTAGGACCACACTGATGGGGACTTTGTTTTAGGGTGAGTGGGCAGAGAACAGTGCAGCAGCCCAGGGTTTTCAGTAAAAGGCTTGTGGCTGTAAGAGCTCCTGGCCTCATCCTCATCCTCATCCTCACCCAGCATGCAGGCTGGTCCGAGAGGTAGCCCAGGGGGAGGGGGCTGGAGAACACCATGGACAACCACTGGGGTGAGGAGCTCTGGGAGAGCCCTGAGGACCACCAGATTGCTCCCTGCTATGGCTCCCTGGCCTCCTACTTGAAGACCTTTGGTGCATGTCTCTAGCAAAGTCATTGATGTCAAAAGGATGATGTCAACAGGAAGAAGGAAAGGAGATACTACCGTGAGTGTTGAGGGCCTTAGGGGATCTCACCACCCTTCAGATTTCTTTCAATTCTCCATATCTGCGGCACTGCTCAGAGTTAGCTGGTGGCCTGACACACCCCACTTTATTCTTCAGTCCTCATTGAGACTTGCTAGGGAATGCACACGAAATGAACCCACCACTCTCACCGTGGGGATGTGACTCAGTTTCCAGTTCACGTCCTTTCAATTTGCTGACTGAGACTATCCCACCACACACCCCTGTTCAATGTCCCTGTTGCTGCAAGTATTGGGTCCTTTGAAGTTTTGTAGGCAAGACTCGCAGGGACATCCTCGTCACCTATAGTGCATGCTCACCTGTGTACTGATCAGCTGTCCCTTCAACCTGACTCTCTCTGCTTCCTTTCTTCCAGAAATTTCTCTAAGTGCCTTCTCTTCTCATGGCAGCCTCCTCTGTTTGTCAGTGCTGCTGTGGATTTTTTCTAACTCTTGTTCCCTTTGGTAGAAGACTCAACTTGCTCTCCTCGAGCTGCATCATGACGGTCCAGAAGGAGTGTGGCCGTCAGAGGGAGCTAGGAAGTGGGCACTGGGCTGGGAGAATAGGATGTGCAGAGGTGAGCAGTATGAAAATGCATAGCCTGTTGAGGGGAGACAAGGATATCAGACCATCGACATCATTTGCAGGTTGGAGAGGTGTAGTCTGGGTTAGGGTCAGGAGATGCGGGTAGACAGGGCTCAGACCATGAGGAGCCAGCATACCAGGGCAAAGAGTCTGAAGTTTGTTCTGCAGACTCCGGGAGTTGTTGAAATGGGAGTGAGGTAATTGAGTATGTGTTTTAGAAACATCGTTGTGGTGACTGGGTGGAGGAGGGTGGATGGGTGCTAAGAAACAAGAGGCAGGGAGAGGAAGACAGCTGTGCCAGAGGACGCAGGAGCTGCTGAGCACCTGAATGAGGGCTGTGCATGGTTCAGGACACAGACGAGGACATGGATCCCAGAGATGATAGGGAGCTATAATCACTTAACTTGAAGACTACTGGATATGGGGGGTACGGCAGAAGGTAGAGTGAGGATGACTCAGAGGTTTCTGGTTTGGGCAACTCAGAGGATTAAGTTGCTATTCATGAAGACAGAGAGTATAGGAGGAGAAGCAGGTTTGGGGGGAAGATAATGAGTTCAGTCTTGAACTTAACTGCGTTTAAGTTGCCTGCAGAATGACAAAGTGTTGATGTCAATAGTTTGGGCCAGTACTTGGGTCTGGCGCTCAAGAAAGGAGACGCATCTGGGAGTCAATGTATGCTGTCGTTAATGCCAACACGAATGAGTTTGTCCTAGGAGCATGTAGAGGGAGCAAGGCTGCCTTCATAGATGTGACCACAGGACCCTGTGCTCGGAAAAGCCCGATGCTTAAGCTCATGTTCTACTGTCACCATTTGGAATTCCTTAATAATTTGTCAAGGAGGCACCCCACTTTTTGTTTTGCACTGGACCCTGCAAATTATGTGGCAGTTTTTGAGGATGAGAAGAACAATGACAAAACTCTCCGAAGCTTCAAGCTGAAAGGAGCAGGTGGTACAAGAGAAGCCTGGTAAGGCTATGACAGAGCCCTGTGCCCGGGGGGGAGGACGTGCAGGACAGGTGGGTCCTGGAGGTGAAAGAAGCGAGAGTCCCAGGAGCCCCGTGCTATGCAGAGGAGCTACTGACGACCTGTGGGGGGTGGAGGCAGCAGCTAGGTTGCACTGTTTGAGTATGAAAAGGACAAGGATGTGTAGACAAGGGTAGACAAAACAGACTTCTATTTTGGTGATACTGTATGGAGAAAGATCTAGAATCTGCTCCCTTCTTCCCTCTTCGGTTGCCACTATTATAATTCAAACCCCCATTACCTCTTGTCTGAATAGCTGTAGTATCCTCCTAACTCATTGCTTTGTCCTTGCCCCCGATGGTCACAGTGATTATGCTGAAACTTAAGTCAGATCAAGTCACACTCTGCCCAGACCCATCAACGGCCCCTCTTCGCAGAAGAGCATCAAGTCTTTACTGTGGCCTAGGAGACCCTACGGGATCAAGACCCTGCTCCCTCATCCCCTACCACTCTCCTCCTCACTCTGCTCCAGCTGCGCTGGTCTCCTTGAGGTCTCCTCACATTTTCAGCTTGTCCCCAAACTTTGCACCAGCCAGTCCCTCTGCCTGGAATGATCTTCCACCATGGATGCCCGACTGCCTCCCTCTCTTCCTTGGGCGCTGCTCAAAGACCCCCTCTCAGTCAGATCACTCCTGGCCAGACTCAGTGCCTGATCCCCCCTCCCTGCTTTATCTTCATCACAGCCCTCAGGTGATCCTGACTTTTCGTGTAGTTATTTATTTGCTTTTGTTGTCTCCCTACTCCTTGGAGAGTAGATGCATGGCTATGTTTACAGTTCATCAGCTGGGCTGGTCTTGTAGATGAATGGCGGCCCTGGGGACAAGGGGAGCTGTACAGACCCATTTCCCGTGCCAAAATGATGATGTGTTGTCTAGTGATGATACAGAATATGCATTTGTTTGTTTGTCTGTGTGTGCATAGACATCTTTGTTTCACCAAAGGGTTTAAGGCAGCTTACAAAGACGCATACAATTCAGCAAGATGACATAAATTAGAAGCAGGTGTGAAAGAAAAAAAAAATGTAAAAGCAAGGGTAAAGCCATAAAATGGAGCCAAGGATGGGACTAATACAAAATAAACATACTATAAACTTTGATCCATTTGCGAGGGGTGGGCCACAAATTTGGCTCTAAAGCTCCTAGCGGTCGGTGCCAAGACGAAACGTGATCAGCTGCACAGTTCCCAGGACCCTCCAGATGAAAGCAAACCACTTGCCTAAGAGAAACACCAGCATTCCTGATGTCCTGGAGAACAGAAAGAAATGTCTCCTGACCCCTCCCAAAGAGGACAAGACAATGCGAGCAGCGGCCTGGCCCTGGGCTTTGTTCCTTGCGTTCCACTGGAGGGGGTCTGCCTAATGTGACATCGTGCACTTAGCTGGGGGGATGGGACGTGAGGTTCCAGGCACTACCCAGTGCCTGATGCTCTGACTGTGTCCAGGGGTGGATGCTAGAGTGAATGGGGTGGAGGGGTCATCTGCAAATCCCTCAAGTAATGCTTTTGAAAGAGAGTGTCTCTAGGCCAGGTGCAGGCAGACAGTGAGGGACCATCGCATCTAGTGACTGGCACCTTGATAGAAGCTCTTCTTGGTGTTAAAGGGTCGCGTGAGACCCAATGACCTTCAGCCAGATGTCAAGCTGTGAAAAGGTTGTGCTCTTTTAAAAATTATTATTATTATTGCTGAGGCCTAACGAGGACCAAGGTTCTTCTGGGGAAAGAATGATGGACCCAATGAAACACACTGCGAGTGACGAGCCTGGGAAAAATTTAAAGCAGAGCCAGCCAAACATCAACCCACTTTTTTGTAAGTGCCAGTACGTCTCCTGGGATGCTGACCTTTGAGCAGTCTCCTTCCTGCTCTACCTTCCAAGATAAACCATCTGTGAATGAAACCCAAGGTGGCTGCGAGGAGACCTGTGTGCGATGATTCACTGCCGCTAAAAGCCGAGGGACGGCTACCAAAAATAATGACTTTGCCGACAGAGTATTTGATCTGAAATCTTTCTTTCCAGCAATAATTAGATAGCGGGGTCAACGCCTCCTGGGCCCAAATGCTGAAATCAAGCTGCCCCCTAATATCTAGACTGCGATTGATGAGCTTATGGGAAGCAGAGCAGAGATGGGGTGGCCCCTCTCCAGCCCTGTGCCGCACCCCTGATAAGGATCTCAGTCCCCTCCCTGCTTCCCCTAGGTGTTGAAAGTCTTGGAGATAACAAAGTGCCCCTCCTCTGCGTTCCTGGGAAGGAAGGAGCTAGGCAAATAAGAACCAAACCTGGGCGAAGGGCACCTGGCAGACCTGAATTGCAAGGTGGGCTCCAGGCCTGCCAGCCCCTCCACACCCCTCAGAGCCCCAGATACTGAGAACTAGGCTCTCAGTTCCCTGAGCGGGTCAAAGAAATGCGTTGGTTGTCCTGGATATCATCTCTAATTTTTTTCTTGACACAAATGAAAACATTCGGTCAAATGCACATTCAGTGGCCAAAGTCTAGTGCATCTAGAACCCTGAGAAGTACCCAGCCTCACTGCTGGCCACCAGCTTCCTGGCTGTGCCAGAGCCCCCTCTCAGTCTCCAACCACCCTCCTCCCCAGCTCCTAGGGCCTGATTTTTCTCCCAGCTAGCTCTGCAGAATCAGCGCCTGCGGAGACGGGACCCTGCCGCCTCCCACTGTCCCTCCAGCCTCCTGGGTCCTCTGGGCTGTGACCTGGCTGCACCCTTCCACCTTCTCACCCTCTCCCTGGCTCTGAGTTAGTCATAATAACCCCTCGTGTGAGCAGGGTCAAATTCTCACTTAGCCACACACACACCTCGCCCTCCATCTCCTCCACATCTAAGCAGCTCTCTCTGAGTCCTAGCCACCGGGTCTTCCGGAAAGAGCATGGAGTTGGGCAGGAGCAGCTCCTCCTTCCGGCCCCAGTTGATAGCTGAGCATCTAGGTGGCCTCCAGCCTATTCTTTAACCTTTGAAAACCTGTTCTCAGCCTTCACCATAAGGGAGTTGACCTGCATCAGTCCTGGGTCTCTCCAGCCTCAGTGTTCATTCTAGGATTCCAGGACTTCCTTCAAGAAAGCAGGAGAGATACTCATCTTTGGAGAGAGAAGATGTGGCTACGTGAGGTGGGACACCACGGAGGTCAGAACAGACAGGGGTAGGTACTGGATTGGTGGGAGGTGGGGACAGGACAGGTGCCTTGGGAAGGCAGGAGGAGGCCAGGCACCGAGGAGGAACCAAGCAGGACCCCCGAGCCCAGGAGAAGACCGAGAGCAGGTCAAGGCCCTTTTGGGACTCCGTGAGGGTGCCGCCCAGCCCAAGGCCCTGGAGTCCTAGAATGTCCAGCCCTTAGTCCCTCCAGATGCAAAAGCCAAGGCCCACTTTTACCTTTAATCAACCCGGAATGTCTCTTGCTAGACATTTTTATATGCAGGGTCTCACCACCACTTCATAATCCACCTGTGCAATTGAGATCGGGATCCCCAATGTGTGGACAAAAAAACAGGCCAGAAAAGTGAGGTCAAGGCCAAACTTCTACGGAAGTGAGAAGTGCAGAGCCAGGACCGGTGCTCTCCCCGCTGGGTGGGCCTCGGCCCAACACACCCTACCTCATGGCCGGATCCCCACGGCTCTGAACTGATGATGAAAATCTCTATGCTCAGGAAGAGAGGCTCAGAATCTGAGACCACTTTCAGTCAAGAATCAGGAGTGTCCTGCCTCCAATATTTGTGTTCAATACTAAACTCACCCGCATGCTAATCCTCACATTCATTTTAATCATCAAACGATCATTTGTTGAGTCCCTTTCGTGTGCCAGGCACGGTGCTACACTGTAGTTCAGTTTGCTCAGGGCACACGCTGTAGAGCGATCTTGCACGTTCTTATTATGGTACACCTGAGTACTGCTGGAATGTCTGGGGGCGCTCCGCCTGCACCCCAAAGCCCAATGGCAAAGCTGCGTCCTCAGTCATCTCTATCAGGGTGAGGAGTGGAGGAGACTGTGGGAGCCGTGGAGGAGGAGGGAGAGAGAAGGAGCCTGAGAGAGCTGTAAAACTAAGAAGGTGATCTCTGCAGAAGTTCCTCTCCATCATTAAAGAGAATCTTAATTAAGGTCCCCGAAATAGATCCTGAGAACAAGCAGCAGCTGTGGGAACCAGATCTGGCAGGGATAGCGAGCCGCCCAGAGGTGCTGGGTGTTAGCTGGCCGGCTGCTCACCTGTCATTAGGGAGTGGGAAATCGCCCCACATCAAAGCCAGCCAGGAAGGAATGTGACAAATGCCATTCAACCTAAAAACAGTGATGAAAATGAATGCCAAAGTCTGCCAACCATTGTGTGCGAAAACTCCTCGGGCAGAAGGACAATCCCCAGGGAGAGAGGCAAGGTGTGTCCAGCCTGGAAACAGGGATGCCTGGATCTGGGAACAAGTCCTCCCCTAGCTGTGGCGGTCCTGTCCTGGACACACCTCTCCTGACCTTTGACCTCAGGTTGCAATGGGCTGAGGCCCCAGAGGATCCTGGGAGAGGGAGAAGCAGCTGGGTCGCCCCTTTCTTCCCATTCTCCCACCACCCTGCCTGATTACCTGACATGGTCCCTTCACTCCCGGGCTGCCTGCCAAGTCAGAGCCTTGGTGGGAGAGACAGGGGTCAGAGGACACCCCGGGCTGGGCTCGGCCACCTCTGAGGTTAACACTGGGTCCCAGTCAAGTCCTGTCCTGGAGCCCCCTGAATTCCCTTTTCTGGGAAGCAGTTATTTTCTCTCGTTCTAATTCATGATGTAAATAATCCCAAACAAAAAGGGAACCTCTGAGCCAGCAGTGCCCTGTTACAGCATCGTCCAGAACGTGGGGGTGGCAGCAGGCTGGCGTTCCACGGCCAGGTTACGGCTGACAATGGCAGGAATCTGGAAAACGGGAGCCTGGGGGTCCGCTGGCCCCGGCGATGCGCCGGCGCAGTCTGAAGCGGGGTTCTGGTGGCGGAACCCTCTTTGTGCCAAAGCTGAGACTACACACACACATCTGGCTGATGTGGGAACATGTCAGTCCGGGCACTTTTGTGAGCCTGCCTTAAGCAGGAAGAGACAAGCAGCGGCACAGAGATCAAGGGCCAGAGCAGGGTGAAGACATCTGAAGAGGATCCGTGACACGGGGTGGCATCAGCGGCCGCGCAGTCTCTCCTGGGCGCTGGTGTTTCCCAGACAGCTTTCCCTTCCTACTTACCTGCCATTCAACACTGAGAGAGGCCTGCCTGTCCTCGCCTGTCCCCGCCTTTAACTCCTGTCAGCAACCCACAGCGAGTTCAAAGCGAGGTCTGATGACTGTTGCCACCCTCCAGCCGCAGTGCGGCCAGGGCGCCACCGCAGTCTTGCGCAGGGGAGGCCCCAGCTCCCTGAGGGCAGAAAAGCAGGTCCGTATCTTGGCCTCTGAAGAGACTGTCACTCTGTCACCTCACCTTGGCCACAGACTTCAGCCATCGTGGGGGAATAGGGCAGGAGGGTGGGATAGGCCCTAATAAATGTTTGGCCTACGTGATATGAATGCCAAGGGCCACAGGAATTCAGAGAGGGTGGTGTGGATGGAAGGCTTCCTGGTGGAGGTGACATGTGAGCTGAGCCATGAAGGGTGGCGTGGCGTTATCACAGAGCAGAGAGAATACCCTTCGCAGCGGCACCTGCCTGGGCCGTGAATTGGCGGCTGGGAGAACGTGCCCTCCTTGAGCCACAGGGGAAGGACGAAAGCCGCAGCCGAGGAACAGTGGCGTGGCCGTCAGAGCTGCTCTGGGGTGGGGTGGATAGTGCGGATTTGTCAGCCTTTATGGGCACTTCATTTGGGTTTTTGAGTGGCTGCTCTTGCTCCAAGGGCTGGACCCAAGGAACTGGGACCACAGGTCTTAAGCCACCCAGGGACTGCCCTGGCATCACCCCATCTTCTGGGCTCTGGTCACTGAGGCTCCTCAGAGCCTGGGAAACCAGGCCGTCCTCTTCCTCTGCATCAGCACGAAGGGAGGTACACGGATGGGACCTGGCTGCAACAGGCAGGCTAGAAAGCTGACCTAAGGGGGGACTTCCCGACGGAGAAAGTTTGAAGGTTGTAAGACTTAAAGATGGTCTTAGCATGCTTTCTCCTGAAGGCTGTTAACGAGAGCCTCGTCTGCTGGCTCCTGGCACCCCGCTCCACTCCACACCTGTGAGTCATGGAGCCCAGGTTCCGGGGAACTGGACTTTGAAAGGTCAGAGTTCAGCCCCTCCTCTACTTTCACAATAATAAAAAAAGAATTAGTGTTACTACCACCGCTGGCAGCCTATGTTCAAGGCGCTGCTCTAAACGTTCTTCGTGCATCCACTCATTTCATCTCTGCACAGTCCCACGGGCACATTACTAGCCCCATTCTTCAGCTGAAACTAAGCAGCAAAGGCAAATTACCGGCTCCGATCACACGCAGCAGGGTTAGAATTTGAACCCACGTCCCTAAGCTCTCTCCAAACCTGCCTTTCTTCGAATGTCCTCCACGTGGGTCCCGGCAGCATTTCCCAGGAGCCCTTCCGGTGCCCAGGTCTGTGCAGTCAGACAAGAGAACAGAACTGAATGTGAAAACATCAAGTCTACGGCGATTTCACGATCCTATGAGTTGCTGCAAGGCATCTGCACGTGCGCTGAATAAAATCAAGGCGTCTTTTTTCCTAATTCTAAATGTTGACAGCATGTGGCAAAGGCTGGAACACTGAACTGAGACTGACAAGAAAGCCAGGGGTGTGTGGTTTCCATAGGCTCATAGGGCAGGCCATTACTGCTCGGCCAGTGACCTCGGGGCTGAAGACCCGGAGGGCCTTTGTGGAGGACTGAGGAGGGGGCCTAGACAGAGTGCAGACTGGGAGGAGGCTAGGTGTAGGGCCAGCAGCTTTAAACCAGGGCAGAGGCAGGAGCAAAGCGGAGAGGAACACCATCATTTTCCAAACCAGATGACCCCCAATATATAGCCCCCAATATATATGACCCCTTCTGCAGGAGAGTGACTGGGGCCCGGGGGAGGGGAGAACCACAGTATCGGGTCTCAGGCCGGCACACAGCTCTTGTGATCTCGCCATCTCAGACCCACGCGAAAGGAAGCAGGCAGGCGGAAGACAAAGCTTGGATAAATGCAGAACCTGGACAGCTCGCCCAAGGCCCGTTGCTGGTGCTCTGACTGCCAGTCCCCCCTTTGCTGGCCCTGTCGGGTCCCCGCTGGAGTCCTAAAGAGACACCTGAGCCTGACAAAGAGACAAGTCCAAGCTGTGTTAACTCTTCCATCCTCAGGACTCGACTGTCAACTTTTCCAGTGTGAACAGACTTGGGGAGAGGAAAGTGCATCGTGGTGAGCCCGCAGCAGACGGAGCCTGAGCCACCCTGCACCACGGTGTGTGAGAGACCAGGCGGGAACTGGCCGCTCCAACGGGACAGGCTTCCCGGCAGAGGCCTCGACAACCTACTTGACAAGTGGAATTTCCACCCTGTCCTGGGAGAATGGCGCACACGGGCACGATTAGCTCACCTCGTTTTAACAATCCCGAAGTTTCCCCAGCTCAGAAATAACAGCTGGGCAAATGCCCAGCTGGGTGAGTGGGGGCGAGAGGGCGTTTGCGGTGGGTGGAGGCCCTGTCCTTTCTCTGCTGGAGAAAGCCATTTATGACCTCACAGGATGAAAGGAACCAACCCAGGCCCACTGAGCTGTTATTATAACAATTATCAAGACCTATCACCTCCCTTTGGGAAATGTTCCCTTTCAAGTTGCAGTGCCCTCGTGTACCCTGGCTCACAGCCGCTTACAATCATTACCGGGTGCCCAGGGCAACTTATTAATAATACTTTCTTCCTTCTTTCTGACGTGGACGGACGTGATCTGTTTAAAGGGCCATAGCTTTGCAAGGGGCTCATTAAAGCCACTGCAAGCCGGTGGGGAGCGAGAGTGTGTGTGCTCTCATTGTTGTCCCACGACAGCCTCCCTGCAACTCACCCAGGTGACTAAACAGGCCAGTGTCTCATCTCAGGAACTGTAGATGGCTTTATGCTGCTCAGGCTCCCTGAGCACCAGGATGAGGAAGGGAGGGGATCAGAGGGATGTTTCCCCAATTTTCTCCCCACTGGGTGACTCAGCCCTACCGCACCCCAGTGCAGAAACCTCCAATTTCCCCAGTGCAGAAACCTCCAATTTTGGGGCTCTGGGGCTCCAGCACACGCACAGACCCTATTTCCTTCTAGAAGTTGACTCAAGACCAAAGTTCTCCTATCTGGGTCTCTTTCTCCTGGATCCAGGCTCCTGGGAGAAGGAGGCCTTTGCCCCACCACCCAGCCCCCACTTAACTGTCCCCGCTGCCAAGGACCAGCAACAAAAACAGCGACCCTTGGCTTCTTGAGGAAGTAATGTCAAACCTGCAGGAACCTCAGAAACATCAAGTCCAGCCTCCTCAGCTTGCAGACGGGCACACAGCAGAGACGCAGCCGGACCCCGCGTTTCCGTCCAGAGACGGGGAAGGACGGGCGGGCTCCTGTGGACGTGCTCAGGGGGGTGCGTGCTTCGCTTAGAAATGCTTTCGAAATGGGACGCTTTTAAGAAATGCCCTTTTTAAAAGCCAACTTGTATTGCGGTCCTCGGGATGCTGTCGTTAACCCTCGCACAAACACTGAGGCCGGAATGAACATCATTCCCATTTTAAAGACGAGAAAACCAAGGCCCAGAGAGCCACGTGTTCAGGTTACAGTGCACAACTAGAATGTGGGGGGGCGGGAAGGCAAATGCAGGGGGCTCCGGGCCTGCTTCCTGCACCCTGGCGCTGTGCCTCCAAGCTCTCCACGTCCCAGCAGCAAACGACGCTGTCGGGAAGACTTGCCACATCTCGGTCCCCCTCCCGCTGGTGGAAATGAATGGTCTCCCTCCTGCCCAGAGGCACTCTGTGGAGCCCTCGGGCACCCCGTCACTGGACATGCGCTCTGGAGGAGGAGCAGGGCGGGCTGGGCTCCCCACCCCCAGAGCCTCGCAGGGCCCGTTGCACATTGTGATGCTCAGGGGGCAGACCTGAGCTGACGAGCACAAAGGCACAGGCTTCCTCTGCAGGTCAGTTCTGTCCCCAAACCTACAGGTCAGCTCATTTGGGTTTCTGAGCAACACGCGTCTCCTCTGCTGGGTTCACCTGGCTCCTCTGAATGGTCAGGACCAGCAGCTTTGGACCCCTCCTCCCAGCCCTCCACGTCCTCCCATGTGGAGGCCAGAAGCCTGTCTCCTGCATGTGTCGAGGCTGCTCCTGTCTCAGGCCTAGGGGTGGGAGTTCAGTGGGGGTCCCGGACAGGCTAAGGGCCAGAGGAGGAAGAGGAGGGAGACAGTGAGAGATAGGACTGTGAGGTGGGGGAGGGTCACAGAACAGGGTGGGAGGTATTCACAACCAGGAGGACGCCCTATGGAGGCTGGAAGGTGGGAAGGGGGTGGGGAGCAGGAAGAGAAGGAAGGAAAAGGCAGAGAGGGAAGGGAAAGAACAGTGAGTATGGAGGGCCACAGGATCCCAGGAAGGACAGTGCTCTGCAAGGGCGCAGGGCGGGGACTGGCTTGCTGTCCCCTGCAGCTGCCAGGGTTGTCCTTGGGAATAGCACCCATGGCAGGGCTGCCCCTGAGTGAGGCCTGGGCAGAGCAAATCAGAGAGTGGGTGAGGAGAGACACAGGTGGGGAGACAGCCCCCACAGGAGCCAGGACACAGGAGGAGAAGGAAGCAAGGGCAGGCACGCCAGGCCAAGGGAAGACTCCCTCTCTGGTTGGCCCCTGCAGCTCCTATGGCTCCCTCATGCCGCCTTCATGGAAGGGCCCCTCCTTCCTCCACGCTGAGGCTTCCCCTGTGGCCAGCCCAGCAGAGCCTGGCAGACACAGCACCTCCTTCCATCAGTCCAGAAGAAAGAGAGGGCGCTGCCACAGTGCCAAGAAATCTGGCTGCAGAGCCCTCCATGCAGTGCTTCCCGCTGGTCTCCCTAGGCTCCCCTGCCCATCGTGGATTCTTCTACTCATTCTATAGATGAGGAGACCGAGGGTCCAAGAGGCACATCTTCCTGCCTGTCGGTGAGCAAGTGCTTAGAACAGGGCCTGGGCACACAGCCGGGACTCAGTCAGTGTCATCCACATTTGCTGCTGTTTTGAAGCCCAAGCTCCTCTGTCTTGTTTGGAGTCCTCCCAGGGTGTGCAGTCTCCACATGTCCCCGTTCCGGCCTGGCCCGGCCCTGGTTCTTGCTCCAGGGGAGATGGGCATCCGGGAAAACCCATTATGAGCACTGGCTGGAGAGGTAGAAGGACAGATGGTAGACTCTCCTACTGCCCTAAGCATAGCCTGCCTGTGGGGTCTCAGGCTTCAGGGATGTCAGGTAATACAGGCCACTGGGGAGGAGGGAGGGCAGACACTCTTTTGCCCAGACCCCCAGAAGGCACATATCACAAGACTCTTTGGAACTCAGGTTCCTCCTGGGAACAAACCAGGACCTAGAAAATCACAGGGGAAAATCACAGAGCAGTGAAGCAAGGCTGGTGTCCTTGAGAACCACCCTCGTCAAGGTGCAGTGTGGTCCAGTCCCATCCCTGATGGAGGCAGGTGAAGCCAGCATGTGGATCCCAGCAAGCCAGGAGCAGGAAGAGCCTGGCTCAGGGCCCCGCTGGCCTGTCTCATGGGAAGGAAGTCATAATGTGTTAGAAATAGCACCGGCTCAGGGTGCAGACCCTCTTCCTGGCCATGTGAACTTGAGTAAGTTACTTAACTTCTCCAAGTCTCAGTTTCATCATCTGTAAAGTGTAGAGATACTGATATGTTCCTGGAGAGATGGAAGAAGGAACCACAGTGCCAGCACCTGGCAGCTGGGAAATACTGGTTCCTTCCCTTCCCTGAAGGGGCACCCTGGGAGCCTCCCTTTTCCCAGTTAATGGTGGGTGTGTCAATCAGCGAGGCCCTTGAGAGCCTGTATTGAGGGCTGTCCCATGTGAAGACACACGGTTAGGCAGCCGGGCACCCAGAGGTGTCTGAGACTGGCTGTAAGGCTGGCCTTCTGTGGTGCTGTCCAGGCATAAGGACAGAGACCATCCAGGACATCAGAAGTGCCAAAGCGTGAGCTGCAGGCAAAGGACAATTGGATTTGTCTTGTCTCCTGTTGTGTTATGTGTTGTCTCCCACAACACCTAACACAGCACCGGGGCTAAGGAGGTCAGTGAAGAGAGAGTCCTGTCTGGGTGGATGAGGCTGAGTTTGAGCACAGGCTTCCCTTGAAATGTGCATTGTGAAATGCCAACATAATTATGGAAATGCAAACACAAGAACGTTTGCTTATGGGAACTAATCGTTTTTAATGAAGGTAATCAGCCTAGTTAAATCAAATTATTAGCTTTGACAATAGATGTGTAAACAGGAACTTAATGAATTTGTTGATTACTCCTGCCTGCTAAAAAGAGATCACAGTCGTCACTGTCTAGCCTGGATACACACATCTGGCCTCCTCTCTCCTGATTGAGCAATGCCCCCTCCCCACTGACACACACACACACACACACACACACACACACACACACACAAGAAAGTCTCTCTCTCATCATCTCAGAGCATCCTGAAAGACTGGCTCTTCTCTCTCCTTTATTTCTTGTGCCTTTGTTTCTCCTCTGATACACTACCCTTGGTTGCTGCCCAGGAGACAGTCCCTGGAGAATACAGGATTGAGGGGACAGGGTCGGGAAGAGGAAGAATGTTAAGACATTAGGCTCTGTGTCCCAGCACATTTCCACACATGATCTCATTTAACGTCACGGGACTCTTCATACTATTATCCCATTTTACAGGCTAGGAAACTGAGGCATCGTGGGAGGGGTGGGTTGGTGGTGGTGGTTCGCACAGCTGGCAGAGGATAAGCTTCCCTGGGCAACAGTTTCTGTTGATGGCATTGCCCCTCATCAGCTGGAAGGGGCAGAGAGGAAATCTCAAATGAGGAGGTGGGAACTCATTTGTACAGAAGAGGGTATCGAGAGGCCATTCTGGAATGGGGGAGCCCAGACCCCAGGGCTCACTGCTGGGATTCTTTGTAAGCCAGAAGGTGGAAATGGAGCCTGCCATCTGGAGACACCCTGGCAACAATGTATCCCCATAGCTTCTACTTAGGAACATGCCAGAGGAGAAATCCTGAGGGCTAGTTGAAGTGGAGGTACAGAGAGGACCCCCTTCCCCCAAACACACACACACCCCAGTATCAGCCAGGCAGGTGTCTCTCAGTGCGGGGAGGCCGGGGTGCTGGCCCTGTGGTTCTATGAATAATGCAGTGAGCTCAGGCAGGGGCTGGGGTGGGGGCCAGGTCGAGGCTGAGGCAAACAACAGGCAGACACTCCCAAGAGACAGCTCACTCAAACCACCCTGTGAGATACCATCAGGCAGTTACACCGCAAACACAGCCGCTCATTGGGGCAACAGAGGAAGACGCTGCCATCTCTCACCTGAGGCTTGCAGATGGGAACATTAGTCAGAGAGATGGAGGGAGGGAGAAGGTGCTGAAACCACCTGGGGCCCTGGCCAGGCTCTCCCGTAAACAGGCCAGTCTGCGAGACAGGCTGGTTCCTTCCCTGGAGCTGCCGCAGGCAGACGGAGCAGACACAGCCCCTGCCCTCTGCACCCTAGGCCGGTGGCGAAGACAGCCCTTGCTAAGCAGTGGCCTTGTGAAACCGAGTCTTCTTCGGGGCTTCACATTTCTCGTACTCTCACTCTTAGAGCCTGTAATTAGGAGCAAAATATTCCCTATTAGGATACCTGAGAGACCTAAACCAAAGGCCAAGAGGTGGGCTGGGGTGGGGGGTGATAGAGTAGGGGGGTACAAGAGGAGTTGTACTGCCCACTGCCCCAAGTAAGGGAGCGTGGAGGTCGCTGCAAGCTGGGGACAGCAGTACTCTTGCCTCTCCAGTGAAGGGAGGTGACCTGGGCTCTCTGTGTCCACATGTCCCAGAGGGAGTTCATGAGGAAGGGAGTCTATCTCCAGAGAACTTGGCTGTGACCTCAGGGTGCCTAGCCAGGTATGGTGGTGTGATCTGGTAACTCCAGAATCCCTTCCCAGAAGGAGCAGGTCTCTTGTCAAGCTAAACCCAGTGATTTAAAACCGGGAAACCAGAGTTAGCCTGCCATTGGACCCAGGCCTGGGACAGGGGTCACCACCCAGGCAGAGGAGCCAGACCCAAGGAAAGAAGGAGGAAGCTTCCTCTCTAGTCCCTGGCCCCAGCCAGAAGGAGTCCCACCCTTTCCAGAACTCTCTGCACATACTGTACATTCCTCTAGCAGCGCGGCGTGTAGTCATTAGACGTGTGCCTCCTTCACTAGACAAAGAGCTGCTTGAGTGCAGGGACAGTGTGCCTGACTCAGAGTGGGTGCCCAGTATTTGCTGTGATGATGGATAAATGAATAGACAAATCAGCACGTGGATGGACGGGTGGGGGGTGGATGGGTGACATCGGGCTGGTTCGGTGAATACTGCACCCACATCCACCTGCACCTCTAGTGGCCATTGTATGTTTGCCTTGTTCTTGGGTTGGAATGGCAGCAGACCTTCATTCTAGCTCCATGCAACCGATCCAAATGTCCACACGTGTGTCCTCGCTCTACAGATGTCCCTTCTCAGAAGCGAGTTAGAGGCCAAGGCCTATTTCCCCCCATCCTTCCAAAACCTCACTCAGGACTGTGGTTGTATCAGAGAATTCCCACAGCCCTGTTGGCACGTGGACAAGGAAAGAGAAGGGTCAGAGTCAGAACTGGTTAAAGAATGGGAAGGCTTCCAATAGAAAGTGAGGCAGAGCCCCACCTGCTGCCATTCATTCCTGACCTGGTCCCCAGACAGGAAGCCAGGGAAGGCCATCCCAAGGGAGGGGTGATCCTAGCACTCCCACCCCCAACGCCTCTGACCATGAGGTGGAACCTTCAGTAATGGGTGGAATCATGAACTAGAGTCATCCTTACCCTGCAACTAACCCAGTCTCAACCCCCAGTCTAACCCTGGTAACAACAGAATGACAAACACATAGCATTCACCATGTGCCAGGCAAATGCTTCACACATATTAACTCATTTATACCCCAGGAACACCCTATGAGGTGAAGACTCTTGTTATGTTTATTTGCAAAATGAGGGAAATAAGACCCAAAAAGGTTACATAACTTGTTCAAGGTCAGTAGCTAGTAAGTGGTAGAGCCACAGTTTGGACCCAGAAATCCTGGATCCTGAGTCTTTGCTCTTACGCCCTAGGTTGTCCTGTCAAATGTGGCTCTGCCCTGAATTTAAATTTCAACCCAACCCAACCCTGATGCCATCCTCTTCAACGTGACTCTAACTCCATCCCCAGTTCTTCATACCTCGACCCCATCAGTAATAGAATCCGCTAGAGATAAATCCCATTGCCCCAAAGTAAAAGAGATAAAGAAACAAAGCAAATGGTAACAGAAGGTGACAAAGAGACAAAATCCAGAATGTGGGACATTTCACAGGCAACTGACCTGGTTTCTGCAACAAACCAATGGCATGGAAAAAAAAAAATTAAAAGGAAGGGGAGAAGTGCTCTAGATTCAGAAACTTAAGAATTATAATAAAATGTGAACTGTGGCTCTTGGTTGGATCCTGCCCAGTCTGAATAACCATAAAAAGAAAATTTTGAGATAGTTGAGGTAGTTTGATAATGGGCTGAGTATTAGATGATACCAAAGAATCAGTGTTGATTTCCTTAGGTATGGTAATGGCATTGTGGTCCTATAAGAAAATGTTCATTATATTGAAGTACAGTCAGTTTTTGTTATTTCAAAAGTTACATTATATAAAGTCACCAAAACACTGAACTATCAAATACTGAACCACTGTTCCCAGGGGAAATACAGGGTTAGGTTCCTATGAGCTTCTGGTCTCATTTTCATCAACTGATCAACACATAACCTTGTTTTATGTGCGTTTCTGTTAAAAGACACATTCAGCAACAAAAACACACAAAAAATGTGGCACTAAGTAGACCTTGTAAAGGCTGCTTGTTATGGTATGAGAGCTGAAACCAAAAGACAGGAAAAGGTTGTTAAGAGAGTAGACTTTAAAGTCCTCTCCACAAAAAAGAGAGGGCAGCTATGTGACATGATAGAGTTGTTAGCTAACATCACAGTGGTAATCATTTTGCAATACATAAATGTATCAAATTAACACCTCATACACCTTAAACTTACACAATAGTGTATGTCAATTATAGCTCAATAAAGCTGGACAAAAACAAAAAGACGGAACATTGGCTCGTTTGACCTCAGCCGAGAACCTGCACATCGGGTGACTGACTGTTCACCGCTCTGTGCATGTCCACGAAGGTCCACAAAAGCTCTGCAAGTGTGGATTTCGCCACTGGCCATCAATTTCAGCAGCAGGCGAACTGGCAAGCACAGAGTCTGTGAATAGCGAGGACCGATGTTTGAAGAGTGAAATGGCATGCTGTCTAGGGTTTTCTTTAAAATATTTGTGGGAGGGGGGCAGCAGGGAGGATGAGGAAAGTAGAGCTTCGTTTACTAGTCCAGGTGCTCCAAGAAGCAGACACCAAGATAAGATGAAAGGTTTTATTTTATTAGAGGAAATGGCTATGAGAAAGGAAATAGAGAAGGAGCCAGGAGGCCGGGAGAGCATCCTTCTAAATGTAAGTCTGACCCTCAGTGAAGGAGGGGGAGAGGGGGAATGGTAAGGACAGTGTGCCCGAATACAGTGGTCCTTCAGTGACAGTCAACAGCCAGGCTCCCCTTAGTGTCCCTGCCGTGCTCGCAGGGCCCAGCCTGGGCAGCTGTAACCCTCAGAGCCCAGCAGCTGGGCCCCAAGTCTGTTATTAGTTTTCCAGAAGTAGGAGGGTTGCAAAGCATGCTTTCTTGGCTGCCACATAATAGTTCATTAAACTATTCTCTCTACTTTTGAGTGTGTTTGAAATTTTCCTCAATAAATATTAAACGAATGAAGAGAGCAGAAAGTTCTAGGGAGGAAGAAAGTATAGCCAAGTTTCCTTAGGCAGCAGTGTTTGGAAATGCAGCCCCAGCAAGCGATCCCTCTCATTTTAATACTACACGTTTGGTCTGGCCGGTGTGACTCAGTGGTTGAACATCGACCCATGCACCAGGAGGTCACCAGTTCGATTCTTGGTCAGGGCACATGCCCAGGTTGTGGGCCTGATCCCCAGTGGGGAGCGTGCAGGAGGCGGCCAATCGATGTTCTCTCTCATCGATGTTTCTATCTCTCTCCCTCTCCCTTCCTCTCTCTCTAAAATCAAGAAACAAAAAAATTTCAAAATAATACTACACGTTTATGTCATAGTGCTGTACAATTTCAACTCACTTCCACTCCTCTCCACTGAACCCTCACACCTACTTCAAGAGGTGGCAGGGACAAGTACTTGGGTATCATTATAGCCATTGAACAGATGAGTGAATCTCTCTGAGTAAACTCAGTTTGGTTAAGACAGTTGCCCACAGTCATCCAGCTGAGTGGGAGCCGGGGGAGATGCAGACTGTGAGCTGGTCCCTCTGTACCCCTTTGAGCTGCTCACACTGCTGTGCCCAATCTCCCTTATCATGAAAAATGCTTAATTTAGCCCGGCCGGTGTGGCTCAGTGGTTGAGCATTGACCCATGCACCAAGAGGTCGCTGGTTCGAGTCCCAGTCAGGACACATGCCCAGGTTGTGGACCAGATCTCCAGTGGGGGGCATGCAGGAGGCAGCCAATCCATGTTCTCTCTCATTGATGTTTCTATCTCTCTCTCCCTCTCCTTTCCTCTCTCTCTAAAATCAATAAAGAAAGAAAAGTAAAAAAAAAAAAAAAAAGTGCTTAATTTATAAGATGGGCAGGATTCAAATGTCAGCCTGGGGAGAGGATTAAAGCTCTGTCTGAGGCCAAGGTCAAGGGTTAGCCCAAGGCTAGAACAGGGTCACTCCGAGGTCAGGTTTAAGGGACTGGCCTGTGAGTAGAGGTGAAACTCCCTCAGCACAGCGGGCTGCTGTGGAGGGGGTCCCCCACCCCCGGCCTGGCCTTCTAACTCCGAGCAGGCGGACAGGAGGGTGGCCGCACCCACAGCAGAGATGCACTGTCTCTCAGGCCCATCTGCACCTGGCACACCTCAGGCTCACCCGGACAACTTCTCAGGAGCATTTCGTAAGCCACCTGCCTGCATTTAAGCCCATTGACAGCAAGAACAGCTTTGGGACAAGATCTGTCCGATCCTCCGCCCATTGCTACAGACTTAATTACACAGCCCAGCCACAGAGTGGCCACCTCCCGCCCCCACGTGGGCAGAGGAGGGGGCAGGTTTGTGCTCCACTAGGAGGTATCAGGGAGAGAAATCAAGGAGCCTTTCCCAATAACGTGATCAGCCTCAGTAGAAACTGTGACCACGGTGGTGACGTTTTCTCAGACTGCCTCCATCCTGTGTCCCTTCCCGCATTTCAGCAACATTCTCCCCATCCGCCATAGAGCCTCTCCTGTCGTGCACCCTGATAGGAAGGTCTGGATGTCCTGCCACCCCGGGAAACGGCCTGAAAAGGCAGAGCTGAAGCCCAAGAGGGGACAGTCTGCTGGTGGGGTCACTGGCCCTCTGGCCTGCAAATGGGAAGACACTTTCTGGCCACAGGGTTTTCTTGGTGTCCTAAGGCAGGAACAATGGCCTTGTCTTCTTTGGTGGTTCGGCCCCTACCCATGTCTTCTGAGTGGGCCCCCTGAGCTGAGAGAAGGCAGGCACTTCGGGCGGTGCTGACTCGGTGGGCAGGACTGTGCTTCCCGTGCCAGCTCATACCCACCACCCACGCTGACTGGGGGCCCTCTCCCTCTCCCCACACCTGATCATCAGCCTGGGAGCCTACCTCGGAAGTCCAGCAAGTCCGCCCTGCCTCTCCGCCCCACACTGCCCTGGCCCTGAGGTGGCCTCATGTCTCCCTGGACCTTGGCGGTAGCTTCCTCCCTCTTCCCCATCCAGCGCACAGCTCCCCGTGGGCATTATTCCTCAAGGCAGCTCTGCCCTGAAACAACAGGTCGAAACTGGGGGTGGGCAGACTGTGTGGCTGCAGGCCAAACCAGGCTCCAGCTGTGCCCCTGAGGCCCCACAGCTGGAAGTGGTTTTTGTAGATGAACGTTTGTTCGCAATCAGATGATAGGGACCACTAACTTTAAACCCCTATTAAAGAAAATGTTGTATCTCACCAAAAAAATGTCATCCTTCACTTTAGCAGGCCTATATTATTAAATACACACACACACACACACACACACACACACACACATATATATCCTCTATTATATTTTCAATTTCATCAATAAAAATTTGTGGAAAATTTTCTCTCTAGTTATACAAGTACCTATAAAACTCAATTTTTCCTCTTGACCTGCAAAGTCTAAAATATTTACTACTTAGCCCTTTGCATGAAACATTTGCCAACCGTTGGTCTAAATCCTTCCTTTGAACATTAGAGTCCCTTAGCCATAAGCACCCCTACTTCCCACCAACCCAAACAAACTTCTTGAGTTCAAATCCTGGCCTTTCCATGTGCTGTCTGGGGTAAGTTATTTTTACTCTTTGGGCCTTAGTTTCCTTATCTGTAAAATGAGGAGAGTATTCAGGAAGTTATTAGGAGGGTTGAATCAGCCAATATTTATAAAGCACCGAAACAACGCCAGGCACATAATGAGCCCATGTATGTGCTTGATGAATACATAAAGCCTCTCCTAACCCCCTGCAACCTTGAGCAGCAGAAATCCCACCTCCTCGAGAGCTTAGCTCTCCTTTCACTGATCCCCTATCTGCATACCCTATCTCTGGCTCACACTGAGACCAGTGATAACACAAGCACTACACTCCGTCTGCTCTGTTCCCGTAGGCTCCTGGAGGGCAGGGATAATGTCGTTTCTTCCTTGTTTCCCAGGTGAAGAAAAGTGATATTTAGCATCTAGAATAGGCAAGAGCATTCTTAACTTAGAGTAAATGGAGGAAAAGGTGAACGTAGCAGTTCTGAAGGAAAACATTTTAAATCTGACTGCTTAGAATATGTCTTCTCTATATCAAAAAAATGACATAAGCAAAATATAAAATCAAGTAGAACTATACTGAGTAGTGTCTGGGTGATCGCCAAGTAGGAAATATGGAAACAATATTTAAAACAAATGTGGTTGGTAAAGAGAGAGTTAATGTCCTTAATATACAAAGAGTTCTTACAAACCAATATTTTTTAAAAAGCTAGAACCAAAATAGATAAATGACAAAAATGACTTGAATAGGAAAAAAAGTGGAAATATAAATGGCTAACAAACATGTAAAAATGTTTGCAATCATTAATGATCCACAAACGCAAACTAAAAGAATGACAAAAAATTTACACATGAAATTAATAGTTTTAAAATGAAGAGTATTTAGGCTTAGCAAGGGAACTTCTGGTGGGCATGTAAATGAATCACCCGAGTAAATTTGGCAATATGTATCACAGGCCTTTAAATAGTCTTACCCTTTTACCTGTCAGTTGTATCTCAACATCGATGGGGAGGGGAAGTCACCTTTGACAGTATTGTGACTTCTGGGAATTCAGCCCAAGGAAATCATCTGCTAGATGGATAAAGATTTATGCACAGTCTTGTGAAAAACTGAAAACATCTTACATGCTCAATAATAGGGGATTGGTCTAATAAATTATGGTCCACCCACATGACAGTAGATTATGCAATGATTTAAAATGATGTTTATAAAAAGTATTTCATGACATGAGATAAAAAATTGTACAAACAGCTCACCTGCAAGTATGTTTTTAAGTGCATAGAAAAGAGACTGGAAGGGCATCTGTACGGCTGCCCACCATGCCAGGCAGGCCTGGGGAGCTGAGCCAGCCTGTGGACCACGTGTGGACTGAGACTTGCATGGAAGTCCCTGTGTTCTGGCCCACAGGAGCCTGATTATGCCTGTGGTCATGCAAAAAAATGTCTTCATTTGTGGGGAAGCACATGCCAGAGTTCAAGTACGTGCACTTATGTCTTATGTACAAGTCCTTGTGTTTAAACAAATTAATTAGCAAGTGATATGGACACTCCTCAGCCTGTGCCATCTGACCATAAGAGGCCAGTAGCCATGGCCCCCATAAAAAATATCCAGAGCACTCAGCCCCAAGCTGGCCCAGGCCAAGGACACTGTTATACCCACGACCTGACCCCAAATCGAACTCTGACCTTGGGCACCTGGCCTTCTTTTTCCTCCTCTAAGGGCTCACCCTCCTCCAGTGAGGTCATCCTGTCCAACCCTCTGCCTCCAAACTTTCACACCTTTGTTGGGAGCTTAGCAGACCTCAGGGGACCATGACTAGAGCTGGTCCAGGCTCACCATGTCCGCTTAGAGATGATTATAGAGAACCCAAGGGCCTAGAAGGGAACTGCTATTGCTTTCCAAGGCCCTAAAAGGCCACAATTGACATTGCCCAGGACTGACCTTCAGCTCACCCTGACCCAGTCTGAGCACTGCCCAGGTGCAGCCTGCCCACTTGCCTCCAGGTTGAGAGGAGCGTCCACGGACCCAGACGCTTGGTGGTAGTGCTCTGGCCTCATGCCTGCCAGGCTCTTTCTGTTCTCATTCCCAGGAAGGGGCCGTGTGATGAAGTGATTTTCCACTGAGGAGTGTCTGTGTGATTGCCATCTCCCCGTGCAAGGCCAGCTCCGCCCGCTGGCCTGGTTGGCGACAAGTGGGCCCCACCTGCGGCCCCCACCCCAGGAGCAGGTGGGAGCAGGCTGGTGGGGGTGTGCCAGAATCCTATCTGAGTACCCAGCCCAGATCATGGGGTGTGGAACTCCCCAGACGCCCCAGCATCTTCCCCTGAGCCTGGGCCTCATGACCTGACCCCAAAACGAACTCTGACCTCAGGCACCTGGCCTTCTTTGCCCTCCTCTAAGGGCCCACCGTCCTCCAGTGAGGTCATCCTGTCCAGCCCTCTGGCTCTGAACTTGACACTCAATTAGGCACACGTTTGTTAAACACCTGCTCAGTCTCTGGGGAGCTCTCTCAGGGCCGGGTCCAGCCATACTGGGAATGAGTCACTGGCAACCCTCCGGCAGAACTTGGCAGTTCTTAGTGGGGAAATACCCACTAAGGCCCACCTGAAGATGGGCAGGTTCTCAAGAAGCCAAGGGAGAGACAGGGAGGGGACATCGGCTCTTCCAGAGAGAACTCTCACATTCCATCAAAAGCTCGAAGTTCAACTCCAGCTGTGTGCCAGGTGCACGCGAGGTTCTGGGAACCGACACCCTCTTCCTCGGAACTTACAGCCTAGATCAAAAGAGCAAAGAAAAGGAAAATTAAAACTGCATTGGGGACTTTAGAGCAAAGGTTCGTGGTGCCACGAGAGCCCACACAAGCATGGCATACCCCACATGGGAGAACAGCCTGCCTCTGCCCTACACCGCAGGTCTACAGGCCCGGGTCCCAGCACGGTATTCGCTCCTGAAGTCAGCAACAAGCCTCAGGCCAGGGCTCTCCCCATGCTGCTTGCTCCTTCCAGGTGACAGGGTGCTCACAGCGCCCCCTTTTGCCTCACGAAGACCTGAACCCACCCCCAGTGTGCGAGGCAAATGCATGCTGCAATGAGCCAGCACTCAGCGGAGCAGTCAGTGTGCGACAGGGACGCTGCCGAGGGCAGGAAGGGTTTCTGGAGAAAGTCATGTCTGAGCAACAGCCGAGGGCTTCGCAAGGTCCTGAGCTGAGCAGCAAGCGTCCCAGGTAGAGGGAACCGCTGGTGTCCAGCCCAGGTGGATGGGCACGTGGCACGAGCCAGCAAGGGAGAGGAAGCCATGGGGGGTACGGAGGGACCAGCGGGAGCTCAGATTGCTGGGTCTGCGGCTCAGTGTGGCCAGGCCCTGGCGGCCGAGGCCTGCCTCTTGTTTGTATCCTGAGCGTACTCAGAAGCCACTGAAGGATTTTAAGGAGAGGATGACATGAGGAACTATGCATCTTGCCTGGCTGCCCTGTGGAGAACCAATGGGAGGCCAACAGAAAGGAGTAGGGCCAGCCAGGAGGCTCTGGCAGAGGCCCTGACTCAGAGGGGCAGGCAGACGTGGGCAGAGTGGGAGCCATGAGTAGCAGCCACCAGGGGAAAGGACACAGGTGCAGACAAGATACCAGCACTGAGGACCCTTGCAATTCAAACCCATGTGGTTCAAGGGTCCACTGTATTTTTTAAAATTTTTTTCTTTATTGATTTTAGAGAGAGAGGAAGGGAAAGGGAGAGAGATAGAAACATCGATGAGAGAGAACATCGATTGGCCACCTCCTGCATGCCCCCACTGGGGATTTGGCCCACAACCTGGGCACGTGCCCTGACCAGGAATCAAACTGGCTGACCTCTAGGTGCATGGGTCGACGCTCAACCCCCGAGCCATACCGGCCGGGTAAGGGTCCACTGTATTTTTGATCCAGGGTTAGGAATGTGCAGATGCAAAGGGCCAGCTATAGTTATACGTGCATTTTTTTTTTTTTTTTTTTTTTTTTTTTTACTGGGGAACGGAGGTCAGTGCTCCTAACTCCCATGTTGCTCAAGGGTCAACTGTTTGCAAAAGTCACCAATAGCAGTCAGGTATTTTCACATCACATTACAATTGGGAAGATACCCTGAAATATCATAAATGCTCACCACTACATTGGAGTGGCAATAATTATTAGACCTGGTGCTAGATCTTGTTATTTAAAGCAGTAATAAGAAGCACGTATATTATCACATCACAATCTGGGCTGCGTCATTCCCGCCTGATGGCTTTCCAATTCCCACAAGCAGCGTCTGTGCCGCCAGCCATTCTCATCAGGGAGAACAGGACACTCAGCAACCAAAGAAAGCTAATAATTTAGTGTCCCAATAAACTATTAAACATTTTTTCGCGTTCAGCTTTTATTTTGTGGAAATGGAGAAGTAGATTTTCAATGAATATAAATTACATACATTTTTTTCTTTATGTTCAAAATAAGGAATCAACTGCTTGTGGTAAATGTAACATTTTAATTTAATTGGAATTATCTTTCTTTCACAATCTTCCCATTATTATAACTGGCCACTGTTAGTCACATGCTCTAACTTACATACATATTATTACTAAGATAATATAATAAGTAATAATATATTACTATCACAATATATCTGAAGATTATTTTTATTCTGGTTTATGCTCATCGACTGGCCACCTTCCTCAAGTTCTTGGTCTTCCTTTTTCTAAACTGGACCTGATTTGAGGGTCATGTTTTATTACTTAAGCCTTATATCATAAAACCAACCCCTCTTCCCCCATAAACAATGCTGTATGCACCATGCGTTATTTGGTCGTGGGATTTCGGCTGGTTGCAGCTCTGACTGGGTCCCTGGTGAGAGGAGTGGCATGTACCTGCGTCATGTACCTGCATCGTGCAACATGTACATGCTTATTGCAGAAATACAAGGTCAGGATAGGCTGGCATTATGTTTTCTTGATTCTACTCGAGAACACTGTTTCGGTGGGAATGAAGCTAGTTTGCACTCGGTTAGTTGTGGATGGGGTCACAGGGGGAACCCGAGTTAGATGTACCATTTTCCAGCTTGATCTTTTGTGCAGACTGACTACCTGACAGGTGCCCAGACTTCCTTCCCTGAATTAGATTTTCCTGCTAAGGGGAACTGGGCTCTGAGACCCCCTTCATCGATCCCCTAGATCAGCTCCTATACCCCCTATGCAAAGAAGTCCAAGACCCACCAAGAGTCTCATTGAAAGAGGGCAGTTGCCCTAACTGTTGGGGCCTGGTGAACCTTAGGGATGGATCATTGTGAAGCCTTCAAACACACAGCACACCTGGCCTTCCCTTGGGGTTCTCAGGCCTCCCTCCTCTGCTCCCCATCCCCACCTACCCAGGGAGGAAGTTAGATTATGACATTCACAGTGACAGAAACAGTGATAACCCTCCCAAGGAAATCTGCCTATAATAAGGGGATGTGACTTAGTCCAAATGGTGCATTTCCACTGCTGGAATTTCAGGCACCATAGCATATGATTGGGGCTATTTGGAGAGAACATTTCTGGATACACCTTGAGTAAATGCAGTCCACTTGTCTGCGGGGTTGGCTCTTTTTCTGAGCTTTGCTCCTTCTTGGGAAAGTCTCTGGGCTCCCTGACATCCCACAGCCTCTTGCAGTAGTGCGGGTATCCTGTAAGCAGCCGCATGCCCTGTTCCCTGGGAGAGAGGGCATGACCCAGGAAGTCTCGTGCTTTTTTTCTGAAGTTCAGGCTACACCAGGGAAGGAAGGAGAGCCGGCTGGGGCTGAGAAACCAGCAGAGTTAGCACTGGAAGGCTTCCTGGGGGAAGAGGCACCTCAACCCCTCACTGGTACTACCCAGAACATTTCATACGCATTTAGAAACTCCTGCAATCTGACCCTCCCCCACCCTATACCCACACCCTCTGGTCCTGGCCTCTGGATACAAGTTCATTCCTTTCCTCTGGCTGTTTTCCTGCCCAGAATGCCTTCTGCCCTACTTGCTCCTTGGATGTTCTGGTTGCTTCCATGGAGCTGCTGGTAAGCACCCATACACCGGAGACTTCCCCCACGGCTGCTGTCCAGTCCCTGCTGCAGAGGCACCCACGAGGCTGTCCATCCGTATCCATGTCTCTTCCTTCTCCCACCACCCAAAGCACAAGGCCAATTGACAGATTTCCCCAAGGTCACAGCTTGCTTCCTTAGAGCAGGGAACTGGGGCCACGAGTTGGCAAGAGCAGCCAGGCTTGGGGACAGGGGAGACTGGACACGGAAGAGCTGCTGGAGTCAGACAAGCGAGGTCTGCACCCTGGCTCTCCCGTTTACGCTCTTGGAACCAATCTTTTCTGTTCTCTGAGCCTCGGTGGTCTCATCTGCAAAATAAGACGACTTGAAAGTTGTTTGTAAAGGGCACAATACTGGGCACCTGAATGGAGATGGTTACTCAGGAATTGATGGCCGGATGGATAGACAAGTGAGTCAGTTCCAAGTCAGGGCAGGGATCTGGGGCAGGTGTGGGTGGCTGCCTGCGTCACCTAGGCGAAAGACCAACCCTGGGATCGAGTTCCCATTCCTTCCCCCAGGATCCAGGGATTTGCCAAACTGGCAGCTCTCCTCTGGAAAGAAAGTAACTCAGGACACCAGGAGAGCTGGAATGAATCAGGAAAGCAGGGATTGAGTGTGAGGTCCCCACCCAGGTGCCCGGCCTCTCCCAGCAGGAAGAGGGTGTGCTGGTCCCCAGAGTCACTGGGTGAGAGGGCAATCCTGCCAAAATACGCCCCTGGCCAGCCGGTGGGGCCCAATAACAAGCACCACACTCACTCCCACATTCCAGACCTGTCAGGGCGCTTCCACGAGTGCTATCTTGTCATGCACAGAGCTGAACCCTGTGTCAGAAAGCCTGGGTTCTAGCTCCGCCGCTTTTCCTCGCTGGCCTAGGCAAGTCACGTGGGCCTCCGCGCTCATCTCTGTTCGAGGGCATGGTGAACTCAACCAGCCCCAGCCCCTCCCTGTCCCGGCTGTCACTGGCAGGCAGAGGACGCAAGAGCCCCCTTCCTGGGGAATAGCAGCAGGTGCAAGTGCCAGCCCTGCGGCCATCCCGCTCTGACAGAGGGACACCCAGGACGAGTCTTCAGACGGCACCTCTCCCTGCGCTCCAGACACGCAGGTGCAGCTGCTGACTCGACAGCTCTGCCTGGATGCACGATAAGCAGCTCAGACTTAACGTGTGCAAGACTGAACCCTGATCATCCCCCGAACGCCAGCGAAGAGCCTTCTCCACCCTGCATCTCGCTAAATGGGAACTCATCCTTCCAGTTGTTCAGGCCACACATTTTGACTCCTCTCAGTCTCTCCCACCCCACATCTAATCCAGTGGCAAATCCTTGGGCTCCACCTTCAAAATAGATCCAGAGCCCCACTGTTTCTCACCACACTGCTCCTCCTTCACCGTCCAGACCCCATGATCTCCCCTGGACCACTGGGGAGTCCTGCCCTTGGCCCCTACCATCAGCTCTCTCGCTGCAGTCTGAGGTTCCTTTGTAAACATGAAACCCCTGCAGTGCTGAGAACTCTGCAAAGGTTGCCCACTGGACTCAGAGTAGAAGCCAAAGCCCCACGGATGCAGCCACCCTCCTATTCATACACGATGACCAACTCAGTTGGGGGTGGGGAGGCCTTATAAATGGCCTCCTACACACTCGGTCCCCCATACCCTCTCCATCATCCTCATGCCTCCAACCTTCCTCCAGCTACACTTGACCCCCTGCTGACTTTCTATGTGTGTCTATCTCCAGATAGCCACACCTGTGTTGTTCTGCCAGGTAGCCACATGGCCCCCTCCCTTGTCTCCTCGAGTCTTGGCTGCAGAGAGGCCTTCCACGGCTGGCCCACTTCCACCGCCGCTCTCCCCTCGCTCCAGCACCCCTCTGTATTTTCCCCATACCACTTACTACCTTCCGCAGACTATGCAACGCACTTGTGTACTCTGTGCTCTGCTGACTGTCTCTCTTCTCCCTCTGGAATATCCGTCCCAGCTGGGCAGAGCTTTTCGCCTGTTTCATCCAGTAATGAGTCCTTCACACCGGGCACATGGTACCCACTGAGAAAAAACTTGTGGAATGAATGAATGAATGAATGAGAGTCCGTAGGTTGTAATGGTTAAGAGAACTTTCGTAATCCACCATTTCCTAACTGTGTGACACAACCTCTGTATGCCTCAGTTTCCCTCTTTGTAAAAGTAAGCTAATAATGATCCCTGACTCATGCGGCTGTTGTGTGGGTTACACAGGTGTTCAGCTCCGTGGGTGGCAGGAAGGGCCCCATGAGCCCTTCTCCAGGTCAGGAGACACTCCTCGAAGCTCCCCTTCGCTCTCTCAGCAAGCTCCTCTTGCCCAGAGCCCAGGGAGGGCACCCCCACACCGAGAAGCCCCCGCCTGTCCCAGAGGAATCGGGCCAGCTCTGATACATGGGCTTGGTCACTCTGGGATGCTGGGATTGTGACATAGAAGGGCCCAGGCCCGTGGGGGAGGCAGTGACCAGAAGGCACAGGACCTCGGGTTGGGAGTGGGTCTCTCTGAGGCCAGGGACAGCCATTTTTATAACACATGGATTCCTCTTCTAGGAGTTGGGTACAGGAGGCCTTTTCAGGCTTAGGGTCTGAGCAAACCCTCCCAGCGTGCAATCCAGCCCTGATCAGATAAATTATTAAAATCCACGCATTGGCTTGGGGGAGTCTTGGGGGAGTCCAAGAAAACAAAGGTCAGGTCCCTCTTTGTACCCACTTAACTCTCAAATAAACAGAGGCTCACTGGGGTAAGAGAATCTTCCCAGGGCCCCACTGTCAGAGACAGCTGGAGCTGGGGCCAAAAGTCAGGGCATGTGACCCTAACCCCAGGCCACTTTCCCTCCACAGAGAGTGCAGTTTGGCCCAAAGCCCTGCTCCTCCTTCCCACTCTAACTAGAGGTGGAATTTGTTTCTGGGTCTTTAGGCCCCAGAAAGTTAACCTTTTCCACCCCCTATTGCTTGAGGTTACCTCTGACCAAAAGGGTCAGATGGAGGATATTCCTATGAGTTCCCCTTAATGGTCTGTGAACTCTTCTGGACCTCACTATTTGATTTTTAAAAAGTATACTCTGTTAACTTCCAGAGAAGACATAAAGTAGCTTACAATAAAATATGTGCATATAGCCCTGGCCGGTTTGGCTCAGCGGTTGGAGCGTCAGCCCGCGGACCAGAGAGTCCCGGGTTCGGTTCCCACTAAGGGCACGTACCTCGGTTGTGGTTCGTCCCCGGCCCCCATTGGGGTCATGCGAGTGGTAACCAGTAGATGTGTCTCTCTCACATCAATGTTTCTTTCTCTCCCTTCCTCCCTCTTTCCCTCTTGCTCTATCTGAAAATAAATGCAAAAATGTCCTCGGGTGAGGATAAAAAATATATATATATACAGTGCTGCTCCCAACAAAAAATAACAGGTTAAAAAAGAAGAGAAAGACACAAATACGCCAAACATAGAGGCTGACATAAATCATTGTGATTAAGGATTAAACTCAAATCTGAGCTCCCAACAGCCAAGGTGAAAGGGAGTCCTCAGGAGTCATAGGACCATCTTTTGATCCTCCCCCAGAATCCAGCATCTAGGAGACTCTTGAAGAATGCTCGTAGCTGATTGAAAAAATGGGTGCCCCCGTCTCCTGGGCAGCCTGAGTTCGCATCTTGCTTTGGCATCATAGCCATGCCCTCAGTCTCTCCCCTGGAGGTCAGTCCTGAGTGGTAGTCTGTGGGCAGCATCCCCCAGCCCACCCACAGGAAGTGTGCCCCCAGTCCATGAAGTCGTGGCTGACCTTGGCACCTGTCTTATTTCTTAATAATCAAGGCTCACTAAAGAGAAAGCCCCAAGCGGCCAACTGGAGTGACTCAAAATGACTTAATTGATTTACTTAATTGAAAGAGAGAAAAAGAAGCCCAGCCCTCCCGAGGGCAGTGTGGGTGCCTGCTTGGGTCATGAGTGCTATGGGGATGTTGCCAGTACAGTGGCTCTGGTTCAGTGGACTCACCCCTAGTCTACGGTGGGAAGGGCAGGCTGGGTGCTGGATGCTCACTGTCTCTGGAGAACCAGGTAGCCAGGGATCAGGGCAAGGCCATAAGCAGTGGAGGATCAGCCCTGGCTTTTGTGACTTAGCCTTCGAGATCCGAGCCCTGGCAGACGCCAACCCAGGAGGCTTCCTGGAGGGGGTAGGCTGAGTCAGGCAACCCAGGAAGAATGGGAAGATGTAGAAAGGTGAGGCCTTCTTAGGGAAAGAGGAGCTTGTGGAGAGGCTAGGCCAAGCCCTGTGGGCCCAGAGCCCCTGAGAAACCACAAGAAACGAGGGTGGCAAGGTAGGCCAGCTTAGACACTATCTGATTCCTCTCCAGTGAGAAAAACTTGGTTTAGTGGGTGGGGGGAGATCTCAGCCTCACTGACTCCCTGCCCTGGCGTTACAGACACTCTAACATGATGATGGTACGATACCCATGACCTCTGACATCTGCTGAGCACTGCCAAGTGCCAGGGACCACACCTGGTGCTTCCTGAACTCATCCCATCTAATCCTCACAACCCTATGAGGTAAGCAATGTCACTGGCCCCATTCTGCAGGTGAGGAAACTGAATTCAGAGAGGTGAAGAGGACAAACAGCTAATAAACAATTAAGTCAAGATTTGAATCCGAGTTGTGCAACTCTAGCACCCAATCTGCTCTTATCCCCTTGTTGGGGACCCCCTGGGGTGAATGAGACACAACTCCTACTCTTGGAGATCTCCCAATCCGATGGAAAAGACATGGTTCTGTCCTTAAGAAACCTGGTCCAGCCCTGGCTCAGTTGGTTGGAGCGTCATCACATTCACCAAAAGGTGATGGGTTTGATTCCTGGTCAGGGCACATACCCAGGGTGTGGGTTCGATACCCAGTCGAGGGGCATTTGGGAAGGAACTGATCAATGTTTCTCTTTCACATCAATGTTTCTCTCTCTCTCTCTCTCTCTCTCTCTCTCCCCCTCTGTTCCTCTCTCTAAATCAATAATAATTTAAAGAAGAAACCTGTTCTTATTGTGGAGCTCTGTTGCTGCTCCTAGGGAGCCCCTAGGCTAATGGGGATGGGCTGGTCCCTTCCATCTGGGAGCTACAGTCAGAAGGGGCAGGAAGAAGGATGGTCCTCAGTGAGCGTCACTGAGAAGTCGACTAAAGGGACAAAGTCAGCACCTTCCTCTCCTAGGCCAAGGCCCTCTCTCCATGTGACCACTCCCAGCAAGGGGGCCAGGCAGATACTCCCCACCTTCAGGGAGCCAGGCTGCCAGGCAGATGGAGCATGCCAGCCTGCACCCAGGGGATCAGAAGGAAGGGACATGTGGTGCAGAGACAGGGCTGGCCTTCATCCCAGAAATCCCGATTTCCATGTCTTCCATGTCTCGCACATGGGTCAGTCTGTACACAGAGCCAGAGCTCAGCCAGGGACCAGACGTGGAACCCTATCTGAGCCCAGGAGTTTGTCTGTGGCCAGGATCAAAGGTCAGGGTCATACACCAGTCACAGGCCAACTTGAGGTCTCATCTAGAGGTCAGGATCAATGGTTCATCTAAGGCTGGGGTTGCAGAAGGGAGGGTTTGGGGGGGTTCTTGTGCACTGGGGTTCTGGATTAAGAGGCCACAGTGAGTCACTGGAGTGACCCCTGGCATCCTGTAGTCTGTGGGTCAGCGGCTAAGGAGCAGATACAAGGTGGGGCTGAGAGGGCCCCAGGGGTAGGCAAGGACCTACACCCAGACTATAGACTCCGCGCCCCTCATTCCTCCCGGCTGAGGTCATTCCGTGGGCCCAGCCACCCCAGGCCTGGGAGGGGAAGCAGAGATTCTGAGGCGGCTCCCCCAGAGTACCTGTGAGTCATGATCCCTACGACTACAGCTATTGGGCCCAGCAAAGGATGGGGGTACCCCAGCAGCATGAAGCTCCCAGCCCCGGAACCTCATGCGTCAGCAACGAAGAGTCAGCTAGTGGCTAAATCACATTGTGCCAGGCAGAGTTGTAACGCTTTACATACTGACAGGTCTCAGAGGGAAGTGGTGTGGGGGAGCTGAGCCAAAGGACTTACATGCATATATGCACGACCTGTGGACACAGACAATGTCAGTGAAGGCCTTGGGGGCACAGGAATGGGGAAGAGGGGGTCAATAGGGGGGAAAAGGGAGACATCTGTAATACTTTCAACAATAAAGATAAATTAGAAATAAATAATAATAAAGCTTTACCTACACTGTCTCTTTTAATCCAATGATATGTTATTACCTCATTGACAGATGAGGAAACTAAGGCACAAAGTGGTTAAATATGTGGCTGTGGCACTTAAATCCAGGCGCTGGTTTTAAACCCTGGGGGTAGGTCTCACTCAAGGACTCTGTGATTTAAGAGCAAGGTCATTCAAGCAAGCTGTGGCCTTGCCAAAGCTGTCCCCACTCCCACCACCTGCTTCCTGCTCAAAGGAGCTTACAGCCCGCCTCTAAACCTCTAGGGGTGGCATTCCAGGGGAGCAAGGCAGGTCTTTGCAGCAGGGAAGCTTCCAGGCAGAATTCGCATCATCTCCACTTTTCTTGATACCTGAAATGTCATCATCTCCGGTTGCTTCTTTTCTGTTGAACACAGGGCCTATCCGTAGGCATCCCGGAGGGTCACCCAGTAGGGTGTGCTGGCCTCCCGGGACCGCAGGCTAAGAAACTCCACACTGTGGTGCAGTTGCAGTAACTGCATTTGTATGTGGTGTTAATGACTCTGGGGCTAAATTACAGGACTGTGAGGGCATGGGCCCTGGAAGGCTTCAGCAGGCATTAATAGAGTTGGCTAGAGGGATGCAGGACCCCAGGGGCACAGCAGTGCCCTCTGCATCGCATTTGATCAGCAATTGTCCCCTGTGTAGGCACTTTCATAGAGCCCTGCCTTAGTCTCACGAGAAGGAAAGTGGCCGGAGTTGAGATTATCAACCCATTTCACAGCTGGAGACCCCCATAGGATAAGTGTATCAGGTGCATTGGTGGCTTCCCAGCTGACATTCGCCCCCACCCCCTGTTGCTGGGAACTCTCAATTTTGTCCCAAAGTTCTTCAACCCAGATGGCCAAGGAGATTGCCCCCTCTTGGCCCCGGGGATGAACTCTGTGAGCCTAAGGCAAAGGTTCGCAGCCCTCCCAAACCTGACACCCTGCTTGGATAGCGAACATTTCCAGCCACCCTCTTCACTGTCCGGAAGTGAATCCACAGATGACAGCTTCAAAGAAAAAAATCAACAGAATTCCATAACTAACATAAAGGAAGAATACAGGAAAAGCACTTTCTAATAAGATATTGTGTTTGGAGCCTGGCCGGAATGGCTCAGTGGTTGAGCGTCGACCCATGCACCAAGAGGTTGCCAGTTCGATTCCCGGTCAGGGCACATGCCCAGGTTGTGGGCCTGATCCCCAGTGGGGGGCATGCAGGAGGTGGCCCATCAGTGTTCTTTCTCATCGACGTTTCTATCTCTCTCTCCCTCTCCCTTCTTCTCTCTCTAAAATCAATAAAGAAAAAAAAAGAGATTGTGTTTGGATACGTACATGGTTAAGCAAGACCACCCACTGCCACAGCGGCAGGGACCTGAGGCACTGTGGTCGCTTGCCCCGTGGAGCACTGCCCAGGCCTTGGGAAGTGGTGGGCGGCTCTAAGTACAGAGAATGTTCCCTCACTTACCAGGTAAGTCTTGGGCAAGAGCACTTCTATAAAATGGGGTTAGGGCCCAGCTTGGATCATAAAAAGCAGGTTTTTCACCTCCATGAATGGCTGGTATGGCGTTCAAAGGTCATAACCATCTCAGACATCGCAGGACTGCCAGCCCCCACCTCCAGGTGCCATCCACTCCCACCACCAGGACAGGTGCAAGTACCCATGGTTTTTCTGTTGGGAGCCAGTGATGAAAGCCGATGGCAGGGTTCCAGTCCCCTGGCCTGAGCATGTCACCCGACCTCGGTCAGTGGAACCTGGGGGGCCTAAGGGAACGTGTTCTCACTCTTCAGAGGAGAGGAAAGCGCCTCGTCGTTCGCCAGCTGCCGTTTGAGCATTTCCCGTTCTCGGGGAGACACCGCCAACCGCTGTGCAGGCAGAGGGGGACGGGAGGCCCCATGTCCTTGAGGGTTAAGGGCTTTGGTGGCCTCCTGGACCAGTCAGCCCTGGGTCGCTATGCACTGTGACTCCTTGCTGTGAGAAGACAAACCCTCTTGTGGTTTAAGCTGCTGTGAGGTGGGCCTTTAGTTACTTGTCACTGTGGGTGTTCAGATAGAAGAAGTGACCTTTCCAGACCTTACAGCCATTTTGGAGATCAGAGCCCAGGTCTCTCGACCCTCCACGGGGTCTTCTCTCCATCTTGTCCAGAGGGACAGAAGCAACCAGGACCGGGTCACCGCTCAGCGGCGCTTCCTGGAAAGCGGGTGTCCCGGGGCCCTCCCAGGGGTGCACACTCTGAACGGGCAGAACTCCGGGTGTGAAGGAGACGGTCCAAGGGTTCCTCAGGGCTGTCCCCTCCCCAGCTCCTCCTCTGACTTGAGAAACACGGGGATAGCTGCATTCCTCACTGGAGTCATCCTTTATGCTTTCAAGTGCTTTATAGGCACCAATTAGGAGCCAAGCGCCCCACCTGAGGGAGCCTGCTAGGACCCAGAGCTTCCTGGTGTGACACGCAGGCATGACCGCACCTCATCTGCAGTGGGCAGCGCAGGTGTCCCTGGGGAAGTCCCCCAGCACGGCCCCAAGAGTGGGAAGGAGTAGGCAGAGAGTGGGTAGGGAGACAGTCCAAGTACACTGAGAAAGCCTCTCCGTAGGGGGACACAACAGGACGCGGGCTCCAGGCCAAGCAGGGCTGCAGACCTCAGCACCCTGGAAGCTTTCCCCCAGGCACGTGAGGAGCCACTGAGGGGTTTAAGCGCAGGGTGACACGGCCATCACACGACCTTTCCCTGACCCACCTGAGCAAATGCCCAATTGTCCTCGTCCCTGAAGGCTTCCCACTGCAGACAGAAGCTGTGCTTTGAGCTTGGTCCTCAGTGGGGGCCAGCATGTGCACAGCTGACTTCATGGAGAGAGACAATGCCTGTCCCTGGGTTAAGCCCTCTGGTGCTCGGTGTTGAGGGAGGAAGCGGGATGCTATGCTCACTGTAGCATCGTTCGAGGCCCATCATCCCCATACTCAGTAAGCTGCCTTGTCTCCCTACTGCCCAGTGGGTCAAGTCCAAGTCCACTACCTGGGCTTCAGCAGCCTCTCAGCCTTTGCCCATTTGTTCACAAACACCGACTTCGATCCTAGCAGGCTAACCTCTCAGGACCCTGGCTCCGTGCACTCTCCCATCTCTGCACCAGTGCTCACATTTTCCCAGCCTGGAACAGCTGTCCCGCTCCCCGTGTGCATCACAAACCCCGCCCCGCTCAGCAGCTGGCTGTCCTCTCACAAACCCTATAGGCTTTGCACAGCTCCCTCAGCCCACGATGGCGACTCCTTCGTCCTCAGAACAGTCAGGGAGATGTCGCTGCACATTCATTCTGTTCCTGCAGCTATTGCCTTGAACAGTTACTTTATGTCATATTGTTACTCCTCCAGTCAGCATCTGCATTCTTGCCCCCACCGCCACCTCCACTCTATTGTAGGCTCTTGCTGAATGGAGACCTGCCTTGCTCACATTTCAGCCCCTGGCACAGGGCTGGCACCTGCCTGATAGGAGCTCAGACAACCACCTGTGGCTTTGAATTTCCTCAGCCCCAAGAAGTGACTCGATGATGAAGATTCCTATGCAAGGTAACTGGGTGGGGGAGGTTGAGGGAAGGGTCCCTCCCTCAAATTATTATCATAATCAACAAGTATTTGTCATATGTCTCTGTTGCTCAGTAGTTGGGGACAAGACCTGCCCCTCCAATCTGTGATGATGGGCCAAGAAGTCTGCAAGCAAGAGATGGAGACAGAAAAAGGGAGCAACGAGACATGGGATGGAGACCAGGCAGGGATGGAGGCAGAGATGTGGTGCAGGAGAAGGACGGCGACAAGGACAGACAGAAACAGGGTCAAGGAAAGGGGAGCAGGGAGCAGAAGGCAGGAAGAGTCCGGGAGCAACTAAAGAGACAGAGAGGGAGACGGAGGCCAACGAAAGCCCAGAGAGGTAGAAGGTCAGCAGGAGAGTGGGCCCCTCCCTCCTCAGCTGCCTCAGTGCCAGGCTGGGCTCTGGCATCCTCAAAGCCTCTCCTGAAACTCCTGCATGTTGAAGCATGAAGGCCAGGAGGAAGGCAGCCAAGCTGGAAGGCAGCTGAGGACGAGATGCTGGGGTGGCATGCACCCAGGAGGGTGGCAGTGGGATGAGGAGACATGGCCCTGTCTCATTGGCCCCCACCAGCATGCACCCCACCCCGACCTAGCCAAGGGACGGCCGCCACGCCCAGCCAAGGGCTAAGCCAGGCTGGATAGGGAGTCCTTCTCCAAGGCTTGACTCAGGTGTCTGCTGGGGACAGGGAAAGGGAGTGGCTCAATTGAGACCATGGCAGTTGGGGGAGGGGGGAGGCCGAGGGTGTCAGGAATGAAAAGGAGAGCTGGGATTAAAGTTTCAGTAACCTGCCTCGAAAGCACCCAGGCATTGTGCGGGCCAGGATTCCAGGGCACTGAGTAAGACAGCCATCCCAGCAAGGATGAGGGGAGAAGAGGCACTGGCTGTGGTGCAGTGCAGTGGACAGGGAGACAGAGAGCCAGCTGCCCCTTGTAGAGAACCAGAGGCCCCCCATCTTCTCCCACCGTGGGACCCCTTCCTATAGCACAGGTTAGGCAACCACTGCCTGAGGGCTCGGACCCCAGCTAATGAGAATGGGGGGAGGTGGTAGGCTGAACCTCAGGAAAGCTGGGTCTGGGGAGGTCTAGGGAAGATCCCCTTATGTGTGTCGTGGTGAGAGACAGAGAGAAAGCCAAGAGAGAAGGGACTAAGAGAGGCAGAAGGCGACGAGTTCTGAGAATAGCTGGCCAACATTTGCAATTCATCCGTGCACTTAAGCAACATTTATTAACACAGAAAAAAAAAATAGGGTCCAATTAGAAACAAGTATCTGCAGACAAACCCTAACCTTGATCACAGACTGAACCCTAACCTGGCCTCAGACCAAACTTAACCCTGGCCCAGCCTCTCCACTAAACCTGTCCTCAGATTTACCCTAATCCCAACTCTTCCAGCTTCTCCGAGCCTCATCTTGGCCACTGGCCACCTCAACACTGTGTTTTGATCTCAAAGGTGCAAGAAAGGGACAGATGGCTGCTTCTGGAGAAACACTGCACAGCACACAGCTGCAGGGTGTGGCGGGAGTGACACTGACTGCGTGCTGAAAATGACAGCACCAGCCATCCCAAGCGCTTGTCCAGAGGAGCCCTAACGCCCTTCACAACTCGATCCCCTCCTGGGCCTCCATCCCCTCTCCCAGCCTGCCAGGCAAGTGCGCCCACTCTCCCCTGACCCTTGGCCCTTGTCCCACTTGGGGCCATTCTGGGCCCCCTGCCCCAACTTCGGAGCCTCCTGAGTCCCATCTTACCAGTCAAGCACAGTCTTCATCTTCTTCCCAAACTAATCCCAGCCAGCAGGCCCTCCCCCTTCTCTGAATGCCGCATCAATGTGACTGAGTAATCCATCTGGCCACTAATCACAAACATTCCTTCTTTTATCTTCATAAACTGTTCTTTTCCTTGACAACATGATTGCACGTAAGATGTACACTCAAACTATTTCCCCAAGTAGATGGTAATTTTCCCACTATCATAAGCAATGCTGAAACGAACATCCTTAAATACATCTTTACGCACTTGTATACTTTAAAAATATCTCTTCATCCAGAGGGATACCCTGAACATAATTTTAAAAGTCAAAAAAGTTTGTGTGCACAGCAAAGAAAACTATCAACAAAATTAAAAAACCCACTGAATGGGAGAACATATTTGCCAATGATGTGTCTGATAAGGCATTAATATCCAAAATTTCTAAAGAACTTGTAAAGCTCAACACCAGAAAAACAAACAATCCAATTAAAAGTGGGCAAAGGACCTAAATAGATACTTCTCCAAAGAGGACATACAGAAGGTCAATAGACATATGAAAAAATTCTCAGCATCACTAATCATCAGAGAAATGCAAATTAAAACCACAATGAGGTATCACTTCACGTCTGTCAGAATGGCTATCATCAATAAATCAACAAATAACAAGTGTTGGTGAGGATGTGGAGGACCTCATGCACTGTTGGGAATGCAGACTGGTGCAGCCACTGTGAAAAGCAGTATGGAGTTACCTCAAACAATTAAAAATGGAACTGCCTTATGACCCAGCAATTCCACTTCTGGGAATATATCTGAAGAAACCCAAAGCACTAATTCAAAAGAATAAACGCACCCCTATGTCCATTGCAGCATTATTTACAGTAGCCAAGACTTGGAAGAAGCCCAGGTGTCCATCAGTAGATGAGTGAATGAAAAAGCTGTGATACAGCCTGGCTGGTTTGGTTCAGTGGTTGAGCATTGACCTGGGCAGCAAAGAGGTCACTGGTTTGATTCCCAGTAAGGGCACATGCCCAGGTTGCAGACTCCTCTAGTAGGGGGCGTGTAGGAGGCACTCGATCAATGTTTCTCTCCCACATCAATGTTTCTATCTCTCTCTCCCTTCCTCTCTCTCTAAAATCAATAAAGAAAAACATTTTTTAAAAAGCTGAAGTACATTTACACAATGGAATACTACTTGCCATAAAAAAGAAGGAAATCTTATTCTTTGTGACAGCATTGATGGACCTGGTGAGCATTATGCTAAGTGAAGTAAACTAGTCAGAGAAAGACGAGTACCACGTGATTTCACTCATACGTGGAATCTCATAAAATAAACTAACAAACAAAATAGAAACAGACTCAAAATTAGAGAATGGACTGACAGCTGTCAGAGGGAAGGGGTTCGGGGATGGGTGAAAATGGTGAAGGGATTAAGAAAAAAACACTCATACATGTAGACAACAGTATGCTGATTACCAGAAGGAGAGGGAGGTGCGGGGAGGTAGAAGTGGGGATAAATGGTGATGGAAGAGATTTGACTTGGGGTGAGGAACACACAATACAATATTACAGATGAGGTATTATAAAATTGTACACCTGAAACCTATATGATTTTCTTAACCAATGTCACCCCAACACATTCAATAAAAAAGTAAAAATTAATTAATATTTTTTAAAAGTTCATGATGAAAATGAGTAATGCCTTGGCTTACTCCTCCCCTATTCCCAGAAACATTCACAATTCCTTTAGTGATTTTTCTGGCATTTGACTACATGCTTCTAAATAATGTGTTTATATTCTGCTTTCTTGATGGATCAGGTTTAAACATCTACTTACTTCTTACTATGGAAGATGGAAAGGGAGTCTTTTATACAGGCACACACGAACATTTCTCCTTTATCTGGTCTTCTAAGAAAGCTAAATTACAACATTTCCAAATCTGAGCCACGTAGCATACTACGATTTTCCTTTCTTGTAAAATTTTTAGTTCTTCCCGGAGCTAATAACTGCCTCCTTTTCATTTACCTCAATTTCTTGATACCTAATGCTAAGTCTTTTAAAATTTCTGACAGACCCATAAAAGCTCTCTAAATAAGTTCAACACCTCAAGTCATCTGTCATTTTTTTTCTTGAAAATGTCCTCATGTAGCTATCCACCCTGCTGTTACCATCTGCGCTGGCTCTCCAGCACTCCACATCACTCGTACTTCTTTCATCATCATCTGAATTCACTTTGCTTCTCTCTTGTGTTGGCTATCCTATTTCCTCTGTTTCCATTTTCTTAGTTTATTCCCTTATTTTGTTGGGATACAACCTCCTGTAGTTTCTCCAGAAAGAGTGAGAGATACAATTTTTGAGAAATTAGGTTGTCTGAAAATGCTTTTATTCTATCCTCAAGATTGATTGATAGTTTAGGTGGATATACAATTTTAAATTTATACTTTAAAGATCCTTTCTGCTAAAATATAGCCAAATCTTCAAAAAGTTATCTTAAACACATTTTCTATTTTATAATTATGCTCACAAAACGTAAGGAAAATAAAAATAGCAAAGTCAAGAAACTATTCTTCCATCATTGAGATATACAGTTTAGGTCAGATATTCTCAACGTGGCTTTACATTAGAATCACCTGTAGAACTTAAAAAAAATAGTGATATCCTAGAATCTGATTTAATTGGTCTGCAATGGGGATGGGCATAATTGTTTTAGTCAGAAATTTCTCCTGGTCAGATGCAAAATGCTGTATTTTTTATTATGGTAAAATATGCATAACGTAAAATTCACCATTTAGTCATTCTTACTGTATAGTTCAACGGCTTTAAGTATATTCACATTGTGCTACCATCTCTGCAATTCAACTCCAGAACTTTTTCATTTTCTAAAACTGGAACTCTGCACCCATTAAGTAACCTCATTCCTCCCTTACTCCAGTCCCTAGCTACCACTATTCTACTTTCTGTCTTTATGAATTTCACTCTACTCAGCACCTCAGATAGGTGGAATTATACACCATACTGTCCTTTTGTGATGGTCTAATTTCACTCAGCATAATGTCTTCAAGGTCCATTTATGTTGTAGTATGTATCAGAATTTCCTTCCTTTTAAAAGTAGAATAATATTCCATTATATGTATGTACCATATTTTGTTTATCCATTCATCTGTTGATGGCTATTGTGAGACACTTTTGTCTATTGTGTATAATGATGCTATAATCATGGATATGCAGATGTCTCTTCAAGACTCTGCTTTCAATTCTTCTGGGTATATACCCAGAAGTTGAATTGCTACATCATATGCTAATTTAAAAAATGTTTTTTTCTTTATTGATTTGAGACAGAGAGAGAAAAGGAAAGGGAGAGAGAGATAGAAACATTGATGAGAGAGAATATTGACTGGCTGCCTCCTGCATGTCCCCCCACCACTGGGGGTTTGGCCCACAACCTGGGTATGTGCCCTGACTGGGAATTGAACTGGTGACCTCTCGGTGCATGGGCCAATGTTCAACCCCTCAGTCACACCAGCCAGGCTCATATGCTAACTTCATGTATAACTTTCTGAGAAACCACCATACTGTTTTCCATAGCTGCTGTACCATTTTACATTCCCACTAGCAATGCACAAGGGTTATAATTTCTCCACACCATCACCAACATTTGTTATTTTCTCAGGGAAGGGGGTGTTGTTTATAGTAGTCATACTAATGGTTGTGGTGTCTCATAAAGGTTTTGATTTGAGTTTCCCTAACAATTAGTTATGTTGAAAATCTTTTTATGTGCTTATTTACCATTTTTATGTCTTCTGTGGAGAAATGTCTATCAAAACCTTTTACTTGTTTTTTGGTTGAGGTGGGTTTTTTTTTTTGAAGTGTAGGAGTTCTTTACATACTCTAAATATTAATATCTTATTAGATGTATGATTTACAAATATTTTATTCCATTCTGTGAGTTGCCTTTTCACTTGCTGAGTGTGTCCTTTGATCCATAAAATGTTTTAATTTTTATAAAGTACAATCTGTCTGTTTTTCTTTTGTTACCTGTGCTTTTTGTGTCATACTCTAAGTCATTGTCAAACCTACTGTTATGTAGGTTTTACCTATGTTTTCTTCTAGGAGCTTTACAGTTTTATTCTATTATTATGTTAAGGTCTTGATCCATTTTGAATTAATTTGTATATACTGTATAAGGTAAGGGTCCAACTTTATTCTTTTGCATGTGGATATCCAGTTTTTCCATCACCATTAGTTGAAAATGCTGTTTTTACCATTGAATGGTCTTGGCTCCCTTGTCAAAACCATTTGACCATATATACAAGGGTTTATTTCTGGGCTCTCTATTTCATTCCACTGGTGTATACATCTGTCTCTATGGCAGATTCACACTGTTTTGATTACTATCGTTTTGTAGTAAGTGTTGAAATCAGAACATGTGACATCTCCAACCATGTCCTTCTTTTTCAAGATTGTTTGACTATTTGAAGTTTCTTGAGATGTCATATGAGTTTTAGAATGGATTTTTCTATTTCTGCAAAAACAAACCAAAAAACCACCTCACTGGGATTTTGATACAGATTGCATTGCATCTGTAGAGTTCTTTGGATTGTATTAAATTCTTAACATTAAGTCTTCCAATCCAGGCAGAGAATTTTCTTTTGTAACTCACATTTAAAATCCTATGGAGGAAACAAGGAGTCCATGTTCTTTAATTTGTCTTTGAATGTATGTCTGCTAAGCCATTCAACTGAAAACTGTAAAACATCTTTATTAGTTGTTTCACAACTAATGAATGGGAATTATAATTACTTTCCCTTATATTATTTATCAATAAAGAACCCACATGACTTCTCATTGGGATTATACATCAGAGTCACGTGAGAGATTTTGTTTTGTTTTGTATTAATATAAAATCCTGTTCACCCCATATTTAAGACATACTGAATTATAACTTCTGGTATTTAAAAATAAAATGAAATCTACCACTAGGTTGAAAAAAATCTAGGAGCATTAAAAATAAACAATCCCCCAAAAAGGGCAAGAAGAAGAAAAGGAAGCTGGCAGAGGTACACATGTGAAAGAAGGAATACCCCTGAAGGCAAATGCCAGTGTTGGCTCTAGAATAGAAAAACAAGCAAATCAGCTGCAAAGATCAATTGAAAAAAAAAAAAAAAAGAGGAAAAGAAAACCACATAGGGAAATCAGATAGTACAAGGTTTAAAAATATCAGTAATCACCATAAAGTTAAGTAGACTAACATCATCAGTTGGAAGATGGATGTGGTCAGATTAGACTTGTTAAAAGTGTATCTATGTGCTGTTTTAAAATAACATCCATGAAGCATAAAGACAGGAAAGGATAAAAATATATGTTGTAGGCAAATACTTACAAAGAAAAGATAGATAGATAGCCATAAGACAAATTTTAAGATGAGAAGCATTATCAAGGATAAAAAGTCACTATATAATGAGAAAAAAGTATAATGTACTAGGAAGATAAAATAATTATAAACGTTTTTATACTTATTACAATAGGTGATAGACCCAGAGAGAATAGACCACGCCATCATTATAATGAGTAATTTCAGTAGAACTCATTCATTTACTTATGGCTGAAGGAAAATAAAAATCAATAAAGATATATAAGATTTGACCAACACACTGAAGAAGCTTTATTTAATGGATATTTCAGCACCCCAGAATCAGAAATACACACACTTTTTGAACACACATGAATAATTTACAATAATTAACTACACACCAGGACATACAGCAAGACTTAACACATTTCAAAGAATGTATCATTTTAAACTACAATGTCTGATAACAATTCAATAAAATAGAACCCAATAACAAAAATGTGATTATTTTAGAAATACATTTCTAATTAATAGTTCCAAGAAGAAATCATAATAGAAATTTAACATATATCAGTTTCTAACCAACATGGTGAAGCAATAACAAGATTTACTCTCTCACCTCACACAATCAGAAAATAGGCAAACATATACAAAAAAAAAAATGTTTAGGCATTGGACAATAAGTAACACAGAACTTTAATAATTGAGAGAAGGGAAACAAACAAAATTAACCCTATGATTTTACCAGCTTACAGCTTTCTTTTCAGAATCTGTGCAAGACAGAAAATAAAGGAGAGATATTATTAAAATACTGAACCCACCAAAAAAATCTGTCAACCTAGAATTTTTACCCAGCAAAATATTTTTTCAGACAAAGGCTGAGAGAATTCATTACCACCAGACCTGCACTATAATAAAAATTAAAGGGAGGTCATAAGACAGAAGGAAAATGATACCAGACATAAAAATGGATTCACAAAAATGGAAAAATTCACATTTGCATCTCTTTAGAAGATAATAGGCAGTTTACAATAAAAATAATGATACTGTATAATGTAGTTTATGCGGCCAGCCAGTGTTGCTCAGTGGTTGAGCGTCGACCCATGCACCAAGAAGTCACCAGTTTGATTCCCAGTCAGGACACATGCCCAGGTTATGGGCCTGATCCTTAGTGGGGGGCATGCAAGAGTCAGCCAATCGATGTTCTCTCTCATCGATATTTCTATCTCTATCCTTCTCCCTTCCTCTCTCTCTAAAAATCAATTTTTAAAAAAAACTATATATTGGGGACCGAGAGTTACAAACTAATGGTATAAACCTCCACCTTAGAAAGAAAGAAAGAAAGAAAGAAAGAAAGAAAGAAAGAAAGAAAGAAAGAAAGAAAGAAAGAAAGAAAGAAAGAAAGAAAACAAATTAAACCCAAAGTAGGAAAAGAACAGAAATTATTTTTTTTTCAATTTTTATTAATTTATTTTTGTTACAGATGTTTCTCCTTCCCCCCCACTAGACACCCTCTTCTCTATCCTGTTCCCTCAACCCCCCTAGCATTGTTGTCTAAGTCCATTGGTTATGCATACATGCATATAAGTTCTTTGGCTCATCTCATCCATCCCCCCACCCCACCCCCTCCTCTGAGGTTTGTCAGTCTGAACCATACTCCTTTCTATGTCTCTGGGTCTATTTCGTTCATCAGCTGAGAAATTAATTTAAATAGAAAACAGAAAAACAGTGAAACTAAAAACTAGTTCTTCAAAATACATGAAGTAAAAACTGACATCACAACTATGATATCTAAACTTATAAAGAGTATGAAAAGTTTCAGACCAATGTCCATGGTATTCATAATAATTAATTTATAAAACATCTTTTAACCTTGTAGTAAGTTGAATCATCCGGCAACATATTTCAGAAAGGGCAATACAACACAATTAAATGAGGTTTATTTCAGAAACGTAAGATTGGTTCAACATTCTAAAATCAGTACATTTAATTTAGCATATTCTGCAAGCTGAAAAATGATTCCCCAAAAGGTATTCACAGCCTAATTCCTGGAACCTATAAATGTTACCTTATTTGGGAAAAGGGTCTTTGCAGATGACAGGTAAGTCAGGGATTTTGAGAAGAGGTGATAATCCTCACCTCAACTGGACTATTTCAGTGGGCTCTAAATGCCATCATAAGTGTCCTTGTAAGGGAGAACCAGAGGGAGGTTGACACAGAAAAGGAGGAGGCAGTGTGACCACAGAGGCAGTGTGGCATGATATGGCCACAAGTCAAAGGAATCCCAAAAACCCTCTCCAGAGAATAAACCTCCTGGGGTAGGGGAGAGGCAGGCACTCACTGACCGAGTTGAAGAGGGGCCTAGGGATCTAATGGCCTCTTAAGCTTCTCCACGTCAGCCACACACATCCTTCCCAACGGGGGCCTTCAGTTCTTGGGTAAGATCCTGGGGTACAAACCAGGCGAGCCCTCAGCTTTCCCAGATTCACCAAGTACCCTGTGACTCATCCATCGATTTTCTAGCTTACAAAATCGTGTTCCTCTTTTCTTCTCTTCCACTCTCCCACCCCTGTGGGTTGAAGCCTTTTTAAACAATGCCTTTGCTGGAGCTTTAGTGGGATTTTGGAAGAGAACGAAATTAAATGCACGTGTTCAATTTGCCATTCTCTGCTCATCCATTCGTTTTCAACTTCCAAAGCTATGTTGACAACTCTATTCCCTGTCATCTCCCTGCTGTTTCACACTCATCTTTTAACTTTGTGTCAATCTAGTGGGGTTCGGGGCTGGGGGGGATGGCAGAGATAAATCTATTTATTCAATCCACCACGCTTTACTTGAGGCTCTCTGATTATTTGCTTAGGATACATTTCTTCCTAGAAGTAGAATGACTGTGTCTCAGGCTTGCTCGCATTTTAAGGCTTTTGGTAGAGATGGGAAAACTGTCCTCCAGAAAAGTTGTACTAATTTTTTTTTTTTTAATCCTCACCCGAGGACATTTTTGCATTCATCTTCAGATAGAGCGGGAGGAAGAGAGGGAGGGAGAAAGAGAGAGAAACATCGACGTGAGAGAGACACATCGACTGGTTGCCATTCACACAACCCCAACCGGGGACAAACTGCAATTGTGGTATGTGCCCTTAGCGGGAACCGAACCCAGGACTCTCTGGTCCGCAGGCTGATGCTCTAACCGCTGAGCCAAACCGGCCAGGGCAAGTTGTACTAATTTGTACTCAAACCAATGGTGTAGGAAAGTGCCAGTTTCTCCACACCCTGACAAGCAGTGTGCAGTATTACTTCTCTAGTCTTCCCCAATCTGTTAAGGGAGAAAAGATACCTCATTTTGCACTTATTTTCACTATTGAATATCAGTGTTTTTCAAGTATTGATTGGCTTTTACTTTTGTAAATTGTCTGCTTGCATAATTTGCCAATTTTTACAATGAAGCTATTCATTTTCTTACTGATTTTTAAGAGTTCTTAGAGAATATTACTGTATTTTATTTGCAAAATAAAATAAATAAGTGTCCTTATTTTTTTTAAAAAAGAGGCAGAGGAAGATTGACATCGAAGAGGAGGAGGGTTATGTTTATTTTTATTGTATTTTTTAAAACATGTTTTCATTGATTTTTTAGAGAGAGAGGAAGGGAGAGGGAGAGAGAGATAAGAAATATGGATGAGCCCTGGCTGGTTTGGCTCAGCGGTTGGAGCGTCGGCCTGCAGACCAGAGAGTCCCGGGTTCGGTTCCCGCTAGGGGCACGTACCAAAATAAAATAAAGAAACAATTGCCCTTTAAAAAAAAAAGAAAAGAAAAAAGAAATATGGATGAGAGAGAAACATCGATTGGCTGCCTCCTGCACACCCCCCACTGGGGATCGAGCCTGAAACGGGCATGTGCCCTGTCCGGGAATCGAACCAGTGACTTCTTGGTGCATGGGTCAATGCTCAACCACTGAGCCACACCAGCTGGGCTTTATTGCATTTTTATTGGAAAAAAAAATCTCACTTTGACATCTTTATCTTTTCACTTTTTCGTAATAATTGTTACAGCATGAATTTGAAATTTTTATGTAGTCAAACCTACCAATATTACTTTATTGTTTTTGCTTTCAAGAGTAGAAAGATTTCCCTATCCTGAGAGAGTAAAAATAATATCCTATATTCTCTTAATTTTTTCCATTTAAATATGTAATCCATATGAAATTTATTTTTATATAAAGAATGAAGAAGGAAATCCAACCATATTTTCTCAATAAAAAAAAAAAACAGTTATGCAAATACCATTTATCAGATAGCCTATCCTTTTCTTACTATTATGAAATCTTATCTCGAATATATCCTAAATACCTCAAAAACCAATCAGAAAGAATATGTGCACCACTATGTTCATAGCAGCACTATTTACAGTAGCTAAGTTTTGGAAACAGCCCAAGTGTCCATCAGTAGATGAGTGGATAAAAAAGCTGTGGTATATTACACAATGGAATGCTATGCAGCTGTAAAAAGGAAGGATCTCTTACCCTTTGAGACAGAATGGATGGACCTGGAGATTATCAGGCTAAGTGAAATAAGCCAGTCAGAGAAAGATCAATATCACATGATCTCACTTATTTGTGGAATCTAATAAACAAAATTAACTGACCAACAAAATAAGTCCCAAGGCATGGAGGAATGGAACAGACTGACATATCTATGGGGTGGGGATGAGAAGAGATAAACCAAAGAACTTATATACTTATGTGCATAGCCTATGGACACAGACAATAGTGTGGTGAAGGCCTGGCAGGTAGGGGTGGTTAGGGGCTGGATGAAGAGGGTTAAAGGGGGGCTGGGAAATAGGTGACATCTGTAATACTATCAACAATACAAATATATTTTTTTAATAAAAGAAATCTTATCTTTATCTTATATTAAATCCTTATAAATACTTGTCTGGGTTTAGACTTTTCATTTACTTCCACTTAAAAGTAAATTAAACTCTTTTATTTATTATAGTTTTAAAATATATTTTATTATCTGGTAGGAAAAGTATCTTCTCCTTACTTTTTTTCATAATTTTATTGACTGTTCTTTTATATTAAATCTTTGCATAAACTTTAGAACATGTCTCATATTTAATCTTTGCACAAATTTTAAATCATTGAGTTTTGATGAGAATCACATCAAATTAATAGATTAATTTGAGAATTGATTTATGATACATTTCTTCCCATATAGAAATTAAATGTGCTATCTATACCCATAATTATTGCTAGTTGATTGAATTTTATAACATTGCTAATATTTGGCCATATTGACCTACAAAACCTGTAATTTTGTATGGTTTAACATAATAGTATACAGAAAATTGTTTTCTAGATTTGATTTTCCATTTTTCAATGGAACTCAGGTGCAGAGAATTGAATTAATCCTAACCATTGGTTCATGACTCACTCTCATTGGTTCACACGTGACCTGCTTTTACATATTCATTTATTTAATTAGGTAGGTCATGTGGTAGCTTGTCTCCAAGATGGTTGCCATCAGTTTCCCTTTTTCTCATATTGCATGCCTTTCTCTCTATGAGAGGTGGAGTCCATTCCTCCCTTCCCTTGTTATCGAGGCTAGATCATAAGAAGCCTCGCAGCGGCCACCTAGGCCTCTCAAAGCAGTCGCTCTAGCGTCCTGAGCCACCATGGAAGAAGTTCAACTCTACTGAGGCTGCCATGCTGTGAGAAAGCCCAGCTCCACTGAGATAGAGAGAAGAATGCCTGGCCAACCTTCACTGTTCCAGCTCCCCCACCCACCCACTACGGGGCTCATTCCAACTGACCCAGCCATTGTGGAGCAAAGACAAGCCCGTCTGTGCCCTGTCTAAATTCCGGACCCAGTGAATCATGAAGTATGATACTAACTAGTATTATATTAAGTCATGAACCCTACAGTGACTTGTGATTTTCTCTTATGTTACTTTCTAGGAGTTTCATAACTTTGCATTTATAGATTTACATTTAGATCTGTGATCCATCTTGAGTTAATTTTTGTGAAGGATGTAAGGTCTATGTCTAGATTATTTTTGTATATGGATGTCCAATTGTTCCAGCACCAAGTTTTTCATTTTAATATAGACAATGATATTGACATTTTCCTTATAGATGACATTTTTGTTTCTTGCTTAAGAAATAATTTAAAATTTTTTGCATATTAATGCATACATCTTAAACTTTTTAGAGTTGATTTCTGTACATGGTGAAAAGTAGAATTCCAATTCAATCTTCTTCCACATGGATAACCATTGTTTTCTAGCTATGTTCACTTCGTAGGTGTGATATGCCACCTCTTTCTTGTACTCAAGTTCCACACATGTCGGGCTGGGATCAAGCTCCCTCTTCTATTCCACTAGTTAATTAGGCTCTCCTTGCACCAGTATCTCACTGTTCTAATTGCTAGAGCTGCATAAGTTGTTTTCATATTTGATAGAGCAAGTATCCCCCTCTCTGCTCTTCTATTTCAGAAGTGCCCTGGCTATTCTTGGTTTTTTATTTTGACGCGAAGTTTACAATCATTTTATTAAGTTCCATTAAAAAAAGAAAAAAAACACCCTGGCCGGTTTGGCTTAGGGGTTAGAGTATCAGCCTGCGGACCAAAGAGTCGTGGGTTTGATTACAGGCAGGAGCACACACCTTGGTTGCAGTTTGGTCCCTGGTCGGGGTCGTGCAGGAGGCAACCCATTGATGTGTCTCTCTCACATCGATGTTTCTCTCTCTCTCTCTCCCTCCCACTCTGTCTGAAAATAAATGGAAAAATATTCTGGGGTGAGGATTAAAAAAAGATAAAAGATAAAAACAGCAGCCCTGGCCAGGTAGTTCAGTTGATCAGAGCATAGTATTATATGCCAAGGTTGCAGGTTCAATCCCCAGTCAGGGTACATACAGGAATCAACCAGTGAATGCATACATAATTGAAACAATAAATCAATGTTTCTCTCTCACTCTCTCCCTTCCTCTCTCTCTAAAATCAATTAATAAATTTATTTTTAAAAAAGAAAATATTTTGTTTCAGATATTTGTGTCTATACCCTTGAGTGTTATGGGCTTGTAGTCTTTCCTCCCTCCCTTCCACTCTTCTTTCCTTCCTTCCTTCCTTCCTTCCTTCCTTCCTTCCTTCCTTCCTTCCTTCCTTCCTTCCTTCCTTCCTTCCTTCCTTCCTTCATTTTTACTCTTTTCTTTTTTCCTCAGTATGTCTTTGCTCAGCTTTGGTATCAGGAGAGTACAGTCCTCATGGAATAAGCTGCATTCCCTCTTTTCCTACTGTCTGAAAGAATTGCGCGGTATGTAATGATGAGTTCTTTGAAAGGGTTGTAGAACACATCTGTAAAACCATCTGGAACTGATGCTTTCTTTGTGGGTAGTTTTTATTTTAATTCTTTCAGTTGTAGTTTTCTAGGAATTTGCCTGTTTTGTCTACATATGCAAAATTATTGGCATATAGTTACTAGTTGCTGGTGGTATCCTCTTATCTGTAAACCTCTAAATGAAGTTACTCCCCTCTTTACATTCATAATATGTGTTTATATGTGCCTTTTGGGGAAGTAGTCTTGTCAGATTGGTCTATCTTATGAGTTTATTTGAAAATCCAACTTTTAGTTTTATTAATGTTATTTATTGTATCGTTTTTTCCTACTTCATGATTTTCCATTCTTATATTTATCTGTTTCTTTTTCATTTTCTTTTGTTCTATTGTTCTTTTCCTACCTTCTTAAGCTAGGCACATAGCTCATTAACTTTGAGGCTGTCTTGTTTTCTACTTATCTATTTAAAGCTACACTTTTTAAATGTTCATGCCCAGCTGGTGTGGCTCAGTGGTTTAGCATCGACCCATGCACCAAGAGGTCACTGGTTCGATTCCTATTTGGGGCACATGTCCAGGTTGTGGGCCAAATCCCCAGTGGGGGGGGGGGGCAAGCAGGAGGCGGCTAATTGATGTTCTCTCTCATCAATGTTTCCATCTCTCTCTTTTTCTCCCTTCCTCTCTCTCTAAAATCAATAAAGAAAATAAAAATAAAAATAAAAAAACACAGAATCTGAATTGAAGATTTAAAAATAAATAAATAAATGTTCCACAAGCTCTGATTTTTAGGGTTTTCATGATCATTAAGATTTAAAGTATGTTTAAATTTCTATTATAATTTCTTATTGATCCATGAGTTAATTAGCAATGTGTTTTTCAAGTATCCAAATACGTAAGGTTTCTTATTTATCTTTTTGTTACTTCTTAATTAAATGTATTGTGGTCAGATATTATGTTGTGTGTCAAACCTGTTATTTGAAACTACAAATATTTCTGGTATGTTTGAGGAAAAAAAAAATGTGCTTTCTAATTTTTGTATGCAGAACTTCAGAAATGGCCATTACATCAAGCTTATAATTTGTATTATTTGTAGCTCCTTGCTGATATAACTGAGAAAGTTGAGGTCTCCTACTATGGTGGTAGATTTATTTCCTCTGTGTTATTTATATTTACTTGATATATTTTTGAGGTTCTTTTGTTGGATGCAAATTTATCATCATTATTTCTTCAATATGTTTAAAATTTTTATATCTTCTTTGCAAAAATAAACCCTTTATCATTACATTATGTAGTGCTTTATCCATCCTTAATCATATTCTTTGCCTTAATGTCAATTTATTTTAGATTAATATAGTTACACCAGTTATGTTTATGTTAATATTTGCTGATATATTTCTCCTTTCTTTTACTATTAACTTGTGCTTGTACTTAGCTTCAAGTGTATCTTGTAAATAACATACATCTGGATTTTTAAATGCAGTCTGTTATCTTTGCCTTTTAACTTGTGAATTAAGTCCATTCACATTTATTATAATTCTTTCGATATGTTTGGGTTAGTTCCTACCATCTTAATTTTCTACTTTTTAATGTTTCTTTTCAATCCTTTACCCTCTAATTTGTCAAGAATTTCAGTACATTCTCACATTCCCTTAGTATTCCCTCCATCCCAATCCCAGTCATGTTGATGTGTCTGAACCACTGCTTCTCAAATTTTCAAAGCATTTAGGACATTTGTTAAAAGGCAGATCCTGATTTTTTATGTTTGGGGTACGGGCTGAGACTTTTCCATTTCTACCAAACTTCCAGGTGATGCTGATACTGGTTCAAACACCACATTTTGGATAACAGAGATCTAGACTTGCACTGTCCAACATGGTCGCTGAATCCTGGGTTTGCATTTCCTCTTTTATTTATTTATTTATTTATTTATTTATTTATTTATTTATTTATTTTTGTTACAGATGTTTCTCCTTTTTCCCCCATTGACACCCTCCTCCCACTCCCTCCCTGTCCCGTCCCCAGCTTTGTTGTCCATGTCCATTGATTATGTGTACATGCATATAAGTTCTCTCCCCCACCCCACCTCCTCTTCTGGGGATTGTCAGTCTGTACCCTACTTCCATAATCCAGAACAGTTTTAAATGTGGACTCTTTTGTGACAAACCTTCTGCAGCCTTCTGGGACTAAGAATATTTTTATCATGCTCTCACATTTAGATGATATCTTGGTTAGATATATAGAAATCTTAGAGTGTAAGTTCTTTCCTTCTAATACTTTTTAAATGATACTCTCATGATTTCCTGTGACCAGTGCTTATTTGAAAAATCTCTCAGGGTCAATCTGACTCTTGTTCCTTTGTGTGTGAATTACTGTTTCTCTCTGGAAACTCTTAGAATTTTCTCCTGGGCTTTGCTATTCTAAAATTTCACATTTCCGTTCCATGCTTTCTACTTGTTCTCTGCAGTCTGTTTTGATCTAAAACCTTTTTTCTCCTTTTTCTCCTCCTTTTCCTCCTCCTCTTTTTTTCCTTCTCCTTAACTCTAGGAAATTTATCATCATTATTTCTTCAATATGTCCTCCTTTCCATTTTTTACTTTTCCCTCTTTCTGGGACTCCCATTAACTGAATTGTATGTTAGCATTCTACTTTTATCTCCCATGGGTCTTGGCTTTTCTTTTCATATTTTCTATTTATTTGTCTTTTTCCCCTTCCTTAAGGGAGATGATTTCAGTTTGATTTCCCATATCACGAATGCATCCCCCCAGGTAGATCCTGCCTGCTACTTATCCCCATTATTCTATTCTTTATTTTAACTACTGTATTTTTTATACCTAATATTTCTTCTTGATCTTTGGTTTCTTGTTCTTATTCAAAAATGTTAGACATTGCTGCTATCTTCCCTTATCGCTTTTAGTTTATCACTCTCATTTTAAATGGTTGATCTGTCTGTTCTAATACTTCTCCTTCTGAAGGAATCTATACTCTAATTGTGTGTTATTTTTTTATTTGAAATAGCTAAGATTTTATCCTGTCTTATCTTGGCCTGAGCTCATCACCACTGGGGATGTTGTATTCTCTGTTAGTCAGGGCAAGTGAGAGAAAGCCAGACCCCTATTTATGTGAGTCCCAAGGGCTAAGGGGGTGAGAGTGGAAGAGTCCTAGAGTGAAGAGGCAAGGAACCAGAAAGCCATCTCAATCACTATTCATTTCACAAAAAAAGACCAACAACTCTTTGGGACTGAGTTTCATTCACCTTTGAAACCCAGAAAGCAGCAGCACTGTAAAAAAAAACAACAAAAAACAAAACAAAAAACCACCAAAACCATCCACCCTGGGTATTTGGAGAGGGAGTGTGGAGAGGTAAAAGTCCAATGTTAATCTCTACCTGGTTTTTTTGTTTGTTTGTTTGTCTTGTTTTAGTTCCTCACACTTACCCTGCATTTCTGGAATGAGCCCTATTTTAGCAGAATGTGTTTATTCTTTTCACATAGGAATGCACTTGACTTGTTAATGTTTTATTGATGTTTTATTCATGAGCATATTATTCAGTAGCTTTCTGTTTTGTGCTGTTCTATATGGTTTTTGTATTAGAGTTAAATAAATTTCGTTACATAAATTTAAAACTTTTCCTTCTTTACCTATTCCCTAAAATGATTTAAGTTGCATTGAAATTCTCTGTTTTGAAATAAATCACCTACAAGATCTACTTTCTATCTTTATTGTACAGTTTGGAGGGGAGGAAAACGAACAAAGTTCTTCACAAACTTGTTTGTAGCTCTAGTCAGACTTTTTTTTTCTTCTTGACTTTGTTTTAGTTACATTTTTCTTAAAACTCAACCAATTCATCTAGATTTTCAAATTTCTCAGACTTAAAGTCTTTTCCTTTTTAACATAAGCTTTACTGAAGTATACTTAACATTCAAAATTCACCCATTTTAAGTGTACAGTTCAATGGGTTTTAACAAATGGATGCACTCTTGTAACTTTCACCAAAAATATAGTTTTTTCTATTATGCCGAAGAGTTCTCTCTGCCCTCTTTCCATCCCTGCCGCAGGCAGCCACTGGTCTGCTTTCTATCATGACAGCTGTGCCTTTCCTGGACTTTCACAGGAATGGAACCAGACAGAATTCGTGTGTTGTATCTGACTTCTTTGTTCAGCATAATGTTTTTGAGATTTATCCATGCGTATATCAGTATTTTGTCCCTTTTGATTATTAAGTAGGATTCTCTTATACACATAGACCAAAATTTGTTTATCCATTCCTCAGTAGAAGAAAATTTGGATTATTTCCTGTTGGGGCTATTGTACCCTCAAAAAATGGCTTCCCAAAAGATACTAATACTGATCCCTGGGACCTGTAAATGTCACTTTATAAGGAAAAAGCATCTTTGCAGATGTGATTTAATTAAGGATCTTGAGATGGGGAGATTGTTGCAGGGTCGACTTTAAATGCAATCACATGGTCTGGCCGGTGTGGCTCACTGGTTGAGCGTCGACCCATGCACCAAGAGGTTGCCAGTTCGATTCCCGGTCAGGGCACATGCCCAGTGGGGGGTATGCAGGAGGCGGCAGTCAATGTTCTCTCCCATCGATGTTTCTCCCTCTCTCTCCCTCTCATTTCCTCTCTCTGTAAAATCAATAAAGAAAAAAATAAATAAATTAATTTTTTTTAAATGCAATCACATGTATCTTTATAAGATAGAGACAGAGACAGAATTGACACACACAGAGATCTGAAGACTGAGCAGAGAGGACTTTGAAGATGCTGAAGTAATGCAGCCACAAGTCAAGGAACTCCAAGAAGCTGGAAGAGGCAAGAAGTGTGTTCTCCCCTGGAACCTCCAGACAGAGCATGACCACGCCTACATTTTGATGTCATCCCAGTGAAACTGTTTGGACATCTGGCTTCCAGAATTGTGAGAGAATAAATGTATGGTTTTTTTTTTTAAGCCACCAAGTTTGTGAGAATTTGTTACAGCAGCCTCAGGAAACTAATTCAGGGGCTAATACAAATAAAGCTGCTATCTAAACCTCTATGTACAAGCCCAGGTGTGGACACATGGTTCATTTCTCTTGGATAAATAAAAGTGAGATTACTAGGATATATGTTTAAATTTATAAGAATTTGAGTGTTTCTGAAGTGGCAGTACCATTTTGCATTCCCACCAGCAATGTATGAGAGTTCTTGTTTTTACATCCCTGCCAAAACTTGGTAAGATCAATCTTTTTAACTTCAACCATTCTAGTACGAGCATAGTGATAGCTCCTTGTGGTTCTGATTTATACATCCCTGATGACTCATGATCATCATCTTTTCATGTGTTTTGTCATTTAATATATCTTCTTTGGCGGAGTGTTTATTCAAATCTTTTATCTACTTTTTACTGTGTTTGCCTTCTTATTAAGGTATAAGTATTTTTGATATAACAGATAGGTTTGCAAATCTTCTGGCATGTATTTCAATTTCTTAAGTGCATTTCAAATAGCAAGATTTTTTTTTTTTTTACAAAGTCTGATTTAATTTTTTTTCTTTTATACTTTGTGCTTTTTGTGTCCTAAGAAATCTGCCTAACCTAACATCACAAGGATTTTCTTCTAGGTTTTCTTTTAGAAGTTTTATAGTATTAGCCCTTTTATTTAGGTCTATGATGTATTTCATGATTAATTTTTTATGATGTGAGGTAAAGGTCATGGTTCACTTTTTTACATGTGAATATGTAATTATTCTAGTTCCTTGTGTTGAAAAAGTATTCCTATTGAATTATGTTGGCATCTTTGTAGAAAATCAATGGACCATAAATGTTCTGTTGATCTGTGTGTCCATCTTCACATCAGCAACACACTGTCTTGTAGCTTTACACTCATGAAATCAAATAATTTAAGTCCTATAACTTTGTCCTATTTTACAAAATTGTTTTGGGTATTCTAGATCATTTGCTTTTCCATATAAATTTTAGAATTAGCTTGTCAAATTCTACCCCTCCATTCTCCCACCAAAAACAGCCTGCTGGGATTTTGATTTGGATTGTTTTGAATCTACAGATAATTTGGAGGACAATTAAAATCTTAACAATAGTAAGTCCAATTCATGAATATGGTATATCTCTCTTATTATTTCAGTTCTCAATAAGCTTGTTGCAATTTTCAGTTTCCATGGCTGGCACACATTTTGTTATACTTATCTTTGATTATTTTGAGATTTTAATGTTCTTGCAACTGGTATTTTTAATTTGGATTTCCAATTGTTTATTGCTGTCTCTTTTTTTTTAGAAATTATATTTTCTAGGATTTTGTACTATCATTCATAACATTTTGTGAATTCTTTGTTTTATAAGTACTGCTAAATTTTTTCTTATTTTATCGGCTTTTATACAAATAAACACTTTGGTTTGTTTAATAAGTCTACTGAGTCTTCATTTCCTAATTCATTGTTTTGCTTTTGTCTTTATTAACTTTTTCCTTTTAGTTTCATTAGGTTTGTTTTATGACTCTTCTGTAAATTTTTTAGTTAACTGTTAAATGTATTTGCTTTCATTCTCTCCTATTTTATTATTGTTATGGCTTAACCAAGCTAGAGGAACTACATTTCACAGAATTCCCTTCCTTATGTGGTTGTGGGTGAGAGTAGGCCCCAAGAGAAATGTATGTGCTATTTGGGTGGCAGGAGTGAGGGAACAATGATTTTTTTAAATCAAAGGTCAGTGTAGAAACTGGTACTATTGCAGTTTACAAATGCTGTGTAACTGCTAGCTGATCTTGGTGTGGGCAGCAGCCAGGCCTTCAGCTCCACTGATCTCCTCTTGCTTCTCAGAATGCTGGTCCTGTTGCAAGTACAGTTGGTGCCAGCTTATTAGAGCAATGGGAGACAGACACGTTTCCTATTTGTCCTGGTGGGTTACAGATTGCTCTTACTCTTTCTTATTTCATATCCATCTCGCTTCCTGATTTAACCTAATCTGAGTATTTTCATTGGAATAACCAGAAGTTTTGGCTCTAAGTTAATTCTATAAATTTCTTTTCACTTTGGTTAGCTCTCTAAAGAATTTTTTTTCTCATTTTATTAAATTTCTAATTATGTTACTAGCAATTTGTACACTAACTCTAAGTTTTACAGTTTTATTGCTTACCACCTTATTTTTTTTTTTTTTATAACACATCTTCCATATTGGAGTTATTTTGATCCATTTATCAGTTATATTTCTTCAAGCAGTTTTTTAGAAGGGGTATACTTTCTGAATCTTGCCATATCTCTGTGTTGCCTTCCACATGCATAAAAACTAAGTTGGGTACATGAACAGTTGTTTCAGCTTCAACTAAGGCAGTATAAGTAAAACTAGTATAAGTCCTAGTCCTGGACCAATACATGCACCTCTGGAGGCAAACAAAAGTCACCAGACACATGAACACATTTAGAAGCTCTAAACGTGTACCCAGCTCTTCCTTTTAGGAACCATCTCTCCTTCATTCTCCATTCTTATGGTCTGGGTAGAGATGATTCCATCCCCAGATCCCAAGATAAACAGATATATGACAACAAAAGCATGGCAATCCCTTGGCCATATGATTGATACAATAATGGGCACTGACCAATACCAGGCCAACAGGAGTGAATTTTGCTGGAACTTTTATAAAAGCAAAGTCCCAGAGCTGGCCAATGGCCAATTGGGCCACCATGTAGATGAGAAAGAAGCCAGTCCAAAGTAAGTGTATAGCAGGAGGATGACAAGAAACAAAGTCTTGAGTACCTGGATCCTGCCAGGAAATAAATGTAATGGTTGACAACTAAAAATCCAAAAGATAGATTCAATTACTGCTGGATCTTGATTTCAGATTCCTCCTTCATCTCATTGGGAATAGAAATGTAAAATATTTCCTTCTTAAAATCATGGTGAATGGAGTAAATTTGTTTCCTAGGGGGCATACATTTTCTTTTTTCTCTGAGTGAATCCCTTGTTTAGAGCTTCTAAATGTGCTCATGTATCTGGTGACTTTTGTTTGCCCATACAGAAGGTGCATGTATTGGTCCAGGACTAGGACTTACACTGGAAGCTGTCAATAATTGTTTACGTGTTGACATCTATTCAAATTGTTTAGTCCTGGATAAAATAGATCTTTTCTGTGATTTTACTTGGCTAGATTTGGTTTGAGGGTGGCTTCTAGTTTCCCAGGAGGATGAGGTGGGTAGGCCAAGTGATCCATGCAGAAAGGTTTCTGCTCCTACAGTTTTTGGGGCACCTTAAGATTGGCTGTGTCATTGTATCCCTTGTCTACCTAAAACAATGACATCAAAGATGTTCCTACCAAGTGCAGGCTGGAGCCTCAGGCCTTTGCTAATCTCTCTCTACATGTGGTACATCTTCCAAAATAATTCATGGAGTTGACATTTTTGCCTCCTCTCTATCCCCACCACCAGTTACACAGTTACCCCAATCGTCTCATAACTAGCCTTTAACTCCGTGCCTGTCTGCTCTAACACTGGACTCCCCAGAGGTCTTCTAGGTGACCTGTCCCCTTACTTTCCATGTAAGATGTGAACTTGCTATACTTCTTTCAACCCCAAAGGTTCTCAAATCCTAAGAAGCAACTAAGCAACCAAAAATAAACAATTATTAACCCCAGGGAAAACAAAAAGTTGTACAAGAAAGGAAATATGGTCATAGTATACTACATGGCTCAGCTCTGAAGAATGGATTACATGGTAAAAATGTCAAGACTAAATATTAGTCCAACCAAAAAGATATAATTCCATTAGAAGACTGGAAAGAGGACAAATATATCTGTATGTTGGGGAGGGAGTGGTAGTTAAAATTTTATTTCTTATAGTAGGAAACCAATAGATAATATCTAAATCTACAAAAATTAAAAGGCAGTATAAGCATGGTATTTAAAAACATGGAGACTAATGTCACTGAAAGAGTTAAAGGTGGCTGCCTCTGAATTGGGACCAGAGGAGCGGAGAGGTTAAACTACGAAACTTTTTCATCCATGTGTGTATGTAATTTTGTCAAAATAAAACATGTTTCAGTGAGGTGCTGAAGTGTGTGAAGGCGTTCTGTAAATGAACTTGTATGGCAGCCAGTACACGTTAAATTGTCATAAATTACTTTTATTTATATGTTTTAATTGATGGCATTTCTTTCTGTAATTATTAGTTTTCCCGAAGTTATTCTGCTTCTTCTTCTTCTTTCCCTCTTCTCCTAGTTGGGGCCTGATGATTGAGGACAATGCTGACAGTAATGACAGCTGCTGATCTTCATTATCTTATTAAATCCTTGCAACACCACCATGAGATAGGCGCTACTTCCTGTTCTACCTTAAAGAAAGGGAACCTGAGGTCTAGGGACATGCAGCAACTTCGTCAGGGTTGCATAATAGCAAGTGGTGGATCAAGGGTTTGAACGCAGCATTGTGACCCCAGAATCTATGCACTGACACTCTCTGCCATACAGCTCCCTTCAGCTGAAGCAGGTGGAAATGACAAGTTTTAGGCTGACTTCAGTCTGCCACCTTCAAACCTGCAGCAACCAAGAGCTGTGAGTGAGAACTGCCATCACTGAGACAGCGTGCACCCTGCCCACTTTGACCAGGTGGCCATCATTTCTTCTGTCTGGGGTCCCACATCACTGCTCCCTAATAAGAACTCTGAGCCAGGATGTCATAGTCCCAAGGTTGTGTCTGGTGCTTAGAGGACAACTCATGGTCATCAGTTGGAACCCTCATTCCAGCTTCTGGGGGGCCTCTCCTGTCCTTGTTAAACATCTGCTGGATATAGCCTCTGCCTAGCTGGGAAAGCCAAGGTTATCAAGGACCTGGAAAGGAGTTACAAAGTAACAGCTCATCTGCAAGGACAAAGTGAGCGGCCTCAGCTCAACACCTTGACAGATGGTGTGGTAGATGAAAGGTGGCTTGAAAGTCTTTGCTAGTCCCTCGACTGAGAATGGAATCTAATTCCCTCCTCCTAAATGTGGGCTGCCTCAGCTGGGGCTGTCAACCAGCATGTCTATCCTTGAGACCATCACACTGGAGAGGTCACCTGTAAGATCTGCGATGGACAGCCCCAGCTGGGCTCAGTCTGGAAGCTCCTCTCCAGGCTCTGGGAACATTCGCTCTGGGGGAAGTCAGCTGGGGATACCAGACATATAAGTGAGGTGTCTTAGACCCTCCGTACCACCCTTTCACTGAGGATCTTTAATCAACATCATGGAGATCAGCAGAAGTGTCCAGCTGAGCCACGTCTAACTTCCTGACACACAGAATTGTGGAATATAGTAAAATGGTGATTTTTTTTTAAACCTTTAAAGTGGGGGCATAGTTTGTTACACAGCAATAGGTAACGGGGGCAGACCACTTATGGCCAAGATCAGTGCAAAAAGACTTCCTGGATGAGAGTGTGGAGATGGTCTGCGTGCCGTCGGTGGGGCACGGGGAATTTGCATGGCAGGAGACGGAGGAAATGTTTCTGATCCTGAGGGGAAGAAAATGGGTAAGGAAGAGGGAGGGCTGAATTGGGAGGGAATGAGCCCTAAAGTTGATGAAAAAGGGATGAGGAGGGCACAGTTGGTGGAAGAGTCTGGAAGGTGTGGTGGCCAATGGAGCGTCCCTCAATGGGGAGGGGAGGACAGCAAGAAGGAGGCAGAAGGGAGCACTAGCCCCTTGAGCCCTCGTGGGGTTCTGGGCACTGAGCCTGCGGTGGCCCTGCTGAGGGAGGGGAGGTACAGTCTTCACTGGCCAGGAACCACTCCAGGGCCAAGATCCACACCCAGTGAGTCCTGCAGTTCGTTTCAGAGCCCTTCTGCCCTCCGAGGTCCTCCGAGGAGGAAAGGAAGAGCAGGCAAGGCCTCCGCGTCTGGGAAACCAAGGCCCAAAGTGCACTAGAAACTGTCCAGGGCCAGACAACCAGTCCGACGGTGAGCTGGACGCCACGGCTCCTGGATTCCCACCCTGTTCTCTTCTCCAGACTGCACCTGGATAGCCACTTCGGAGGAGGTGAGGCGAGGAAAGGTGAGATGAGGTGAGCTGGTCCCTATCCCTGCTCGAAGCTGATTTCCAGGCAGGACCGTGGTTATTCACAATCCAGGGAGGGAACTGAATGCACCAGCGTGCACGTGCTCACACACACACACACACACACACACACACACACACACAGGTGTCAGACTGCAAGGAGCTATGAATCACACACAAGTTTCTGAGAAAACTTGGGGTCTGAAGAACCTTCCAGAAACATGCGAATACAGAGACACAGGCAGTCAGACTCCACACACAGCTCTCTTTCCCCCCTTCCTGATGAACACTGATGCCTGAGAGCCCAGGAAGGAGGAAGGGCGGGAAGGGTTTCTGGGAGTAATGAGCCAGGCCCGTGCGTGCCCTCGCGCCTGGACCGCATGGAGCGGGCAGCTGCGGTCCCTCCTTGGACGGGGTGAGGGTGAGCCCGGGGCTGTGGTCTTCACCCCTCACTCCAGCCGCTACGTGTGCAAACCACAGGCACACTGGCACTCACGCGCTGGCTCAGGAGCCCAGTCTCTCTGTGATTGTGGGACTTATCACTCGCCTGAGAACCCAAGTGACTCAGAGCTTTGGGGTTTGCAGACCTCCCTCCCCGGAGCTCACATGGCACAGCTGAGTAATCAGGGGTTGCACGGGTCAGAGGCACCAGTTTCCCGGCCCTCAGGCGGCTCTCTGGAGGGCAGCGGAGACCCTTGTCATAGGGTCATCTTTCTTCAGAGCCCCGAGATCTGACCAAGCCACCATTCCCAGCCCAGCCCCTGGAGCTAGCACCTCAGTTTACCTTTGCCCTGCACCCCACCCCTTCTTGGACTCCATCTTGGCAAGGGGGCCTGCCCCCACCCGTTAGAATTCTGGGAAAGGCTCAGAGAGGACCGGAACAATGGCCTAAAATTAGAACCCACAACAGAAGCCTGGAACCCTGAGTCATGCATTGTTCTTTTTCTGCCGCTCTGAGCGCTGCCGGTAACCGTGGTGGTTCTGGCCCTGGGAGCGGTGCTGACAACAGGCTCAGAGCGAGCCAAGCCTCGGGGAGCAGATGGCGGGCGTGGTGGCCCACGGGGCTGGGGCTACCAGATATCAGGAACCGGTTGGAGGACAGAGGCCAGCTTTGCCCTAGTGTCAGCCCCGAAGGGCACAGAGATGGGAGGCATCCACAGGCACCTTCTCCCTGCCTGGGCCCCGGCCTGTCGGTCCAGGCGCTCAGCATCTGTGTGCTGCGCCACGTGCATGTGGGATCTTCCATGTCACATGATGGTCGGCTCCGAGGGTGAATCAGCCATGAGTGTGATCACCGCAGGAGTCACTGTGCAGCGGTTACTCTTCTCAGGCCCCACACTTCTCACCTTCTCAGAAAAAAAATGATTCATAGGCGTGTTCTCCGGTTTGCACCCTAGGGATGGAGGCCGTGTCCTTTACTCATTAGGCTGAAGACATCATGAGGATAGGGGTGCCCAGAATGCAGCTTTGCCCAGAGACCTTTTTTCCATCTTCGCACCTCCCTTTAATGGAGGAGACCCCTGGTGTTTTGAGGTTCCCTCCTGTGCGGCCCCTCCACAGTCCTTGCTGAAGTGAGTCCCCCATCTGCAGGCAGGTCCACCCCAAGGCCGGTCAGACCTCAGATGGAACACAGTTTTCTTCCAATTTTGTCTGCACTGGGCTTTGTGGGAGAGGTGGAGACAGTCTCCTACCACCTTCAGGGGCCCCCAGTGGCCCCCAGGGCTCCTCAAAAGTTCACAAGATCCAGACCACCACCAGGGCAGCTGGCTTAAGAGCCGCCTCCCAGTCCCAGAGGGTCCGAGGCTGAGAAAGCCCTACAACTCACCTTCCCACCGCGTCTCTCAGGACAGCCCACACCAGCGAGGGCAAAGGCCACGCTTGGGGACGTGCCCGCTGAGGCCTGACATACCCGGCCAGAGGCTGCAGCCTGTCGCCACTGCCCCTCGGGGTGCTAGGGGGAATCTGAAGGCTGGAGCTTAGAAGGGGGTCACATATGGGGCGGCAGGAATTATAAGTTAAAATTAGAAAGACTGTGAAGACACTTGAATGCCTGCCGAGGACCCTGATTTTCACTTTTTGGAAACGGGGGGCAGTGTGAGGAACACGTGCGCAGTCAGAGCTGTTTGGGGAGGGGCTGGCAGGGTAGAGACAGCCTGGGGGGGAGGCAAGGGGAAGGGACCATGACCTTCCTGGGCACCACGCCTGGCCCTTAGCCGTGGCCCATAGTGTATGTGTCTCTAGTGAATCACTTGGCCTGATGGGGGAGGAGGCAGGCCTGAGCCAGGACAGGCCCATGAACAGGACGGGCAGGGCACTCGCTGGTGGCACAGGGTGAAGGTGGGGGACAGGCTTTGGAAGCCTTGGAGTGGGGAGGCGGAGCTGGGCGCGGGGACCTGTGCTCCGTGGGGAGCCCAGGAGAAAAGTGGAGCCCAGACCAGCCCGAGAATTCAGGAGCCTGCGCTGAGTCCCAGGAAAGTGATAAGGTTGTTCTTCCACGATGACCTCTGCCTCCCAGGGGGTGTCTGCAAGGGCAGGCGGGCCATGGAACCCCCTCCTCACTGCGAAGCTGCGCGCACGGTCCGGGGTCTGGGGCAACGTGTTCGCTAACCTCAGCCACCCCGCGGCCAGTGCACATGGTCTCCTCCGGCATCCGGTTGCCACCGTAAGGGAAGCTGCTGGCTGCTGAAGGAATTTCCCGCAGCTGAGAGCCCCGCACGCGGCCGCTGCAGGACAGGGAGGTGCAGGCAGCCACCCCAACCCAGGCCCGGGGCAGAGTGATGTCTTGGGAGGGGGGCTGGAGCGTGGTTCTGTTTGGATGGAAAATTGAAAACCCAGAGCTTCAGTTCCAGTTCAGACTGGCTTATTGGTTTGTTCTCCTTTAAGACGCTCTCTGTTTATGAAGAGCATTTGTATCTGTTTCCATTTGGGATTCGGCAGATGAATGGAGAGAATTCCAGGGTCCGCTTCACGGATCAGTTCCCCTTGAACACACGCACATTCCACCCTCGGACTGCGCTGTCTCCTGTCTGTCTGCTCCCCCGGCAGCCCCGGGATGGGGGGTGCCCTGAACAGCCGGGAGACAAGGCTGCCCCCCAGGAGCATCAAGCCACAAAATACCACAGCTGACCGTTATGGCAACTGCCGGGCACCCAGCTCACAGGTCACCATTTACATCCTACTGCAACGCCACGCAGTAGGCACACCATCAGCCCTTTTACCGATGAAACAGAAGTTAGAGGTTGAAACATACCCATGGTTGCTGTGCTGACATGCAGAGTGAGGATTTGAACCCAGGAACCTGAGCAATCTGGCTCCAGGGTCTGTCCCAGACCACCAGGGAATACTCATGGAGGCAGAGGGTGGGACTCAGGACCGCCGCAGCCCGGGAAGGACATCTCACCTGCCTACAGTCCCTTCTCCACACCTCCTCATGAGGACTGTGCTCGGGAGCTCCGGCAAGCCCTGGGGGCTGCCCAGCCTGCTGTCCCCCAGGCCCACTTCTCACCCAGAGTGTGCCTTGGACAGGAAGGAGGGCTCAGTCTGGGGGAAGGAAGCCACACTCATGGACAGACCCTTGCCTGCTCCAGAAATGCCAAGGTCAGAGCAAGAATCAATAAAGTGACAACACGAAGCAGCCTGGACAAGTACTGAGAAGCGAGGCTTCTCGGCAAACTGTAAACTGTGCTGGAACCCATCAGCTCCCCACCAACCCAGGAGGGCTGCCTGGAGGAAGCCACCTTTTGAGTGCTGCTGGTAGTCCCTGGCTGTTCCAGGCTCTGTTTGCAGAGGCCTCTAGCTCCCAACAAAACAGCAGCTCATCAGGAGCTCCCTCAAACCCCTGCAGCCCACACAGCAGTTTCCAGGGGCCCACCAGACCCCAGTGCCACTGACAGCTCCAAAGGGCCCTTTCTCCTGAGACCTTCACCACACACTCAACAACTGTCCTTTACCCTCCTCCCCCTCACCTCGCTCACCCAGCAGGGCACCGAGACTGGTTGAGTCTACCTCCCAAATGCCTCTCTAATCCACCTCCTCTTCCCGTTCCCGGGCCAATGCCCCAGCTCAGGGTGACTCACCTCTTTCCTAGGCCACGGCAATGGCCTTCTGCATTGGTCAGGATCCGCCGGCTGTCGCTTACAGGATGCCCAGTAGAGACCTTAACCAAGTAGGATGTTGAGTACCGGTCCGTTTAGTTTACCCGTTGTGTGGACTTGGGTATTCTCTGTGCCCAGATCACGTCAATGCTCTGTGCCATTCCTCATCTGTGAGGTCTAGATAAGACCTGCATGTGTTACATGTATAGATAATTATGCATGGATTGATTCTTTCATCTCTTTATGAGGTTATTATGAGATAGTTAAGAACCAATATATGCAAATGTGTTGGGACAGCCTTCAGTACATGTGAGCCACCTCTATCCACGGGAGGCAGGCAACCCCAGGACTGACGTGAGGGCTCAAGGTCAGCCTCACCTTGATGGCTTTCCCCTAAAGTGTGTAAGACAACTGCCATGGGTCCAGCGTCACATCTCACAAGGCAAGTCTCAAGACAGATAAGGCATTTTCCTCCTCAATCTTCTCTTTTTATCAGGGAGGACATTTTCCCCTGAAAACCACTTTCTCCAGGGGGACCCCTTGGGTCCCTTGGCCAATTCAGGTCACATGGCCGTATCTAGCTGCGAGGAGGCTGGGAAAGCCAGTGTCTGACACGTTTAGCCCTTTACACAGAGGGTGGTTTCTGCCAGCGAGGAGACAGGGACTACCTTTCTGGTTGGCTGGATAACCTGCCCTTGACCTTTTTCCTCACCAGTCCATCCTCTATGCTGTTACCAGAGTGATCTATTTAACCTGAGATTTAGTTGATCCCTGCTTTAAAACTTTTAATAATCGACCTCAAGATAAAGGCCACAGTCCTTTATATGACCTATAAAGTCTTGCTTTGTATGATTACAGCTTCTCTTTCAGCTATTCCCCAACCTCCAGGCAGCTCAAAAGTCTCACCCTCCTCTCAAGCTGGAATGCCCTTCTCCTCTCCTCTCCCCCGCAGTCTCACACAAAACTGAACTACTCACTCTTCAAGACACAAGCTTCTCTGTGAAGCTTCTTTGGCCTTCATGTTAGGTTAAGCCAAATACCTACCATGGTGACAGACCAGAGGTGGTCAGTCAGTGTTTGAGGAAGAAAGAAGGGAGGGAGGGAGGAAAGGAAGGAAGAGAGGAAGGAAGGAAGAGAGGAAGGAAGAGAGGAAGGAAGGAAGAGAGGAAGGAAGGGAGGGAGGGAATGAAGGAGGGAGGAAGGGGGAGGAAGGAAGGAAGGAAGGAAGGAAGGAAGGAAGGAAGGAAGGAAGGAAGGAAGGGAGGAAGGGAGGGAGGGAGGGAGGGAGGGAGGAAGGAAGGGAGGGAGGGAATGAAGGAGGGAGGAAGGGGGAGGAAGGAAGGAAGGGAGGAAGGGAGGAAGGGAGGGAGGGAGGGAGGGAGGGAGGGAGGAAGGGAGGAAGGGAGGGAGGGAGGGAGGAAGGGAGGAAGGGAGGGAGGGCCCCTTTAGCCCTCCCATAGAAAGCTTCATCTACTACTAGAGTAGCCAAATGGGGCCTCCTGGGGCACGGATGGCATTTCGTTCCAGGCCATTGGTGGAGACTGAACTAGAGATCGTACTTCATTATCTCAGGATTCAAGCGTGTTGGCATTTTTCCCTTTGGGGATACCCCCTCACCCTGCGGGCTGTTTTTCTGCAGCCAATGAGACGTGCCAAGTATTTTCAGAAGAGCTGCAGCGCTGCAGTCTGGGGCGGGGCGGGGGGGTGGTTCCCTTGTCCTTTGCGTGTCGTCACACTGGATGTGACCTGTCTCTCCAGCCTGACACCCAGGCGCTGGCCCTCACCGTCCTAGGTCGTGCCCTCATTTGATACGCATGTCATCTGTGTCTTCATCTCCTTAGCTGCTAGAGTCATCACACAGACCAAGACAGTCTGATGAAACCTCCCTGCATCTGACCTCAGTCTATTCCTCAGTCAACACCCTTTGGGTATGGCTATTCACCCCTGAGGAGGCTGGGTAGAAACAAAGCCTGGCTCAGGGTAAACTTGGGAGATGGGGAAGGGAGAAAAAGTTGCCCCAACAGGGGCTCAGCCAGGCCCGGGGAGGGGAGGTTTCGGCCTATCTGGAAGGCTCAACATGTCTGCAGCGTTCTGTCTTCCCCCATCATCTCAGAAGCAGGCATCCCTCCTGCCCCTTCCTTTGCCTTTTTTTTCTCCTTTTTACAGCCTGATTTCTGTGAGTTATCTCACTTCTGAAATTCCGTAGAGAAGGTCTGCTTAGGCCAGCTGGTCACTGTCCAATATGGAGCACCCTTGTCGGCAAAATCTTACCCCCAGAGTGACTCCTGGGCAGCTCATCGCCCCTGTGTCCAGCCAATAGATGGCTTCCTCGGACCAGTCCTGATTCTGGGACCAGCCTGCTGTGGCCACAGAGGAGCAGGTTCGCAGACCACACACCCAGCATTCACTTGCAAGGAGCTGCCCAAGCTACTGTCACCAGAATGGGGCAGTGGGGGTGGCAGGTGCTTGGGATTCCACAGACCAGCACCTCCCTTGTGGAGGGCAAGAACAGCACCAGGTGTTAGACTGGTGGGGTCAGACCAGACCTGTGTTTAGCTACCTCGGTACTTGAGTTCTGGCTAGGAAAGAATTCAGAGCCAAGGCTCAAACTATAAGGAACATTTATTTGGAAAATCACAGAGGTAGAAGAAGTAATTTATAAAAGAAATGGGCTCAGGAAACAAGTTATAGAGGTAAAGGAAGGGCCCTTGGAGCTTGGGAGTTAGGAAGGTAATGGTGACAGCCTGGGGCGGGAGGGGTGGGGGGGGAGTTGGGGAGGGGGAGGGGAAAGGCTCTGGTGTGCTCCTGGGAAGCAGAGGGCACTCTGGGTCCTTGTCCTAAGGGTTTAAGGGTGGAGATTTTAGGGGAGGTCCTGGGGAAGATCTCAATAGAATATTCAGCAGCTTTCCAGGTGTGTCTTTTCAGGGTCATGGCTTCCTCTGATTGATTGGTTGACATTTGGGGGGGTCATTATCCAATGCAGCTGGTCCTGAGGTCAGCTGTGGGGTCACTTGTCTGGTTTTGCTGTTGTTCTGGGCCCGGAGCTGAAATTCAACTGAGGCATAGATGTTATCAATAGGAAGGAAAGGTTAGGGGTCCAAACCCATGACCGGATATGCTAGGGGAAAGGTCACCCAGGGAGCAAAGTCCCACCCTACCATTGTCCTTTGCTAGGCACCTGGGGCTTTCTGCCCTGGTGACCTTCTGTACCTGGCCCATGTCTGCTCATGTCTGTCCAACTGCTTACCACAGAGATAATAGCTGCATTTGTAGTTGCTACTGCTGTGTAATTTCCATAAAACTGAATGCTCTTTTACCCTGTTTCGTAACTGATTATTTTTCACTAGAACACAATTCTTTATATTAAATTTTTTCTTAGAATCACTAGTGTGGTATCTGTTTTCTGATTGAATCCTAACTGATACAAAACACATATTTATCTCTTAGTCCTATCAAAAATGCATACCTAAATATAATCAGGAAGAGACATCAAACAAACCCCAAATGAGAGACTTCCTACAAAATAAGTGACCTGTACTTTTCAAAATTTCAAGGTCAGATAAGATTTTTTAAATGACAACTCATGCAACGTGTGACTCTGGGTTGGTTTCTGTGGTTGGGGAATGGGAAGTAATTGTAAAGAATATTTATTGGGACAATTGAGGAAATTTTGAATATAGACAATGGATTAGATAATAATATTGTATCAATATTATGGTTCCTAATTTTCATAATTATACTGTGGTAAAGTAAGAGAATGTCCTTATTCTTAGGAAATACACACTAATGTACTCAGTGGTAACAGAATTTACTCTCAAATTGTTCAAAATAATCTGTGTGTGTGTGTGTGTGTGTGTTTGTGTGTGTGCGCGCGCTTACCATACTTCTGGCCCCAACCTTTGAGAACAAGAGATCAAGGCTTGTAGGCTGTGGGGGAGCTGGGATCTGGGCCTAGACATGGCCTGGGTAGCCGTTTGCTAGGGACACACCAGCTGTCCTCAGGGGCAAGAAGTGCAATTGGACCGTAAACAGAGAGCACGCACATTGGCTGAGAACACTGCTGTCGACGTAAGAAACATCCAAACTAGAGAACTTTTATGAGTTTATTTGAGCCAAAACTGATGACGATGAGGAAGCAAGATCTCAAATGCTCCCAAGAAGGACAGTCTTTCAGTTTCTTTTATACATTTGTAATTGAGGGAAAGTAAGGAAGATTACATGAAGGTTTAGAAAGCAAGGCGGGGATCAGATTACAGGATACTTAACAAGATACGTGCTCTCTTGAGGGTGGTTAAGCTTCTGAGGGGTCTGAAAAAGAGACATTTCAAAGGTGTGTGAACCTAGATTCACAGAAACAATGATGTGACTTGTTTAAGGCAAAGATAAACCTTTTACTGAAGAAGTTATATGTCTGGGGTGTGACTACCCACCATGACCTGCCCGGTTAGGAATTTATAATCAGATCACCTTGTGAAGTGACCTTCAGTTAGATTTATTACAGCATCCCATTTTCATCCACACTGCCTAGGCAGGGTCCGCTTGGAGAGGCCCAGCAAGAGGGGGCCAGAGGGAAGAATAAGTGGGGACATCTGGGGGATCCTGGCAGGCCACACTGCACATCATGGGGTTCACTGGGAAGAGGGGGTGCAGCAGATTGGCAAGTACAAGACCTAACAGTTGGATGAACTGGAGTCCCCAAAAGGGCTCAGGGACAAGACAGACCCTATATTAGACTAGGCTCAAAGCAAGCCCTAGTCTCTGGATCTGGAGCTTTAGGTCAGAGCAAGGCTGAAAACAAGAGATAACTGTGCTGCCTATATCCAATTTCAGACTAAGTTTCTACGTTCTCCAAAACCCTGATTGGGATTTATTCCTGAGTCAACCTCCCAGGTAGCTGGACGTCCACCTGGTCTTAGCTGTAAGGGAGAACTGGTCATTCAGCCCCACTGCTGTGACTTAAGAGACTTTGGATGAACAGACACACCTGCCCCCTGCCCCTCCTAATCTATAACCCATCAAAAATGAATGTGATTTTACATGTCTTTTGAGCAGAGCCAGGGTGGTTCCTGGTGGTAACCACTTTACTTTCTAGATTTGTAAACCATATTTTTACCCGTCTAGTCAGGAGCTTCCTTGGGCCTGGTACCTTCAGCCCTGATCCATCTTCTCTCCAGTTTTTAAGTTCAGAACGACATCTGCCGAGGTTTTCTGATCCTCTCCCAGCTTCCATGATGACTTGGAATTGTGCAAGTGCCCGGTTATCTCCAGGCCTGCTGGTCATGACGCACAATTTACCAACAGGATATCAACACATCCATTGATTACCCTGGGGTGATGTTGGGTATTGTCTGAGTAATTAGCTTCAAAGGGCAGTGATGAGATTGAGCATCTGAATTATCCTCCTAAGGGAAGAGGAAATGCAGGCCAGGGACCACAGGAGGAGGCCTGCTTACACTAGGAGGTTGGTTAACATAGGAGCCAATATCTCATTTTGTAAGATCAAGTTCAAACTCCTCAGCCTCACAGGAGGAAATGACTGTGTTATAGTTCATAGTGTTTCAATGTATTGCTACCGCACATTTTGAAACACGAATGCAAAATAGTAGTGATAAGATTCCAGAATATGATCTCACTTAAAAGGTGAGAGGGAGGCCTTAGGCATTAGAGGAGGCTGGGGACTTCAGCTGGCAAGGATTTGCTCATCCTTTGTCCTTACTCATCTCTTCCTAAAAATATGTAAGAACTAGAGGGGTCCCTGGGCTAGAAGCAGGAGACTTCAAGGTCCTAAGGGGCCTTCATTCTCTCCCTGAGCTTCTCCCCTCCACCAGCTCTCTCAGCATGAAAGTTCCAACTGTCTTATAAACAAAACTTTGTTATAGAATAGTAAGAAGTGAGGAAAATTCTAGGACAGGCAGAATAGGGAAACTGAGACAGACAGTTAAACAGCAGTTTGCAGCTACCTATTAAAGTCTACCTTCCCTAAACCAAGGACACTTAAGAGTGTTAACCTAGATTCACACTCAAGGACAGACAAATTAAGAGAATAAATCTAATTTTGGTACATCAGCATAAAGCTGATGAATCGTCTATTGATCCTCCCCTAAGATGCACCCCCCCCCAAATGCCCAGCCTTTAAAACCCCTGAAAACAAAGGTCCCAGGGCACTCTCCCTCCAGGGAGCCCACCCTTGCCATTCCCTTCCCCCCTTCCTTCCCCCACAGGCACACATCTCCTAAACTCAGAGGGACCCCAAGAGACTTGCAACCAGGGGAGCAATGAGCAGCAGCAGCTCTTCCTGGGCTAAGCCTCTGAACCTGTCTCCAAGGGCCCCCTTTTCTCTAACTTCCCAGTGAGCCAAGCAGCCCCACCTAAGCTCTCCTGTCGCTTCTTCTATGTCTTTCCTTGCTTCACTGTCCTAAGTGTGTTTTTGCTGCAGCCAATAAATTCTAACTTGCTTTTCTAGACTTTGTCTGTTGATTGAAATCTTTCCTTCAAGAAGACAAGAACCGAGGTCTCCCTGTCTCACCGGTAACAACTTCACTAATAAAGAAATAGTTCAATAAATTATGAAAGGATTTAATATATTAAATTTATATGTATTTACTATATCCATAAATTACATTGAATGTAAACTATTTTATTCTGCAATTAAATTTAGAGTTTTAAGTAATGTGGGGGACGATCGTACTTTCCTCTACCGTTGAAGTTCCTCTGGCTGGTCTAACAATCAAATAGACATGAGACAGATTAGCAAGAGAAAATAACCAAATTTTAATACATATGTATGGGAACCTCGAATACATGAGAGAGTCCGAGGCCCCACATGCATGAGAGGTTCAGAGACAGAAAGGGGTTGAGGTGGCTAGGACATCCTGAGCTAGGGATGGGGTCATGCACCTTGGGGACATCAAATGGTTATTGCAGAATGATAAGAATAGACATTTAGTAAATAGAAGTTTGCCCTGCCCTATAGGTAGGTTAAAAACAAACAAAAAAACGTTATCTTTAATAATCTCTTACTGTGGGCAAGGCCCCTAATTCAAGTTCTTCTGGGTAGTCAAAGGGAGGGGCAGAGGTTTCTCTTGAGTCTGAAGCTAAAATTACTTCTAGTTCAAAGTAATCTGTACCCCACTGAGGCACATTTTGGGGTGGCTCATTCTGAACCCCACAGTATTGTGTTCTGCTTTTATAATAAAATATCAGATTACTAAATAAAAGCTAAAGTTATTGGTTTAAAAACATTGAGGGTTTTTTTTTAGTCTATATTAGCACTCACGTTTTTTCGTTCAGTGAAAGTCCTTTACCAATGTAATTGTCTAGCTCACTGTTGTTGTTTTTTCATCTAATAGGAGTAGCTTTCAGCATTTTCTGAACCTACTGTCTGCCTGATTTTCCCTTCCTATGGCCACCATCTCCCTTTGCCCCCTTCCCAGTCAGGCTCCCCCACAGAAGGTTCTAGAATCACTGCCTCCATCTCCTCGCCTCCATCCTCTCCCCTGTGCTTTGCAGTCTGATTTCCGCCTCTATCGCTGCAGGAATACTGGTTCCCCAAGGCCACCAGCAGCCTCTGGAGCTAAATTCAATAGACACTTTCAGGCCTTATCATACGCGACTTCTCGTAGTGCCTGATACTGGCAACTCCCTGCTTCTCCCAGGCTTCTTTCTGCATTTCCTCTTAGCCCTCCTTCAGACTCTCTTCCTAACCTGTCCTTAAATGTTGGCATTCCCCAACTTTCTCTCCTAATGTCCTTTCTTTTCCCTTTACTGCAAATGCCCTCCCACTGCTTAGATGATAACCCTCTTGAACTCCAGTTACAAATCCCACAAGCCCCTCAAACCCAGCAGATTCAAAGCCCACCCTATTATCTCCTCCCTCACCACCACCACCCTAGATCCCTCCCCTGTGGTTCATCTCTGTTGGTGGTGTCACCAACCTAGTCAGCATTTTGGGTCAGAAATGTGAGAGGTATTTTAACTCCTCCTCTCCCCTTACCTCCCTCTTACAACCTATCTCCAAATCCATCTCCAAATCCTGCAAGTGCCTCCCCATTAGTAGCTTTCAAACCCACTCGATCCTCTCCACCTCCTTCCTAGTCCCAGGTGTCATTTCACCTCACCCAGGACGCTGCTGTAGTCTCCTAACTGGTCTTCTTGCTGACCGCCCCACCCTGTGCCCAACCCCACCCTCCACCCTTTTACTCCAATTCATTCTCCACACAAGGAGTGATTTTTTTTTCTTTATTGATTTTAGAGAGAGGAGAGGAGAGGGAGAGATAGAAACATTGGTGAGAGGGAACATTGATTGGCTACCTCCTGCATGCCCCACACTGGGCATTTGGCCCACAACCAGGGCATGTGCCCTGACCAGGAATCGAACTGGCGGCCTCTTGGTGCATGGGTGATTTTTATAAAATGCAAATATGATGATGTTGTTCCCCTTTTTGACATTCTCAAGGAATCCTTATCACCTTTGGGAGAAGAAGGTCATCCCTGGCTGACCCGCAGCCCTCACATTCTGAAGCTGCCCACCTCCACAGCTCCTGCCCTACACCAAATCTCATCCCTACTCCATCCTCCCCAGTCCAAGCCTTCTGTTGCAACTGAAACCATCACTACGACATCACCTGCTCCATTCAGACCCACAGTCTAACACAGGATCCTGCACGACCACTGATTACTACCGCCATGTCCCACTGGGCTCTGGTTTCTACCCCAAGCATGGCTTCTATTATGCAGCATTTGCTACCAATGTCTTGGAGCCCTCAAAATGCAAAGCCATCAGAGCATCTGGACAAAGTGAGATAGGACATCTCTCTCTCCTTCAGGTTACACTCTGGGAGAGGATCTCAAAGCTCGTTGCTCTTGCCACAACATCGTTCAGAGTTTTCGTGAAATGGGTATGTTTATTTTACTGGCATTGCAGCTGTCTCTCTCCCAAGAACAAGATATGAGTTCATGGGACACAGCCAAGGACATTTAAGTAATAAACACCACCCTATACTAAACTCCCTTAGCCTCTCCAAAGCCAACCAGGATCTTTCTACTCTTAGAATATTCTTTCCCAGAAGACCTCTCAGTCCCTCTCAAATAGACTCTCAATTATTAGACTAATGTTAGCTTGTGTTTGCTTAGCCTGCAGTAACAAGCAATCCCAAAAATCTCAGTGGTTTGCAACAAGAGTTTAGACAGTTTTAATATTATATTAATTATATAAACATAATGGTTCTACATATAAATTTATTCAAGATTCATCACCAGCCCTTTCATATAATGATTTCTCCATTCTTGATTCATGTCTTGATTAACTGGATTCCATCACCAGGTAGTTTTTCAACAAGTACTTGGAGGTACAACAGTCCCTGCATATTTTCATGTTTGTGAATGACTATTACCTTTAGATTCATGTGACCATGTGGCTGAGTGAGCGCTTGTTGGCCCATACTTCTCTCAGAACTCTGTGGATGATACTCCACTGACTTTTGCTACTGAATGTTACTGGGGATAAACCTCAGGCCAGTTGACATTGTTCTCTGCTTTGTGAGTGACTTGCTTTTTCTGCCTGGATGCCCATGTGATTTTTTCTTTAGCTTTAATATTAATTACTTCACTAGAATGTGTTTTTCTGGAACATAATGTGACTTTTTCAAATTATGTATTCAGATCTTCCTTAGTAGAACAGTTTTCTTTTCTTATTTTTTTCTACTCCATTTATTCTGTCTACTTCTACTGAAACAACAATTCCATTTATGCTGGAGTTCTTTGGTCTATCGTGAATGTCTACCTATTTTTTTCTATCTGTTCTCTATTTCATTTTACGATATTTTATGATCACACTCTCACACTTATCTACTATTCATCTGACTTTAAAAGTCTACTCCATTCTTGTGATTGCCAACAAGGTTTTTATCTTTCTAGCACATTTACTGTCTTACATTTTTATTTTTAATCTTTATCGGCTCACTTTTTAATCTCTCTCCGTTGTCTTAATGTTGCTTCCTCAATCTCTTTTATCTCTTCCCTGAGTTCTTTAATTTCCCCATTAAGAGTTCATGTTCTCATTACTTTCTCTGAGCTCGTGGACAGAGTATTTTTCTGAAACGTTCCTCTGTTTCCTGAAGTAATTCTTTTTCTGATATGCATTCTTTATCAGCTTTTACTTGTTATATATCTTTTCTCCTGTCTCTGTTGTAACTGCTTTCTTGATGATTCCTTTCCATCTATTACCTATGATTAAATGGGAAAAGTTCTGTATAGACCAGCATTTTCTTAAGAATTATGTTGCGGAGGTATGGTTAGTGGGACAGGGCAGGTGACAGCTTCACTTTAGGCATGAATCTAAGACAACTTTCTCAATAAAAACACTGTGTTCACTGTCCGTTACAAACAGTTCCCTCTTATTTGAATGTCCTTCTTATTTTATTGTATTTTTTATCACTATCAAATCAAGATATAGAGCATTTCCATCTCCCTAAAAAGTTTCCCTGTGTCTCTCTGTATCAATGCCCTCCTCTAGCCCCACAGCCCAAGGTAACCACTGATCTACTTTCTGTCTCTATAATGTTGCCTTTTCTAGAACTTCATGTAAATGGAATCAGATAATCATATGGTATGTAGTCCTGTATGCTTTGTTTCTTTCACGTAGCCTAATGCTTCTGAGACTCATTCGTGTTGTTTTGTGTATCAGTATTTTTATCTTTTTTATTGCTAAACAGTATAACATGCAAATTTTACAATTTGTTTACTCATTTACCAGTTGATGAACATGTGGGCTGTTTCCAGGTTGAGCTTTTTATGGATAGAGCTGCAATGAACATTCACATACAACTATTAGACAGGACATATGTTTTTTCTCTTGGGTAACTGGCCAGGAATGGGATTGCTGGGTTGTATGGTAAGTGTGAACCATGCTGTTTGCAAAGTGGCTGTACTATCTTACATTCCCATGTAATGTATCAGCTTTCTGGCTGATTGTTAACAATGCTTTGTATTGTCAATCTTTTTAATGTAATTCTGGTGGGCATGTAGTGATATCTCATTGTGGGTTCAATTTGCATTTCTCTAAAACAGGGGTGAGGAACATCCACCCTGTGGGCCATATAAGGCCCGCAAAATCATTTGGTCTGGCCCTGCCAAGGCAACTGCAGGCGGAACTCGAAATTCAATAAATCTAGGAGCTTTTTTCACAGCAACATAAATTTATTTTAAGTAAATCCTAATAATAACGTAAATTTTGAGAGGCAAGCAAGGAGTGTCCATTATGGGATAGACAGGACACATACGGGTACATGACGGACAGACACGTATGCTTCTCTTCCCCTGCCCGCAGCCCGTCTGCCTGTATCGCGGTGACTCAGAGGACAGTCAGTGCCAGGCAGGCTGGGAATGTACTCGTTGCAAAAGTGTTACCACACTGTGACGAATCTACAACGATCCTGTGGTGGTGAGATGAGATGCGATGAGATGATTCCTCGCTATGTTGATGACCTTGCCTCGGATGATTGATGAAAATACTGTCGACTTCATTGACACAGACAATAACTCCAATCCAACCTTTACCCACGTGTCCATGATCAACAATCCTTGCAAAAACTGATTCTCAGATGAAGATTAAGGAAATTACAGTACACAGAAAGACCTCAAGAGTCGAGGATACGAACGTTGGGTATGTTCCAAATCCAAGGTGCAGGATTAGAACAGTAACCAACCAAAATAATCACATCACTGGCAACACACGTACTGGATAGTTATTCAAACTTAAATGGTGTGACATCCTACAAATGGCGACTACAAAGAAAAGTTGATGGAGAGTGTCGATCTTTCCAAGAGAAATGGACAAATGATTATTTTCTTGTTGAAGTCAAAGGCAAACCTGTGTGCCTAGTTTGTGGCGATGCTTTAGCAGTAACGAAAAAAGCCAATCTGGAGCATCATTACAGCTCAGAACATCCTAAACTCAAATGTGCCTGGATAAAATTATGCTCTTCAGTGGAATTTGGAGGCACAACAAGCTGCTCTTCCTCGGCCTCATTGTGACAGACGAATTGTGTAGTGAGGGAGCTCATCACAAAGAAGCTGAGGCCCCATGTAGAGGGAGAGTTTGTGAAAGAGGGCATGGTGGCAGCTGCGGAGTTGTTAGCACCAAAGTAAAACTGTTTCAGAGTGTTAGTTTGTCTCAGAAAAGCGTCTCAGATTGGATTACTGACTTAGCACAAAATCTTGAAAAAACACTGAAGGATTCTGCAGGAGATTTCCAATTTTTCTCTCTGGCTTGTGATGAGACAGTGGACATAACACATACTGCCCAACTGGCCATTTGGATTCATGGGATAACTGCCAAATTTGACACGTGAGAGGAACTGGAAGCCATGCGTGACTCTACAAGAGGTGAGGACTTGTTGGAGAGACTTGTTTTATCAATGAAAAAACTTGAGCTAACATTTGAAAAGTTAAGTGGCCTTACTACAGATGGAGCTCCAGCCGTGGTTGGCTTGCAAAAAGGGTCAATTGCATTTGTCAGGAAAGAACTGAATCGTCTCAGTCTTGATCCAAGTGATTTAATTATATGTCACTGCATCATACACCAAGAAAGTCTCTGTGCACAGTCATTGCAGCTCAACAATGCGATGTCAACAGTGGTGTGATGCATAAATTTTGTCAAAAGCAGAGGGTTTAACAGCCACCAGTTTGAGTTACCGAATGATCTTGACTCTGAGTACGGTGATCTTGTTTATCACTGTGAAGTGCGGTGGCTGAATTGTGGGAACATGCTCATGAGGTTTCACGAACTGTGGGATGAAGTCAAGCAGTTCATGGAGATGAAGGGAAAACCTGTCAGGGAACTCAATGATAGCAAGTGGCTGTGTGATTTCACGTTTCAAGTACCTCTCAGAGCTAAACATCAAGCTGCAGGGCCCCAACCAGCTTCTCAGCTCCCTGCTTTCAAATGTGAAATCATTTGAAGCTAAATTAAGTCTGAGGAAAGTGCAACTCGAAAAGAATAGCCTTTTAATGCACTTGGATGTGCTGGTGAATATGCGAAACTAATGGAGGCATTTAATGAAAGATTCAAAGGACATGAAAAGTAAACAAATGGAATTGAACATCTTGCTACACCATTCAATGGAGAACCAGCTGATGGGCCTGATAACCTACAACACAAAATCACTCAGCTGCAAAGCGATGATGAGCTGAAAGCTAGATACAACAACCTCCAGCTGCTTGAGTTCTATAAATGATGAATTTCCCACTTTGAGGAGATATGCATTGAAATATGCATCTGTATTTAGAACAACTTACTGCTGCAAGCAGTTCTTTTCAAAACCTACCATCGAAAAGAGTTGACTGTGCTCCAGACTGACCAATGGAAACCTGGAAAAGCAGCTGCGAGTGGCAACATCATCAATATCAGCTAAGATCACACGCCTCACCAAAGAGAAGCAGTTCCAGCTATTACAGTAGGGGTGAGTTAATTAAATGTTTGACCAAATATAGCAGACTAATTTTTAAGCTGATAAATTTGTATGGCCCTTGAATGATATAAATATCTAAATGGCCCTTGGCAGAAAAAAGGTTCCCCACCCCTGCAATAAAGACTAGTGATGTCAATCAAATATCTTTTCATGTGCTTATTGGTCATTCATATGCCTTCTTTGGTGAAGAGTCCCTTTAAATATTTTACTCATGCCCGACTAGTGTGACTCAGTGGTTGAGCATCGACCCATGGACCGAGAGGTCCCCGGTTCAATTCCCAGTCAGGGCACATGCCCAGGTTGTGGGCCAAATGCCCAGTATGGGGCATGCAGGAGGTGGCCAGTCGATGTTCTCTCTCATCGATGTTTCTCTCTCTCTCTCCTTCTCCTTTCCTCTCTCTCTAAAAATCAATAAAGAAATTTTTTTAAAAATATTTTACTCATTTTTAAATTGGATTATTTGTCTTATTTTTTTAAATAACAGTTCTTTAAATATTCTACATAGAAGTCCGTGGTCTGACATATGTTTAATAAATATATTCTCCCATTCTGTAGCTTGCCTTTTAATTTTTTTAATAGTGTCTTTTGAAAAGCAAAACCTTTTCATTTTAATGAAGTTTATTTTATCAAATTTCTTCTTTTATGGTTTATGTTTGTTGTATCCTTTACCTTATCTTTTTTTCATTTGGATTTGATTGGTATTAAAGTTTTCATGTTTACTGGCCATTGTATTTCCACTTTGTGAATCTTTACCTTCACGTCTTTACCTGGTCTCTTTTAGCACGCTCATGTTTGTTGCAATGATGTATTCTGGCTCTTTACATACTAAGGATTTCTGTTATATATGATACAAAGTTGTCTAATTCACCTTGTACTCATCTATTAAATAACTGCTGAGCAACCTACTATGTGCCAGACGCCCTATTAGATACAAAACAATCATCAGTGAACAAAATGAAATTTTAAAAACGTGCCCTAAAAAAATTATAGCTTTGTATGGTGACAGATGTTAACTACTTGTTGTGGTGATCATTTCACAATATATACAAATACTGAATTATTATGTGTACACCTGAAACTAAAATAATGTCATATGTCCATTGTACCTTAATTTTAAAAAATATGCTCTCACAAAGCTTATACTCTTATGCAGGAGTCCATAAAGTTTTTCTGCAAAAGGACCAGACAGTGAATACGTTAGACCAATAGGTAAACTCAAGGTGGGTTACTTACGTAACAGGGGAGGAAACGCCAGCTTCTCTCTGCCCCACCCCAGAGGCCTGAGTGTGGGTACACCTGTGTCCATGGCTGTCCACCACAGACATTTTTGGAAGGAGAAGTGTCCATCTGCAGGAGTAGAGGTGGCAGGCAAGAGGCGTGGATGCAACGGTCAGTGTCACTCTCTGCCCCAGTGACAACCCAAACCCCGCACACTTGGCTCTTCCTGGGGAAACTCACCATCTCAACTAGAGTAGCTGGTTAGGGGGGAGACCACTTGCTGAGTCACTGTCTTCTGAGCCAGAGCTAAGAACCAAGGGTGTTGGGCTGAAGAGACCGTGATGAGGGCTTGGGTTATTTCTCCAAAAGGTATGGGAGCCACGGGGCAATTCCAGAATAATGTGGGAAAATAACGTGATCTGATCGACTGGCTGCTCTGTTGGGAACGGAGTGTGACGAGGCAAGGACAGGCGCAGGAAGTTCAGCTGGGAGGCTGGACAGTGATCCCAGTGAAACAGCCCAGGGAGGTGACAATGAAGGTGACGAAAAGTGAGCCAACTCTGGGTGTATTTTGAATGGAAAGCTGACAGAATCGGCTATGGATCAATGATGAGAAGTGAGAAAAAGCACATTCAGGAACAACCCCAGAATTGTGGTCTGAGCAACTGGAAGAATGGAGCTGCTGTTGATTGACATGGAGATGCCAGTAGGAAGGGAAAGTTGGAAGAGGAGAGAGCTGCTTGGGAGGCACAGTGGGCATCCAAGTGGAGGTGTGGAATGGGCAGACGAGGACACACGTTTGGGGTCAGAGGAAAGGTCCAGGCTGCAGATGCAAATGTGCTAATCATCAGAACATCAATAGTCCTAAAAGCCGTGATATTGAATGAGATCCCCAAGGGAAGGGGTGTGGACAAAGAAGAGAAGAAATCCAAGGAATGAGCCTTAGGACCTCTCAACATTTTGTTTATGCTGATTTCCCAGAGAACTTGCTCAATTTGTATGTAGTTAAAGCTATGGTTTTGCCTTTGTTATTAATTAAAAAGTTGTTTCTCGCCCAAAAGAATATGCAACTGTTTATCTATGGTTCTTTTTTAATTTAACTCTTTTATTAAATATGCCCAAATCTTTGCTTCTGAACACCAATTCCCAATTAAAGGAACCAGAGTTCCTTAGAGAAATGGCTGGTGCCAAGTCTGGGCAGAGACAGTACAAAATGAGCCTGGAACATCTTGTTGTGCCAGAAAGCAAAGAAGTGCTCAAAAATGATGGGAACAGGGTCAAAAGGCACAGGACCTACTGGACAAATCTGGAACAATTTGAGCATCAAAATGAATAATGACAGTAATGGGTGATGGCCCATTGAATAGTACAAGAATCCGTGAGTCCATACTGACAGGAAAAAAACACAGAGAGGAGAGAAAAGGGAATAGAGAAGAGAGGGAGGGAAGAAAAAAGGGAGAGAAAGCTCTTCCTTACAATAAAATGCCAGCCAATAAACACAGAAGGAATGATAGAGTTATAAATCACCACCTTACAACAATTCTAGCAACAATTCATTTAGGCAGAAACGGGTAACAGTTATTCACACAGCTTCAAAGTATCCCTCCACAGATTTTGGTATCAATCAGGAAAGAAAATAGAGAAACTTCACTCCATTAAACACTACTTAGCCCAGTGCTGGATCGCAGCTGACATCCCCAATAATGGAACAAACCTACAGCCTGTGCCTCCTAAGTGATGCACTGAGAAGTACACAACATGTCCTATGCAGTGTTCCTACAAAAATGCACAGCCTGGTTCTAATTATGAAGAAATGCCAGATACACACAAAGGGAGGAGATTCTCCAAAACTACTGGCCTGTACATTTGAAAAAAATATCAGTTACATGAAAGACAAAGAAAGGCTGAGGAATTATTCCAGATTAAAGGGAACTAAAGAATGACAACTAAAGATGATAAATGATCCTAGACTGGATCTTAGATGGAGGAGAGGGACGAATGTAAAGGGTAATTACTGGGAAACTTGGCAACATTTGAATATGGACTAAGCATTAGATAATAGTGTTGTATCAACGTTAAATATTTTGGTTTTTTGTGTTTTTTTTAAATTATTTTTATTAATTTGTTTTTGTTACAGATGTTTCTCCTTTTCCCCCATTGACACCCTCCTCCCTATCCCCCCCGTCCCATCCCCAGCTTTGTTGTCTATGTCCATTGGTTATGCATACATGCACACAGTTCTGTGGTTTATCTCTTCCCTCCCAACACCCCCTCTTCTGAGGTCTGTCAGTCTGTACCCTACCTCTGTGTCTCTGGGTCAATTTTGTTCATCAGTTTGTTTAGTTCATTATATTCCACAAATAAGTGAGATCATGTGATATTTGTCTTTCTCTGCTTGGCTTATTTCGCTTAGCATAATACTCTCCAGGTCCCTCCATGCCATCTCAAAGAATAAGAGATCTTTCTTTCTTACAGCTGCATAGTATTCCATTGTGTACATGTACCACAGCTTTTTCATCCACTCATCTACTGATGGACACTTGGGTTGTTTCCAGATCTTAGCTATTGTAAATAGTGCTGCTATGAACATGGGGGTACATATATTCTTTCTGATTGGTGTTTCAGGCTTCTTAGGGTATATTCCTAGAAGTGGGATCACTGGGTCAAATGGCTGTTCAATTTTTAACTTTTTGAGGTAACACCATAGTGTTTTCCATAGTGGCTGAACCAGTCTGCATTCCCACCAGCAGTGTACTAGAGTCCCCTTTTCTCCACACCCTCACCAACACTTGTTGTTTGATGATTTGTTGATGGTGGCCATTCTGACAGGTGTGAGGTGATACCTCATAGTTGTTTTAATTTGTATCTCTCTGATGATTTGTGACGCTGAGCATTTTTTCATGTCTCTTGGCCATTTGTATGTCCTGTTTGGTGAGGTGTCTATTTAGGTCCTCAAATATTTTGAATCTGCTTTTTATAATGTGTTTGCATAAGAGCTCTTGCCCTTGTTCTTCGAAGATTCTCACTGAAGTATTTAAGGATAAATACTCCATTCATACATGTACATATATATGATAAAACAATCATAAATGTTAGCAATTCGTGAATCTTTGTGAAGGGTATGATGGACTTCGTTATACTATTTTAATACTTGCTGAAAATTTTAAATCTCTCCAACACAAAAGGTCAAAAATAAAAATATACAAAAATCAAAGCTGAGATTTATTTCTATGCGCATTTTGAGGAAGGGATCTAACGTAACCATTGTTTACTGAGTGGTCCTTTCGCCACTCTCTGAAACACCTTCGTAATCAATCATAAATTCTCACACACACTTGAATCTCTGCCTGCCTTGGGCTTCCCACGACCCTATCTGCCTGTTTTCATGCACCTGTGAATCTGTTTTAATTGTTGGAACCTTTAATTATATTTAGTACTGGTCGGGCGAGTCCATCCACCTTGCTCTCCGTCAACATTTTCCTCTCCACACGTCTAGTCTTCCAGAGAAATTCGCAAGAACTTTGTAAAGATTTCCTTCAGAAAAAAATCCTTACTGAGATTTTGACGGAAACTGTTCACTTATAGATTAATTGGGACAACTGAAAACTTATATTGTTGATTCTTCTTAGAAAAGGGTCTTTGTCTCTCCTTGTATTCAAGGCTTATTTCGAGTTTCTCTGGAAAGTCTTTTTATTTACATAAATCTTGCCCATTTCTTGTTACGTTAATTCCCATAAATTTTGTTGCCGCTGTAAATACAATATATTTTTCCATGATGTGTTCTAATGGCTTCGTCATCATGGGAAAGGTATTGGTTGTTATGTCTATATTTCTATATTTTGTGATGCTACCCTACTAGATTCATTTGTTAGTTCTCTGACTCCAATTGATTTTTTTTTTTTTTTGAGATGTTCTAATTACAAAAAACCATACCCCCTGAAAATGACGATGATAATATTTCCTCCTTGGGAATATTTATGGTTCTTATTTCACATTCTTGTTTAATTCCACTGCTAGAACTTCCAGAACATTAATAAGTAATAGTGGAGACACAGAGGCATCCTTATCTCGTTCCTGAATTTAATTGGGATGTCACCAGTGTTCTCACAGTTCATTATGATGTTGCTTTGCTTTGAGAGCGACTATCTTAATATTAAAGGAGTGTGCTTCGATTCGTGTTTTATTTATAAAAACATCCAAGGAATGGATAGCAATGTCTTGCGATTTTTGAAAAGCTATTATTTACTGAGCTCAGATTACGTGCTTAGCTCCATGTTGAGCTTTACATTCATTATTTTATTTAATGCATGCATGACCCAGTTTTTTTAATTTTTTAATTTTTTTATTTTTTAATGCTCACCCAAGGATATTTTTCTATTTATCATAAGATAGAGTGGGAGGGAAGGAGAAAGAGGGAGGGAGGGAGAGAGAGAGAGAGAAACATTGACATGAGAGAGACACATCGGCTGGTTGCCTCCCCCATGACCCAACTGGGGCTGGGGACAAACCACAACCGAGGTACGTGCCCTTGACCGGAATCCAACCGCGACTCATTGGTCCACGGGCCAACGCTCTAACCACTGAGCCAAACTGGCCAGGGCACATGACCCAATTCTAGACAAACTTTCTGAATTTGAAGATAAGGAAGCTGTCCACAGGTCCACAGTTAGGAAGTGAAAAACGACAGGATTTGTACTCAGGCTTTCTGACTTCAAAACCTAAGCTCTTGAGACAGTGACAACCTGGGTTTTCACCTGGACCTGGTACCATAACTGGTCACCTTAGCTCTCCTGATGCTGAACCCTGTGCTGCTGGCAGCCTGTGTGCTTGTGTGTAGCGCCATTATGTTACACATGCGACTTTGTCCCGTTTTCTAATATTTTGTGTCTGTGTTTGTGAAACTGGGCTGCAGTTTCTCTTGTGCCCATCTGGCTGTTTGGCTTGTGTGTCGGGGCAATGCTGGCTTAGTAAGATGAGTTGGGAAGCTGCCCATCTTTTTCCACGCCCTAACCCTGTTTATTTATTTATTTTCCTTATTGATTTTAGAGAGGGAGGAAGGGAAAAGGAGAGAGAGATAGAAACATCTATGAGAGAGGACATCGACTGGCCGCCTCCTGCATGCCCCCCACTGGGTATTGGGCCCACAACCTGGGCATGTACCCTGACCGGGAATCGAACCAGCACCCTCTTGGTGCATGGGTCGACGCTCAATCACTGAGCCACACCAGCTGGGCCACGCACTAACCCTGTTTAAACAGCACAGAGATGATCTGCTGGGAGGTTCAAAAGAATTTGCCTCTGAAAAAGTCTGGGTTTGATACTTCCTTTGGACAACTTTTTCAGCTCTGTCTAAAATGATTAATCTACTCAGGTTTTCTACCACTTCAGTCAAATTTGGTCATTTATATTTTCCCAGAAAACTATCCACTTCATTGAGATTTTCAAGTTTATTAGCATAAATTTATAAAACCTATTCTTCTCTATTTTTCATTTATTCTGCATCATTTCTCATGACTATGCTCATATTTTCTCTCTCGTGATTAGGCTTGCCTGTGGTTTCTCTAAGTCGATGGTCTTTTTAAAGAGCCAGACTCTGGATGTATTCATCCATTTACGTTTCCCATTTTCTAATCCATTAATTTCTGGGGGTTTTCATGATTAGCTTCCCCTTCTTGTTTCCTTGGGTTGTGTTGGTGGTGGTGATTGTTTGTGCTTCTCTTTTTCTGGCATCTGGAAATAATTGTTTTGCTCATTTATTTTTCTGCATTGTCATTATCATCATTATGTTCTATACAGCCTGTTATTGACATTTGTTTTCCCTTTTAGACCCAAGAATTACTTAGAAAAGTGATTTTTAATTTCCCAAGTGGTTCAGTGTTTTTGTTCTTCGCTCATCCTTTGGTTTTTAAGTTCTAGTTTCCTTGGATCCCGGTCAGAGACTGTGACCTGCGCAATCCCTCCGTGTTAGAGGTTACTGATCATGTCTTTGTGACCTGGTGTAAGAATCATTTTCGAAAATTTTCTCCACAGTGATGGAAGAGAAGGTGTCTCCTCTGTTTGCAGAGTGCTCAGGTGGCCCCTGAGCAAGCTGGAAGGATGGAAGACAGCGGGACCTAACCCATCCCCGTGGCCCAGTCCAACGCAGAGACAGGAAACCAGGCTCAGGGGGGTGGGGTTCGGTGGATGGCAAAGGCACAGGAGGGAATGGCAAGATGACCCACCCTGTCCATCTGCCTGTCTTGAGGCAGGACCCGAGGGTGGCCTGGGAGGTGTCCCTCAGGACACTTGTGGCAGCCAGTGGTTTGGGTGGGGGAACCCCTCTAGGAGCATTGCTTGGCTGCTTGAGGTCCCAATTTTGTCAGTTTATTGAACAAGAAAAGGCACAGAGGCCAAGTGGGGCCTTAGAGTGTCATCTGAACCAGCCTGCGTGACATTGGAATTGGGGGAGGGGAGTGGCTTGTTTAATCTTGTCATAAACCCAAAGAGAACTGAAAGGTAGTTGGCTCAACTGCTTTGTCTTGCTTAGAAAAACAACAACAAAATAACACAGTTCTAGAAACAAAACGTGCATGGGGGTGGCCCATAGAGGATTCTTTCTCGGTGACCTGAGAGCAGCCCCCCTGCCTATTCCGCACCAGGGCCCCCACACCGCCCAGGTCCCCCGGCCAGCTGCTCGGGGACGGCCTCCTGCCCTGCCTTGCACTCCGCGTCTTCGCCCCATCTTCTCTCTCTCTCCGTCCCCCCACTCTCTTCTCCGTTACTCAGTTACAATGACAGAAGGCTCTAGCCTCTTCCCAGCGGTTTGCAGACTGAGTCGCGGGCCTTTCTTCTGCAGCTCACCCACTGAGCCGGGCGCTGGGATGGCATCAGATGGCTCCTTTACTTCTGTCTCCCAGCATCATTCATTCCAACTGTATTCACTGAGAGGCTTTATTTAGTCTCCTACCTTTGGGTTGAACATTGGATCATTGCTTTTTTTTTTTTTCTTTTCCTCTCACTTTCAGATAATAAAAATAGCTTAAAGTCCCAAATACTGAATCAGTTCAGTAATGGAATTGTCCGGGCCTGTGTGATAATGAAATCCTCAAACCCCACTTGGGTTTTCTCCGCCACCTCGGCAAGGACGCCCCTTCACAGGACGCGGGGGTTTAGGGAGAGTCCACAGGGGGCGACTGGGCGGCGTGGGAGTGGGCAGAAGTCTTTTTCTCTTTTCCATTGCCTGGCATTGTTCTACCTCTCCCAGCTCAGCAACTTGGTGTCTGTCCGTCCAGGGCGGGGGTCCTGTGAGGCAGAGAGGGAGGAAGGGACAGGCAAGTTCGCACCTGACAGCCACGGTCAGGAGAGCCCTGTGCTCTGTGATGGGAAGATGACTTTCCGAGGGAGCGTTTTCCTGGATCCCTCAGAGAGCAGCCGCGCAGGGAGGGTCCGGCTGCACCTGCTCGGGGAGGCGGACACGCATTTTTCTCCCGGGGCCCCTCCCATTTCCACGGCTGCAGGGTCTCGCCGTTTCCAGGAGAGCCTCTCGGGCCAGGTGCTCAGCGGCTCTAAGCCGGTCCTGAGTCCCCGCCTCACGGGCTCACTCCTGCCCGGGAGCAACGAGGGCCCCCGGCCAGCCCTCCGTGGAAGTGACCTCGGGCACCATGCAGCAGTCCCCCTCTGCCCTGACTTCAGCCCCCAAACCGCCGCCTCTTTCCAGGCTGATGTCGGACCCCAGTTCCCCGGTGTCCCCAAACCCAGGCCCAGCTCTCCTGGGGCTTGCTCAGTGGCCGTGAGGTAAGGGGGAGACCGAGGCCCACTCACACTCTCTCCAAAGAGACCCTCCCTCATAAACCCTGGCTGGTCCCGACAACCGGGCCCCTCGCCGTGGGTTATGCCCTGATGTAAGCAAGGACCCAGGAGTCACAAAACAAGGTGTTTTACCAACTCTTGTAACGTCCCCATGGTCTCAAACAGAGGTTCACAACTTGGGTACACATTGAAATCCCATGAGGTGATTTAAAAAATACTAATACGTGGGCTCAACCCCCAGATTCTCATGAAATTGGCCTGGGGTGTGGCCTGAACATTAGGGTTTTTAAAAACCCTCCAGGTGATTCCAATGAGCAGCCAACAGTGAGAACCGGTGTCCTAGCCCAGTGCCTCTCAAACTGAAATGTGTTTATGAAGCACCCAGGATGCTATTAAACTGCAGAGTCTAGTTCAGCAGGTCTGGCGTGGGGTCAAGAGTTTGTGTGTCTAAGAAGCTCCCAGGTAATGTCAACACATCTGAGCCAAGGACCACACTCTGAGCATCAAAGAGCTAGAATATCGCTGTGCCTTCGCAAAATCTTCTTCTGTTTTTTTATTTTTTTAATATGTTTTTATTGATTTTTTTTTAGAGAGAGAGGTAGAAACATCGATGTGAGAAACATCCAGCGGCTGCCTCCTGCACGCCCCCTACTGGGGATCAAGCCCACAACCCCGGGCATGTGCCCTGACCGGGATTCGAACTGGGACCTCTCAGGCCATGGGACAATGCTCAGTCCTCTGAGTCACACAGGCTGGACTCTTCTTTCGTTTTTTAATAGGCTTTATTCTTTAGAGCAGTTTTAGGTTCACAGTGAAACTGAGGGGAAGGTACAAAGATTTCCCAAACGCCCCCACCCCACGTGCACAGCCTGGCCACCATCGACATCCACACAGTCAGGGGACCTGGACTGACACCTAATCACCCAGCGTCCGTGGTTTGGGTCAGGGCTCATTCTTGGTGCTGTACATTCTACGGGTTTTGACAAACGGAGGACATGTATCCACTGCCATTGTACCCTACAGAGTAGTTTCTCTGCCTCCCACATCCTCCCCACTCAGCCTATTCATCTCTGCCTACCTCCAACCTCTCTCAACCACTTAAAATTTGATTTTTAACTTCCTAAACAAAGAAGGCAATAATGGCTTTATAGCAGTTTCCCAACCTGGGCACTATTATTTGGGGCAGCTAATCCTTTGTTGGTGAGATTTTCTTGGGCATTCAGTTGTCATCAAGTTGTGACAACTCAAAATCTCTCCAGATATTACCACATGTTCCTGAGAGGTGAACATCACTCCTCGTCTCAACAACCACTGCTTTATAGCAGCACAAAGAACTTGCAGAAGTTATTTTTTGTATTTCAAATTTCATTCATTTATGAATTATACGATTGAGCCAATACCATTGTGTGCCAGAGTTCTAGTACTGGGGCTACAAAGGTGAGCAAACAAAATGCTCATATAATAATATAATGTCAAGTGGTAGTAATTATGTGCAAATAAATAAACAAACAAACAAATAAAGCAGGATAAGGAAAGAGTGATGGCCTGGAGCAGGGCTGAGCCAGCAGGGAAAACGCCATCATGAAGAGGCAAGGAAGGTATCTTAGAGGAGGTAACTTTTGAGCTCTCAGCAGAATGAAGTGAGGATGAGTCAGGTAAATGTGGGTGAGGGCAGAGGCCAAGTTGTTCCAAGCTAAGGGAAAGCTGGTGCAAAGGCCCTGAGGTGAGAGTGTGACTTAATCCCAGAACAAAATCTTGGGCTGGGCTGAGGATGAAGTGTGGGTGCTCCTTTCTGCCCCAACAGTCTCTGAAGGGAGCCGGGCAGCCCTAGCAGGCAATTCTGTCCTGTTCAGATGAAACCTCAGGGATCTCTACTTGTCCCATTTATTGTTAAAACCATGTTATTCAATTTCTCTGTAGCTTTTTTTTAGTTTCCTTGATCTGTCAAATACAGGGATTGAAGTTTTAAATCCCCACTAATATATGGATTTGTAAATTTATTTTGTTTATAGTAGTTTTGCTTTATGTTTTTCAATGATATTTTATCTGATTCATAAAAGTTTATAATGTATCTTTATTGTGGATTGACATTTTGATCGATATAAAATAACACCTTCTTATTTGCATTTTCCTTTGAATTCTACCTCATATGCTCCTAATATGCTACTTCTTTCTTTTTGTTTGCATTTTCTGTGTATAATATTATCCCATTTGTTTATTTTTTACTTTTTCATTAACATTGTATGTTTCCAACAAAAAAAAACAACAGAATATGCTTACACAATCTAAAACTTTTTATCTATTAACAGTAAAATTTCATACATTTATATTTGAATGAAAATTTATGTTTAGCATTGTTTTTGCAGTGTATGTTGTGCTTTGTTTTCTGTTTCTTTTTCTGAATTGTACTTCATTAATTGATTTTGTTCTTGGCTCCCTTTTCTGTAATAATTTCAAAGTTATGTGCCTATAGAATAAAACAAAATATTTAAAGCAAAAAACAAAATCTACCAATTTCAAGAATTAAACAATATCTATAAGTGCACTGAAGTTAGCTGAGAAATTTAGGACACTTTTATTTCCTTCTTTGCCTTTCCCTGATCTTAAATTTTTGTCAGAATAATTATATATTTAGGATTTACATGTTCTTCCTTCAAGAATTACTTCTGACATTTGCATTTGGCTTCATAAACACGTTCCAAACAATGATTTAGAGGTTAACTATTCTTTCCTGGCTTAATTACTCATGGATGTTCCTTTTGTACCACCTCTGCCATTTTTGGTTTCTTCATTTTGACTCACTGCTCGGTTGATTGATGGACCTTTGGGGGCATTGTTTGTCAGGCAGATTACGTGAGTTCTTACATGTCTGAGAATGTCTTTCTTTTGACCCACATATGAATGACATTGTAACTATGTACAGAATTATTTGTAATTGTTGCTCCTCAAAATTCAACAGACATTGCTTCATTGTAGAATTTAGTTACCTAAATAAAGTCTGGGAAAAGTCCTTTTTTTTTTTATTTCTTTTTTTTTTCATATCCTCACCTGAAGACATTTTTGCATTTATCTTCAGATAGAGTGGGAGGGAGAGAGTGGGGAAGAGAGAGAGAGAAACATCGATATGAGAGGGACACATTGACTGGTTGCCACCCACACGACCCCAACCAGGGCCAGGGACAAACAGCAACCGAGGTACATGCCCTTAGCGGGAACTGACTGTGAGTAATCTGTTTACTTCCTATTTTGATATTGAATTTTTCTTTTATCCTTGAAACTTGAGATTTTATAAAGATATAAGTATACACAGTCCCTTTATATTCATTTCCCCCCTTAAATCTGATGGCTCCCACCAGAGAAATGTTCTTCTATTATTTCTTTGATTATAGAAGTAGTAGATTATTGAAAATAATTAAACACAATCTTTTTAAAAGTTTTTTGTTCAGTTTTATTGAGATAGAATTAACATACAGCACTGTATAAATGTGAAGGGTACTGCATAATGACTTTATTTACATGTATTGCAAAGTGATTACCACAATAACTTTAGTTAACATGTATCACCTGATGGATAGGGTTACAGGGGTAAAAAAAAAAAAAAAAAAAAGAGTGATAGAAAGGCCTGGCCGGTGTGGCTCAGTGGTTGAGCGTCGACCCATGCACCAAGAGGTCGCCGGTTCGATTCCTGGTCAGGGCACATGCCCAGGTTGTGGGCCTGGTCCCCAGCATGCAGGAGGCAGCTGATCGATGTTTCTATCTCTCTTCCTCTCCCTTCCTCTCTCTCTAAAATCAATACAGAAAAATGTTGTTTTTTTTGAAAAACAGAGAGAGAAAAAATACATTATTTTCCTTCTAATGAGAACTTGTAAGATATACTACGTTCACAACTTTCAGGTATATATTATATCCCCAGTACTTATTTATCTTATAACAGGAAGTCTATATCTTTTTAAAATTTGTTTTTATTGTGGAGAGTATTACAGATGTCCCCTTTTTTGTCCCCCATTGACTCCCTCCACCCAGCCCCTCCTCCCCACCCCCAGGCCTTCACCGTACTGTTGTCTGTGTCCACGGGATTATACCTTTTCACCATCTTTACTCAGTGCCCCCACTCCCCACCCCCACCTCTGGTAACCACAAATCTGATCTCTTTTTCTGTAAGTTGTATTTTGTTTTAGATGCCACTTCTAAGTGAGATCATACAGCATTTGTCTTTCTCCGGCTTAACTAGAAACTTTAAATGAGTATATAAAATCTCCTTTAGCGGTTGGCTCATAATAAGCTCAATAAATATATGTAGAATGAGCAATGAACAGATGAATGAATCTCTTTTGCTCCTTCTTTGTTCTCTTCCTCTTCCTGTTATACAGATGTTGTATCACCTGGGTTCTCTATGTCTCCTATGCTTTCCCTCGTCTCTGGAGCCTTTCTTCTGATATCTGATGAGAAATTTCAAGCTGCTCTTCTAATATCATTTGGTTTTATGCCTCACGGCTTATACTTTCTAAATTTTTAATAGTGATTTTTCATATAAAAGGAATTTTTGTATTTAAGATTATTCTTTTCTCATAGACACAATAAAAATTATAGAAACTATAAAGAGAAATATAATGTTATTTATTTTCATTTTGTTTTGTTTTCTCTTGTTTCTTGCAGCAACTCTGCTCCATGTGAGGACATTCTTTCAGTTTCCTTGGGTAGTCCCTGCCAGAGCCAACCTCCAAATGTCCCCCGAAGAGCCCCACCTCCTGCTATTCCTGCCCCTGGTGTTCCCCTCCCTCCGTGAACCAGGGCTGACCTGGGAGACCAATGGAGGCGTGATGGTGTATGACTTTTGAGGCTAGGTCTCCTTTTTTTTTTTTAATTTTTTTCTTTATTGATTTTAGAGAGAGAGGAAGGGAGAGGGAGAGAGATAGAAACATTGATGAGAGAGAACATCGATTGACCACCTCCTGCATGCCTCCCACTGGGGATTTGGCCCACAACCTGGGCATGTGCCCTGACTGGGATTCGAACCAGTGACCTCTTGGTTCATGGGTCCATGCTCAACCATTGAGCCACACCGGCCGGGCTGAGGCTAGGTCTTAAAAGGCATTGCAGCTCCCTCCTTGTGCTCTGTGGAGGACCACCCTCTTGAGAGTCCCTGGACCAGAACCACCCTGCTATGCCTCTCTCAAATTTCTGACTCACAGAAAGTGTGACAGATCAAAAGTGTTTATTCTTTTAGGCAACTAGATTTTGAGGTAATTTGTTAGACAGCAATAGATAACTGATACAGTCTCCGTCTTTCCCACTACTTGGTCATTTTAATAAATGTTGCTTTCCCTCTGTTTAGCCAGAATTGGGATTTGAAATCGCTTTTGCCAGAGAGCATGTGGGTCTCTGTTCAACTCTTTCCTTCTCGGGGAAGGAAAAGAGCAAGGCCGGCTCAGCGGCAGCTTCACTTTGCCTGTCTAGAGGTCTGTTTGTTCACGACGCGCACAGAGCTTGGTATGGCTGAGGAAGCCAGGTGCCAGGCTGCCTTGCAGTGTGGAAGGGTTCCGGCTCCCTGCCATCAGCGCCAGCAAAGTCCCTGCCCTCCTTTCCTGCGTCTCTGCCAGCCCTGGGGCCAGGGCTGGTCTTCTTCCTTGCTTGCATAGTCTCCCTGGAACCCATGTCGAGTCTCCCGGGGACTGCTGCTGGCCCAGGACATTCTCACAGCATTCAGGAGCCAACTGCCCCTCTCCTGCTGTGAAACCCACCGATCTCCATCACATGAACTCTCCAGACCAGAGAGTGTAGACTATGTTCTCGGTTGTGAACAGTCACACATGAGGAACAAACTTTAGGAAACAGTCTGGCATCATCTTGTCAAGTCGGACACTCACACTCAACATATTCTACAACCTACTTCTAAAAAGCTCTGGGGTTCGTTCATCGGGGCACAAGAATATTCATAGCAGCACTGGTCGTGGCGGGAAAACCCTGGAAACCAATATTCATCCTCTGTAAGATGGATAGACAAATGAATATATAATGGACTATTACATAGTAGTTAAAAAATGAACCACAGCTCCACACATCAACACAATTTTGTGGCATCTCAAAATCCGTGATGAGCAAAAGAAGCAAGGGAAAGAAGAATGATTCCATTTACAAATGGCAGGCCACGTGGCATAGGATTTTGCTTAGGGCTACGATCCAAAGTGGGAAACCGAACAATAAACTCAAAATTGGAGCTGGTGGGAAGACAGGAAGGTACAATCAAGGCAAGTTTCACTGGGCTGGGGCCAGGCCTGGCAGAGTTCATTGTCTCACCCTGAGTGCTGGTTCCATAGTATTTGCTTTATTGTTATTCTGTATCCTGTGCACACACTCACATCCTCTTCAACATGTAAGAAATACTTCACAGTGTAACAGATCGGAAAGAAAAACATCTAACAGCTTCATGACTCAGGTCTTTACAATAAGGATGTCCTTCTAGACTGGGCATTCACTCCCCTCCTCCCCACTTCCCTCTTTGAGCCTCACAGGTAGCACCCCTCCCCATGCTGGAAACCCCACTTTCCCCAGGTTCCTCGGCCTCAAGAAGCCCCTCTGTCTGTCCAGATTAGCCCCAGATTGACAGCTCCTGGGCCCAGGTCAGCTCCTCCCTAGACTGTCTTGAACATTAGGCACTAAAACCTTCTTCTTTGCAAAATAATATGAAATGCAAAATAATATTAAATGCAATATATATTATAATACAAAATAATATGAAATGCAAATGGTAATCAAAAAACTTTTAAATTAAAAATAAATTTTTAAAAAATTCCTTCTCACGTGTAAACTAGTTTGAGCGGGATCCTGTCACAACTGGAAAATCCTGAACAACACCATATAAGGATGTGTTCAATGGGCGTTTCTCAAAAGGCACAAGGCCCATTCTGACAGGTGTGAAAAGGTCTGAGAACTTTCTAGGTGCTTCACGTAACTGGTTTCAGAGCAGGGGACTCGGTCACTAACTCAGCACTGGGCAGCGGAGCAGACACTGGCCTCAGAGCCCGGACAAGCCAGGTCTCACAAAGAGCTCTGGCCTTGGCCAGCTGGCTGGGGACAGTCGCGGTTCCTCCCTGGGCCTCCGCCGCTGTATCTGTGAAGTGGAAAGTTGAGACCCAGTGACGCTCACATCCGCTGTAACGTCTCGGCAGGGTCACTGATTAGAGATGAGGTCATTCCAGCGATGAGGGTCCTTCTCCTTGAGGAGAGGGGGCCACACCCTGCACACACAGGGCGGGATCAGGGAAGGCCGAGGCCAGGCCGAGTCCTGCCCACCCACCCCTGAGGGCGGAGGGCACGCACACGGGCACCCAGAGGAGTCAGGGATGGGTGGGAGCAGGCAGTGCCCCCTGGCCCGAGAGTCCTTTAGATTCAGAGACAGCTGAGAAGGTTCTCCCTGTTTCTGCACAGTCCTGGAAGGCCCAGCTAGAACCAAGGCTGGGTTGGAGGAGAGGTGAGCCGCACAAGTTCAGACCTGGACGGTGGCCTGTGAGTGGAGAATCAGTCCCGCGGGGGAGGGGACGTGCGTGGAGTCTGGGAGGAGCTCGTGGAGAAGGCCGCTTTCCGGAGGAGGAGGCCCTCTCGCTGCAGACAGGACAGGCCCCCTGACACTCCTGCGTGTTCAGTCTGCGGACCCAGCCAGTGGCTGGCAGAGCACAGGGCAGGGAACACAGTGGGCTCTGCCCCACCTGCCTTCCTCCTGGCAACTGGCAGGGTCTGGGAGACCCACGCAGGATCTGGCGTGTGCGGCTGGTCCAAGGTGGGGAGGTGGAAGATGAGTTACCTTGTTTAAAAAGGAGTCGCTGTGGCTTGGCCTCCCAGAGAGGGAGCTGGCCTCCTGCAGGATCCCCCAAAACTAGCCTCAAGCCCAGTGCTCAGGGCAGCGGTCCCACAGAAGGTGGAAGGCTGCACTGTGGGGGGAGGGGTGGGTGCCTCCTGACTGCGGCCTGGGAACTCCAAACCTGGTGCTTCTCCCAGAGGCCACGTCAGGCTCTGCTGGATTCCTAGCGCCGCGTCCAGATGGGATGGGGGTGACCAGGACCCGAACACCCCAGCCCTCCCCACGGAAGTTCCCCACGATGAGCCATCCCAGGAGGCCCAGCCAGCGTGTGCGGCCTGGTCTCACGTCTCCGTTTCCTGAACACAAGAGGAAAAGTCACCCTGCGGAAAGTTGTCTGCCCTGGACGGGACTGAAATCCTCTTTGTTACTGAGACACCGTTCTGCTAGTCTCCCATCTAAATCCCCTCAGTCTCTCACCTCCCTGAACCATTAACCCGAAGCGGGTCAGGACTCACTCAGTCGCACGGCTGGAACGGGCCAGAGTTCCGCACGCCTGCGTGTGCAGCAGGCGAAGCATCCAGAAGGGGGCTGGGAGGCACGCTGGGCCACCCTCCTCCTCGTCGTTTGAGAAGCTCCTCTCTCCCTCCAGGTACTCATGGTGGGGCTGATGTCACTTGTGGCCACCATCATCCCACAGGGGCCCCATTGGCCAACCAAGTGCTTGAGTCCCTACCTGCAACCAATCAGAGCCTTTCCTGGGATTGTTGTATAAGGGATGAGAGAACTCGCTCCCCGCTGGGACAGCCCATGGCCAGCCTGCCTCCTACTCACTTAGAATGGAGCTGGACACAGATGATCACGGACAAGAGATTACGGCAGAGAGAGTACCCAGCGGATCCCTCTGGACCCAATAACCAGCAGTGCTTGCACCAAAGCCCCTTCCAGACTTGGCAGCTCTGGGAGCCAGTGGCCCTATTTTCTGTTGCTTGTAAATAAAAGAGCCTCAACTGACAGGAGTGCTAAACACAGGATGCCTGGTCCTGCACTCCCCACAGCTGCTCACAGCAGCCCGCTGGCCCGGCGACCTCGCCCCCCTCAGCTGCCACCAGCACCCGTGGCCCCCAGCTCCAGCTTCAACACCATGAGGACCTCGGTCCTAGACTGGCCACGCGGTAGCCCCTGCCAGCCCAGGGGCTGGTGTCATTTGAGTTCGCTGCCTGGCCTCACCTCATAGCCCCAGCTCCCCATCTCAGGGATACAGACTTCTCTGAAGAGCTGCTCCGTGGCACACAGACGCAAAGGCTCACTCCCTGTCCAGGTCCTTCCTGCGATGCAATGATCAAGCACTGTTCTCATTACTCGGCATTTTGTCTCCTTTGCTTCCAAGTGTGTGAGTTATTTCTCATTCAAATAAAATGTGAAATTAGAGTTTATGCTTTAGTGGGACTCAATGGGGTGTTCGGAGATTGCTTTTGAGAGCCATGGCGAAAAAGCTAACATAGCCTTTCCAGCCCTGTGGGATGGAGGAAGCCAGGGTGTGCACGGTCCTGGGGGGTGGAGGCTGGGGAGGGCTAGAGTGTCATTTTTAACCAGCAGTAAGGGGGGAATCACTCATTTAATCACCATGTGTGTCCTGAGCAACCGACATGATTTGTGCCACGCTGGGGAATGAGGAGGAGCCCGCAGGGAGACCCTGCCGGCAGCTGAGGGCTCCAGTGACAGGCGGTCATCCTCTCCAGGACAGAAGCCCAGGTGCCCTTGCTGTGGGAGGAGCCATCCAAGAGAGAGATGCCCGGGTCCCCAGTCCTCACCCTCTCAGCGTGTTGTGACAGGGAGGGACAGCGGCTAGGGAAACCAGTCAGCCATTCTCAGTGACTCAGGACTTTGGCAGGCGGCGCCAGCCCCAGGGCATCTCTGACTCAGCCGACTGACAGACCGGGATCAGACCAGAGGCAGTGAAAGTGCCAGGAAGGGGCGGTGGCACTGAGGGCAGACTCCTCTCCCCGAGTCCCCAGAAACCTGAACTAGACCCGGCCCCGGGGGGCCCTCCGTGTCCACCTCATCTCAGTCCTTCTCCTCACACCCCTCTTCAGTCTGAGAGGCCGGACATAGGCGTAAAGCCAGAGAGACAGAGAAGGGCACTCCTTCCAGGCACGGGCATGTGCGTAGCCCCAGTGGTCCTTGAACTCCGGGGCACACTCCAGAGTTGATGCTGAGGGCAGAGGAAATATCACTTCCTGGCTCTCAAACTTTCTACACCCTGTCATGGGCCCCACCCTATAACCAGCTCTCTCTAAGTACTGCTCACTGCCAGCTTGGGGTCAGCCCTGACCCCGAGGTCGTTTTCTTAAGCATGTATGCCTCATCGGCTTCCCCCACCCTAATTTAACGCTGCCGGTTTGGCCCCTCAGGACACATCTTCTGCTCATTGCTGCAGCCTGAGCCCACACATGCCCTGACTCTTCTCCGTGCTCTCATCGCTCTGCCCAGCCTCCCAGACGCAGATCCCAGCCTGCCATCCCCAGGGTCACCACAGCCCCAGGACCACAGCATTGCCAAAAAAGGGGCTGCATGATGTTGTCCTTCCACTGGCTATCTCAGAGACCTGTGAAGGGCCTCCAGGTCCCCTTGTCCAGCCCCTTCTCTGCCACCCTACAGGAGGGAAGGGAGGAAGCCACGCCAGGCAGCTTCTGCACCAGCGCCCCGGGCCCATCGGCAGCCGGCTCACCCCCACGCTGTGCGGTCCGTGTGCGGGGCGAAGGCGGCCCGGCCTTCCCGCCAGCTGTGCTCCAGAGCCCTCCCTGCTCCTTCTCTCTCCAGGAGAAAACCTCAAGAAACAGCCTCTGTTTGAGGACTCCGACTTTCCAGCTGAGAGAACCTGGACAAATTAGTTCCTTGGCACTCTGAGCCCCAGTGGGGCCTGGGACACAGAGGAGGATGTGTAGCGATGTCTCTCGTCTTACTGTTACTGACGGAAATGGAAAGCACTGGTCCTAACCTCTCTATACATCCCTAGATCCCTTCAAAGCTCTGGAAACTACGAACTCTTACCTCCAAGAAGGCACATCACACAAACATTGTAAATGCAATGTTAGGGTGTAAAGACCCTGCAGCCGTGCAGGGCCCCCAAGTTAGACATCCCACGAGTGCAGTGTGGGCTGGGGCTCCGGGCTCAGTGAGGCCAGCGCTCCTGGCTGCTCCAAGCCTGCAACCAAGTGCTTTTCTGCACCACTGTTCGCCCATCCAGGAGCAGTGCTGGGCAGAAAGGAGCTCCCTGCGGCTGTGGTCTCCATTCCAACCAGGGCCTGGAGATGGCAGCACCTTCCTGGCCAGAGGCCAGTGAGGTGTGCAGCCCCCACCCTGCCCCCGCAGGCTGAAATCTCCCCCAGGCTGCCCGCGCCCCCGCAGCCTCCAGTCTGTGTGGGTGTCCTCGAAGGGACATGGTCCCACGCAATCCTCCTCACTTCCCTTGCATCTCTTGCCCAGGGTCAAATCTCACGTTCTTTTTTAAGTTTTGTGTGTGTGAAATAAAACAGACCTACGGAAACGGTACATAGAAATATATACATATATAGTATGGGAAACACGTATAAATCAAACAGTGGTGGAACTACCACCCACATTCTCAAGCACAAAGCAAAGAGGCTAGGGGAGGTGCCCCAGAGCACACTCGAGCTCTCTCACCGTGCGACCCTGCAGTTCAGACGCTAGGGCACGGCCCTAACGGGTCAATTAGACTTGGCTTTTAGACCTGGTTCCTGGATGCCCAGGAAGCACCTGTGTACCCGCCCAGACCAGGGACAGTGGGGGCTGCACAGGGAGCTGGGAGGGAGCATCCTGGATGTTAAGTCCAAAGTGTACTGTCAGGTGACTTTGGCCTCCGAGTCCCCACTAGCAAAGGGGAGGGGAGGGGAGGGGAGGGGAGCACATGTCACTGGTCTGTGAGGTCTCCTGGAACCTTTGACATTTTCTAGGTGAGGACATCAGAGAGCCACTCCACAGCTGCTGAGTTTTAGCTAACCCTCCTGCCTGGGTGACCTCAGCACATCCCAGCACGGAAGTTCAGAGCAGCTGTGTCTGGGTGTGGAGAGCCTGGGAGGTGGGACCAGCGGCAGCTGCTTCCATGTAAGAGTGGTGAGGCTGTGGAAGAGGGCATCTGGCCTCAGGTGTCCTGTTGATAGGCGGAGGGATCTACCGGCCTCTCCAGGTGATGGAAGGTTGGGTGAGAATGAGTGCAGATTGGGTGTGTCCCAGGTAGGGCTGCTCTGAGCTGTGCCTTATTTTTTTAAGTAAATTTTGAGAGAGAGAGAGAGAGAAACATTGATTTGTTGTTCCACTTATTTATGCATTCATTTTATGTGCCCTGATTGGAGATCAAGCCTGCAACCTTGGTGTATCAGGATGAATTCATATTCTCCATCAAATTAATCCAAACAACTTCACATAGAGCAGCAGCACCTTCATCTTAGAGCTACTCTACTCTTTAAATGTAATTCCCACCACCCCCAGCCCACTCACTGTCTTGCTAGCTCCTTCCCCTTCCTCTGGGATAGCATTAGCTTCTGTCTGTCCCCTCCCAATGCCTCCCCATCTTTACCTTGGGCTACCAAGATGTCCATTATTCCCAAATTGATATCCAGATATAATGTCATTTCTATCAAAATTGCTGCAAGAGTTTTTGTAGATATAAGCAAAATTATTCTAAAATGTATATCAAAAGGCAAAAGAACTAGAATAGCTAAAACAATGTTGAAAAAAGAATGATGTGGAAGAATGGTGCTACCCAATTTTGAGACTTACGTAGCTGCAATGATCAAGACAAGCACCCAAACTTGGAAAGTACCCTCATCTTGTAGGCCTGACACTCCCACCCCAGCCAGAGACACCAGGAGTTCCAGTGGCACCAGCTGAGGTGATCTTGCCCCATCTGGCACCCAGCCTGGGAAGCTCCCTCCTTTGCTCGAGGCAGGGACTCTCCTGCCACCACAAGTGCCCGGCCCTTGTAGAGCTCCATGTCCCTGTGGGCCATCCAGTCTAGGGAGGCTCCCTCTGCCTTCTCAAGCAGCACCAGAAGGGCCAGTGGGAGGCTTATGGCACTAACTGAACTAAGTAGACCAAAGTAACAGAAAACACTCTAAAAATTACATTTTCATTGGAACTACAGCTCATAAAAAAAAAAAAAAAAAAAGCCAAGACCTTTGTGTTAAACCTAAACAGAGTGCCTGACTGCTAGGATGAAAAATATATCCAGGACCTAGAGTGTAGTAACCCACTAGCCAAAACATACATGCTACAATAGAGAAATCACTCATCACACCAAGAATTGGGAAATCACAGCCTGAAGGAGAAAAGACAATCAACTGATGCTCACAACAGATGAAATGGTCTGGCAAGAATTTTAAAGTATTCATCATAGCATGCTTCAACAAACAATAGTAAATTCTCTTGAAACAAATCAAAAAATAGAAAATTGCAGCAAAGAAATAAGGGATAAAGAGGGACTACCAAATAGCCAAAAACTGAAAAAAAACAAGTGTCCTTCAATGAGTGAATAATTGAACAAACTGTGGGGCATGCCTACCACATGCCACTGCTCAGCAACAGGCTCTTCAGGCCATTGTGCTGTGTGAAAAAACCCATCTTCAAAGATCACATACTGAACGATTCCATCTATATAACCTTAAAATGACACAGTTACAGAGATGAAGACCAGATTAGGGGTTGCCAGGGGTTAGGGAAAGAGGAGGGGTGGGGGAAGTTGGTGAGTGATTATATAGAGTGAGTGAGATCTGTGTGATGATGAAATAATTATGTATCTGGATTGCAGTGGTGATGACACAAATCTGCAGGTGTGATAGAATGGCGTCAAACTATGCATACATGTTGTCCCAATGTCAATTTCCTGGTTTTGATATTGTACTAAAATTATGTAAGAAGCCATTGGAGGAAACTGGGTGAAAGGTACACAGGACCTCTCTCATACAGTTGACCCTTGTAAAACCTGGGGGTTGGGGCACCCACCTCTGTGCAGTTGCAAATCCACACATAACTTTTGGCTCCCCAAACACTTAGCTACAGTGGTCCCTTGGTGTCTGTGGGATTAGTTCCAGGAACCCCTCAAATACCCAAATCCTCAGATGCTCAAGTTCCTTATATAAAATGGCAGAGAACAATGCATAGAGTCGGCCCTCCTAATCCATAGATTTCCAACTGTGGGTGGAAAGGGCCGACTGTATATTTATTGAAAAAATCTGCATATAAATGGACCCACGCAGTTCAAACCTGTGTTGTTCAAGGGTCAACTGTACTATCATTGCAACTTCCTGTGAATCTATACTTATTTCAAAACACACACACACACACAATCACACAAAGCCCTTGGAAGCCTAGTAGGCTATGTGTTGTTGTTGTCGTTTTCAATTAATTTTAGAGAGAGGAATGGAGGAAGACAGAAACATCCATTGGTTGCCTTCCACCTGTGCCTCGACCGGAGATTGAACCCAAAACCGGGTATGTGCCCAGACTGGGAATCGAACCTGCCACCTTTTGGTGTATGGGATGACACTCCAGGCAACTGAGCCACACCGGCCAGGGCACAGACTACGTCTGATGGAGGAAGAGTTGGCATCACACTTAACAACTTCTGCACTCCTGACATGTCATTCATCACTCGCCCTCCTTTTACATTCCTGGCACATCACTCCGCAGCCCTGGTCCCTCCCCTCCCTCCTGGGCTGTGTTCTGTCCCCTCCCACACTTCCTTCCCACCTCTACCTTGGGCTGACAACCAAATGCCACCTTTCCACCCCACCCCAGGGCAACTAATCAGAGGGAGCCATTCTTCTCCCCAAGTCCTGGGCATGGGACTCCGATTGGGCCAGAGCCCTTGCCGGCGTTGCTACGTGACCACTGTGTTTATGGGCGCAGGTGAGGCTGCCTGCCTCCGAGGGGCACCACTCAGTGAGTTCTCCATGCTTTTGACTCAGGATACCAACCTGGAGTCCCAGAGGAAGCAGCTGTGAGATGGAGGGACTTGCCAAAATGTCAAGTCCACCCCAGGCAGGGCCAGAAGGGCTTCTGTAAGTGTAGACAAGCCAGGAAGGAGGGGCCATAGTCAAGCAGGCACAACTGCCTCTCGTACCACCCACATTTCCTCCCAGGGAGCCTGTCACCCTCAGGTGGGCTGCTGGCAGCCAAGGTGGCATGCCTCACACAGCCCCCAGGGCGGGCCCGGCTCCCTCCAGGGGTGGCATCACAGCGCCACACTTCCATGGGAGTCGTTGTGGACTCGCTGGTCACTCGCCTGTCATGCAGGATGAGGGGTCAGGTGGAGCCCAGACTCCTATGCACAGGGCTTGGAGGGTGAGGAGGGGTTCTTACTACTGCGAGGAGTCCCCGGCTGGAATAAATATCTCCTGGGAGGCCAGAGTGCCTGGGGTGGGCAAGGACAGTGAAGGCCAAAACTTGGGCCAGACCAGTCTCTTCTGGTGAAAGGGAGGTCAGGTGGGAGATGGGGAGCTGGCCCCCGTCAGCCCACTGTCCCACGTCAGTGCCTGCACTCAGGCTCAGCGCCCCACAGCCTCTGAGGAATGGAGGCTGCCTGGCTCGGCCTGAGACCAGGCAAGGCAAGTTCGTGTTTCCTTAGCCCCCAGCACAGACGCAGTCACTCTCCCTCTCCTTCCCCTCGGGGCACGTCCAAGCTGAGCAGGCTGGCTCCGGCCAAGGGCTGTCTCTGCCCTCACCTGGCCACCTCGTCCTGCTGGCCCCAAGGCCCCGCTCTCCCCTGCCCTGTTCCTGGCTCCCAGCCCTCGGCCACCCCTGGCAGCCAGGCCCAGCTAAGGCCAGGCTGTTTTGGAAAAATGCTGGGAGGTGGCAGAATGTGCGGTCTTCGAGTTCCCTCCAAACTGGCGCCCCGATCCCTGGACAAACAGCGGCGTGTTTGCCTGTCCACAAGGGCCTGTGTTCTCCTTCCAGGCCGGGAGATCCCGGGGGCAGTCAGCCGTGTGAGGGCGGCGGGCCGGCGGGCGGACGTCACCTGCGGGCCCACGGGGGAGGCCTGGACAGCCCGGTGATGACAGGCCTGCCACCCGCCGGCTGCCCTCCCCCCGTGGCAGGGCGGTCAGACGGGGGGCAGCCGAGGCCCACACAGGACATTCCACCCGCGGAGGGAACTCGCTCTGCCACTTCCGCCGGCGCCTTTCCCCGCAGAAGCCCCGTGTCCCGCTGCCGCCTCTCGGGGACCCGGAGACCCCCGAGGGAGCCACTCGGCGTGGGCGCGCTGGGCGAGGCGGGAGGCCGCTTCTGGTGCAGGGACACCCCGCGACTCTGTGAGGCCATGGGGAAGGTCTCTGCCGCTCGGAGACTCCTTCGTCTTACGGCAAGGAGGGCTCCCTGGCCCCTCTCCTCCCACCCCGTGGAGACGGTGGGGTGTGGGCTGGGGTTCAGGGAGGGCGGCCTGGGCATGGTGGCCAGGGGCAGGTGAGGCGGACGACGGCACGGGGCAAAGGGGCGTGGTCAGGGCTTGCTGGTGTCCTGCCTGGTGGCCTTCTCTGGAAGGTGTTGGTGTTTCTCTCCTGGGTGGCCAGGCTGTGACCCAGGTGGGGAGAGGCCCTGCACCCCGGGCTGTGCTGCACCTGAGGGCTCGGAGCCGGCATGGGTCTGGCTGTCCCGAAAAGACACGCTGCAGCCACAGAAAGGCCAGCTCAGGGGACGCTCTCCCTCCCTGGGCTGTGGGGAGGGGACCGGGCATGGCAGAGGCTCGGACCAGCCTGGTCACTGTGAGGCCGGTCCCTGCCTGGCTCCTGGTGCCATCTGGGACCGGCTCTGCCTCTCATTCCCTCTTGCCCCACCCACAGCCCCTGGGTCCTGGGAGCAGCCCTGGACCGTCCCTCTTGGGGCTGAGTGTCCTGCCTGCTGCTGGTCTTGCCCTTGTCCTGTGACAGGTCGCTGAGCAGTTTTACACAGTTGACAATTGGCAAAGAGCCTGCAGTTTGTCATCAAATGGGCTTGGGGAGCCTGCAGCCTGTGCCCTCCACACCAGGCTGCCCTTCAGCGTGCCTGGGCTCGGACACAAGGTCCTGAGGCCGCGGTGAGGGAGTCTGCCTGCCATCTGACCCCTTCCCCACCCTGTGTGACCAGGGAACCTACCTGCTCTGTGAAACAGCCTCTGAGAACTGCCCCGTGACCCCGGCTGGGAGTCAGGAGAACTGAGATCTGCTCAGCTCGCCCTGTGGCCGTGGACACCAGTATCAACACGTGGGACTCTGAGGACAGCCCTGGGCACCCGGCTGCCAGGTCCGGCATTGAGACAACTAGCCCAGGGGGTCATGGCCACACGGGCTCCAGCTGCCCCATCCCCCAACAGGCCTCGGCCCGTGGCCGTCCAATTACAGCTTTCCTTCCCCACGGAACCTACTTGTCAAAGGGCACTGCCCGGCTCTCTGTGCCTGCGCGCAAGGATGGCAGGTTGGCCCCCCAGGACCAGTTTCCAGGGAGACAGCCCGCCAGGCAGGGGGACGGGCCCTGCTGAGGGATGTGGGGGGGGGGGGGGAATCTCCTTTCAGTGAGGCTGAGAAGGCAGAGACCAGACAGCCAAGCGAGGGTAAGTCCCCACGGTTTATTATGGAAGCCTATGAAAGAGACACATTGAGTACTTTCAAAATCACAAAATGCACAACATTCGTTTTTTTTAATATGCAACATGGAATATTATATACAGATTAAGACCACACGACAGCAAAACACCCACACGGCACCAGTTTCATATCAGAACGAGACACGCAAGTGCTTTTTCAATATTAAAACAACTGTGATAAAAACATATTAATATTTTGAACCATGTTTACAATAGAGAAAAATTCATATTTTACTAAATAACAAATATTTAACAGCAAAAACTTTATACTAAATATCTATTTTGAATTATAACAAAAATAGTACTTATAATAGTTTATAAAGACAGACACAAAATTATAACATTTATGAAAAAAAAAAGTTTTGTGTATAAAATAATATCATAGCGATCCGGGCAGGGTCGGGATGGTGCCCAGAACACAAACGCCAGCGCCCAACATCGAAAGTGCTTCAATCTGCAAGCCCGTGGCAGGGAAAGTTTTGTGGGGGTTTGTCTTTTTAATGTCAAGTTACAATAGTTAGGAATGGTAAGTGAGGAAACATCACCCATCTAGGCTACGTCTATAACACCTACACTAATACACAGACACAGATGGACGCACAGAGGAGACGGATGGATTTCGACATGGGAACCCTTCGGCCAACCAGTCAACAGCTTTCTTCGTTTCTCTTGTTCTCTTTGAGACCCAGCAGGGCAAACGATCCTTCTTTCCTCCCTCACAGGGCTCCTCCTCAGCCTTTTTCCTGCCCCTGGTCACCCCAAATGGAAGGGCCACTGAGGCCTCCCAGAGCCCCCCAGCCCCCCACCCCCAGAGCCAGGCCCAGTGAGCTTCCTGTCTGAAGCTGCCCTCATGGGCTCTTGGCTATTCAGTCAAGAACGACTGGTCCGGGCCAAGCTGGGGTAGCTTGAAGGTGCAGGAGCCCTCCAGACACTGGGCTTTTTTGTGGGTGACCAATTCTGGTGCACCCTGCAGCTATTTTGCAAGCTTTGATGAGTCTTAACACATTGTTGCCTGTTTTTCAGAATGGGGAGAGATTGAGGGATTTTACTGATTTTTTAAATGTCTACTTTTTTAATTTTAATTTTTTGCCAATAGTGTCTGTTCCTCACTGTTTTTTAATAGTGAAAAAGTAGGAATCAAATGAAACACTTGAGAACAGGGGCTTACAGGACAGCCTGGGTGTGAGCTGGTTCCTGCAGTCTGCCACCAGGTGGGTGTGAGTGGCGCCAAGAGTGGGGGTGCTGTCTGTCCACTCAACACCGTCAGAGGGGGCTGCTGAGTGGTCACCTCTTAGAGAGCCAATGAAAAGGATCAACGTCCTGCACCTTATTCTGTGTGTTTCTGATCTTCTTGTAAAGATTCGCTGCTTTTATAACATCAAAAGCCAGCAGAGAAACACAGAAAGCAAAGAAACTCTGAAAACAGACACAATCACTGAAGACTCCTCAAAGGCCCCAAACCAGCCCCAGGGGGCACCCCTAAACTGCCAACACTCACCATGCCGGTGGCAGACGCTACTCCTCCCTCCCCAGTCATCCCCAGACTGGTCCATTTTCAAGCAAATCACTCTGACAAACCGCACGTGCTCCTCAGCTCCCGCAGCCTCCGGCAGCCCCTCGAGGCCGAGGCCTGGGCCAGCTCTGAGGAAGGGCTGCCTTCGTGCTCACCTCCCCTCGCTTTCATCACGTCCCACACCCCTGAGCTGGGCTAAGCAGGCAGTGGCATAGAGGTGGGAAGGGACTTCAAGGACACCTTTCCAAGGGCAAAGGGTGAAGGTTAAGGAAGGGACACTGGAGCCCCTGGCTCCCTGTCAGAGAAAAAACCCGTATCCTTCCCCATACTCACTAGCCGAGTGGGGGGCACCGGGGGGAACAGTGACTACGCAGGAGATGGCGGCAACCCCCAAACCCCCATGCTGTTGACAGAGCAGGGAGGGAAGCTGTGGGCCATCTCCCCATTTCACCAGGGACCAAGGCAGGGGCGCTGATCTCACCCCAGGGTGCCGCTGAGGTCGAACCCACAGAAGGTCTGGAGACTGGGGGCCCTGCTCAACCCCCAGCCAGAGAGGGCTGAGTCACCCGCAGAAGTCAGTCCCCGGGACAGCTGGGACGGAGGCTGGGGACGGAGGTGGTGTAACTCCAGGCCCCAGGAACGCCAAGGTTCTGTTAGATCAGTGGATAAAGAGGCGCCAAGGGCCTTGGGTGTGTGTGTAACCGTGGAGCAGGGTGGGCTCAAGGCCACCTGGCGGGAAGGTGGGGATGTCATGGCTGTGTGCACACCCAGGGCCACCAGAGAGGATGCTGGGAGGACAGGGCCTGGAGCTCCTTTGCCCCAGTGTCAGAGGAAAGAAAAAGTAGCAGCAATAGGTAATTTCAAATGTCCAAACTGGCAAAGGGGTGGGACTCTGGGCAAACCCCAGGAGGGGCACGAGCCTCGGTCCCCGTAGAGGCGGGGGAGGGGCAGGGTGCTGCAGAGGCCACCTCTTCCTCCTGGCCCCACATCAACAACTTGACCTCTAACCAAAAGGGTCCACGTGAAATGGGAGGGGAGCGACCAGTTGGGAAGATCACAAGCAAACGCTGCAGCATGAGCTGACTGACATTTAACACTGTGACGGGCATGCGGAGCCCTGGGCCATGCCCTGACCCAGGAGCTAAGCTGGTGGGAACTGGAGAGAGACTGGGAGAAGCAGGAGCCAGGAGGGGGGCCCCCGCCCCTGAAGGAACAGGGGCCCTTTTGGCTTTGGGTAGGGTTTGTCAGGGAGGGAAACGGGAGGGCAAGGTATGGGGGCCACTCTCCCTTCCCCAGGTTCCAGCCCCTCCCACACACAGGTTTCTACCCTTCCATTGCCTCCCGCCCCAGGACCTGGCCGGGCTGAGGCAGGGATGTGGGCCAGGCCCCGTTAGACCGTGGCACTCAGCATGGCCTCCGTCTCTGGCAGGATCTTGTTCTGGTTAGAGTCCAGGCCAAAGAACTTGACACTGAGGCCGTCCACGGGGTGCAGGACAGGGACCAGCGTGATGCGGGGGAAGGTCCGGGTGGCCAGCTCGAAGCGGCTCGTGCTGGCCAGTTCCACCGCCAGCACCTTCAGGAACAGCTTGGCCAGGTGCTTGCCCAGGCAGGTCCGGACGCCGCCGCCGAACGGAAGGTAATGGAAGCGGCCGTCCTTGTCTTCACTCCGAGCCTGGCCGAAGCGGTCGGGGTCAAATAGGTTCACATCTTTGAACACGGGCGCTGTGTCATGAGTATCCCGGATGCTGTACATGACACTCCATCCTTTGGGGATCTGGAAACCCTGGAGGCAAGGTGGGAGAAGGGTGTGGTGGTGAGGGCCAGAGATCAGAGAGGGCCCAGGACTTCCCGCCTGCAGCCCCCACCCAGATGTTCCTAGAAACACCCCACCGCGGGCCCTGGGCTGGCCAGCACCCCTCAGCATTAGTCCAGTCTCTAATTATAGAATGTCCACATGCAACTTCATATGACACCCAGGCTCCATCTGTCCCAGCATTTGGGACGAGGTCTCTCCCATCAGACTGAAAGCTCCTTGAAAACAGGGGTGTCTCCCCGTCAGACCGAGGTACCCTAGAGGGATCTGTTCTTTCCCGTCAGCCAGCCCCCCACGCCCACGGCAGCTCCCATGAGCCCCCTGAGGCCCAGCCCCAGGACCCGCCTCACATCCAGCTCGAAGGTCTGCAGCACGGTGCGGTAGCCGCCGGAGATGGGCGTGAAGAGGCGCATGACTTCCTTGATGACGCAGTCCAGGTAGTGCAGCCCGCTGAGGGTGTCCAGCCGCAGCGTGCCCTCGCAGGGGCAGCCGCCGCTGTGCAGGATGCCGTGCGCCCGCAGCTCCTCCCGCAGCTTCTCCAGCACGGCCGGGTGCTTCAGCAGCTGCATGATGAGCGACGTGCTGGCGCTGGCCGTGGTCGCGTAGGCGGCAAAGATCAGCTCCAGCGTCCCGTCCTGGGCACAGAGTGGAGAGGCACCGCTAGGGATCCAGCCAGCCAGGCAGCTCCAGCTTGGGGGCAGCTGCACTCTGCCAGGGTCCCCCATGCCCCAGGGTCATCTGGCTGGGTACTGCCTGCTTCCTCTGAGCCTCATGTTGCTGGGGCATTGGGGCCACAATGGACACAAGTCAGAGGGCCAGGCCAGAGGAACTACAACCCAGGGCAGGGGCACTAGCCTGGAAGTCCCCTGGGGTGGGTCCACTTCTCACTCACTGCTGGATTCTGGGGAAGTGAGCCACAGCAGCCTAATCAGGGCAGCGAGCTCACAGAAAAAGGAAAAAGAAAAAATCCCAAGAAACCAGGCACTACGCAGGTGTGTGGGGTGAGGGTTCAGAGCCAAAATCCCAACCTTCTCAGCCCCAGCTCCTTCCTCCACCCCCAGCAGGACATCAGGTTTTGGGAGGCAGTCTGGGGCCATACCCACGAGGACCTGGGATGGGACTGCAGTGAGAAGGCCGAGGGGACTCCTCCAGGGTGCCCTGGGGAGCAAGGCACCTGGGCCATGGGCGCCCAAGGAAAGGCCCCAACATTTTACAAATGTGAATGCCCGTCCCAGGGGGAGTGAAGAAACTGGGTCCTTTACTTGCCATGGCACCACCTGTGGTCAAAAACTTTTTGTGGGATGGGAAGTCATCCGGACTCCTTCCTGGCTCTCCAGGAGGAACTGAAGCTAGAGGAGGAGGGTACAGGTGGGGGGTGGGCCGTCTGCAGGAAGTCCCCACCGGCACCTGGCAAGCGTGCGGGTGGCGGGGTGCACACGAGCATGGACTACTGGATCCCCTCTCCAGCGGAACACCCACCCTAAAAGGGGCAGCTAGGAAGCTCTTCTCGAGCCCTACATGGACAGTCCTGGTGCCTGCAGCCCAACGGGGCTTCCTCAGTGCCAAGCAGGCTGGGAGGGTGGCAAATGCCACCAACTTGAAAAGGCTAGTAGGACGGGGGAAACCCGAGTCCGATTTCCCCCTTGGGGAATCCCCCCAGCTCTTCCCCAAGGAGAGGTCTGCCCTCAAGCAGGTGGCTTCCTCTTCTGCGTCTGAGTTTCCTTTGGTGACTTTCCAGGACCATCAGGACCACTAAAATGCACTGAAATAGTGAAGACTGAGGGGAGGGGAAGAGGGGCCGACAAATACCACTGGCACTGAGTCCCTTCAGAGGCTGCTAAGAGCTGGGCAGGACGGAAAGCCTGGAGCCCGGTGTCAGGGGACACATTCACAACCAGGTCTGGGCGCACAGCAAGTGGTGGGGAGAGGAAAGGCAGCCCCACCCATCATGGGTGCTCCTTGTCCTCCCACCATGTGCGTGGGAGGCAGGGACATGGTCTCCCCTGGGTTCGCCCCCAGCCCAGTGCAGTGATGGCCACAGCAGCCGCTCAGAAACAGTCCCTGTGGAATGGGACCAGAAGGGGCTGGCACCGTCCCACCCCCGGTGGCCCCGCTGCGGAACATGAGGAGCTTGAGCTGCCCGGGGCAGTCCCCCACCTTCAGCTCCTGCATGGTCATCTCCTTCCCGTGCTCCTTGCTGCTCTCAATGAGGATGTCCAAGGCGTCCGAGTAGTCCTTGCCCTGCGTGCACTGCAGCTTCTCCCGGATCGCCTTTTCCAAGCCCTTCTGTAGGGTCTGTCGTGCCTGGATGCCCTGGGGGGAGAAGGGACCATCCTGTCACCCAAAGTGGGGTGGGGTGGGGATTCCTATGAGAACCTCCTCTCTCAGACACAGACACCCCACCGTCCCACGGAAGGTGTGTGACAGGTGACCGTCTTAACTGCCAGCCACCCCTTCCCAGGGGGGTTCATACATACCCATCTCATCTCCTCCCAGGCCCTGGGTGCTCACCCGCCGGTAGCCACTGAAGGGCAAGTCGACAGGCAGGGAGAAGACGTTCTCCACAAACTGCTGGTAGACCTCAAAGAGGTGCCCGAGGTCCTCTTCAGGGATGCTGAAGCCCAGGAGCACGCGGATGGCCATGCGGAAGGTGAGCTTCTGCGCCTCCTGGTACACGTTGATGGCCTCAGGATGGCTGCTCCAGGCTCGCAGCGTGTCCTGGATCACCAGCTGGATCTTGGGCAGGTAGCTCTCCAGAGCCTCGTGGCTGAAGATCTTGGAGAACACCTGGAGGGCAGAGAGGCGGGCAAGCTGGTCAGATGGGCTCGGGCTGCCTGCAAGGCTCCCGGGGGTCTGGCTGAAGCACAGGTCCCATGACTGTGACTGGGGAAAACTCCAGACCCTCCCCCTGACCGAGCTCCCCCTTCTGTCTCCCAGACACAGTCCCCTGGCTGGCTCCCCTATTCTGAACCCCCCTGCGGCCTGTGTCTTGGTGGAGGATGGCAGGGGAAGGACAGGATTAAAACCTTGTTCATAAGTATTTTTATTCAAAGTCGAGACCTTCCACATCATTCACGGGGTGACCTGAGCTGTCACCTTCTGTCTTGACCCCCAGCAAAGCATGTGCTCCAGACAATGGCAAAGCCCTGGGGACTGGGCAGTCCAGCTGCCAACAGGTGTGTGGCTGATGTGGCCGCGCCAGCCACAGGGGCAACACAGAGAGGGCTTGGGCAGGGCTGGAGGGCAGGCAGCCCTCCATTGCAGTGGCCCATTCCCGAATTCCCGGGCCACAGGGCAGAAGTGCCCAGGAAGATTGGAATAAGGTGAGCAGACTGGACAAGGAAGAGGCAGAAAGCAGTAGCTGGCTCTTCTACTCCACTGATGGGAGAACAAGAGAGTCTGAGGCTAGACTGCAAGTAGGACTTCCTGAGACCCAAATTTGCACTCACTCCCTGGGAACCATCCACTAGGGAGTTTGTTCACAGCTGTACCATCAAGATGTCTTCAGTGTGACCAGATCTGGAGGCAGGAGGATGGGGGCAAGGCTTTCCACCCAAAATGATCACAAAGGCAAACAGAAGCCCTTTGAATTCCTGGCGTCTTCCAGGTCCATCTTAAGTAGCCAATGAGACCCTGCTGCAAACCCCTGCTTTCGGTTCTCCTGACTCCTGGGCAATGCCCCACCCCTCCTCACCCGATGCCCCTGCACACCAGGCTGCTGCGCGGTGTATGGGAGAGGGAGGGTGTTCCTTCATCTACTGATGGCCCGTGGGTCTCACTTGTAACCAACACCCTCCATCCCCCACCCCCAGAGTCTGGAGCAGAAGGGGGGTGCCCTCCCACCAGCACCAAGGGGAAGGTCATGGGGGAGGGAGGGGGAGGGGCAGCGCAGGGGAAGGAGACACATATTCCTCCAGCCCCCCCACCCTGCTCCATGCAAACCACACACACGCGCCCGCCCTCCCCTCCTGCCCCCCAAACACAACCACCACACAAACTGTAAATGTGAGAATTTCCCCTGCAGTCAGCTCGAGGAGGAAAAGGTAACATTTTCCTGGCCTCGGCCCTGCATGGCTAATGGGAGGGCTGGTTTGCAGAAATAACAGTGCTGGCCCTTCAGTGGCCCAGCCAGGCCTTCACAATAGCACTTTCATTCCGAAATTCCCGGTGGGCAGAGGGAGGCGGGAGGGAAGGAGGCCGCCGTGAGGGGCAGAGAAGCCGCACTGTTTGGGGCTGCTTCTGCTACTAAGGGACAGCTGAAAGGTGGAAGGATGGTGGGAAGTGGCCAAGGGCAACCCCGGGCTGGACGGGTCACTCGCACCTGGCTCAGTTCGGGGTCCCAGGAATTTCCAGGGGGGACAGCTGCCACCTCCCTTCACAGGGTTATGGATACAGGTGGTGCTCTGCCTCAGCCCTCTACCTGGGTGTCCTTAGGATTCCAAGTTCAGCTCTTGATCAAAAAGTCTTATGAGGTGGGAATGGGGGCCCTGTCCCCAGACCCCAACGCCGACCAACGAAGGGGCCTTACAGAACAGCAGGAGCCCGCAGGGTGAGCAGAAAGTGGCACATGGGAGCAGAGCAGGCTTACTGGGGAGGCAGAAAGATAACTATGGCTACCAGGCCCCAGGGGGGACGGCTGGAGGTGGGGACAAGCAGAGACAGGGAGGTCACACCTGGCCCAGAATCAGCCAGCCCAGGGCTGACGGAGGGGGCCTGTCAAGGAGCAGATGGGCAGGGGCTGGCCAGGGCGCCTAGCAACAGGGAGACCCGCGACCAAAAGCGGGCATGTAGAGGGCCATAGCGCAGGGGCCACTCCGACAGAGCTGGCCACACCAAGCCCGCCGGGCTCCAAGAGGCAGCGGGGTGGTAAGAAAAGGCAGGCTGGGTGCCCAGAGACCTGAATTTAACCCCAGATCATCCACCAACTTACTGTGCGATCAAGGCCAAGTCACCCCTCCCCCCGGCCTCAGTGTCCTCATCTATAGAACAGTAAGGTTAAACCAGGTGACCTCTTTTTCCTTTCAATGTCCACAGCACGTAGACGCCAGTATCCATGTCTCCCTAAGTAGATGCTATCCCCTCAGAGAAGCCCAGAATCTGGCACTGCACGCGTCACCCAGTAAGTGCCTGCCAGGCCCCCACTCACAACCTCTACAAGGGCTACAATGGACCAGGAGGGGCCGTCTCAGGGTTCCCCAAGGGGAGGTCTCACGGCCCCCAGTGCAACCTCAGGAGTAGCCAGACTGGACCCACTGACAAGCCCTGCCCTGCCCCAAAGGTTACATTCTCTGCGCCCTCTAGCGATGGCCGACTGAATAGCTCCTTCTCAAGCCCTGGGGCCAAGGAGGGCAGGGAGGACCCAAGGAGACCTGGGACTGAGCAGAGGGACTCAGAGGGCAGGTGGCCCACACCTCACCTCTAGGTGGGAAGGGGTCCTGAGCAAGGGCAAGAGCGGGAATGAGCCCAGGAAGCCCACACACACCGTTTGCCTGCAGCCCTCCCCAGGGCTGGGGCTTCCGAAATGAGAACTGCAGCCAGGAGCAAAGCTCTTATCTTGACCCATCGAGAAATCTAACCAGATGTTCTGGAGTCCTCTTCTACCTGGATGTCCCAGGATTCTCCTCGGAGCCCCCCAGAGGTGGAGAACTACCCCAAAGAGAAGCCAAGCAAAGGCAGATTTGGGGCACTCCGGGACCAAGGGGCTTTGCTCCCAAGACACCAAGTCCCTGCTCCTGCCTCTGGCCCAGCGGTTCCACAGGCACTGGGGCCTCCCAGGCCCCAGGAAAACTCCAGGGCCTCATCCCTGGGTCTGTGCCCAGGGTGAACAACACGGGCACTTCCCGAGCAGGGGCAGCCCCCACCACACAGGCCAGGAGGAGGCGGAGGTGCTGGCCAGGGCAGAGGGAAGCTGCAGCGGGCGGGCGGGGTCAGGACTCGGGCACGTGGGAAGGTGCCCAGTGGAGCCACTCAGTGTGAAGAGAGGAAGGGTTCCCAGCCCCTAGAGCCGCCTTCCCTGACCACAACAGTAACAGGAGCCAGGGCGGCTTTGTACCCCTCTGGGGCGTCCCTTGGAATTCCCAAAAGTGAGCCAAGAATGCTGGACAAAGGTCATCGGGAACCAGCCCTGGCCCGGGCAAAGCCCTGCAAGAGGCAGCAGCAGGTATGGACTTTCCACCAGGGTTAATGCTGGGGAGAGAGGGCAGAGGCTCAGGGAGACCTGGGAACTCCCGGGCACAGGCTGGGGCAGGACGGGCTCCTGCCTTTAGGATGTGCTTGGAAACCCTCCCCCTGCCTGTGTTGGTTTCACCAGCAACACTGCTGGCTCCAGAGCCACATCCCTGATTCTCCTCCCATGAATGGGAGATGATGCCACATGGGGTGGGAAGGAGAGGTGGGGGGGTGGGGACCACCAAGGGCCTGTCAAGGCTCAAATTCCCTGTAATTGTTTTTACAAATCCTTCCTCCTCCCCCACTCCTGCCTCTCACCCAGTGCCCCTGGAGGGGAATCACTCAATGAACCCCACGGCACTGCAGCTGGTCTGCCCAGCCAGATAACCTCCCCCTCTCCGCTGGTCGCTGTGGATGGACAGACAGATGAGATGGACGGGCAGCCTCTGGAGCTGGAAGAGACAGAGAGGGAACCCACTCGCTGGGCCAGTGACTCAGACTGGGAGGAATGGAAGCGGCTGCCCGAGAGGGTGGGGGCCTGGGCAGGCCACCCCGCCAAGCCACCGGAGCCGTGGCCTGTGGAGTGGAAAGAATAACAGAGGGCAGGCAGCCACCGGGGCAGCTGTCCGCACAGCACAGGGGTGACGCCAAGGTGTGTACTTTATACTCAAGTTAAGAGGGAGGACAAGAGAGGACGTCATCTTCCCAGATGCCTGGCATTTCCATTGGGCCTTGACTTCACCCTGGCTGCCTCCTCAGCCAGTCCCTACTCAGCCCCTCTGGTTGGGAGGGGCTGGCCCAGACCTCCCAGCCTGTGCACGCCCCTCTGGGTTCCCAGCATCTGTAGAAACAGAGTACCTGTCCCCCATTTGCCTCCAGCTCTAATCATCTCCCCTAACTCTTCCACAACAACAAAAGTACCCAGCAGAGGAGAGGGGGGCAGCACCTGGCAGAGCCTGAAACTGAAACGCTTTGCCCACTCATTCCTCTTCCAGCCACAGTAAAACCCCCTCAGAAAGCTGAGGCCCAAAGGGGAAGGGCTTCCCAAGGTTACTGTCCAGGGCATGACTGTCCACACCCACCAGGGTCCCTGAACCCCCTGCCTCCCACCACTCCTAGCCCCATCAAGTGGCCCTCTACTCAACCTGAGGGCTCTGACAGAGCCCTGAGGGGGACCCCCGCTCTGGCCCAAGTTTATTCTAAGGGCTAAGCTGCTCTGGCTATTCTGTTTTGCTCTCAGCATTTCTCAGCCCCTGGAGACAACCCCCCAACCCCTGCCCTTCTGGCTGGGGAACAGGGAATGTCATAAGGGGCTCAGGGCCAGAGCAGACCCCAGCCAAGCACACCCTCCTCCCACCAAGGCCACAATTGTCTCCCAAGGCTGAAGGAGTGGACAAACACATCAGCACAGGCTCAGACCCCTCCCCACCTTGGGAGAAGGACACAGAAAGGAGGGAAAACGGAGGGATGGCCCCCACTCCCAGTCAACCCACCCTCCCACTATTTGGCACAAGGGCATGCAGAGGGAGGCACTCGCTCCCAGGCGCCCTGGCAGCTGGCTGTGTGCTCCCTCCCCCACTGACCTTCAGAGACATCCGCTCCTGCCACCTGCCCCCTCAGTGGCCCCTGTGCCCACCGGCTGGTGCTACAGTAACTTTTGAGTGAAGGACTTCAGCTGGTGGAAGGAAGGTCTATGCCAGGAGGCCCTCCCAGTACCAGAGCTGCCTGGCCGTGCATGCCACCCGCCTTCCCATTCAAAGCTGGTGGGAACTTCTGCCCTGAGCTGAGCCTGGTGGACATGACTGCACCAGTCCAAAGGCCACCTAGAGACAGTCCTGGCTGGCCTCGCCTAGGACCCTGCGGCCATGGGCCCTCCTGGCTCTGTCTGCCTGCTGAAGCACCTCCTGGCCTCTCCATCCCAACATAAATGCAGGGTTCCTGAGAGGAGTGCAGTGATCCTAAGCTCCACCCCACCCAGGATGGGGTCCAAAGGCCAGGTCAGTGAGAGGCAGTTGGTATGTCTCGTGACCCCTGCCCCCAAAGCCTGGGGAGCTCTTGCCCTACCTCAGCCTCTGGCACAGTCCTTGTAGTCAGGGCTCTGGGTAGGAGGGGCAAGAAGACTACTCCTGGATCTCCCCAGTACAGGGGTCCCAGGCCAAGTGCATCCCCTGGAATGCTCTCTAAGTTCTGGGAAGGTCTAAAGTACCCTGAAGCTTCTGGCCCCTTGCTGCAAAGAGCCCCAGTCCCATCTCTGATGGAAAGAGGAAACGCCTGATCCCGGTACGTGGGGCTGGGCACTGGAGGCTGCAGGAACTATACCGACTCTGTCTCCCTGTCTCTGACAACCCTCTCCACGATCACTCCTGCAAGACTCTATCCACCCTCCCAGGACAACACCCCAGCCTCTCTGCACACAAAAAGAAAAGGGTTGGGGGCCCTCCTCCATCAATCAGACTCACTCCAGGTGAGGGAGGTGTAACAAAGGAGGAGGGACAGAGTTTGGTGGTGGCTACAGGGACACAGGCCTGGCTTCTGGAAAGGACTCTTTTAGACTGGGCAAGACTTTTTGAACTTTCTCCCTGGCAACTCCTCGCCTCTTGGCCCTAGACAACCAGGGCAGCCAGGGCAAACACCTGGATTCAGTGATGGCCATGAGGAGCCCCTTCCCAGAACATCTGGTCAGACCTCCCAGAGAAGGGGTGGGTCACGAGCCCCAATGGAAACAGTGACGCTCCTAGTTACCCTGCCAGCTGGGCCCCAGCACACCTGGCCTCACTTCCTGCGAATCATCCTAACCAGGCCTGGTCCCATAGCCCACTCTCTAGGCATGGCCCTGACTACAGCATGGGCTGGATAAGGCTGTGAGTGGCCCTCGGCAGCCCCCACCCTGGCCACACTGGGTCCACTGGACATTGGGGCCAGCAGATTGACCAGTCTCTCCAGAATCAACGTGTGCTGGGTATTCTCCTCTCATCCCTCTAGCTAGACTCTACTTTTTGAGGGCAAGGACGAAGTTTCCTGCTTTTATGTTTGTACCTAACCCAAGGCCTTCCATTTAGTTCAGTAAACTTCAGTCAGTCAACTACCAATTAAAGAGATTTGAGGGAAGGACCATGTGTACACATGTCACATAGCAAGCACACAATGAGTTCACACAAAGGGAGGGCCGTGCATTGGTTCCCAAGCCTGTCAGGATGAAGTTCCTTCTAGATGCTCCCATGCCCAAGGAGCTAGAGGGCAAGGCAAGTGCGCCCCATCTCTGCCCCATAGGAGTCCTCAGTTTCTGCCCCTTCCCCTGTCCCACCTCTGTCCTCCCTCCCCCTTCCCTGTGTATTCCTCTGACATTGGTCATCTATGCCATCTCCTTCCTCCTCCACTCCTCCCAAATGAACAATGTAGGGCAAAACCTTGGGGCTTTCCAGGCAGGCCCTCCCCACCTGGAGGCCCAGGACCAAGTCAGGCAGAGGGTGGGTGGAACCACAAGGCAACAGCCTCACCCAGAAGCTCTCTGCATCCCCAGGCTCTCCCTCTCAGGTCTTGACCAAGTCTTTTTCCTCCCAGGATCCCCTCCCACCCCTCCCCACAGCTTCTGGCAGCCCCAGGTGGGCAGGACAGAGTAGTGCTCTGCTTGGTGGCCCAGAAACACCTCTTCCCATGGAGGAGAGTTGAAGGATCCACCTGCCTTTGCTTTGTCTCCTGATGTGGAATCTCTCAACCTTTCTGAATCTCAGTGCTCCCCTCTGTGAGAGGGGAAAATAATCACTCTTTCTTGTCAAAGTCTCTATAAAGATAAAATGAAAAGTAATCATAGTCTTTGGAGCTGGGTTTCTGAGTCTCAGACTCTCTCCACATTCTTTGGGATGAGCTTTTGATAGCGTCACAAAGACTAAGAAAAAAAAAAAAAAGTGTCCCAGATATTTGAAAAGCCCCCATTCCTGAGCCTACAGCCCCCTCCCAGCTACTCCCCAGAACACCCCCCCCAATCTGATTCAAGCCCTGCCAGCTGCCTCCTGCTTTAGAGAGGCAAATAAGAAGAGATTTTAGGAGCCCCTTTCCAGTCCCTGAAATACGTTTTATGGGAGGAGGGGTGTTAGGGGTACGAGCAGACCAGCCCACTCCACGCAGTTTTTCCTCCTTTTGTCTGCTACGGAGAACTACTCTTCACAAGCCTTTCAGAAGACATCAAATACTGTAGGATGAATTCCTTCGTTCCCTGAGACTACCGCACACGCAGACTTCCGGCAGAGGGGTCTGCCCACAGTTGCCCCCTCCCCTCTCCTGGGCTCTGCCACTCTTCCTAGAGATCAGAGGCTGCCTCTCGGTTTCCTTCAGGTTTCAAACCTGGGTGAGTCGTCTGACCCAACGAAAAAAATGGAAGGAGGAGAGGTCGTGCAGTCTCCCCCACCCCCTTCTGGACGCTTTAAGCCCGCGAGCCAGCTCCCCGCCCGCCCGCGGCTCAGCTTTCGGGTTACTGCAGTTCAAACAGCACGTGCCGCCCGCGCTCGGAGCCGCTGCGGCTGCAGCCGCGGTGGCTCAGCCCTGCGAGGGGGCGGGGAGGCTCGCTCCGAGCGCGCTGGCTCTCCTCCTTCGCGCCTCTTCCAGGCGCTCGGGAAATCCACAGGATAAACACCCACTTTCTCTTCCTCTTTATGGAAGGGGGTAGGTGCGCTTTGATCCCCCGCGGCGCCTGGGCTGCTCTCCCACCCCCTCGCCCTTCCCCCACCGTCCAGACCCGTGTGCACAGTGGCCCAAATTTCACCTCGCCCCTCCCAGACAGGGCCCTGCGCGCACAAGGTGCCCCCAGCCCCCGCGCCTGCTCGCGTTGCCATTAAAGCAACCTGTGGCAGGAAGGTTAGGTTTGATTTTAGAATGATCCATCGGAATTCCCGGGGGAAACATGGCAAAAGGAGGAGGGCAGGCCATAGTCCGCCCTCTTCTTTTACCAGTTTTGGGGAGCAAGGTGAGGACAGGCTTTAGAGGCCTCAATCACCTCATGTTCAAGCTCTGTCCAAAACACCCTTCAAACTGCCACCCGTTGAACCAGCAGTGGGCCAGCAAGAGGGCGGACTCGGAGGAGGCCTGTGCAGGCCCTAGATCCGGGATCGCAGCCGTCTAGGCAGGGAATCTCCAGGATGGTGTGCAAGCGGGGGCACGAACTTGGGTGGAGGCGTCCCCAGGGCTCCGATAACTCCTTACCCCAAGGCGGGTGCACGGAAGAGGGCAGTCAGAGCAGGGTTGCGGGGCTCTTGGTCCTGAGCTCTTACCTTGCGTTTGTTGCGATGGATGTCGCCAATGGAGTTGGCCACCGTGTTCGGGCCCAGCAGCATGCGTGTGCTGCGCGGCCACTCGGTGCTCACGAGGTGGTGCTCACCCATGAGGATCTTGCGCACGTTCTCTGCGCCGGTCACGCGAATCAGCGGCCGCCCCAGCAAGTGCGTCTTGAACACGTTGCCGTACTTCTCCCTCCGCGACGACTGGAAGCCAGAACCCTGAGGGAGCCACAAGGGAGACCACTCGAAGGGCGCACATCTCCGGCTGAGACTTAGCGGAGGCCCAACCTCCAGGGCTCACGGGGAAGGGACAGAGGACACCACTCGGGGCACCAGTCCCCTGCTCTCCCCCCCGCCCCCATATACAAACACGCGCGTAGGTTTTATTTTTCATAGCATGCACAAGGACTGGGAAGTAGGGCCCAGAGGATAATAAATAATGCAAGGAGGCGGGAGGCCCAAGGGCACCCCGCGAGAAGCTGTTTTTTAGTAACGACTGGCGGGAGGGAAAAGGTATCGGGACGGCAGTTCCCGAAGCTAGAGCCTCCGCCACCCTCCCTACCACCCCCAACTCCTCCGCCTTGCGCTCCGGAGCCTCTTGGAATAAATATTTCCAGGCTCCGGGCCACGGGCTGGCGAGACCCCGCCGGGGTGGCCGCAGGCCAAAGATTATTTATAGCGGTGAGCGGTCCGTGCCCGGAGGCAGTCTCTACAGATGGGGGCGGGGGTTTCCTCGGTTCTCGGGTGTGGACCGCGAAGGGACCCGGTGGCCCTCTGCGGGCTCTGCAGGGTCTGGTCAAGATCTGAGAGCCCAGATTTTCCTAATACAATTTGCTCTGGAAATAACTGAGGACTTTCGTCGCCGCCCTGTAGTTTGGAACGGGAGCGCGGAGGAAGGCGCGTCCCGCGGGGCGGGGCCGGGCTGGGCGGCCGTCGCAGGTAATTGGATCTCCGGCAGCGGCCGCGGCGGCGCTAGCGGGGGACAGCTAGGCCCGGGCCAGGGCCCGGCGCTCGGAGGAGCTGGCTGGGCCGGCCCCTCGAGGGTACCGGAAACCGAGGGGACCTCCGAGAGGCGGGGGCAGGGGCGTCCCGCTCACCTTTGACGTAGGCGCTTGCTACCCCACCCCATATTAACCCTTTTCCTGCCAAAGCAGCCCTGGGTGACAAGGGGAGGGGCGCCACCTGTCCCGCTGTCCTGCCTTCCCGCCAACAACAGTGAGAATGCGGGCTCCAGACCCCCGGGGTAAAGCACGCCCGGCTTCCCCTGTTCCCGGGTTGATTCCCCTCCTCACTTTTCCTTTCTTCCACGGAAAAGTGTTCTCCAGCTAGATGTGTACACACCCGGCACTGCCGAAAAGTGACTCTGCAGAACCCAGAGTACTAATCACTTTTCCACATGCGCCTCCGGCTCCGGCGCGCGACAGGGAGCGAGCCTGGAGCGCCCGCGCCTCCAGGAGGGGGGCTTGGCCGCGGGGACGCCGCTCCACTCCCAGGTTGGCGGGTCGGGGAGAACAACCCCCACCCCGCCGCCGATCTAGACAGCATCTATCCCTTTAAGAGAAATCTAGGAGAGGGTGGAGGTGCGACAAAGGGGGGGGGGTGAGGAGCGGGGTTCCCTCCCTCCGTCTGCTATACCCGTCTCGCTCGCTCAGTCTGACTCTCCGTCTCTCCTCTCCTTCTTTTCCTCTGTTTTTCTTTTCTTTCGACACAAAAGTTGGGCTGTGAATTTTCCGAGGTCGCCGCCGCCTCTCTCCCGACGCCCCCCGCCCCCCAGCCTCTGATCTGCCTAACTATAATTAAAGTGCGTTTTTTGTGGCATTAATAAAGAGTTATTTGTCCGCCGTTTCCACGGTCTTCACAAAGAGGACTTTCATAGGGGCGGCCGCTCGGGCCGCGAGTCCAATTTATACAAAAATGTTGTATTTTTAGCCCTGGGCTCTGTTTAGATGGCGCACGGTGGAAACGGAGAGCCCTTGGAGGTCCCCCCGTAAAATCTGATAAATGACTCCGAAAAAATAAAGCTGGGATTCAGAAGGCTCCCATTAACCCCTTCAGCGCCCCACTGCAAGCATCCCCCTCCCCCATTTCCCTCCCACCGCGGAGTCTAGGGCCCCAAGGGCAAATGGATGGGGAGGCGCAGGCCTGCTTCCTCCTCCCCATCTTCTGCGCTTGTTGGACGCTGAGCCCCAAGGGCCCTTGTGGGATTCGGAGAAAAGGTCAGGGGGACATTGAGGGGGGGGCAGAGAAAGGTCAGGAAATGAGGGAGGGGGGGCGGTGACAGACCGCGGATTCCGCAGATTGGCTCTAACGAGGCAGGAGCCGATGCCCATGTGAGTTATTTTATTTCCTAAATTCTCGGCCAAAAAGCCTAGACCACCGCTGCAGTTAACCCTTTAGGTGTGGTGGCACGGGATACGCTCTGGGGATTTCCTTAACGGGGGGGTAGTCCATTGGTTAAAGTGAAAACCACAGCGTTGCAGGAACAACCCCCCCAAAGAAATGGGATGATTCCGAGACTTGGGGAAGACCACAGCGTCCCTCCGCCTGCCCGGGATCCGCTGACACTTGGCGCCCAGAGGGGTGTAAGTGTGTGAGAGCGGATTGCACGCGTCTGTTAATTTCAAGCCAAGCTTTCTCACTTCTAAATCCACAGGTCTCTGCGTTCACCTCCCGCCTCACCTCTCCCTGCCAGGGCTGTCTGTTTCAGGATGTTCATTCTCCTCCTTACCCTCATCAGCATCCACCCGACAGACACTCGTGCATACGCGCACACAACACGCCTCCCGCGGTAAACTTAGAGGCTTCCCAGCACCCCCGCCCCAAGAAAAAACCTGGTGTGTATCAAATTGCAAAAGCGATTGTCTAGCACTTGACGAGTTTAGTTCCAGGTTAATCTCCCCATTACCTGTCTGGGTCCGGTTTCTGACGTGCCCACCCCCATTATCACCAGCAGTGTTGGGTTGTGCAGCGTCCAACAACAAACACACGCGCACTCCATGGATCTCACACACCTCTCCGAAGTTTCTCTTCCCTGCTACACAGTCCTCACCCAATAAATAAATAGACCCTTTTCCCCGAAAGCCGAGAACCCTCGGGTCTAGGCTTCTCCTTTTCCTTGGGTTACTTCCTTCCTCTCCCACCACAAAACACACACACTTTCTCAGACAGTGGCCCAGGGCAGTTGTACCTGGAGCAGCCGACGACGCGGTAGGAACACAGCCCGAGTCTTTAATAGGCAATTCTGGCTGCCTCTGGCCCCCTTCTTCTCTCCCCGACTCAATTTTCAGGTCCCAGTGACACCGCCAAAGCCCAGGAAGCCGACGGCGACTGGGCCCTGGAGGGCAAAGGGGAGGCGAAAGCGGACTCCTCACGCATCCCTGCTGAGTAGCCTGCGACTGCAAAGAGTCTTGTCTTGAGAACCCTCCGGGGTCCGGGGACCTTTCTGATCAGCTAGCTCCCTGAACCTGCGCACCCTGCGCCAGTGGGCTCCGAACCACGCCGCAGGCGGGCAAGGGAAGCCCGGGAGCCGCAGGGAGATAGGAGGGAAGGGGCGTGGCGGGGACCAGCGCCTTCAGGCTCCCGGCGCCCCCTGGCCGGCCCGCGGCACCATCGGCCCCGCGCTCGCCGCTAGCGGACCCCGGAGAGCAGCGGAGCGAGTGCGCCCTTACCTGTAGCAGCCAGTGGCCCGTCTCTCCGATGAGCGGGAAGCCCATGGAGCCCTTGGGGATGGGTAGCTTGCAGCTCTTGTCGCGGGTGGCAGCCCAGCGCAGCTGCCACAACTGCTGCGACACGGCCAGCAGCAGCGTCACCGACACCAGGCACGCGGCGAGGGTGGCCAGGGCCGACACCAGCTCCAAGCCCTCAAAGAGCATGTTGGCGGCCGCTCGGGGGATTGGCTGTGCTGGCCGCAGCGGGGGAGGGGAGGGCCGGACGACAAGGGATGGGAGCGGCGGGGGAGGGGAGACTGCGGCCGGGGGTCCTGGCACCTCCAGCCGAAACAGAGAAGGAGGAAGGGGCCGAGGTAAGGGGAGAGGGGAGTGGAGGCTTCGAGGGGAGCGGAGAGCGGGAGGGGAAAAAAAAATTGCCTAGAAGAGAGAGAGGAGACACGAGGCGACTCAGAGTGTAACTTTGTTTGTTTGTTTGTTTGTTTGTTCCCTTATAGCGGACTTAGGGGCTGCTGGAGGGGTGGTGAGATGAAGCCGTGAATCAAGCTGGTGGATTAGCTCTCCCCGCAACCATCACACTCGGAAAACTTTGGAAAACTTTGTCCAGCGGGAGCCTCTCTTGTAAGCCCCTTCCCCTGCTCAGAAAAAAAAAAAAAAAAAGAGGATGGCAAAGAGAGATAGCGGAAAGAAAGTGCGATCGATTGGTCAAAAGTTTCCCCTCAAATTCCTAGGTGGAAAAAAATGGGAAAAAAAAAATCCTGAATCCAAAAATTCCAACGAACCCAGAAACTTTGGGGGCGATGGGGAAGGCTCCCCGGCCGAGGCGAGTGGAGAGGCCGGAGCCCAGCGTCCCTGGGCTGCCCGGGCGGCGCGCCTTAGCCCCAGAGCCGCTGCTGCACCCCCGAAGCGGGCACGGCAGGCGAGGCGGCGCGGCTGCCGGAGCGCGGGTGCGGAGCCGGCGGACCGCGGCCGGGATGGGACGCAGCCGGCGACAGAGCCCCGGGCGAGCGCTGGGGCGGCGGCGGCGGCGGCGGCGGCGGGCGGGAGGGGTGAGGCGGGGTGGGGTTGGGGGAGGAGGTGAAAACCCGAGCTGGGCTATTGTATCAATTAAGAAAAGGCAGTCCGTCCCGGGACGCAGGCTCTCGGCTCTGGAGTTGCTGCTGGGGGAAGAAAGGGGGGAAAAAAGAAAAGGAAGGCAAAAGGAATGAAAGAGGGGGAAAAGCAGGAGGCAGGATTTCAGGGCTGGTGGTTTTAAAAGCTTCTCTCAATGTGAATTTGAGTCCAAAGCCAGGCGATGCGTGTGTTTATATAGAGGCGGGAGGCTGCGCCGTGGGCGCTCCGCCAGCCACCCCCCTCCCCGGCGCGCTCACAAAGCCGGAGGCGTGGTGAGAGGCCGGCGGCCCGAGCGTGTGAGCGCCCGCCGCCGCCCGCCCCGCCCCGGCCGCCCGCCGCCCGCGCCCGCCGCCCGCCCGGGACCCACTTGTAGCCGCCGCAGGATCAAACTCAGTTCACCTCTCGCCTCCTCTTCCTTCTCGCCGGCGTCTCGCTGATGCCAGCACCTACAGACGGGCGAGATGAGACACACACACACACACACACACACACGGTGCGCACTCGCACGGTGCCCACTTGGCTGCTAGGCTACTTACCTCCTTCTTTTCCTCCCTCCCAGGTCCCCGGCCCCCACCTTCCTCACCGGGCAGTCCCGCGTGGGCCGTCTCCCCAGCAGCCGGGGGCTCTGCCAGACCGCCGCTCAACTGAGGGGCGCCAGAAACCCCTGGACCTGTACTCAGGGTCCCGAGCTCCTATCCCGCGGAACCCCGCCGGCTCCTATCTCCAGGGACCCCTTTGTCCTCCCATTTGCCACTCCCAGACCCTCCATCCCGGGCCCGTACACCCCCAAACCTCCGATGACAAGGTTTTTCCCCACCCCAATATGTCTCTTACCCTACAAGACCCCGACGATCCCCTCTCCCCAAATGCCGACGCTGCAGCCCCTCCTCTCGGACACCTGGAGACCCCCTAACTTTGAAGTCCCCTCCGCCCCCCGCAGCGTCAGAGGAACCCGGTCGCTGGTCCCGGTGAGTGTCCCGCGCCGGGGACAAATGCGGTGGCCGGCCTCCGGAGGCGGGAGGAGTCGGGTACAAACGTTCATTGATACAAATGGGTAAATAAACATGCCGGGTGAGCGCGGCCACCTTCTCCCAGCCGGCCTTAGAGGGCCCGGCGCGCGTGCCTGTGCGAGGAGTGCCTGTGGCCCCGGGACGCACCTGTGTGTGCGCGCCTATGTGTCCCTGAGTCGGCCCGACGTCTGGGGAGCTGTGTGGTGTGTCTGAGGGCTTGTGTGCTCTCTGTTGTATGTGTGTCTGTGCATCCTTGCATCCGTCTGTCATCTGGCCTCTCTGCCGGCGTGTCTGTGACACATGGAGCTGTGCGTGCCAACCCCGCCATCGTCTAGCTAGTGCCTGGCTCGCCCTCTCCTGTGCGTCCTATTTCCTCAGCCCCCTTGTCTCTGTCTGTCACTTTTGCACTCTCAGAGCGGACGACTTGCTATACCACCTTCAGTTTAGGATGGTGTATGTGTAAACGAAACTAGACTCCCCTTTGAAAACCTCCCATGCCCTCAGTACGAGTACTATTTTAGAGTTCACTGGAAGAGAACGTGTGTGAGCGTCTAAGGTGCGAGTATATGTGCTGTCCCTCCCGGTGTGAGCGCTTCCGAGGCTGATGTGGCCGGCGCAGAGTTTAAGCTGGTCTCTGGCTTCAAGCGCTGGGTCATCTTGACTCTCACTCTCTGCCCTGGAACCCCACCTGGTGGACAATTATAGTACTACAAATTCAGAGGGAAGCTATTCCTGCTCCCCCTTCCATCAACCTCCTTTCATAGTGGGAGAATCCCCCTAGAGGGCCTGCTTGTAAACTCCCAAAGACTTAGACTTCCACCCCAGGTAACTCGGGGCCCAGGCACTCACAAAGTCCCTGTCAGGAACAATGTGGGCCGGAAATAGAGAGCTGGGGCACATTCACAACAGGGAAGTTTCATTGGACAGTCAACTCTGGACTGGGGACCCAGGAGTGGCAAGGCCAATGCCACCCATCCCTGGTCTAGAGATGCAGCTAGGTGAGAATGGGGCTAGGAAAGATTGCTGAGGCCCTATTGTTTTGAAGAGCCCTAAGAATCCAGCCTAACCCCCCCCCCCCCCACACACACACACACACACTCCAGGCGTGGCACTAGTCCTGAGGTATGAAATGGGCAAGATGACCCTGGGGAACCCACCTATGGGAACATCCATCCCTGAAAGGTGGACACACAGCCTTATAGAGACGCAAAGAGGTGCAGAGGCAAATACTGAGCACACACATACATGGGAAGGCACATACACTTGGATCATTGCCAACAAACTCAAGTAATAGCTACCTTCCAGCCACCAACTTCCAGAGCCCACAAGAGGTGTCTGCTCTGTGGGATCACGGCCCTAGAAGTCTCTCTGAATGCATCGTCTTCCTCTCCCCCTCCCCTACATTCGGGGAATGGCCTCTGTGCACTTCCAGCCTCTAACGTTCAGGCGTGCAGTGGGAGTTGGGATGGGGCATGGGGAAGTCATTTTAAGTCCGTATTGCCCACCCACAAAGTGGGGTCCTGGGGAATGTCCACAGGGACAGCACAGACCCACAGCAGTAGTTGCTGGATTTCCTAACTGGAACCATCTCTCTGCTCAAGTCCCAAAGGGTACTTAGGGAAAAAGAGAGGGGAAGCCATGTGTAGGAGGAATTCTGGACGGTGGAGCAGGTGCTCGTTTGGAGGGGGCAGGGACAGAGAAGGACCAGCAACCATCTTCGCCATCAGAGAACATTCTTTCATCTACCTGAGATGTGATTCTGACCCTGGCCCCAGACTGAGCCCTGGTCTAGTCCTTAGTCTCACCTATAACCCTGACCTAAAACAGGCCACTGAGCCTACTCCTAGACCGACCCTTAATTCTGGTCACAAGCGGACCCTATCCCTGATCCCAGAAGGACCTCCAGTCCCATCAAGCATCACCCAACTTCACCTTGGGTCAGAGGAGGTGGCCGGCCCCTGTGGACTGGCCCAAAGGTGGCTCTGGGAGCAGGAGTGGGCTCTAAGAATCTTTTTCTCACTCTGGCCTGAGAATGATCTGACTGTTCCCCTGTGAGCATCCCTCTTCCCCCAAGGCTGGCTGTAGCTAATGTCTCAGGAACTCCTGGACACCCTCTGCCTACAACCCTCTCCCAGGGGCCCAGGGCACACCCCAGGCTTTAGCTCTCGCCCACACTGCGCTGAGGCCTCGGCTCACAGCTTGCCCGCCACGGCCCCGTGGCCCTTAAGGCACCTTGAAATCAGCCAGAACAGACTGGGGCATCAGCTGTGGGGGTGCTGGTTCAAAGGGAGCTCTACGTGGGTGAACTGGCAAAGCTTGGCAGAAGGAGGGCTGGGGGGATACAGAGGACAGGGCCTCAGGTGCTCTAGGAATATGCATCCAGTGGGCAAGGCACAGCCGCTGCACCCGCTTCCTGGGCTCAGAAAACACTCGCCCATGGCGGCAAGTCTGCCTAAAGCCCTGCTCCTTCCTCACCAAGACACAGAGCTCTCCAGGATTATCCTGGACTTTCTCCGCCCAAAGGAATGAGGACATTGTACCTTCCAAATTCCTAACCCGTGTGCAGTCCTACGGAGCCAACAAATCTCTTCTATTTTATTTCATCTCCGCAACAGCCCCACGAGGTAACGTCTTTAGGTGTTAGATTTTCACAGCGCTTTTTGTACTGATGAGAAAACTGAGGACCAGAGTCCCCCTCCCCACCTGCACTGTCCTGGTCCCGCTCCCACCAAGTGAGCCCGCAGCCACAGGAGAGGTGAGGTCCTGGCCCACATGCCAGCTGCCCCTTTGTTTAATGTCCAAGCTTCTGACCATTAAAGCTAACAACAGAGGAAGTTGTCAGTTTTACACTCAAATTTGCATACTTTGGGCCTGGAATCTTTTTAATTAAATTTTTTTTTTTTTTACTTTTTTCTTAAACTACCTCTGCTTCCTCCAACCAGAGCCAAATGGAAGGGGGGGGGAAGCCCAGGATGATGGTGGGGGCGGCTCCTTGATCCTACCGGCCAGTGCCCAGAGAGCAGAGACCAGGAGGTGGTGGGCAGGAAGCAGGGCTGGTGCTCAGGGGTCTACAGAGTTTGCACAGGACCTTCCTGACCTCCCGTCTGGACCGTGGTGGTCCAGCCTGAGAGAGAGCTCAGAATTTCACCTCAGGGAGTCATCTGCTCAGCCCTATCCTGCCTTGCTGGCTCCAAAGAGCCCTTGGAAATCAGCTCTCTCCCCCTCCTCCTCCTCCTCCTCCTCCTCCTCCTCCCCAGGGCCTCAGGCTAGTCCTCATTCTAAGGACGCTCAGCACAGTGGTGGGACCTGTTGCCTGAAAAATTCTACGACCAGTGGGAAGTGACCATCTGTTTCCACCTGAGGAGCTATGGAGACAGGGCCCACCCTGGGACACAGCTCCCGCCGGGCGTGTTCCCCTACCCTCCTGCAGAACTGGAGCAAAACTGCCACTCCAGTCACCAGCGGTGTCCCTTCCGCCCTGGATCCCGTCTGCGGCCCCAGATGTTCATCCCGAGGCCTGTCCTCTGCCCTCTCCCACTCTGCGTCCTCCCTCCAGAGACGGCCCTGCTCTGGCTGGCAGTGCCCCTCCGGCGCCCAGGCCTCAAGGGCAGCTTAGAGGACGCTCCCTGACTGTGTCCTGGCAGTTCTGAGAGGGGAAGAAACCCCTGCCATCCAGACAGGCTGTGGGGGGGCTTAACCCGCCTGGCTTGGAAATCAGCACAGCGCCATGGATGCAGCCTTTCCGGAGCCCCCAGGGGCAGAAGGCTCGGCCACACTCCCTCCTTGCAGCTTCAGGGGCTCTGAGGCTGTTAGTCAGGACCCTTGCCGACCCTCGGGAACCGCCAGAGCCACGCCGGCCCACCGCCTCCCCGCCGCCAGCCTGCTGTTGGACATGCAGGGAAGAAACCTGGGTTCTGGACTCGGGTCATTCGTTTCTTAAAGGTTTCCTTCTTCTTCTTTGTCCCTGATTGTGGCTTGCTCCCGCCCCACACCCAGGTATCCTCTCATCACTGGCTCTTTAGATTTTTTTTTTTACTTTTGTTTTACAGATAACAACCCCTGCCCAAGTGTGTGAACCGGGTGTAGACGTAGGCACAGCCAGGCTGCCGGGTCCCAGACACAGGCCCGCGGCTAGGAGAGCCCCTCGCCCATCCCTCTGCAGCCCTGGGAAGGGGTGGCCCTGGGAACCAACCTCGCTCCTTTCTCCTTTGCCTGAGTGTGGAACAAGCCTCACCCCAGACCTCAGCTCAGAAGTCTCGGCTTCAGAGACTTGCCCCAGAAGGAATTTTTTGAAAGAAATGGAATCGCCCCCATCCGCCTAGTCAAAGCCCCCATACCCAGCCCACACCCAACCCAGACGAAAGCAACCCACAAAGGGACTTGCCGATAGAGCCAACAGGGTAGGTGGGAGGGACACAGCTGGCAGCTGTGTCCAAATCAGCACTGCATGGAAGACAGGAGCCTGCCCGGTGGCGATGGGACACGGCAGTGCCCCAGGCTGGCTGTGGCTGGCAGGGACACTGTCGCAGCGATGGCGTTCAGGCCCGGGGAGCCAAGAGCCCTTTATAGCCTGAAACCTGCCCTGGCACCGCCCACTGGGCGGTTGTAACCAGGCCTGCAACTAGGGGAGTCGCTAGGAGCTGGGAGGGCATCCGCCCCAGGACCCCAGGGCCAGACCCCCCCACACACATGAATCTGGGATTCGACCTCTTCCATCCCAGGCAACTGGATGTCCTGGTATGTATGTAAGACTGTGTGTGTGTGTGAGACTGTGCATGAGGCTGTGTGTGTGTGTGTGTGTGTGTGTGTGTGTGTGTGACTGTGTGCATGAGGCTGTGTGTGTGTGTGTGTGTGTGTGTGTGTGTGACTGTGTGCATGAGGCTGTGTGTGTGTGTGACTGTGTGCATGAGGCTGTGCGTTTATGTGACTGTGTGTGTGTATGAAGCTGTGTGTATGTGTGTGTATGAGGCTGTGAGTTTATGTGACTGTGTGTGTGTATGAGGCTGTGTGTGGCTGTGTGTGTGTGGCTGTGTATATGAGGCTGTGTGTGTGTGAGGCTGTGTGTGTGTGAGACTGTGTGTGTGTGTGTGAGGCTGTGCATGTGGCTGTGTGTGTGTGAGCCTGTGTGTGTGTGTGTGAGGCTGTGTGTGTGTGTGAGGCTGTGTGTGTGTGTGTGTGTGTGTGTGAGGCTGTGTGTGTGGCTGTGTGTGTGAGGCTGTGTGTGAGGCTGTGTGTGTGTGTGTGTGTGTGTGTGAGGCTGTGTGTGAGGCTGTGTGTGTGGCTGTGTGTTTGAGGCTGTGTGTGTGTGTGTGTGTGTGTGTGTGTGTGTGTGTGTGTCTGTGTGCGTGCCTGCATGCTTAACTGTCCATTCAAAGACCTCAGATCTCTTTCCCTCATCCTCTTTCTCTGGCAGTAACAGTTTTTGAAAGGATGGGGAAAGCAGTGTGTTTCTGCTCAGTTTATCAAATTACACTCAGTGACAAAGGACTGAAGTGCATTTTCTTGAAGGCTTGACAATTGGGATCCAGGCAGAAAAAAGAAAGGCATGACAGAGAGCCCAGAGCCTTTGTCGGAGGTAAAACACCGATGTGAAAGGCGGGGCTGCGGCTGGGTGGCTCCCAGTGAATTTGCCTTCGTGTTGTCGGTACTAAAAACTGCTCCTCCACCCGCACCCTTAGTTGCCAAAATCCCACGGATCCCAGACATTTCAAGGTTGTTGATTTTTCGAAGGAACACTGTTCGTTTTCACATGGGCTGAGTCAGAGGGCGGGAGCACAGCTCCTCGCTCCAGGGCTCCAGCCCAGCGCCCATGCCGGAAGTCTCAGGCAGGTGCTCACACAGGTACAGTCCCCATCCTGGCCTGTGCCCCCAGCTTCTTCACAGGGGTCTGGTTGGGACAGGGATGGGTTGGGCTTTTTCCTGCCAATCAAAGTTCCATCTTGCCCTTGAACTCCCAGGATTGTTCGATGGAGAAGGATGGGCTGTCAGGGCAGTCTGGGGCCTGAGGCAGAGGACACGAGAGCATTGGACTGCTTGTCCCGAAGGTTTCCATTCTTTGGGGACCAAGGGGAGGGCAGCAATCCAAGTTACCAGCTTCAAATGGAGAAGAACAGCCTGGGAAGAAAAATATCGCCTCACCCAGAGCTTGGAGACAGTGCCCGAAACAAGTCCACCCCCTGCCCTGCCTTCCCATTCCCAGCTGTCTTTGTTCAAAGCCACCCAGCAGGCAGGCCAGCAGACTGACCAGCAGCCTTGCCCAGGGAGTTCGGGGAGCAGAGGGCACCTGAGAACCTAGCTGGCAGGCCTGCACCCCCAAGTCCGAATCACTTCCTCTGTACCAGGCACGGCTCCTGCTGACTCCCAGAAGGCGAGGCAGAGCAGCCAGCTGGGGGCCCACCCGCACGCCCCGCTCTTCCTACTCACACCTACACCACCACCCGACCCGGCTCCACGCTAACCCGGGTCCCTGATGCTCAACTCGAATTCGATTCCTCCCCAGACACCCATGTGGTGGCCAAAGAGAAGAGGAGCAGAACACCCCCGGCCCCCACTGCTCTGATGGCCAAGGCTACTCCAGCACCCGCCTGCCTCCAGGATTTCACCTGGTTGCCAGGCCTGGGCCTGACCGCCCTGGAGGCCCCCTAACACATCCTGTCCATCAGCATTCCCGCCAAAACTCTACGCTTCCGTTTCAAATCAAGCTTCAGTACGAGTCCCCAGGCTCCTACCCCCTGCAAGCAGATTGCCACCCGAAGTCCCTTCTCCATGGAAATCTAGAGTGCCCCTGACTCTCCTTGAGTCTTCCCTCCATCGGCACATGCCTTCTTCGCTGTCCTCCACTCCACACCCACTCATTCTTCATACTTGCAGATAGGCAGAGTGGTTTAGCAGCTAAGAACAAGGGCTCTGAGCCGGCTCGATCCAGGCTCCGCCGCTCAGGAGCCCGAGCTCTGTGGCTCCCGGGCTGAGCCCCGCACGTGCAGTGGGGCCAGTGCGCCGGAAGGGAGTGAGAGCTGAGGCAGGCCGACCTATCAGGAGGTTGGTCTCAACTCAGGGGATGATAATAACAGTAGTAACACAGTGATCATAACACAATAGCCAACACTTACTAAGCACTTCCTGTGTGCCTGGTACTTTTTAAAGCACTTACCTACATATTATTTTGTTTAATCCTCACAGCGACCCCAGGAGGTAGATGCTATTACTTCACTTTATAAAGGAAGCATCTGGGGTACCAGGTCATTTGGCAACTTGCCCAAATGCATCCTGCTGCCCTTTGGGGGTCAGGTTTAATCTCCAGAACTGGAACCCAGCGAGTCTGGATTAGAGTCCCAGCATACTCAGGACTACACTAAGCTGGTAGCAGTGAGGGTGGAGAAAAGGGGACAGATCTTAGCAGTCTTCAGAGTTCCAACCAAAACGTGGACAGATTTTTTAAAAATATGTTTTTTATTGATTTTAGAGACAGAAGAAGGGAAGGAAGAGAGATACAGAAACATCGATGAGAGAGAGACATGGATCGGCTGCCTCCTGCACGTCCCTTACTGGGGATCCAGCCCACAAGCCGCAACCCGGGCCTGTGCACTGACCAGAATCACAGCCTCCCTGTGCAAGGAAGACGCTCAGCCAACTGAGCCACACGGGGCTGGGCGAACGTGGACAGATTTGGCAACAGATGAGGTGTGGAGGAATGGGGGGGGGGGTCAGGATTTCAGGTTGGGTTACTGGGTGCATAATGCTATCGTCCACTGAGCTAGGGGATTCAGAAGGGTGAGGCTTGGGGCAAGATGATGAGCTGGGTTTTGTCCTGCAAGGTTCCAGGTGACTAGGAGATGTTCACGGGGAGCTGGCCGCTGGTCTGCGGATCTCGAACTCTGAAGCACGGAAGAGGGATCTGGGCTGAAGAGAGATCTGAACACCGTCCGCATTCAGATACTGATGGAAGCCTGGGAGTGGAGGAGCCTCCGCAGAAACAGAAGTGGGCCTAGGACAGAGCCCCAAGGACGCCGACATTTATTTCAAGGGGAGGAAGAGGAGTCTGGGCAACAGGGATCTCTCGTCTTTGCTCAGAACACATCCTCGTCGATCTCACTGGAGACTGCGCCATGCGTTTGTTTCCCCTCAGCACTTAGCGTCTCAGGGCTGTCCAGGGACTCGGGTAGCAGTCTCACCCTCCCCAACCTAGGGACCGCACACGCACATGCACGCACGCCCACGCACGCACGCCCACGCCCACGCACAGTTTCCTGATCCATAAACAGTAGTAGAATTCTTCATCCAGCAGCCTTCCTAGGAGTTAATTTTGGCATCTTGTAATTGTATATAAAACCGTCTATTTCAGAGGCATTTCCCCACATCTATCCTGTGTCTCCTGCAGGGCATGGGTCTCTCTGCCCTCAGACTGACTCTGCTGACGCTGCGTGCCTGTCATCGGGCAGAGCTCTTCACTGCACCGTGTCCCCATCAGACCGGGGGTGCCCAGCTCCCCACTGCACCGTGTCCCCATCAGACCGGGGGTGCCCAGCTCCCCACTGCACTGTGTCCCCATCAGACTGGGGGTGCCCAGCTCCCCCTGCTCTGAGCTCAAGGCTGAGACAGGAAGGACAGCCCGGTGGGAGCAGGCAGTGTGCAGATCCAGTGAGGTCAGCAGAAGGACCAAACCTAATAGATGGAGCAGTCACACATCAACCCCCTGTGGGAATGGCAAGAAATCCAAGCAAAGAATAGAGAGGGCCGGAATCCCTTCCAGTGCACTCTCCTGACCCACTTCAGGAGGGCCCCTGTGCTGAGGACAAGTAGGGGTGCAGAGCTGGCCTGGAGGGGGAGGCAGGAGTGAAAGGTGGGAGATGGGGAAGGCAGGGAGGAGGATGGAGGTGCTCAGGTGAGGTCTCTTCACGATGAAGCTAGTTATTAAAGGGCCAGCTCAGACAGCCCTGGACTGGGTGCACCCTCCAGGAGAGGCAAAGCATTGCCCTCAGGGGCAAGTGGCAACTGTGGGGAAGGCACTTGGCACAGCCATCACATGGAGACCCAGCGAGCGAGGAAAAGCCTGCAGTGCTTCCTCTACCGCATGGACGCACACGCGTGGATGCTCCCACCGCTCTCACACGCGCTCCAGGAGACTCACACCTTCTCGGGGCACACTGCACATGCCCAGCCCCTGCCCATTCTCCGTGAGCTGGTTCAGGGGCTGAGCTTCATGGCCTTGGAGCTCCTGGCCTGGCTGAGTACCCAGGTGAGCATGGCTGTCTGGGTCTGCAGCATGTGGGACCCCTCACAGGAGCCTGGGTGGAGGGAGGGAGGCCTGGGGATGAGGATGGTAGGGGTGGAGAAGCTACACTCGCATAAAAGGACCCTGTGTGGCCTGGGCCCCAGGTAGGGGCTTCCAGCTCTGCTCAGCCCCTGGGCCTCCTCCACCACGCCCCCCGCCCAGATGGGAACTCGGTTGTTTTGCAGGACACAAGATGAACTATTGTGCAGGGGTAGCCCAAGCCCGGAGCACCCATCACTGATTCTTTGAGGCTCTGGGTTAGAAGAATTTCTTCCACCCTCCTATCCCCGCACCTCTGCCGGCCCCTCTCAGCTCCCCGACCCCCAGGGCAGCTGCAGCACCTGGGTGCCCAGCACCTGCAGAGAGAGGGGGCACCCAGGCCGCAGTTCGAGGGTTGTCTGGAAAGGAGCCTGAGGGCCAGGGGCCCCTCCCCTCACCAGCCCCTGGAGCTCAGGCCGAGGGCGTGGAGGGGGCACAAGCGGGGCGTCAGTTCTGCCATTTGCCAGCTGCGTGGTTTGGCCAAGACACTTCACCTCGGAGGCTCTGTTTTCCCATAGAAGTGGGAGAGTAAGTCTTGCCTTGCCGAGCAGTTGGCAGCTATGAGGATTAAGAAAAGGCTCATCCGCGTCCCACGCGAGGACGAGCGGGGGCGGGCTCGGGTGAAGCGCCGGAAGATGAAGCTCTCGGGTCTCACGTGCCCAGGCTCCTGGCAGCGGCCCTAGCAATTCTCTTTGTGCATTATTTTCTTAAAGAGGGTCCCCCACATCATCCAAACTCCGGCTTCACGAATCCTGGGACCTGAAAGGCAGTTTTCCCCTTCCCATGTCACCCCTCTCTCCGTCCTCCGAAGGTCACTCGTGCAGAGGAGGATTGCCCAGTGTGGCTGGCACCGCTGCAATGAGCCGGGGTGAGACCGCGTCCCGGGTGGAAGGCCCGGTCTCCTCCCACTGGGCTTCTGCCTGCTCCTCCCCATCCCCCACTCACAGCAGGGGCCCAGCCGGGACCCTGCGCCATGAATTCTCTGCATTCTCAGAGGATGGGCATGGTGACACTGGGCACGGTGTCCAGTTCTGGCAGAGGCTTTGCTCCCAAAATTATGAACTCCGAGAGAAGCCAGTCGTAGGGCTGTGCTAGGCAACGCGGGCTCAGGAATGGGCCTTTAGGAAAACAAAAGCAACTTGGCCGGCTTCTCCATTAGCACCCGTTTCCCCAAGGAGCCTTGGAGGGAGTGGGGACCCTGGGCTCCCTCCTCAGTGTCTGAGAGATGGATGGGGCTGATTTTTTCCACGATTCCTCCCCATAAATCTGATTTGGCCCCTCATCTGTCTGGGCCAGTCTCCATGGAGGTGGGTGGGAGTGATGAATGGGCTGCCTGACTAATGTGACCCGGGTGGCAGGGACTGGGGGAGGGGCTCTGCTCTGATGGATGGTCCTCATGAGGCCATATTGCATTAGACACCCATAATACAATCAGTGGGGCCATTACCATACCAATTTGTTGCTCTTCCTCACCAGGGTGGGGCAGTGAAGCTGGAAGATTAAGGAGGATGTCACGACTTTGGAGACACCTGGGGGATTTCAGGAGGGGGCGGGATTTCCCTGCTGGGCGGTGGCGTGGGCACACGCCGGGCGTCGGGCTACGACTAAGGAACAATATGGAGCCAAAGAAAGTGCCAGCTGGAAAGGGAGGCGAGGGAGTGGGGCCCAGAGAAGGTGTGACCTGTCCAAGGTCCCTCCTGGGGCCAGAGGGAAGGGCTGGAATCCGCCCCTGAGCCCCTGCTCTCTGTGCCAGGGTGACGAGGACGGAGAAGAAGTGAGATCAGGAGAGGACACAGCGTCACTGCGGCTTGTCTGCTGGACGCCCTCGCACCCAGCAGACCCACTGAGATGCATGAAGCCAGTGAGGGCCCGTTACCAAGGGGGTGTCTGCTGGGCCTGCGCTGGCCCCACATGGCACCACTCCAGACCACCCAAGTTTTGCTACCCCACCCAGCCACATGAGTTCTGATCTCTGTGTCTTCCTCTGGCAACTTTAAAGTAATCTCCTGAACACGGCACTGTCTCTAGTCTTTCCTTATCCTCTGGGACTAGGTCACTAGAATGGATCTTGTTAAAACAAAATGTCCTTTGCTGCTTATAGGCCGCCTAGCAGCTCCCTGGTGCCCTGGGGGTGGAGGTCCAGCTGGCACTCTGACTCCAGCTCCCTGCCAGCCTCCACTCCGGGCTCCCTCCGGCCCAGCAGCCCCTGCCCTGGAAGCTGACCACACTTTAATGCCAGGTCCTTCCTGTGCACCGAGGGTGGGAAGCTGGGCACGGTACCTTCCAGTTCCTGGACATTCAGTCAGTCCACTCTCATTCCTCTTCCCCGGCTCCCCAGCCCTCCTCTCCACCCCACTTCACCCCAACTCTCTCTCCCCTGCGTGGTCCCCGATGACGTGTGTATATCTTTGAAAATAGTGCTATCGTATGTGTTTTTAAATCCTCACCTGAGGATATTTTTCAGTTTATCTTCAGATAGAGTGGGAAGGAAGAAGAGAGAGGGAGAGAGAGAGAGAGAGAGACATCGACTGGTTGCCTCTTGCATGACCCCGACCAGGGCTGGGGACTAACCGCAACCGAGATATGGGCCCTTGACTGGAATTGAACCCGCGACTCTTTGGTCCGAGGGCCGACGCTTTAATCGATGAGCCACCGGCCAGGGCTATCTTATATATTTTTAATTTACATAAATGATCTCGTACTAGAAATCATTTCAGATTTTTTAAATGTAACACTGTGTTTGACATCTATTCATGTTGCTTTGTGTACTTTAACTTGTTACTTCTGATTGCGGCCAAATATTCCAAAGTGGGTACCATATTTACCTAGTAACAGACACCGAGACCTCCTCCAATACGGCACGGTGCCGGGAATGCCATCTTCTCTGGGCGGTGAGCCAGAAGGCGCCCACGGGCTCCCAGGGGCTCCCAGGGGCGTGTGTCCTCACGGCGAGTTCTGTGTGACTCCAGCGAGGCCAGCCCACACGCCCCCAGCGCTCGGGGTGTCCCGCCCCCCTCATCGCCAGCACTTGATCATTCCGCTTTCCGGTGTCGCCCATCTGATAGATGCAAAACCATGTAAGCCTTTACACAGTTAGCACTGCTTGGAATAGCCTTCCTTTTCATATTCTCTTCAATAGTCTTCAGCTTTAAATATCCCGGTTTTGTTGGCTGGTAAACTCCCATTTATCTTTTAAAACCCACATCAAATATCACTTTTTTTTTCTTTATTGTTGAAAGTATTACAGATGTCCTCCTTTCCCCCCCATTGAGCCCCCCTCCTCCCTGCTCCCACCCCCCTCCTGCTTTCCTCAACCTAATGTCTGTCCATTGGTTGTGCATATATGCATATACGTTCTTTGGTTTATCCCCCCCCACCCCCATCCCTCTGAGGTCTGTTAGTCTGTTCCCTACTTCCATGTCTCTGGATCTGTTTTGATCGACAGCTTATTTTGTTCATAATTTTCCATAAATGAGATCATGTGGTACTTGTCTTTCTCTGGCTGGCTTATTTCACTCAGCATAATACACTCTCCAGGTCCCTCCATGTCGTCTCAAAGGGTAAGAGATCTTTCTTTCTTACAGCTGCATAGTACTCCATTGTGTACATGTACCACAGCTTTTTACCCACTCACCTACTGATGGGCACCTGGGTTGATTCCAGATCTTAGCTATTGTAAATAGTGCTGCTATGAACATAGAACCACATCCTTTATGGAGTTTCTAGTTTGTCACCCATTTTTCGGTGCTCCAGAACACTGGATACATCCCATCCTAGCCCTTACCCTAGCACTGCAACCCTTTCTCTTTCTCCTTCACGCACCAACCCCTGCCACGCGAGGAGGACAGAAATGGTCCCTGACGTCTGGAGCCATTGAGAGGGGAAGGAGGAGAAGAACGGAGGAATGAGGTGGGTTGCATTGGTGGCAACTGGGAAAATCCTGTGCGCCTTTCTCTTGATAGATTAATGAGATCAAGTACAGAAACTGCCTTCTTCCTCTTCGCAGTCCCAGTGCCTATGCTCTCAATACGTGTTTCTCTGAATAAATCCTCTCATATGTACGCCGGGACCTCACCCCTTCACTCTTTTTAAAAAATATTTTTTCTTCTTCATTGATTTTTAAAGAGAGAGGAAGGGAGAGGGAGAGAGAGATAGAAACATCAATGAGAGAGAACATCGACTGGCCGCCTCCTGCATGCCCCCCACTGGGGATTGGGCCCACAACCTGGGCATGTGCGCTGACCGGGAATCGAACCGGGACCTCTTGGTGCATGGGTCGACGCTCAGCCACTGAGCCACACCGGCCGGGCACTCACTTCTCTCTCAAGCAACCTTATTCTAGCCATTTCTGAATGTTTCTTGCCTTCTGCCTATAAGCAAGTCAATCTGTCTCTTAGCCCAAAGACTTTCCCTTGATGTCAATGAACTCTGGGCTGACACCTCCCAGAGGGTGCAGAGGGCGCGTGATCATTAGAGTTAAAAGACCTCGGAGAACTCACCCTTTCTGGGCCTCTGGTTTACTGATCTGTGCATTGCAGACAGGTTCAGTGTGAGGATCACATTCACCATTTGACAACACTCTGGGCCCAACCTTTCCTTCATCAAGCTTCTGAAATATATTTTACCCATGTCCAATACTGAATTCCGTATTCTCTCTCAAACGCACCCTCCTCTGGAACCTAGCAGCCCTGTCATTTCCCAGTCAACCAAGGGGACATTGGCTTGACCTCTCCACCTCCCTGGGTAGTCACCCAAAAGTCAATGGATTTGCCTTTCATGTTGATTCTTGAATCTATTTTGCTGTTATTACCTATTTTCTTAGATTATTTCCCTCCCTGTTTCACTCCCTCCCCTGCAATTATCTGATGGCATAGAGATCACAAGCCATCAGTGATCAACACTCTAGTCTTCTCCCCACTTTTACCAGTTTTGTCAAGGAACATATAACCTTTGATCCACCAAAGCAAAAAGAGAGCTAAGATTTCTTAAAAAAAATATATATATATATATATTTTATATATTGATGTATATATTGATGTATATATATATATCAAAACAAAAGGTTTTGAAGGCAGCTAGTACAGACAAATCTAACTTATGATTATTTATATAAAAATCCTAAATCAAATGTTACTAAATAAAATCCAGAAGTTCACCAAAATAATAAGACATTAAAAGCAAGTAGTATTGAACCCATAAATGAGCTGAAAGATGTTTCAGCATTAAGACTTAACTTTATTAATAGGTAAAGGAAAAAGACAGATCATTCCAATCTACGCTGAAGAAATGCATTTGATAAAATTCAACACTAATTTCTTATAAAAGCTTACAATAATCTAGGAATAAAAGAAAATCCCCTTAACTTTATAATGAACAACTAAACATTAGAAGCTCTTCTATTAATGCAAGAAAAGAGACACATTCTAGTTTTGTTTATTTTTAGTGTTGTTTTTTTTAATCCTCACCTGAGGATATGTTTTTATTGATTTGAGAGAAAGAGAGAGGAACATTGACTGGTTACGTCCCGTATTCACCTCAACTGGGGACTGAACCCACAACCAAGGTATGTACCCTGATTGAGAATTGAACCTGCGACCGTTCGGTGTACGGGATGACACTCCAGCCAGCTGAGCCACCCAGCCAGGGCAAGAGACACATTCTCACCGTCACCACTATTATTCAGTACTGTCTGGTTGTCTTAGCTAATTAGATAAGAAAAAATCAGAAGTATAGCAGTATACATATTAGAGATAGCTCTTGAACAACTTTCTTAATTTCTCTTTTGGGGACTTCTTTTCCTTCCTGGGTCAATTTTGGCAATATATATGTTTTCCAGAAGCATCTGCCATATTTCTTTAAGCTTACAGACTTATTCCCACAAAATTATTTTGAGGATTGTCAACGTTACTTGTATTTAAATTGTTATTTTAAATTATTGCTTACATTTCCTCAAGTATGTGGTTATTTCCGTTTTCTGATTCCTAATTCTGTTTAGGAATCAGGAAACTATTTGTACTTTTAAAAATTGTTTTTCCTTGATTAGACTGGATTAGGGGTTTGCCTACTCCCCCCCCCCCCCCCAATAAACAGCTCTTTGATGTAGAAAGAAATACGAACTTGTCACTTACAGATATTAGGACTGCCTGCAATAGAATGTCCTGGAAATCAGCGGAAAAACTAGCATATCTGATACAACCATGAAGTAACTTGTTCAGACACATGATAATAGCTTTCTTATACATTAGCATTAATAAATCTAAAAATGTAGTTTAAAATATATAATGAATGTGAATATTCATGTGAATTTATACGAGGAATGTGAACAGTGTGGATTCATGAATAATGCAAGACTTACGGGAAGAAAACATAAAACTTTATGAAAGACATAAAACCCAGAGAGAGACTTACCATGTGGGATGTGCTATCTCTAAAATGGGATAAGTTCAGTGTGATCCCAATCAAAGTCCCCAAGGGACTTTCAAAATGAAACTTCGCAAATTAATTCTGAAGTTCATCCGAGAGAAGAAACATACAAGAAGAGCTAAGAAATTTTTGAAAAATATCAATGATGGGAGACTTTCGCTACTAGATGTCAAAACACATTTTAAGGTAACAAAAATTAAAACAGTCTCATATTGGCACAGAAATAGACGAATGGACCAGTACAATATCAAGTCTGGTATATAGCATGCATTGCAAGTCATCGAGGGAAGGATTGACCAATAATAATAGCTGCTTAGGACCTTCAGCCATCGGAGAAAAGAAATGGTTAGAGCTGCATCTCATAGGACCCGAAAATAAAATCCAGATAGGTTGAATATCTAAATGTAAAACAAAACTAATATCCTTTTATAATCTGGGAGTGGGTGATGAGTTAGAAAGCTTTTCGAACCAGGCGCTTAAAGAAAAAGATTGACAATTAAGCTACATTAAACTAAAAAATTTTGTATGATAAAGACTAGTATAAACAATAATTAAAAATAGGTGAAACTCATAAATTCTCAATTTAGGAAAAACTACTTAGTGTGTGCTTGGCACGTATATCTTGTTAGAGGAACAATAAAATATTGTGGATGTAAAACAATAATTTGAACTCATATAACATTGAAAATAAAAGTATTCAAGCAGTAAAAAAAAAAAAATAGATGAACATGAAGTATGGGTTAACAATTCTGAAACTGTTTACTAGGTTTGAGTAAATAAGTAAATAGCTGGTAGATGGTGGGAGCCAGGTTCTCACAGTTGGAGAGAGATAAGCAATAAGGAAAGGCTAGAATTATCTATCCCTCCTGTGGTACTGGGTTAGCATTTGAGACATGTGTATGAATTCACGTTTATATGACACATACCACACACACACACACACACACACACACACACACACGTATGAATATAGATATGTGTGTATACACGGGTTATCACACATAACAAAGTCTCTGTCTGCTGAGTGCCTCCCAACATGACACCCCAGTAACAGTAAGCACACCAAGCATCCATGTCTTCATTTCTAAATATCATTCTCCCATAAAGGGACTCAGGGGTCCCAGAAGACCTGGTAAATTCTAGGACTGAACATGGAAAGTACAAGAGATACCTGGAACATCTCATAGTTCCATAAATCAAGGAAATGTTAAAAAAAAAAAAAAAAGAAAACCCGAAAGGATGGGGGTTTGTCAATGGTACATCAGAGCCAACCAGAAAGCGCTTCAAACCAGAATAATTTGAGCAATAAAATAAGTAACATGGCATTGGATTATTACCCAAAGTATAAAACAAATACGTAAGTCCAAAGGGTAGATATATAGATCAATGCGATAGAACCGAGAGTCCGGAAAAAGAACCCATGTATCTAGTCCATTGATTTCAACAGGGTGCCAAGATCATTTAACGGGGAGAAAATAATAGTCTTTCCAACAAATTGTGTAGGGACAGCTGTATCTTCACACATAAAAGAATGAATTTGAATTCCTAACTTATACCACATACAAAATCAACTCAAAATGTACAAAGCCTTAAATGTAAGAGCTAAAACTATAAAACTTTTAGAAGGAAATAAAGGTACAGATCCTCATGACTCTGGATTAGTAACACTGTCTAGACCCTCACTGATCACATCAAAAGCATAAGCAACAACAAAAAGATAAATTTGGACTTCATCAAAATTTTGAACTTTTGTGCATCAAAAAGTGAAAAGATTCATAGACTGGGAGAAAATATTTGCAAATTATATATCTGATCAGGGTCTAGTATTCAGCATATACAAAGAACTCTTACAACTCAACAATAAAAAGACAACCCAATTTTTATTTTTATTTTATTTTTTATCTTTATTGTTGAAGTATTGCAGATGTCTCCCCCCTTTCCCCCCATTGATCCCCTTCTCCCTGCTCCCACCCCCTCCTGCTTTCCCCAAACTATTGTCTGTGTCCATTGGACAACCCAATTCTTAAAAGAGCAAAGGATTTGAATCGATATTTCTCCAAACATCATACAGAAATGGCCAATAAGCACATGGAAGGATGCTCAGTATCATCAGTCACCAGGGAAGTGCACATCAGAACCACAAGGAGCCCGCCGGGGGGCTCAGTGGAGCGACATCCTGTACACCAAAATGGTTGTGGGTTCGATACCCAGTCAGGACACATTCCTACCCTGCAGGTTCGATCCCTGTTAGGGCACAGAGGGGAGGCAACAGATGGATGTTTCTCTCTCAAATCGATGTTTCTCTTTCTCTCCCTTCCTCTCTTTCTAAAATCAATAAACGTATCCTCGGGTGAGGATTAAAAAAAAAGCAAAAACTACAGTGACATATCACTTCACCCTCACTAGGATATTAATTGTTAAAAAACAAAACAAAAGCCCAAACCAGAAAATAGCAAGTGATGGCAAGGGTGTGACCACCCCTGGCACTTTGCTCATGAGAACATAAAGTGATTCAGCTCCTTCGGAAAACAGTTCAGTAGATCCTCAAAAGCAACACAAAGTTATCACGTGACCTAGAAGGAACGCACCTGAGAAAGTGGACACCAGGTTTAAACAAAGACGTGCACACCAGTGTCCACAGCAGCATGGCTCATAGGAGCGCCAGGGGACATCACAAAGGCTCATCACAGCTGAACGACGAACAACATGTGGTCCATCCACATCGTATTCGGACATAAAGGACTGGCGTGCTGACATGTGCTACAACAGGGCTGGCCCCTAAACCTGTGATGCTGAGTGAAAGGAGCCGGACACAAAATAACACATATGATTCCATTTACATGACACAGGCAAATTAATAGAGACAGAAAATAGATCTGGGGGTAAGAGAAAGAGGGGAATTGGGAGTGATCGCTAGTAACTGCAGAGTTTCTTCTGGGGGGATGAAAATGTTCTGAAATTAGGTAGTGATGGTTGCACAAAATTGTAAATATAAAAAAAAGTCCACTGAATTGTACACGTTGAGAGGCTGAATTTTATGTTGTGAGTTATTTTACAACACAACATTTCAAAAGAGAATAGCCTAAAAGAGATGCAAAAACATACACGAGTTCATACCGATAGAAATAAATGATTTAAGTAAATAAATGATGAAAAGATCAAACTTCCTTAAAGAAGAATTCCAAATAATTTATTTAGATAGCCTTCCTAGGAGGTAAGTTTAACCCCTCCCCCCACCGCTTCCTGTCACCATCTTAAGCATGGGCTGCATAGAATTAGTGACTGGCTTCCAATAATTGACCGTGGACAGGGGTCAGCACCAGCGTCACAGTGGAGAGCCCTGCAGACTCTGTCACATCCGAGCGGATGGCGTTCACATCACTAGTGAGGCCATATGGACACCTGTAAGCTCTGCCATTTAATGAGGACACTTCACCATGCTGTTCTTCTAAAAAGAAACCCATAACCCAGTCTAATCAAGAGAAAAAATCAGACAAATGCAACGAAAGGCCATTCTATAAAATACCCGACCGGGACTCCTCAAAACTGTTAAGGACACGAAGAACAGGGGAAGGCTGAGAAACGGTCACAGACCGGAGGACACTAAGGAGCTTTGCCACTAAGAGCGCTGTGGTCCTGGACGGGATCCTGGAACAGAAAGAGAACATCAGTGAAAAGACAGGTGACACCCTCAGGAAGTCTGAGTCCAGTGAGTACCCGTGTGCAGACGTTGGTTTTTCCATTTTCACAGTGTACATGGTAAATAAGGTGTTCACAGGAGAGGAAAGTGGCGGGCATTATGAGAACTCTGTTCCACATGGCAACTTTTCTGAAGTAGACCTCAAATTCTTCCAAAATAAGAAGTTTATTTAAAAAATAGGGAAAGATTGAGCCCTGGCCAGTTTGGCTCAGCAGTTAGAACGTCGGCCCATGGACCAGAGAGTCCCAGGTTCAGTTCCCACTAAGGGCACGTACCTCGGTTGCAGTTCGTCCCCGGCCCTGGTTGGGGTCATGTAGGTGGCAACCAGTCGATGTTTCTCTCTCACATGGATGTTTCTCTCTCTCTCTTCCTCCCTCTCTCCCTCCCATTCTATCTGAAGATAAATGCAAAAATATCCTCAGGTGAGGATAAAAAAAAAAAAATAGGGAAAGATTGGGAGAAAATGTCCACTCATACATAACAAACACATATGTAGTTAGCATCAGTTGGATCAATGGGTCCAGGAGACTGTGTCAGACCCCACCTCTCGACAATGTTCATTTCCCCTGGCTTCCCTGCTGACAGGTCTCGGGTTGGCTGAAAAGGTGGTGGAGACCCCTGGATGGTCTGCCCTGTCCCAGCTCCAGTATCCTTTCCTTCATGCGGGCACTCGGGTCGGTCACCAGATCTCACTGAGCATGTCTGATGTGGCAGAAACTCCCTGGGCACTGACGAGAAAGATGTGACCAGAACGCCCCGCTCTCATGGAGCTCGGAGGGATGAACCGCAGCTGGTCTGAAGCGGACAGGATCATCTTCCTTCTTAGGACCGGATTGGTTTGGAAGTGGCCATGTGATTCAGTTCTGGCCAATAAGATGTAAAAGGAGGTAAAGAGATCATTTGAAATACTAATTTGAATAATTTTGAGACTATTTTACATGATGTTAAGGAAATAAGTCTGTACGTGTAGAGATGGGAAGGACGAGTTTCTGAGAAAGGGACAGATTTGGCCCGCACGGGCCTTTATCTCTGCCTTTCCTTCTTCCTCCTGCCTGGAGAGTGGGTGTGATGTCTGGAGGTGAAGCAGCCGCCCTGTACCCATGAAAGGTTTAGCATGCCAAGGGTGACAGGACAGAAAGACAGACAGTGCCTGGGTCTCTGCTGCTCAGCTGCTCTAGTTCCTCATTGCTTATGCTTAAACCTCCGGAATTCTTATGCGGAAACAAACAAAAAACAAAATGAAAAACTCCAAAACAACAAAAAAGCCCTAGGGTAGTTATAGGGCTTCCCCTCATCTTTCTTTATATTTACAGATTTATCTCCCTAAAATTATATAAAATATTCTCAAAATTATTCAAATTAGTATTTTAAATGATCTCTTTATTTTACCTCCTTTTACATCTTATTGGCCAGAACTGAATCACATGGCCACGTCCAAACCAACCAGGTCCTAGGAAGGAAGATGATCCTGTCTGCTTCAGACCAGCTGCGGTTCATTCCTCTTCCAATGACAGGTCTCCGAACGTACTTCTGACTGATGACTATATCAACAGGCAATTTCTTGAGAAGACCTATAAATGGCTAATGAGATGAAAAGATGATTCAGCTTAACAGAAACTACAAGTGCACTTAATACACTATTCCTCCCCACTCTGGTTTCACGATCTTTCTGTTTTTCAGATCTTTATGGCTGAAAGTATTACAGATTTAATTATTTTTCCCCCACTGACACCCTCTTTCCCCACAATCTTTTCTTAAAATATATTTAAATTTTTAAAAAATTGATTTTGAGAGAGAGAGAAACATGGATGTAAGAGGGAAACATTGATGGGCTGGCTCCTGCAGCCCCCCTACTGGGGATACAGGCCGAAACCCAGGCATGTGCCTTGACCGGGAATCAAACCAGCAAACCAGCAATTTTTTGGTACATGGGTTGATGCCCCACCAACTAAGCCACACCAGCCAGGGCTGGTTTGACAATCTTATTGAGGGTGCGGGAAAATGGGCACACTCCTATGTTGTTGTTAAGGATATAAACTGGTACAGCCTTTCTGCATTATCTAGAAAAATGTGAAAATTAGCAAAGGAAAGCAAGTTAAAGAATGAGGAAATGGCTAAATGAAGGTGTAGTCACACTATGGAATTTTATGCGGCCATGAAAAAAAAATTGAGAACATTATATGGAATACAAATCTATTTATAAAAACATTTCGCCCAGCTGGTGTGGCTCAGTGGATTGAGCATCGTCCCATGTAGCAAGAGGTTGCTGGTTCGATTCCCAGTCAGGGCACATGCCCAGGTTGCAGTCTCCATCCCTAACAGGGGGTGTGTGGGAGGCAGCCAATTGATGTTTCTCTCTCATTGATGTTTCTATCTCTCTCTCCCTCTCCCTTCTTCTCTCTCAAAAATCAATAAAAGCATATTAAAAAAAACAAAAAAAAACAAACAAACAAAAAACCATTTCAACATTTTCCCAGGTTCATTGCAAAAAAAAAAAAAAAAAGAAATTAGGCTTTATAAAGTAAAAAGCCTATCCGGGGGAACCTCACTTTTGTCCTCCCTCTGAAAGATAGATACTATGAATCTGATGTTTATTTTCATACTTTAAATTGTATTGTACTGTTATCATCCTTCAGCTGCTTTTATTATTCAATAACCTTTCAAAGATTTATTTATATTGACACTAGATATAGTTCATTTTAGCTGCTGTATAGTATTCTACTAGACAAATATATCACAATTTATCTCCCTCTGATGGGCATTTAGATTATTGCTAATTTTTCATGATTATAAACAATGCTGGAATAAACAACCTTATACATGCCTCCTATGCACACGGGGACAGATTTCCCCAGGGGACATTCTTAGAAGTGGAATTGCTGGGTCTTCTCATACACACATCTTTAAGTTTCCCAGATACAGGCTCACAATATGTTGTTCAAAACCCTTGGGGCCCGATGTGTTTCAGAAGAAGAAGATTTGGATTTTAGAAAGGCAATACGGTGTATGTGCCGAATATAACACTCTCAGTGGGCCTTGGGGAAGTTTTCCATAACCAAATATATTACTCTTTCTGTGGTGAAAAGTATAAATATCCACATGACGGGAGATAAAGACAATAAATAACTTCACCTCAGGTCAGGTTTTGCCACCAAATGAGTTAAGGAAGAACTTTCAGTTTTCAGAGGTTGTTGGATTACTGACTTGCAGGTAAGGGGTGGGAATCCCACACCAAACTGCTTTCTAAAGTAGTTGTACTCATGTATCTCCCACCACTTCTCCATGTCCTCACCAACATTCAGGAACATTCTGAAAAGAAGCGGGATGTAGGTAGGAAGGGACTACTAGATATTAAAACAGATTACAAAGATACGGTAATTAAACAATATGGTAATGACTCAGAAACAGAATGATCATAGAACTTCGGGAATTTAATATGCCATAAAGATGATATTTAAAAATGAATCCGTGATATTGTGGGGAAACCGCTTAGCCACTGGGGGAAAATCTTCTACATTCTTCACCTCAAAGTCAATTTTAAACTGATAAATGATTAATATATGAAACATAAAATGTCAGAAGCAAACATGGGTCAACATTTTTATAATTTTGGTTGGGGGAAAATCTAAGTATGACATAAAGTCTAAACACTATAAAGGAAAAGTCTGATAAATTGACATTTCAAAATAAAAAAGCCTTCTATATGGCAGAAAACACCACGGGGTCCATACTGTGGCCTGTCGCCTCAATATTCTTTCCACCATCTCCCCATCTCGTCGCTGCCGTGTGGTGTGTTTGGGGTGAGTATTAACACCTCCTCACTCCAGATTGCAGGGGTGAGAACTGATTGTTTGAACCTCCCAGGCAATCCTGCTGTCTTGGCCACAGTATGCGGTTCAGGTAACCCCAGGCTAAGCGTGGCGTGGTCCTGACCGAAAGGAATGGCACGCAGCCCGAGTCAGGCCGAGGGACAGCGCTCCCACGCCCCTGAGAGGGCCACGCAAGTCCGCGTCCGCACCCTGCAGTACGGAGCTGAGGAACCTGGAAGAACCAGAACCATTCAGCCACCAGGAGGGAAGTAAGACTTAGGATGGTCCTGCTGCTGTAAAAGGCAGAGAGAAGAAAAGAAACAGGACCTGGACATTTTAGTCATGAATCAAACCAGCCCTGCACTACCTTTACTTTCAGTCAAAAAATCACCTTTTCTGAGTTGGTTTTTGTGTTACCTGTTAAAAAAAAAAAAAAAAAAAAAAGACTTCTAAATGATATGGACCATGCACAAAGTTAAAAGACAAACTGGGAAAATATTTGCAATGACAAATAAATAGTTATAACCTCTCATAAACAAAGAGCCACAAATAAATATGAAAAAGGAAACAATCTAATTTTTTTTTAAAAGGCAGAATATATGGATAGCCACTTCCCACATGAAGAAATACAAATAACCAACAAACAATACAAATAGATACTTAAGTTCGCTTAAAAAATGTAAATAAAATAAGGGACATCATTTTTAACTTACAAGGTTGGGAGGAATGAAAAATATTGATATTACTTAGGGCTGAGGATATACAGAGAAACAGACTCGTACTATTGGAGTGTAAATTAGTGATTTCTAATTTAAAGAGCACTACACAATATTTTTATTAACTTTTATAACATTTATAGCCTTTAACTAACCAATTCCACTCTTATAGTTTATGCTACAGAAATCCCTAAGCAAGAAAGCAAAGATGTATATAAATGTCTTGCAATATTGTTTATAATGGTAAAATTCTGAAAATGTCTCAAATATTCATCAATTCAGAATTAAATAAACTCAAGACACATCACATCTATGCAATGAAAAAAGTGTTTATGGGCTTCATAAAGGATGAAGAAATCCTATATGTTGCCATGAAAGATGTTTAAGATACATTGAGATAAAAACCTGTACTATATTTCTTGTGTGTGTGAAAAAAGTCCGTATCTACATATTAAAATGATCTGAAAGAACACCATCATACTGTTAGCAGTGATTCTACGTGGGAAATGGGACGAGGGCCCAGCGGGGGAGCTCCCGTCCGGTCAGATACCCCCCCCTCCCCCCACGCACACGCACACGCACACTTACACGCACACAGACGTGGGACCGCATTCACCACCAGCACCGGGACACACCCCGCCCGCCAGGAACGAGACCGCTGCTCTGCTTTCTCACCGACTCAGCCTGTGTCCAACCTGTTTCCGACCCCACAGCACACCCAGGGGGTGGTGCATGTGTGGAGAGAATTTTATAACCATGAATACAACGGACTTAAAGCTGGTTTGCTTTATATTATCACCATACACTTTTTTTTTCTTCTTTTTTTTTTTATTGACTTTAGAGAGAGAGGAAGGGAGAGGAAGAGCGTTAGAAACATCGATGAGAGAGAACATCGATTGGCCGCCTCCTGCATGCCCCCCACTGGGGATCGGGCCCACAACCTGGGCATGTGCCCTGACCAGGAATTGAACTGGCGACCTCTTGGTGCATGGGTCATGCTCAACCACTGATACACAACAGCTGGGCTCACCATACGCTTTCTAAACTTGCCAATGACCAAATACTGCCCAGCAGGGAGGGCTGCCCTCACAGCCCCTTCTCATGGTAGTGACTGTCCCTTCTGCAAGTGTGGTGCATCTGGCTGCAAGTGCCACGTGCCATTTGCTGGGCAAGGGGTGGCAGGGGACTCAGACAGGGGCATGAAGTCGTTCCTGCCTCCCAAGTGCTCATTTCGGAGCAGCAGCAGCCGACAAGTACACGCACACCAGGAACCGGAGGTCTCTCTGGGCTCCACTGACTGCGCGCGACCCGACCGCCTCCCAGAAGCTGCCTGGTCACCAGCAGCCTGGTTGGGCTCTGTCTCCACCCCTCCTACCTCGATGCCCTCATGCTGCCCTGCACCTGAGGCCCTGCTGCTTTTCCTCACCCTGGGGGCAGAGGGAAGGGGGAGACTCTTTGGTCCACTGATCTTTCTTGATACCCATCTCTGCCTCCCTCTGCCTCCAGGGTCCAGATCATCACTTTATCCTCCACTGGGCTCCTGAGAGTGTTACCTGGAAACTCCTTTCCTGGAATCTTCCCCAGAACCTTGGAAACGTAGCTGGGGAAACTGAAATGGTGCTCAGGAGTGGCTGTCTGGCAGCCTTTAGCCGGGCAGCCAGAGGCCCCTTTGCTGGGCCCACGGAGGTGGGTTTCCCCAGCAGGCTTCTCTGGAGAAGGGCTTCACGGGGGCGGGCAGGGCCTTACTCCATCAGCTTTCAAAATAAGCACTTCGTGGGACAGAAAGAAAAGCCATCCACCCTGCTGAACCCGAGCCTTGTAACAGAGAGGGGAGTGTGTGAGGAGAACAAGAGGGAGATCCAATTAATTAGCCTTAGAAGCAAAGGTAAAAGTTGAAGATTACGAGACCTATTTACAGGAGGAAATAGACCCATCATTGAGCCTAGAGAATGGAAGGATTGTTTAGGGCCAGAAAGCGTCTCAATGTTCGGATTCCATTCCTTTTCTGGAGCTTCGGAGAGAGGAAGGTCACAGCTTGGGTTTGGAAGGTACACTTAGCAGTGGGTTCAGACTGAGGGGGGCTGTTGTCTTGGGTCCAGTTCTGGGCCCACATCCTGCCCCCACCCTGCGGGAACACAGCTCCGATCCTCTCTGGGAGTTGACGTGGGCTGGCCAATGAAGGGTGCCCTGTGAGAGAGGCCCCTCCATTACCATCACAACGGCTGATGTCACAGACCCCCCAGAGCAGCTGGGGCCCCGAATGCAGGGTAACCCTAACCCCACCAGCGATTGAAACAGATAGAGGGGTAGCTCTCCCACACAATGCCCAGGCCCCCACTTCCCTCCTCCTCCTCCTTCCACTTCCTCAAGAGTCTTTGTCTTTGGGTCCCTCGGGCCGGAGCCTCTCTCATTCCTGGCGAACACTGCCCATTACATTAAAAACTGAGGCCTTTGGGGAAAGGGTCTGGCACTTTCTTTCCCTCCCCACTCTTATCTGCTGCCCCTGGCCAGTCCCCACCCTCCCCTGCCTGGTGAGCAGATAAGGAGCCCAGTGAGGAGAAAGGGGGCCAGCTGGTGACGGCTTCACATCTCGCTGGCTTGGTTTGGTTCCCTCCTCAGAGACCCCACAAGCCTGCCAGCCCCTCTCTGGACAAGGCCTTGGGCCAGACGAGCCAGGCAGTGCTCACAGCCTTGGGAAACGTCCTGGGGTGAGTCTGGTTCAGTGTGGCTTTGACAGCCTACCCCCTTGTACTGGACTCTCGTTTGCAATCCCCCCAGCCAGCTGGGAATGTCTGTTCTCAGCAGTGCAGGGCCCTCGGGCCCCCCTCAGCACCCTAACCTGGTTTGGGAACAGAGCGCTAGGAATGAGGGCTGCACTGGCCCTTGGTATGACCTGGGGTTCACGCGAGGCTCCTGGAAAGGTGGGTGGCAGAGCTCCAGGTCTTGAGGTTCTCCAGCCATCACCACAGGGACAGGAGTAACTGCTCAGAGCTCCGCGTTCCCTCACCGGAGATCTCATTTCCAGAGATTTGGTGATTACTCAGTATTTCAGTCTTGAATCTTCCTTAGACATTGATGAACGCCATGCACCTCCTATCCAGGAAAATAGGTGGATGTCAGCCTGAGCACACGGCCACACACGCACGTGTACACACACGCTCACACACACTCTAAGGGTTCAGGGACCCCTGGTTAAGAGCGCTCAGATTCTAGGAGGAGGCACACGTTTTGGCACCAACATGAGAGCAGGAAAGGTTGCAGGCGGCTCTGAGGAGCACAGCCCCCCAGGATGTAGTGTGAGCTGGCAGTCGGCTGGCTCAGGTGCAGGGCTTATACCTGTTCACCTACCCGAGCTCAAGGGGCCTCACTACCAACCTGCGCTGGGCTCGGGGAGGACAGCCGGGAGGCAGAGCAGCTCGGCGCTTCTGTCCAACGCTAGCCATAGGTATGTTTGGAATTGGAGGTGAGGGAGGAAAAGGCCCTAAATACAGGTGCGACGTCCAGGTACCGGCTAAGTATTTTCACCATCCGGAGCTCATTCACACTTCACAACCACCACCCTGGAAATGAGGGACTACTATTCTGCTTTCATGGACCAGGATTCTGAGATTTAGGGCGTGTCGAAGGTCATCCAGACATTGGGAGCAGGGCAGGGAAGGAAACCCAGGTCTCTCGGACATCAAAGCCCAGGTGCAATATTCAGCGTTCTTCCCATCCTATCGCCATGGCAGCAATGCCAGGGAGGGGACACGCAGGTGGGTGCTGCTACTCCACTCTGCTCACGCACCGTGTTCCAGATGTGCCCTCCGGCTTCTTCACTACCCTCCCAGCACACACCTGACTCGTGCAGACTTTTCACTCTAGCGTGGTCTGCACCGAGAATACTCCCACAGCTTAACAAAGTTTGCACTGAGTTCCTTCAAGGCCCAGTAACTAGGAACTAGCATCCCGCTCTCTGAGCTGTCTTCGCTGACCAGACGGGTCTGCACAGCGCCACGAGGCCTGTCCCCCTCCCGCACCGAGCTCTGGAACAGGCTCTCCCCGCCTCCCCCAGACTGGCTCTGTCCAGGCTGATTCCACATCACTCTGTCCCGACTGGGAACCTGCCCCCGGCAGGGCTGGTGTTCAAAGTCACTGGGCCCCACGGTGCCTCGCCTGGTGCTACACATAAATCAGGCATTTCAAGGGTTACCCCTCTTGGTGACAATCCAGTGTGAATGGGAGAGACAGGATAACCTAACCCAGGAGCTAGGGGTGTTTCCAAGGGCTCCCCGCCTGTCTGGAAGGCAGGCTGTCCCCCCAGTCCCCACGGGCGCACTGTGCAGCGGGCGGGAGGACAAACACCAGGAGACAGCACGTGGCTGCTGAAACAGGTACAAGGCTTTCTCGTTTAATAGCAGTTACAAGAGGAGAATGCACAGGAGGAATACACATGCTCTTTCCACACGGGAGGATTCCCAGGAACCGCGAGGCCCATCCGCAGCGGCAGCTTCACTGTGAGAGTTTTTAACAAGGTCCCTTTAGAGTTAAAAATGGACTGTCCTACATTTCCTCAGTAAATGTGCAACTGTTTGTGCAAAATAGAAAGGCCATTTTCAGCACATTAGTGGAAAGGAATTGTGAATTCAGGGGAAAAAAAGAAAAAAAGAAAAGAAAAGAGGCAATGGAAGCAGCCGGGGCAGAGACTGGGGCAGCGAGGCGGAGGGATTTCTGCAGCAGGCCCCGGGCAGGTGCTCAGAGGCCTCATGAGGAAGGTCACAGCCAGTGCCAGTCTTGGGGATAAAGGGCCCTGGGTCTGGGACTGGCTGAGCAAGCGCGTGTCAGGTGTGCAGGGGAGGGAGGCTGGCTTTGCGGCTGGCAGACCGTTGGCCTGCCTGGTGGGCACCGGAGACCCCGGGGAATGCTCTCTGGAAGCCTCTACAGCCCCTTTGCCAACAGGGGCTTCGCTGGTTCCAATGTCCAGGTCCTGTTTTTCCCCACCGACCAACAGCTTCATTGACAATCTACTCAAATAAATTTCCCCACGAGTGTTAAACTACACAAGCTCCCTCCGTTACTACTGAAATCCACCAGGGTCCCAAACCAGACTGTCCTTTCAGGAACATGAACCTGGTTTCCCCAAGAACTTGGCCAAGGGTTCATGGCAACTAGCCACCCTCTTCCCGCCCTCCTGGTGAGGCCTCCGGGCACTTCCACATCTCCGGGCATCGGAGGCCGGAGCTTAGGTGTCCGAGGGCCCACGCTCCGCACACGGGCTGGCCCAGCGACAGGCCGCCAGATAAAACGAAAACATCCTGCGTTGCCAGTCCAACAATCCGGACGGTGCTGGTCCCTGCCTCCCTTTCCCTGCCCTCCGAGAGTGTGGACAGACAGCTCCGCAGCGGCAGCTGGACTCGGGAAGATGAGGCCGGCTGAGGGAAGAGCAGCACAGCGCCACCCGCAGGAGCCCTGCGCTGGGACAGGCTTCCCTGGAGGGGCGCCTGCGCACTGGTGCAGGGGACCCCCTCCCCCGCTCACTGTTCCTCCCCAGCGGTTTTCCAGGGCTCCGCTTTGAGACCACTTAGAGCCACTCCGTTCCCGCTGCACGGTCTCACTGCCCAGGGCTGAGGGATCTTGCTGCAGACTGGGGACGAGGGAAGGAGAGTGTTTGAGCCCTTTTTAAGCATGGGGACTTCAGATTGGGGTAATCATCTCTCACTTTTTCAATAAAATCCAAGGCTTGGGAGACGGCGTCTTGGGTCTCATCCCTTGGAACCCTGCCTTGCCCTGGCTTTTGAAGCTCTGGGTGGCAGCACGCATCCCTGACCCTCGTCCTAAGACCCAGCCACAAGCCCAGGTGAGCCCGCGAAGGCGGCTGAGCGCACGCGCAGCCCTTGCTCGGCTCCGGCTCCGGGGAGGCTGCGGGTCTGTGCATATTCTCTCCCCTGTGTTTTCACGTTGTGATGAGTTGGGGGGGGGGGAGTGAAAAGGAAGCACTGCCCTCCCCAGAAGCAGCTCAGCAGCTGACAAAGGCAGTGAAGACTTCTTTGCTGTGTCTCCTCCCACTAACCCAGCTGGAAATACCTGTGCGGCTCGTGTGTGACTGTTCGGTGATGCACAGTTACAATCCCGCCAGTAGCCTTAACAGCGTCTTCCTGAAGGGTCTTCCAGCACAGGCTCCCCTGGCCGGCCTCGCAGCACAGCCTTGTGTTAAGTCTCAGGAGCATCTGGACAGAGGAGCCTCTCTGGGCTGGCCTGCTCCCTATGTGAACTCCAGAGTTGGGGGATAGGACTAGAGACAATCTTTCTCAGATGAGGTGGAAAGATGGCTATGGGGGTCTCAGAAGGGCAGCTCCGGCCTGAGCAGGGGCTTCCTATCCAGGGTATGACTTTGAGGGACAGCTGGGCCGGAGGCCATGGTTGGCCAGTCTGCTTCATGGCGACAGGGGCTCCATCACTAGAGGTGTCCCGCCCAGCTGTGGCTGCCCCTCCTGTGCAGAGCTGGTGACATTCCCTTTAACGATGGTGGCCAGAAAGCTGATTTTGAAACACAAAGGAACAATCTCAAGTCATCCCCAGGTTTTACCTAAGGGTAAAGTAAGGGCCGTGTCCAGGCTTCTGGAATCTGACCCACCCCAATGACAGTGCTGGAGGAGGCCAGTCTGAGACTCTGTGAGGACCTGTGGAAATAACCACTGATCTATGCCCTGAGCCAAGGGCCTGACCCTGAAGAAGGAAACGAGATGAACGGGGAGGGGGCTGGGGCTCTCAGTCCACCCACACTTGCCTGCCAGTGGGGGGGGGGGGGCACCTTCCAGTTAGCCATGGGGTCCATTTATTGCCACTGCATACTGGGCTCTATCCGGCCACAGAAAAATTAGCAGCAAAAGCACTGGGTCAGACCTGGGCTAGAGACACTGCCACCCGTGGGGCACTGAAGATGTCACCTTGCCACATGCTGTGTCTGTTCGGCAGCCGGTGAGTCAGTGGACAGGAGATGCGCCTCCAGACCCGTGTGCGGTCAGTGCACCGAACAGTATGCTTCCCAGGCCCCTGCCCTGCACCAGGGAGAGTCAGCCCACCCAGGTGGTGAAGGGGACAGCCAGGCGTGAACAGGAGATACTAGATCATCCTTTTGCCTGCTCACCTGACCTCCCCGTGCCAAGTACCCATTCTGTCTGTGCAGTTCCTGAGCCCCAGACCTAAGCCCCAGAGTCACAGGTGAAAGGTGGTTCCTCAAACTGGGACGGATGACACCACCACGTCTAGGATGAAACAGAGAGTGTAGTAGGAGCTTCCCCCGAGTCCCAGCCTGGCGACATCTCATATGCTTGCTCACTCTTGTGCCTCTATTGCTACAGGGAAAGGTTATGTGAATACTGTACATAGGTTATTAAAAAAATACATTTTCTCTCTTTGAAGAAGAATGCACAAGTGCAGGGCCAGCCGGGGCCCGGGCTACGGAGCTGCCACGAGCCAGCGGCCTCTGTGGGCGCGAGGCCTTCACAAGTGGTGGCTGCCGATGAGTCCGCGGAGCTGCTTGGCCACAGTGTCAATCAATTTCTGTTTGTCTCGCTCATTTTTACGAAACTGTGCAAACATGTTGTTCTTGCGGCTAGTGTCCTTCATCCTAAACAGAGAAGGAGAGAAAGACAGCGAGTGTTTGAGGAGGCGGTGGTGGAAGGGGGCCGGCACAGTGTCCCTACTGCCACCCAGAGCCGACAGTCTGGAACATTCCCACTGCCAGGCTTGTACTCACCTGTTCCACAGGAAGCTGCCCTGCTGGCGCTGTCCTCCTAAAGTCACTCACCTTTGGGAACAGTGAAGGCCAGCTCTGGAGGGGCTAACCCCTCCTGGTCCACACCCGCCCTACCTACTTCATTCCTTCTATCTCCAGGCATGCACCTGCTACAGGTGGCACCCGGGACATGCGACGGCATGATGGTCAAAAGGCTCTCAGAGCCCTGGCCGGTGGCTCAGCTGGTCGGACGCCGTCCGTGCACTAAAAGGTTGCATCCCGACCCTGGTAGGGCCTTAGGAGGAGGCAACGACTGACATTCTGCTCTCACATCGATGTTTCTCTCCCCCCCCTTCCCCTCTCTCGAAAAATCAATTTATTAAAGAAAGAGGCTCTTACAGAATGTCTAGGATGTACTTATCATCTCATAGGCCTACTTATTCCTGCTGGGACCTTAGAGCTGGTATTTGAAGGTAAAGCAGAAAACTGCTCTTAGCTACTAGCCATTCTGGGAGGACATGAAAAACAAAGCCACTGTGGAGCTGTGAGCCTCGCCACCGCTGGTCACTGTCCCATCTCTGGCAAAAGCGAGGGCCCGGCCAGTGGCTTCTCTTTCGTCTCAGAGTGAGGACGCAGAGGCGGGAGGTGGCCAGGAGAGCATGGTGCTGAGAAAAGCAGACGAGCCCCACTCCCACCCGATAAACCAGGGCTTCTGGCAAGAGAAGCCCCCCAGTTCTCAATGGCTTCTATAACCTCAGGCCTTTGAGCTTTGGAGAGCTTTCTATCACTAGGCCACACTGAAGGCCCAGAGCATATTCCTGGAGCACAGACCACGGCAGCTCTGGCCAGTGGTCCTGTCAGATGGAGAGACATAACCGAGAAGCATGGATGAAGGAAGTCAAGGCCAGGTGAGGCTGTCACAGAATCCCCCAAGTCTGACTGCGCTGCCGCTGCGGCATCCAGGGACCCGCTATTCCCTGCAGAGGGCCCACGCCCGGCCCGACAGCTCCTGGTGACTGTCACCCTTGGCCCAGCCTCTGCACTCCGGCCCTCCAGCCCTCGGCTAGTGACAGAGAACTGAGAACCTGCCAGACCAATTTCTCTGGGTGGGGTAGGCGGTCTTCACCCCCATCTGCTCTGACCTCACAGCTCCCGGAAGAGGCGAGGTTAGAAAGCTGGCGGGGGGGTAAACTACTCCCAGCCTTCCTCCCAAGGGGCCATGGCCAAGCCTGGCCCACTGTTTTCTGTGAGGTGGCCCTGTGCTGGGGTGGGGTGGGGGGCAAATTTAGAGGCCAGAGATCCCACTGGGCATTTCCGTCTGCATGGTGAGAGGTTGTGACGAGCACCACAGCTGCATGGCTCTGGCTGGCGGAGGCGTCCCCCCGACGGAAGCTCCAGGCCCGCAGCTGCAGGGGCCCATCAAGCACACCGAGACCACTGCCCGACGGCACTTCACGAGGAGGCCGGTGCTCGGGGACGGAGGACAGGTCACAGAGGCTCAGAGCTAAAGAAGGCACAAGAGTCCTCAAGGCTGTGGTGACCACTGTACTTTCCACGTTAATGCCACCGTATGTTTGTGGAACTGGCCTGGTTTTACGTTCTTTATCCCAGAGAGGAATTCCTTTTCATGCCTTAATTATGCTATAAATCTAAACAAAACAACACAAAACAAAAAGAAAGAAAGAGGAAAGGGAGAAAAGCACTTCCTGCATCTATAGAACATTTAGTCTAATGTCCTATGTGATCATTAGGTTATGACTCCTCGAATCACCCAGAGACAAGCGGCTGGGGCTGGCTGTCCTCGCCCACAGGGAACTCGTCCAGTGAGGCAGGAGAAAGAGAAGAGGGCCGTCTCTGAGTCTCAGAGGTTAGGATGTTTGGTCCACTAAGGCCTTGAGTTGGGATTACTTGACAGATCAACTCAAGTGCCCCAAGGGCTGACGGCAGTATGCTGATGTGTCCCCCAGAATGCCCCAAAACCAAAGGAGAGCCCCCCCACCCACTCTGGAAGACCAGATCCTGATCGACTTTGCTATGGCCACCTCTCAGTGACACAGGAGCACCTTCTCCTGCCTGAACACCCTCATCAGGACTTTGGGTCCTCCCATGTCGCACCCGGAAGTGCCAGGATGACAAGGACAGTCAAGCTCTGGCGGCATGGCTGCTGTGGGGAAAGCAGGAGCAGGTCAGGAAAGGGCTGATTCCTATGAGGCTGGGAAACACAGACTCTGGGGCGGCCTCTGCCCCCGCTATGTTTGGAAAGAACTTTTAAAGCCTGCTGACGGCCCGGCTAACACGGCTTTATTCCTCCAGGACAAAGCCTCCAGGACACCCAGAGAGGCTGCTCATCTCACCCTGCAGCTGGTCCACAGGAAGTGACGCGCCAGCACCTCTTTGTCACTGGCTGAGAGGGGATCCCAGAGCACGTGTGGACACTTAATGAATATGACATCTAAGCACCGGCTCAAAGCCAGAATGTCCCCCAGTTCAGCTGGGTACTGAGAATCCTGGGATTAGGTCTTGCCTCTAATCGAGTCTTCGTGGGAGATAGTTCCAGATCTGAAAGCCACGGGCCTCACCAGCAGGAGGGGGGAGACTGCTGAGCAGTTCCCTCCTGTCAGGGCCGAATTTCAGCCCTGCACTGGCAAGAGTATTTCGTGTATCAGGAAGCTGGCGGGAACAACCCTCTACCTGGCACCCAGGGGGGAGAATTCCTGCCACCACTCCCAGCCCCAAAGGAATTGGTAAGCCAAGGGTCACTCTAAGGACCCAGGACAGAGGCAGCAGCCAGCCGTTGGCACCCGGCTGGTTGAGATTAGTGTGTCAGGGTGGGGACAACTCACAGGGCAGGGGTTTTAGTGTGATCATTAGTGTCCATGAGCAAACCAGAAGGACTTGCTCAAAGTGATGGAAAAGGCCCAAGTGAATAATATACTTACTCTCTCGATATCCTAGGGAGGAAGGTCATTGAAAGAGAGAACCATGGGAAACAAGGTGAAAATGGAAACATCAGTCTCTGTCTTGGTCTGGACAAAGTTGTACTCTGGGCTCTTAGCTTCCCAGCTCCACCCAACACACACCTCTGCCTCCTGCTCCTGCCCAGTCCCCATCTCCTCCCCTTCGACCTCCAATCACACTGCACAGAGGGAAGGATGCACCCCTGCCTCCTGCTCCTGCCCAGTCCCCATCTCCTCCCCTTCGCATCCAATCACACTGCACAGCAGCAAGGATGCACCTCTGCCTCCCTGCTTAAGGCTCCATTCTGACCTAGACTGGTCCTTGCCTTCCTAGGATCTGAGACCTGCTGGTTTGGCCTTGTACACAGACTTGCCACGTTGCCTACATGCAGGCCACCCTTTTACGAGGTTTCTAAGAAGCTGGGAGTTAACTAGCTTGAAGATAAGGAAAAGCTTCCCCTTTACATGGGTCTCAGCCTCTGGCTGCCAGCTCTCCACTAGGTCAGCAAACGGCAGAGCCGGGCTGCAGACAGCAGACCCAGCATCTGGTGACGTGACGGGCAGCCCTGCGATGCTCTGGAACTGGCCAGCCCAGGCTCAGTGGCAGCGACCTTTGCCGATGAGTGACTACCTCAGGCGAGAATCAGAGAGCTTTTCCCACGAGCCTCCTTGGGACAGCCGGCACAATAAAGCTCAGTTTGTCAGGAGGCGGAGGGGGTGGGGTGGGTTCTGAAGATTTCAGGAGCTTCTCTGCTGGGAACTGGGGAGGCCACTGCTCCGTGGGGCTGCTCTGTCATCACATCCCACATGGCTGGGGCCACCTCCCTCTGTTCACCCGGCTGGCTGAGCCCCAGACTCAGGCACCTTCCTTTCTTCTCCCGTCATCTCTAGTTAGAGCTACGTGCCCCGTTAGGCTCCAAGGCAATGGCAGAGTCCAGCTGACCGGTGCTGGGCCTCGCCTGCGGCGTCACAGGCTGACAGGCTGCAGGCAGACTGGCCGGCCACACGTACGATGGAGACTGCCAGGGCCGTGAGACTTCACGAGCAGGGCCGCTCGCTGTCCCTTCCCGGTATCAGCGAAGACAGACTTAGCCTCCCTACCTCCCCGTCCCCAACCCCACGTCCCCACTTCCCAGCACAGACCACTGGCCCGGGTACTCACTTCTCCAGCAGGGCCAGCGCCGTCACTGGGTTTACCCGGAGGTACTTGCAGTTGGGCTGGCCGTAGTCGGCCAGGTAGGTTGACCAGTCCCACTGGATGAAGAGGTCCAGAAGCTGGAAAACACCAAATCCCACGCCGGGGTTAGGCAGACAGACAAGACGCCCACCAAGCGCGCCTCCCCCAAACCTTCAGCGGATTTGAAAGGTAAAAGTGCAATAAGAGAAAGAACGGCCACACACTAGAAGGCGGCTGAGAAAATCAACGCAGCTGAGAAAATCAACGCGGCATCACGAGGCGTCAGTCCCTCCGCAATCGGCCCTGCGGTGGCGCCCCGACACGAGCCAGCAGCCTGCGCTCAGAGGCGCCGGAGAGGAACTGACACCGCCCCGAGCGGACTCAGGCCCACAACGACCACACACTCATCCGCTCACTAAATCCCATCAACGCCTTTCGTGTGCCAAGGCCATTCGAGGAGCTCAGAATCCAACAACCGACAAACGAAGGGGGACGGGGGACGCAGTCCGTGCCAGAGGCAGTCACATGAGCTTGGAGGTTGAAAGGTCAGGGTTCAAGTCCCAGTTTCATGACTTGCTGCGTTAACTTTGCCCGAGTTACTCTGGTGAGAGGGACACAGACACATGCCTGTAAACAGGACACACAGAAACACAGCACACGGGTCCCGTGCACGGACGTGGGCAATGTGTCCACCCGTGTGGACCGGGGGCGGGTGGAAGCCAGGGCCATGGCAGGTCGTGGCTGAGGACACACACTCCGGAACTGGGTGTGAGAGCAGAGTGCCAACAACTAGATGTGTATTCACAAGACGATAAAGAGAGCTTTCTGAGGATAAACTGAGTTCTGAGGCTGGGGGAGATTTTTAAAATTTTTTATTTATCTTCAGATAGAGTGGGAGGAAGGGAGAGAGAGGGAGAGAGAAGTGGGGAGAGAGAAACATCCACGTGAGAGGGACACATCAACTGGTTGCCTCCCACACAACCCTGACCAAGACCGGGGACCGAATCGCAACCGAGGGCTGTGCCCCTGACCGGAATCGAACCCGCGACTCTTTGGTCTGCAGGCCGATGCTCTAACCGCTGAGCCAAAGAGGCCAGGGCAGCTGGGGCAGATTTGACTTAGAGAAACTAAATGAATTTTGTCAAAAACTTTCCTTCCCAGCCAGTTAAGTTTTAGCCTCGGTATCACTCTAACAAATACAAATTTTATCTGAGTAAAGCTAAAAAAACAACTCAGTGCATTTCAAAGGCAGTGGTGATGAAAGGGAAGCTGCTAGCTCCCTCTACAAGCTTCCCGAAGGGGCACAGCCCCAGACTCACATCAGTGCGCGGAGGAGCCCTCTAAGCAGCCTCCAGCAGGGATACACGGAAGTGCTTTTGGACTCAAGACATTTCCCTGCTCTGTTTCTAAGAGATAGGGGGACAAGTAAATGGCTCTCTCTATGTGCAGAGAGGCCTGAGCCATCCCATGCCAGAGCCTGGGCTCCAGGCTCACCTTCCCCCTCCGTCTTCACCGTGCGGCTGGGCACACGGGCAGCGTGGGCCTTGCCCTGCTTGGCCAAGGCTCCTCTTCCACCCATTCTCTTAGAATAGCTGCTCCGAACCTCCTCAGGCAGGATGGGAACTGGCTGAAGTCCCAAGCCTAAAACTGAGAACGGCCCTTACACCCCCAGCCAAGAAAGGGATGCTAGAGGGGAGAGGAGGGTATGGGAGAGGAGGGGAGGGGAGAGGAGGGTATGGGAGAGGAGGGGAGGGGAGAGGAGGGTATGGGAGAGGAGGGGAGGGGAGAGGAGGGTATGGGAGGGGAGGGGAGGGGAGGGGAGGGGAGGGGAGGGGAGGGGAGGGGAGAGGAGGGGAGGGGAGGGGAGGGGAGGGGAGGGGAGGGGAGGGGAGGGGAGGGGAGGGGAGGGGAGGGGAGGGGAGCAGAGAGAGGCAAACAGACACCTTGGTTGTCTGGGCCAACATGGTCCCAGAGGGCCCTCTCAGGGCCTCTTTAGGCCATGCCTATTTTAGTTGGCAAGTAAAACAGCTTCTGCCACTTCCTTTTGCTGCCCCAAGGCCTCACAGACCTCTCCTTTAGATGAGAAATGTCCCCGACTTCCTGTTCTAATTGGGATTTCTGTCCTATGGTGTGCAAAGACCACCACATTTTCCTGGCTGGGGAAACCTGGATAAATCAGCAATGGGGTATGGAGGGCAGTTCAAGATTCAGCCCTAAGGTTTTCTATTTTCATCTTCTGCCAAAGTCTCCTAATGCTCTGGGATGACAAGCTACCTAAGTTATCCCACTCTGGGTCGGGAGCTACACACTCTATTAAGCTCGGCCAGTCTGCAGAGCACACTTGGGGTCTGTGTTGTTTCCACAGTCCTGACAGGTGGCCGATACCTAGGTCTTCTGGCCTGCTCTGGGAGAGATGGACATAGACCGCAGTGGGGGGAGGTACTTAACTAAGTCAGCTGCCCGGGGCCACAGTTGTGTTGGATCCAAAGAACAGTGTTAGAACAAGAGGCCAAGGAAACCAGCAGGCCTGTTTATCAGACTGACTTTCAAAGGTAAACCCGCCCCCCGCCCCCCGGCCTGGCTCTCCACTTACAGCAGCTTGTTAGGGCTCAGCAAAGTGTCTCCCAAGGATGCGGAGCATTCGGTCATCACTCATAATCATATATTTTTTTTCACTTGAAAATAATCTCAAACTCATGAGAAAGTTGCAAGAATAAGGATAGTGTAAAGAATACCATCTGCCCTCATCCAGGTCTGTCCACTGTCAACATGCCCCCCACGCCCCATCACTGCTGTTCTCTCTCTCCACGTGTGTGCACAGGGTATTTCCTTTCGGAGTCTGCTGAGAGTAAAGGATCATGCCATTGCCCTTCATCCCCAAACACTTCAGTGCGCCTAAGAATCAGAAATATTCTCTTACATAATTACAGTACAGTTTTCAACTTCAGTATTGAATATTGATAAATGTCAATATTCTAATTTGATAAACTGGCTGAATACCATCTTACATAGTCTTTTTTCTGACTCTACTATATCATATAGTTTAAGATTAGGTATTACGTTTAATTGTCTATTTAGTCTCCTTTAATCTGAACTATTTACACAGCCTTCTCTTTTTTTTATATAATATTGATATTTTTGAAGAATATAGTCCCCTGACTCTTTTCACCCCCTTAGTTTTGTTTTCTCTAATGCTTTCTCCCAACTTAGGACGTGCGCTTCTGGCCAGAATACTATACACGCAATGCTGTGTCCTCCTCAGGGGTCATCTGGAGGTACCAGTGTCTCTCACTGGAGGTACTAACTGCGAGCACCTAGTCAAGGTGTTGTCTGACTTCTCCGCTGTTCAGGTGTAATGTTTTCCTTCGCAACTAGTAAGCAATGAGGAGCCCATTTAAGACCATGCGGACAGAGTGCTCCTAGCCGATATTTCCTTAGATTTAGCATCCACTGAAGATTCTTGTCTGAGTCAGTCTTTACTATGATGGTTGCAAACTGATGACATTCCAACTCCATCGCTCCTTCCACATTTAGCAGTTGTCACTCAGCATTCTACCGCAAGCAAGGGCTCTCCCTTCTCCCCCCTCATTTACCAACTTACTACTGCTGTGCGTTCGTGGTCTCCCATTGTTCCAATGCCTTATATTCATTACTATATCTAATCATTCCGATGCTCAAATTGCCCCCTTCAACCTGGAGCCTGTGTCCTTGTGACATGCCGCTACCACTTTGTGGAGCACTTCCGTACTTTCTGGCATAATAATGTGTCGCAGGCGCATCTGGCATCTGCCGGACCCCAGCTTCGCAACCAGCGTTTCTCTGAGGCGCCTCGGTTTCTTTTAGTGGAATGGTATCAGAGATTGAGATTTGGGTGCTAGGTGCGGTGTCCTCATTGCTACTGGAGGGTCTTTTATCATTGCTACTGGGGGCAATTTGTAGGGAGGGAAAGCCCTTTCAGTTAGGAAATATATGCATATAAATACACACACACATGCACACATATACACACATGTATAGTTATAATACATGCATATACACATGCACACACATATACACATGCACATGTGTACTTATACATACACATACATATATTCACAAGTGCACGTGTACCTATATACACACACACATGATGCACATGTGCACCTATACACACATGCACAATGCACACACGTGCTTATGCACACATGTGTACTTGTGCATACATATACATGCACACACATGTACACACACATGCTCACATATAAACATGCACACGTGTACTTATACAAGTATGTGCACGTTTTTAGAAACCATGGGTTTACAACAATACCTCCAATTCAACCATTTTCCTAGAGTTCTTCCTTGCCTTCCTCTACCACATATGACTGTGCTTTCTTCCGCAGTGAGGTCCTGGCTCGCAACATCATCTCATTTACTAATCTGCTCAATCCTATAATACATCTAAAACAGTTTCAGAATGGTTTGTACATACCATTACCAAAAAAGTCTACTAAAAAAAAAGAGTTCAAATTCATTTGCAATTCTCTCCCCCAACCCAAGACTGAGTGTGTACAATCAAATGCTGTGATCATAAGTCATTGGGATTAGTTCTTTTTTTATGTTCCCTTTAGTTTAGTTATGATATTCACCTAAATACAACTGGGTTCATTTATTTCCATTTGCTTTTAGTTTTAGGCTCCTCCCTCCCAGCTTTGTTAATTAAAAAGTTTAAATTTGTAGGACATTACCATGCTTCCAAAAGTCAAAACTAATCAAAAAAGTTAACGCAGAGAAGTGTCACTCCTTCCCTTGTATCCCTTTTACCCAGTTCTGTCCAGGACTTACAGGTAACCTGTGCCATTGTTCTTGGATTCGTCTTTCCTGTGTTTCTGTGTGCAAAGATGAGCTGATACACATGCACTTCCTCATCTTCCCTTCTTTCTTTCACATAAAGAATCGTACTACGTATGAACTTTAAGACATCTTACTTCTTGATGTTTATAAGTAGGGGGTGGATAGAGAGGAAGAAGAAAGAGGAGGGTCAGAGGTGGGAAGCTGAACTTAAGATCACGAGTCCCCAAACTCTGAGTATCACCTTTGCAATTTTACCATATCCTCACGCTATGTGTGTTATTATTTACTTAACATTGTTTTCTCTGTACTGACTCATGTTTTGTTCATGAGAAAAATGGGAAACCACTCTTGCAAGCCACGAGTAGAAGACAACTTAAACACTAGCAGCACAATGACATGTTCTCTCTGTCATCACACAGACGGAAAAGAAATAGCTCATTCACAACATGACTTAGTGTTTAATGGTACATCTGGGTACTACCTAAACCCATCCCTTGATAACTGCTTTCTAAGGTCTCTGAACCTCCAGCATGCCATCCACCCTGTGTTTGGGGATTAGTTTGTGACTTCACCCCAGAGCTGAGTGATGACTGTGCCTGGAACAGTGGAGTGATCTATGTGTACACAGAAGCACTTATCACAGAACTTTCAGCCAAGTATCAGTCTCATCATGAGAGAAGATCAGTGTACACATGGGCTCCGTGTCCCGAGCTGGTCAGGAGGGTCCATAGCCAAGGGTGCGGTTTGGCTGGTGAGGCCTGGTGTGCCTGGATGGGCCGGGCGACTCACTAACACAACCACAAGGATAGTTCTTGTTTTCCCATGACCAGGTATCCTCATTAGTTGTGGGTTTCAGTTGGCTTTTGAAGAGTTCTTGCTTCTGTGTCAGAACACGGTTAAAATTCTTGATTCTGTATGTGACGACTTCTGATAGAATTTACAGAACCATACTTCGGGCCTGCGCTATGTTCACTGTATATTTTTTATTTTTATTTTTTTTTAAATCCTCACCCGAGGATATTTTTCCATTTATCTTCAGATAGAGTGGGAGGGAGGGAGAGAGAGAGAGGGAGAGAAACATCAATGTGAGAGAGACACATCAATTGGTTGCCTCCCGCACGACCCTGACCAGGGCCAGGGACTGAACTGCAACCGAAGTACATGTGCTTGACTGGAATCGAACCCTCGACTCTTTGGTCTGTGGGCCGACGCTCTAACCACTAAGCCAAACTGGCCAGGGTTGTATTTATATCACTTAAGAGTTGCATAAAAATTATAACCTTTATCTTAAGTTAAAAAAGTTCAAGTGAAGTAACTCCTTCTAATGTTTACTCATAGGATTTGAAATAGGAATAATAAAACATATTTGCTTGTCTGAGATTTTCTTAATGAAGATGTAAACCCACTGAATTAAGCAAATGTTTTTAAAGCATCTAATATGTGCAAGGAACAGGGATGGGCCTTTCAAATGATATTAAAAGAAGTGGTTTCCCCTCTTATAGGAGAATAAAAGAAAAACCATGAATAACTGTAATCCAAGCCAAATGAATTAAATGTTATTAAATGAAAACATTTTTGAACTATCAATGGAATATTTTGCAGTTTTCCACTTATAGCAAAATTTAAGCAGCAAATATAAATTGTGGTATAGACCACACACACACACACACACACACAAACACACACATCCCAAGTATATTTTAAGTGACTCTGGTAATCAGACAATGTCACATACCAGTTATGCTTGTATCTTTGTCACAGAGTTAAATATGGAAATTTGCCAGGCATTTTATTAACATCAGTGGCAGATAAAAAAATTTTTTATTTTGAAATTATTTTAGACTTACAAAGAAGTTGTAAAGACAGTTTTGACAGTTCCTCTATACCCTTCACCCAGCTTCTCTGATGTTTACATATTATATTATCATAGCACATGGTCAGCACTGAGAAACTAACAGTGCTACCATACTATTAACTAAATTATGACTTTATTCCAATTTGCCAGGTTTTCCACTAGCATCTATTTTTTCTGATCCAATCCAGCATCCCACGTGGCATTTAGTCAGCATGTCTCCGGAGTCTCTTCCAATCTGTCACAATCCCTCAATCTTATCTTCTAAGACCTTCAGGCTTTCGGTCATTTACTTTGTAGAATGTCCCTCAACTTGGGTCTTCCCAATATTTTCTCACGGTTAGATTGAGGCAGTAGTTCTCAACCAGGGGAGGTCTTGCCTCCCAGGGGACATCTGGCAATGTTTGGAAGCATTTTTAGTTGTACGAGGCTGGGTGGTGGTGACTACACCAGCATCTAGTGGGTGGAAGCCAGGGATAGTTAAACGTCCCCCACGCCAAAGAATTACCCAACCCAAAATGGCAATAGAGCCAAGGCTAAGAAACTCTACACAGAGGTTACACACGTTTTGCAAAGAGACAGCAGAAGTGATATCGTGCCCTTCTTAGTGCATCATATCAGGTGTGTGTGATGTCTCCGTATCTCATTATTGATGACAATGACCTTGATCACTTGGTTAAGGTGGTGGCTGAAGTCTCTCCACCGCAAAGTTACTGGTTTTACCTTTGTTCTTCAACTATCCCGTTTCTCCTCAAACTTTGGTGGATCCTGGCTGCAAAAATATTTACTGTGTTGTTTGACTACTTCTCTCATTTCTCTTCGGTAAGAAAAAGTGCTGGCCCTTCCCCTCCATTTATTTATATCAGTCTGATCTCATGGACATTTATTTTATTTCATGGGTTATAATCTCATACACTCATTAAAAATTTTTTTCTTTCTTTATTGATTTGAGAGAGAGGAAGGGAGAGGGAGAGAGAGATAGAAACATCGATGAGAGAGAACATCTATTGGCCGCCTCCTGCACGCCCCCCACTGGGGATCAGGCCCACAACCTGGGCATGTGCCCTGACTGGGGATCGAACCGGTGACCTCTTGGTGCATGGGTTCAACACTCAACCACTGAGCCACACTGGCCGGGCTCATACAATCATTATTTATTTTGTTGTTCAAATCGTTCCAGCTTTGGCCATTAGGACTCCTTCAGGTTGGCTTGCCTGTGTATGTTCGACCTGCCCTTATCCTTTTCTGAACACTTCCTTACTTTCTGGCACTATAAGATGTTCCCAGCGCATCTTGTACCTTCCCTGTCCCTGCTCTGCAATTTGTCACTTCTTCGTGGAGCTCAGGTTCCTTTCATTGGAGAATGGTTTTGAGAAACCAAGACCTGAGAACTTAGCATGCTCCTTTCCACTGAGCATTATTGCTTTTAGGCATTCTCAGTGGACAGAGCTAAGAAATACGTGTGTGTTTACTGACTGGCACATACAAACACACCTATGTTTACCTCTGTACCTATTTGCATGTGTATATTAAAATCATGAGTTCATACTTGATGCCTCTGATTTCAGTCTGACACCATGGGGTTCATTCTAGCCGTCCATCTGTCCTGATTTATCACTTCTTTCTCTGACAGTGAGAAATCTGGCTCTCATTATCCACAATATATTTTACTTACAGTTGACCCTTGAACAACATGGGTTTGAACTGCATGGGTCCACTTACTCACAGATTCTTTTTCAATAAAAACCTGTACTGGTTTCAATCTATAGTTAGGAGCCCGCAGATGTGGAGGGCTGACTGTATGCACCGACCTACGGCATTCTACACAGGAGACTTGAGCATCCGTGGATTTCGGTATCCACTGGGGGTCCTGGAACCAAGGTCCCGTGGACACCGAGGAACAGCTAAGTTTTAGGGGGATTGAAAGTTATACAGGGATTTTCGACTGTATGGGGGGGGGGAGTCGGTGCCCCTAATTCCTGTGTTGTTCAAGGATTAATTATATTTTTCAATCCTAATATAAAGTAGTTTCAGAATCGCTAATCCATACCCCTGTGAGAAACACATTTACTAACTAACCAGAGCACAGGATTTGTATGTTCTTTTGTCTGTAGGCTTTCCAGTGAAAAATACTGGTTTTTAAACTACTTGAGTTAGTTCTTTCTTCCTCCCCTCCTTCATTGTGGTATATTTTTCTTTCACAATTCAGCTTGTTTTATTTTTCATTGTGTTCCATTTTGCATCCCCCACACGCTAGTTGATTTTAATGGTTTATTAATTTGGGGAAATAAGTCAGAGCCGTATAAAAAATACACTCAGAAGTACCACTCCCTCCTCATCCCCACTAGCGTGTTCTCCCGCTCCTCTCTCCACCTTCCCCACCCACCTCCTCAGGGAGCCCACCTAGCTTCTGGGTTACCCTCTTCTGTTCTTGTGCACGAATGAGAAGATGCATGTACGTTTCCCCGCATCCTCTCCTCTGCACTCGGAGGGGTGCACACTCCAGATACACTTCTGCACTTGGCTTTTTTCACTTAATGGTATATCTTAGGACTCAGTCCCTAGATGCTAATTGCTCATTAATGATCCTGTTTTTGATTTACTTTTACAAATGCTCTTTTCATTAACCAGACAAGTCATTTTCAAGGCTCAGACAAGACATTATGTTTTGGGGCATTTCATCATTAAACTGGAGGACAGGAGAGTGTTAGGTATTCAGAGAGTAGGGCACAAGGATAAATGTCCGGGCCACTTTAATCAACAGAGAACTCCACCGCTCATTAATGATGCTTTGGCCTCAAACACAGAATTATTTGTTTATGGTCCTCATCAGTGCAGGAGAACTAAACGAATGTAGTAGTGGATGTGATGCCTTATAAGCTACACAGGTTAATAAAAATGGTAAATAATGTGATGATTGGTTATTATACAAAAATGTGTAGAAGTGGGAAAAGATAGGATGAAGAAAGATATTTGAATCAGGTTACACTAAGCAAACTGCTATGATAGAATCTTTTTTTTTTTTTTTTTTGGCTCCTCCAACTTTTATCTATATTACTATTTAACTAGGGCTTTGGCAGTTCTAAAGCTGTTTCTACTTCTACTACATTTTATTGTTACTGCAGAACATTCCCATGGCTTAACAGTACTCAAATTATAATTCTGATTTCGTGAAGGTGAGGGGACGGGGAGGACCAAGACTCAGACAGCATAAGCCGCTGAAAATCGCCGGGCAGACAAGTGGTAGGGATGGATGGATGGCTGGTACTCACCAAGATACCAAAGCGGTTTATTTATTTTTAAATCATCATGGATTTGGTCTCTGGGTTAGTTATTTGCCTGAGGCTAGGTCAAATTTCTGAATAGTCTTTCTTTTTTGCAATCCTAGCTAAGAAAGACTAGAAAAATCCAAATGAGTCAAAGTAAAAACGAGTTCAAGGCCACACAGCGAGTTAACTGGACAGAGTACCGAGAGCATTATGATAGCAAAACACATGCAAACGTCCAGGAAAGACCTTCGGAATGAGATATGCTTAAGATAAAGCAGGACTCTTGACCCGTGTCAGAACATACACACTTCTCCAGCAGAACTGCAGGAGTAATTCAACTGAGGAGCTGTTCACGGGAAAAGGAGTAGAAGGAAATCTGCAAGTGAGAATTAGAGGCTAATCGTCAATCAAATGATCCTGAGGTTGCCCTTGCGTTCTCTCAGGCAGAAAGGATTACACCCCTCTTCCCCCCAAAACCAAAACTCAGAAAGTGAAAATGAAGAGCCTGTGAGGACTGCCCGGCTGTCCCCCTTGCTGGACTAGTGTCGTTACCAAACCAGGTCTCAGCATGCCCTCTCTCGGTGAGGAGAACTGTTTCATACATTCTTGCCTTCATCACCGATTCCCGCGCCATGAGCCTCATCGCCCATGTAGATGGGAAGCCCCCTTCCCCAGGAGGGGGAGATGCCTTCTCTGTCTGACTGTCCCACAGCATGGATTAGCACAGGCTGGGTTTCCAGCAGGAAGTCACCAAAGACAAGGTAAATGGAATTAAATAGGTGAACTGACTCTCAGAAAAATTATATTGGCTAGATGATGGGACAGACTTATAATTTGTTTCTCTCAACAAACTTTCCAAAGGGACCAAACCTAGGGTCCTCCTGAGCGGTACTGGAAGGAAGGTTGTGAGAAAAAGAAGAAAACATTGAACAGGAGAGACAGTACCTATGACAGAGGAGTGGACGCGCAGGCCTGGATATTTGATTTGATTCCGAGGTTCCAGGGAAGACACCTATGACCGGTGAATGGGAACTCAGCAGATGTTTGGTTCCAAGGTGACATCTGGGCTGGCTCCTGGTGGGCAGCACGGTGCCCATCTCATGTTAAAAAGACCCCCCCCCCCCAATGCTGCAAAGATTCCATGGGTCTGGGATCTTTACCTGTAGGAGCTAAGATAAGATACAAAGACACACCGACAACAGCGACCTCTCTTTCCCTACAGCAGATGTGTCCTCAAAATCAACTGGATATATGAAAATCTGAATTTGTACTTTATATACATCCCAGAATTCTTCATGTTAAACAGGATAGGCTACGATATGATTTCGAATAACATGCTCGGCTGGTCCACTTCACATATGCTCTAACCGACAAGCGTCTAACCATGCCCCTCTGTAGCACATGGCGACTACAGGAAGCGCGGTACACTTATTTAAGAGCACAGCTACACAGAACGCCAAGCCAGACGCTCTGTCCACGCCCTGCCTTTGACAGGGTGAAACCGATCCCATCATTATAAAGTGTTTTTCATAAAAACTGGTACACGGGTGCCTGTCAGGAGGCAGTTTAGCACTGCAGAAAGAGCCTCAGCTGGTGGTCCCCTGACTGACAGTGTCACCCCAGATGAACCAAATCCAGTTTTCTCGTTCAGATGTGGAATCCTAACAACTCCTATCGACAGCGGAAGGCAGAGCAGGAGAACGATTGTGAGAAGCTCACTGAAAACACAGAATTGACTGATGACTCATTTGCGTTTATTGCCCAAGAGCTCCTCCAACTCCTCGTCTGGGCCATTCGTTCGCAGGAGAGCGGCTGCCTACCGCCCAGCCATCCTCAGGAGCACGACACAGGATCTCACACGGGGTCTGGGCAGGCACAGGCGGGAGGAGCAGGGATTATTCTCACACACGAAATGGAGCGCCAGCGAGGCACCAGGCACTCTGCTGGGCACGGGAAAGCTGAATGAGACCTCTCTGTGGCGAGGAACTCCGTCTGGTAAATACCAGGTGCAGAATGATGTGAGCGCTCCACAGGGTATGCTAACAGGGTACAAAGAAAGTTCAAGAGAAGGACATCTAAGCCCGAGCCAGGTAGGTGGGGATTACTCTAGGAATAAGCAAGACAAATGATGCAAGTGATAAATGGCCTCATATATTAAACTAAGGAGGTTGAATTTTAGCCTGGAGGCTTCTCTACTTGTTTTCAGCGAGGTTGCTATCTGCTTTCTTTGGGACTGCGGGATGAAAAACTACAACCACCACTTGTTTTTGTAAATAAAGTTTTATTGGAACACAGCCATGCTCATTGGTTAACACAGGATTTATGACTGCTTATGTGCTACAACAGCTGAGTTTAGCAGTGACGGAGACCATATGTCCTGAAACACGTCAAGTATTCACTATCCAGTTCTTTATGGAAAACGTTTGCCTCTAGGTCCAGGCCAGGGAGGGCGGTGCGCTCTGAAATTCTCTTAGATGTAAGCTATCTAATATCTACTAAGTTTAAAAAAGGAAAGAAAATGGCTTAGGGGAGACCCTTCTAATTGTGACGAGGTGGCAAAAACATCATTATCTTAACGTGTAGCATCAGAATTCTTTTAGGGCAGAGAAATGTGTTTGGGGAATATCTTCCTTTGTAAGATCCCGGGTTAGTAGAGAAGAGGAAAGGAGCTGGTTACTCTGGTTCTTGAGAGCAAATCTAAAGACAGGAGACATAACTGACGTGTGAGAGGGTTAAAAAGGAAAGTCCTAGTGGTGTTAGGGCCCCAAGCAACACTGGAGACCCGGGATGTCAGTTAAGTGACTTTTTCAGAGCTATTTGCTGTGTAGCATGTGATGTACATTTCTCTTAAAAATCACCCCCTCAGTCCCAGTTTTTGGACAAATCTACTGTGCTCTTGCTTGGGTGAATTTTTTTTTTTTTTTCTGGTGAACTCAAGGAGGCTGAGTTGCACACTAGCCAGCTGCAAAAGTGCACTGTGGAAATGGAAGCCCAGGAAGAAAGACGCCTGGAGGTATCTAGGGATTCACAGAAATCTGAGAGAGGCCTTCGGACTGTCCACGGGCTGTGGAACTGGACTGGAGAGAGATTCCACGTTTCTCTGGAATCTCTATAAGTTAAAGCACTCTGGCTTTTGCATGAGTTTTGCAGTCATGATCCCTCAGCAGGCTGGCCCTTGGGCCTCCCAGGAAGGTCCGCCCTGCTCTTCTGTCTGCTCCCTGCTGAGGGAGGTCGGGGGAGGAGCGGCTCGTGCTCTTCATCAGAGACCAACTGCACACCGGCAGCTTCCCCTGAAAGGGAACATCACTCTGAGAAATATTTATTTGCCTCATAAATGTGGGTTTATAGGTCTGCTACCTAAACTCTTCACCTCTGAGACTACCTCGGTAAAGAGAGAGACAGGAGGCTTAGGGCTCTCTCATGGTCATCAGCTTGTGTGTGGGGGGGACCCCCCAATAAAAACGCCAACAGCAAGTGTTTCTTTGTGTCCCAGGCTGCGGTGAGGACGTTCACATTGACGACAGCATCTACCCTACTGCAAGGGCAGAGGGAAGACCTAGGATCACACTGGGTGGTAACAACCGTGCTGTACAGACGGTTCCAGGGGGAGATGCGGGCCTCTGCGGGCTGCCCGAGCTGCTCCTGCTGGGTGGGGAGGGCGGGCAGGTGCGGGCTGGATGAAGCGTGGCCACAGACGTGGTCGGAGCCACGGGCCAGTGTTCACTTTCTTTCAGCATACTGTGATTTCTTAAAGGTTCCTAGGTAAGTGGATTAGAGGCTATATTGTTGAATTTGTAACTAAACCACCCTCCCTCTCTGGCCAAAATGAATAAGAGGTTTAAAAGCATCCCTGCAAAGATACTACGGATTGAAGATAATGTTAACAACGTGAGTATAAGCAAACAGTAAGAAAATGGCAGGGTTCGAGTCTCAGCACCACGTACAGGCTCTTAGTCACCCACGTTACGAAGTAAAAACAATGAGTCAATCAGATATGATGAAGCCATCTCCAAATTTAACATTATCAGTCTATTTAAAATACGATTTGTATCCACTATTGTGAATAATGAACTTTCCTCGGCCCAAGTATATATTGTGCAATGAAATATTGACGATAGCAGTATGTGTGTGTCCACTCCGAGGGGCATACACACAAGCAGGCTTTCAAAGGTGATGTAATGTTCTGTCTCTTAAAATGCAGTGAGGAAGCCGGGGTGTGTGTGACTATCCTTTGATTGTTATTCAGTATCCACAGTATCTAACTACAATTTGTTAAAAAATTGTTAAACATACAAACACATGAGGGATGAGTTCTCAAGATTTTTTCTGCCAACAATGGTGATCAATCAAAAAAGTTTGGCGAGCTCTGGCTGGGTGACTCAGTTGGTTGGAGCATGGTCCCGTGCACCAAAATGTTACGGGTTCAATCCATAGTCAGGGTACATATGGGAGGCAACCCATCGATGTTTCTCTCTCTCTCTCTCTCTCTCTCTCTCTTCCCCTCTCTCTGAAATCAATAAAACACATATTCTCAGGTGAGGATTTAAAAAAAAAAGTTTGGGGCACTGGTTAGATAACCTGCAGAAAAAACTTACCACAGATTCATAATGAAAATAACTGGGGTTCTCTTTCATATATGGATAAATTAAGAAACATCACTTGTAGACAATTACTTCTTACCTTATGTGAGTCATTACAAATCAGAGCCCAGGAGCCATATGACAGGCATAGGAAAGGATATACCACTGAAGGACAGTAAAGCAGGGAATGTCCTCATATTCCGGATACGTCTACAATAAGCTAGAATCAATGGCCTGGGAAATATGAGCCTGAACAAAAAACTTAGTACTATGCTAATTTCTTCAGACCCTTAGCCCAGTCAAATATACATTTAAAATCGATTTTGTTCTCGGTTTGAGGGGCTGGAGAGTGAATAAAATTGCAACTCAGATTCCAATGCCAAAGTTTGGAACTAATCAATAAATCAATAGAAGAGCTATTCAGTGATAAGTGGTTCTCAACCACCAAAAGAGCCATTTCTACCCCCTCCATAAACTCCAAATTTCGAAAGGGTTCTGGGTCCCAAAGATTGTGTTACATAAACGCTAGTTCCTAGGAAGGCCATAGTCTCAGCCCCATGGGGTTGGTGTATTTGCTGTTTCCCTTTTCATTAAATTTCTTTCCTTCCTTTCAATTCTATTTTTCTAATTATAATTTATGCATCATTTTAATGAGCCACCTCAAGGCCATTTTGGAAATAGGTGAGATTAAACAGATTTGGTAAAAAGTGCTAATGAGCATGGCGCCTGCCCTTGACAGACAAACGAAGGGCCCGGACAGTGAGCATGTCATGCGCTCAGAGCAAGGAAAGAGGAGAGAGCCCAGAAGATTTAAAGTTCCAGTCACTCAAAAAGATGGGCACACTTTATATTAAACAGAGACTAGAACAGGGGGAATTGCAAACAAAGAGACTGGGGGAAGCCAAGGTGCAGAAATAGGAGTAGCTGAGATGTATTCAAGGGAAGAAGAAACTGGACATTTCTGGAACACCTACCAAGTGACAGATAATAAGTGAGGCATCTTACTCCTCTATTTCATTTAATCCCCAGGAAAATCAACAGCCTAAGAGGTAGGTATCTCCACTTACAGATGAAGAAATGAAGGCTCAAAAGGGTAAAAGAATGCACCAAAGGGAACATACTCAGAAAGCGATACGTCAGGGCTTGGACCCAGGATGGCCTGACTCCCACGGCTGGGCTTTTCCCTCCATTCCCTCTCGGACCTCTCTCAACGGCCAATTTGACATACAACTTGGATGAGCAGAGTGGCGTACAAAGGGAAAGTAGTGGAGAGACTGAAGAGTGGTAGTTGAGTTAGGCTATAAAGAGTGCTGACTGCCAGTTCAAGGATTTAACAAAAGTATATGCCATGGACAATGTAACATCTCAGGAGCATACCAGATGGACCTGAGGAGGACATTTTCAGGGGAGGTGATGAGGACCTGGACTAGGATGGGAGCAACTGGGCGAGAGAAGAAAGGACGGGGGGTCAGGGTCCGACTAAAGGCTGACTCAGTGTTGGAGGGGGACAGGAAAGCCTCAAACGATCACAAGGCAGAGTTTTCAGAATCAGTTTCCTCCAGGAATCAGGCAAGTAATACAAATGAATGAATCAGGTAGGTGTTCCCCATAGCCGTTCTCATTCCAAAGAAAACTTGTGAATCAATATGTCTCTTGAGTTCTCACACCTGCCTTTTGCTTAAGCCATGCAGGAGGTGAATAGATATGTCTTGCTTTGTTCTTTGTCTTTGCTCACTGTGAACTTCACAGGCAGACGGCAGGGTTGGCCAGGGGCCTGGGGGAGGCTTCAATGCGACCAAAGTCAGTTAAAAGGCTCAAAGAAAGAGTGGACTCAGAAATTAAATAAACCCTAGGAGCCTCTTCTCCTCCACCTCCGTTTCCACCCCACCCCATCACCACGAATATCCTTTTTCCTATCCGATTCTCCTTTTAGAATTGTCCCCATGTCAGAAACTGTCGCAGTATTACTTCTCAGAATTCTCCTTTAAGGAAGGAACACTTTTTGCTTGAATTATGCCTGGCATTTAAAAAACACCCTGGAACCAAAACTTTTTCAGTTTGTTCTGTTATCTGTCGCTCGGTTAGCACACATACCATTAGTCATCCTGCCTTCCTTTGCTAGCTTCAGATGTATTGCTCTGCCTTCTGCAGGGTTTTCAGATTCCCAGAATAGAAGACAGAAGACCAGCCCTGGATATCACTAGCAGTCAGTCCCACTACTAAGTAGGACTTCTCTAAAAATCACTTTTACTGATGACCAATGGCATATGAATGTCCTTTCCAGCTCTAAGATGATAAATCCAGAGAATTCCTTATTAGCAAGTGAACAGCTGAGGGACAGAGAGAGCAGTTCTCATCACTTAGCTGCTAAAAAGGCAGAGGCGAGGAACCACAGAGAACAGCACCTCCCTTTATCTCACAGAGGAGGAGATTAAGGTCGAGAAAGATTCATGGCCATATGCAAAGTTACCATGAACGGGGCTGGGGCTAGAACATAAACCCTTGACTTCTAGTCTGCCTTTCTTTCTAGCATACGGTGCAATGTAATCGGCTGGTGGAGAACCAACACCTACGAGAACAGACACAGGTCTGATGCCTGATGAGATGAAGAAGGAAGGGAATTTTGTTATGTTTCCCCTACATGCTTCTCTGTTGTTAATAGAGAAACAATATATGGAAATGTTTTAGTTTACATATATAGTATTAATACAATATTCTGCAACCAGCTTTTTTCATTCAGTATCGTTTTCAAGATCTATCCATGTTGATCCATGTGAACCTAGTTCATTGATTTTAACTGCAAAATAATATTCTCACTGCATAAGCATACTTAAATATACTACAATGCATTTATCGATTAATTCAATGATGAAAATTTACAGTTGTGTTTCTGGATGACAAGGGAATCTCTGGAGTGCTTGTCTGTACCCACCCAGGGAGTAGGCAGCGTGCCAGGTGAGTGCAATGAGAAAGGCACAGCCATCCATCCACCCTATATACCACAAATGATGCAAAAATGGCAGGTCACCTAGTGGACCAACTTAAATTCCCCCTGGATTTGCTGCCACAGCTAGTGGTACAGAGAAACTCACATGGCTAGTGTGGCCAAGACTCTCAGTGAGCTACCCGAGAGGAAATCCAACTCTTCCTGAAAAAGAACATCCACAGGAGTAAAGAAAAAAGCGCAGCAGTGCTGATCAGAATCGAGATAAACACCAAATGTCTCTTCTCTGACTGGTAAGGTCGGGAGACTACATCCCCATGCTGGAGCCTTTGGGAGTGGATCGGGAAGTTCCTACAGAATTGTCAGAGGTATCAGAAGCTGACCAGAGAAGGGCAGCTCTGCTCCCAGAGCTACTGTCCTCCACGTCCTTGAATCTGAATGGACTACCCCTGAAGTCTTCCAAGAAGCAACTAAATGCCTAAGAGCTAGAGTTTGAGTTCAGTGGGAAGGAGAAATTAGGAGAATAAAAACGACTTCTTATATGAGAGTTTGATGTCATTCTTAGAGATGCGAGGATGAAAAGATTTCTTCTCTTACTCTGCATAGACAAGCTCACTCTTCTCATTTCTCACATGGCCAGAGCAATACGGTCTTTGAGGGCATGGGAGCCTTTATCCAACACTAGGTGTTTGTGTTTATTATCTCTGGGTTATAGCATGGCTTGTTGTGAGGTCTCAAACAACTCAGTATAGTTTTCTGACTCGGTTTCTCAATCAGTTATATGAATTTGTTAAAAACCTTCTCCAATTTATTATAGAAGGGCATGAAAACAGAGACAGTAAAGTGAAAGCACTTACAAATCTCACGTTGTTATTACAGTTTAACACTATTACCATAGGGTATCATTATTATTCAAAGAGATTTTTAAAAAGCAACTAAACATTACCCTTCATGAACTTTAAAGCAACAGAAATTGCCTCACTTTCGCTCAATGTAATGCAGACCGGAGCCCTTGACTCTCATCCAAGCTACAACTCCCTTCTCCCAACCCCACAGCCATCATGTCCATATTCTCTGCAAGCCAGGGGCAGATGGACATTCTCCAGATTAGATTTGTCCATGTGGCTGTTCCCTGGGAGATGCGCTCCTTCAAGGGCCAGATCATAAGCAGTGTTGTTGTTTTATGGAGGGGACCACCCACAGCTGAAACACCATGAGCAAGCTGTGGGAAAAACAACCTAGTCTTTTACCTGAGACCTCTCCCACGTCTGCAAGAAAATCAGATGAGAAAAAATCAGGTACAAGGAAAGTAGATACCATGGTGCACTGGAAAATCACCATCATGTTGTTTTAACCAGTCCCCTTGACCAGTTCTCTTGTCTGGTGACATTTCTGAATAGAAAATGCCTCCTTTAGCAGATAGATCTTCCCAACACCTCCCCCTGCTCCTTTTATGGATCTCAAAACAAACACTTCACAACACTGGGCTGGTGGCAGAGGGTGGGGGGTTCAGGAGATCTTCAGAATTACAAAGAGGAGTGGTGCTGAGACAAATCCAAGTCATTCTGCCTAGGAGCTGTAGTCAGTTCAGGATTTTCACTGTTTCTTACTTATCTGTCCCTGGGCAAGACACTAATCTCTCTTAAAGTGGAAATAATAATGGCTAACTTGGTAAAGCACTCGGCATAGTGCCTAGCACAGTGTAAACGCTCAGCAAATATTAGTGATGATGATGATGATGATAAATAAGAAGAAAATGACAACGAAGCTGACCAACTCATTCTGCCTTCACAACTTCACTCATGCCATCCTCTGATTTGGAACGCCTCCCCCTTTCTTCGGATCCATCCAGGTCCTTCCCATTCTAAAGAGACCCTTAAGAAAGCTCCAATCTGCTCCAGGCACAGTGTCTCACTGGGTGGTATCACAGCCTATCTTAGCCTAATTATTTCTCATGTCTTGCCTCCCCAAGGATATCATAAGCTCCTTAAGGACACGATCTTTTTCTCTACTTTGACCTAGCAAGGGTCTGGTCCCACGTTAGCTATGAAATGCTTGGTATCAAGCATAGTCAAGAAGGTTTCTATTTCCTGGTCACAGAGTGGTACCAAGCATAGTACAAAATGAATTTCACAGCTGAGGCTGTGCCTTCTTGGCTGATCAAATCCTCTGGACTTTATCATCTCCTACAATAAGACAGTCTGATGCTGGCTGAGGGGTGGAAATGAGGAAGGGGTTCTAGAAGCTGGTTTGAGATTTAACACTTGCCACGGATAGTTCACTAAGCAATTACTCCTGCGCTAGCTATCAGGGCACCAGCTATACTCCCCCATTCCCAAGAGGTCCGCAGAGGTGCGGCAGAGGTGTGTTCCCCAAGCACATCTGGACTGGCCCAAGGCTCTGGACTGCCATGGAATTGGGTTTAGGGCAGATGAGAGCTGGTCAAAAATTATCAAGTGGCCACTGTTATTCTGAGAGCTACTGACGCTCAGGCTACGGACCCCATTCTGCTCAGACATCCTTCCTCTGTGAGCCTCTGGCATTCTCTGGCCCGCAGGCCGGTTTGCAGATGGGATGGGAGCTGCAGTACAGCCAGCAAAGGCGGGAACTTCTGACAAGGCTCCGTCCAGAGCTGTCTCCAGCTTTCTCTGGATACCAGCGGAGTCGTTCTCCTTCATCCTCCCATCTGTCAGGCCGGCCCATAGGTACGCGGGCCTTTCGGCCGACAAGCACCTTAAGGGCTGCCGTGTTTGTCTTCTGAGTGTTTAGCACTGCGTGGTGGGGCAGAAAAGGACTCAATAAACGCCTGCGAACTGATGCTTGTGAGGAAGCACTGCAGGAGGCCAGGGTCCTGGGCGGCCCAGAATACGCCACAGCGAACACCTGTGCCCAAGGTCTTCTCCAGGGTCCCCCCGGGGCTCCCTGCTGATCTCTGGGGCAGCAGGACCTGCCTCCACAAGGTGCTGGTCTCTGCTTTCTGCTGGTGTCTCTCCAACAGGCGGAGAATGGGTGGGAAGGCTCAGCCACAGGATATTGGACTGTTTACAGTTGGCCAGGCCAAGATTAGCATGAGCACAACATATGCCAAGTTCATTGGAAGTTACATTTTCCCTTTGTTTACACGTTAAAGGGGAGAAGACCAGAAGAAAAAAAAAAAGCAGGTGACCTCCTGTTAACCTCACCCGTCTGCAAGAGGCTGCTGCCCTCACCTCTGAATGAACTTTCAGATGATCTCAGACAAGATTCACCTTGCGCTGAACTTGTACGCCTGCTCTGAAGCCCCCAGTCACGTAGCTGTGATTAAACATTACAGAGTGGCCATAAATTTACAGAAGTATTATTGTGGCTTGCTTTCCTCTTTCTTCTTTGGGAGAGGAAGAGAGCAATGGGTTGAGGGTGGGGGGAGTTAAAAAAAAAGGGAAGCGTGGTCAAACAAACAATTCCTTTTCACAGTTCTGAACAAAAGGGAAAACACGGCATATAGGTGTCCCAGAAAGAAGGGGAAAGAAATTGGGCCATGGGAGAGGAATTAAAGTTCTAGAAGACTCCAAAAGCCTCAAACTCAACACAATAGCTGAGCTGCTCCTGGCCCCGCGTCCAGGCGATCTCAAAGTCCGCAGGTGACACGCGAACCTGCCCCGCCGTGCCCCGGGCCTGTCCGAAGGCTGTCCCTGCAGTAACACTTCTGCCCAAGGGACACGACTTCTCCCTCCTGGGTTTGCTCTACAGCAGGGGACAAACTGACAGGGCAGCAGGCAGGGGAGAGAAGCTGCAAGCAAACACAGTTTGTTTTGTTCTCTGAGCTGCTGGGAGAGAGGAGGACGCCCTAACATCTGGGACATTTAAAAGGAGACTGGACAAAGTCTAGACCGTATTCTAAAGGAAACACCCTGAAGCTATACCCAGGAGACTGACCAGATGACTTAAGAACATTTATTTCTATGATTCACTGTTTTATACTTAAAGTAGGGGGAAAAATGGATATTCCACTTAAGGCAAGTTTGCTAAATCCTCTAGGATTCCAAAGCCAAGATACGCCTGCAGAAGGCCTGTGCCGATCACTGAACAATGAGACCTCTATAACCAGAAAAGGCCACGGAGTGCTCTGGGATCCAAAAGAATTGTAAAAAGTGGCCAGGAAGCCCAGACCGAGGTGATAGGCTCTGGCCAGCAAAGTCACCTTTGGAAAGGAGTCGTCCTGTCTCTGGTTACCCTATGGCAGTGACAGGGGTGCAAAGAGGCTCATTGTTTCTACAGCTGGCAAGGCCTCATCCAGAAAAGCAGCGAAGCCCAGGGTCCATCCTACAGGGAAAGCCGCCGATGGCTGAGCCCAGCCCTGCTCTCGGCAAGAGCTCTCGCTGCCTGTCGGGCTCCGCCAGGAGTCAGAAACAGGCCTTTGGAAACGCTCAGGCGTGGCCTCTGATACTCTGAGTGGAGCCGGGAAGAGAAACGGCCATGGAGCCGGGACAGGACTGGGGATGTTTCAGTTTGGCATGGGAGTTCTGAAGTCACCCTCTGGTCCCAGGGGGCAACCTGTGTCCAAAGCTCTAGTCTGGACTTGGAGAAGAAAAAGAATGGGTTCTTGTCTCTCAAGACGAGTCGTGTGTTTGGTGGTAAGTGCAGGAGCCTGAACACACGGAGGCGGGGATGTGAGGATCGTGGGCAGGCTGAGGGCAAGCAGCGGCTGTCCCGTCGCTGAGTCTGACATCAGGCAAACAACCGCTCCACACACAGGCACCAGGGCAATGAGATAGACTCAACAGGGCAGCCAGGAACCAGGAAGGCATACAGAAGAGGAGGAAAGGCAAATATGTACCAAGAGCTAGAAAATATAAGATTAGATTGTTGGGTGGAAACCTGGGGAGAGGAAAAAGCATAATAAAAGTTACAATTGTTGAGAGCTGAAAGTGGGCCAGGCACTATATTAAATTAAATGTTTTACAGGCACTGTCTCATTTAATGCTAATCTGAGAGGAAGATACTATTACCATGCCCATTTGAAAGATAAGGAAATTAAGGCACAGAACAATTAAGCAGTTGCTCAAAACCACACTGTTAATAAGGAAGTCGGAATCGGAACGCAGGCCTATGTGATTCAATACATTTTAAAATATGGGAGTATAATCTTGAAACTATAGAAATTAAGGAAATCTACAAAACGTCATGCTGCTCAGATGGAACGAAATGTCCTCTTCCTCTCCCCACCACCCTTCATAGCCTGCGCAGTCCGCATCTGCTGTGGGAAACCTTGACCACTACTATCAGCTTCTGGGATTTATCCTTTCTCTGAACTCTCTTTGTACTCATTGTCTGTGGCACACAGGAAGCACGTATCACATACCCTTCTATTCCTCCAACTGTTTGTTCCTCACAGCTGAACAACTGACTATGTCAGTACACGAGATGTTGATATAGAAAGAAACCTAAGTGTTTTGCTTGTTATCTCCCAGAACAGAAAGTCAATTCTTGGATCCACAATGCCTAATACAGCAAGGAGCGTACAGTGGGACCTCAGTACATCTGTGACCAAACTCCCAGAAACCAATAAAAAGCTCTCAATGTACACAATAAGGAAACATTTTATAATGAAGAGAGCTGTTGAGTAGTGGAATGTTCTAGAGTGGAGGGTATAAGGAGCATGTATATGAGAGTAGACTGAGCCCTACTTCTTTTGTATATAATCCCTCCCAAATAATGTAGCTTTACTGTGTTATTTCTTTATAAAAACAACATATGCCCTTGGAGAAACAAGAATTAAAAACCTCTTTAACTCAAAAAAGGATAATGGACAAACTACCACCCATAATCTCCTCTCCTAGGGATAACAACTGCCGATGATTTGGTATCTCGACTTCAAGACTTTTTTCTCATTAAAAACACAGCAAATTATACGTGCTTTCAAAAGCTGATTTTTTCCCCTTTTACATTTTTAAAGACTCCATAGTATCTATATTTAATGGCTTTATGCCATACTAAGTTGAACAAATCTCTTACTCGTGGATATTTTGGTGTTTTTTTTTCTTTCCCTCCAATCCTTTGCTGTATTATTCAATGTCGTGATGAAATACTTGCAACTACATCTGTGCATTTCTTCAATTGCTTCCTTAGGAAATAACACAAGTTACAAAGTAATATAGTGGTTAAAAGTGTCAACTCTGTATCTAGACAGTCTAAATTAGGTTCCTAGCTCTTCCACTTAGTAGCTTTGTGACCTTGGGCAAGTTATCTAACTTCTCCACAGTCCGGTTTTATCATCTATGGAACAGGGAAAATAAATAGTACATATATCATAGTGTTGCTGTGTGGATTGAATGAGTTAATTCATGTGAAGCACTTAGTACAGATCCTTTCACACAGTAAATACGTGGCAAATGTTAGCCATGATGATGTTGATGATGATGATGATGATGACTGATAAACTCCTGGAAGCAAGATTCTTGGTCCAAGCTTTTGATATCCATTGATAAACTGCCCTCCAGAATGGTGTATCAATTTACTCTCCCATTAGCAGGCACCAGAGTGTTTTTGAATGGAAATACCTGAACAGAGCCTACATGAGCATCTTTCAGAAACCCTAGAGGGGCTATTTTACTAAGCCAGAAGCTTTAGGGATCTTGATGATCCCTTTCTACCATAAAATCCCATGCTTCCTTGACCTATTCCCAAATCATATAAATGTAATGAAAATCAGGAAAACATGCTGAAAATCTTGGAACATTTTGGAATAAAATGTTCTAAGGCACTATCTAACTTGCACTTAGATAGTGCTTTATAATTTGCAAAATGTTTTCAAATATATTCTCATTTTCTGGCACAAACACCATCTAACTTATTGGTTATGAAAACTCATGCTTTCCAACTAGGACAATTAAGAGATGATTAGGTTACAAAATAACCAAAGGGATGCCAGACCTCATCTTAACCCTTTTCTAGAACCTAAGACCCAGCCTTGCACCTTGTAATAAAACAGACGTTGGGTGTCTGCACCATTCACCTCACCACCCCCAGATCAATAGCTCGCTAAGGTTCTCCTGTCCTCCACAGTCACTGTCCAAGCATTGACAAGTGTCTTCTCTTTGGATTTTAACTTGCAACCATACCCATTTCTCTCTAGTCTCTAGTAACTCTTGTATCAAATGATCACACAGGCAGGAATTAAAGATACAATCTTGTGACCTGAAGTAGCTTGAAGTATTTTAGTTAGTTGTCTCTCACGTCATCAACGGTGAGCATTTTCTAGAATTTAATAAGTGAAAGGCTGTTTCTATGTTGCTGCTCCCTGCTCCTCAAAACCCTGAAAAAAGACAAACAAACTCCAATCCGCCCCCTCCCCAACCTTCTTTCTTAATTTTTCAGGATTCTAAAGAAGCAAAGCTCAGCCTGGGGTCTTCAGGACCTCCCTAAAGTTCTCCATCTTAGCACCCTCCCCTGCTAATAGGAAATGTGAATATCTCACTCTGTTGGAAGCTATACCTGTTTCAGCCAAAGACCCAATGCAGATACATGCTCACAGAACAAGTGGCTCATTTAAAAACTGGGCTCTAGCCCAGGTTGGTTTGGCTCAGTGGTTAGAGCGTCGGCCCGTGGACCAATGAGTCGCTGGTTCGATTCCGGTCAAGGGCACATACCTCGGTTGCAGTTCGTCCCCGGCCCTGGTCCGGGTCGTGCAGGAGGCAATCAGTCTATGTGTGCCCCTCACATCGATGTTTCTCTCTCTCTCTCCCTCCCATTCTATCCGAGGATAAATGGAAAAATATCCTTGGGTGCGGATTAAAAATACTAATAGAAAATAAAAATAAATAAATAAATAAATTTCTCATCATTAAAGCTTTGCTGAAGTAAAGGCTTCTGTCTACATCAGTGAATGAGCGCTAGAATCTGTGTCCTGAGTGTTAAAATCAAGACAAGTATGCTGGTAATAATCCAACTGTGGGCATTTGAATACACTCTTACTTACCAGTGACAGTAATCAAGGCAGTCCCTTTTTCTTGAAGTGTATGGTATTTAATTTTGGTTTTCAGTGACACCGCTTTTATCCTGTGCTCTTTATATCCAAATAGAATGCACCTGATGATGCCCCTGTGCCCAGATGATGCAGGCACGCATTTCAGAAACGGCTGTAAGCAGTAAGGCTCCTTTCGGGGGCCATCTGTAGCTGCCACCTCCAGGGGGGTTGTTCTTTTGGATCCTGTACCTTTGCTTGTCCTCAGCCTCCTCCCTATTTTTTTCTGGTTTGATTCCAGATCATATTTTTAGGCATCTAATCAATCACCCTTTATGTGAAATGCTGGGAAGACTACAAAGGAAGAAGATTCTGCTTTTGCCCTCAAGGAGCCTAGGAGTTAGTTGGGGACCCAGACCAACATATGTAAGTGCCAGTTTTAGGGACGGCATTTCGTTAGCTCTCCATTAATGCTAAATACAATGAGCACGTCGGTGTGCAGCAAGGTATGGATCACCACAGGAGGGTCAGAAGGAAGAAAAGTGGGCAACGGTAATATTTTGTTCATACCGGATACCCATGTCCTAGAACAGTGCCTGGCATGTAATAGACACTCAATAAATATTTATAGAATGAATTCCTCCCTCTCCTGACCTACCATCTATGTCAAAGCCAGGGACCAGGTGTTTTCCAGGCCACCTATACCTTCCCCAGGGGCCCCTGAGTCATTACAATTTCCATAAGATTGTGCAGTTTTCTGGCAGCCATCCCAGAGGGGCTACGCCTCATCTCACAAGTCATGTGTGCTGCTTCTCTGGGGACAGTGTCCCTGGCAGCTTGGTTTGCACTTCTAACGATGACTGGGTTTTTGGAGGGTTTTTGGAAGCAGCAAGGTGGTGATACAGGTGTGCAAAGCATGCATACCTCCCGGCAGACCCCGGAGGCTCTCCCCTTCCTCAGCAGTCTGGCTGGAGACAGGGCATTCCGCCATGAAATCTCTGATACTATGGCTGGGTTACCAGAGAGCGACACTTGTTTACAAAGGCACTTCCTCAAAGTGTTTTCACTTAGCACGCATTTGAGGGTGCTGATTAGGAAAGCCACAGCTGGGTCAGCCGCCTGCCCTCTCCAGGCAGCCCCCCTTCCACTTGCCAGAGCTGAGCGGGAAAGCGAGCAGTTTACCCCCCTCCCCCTCCTCCTCCCCCTGAAATGCACCCTGTCTGCACCGACTGCCTGGGCACCTGCGACCTCTCGGACTCGTTCCTCAGTGGGCCAGTTTACACACGCGCCGTGAGGAGGTTCAGTTACAGAGGTCCTGACAGGTGATGCTGGAAAAAGCCATGCTAGTTCTGGACTCAATTTCCCCATCTATAAAATGAAACTTTGGGGCTAATTGATTTCTAAGGGCCCTTTCCTAGCTCTGAAACTTGATCTTTAAATGTGCCACGTTCTCCACTGAGAGGCTGAGGTGGGAAAACGAGCCCTCCCCTTCTGCTAGGGCTGCGTTGTCCCGGGAAGAAAAGCCTTCAGAGGAGCCTGGTCCAAGGTCAGGACTAGGGTTGGTGCAGTTTTTTCCACACATGCATTCCTTTTCTCACCTACTTGTTAATGAAGACCTGTAATGAATGCCTACCATGAGCCAAAAGAGTGCAAAGCCATAACAGAAGCAAAAACTCTGTCCATTCTACCACACCCACCCTAGGCTGGGCTTTCTGGAGATTTTTCTTTTTCTTTTTCTTTTCTTTTTATTGATTTTAGAGAGAGAGGAAGGGAGAGGGAGAGAGAGATAGAAACATCGATGAGAGAGAACATCGACTGGCCTCCTCCTGCATGCCCCCCACTGGGTATTGGGCCCACAGCCTGGGCATGTGCCCTGACCGGGAATCGAACTGGTGACCTCTTGGTGCATGGGTCGACGCTCAACCAGTGAGCCACACTGGCCGGGCGCTTTCTGGAGACTTTAATGAGGCACGTGCATGGCGAGGTTCCCAGGTGATGTGCCGACCCATGAATGATGTTTAATCACACGACGCCCCACTTCTCGCCGTAAACGCAGCCAGTGGCCAGGCAGCACAGTCTGGGATCACTGCGAAACCAATGTGATTTCGGATAAAAGAACGTTTTGTGTTGTGGACCTCAGAGGCTGTGTGAGGGCTTTAGAAGACGGGGAGTCAGTTTGGTCTACCTGTTCCTTTGGTTTGCCTCTCTGCAGACCAGTGTTACCTTGTACTGCTTAAAGTTTTATCCCGATGACTCTCAATGGTGGATTTTCCCCAAAGCACAGGGCTCTTCACGGCCCTAATGAGTGTCTACCACTGATGGGAGTGTGTGGAATCCCTTCTGTGTACTGAGGTGGAAAAAAAAAAAGGCTCCAAGGCTCCACTGCTTTGGAATATACTGAGGGCATTTCTCCCCCTGGCCCAAGAATGCTGTCAGAATGGGCACTGTTTCGAAGGTGGTTGTCTGGCCTTGACTGATGCCTCTTTGTAGAAAGGTGGCATCTTTGTCCTCGGGGGACCTGAACACATTTAGATGTAGGGACCAAAAATAGGGTTTCAAAAAGTGTAATGGTGGCCATTGGCTACCAACACAGCTTTTTCTCTCTGTCTGATTCAGCTCTGAGTCCTCTCCGTAGTTCCAGCTTCTTGGAGCAGGGCAGGCTGTTTTATGTCTTGCAGAGATTTGCTTTAATTACTAACATATTATAGAGATAAACCCAAGTTTCTAACACACACAGGAATAGAATAGCCCTAGAAAATAATAGCCCTATAAAAGAGGACTTGGAGTTGCTAGTACTGAAAAGGGATAAAAGAACAGAGTAATAAAAAAAAAATTTAAATGTCAGTATCAAGCATATTAACTGAACTGAAAATCCCTGGGTGGATAATAAAACACCTTCAACTTAATAATAATAAAAATGCATTTGACTTAGATAATAAGGGGGGAAATGAACCAAGAATTTGCATCTTGTTTCCTTCCAGGTTTTCCCTCACAACTTCTAATCTTACTTAAGAGAAGCAGAGTTCAAGCTTATTGGGTAATCAGCCTTTCAGGGATGAATGGAGGGCGATGACTCCCAAAGTCTCTATTTGCACTAAAAGTGAACAAAAAGGCGTGAATGCCAATTGCAGTATATAATGCTTGGGTTAAATACAAAACCGTTCTTACCAGGGTAGAAATTGAGGCGCTCCAAGGAGAGACCTTAGGTAGTATATCAGATTATGTTTCAAAAGATGGTTGCAACGATCTCTCCCATCCCATGTGTTCTTTTGCAAAGTAACCTTTCCACTCACCCATCAAGAGGTGCAGTCTATTTCCCCTCCCTTTGAATCTGAAGCAGCCCCAGGACTTGTTTTCATCAAAAGAATATAATGAGTAATGCCGTATACCTTCTGAGGCTGAGCCTTAAGAGGCTGTAGCTTCGGCTTCACCACTTGGAATAGTCATTCTTGAAACCCAGTTGCCATGTAAAGAAGGCTAAGCTAGTAGCCATGTAGAGAGCTAGACAGAGGAACCAGCCTCCCAGCCAACCCTGCCAAGGTGCCACACTTGTTTTGTTTTTTTTAATCCTCACCCGAGGATATTTTTCCATTTATCTTCAGATACAGTAGGAGGGAGGGAGGGAGAGAAAGAGAGAGAGAGAGAGACATTGATGTGAAAGAGACACACCGATTGGTTGCCTCCCGTATGACCCCGACGAGGGCGGGGGACCAAACCGCACTGGGGACTGAACTGCAACCAAGGTATATGCCCTTGACCAGAATCAAACCCACGACTCTTTGGTCCACGGGCCAACGCTCTAACCACTGAGCAAAAGCAGCCAGGGCCCAAGGTGCCACACTTGTGACTGACACCATTTTGGTTCTCCAACCCCAGCTGCAACTTCGTGAGACGCCATGTGAAGAAGAACCGCCCAGCTGAGCCCTGGCCAAACTCCCGACCCACAGAGTTGTGAACAAACAAAATGCTTGTTGATTAAAGTCAGTAAGTTTTGGGGTAGCTCTTTAATGTAGCAAAATATAATCAAAACAGGTAAAAACCTCCCTCCTAGATAAATTCTAGGAATAGTCAGATAGTCATCTGTCATGGGAACTCAGGCAGAAGGAGTCTGAGGCCTCAAGCTCACCTTCTGGTTTTAACAATCCACTGAACATGGGTAAAGAGGGGGAATGAATTCTCTTAGTCTCTATAGTGAGTCTTGTTAGGACTTCTGTATGGGACTTCCTGATGGGAAGCCTTCCAGGGGAAATTCAAGGGGAACTTGGTTTCTCTCTGCAGGCTGGTAGTTTTGAAACAGAAACTCTGCATTCTCGCTCCACAAGGGGCTCCAATGATGCTCTTTGTCCGCTGCTCCCCAGAGCCCCTTCCTGCTGTGGAACACTAAAGTCAAGACTGAATTATTTCCATTCATGCTGTTATTTGATACTGAGAACTGTTCCTGGTGCCTGGGGCACAGGTTGTGCTCTAAAGTATCCTCCCCGATGACTATCTGTTACCACCCCACTGTGGTAGCTCAAGCCCCTTCTCAGTGCCTGCCTCTGGCTAGGGTTCCCCGGCAGATCTACCCTGCTCCCATGGAATCATGTCTTCTATTCCCCTCATGCTAGCCAAACTGCCCACTCACCAGCTGGTGTGCAGTTAGAATGCATCTGGCATGTGCAGAGGTGACCACTTGCAGGCTTCTTCCTTTCAGACCAAATCAATGCCATTGATGGGAGGTTAGCACCTGCCATAAAGGGACTGACTTGACCTAATGAACAGAAGCTCAGAATGAGGGCTCAAGAGAAGCTTTCCCCAAAGGTTTCATCGATGTTATGCTTCTATGTGTGAAAATTTTGTTTTGGGGTTGTGAAGTGAACTCTTTAAAACAAACTGTTGAGGTCATTATTAATGGCAGACAGGATGACTTGCATAGCTTCTGTCAAGACTGGCTGCTCTTAGGGAGGAAATGCAGCAAACAGGGCTGGGCCTCTTCACAATGATCCATCTTTCAAAAGCACTGATGAATGCCCCATCTCATTAATCATAAGAGTCCAGCTTACATTGCAAATGGGAAGCAAGAGCTACTCATGAGAGGGCCTAATAATCTCATCTTTTCCCACTTGCCTGCTAAACAACACCTCTCTGGGCAGGCTGAGTCCAGAAGGAAGGGATGGGCATTCAAATTAGTAAGCTTTATTGTTTCATGTCTCTCCTCCGAGGTCAGATGTTAGGGAGGAGAAATTTTGTTTCATTCTTGGATTGCCCTGTGGCTAGGCACAATTTCCATCATGTCCCTTCAATTTACCACCCTGTCATCACCCAGTAACCCAGAAGGCCAAAGCAGATACATCCTCTGCCTCACATTACCTCTCCAACATGTCTCACTCTCCTACTAACACAATGCTTGTTACCTAAACTTAACTTCTAAGAATGACATCATGAAAGTACACAATCGTGACCAAGGAAATAAGGAAAAACTTCACAGGAAAGCATAGCTCTTTAACCTATCAGACAGCTAAAGTTGTAGAACCTGCTAGCCTGAAACTTAAAGAAAGACAGGAACCTTCATGCAGACATGAGATATGACCACTTGATTACTAGGGGCAGATGCTGGATGCCATGCAAGCTGGTAAGAAGAAGTCAGCTAAAATTGTTAATTCCTAAAGGTTACATATGGACTAGCATGAGAGTGCAGACCCTCTGGGAATAATATACACAACAGGAATCTGTACCCATCAGGAGACTATTCCTCACCGACCTCAGTGCTCAAGAGAAATCAGGAGCAGAACAGGAGATCTGACATGTAAGAGACACCCATGGTGACTTCTTTCATGGTGGAGGCCTTGGGGAGACATATAGTAGCCACTTCAGGAAAGAAACAAAGCCCTGCCCTAGATGCTTCTGCCCTGTCTCTACTACAACACATAAGCCTTCAGCTGCTCATGAAAGAAAGAGCAGCATTCATGGCAGAGGGAAAAATCTAGTGCAGCTGGAGAAAGGGAATAGAAAAAACAAACAATAACAAACCAACCAGCTTGTATCCAAGGGGGAGGGACAGAAAAGAGGGTAGGTCCGGATCATTAGAGATCCCTTACTGCTGGGAGAGGGACAGGATCACTGAGCAATGAAAATGTGAACACCTTCACTCCTCATCACTAAGCTAGCAATGAATAACCAATGTCACCAGTACACTGCTAGATGAGAGACACTCTGAGATGAAGCACAAAGGGAAGACATAAAATAAGAATGTCCACTCTTCACGTTTTCTTCAATGTTGTAGTGGTGGTTTCAGACAATGCAGTAAGGCAAGAAAAAATAAATAAAAGGCTCACAGATTGGAAAGGGAGAGACAGCACTGTTCACATATAAGCCTGTCTACATGAAAAATCCCCCCAAATCTACAAAAAAGCAACTAGTACTAATAAGTAAGCTTAGTAAGATCACAGCATACAGGGTCACCATACTAAAAAATCCATCCTAATGCTGTATACTGGCAATAAACACTGGAAAGCAAAGTACACTTAAAAAAAAAAAAAAAAAGCACCATCTACAAAGATCATGAAATACTTAGGTGCCAGATCTGTATGCTGAAACTATAAAATAACGAAAGAAATCAAAGAGGACTTAAACAATGGAGAGATATACCATATTCATGGGTTGCAGGACTCAAGGTTGGTAAGATGTAAAATTTCCTAAACTGATCTATAGATTTAACACAATTCCAATTAATGTTCCAGCAGGATGTTTTTTTGGTAGAGTTGACAAGCTGATTTTAAAATTTATATAGAAAAGCAAAGAAACTAGAAAAGCCAAAACAATTTTGAAAGAAAAAAAGTTGGAAAATTCACACTACCTATTTTCAAAACTTACTATAAAGCTACCGTCATCATGACAAAGAGTTATTAGTGAAATTAAAGACATATAGATAGATTAGTGAACCAGAATAGAAAGTCCAGAAATAGATCCAACACATATATGTGGTCACTGATTTTTTTACAAAGGTGCAAAGGCAATTCAATAGAAAAAGGAGAGCGTTGCCCGGCCGGTTTGGCTCAGTGGATTAAGCATCGTCCCATGGACCGAGAGGTCCTGGTTTGATTCCCGGTCAGGGCACATGCCCAAATTTTGAGTTTTGGGCTCAATCCCCAGTGCGGGGCATGCAGGAGGCAACTGATTGATGTTTCTCTCTCACATCGATGTTTCTCTCTCTCCCTTCCTCTCTCTCTAAAAAAAAGAAAATCAATAAAAACATATTTAAAAAGAAAAGAAAAAGGGAAGTGTGCTTAACAAATGGTGTTAGAAGATTTAAATAGCCATTATATTAGTTTCCTGTGACTACTGTAACAAATTATCACAAACTGGGTAGCTTAAAACAACAGAAATCTATTCCCTCTCAATTCTGTAGACTGGTTCAAAATCAAGGTGTTGGCAGGGCCGCATTCCCTCCAAAGGCACTAGGGGAGAATCGGTCCCTTGCCTCTTCCATCTCTAAGCATTCATTGGCTTGTGGGCACTTCACTCCAATGTCTGCTGCTGTGGCCACACTGCCTTCTCCTTTTCTGTGCTTTTCAAAATTCCTGAGCCTCTATCTTATAAAGAGACATGTGACTGCACTTAGGGGCCATCTGGATAATAGAGGAAAAATGGCTTCTCTGAAGATTCTTAATCATATCTTTTGCCTCCTAAAGCCATCACAGGTCCTGAGGATTAGGATGTGGACATATCTTTTTGGGGGCTACCATTCAGCCCACCACAGCCACATACAGGAAAAAAACTCCTCCAATCTATACATTATGCCATACATAAAAATTAACTCAAAATGGATCATGTACCTAAATATATAACTATAAAAATTTTAGAAGAAAACATACAGGAAAATCCTTGTAACCTTGTCTCAGGCAAAGATTTATTCGATATAACACAAAGTGCACAATTCATAAAATTACAAAATTGATAAAATTGTACTTCATCAAAATTAAGAAATTCTGCTCTTTAACAGAGAATGAAAAAAACAGCCACTGATAGGGAGAAAATATTTTCAGATCACATATATAATAAAGGACTTGTATCCAGAATATAAAATGAACTTTCAAAACTCAATTTTAAGAAAAACAACCAATTTCAAAATGGGGAAAAGTTAAGATAGGCACTCCACCTAAGAAAACACACAGATGACAAACACATAAAAAGATGCTCAGCATCCTCAGTCATTTGGGAAACACACTAAAGCCACAGTAACATCATTACACACCTATTAGAACTGCTCAAATGAAAAGCAGAACTGCAGATCCATTTTGGAAAACAGACGGGCCATTTCTCAGCAAAGCTTAACTCAGCAATTCCCCTCCTAAGTATTTATAAAAGTTAAATGATAACTTAGGTTCATAGCAAAAACTGTATGTGAATGATAAAAATGGCTTTCTTCATAACTGCAAAAACTGGAAACAACATAGGTGTCCTTTAACTGGAGAATGAATAAACAAACAGTGGTACATCCATACAACGGGATATTACTCAAAAAGGCATGAATTACAGATATACGCTACAATATGGATAAGTCTCAAATGCATATGCAAAGTGGAAGAAGCCAGACTGAAAAAGCTCCCTATCGTATGATTCCATTTATATAAGATGCTGGGAAAAGCACAAATACACAAACAGAAAACAGATCAGTGCTTTTCAGAAGCTGGAGTAGGTGGGCAGGAGGAAGGGTGACTACAAAAGAGATGAAGGAATTCTTTAGGGTGATGCACCTGGTCTGTATCTTCCATTATGATGATGGCCACATGACTGTATGTACTTGTCAGAACTGCACCGTATCAACAGTCAATTCTGATGTGTGTAAGTTATAATCAATAGTAAAAAAAAATGAACAACAACATAAAACATTGTGCCACTTTACATTTCAAGAAGTAGTGAATGTGAAAGTCAGTCTCTATACCTGATACTGAATATTATTTGTCTTTTTAAAAATATGCTAATTTGACAGAAAAGACTGTTACCTTATTATTGTTTTTGTTATCTCCTTAATTATGAGAGAACTCGCGTATTTATTGGCTTTTTTTGTTTCTATTTTATGAATTTCCTATTCACACCCATTGCCCACTTTTCTGTGGGTCTTATCCTACTGACTAGTGACAACTCTTTATATATTCTGGATATTAATCTTCTGTTAATTATAGATATTGAACATATTTTCTTTTGGACTGGTACTTGTACTTTAACTCTGCTTAATAACTTCTCATCAAACTTCAATGATTTTCAGTATATTCTCATATGTGTTCTTTGTAATTTTAAGACATTTTTTTCCTTTTCCTTGCCTCTTATTTCTGCTTGTTTTATTCATTAACCAGAATATACAGTGCCATAATACTGACAACAGTGGGCATTACTGTTTAATTTTCTTACTTAGTAAATTTTCTATTTTCATTTACTAATAATGTGAAATACCCTTGCATTTCTCAGATAAATCTTATTTGATCAAAATAAGATTATTCTTTTAATAAGCTGTTGAATTCATTCACTAGTATTTTATTTGAGATTTTAAAATCCATGTTTTAACTCACAATAATCTATAGTTTGCTTTCTTGTATTTTCAGAAATGCAACTTTCAGAATTACACTAATTTCATTAAGTGAAGTGGGAAATTTTTCTGTTTTTTGTTAAGTTCTGATACAATTTAATTAGCATTGTATGGAAACAAATTACATAGGACGATTGACTAAGGATATGTGGGGGAAACCTCAGCAGAGTTCTGTTCAGCCTTCAAGTCTCTTTTATTTATTTCAAATTAGTTTCTGTCTTTTAGTAAACATTTTTCTCCCTAATAACATTAATATATTTAGTTGTTTACTAAATTAAAGCCACAATAATTTAGTAATATACATAAAAGTGATTCAAAGTATAACACTAATACTACCAACTATAATAAATCTATGAGTAAAATAAAAAAATAAAAAAACTTTTTCAGTTCTTTTGTGAGAAGAACAGAACAGCTTCCAAACGTAACTTGAGATCATTTGTTCTGCATGGTTGTGTTATTCATTCAATATATAATTAGCTTAATTTATTTCTGTTTTCACGCAATTTTTGAGTCTGCTTTATTTTTTCCCTTTTTAATTTAAATCAAATTTTTAAATTTTTAAATAATTACAAACTTACAGAAAAGTTGAGAATACGTTAAAAAAATGTTTTTAAATGTTTCCGTATGATTTGACAGTAAATTGCCAATCCAAAGCTCTAGCAACTACTTTAGTGCGTGTTTCCCATAAACAAGGACATTATTCTGCGTAAGCACAATGCAACTATCAAAGTCAGGAAATTAACACTGATCTATTACTATCATCTAATCCTCAAATCCCACACAAATTTTACCGATCGTCTCGCTGTCTTTAGTACAAAAGGATCCGACTGAGAACTACGAGTTGCATTTAGTTGTCATTTCTTGGTCTCCTTGAATCTGGAACAGTTTCTTGACTTTCGTGACTTTGACACTTTTAAAGATTACAGATCAGTCATTTTATAGAATGTGTCTCAATTTGGATTTGTTTAATTTTCTCCTATGATTAAATTTAGATGATTCACTTTGGGCAAGAATATTATACAAGCGATACTGCTTTTCCCCCTCATTGCATCCTATCAATGGCACATAATTTGAAATTATGCTATTGCTGATGCTGTTCACTTTGATCAGTCGACTAGGGAGGCGTCTGCCAGGCTTCTCCACTATAAAAGTATACCTCCCCCTCATAATAAGTATTTGTGGGGCGGACTGCCCCATTCCTCATCTAACTTTCAATGTATTTAGTCATTTATTTATATCTGTATGGACTTGTGATTTTTTATTTTTTTCAATATAATTAGTTACTATAATAATTTACTTTGGTGCTCAAATTATCTCCAATTTAGCCAATGGGGGGCCCCTTGGAGTTGGCTTTTGGATGCTTTTGACATACCCCCAGCATTCTTTAAGTACTTGATTTCTAGTACAAAAAGAAATTCTAGGCTCACCTTGTACTTTCCCTGAGAACAGTCATTGGTCTGAAATGCCCTGGTTTCTTTGAGTGGAAAATGATAGTGAGAACCCGAGATGCAGCGCTGGAGATGCTTGCCACTGCCACTGGGCGTTAGTGCTGTCAGACCAAGTGAGGAACCAGATGCAATGCATACGTCCTTACAGAGGTATATACAACACATACGCATTCACAGGCACATTGACCTCTATATTTATTTCTGCATTTACCAAAAATAAAAGCCATGCTTTCACACAATAGGGTTCATTGGAGTTCTTTCCCTTCCACAGCTGTCAACTCCTCTGACAGTCAGACACTGGCTTCCATTATCCTTAATATTTAATCTATCTTCCAGGTCTCCTATCTCTTGCTACCTTCTCCTCCTTTTTCTGTTTGGTTCTGACCCCTGTTTTGGACAGCTGTCCCATGTGCAAGCCCTCCTTGTGCAACCCCTGTGCTCTGATTCCCCAGGCCAGACCGCACGTCCCTCACGGTGTGCACTCTCCTTGGCCTGACGGGCTCTAACACCTGAACCGGACTGCCCCACGCATGCACACCTACCTGCCTCACCCCATGTGGGCTGTGATACCTGAGCCGGACTGCCCCACGCATGCACACCTACCTGCCTCACCCCACGTGGGCTCCGACACCTGAGCCGGACTTCCCCACGCATGCACCTACCTGCCTCACCCCATGTGGGCTCCGACACCTGAGCCGGACTGCCCCACGCATGCACCTACCTGCCTCACCCCACGTGGGCTCCGACACCCTATGCCAAGCCACATCTCTGTGGGGATGCCTTCGTCACCCTGCTGGGCTCTGGGTCCTCACGCCAGGCCACACTCTACTCACAGGCAGTTTCCTCATCCCACTCAGACTCCAGCACCTCAAGCCAGGCCATTCCTTTGCAGAGACACCTCCTCACCCTTAATTTTATTTTTTGAATATATAAATACTTAAAGACTATGGGAAAGTAAGAATGATAGAAGCTGTCTCAGTTTTCAGAAAAGAGAAGAAAATGGATGCTGAAAACTAAAGTGAGATGGACAGCTCACACACTGTCACTAATATTGTTTGACACGGTCATTTTATTCCTGACACCTTATTCTGAGTCATCTGACACTTAAAAAAAAGCTGTATACGCCAAAATGACCACCACAGACTTATTTATAACTTAAAACATCCAACAACAGGGAATGCTAATGTAATTTATAGTGCAGCCATGAAAATTTTAATATGATTGCAAAATACAGGAGAAATTTTCTTAAAATAGTATAAAAATCAGTACATAAAACTGAGTATATAGTATAAACCCAATTGTGAAAAAACACATATTAGTGAGGAAAGAATACACCAAAATACTTATAGTGGTTCTAAGTGGCATGACAATGGGTAATTTTTTCCTTATGAATTATACCTTTAATATTTTCTAAGCTTATTTAATAAGCATATATCAGTTTTAAAATGGGAAAAACACACTTTAAGATATTAATTAGCATGTATTTCCACAGCACTGTAAAGAATACAAAGTTAAGTAAGGATGGAGCCTCCTTTCAATGAGCCAATATTGTAGCAGCTACTCATAGCCATGACCAAAAAAATGACTCTCTTCTTTATGGGAAGGTGGTCACCTTAGAAGAAGCATAAAGCCTCAGGATCCATGAGGAAGGACCTTGTCACCTGACTAATAATAGTAGTAAGTCCTTCTTTTTACAAACATGGAATCGGAGGCGCTGAAAAGTTGACTTACTCATGATCAGACAGCTAATGTGTGGCAGAGCAGGATTTGAATATAGGCAATAGGTCCCACAGACAGTATGGACTGGGCAGTTTATAAAAGAATAAACCCTGATAATAAAGGACCTCACATTTTTCTAATCTGGCAAGGACAGAATATGTACGTACGTACAGTTCTGTATACAAGGTAGAAGCAGTAACTGTCATAAGAGAGAGCTAAGGTCATGGGATCTCTGAGAAGAGAGAGATGGCTTCCATGTGACAGCGACATGAAGGATAATCCAGCAGACAGTAAGACTGGCAGCAGGGAGACCAATTAAGAAAAGTAAAGTCGAGGTAAGAGAAGAAGGTGGCCTGAGCTAAGGTGTCTCTTCTCCTCTAGGCCTAGCTTTGTGGATTAAAGGTTTACTGTGTGCTTCCCATACAATCTCACCATCATGCCTTCTTTTCCCATTCCAGACCCGCCCTAGATAATACCAGTATTTGCAGGTCATGAGAAGCTGAGGATTAAAAAACATCATGCAATTCTGGTACCTAAGCCTCACAAGCCTTCCCTCTTACCTATGTTCTCTCCCTGTACTCGAATTAGGGTAAGGAACAAACACACAACAAACACAGAGGAGGATCAAGGAGCAGGACTTCTTGAGTTGGTATAGCACGGATACACTACTCGGACTTCCCAACTCCGTGGCACAGAAAGAGGGAACTGGCCACTTCTCCTACACAGGGCCCCTCAGCTATAAAAAGGAGCTGGTGAAAAGGAGTGGGTGCAGCCCTGGCCGGTGTGGTTGGGCATCATCCTGGGCACTGAAAGGTTGTCGGTTGATTCTCGATCAGGGCACATGCACGGGTTGCGGGCTTGATCCCTGGTAGGGGGCGTGCAGAAGGCAGCCAATCAATGTTGATGTAGCTCTCACATCGATGTTTCTCTCTCTCTGTCCCCTTCCTCTCTCTATAAAAATCAATAAAAAAAAAGTCTTTGAAAAAAAATAAAAGGAGAGGGTGCATTCGGAGCACTCACTGTGCACAAGACTCGTATGCACCAAGTGCCTGACAGCAGAGGAAGGAAAACCCTCCAACTGGGAATGTTCTCGTCCCATGGCCAAGGCACAGTCTCCCACCACAGGGGCTTTCCTTGTGCAAGGCAGGAGAGAGAGAACTCGCCTTCAAGGGGCCAGACAGAAGTGGAGGTCAGGAGCAAAGATAAATGGCAAACATTTTACAGTTTAGTACTTATGCATGAGCACAGTTCTTTGATCATGCCTTACTTCTAGGAGGCCACCCAACAAGGGCCTCAGAACATGGTGTGTGTGTGTGCACATGCACATATGTGTGTGCATATGTGTATGTATGAATTCATGTATGCTTATGCCTATAACAACCACTAATCACTTTAAAGTTAATCTTATTAGTGATGGTTTTATGTGTCCACTGTCCTCCAGCACTGTTCCTCACCTTGCTGAGTTTTTATCTGTTCCCAGGTCCTCTTTTTTTGCATTTATCCCACACTACTTACTCCAGTTTTTATATTTCCTTAAACCTTCATTTCTACTCTTATATGTTCAACTTAAAGAAAATGAATCTCGAGAGAATGGACAGAAGGACCAGTGTTTGAGCAACCTGCTTGTACCTGCTGCTGCTTGTATCTGGGGGCTTTGCTTTCTACAGACCAGAGGCACTCGAGTGTGGCACTGAAAGAAGGGGTGGTCTGGGATTCTTGGGGCCAGAGAAGAGAAGGCCGAAGGGGACGCCAGCTGCAATCATCAAGTGGTCAGCCAGTGTGTGGACACTGACAACTAAGTTACTGGCCTCATGGTCTAAAGCTTGGCTTAGGCAGTGGCAGGAGACAGTGCGGTGGGGATTGGGGAGAAAAAGGGTGCGAGACTACATGATCTTGAAAGATCATTACCAGATCTGGGACCCAGACCAATGGTCTGGACGGCAGAGTCCAGCTGCTCTCAGATTTTACGCTCTTCCCTCTGTGCTGCAACAGGGCCTGAGTTCAGACAATGATTCTTATGACAAGATCAGCAGCTCAGCACTGTTAGGTTATACTGAAGACTAACAATTTTACCTTCTTCATCTCTCTCCTGCTAGCATTATACACTCTCTTCTAAAAATTATTTTTTCTTTATTGATTTTACAGAGAGGAAGGGAGAGGGAGAGAGAGAGAAACATCAATGAGAGAGAACATCGATTAGTCACCTCCTGCATGCCCCCCACTGGGGATCCGGCCCACAACCTGGGCATGTGCCCTGGCTGAGAATCGAACCGGTGACCTCTTGGTGCATGGGTCATTCCTCAACCACTGAGCCACACCAGCCAGGCACATTATACAGTCTTTTAATCTTCAGTTTACTTCTCTGTGCTTTCCTTCTCTTCTGTACTCTAAGCTGAGTCAAACGAGAGAGAGGATCTAGCTTTGTTAGAGGTTCTCTCTCTCTTCATTTTTTCTGCTCCAGCCCCACACAGGTAGCACTCTCTAAATATTAAATAATGAGGTTGTTGCTTCCTCCCGCCTTAGTCCATTACCTAGTTATAACTAGCATTATAGCACTTTCAGTCTGCCTCATTTTATTTTCACAATCATTCTTTGGCACAGGTGGGACAAAGGTCATCAGCATCTGATACAGGTATGAAATAACTAAGGCTCAGAGAGGCTAAATGATCTGTCCTGGTGGAGCCTCAGTCACGCACTGTGAGGTCCTGGGGACCTGACTCACGGTGCAGCCTCAGGTAAGCCACTTAACATATTCATGTCTAAGTGCTAAAATGGGGATGGAAAGACCAACTTGCTTCCTAGGGAAGTTACAGAGATTAGTTAGTCAATAAACAATTGTAAAGGGATTTGGCGATTCCAAATGTTACCTAAATGTTTTAATGAGCTTTTAATGTTAAGGCTCCATTCGGTACCCAGGGGCGGAAATGAGGTGCACTGATCAGTGCTTGTGTTTTCCAGGGTCTGCAGAGTACACAAACTGGATGGAGCTGGTCTGTGGAATATGCCCGCATGTTCTAAACTGCTCCCGGGTGCTGGCCCTGCTACTTGCAAGTTCTGTCTCTGCTGTCCTCCTCCACTTGAACCTGACCCGATTTCCTCCCTGTGCACCCCAAACGGTAAGTTCAGGAACAGGAACCGGTCTGCCTGGTGCTCTGCAGTATCACAAGCGCCTGGCACACGGCAGAGGCACAGCAAACAGTTACTGAATGAATGAATGAGTGAACCTCCAAAGAATAATTTACGTTTCAATGACTTCAGGGCAGAGGTGAACCTCTTTTGAGTTGCCACTATACTCAACTCAGGGTTTGGGCCCAGAAGATATTTAAAAACACATTCTATTTGATGGACATGTGCATCTGAAAACCATAAATGCTCTGTTACCACCTTCTTTTATCTGTCTTCTCCTTGGTTTGGGGAAGAAACCCTTATGAATTAGCCAGCCAGGTAAGAGGGTCAAGCTGAGGGTGGGGGGTAAAGGCAAGGGATATGAAGGAAAAGGTAAGGGATGACTGAGCAGAGATCACATCAACTGAGAAACAGCCAGTGCGCTCCCGATAAGACAAGTCATTAAGGGCTTCACACTATTGGAATAGCCAGAAATGAAAACTCTTTTAAACATTTGCAACTTCTGCCCTTTTGTTGGCTAGACCCCTCTAGTTGGTGCATTCTAGGCACTTATACAATGAGTCCTATAGATATAGGGAATACTATGATTGCCACTGGAAAACAGAACCGGATCTCAAAAATGAAAGTCAAGTGCTATACCAAGCTGCTTACCACCCTCCCTGCAGCCAGGGAGTGCTCTGCATGAGAAAAGTCCACAGGTCACCTTTGTGTCCAGAATTTCCCAGAGAAACCTTTCTACAGGAAAAGTAGGCCTGAAAGTATGGAAGGAAACATGTTTGTGTAGACATAAGAACAAGTATGTAACAATTCTATTTTTATAGGCAGAGCTGAAGGCATAGGATAATTCATTCAAGAAGCTTCTTCGTCATTTTTTAATATAAAAACTTTACTGTATATTTGAGTGTCACTGTACCTAGTTATGGGATCTCAAAACAAAGAAACAAACAGCCCTGGGCTAGAAGTTAAGCTGATTATCAGCTGGGGAGGGCACACAGCCTGTCTTCTGCGATACAGTATTTCATAATGGGGTCCTTACGGGGGCACCGGTACGTTTCTCAGGAAATATCTGATACTGTCTCCTATTTGGAGACAGGTCATGTGGCTGGAAAATGCCATTACTGCACAGTGAGCTGCATATATCACTTAACATATTCCCAACACTTCAAATTACTCATCACAAGCTACTCGGAACCCTACCTGGGCAGAGGGAGCTTGCATGCGAGGAGTCCCCTCGCGGATCTCTCACTCCTCCGTAACTGAGCCAACACCGTGAGGCTGACGGCTGGCACTCAGGGCAGGAGACACTTCCACGTGAGGGCTTGGGCACACTCACGCTCTTCACAGTTGGTCTAGCTGCTTTAAATGTGAGTCACCGGCACTGAAACGTGTGGCAGCAACACCACCTGTGTCCAGTATGTCTGAGGTCCATCCCCTCCGCTCTGTACCCCTAGCCCCCAATCCCACCCGAAGAACACTGCTGTCTTTCCCAACTTGGTCACCAGGCTTGACTCTAATCTGGTCAGAAGGCAGAAAGGGCCCCAAAGGCAGACACAGTTATGATGGTTAACTGATTTCAACAGTTAATAGCCATTGCACGACCACTATTCAGAAAATGCATCGGGGAAAGAAACCCCACAAAGATTCCTCCAACTTGTTTTAAATAATTGGACCCAACTCATTTCAACTTTGGAAGGGTGAGTAGAGCACCAAGTTATGAGTGCAGTTTATAAAAGATAAAGATCTGAGTCATCCCTTTGTGGTTACAGATTATGAAACCATTTCAGGCTCTCCCTAGACAGCGTTCCCCATGAATGTTAGATTGCAAACAGAGCAAGCCCAAGGGATAGCATCTCTGATTACGACCCCTGTTAAAGTCTTCTCCGAAGCATCCTTGTATAGTTTACAATTTTTTTTTTTTTTGCCTTTGTAATCTTTAGCCCTTGTGTATGTATCATCTAATGAAAAGGCCTTTTTTGAATTAACATGGTATTTGGAAAGAGAACATGTGTTTCTGTTTTATTATTAAATACATTTATAAAGAGAGAAAATGTTCTCAGACCTAGTAGATGCCTGTTTATTTATTTTTTTTAAAGCAAGAATCCTGTAACACTCTAGAAAAATAGAATCCTTAATGTAAACAGGCAGATGGCCATGATACATTCTGGGGTAGAGAGTAATTGTGGAGCTCAGGAATTCAGATTTGCCTCATCTGACCACCTTGGGGGTAAACACACTGTTCTGCCTTCTCCCAGCTATCTGGTGAGCTCGGCATCTATTAAGCAGGACATTCTGGGATGCGGACCATTCCAACTATCACAATGGTCTCGTGTTTCAAGACTGCTTGTTTATAAACACAGCTACTTTCAAGTTTAATTTCTCTCCTTTTTCAGTTTGCTTAAGCTCTAAATATTTTCAGACTGCAAAAGCCAAATAAGGATTTTAAAAATTAATGCCTAGCTATATGCAATAAACTAATACAAGATAGCAGAAATGCTATGTTGCATACACATCTAGTTTACGTTCACTAGTCATCAAGGAAATGGACATTAAAGCAACGGAAAGCTGCCATTTTACACCTAAAAATTAGCAAATGTATTAAAACTATTAACTCAGTGTTTGCAAGATTTTGGTATGGGGCCGGGTTAAAACTGAAATCTCTCTGTAAGGACAAGACTTTCAAGGGCTGAGCCTAGTGATAGGGCAGACCTGAAAACAAATCTGCCCTCTGGCACAGGAGGAAGAAGGGAACCCTTTCATCGTAGCATTTTAAGTAAATGTTCTGAATTCTGCTTCCCTCTGCCCCCACTTAATACTATACTGGGCATCATTTCACATCAATGTGTAAAGCTTCTTCATTAATATCCCATTAAACAATTATAAATAATGATATGGTCAATAACCTATTCACATGCACAAGTATACAAATCTGTAGGACCGAGTCTCTGGAGGGGAATTGCTGGATCAAAAGATATTCTATTCCTTCCTTAGAAGTTGTACTGATTTATACCACCACAGCAACGTATGTGACAATCTCTCCATATCCTTGAAACCTAGCGTATTAATAACTTCTAAATGAATAGAAGAATGTAAAATCACCAAACCAAAGGGAAAAAAGAGGGAAGGAAATTAAAAAATAATAATAAATCAAACAGAAGGCAGACAGACAAATGAGATATGATGCCTAAATGCAATGCAGTATCCAGCCCTGGACGGTGGCACAGTTGGTTGGAGTGCTATCCTGTACATTCGAAAAGGTTGTAGGTTCAATTCCTGGTCAGGGCATACACCTAGGTTGCGGGTTTGGTCCCCAGTCGGGGCATGTACATGAGGCAACCAATTGATGTTTCTCTCTCACATGGATGCTTCTCTCTCTCTAAAAAAAAAAAAAAATCAATAAAAACACATCCTTGGATGAGTATTACAAATAAGTAAGTAAGTAAATAAATAAATAAATAAATAAATAAATAAGTAAATAAATAAATGCAATGTAGTATCCTGGATTGGATCCTGAACTAGAAAAAGAACATCAGTGGGAAAATTGGCGAAATTTGAAAAAAGGCTATAGTTAATGCTAATGTACTGACGTTGATTTCTTAGTTGTGACAAGTGTGTCATGGTGATATAAGAGATGTCCACCTCAGGAACTGGGAGAAGGGCATACAGGAACTCTTTCTTTATCTTTGTGACTGTTCTGTAAATGTAAAATGATCTCCACCCTCACTTTTATTTCAAAGCAGGGGGAAAGGGAAGGCCATCCCAGCAGGTGAGAAGGGTAGTATAAGCAAAGGCATAGGGGGCAATAGGACCATCCCTGGAAGGAACTGCAGGTAGGTTGGTGTTGTGTCTCTGAATGTCTGAGTTGCTTAACTATAGCTATTTCTTCAACATCCCTTTAGAATATTCTTGATTTAAGTTTACTAGGGTTGTTTTAAAGAAAAAATATAAATTTAGGGTTTACATTCACTTTGTTTAGATCATAATACCATCATCAAAGCACTGTCATTCTGGTAGTATCTATGAAGGGACTAACTTCATTCATTAAGTCAGTAGACTTGGCACATCAGTGAACTGGTGGTAACAGCCAAGTGGTGGTGATTATATTAAATATGACATCTCTATCAGACATTTAATAATGGCAAAAGCAAAAAAAAGTGCTTTGAAATTGGGGATAGTATGATTTCTGCCCTCTTAACCAGAAGCGAATTATCTGTATATTTGTCAGGTAAATAGGAAGCAGAGAAATTGACAACTATTATATAAAACCAAAAAAAGATATAACTCTTGATAAATGTGTCAAAGACTGACTGTAATGTCAGGTTAAGGCCCTTGGCCCCCAGGTAGCCTTCGCATATATCATTGGAGCCTCGATCATCACCTCTTCTTCCCATTGCTTGTACCTTATTTGGCATTACCACATACCATTTTGTGCTGTGGCTTATCTTTTTACAGCTATATTTTGCTTCCCCTTCAAGAGGGCTGTAAAACCTTCGAGGCTCACACAGCCATACAAAAGTACTTAACAGATGTCAGTTGATGAAGGAGCTTAAAGCTTCTAACAAATCTGTGATCATTCTGACCATTTCTGAGAAGAAAGGATTCCTACTCACATTTTATGAAAATGAAAACTGACGTCTAGAAGAGTTAATGTACTTCCTTTGCAGTGGTTCTCAACCTTCCTAATGCCGCGACCCTTTAATACAGTTCCTCATGTTGTATGTGGGCGTATCTGCATGTGGGCGGGCCCGCCTGGAGACGGATAGAGGAGCGGTGTCTCGGTTCCTAAGACCATCGGAAATATGTGTTTTCTGATGGTCTTAGGCGACCCCTGTGAAAGGGTCGGTCGACCCCCAAAGGGGTCGCGTGACTCACAGGTTGAGAACTGCTGCTTTAGAGTCTTGAGCTGAACCAAAATGGACTGAGAATGCTTCTGTCCTCACCAGATCAGGCAGCCCCTTGGCAAATCGAACTACCTAATCCCTTTAGTAACACTGGTTGCTTCCCAGCAGAGCTGGTATTGATTTATGCTTGCAGGCTAGAGAACAGCGTTGTGTTATTAGGCCACCACATACACAAGAGGAGATTAAATGCTTTCAAATATTTGGAATCCTAGTTTTCTCTGAACTTGGACAATTACCTGGATACGTTATTCTGAGGGCAAGGGGAAATAAGTCACATCCTGGCACTGGCTTGTCAATACTGTCTTGAAATCAGACTTTCCAAAATCAATATAACTTGATTTGGTTTTGGTTTTCAGATACAATATAACTTTCAACACACTTTCCTGTAAGATAGCTACCAGAGAAATTCAAGCACTCTTAGGTTCTGCAGAATCCCCTGGAAACTTCATACCAGCATGTCCCTGTCTCTGAATTGTTTTGACATGTTTGACCCATGATGACTCAATCAATTAGCAATGCTATTCCACAGGCAAAGTGGCTGGGATTTCTGTGACTCAGCAGAAGAGTCTTGAAAGATGTGGTTATTTTCTTGACAACTTTTGACCTAACTATCATTTAGCTAGATCTCGTGCAAATAGATAAATAGTGGAATTACAAGCAAAGAAGGACATCAGAATTCCAGCACCAGAGGCAGTCTCGGTTTCTCCTACACAGTTTCAGTTCATGCCAGTGCTCTGTGGCAGAGTCAACGCTGCCTCTCATCTCATCAACAGCAGATGACTAGTCCCATCATTAAACACAGGATGGTAGTAGCCATGTTTTCTTTTCTTCTAGAAAGGCTTTCTCCTTGCTGGGTAGACAGATGACACGGTCTTAAACTCTAAATAGAGTCAATTATTTCCTGAAACTTCAAGGTGGAAAGAAAGGCTTGGAAATAAAAAAAAAAAAAAAAAAGGCACAGCGGCCCATGGAGAACAGAAGAGAGTAGACTCTCCAAAGATAGGGAGACATTATCCAGATAGTTCATTCATTCATTCATTCATTCATAAATATTTATGGAGCACATATGAGGGGTCTGGCATTCTGTGAATGGGAATGCAAAATGTTAAACTCCTAAAGCTCAATATAACCCTAAGATGGGTCCAAGCTAGAAAAGTACGTGTGCTGTGTGACAGGTACCTGGTAATCAGGACACCATCCCCTTTATCCTCTGATCAATGATTTTTATCAGCTGGCTAAATACACTTTTCTCTCTTAGGAAATAATCAGGAAACTGAAAATGTACATATGCAAATCTCAAATAAAACACGTTTAACAGGCAAAGAGGGCAAATACTCTAGTGGAAGAAAGAGTCAACAGATATGCATAATAAAAAATATGGAAAGATCTCAATACACAGATTAGGAATAAAACACACAGAAAACTGGAAAATTGACTATAAATGAAGTAAAGCCTCTGGCTGACAATATAACGCAAGCTACATGGCAAAGAGAATTTAAACATGTTCCAGAGTCAACTTTGTCCTTCTCCTTACCCTCGCCCCCTGCCTGACCTCTGAATCTCTGTGTAATTGCCAGTTTCTGTCGGACTTCACATACTATGACTTTTGATTTCTGCTCTGTATAACATATTTCGACAGAGTCTGACATTGTGGCAGCAGGGGCTGTAAACTGAGTGCTCCTTGGAGGCTCCTGACTTGAAGTGTGGGTGGAGAAGAGGCAGGTGAGAGCCAAGGCCAAAGAAACAAAAATTTTCTCACTTTTGGACTTGGGGAAGCATTTGCTTTTTAAAAGAGCCGTTTAGCTAAGATACAATTCACATGTCATATGATTCACCCATTTAAATAAGTGTACAACTCAATGGTCTTTAGGATGTTCGCAGAATGGTGCATCTAGCATCACAACCACGTTCAGAACATTTTCATCTCTCCAATAAGAAACCCCGTACCTATTTTCAGCAGTCATTTTGAAATACACCCAGAGCATTGTGTTCTTAGCAAGGCTTATTCTTAACAAAAACCTATGTGGGGTTTTACCGGAGCCTAACAAATCCGGGGAATGGTGATGCTCAGCTCCAGCCTGCTCTAGCCTTCCATGTTGGGGAAGGAAAATATTAGACTTCAGCCTTCTCTAGTCTTCATGTCTGATCAAAGTGGGTGAGCACTGTTGAGATACACTTGTGAAGTCACATCCCAGAGGCAAAGGCTCATTAAAAGACTGAGACCAGCCCTGGCCAGATTGGCTTAGTGGTCAGAGTGTCGGCCCTCGAACCAAAGGGTCTCAGGTTCGATTGCAGTCAAGGGCACATGTCTTGGTTGTGGGTTTGGTCCCCAGCCCTGGTCAGGGTTGTGTGGGAAGCAACCAATTGATGTGTCTCTCTCACATTGATGTTTCTCTCTCTCCCACTTCCACTCTATCTGAAAATAAATGGACAAATATCCTCAGGTAAGAATTAAAAAAAAAAAAAAAGACTGAAAATCAAATAATAGGACTACAGAACACTTTTCCTCTCCCCACACCTTACAACCATATCAACAGAACTCCTGCAGGGTAAGGAGGAAATACAACTAAATAAACAGCACAGCTCAGAAGTTATTTTTTAAAATATGTGCCTAGGGAAATCCAAAGACAACAAAGGGAGTCTAAAACAAGGACACCAGAGGAAATTTTAGCCTCTGACACACATAAAGCAAACAGTAAATACAACATAACTCCTATCCAGATAATCATAAAACTTTACACTAAAGGCATATTTACCTCAGTTTCTTTTACCCAGTCAGTACACCATTATCTGGCTTTCAACAAAAAAATTACAAGGTACATCCCTGGCTGAGTGGCTCGGTTGCTTGAAGTGTCATCCCATACACCAAAAGGTTGTGGGTTTGATTCCCAGTCAGAGCACATACCTAGGTTGTGGGTTCAATCCCCAGTCGGGGTGTGTGCAGGAGGCAAATGATCCATGTTTCTCTCTCACATATCTCTCTCTCTCTCTCCCCCACCCCCTTCCTCTCTCTCTAAAATCAATTAAAAATATCCTCAGGTAAGGATTAATAAATAAATAAATACAATATATTTTTTTAAATGCAAGCATAGAAGAAAGTAAAATGAAATGTTTAAAGTATTGAAAGAAAAAAACCACCACCAACCTAGAATTCTATACCTAGTGAAATTATCCTTCAAAAGTGAAGGAGAAATAAAGACCTTCTTGGCAAGATAAAAATTGAGAGAATTTGTTGCTAGTAGATCTGCCTTGCAAGAGGTGTTAAAAGATGTTCTTCAGGAAGAAAGAAAATAATATATATCAGAAAATCAGATATAAATAAATAAAGAACATTAGTATAAATGAAGATAATATAAAATCTATTTTCTTATTCTTAATTGATCTAACAGGTAACAGTTTATTTAAAAAAAAAAAACAGCAACAATGTATCTGGCTACCATATATAGCTATGGATAAGTGAAATGACCTGAAGTAACGTTAAAAGAAACAGGAGGGATGAATTGACAATACTCTGTTATGATGTGCTTGTATTTCCCATGAAGTGGTGTAGTGTTATTTGAAAATGGCATAGAATTCACTGTAAATTTATATTGAAACACTAGGGAAACCACTAAAAAATGTAGTATAATTGCTATACTAAAAGAGGAGACAAATGGAAATTTTAAAGTGTTCAATTAAAACCATAAAAGACAGAAGTGGAAGATCAAACAAACAATCAAACAACACAGAACAAGGAAAATGAGTAGAAAACACTAACAAATATGGTAGATATTAACCTAAGTATAGTAATAATCACTTCAAACATAAACGGTCTAACTACCAATTAAAAGATAGAGACTATGAGAGTGGATACATTTGAAAAGCCCAATGATATGTTGTCTACAAGAAACCCATGTTAAATATAAAGACACAGATAGGTGAAAAGTAATGGGAAAGAGAAAGATATAATATGCTAAAACTAATCAAAAGAAAGTTGGAGTAGATATATTAATTTTAGACAAAGGAGACTTCAGAGCGAGGACAACTATCAGGGATAAAGAGAAGTATTACAGAATGATAAAGGGGTGATTTCCCTATCACCCCTTTATATATAACAATCAATATCTGTGCATCTAACAACAGAGAATAAAATATATATTTGGCAAAAACTGATAGAATTCCAAGGAGAAATAAGTGAATTCATATTCTAGTTAGAGACTTCAACATGCTTCTATCAATAACTGACAGATGCAGAAGCCAGAAAACCAGTAAGGAAATATTTAAACTAAACAGCACCATCAATCCTTTGCAGGACATTTGGTCCTGTCCAAATGTCCATGGAGACATTTGGTCCATGACAAAAGGTCCTTCATAGTTGGTCTTTTCCAAAACATCAATGCTTAAGAAAATATCTCTGAGTTCAAAGAGCCAGAACATTTATGCACACTTTTGGTTTACAAATAAAATACATAAAAATACTATCATATTTTATTGGTCCAATAATCATGTTGTGGCTATATAACCCTTACTATCTAGGCTGGTTATGGCACATGGGGTTAAGCAGATGGGTTGGCGTGAACCAAATGTCTCCATGGATGTTTTGCTACAGGACCAAATATCAAGGCCATTTTAGTGTGGACCAAAGGTCTCCACAGACATTTTGGAGAGAACCAAATGTTTGCTAATCCCATCAATTGCATGGATCTAGTTTTTATTGATAGAATAATTCATTCAACAAGAGCAGAATATACATCTTCCCAATGTCATATAGAACATTCACTAATATTGACTACATTATGGGCCACAAAACATATCTTAACAAATTTAAGAGAATAGAAATCATACAAAGTGTGCTCTAAGAGCACACTAGATATAAACTAAATACTCAGAAGAGAAAAGTAGCTGAAAAATCCCAGAATACCTGGAGATTAAACAACACACTTCTAAATAACATGAGTCAAAGATAAATTCTCAAGATAAATTAAATAATATTTTGAACTAACAAAAAATACAACTGATAAAAATTTGCAATATGCAGCAAAAACAGCTCTCAGAGAGAAATTTATAGCACTGAATGAATATATTACATAAGAAAGATCTAAAATTAATAATCAAAGCTTCCACCAAAGGAAACTGGAAAAACAAGTAGAGAAAAAGAAATAATAAAAATTTAAAAATAAACCATTAACATTGAAAATAGGAAATCAATAAAGAAAAATCAATGAAAACTTGGTTCTTTGAAAAGATCAATAAAATTGATAAATCTCTAGCCAGGCTAATAAAAAAAAAGATTGACGACACAAATTATTAATATCAAAATAAAAGAGGAGTTGTCACTATTGATACCACTGACATTAAAATAATAATAAAAGGTAGGTAAAATGGCAGAATAGGTGGTCCCTGGCTTCATTTTCCTCACAGAAAGATCAACTGGCCATAGACAAAACACAGTTGTGAAAATGCCAGAACCTGAAGGTGAGGCTGAAAGCACCCCCTTGGATACAGAGACCAAAAAGGACCACATTAGAAGGGTAAAAGTGGTGGTTTCACTTTGACTGCATCACTCATATCCCAGGCTGGCATAGCACTGCACCAAGAGGGCCTGTCTGGAACTTCAGTTTCTCTAGTGAAAAGAAGAGAGCCCAAGGTAGACATCTAGCTTCCCCAGCATGGATGGACAATTCCAAGGAGACGACCTTGGCTCTTGCCTCGTGGAGATCACTTGGGAAATTAGTGGGATTGGACCATGGGGGATCAGATTGAAATGAAGAAGTGGGTAACATAACCTGCTACCTTAGAAATGCAGAAGGTAGAGCTCTGTGCTGTAAGACAAACATCAAGGAGATGTCATCAAAAAGATGAGGATTTTTCTGATATATTTTTTTTTATTTTAAAAAACCACAGATTCTATAGGATAGTTATTAGGTCAACCTCAGATATGAAGAAGTAGAAAGGCACGGGCAACATCAGGAGTTGTTCTGCAGATACCACCATGTGGCCCTGGCCGGTTTGGCTCAGCGGTTAGAGCGTTGGCCTGCGGTCCAGAGATACCACCATGTGTACAAGATAAGGAATCATAACCCCTCCAGTGTGCAGCCTGAAGTCTCGGAAGGTACAGCAATAGGATGTTTGAAGTAGCAGGAGAAAAATTTCAGCAGAGACTATTGCCTGAGAGAAAAAGGATGCTGGGGATACTGTCATTATCATACAGATGCTGTTGTTAACTTAGTGCCTTTTAAAAGTTTCTAATCTTCCTCTAGCTCTTCTTCCAGGGTTTCTCAAGGATAATATACTGTGCTGACCTGATGGTGTGCCTCGGGCCTTTCCAGCTTCATCCAGATGTCAAAAGTCCTCCCTCTTAGATCTGCTATGAAATTAAGACACTTTTTGGCAGGCTGAAGTTTGTGACTGTAACTACTCATGTAAACTCCCAGCTCCTTTCTACAGCTGCCTTGGAAGGCAAACATGGGAAATTTGCAAACTTATCAGAACATGATGATTGGCTCATAGATGAGATTCTTCTTGGGGGGAGCGGGGAAGGGTGGTTGGTAGTTTTTCCAAATTGATACTTTTAATCTTTTAATAACTTGTTTTGATTCATCTTTTGAGAAAGTTTGGAAGACATATTAAAAAAAAAAAAAAGATGTTCTGAATCTGAACTTTGGATCTTTCTTAAGAATCTTGGGGACTTAGAAAGGCTGTCATCTATCTTTTTATGGTGTAGGTGAAGGGTGCCTGGAGAACGGGAGAAAGACTAGCTGTCCCTGAAGGGCCTTTCAGTAAAGATTCTATAATAATATACAACCACGTCTCAGTGATTCTGTTGATGGATATGCTTGCCAGTGGCCCTGGGATATTGGCCCGTTCTCTAGTCCTCTTGGAAGCATGACTCCGCATTACCCGATTCCCTGCCAGAACTTGAACTACTTAGATAACACACAAACAGTTATAACAACAACAACTAAAAATGTGTTAGAATGCTTTCATTATTCTAATTCCATGTCCCATGGCAGGCATAGGTACTATATTTCAGTTCCTTTAATCTTAAATTTCTGTTATTTACCAAGCAGACTGATGGTCTTAGAAGGCAAGATCTAGGTTTCATAAATCATCATTTTATTGCAAACAGCACTTAGAGACACTTAAGAAATAATATAATAATTAGATCTGGATTTGTTGAACTTTAAACTCTTTGTAGACAGAGGCACTTTAGCTTAAATTTGGCCCAATTTTCACCATTTCACCACATGACATATGCAGTGTAGGCTCATTCAAACAGTGTTACCTGAAGGTGACTCAGCTTCCTGAACATCCAGACTCTCCCACCAAAGCATCCAGCTCCAATGGTTCATTTCTTCGGGAACACCCAAAGTCCATTTTCACCTGGAATTTCCTGGTATAGACTTTGTCTATCTTGTTCATTGCCTAGCTCTCTTATGCCTAGCACAATAAATGTTCAATAAATATTTGTAAAATAAATTAAAAAGTGTTGTGTATCAACAGCTAATTAAATTATTATTCACACTCTGCCTTCTACTAAAGGGACATAAGGTTGCCTGCAATATGAAAATATACAAAATAAGATAAACAAAAAAACATTACATTAAAAAACCAATATAAAATAAGAAAAAGAAAATAAATATATAAGAATAACAGAAATATACAAATACATATTATAAATACATAATAAATAAAATAGAATAATAGAAATAATAAAATTTAAAAACAGACATAAGATAAATAGATAAAAGTTAGATTAAAAGACAAAAAATAAGAGGGAAAGAAAGGAAGATGAACTGGCGATCTGGGCAAATTTATCACTGCCATGGAGTACTAAACAGTTTACTGGCTTCCTGGCTGCCAAACAAAAAGAGAAACACACTAAAATTCTAGTTTCAATACAGTCCATCTGAAGAGGCAAACATTTTCCTGGCATCGAATTCTAGGAGAGACATTTTTTCGCAAGAATCCTTATATGATGGATGGTGAATTAAACAAGTATACAGGGTTTTGCCCTGGCTGGTTTGGCTAAGCGGTTAGAGCATCAACCCGTGGACCAAAGAGTCAAGGGTTTGATTCCGGTCAAGGGCACGTACCTCGGTTGCGGTTCGGTCCCCAGCTCTGGTCAGGGTCATGAAGGAGGCAGCCAAATGATGTGTCTCACATTGATGTTTCTCTCACCCTCCTTCCCCCCTCCCTCCCACTCTACCTGAAAATCAATGGAAAAATATCCTCGGGTGAGGATTAAAAAAAAAAAAAGTTTTACAGGGGTTTATATTTAATTTTAATTTAATAAAACATTTACAAAATTTCTTCCAAATGGATATTTCTTATATCAGCCTCTACAAAAGTCAAGTGTTTATAGTTTATATTCACCATAAAGCTTATTTCTAAATGATAATTTACTGTTTCTTTATATGGTCACTTGTTTATTGTCTGTCTTCATCAGCTTGTAAACAGACTGGGGACCTTGTCTGCCTTGTTCAACATTGTATCCTCAACTCACAAAAAATGTGTGGCACGAAGAAAGTGTTCAATAAATGCTTGCTGAATACATGAATGCCTTTAGGTGGGTGAACTACTAGCCACTGAGGCTTTACGTGCTTCTTATAGTTATTTCTGGTTTATAGAAAGAAAGCTATTTAAATCAATCAATCTATCTATCTTAAATAAGGTTAAATAAATAAAGCTATGTCAATAGCACAGAAAAATGCATCTTCTTTGGTACGGTAGGTAGGCACTTCATTAATAACTGGTGGGACTGCATGAAATTGCTGCTTTTATTGAATACTGGTAGTTTTATGTGGTTCAACTAGTAGAATGGTTTTAGCAAGTTATTTAGATTAAACACCAACAGTAAGATCAATCTTGATTGATATTATTTAGAACTGTCCATTAAAATGGAAACTTCCTGCAAATAGTGATTTGGCCTAGCTGCTCACTGCTAAATCCTTAGTGTCTGGCATGTAGTAAGTGGTTGATAATGCTTTGTTCAATTAAATGGATATTCTACTCCTTCAATTATTTCAGTGAAATCTTTCGTCCAGAAAGTAACATAAAGCTTGAATGACATAGTAGAGGGATCCATGGTCAAGTTTCAATCATTTTTTATAATTTTGGGGGTGAAAACAGTTTCCAAATTCTTTTATAAATATGGTAATCAAAGCCAAACGTGTTGCCCCCATACAGTCTCTATTGTGTTGGACCAAACAGATTAGGACCTTTCTGATCCTGACAACACTGTCTAGATATAAACATATTTTACAAAAGTACATTATTTGGTTCAAAATCTTATGATTAAAAAAATTTTTCATGGTTTTTTGAAACACAGGTCTTCATTATTTCACTTGCTTACTTTCTGTTTGATACTGGCATTCTCCATAGTTGCCACCCCACCCCCATCTACTTTATTCCTTAGCATACCTGTTCCTGATGTTATTCTTTGATGAACCTTTCCTACTTGGACCAAGCCTTTAGTCATAAACCACCCTCTTAGAACAGGTTTGCTAGGCACACAGAATGGCTCAAAGCATACATGGGAATCTATCTATGTTTAGGTAACATAATTTGTTTCTCACCAGAATCTAATCATCTAAAGAAGTAGTTCATTTAAATGCCTTACATGGAAGAAATGGGCATAATGTGATATGCCTCCTGTCAAATGTCAACTGGGTTATTTCTCCAGTGGTAGGAATAGTTATGAACCAAGTCTATTCTGACTGTTATTCATTTGAAACTGAAGGCATGCATTGGCAAGATGGTTTGAAGTGCTAAGAGGCAACTTCATGAGATACATGTGTGAGTTTGAGGGTAGCATCTTAAAAAACTTTATTTTTCTAAGTAGGATAAATAACATGGGTAAGGTTTGAAACCATAACTTTAATAGCACTTGAGACAAAACTGGGTCTCAGGTAAATATACATTTACCCATACTGTGATACTTCCTACAGAGAAACGCATAAATGTAGCATTTTCTCAGTTCTACTCTTTTGTAACTTTATCCAGTAAGCATAATCATGAATAGCATAGCTATAACTAAGATAACATTTAAGAGACTTTTCACAACATTTAGCAAATGTAAAGCTTAAATAATTTCACACCTGATCAATATCAATATCAATATCAGTATCAATATCTACTCCTACCTAACATTTCTGTTCACACCATTTATCACCACTAAGCCTATTAACACCCTTGCATCTGTACTGACATCTTTTCTGCTTCTTCTGTTATAATGAATGAACTATTCTTGCTCCTTTACTTGTGCACTAATCCCACTCCTTTATGTCCACTCAAGGGCTTTGTTCCTGCAATTATCCCCACCTTCTCCCTAGAATCAGCTTTCCCCTCTTTATTGATCCCATCATCACATGAACATGGCTGTATTATCTCCAAGTCCCACAACTTAACTAACATTAGGGCACAGGACAGGGAAGAGAGCACTGGAGTCACACAAAGGGCTATAGCTATTTTTGGAAATTATACAATTTTATTTAATTACATTTATATAAACAAAAGTAAAATGTCTACTACTATTGCCTTATGTAGACATTCTTTTTTTTCTTTATTGATTTTTTTAGAGAGAGAGGAAGGGAGAGGAAGAGAGAGATAGAAACATTGATGAGAGAGAACATCGACTGGCCGCCTCCTGCATGTTCCCCACTGGGGATCGGGCCTATAACCTGGGCATGTGCCCTGACCAGGAATCGAACCGGCAACCTCTTGATGCATGGGTCGACGCTCAACCACTGAGCCATACCGGCTGAGCTATGTAGACATTCTTCTTTTTTTGTTTTAAATCCTCACCTGAGGATATTTTCCCTTTTATCTTCAGATAGAGTGGGAGGGAGGAAGGGAGAGAGAAAGAGGGAGAGACATCGATGTGAGTAAGACATATCTATTTGTTGCCTCCCACACGACCCCAACCAGGGTTGAGGGCCGAACCACAACTAAGGTATGTGCCCTTGACCGGAATCGAACCCATGACTCTTTGGTCTGCCAGCGGACACTCTAACTGCTGAGCCAAACCTGCCAGGATGACATTCCTCTTGTTCAATGATGTGTGTGTGTGTGTGTGTGGGGGGGGGGTGACTGTGGAATATATATTCCTACTGTCTGCAATTATCATGCTGCTCCTTATAAGCTATAGAAAAGAACATCGGGAGGCAATATAATGTAAAGAACAAAACCTTCAGCTTGTCATCTGACAGACTTGGGTTCAAATCTAGGTTCTGACATATACTTTGTGATCCTGACCAAGTCACCTTACACTTCTGAACCTCAGTTTCTCAAGTATACAATGGCAAGAATACTGCCTGCTTTACACATTTTTGTGAGGATCAAGTGAGTAATACACACATTGGCACAGAATTAATAATACTATTAATAGTTTCATTTATGGAAAGACTTAAAAATCTCATATCACGATTCTAGAAGGAAGCTTTAGAAATAATGTGTTTCCTTTACATTTGGCAACTGCAGTGGGTTGAAAGGTGACCCTCAAAAGGAGGATCTTATTCCCAAGTACATATGAATGTGACCTGATTTAGAAAAAAGGTCTTGGTAAATGCTATTAAGGATCCCAAGATGAAATCATCGAGGATTAAATAGGTGAACTCTAAATCTAATGGGAAGTATCCTTGTAAGAGACAGAACAGGAGAAGACATGAGAGAAGACAGGTATAGTCTGGAGTTAGGCAAGCCGCAAGCCAAGAATGCCCGGAGCTACTGGAAGCTAGAAGAGTGGAGGAAGAATTCTCCCCAAGAACCTTCTGAGGTAGCACGGCAGTGCTAACACCTCGATTTCAAATATCTGGACTCCAGAACCGAGAGAGAATAAATTTACGTTGTTTTGAGCTACCGAGTTGATCGTAATTGTGTTACAATAGCCCCAGGATGAGTGGAGATTTTGGTGCACGGAAGAGGAGTGCTGCTGTGGAACTGAGCAATGAGCAGGGGCTGGAAAATGTCTGAGGCAAACGATAGGAAAAGCCTGGATTGCCTTGAAGAGACTGTGGGTAGAAATATTAACAGTAAAGATAATTCTGGTGAGGGCTGAGAAAGAAGTACAGAGCATGGTAGAGAAAGTTATATCTTTGAGAATGTATGTATCATCATGAACACAATGCGTGGTAGAAATATAAACATCAAAGGTGCTTCTGGGTTGGTCTCAGAAGGAAATGAGGAACATGATATTGGAAACTGAAGGACAGGTGATCCTTGTTATATATAATGGCAGAAGCCGTGCTCAACAGTTGGGTGAAAAGTAGAACACGTAAGTGATGAATTTGGATATTTAGCTGAGGAGATTTACAAAGTGTTGGAGGTGCAGCCCGATTTCTCTTTGCTGCTTATGGTAAAATGTAAGAGAAAAAAGATAAAGAAAAACTAAAAGTTAAAAGGAGAAAGAAACAAATAGAAAGGGACCAATATTTCATAATTTGGGAGGTTCTTGGCCTATTCAGATTGCAAAAGAAGCCAAAAAATTAGGAAATTTAGTTAGGAAAGTGTGCTTTTGGGAGAAAGCCAACAGTATGTCTGGACAACCTTTTGATGAAGACAGTCTGTGTGTGACTCATTGATCCACTCAATCATCTCAGCAGAAGCCAGAAATAGAAATGGGTTATCCAGGAAAGATCTATGGTGGGCCCTCCTAGCTAATGGTGTGAATCCCTGTGACATACATAGGAGACCCACAAAGTTTTTAGTAATGCTGCATTAGCAGCAACACTGCCAGCTTGAACTGCAGGGGAAAGACAGGATGAAGTAAAGAAAGGCTGTTGGACTTCTACAATTCTACAAGCAGGGAATGTGCTGATAGAGCTACTCAGTTTCAAATATGTGCACTACTGTTCAAGAAAAGGAAAGAATGGCTTCTATGGCAGAGACTTGGGTGCAGAAGCAGAGGCTGATAGAGATGCCTCAGGCCTCCAGGGCAGAGCCATAGGCCCAAAGGCCAGAGCCGAGAGTCATAGTGGATTCGTCCCAGGCCTTGAAACCTAATGGAATTTGCCTTGCTGAACTTCATAGTTGCTTAGGATAGGTGACCCCTTTATTAAACTTATCCTTTTTGGAATGGAAATATCTATCTGACACCTGTATTTTGGAAACAGATAACTTATTTTCTAGGTCTATAGATCCATAGATAGAGAGGAATTTTGCCCCAGAATGAATCATACTTACTAGTCTCATCTACATCTGATCTTGATGATTAGACGATGATATTTGGGACTTCTGAGCTGATGATATGTAGATAAGACTTTAGACTTACAGCAATTGCTGTAATGGGGAATTTTTGGAGATGTTGGGATAGGGTAAATGAGTATGGCATGTGAGGCTGTTATGAATCTTTGAGGGCCAGAAGGTGACATAAAGTGGTTTGACTAATGATCCTCAAAAAGATTTGTCCAGGTCCTAACCTCTAGTATCTGTGAATGTGACCTTATTTTGGAAAAAGGATCTTTGCAGGATTAACTTAATTAAGGATCTTAATATCATTCCTGAATTAAACAGGTGAGCCTTAAGTCCAATGGTGATCATCGTTATAAGAGACAGAAGAGGAGAAGAGAAGGCCATGTTAATATGGAGGCAAAAATTGGAGCTATGTAAGCCACAAGCCAAGGGACCCCAGGAGCCACCTGAAGCTGGAACAAGCAAGGAAGGATTCTTCTCTAGGAGGAAGCATGGCCCTTCTGACATTTTGGTTTTAGAATTCGGGCCTTCAGCAATGTTACAAAATAAATTTCTGTTGCTTTAAGCCACCAAATTTGTGGTAATTTGCTGCAGCAGCCACAGCAATCTAATACAGCAACTAAGACATTATCGAACCATTCTGCAGATAAGGTAACTAAAGTGTAAAGAAGTTAAGTGATTTCAGTACAGAGAAAACGCAGGGAACAGATGGTCTTTGCAGCTGTTGCTTCAAGGTAGAGTGAAAGGCACTGGAATGAAAATGAGGAGACTGGGGTTCTAGCTCTGGCATAACTGTCTGACTGGGTAAGGCCCGGCCTCTCTGGGCATTGGCTGCCTCCTTTGTAAAAGTGAGAGTGGGGATGACGAGTACTGGTGAGTAGAGTTCAAGATGGCTCATCACCTGAATCATGTGGAAGCTTACTTAAAACTACAGACTCTGCCCGGCCGGTGTGGCTCAGTGGTTGAGCATCGACACATGCATCAAGAGGTCGCCGGTTCGATTCCCGGTCAGGGCACATGCCCAGGTTGTGGGCCTGATCCCCAGTGGGGGGCATGCAGGAGGCAGCCAATTGATGTTCTCTCTCATCGATGTTTCTATCTCTCTCTCCCTCTCCCGTCCTCTCTCTCTGTAATATCAATAAAGAAAAAAAATTAAAAAAAAAACATACAGAAAAATCTATAGACTCTCAGCCCTCCAACTTGCTAACTCAGAATCATTGTAGCCCTGAAATCTATCTGTTTTAAAAACTCTCAGGTAATTCAAGATCAACCGAGTTTGGGAATTACAGGGCGAGAGGATGATCAAATCCCTTCTGGCGCTAAATTCTAGTTTTCAGCACTTCAGTATTTGCATGGCCTGGACTGTGTGTGTGAACATGAAGAAGCTGATGGAAAAGCAAGTATCTGGAACCTATTTATTCCAGGGTCCAGGGGCATGGAATTTGGGCCTAAAGGAACCCTTAATACCCTTTGTTCTGCATAACCAGTCACTGTCCCTAGGCTGACTCCCTGCTGTCCCACCTCATCATGTTCTGGGAAGTGACAGTGCAAAGCGTTTTCCCTCCACGAAGGGAAAGCACACGGTGGACACGACACCGGCCAAGTGAGCAGGTATTGTTCAGAGCGTCTGCGTCTGCATAAGCCAGTCCTGCCAACGTGGATTGTCACATCTGAGAATAATATTCCCCAAATCTTTTCCATCTTTCAGAAGTCACAAAGCTTTAGAACAAAGTGAAACAAAACACATCTTCCTTCTTAGAAAAGGCCCAGTTTGACTAAATAAGGTTTTTTGTTTGTTTTTGAACCCAGGCTTGGGTTCTTTTCTTGGCTCTCCAGTTTAACTTTTTTCCCCTTGAATTTAATCTCTAACTGCAATATTATGACTGTAAAAATCACATTTGTATTACATTTAACCATTAAAATTAGTTGATCCTGAGTAAACCCAACCTTAGCAGAATAAAAAATCACCATCGGTCTCTGGTCGTTAAATCAATACCGAAGGAAACACATTATTCTGTTTACCATTAGCTGAACACAGTGTGTTAACAAGGCCTGTTAACACATGGAGCCTGAATTACATGTCTGTCAGCTACCAGAAGATCCTTATGGAGACAGGATTTGTGAATTCTGCAGAATTAGGAAGACCTAGAAAGGCCAGTGAAACACTGATGCCGCCTTATCGTGAGGAAGATCAAAGCAGGAGTTATTTCTTCTGTTCACTCCCAACCACCCGGTGTCCCAGGCTGGGCTAGTCACCACAACCCGCACACCCACAGGACTGAGGGCTCACATGGTCCTAGACAGCACTGATTCTTACAGCTCCAGACTCTCTGAAGACTCTTTGAAGAGCTGAGGTTACATGGGCACAGACATATCTCAGTCAGGAGCTGGGACTCTTCCCACGGTTCTGTGTTAAGTCTTGCAACATGGACACCCTCTGCGAGATTTTCAGGAGGAGGCTGGCCCGCTCACTACATCTCACATTTAGTCTTTAAGCAGTTTCAAGCTAATCACCTACATGCGAATAGATTCTTAAGCAGTCTTTAAAGCTAAGCAGCCTAACGTTCTTTCGATCAATTTTTAAATTCTCAGAATACTAGGACAATGAACACAAGCAAGGAACTACAGCTGTCTTGCTGTCTTTATGGAAAGGATCACTGATCTCCTCCATTAGACTGTGAGCTCCTTACGGGCAGGCTTTACGTTTCTTTTTTCCTGGTATTCCCTGTACGTAGACCAAGACTGATGCAGAGTATGTACTCTAGGCATGCTTGTTGAATAAATGAATGAGTGAATAATAATAATAAATAATTATGGTAGTATTAGAAGGCCCTAACATATACAGACTGAGACAGTAACCATGCCACTGAAAATTGTAATTTAAGCTTGGCTTTTCTTGTCATTGTGGCTCTAACTGCTTCCCGAGCACCCCTAACCAACATTTTATGAAAATTTTCAAACGTACAGAAAAGTTGAAACAGTGAACACCCATATACCCACCCACCCCCTAAATTCTCCAATTCACATGTTATTATATTTGTTTGATCATACATCTATTCATCCTTCTTTTTTTGATGCATTTCAAAGTAAGTTGCAGACAACTTCATCATGCATATCATTAACCAAAGTTCGATGTTTGTTTTCAGTTCTACTTTTTCATGTGAGGAAAAATTTATATATAACAAAATGTACAAATCTTAAGTGTACCGTTTAGATGAGCTCTGACAAATGCATGCACCTGTGTAACCCAAATCCCTGTTCAGGTGGAACATTCCCATCACTCGGTCCCTACACCTCAGAGGCAACCTCAGTTTTGATTTTTTTTCCCACCTTAGATTAGTTTTGCTTGATCTATGAATACCGCAGATAGTCACCTATTCTAAAATGTCACGTAAGTGACAGCATACAATATGTTCACTTTTGCATAAGGTGAGCCCAGTTTTGGAGATGCATCCACGCTGCTGTATGTATCAGTAGTTGTTCCTTTTTAATGAAGAATAATTATTTCAGGGCATGAACATATGACAGTTTATCCATTCTCCCACTGGTGGATAATTGTTTTTTACAATTATGAATGCAGTTGCTATGAACATTCTTTTAGAAGTCTTGTTGTGGACATATGTTTTCATCTTGGATAAATATGTAGGGTTGGAGTTGCGGGGTTGTAAGGTAGGTACGGGTTTACTTTCATAAGAACTTGCCAAACCATTTTCCAAAGCGGATATACCATTTTACCCTCCCATCAGCAACGTAGGAGCGTCTGGTTGCTCTACGCAGCCCATTGGTGACTGAACCATTTAGCTCCCCTGCACGCCATTCTGGATTCCGTTGCCTTGGAAGATTAGTAGTGGTTGAGTTTATAGATAACAAAGTTTGTATATAATAATAAAGCAGTGTCTTTAATTACACATTATAGAAATGTAGGTATACGAAGGAAAACTGAACTGGGTTCATATCTAAGGGCAATGCTGTGGCCCATGGAGCCTTTGGGCTTTTATCGGTGCCCTAGGGTGAGGCGAGACTGACTGGCGCATTAAGAACGAACAGCAATCTACTTTGAAAAGTCATGCTTTGGAGTCAGCCTGTAGGATAACAGAAGTCATATCCAGTTTTGATTATGTGAGGCAACAGTGATGAACTGAGAGTCACTAGCACAACCTCTGAGAAGTTGGAAGAGAGTGTTTTAAAATATGTTGCACACAGATCAAGTTCAAAGATCCCCTTTCCTTGCCCCATGGCTAATAATCTAGACAGGATTTCAAACACCCTGAAAGTGTAACAGAACAGAATCTCATAAAATATGTGGGCTCCGGCAGATTTTAGAAAGGGGAGTGGGGAAGTAAAAAAAAACCCAGCCATCTAGATAATTTGATAAGAGAACAGAGAAGATCTTGGCAATTTCCTTATAATAGCTGCAATTCTCGGTAACTCAATCCTTGGGGGGATGGTGGGGTGAAGATATTCCCACATGCAAGAGCATATTCCAACAGAGTTCCTACCAGACCCACTGTCCACCAAAACTGAGGTCTTATTTTTATCTGGCGATAATCTATAGAATGTTTTTCCCCAAACCACTGACAGAAATATAAGTTACTAAATTTATCCAGTTGAGAGACTACTAGAATTCTGCCCGACTCAGTCTGTGTCTGCTGCATGACATCTGTGATATCATGAACCTCCTCCGTCTGTTCTTCAGAGAGATGGGAAGATGAAGAAAGAGTTTATGTTGACAAGGACTATAAACTAAGCAGCTCCAAACACACTCCCCCAGGCTCCCAGAACACAAAGAAAAAAGTAATCACTCCAAATGACCCCCAACTATTTAGAATTTCATACCATCAAGTCAGATGAACCAAAATTGCTACCACCTGTAAAGATTCAAAGAAATACAAAAATCACTAAGAAGAAGAAGAAGGGGGGAAAAAAAAGTGGCAGATGTGCTTAGAGGGAGGGAGAAGAAGAGAGGAAGAACATGCTTGGAGCACCCCCTCCAGGGGGAACTTGTGATCATATCAGAAGCTGAGTTCTGCCAGATTGGAAAGTAGTAAAACAAGATGCTTTACTATCCTTCTCATACTTAGGATATTAAGAAAAGTTTGTTAAAACTTATAGATCTTTTAGGGTCATAGAACTGAAGGCTGGAAGGAGTCTGAGTGTGTCTACTTACAAAATTATAGACTTTTAGCTTCGGAAGGGACCTTGAGAGTCATTTAGTATAATTTGCTACCCAATATAAAAGTCCCTTATAAAATGTGAATCAGTTTTCTGTTTGCATGCTTCAAATTATAGGAAATGTAGTCTGCTCCAAGTTTTGAACTCTCTAGTTGTTGACAAGTTTTTCTCTAATATTAAGCAATCTGCTTCCCTTTAACTTCCAACCACTGGTCCTAGTTTAGCAAAACAGAAGTAAATCCGCTCACAGTTCTTTACAAGTTAGGTCTTCAGATATTTAAAACTGGATATCATGAATCTCCAAGTCTTCTCTTTTCTAGGCTGAAAAATCCATAGTTCTTTATAGAGGGTTTTTAAGATTTCTTGATAGCCTGGTTAACTTTTTCTTCTCAGTGCTCTTTATCAGCGCCCTGCTTAAAACATGACGCTCCAGATCAAACGCAAGGTATGGGCTTATTGTCACAGCTAACTGCCTCTAATACAACTGACAGGAAAGGTTAGGTTATTTGCTCACATTCATTCAGGCAGAGAGTAGCAGAGATAGAAATAGGAAATAGACCTCCTGATTCTCAGGTCAGTATTCCTTTCCTACACCACACAGAAAATAACCTGTTGAATAGGAAAAATGTGGTTCTTTAATACGGACAACAAAGTTTTTGTGATGATAAAAGGAATGAATGAAAAACAATGAGTCTTAGGGTCAAGAACTTCCTTCTCCTAGGCCAACTTAATTTCCTTACTTGAGTCTCCACTCCTATTCACAAAAGAAAATAAGATGTACTCTTGAGTAACGCCTGGTCTTTGTTTAAGAGGTCCAGTGAATCTAGGCAGGTTTCCTGTACCTCCCAACTGAAATCCCAACACGTACTTGGTCGGGCAATAGTACTCCCTGACGTTAAAAGCAGCCTGCTAATCATAAAGAAGTTCAAAACAATTAAATATTGGCCTGGGTGGCAGTGGTAGTCGTTGGTGAGGGAAGCCCTGACATATAAACTATATTCACCTTTTCATCAGAATTCTGAATATAAAAAATATATTGCAAAGGTGCAGAATGAAGTGACGTATATGACGTCTGGAGCAGTAGTTAAAATGCAGTTTGCGAGCATTGGGACAAATAGCATTTTGGCGCACACAGGTTGGTACTTGGATTACGTGCTTTCTTTGTATCTTTCCCACCTCCCACACGTTCTGAATTCATCCCTCAAAATACATATGGAATTAATTCACTATATACTTACTGCAAATCAACAGGACAAAAGGCACTGAGGATTGAAATTCACACACACACACACACACACACACACACACACACACACACAGAATAAGGCCTGCCTTAACTCAGCAACTAATGTCAAAAAGACAAACATGCATACAATAAAGAAGCTACACTCATATGAGAAAAGAAATAGATGCACAGAATATAAACATACCACGACCGAAGCTTTTTATCTGCAAGCAAGATCCAAAGTTGGGGGATAATTGAGAATTGGGAATAATTTACATTTGACATCAGATTGAAAATTCCACGAAAGACAAAAGACCCAGGGACACTTCCCGGCCTGCCAGTGGAATGCCTTGCCCTGTGAAGTGGACCGGCCCCTGCGACGAGCAGCTCTGCGGGACCGGCTGCCGGAGCAGGGGAGCAGGACAGCAGGACAGCAGCCAGCGCCGGCCTTGGCCCACATGTCCCAGTGCGCTCGGCTGTGCAGCTCTTAGGCTCTGATACACCTGGACTTGCCATGATTGAAGATGGGCTCCTGGGAAGGGACTACGCTCCACTGTCAAAAGTGACACTCAATCCTTGTTTGTTTGGAGGGGGGTACTCTCTCTTTGGACAAGAATATGAAAAGAACAACAGAGACAGGGCTGGGACAAGCCCCGACTGTCTTTCCCCTCCAGTCACTGGGTAGACTAGTATGGAAAAACTATGATGTTGGACACAAGCCTTTCTTATCCCCAAAGCAATGGGTTTTATAAGCCAAGTAACAAATAGAAACCAAATCTAGGAATGCTGAATTCACTGAGAAATCCAAAAGAAAAATATCAATTGTCAATTCTTTCCCAAAGGGGTTGGAAGGAGAGGCTAAATAGAGCAATTCCATAAAATGCAATCCAAACGCCCTCATTGTTTACTGCACGGCAAATCGTAATGGCGGGAGGGGTCTCATCCTGTTATGCTGGAAAATGAGCTACAAGAAGACAAAGTCACAGCCACAGCCACTAAACAAAGTCAGTACTTCATGCCTACAGCGGAATGCCCAGCCAGGGCAGCCTCGCTTTCTCAGCCGCTCCTGCCAAGGGACATTCTCCCAGGTTCTGCTGCAGGCATTGCAGCAAAGCAGCTGGCAGTCACGATGCCATGAAGATCCTGGCAGCCGTTTGCTTGGAACACCACAGAACTGGCTGATGCTTGAATTCTGGGCATAAGACGTTTCACTTCCTTTTTCTGAATTAAAGAATGGGCCTATCCCTGAGTGTATAAAAATAGGATAATGTACCAATAAAGAGCAGATGCCACAAATAATCAACTAAATCATGTCAATCTCTCCTGCCTTTAGACTCGCAGCGGTTCTCAACCTGTGGGCCACGACCCCTTTGGGGGGTCAAACGACCCTTTCACAGGGGTCGCCTAAGACATGACAGTAGCAAAATTACAGTTATGAAGTAGCAACGAAAATAATTTTATGGTTGGGGGTCACCACAACATGAGGAACTGTATTGAAAGGTCGTGGCATTAGGAAGGTTGAGAACCATGCTTTAGAGCTAAAGACTGACATTCCGTCTGTCGAATGGGAACAAGTTACAGACAGTCATGGGACCCAGGGTCTCTCATTTCTGTATCTACATCCACACTGTCCCCACCCCACTTCTCTTACTGCAAACAAATACCTACGGTTTCACCTGGGGTCATCTCATCAAACAAAATCCTCGTGTGCTTCAAGACAAGACGACTCGATGAGCCAGTCATTCTACGTCCAGGTACACTTTTAGGTAAAAACTCTCAAGAAACACACGTGTGTATGCACAAGGAAACAGGCATAAGAATGCTCCGTGAAATGCTATTTGGAACAACACCAGTAAAAATGTAAACAACTTTGATGTTTATCAAGAGGAGAAAGGATAAGAAAATGTGGCATATTAATATAATGGAACATGATATCACAGAGAAAAGGGACAGATTAGATCTCATTATTGGCATGGAGAAATCTTGAAAATATTATTGCATGAAAAAAATGTTGCAGAATGATACACAGTGTGATCTACATACATAAATTTAGAAAACACACAAAGCAACCTATTTTGTTCATAGAAACTCATATATGGCTTAAAAGTATTTAAGACTCTGAAAGGATAAATAGCAAATTTATGGTGGGAATGGGCCTGCCTAGGCCCGGGGATCAAAATGGATGATATCTATACTACAATGTTTTGCTTCCTTTATATTTTCATTTAACTATTTTCTCTTCTTTTTATGCTTCTTCTTACTGATTATATAGATTTTAAAATAAAGATGAAGATGAAGAAAACAAAAATAATGTTAATTTTCAAGTCTGGATAATGGGAATATACTATTTGTTGTATTTAAATTTCTCAAAAAAAAAAAAAAAGATCTCAAAGGGACCAATCACTTGACTGTATTTACTCTGCGGTACAGAAAAATGCATCCATTGGATGATAAGAATTCTAAACACAAGTGCTGTTTAATGTTTCCTCTGAAACTTAAAGGCAGAGAGTTCATGGCTATTTGAGGAATCAGTTGCTACTTCAGGCATGGGCCAGCCATTCAGCGACACTCGATCTAGGCAAGGGCACTGGAGGGAAGAGGCAGAAGGGCATAACGATCGGGCAGCCTCAGCGTCAGACAGATCTGGGTTCAATTCCCGGTGCAGCCACTGAGTGTGACTGTGGCTGAGCAGCTGAGCCTCTTTGAGCTTCAGTTTTCTCATCTATAAAATGGAAATAATTCTTATCTCACACAGTTTTTGGAAAATTACCTGAGATAATGTATGAATACACTGTTTAGTTCTTGCCTCGCACACAGGAAATATTCAAAGAATGGTTGGGAAAAGTTAAAGGGATGAGGAAGCAGTTATTGTAATATATGGGCTTTATAGAGTTAACCATTATTTTATTAATTCTGCACACATGATGAATATGAGACATCCCCATGATAACAGTGGGGGAATGAAGGGGTAACAAATACAGGATATGAGGTGGCAACCAGGGACAGGAAGCCTTCTGTGTGTGTCCCAACCCCACATGCCTCCCCACTATTACTGAGAATTACTGTTCCAGTCTAGCAAACAAAGTTCTGGGTATTTCAGGCTCCTACAAGTGCAGAGATGTAGGCAGTGGCAACTTTGGATCACTGCTTTCCTATGGGAACCTGGGTTCCAGAGATCTCAAAAATGTGAAGCTTCCTGTTGAGAGTAGCTGAAACCCCTGAGTGGACAACATTCTGGGGCACTGAAAGGTGATGGTGGCTGGGATTCATTCTAAGCCCAATGGAAGCAATATGAGTGGTCTCAGGGCACCCCACCCCGAATCAGAGGGCAGGAATCCCAAATGAAGGCCAATAGGTCAACAGGTTGTCCTAAGATATCCGTCCATTCCAAATCTTACTTTCTTCCTGTAAAGAGACAGTGATTTTATATATATATGTCTTTTTCTTCCAAATATCAATAAGGGTTCAGAAAAAAAAAAGTCTAAAAAATTTTTTTTTATTGACTTTAGAGAGAGGGAGGAAGGGAGAGAAAGAGAGAGATAGAAACATTGATGAGAAAGAACATTGATTGGTCGCCTCCTCCATGCCCCTCACTGGGGATCGGGCCCACATCCTGGGCATGTGCCCTGACTGGGAATCAAACCAGCAACCACTTGGTGCATGGGTCATTGCTCAACCAATGAGCCACACCAGCCGGGCAAAAAAATTTGACATATTAAATCACAAACTTTAAAGAAACCTCAAAGTAAGACCATCTGCCCACCCTTTCCCACCTTCCTACCCACACTATCCAGACGTAAGTCACTGTTAAAAACCATAATGAAATGCTTTTCTTAGCTGTTTATGTTTCTCAACAACATTTTCTGTCAATTAATCCAATTTTACCCCCAAAGTCTCAGTATCAAACACCTATTTCCCTCTACTTATTTCCCTCAACTCTGGTTATTACGCTTCAAAAATTATATTGATCAGAAAATGAATTAAAATCTTCCTTTGTATCAAGCCTCGCCTAAGTGGTCCCCTCCCTAGACAAATAGGTGGCAGGGCATTTCTAGGCTAATCTCAGTGTTCCTTGCTGAAGTTCACACCTCTGCTCTCTTAATCTTCTTTGTGTGTACAGTTTGGAAGGAAGAAATCAGCAGCCCGAGCACTGATTTTTAGCAGTTCTGAAGTATAAAATTGCTCGAGCAATACTCTCCAGATTTCCCCCTCAGCCCAGAGACAGTGCCTATCATTTCAGCAGCCAGGTGCTTTGACATGTTTCCTATTATGTTTAGAAAATGAGGAAACAGATGGTGGGAGGGATTAAGTGACATGACTGAGGCCAAGAGTAAGGGTTTTAAAACTCTCCCCCTTTCATTTGTTGGGCTAGGTTCTTTCTGCATACTGGTCTGCATTCTCTCAAGAGTTGAAACGAAGTAGGCAAAGATCTCGGTGAACGCCCTGAGGGAGTAACAGTCAAAACCCCAGCCTTCTGATATCTTGCCTGTCACTGAATCCTTGAGTGAGTCTGCCTACACCAATCAGTATCTCCTCGGGAGGATACCTCGAAGCCAGAGGTGGTTTGTCCAATGAGGTTCTTCACAACAGAGAAGCGTGGTCTACGGAAGCAAGGGTGCAGGAAGGAGGGAGTGAGAAAAGGAGAGAGATTGAGGGAGGAGAGAACTCCAGTCTCTCCTACCTTCTTTTGGAGGGGGAACTTATAATGTTGGTGCTAATATGATGTAAAATGGCCTATGTACCTCTGAGGAAAAGCTTCATTTTCATCTCGATAAATACTCTGGGTTTACCCACTTACACGATTATAGATCGAGACCAAAACCGCACCTGCAGTGCACAGTGACCTGTTTTCTGTTATTTTTGCCCCAGTCCCCTAAACTGGCTCTGTAGCAAAGCCAAGTCAAAACAATGCTCCAAAAAAAAAAAAAGTTCCTGGCAATTTCACTTCTACTCCACACGCTGCCAAGGTCACCCAGAGGTGAAGCTGAACTCTCCATTTGGCCTTTTTTGCTTTTTCCTCCCCCTTTTCCCCTCCCTCCACTTACGTACATGCTGATATGGTTTATAGCCTGTACCTCAATAGCATTATCACCCTGAATTTTTATCAGAGCCTGGGTCAGGGGAAGCAGGAAAGGAGATTGGACGTGAGTCTGGGTGTGGCAAAGTCCTGTTGCCTTATCAGGGAGGTAAGAAAGTGAAGCCACCTGGTATGTTTCTGGCTGTGAAGCACAGTGAGGTGAGCCAAGGTGCCAGGGGGTTACGAGGAGTTCACTTTGAATAGCGCCCAATGTTTGTGGGACTTAGCTCATCAACTTTTCTAATTTGCAAAGATGTATTTCCTGTTGGATTTCTTCCTCCCTGTCATCTAGGCAAAAGAATCCAGTATGCAGCCTGTTTGGTGTGTCCAGGAAACATCCCCTTCCTGAATGAAATCCAATTATGGTCATTCATTCCGCAAATCCTTGGGATCACTGGCACAAGTTAAACTGCCCAGGGTGGCGGAGGTGGGGGTTTAGCCAGGAGGCTGTCTTTCAAGGATACCTGGGTGCTTTCCTCATCACTCTATTGACTTGCACCTGAACCTACCCAACAGCATCTCACAAACTACGTCACCTTGGCACGCCTTGTTTTCCTGCCCTAGAAATGGCAGTCCTCACTATTTATTCCTAAGCTGTTTCTATTGCCTGCTCAGAAAGCTGTGGAGAGTAGAAAAAGGAATACCAGATCACATTTCACGAGTGTGTGCTTTTGGAATTGGGGGCTGAGGGATGGCTGACAGGGAAGCCCGTTAGCTGGTCCAGAATAGGATGTAAGTGGCATTGTTCTTTATGTTAATTTTGGATAGACTTGGCCATTGCTTGGGTCCCACTAGAGAATATAAAAATCAGGTGAGAATATTGACTAATTCTCTCCTATTAATTTTGGCTGAAAATACTGCAGAACACTAAGGAAAAGTGTTCATTTTCTGAAACACACTTGCAGTAAAGAGAAGGTAACGCTGAGACTGAGGACTCCACCATTCTAGTGACTGTCAAACTGTCCTTACACCTATCTGACCTACCTCGGAATCTAGGTGTGATCAACCACGGTGGCTATGATCACTTCCGCTCAAACTAGAAGACTTTCACAAATCAAAATATTGATAACCAGGAGACATTTCAAGGGAAATGTATTTCAGGATACATTTCTGTGTATTCTCTGCTTAAATATACTGAGGGTGTGCACCCAGGTTCCTCAGCAAGGAGCCCATATATCAACCTGAAAGCAGGACCTTTACAGACATAAAACACTTTCAGTTCTGAGCATCTTTCTCCACTGGCTTTCTTTTCTTTTAAAAAAAAAAATTTTTTTTTAAATAGACTTTATTATTATTTTTTTTTATTCTCACCCAAGGACATTTTTCCATTTTTGTTCAGATAGAGTGGGAGGGAGAGAGAGGAAGAGAGAGAGAGAAAAAGAAACATCGACGTGAAAGGGACACATCGAGTGGCTGCCTCCTGCACGACCCTAACCATGGCCAGGGACGAACCGCAACTGAGGTACGTGCCCTTGACCAGAATCGAACCTGCAACTCATTGGTCCGCAGGCCGATGCTCTAAGCATTGAGCCAAACTGGCCAGGGCTATTTGGCTTTCTTTAAATTCCGTTTAAAAAGATGTTCGTGTGTTCATTGGTCCATTTGTTCGCTCATTCATTTATTCATTCATTCGACAAACATTTATGGAACAACTGCCGTGTGCCAGGAACTGAGATGAGGATGGAAAAAGGAGTAAGACAACAGTCTTTACTTAAACACGCCCCGCTGGCAGAGGAGACATGCGCACAGTGCGGTGTGACAGGCGGTGACAGCTCTGTGTCAGGAGTTCCAAGGAGCAGGAGGAGAGCCAGGCCCTGCCTGACTGAGTCAGGGAAAGTTTCCCAGGGGCAGGGACCTCTGACCTGAGTCTTCAAAGTCGAGTGAATGTGTGCCATGGGAATAAATGCCTGGCTGAAAGGAAGAAACTCTGCTATGTCACGTTCAGGGAACAGCAACAAGCTTTGTGAGGGTCCACCAAGGGAATGGTACAATACGCAGCTGGAAAGACGGGGGGGCTGCCTGTGAAGGTACTGTACCCACATGCAAGGGCTTCCGTTTTCCCTCCCCGGAGGTGATGGGCAGAGCCTGAAGAGTTTTAAGCAGAAGAACATTCAATCGAATTTGTATTTTAGAAAGGTCAATTTGGCAGCAATCGGAAGGGGAAGGGGGCTCTACCATGCAAAAGATGAGGGGACGTTTTGAGATCATATGCAAGATAACTGTGACAAAGTTTGTGATCAATGCTGACATTAATGTGGATGCTTGTGTGAGTTCTGCCATGTATCTTCCCCCACTGAGTGCTCTGGACAAGCCATATCACTGCAGCTCAGAGACTGGAACGGAACAGTGGGGAAGGCTTCCTGGGGAAGCAGGCGGGAACTGAGACACGACCGAAGCTCGGGTAGGGTAAGCATCCGCACTGTGGCAAGAGCAAGAATAAAGCGTGATGCTTCTAACTGCAGAACAGAAACATGGTAGGACTAGGAATGGAGAACCTACCTATCAGACTAACGGGGAAACAAGAGAAATAAAATGATCTGAGGCGGTACACATTTAGAAAGGTATTCCAAGTTACACAAAAGTCCACCAAAATCTCAATGGCACCCCAAAGTGGGACTAGGCAGCTCATCTCCCCCTAGAACTGCTGTCGAGGATCCAGTCCATTTCTAAGTTTGTGCATTTGACTGAGATAAAGTCTGCTGGGTTCATACAAAGCATTTTCCTTCCTTCACCGCCAACCATTTCTCAATCACCAACCAAGTGAAATGACATGAGCTGAGCCTGGCTTACAAGCTGGTACCTTGTGAAGTTATCCTCTTCATCTAAAAAGTGTTCTACAAGAAACACAAGAGTGTGGAACGCAGGCGGCTGCCAAGAGAGGAGCTGGGAAGGCCAAGAGCGTCTGTGCCTGTGTCCTAACTGAAACTTCTTTTGAAACAGGAAAACCTCAGTGTTACCTATACATGAAATGCTTCAACGAGACAGAGATGTGAACAATGAGATCATTCCAATCCTATGAATGGGATAATTCCACCCAGTAATAAAACACATTTTGGATTATTGTTCTTTGTTTATTAAACCAACAGGAGCATTCATTCTAGCCTGTTGAAAGCACAAGGTGAACTAAAGTTTGTTTATTCTAACGATTGATGCTCTCAGTCAAAACCAAGAGGATCCCCCAATTTTTGCTTTTATGAAGTGTGACTTCACCATGGAATGACATCGAATCAGAGGGAAGGGATGTGACGATGGAAGTCACGGAATAGTGCAGTTCTTCTTTATTCTGGATGGCAGGGACGAAACGGATTTCTTGCCAGTTTAAAGTGCCCGGTGTAACGAGGCGCAGCTCATGACGGACTCTGGCAGTAAATCAATGATTTCTGATATTCCTTTAACCTAGTACGCCCGTGATAACTGCAGCACCATTATTAGTTCTGTTGATTGTTTAAAAAGTCAGCCACACACTTACTTTAAAATAATATTTCATGGACAAGAGAGAGTTAAAGTTTATCTCAGACCCATTCATTCCACACCATACGTGACCTCACCACCCCTCCCTGTCATTAACAATGTTAAGTTATTGCTGTATGATTTTACCTACCTCATTTTGAATAGTTCAATAAAGTTGTCCAACCCATGTGTCAACAGACCACTTGGAGCTCAAGCAACACTTCATAGCTCTCAGATGGGTCATTACAATGTTTTCCTAAACATGAGGATGATATATGATTGCCAAATTGCAATAATCTTCCCAGGCCACTATCAGGCCTGCCAACCTCTCATCACTTCAGGAATCAATTCGCAAAGTGGGCAAATAAAGTCATTTTCCTCAGCAGTTTTAACAAATTTTATGCTTCATACAGACATGGATGGTCAAAACTCATTTTTATTTTCTGATTAGTGCTGCTCAATTAATTCTCAACTCTCTTACAATCGGCACTAAAGGAGACATAATCTTCTTTCTAAAAGTACATTTGGCCCGGACATATCCTGATTTCACCTGTTCAGGTCTCTGGGTATTCAATAAAGCAAGTTCAGCCACTGTGCCAAGAGGCCACACAGAGTTCAAGGTAACACCTCACAGCCATCAGCAGGTTAATTATAATTTCATTTTCAAACACACCGACTGCATGCTTGTTTCAACTCCAAATGACCTTACCTGCTTAATTTTGGGGGGGGGGGTGTCTACATGGAGTAAATTTCTGTCAGCAAAGCTGAAAGGCCACTCAGAGTTCATGGTAACAATTCATATTTTGAACAGGTTGCCCAGACCTAAATCCTCACCTTCAAACATTCCAGGGAGAGCACTTAGTAGCAATGAAGGAAGTGGGGAGTGGGGGAGGGGTGGGGAGAGGAGTGGGGGAGGGGAGGGGCCGGGTGGGGAAGGGAAGGAGAGCTATGGCTCCTGACTTCGGAGGTTGGAGAAGTTCAGTGCCAGTGGCCATCCCAGTGAGCCGATTGGGGCGCGGGAGGGAAGGCCTGGCACTTTTAGGGTGGGGCCTCTCAGGAGTTTCCAGATACTAACTTGAGGATTGTGTCTCCACCAGCGCAAAACTGGCCGGGAAGCCGCCTCGTGTTACAATCAGTGAGCGCAATAGTGGAGCCTGATTCTGCCCCGAAGGCCACTGGGACAAACGCTGATTTCCTCCTGCTTTCTCAGCGAAAAGGAACAGAAAAGGAAGTTCTCAGACAAGGGCCCTTTCTCTTATCACTGAGGCTGAAAGAGCCCAGGTGATGTCCAGGAGAGGAGTCATTTCAGATGTGCCTGTTCTCATCCCCTGCTGCCTACATTGTATCACAAGTCAGAATGCCAAGTTTTGTGGGAATGTCCTGTAGGACCAACTGACCCATTTTCCCGACGTAAACACCAAACCGAAACAGGTGGCCCCAACGCTTTTGCTCAGGAATGCTTTCTGCATAACCCATCACTCAGCCTGTAGAGAAATCTCATTTTCCATTTCACAGAGCTCAGTTGTTTGTTTTGTTTTCATTCTTTTTTTTCCCAAACGACCTAAATGATTCCGCTGTTCATAGTATTGTTTATGTTGTGAGTTGAATTGCAGAGGCCAGAAATGAGTCCAGACCCCACCAGCACATTTCATTCTTGGCCATTTATTCCCTCGAAACAATTATCAGCTGCATGGGACTCGCCTCGAGTTGCCTAAGAGAAGTCTTCCCTGGCACTGAGATCATGGACTGGCTTGGGCTGCCTCTGCATTCTTACAGCCTGATCTGCCTTGTCAGTCCTCTGACAAAATGAAAAGACAATTTCTATAATGTTCACTCATTCCCTCTTCAGAGGATCCTTTTTTTGGCAAACAAGTGGGTGGTGTGACAAGCGTTTTCACTCTCAGAACTTAACCACAGACTATCTCAGCGCTGCTTTTCAAATGAGAGAGGTAATTTCTGGCTGCGCCAGGACCACGGCGCATTTACCTGAGTGCCCACCACCAAGCCCCATGCTTGTTATTGTTGCATAATCCAGTGATTTAAATTTATAGTTGCAGAGCCTGTTTTCCTCCCCCAAATGAGCTTATGAAGAGCTCCCATATATACAACATAGAATATCAACACTGCTTAGGCAAATGTCGGATAAACCACCCAGGGAATTATCAGCTCAGCCCTCATACCTCCCCTGACCCCCACCTTCTATTGCCACCACATAGAATCACACCCAAGGTAGCGCAGTGGCACCACCAGCTGTCGTGCAACAAAACTTAAAAACTACTGAGATATCCCGGCCGGTGTGGCTCAGTGGTTGAGCGTGGATCCATGCACCAAGAGGTCGCCAGTTCGATTCCCGGTCAGGGCACATGCCCAAGTTGTGGGCTGATCCCCAGTGGGGGGCATGCAGGAGGCAGCCAATCAATGTTCTATCTCATCCATGTTTCTATCTCTCTCTCTCCCTTCCTCTCTCTCTAAAATCAATGAAAAAAATATTAAAAAAAAAAACTACTGAGATATGGATATTGGTAGTAATTAGAAAGTAGGTATTTGTAAGTGGCAAATCATTTCCCCAAACTTAATTAACTCAGAATATAGGAACGATCATGTTAAAACATTTTTTTTCCCATTAAATTATCATCTCTTGAAGGCAAGGGCATTGGTTTACTTATATATACTCCCCATAATACCTAGTTCATCCTAAATGTTACGTTATACTACCTTGTCACACTTGGAAAGCATTGCTTTCTGTGCAGAGCATGTCATTTTAAGGGGGCAGGAATGATCTCTCTCCTTCCTCACTCCACATTCACCCAGAAATTCCTAGTCATCACAGGGATCTCAAGACACTGTTCATCACATGAGACTCTATTAATCACAGAAACACTCCATCCGACCTTCAAACAAGGTGACAACCTCCATGCATCTCACCTTTCCTTAATGAGAAATGTAGAATGACAACTGAAAGTTGAGATCTTCAATAAAGCTTATTTGGTCTCAACTTTCCCACCTATAAATAGAAACAAACTGATGATTTCCCTTATCTGGCATTCAAAAGGATGTCCAGCCCTGGCCAGTTTGGCTCAGCTGTTAGAGCTTCGGCCCATGGACTGAAGGGTCGAGGGTTCGATTCTGGTCAAGGGCATATATCTGGGTTGCAGGTTAAATCCTGGTTGGGGTCCTGTGGGAGGCAACCAATCAATGTGTCTCTCTCACATTGATGTTTCTCTCTCTCGCACACTTTCCCTCCCTCCCTTCCTTCCACTCTATCTAAAATCAATGGAAAAACATATCCTGGGGTGAGGATTAATAAAACAAACAAACAAACAAACAAACAGGATGTCCACAAATCCAGCCTAAGAAAAAGTCTTATAAGAGTTTATTTGAGCCAAACTGACAACAATTGCAGGGAAATGAAATTTCAACGAATTAAGAAAATGCTCTAGACAACAGCAGTTTTGCTTATTTCATACATTAGAATCAAAGAAGGAGACATAGGTTACATGGAATTCATTGGGGGTAGATTGGTGGGAGAAAGCAAAGCAGTGGAGAGGTAGGAATCTCTGAGAATGGATAAAAAGTCAACACTGAGAGACACATGCTTCTTTGACTTCTTTTACATTGGTGGGTACAGGATAGCTAACTAACGTTTACAGCACACAGAGAAGGTATGTGGGCAACAAGATAACAACGTGGTCACATGCTGGTGCTGGTGGCTGTGCCAACAAGGGGGTTTGGAAACGAAGATCACTCTGCATTTCAAAGGTATGTCATCAAAGATGCACAAGGACTTGAGTTAGGAATTTTTCGTTCAGACTACCCTGTGTAGCTACTTTGGTCTCTGGGTTTCTACCCTGCCATACGGGCCTTCCCTGAGCTTGTGAGGCTTAGTATGTTGCCCGTTTTTTATCCACAAGAAAGTGGTGAGTGTTAAACCAAGACAAGAAGTCATTTGAAGTCTGCCATTCATTTTAGGGGGATTGTTCCTTCTCATTCAACAATCAACCAAGTATTTATTGGCATCTTTTGAGGTCCTAAAGCAAACCATCGAACTTGAAGTCAGAACACTGGAGCCCAAATTTAGTGTTGCTACTTTACAGCAGTATGATATTGCTCAAGAACACCTTGAGTATGTGTTTTCTCATCTCTAAAAGTGGAATAATAATCACTACCTCACAAGATTATTTTTAGGGTAAAAAAAGATAATATTTATGAAAATATCTAGCACTGTTCCTGGTGCATGTTTGATTTGGGATCCTGTGTGGGATCCCAGGTATGTAAAGGATCAAAGGGGAGATACAAAAGAAATGTATTGTGCCTTTGTAAGTCAACTGCCATAAGGTAGATACCCAGGCAATGTGTATCGGGGTACAAGCCTAGCTCTAGGGGACTAAAGTTGTGGGATGGGAGTGTGAGGAGCCCAGGGCTCTGAGTTTGTAATAAAGCAAGGCTCAGGATATATCAAATTGAACTGGAATCAGAACACTACCTAAGATTAAAGGCACAACCACAGCCACATTCGATTTGTGGGGCAATCATGCTAAGAGGTGCTCCTGATACGAAAAGGACTTTTATTCCAAGCACATCTTTCTCATCACTATTTCTTTCCTCTCTCTTTTTCTGTCCCTCTTTTATACCTGAATCAGGGCTAACCTGGGGCTAGAACAGAGACGAGATATTCTCAGAAGTGAAGAATCCTATGGTCACAGCCTTTTTACCAATGTTAAGATCTATTCCTTTAGGTAATTATTCTTTCGCCAAACCTCCTGGAGTTATAAAGTCACATTTTAGATTCCTCTTAGGGATAATCTGACCCAGTCCTTAATATTAGATTCAAAATGGTTATGGGGACCAGGTAGCTTAGAAAATTTGGACCTCGGTACACAAAAATTGTATAAGGGTCCAAATGCTAAAGAATTACTTTTTATATATGATAAAATGTAATTGAGCTGGAGGTCATTTTTTACTCCTTGCAAAGTCATGATGACAAAGGAAACTTCTGCTAAACGTACTCTTCCCTTTTGGATCAACATTAGTGAACTACCAATAAGTACAGAAGTTTTTCTAAAGGTATTGAGTCATTTAGAAACAGGTGATGGAGGAACAACAACATCATCATCAACGATGATGACAACAAGAGCGACAAAAACGTGCTTTACTGAACCCAGTAATGCTTCCTAAGAATACAGTTTTTATTGGTCCCTCAGCAAGCATGTATCGAGTAATGCAGGGTCTCCTTAGTCATTATAACTTCTGGTCTTCATTAATCTCTTTCTATTACTCTAGTTCTTTTGTGCAATTTTCTGCTATCTGTACTTTTATAAATGCCATTATAACAAAACATTTTATTTATGAGAAAGATTCAAATAACATATCTTGACATTCCTTTCTGTCTTTTATTTTTCTGTTTCATTCTCATATTCTTTTTTGGAAGTCCCTCTATTGCCTGCATTGCCTATGACTAATTCACAAATTAATTCAGATATGCTTCATCCAGGGTAAGTCACTATTTTTCCCCCCTTTTCACATTCTAGTGCTCATAACCTTTTCCTAGTAAAGTACTCTGAGATAAAACAGACATTTGAATTAAGCAAAAAAAATGACCATTTCCCATGCAACAATATGGGTATAAAAGTCAATGATATTCACCTGAATCATTGGAAGTTTAAATTAAACAAACGTTCAGAGATCATTTAGTCTAGGGACATGGTTTGAAACCCCTGAGGCTTTAAAGTATTAATGGTAATAATGGCATCAGTAGAATTTCTATTTTAAATCAAGAAAACAGGTTTTTGGGTATGATGGAGTAACTTGTAGCAGACCAACACTTCTGCCAAGAACAATGAGAGAGGCCAGAAACAAATTTTTTAAAAGATGCTTGAAAGCATCCGAGAGCTGCTGAGGAATCTAGGATGTAAGAAGACAAGATATAGAAGAAAAGAGAAGTTCTCTGAGTTGAACCTGAAATTCTACATACCAGATTCTTGGTATTAGAAGAGAGGCAGAGAAGCCAAGAGAATTTTTGGCAAACTCACAGGGCTACAGAGACAAAAATTGGAGTTTGGTACTACAAAAGAAGAAATAATTTAAGTAATAAAGATTGTAGAGAGAAGAGAGGGACAGAAAAGTGAGCCTAGTGACATGTGCTGATGCTAAGCAGTAGAAGGTAGGGTGCTGGGAAGCCAAGCAGAAAATAGCTGAAAAGCACAGCAGAGTTTTTGTAGACTCTTGGGGCCAAGGAAAGAAAAACTAGAGTTCAGATCCCACCTAGGATGTGCCTTACTAAAATGCCCTAGGCTATCTTTTGGGACATGATGGGCTGCCTAGCATAGTAGATATAAACAAAGTGTGGACTGAAGCTTATAAAAACCACATCCCAGCCACAAGTCCGCAAAGCTCCTGAATGGACTGTGGTGATGTCCTCCTTACTCTAGATACCTACCAAAAGACAACATGAATCTCTGGTGGGGAATATCATCCAGGGCCGCTAAAATTTTTCATGCACAATTGCTGGGAGTCAATAAAAATACAGACTTGCCAAGAACAAGAGTAAGAGAGAAAAAGACAATAGAAATAGTTCTACAGGTGAGCAAATACAGAAATGGACTTTAAAATAATAACTGTGATTAACACGTACAATAAAATAGAGGACAAAATGCAGAATTTTACCACATAATTGATATTTTAAAAAAGAGGAAATTCTAGTAGCTGAAATTAAAAATATAGTAGATGGGTTTAAGAACAGATTGTACACAGCTGAAAAGAGGATACTTAAATTGGAATATTGGTGAATACAAAATATCTAGACCGAAGCAAATACCTAGATGGAATAAAGAAGATAGAACATATGAGACATAGCAAAGAGAGCTAAAAATACATGTATTTGGAGTCCCCAAAAGGAAGAGCTAAAGAACGGGGAAAAGAAGAAAAATTGAAGAGATAATAGCTGCAAATTTCTTAACTGATTAAAGACATCAAGTCACAGATTCAAAAGGAATTTTAAACTTCATGGAGGAAAAACACAAAGAAAAGCACACCGAGACACATTAGAGAAAACTACCAGAACCAAAGACAAACCTGCAAAGGAGCAGCAAGAATGACACCAGACTTCATCAAGAAAAATTATGGAAGTAAGAAAACAATGAAACTACACATTGACATGCTAAAAGAAAGTAACTGGGAACTCAGAATTCAATACCCAGTACACAGACTGACAAATGTCAGAGGGAAGGGGGGACTGGATTAAGGAAGGTGAAGGGATCAGCTAAAGAACATATATGCATAGTCCAGGGACACAGATAATAGTGTGAGGAGGGCCAAGGGAAGGGGTGGGGGCTGGGTGGAGCTGGACAAAGAGGGGGGAAATGGGGGACATCTGCAATAAAAAAAAATTAAAAAAAAATAAAAAACAATTCAATACCCGGTAAAATGATCCTTCAGTAATGACAGAAAAAAGTCATTTCAAGACAAATAAAAGCTGAGATGATTCATTATCAGCAGACCTACACTAGAAGATATATTAAGAATATGGAAAGAAAAAAAGGATAAATATGTAGATACATATAAATATATATTATTGGTAATAATACTAATATTACTATGGATTTAAAATATTTGAGAAGTTGAAATGTATGCTAGCAATAATAAAAAGGTAGGAATGGAATTAACCGAACAAAAGTAGGCTGAAGTTCTAGCATTTGTGGGACTTGTAAAGTTATATTAGACTTGAATAAGTTAAGGATGCTTGTTGTAGTGTTAAAAGACTGTATGACGAACAAGTTAATAGAGAAAAAAAGTAGAATAATAAAATGCAATTAATTTTTAAACAGCAAGAAAGAGGGAAAAAGTGAAAAAACAAAGGAGGGCAAAAACAGAAAACATGAATTATAATGATATATATAAATCCCAATATACTAGTAATTAATTTAAAGTCAAATTAAATACCCCAATTAAAAAACAGAATTTGTTAGAACAAGGAAACACTTTACATGTCACTTATAAAAGCATACTTAAATATAACAATCTTGAAAAGTTAAAAAATGTGGTGAAAATATATACCAAAATACTAGCCTAAAAGCAAGCTGATACTAATATCAGACAAAGTAGACTTTAAGGCAAGAAGGGTTATGGAGACACAGGGGGACATATCAGAATGTTAGAGTCCATCTACCAAGAAGATGCAGCACCCTAAATTTAAGTGTACCTAGAAATGTATGCTACAATATATGTAAAGAAAAAAATGAATAGAACTAGGAGAAATAAGCAAAGTTACAACCATAACTGGAGAGTTTCACACCTATCTCAATAACTGCCAGAAAAATTAGAACAACCAAAATAATCAGAAGAGATACAGAATATTTACCCATTGTGATTAAGAAACATGATCTAATTAATATCTTTAGAACACTGCTATCAGTAACTGCAGAAAACACACATTTTTATTTTAAAAACTTTTTTTTTATTGATTTTAGAGAGAGAAGAAAGGAGAGGGAGAGAGAGAGATGGAAACATCGATGAGAGAGAAACATCGATTGGCCGCCTCCTGCATGCCCCCCACTGGGGATTTGGCCCACAACCTGGGCATGTGCCCTGACCAGGAATCGAACCGGTGACTTCTTGGTGCATAGGTCAATGCTCAACCACTGAGCCACACTGGCCGGGCTGAAAACACACATTTTTAAAGGGCAAATAGAATATTTACCAAAACAGACTATATGCTGAACCATATGATAAGTCTCAACAAATTTCCAGAGACTAGAAAGCACTCTATTACATCCTCTGACCACAGTATAATCATGCTAGAAACCAATAACAAAAAGATAGCCAGGAAATAAAAAAATGGAAAATAATGCCCTACGAAATAACTCGTGTCAAAGAAGGAATAAACATTTAAAATATTTTGAGCTGAATGTTAATGAAAACATGACATATAAATATCTCTGGGATGAAGGCATAACTGTGCCTCAAGGGAACTTTACTGCTCTAAATGCATACATTAGAAAAGAAGAAACATGAAGAAAAAAGATGAATCTAGGTATTCATCTCAAGAAGTTAAAGAACAGCAAACTGCTGTTACTGCTGCTACCAGTTTTTATTGCTCATAGCAGAATTAGAGAAGTAGAATACAAACGTAAAGTGAAATCAACAAAGTTAAAAATGGTTCTTTGAAAAGACTAGTAAAAATGATAAACCTCTATCAATAATCAAGAAAAAAACATAAACTACCAGTATTAGGAATGAAAAAAACACAGAACTGCAGAGCCTGCAGATAATTAAAAATATAATTAAAGAATATTATGAACAACTTTATGACAACAGATTAGGAAATTTAGATGAGACAAATAAATTCCTAAAAAACAAAACAAAACACAATTTACCAAAACCAACACAAGAATAAATAGAAAATCTGTATATTAAAGAAACTGAGTCTATAATAAGTTTCCCAGAATTATTGCACTGGTGAAATCCTCCTAATCATTAGTATTAAAGAAAAAATACTAATTACAGACATACTTTGTTTTATTGCACTTTGCTTTATTATGCTTCATAGATACTGCATTTTTTTTACAAAGCAAAGGTAAGACCCTCCACCAGTAAAAAGATTACGATTCCCTTTATTGAAAAACTTGCTTTATTTAAGTGGTCTTGAACCAAACCTGTAATATCTCTGAGGGATGCCTGTATTATATTATTATACTGTAGAATGTATCATTATATCATACAAAATAAACTCACAATGAGATATCAATACACACTCACCAGGATGGCTAAAATTAAAACGAATATAATACCATGTGTTGTTGATCCATGGAGCAAGTTGAATTATTATCACTTTATGTAAACCGGTTTCAATCACTTTGAAAAACTGGTAGTATCTACTAAAGCTGACACACATATATTCTATTCTATGACCAGTAATCCCAACTCTAGGTATATACTCAACAGAAATGGGTACATCAAAAGGCATGTACAAGATTGTTCAAGGGAACACTATTTGTAAAAACCCAACCAAAAAATATCCCAAATGTCCATCAACAATCAAACAGAATTAATAAACTGTGACATAGTCACATAATAGAATACAGTGTGGACAAATAAAGGGGCCACATACTAAACCTGACAACCTTACAAACTCAGAGACCAAAAGTAACCACATGGGACAGTCTGAAATTAAAGCTTTCTAACTAAAAGTAGTGCATAGTGGGTAGTCATGTCCTAGGCTGGTGTTTTAGGACAATCTTTGCTTAAATGAGTCTTGTCTGTTGTCTTTTTTTCATCTACAATAACATACCTGATAACATACCTTTTGAAGAGCAAAGTAATTTCCTTTTTTCTGGACCCCTCAATGCACAACCACCACACCAGAGCAGACCACAAATCCCCTCATTATTATTATCGTATTAATTGTTAACTATCTTATACCCACTTATGTAAAAGAAGTATGTGTCTATTCGTTTTAACTTTTATCCAATCCCAGAGATTTCCCCGTTTTGCTTTCTCCTGCCTCCCTAATCTATCACCAATGGATTTCATGTAACCCCTTAAATCTCCCCCTTTGACTCTGATGTATAAAATAAGTGTTAAAACTAACATTTTCCAGAGCATTTTCTCAATCCATTGAGATTTTGCTTCCCAGCAATTGTAATCAGTTTGGCTTAAATAAACTCATAAAAAGTGTTTACAGATTTGGACATTTCTTACGTTGACAACAGCAATGAAAAAGAATAAACTGCTTCATGCAACAAGTAAACGAATCCCATAAATACAATGTTTAATGGAAGAAGCTAGACATAAAAGAGTACCAACTATATGATCCCATTCATATAAAGTACAAAACGGGCCAAACTAATCAATGTTGATAGAAATAAGCACAGTGATTACTATTGATTGGGTGGGAAGCTTAGGGACTGGGAGAAGGTACAGGGAAATTTCGGGGGATGTGGGTAATGTTTTATTTTTTTATCTGGGTTTTATGGGTACATTCACTTTGTGAAAACGTATCAAGCTGTATAATTATGACATAGATTTTTCTGTCCTACAGTAACATGTTTATGTTAAAATGTCACTAAATGGAATAGTTAATTTCCCCCTTTAAATCTGTACCGCTTGAGATCCTCTAAGAGGGCATAGAGTGAGTTGTGAGCAGTAGCCAAAGGAATTCAGAAGACAGGTTCCTGATCCTGTTACTTGGTTGGTTTCCCACTCAGCTGAACATAGGTAGGTGCTGGTGAGTGTGTGTGCGTTTACCATTTAAAAATTTGAAAATGTTTTCATTTTTACTCCTTGACTGGGCCATCGGTTGCCCAGACATTTGGTCAAACATTATTCTGGGTGTGTCTCTGGGAGTGTTTCTGGATGAAATGAACATCTGAATTGATAGACTAAGTAAAGCAAATTGCTCCCCCTAATGTGAGTGGGCCCCATTCAATCAGTTGGGGGAGAATAAAACAAAAAGGCTGACTCTCCTGCAAGTAAGAGGAATCCTCTAAGTGCCCTAAGCGGGATATCAGTCTCTTCTGGCCTTTGGACTAGAACTGAATCAGCTCTCTTTCTGCCTCAAGCCTGCTAGCATTCAGAATGACACTACACCATTGATTCTCCTGTGTCTCCGGCTTGCTGACTGCAGGTCTTGGGAAAGGTGTCAGCCTTCATAATCACACGAGCCAATTCCTTATAATAAATCTCTTATAATAAATAAATATATATGTGTGTGTAAAATGGTAATGGAAGGAGACTTGACTTGGGGTGGAGAACACAATACAGTGTACAGAGGATGTGTTGTGGGACTGTGCACCTGAAACCTGTATAATTTTGTTAACCAGTGTCACCCCAATAAATTCAGTAAAAATCTTATTAGTCCTGTTTCTCTGGAGAGCTCTAATACACTCATGTATTACTTAATTTTTTTGCCCCTAATAGATTGTTAAAAGTAGAGAAAACACAGGGAACACTGAAAATATAAAAATAAAGACCATAAAAATGATTATAATTTTGCAAATAAGTCTCAAAGATGATCTTAAACAAACTGGTAATTAAATTCATTGAGCAGACTCCTTATAATGTAAAAAAAATCCTTAGTCTTTTAAAAACATATTTTAAAAGTTTATATTCAATTTGACTTTGTATTCATTAGAATTCAAGATTAGTCATACTGACTCTTATTTTTAAAGGAATACTTGCGCTAACTAGCATGAAATACCTTTTCTTATTTTATTTAGAAATACAACTTCAAAATTATAAAAACAAATTATTTTTTAATATTAAAAATTTAAAAATTCAATAGGTCATATAAATATATTTGCCTCTTTGGATCCATATCCTAATAACTGAGATGCTTTACACTTTATCTCCTAACCAATAAAATATTACAATTGGATTACTCAATAAATTATGCTTTCTCTTAACAATTAGTTTGAAATAAATAAATGTTATGTATATTTTATATGGAAAAAGGTGATATGTATTTAATATTTATAAATATTACATTAAAATTAACTTTAGCCTGGCCGGTGTGGCTCAGTGGTTGAGCGTCGACCCATGCACCAAGAGGTCGCTGGTTCGATTCCCAGTCAGGACACATACCCAGGTTGTGGGCCTGATCCCCAGTGGGAGGCATGCAGGAGGTGGCCAATCGATGTTCTCTTTCATCAGTGTTTCTACCTCTCTCTCCCTCTCCCTTCCTCTCTCTCTAAAAATTAAATAAAATTAAATTAACTTTAAAAACTTTAGTACTATGCAAAATCTGAATTTTTAATTTGCTTCTTTCGCATATGCCATGGGGAAAAAAACACATTATTTTTAAATACTGAAGGGGGTAATCATGAGATTTTGTTTACTGTAAATTCCATAACTCATAAATGTTTGAAAATGTTAGTCTAATGTCTATCCCCAACTTTTACAGATCAGGAAACTGAGACACTGAGGAGTTAAGCAATTTGACCAAGGATACATTTTTAGTTAGTGGGAGAGTCAGGGTAAACATTCAACTTGCAACTTGATTACTGGTCCAGAGTTCCTGCACCACAGCATAAGATATCTGTCCCTTCCAGCACTACGGGTCATGCTAGCTCCTCAACTGATTTTTTTATATACACAAAAAGAATCTGGTCAACTCTAGCTTTTAAAAGGTTGCCATGTCTGACTGAGAAATTCACAAATATAATGGCTCTTTACATTCCCCTCCACCTTCAATAGATTTGGCTTTCACCAGCTAATGTCTGAAAACATCTTTGGATAATTTTCAGCAGAGAAACAATAAATCAGAGATGTCAGTGGCTTAGAGGGGAGAGCTTTTCCAATTTTCATAAACAAAAACTTCAGTGACAGCAGCTTTCAGGTTTTGGATGTAATTTTCCTAACTGATGTCTTCACTGTGGTGTCCCTTGGCTGTCTTCCACTCACTAGCCAATCTTGGGGGAAACATGATTTATGTTGCCGCCACATCAATGTGAAAATCTGATCAAGTAAAGTAGAACTCTGCAGGTTGGCTGGGGAAAGCTGGAAGCAAGTCACCATTCACATGTGGAAAAGGCAAAGACAAGGTCCATCAATAAAGAAAATACTGCCCCGCTTCTGGTTTAAATTGGCAACTGATTAGTAGCTAATGACACAGCCTCAAGAAACTTCCCACTGAAATTGCTATAGAAACTCTGAAAAAGTAAAAAACAAAAACTCTTAACAATGCAAAAATCTAAAACAAATGGTTAACTTATTGCCAGAATTCAGAAGGATTTTCACTACAACAAGATTGGAGCAGAAATGAGAATTGCCATCCACAGCTCACACGGAACAGACCCACCAGTCTTCTCCACTCCTGCCCCTAGCTCAGAAACCGAGCTCTATAGCAGGGTTTCCCAAACTTGGGCAATTTTCTGCAAACACAGATTCCTTGGCTCCATTTCCAGAGATCGTGATTCAAGAGGTCTGGTGTGTGTGTGTGTGTGTGTGTGTGTGTGTGTCCAGAAGGGAATATTTTTTAATAAAGCTCTTTAAGTGAATCTGATGATCTCCCAGGTTTGAAAACTACTTGTCTATATCAATCAAAAAAATGGGTTACCAATCAAAAAAACGGGTGGCCATTCCTCTGTTGCCCAGTTGAATCTTCTCTTTAAATATAATCAGAGTACACTGTCAAAATCTGGAAATGGACATTGATACAAGAAACAATACTATGAATTCAGGTAGAGAGCTTATATGGAATTCACCAGTTTTTACATACATTCATTTGTATGTGTGTTTTATGTGCCTTGTGTGTGTGTATGTTGTACACAGTTGTATAACATTTTATCTCGTGTAGATTTGTATAACCATCACTACAACCAGAATGCAGAACTGTTCCATCACCACAAAGGAACTCCTTTGTTTTACTTCTTACTAGTCACCCCTTTCCCTACCTCAACTCTTAACCGTTGGTAATTGCTGATTTCTTCTCTATCACTATAATTTTGTCACTTAGAGAATGTTATATAAATGGAATCATGTAGTAAGTATATAACCCTTTGACACTGACTTTTATTTCTTTCCGCAGAGTGCCCTTGAGAGTCATCCAACTTTTTGTATATATCAATAGTTCAATCCTTTTTATTCTCAAGCAGTACTCTAGTGTATAGATGCATCCCAGATTGCTTATGTATTCATCCTTGAAGTACATTTAGATTGTACACTGGAAATACATTTCTAGTTTTTAGTAATTACAAATAAAGCTGCTATCAGCATTCACTCATGTACAGACTTTTGTGTAACCATAATTGCATTTTTCTAGGATAACTGCCCTGGAGTGTAACTGCTGTTCTATATGGTAAGTATACATTTATCTTTATAAGGGACTGCTAAGCTATTTTCTAGAGTGACAGCACCAGTAACGTCTGCATGAGATCCAATTGCTCTGCATTCACACCAGCAGTTGCTTTATCAGTTGCTGCTTTCCAGCGTGCACAAAACTGGTTACCCTTTTTTTTTCCCAGATCCTACCTAGTATTTATGCTTGTATAAGATGGCAAAAGGCAAGAGGACTTGAGGGGATGCAGAGCATTATGGAGTCACAATGTGGGTACAGATGAGAAGACCCGCGTCAATTTGCATATATCAATAGTTCAACCCTTTTCACTGTCAAGCAATATTCTATTATATAGATGCATCACAGATTGTTTATCCATTCATCCTTTGAAGTATATTTCCAATCTTTGGTAAATACAAGTAAGACATGTTGGGGCAGTAGTGCTTCCATTCATCCTACTGGTTAATGTCAGAGGTGGGGGCTAATGATAAACAGTGAATGTTGCATTCGATGAGTAATTGCCGAAGGAGGGACACTTGGATGGGAACTGTGCATATCAACGTGTTCTCCAGCTGAGGATCTGAGCTAGGGCTTAACCACACTCAAGAATAGGGTTAACAGATATGTGTTTTTAAAATGTGTATTTGAGCTTTTGGCCTAAAAATAAATACATACTGTGTTGTGACTTGTGAGCCAATATTCCTGCTCCAGGCTTACCATACATGCTACGGTGCTGCCTCCTAACTTGGACAAAAGAGCATGAACTTTCTTTTCTGATATTGCTGGGGATACTACATGGCAAACAAACCCAAGTAAAGAGGAAAACAGTGAACCGCATGTCCTATCTGTTGAAATACACAATGCATCTAAATATTCCTTCTTTGATGAGTAATCAGGGGAAAAAACTATGGAAAACTACTCTAGAGTCATTGTAAAGGGCTATCATCCTTAAAGTTCAAGAGAAAAAATATTTCTGGAAAAGATTTAGTATAGACACAAGAAAAAAAACTGATTTGCATTCCCAGTATGATGCAAGGAAGTAGAAGTCCACAATGAAAGTAGTTATAATAAGGGAGATAGTTGGAACAATGCAAAAAATTGCAATAGTAGAATTTCCATAAATATTAAAGGTAGTAATAATCAAGACGCCAGCAACTTAAACAACTTAAAGGACAAGCCTAAATAGCTTTCATAAAGTGCTGAGATTAAAATAAAACAGATAAATAAAAAGAGAAGATGATTGATATGGGTAGACAAGACCTAAGAATTGAATCAACAATTATTTATTGTTTATTCTCCAAAGTTAACATTTATTCTAATCTGTCTTTCTAGTCTCCTGTCCTCAGTTCGACTCTTCACAATAGAGACAGACCATCGAGAATCTGACACAGTTGCTCAGCTCTAGAATTTTGACCAGTTTGGCTCTCATTTCAAGGCACTGAGAACCAGGAAGGCACGTGTGAGGACAGGCAACGATCACCCCCACCTACCTTTCTTTCCTCAGAAACGTGGATGTATTCTGTGGCTATGACCAGACTCTCTTCTTTCATACATATATGCACAATTCAAAGGCTAAGACTATAATCTCCACAGAGTATTTGTGTGTTTTCTGTAATGACAGGCCTACATCAATAACTCACTAACCTAATGCTCAATAAAATTAAATGCAGTTGCACTTCAACTTCTTCAACTCAAAATCAATATACTAACTCCTAAACGTGGTCACCAATTTGAATACTACAGCCTTTACTTCCCTAGAAGTTGTGTTTGCTTTAATTTTTTGCCTTTTATTTTGCCCTTTAACATCCCAGAGTCACTTTTTATTATCTGGGAGTTTGTTTTTTTAAAGCCAATTTGAGCCTTTTACTAGGGACTCTTAGCCTATTTACATTTCTTATCATAATGAGGGTGGCTGATCCTGCATTATCGGCTTTCTGCTGTGTTTTCTTCTTTGTTGTTTCCTTTGCTTCACAGAAATTTTCTTTGATTTAGTTTTTGCTAATGATTTAGAATGTATACACTCTTGATTCAATTGTCAAAAAAACAACAGAAAAACAAACAAACAAAACCAACTAAAGCATAAACACTAAAAACTAGAGTAAAATGAGAGTGAGAGAATGGACGCAAAGGCTCGCAAACAATGACCTAAACCCACTTTCATATGAACTATCTGTAACAATAGCTGAAATTAAGGCTAGCAGAACCAAGATAGAAAAAAATTCACCAACGATTCAAAGAATGCCTTCAGCCACAAAATTTAAGAGATAGAACACAGTTTCTAGAAGAAGCTAATAAAATCGGGGAGATAAACCTTGAGACGAAAGAAAAAAATTCCCCGCGTGCATGTACCTGTTTATATAGACCGTGGCATGTGTGTCTACTTCCAATCATGATCCAAAATCAATGCAGTAATTGCCCTGAATGGTTTGTGAGCTCAACCAAGACCAGAATAATAACAAACAGGTTTCAAGTGAAAGGTTGAAAACACTCGATGAAGTCATCAGGAGACCGCAGAGCCTCTTTTCTCAAAGACAGTGAAGACCATCCTCCCCCCTAACAAACTGCCACCCTAATTTCCTAAGATGGGTAAACTTTAGTATCACCTGAGAGAAAGAATTCCTTTGCTTTATTATCTCAGCAAGCCCTTCCTTACCAAAGCCCACAGATCTTTCTGTGTTCCTTCCTGCTTTGTTTCATATGTACATCTACAATGGTAATAGTGACTCAGCGGTAAACGCCTGGTCGCTGCCTGACTGATCGTTACAGGTAATAACTTCTGCAGGGGAAAAATAAACCTGGCTTTAAACATGTGTTGCTCTAGCCTGCAGTGAAGATGTTCCATCATCTGTATAAGCCAGAATGTCCAGACACCTGTACTTCAAGTTATTCCAAGCTTTTAGGCAACCAGAGAAGAGAGGAAGACATAAGGAACATCTCGTTTCAAGAGTCTAAGTGATTTGCTGAATCAATCCCTAGTTTGAATCCTGGTCCTAGGTGTGAATCCAGCTGACTACAAATTGGTGTAGATCTTAAATTTTTACAGCTACCTATGGGTGAAATATTTTATTTTGATAAAAAACAACTGAATACAGCACAAGTGATGAGATGTCACTTCCGTGATTAGGTTCCAAAAGACGGACTTCCTGTCTTACTGTCATACTGTCTCTTGCCCATTCAGTTGCCAGCTCTGATGAAGAAAACTGTGGTATTGTGGGATGCCCTATGGAGAGGCAATGTGGCAAGGACCTAAAGAAGGTCTGCAGCCACCAGCTCTCGAAGAGCTGAGGGCTCAGTCCAACAACCTGTGAGGAACTAAATCCTCCCACAACCACAAGGAAGTGAGGAAATGCATCCTCTCCAGTAGAGCTTTGCAATGACTGCAGCTTCGTGAGAGACCCTGAGCCAGAGAACCCAGCTAAGCCACACTCATTCTTGACCCACAGAAACTGTACGATAATAAATGTTATTTTAGGCCACCAAGTTTTGGAGTAATTTGTTATGCAGCAGCAGATAGCTAATACAAATGATTAACAGATAAGCTTAAATTGTTCATTAAGTCTAAGAAATGTTCATATGAATAGATACTGAGCTGTTCTCTTTGGTCTAGAAGCACTATCGTTAGTGGTTAGTAAAACAGTTAAGAACTGGAACATGGATTAGGAGACTACTTTCTGGATACCAGGGGTCTCGTGCTGAAGGACTGAAAAAGGAAGATGCGAAGTGTGCATCTTCCTAGCTTTTTCAAGCAGAGAAAAGATGGCTGTGTCCTGAGTTCCTGAAGCATCTGCCTGCCTGAGGCTGATTATTAGACCAGATGACACTTTGAAGTCTCTTCTAATGTATTGATTTTAAACAGATTAGATGATTGTACATAAGATAAATTAAGAAGAGAAAAGCATGTACTTTTTCAGAATATGATGAAAAAAACTGGGCAAATGAAGTGGAAGTTAAATATTTATAAGGAGCCTTTCCAATAAGAATCATCTTTCATAATTACTCTGTAAAATAAATACAAAGACATTTTCTTAAAGACTAAGAAGTAAAGATTAGAGTGGCCATGGATTTGTCCAAGGGTACATAGAAAGAGAAGTAAAACAGAATCCTAAACATTATGTGGCAATTTTAAATGATATTAAATAATAATATGTAAAATAACAATAGGTTTGCTTCTGAATTCGTATGTGATCCTGAAGTACCAGACAAAAGATTATATTTATTCTGGCAGTTTCTATCATAAAACAGGAAGTTTCCCAGGTTATATAGTTTGAGCTGCTGAAATGACACTTTGATAGGCTCGGGCAAGAAGAAACACGGGTCTCTGAAACTGTGTAAAGCTTTCTGAGCTGCCCAAACCACGGGGTCAAATTTCCTTGGCCTCTCCAAAGACAATGCCGCTGTTCACCTCAGAGGCCACGTGGACAGGGAAAGGGGGGAGTTCTAAAAAATCTCCTAAATATTTAGATAAAGATAATCCACTTGGCATTGGTGGCCTCTTCTATCTGAATAACAGATGATAGTAGAGCATATAGGTGAAGATAATATTATTTATTATAATTATTTTCCTATTTTACCTGCTCCCCAGAAGTGTCCTAGGTGTCTCATTATAAAAGATATGTATACAATAATGTTTTAAGAATGGAAGTATAAAAGACATAATCATAGGACGAGTCTCCAGATATTTAAAGAATGTGACTATTTAGGAGGAAAGAAGAGTGAAACATCTCAAGAGACAAACTAAACAGGTGTAATGGGATGAAATTAGGCAAAAGGAAATGCAGGACAAACAGAATGCTTTTCTGATTGTTTTCCAAGTTTCTACTTGTGAACTAAAGTCCCCGAGGAAGACTGTTCTTTTTGTACTATTCTACAGAGGATAAACCTGCAGAAAGAAGAAAAGACAAGAGATGAACAACATTTCTAATAGGGAGTGTCTACCTCTAAATGTATTCTATATAATTAACTGTATTTTGAAAAAAATGTGTAATAGGTGAACACATTTTCAAAAGTTTAAAGAAGGCAATCAAGCAGAAGTTAATGGCCTTCTTTCCCTCCATTCTAAATCCCTTTTCTTCCTCAAGATGAAAGGATGATTTAACTGTTAACAAACATAAATATGCACAATATAGACAGATATTTAGGTGAGGATGGGATTTTACTTTATGTATTGTTTGCTGACTTACCTTTTTCAACTTAGCATGTCTTTGGAGATCTTTTCATCCAGTATATATGACTGCCTCAACCTTTTAAAGAGATGTATAACGTCCCAAGTATGAATGGTCCATACTTTAAGCCATTCTTCTACTAATAGACATTTATATTTTCTCTAACTTCTCACTCACACACATTATGAATATTTTATACTTATATTCTTGTACACATTGAGAGTTAAAATTACTAGAAATCAAATGGAAGATGTAATTTAAAATATTGATAGCCGATGACAAACTGTCCTCACACACGCTGCACCGTTCACACCCGAAGTAACAGCTTCAAGTGGTGTCGGTTTCTGCACTTTTATATATTATATATTATATTATAATATATAATTATAATATATTATAATTATATATTATATATATAATATATAATTATAATATATTATAATTATATATTATATATATAATATATATTATAATTATATATAATTATATATTATAATTATATATATAATATATGGATATTATATATTAAACTTTTGTTTGTTTGTTTTACCAATCTAATAGTTGAAAAATGATACCTCATTATTGTTTTAATTTCCATGAATGATGAAGGTATCTTTTCATTTCAGGGAGACACTTGTAGTTTTTATTTTATGAACTGTCTGTTGATATCCTTTGTGAGTTTTTCTACTGGGTTGTTAACCTTTTGCTTATTGAGTCCTTAGAGGTTTTTTCTTTTTTACATATTCTGGATATTAATCATTGTTCCATTATAGACACTGACAATATCCTCTCAGACTGTGATTTAACTTTGTTTATCCTGTCTTCTATCATATTAAAGCCTTAAATCTTGTCAATCGTTTATTTTATGGCTTTAGATTTTGTATTTTAGTTAGAAAGTCTTTTCCCACCCTGAGAGTATAAAAATATTCTATCTTTCTGTTAATACTCTTTATGTTTAGGTCTTTAATACATTTGGAATTTATTTATGGGCACGGTAGGAAGCGAGGATGTAATTTAAATTCTTCCCCAAAGAGATAGTGAAACCTGTCAGCACCATTTGCTAACACTTTTCTGACTGATTTGAAATTTCCCCTTTATCATAAATAAGCTCAATTCCCAAAGGTTTATTTTTCTCTATTGTGCTACTTTATTCTTGCCCCCAAATCATAATTTTTAATTTATAGCTTTATATGATGTTTTAACATCAAGACGTGAAAAGATTCCCTCAATATATGGGCAGTAGTGAAGTTGTTCGGAACAGGGGCTGGAATGAGATTATGTTCGAGTCCCAGCTGTGTCATCCTCTAGCTGGGGGACCTTGGGCGTTAACCTCTCTGTACTTTCCTAGCAGACTTATCCAAAAAATGGTGATACTAACAGTTCCTACACTTTCCTAGGCGAATTAAACGAGTAAAGACATGTAAAGTTCTTAAAACCAGTACTCAACACATAGTAAGAATTCAAATATGAGAACTATTGTTCACATTTTTCTTGATTGTTCTCACACATTAGATCTTCCAGAAAAGTTTGAGAATCAGCCTATCGCATTTCATTTTTTAAAAATTCCACAGGGTCTTTGATAGATATTCCACTGACTTCATTGATTAGTTCAAGAAGAAAATATTGACAAAAGTATTGATAAAATTCCTTGATCTTCCAATCTAGGAACATGGTATGTCACTCTGTCCTTCTTTCATGTCCTTCGGCAAAATTTTATCATTTTTTTCCCTATAGATGCTGTACGTTTCAAATTAGATTTCTTCCCCAGGTGTTTTATTGATTCTGTGCTGATTATAATTGGGATTTCCCCCCTCTATTGGTATTTGCTATTATATAGGAAAGCTATTTGTTTTAGCATATTAATTTTATGTCTATCTTGCTGATCACCTTTTGATAGTATATTGTTTTTCAGTGAATTTGTTTGAAAATTTTAGGCATGACAATTATATAATCTATTAATAAGGACAGTTTTTTCCTTTTCCAGTAGTTTTTGATATTTAGTCCAAAGACACTGAGAAAAAAAAATGTCATTTCTCAGTCTTTTGTTTGAGTGACGGTAGTTGGAGGATGACAGGTATTTCACTAGAACCTTTGCTCCATTTAAATACTGCATTGCTCAGCCCTGGCCAGTTTGGCTGAGCGATTAGGGCATCGGCTCACAGACCCAAGGGTTGCAGGTTTGATCCCCAGTCCCTGTTGGGGTTGAGCGGGAGGCAACCAATCAATGTGTCTCTCTCACATTGATGTTTCTCTCTCTCTCCCTCCTTCCTGTCCCCCTTCCACTCTACCTAAAACAATCAATGAAAATATCCTCAGGTGAGGATTAGTTTAAAAAAAATTAAATTAAAAATAAATAAATAAATAAATACTGCATTGCTCAAACAAAAATAACAATAAGAAACATATATAATGCTTACTGTATGCTAGATATTCTTCTAAGTGTTTCAAATATATTAACTCATTTAATCCTCTCAACAACCCTATGAGGAACAACTAGAATTAATCTCCCCAAATAGTATTTTCATAGAAAAGAGATTCTGACAATTTTCCCTTTCAGTAACTTTGTTAGTTACATCTAAGCACCCTACCCCAGGTAAATTAAGCAAGTTGCCACTTGTCCTTTAACTCCAAAGCTTCTTCTTTTCCAGGTAAGCAGACCTAATCAGTTTGAGCTGCAGAATCTCACTATGACTCCATTGCAATAAAAACAAGGCCCATCAGAATCGACTTTGACTTTCACAGCCATGCGGATCAAGAGGAGCTGAGGGAAAATCCTTAAAAATCCTCACCATTAAATTAATCTCAGAAAGATATAACTCAATTCTGACTTATTGCCAGGGAAATCAGCTGCTAAAAAAAATCAGTTTGTATTTCTGGCTCTGTATTCTTCAACATTTTTCATTTAAAAAAGATTTTTAATATATCCTTCCAGACCTCTTTTTAGAGATATCATAGATAAAGTGTTGTGAACTATTTTCTGTCTTAACAATATATTGTGACCTATTTGAATGTAAACAAATGTAGATTTGTATTATCCTTTTGAACAAGTGCATAATTCTGTGGTTTGAATATGCTATTTAAAAAAAGCACAGTGCCCTGGCCAGGTGGCTCAGTTGGTTGGAGCATCGTCCTGTACACCAAAAGGTTGTGGGTTCAATTCCCAGTCAGGACATATGCCTAGGTTTCTGGTTTGATCCCCCTGGTCAGAGCGCATACAAGAGGCAACAAATCGATGTTTCTTTCCCCCTTCTTCTCTTTAAAATCAATAAACATATCCTGAGGTGAGAATAAAAAATAAAAAAAAGCACAGTAATTACTATGTACTAAGAGCACTGTTCTAAGTGCTTTATAAATATGAACTCACATGATCCTCATTATACCTGAGATATAATTTACCTAATTACATTAAACAAATCTATTTCTGATTAAATAATTTAATCTACATTTTGATTAAATAAATCAAAATTTTAACTGCATTTAAATTTTTAATCAAATTGCTTCAAATTTTTGTCATTATAAACAATACTAGGACAAACTTCTTTGTATATACACATTTATGCAGTCGTATGATTATTTCCTTCATCTAAATTAAACAGGTGCCTTTCAGTAGATGGAGATCAGTGGCAAAATCAGGAAAGCACCATGTGTGCCTGGGAAACCACAACTGGGGAAAAGGGAGAAAATAAGCAGTTCACAAGCATTTGCTATTTACCAGACACTATGCCAGACGCTTCGACATACATGGACAGGTTCAATCCTCACAAGAACTCTTTGCAGTAAGCTACAATAATGTCCTTTTCATAAATGAGGAAAGTGAAACACAAAGAGATCAGGCACTTGAGGAGGTGACGCAGCCAGCAAGTAATTGAGGTTCTGCAGTTATCAGCTAAATTATATCAAATAAGTGGCTTACTCTCTTTGGTCACATTTTAGTTTAATTATAAAATGTGAATCGAAAGACTAACCTCATGAGGATATAAAGTAATGTGTGTAAATTATAAAGTAAATAGAAAGAATGATTTAATATTTTATATGATTTTAAAAAGGACTGAGACCAATCTTTCTGAGAAAGTCACAATCTTCAAGTAAAACAGTATTTATAGCTAAACATTCTGCAAGATGTACGCTTTTATAAGATCTTCACTTGATCCCATGCATGTTGGGGAGAAGTGTATAAACTGGACGACATACAACAAAAGGACTGACTACTAAATCATAATGTGTCTGGGCGGAAGGATACTTCAGTCATCCCTGCAATCTTCCATCCCATGAGGAACTCTTCATATAACATTCTCAAAAATGACCATCTGACTCCTGCATTTTTTTAAAATATATTTTTTTCTTTATTGATTTTAGAGAGAGGAAGTGAGAGGTAGAGATAGAAACATGGATAAGAGAGAACATCGACTGGCCGCCTCCTGCATGCCCCCCACTGGGGATTGGGCCCACAACCTGGGCATGTGTCCTGACCGGGAATCAAACCGGTGACCTCATGGTACATGGGTAGATGCTCAACCACTGTGTCACACCAGCCGGACAAAGAAAAAAAAAATTTTTTTTAATGGTATATATGCCCCAGAGTCTAACTGCTTCGTTGAATTTTCACTTATTTTTTGTGAAGCCCCCCTGCATGTAAAAATATTAAAACGTACATGCCTTTTTTCCTGTTAATCTGTCTTTTATCAGTTTAGTTTGCAGTCCCCCAAAACAGAACCTAAGAGAGTAGAGCAAAAGTTTTCTCCTCCTCACACCAGGAATAAAACATGGCTTGAGGTTGAAATAGTGAAGGAGTGAGGACTGACCTCTTAGAGTAAGAAGTTGTCAACAGGAAGAAGAAGACCCCGGACAATCCATAGGAATTATATACTCTGTGGGTATTTGATTCCCCCATCCTCCCATTTTTAATTGCAAAAAAAGAATTGCAGATTGCTTCCTTACAGAAAGATAAACAAGCAGCTAATCACATGGGTTTAGGAGATGCTTCCTTAGACATTAAGACTAAATACTACAAGTTGGGGAACAGTTTCCATCAATCATCCCTCAAAGTTCACACTGTAATAATTTTCTAATTGCATTAATGTAGATTAGTGCTTTTTCAACTTTAGTGTGTTTTTCAATCACCTAAGTATCTTGTTAAAATGCAGATTCTGATTCATTAAGTCCAGAGTGGGTCATGAGATTTTTGCTCTGACACGCTCCTGGTGAGAATGTGCAGACCATACTTCGAATGTGATAATGATGTGACAACCTGTTCACAGATAACGGCCTGAATAGACCTTTATTTTCAAGGCTAAGTACACACTTTTAAAGAAAAGAAACATGGAAGGCACGAGAAATATCTTGTAATTTAAAAAAATACATATGGAGTTTATAATTTAAAAGGTAAACTATAGAAAAAACCTCAGAACAAAAGAAAATTTTAATGTTTTCAATAGCTTTCAAAGAATGACCAATAATCTAGGGGAAAAGTTCAAAATAAGAAACAGAAAAATGTTAGTTGCATGGACTTTTAAAATGAGGTAGATGAAACAAGAGACAGTAAAGTAAAAATGCAAAACTAAAACGTTAATCCGCCCTATAAAGTGAAGTATAGAATCAATACTGAAAATTTAAAAAACCCAATAGATCTAGCCATTTGGTTTGAGATGCTGTCCCTGAAAACAGAGAAAAGGAAAAAACAGTGAATATAAAGTTGCTATGTCATACGGATTATTCAAATGTGTGAAGAAGAGCACAGAAAAGAAATTAATAAAATAGAAAATAATTTTGGCCCTGGCCGGTTTGGCTCAGTGGTAGAGCACTGTGGACCAATGAGTCACAGGTTTGATTCTGGTCAAGGGCACGTACCTAGGTTGCGGTTTGTCCCAGGCCCTGGTCGGGGTCGTGTGGGAGGCAACCAGTTGATGTGTCCCTCTCACATCGATGTTTCTCTCTCCCTCTCTCCCTCCCTCCCTCCCACTCCGTCTGAAAATAAATAGAAAAATATCCTCGGGTGAGGACTAAGAAAAGAAAAGAAAAGAATTTTGAGTGGTGGAAAGAACTAAGTACACAAATTGGAAAGATTCACCATATAACTAGCAAACAATGGAAAGAGAATAATATCTGGATACATATCTGGAGAGTTACTGAATTTCAGTGATAAAGAAATAAGCTTATAGATATGTAGGCTAGCCACAGAACAAAGTCTAAGAGGAAAAACAGGTATGACCCAAGAATTTTATACTCTTCAGGCTGCCATTTCCATGTGATCCTTAAAGGAAGATATTTTTCAGATATATAAAGACTTACAAAATTTACTTCAAACAAATCCTGAAAATATTACTCAAACTATTTATCCAGCAAGGTTGACCTATCAGTCTACCAAGATATCATGAATGGAAGCATCATGTTGTCAGAGACTGGTAATAAACACAGAATCAGTCAAACATATGAAATCTAAAAACTGCTATCAGCACGTTTACAAAATAGGACACAAATGCCCAAACTATTTCCCGAAAGGATCCCCCTCAACCCAATTAGGTTAGGTGTGTCCTCTGTATCCTGCAATGTCCTTTCATAGCATTTATCATGCTGTATTGTCACTGACCGTTTGATTTTCTAATTCTCTAGCTAAGCTGTTGCCCCTTCCCCTTCTCGCCTCCAGGTTTCTGTTTCTAACGGTTTTATATATATATATATGTTCTTTATATATACACATACATATACACATGCATATATATTCTTTTAAAATATATATTACATAAATATTTACATATATTTTATATAAAGGTGTGGGGAAAGTAGGTTTACAGTTATTCATATGGAAAATACAATAACTAATAAATAAATAATAATACAAGAATAAACTGTTTTGTGTACTCATAACTGTAAACCTACTTTTGCCCACCCCTGTATATATATTCTGTTTCTGTTGTATATGTGTGTGTGCGCATGTATATATATATATATATATATGTTATACATGTTATACAAATATATCACAAATTTATATATACTATTGTAGCATATATACAAATATCAATAGCAACTAAAACAAAAGGTTTGGGGAAAAGATCAAGAGAAGAAAAATCATGCTTATTTTCTCATACATACATGGGAGAGGAATGAGAATCAATAGATAATGTCTCACACATGAAAGGGAAAATAAAATTTAAGTATAGCAAATGTAAACACTAGTACAAATAAAAATATAGCACACATCTTCTGTTTACTGGAGAAAATAAAAAACAAAGAAAATATAATAGGCCAAATAGCAAAAGGAGAAGCAAAATTGCAAGAAAAATACAAAAACATAAAACAAGGTATTAAAAGCCAGTTATTTGTGGCCCTGGCTGGTTTGGCTCAGCGGTTAGAGCGTCGGCCTGCGGTCCAGAGAGACCTGGGTTCAGTTCCCGCTAAGGGCATGTACCTCAATTGCAATTTGTCCCTGGCCCTGGTTGGTCGTGCGGGGGGCACCCACTCGATGTGTCCCTTTCACGTCGATGTTTCTCTCTCTCTCTCTCTCTCTCTCTCTCTCTCTCTCTCTTCCTCTCTCTCCCTCCCACTCTATCTGAACAAAAAATGGAGAAATGTCCTCGGATGAGGATAAAAAATAAAAAAATAAAAGCCAGTTATTTGTGTATTTCCCTTCCAGTAGGGAGAGGACAACAAAAGCACAATCACTGCCTCTTCCCCAGGGAGTGCTCTTTGTGGTTCGGGTGCATGGCTGCGAATCAGGCCAGGGTGTGTGTGTGAGGGTGGTGAGAGGGTTTCCGAGCAATCATTTTGGGGAAACGCTTACGATAAGATGTGTAGTGGGAATATCAGGTTTGGTAACCAAGAAACTGATCCTTTATCGCCAAATTAAAAATACCCAGATTAAAATAAAATATCACAACCAAATAGCTACTATGGCTTCTAGATCAGTTATTCCAACCTGATTGTCTTGAACTGAATGAAACCAGTTCATTTCACCATGGGCAAGGAGTGCGCCTCATTCCGTCCGCAGTAGCGCTCCTTGAGTTCTAGGCTGCTCTTCCGAGAGATGGAGAAGAGACAAGTTTAGACTATCCAGACTAGAACAAACTAGGTAACTTCTCATCTTTCACATGGTAAAAGTTAAACACACACACACTGTTTAGTGTCTGTTCCCGACCATCCATCTTTTCTGGTCTGTCAGTGGGGCTTTCAAAGTCATGCATGCTAAATTAAATAGACGGAGTGAGCTTTACACAGCAGAAAGTCAACTTGAAGGTCAACCCTCTAACACTCCTTATGATATGAAAGGTTTGTCAACGGTGCATTCAGTAGAGCTCTCTCATTTTTGGTCATATCAATTCTATTATTATTAACCTCCTTTACCCTAAATGGGAAACTGCTGTTTGGAACCCGGCAGCCTTGAAGTTACAATAATCAATAGGCAATAAAGAATAAATTTAGTAAGACGGGCTAGGTTATTTGGGTCAATATCAGATGTTGAGAACAAGGTTTCTTGAGAAACATGAGAGTCCAGAGGCAGCTGGATGAAGGGGTTTCCGAGAAGTACAGTAAATCAGAACAACTACAAGCCATACACATGTATTGGATGTTCATCCTATGACAAGTAGTACGCTAACCATTTTTCATGAATTAACTTAATCGTAACAGCAAGCCTATAAGGTAGCTACTATCATTATCTGTATTTTACAAGTGAAGAAATCGAGGCACAGAAAGCTTATGAACTTGTCCAGGCTTTTACGGCTCAGTTTACGTAGGTGAATGCCAGGTTAGTCTTGGCTCTGAGGTTAGTAAGGAAACCAGTTCATGGGAGTGCCAAGACAATCAGGTCGGAAAAAATATATGGCATAAGAGTGAGTGTGTATATGTGGCTGTGTATATGATGTTTTCTGTTCCTCTCCAATGTTTGATTAATTACCTGCTTATTCAGTTGTCCCTTCTGAACCTGTGAAGGAAGGTCAGGGGTTTTGTCTCCATGGAGAGTTAACCGGTACATGTGAATAAAGTTTTGTAGTCAAATTATCCAACTCAGACTGCAAAGTAGATTACAATTATAAAGTATATACTGTGTTCAACATAAAGGATCTATAAAAGGACATTTCCAGCATATAATTAGTTTTCCTCTAACGTATTCCACCCAATTCCTTGTCTGCTGCAATAAGTAGCAAATTTCAATATATTATTATTGCTCCAAAATTTTATGAACTTAATTTCTACTGATTCTTCAGATTAAATTATGTTAAAACTTTGAACATTAACTGATTAGATCCAAGATATCCCAAGAGGCCAGTGAAATAAAAGGATTATAATTATAGGGCTCAGAAATTCTGTTCTTATTTATACAGTACCTGACTGGGGACTCCAGTTTTGTTCTCCTATTCTAAAACGGGGAGCAAGCATCATGGTCCTAGCATCCCCCAAATCCTGAACACATTTTCCCTCTTGGAGAAAGCAGGCCTGGTTGAAGGAAAGGAATGCTTCTTACCCTGAACAGGCTGACTCAGATTAAGGCTTCTCTCCGGTCCGCGGGCGGACGCTCTAATCGCTGAGCAAAACTGGCCAGGGCTGAGCTATTCTTAAATGTCACTAACGTCTACCAGGTTAAAGCTCCCTTACTATCCAGCTCTCCTTATTCAAAATCACATGTTCAGTGTCTGATCTCTTTGGTAAGCTGTAGAAAACTCTGTAAGAGCAGCATCAAGCAGACATTCTTTACCTCAGGAGTTTAAGAACTTGATATTCAATATATTGCCTCCCTACTAGAGTATAAACCAAGGATAAGGACTAGTTCTGTTCACCCAAAGTTAGGTACAGTGCCTTGCACTCGATTAAAAGTTCAGTGGATTTATATCACCAAGTACCCTAGAGGAGTAATACAAGGAGCAAACTTAAGTGTGTATCTGACAAATACTCCTTAATGTTTTAACATAAACTATTAGAAATATGTGTATAAAATAGCATATAAACTAAAAGAGACAATCATCCATCACAAAGACATAGCCGTACTGATTTCTGGAGTCCATTGCTGAAAATTCGTCAGAATTGCTGAGTTAAAATAGTTGATGCATTTGAAAGCCTTACATAATTGAAAGGGTAATGTCTTTTACATTTCTGCAGAGACCCTGAAGAAGAAAAACTCAGCAAAGACCACAACACCTAAATATTTTCCGCCTCTCCCATTTACTTTAAGTCAAACAATCCTAAAGTCTCTAGGAAACAGCCATGTGTCCACTGTGCATGCCGAACCAGGACGATCACCCCAAACATATCTCCTTTCTACAACAGTGAATCATCTCTTTAGATAGCTCAGCCCTACATCCTCACATTTTATGGCATTAACTTCCAAAATCAACTCTCATGTAATGTAGATAATTTGAAAACCTAAACCAAGAGAACTAAGAAAAGTGGAAAAGGAATATCTATGGAATAAATAAGTAATGGAATGGGTAAGAAGGAACAGATTAAACTAAAATAAAACAACCTTTCTGTTACAGAGAGGACATCTGTAAAATGAGGATAACAGTAGTATCTACTTCACAGAGATGCTGTAAGGATTAAATGAGTGCACTTTCATAATTTTCTTTTTCTTATTTCCCATTAGGCAGCTGGAACTCAAAGGCTTTCAGTGAATAAAAACAATGGGCCAGAATTCTGGGCCAAGAGAGACCTTTTAGTTTATTCATGATTGATCACAGTCTCCATAAATATACATTTCTAGGAAAGTTCCTGATGTCCCAACATTATTACTTCCCCATTGTAATAGGCATGCAATTCTTCATAATATCTAAAACTATTTTAGTTAAAATTTTTAATCGACTCCTTTTATTTTTATTAGTGGGAAAGAAAGGTGTTTTCTATAATTTATGAGAAATCGAAGGAAAACCTTACATTATGGACTGAATGTCTGTGTCCATCCACTCCCCCCTCAGATTCACATATGAAATGCTAATGCCCAGTGTGATGGTATCTGGAAGTGGTACCTTTGGGAAGTTATTAGGCCATAAGGGTGGAGCCCTCCTGTATAGGATTAGTGTCCTTATCATGGGAGACCACAGAGAACTCACTCACCCCTTCTGCAATGTGAGGACACTGTGACAAAATGACCATCTACGAACCGGAAAGTGGGCCTCACTAGACACCAAATCTGCTCGTGCCTTAATCCTGAACTTTTCAGCCTCCAGAATTGTAAGAAATAAATGTTCGTTGTTCAAGCTATCCAGCCCTAATGGATTAGGACTCCCTCTGACCAAGGGGTGTTACTTTCTACAGCAACATAACATTGCCCTGAAGTTTTCCTGCTTCCAGTGTTCTCTATTTCTGTGATTGATCCTAAATGGCCAGAAACAACAGGTACATGGGAAAGACAACTTGGAAGGAGAGAATGTCTTGGCTACTGTGGAGGATTCATCTGACTCCCACCATTTGGTGCCAAGTTAATGATAAATACTTCTAAACTCTTCTGCAACTTTGCCTTCAAGTGACTCTCTGGTTACACGCCCCTCACTAACATGTGAAATTATTGAAAATTAGTCTGAACACACATCCTTACATGTTTGGTTCCTGCCTAGTTTACTCCCTAAATCAGACCTTCTAGATCTTCTAAAATAAAACAATTGGATATTATATCATGACAGTATCCAAGTTAAATCCCATCCCAAGAGTATTTCCCTACATGCTATAAAATCTGTACCTACATTTATTCCAATCTCTTTAGCAATCTCACCTATTCAAAGATTTTCAAAAATTCTTCCACTCAATTATCCTAGTTCTTTTCATACACCTGTGTTCACACAGGTGCACACACACAAATGAGTTGACTGCTGCTTAACATTTCTGGATTATCAAAAGCAGAACTTATTTTACCATTGAAACCATTTTAAAGTGTACAATTCAGTGGTATCAAGTACATTTACAATGTTATACAACCACTACTACTATCTAGTTCTAGAACTTTTTCGTTACCTCAAAGAAAAACCTGTATCCACTTGGCAGTCACTCCTCATTCCCCTGTCCCGGATGACCGCTAATCTACTTTGTCTCTATGAATTGCCCATTCCGGATATTTCATATAGATGGAATCACACGCTTTGTGGCCTGTTGTGTCTGACTTCTTTCAGTTAGCATCGTTTTCCAAGTTCATCCATGTTGTGCTCGGTATCAGTGCTTCACTCTTTTTTTATGGTTGAATAACGTTCCATTGTATGTATAGACCACATTTTGTTTATCCACTCATCAGATGGTGGGCTTTTGGGTTGTTTCCCCTTTGGGTTAGGGTGAATATTGCTGCTATGAATATTCAAGTACAAGTTTTGGTTTGAATACCTGTTTTCAATGATTTTGGGTATGTATCCAGGAATGGAATTGCTGGGTCATACAGTTAATTCTGTTGAGCATTTTGAGGAACCAAACAGTGTTTCCATAGAGGCAGCGTCCTTTTACATGCATGAGCGATGTACCAAGGTTCTCATTTCTCTACATCCTCACCAACATTTGTAACTTTCCATTTTAGGGATTAGAGCTGTCCTAGTGGGTGTGGAGTGGTGGTATCTCATTGTGTTTTGATTTGCATTTCCCCAGTGATTAATGATGTTGATCATCTTTTTATGTGCTTATTGGCCTTTTGTATATCTTCTTTGGAAAAATGTCTATTTAAATCCTTTGCCCATTTTTAAACTGAGTTATTTGTCTTTTTATTGTTGAGTGATAAATTCTTTGGTATCTTCTGGATACTAGTCCCTTATCAGACACATGATTTGAAAATATTATCTCCCACTGCGTGGGCTGTCTTTCACTTTCTTGATCGTTTCTTTTGAAATAAAAGTTTTAATTTTGATGAAGTACAATTTATCTGTTTTCTCTTTCTTTTGTTGCTTGTTTCTTTGATATATTTTAGTATGGTATTTCTTTTGATAGCTAAAATATGTCAATGTTGGCTTTAATTTTTATTATATTAATCACACTATCATTTATTGAATCATACTACCATATGCCAGGCATTTACATGTGCTATTTCATTTCTCTCCCCCACCCTTCCCTTGGCTAGTTGGCATTACAACCATTTTCTAGAGACATAAAAAGGTGATTTCTTTTCAGTCATTCAATAGGCTATGACAATGACCAGATTTAAATTCAGCTTTGTCTCACTGTACAGACCACACACTTTTTTCTCTACTGCATCACATTTCATCATTGAGTAACATAATGTCAAGTTTTTGACGTTGGCAACAAAAGGAGGAATGTATATTATATTAGTTTTCTATTGCTTCCATAACAGATTACCACAAATTTAGTGGCCTAAGCAATACAAATGTATGATCTTACAGTTCTATAGGGTAGAAGTACAACATGGGTCTCCCCCAGCTCAAATCAAAGAGTTGGCTGGGCTGCATTCCTTTCTGGAGACTCTAGGGCAGGATTTGTTTCCCTGATCATCAGGCTATTGACAGTCCTTGTGGTCAGAGGACTAAGACCCCATTTCCACACTGGCTGTCAGTGGAGGCACTCCCAGCCTCTAGAGGCCACAAGTTCTCTCTGGTGCTTGGCCTCTTTTTCCATCTTCAAAACCAACAGGGTGGGTCAAATCCCTTTCACATTTTGAACCGCTCTTTTTTTCTTCCATCTTATCACTCCAAACCATTCTTCTGCTTCCCTCTTTTGTTTTTAAGGGCTCATGGAATTAAATTGGGCCCACCTAGATAATCCAGGATAATCTTCCCATCTCGGGAAAGTCCTTAACATCACATTTTAACACATCTCTTTTGTCCTAAAGGGGTAGCATAGTCACAGGTCCCAGGGTTGAAGATGTGGCCATACTTGGGGGAGTGGGGCATTACTCACACACACACACACACACACACACACACACACACACACACACACTTTTATGTATGTAATTGTTTTTCTCAGCTCGGTAGACTATAGAGAGTAAGAAAGATAGAGGACTGATAGAACCCTTGAAGTATGATATTAAGAGATGGGCAGAGGAAACAAAGCTCCCCAAAACAGCCTGAGAAGGAGCAATCAGAAAGGAAGATCCAAAGGGACACTGATCTTGAAGATTCTTGTGTGAAGTTTTGCCTCTTCATGACTTACTTCATGATTTCCTCTTTTAACCTGGAAATCATTTTCTCGAGGCTCTTTTGCCCAGTCTTTTACCTCCCAATCCAGTCATCTTTAATGGTGCTGATTCTTGGGCAGTGACTACACAAATTTCAATTTTGCACATAATATCCTGAAATATCTCAGAACACTCAGCCAATGAACTGCTCAATTGGCTGAACATTCAGAGACCTCTTTTCCAGGAACATTTTGCTCCAGGCAATAAAACAATAGATCATTGCTAAAACTCCCTAAAGCAAGGTAGCCTTGGAAAGCTGCAACACCTAGATGGCAGGTTCCATTGCTGGCCAAGAGCCTTACCTCAGGTTTTCAAAAGCAGAAACCAAACAGGGAGTTTCCTGATGTCAATACTATTTTTCCCAAATGAGTCAAGTAAGATCTATGAGATGCAGACATGTGGATTGAGAAAAGATTTGGGTGGGTCCTGTGTTATAAGCTGAGGATCATCAGTGACAGGAAAGCTAAAAAGTTTCCTGTTAAATAAATGCTATCTAAAACTGAAATGTAAGAATTCTAAGCAAGTACATATAAGAAGTTAAGGAAGAAGCCATCCCAAAAGAGGACAAGTCTAAAGCTACCAAGGATGATCCAAACATAGAACGTAAGAGATCAAAGGAACACAAAGACTAATCTAATCTTTTCATTTTACTTTGGGGAAATTAAAATTCAAGGGACTTTCCCAAGGTAACCCAGCTGATGGCAATACCGCAGGCATCCTGACGTGGTCCCTAGGAGGTAGCTCTACTCTTAGTTGCTAAAAGGATTCTAATCTCTCAGCCACTTCATTCTGGAGCCTCAATTAGGAGGACAAAAATGTGGGTGAAACAATGCCAGTCTTTACCACCATAAGCAATTCTAGCCTCAGCTCTATTAGAAACTCAGTTCTATGATCTCTGAGCCTAAAGAACATATTTTCAAAATAATAGGGAATGACTTATGAAAAGCCATGAGCTATAGTTCTCTCCCAGGGGTTCGCATGCCTAGAAGACCATAAGCCATTATACAACTCAAGGCTCAATAGCTCTACATAAGGTATTTTAGAGGAGTGTGTGTGTGTAAAATTACTGGATTCTGGGGGAAAGAAAATGGGAAAGAGAAAGTAGGAAAAAAGGTTAATGGTTTTACCTCTGCCACATCTGACTTTTTGCCAAGATTTTTTTAGTTCTATTACCCCATAAAAAGCAGTAGCCACAATAAAGAAATCTCTGAAACCTATGATCCCGAGCACATTACAGGATACAACTAACACAAAACCACAGCTATTTTATTCTTTTCCAGACTGGGAAATTAAAAAAAAAAAAAAAAATTCCACATTTCAAGGAGTCAGTTAGCCTATCTAGGCCACCCAACCCTAGCATTTATGCAATTAGTTTTAGCCAGTCACAGACGTAGCAATTAAATCCTATGATCCCTGTCCAGGCAATTTGCTACTTAAGGAGAGTGAGCTGCTGCCAGTTGCCCTCTGTAAAAGAAGTGGGAGATTTCAGCAGGCTACAGCCTCCACAGATCAGCCTCCATGCTCTGGGTTTCCGTGGGCCTCACGCCTCAGGACGCTGACAACCGTATTAAGAAAGGGCATAAAGACAAAGGACATAAAGAGAGCTACAGAAGGTGTCCAATTAGCCCTGGATACCTTATTTCCGATTTCAATGCCACTCCTCAGGATAGGCTACTAAATTTATAGATTCTAACTTTAAGTTACACGGTTTAAATGTTGTTTAATTATCCAAAACGCTGTACTTGGACTCTTGCAATTGCAGGGAGAACTTTTCCCGCCTCTCCTTCCTTGGTATACGGACACTCATTATCGCAGGCTGTCACATTCACCTGGCACCTTTGATTTCCCAAACTCTCCATATGGCATCATACTTGGCTGTACTCTGCTGGGAAAGAAGTCGCTCTGGCCCTAAACAACGTTAAAAGTCCCCTGTAGAAGTCACAACACAGGCTTCCAGTCAGGAGTCAACTTCCCATTTACCCAGACACGGTTCCCCAACATGTTCTGTCAAGTTACTCTGACCGTTTTCCAGTGACTTCTGCATTTCTTGATAAGCTGGGTTGCCTTAAGTGTCACTGCCAACTTACGATCAGAGACTTTGACATCTAGCTGTTTTCTTCTCTACACTTAATATCATCATCACCATCATCATCATTCTGGGTGATGTTATTAGTCAGGGATATTTATCAGCAGGGCCCTATCGGTTTATATTGTGACGCAAAGAAATCCACAAACAAGAACATTTTTAGGGACTATCCTTTCTCTACTTCATTGAAAGGTAGAGAGTTTATATACAATATGTACAATACATTTTTAAACCATGGATCAAAAACTTTCGGAAATCCTTACTTTTAATGGTGTATCAGGTTGTTCTGTAGAACACATCATGTCTAAAAGGCTGCTAATCTCGGCCAGGCCGGTTTGGCTCAGCGGTTAGAGCGTCAGCCTGCGGTCCAGAGAGACCTGGGTTCGGTTCCCGCTAGGGGCACGTACCTCGATTGCAATTTGTCCCTGGCCCTGGTTGGTCGTGCGGGGGGCAGCCACTCGATGTGTCCCTTTCACATCGATGTTTCTCTCTCTCCCTCTCTCTCCCTCCCACTCTATCTGAACAAAAAATGAAAAAATGTCCTCAGGTGAGGATAAAAAAAAAAAAAAAAAAAAAAAAAGGCTGCTAATCTCTTGGGTCTTAAAACGAAGGCAAACATGCAGAGATGACACTTCTTCAACAAATATTCACCGAAGGCCTACCACACGCTGAGAGTTATTCTAGGCACTAAGAATAAAGTTGTTCACAACATGAACAAAATCCCTACCCTCTTGTGAATTGTTTTCTGGTGTGAGAAAACAAACTAAATAAGATATGCAAAACATATAATATACTCGAAGATGAAACATTCTACATAAAAAATAAAGCAGGGAAGAGGATAGAGAATTTGCGCTAGTTTCGGTTTGGTGGTGGGGTGGTGGAGGGTGTGGGAGAGGGAATTTACGATCTTAAACAGAAAAGGCCTCAATGAGAAGGTGACCTTTAAATGACTCGAATAAAGACCCGAGGAGGATGGAAGAGCAAGCAATGCGGGTACATCTGGAAAAGAACCTTCTAGGAAGAGTGGGTATCAAGTGCAGAGGCCATGAAATGAAAGACAAAATGAAGAGATGAGAGCACACCTGGCGTGTTTGAGAAACAGTAAGAGGAGAAGAGCCGCAGGAGGCGGGGTCAGGTTAGGGAGCATGAGTGTGTGAAGATTCCACAGGCTCTCAGAGGTCATTGAAAAGACTGGCTTTTACTTAGAGTGAATGAAAAGCCACTGCGAGGCTTTGGACAGAAGGGTGACAAGATCTGACTTTTGTTCTGACTGTTTCACAACGGCTGCCGTATTTGAGAATGGCTGTGGAGAGGCAAAGTCACAGTCATGGAGACCTGTTAAGAAGCTATTGCAAGAATACAGTGAGAAATCATTATTACTTGAATCGGGAGAAGGGAGATGATAGTCACAAATGGTCAGTTTCTGAGTATATTCGGAAGGGAGAGAAAGGCACGAATGCTGGCAGACGAGGTGTGGGGTAAGAGAAAGGACAGCGTCGAGGCAGACTGTAAGGCATCCGTTCCTAGAAGACACACCAGGACTGCCACTAATCGACGTGAAGGGGACTGCAGACATTTTGAGGAGGGAAATGGGAAAATCAGGGATGTAGCTTTAGAATATTTTAAGCTATAATAGAACATATTAAGAGTAGGTTATTATCATAGATGATGAAGATATGTATATTTCTGGCATGGGGAATAAAGCCACATTACATTTTCAACACATTAATCACTTTCATTAAAAATTCCTCAGCAGGAATTGTTTGTAAACTGCTGTATTAGTCATTCCTAGAAAGGTTTCCACATCTTGAATTGGTTCCAGAGTGTGGACTGACATGCTGGTCTAATTCTGGAGCTCAGTCAGTGGCTCCATCCATGTCAGAGGGATGTAACAGGATGGGATTCCGGATGAACTCCAAGGGTGGATTTGCATTGAGAAAAATGGCCCCATTTGGGAACAGAAAGAGAAAGGCAACACCTGATAGCTGAACCCAGATGCTCACCAGGGTTGGAAGAACATGACCAAGGGTTCCATCTAAGAAGCCGGCCCCTGTGGAAGCAGTAGGAGTCACTGAACAGGTGAGGAGCTGTTTTCTTTTCCAGCATGAACCATCTAGATGCACGGTGCTCTTCCTAGGTAGCCGTCCCTCATGAAGAGAAAGTCCTCATGTGCTGGGTCCCAGGGACTGCCAGCCAAGTCCCTTTCCCCATACGTGGTCCTGCCTTCCCCAGGGCTCTGACCTCTGTACTCCGTTTAACGAGATTAAAGCAAAGTGAAAATTAAGAGCATGGAGTGGGAGGAAAATGATGAATACTATTTATTTAAGGGAACATGAGTACAAATATTATTCAGAAATTCAATCTAATTTCATTTACTTCTGAAATGCCATGAAACAATATTAAGTCAATGCATTCAGCAAACAGTTATCAAAGCATAATACCTAATAGGAACTATGTTACCCGCTGGGGGAGGAGGAATTCGAGGATAAATAAAACAGGGTTCCTGCCCTTGGTGAACTCAGAATCTAATGGAGAAGGCAGATGATTAAACAAGTAATTACAAGAGAATTAGTAATGAAGGGACATACAAAATGTCAGGGACCCAAAGGGGGAACAATTAAATCTGCCTGAGGAGGTTGGGAAGGATTTATAAAGGAGATGACATTTGAGCCAAGCTGTGAAGGAAGGGAAGGAGTTTGTCACACTACCGAGACAGTCCTCTGTGATCGGCAGAGGGTGACTACAGCTTACCCAGGATTGTGATTAGGAAGGTATGAAGAGTGGGCTTGGGTAGAGTTAACACGGGGAAGAGTGACAGGAAAGGAGACTAGAAAGAGAAGCTGGGAATAGACTTGCTTTGCTGGGAGTTTGTCCTTTGTTCACTGGGAACAGAGGGCTCTTGGGCTTCTTAACCAGGCAGATGACATGATCACATTGTGTTTTAAAAAATAGTACGTGACAGAAAGATAGAAAAGAAACAAAAGATCCTCAATGGCAGCAGTATGAAACAGATCAAGAAAAGAAGAGCAGAGATTCATACTTAACAGAAAGAATCAGGAACATATCCACTTCCACCCCCTTCCCCATTTCCCCCAAACCTACCATACCTCCCACCAATGAAGTGACGGCCTCCTTTCACTATCATTTCATCAAGCAGGCAGTGGAAGAAAAGATGTTTGTACAGAAAGATAGGTGTCGGAAGTTGGTATCCCAGAGAAAACACATGGAAAACCACCTTTTCCCTTTTCATGATTTCCAGCAGAGGTTATAAGGGAAGGGAAAAAACAAGAACATCATATGGAACTCTAACTGCACTTGGATTTAGAACAGGGGAGCATGTACGAATGTGAGTGTGCACCTGTGCACCCCTCCAAATACTGTATTGACAAATGCTAAGCAGTATACACTGTAAAAAGAATAATTAGCCCAGCTGTGTGGCTCAATGGTTGAGCGTCGACCCATGCACCAAGAGGTTGGCGGTTCGATTCCCGGTCAGGGCACATGCCCAGGTTGTGGGCCCGATCCCCAGTGGGGGGCATGCAGGAGGCAGCCATTCGATGTTCTCACTCATCGATGTTTCTATCTCTCTCCCTCTCCCTTCCTCTCTCTCTAAAATCAATAAAGGGAAAAAAAATAAAAAAGAATAATTACATCTCCTCTTACCTCAGAACACACATTCATCTTCATTGATGTTGCCAGTTTACTGTTGCCTAAGATAGTTTTTAATATAGCCTTTACACAAACATTTATTGTGGCTTTATTCTTGATATCTCAAACTGGGAACAATCCAAGTATTCATCAACTGTTTACAATAAGTAGACAAATAATCCCTATAATAAAATACTATTCTGCAATAAAAATGAACAGACTACGAATATATGCAACAATATGGATGAATCTCAAAAGCATCATGCTAAGTTAAAGAGACCAAAATTAAAAGTATGATTCCAGTTATAGATATATATGATTCCATGTGTATGACAAGACCGTAGACTCAGAGACCAGAGCAGACACTGCCAGAGCTGGGAGTGGGAAGAGGAGACGTTGCAAAGAGGAATAAATAAACTTTTTGAGTAGCAGAAATATTTTGTATCTTGATTTTGGTGCTGGTTACATAACTGCATAAGTCTGTAAAAATTTATAGAGCTAGCCTGGCCGGTGTGGCTCAGTGTTTGAGCGTGGACTCATGCACCAAGAGGTCGCCGGTTCAATTCCCGGTCAGGACACATGTCCAGGTTGTGGGCCTGATCCCCAGTGGGGGCATGCAGGAGGCGGCCAACTGATGTTCTCTCTCATCGATGTTTCTATCTCTCTCTCCCTCTCCCTACCCCTCTCTCTAAAAGCAATAAAGGAAAAAATTTTTTTTAAAATTTATAGAACTACATATCTAAAAAAATGAATTCTAGTATATAGTATATGTCAATTATGCCTTAATAAACCAACAAACAAAAGACTGTCACACCAAGAGTTGAAGAGGATGTAAAACAAACTGAAACTCTCATACACTCCTGGTGGGCAGGAAAATGGTATGACGACGTTGGGAAACAGTTTAATATTTTTAAAAAAATAAAGTTAATCAGACACTTACTAAGACCCAACAATTCCACTCCTAGTATCACCCCCAAAAAATAAAAACTGATCTCCCTGCCTCACCCTTTATCTGAAAATCAATGGGAAAAATATCCTCTGGTGAGGATTAAAAAAACATAATAATAAATAAGTTAAAAAAATAAAAATTCTAGAATTTTGTACAACATTCTATAGAATTTTATATATAATATTTTAGATTTTTAGACTGCTACTTTTAAGATAATTTTTATTCAGATATAGTTTTATGTACAATAAAATGAACCTATTTTACATGTAGAGTTTCAAGAGTTTTGACAAATATACACACCCATGTAACAATCACCACCAAGAACATTTCTGTCATTCCCCAAAACTCCCTTGTGCTTCTGTGTAGTTAGTCATGTCATCCTGCCCTCAAGCAAACACTGATCTCTTTTCTGTAGATTAGTTGCATTTTCTAGAATTTCATATAAATTTTAGAACTGCATTTATCAATAGTTCATTCTTTATTACTGATGAATGATCTCTCTTTATATGGGTATATCATAATTTATGTTCTCATTCACCTGTTTATATTTATGAAGTATCCTACTGGAAACAAATCCCAGGGTATAAAAATGAAGAATTTATAATAACTTATATGGCTTATAATGCTGGAGCATTAACTAAAATAAAGTAATTATGTTACTTAATATTTGGTAAGCATATAATCCAAGATAGTAGGAAAGTATTTTAGACAAGTCAAATAATTTGCCAAATGTCACAGCCAGTGACCCAGGTCTGCCTAGCCCCAAACTTCTGAACCACTGTGCAGTCCTACACCCAGCACAGGGCTCCTGGACTTTGCAGTACAGCCATTTTCCTGGTGTTCACGGGGTTGAGACAAACAAGGGAGATGCTAGGAGTTTAAAAGGCCAAGAAAGAGTGTCCTTTCTCTATACTTGAGAGGTTGGAAAACTGCTAAGTGTTCAGCATTTATAAGAGACTGCAAACAGCTCTCTGCTTTTGCTGGGAACAGGTCCTAAGTCCTTGGATTGCTTGAGGATCTTGCCTATATAACTAGTCACCAGAGCCCGTTTCTACTGGATATCCTTAGCAAATGTTATAGTCTAAAATATGAAAAGGGAACATCAGAAGCTATTCTAAGAAGCTGAGCTGTCCTTTCATACCAATACTATCCAGAAGGCCTTCATGTCCAAGATCAGCTTCCTGTATCAGAGGCCCGCAGTCACATCTTGGAATGTCCTATCATCTCTCTCTCTCTCTTCACATTCTCAACCAGTTATCTTGCCATTAAAAACAAGAAAGACCAAGAAAGAAATGATGCTGGCTAATCAAGGAGAAGCTGCTTTACGAGATGAGAATCCCATGGATACGGCTGTGTGTGGCTGTGTTTGAAATTGGTCCCTTTGCAACCCCCTGTTAGCTGATACGCATCCTACAAAAGTCTCCTTCCTGGGTATGGCTGCCTCAGAGAACCCATCCTTCCTAACTGTACCTTTGCCTCCTCAACTTACTCACTTGCACCTCTGACTGCAGTTCTTTCTCTCATTTGGTCCCTTTTCCATCTTTGCTGCAACCCTTGGGACTTGACACTTCAGAATGTCCTTTTGGTTCTCTACCTCTACTGATGCTGTCTGGTTCCCCTTTCAGTCAGTCCCACCTCAATTCTTCACCCATTCCTGGTTCCTGAACTTGCCTGGAAAGAGTGTTTCAACTTTCAGATCAAGGTTCTGGACGCTCTTTTGGTCCATTTTCCCAGGGGCCTATGCTTGTAACTGTGGCTCCCAGGTAGCTAATTCTCTTACAGCTAAGGGGGTTTCTTTCTTGGCAAATTGAAATACGCCACTATTCCCTAAATCTAGTCCTCTGTTGTCACTCTCTGCTGCCCTCCAGCGGCTATCAGTAGTATGCACTTATTCGAAATTAATTCCCAGGCCTAGCTCTGCTGCCCTTTCCTTGGCCTATGAGTGTCCTCTAGTAGGGCACTGGACAGTGTAATTAATAGAGATGAGATCTGTGTTAATAACTTTAATTAAGTCAAAATCATCACAACAACATCTGATACCACTGCTAGTCCCAGGGAAATTCACTGGTGATAACTTGCCTGTCCTTTCTCCTGAAGATCTGACTGTCAGATTCTAGGTTTGTGAGTACGCATATCCATGCTATGTGTTGGAATAAGGGAGAAACCTCCAGAGTTTCTGAGGCTTGGCCTGTTGGGAGTAGCAGAGAGTGGTCCAGCGCCTCGGGCAAGCCTAGCAGCTAGCCTTCACAGATTACCTATGTCCTTTAGAATGTAGCATGAGAGGATTACCAGCGCTAATGAGCTAAGGCAGAAATGCCAGGTGGCTTACTATGCTATGCTTATTAGCTCTTCACACAAGAGCTGAAATTGAATGAAACTCTAGCTTTTGAACTCACAGATGTCACTATGAGGCTATTAAAAATGATGCTGGCACCATGCCCACATTAAAGTCACAGTTGTGCTCTGGCTGGTTTGGCTCAACAGTTAGGGTGTCGGCCCAAGGACCCAGGGTCGCAGGTTCAATCCCCCACCCTGGTTGGGGTTGTGTGGGAAGCAACCAATCCATGTGACTCTCTCACATCAATGTTTCTCTCTCTCTCTCCCTCCTTCCCTTCTACTCTCTCTAAAAATCAATGGAAAAAATTTCCTCAGTTGTTCTACTGGAGCAAAAGGGCAGGAGGGTTGTCACAGACTAGACTCATACTTCTGGAAAAGGTCGTTCTAGCATCTGCTGGAAAGGCTGCTCTATACTCTGGGGGAACCTCTAACCAGCAGAGCTCTGCCTCCGGGTTAAAGAAGGAGTGCTGAAAAACTCTGTTAACCACACTTTATTTTGGATTAGGTTTCCCATGTAACCCAACACTGTGCCAATATGGTTTGACAGTAACAATGGATAATGTTAGCCTGGGAGGCCCAGGAGTCAAAGGCCAAACCCAATGTATTTCATGGCCAAATATGTCAAAAAGCTAGTGTTTTGTCTCCTGCTAACCAAAAAATTGTCTACAACTGCTTCTAACTGAAGGTCCTTCACCACTGCTTATCTCCACATCTACCATTAATACAGTTTAGGACCTCTGACAGGGCCCACAGTGTCTGTCATTGCGAGTCAGCATTTCTAGACACACAGACTGTCTAAAGGGAAAGACCCTTAAAGTGGCTCAGAAGCTCTCTCTCTACCAAGCACAACTGTGCAAAGAACCAAGTGTCTGTACCCACATTCCTGCTAAGTGGGTGTGTTTTCTCTGAGGAAGAGCAAAGCCCCTGGAAAATACACAGTGGAATTGATCAGACTTTCCACCTTCCCTTCAAGGACCCCAACTGCTCACTATTTTAAAAAAATTAATGAAAATTCTCTCTCTTAGAAGATCACCATGGTCTCATGTGGTTAGCATCCACTACTAATACTCGTCCCCTCTCCTCTGATTCCCAACCTCCTGAAACAACTCCATGAGTCTTTAAGAAATTAGATCTATGAGTTGGTAAAATGATTTCCACAGTTTGAGGCTAATGAGTAGAAAACAGCCTTCCCAACACGCTATGATGCCATTTGGCCCATTAAATGCCCGGTCTTTTCCTAGCACTTAAATGACACCTTACATAATTTCTATACCAAAGAGCTGTGCTCTGCTTGGATATTATTTCATGAGATGTTGGTCTGGAAAAACAGATTCTGTGTTAAAATTTTTTAAAAAGCCCTGAGGCAGAACTTCTGAGCTTACCTCCTTCCTGGGTAAGAGGCTGGTATGAGGTGAGACAGAGTCTCAGCAGTTTGAGAACAGACTGTCCTCCAACCAAGGACATTCAGTAAATCCCAGAACGTGTTACTTACTACTTATTCCATCTGTAAATTTTCCACAATGGCTCCAGATACTAATGTCCCAAGCAAGGTACGGAGATACATCTGGCTTGCAGAGGCTGCAGCAGCATCCCAGGAGCTAAAGACTTTATGCACCTGTACCCCACCCTTGTGTATGCTGATCCAGCCTTGGATTATATGTGGTCAAAGGGCTAGCTCAGTGGAGTCGTGTGTGTGTGTGTGTGTGTGTGTGTGTGTGTGTGTGTGTTTTCTTCCTTTCTTTTTATTTTTTTGTTAATCCTCACCTGAGGATATTTTTCCATTGATTTTTAGATATAGTAGAGGGAGGGAGGGAGGAACATTGATGTGAGAGAGACACATCGATTGGTTGCCTCCTGCATGACCCCAGTTTTATAGCCTATTCAAAATTATACCGAATCTGAAGGTCAACAAAATATTTCAATTGAGCACTTGGTATTTCTTCTGACAGCATTACTGATCCAGACACTTTGCATGCCACTCTATTTTTCTCCACCAAGAATATCCTTTCATGGAAAATTTCCCCTACTACCCTTTCCCCACACCTCTTGGCATTTTTCACCATGACTCTGTTGACAGCAGCTCAGTAAATACTTGGAAAAACTACAGACCCCCCCATCCAAAAAAACCCCCAAGTTACATCGCAGCAGGTTAAGAACCAGTATTAAGAAGCACAGGTGGGAGATGGCCTTCTTGTTAAATACAGATTAATGGCTGTGATGAAGACTGATACCTGAGGCCTTTTAAGATGTGGGTCTGCCCTACCCTGACATCGACCTCCTAGTTAGGGGTTGCTTAGACTGGCAGGGTGAAACATTAACAAAGAAATTCTACTGAATATATATCATTTTGATATGTAGTAGATCTGACAAAATAAGTTTTTGATATAAATGGGTATTCTACTAAGGTGAAAATAAAAGTAAGTATTAAGCAAAGTTAAGATTTTGCCAAAGAGCCAAGAGCAGACAAGCAAAGACGGAATGTTCCCGGTAGAGGGACTCTTGTTCATTAGACTTGGGGCGGGGCAAAAGAGAAGGGAAGGCGATTTCATTCAAAAACCAAAACTGCAGTGAATAGGATCACAACGTGGGGGGAAAGAGGGGGGCAGTTTTACATAGTTGGGGTCTTAGGTTATTCTCTGGTTTCTTTACCTGATGTTGACAGACCGAAGTTACTCATTTTACATCAGATTTTGTTCAACATCTCCAAAGAAATATACAATATTTCTCTTAGGTCCTACACTTGTTTTTAAGGCAGGTTAAGTGCCTGCGATGGAAATGCACTGTGTTTACTTAGACTGAAGGTTTAGAAATTGGGGAATAACTGGCCTAGAGGGAATACAACCAGCTCAGTCTAAAAAAAGCCCTAGATATCTTGGGATGGCTTTGCTGCACAGGAGTTGTTGCCAACAATTTCCATTCAGGAGATCTGAGGCAATGTCACAATCTAGTTCATTCAGCTTTATAAAAACGTATGTATATGGGAAGTAAATAACAGTTGGGGCCAAGGAACAGAAAATGTGATATTACTAAAGAAAAGAACCTTTTCAAACCTTTTCCTGTTGGTCAACCATGTAAGGTGAACAGCCATACATTAAATAAATACATAAATAATATAAATAATTATCTGGGGGAAGTTGAGAGTCCCTATAAATAATTATCTGGGGGAAGTTGAGAGTCCCTCACCATGAATGTGAGTAACAGAAATGTGAAATGTTTTAGGGTAACCTCCAAAAAGCAGCATTTGATGAGGCAAAGAATAGGACATATCTTTCAAAAGGCCCATAAGGAAGCTGAACAGTAAAACTAAAAACAAAGAAGAGAAATTAAGAAATGGTGGTTTGTAGAAATTAGCCTGATTCTTAAAGGAGGAAAGCAAGTCTAGATCCTAGTTATATCATAATGCACACACACACACACACACACACACACACAGTCAAGGAGGAAGGGCTACTGGGCGCCCAGTGCACTCATGTGCCCCTTTGTGGACCTTCTGGCAGATATTACTAGAGGATCCAATTACCACATGTCTTACTCCCCAAGTGGATGATAAGATCTGTAAACTTGGGTTTGAAGTCAGAGAAAATGGTGATATTGCTGGTACTATAACTGAAAACAGTGAAATGTGCTGGAAGACGATCACAGACTGTGTGATGGATTAAAAATCAGAGAATGTTATCATACTGGCCTAACTCAAAAGAGAAAAGGAACTGGTGTGAGAAGAGAGAAAATGAGGCCAGAGAAGCACAGAAGACTTAGCGGAAAGCTGGGGCTGTGATGACATAGATCCCAGCCCCCGGCCAGCGGTCCAGGTGCAAGAGAATAAAAAATACAAGTCATGAATTAGGTATGAAATGACCAGTAATATAATAAACAATTATTTTAAATGTCTGCTACCCATTTTTGCACATATTTTGGAGCAGGGACTTGGGCTGGAAAATTTAACAATACTTATAAAAATGACAAATGAACGCGTTCTGGCCCAGCAGTTCTATTCCAGGATTTTATAAGACTGGCACACTTACAGAAAAAAAGTGTGTGCATGCAAGGTTTCTCTTTGAAACGTCATTTGTAATACCAAGTAGAAGAAAGCACTGGAAATAGCCAGATGTCAGGCAGTAGGGATCGTTTAAGAAAATCCTGAAAAACTCACCGTGGAATATTATGCAATGGTGAAAAAGAATGAGGAAGCCTGGCTTTCTGATACTGAAATCCTTCTGAGCCACACTGCTAAACAAAAAAATGAGGGGCATATATTTCTAATTACTTTTACATGTATAAATATCTCTAAATATACACAAAAAGTTAATAACAGTAGCTGCTCTAGGAAGAAAAATTTGTTGGCCAGGAATGAGATTTTCACCCTTTTATATATATATTTTTTATCATGAACCACGTGAATGTTCAGCCCCAATATTAAAACATATTTATATTATAAATATGTTGTAAAATAATTAAGGTAATTGGAAATCTCACAGTCTAATAATGTTATATAAATAAAAATCAGGTTTAAAATATTATACATATAGTATGAGCCTGATTTTATATAAACTTATATACAGGTAAAGAAAGAAATTGCAGAACATATTTTTTCTCTTGTTTGAACATTTCTGTATTTACCAAACTTTCTACTGATATCATATATTTCTTTTATAATCACATAAGCACTATGTAACTTATTTTCAACAACACATGTATATCTTATTTGTATGTTCAGTTAAAACTGGTGTTTAACATACACACACACACACACACACACACACACACACACACACTTTTATTTATTTATTTGTTTTTTATCCTCACCCGAGGACATTTTCCCATTTTTTGTTCAGATAGAGTGGGAGGGAGAGAGGGAGAGAGAGAAACATCGGCGTGAAAGGGACACATCGAGTGGCTGCCACCCGCACAACCAACCAGGGCCGGGGACAAACTGCAACCAAGGTACATGCCCTTAGCGGGAACCGAACCCGGGTCTCTCTGGACCGCAGGCCGACGCTCTAACCGCTGAGCCAAACCAGCCAAGGCCACACAAACACACATTTTTGAACAAAACTTAAAACAAGCTATTTTCTATGCTTGAAATACCTTCTGCCCATCAACACTTAGTATTCTTTCAGGTTTTTGGGTGTTTGTTTTTTTGTGTTGTTTTTTTTTTTAAATGTTTTTAGAGAGAAAGGAAGGGAGAGATTGATAGAAACATCAATGAGAGAGAAACAATGATCGGCCGCCTCCTGCACACCCCCTACTGGGGATTGAGCCCACAACCCAGGCACCTGCCCTGACCAGGAACTGAACCAGTGACCTCTCCGTGCAGGGGTCGATGCTCAACCACTGAGCCATACCGGCCAGGCCCGTTCTTTCAGTTTAACGCTCCACCTTTGCCATTAAATATTTTATAAATCCCCTCCATTTCATGGCCTCTTTTGGTACCTATAGATACAATCTTGCTCCTGATTTGCATTGTTTACTTTGCATCATTTATATGAAAGTCTTATATCACAACTGGAGTGTTAAGCTGGAATCTGCTTTCTCATTCCTTAACTTTGGGCTGGACTTTTAACAAGCTCTAGCCAAGAGAATAGATGGTTTGCTAGTTCCAAATATAGGCCTCAAGGCACATTTCCTCTTGCTCTCTTGGAACCGTGCCAAGATGCCATGTGAATAAGCCTGGGTTAGGCTGCTCCTGGATGAGAGGTCACATGGAGCAGAGGAGAGCTGGCCAGGCTGAGGCATACTATACCAGGCAGTCCCCAGCCAATCTAGCAAACTGGCCTCAAAGCCTGAGAGCTCAGCTGAACCTACTGCAAACTGCCAATCTGTGGGAACCTGAGCTAAACAAATGGTTCTTGTTTTAAGCCAATACATTTTGGAGTGATGTGTTATGTAGCAAAAGCTGCAGAAATAATCGCAACACATAACGGCTTCATCCTTCCAATGTCATACGTATCACAGCGTGTCTTATATCAGAATCAAGTGTTTGCGGATCACCCCTTTGCTCCTGGAGAGCAGAGACTGTATTGTATTCATTTGTGTCTTCCCTCAGCACCTAGGTTGTGCTTCATTCACATTAGCACCCAGAGTGTGATAAATCGAAGTAAAAATCAACTGAAGTTCAAATTCTGGTGTTCATTAGCATAAGCTACTGAATATTTAACAACAAGAAAAATACAAACCACAGTACTGTTAAAGAATCAAATAACTACTGAGAATTTACTATTATAATTTCCGATTATTTTAGGCCAGGAAGTATTAGTACTTGGAGTGTGTGTGTCCTTCAAGGTAGTTCATAAGTGAGTCCTTAAGTGTCCTTCTCAACAGTTAGTATTAACCCAAATTTGGATTTTGTTAGAAATATGCACATATATTTAGTATATCAATGTGAAATTGTACTGCAATCCTACCTTTATGAACTTGGAAATATAGAAAGTATAAAGTGGTAAAGAAGGAAATTTTGATGTTTACTGTCGAATTCACATTATTATTAACAGTAGGTTTTCTAAACCCACAAATCTGACAAATGAGATATGTATGTAAACTTACTATAACTTTGAAGTGCTACACAAATGTAAAATATCACGGAAGCTTGTATATTCAAAATGTCATTTCAGTCTTTTCCTTAAGAAGTAGGCAAATTAGAATAGACAGGACAGGTGAGAAAAGATGAATAGTTTTGCTGTCCACATCTAATTTGCCTCCTAATGAAATGCTATAGTTTTTAAATGACACTCTGCTATTATAGTCTATTAAGAGATGATTTCATCACATATTCCAGCTTTTGAATATTTTAAAGATTATCATCCAATGGATGGTGTCTGAAACACTCTAAGGCAAAAGAACACGAAAGCATGCTCAGAATGAACATACTCATGAACCAGTGAGGTACACACATACACTCAATGACAGTAAAAGAACACCCTTGCTTCACTGAACTGGGAACAAGTCCCCCTCTTCCATGGCGTGTACCCTATAACTTACCTTCATTTTAACTTCTTCCTTTTAACATCTGCCATTCCTGTTTATTGTTATCTTTGACTTACAAAGGGCATAATATTCAGTTAATAAGGTGGATAACTGAACTAGAACCTAAAAGGTCTAATTAGATAGACTAAAAGTAAAAAAAAAAAAAAAAAAGATCAAAATCCATGTTGTTAATATGTTTAAAAGAAAAACATAGACCAAAGAGAGTAAAGTCTCCAGTTCTGGTCCATACAATCACTGCATAAGGACTAGACGAAGAATGGGTCACAATGTTACATTTGAAAAAGACTCGATTATTAGAAGACAGGAAGCTCAATAAATCAGGATAAGAAGCCCGTCCCCCAAACTGGAGTGTGTTAATAAAAACATAATATAATAAATAATGAAAACATAATAAATAAAGAGTCAAAGAAAGGGTCACAGTTAAGTGAAACAGAGTTTAGCCAACTTAAGAAACATCTTTCTCATCATCAGCTTGTCCTAAGGTGGGTCTAGCCGCTTTGGGGCAGAGAGTTCTCTTCAAGGAGGAAATTCAAGCACAGTCTTGATTCAAGTATCAAGCCAAAGGTTATACTACACAATTTTCAAGACTCGCCTCCAGCCCCAAAATTCCTTAACTCTATTTTAGGATTCCGAACAGCACATCTGCAAAGGACACATATTCAAAGACACTTAATCATGCCTCATTTGAAGTCCAGATACCTCCTTTGGAAACACACTCCCAGACTTTAATCTATTTATAGTTTGAACATCTCTATAGTTCAAAAGAAGAAGTCTCCTTTTAAAAAATGCTCACTTTTAATAAGTTATGAGAATGACTCAGATAGCGACAAGAAGATCAATATTTTCAGCATAGGGTGTGGAAAGATAATTTTTCTCACAATAATTCAACCTACCTGAGACCTCCAAACAATGAGCTACTGCCTGAGAGCTAGGACAGTTTTTCAAGTGCTCTGTTAAACAATTTAAGCTGCTTGCCTGCCTGGTGTGGCTCAGTGGTTAAGTGATGACGCATGCACCGGGAGGTCACCGGTTCGATTCCCGGTCGGGGCACATGCCCAGGTTGTGGGCCCGATCCCCAAAGGGGGCATGGAGGAGGCGGCCAATCGATGTTCTCTCTCATTGATGTTTTATCTCTCTCTCCCTCTCCCTTCCTCTCTCTCTAAACCTCTCTCAATAAAGAAAAAAAAATTTAAGCTGCTTTAATAGAGACAGACATTGATAGAAATTAGGTGATAGATTCAATAGGAAGAGACATGCTCTTTCATTATCAGTCAAATTTGGGAGTTTGGGGTTCTACTGCGTAAAATCCTAAAAGGATGCGGAGAACAGAAATGTAAGAGGAAACAGGAACCGAAGTATAAAGAGCAGTGCTCGCGGGGAGCGCCAAGCACGGCGCATTCACGGCCGGCGCAGGCTCACCTTCCTTGGCCTGTGTTCTCTAACTCACTCCCTTGGTTCACGTTTTCCGTGAACACTACTTGCTTTCCATAGGGACCGACACAGACTAGAGAGAACGATCACACTTCCGTCCCATGAAGAGTGAGAAGGGAAACATTTTTTCCTTGGATGTGTTTCTCCAATGAAATTCAATTTCTGCTTTCCAAGAAAAGCCCATTGGCCCCGAAATTTCTGAGAAGAAACCCGGGGAAAAGTCCAAGAGATCCACTCCAGAATACCCGAAAGCAAAACCCCAGTCTCTCCCCCTTCCATCAGCCAAGGGGTTAAAACCTGAGTGTCTCAGTTGAGTTGCTGAATCCACAGGTGGAATGCCTTCGTGTAGAAAGAGACACTGAGCTCCATTTGTGACCACGCTGAGGAAGCCTTTATGTAAGGGAACCCCCACCTCGGCCCCCAAATAGTAAGCTGACACACGTTTCTGGGACGCGGCTTGAATCCTCAAACTTTGGCGGGTCTATAGAGACACAATTTTCTGTTTTCTGCTTAACAGGGCTTTCCAGAATTGTCATCAGATGACAGATTACACCACCCATCACAAGGATTCAGGGGTAGCTCAAGCCATCCATTATGGGTTAAAAGCTGTTCCAGCATGAATCAAGTCACAGTGGTAAGGAGACTACCGATACAGCTTTAAGAAATACCCTGGGCATCTAAAAGTTTTCAGAATGCAAACTATGTCAGCTCTGAAAACAAGAGGCACTGCATCATTATGGCAGCAGAAACAAAGCCAGCCCCCTTTTTAAAACAGACCAAAAAAAAGATTGTTTTAATAGGAGAGAAGCATCAGTCATTGATTCTTACTTCATTCACACTTTCTATCCAACCCCATCCATCTTCAGCGTGAAGAGATGACAGAGCCCAGTTAACTTTCTCCCTCTTTAGGCCCCCGCCCATCCTGTTCCTCTGTACCCAAACCACCAAGGCCTACCCACCATTTCAACCTGCAGGCAACAGCTCTAGAGAACAACTCTTTCTATCTGATGGGCTTGCAAAGCTCAGGTATGCCTAAGGACAGGCTTTCATCATGCTATTTTAATAGGGTTGCCTTTCAGGTTAGTATGAGCGGTCAGGGCCTTTGCGAATCATCTTCTAAAATGACCACTTAGTCGCTCATGGCTGACCACATTCCACGAAGGAGGGGATGGGAAGACTTACGGCAACAGAAAGAAGTCAACAAGCCTAACCAACAATCCAGAATGCAAAATATTTCATTTTCCTTAAATGCTGCTGCCCTCATTATCTGCAAACAAAAGTTCTCTAGGCAGGCAGTCTCTGCATCAGTGCACCTGCTTAGCATTGGTCTGCTCAGTTATCTTTCTGCTGTGTCTGCAGAAGCCAACTACAGCACAATGGGTCACATCACTTGAGGGTCACTTGAGTCCCTCTACTCTTTGGGTCCCTCCTCCCACCTCCTGTCTTCCCTTCTACCCACAAAACCTTTAACTCCACCATAGCTAAGGATCCCAGATAGCTAAATAAAAGAGGTGGCCTCAAACACAGAGAAAAACCCTTAGGTCTCCAGTGTGAATCGCCAACGCCAATCCCCCTCCCTCCCCTTTTCCTTAAGACCTGATGGTCTTCAGTCACACATCTTAAAAGAAAAACAAAAAACAAAAACACAAAGACTTACTTGTCTCAAGTCGATGAAGGCCAACTGCAGCGTGTCCTCCTGGAACCCAGGCACCGGGCCGGATCTGGCAAACTCTGTGGGAAAGAAAAGAGGATAAAAAGCGCCTTTAACTAACCATGGACAGGGAGATTGGCAGACGGATGACAGGGAAGACAAGAGAGGCTGGGGGAGAGGAGGACCAAGCTTCTAAGGAGTCATGTCTCTCTCCCTTCAGCTTCTTTGTTTGCCCTTCAAAATTCGTGTCATCAAAACACCATTAATTCCAGCATCCTGACAGCAAGGAAACTGTACTAATTCGACCTGAAATTTATTCCCATGAGCCGCGCTGGGCTTCAGAGTATTTGTTTTGTGAATGGACAAACAACTTGCAAAGGAGGAGGGAGTGGGGGAGAGAAAAAAGTTTTTCCTCCCAACACAATAAAATCTTCAGCTGTGAAACTCTTTTCAGTTCCGAAAGCTATTTATATTTTAGATCGCTGAAGGAATTTTCCAATTTCACGCCTGTCACCTCATTCCCCAAGCATTTATCAAAAAATATTCCCTGCCACATCATTAATTATTCCCTCACTGATTATGTGTATTATCTCATGGGTGCATTATTGCCAACACACGCACGCACACACACCAGCAGCAGAGACGCCCCGATCAGTGCTCGGTCTTGAGCAAAGGAGTATTTGCAGATATGAAAAGGCCCATCTGAAGAAATCTTTCTATAAAAACTTAGGGAACATTTGCACGTGTCCGTTTTCTAGTATATTTTTACTTCTATTCCACTTTCGAAAATTCTTTTTCTCTTCCCTCGACTCCAATTTAGTCTTAGGTCAAAGAGACCAGACCACATGAATGCTCTTGGCAATTTACAGTAGTGCCTTGGGTACACGCTCAGTTTATGACTCTGGCTTCTGCGTCGTTAACAAGAAGATAACTGCACAGGGCTACAGGGACAAATACTAGTAACAGTTAAGAATGTCAAGTTTTATTGTCCCTAAGCCTGCTTATTGTGAAATCAAAGGTCTTGTGGAAGCCCCCCACACAGGCGCACGCGCATGCTTGCACACACACACACACACAGCAAATTCAAAAGTTGGACAATTACTATGTCTTGAATTCTCTCTGTGAAGCCAAAGTGTGACGGACATTTAACATCAATCTACTATTTACCTCAAAAACAACTCGACGATCTATTCAAAGCAAATATGAAAAGGAATGTTTTCCTTTCAATTATATTTTTTCCCAGGAATGAATTTAAGAAATTATATAGAGTTGGTATATTTTTCATTTGAAATTAAATAAAATCCATCAAGATATTTGCATATTTGTCTGGAAAATTACGTCAAACAACTGGTAGCTGGAGAGACTCAAATGATGACTTGTGAACAATGACAGGAATTTATGTCCGTTAAAAATATTTTTCATCTAGGGGTTTCTTAGACATGATAGGTTTTCACAAAACAATGCTACCAAGTCAAGTTGCAGGGATTATGAAAACAGTGTGTGCAATAAAATTTTAAACAATTTATTAAACTGGTTAAAATATAGCACAAATGTACACCCAAAAAAAATCCTATTTAAGACATCTCAAAAAAAAGTGACTCATAAATGAAGGAGACAAACTATACACCGTGATTAACATAACTAAGTTTCTATCTGACTTGACAAGAAAATTCAAATGCCATTTATAAATTAATTCTATCATATGGATAGACCAAATGATTAAAGTTTTAAAAGAGTAAAACTCTAAAACTGTACAAATACTTGATGAGGGCCCTGTTAATAGGAAGCTTGACATAATCCACCCTTCATATCTTACAATAGCCATTATCTGTGATAACCTTGTATACAGCAGCTGTTCAAGTCACATGTGCAACGTTCCCACTCTATGCTCCTGTAGAAAGCAGTTCTTTGAATCACAGCCACGGCCCCGCTCTTTGACAGCCTTGATTGTCAAGTGGTCAGCTTCAATGGGCTTCCCATGCAATGGTTTCATCCAGGGTTGGTAGATGATCACTACCACGCCTGTATGACTCAAGGCTGCGCTGCGTCCTTTGAAATACTGCAGTCCTCTCCGTCAGTGGGAACCCTACTTGAGTCAATATGCAGCAACTAGCAAGGTGTTCCCCTGCCTCTACATGTGCAACTCAGAGGAACTACCCTGCAATACATGGTTTGAGAGCTGGCTAAACACCCTTGAATCTCCTTATTGGGCATGCTCCCTGGGGCTCATGGATGATGCTGATGAAACCACTTGGGATTCTGGATGTGATTCATACTTAGTTCTCAGAGTCTCACTTTATAGACCTCATTTTTATGACATACTGAATCTTCCAGGTTCCCAGAGGACAAGGTGGCCTTTTAGATTTGACTTTCCTTTTATAAATCAAGGAATCAAAGAATGACAACTGCATCAAGGTATGATAAAGCAAAGAGATTAATTTTCATGTGTAGCTTATGGAAATGTCTAATTACGATATATTCAACTTCATATTTGTATCTTTTCTCATTGTCTTATTATGGAATTATTGTCATCCCATGTAGACAGTAAATTCCTTAAGGATAAGGACCATATCACAGAACCTAACAAGTATTCAAAATAGTAAATGTTAAATAAAAATGTATATATTAAATAAATAAGTTACAAAAATAGCAAGATTCATTAATCACACAAACTCTTCACTGTCCATAACAGTCTTTAGATTGCAATTGGTAAGGTATGCTTAACATGAATATCGATAAGCAAGCTTTAGGAATTTATAAGTTCCCTAAAATTAGGTGCACAGTGATGTAAGGAATGGGCTCTGAGGTCATAAAAATCAGAGTTTGAGCCCCAGCTACTAGCTCTATGGCCATGGGAAAAGTAATCCCCTTAAGGCTTTAAGGTCTCTACCTCAGAAATGAGGATAACTGTGCATTCCTTGCAGTGCTGCTGTGAGGAATGTATGAAATAACACATGTGAAGCAGTTGGCAGAGTGCCTGGCATATCATAATTGATTATCATTACAATTAGTTTTTGGTGTGAATATGCATTTCTCTGGGAAGAAGATTCATAGCTTTCACTGAATTCTCAGAGGGTTGGTGACCACAGGTTAAGAAACAGTTGTATACCGAGGATAAAACATTAGAAGAAATTCAGCTCCATTCACTGATGAGTTGACATTGAAAACTTATTTATAGCCTGGCCAGTGTGGCTCAGTGGCTGAGCATCGACCCATGCACCAAGAGGTCGCCAGTTCGATTCCTGATCGGGGCACATGCCCAGGTTGTGGGCCCAATCCCCAGTGGGGGGCATGCAGGAGTCAGCTAATAGATGTTCTCTCTCATCGACGTTTCTATCTCTCTCTCCCTCTCCCTTCCTCTCTCTCTAAAAAAAAAAAAAAATTCAATAAGAGAAAAAAAAATTATTTATAGGCAAATACTTCACCAAAAGGAAGTTAATATTATTTTAAAAATTCAATAAATGCATAAAATAGATATGTAATTTGTGACTCCTTGTACCTTTAAAAACATGATTGTTGTCCGAGGGTCAATTTTTTTTAGACATATCAAAAATGTAAATAGCATAAGAAAGTACGAATATTTTAAAAAATGAAATGAAAATTTGTATATAGTCTGATTTCAATGATATAAAATACAATATGTATAGAAAACACACAGTAAGCTCTCATTTGATAATGTTAGCTGAGGCTATTACTGAGAGGAAGATTATAGAGGGCTTTATTCCTTTTATATTTTATAAATTTTTAAAATGAGCACAGGCCACTTTTATAATCAAAGCAAAGGAAAAAGAACTCAACCCTTCCCCCTTCCCCCCCCAATTATTTCGTGGTGCTGATTTAGTATACTTTTTTCTAGTGACAAGAGATATAACTTGTTCAAGATTTACCATTACAGGCAACTGGGATTGACTTACACACCCAAACTCCCAGATGCTGCCTGATAAAAAGGAGGAAACTACACATGGGAAGGGGCAGAAGCTCCCAGTCTGCTGTAACACACGGACACACACACCACTGGATTATATGGACACATGAGCCTCTCTCAGAATCTTGAATGAAAACCTTCCTGCTTCCACACCACAGCAAGGGGAACGTGTGTGCGAATGTGGCCGAGTACAACCAACAGTCCTATAGGGCACAATGCACGAGGCCCTTTCTGGGCTTGTCTCTGGATTCCAAGATCTGAAGGTTTTCAGTCTCTAAATGACCTAAGGCAACACCAAAGTTTCCATAGCCTGGAGTTCTGCAGGGTGACCTCAGGATCGCAAGAATATCAGGGTGCTTGCTCCACTTAGCATGGAACCAAACCTTCCCTTTGACCATCTTGTGTTACTTGGGCACTGAGACAAGATTCCAGTGAGGCTGGCAAGAAAGCTTCCTTTGGGAAACCTTGCTGAGGTCAGCACAGCCCCGACCAGCTCCGAACCAGCCTACAGAAAGTTCTCAGTCCTCAGCAGCTCTCCGCTGCCCTCGTCCAATCATGGGATGGACTCCCAGAGTCGAAGCTGGTATCAATTTGCAAATGTGAAAAATCTTTTAATGAGGAAACTGCCAACTCATTGAAGTTAATGAAAGAATTATTTTCATTAAAAAATAAATAAAGAGGAGGTGTAAAAGTTATGGAAAAGAAGGCATACTGTTCAGTGAAGTTTAAGTGGGGAAAGGAAATCACACAAAAGAGTATTTTACTTCTTACCCAATAGCCAAGATTCCACCACACTCTCGCATATAGTTAAACCTATGAGGTGTGACAGTCAATTTGAAAACAATATTAATTTCTCAAAAATATCCTGCAGGTCTACATTTCTAATAATCTTCATGATAATATGAAATGAAATTTGCAAAAGAAAGGAGGAGGGAATCCACTAATTTCCAAATGTTTTCTAGACTTCTTGAAGGCTGATCTGAAAATTACCAACTCTATCACTTAGACGGGGGGAGGGAAATATTTTTAATTCAAAATGATCAGGTACATTCACATTTGGCTAAAGAAAACAAAATATACATTTTATAAAGAGCACAGAACCCTAATTAGAATAAAATGGTTGAGTCAGTTACAAAGGGCTCTGAGAAGTCAAAATGACTGTCATAGTCTGTAGTCTGTATAGCCAGACAGGACATTTTGGAGTTTATCAAAAGCAACTTGTGAGCAACAAAATGCAAAACGAATTCTTCTGAATCTTTGCAAAGTGCCCATCGAACAAGAGTGATTTTCAAAAACAGATGAGCAGCAAGGCAAAGTTTATTTCGGTCAAACAAAACTAGTAGAATACCTGGCAAACAGGTAAAACAAAATTGTTGGAAGAAAACATAATTTGTTCAAATAAAAGAAAGTTGAAAAGACAACAGACAAAATTTTAACCAGAGGTCCCTGAGTAACATCACATGCTGTCGCTCCCAGTGAACTTCCAGCTCGGACAATGGACACGATAGCATCACCATCCCTCACTGAACAGATCAGGGATTTGGTTTTGGCCAAAGTGCCAGGTGAGAAAGAAATCTCAGTACCTGGGAGCCCAAAGGATGTTGGGTACTTGTTTATATCTTAAGATCGTGTCAGGTCACATGTAGTTTTTGTGGGATTGAAAAAATAAGGGCTGCTGTTGCTGTATTAACATAATGGTTTCCTGGTATCTGGCTCCCTGGAGCAACAGATAAGGAGTGTGCTAGACTACAAAGTGTGGCTCTAGGGAAGCCAAAGCCTTCTTGCATCATTTCACACTGGCTCCACTAAGCTAATTACAGAGAGGAGCTGATGGATTCCACAGGGAATGCACTCAAGGCCCTGCTGGTCAGAGAAAGGTCGGCTAGAACATAAGGAAGTAAGAATTAAAGTGAGAGATATCAAGGAGACAGAAAAGAGATGGGGGTGGGGCCAAGGAGAGAAAAGCTCCTTGGAGATTCAATTGACGTTTATATTTGTATGAGTGTGCTTGCATGGACATGTGATCATAAAAAATAGCTACCTTTCTAGGGTATGACACTGTGATGTAAATTATTCCTTGCTTTTACCTATTTTAAATACGCAAGTCACTAGATCTTCCACCTCAAGAAGGGCTAACTCGAACTTATTCTCAAAGTTTCTGTGAAGGAAATCTGATGAAAACTGATAATAATAAAGTCTGATAGCAAGTGCCAGACCAGTACTCCAGATTTATAAATAATTTTTAAAGTTCAATTCTCCAAGTTCAGGTCTCCAAGCTTTTTTTAAGCTCTGAAAGACAATTAATTGAAAACTAGGACAGACAGACAGCCTGGCCAGTGTGGCTCAGTGGATTGAGCGTCATCCCATGGACTGAGAGGTCCCGGTTCGATTCCGGGTCAGGGCACATGCCTGGGTTGAGGGCTCAATCCCCAGTAGGGGGTGTGCAGGAAGCAGCCAACTGATGTTTCTCTCTCACATCAATGTTTCTATCTCTCTCTCCCTTCCTCTCTCTCTAAAAAAATCAATAAAAACATATTAAAAAAAAAAAAGAAAATTAGGACAGACAGACATGGCTTTTTAATTAATAAGGAATTCATCCCCTGTAAGCTAGGAAATGGCCACGAGCATGAAGGAACTTTCATGCTGCTGCTAAGTACACAGGTCCATCAATCACCATCGGGCTGTTCCTTGTACCTACCACTGAAAGGAAATGAGGGCCCAGGCACTTGCAGTGACTGGTGTCAATGACAGCACACATTCACCTGGAACGAGATGCTGTCTTATGAGGAATAAACACAGAAAATGAGAGAAGCTGATTTCTATGCCTTGCTTAACATATAAGAATAATCAGTAAAACAGTTCAATGAAATTATTTGGTGTAATTGAGTAAAACAAACTAGAAAACAATTCTGCTCAAGATCTAAAGAAAGAGATGATATAAGTTCCCACAGTTTCATGAAGTCTAGGGGGCACTGGATAACTTTGCAGAGATAAAGTGCTGTTCTTCATCTAAAGAAATAATATTCTATTTTTTCTTTTGTTTCCATTGCCCAAGGAGATACATCAGAAAAAGTATTGCTATGAGAAATGTCTGAGATTTTACTGCCTTTGTTTTCTTTTAGGATTTTTATGGTTTTATGACTTACATTTAAGTCTTCAATCCAGTTTGAGTTTATTCTTGTATATGATGTAAGAAGGTGGTCTAGTTTCACTTTTTTTGCACATATGTGTCCAATTTTCCCAACATCATTTATTGAATAGACTATCTTTACCCCATTGTATGTTTTTGTCTCCTTTGTCAAATATTAATTGACCATTAAGGCATGGGTTTATTTCTAGGCTCTCTACTCTGTTCCACTGATCTACATGACTGTTTTTATGCCAGTACCATGCTGTTTTAATCACTATGGCCTTGTAGTATAGTTTGATCTCAGATAGCGTGATTCCTCCAACTTTGTTCTTCTTTCTCAAGATTTCAGTGACTATTTGGGGTCTTTTGTGGTTTCATATAAATTTTTGGAATATTTTCTCTAATTCTGTGAAATACACCATTGGTATCTTGATAGGAATTGCACTGAATGTATAGATTGGGTAGTATGGACATTTTAACGATGTTAATTCTTCCTATCCATGAACACAGTATATGTTTCCACTTATTTTTATCTTCTCAGTTAATTTCTTCAGTGTCTTATAATTTTCCAAGTACAGGTCTTTTACATCCTTGGTTAAAACTAAAAAGTTTTTGCACAGCAAAGGAAATTATCAATAAAATGAAAAGTCAACCCACTGAATGGAAGAACATATTTGCCAAGGATACATCTGACAAAAGGTTAATCTCTAAAATTTATAAAGAACTCAAACAACTCAACACCAAAAAAACAAACAATCCAGTTTAAAAATAGTCAAAGGACCTGAATATACTTCTCCAAAGAGGACATACAGATGGCTAATAGACATGAAAAGATGTTCAATGTCACTAATCATCAGAGAAATGCAAATTAAAACCACAATGAGATATCACCTCACACTTGTCAGAACCAAAAAAATCAATAAACAACAGGTATTGGTGAGGATGTGGAGAAAAGGGAATCCTCATGCACTGTTGGTGGGAATGCAGATTGGTTCAGCCACTGTGGAGAGCAGTACGGAGATAACTCAAAAAATTAAAAATGGAATTGTCTTATGACCCAGCAATTCCGCTTCTGGAAATACATCTGAAGAAATCCGAAACATTAATTAGAAGGAAAATATGCACCCCGATGTTGATTGTAGTGTTATTTCCAAGAGCCAAAATTTGGAAACAGCCAAGTGTCCATCAGTAGATGAGTGAATAAATAAACTGTGGTACATTACACAGTGGAATACTACTTGGCCAAAAAAAAAAAAAAGAAGGAAATCTTACCCTTTGTGACAGCATGGATGGACCTGGAAAGTATTATGCTATGTGAAATAAGCCAGTCAGAGAAAGACAAGTACTATATGATTTCACTCATATGTGAAAGCTTATGAACAAAATAAACAAACAAACAAAATAGAAATGAACTCAAAGAGAACAGACTGAAAGCTGTCAGAGGAGAGGGCATTGCGGGGGCTGAGTGAAAAAGGTGAAGGGATTAAGCAAAAAAACAAACAAAAAAAACCTCATAAGCACAGACAATAGTATGGTGATTACCAGAGGGGAAGAGAGGTGGGGGGAGGTAGAAGAGGGTGTAGCAGGGATAAATGGTGATGGAAGGAGACTTGACCTGGGGTGGAGAACACACAATGCAATGTGCAGGTGATGTATTATAGAATTATACATCTGAAATCTATATAATTCTATTAACCAATGTCACCCCAATACACCCCAAAGTAAAAGAAATTTAAAAAGAAATATTCTAAATGATAGATAAGAATACTTTCACTGCATTCACTAAATTAAGCAGAGTGACTTTTGCACTGTGTGAATGTTTGCAGAGAAAGAAAGGTTAAAGAAAGTCAAGACTATAACAAGTGGCAGAAAAATGTCATGCCATATAGCATTGAACTTCCCTTACTATTCCACAGAAAAACAATTGCCAAAAAAGAAAACTAGCAAAGGGTGTCCTAGGACCTGAGCCCACAACCTAGAATTCTAAAACTGAAAGGAGCATTCATAATTATTAAGAACTTTCACAGATGAAAAAATTAAGGCTCAAATGATTAAGTCAGTGAACCAGTTAGAATCTAATTCCTCTCAGTCTATTTCAATATGCATCTCCTACCTGGAATGTCTAAAAACAGTCATTTTATCTGTTCCTTTATATACATATTACATATTCTTTTCCTCTTAGGGAACAATAAAATCATAAAAATACAGAGATTTGTGTGAAGTCATCATTTTCCTCCGACATTCCAAATGCTTTATGATTTTGCAAAGTAAGTACCCATTTCAGAACAGATCTTTTAAAACGATGGTGAAAGAAGCCTCTCCCAGCAGCAGCCAGCAGTGCTTCTGTGCATCCTCTCTCGGACAGGGGAGGATCTGCCATGAAAGGGGTGGCTTTCCTGAGAGATGAGAAAGACTGGGGTTCTGAAGAAGTAACTTTATATCCTTGATATTTTTACTATGCTTTTAAGGACTTAATTTTATCCATGTGTTTGTTCAGCACTGATTACTCTGTTGTATGAATAGATACACAAAGCTACGGCCATCTGAAATTTTACATGGGGAAAGAATTCTTTAGGGCATTTAACGTAACAGCGAAAACCAATTCTCTTAGGAAAGCACTGTCCAAACAGAAATGTGAGCCACTTGTGTAATCTTAGAATTTCTAGTGGGTAAATTTAAAAATTAATTTTAAAATGAATAATATCTTATTTGACTCAAATATCTAAAATGTTTTCATGTCAGCATGAATACTTTAAAAATTATTCATGATTTTTTTTTTTCAAAATCCAATATGCTTTTTTCACTTACCACACATACATTTCTGACTAGCTGCATTTCAAAGGCTCCTAGCCACTTGCGGCTGGTAGCTGTAGCACTGAACAGCACAGCTTTAGATGCTGATTGTAATGAATGTAAATCAAAACGAAATGCGCAGAGAATGACTAGGTTTTGCAATGACAAAAAAAGAACACCCCAAAAATTTATAACAATCTGAATTCTACTTTTACATTGGCTGTGAAATAAGGATTAAAGCACATGTTCATGATCTATGCAATGTATTTATTCAGTTCATATCTTAAAAATACGTTGCCCTCTGAGAGAGCTGTATGCCTTGTCTATTCTTCACCATGTCTGTCAGTGAATTTTTATATCACCTCTCTGTTAATCCTTATGCCAGTATTCTTACCTTTCTTCTCTTCATCCCATTTTCTCTTTCTTATATCTAGTTTATTTATTTTTCAACTTATCCTGTTGAAAGTGGTCTTAGGTTATTTTTGGAAAACAATAGAGTAGAATTTTTTTTTTAAATGATAATAACTGATCAGCATATAAGTTTCTGGACCAAGTTCTTTGCCTCAGAGCCCCCACCAAGGATGACAGTAACAATCTCGATTTATAACTGCAAACTGTTTTATAAGTGTACAATATAAAATAAATGCTGAACCATTAAAAGGAGGTATCAAGGCTCACAGGTGGAGGTATGTCATACTACACCATGAAAAAAAGCTCAAAGTAAGAGAAATGAGTCAGGTGGGTTCTACATGAGATGTTTCCCAAGTTAAAAGAGCAAGATTTTTTTTAAGTCAACACAACTCTTTCCAAACTGATAGTGGATAAGCCTCTTTGGTATACATTTCATGGATGGTTTCACAATTTGCTGGGAAAACTGAGTCTCACAGTCTAAGCTGATATCCGCAGGAAGTGGACATTTCACTAGCTAAGATAACTGGAATCACAGTCCTTTCTAGAATTTACTCATGGCATTTTGGGCCAATCATATAAGCCCTTAGTGCCAGATGTCTCAGCTATAAAATGAAGGTAATATTTTACTTGCTTAAAGCTACGTAACTGAATCAAATATACTCTTGAGGTCTGTGTTATAATAAAAAATATATATCTGGTCTTTGTCCCCAGCTTCTGGCATAGTGTTTCAAATACTCTTGGAAGTTCCTGAGCAACAGGAGAATCTTTTGTTATTCATAATGAGCTCCTTTGGACCATACCTAAATGTATGCTAATAAGGTAACTGGAGGTAGGCCCTTAGAAAGTTTTAAAGGAGGGGCTGGACAAGCCAGAAAGACCAAGCCCTTGATTACAGGGTTGAAACTTTCAGCCCAGCCCCAATCTCCAGGGAGGGAAGATGAGTTGGAGATTGATTTCAATCATGTAGCCAATTATTTACTCAATCATACCTATGTAATGAAATCCTACTTAAAAACTCTGCACACTGCAGCTCAATGGATCTTCCTGACTGGCGAACATCCTGACATGCCAGGAGGGTGACGTGCCCCAATCCCATGAGAAGAGGACACGGACACTGTGCTGACTGCCTGCTCCGCAGGGCCCTGCCCTGTGCAGCTCTTCCATTTGGCTGTTCCTGAGTTATATCCTGCAAAAGAAAACTAATCATGAGTAAGCACTTTTAGTGAGTTCTGTGAGTTTTTCTAGTGAATTATTGAACCCAAAGGGGATGTGGGGAACCCTGAATCTATAGTCAGCTAGGAAGGGGTGGCTTGTGGCTGATATCTGATGAGGGGCTGTCTTACAAGACTGACCCTTAACCTGTGGAGTGTGCACTGTCTCCAGGTAGTTAGTGCTAGAATTAGACTGAATCATAGGATACCCAGTTGGGGTCAGAGAACTGCTGTAGGAACACAAGGTCCAATTCAGGTGAAGTGCAATATAGCTTGACATTGGGTCCATTTTACTATTTAGGTTATAGACATATGTGTCCCAGCATAATTAATGTGAAAACTGGAACTGCAAACATTAAAGTAGTAATTCACATTTTATCCTATGACCATTTCTTCAATGAATCAAAATTTTAAAATATTAAATTAAACAAGTTTTCTTTTATTAGAGATCAATGGCAAAGTACAAAGTTCTGCATATGTTGCCTGGAGAAAGCTAACATTTTCTGGCTTTTCTAAAATCTCTTTGGTAACTTGACACTTCAGAATTTACAAAGTTAAGTTAAAGGATTAAAATTACTGATTATCTAGATATTTCCAAATAACATGAAATATTGAAACATTAATTGCCAAATAAGTCTAAGTTTACCTACTTTTGGCATCTTATTACAGAAAAACTAAAAGATAAATTTAGGTCTGTAATAAAAATGTTTGTGCTTTCCAGTAATAAACATATGTTTCTAAAGGTTATAAAATAGATTCCTAAATTTGTCAATCTGAAGAATGCTGATTACTTACATTTCAGTTGTCAGTAAAAATTAAGGTTCTAAGGATTATGAATTCTAATTAATATGGAAGAAAATTGTGTGTGTTTTCACGAAAGGAAGGTACAAAATATGGAAATACATTTTTGAAGGAATTTAAAGAAAGTGGTTTGTCCTAAAACAAGGTTGGTTATTTTTGAATAAGTAAGACGAGACAAACTAAGAGGAACTACAAAAGTTGTATGAGGTTTGTGGAAGATAAATCCTGAAAAAGGAAATTTTATGTATGGTCAAGCTGAATAAAATTGAAATAAATTTAATAGAGTAAGTTAAGTACCTAAAGTAAGCTGATACAGAATTGGAGTTTGGTTCTTTCACACTGTCAAAAGGACAAAGATTTCCTAAATTGATCTGATCCAGATAAGATATTAGGAGCAGTTTTCTACCTGGAAAGCAAGGATTCTATATTTCATTTAAATAGTTTTTTATGTTTTTTATTTTCTTAATCAGGTAGTTAATCACTCAGAAAACAATCTTCTCAATCCTAAAACTAAGGTTTTGATGATAATAGGTAACCTGTATTTATATTTGACATCATTTACTTTCACTTTGAGTAAATGGATAATTTAATATTGTTTCATAATGATATATAACTGTTTTGGTCAAGCATATTTGCCAAACTTCCCAGGGTTCAGGATGAAAAGAAGACTTTTTAAAACCTGGAAATGGCTTTGGGTTATTCCAGTGGGCCCCTGGAATGCCTCAAAGATATCTTTTCTCTTTATAAAAGAGAAAATTTAAACTATTTAGGCCTATTTGATACACTACAATTACATGCAAAGCTTTGTCAAATAAAGAAATAATAATTATGCTGTATTTGCGTGAATGTATTCTTATTACTAAAAGTGAATTATCATGAGATTATAATCCCCAAGAATCTGCAATGTCCTGATATATTTTCATTTGTCATTCTAGTTGGTTTCATAAAATGTTACGCTACAGGGAAAAACAAATTGCTTTGTCAATTGCATTATAATCAGATCTATAACCATGTCATTTTTAACTTTTTGTCATTTACAGACAGTCATTATTTTACTCTGATCCTTTTGAAATTATGTTTCATCTTTTGAAAGATAGAGAAAACTCTTTTTCCAAAATACAGGTCTCTGAGAATACATTTTGGATCATACATCTGAAATGGATAAAGATTTATAGAACTCTAAGGAATAACTCTATTCATGAAATGCTGGCAAGTGATCAAGATGAACAAAAATTGATTATATGGAACTGAATGAACTGAGGATGATTATAATTTTTATGTATGTTTGTTTAAAATTGGCTGATTTTTAAAATCTTTTGTTTTCCAGATAAAAAAGAATGTGTTTCTCTTAAATTACCTATCACTTAGTAATTTGGTAAAGTATACCTTTATAAACAGAACTGAAGGATTTCTTTCTTTTCTCCCTGCCTGATCCCTCCAGAATTCAGAAGCTCTTAATGAGTATTTTTATTTTCACGGCAATGTGATTATTTGCATGTTTGAGAGAGAAACACATAAACAGGTATGTCCAGCCAGCTTTAAGGAATTAAGATTGATTTATGGAAGCCAATAAAAACCCTTGGAAATGTTGGCCTGGTAACTTGCTTACAAGGTTCCCAGCAGCCTCACCATGTGAGTAAAGAATATCACTTCTTGGCAGGTACACAGGGACCTCAAAAAGAGAGGAACTCGCCTAAAACCTATAGGTATGGCAGGCAATGTCTAACGGCAAGTCCCTGCCTTGGCTTTTCTGACCTTGAGAGGCCTTTTAAATTCAATCTGAAGATTCTGTATGAAAGATTCCAGCAAAGCAGATTTAAAAGTGCCAGTATGGTTAATTAATATTCTTGCTGAACTTATACAATCAGGTCAAGTTTATTGAAATTAGACTTATTTTGCAAATAAATTAGTCTTAATTTGGCTATCTTTGTTAAAAACAGAGGTGATTTTAGAGAGAAAATTTATGTTTCAGTAGAAACTATAATATACCTTTGTGGATATTAGATTCTAGTGCTGTTCATTTTTTTGTTTTGTTTTCTACTTGTAAACTGGACTGGATCCTGAATTTTCCTACTTTCCTCCAATATATACTTATGACTCTCCAAACATGTTTCCAATTTTTCTCTCATTCTTTGACCAAGAATAATTGAGAACTAAAACAGCCCTTTTCCAAAGCCATGCAAGCTAAAGATGGACAACTTGATCTAAAATTCAGAAAACTGCCACAACAGCTCATGCTTAAACAATCTCAGTGACTGATGCCGTGTAAGCCAGGCACTTTACCTGAGCACCTGATGACATCATCTGAGCATTTCAAACTACAAATGCTTCCAGCCTTACGTCTAGAAATCTCAACGGACCTTTACAAACTCAAAGCTGGTTTATCATTTGCTTTGATCATTGATCTTTGTTCTTCTTTTGTTTTCACAGACATAGCTCTCATTAAATACCTGATATTGGGGGATTTAACCTGCACAGTCAGCCATTTGGCCCGTACTACTGCTCAAGCTCTAAGATTCGAATAGACCACTTCAGAGTCCTTGGCATGCAGGTCCTTAGACAATAGAATTGCTTTAGATTATTACTACCTGGAAAAACAAGGAGGAGTCTATGCAGTGGCTCATACAACATGCTACCTACACTCACACCTCTGGGGAAGTTGAGACTCAGAAAAATAGAATTATGCAGAAGGCTACTTAGCTACAAGGTTTGAGGAAGGAAGACCTTCCTGGCTACCTCCTGGAATGGGAGGCCTCTTTCATGGGTTATTACAGGAATGCGTAATATTGATAATCCTTATCACATTATGTTTTCTAACTGTTAGAGGGTGTACGTTTTTGACTACATATCTCATCTTTAGGACTAAAAGCAGGGATCTCAGAGGAAAAAGCAAACATTAATAGTAGTACAGACGTATTCACGGTAAACCAGGAACAAAGAATATTTTCTTTCTTTGTTTTTCTTTTTTAATCCACACCTGAGGACACATTTTTTTTTTTACCATTGATTTGCAAGAGAGAGAGGAATGGAGAGGGAAAGGGAAAGAGAGAGAGAGAAACATCCATGTGAGAGAGAAACACTGATCCATTGCCTTCCATACAATCCGGGGATAGAACCCACAACTGGTTACGTGCCCTGACCCAGAATCAAACCTGTGACCCTTCGGTGTATAGGACGGAGCTCCAACCACCTAAGCCACACAGGCCAGGGCAAGGATATTTTCAATTGAATGTAAGATAGTTTCACTCCTCTAATCCCAAACTCCTCCCCTTTCCAGCAGGAAGCCGCCAGAGTGGTCTTCACCCCTTCTCCCTCCAGATTGAGAAATGATAAAAAAAAAAGAAAGAAACTGAAACTGAGGGTCCTTATGACTTTGATTAAATTTAGTTTTAAATCCTAGCTCTAGAAATAATATGTCTATACCCCTTAGATAATACCCATAGCCTTGCCCCAGATAATCAGCAACCCCAAGACAGTAGAAAGACAGTAGCCCTGACCTGATAACGGTCAGACTCCTGGACCTCTGGCAGGCTAAAGACAACATCTTGACCTAAGTTATGTTTCAGTGCTTGAGCCCTAAGGTGGAACCACCCCTTGGCTACTTACCCATGAGATGAGACAGAGGGTTGCTGAACAAAACCTCCGAACTATCCTCAAGACCTGGAGAAATGATTCGTTACTCTTACCTCACCTCTGACCAATCAGCTCCTGGCACGACCCCAACCCCTAACCCACCAGTGTCTTGTGATTTTGCCTCATATAACCTGTAACCTACATGCCATCAGGGTGTTTGGGCTTTTGAGCGTTAGCTTCCTGTTCCCCTGGATGGTGCCATTCATAATAAAGTAGCCAATATTTCTTCACTGTAATTCTCAGTGTCTAGTGTTTGGCTCTGCCAGTGGCAAGTGGATGAACTCTTTCTGTTCTGTAATATGACATCGTGTTAAACGATTGCATTAGATCAGTGATCAACGGGCATTGCTGCAAGAATGTTTAAAACACGCAATAGCTGATTATTTAGTCAAGGGCACTGACCTCTTTTCCATTATATTGTCAAAGAAAAAAATGACAACAGCCAACACAACAACAGCTGTTCAGATTGAATGAATCAAAATTATACCTTTGATTTTGCCAGATCAGCAAAAAACATCATATACTTTCTGGTGTGCCACAGAATATTAGTAATTAGTTTACGTGTGCCATGAGATGAAAAAGGTTGAAAATCGCTGTATTAGATCAATATCAACATGAACACTGGTCAGCCATTCTGGTTACACAGGCCAATGAATTCATTTTCAGAGGTCAACATCTAAACTTAGGAACCATCTTGGTAGAGAATACACTTTGCCACTTAAGGGCTCAGTTTAGGGTGCGTTTTCCCTTTTCTTTTTACCTTCGAAAACCAACAAACAAAAACAAAAGAAGGAGAAGAGAATCTCTGGTAGTGAAACCTGAGACCGCGAGCGGGCAGTTGCATGGCAAGGGGTCAGGAACTGACTTCAGACAGCAGGAGCGCCAGAGGAAGCATTAGGCACTTGAACTCCTCAGCACTAAGAGAGGAGGAGATTAGTGTTGGAAGAGAATTTAGGTTAGTTGGTGGAAAAGGAAATGAAAATAATGGTTTCTTAAAGTACATAAGCAACTTCTTCCCATGATAAACTGGTGCTTTTAAAGGAATATCTTAAGTGCTAGGAGGTATAGGAGATAAATGAGCGTCTCAAGTATAAAAAGCGCTCCTGTCTTTAGAACGGTCCTTGCTGAAAAGCCCTCAGAAATGATTTTCTAAGGGCGAGGAGAGAATCTCACTTGACATTTTCCCTGGTTAACCGCTGGTCAGGGGCTTAAGCTACATCTTGTTTCCATCCATGGACAGGCTGACAGCTGACAAAGATTCCAGTGAGTCAGAGGGAAAGGCAGGCCCCAAGGATGACTGCTGGGACTTGGTGAAAAACTGGGGAGACTTGAATTTCTCCAGAAAGGCACATCATTCAGGAAGAAAGGGCGGAGAACGACACAAAGAAGAGAAAGATTACTCGGCAAACTTTACTGAGGCCTACAAAAAATGAAGAATTATTTTTCATTTCTTCTTAGTTACGTTATATACAATGTTTGGTGTTATTTACAATTAAACAGTCCCAAATCGAGAGGCTTAACCATGGCAACATAAAGAAAAATAACCACTGACATTCTCAGAGGCAATGAAATAAATAACCCCGCTTTCCTCCCCCAAAGGCAATTTCTGAGAGTTGTTTACAAGCACTGATCCACTTCATTATCCTCCATTCATTCTTCATCGCTCTGCAGTCTGGCTTCTACCCCTCCACGTCCAGTGAAAGGACTCTCCGGAACCTGCTCGGCTTCCTTTTTACTAAAGCAACACATTTTCAGTCCTCACCTTGCTTGACGTTAGCACGTACTGTGTAGTATATAAGACATGTTTATACTAAAAAAATTACTCATTTATCTGTAATCAATTTTTCCCCCTGAAATTCAGATTTTACTGGGTTTTTTATCCAGCAAGCTACTTCTAACTGGTTTCTGTATCTAGTCTCCCCCTTCTTCTCTGCATTTTCACACTTTTGCCACAGTGATTTTTATAAGGCAGCAAATTATCATGTCACTCTCATACTTAAAATATATCAACAGCTTCCTGTGTACTTGGAATAAAGTACAGTTTGTTCTATGTACTTGAACAATGCTCTGACCCCACACAGTTGAAAATCCACACATAACTTTTGACTCCCCCAAAACTCACTTGTCCCTCAGTATCCGCAGGGGTTTGGTTCCAGGACCCGTGTAGGTACCAAAAGCCAAGGACGCTCAAAATGGCACAGATCAATGCGCACATTCGGCCCTCCACATCCAAACTCCCAACCATGGATCAAAAACTCTACCGTACTTATTGAAAAGAGTCCACATATAAGTGAACCAGCACAGCTCAAACTCGTGTTATGCAAGGGTGAACTGTACATACTGCTTAATCAGTCTTGCAGTAAGTGCTGCATTATCTCCTTCTGGCCCCCCCATTTCATTTCACCTGTTCTCCCGTCACAACGAACCACTGTCAGTTCCCTAACACGCCATGCTCTACTTCCTACAGAATTTATACAAACACCTGTCTTTGTCAGAATAGTCTTCACAATCTACCTCATCCCACGTGAATGGCTAACTCCTAGCCACATGGTCCGACTGGATACCCTAGTCCAGCTCACTCACATATTACAAATGAGTGAAAAGATTCTGAAAAAGATTAAATGCACTGCCCAAATCCACAGCTACTTAGTGATCAAACAGAGATGAAGACATAGGCCTCAATCCACCCATCTGAGTATTCGTCATCCCCCAGGGAATCCACCACGCCATCCACCACGCCATGTTCTCCAAGGAAAGGAGTAGGTAATAGAAGTAAGACGGAGATCAACCACCATTATAGGACCTTATAGGCAAGACTTAAAAAATTCTGTACATTGACTCACTAGTATCTGGAAACAGCTTTTCTAAATGGAAGCATCAGTAATGATGTTTTCCTCACATTTCCAAATTCCATCTTAGAAATATGAAACTGTAAATGCTAAGGTGACTTTTGGGTCTCTCTCACGCACGCATGTTCTCTCTCTCACACACACATGTGTACAAATAAACAGGTAAAATAAAGGAAGAGAAAAGAGGATATTTTTTTAAAATTTGTAATACTGAAGTAGACTAGATAGATGATTTCATTAAAACAGCAGGACTCAAATCAGAATCTATGGCATGCTGAAATGCTAGAGCAGGTAATGATGGAAAGTCACGGACTTTTTTAATGTCATAAAAATTAGGATTTTCATCAATTGTTTTGAGATGTATAAAGTGCTGTTCCACCCGAGTAGAAGTCTGCCAACTTTCAATAATTAAAATAATTCTTAAATAGACATGGTATTTAACATGATCTCCTGGTTTATACCCTATAAAACGGCCCAATTCAATCAAATAGTTTACTGGCCTCAGCCCCAAAGACATGAAGTGAGGGCCCAAGAAAAGGGGAAATGTACACACTGCCCCAGTGTAAACACGTGGACACAAGCGAGAGCAGCGAATGCTTCAGATATTGTTGGGAGACTCGGGCTTAGTACAAACGTTAGGATTTGGGCCCCTGTGAGTGAAAGAGAAGTAGGAAGGGCTTGAGGGAATGAGGCAACCGAAATAGAATAATTTTCAGCTGAGGTGATGTTTGTAGCTAGTTGATACAGCAGAAGGAGATGGTCATACACTGTTCTGGGCTAATGGTGAAGTACCTGGTTTACAAAAATTAAGACACCCTGGCCGGTTTTGCTCAGTGGCTAGAGCGTCAGCCTGCAGACCAAATAGTCTCGGGTTCGATTCCGGCCAAGGGCATGTACCTGGTTGCAGTTCGTCCCCGGCCCTGGTCAGGGTCATGCGGGCGGCAACCAGTCTCCCTCTCACTCTATCTGAAGATAAATGGAAGAAAAGTATCCTCGGGTAAGGACTTTTTTTAAAAGTGAAGACAAACTGTTGTTTCTACTGGCTCATTTCTCCCTGAAAATGCCTCTCTGAGTGTTTTCAAGCAAATCATAAGAATTAAAGAAAATTTTCAAGTAATTGTTTCTTAAAGTTTCTTATAGAGAAACAGCAAAAAAGACTTTGGAGATTAAGAAATTGCTCTGATATATTCTTTTAACTGTAAGAAAATTTGTTTTACCAAGTCTGGAATCAGGGTGAAGTGACAGGTATTGATATAGATAGATGATAGATAGATAAATAGATAGATAGATTAGATAGATAGATACCACAATACATTCTTCACTTTTTCTAATTTGAAATAGCATTTCTTAATCTTTCTGGTCCCTGAAACTTCCAAAGTGTGTCAAGTTAAGAAAAAACAAGGAATAAAACCTGAAACAACCAAAATGAAAAATGGGAAGGAGCATTAAGTTTGGAATATCATTTAAAAAAAAAAAAAAAAAGTGGTCCAATCCTTTTCAAAACTGTGCAGCAGGAAAATGGCCTTCTGGAAACTACCAGCTGTTTAAGTTAAATCTCCTGCCACCCTCACTCCCCAAAATATCCCTTGAAATAAAACCAGGAGGAAAAAAAATCTAAACAATTTCAAAGAGAAATTAGTCACTGTCCTTATTTAGGGATGGAACAAGTACCACATTTACCAAACAGCCCGGCAGAATTTAGGGTAGGAGAGAGTTTGCCACAGAAGAAGTTGGGGATTGTGATCCTTTATGTAGCAGGTCCTTTATGCTCGCTCCATCACTAATACGCCCACAAACAATCCAAGGTAACATTTGCTACCAGAAACAGTACATTGTCTGTGTTGGCCAATGTCTGGAAGCCAAGTGGAGCTTGACAGTGATGTATAACAAGGTTAGAGCAGCACGATCCATCTCCATTTGCTTGACAAGGATGGCATCTTAGGCCATGGTGAGGAAGAGCAGGTTGCCTGCCCTCACTGCTCAGGTTGGCAGCATCTACTATCAAATGACCGGGCGTCTGACAGCGGGCTCAGAGAGACAATGATGCCTTATCTGCTGGAATTCAAGGAACTTCAGCCCAGAAACCGAAATAAGTGCTGAGTGGGTACTACTCACTGACCCATGTCTGAGTAAAACCCTTCCAGAGGGTACAGGGTCCTTCATTCACAGTCACAGAGAAGTGACATGGTCATTTAATGGCAGGGGAGCCTTCTATTTGGGTTCTCCATAGCTAAGGAAGGTGCATCGTAACAGCATAGCACCTAGCGTGAAAACCCTTGCAGCGTGGGAAGAGAAAAGCAAACGGAGTCGGGCTTTTGTGCTGCCTGTTTGTGATGGAAGGAAGATATTTGCAGTCTGTGCTCTTCCCACAGAATTTTAGATCTGAGAATCCAAGTTCAACTGTGCTTTTAAAAAGAACTGGTAATGCCTGGGAAGGGGGGGAGAAAGAAGCCATAGAATCCATTCGTTTCCAAAGAAGCTTTTGCATAGGTTGATTCAGAGCTGATTCAGAGCTATGTGCCTGAGCAAATAGTACCAGAGTGATTTTCAGCTGACAAATCCCCAGTGCAGTTGAGTTTAAATCTCATTTCTGGTATAGAATATCTACAATGCTCCAGGTCTTACAGCGAAAACAAGAATGCAGAACATGAATGAAGTGTTGATTACTATGTGTGTGTGTGTGTGTGTGTGTGTATATATGTGTCTGTGTATATGTATATGTATATGTGTATATATATATATGTGTCTATGTATATGTATATGTATGTGTATATGTATATGTGTATATATACACACACACACACACACACACACATACAATTTCCAACTTAATGATTGTCCCTTGCAAATCTGTAAGTTTCACTGTAAATGCTGAAGAAGAAAAAAAAGAGAGAATTAGAAACAAGAATACAGAAAAAAACTGAGAAAGGGGGAAAACAAATGATAAAATGAATAAAGAAGGATGTGCTTTAATAAAGACCGCCTATCTAAATCCCTATATATTTCCAGTAGAGAATGAAAACAATATTGTAAAGAAGAGACATAAACTATTCTTCCAATTCCATTAACCGGTCAATCAACCAAAAGAAAAAATTCATTAGCCATGGAGCTTGTCTCATGGAAGTTGTCTTCATCATATTAAAGCAATAACAACTAATTATCCTTAGATTTTCACATGTGCAAAGCACTGCAAATTATAGGATACAAGTTTGTTTTTCTGCATATACAATGAAGTCGATCATCAATCTTCTCTAATGTTTCTCAGTTGGAAGAGGGCAGAAAGGGAAAGCTTATTTTGAAATTATAATTCAGAAATATGGGGCTGAGGATAGGTGTTAAGGGATCAGAAATTAATGGTACTGGAACACACTAAATGTCCGTAAGCAGTATATATACTCTGATGAAAGAGGCCTCCATTATTCTCATAAATAACCTAGGGAGATCTGGTTTAAAATCTTACTAAGCTCAAACTTCCTCCGTTTGTCACTCTTCAAACCTTACATTCTTAAGACGGCTCTTTTTTTTAACACTTGAAGAGGTAGAAGATGCTTAAAATACAATTTTAAAAGTGACCTTTGGATAAAGTATAAAACATATACTTTAATTGGAAAGGAAGTAAATACCAAACTTTTCACAAGAATCCCTCAGTAGGAAACAGTGCCATTTGCTACAAGAATTTAAGGTTTACAAGATTAATTTTATAGAGAGCCAACTTCTCTTGAAATCTATTTCTACTGGTACTCATGTCCTGATAACCAAGTTTCTAAAAGAAATGTATTCATAGTCTTTAGTCTCCTTTGAAATTCGGGACTAGTGTTTTGTCATGGCAACTCTGATGAAACCCATAATCACACTGACATCTCTCCAGGATACTATGGTGCCTCAGGTCTTGATTAGGCAGCTTGACTTGCATCCTAAACCAATATTATACAAAAGTAAAAAGTATAAAGCAGACTCCGAGACAATCTTACCTTAAGGATTAAATAGAAACGTACTTTGAGGAAAAAAGTATTACCTCTGTGAAAATTAATAAACAGTAACCCCATTTACAATGGAGTCAGGAAGCTAGAAGAGACAACTCTCATGCACTGGTCACTCAACGAAATTCAGAAATCATCCAGCCCAGTGTTCTCATTTGATAAATGAGGTCCAAAGCCCACACAGGTTTAACGAATTCCTCAGACCATACAGACACAGAGGTTGTGACATGAGTTTTCTGACTTCCAGCCTAGTACTCTTGTTGCTGCTGACGACAATGACAGGGATAATGAGGATGCAGCTAGGTTACTGAGTGTTCACTGTGTGTAATTACTCAATCATCACAAGTATATCAGATACGTACCATTGTAACTTCATTTTACAAATGAAGAAACTGAGGTTTAGAGGAGTTAAGGATGCCCAAATTACTAAAATGAATATCTAGCTTTCAAAGGCCGATCTGTTGGGTTCTGTCACCTAGGATATTAATTATTATGTATTATACAGCTGATAGACTGAGAATTGGCTGCTAGTGGCAAAGATGGCTTTATACTGCACAGAAGTTGGTGGTAAGGCTATGTGTACTAAAGTGGCCAATCATTTACTTGTCACTTGTACATCTTCCTAAAAGAATAATCCTTAGGATTCCAACTACATCCAGGCTGTCTTGCTATTCACATCACATGACATCATCCCAAGCTACTTCCTACTTCTATTCCCTGTCATTCACAGAGAGGACCAAAGAGATCAGCAACTGAGGTAGCTGATAGTTATGTTATTTTCATTCATTCAATAAATATTTATCACTATGTCAGGAACTGTGCTAGGTACTTAAGAGACAGGAATGAGCAGGACAGACATGATCCCTGACCTAGCTTATCTACTATCTACCTCTTACTTGGACTCTACGAAACCCAGATATTTATAAGCCCTCCTTTATTCTTGAACTGGTTTGAACAGATTGTTGTTCCTTGCAAGTAAACATATTCTAATTAAAAGAGATTATTAAGGATCAAGCTGGCAAATAAAAGACTTTCGAGTAAGAGTAAAATGTTTGGCCCTGGTTGGGTGGCTCAGTTGGTTGGAGTGTCATCCCATGCACCATAGGATTGCAAAGCATTGTGTATTCGGTTCCCTATCAGGGCATACAGCTGGATAGTGGGTTCGATCCCTGACTAGGGAGAGTACTGGAGGCAACTGATCGATGTTTCTCTTTCTCTCTCCCTTTCTCTCTCTCTAAAATCAATAAAAATATATCCTTGGGTGAGGACTAAAGAAAGAAGGAAAGTGTTTGGAAATGGTTAGCAGGTAATGGCAGGAAAAGGGGCATTGACACTTCCCAGGATGCAAAGTCAACAGTGTGGAATGTGGCAGCCACGCTCATAATTTACGTATTATCTTAAGTCACCTGGGAACAAGTTCCCACTGAGGGTGAAGCTTTGGAGGCCTAGGCTACACTGCCATTGATCAACTTTTTGAAAAATAAAGAATATGAGTCACATGAAAGCTTGTAACAACACTGGGCAACTTACAATGAAAATGGGGCAAACTCTGGTCCTTGCTAGAATGCGCAGCTCAAGAATCTAAAAAAACACAGAACCGTCGTGAGGCTCTCACAGTAATCCCCCTCCATCTACAGCAGGATAGATGGGTGGAGTGAAACCTAGTGCATAAACTGATCTTTCAAGTTATGAACCTATACACCAGCTGTCTTCAAAATTTCACCTGATTTCCTTGATAAGTGCAAGGGTACTGAGAGAAATTGTGGAACCTTGATCCCTCAGCCTTCTCCAAAATGCTTTCCACTGTATCCCCCTTGCCAGAGAAGGGTAGCACTCTGCTCTGCTACGTTCTATCTCTCACTGAATCCTGTCCTGTGACTGGGATCCAAATAACGTGGGCTAGGGTGACATGCAAAATAACAGGAGGGAAGAAAAGAATCATATCCAGAAGGAAGTGTAAGAGTTTTCTAGGGAATCTCAGCAAAAAAAAAAAAAGAGAGAGAGAGAGAAGACTGCACTACTTATTCAAGGACGACTAAACATAATCTTGATTGACAGATTAATTACTATAGGGCATCGCACAGGAGAAGCTTGATTTACTGTACTAGCTAGTAGTTACTTTAATAGTTTGCTTGGTTGGCCGATGCAGATTTGGGTTTAGCGTTGGCTTAGCTGTTTAAGGGCCAGAACTCCTTTTGCATAATATAAACTTCAAAGGCTGCAAGAGAAGAATGGTAGTACGATCTGTGACATATGCTTTCCGTATGTTCCTCACCAGGGTCCTGAGGACTCTCTTCTCTCCCTCACATCAGGAAGAGATTGCTAAAGGAATGCCTGAAGCCCTAAGAGAGGCTCTCATGGGGAGTGACCAAAGGTGGATTATTAACTATTCAGAATTGGAGAGTCCAGGATAGCTGAGCTCAAGCAATGCAGAAAATCAAAATAAGCCAGTACAGTTATCCCAATTGGCAGTTGCCTGGGCCTTGATACTTAAGGTTCAGAGAGATCGCTTTATAACGAGCCTTCAGTTCAGACGTCCCAGTGGCAAAATCATAAGCAAGCCGATTAAGGTCTGCCTGATTAACACTGGCTAAAATATCTCACACCTGAGTCAAGGGGAGCCTGCTAAACCCAAAGGGACTTGCAGCCATTTGTTTTAGTGAATATATACAAAGAGATGGAAATGCTCTAACTTTTCAAGAACTACTAGATCCCGAATTTGAGCTAAAATGAATTCTTCAGGGATGCAGAAAGTCATCTGACATTTAAGTTAGAGTAGGGGCTTGCGGAGGTTAAGCAATTGTGGTGTTCTGTAATGACGGTGTTCTGCCACTACCTTGTATCACAGTAGGCTCAGTGAGATCATGAATTTACTCTGAAGTTGTTTCCCTAAATCCTGAGTTTAGGCAGATTCTCCACATTGGTTTCCTGAACTGTACAGTGAGGGCAATTATGGTAAGAATGGTGAAACAAGGCTTTGGAGCCCTTGTTCTTTTCCAAAACAGTAAACATAGGCCAGATTAACTTGACCACCCAAAGACTGAGAGAATTTGGCAAGATCTGTCCTATTGCCAGCCTTCCTGTTCGAGGACCCAGTTTATGCTGTGCAAAAGACTAACAGGTCCCGGGAAATGATGGATTACACTAAATTTAAATAGATGTGATTGCTGCTTCATTTCCTTGCAACCAAATGTGCTCTGGTTTGGGCTTAATTGTGTTATATTTTTAATATAACAAGCTTTTGAATAATTTAGGGATCTGAGCAGAAAACTGAAAACATTTAACATTATAAACCATGTAAGAGTAGAAGTAGGGAAAAATAAGAAGAAAAACACATAAAAATATATGGATAAAGAAATGATAATTATAGTAAATAAAATGTCCACAGCCATTTACTAATTATTTTATATATATTATCTTATTTGACTTTATAACAATACTGTGAGACGAACATAGCAGGGATTACTATTTCTTCTTTACTGGTGGACTCGGAGGTTAAATGAGTTGAGCCATTCACTCCCATGGCTTAAATTATCGCGCGCAAACATGCTGAGGCTCCCGAACCATTTCTATCATGGATTACTGCAGCGGCCTTCTAACTGGCCTCTGAGGCTCCGGATGGAATCGCAGAGCTCCTTCTAAAAACACAAACCTAATCAAATCAGTCTCCTACTTAAAATCCATGGCTTCCCGTTTTATCTCCGGCCTGCAGCATGGTACTGTGTACAGAGTAGAGCCTCTACATATGTTTGTTGAATAAATAAACAGGTTACTGAATTAATACTGTTAACACGAAGTTGAGCTGGAATACGAACCTAGACCTCCTTATTTGGAATATACAAAGAGAAAGCTTAGGGAATGACAAATCCACAGACTGAAAAATCTACTGCATGAATGACAGAGTCATCCAAGTTTGGTGAAGGAAGTACGTATTCAACTATCTGCTGGTATTTAGAATCCAGTTTCGCCGTCAGGACCCAGTGCTCCAATATTCAGAACCGAATATAAGACACAAACAAATGCACATGTGAGATGAAATCCATGCAAAGCAGAAATCATCAGCAGTCACTGTCAATTTTTAAGGGAAAGAAATATTTTCTTCATATCGAAATTTCTAATAGTGTCCACCTTAAAGGTTTGGTAGCCTGTCAGTAAGAATTACCTCACAACAACACTCCTGTTAGGTAATGCCAAAGCCGTAGTTACCATCTGGTAAACAGTAGAGCTAACTGAGTGATTTCTTGCAAAACCACCAGGCTGAGAATGAGCAAATCATCAGTTCTGGATCATAGCTTGCAGGACAACCACAGAAGTTTGACAGACAACTACCAAGAAGAGAAACTTAATTTCTTATACCAAATAAAAGGCCATCTCCAAATCTAACTAATTCACAAATTATAGACAAAGGTTTGAGTGGTCTGCAAAAGACCTTCTGAGAGTTGCTAAATACTTATTAACTGCTGCTGCTGCTTATGATGATGATGATGATGATGACGACGACGACGACAGGAGAAGCTACTACTTACTGCATATTCAGTGCTTTGTCAAGCCATGAAATAAACCCTTTTGTGCATATCTTGTTTAATTCTGACCCCATCCCTGTAATATTAAGTACTATTATTATTCCTATTTCGTAAATGGAGCTGGTTGTGAGAGGTTAACTTGTATACACAAGGTCACACTAAAGTAAGTGGTGACCCGAACCTGTCTTGTCAAGCTGACTCTAAAATCTATGTTCTTAATGACACACTATACTAGCTGAACATCTCAGGCTCGTGGTAATGCACATGCTTCTTCTATGTATGTAGCATCTAAGAAAGTGGCAGCCCAGGTATCAGAGTCAAACACTCAAGGTACATACACATTCTCTCTTGTCCAGAGTTTGATTTCTTTCAGGACCTATACAGTTCTTCCAAGGACTCACAGACAATAGGGAAAATACCTCACGCACACACCACTGGGTAGAACGATGTAAGTGTTAATTATCTTGTCATTTGGTGCTGCTTTTATACGCCTCTGTATAGTTACTTGAATCTTATGTATCATTTCTTTAAGATTTTTTATAGACCACTGAGCATCTAAAGGAAAAAAAAAAATGAGGGGGGTGGTATAGCAAAAGACATAGAATAGAATTCTTTCTTTTAAAGCAAAATAAATGTCCATGGAAAGTTTCTTGACAGACAAATTACTGCCAATCAGAAATGAAACATTAAATTCTAAATCAATGAAACTTAGTGGCTCCACAATATTTTAGAAAAAAATTCAGTGGTAATATGGTTATTGGAGGCACTGCCATTCCTTGCAAATGTTAATTTCAAGCTGACCCTAAGTCTTAAAGGCTATTACAAATATTGAATCACTTTTCAGAGAAGATACTGGCTCTCTGGAACCCCATTTGCAAGGTTAACAAACTCTTATCATGTTTCCACCTTTTCATTAAATGATCTCTCTACCTCTTAGTCTTAACTGAGAACTGGCTCTCTGCTAAGGATACCAATTCCCCTATCATTCTTTCAAGTAGAAGCTGCTCATTCTTCTATATAAAAAGTAATTCAGAATCAGGTCATAAGACGGGCATTTTCCTTACTCATTAGTGCTTCTCCCAGATTATCACTCCCCCTCCTCAAGGCCCAAATATTTAGCTTTATCACCCTACATCTCCCTTTATCTTTTAGCTCTATCAAACATGCAGTCATTTCCAATCAGTCATCAGATGATGCTGTTGAACCAATGGTATTTGCTAGTTGCCTACTCCAAAGTCCTTTTCTTCCTTTTCCTCACGTCAGAATGAGGTTCTACTCTTTCATCAAAACTCAGAAAAGAATGACTTCAAACTCAACATCAAGAATCAATCTTGATTGGTCTAGCTAATCATTATGTTCTTATTCTCCTGGTAAATAATTGGTTAAGGCAGAGGAAGGTAAAATTATTTTGGCTAACCAGATGTGTGGAATCTGGTGGATGAATTCTTGAAACAATTCTGTGGCTGCTGGATATTATCATGTCTGGATGTCTCCCTGGAATGTTACTTATTTCTGAATGATGAGATTATGGTGATTTTTTTCCCTAAAAATTTTTCCACAAAGAGCAGGTATTATTTCTCTAAAAAAAAAAAACTTTAAAAGATGTTCATTTATTCTGTTACAGGCCATAATGGAGTAATAGGGGACTTGTCTCCCATCGTAAAAAACAAAAAACAAAAAACAACAACTTGAAAACTGGACAAAGTATCTGAAAGAATGATTTTAGATATTAGGCAACAGTCAATGCAGGACTGTGATCCTTGAAAGAAAGGAAACAAATGAGGTGAGCATGTGTAGAGGCAGTTTCCAGGCGATGATGCAAAGCTGGCAAAGGGAGGGAACCCAAACAAAACACAGGTAGTCTGAGTTGAGAAGTCAGAGATTGCAGTCCAGAATGCCAAGGCAACTAGCATTTGCAGGCCAACTACCAGAGGAAAAGATCTTGCAAAAGAGAGCACCCAGGAAAACTAGAGAAGTGTGCCACTGACTATTTGGCAGAGTACTAATCTGTGGGAAGAAACTACTCAAGGCTGTGGAAAGAACCACCAGAAAAGAATACGCAGAATAATTTGTGGGGCTCTTACAGAGCTGGGCACACTTGGTGTTCCCAACAGCCAGAGTTGAAAGATCTCCAGATACCTGGGCATGGGGGAGAATTCTTCAAAGGGCATTGCTTTAGATTTGGGTTTAAATAAGACTCAGACAAAGGGCTGCTCTGGACCCACTATAAACTTAAAAGCAAGTCTTGAAAGGATCCAACCAATTTCCAGTAATATAAATGCAGGTCAGAACAAAATCTAATACTATTTAAAGGAATATAACAAAATACAGCACCAACAACATAAAATGTAAAACGTTAGACATCAGGGCTTTTCCATGTGGTCTCTCCACATGAGCTGGTTTGAGTTCCCTCACAGCATAGAGGCCTCAGGGTAGTTAGACTTCTTATCCAGCAGCTAACTAAGAAGATGGATGCTGCATTGTCTTTTATGGCCTAGCAACAGAAGTCACAAGGCTACTTCTGTTACATTTTGTTGGATACAATCAAGTCACAAGCTTGCCCAGATTCAAAGGAAGGGGAATTAGATGTCATTTCTTAATAAGGAAGTCCCAAGGTTCTAGAAAAAGATGTGGGAAAGGAGACTGTTACTGACATCTTTGAACAATGTAATTGCACTGGGGATCTGTGGTGCAGACCTTCGGGTGACAAATTTTCTAAAGGATATTTTTCCAAGATATAGAGTTTTAGATTGATACACTTTATTTTATTTTATTTTTTTCATTACTTTAAAGATCTTCTAGTGTCTTGTGGTTTGCACTGTTTCTGATAAGTAAGTAGTAATTCTTATCATTGCTCTCCATTATGTAATATGTCTTTTCTTTTGGGGCTGCTTTTAAGATTTTCTCTTTTATAATTTTTTCCTCTTCTTTTTTTGTTAGAAATCCGACCATAATGTACCTGGATGTGACTTTGTGTTTTTCCAGCTAAAGATCTGTTTAACTTCTTGTCTTGAGTCAGTAGATTAATACTTTTTATCAAACCTAAAAAAATGTCAGCTACAATCATGCATTATGTCCATCTTTTCCTTTAAATTATTGAGTATATTTCTATTCAGATTCCTAATGGGCCTATCTGCTATTTTCAACATTTGCGTTCTCAGTGGGTCTATTTCTATTACCTGTTTTTTATTCTGTTATGGATCACATTTTCCTACTTCTTTGCTTATCAAATTATAGCCTTTTATTTTTTCTGTGAAATGTGGCTACTATGTGGTTGAGGGTCTGAAATTTTTTATGTGTTTGTTCCTCTTCAAAGACTATTGAGTTTTATTTTGGCAGGCAGTTATTTTATTGGCAGATTACCTCTATCTGGTTGAGTCTTGTTACTAGGCTTTGTTATGGTGGGTCAAGATTAGCTCTTACTCTAAAGATTTAGTAGTACTCTTAAGGTCTAACCTTCTGGGGTCTCACTGAATATATAAGATGTTTAGCTGGTCTCTCTACTCTGGTGGGTCAGAATTCCAGTGTCTCCTAGCACTCTGTAAACTCTGCCATTACTATTAAGCTCACAGATCCTCAGTGGCTATTCTCTGCCAAACTTCACAAAGTTTCACCCTGCACATAGCAACTTAGTTTTTGACCAAAGACTCACAGGCTCTCTAATGCAGATTTCTAGAGCTATTTCTCTAAACAACTCCTTGTTCTCTAGTCCCTTGCCCCACAAATCCCAGTGCCTCACCAGCCCTATCTGCCAATCTCTGTTTATGTGTGTAAAACACTGCTTTTTATTTGGGACCTACTTTTCTGTGCTGCTGTTTGGATAGTGCCCCTGGACAGAAAATGAGAGTGAATAACAAGCTCACCTTGTACCCTCACCCTCTCTAAAGGATCACAGCCTTGTGCTACTTGCTGTCCAATTCATGAAAAGAGTTGCTTCATACATTTTATCCAGTTTTACAGTTGTTTATAGAAGAAAGGTGACTTTGATACCTATGATGGCTAGAACTGGAAATCTTAATTACTTAATTAAAAATAACATAGCCAATAAATAAAACCTTAATTTTCATTCATCAAAGTCACCCAAGAGAAACCAATAAATAGTAAAAAAAATTTTTTTAAATGGGCAGAAGTATCTGCAGATTCACAGAATTTTCCACTATTTTAATTTTCTTAGAAACAGAAAAATCGTTTTGAATCACATCATTTTGGTTCATTTTCATTTTTCACTGACAACACAATGAACACCACAATGTTCGTCATTCCTTCCTTTTTCCTTCCTAACCAAAGCCTAATTTTGCGTTCAACACCAAGTGAATGATTCATGATGACCCAACTATGCCAATAATGATGCTCCCCTTTCACTTTGACAGATACTCAATCTCCCAGCCACCCTCAGTGTTGGAGGTGACCATACAACTGTATTCTGACCAATGAGACACACAGGTAAGTTTGTTAGGGGTCTCCTGAAAAGGTTTTTATTTTCTTAGTAAAAGGAATAGGTTAGACTGGCCTATTTTTCCGTTCTCTTTTCACTATAATATAGATGAGAAGGAAAAGTCCAAACTCTAAGTATGAGAGAGGAGAGGGAACAAAAGAGCAGGCTGGGTCCTTGGTGACATCACTGAGCAACTAGATCAATTCAGTAACTCACTGTCTCTGAGAAAGAAAAAAAAAACCTATTTGTTTAAACCATTCTGTCTAAGGTGTTCTGTTTGTACCTATACTAGAAAACATTTCTGACTTAAATACACATCGCATTTGTCCTTTTGACTAAGGGTTTGCAAATGTGATGTAAAAATAGCTTTAAAATAAAACATAAAAAGGAAATGGTTGGGAACTGCACTCTTTTGAGTCTCTGAACTAATCAGGGTTTCCTTGGTGTCTACTAAACGTATGTCTGCCTTATATCCCCCTCTAGATTGCAAACATCCGTGTGGCCAGGGATCTTCTGTGTTCTCCATATGGGCCTAAGCACTTCTGGGTCCTCACATTAGCTTGCTCATAGACTCTATTTCTAGATATCCTGTAAGGTATTTCTGTCATCTAGATATTCTTTGACTTCAGCAGGAACAAAGACCCAATAGACTTAGAACTTTTTTTCACAGATGTGAGTATACTGGCAAAACAAGCAATTAAAGGGATGGTTCACTGTCTTACGTTCACATTCTCTGACATCCAAGTTGAACTGCTGCAATGCTCCCAAGGTGAGCTGCCTTACTTCAGCTTCCAGCAAAAGTTGCATCAAGGACGTGGCTAAATGCTTGCAAGCTGACATACATGCTGTCTGAGCCACCTTTCCCTGAAATACAAGAGTGTAAATCATAAAGTTAGTGGATTAAAATGAAATTCCAACAAATTAAAACCATTTATTTTTTAATTAGGAATGTACTTAGGTTTTCTTCACCATAATTCCCTTACATTCAAACAATATTGGAATTAATAGTGCCTAATAGCAATCATCTTAAATACTAGCTTCATCATGATCAGTCATTACTGGTGTTAGACACACCATTTGTATTTTAAAAATACTATTATGACAAGTATATATATAACAAAAATAATATACTCTTTTACTTTATGTATTTTGAAACTTTCCATAATATCATATGGCATATGGCATATCTTTTTGCAACTTGCTTTTTGGGTTCAATATTATAATGTGAAGCTTTTTCAAAATAATATATGTGGTTGTTGTTTATTCCTTTAATTATTCCACAGTATACAACAATGGATTTGTTCGTTCTTCTGTTGTTGGAGATTTGGGTTGTTTTTATTTTATTTTTTGCTACTGTAAACTCAGTAGGTAATAGAGCAATGTAGGTCTAGTAAGAATTCATGAAAATTCCAGATTCTCACTATGGTGTCCTTGTATATGCTTTTTCCATATACTTCACTGGGCCAAGGAGCATGTGATTCTCTTCTACAAAAAGGGAGATATCCATTATTTCTTTATTGATTTTAGAGAGAGAGAGGAAGGGAGAGGGAGAGAGAGATAGAAACATCGATGAGAGAGAACATCAATTGGCTGCCTCCTGCATGCCCCCCACTGGGGATCTGGCCCACAACCTGGGCATGTGCCCTGACTGGGAATTGAACTGGCGACCTCTTGGTGCATGGGTGGACACTCAACCACTGAGCCACACCAGCTGGGCTGCATTATTTCTTATACAAAGACACAATGAAACACAATTAAAACAAATGTGTAGAAATCTTACAAACTCTTTCATAGAAATATAGAAAGCTCAATATTCATTACTTTCAATTACTATGTACTTTAATTATACAACTAAGTCCTATGTCATACTACTAAATGCGAGTAGAGGTGAAGAGCTTGGAGAAAGCATCATCAATACACTAATCCCTCTACCACCAGCATCAGAGAGGCTGCTTCCATTTATTGAGCATTGAGCATATGCCAAATGTTTTGAAAATATTTTCTCATATAATTTTCACAAGAACCCCATGAGGTATTTAATCCTCGATTTGCAGATAAGGACAGAGAGAGGTTAAGTTATCTGAATATATCTTGTTAGTGGTGGAGCAAAGATGTGAATCCAGCCCTATCAGACTTTCCAAAAAGATTCTTAACAATCATTTGATCCTGCCTCCCACTAAAGGGCCTACGTCCTTCTGTCGCTCTGAGACTTGGGGTAAGGAAATGGAGAGGACAAGAAGATAAAAATCACACAAATCTGTTCTTTCCCTGCGGCCATGGAGATACGCGCAGGCAGAGGCTTGGGTGCGTTCAAGATTTGGCTCGACCCGTAACCCACCGCCATGGGCTAGGGCGGCCTTGCTGCGGGTGTGAGGGGCGTTAACACTGCTTTACAAGAGGAGCTGAAGACCACCCTCACCCGCCACAGCCCAGCACGCGGAATTCCCGCAGCTGCCAAAGCCTTGGCCAAGCCCCAAGCATCCCCCTGGGATGAGCCTATGTACATCAAGTTAGTGGAGGCTCTTTGTGCTGAACATCAAATCAACTGAATTAAGGTTGACGACCACAAGAAACTAGGGAAATGGGTAGGCCTCTGTAAAATCCACAGAGAGGGAAAACCCATGAAGTGGTTGGTTGCAGTTGTGTGGTGGTTAAGGACCATGGCAAAGGGTCTCAGGCAAAGGATGTCATCGAGGAGTACTTCAAATGCAAGAAATGAGCAAATAAACTTGGCTTTTGTTTCTCAAAAAACAAACAAACAGATAGATAGAATATGTATATATATATATATATATATATATATATATATATATATATATATATATATATTTCTCACATATCTGTAAAGCCAGGGTAGTGAATGAGAGGCTTTTTTCTTCTTCACCTAAGGAAGTATCAAAAGAATGCTGAGCTCATAGTAGGTCTTTATTTATTTTTTAATCCTCACCCGAGGATATTTTTTTTCCCATTTATCTTCAGATAGAGTGGGAAGGAGGGAGGAAGAGTGAGAGAGAGAGAGAGAGAGAGAGAGAGAGAGAGAGAGAGAAACATCGATGTGAGAGAGACACATCGACAGGTTGCCTCCTGCATGACCCGACCAGGGCAGGGGACTGAACTGCAACTGAGGTACATGCCCTTGGCCACAATCGAACCCTCCACTCTTTGGTCCTCGGGCTGACACTCTAACCGCTGAGCCAAACCAGCCAGGGCCATAGTCGGTTTTTAACAGCTCTCTGTCAACCTACTGGGATCCGATCCTAAGTCCCAGATCAACAAGGATTTTATCTAACCAACTTCAAATGGCCAAAGCCAAATTTCTCTTTCTCTGGATAATCTAACAAGTTTCAGGAAACATGGAAAGAGAGCCAGGAACTATTCTGTGAAAGAGAGTTGCCCTTTCACACCAACTTTCTCTTTTGCTTTTGCTTCCTGAGTAACACTCCTCTGTTCACATTTTGGTGTGTCAAATTTTATCTTTCTCTCCTGGTATAGTTCGAAGGCATGAGAGCCAGAGAGCTGATGGTGTGGATTTCAGTCTGAGTTGGAAAGCCTGAGAACCAGGTGTACCACAGGCAGGACACTGCTTGACATTGTCGCACATATAATTGATTCTCTGTGAAATTTTCTCCCCTTGGTTTCTCTTTCTGCATTTAGTTTATACAGTTTCAACTGCTCAGTCTTTTAAATTTCCCAATCTTATCTTCTAAAGTTGCTAATTTTTGCTGCTAATCCAATTCAGCATATTTTTCACTTCTGATACTCTTAAGTCTTTAGAAGTTCCATCTGATTCATTTTTTATAACTTCTATTTCTTTCCTTATATTTATATTTATATTTACCTTTAAATCTTGAACCTATTGAGCATGTGTATGTGTATGTGAGCAGTATTAAAGCATGTGTCTGCTGATTATGTCACCTATGTCACTTCTGCAACTTTTTAATTGACTGATTGTTTTCCTTGTTATGGATCACACTGTCCTCTTTCTTGTTACATCTAGTAAATGTTCATTAACACTAGATACTGTGAATGTGAGGTTGTTGAGTGTCTCTATTTTGTTAAATTTCTGTAAAGAGTGTTGATTTTTGTTATGGCAAAGAGTTCCTTTTCCTTTGAAATTTTGAGGTTTATTGGTCTACTCTTTTAAGTAGGGATTAGTCATTTTCTCTCTATGGTTACTTTAGGCCTACTACAAATGTAGCTTTAGATCAACTACCAGCCATTCTTTTGGTGTCTCTACTAAATGCTTCAGGAATTACAAGTTAAAATTTTAACATTTCCCCTCCTTGCGTGAGTTCTACCAGTTGTCAGCTCGGTGCCCTGGCAGTTTTTTGTTTTTTGTTGTTCTTGTTGTTTTTGCCTGACCTCATGAATTTTTCCTACACATGAACAACTTAGTATTCAGCCAAAGCCTCAAAGGCATCTCAATACAGATATCTGATGCTATTCCTCAAAATACCTTCCTCATCTCAAAACTGTTTCCTTACAAATATCAGCAATTTCTTCCCCAATCTCCAATCTTTGTCTTCTTAACTCAACAATATTCCCATGCTGTGCATGTGTTACTTTGGGTACCTTCTCTGTACCACAGTTTGTTGGGGCAATGTTTCATTTGTGTCCTTCTTTCAGAGATAATAGTCCCACACTGCCTGCTGTCCAGCATCTGAAAACAGTTGTTTCATTTATTTTGTCTGTTATTTCAAATGTTTACAGTCAAGAGTAAATCTGGTACCAATTATTGCAACATGGTCAGCAGAGAGCAGCTCACCTTTATTTTTGAAAGGTAATTTTTGCTGGGTGCTGAATTGTATATTGACAGTTTTCTTCTACTTTTGGAATTTGAAAAATTTCATTCTATTGTCCCCTGGCCTTCACTGTTCTATGAGAAGTCAGCCATCATTCTTAATGTTTTTCTCTTGAATGTGTTTTTGTTCTATAGCTGTTTTTAAGATTTTTCTTTATATGTGTTTGATATTCATAACCCTAGGTATAGTTTTCCTTGTATTTCTCCTGAATAGGTTTACTGAGATTCCAGAAACTGTGGATTGATGCATTTCCTCGGATATGGAAAATTCTCAAGCATTATTTTTTTTAAGTAGTGCTTCTGTATCATTCTCATTCTCTCTTCTTCCGGAACTCCAAGTACATATATGTTTTATCTTTCAACTATATTCCATCTCTTTTATGCTCCAATCTATTTCTTTATATTAAAACAAAATGTTATTCTTTTTTTCCTCAATGTGTGTTTAAGTTTAGGTATGTTCTACAGACCTGTCTTTGACTTCACTAATCTTGACTTCAGCTTAAAATTTCACCTAATGAGCTCTTTATTACAGATTCTGCATTTTGCTCTTTTAATCTTCACAAAAGATTATGCTTATTGATTTTAGAGAGAGGGGAAGGGTAATAGAGAGGGAGAGAGAAAGACCAATGTGAGAGAGAACATTGATTGGTTGCCCTCTCTGCACGCACTGACTGGGAATCACACCCACAACCTAGGTATGTGCCCTGACCAGGAATCAAACCCACAACCTTCTAGCACACAAGACAATGCTGCAACCAGTTGAGCGATACCAGCCAGGGCTGCATTTTGCTATCCTAGAATACACATTTGATTCTTAATATCTATTCAAATAATTCACCTTTTTTTTGTACTTTGTCCATTTTTTCCTGTTTTCTTTAACATATTAATCATTGTTATTTTGAAATCTTTGTTTACTAGCATAAATATCTAGATTATCTAATGATCTACTTCTATGACTACTTTAACTTTTGATTATAAGTAAATTTTTTCTGCTTATTAGCATGTTAAGAAACACTTTTAAGTTTCTGCTATCCACTGCAGATAAGATGTTATAGAGGTTTTCAATTATTTTATCTTCCTCAATAAAGTTTTGAGTTTTGATCACCTTTGTTTCTGTCAGGCTTGTTTTTAAAGTTACAGTTGGTCCATTTTAGATTTGCCTTACTCTTAGGACCTTGTCTATAATCCCAGAAGATGGATTTACTGATATTTAAATGAAAAGGTCTCTCTATGGGTTCAATTCTCAATGTCTCTGGCTATGCAACTTCTAGAATACTTGCCCATATTCTGGCAGCTGCTGTCTTCTATGCCCTATTCATATGCAGCATAGAAATTAGCCAAGGACTGATAGGGAATTTTATAAAGACAATTTTGGGGGCTCTCTCTCTCTGTCTTTCTTTCATTTTTGGTAACCTTTTCATCTGTACCTATTCTTATTGACATCCCAAGTACTGATCCCTTCCCTTTTTTTTTGATAATATTCTGATTTTATATTTTGTCCAGTTTTCATAGTTGTTTACACTAGAGGATAAGTCTGATACTATGGCTTCACAACTAGAACCCAAAAAGAATATTTTTAATTGACCAACTGATGTCATACCAGAAAAGAACTATAATAACCATTTAAAGAATTTCTCCCTAGTCAATAATTTTATATGCCCTCATCTTGATTTCCATGATCAGTTTGGCCAACATTTTTGCATTATAAAGGCAATGTATACACGTGTCTTTGAACAAAAATCTACAACAAAGGGTATAGCCAACTAATTACTACATTACAAAATAACAATGACACCGCAGCAAATAACTTGTATATTCTACCTCTATAGACCAAAACAGTGTCAGAAAACAAACAAAAAAAATAAAGATAAACAGAGAAATTTCAGGTACATGGTTTAATGAAAACCAACATACATATTAAATACAACTTCCTAGGCCACTGACTTTAACCTTTGCTCGGTTTCATCATCTGCAAAATAGATGGTTATAATGGTTAAATAGAAATAATTCCTATGTAGCATTTCCTACCTAATAGTTCCACACTACCTGGCTTACATTAAGTACTCAGTAAATCTCTTATTAGTATAATTTTTATTTCTATCATCCGGAATATGGAAAACCATTAAAAAACACTGCATGCATTTGCTTAAAATGTAAGTACTTTATGAGTACATAATATTTTACTAACTATGTATCCCTTTTATAGAGTCCTAAGATTTTCTTCTTTTACACCAAAAATTCTGTCATGCACAAAAGCAGAAAGTGTACTTCCTGTTCTAAAGCAAATCAAGGAGAACATGTAATTAAGTGCTAAATTGAGCAGAATAAACTCTAGGCACTATATGATTTTAGCAGAAAAGGTTATGAGGCCAAAATAGTCAGGGAAGGCTTCACAAAAATGGTAGGACTTGATGGGTGACCTTCATTATATATCAACAACAACATGATGGGAATAATTTCAAGAGGCTTATAATTTGAAATGAGGCAGTATAAGGTACTCTACGAATAATAACAACCACGACTACACAAACCTCCATAGACTTCGTCCTTATAATGAGAAATAAAACTCTTCCTTTCTCTTTCCTCAGCTCCCGTGCAGGTTAAAGGTTAACTTCATCAAGTCATCTCATTAACACAGAAATGTCTTTGAAGGTATTCAGTCTTTGCCATGCTGGCCATTTCACCAGACTACAACCAAGATGCCAAAGAATCAGATCCAAATATTAATGAGCAAAAGGTCATGATGAGGTAATTTCCAAAGTTCTATTAGTTCCTGTTTTTTGACCTTATCCAATTCCCTCTCCCTTTCTCCAGCCCTTTCTTACTACATAAATTACAGTCACTGGCTTAGTTTCAAGATATACCCACTAAACTGTAATTCCAGTTGAAGTGCATTTTAAGTGGAGGCCTCCCAGATGCTGGGTCCCAATCCAAGGGTGATCTGCAGAGGTATAAAGTTAAAATAAAAAGGGAGGGAATCAGCGAAAAACTATATCCAATTTTGATATTTAACTACCACAACAACAAAAAAAGGAAAAAAGAAAAAAAAATAGGAAAAATAAAAAAGAAACCCTCTCTTTCAAACTTTCCAATAAGCTATTTAATAATGTGACAAAGCAGAGCATATTAAAATATTAACCAAAGCTTCCAGGAAAACCTCTATAATCTCAATTGTTTATTCAAGACCTTTACAAACCTCATAAAAAATTAAGTGGGCTTGGAGAACACGCACCATAGCCATTGGAGAGAGTTTACAAAACACAATGGTACAGACGCCTGCCTGTCTGCCAGCCAGTCGCTTTCAACTTCCACATACAACATATTACTCCGCTCCTAACTGGTCAATACCCTAAATAAGAGCATTTCTCCTCCCAAACACCTCATTAGCCTGAGTTTCTTTTTTGCTTTTTTGAGCTAATGTATCCTGTAGGTGCTTTGTTCATTATTTTCTGCCAATAACAAATGCTTCACTTCAGAATATTTAAAACCTTAGGTTTCTCTGAGAGAAATCATTTAAGATCTTCTTTACAAGTATTTAATTAGCTCTTTAATTAATCTCACTATGGGAGAACAGTGCATGTACCATAATGTCTATTTTATGGAAAGTAGGAGTGAAAACAAGATAACACTAGAGTGGAAATGATACATAGAAAGGAGCAAGGACTTGGTTCATATTCACTTAGGTTCTAACCCTGGCCCTATTGCCTATGTGACCTTTACAAAGGTTGTTTAATCTTGGTTGGGATCAGCTTCTTCATCAGTAAAATGAAGACAATGTCAGCAGCACTGTAGAAAATGAATTCAGTTAATGAGATAATATAATAAAGAACCCTATATCGTATCTGGCACATAAGAGGGGCTCAATGAATGGTAGGCACTTTGTTATAAAATGTTCCCATCTTTTTTAGTAGTACTGCCTACAGCTCAAGGAAAAGTTTTAATGAAACTTCATTTGGGTTCCAGGCAGAATTAAAGATTCTACATTTCTTAAAAAGTGGTTACAGAAAAATTCAACATGCAAATTTTAATGTGAGTTGAACTCAATCAACTTTCATACACCTAGAAATCTACTCTGAGTTCATCATGTTGCAGGAAATTGAGCACAAAATATGACTATTTCAGTCAGTCTCAGTTTGTGAGTACAAATACTCCTAAACCATTCAGATCCCAAGGAAACTGCAGAGTCTCCCATCCCCGTCATTCCCTTCTGAATGTCCTACAGGAGCCATAAAAGAGGAAACTTTTCATCACAGTGTATTTGTATGAAAGCACCAAAATATGTTAACAATTAGAGAAGAGGAAACCTGAAAGACGGCCTTGTTAATTAAGGAACTTGCTATCAAAGAACTCATTAAAAGGTAATGAAACCAAATGGCTATTAAAATAAATACCCACTGAATAAAGGTTGTCTGGCTAACAGCCCCTCGATAGAGCTTTTTACAAACATTCCCAATAGTAAAGACCCAAAAAAAGATGAAAAGCCACACTAATGCTAAAACCAATATTGATGAAACCGGAGATAAAATTATCCTAAGTAGAAAACAGAAGCTGGATTAAGAAAAACCATCCTAGAATTCAGAATATGGGACATCAAACAAGAAAGTCCTCTGCCATTTATCCCCTATTCTTAGAGACCCTGGGCACTGTGTAATAGAGAGAAAGGCAGCTACTCCATTCTACTTTGCTACTCCTAACTATTAAGTTAGAATAAGATTCTCTCTTTTTCCTAGGAATTCCCTAACCTACTTTCTGCCATCTACCTTCTTTCTTATCTAAACAGAACCTGCAAATCTTAAAAAGATGGCACAAAGTTATGGTTGGAAGAAAATTGGTGGAACATAATAAAATCTTAGAGGTCTAGTCCCTTGAGCAAAGTCAGAAAAATAACTGAAGGATCTCTGTACCGGGCATGCTTGAAATTAACTATTTACATTGTACTCCATGAGTTTAGAACATTTTTAGAAAACCAGACACTGGTGAGAGGAAGAAGACACCATCTCCACTGAAAAATGTACAGATGATGTTAGCTGCCTACTCATTATCCATGATCTCTTCTACCTTAATAATATAATCTTTGTCCATATAAAAAGTTAGAATATTTACATTTTGTCCTATATGGAAGGCAAATGATTTGAAAGTAGAAATGTCTGCAGGAGCCCTTTTGCCTGGTCCATCCTTCTGCTGTCAAAGTGAGAATGTGATGGCTAGAGCTCTAGCAGCTATCCTGGAATCGAGGAAAAGGTCAAGAGAATGACAAAGACCTCAGCCCTGACGTTCCTGAGCCTCGGAGGTAATATTTCCAGAGTTACTATTATGTGAGAAAATAGATTCATAGGTATTCAAGCTACAGAAGTTGGTTAGCCATTATTATTGATAATGGATAACCGCATCAAAGCCAGCAGAATCAGAAAATCAGATGAAAGATGTGTACATCATTATGCACAGAAATAGCCTGGACAAACAATAAGACTGCCTTAAAATGGGGCAGAGAAAAAGATGGAAGACTGTCTACCCACCTTGTTTTTTGACATGTATGCAGCCTATATAGATCCTTTACATCTGAGGCCATGTAAGGAGGGAAGTAAAATACTAGCATATGACACAATAAAAATACTGTGAAACAAAGGAAAGAATACAGCAGCTGTGATAGTTAATTATATGTGTCAACTTGACTGGATCATTGGATGCCCTGATATTTACTCAGACATTATACTGGGTGTGTATGTGAGAGTATTTTTGGATGAGATTAACACTTAAATCAGTAAACTGAGAAAAGCAGATTCCCTTCCCTGATGTAGGTGGGCCCCATCCAATCAGTTGAAGGCCTGACTAGGACAAAAAGCTGGCCCTTCTGCAAGTAAGAATGCCTAACCGCCTTGAGCCAGATACCACTCTTTTTCAGCCTTCAGACTTGAGCCGAAATATGGTTCTTATTGGATCTTTAGCTTTCAGACTAGAACTTATACCAACTTCCTTGGTCTCCAGCTTATTGATTAGAGATCTTGGGACTTCTCAGCCTCCATAATTACGTGAGTCAATTACATACACACACACACACACACACACACACACACACAAACACATATATATATATATATATATATATATATCCAAAAGATCCAAAGTATTTTCAAGCCTCAAAAAATTGTATATTAATAGATCAAAAGGAAATTTTAAATAAACGCTTTGGTATCACCATCTAGAGTATAAAATAATCATTCTCAATAAAAGAGAGACATAATAAGGAGAAAAGAGTGTGAAGTGAAGTGATAGCATTATAAATCCAAATCTCAACAGTAAACACAAAGGGAGATGGGTAAGATATAAGAGGTTGGAAGAAAACAAAACATAGATTAACTAAATTAAAATCCATCTGAGAGGGAATAAGTGCAGGATTTAAGCTATAGAAAATTACCCAAATTATACAGAAAACAAACATGAGACATTCTCCCAGAACTTAGAAAACTAGCATGAAGCTGAAAATTATGATAGAGAAAGTGATCAGTTTAATACAGAAGATAAAGTTAACATCAGGTTAACTGATGTTTGCAAAGTGGAGCCAAAGGGGGGGAAAAAAAGACATCAAGAATAATTTATTAGAGAAAATATTTACAAAAAAGTACAAGTGTTCAGGCAGAAAAATTAGGTCAATGACCAAAGAGCAAAATCAGATTTCTCTACTGAAACCTAAAAACTAGATAGTGGAATAACATGTACAGAATATTGAAGGAAAAAAATGTGATAAAAAATTTTTATTGATTTTTTAGAGAAAGAGGAAGGGAGAGAGAGGGGAAAGGAGAGAGAGATAGAAACATCGATTTGAAAGAAACATCAATAGGCTGCCTTCTGTATGTCCCCTACTGGGGATCGAGTCAGGCATGTGCCCTGACCAGGAATCGAACCGGGACCCCTCAGTGCATGGGACTACACTCAATCCACTGAGTCACACCAGCCGGGCGTAATAAAATTGAAAAAAAAAATCAAGCTAAAAGGTAAAAAGCAAACACTTAATACATAAGGAAGGCCTCATAAAATATGAATCAAATATATCCACTTGAAGATATAAATAGTGAAAGCCATCGAAGCATGAAAACTAATTAGAAGTGGAGATAAGGTTAATAATTGTCTTAAACTAAACATAAATATCAGTATTTACTGTTGATAAAGACATATAACATGGAAAATAATGCTGTAATAATAGTAACATTCTTGATCTAAAACATGGGAGTATTTTAAAAACATAGGAGAGGAAGAGGGAAAATAAAAATGTGTGATAAACCACTTATATTAAATATGTCACAAATAACTTTATTATGCTTAATTCCAAAGCTTAGAAAATTATAAGTTAAAAAACATTTTGAAAAAATGAAAGCACTTATGTTATTTTTTAGAAAGCTAAAAAATATGACATACTTATTAAAACAAAGAAAACAAAAGAAACTTTAAAAAGATATAAAATAAAATAACATAGTTATAACCAAGTCAACAGCACAATAATTGTATATTGTCTAAATTATCCTAGTAAAAGACAAAGGCAAGACTAAAAACTGATGAAACTAACAAATAAATAATAGGTAAAACCATACAAGAAAAAACAAATGTAAAGGAAGAGGTAATATAATATTAATTAACAGATTAGGTTCAAATTCAAGGAAAAAGTTATTAAACAAGAGTCATTTCCTATTAGCATCCTAAAATAAAGATCTGACTGCTACAAATCCTAATATAACATATAATATTGTATCAAAATACATAAAGAAAAAATTGAAAAAAAGGGAAAATATCTAAAAAACACAGACAACAAAATAACAGTAAGAGATCTTAACAGACTACACTGAGACTGACAGATCAAGCAGCAAAAATTATAAGTGAGGTCTAAATAATAATGCAATAATATGAATTTAAAGATATATATTGAATTTTGTACATTATGGTCAGGAAATATGTCTTCTTATCCATTAATGGGATATAATACCAGTGAAACCCTAAAAGGTCTTCTCAACATTGGTGCTTGAACAAGTGGATATCCATATAGTGAAACATAAATCTCAACTGTATTGTAACTGTTACACAAAAGAAAATACCTAAATGAATCATACAGCTAAGCAAAAAAAAAAAAAAAAAAAAAGTTAAAGTTTTATAAATCTAGAAAAAAACATGGGAAAAATTTTCTAGAACTTGGAGTAGATTTCTTATATAGGACACAGTGAAAAGTCAAGGACTCACCATATATATAGTTGTAATAAATCTGGTATCCAGAATATATTAAATAATATAAAACTTCAGTAAAATAACCCAAGTGAAAATATGAGGAATAGATTTGAACAGGCACTTGACAAAAGAATATATATCAACAGCCAAAGAGCATACGAAAAGTGCTCAGCATCATTAAATAAATGATGAACAAAAAACACAAGGCAACGTCAGTACATACTCATTAGAGTAAAATGAACAAAGAAGATGACAATACCAAATGTCAACAAAAATTTTGAACAATTGAAACTCTAATACATTGGTTTTACTATATAAAATGGTACAGCTATTTTCAAAATCCACTTGTGAGTTCCTTAAAAAGTTAAAAATAGGCCGGCTGGTGTGGCTCAGTGGTTGAGCGTTGACCCATGCACCAAGAGGTTGTCAGTTTGATTCCTGGTCAGGGCACATGCCCAGGTTGTGGGCCCAATCCCCAGTGGGGGGCATGTAGGAGGTGGCCAATCGATGTTCTCTCTCATGGATGTTTCTATCTCTCTCTCCCTCTCCCTTCCTCTCTTTCTAAAAGCAATAAAGAAAAAAAATTTTTTTAATTAAAAAAAGTTAAAAATATATATTTACCATTTGACACAAATGCAAATTAAAATAAAATTGAACCCCTGGTTTAATTTTAACATCACAAAAATAGAGAAAATCAGACATTAAGAACCTCCCAATTCACTGCAATTAGAAATACACTCAAATATCTATACAATATATTTGTCAAAACCACATCTACCAACAAACCACCTGTTTAAAGGAAATACAGAGTACAGAGGAACATATTAAGTAACATCACAGGGATGTACCATGGGAAACCCTATAAAACAAATAACTGAGTTTCTTTAACAAATGCTGGCAAAGCATTAAAAACAAAAAAGGTATAGTACCTACAAACAAAAGAGACTTGAGCCTTCCACTCCTGCCAAAGGCAACGTAGCTTATATAAAACAAATCCTCCCACCACAGCCCACTATAAAACCTGATAAAATAACAGAAACAAAACAAAACAAAAACAGCTGTTTGAAGGTATTAAAGAGCAATCAAGGACACAAGGATTTAAAGAAACAAGAGAGAAGTTAAACACTGAGGAGACCTGAAATCTCCAATGTTTCTTCCCATAGAAGAATTTGCTTATTCCCAACACAGGGCATGGAGGCTGAGAAGAAAACAGAAGCACCTCAATGTCAAGTCAAAGAATAATGAAGTTCAGTACTCTCATCTCCAGGTCCTTCCCTCCATCCCCTTCCCCCCAAAAGGTAGTCAAATTAGGACATAAGATGATTATGGGGTAAAATATACTTCAGAGAAACGAGGATGACATTCTTTATATTGCTTGCCTTTACTGAATCTTAAGCTGTATAGGGGGCATGAAACAGAAATAGCAATCAAGAAGCACCTGCTAAGAGGTGAGAAAGCTAAGCAGAATTTAAGCAGTTTCACAGAGCTGGGCAGAAAATTCGAGATCAAAATCCCCCCAAGGAAGAAGGGTCCTGGTAAACAGTCACAATTCAAGTTGAGATATCAGCAAGACTATACCCTTGATTAAGTGTAAACCAGAAACAGATCAATCCTTACAAAGCCTTAAAGATAGCCCACTTTGGCCCTGGCTGGGTAGCTCAGTTGGTTAGAATATCATCTTGATACACCAAGGTTGTGGGTTCGATCCTGGTCAGGGCACATACAAGAATCAACCAATAAAGCAGAACAGCAAATCAATGTCTATCTCTCTCTCTCAAATAATAATAATAATAATAATAATAATAATAGAAGACAGCCTACTTTGTAGGGAGATTACATGATCCAGAACTTACTTTAAAATTTACAAATAATGTTTGCATTTAATTGAAAAATTATCAGAAGTGACAAAAGATGGAAATATATGGGGGGGGGGAGACAAAACAAGATAAAAAGTATAAAATAAAACCACAAAAATATCTTTGGGTGATTCAGATACTGTAATTATCATACAAAATAATTTCAGGCATTTAGAAAAATAGATGACAAAATAGAGAACTTTACTAGAGACCTGATTTCTAAAAATCAATAACATTTCTAAAACTGAAAAACACAATATCTAAAATTCAGAACCCAAAAGATGTTTTTAGTGATATATTAGATATAACAGAAGAGAGAATTAGTACACTGGAAAATAGGTCCAAAGAAAATATTCAGACTCAAGCACAGAAAATAAACCAAATATAAAAGACCAAAAATATTGTAAGAAATGTATGTGATAGAGTAAAACATTTAATATATGTGTAAGGTCCTAGACAGAAAGAAAAAAGAGAAAGAGAAAGTAGAGAAATAGTTGATGAGATGCTGGCTGAGAATTTCCCAAAGCTAGCAAAGGACATTAAGTCCCAAATACAAGAAGCTCTATGAATACCAAATAAAAGAAATAAGAATCCCACATCTAGAACATTTAAGTACAAATACAGAAAAATTAAAGGAAAAAAGAAAAAATACAAAAGTAACTACAGGAAAATATTATAGCAACATCAATACTGATAGACGCAAGAAGGTAATTGGATTACAACTTTAAATTGCTGGAAGTGGGGTGGAAATAATTAGAAACCTAAACAAACAAACAAACAAAACCTTCAAAAATGAGGGAAAAATAGCCTGGCCAGTATGGCTCAGTGGTTGAGCATCGACCCATGCACCAAGAGGTCGCCAGTTCGATTCCTGGTCGAGGCACATGCCCAGGTTGTGGGCCAAATCCCCAGCGGGGGGCATGCAGGAGGTGGCCAATTGATGTTCTCTCTCATCAATGTTTCTATCTCTCTCCCCCTCTCCCTTCCTCTCTCTCTAAAATCAATAAAGAAAAAAAAAATTTTTTTTAAATGAGGGAAAAATAAAAAGTTTCTAGATATAAAAAATTAAGAGAATTTGCTACCAGTAAACCCAAACACCAAAAAACAACAAAAACTAAAAGGAATCCCCTATGTAGAACCAAAGTAATGCCCAGATGGGAGCAGGGTAATGCAAAAAGAAATGAAAATGGGGGTGTTGCATAGATTGTAATAATAATAATAAAGTTTGAAAGAAATGTAAAATTAACATACATGACAGCAGTAGCACAAAAGGCAGAAGAAAAGTAACAGAGTTATAGTACTACAAGTTTTTTGTACTACTAAGAAACAAGTGAAATTACTTATTTAAAGCACATACAAATAACTTTTAAACGCATGCTCTAATCTCTTGAGAAACAACTACAAATAATAAACTAATATGACAAGCTAATATAGGAAGGCAATGAAATAAGAAACAATTAAATCAAAAGAAGGCAAAGAAAAATTTTTTTAAAGATAAGAAAATAGAAGATAAATAGATGGTAGATTTAAACAGAAACACTGCAGTAATTACATTAGAATAAATAGTAAAATTAAAGAAGGAAATTCAAGCCAGTTTTTTAAAATACATAGTCATATGCTACTTTAAAGAGATGCACCTTCCAATAAGGATACAGAGATAGGAAAAGGCAAACTATTTAAAAATCAAAATTACGCTTGTGGCCCTGGCCAGTTTGGCTCAGCGGTTAGAGTGTCGGTCTGCAGACCAGAGAGTCCCGGGTTCGGTTCCCACTAAGGGCACGTACCTCGATTGCAGTTTGTCCACGGCCCCAACGGGGCTGTGTAAGTGGCAGCCAGTCGATGTGTCTCTCTGACAATGATGTTTCTCTCTCCCCCCTCTCTCCCTCCCGCTCTATCTGAAGATAAATGCAATAATGTCCTCAGGTGAGGATAAAAAAAAAAAATTACGCTTGTGTGCCTTAGTAAACATTAGAAAAATAGTTTAAGGTATAAAAATATACTTAGAGATACAAGGTTAATACAATGGAAATATATAATAAATTTAAATTTGTATATATTTAATGAGCTTCAAAAATATTAAACAAAAATAATACACATATTAGAAAAAGTAGACTAATCCAAATATATCAGAAAATCAAATATGTTATGAATGTCACACTGAATAAGATTAACTTAACTGACATACATAAAATAATGTAGCACTTAACAAATGTAGATAATACACATGTTTTTAAAGTGCTCATGTAATTCATGAGTCAGGGAGTAAGTCCCTACAAATTTGACAGTATTAAAATTAAATGCAGATTTTGGTCCCTAGCCATAGTGGTATTAAGCTAGAAATGAATTTTGGAAAAAAAGACATCAGAAACCCTCCCCATCAAAAAACATTTTTTTAAAAATCAAGCAATGTACTTCTAAATAATACATTGGCCAAGAAACAAATCATGATGTAAACTAAAAAATACTTCGAGCTGAACCAGAAAAGATAATGCATCCAAATACTGGTAATGTAGCTAAAGACATAAGATTTCTAGCCATAAACATATATATTTAAAAAGGGAAAAGGCTGAAAGTCGATTACCTAAGTATCCATCTCAAAAAGCTAAGAAAAATATTGCATTTAAAAATATATAAATATGAAATATGAAAATAAGAACAAAAATCAATGAAATGTAAAAAATATACAAGTAAACTGAAAAAACCACAAGTAGGTTTTTGAAAACAAAGTTACAAACAACTAGTAAGAAATATTTTTTTTAATTTTAAAGGAGAGGAAGTATAAATAATTTTAGGAGGATTGAAAAAACATAACATTACTATAAAAACTATTAACATTAAAAAGAAAAGAGTGGCCCGGCGGGTGTGGCTCAGTGGTTGAAAATCAGCCCATGCACCAAAAGGTTAATGGTTCGATTCCTGGTCAGGGCACATGCCCAGGGTGTGGGCCTGATCCCCAGTGGGGGGCATGCAGGAGGCAGTCAATCGATGTTCTCTCTCACCGATGTTTCCATCTCTCTCTCCTTCTCCCTTCCTCTCTCTCTAAAATCAATAAAGAAAAAAATTTTTTTAAATTATGTAACATCAAACAATAATTACCATATTTTTTAAAAAACAGTGTATAATTAACAAAAATACACCAATAAAATGAACAAAGGAGATGAATTGGACAAATACTGAACACTCTGAAAGTACAAAATACACTGGTGCTGTAATTAAAACGTTCCCCCACAAAGCAAACTTCCCCTAAAAGCAAAGGTCCAGATGGCTTCCATGAATCTTCCAACATTTAGGAAACAAATAACAACAATATTACACAAATACTTCCAAAAAATAAAACATTTCCCAATTTGTTCCAAGAATAACCATAATACCAAATCTGATAAGGACATGACAGAAAAAAAATATATAGGCTAACCTCTGACATGAATATAGAAAAAAAATTCTACACAAAATATTAGCAAATGAAGTCTAGTTTTATATAAAAATGCATTGCAATCAGGTTTATTCCAGTAATACCAGAGTTATTCATCATAATTCAATATATTAACAGAATAAAAGGGGAAAATCCTATGTTTTTTCAATAGATATAAGAAAATAACAAAGAATTCAATAACAACTCAGGATAAAAATTATTCATAATCTATAAATATCAAGGCAAATCTTAACTTGATAAGAGTATCTACCACAACCAATGAACCAACCCACCAACAACAGCAAAAACATAGGAAATATCATACTAAGGGTGAAATATTTAAAGATACTATTATAAATGAAATTGTTTTCTTTCCATTTTGGATTGGTCATTGTGGGTGTATAGAAACAAAAATGGTTTTTGTGTGTCCCCTGTAATTTTGCTGAATTCATGTATTAGGTATAGAAACTTTCATGTGAATTGATTGGGATTTTCCATATATAAAACCATGTAAAAAGCAAAACAAAACATGTCATCTGCTAATAGAGATACTTTAACTTCCTCCGTTATGATTTGCCTTTTGCCTCTTTTCCTTGTCTAGCTGATCTAGCTAGAACTTCTAGTACAATGCTGAATAGTAATTGTGAGAGTGGGGATCCTAGTCTTGACCTTACTATAAGGGAAAAGTTTTCCATCTTTCACCATTGAGCATGATGTTAGCTGTGAAATTTTCATAAACGCCCTTTATCATATTAAGGATGTTCCCTTCTAGTCCTAGTTTTCTGAGTGTTAGATTTTATAAGATCACTTTTCTGTAGAAGTTGAGATGATAATGTAGTATTTTTCCTTCACTCTATTACTGTAATCTATTATATTGGTTGATTACCTTATGTTGAACCACTATTGCATTTCTAGATGAAATCCCAGTTGGTCAGGGTGCAAAACATTTGTGATATTCTGTTGGATTCACTTTGCTCATATTTTGTTGAGCATTTATGCTTCTATATGCATGTGAAATACTGGTCTATACTTTTCTTTTTTTGTAATGTCTTTATCTGGCTTTGGTATCAGAGTAATGCTGGTCTAATAGAATGAGTTAGGAAGTGTTCCCTGCTCTTCTAGTTTTCAAATGAGTTAATAAGAATTGGTATTAATTTTTTTTTTATCCTCACCCGAGGACATTTTTTTGCATTTATCTTCAGACAGAATGGGAGGGAGAGAGGGGGGAAGAGAGAGAGAGAGAAACATTGATATGAGAGAGACACATCGAGTGGTTGCCACCCACATGACCCCAACCGGGGCCAGGGACAAACTGCAACTGAGGGTACGTGCCCTTAGCAGGAACCAAACCCGGGACTCTCTGGTCCACGAGACAATGCTCTAACCATTGAGCCAAACTGGCCAGGGAGAATTGGTATTAATTTTTAAATATTTGGTAGAATTCACTAGTAACATCTGGTCCTGGACTTTCATTGGAAAGTTTAAAATTACTGATTTAATCTCTTTACGTAGAAGTTTGTTACAATTTTTTTATTTCTTCATGATAAAATTTAGGTAATGTGTGTTTCTAGACTTTTATCCATTTCATCTAGGTTATCTTTATGTTGTTGACATAAATTACATTTTTATACAATGTGTGTCCAGTAACATAGATTTGTAATTTTTAATGCATTTTTCTTTTAAATCAAGTAGAAATACAAAGTAAGGGTACAAACCAAAAACACAATAATACTGGTTTTTATATTTGCACATGTATTTACCTTTACCAGAGATCCCTATATCTTCATACAGCTTCAAGTTACTGTCTAGTGTCCTTTCATTTCAACCTAAAGGAATACCTTTCACATTTCTTATAGGGATGGTCTAGTGGTTACAAACTCCTTCAGCTTTTATCTAGATATGTCTTAATTTCTACTTTACTTTTGTAGGACAGTTTTGTCAAATACAGAATTCTTAGGTGACAGTTTTTCTTTCTTTCAGTACTTCAAATATATCAGTCTAGTGTTTTCTGTTCTTCAAGGTTTCTGGTGAGAAAACTGGGATAATTTTATTGAGGATCCCTTATATGTGACAAGTTGCTTCTCACTTGTGGCTATCAAGTTTCTCTCCTTGCATTGTATATATAGTTTTATTATAATGTGTCTCAATGTGAGTCTCTGAGTTTATCCTACTTGGAGTTCATTGAAATTCTTAGACTTGTAGATACATGTCTTTCATCAAATTTGGCAAAATTTCAGCCATAATATCTTCAAATATTCTTTCTGCATCTTTCTCTCTTCTATTTCTGAAACCCCATAAAGCATATGTTGGTCTGCTTGATGAATCATAAGCTCTTCAGGCTCTTTTCATTTTATTCACTTTTTTTCTGCTCTTAAGACTCAATACTTTTATTTCTCTTATCTTCAAGTTTCTAATTCTTTTATCTGCCTGCTCAAATCTGTAGTTGAATCCTAGTGAATTTTTTTATTTCAGATATTGTATCTTTCAGCTCCACAATTTGTTTGGCTCCCTTTTTATAATTTCTATCTCATTATTGATATTCTAATTTTGTTCATATATCCTTTTCCTTTGTTCATATTTTCTTTTAGCTCTCTGAGCATATATAAGACAGTTGTTTTAAAGTCTTTGTCTGGACTTTCTCAGAGGTGGTTTCTTTCTATGTATTTTTGCTCCTTTGAATAGGCCATACTTGCCTGTTTTTTGTTTTGTTTTGTTTTTGTTATTTTTTGTATGCCTTGAAATATGTATGTTACTGAAAACAACATATTTGAATATTATAATGCCATGACTCTGGAAATAAGATTCTGCCCCATCTATGGGGTTTGCTATTTTTTATTGTTAAAGCCTATAGTAGTTTATTTTGTGTCTGTGATTTTTCCAAACTACTTTTGCGAAGACTGTATTCTTTGTAATGTGTGGTCATGAACTCTCTGTTCCTTTCCCTTGTGTGGGCTAAACTTTTGATAGAGATTTCCTTGAATGTCGGGGTTAAACTAAAATCAGACCAAAACAACAAAAAACACACCCAACCTAAAGAAAAAGCAAAACAAAAACAACCAAAGCACTTCTCCTATTTTTATACATTGTTCCTTCTAGAAGGACCAGAACATATTTTATGTAAAAAGTATTGTGTCAGCACCTAAGGCAAGAGAAACAAAGGAAAAAATGAACACATACAACTCAACAAAAGGAAGACAAAGAACCCAATTAAAAAATGGGCAGAGGACCTAAATAGACACCTCTCCAAACAGGACATACAAATGGCCAAGAGATATATGACAAAATGCTCAATGTCACTAATCATCAGAGAGATGCAAATTAAAACAACTATGAGGTATCATCTCACACCTGTCAGAATGGCCGCCATCAACAAATCATCAAACAACAAGTGTTGGCGAGGGTGTGGAGAAAAGGGGACTCTAGTACACTGCTGGTGGGAATGCAGACTTGTGCAGCCACTGTGGAAAACACTATGGTGTTACCTCAAAAAGTTAAAAATTGAACTGCCATTTGACCCAGTGATCCCACTTCTAGGAATATATCTTAAGAAACCTGAAACACCAACCAGAAAGAATGTATGTACCCCTATGTTCATAGCAGCACTATTTACAATAGCTAAGATCTGGAAACAGCCCAAGTGTCCATCAGTAGACGAATGGATAAAAAAAGCTGTGGTATATATACACAATGGAGTACTATGCAGCTGTAAGAAAGAAAGATCTCTTATCCTTTGAGACGACATGGAGGGACCTGGAGAGTATTATCCTAAGCAAAACAAGCCAAGCAGAGAAAGACAAGTATCACATGATCTCACTTATTTGTGGAATATAATGAACATAACAGTCTGAAGAACAGGGTAGACCCAGAGATGTGGAAGTAGGGTACAGACTGACAACCCTCAGAAGAGGTGGTGGGGGAGGAGGGAAGAGATAAACCACAGAACTTATATGCATGTACGCATAACTGATGGACATGGACAACAATGCTGGGGATGGGGCGGGGGGGATGGGGAGGAGGGTGTCAATGGGGGAAAAAGGAGAAACATCTGTAACAAAAATTAATAAAAATAAATAAATAAAATAAAAATAAAAGAAGCAAAAAATAATAATAAAAATAAATAAAAAGTATTGTGTCTGTCTCTTTTAACTTGTCTAAGGGCTACCTCATTGCCAGGTACTCATCTCTGTTTTGTCAGACCTAGAACACAGCATAGAAAAGTGGTGAGCACTTTTCAAAAATGATGTAAGGTGAACTAACAATTGTCAGGTGACTGGAGTAAAAAATAACAGGGAATACATATAATAGATCACCAAAGCTCTGGTCTTTCTAGAATCAGTGAACAGGACCCCACACAGAAAACACGAGCTACTGTTGGCTCAGGACTGCCAGCATGCTGGTGGTGGCATGGAGCAGGGGCAAGTAAAAACACCAACCGCACAGATTTCCTACTGTTGTTAGATTTTCTTTTCCTTGATTCAACACTCTGGTCAGTGTTTTGTGCAGGAATGAGAGCCTGGAGCTGTCTACTCTACCGTCTTGCTGATATCACTCTCAGAGACTACTCTCCTGAATTCAAGCAGCCATGTCACAAACATATGTCACAGATCAGGAGTTCCCAAACTAGTTTCAGAGACAGGTTTCACAGTTTCTTATGGGATATTTATTTATTTATTTATTTATTTTCATTTTTGTGGTTGATTAAAACACAAATTACGTGTGGTCTGTTTTATCTGAATGCTTATTTTTTATAACTGAAAACCACTATGTGATTTCAGTTTTTGAAATTGTACTTGTGTTCACAGTTAGGTTGGTATCAAGTAAAGGAGCATTTCTGCCATGAGCAAAAGGCTACTTATGAACCTTTACGCATTTGCATAAAGTAAAAGTCAAAATAATTTACCATACAATAAAAAAAAGAGAGTTTCACAATAGGTTAACTAGACAAAAGTGGTAGAAACTTTGAAAGATCATACACTACATGCCAACTTTGAAAATTCTGAATTGGTAGTACTATTCATGTTGGGTGTACCAATTTAGCAAAATAACAACATTCATCTCATTATGTTACTCATTTTAATTTTATTCATTATAAATTTTTATATTGTTATAAATTTGTTTCAGAATTTTAGTGGTAAGAAATACATGTATAAGGTACTTATATCTATCTAATTTATGTTTACACACATACTGGTAACAATCCAAAAAGAAAAAAAAATATGGGAAATTTAACAGACCAAGGAATTTTAGCTCTGGCAATAAGGCAAACTGAGCTGACATGGTCACAGAAATTATGGACTAAATATAGTATTTTTTAGTTACTATGAACTTGAAGACAAGGAAAATCTCTAGGTGCTAGAAATGAAAAGACACCTAGAAGCCAAAGGAGTAGGCTCTTGAGCTCATTTTGCTCAGATGTCAGAAGGACATGAAGCCAGAATTATTCAACAGCTACATATTGAATTAATATCAACACAGAGGTAAGTCTCAGGTTTTGCAAAAGGAATGGGCCTGTAAGCTCGAGCTCCTATATCAAAGTACCATAGAATGGGTGGCTTATAAACATCAGAATTTGATGCCATCATGATTGACTTCTGCAGAGAGCTCTCTGTCAGATTGCAGGCTCTCACCTCACTGTATCCTTATGTGGTGGGAAGAAAGCAAGCTAGCTCTTTGGTCTCTTCTTATAAGGGCACCAATCCCATTCATGAGGGCTCCAGCCTCATGACCTAAATACCTCCCAAAGGCCCAACCTCCAAATACCATCACATTAGAGATTAGATGTCAATGTAAAAATTTTAGGGGGGCACAAATATTTATTCATATCTGCATACTTCTGAAACCTCAAAAGGTCCAGTGAAAAGAAATCAGATTAAAGTGAAAAGGAATCATTGAAAAGGAATCCGATTAAAGTGCCATGGAAGCTGTGTTTTAGCTGTGTACTTAGTGTTGGGGGAAAAATGGTCTCCCATGAGAAATCAGAATCTCAGTGCTGCTTTGCTGTCAGAATTTACGATACCCATGTAGCACAGGAATCCCTAAGTTAAAATATTAACAAAAAACCGGTCATGAATCAGTAAAACCCCTGAGATAAACAGAAAAAACAAATGCCAAAGAATGCAATAAAAACACTGTTGTAATCTAAGAAACATCGTTTCCCATGGAATAAACAATTCTTGTTGAAGGAAAGCTCACAATCAAAAATTTAAAACTGCAGAAAGAACTGATTTGTCATGAGGTAGCGTCTAAAGATCAACAAAAAGAACAAAAAGCATAGACAGAGATCTGAGATAAAAAGAACTTTTTGAAAGTTAAAATAAAATACACGTTTAAGATGATAAACAAGATAAAAGGAATTTAAGTCATTACAAAACAACAGAATGCTATGAAACAGACAGATATGAAAAAGAACCAAATAGGATTTCTAGAAAAATACTGTCACTGAAATTTAAAATTCAGTAGATGATATAAACAATAGATTGGACTAGAAAACAGATCTGAGGAATTACACAGAATATAAATCACAGATGTAAAAAGATTAAAATCTTATAAGTAACAAGAAAGAACAGACAAATTGCCTACAAAGGAACCATAAATCAGACTGACAGCAATAAGAAGCTAGAAGACAATGAAATAATATCTTCAATAGGCAGAAGGAAAATAAGGTTTAATTCAAATTAAAACCCTAGCTGGAGCCTGAACAGGGGTGAAATAATATTTTTAAGTAAAAGCAGTTCATACGTTACTTACATCTGAGAACACTGCTCCAGGTAACAACCAGAAGCTCAGTGAGAGTATGATGACTTAGTGCAAGTCATAGATATACAGTCTCTAAGTCTAGAACAGACCTTAGTGGCCACCTGACTCAACCCACTACATGAATGACTACGGCAGCATCCCATTAAGACGGCGTCTAGAACTTACACAAATGCCTCCCGGGAAGTGAAGTTTGCTGAATCACAGACAGCATTAAAACTTCTGCCAGAAGATTTGTCTGCTTAGTCCTATCTTCTGGAGCTAAGATAGCCCTTTAGCTAATGCAGTCAACAATTATATATGCTTAAAGGCTCTAAGATATCTTTTCTTCCTAGGCTGAATAAACCAAAAAAATTTTTTTTCAAATATCCCCACAGGATTTAGTTTCTAGTCCTTTCTACACCACAGCATTTTCTGTTAGAAGCTCTCCAGCTGGTCAGCATCTTTATTTTAGATTACAAAATAAAAGCAAAAGAATTGATCCAGGTGTGCTCTGATGAGCATATAAGGAGACGAGAACTTTGTTCTAGATCAGTAGTTCTTGAAGATTAGCATTCAGCAGAAATCCCTGGAGGACTTATTAAAACATAGCGTGCTAATCCAAAAGCTGAGTTTCTGATTCAGTGCACTTGGTATTGGGCCTGAGCTTCTGCATTGTTAACGAGGTTGTGGTACTGACACCACTGTTACAGGGGCCACCCCTTGCAAACTTCTACAACACAACTTAGATCAGTTCTGCTTTTTAGTAGACCTATCATCTCGTGTACTTAATCTGAACTGGCAGTCAACTCAAATTCTCAATCCACTTAAAATCCCCATTCGTTGTTTTCTATCTCAATTGAGAAAATCAACAAAAAGCATGTTACAGATGGTAGATCATTAGTGACACATTCATATATTAAAGAGAATATATTATTCTTTACATTTTAGCTTTAGGTCATCAACCTAAAAGGAGTTCCAGACCTCTGTCATCTCTAATTCATAAGCGAGCCAGTTTCAGAGATCTCTTGGTGTCCTTTCCCTGACATTAAGAGAATTCAAAGGCTGTGCACTGAGTAGTCTACAAATTATTTTTCAAAAATCCCATAACAACAATTGCTAAAAACGTCAAAAAACAATGAATCAACTACATAATGCTTTCCAAAAACCCTTGAGAAATAACTGTTGGCTCCTTCTCAACTATATGAATAGTTTATCTAACTGTCCAATTACTAGTTGTCCAAAAAACCAGTTTTATAGATACTTGTCCAAAACTGAATAAAAAGTTACTTTCAAGTTTGAGCCCTTGACTCCAGTTAGCTAATGTGACAAGAAGACAAAGAACCCTGCCATTTCCACATAACATGGACAGAGGCCCTCTGTGCAAGGATATTAATATGCCAGGAGAACAGCCTTTCAAGGAACAGATGCGTTCAGTGTCAATTGGTTAAACTTTAGAAATTAATGACCTTCACTAGCCTTGCTTAGTTATTTTTTGTGCCAACTTCATGGGTACCTAAGTTCAATTCAAGTCAGTTTGACAGACTTAAGGTAAATCCCAGATCACAATCTTGAAGTCTTATAAAATGTACCAGCTCAGTGAAACTGCCCAGCTCTGCTCATACTTACTTAAATTCAAGATGCTCTGGTCAGCAGAGGATCCATAGACAATTACTGGGTTACAATATAGCTGTTATGACCATTCTTATTTCTCGTGCCTATTTGAGACTCTGTGCCCACTGCTTTGGCTGAATTAACCTAATAAGTACTCTCCTATCTCCGAAGTGGTGAAATGCTTTTGTAAAGGATATGAACATGTTGAGTTTATATCTTTTCTTTTTCTTAAGAAACATAACAAATTACTATGGCAACCCAAAGGATCCTTAAGATGCAGGAACTCATTCGAATTTTCAACTCAGGAAAGATAATAAGCAAAGTTAAAGAAACCAAATCTCCTGACTGAAGCTTTTGCCCCAACCTCCCAAACTTAGCTATGGAGTTCTGGAATCTTACAAATTAAAGATCAAATTTACACAAAGGAAAAAATGCTTAGCCTGGGGTCCTCCAAAGAATACACTGATCAAAGGCCAAATCACTGTGCTTATGGAAAAAAAAAATCAGGGGGTAGGGGAATGGGGGTGGGGAAGAAGTTCTTTCACATTAAAACAATAACAAAAACCTATGTATGAAAAGCGTCCTGAAAACTCTTACAAATGTACTAACACTGTAGTTTGAAATGTATGAAAGCTTTTCTATGTGGGTTTTTTTTTTTACTATATCAACCACAGATGCTACAACTTTCTGTCTCTAAGTGTCCAAAGTGTGATAAACCAATTTAGACCACAGCTTCTAGAATTACCATGCCAATGTAAAAGCCAACCAAATAAAACGGTTTCCCTCCATAATGAGGAATAGGTGGCACAATGTGAAATTTCTGACTATTGGATCTTACTTTATGGGAAAGCAATGAAACTCCTAGAACTGTGAGGAATAACAATAGCATATACGGCACATATGGACAGTGCCAAATAGCAGTGATAGGCTTTATTCCATACCCTTCATCAGTGAAGCTCAGAGAAACTTCTAGGGTTTTGGAAGCTTATTACCATCTTTAAGATTCTGGCGGTGAAGACAAAAACTTTGACCAATATAGATTTGTCAAACAGTTTACACTAGATCATGCTGTGATAATAAATAATCCTCAAATCTTTATGGCTTACAACTAGGAAGACTGATTTTCACTCATGTGATATGTCAGGTAGGGTCATGCTGAAGCAGCAGCCCTTTTCTGGACATGTCACTTGCATGGACGAGGGTAAGACCGCCATGGCAGAACGATGTAATGTTCCTTAAGGATTCTGCTTGGAGCTGATACCCCTCCCTTCTGTTCACATTTTACTGGACACAGGAAGTCACGTGGACAAGCTTGATGTTAGTGGGTAGAAAATTCTCCTTCTCTCACAGGGAGAGGTGGAAAAATAATTACACCACAATCTGACAACTGGTGACAAACATCTGCTTTTCCCTTCTGTACACAAAATATACACACCCGGCTCCTATCCAATCACGACAACAGACTTACAAGGTCCAGGATCGTGTAAGAGACTCTATTTTAAATCCAGAGGAGGCACCTTTTACTCTGGAGACTAATAAACTAAAAAGACAAGTTAGCTGCCCCTCAAACATCCAACATATTGGAGAATGGGAATAATACAGCTGGAATAAATCTCCAAGTTGAAAAGGGGAAGAATGAGGAACACAGCAGTTGCTTATCCATGTGAATTTGGAAACTTGGCTGGGCGGAAGTTGTGAGAGCTGTTCTCCGAGTCTGCTGCTCTGCCCGCAGGAGGTCATTCGTTTTCCTTGATCCTCCTTGGATCTATAATTGAGATTTTTGAAAAAAAAAACCACAAAAAAAACAAAGTGCCCCAAGACTACCACCTTGGGGCTGAGCAGCTTAATCAGGCTGCTTCCTATTCATAGAGGGAGGAGGCACGTGAGTCATGAGTAATCAGTCTCTTTTAGTTGAACCTACTAGCACATTTGGCAGTACAACTCTCTCAAAACTTGAGTTGACATTTTATTTAACTGCATTTTGTCATGCCAACAGCCACACCCACAAATCTTTCTGAGATATGCCTCTTACTCTAGACTTAACTACAAGTTCTTTGAGGTGAGCAAGTTTTTCTGGGCAAGCCACACTCTTAATCTTTTTGTTTTCCTCTTGAGCCATTTCATCCAAATGAGAGGACCTGCTGGGTACCCACTTTAATTGGTACATTGGAACCATAGCAATTTCCTACTTGACCTTTAGAAGATGGTCTACTCCAGGATTCTTTCTCCAAATAATCTCATAAATTTTCTTTTTTTATTTTATTTCAAAAAATCCCTTAATATCTAGTATGCCAATGACATTCTCTCTTGTTTCCTTGCACTGCTATTAATTTATTTCCATTTAAAAAATATATCTGCTTCTGCCCTGGCTGGTTTGGCTCAGCAGTTAGAGTGTCGGCCTGAGGACCAAAGGGTCTCAGGTTCGATTCCTGGTCAAGGGCACCTACCTGGGTTACAGGCTTGATCCCTGGCCCCAGTTGGGGTCGTGCAGGAGGTGGCTAGTCGATGTGTCTCTCTCACATCGATGTTTCTCTGTTTCTCTCTCTCTCTCTCTTTCTCTCTCCCTCCCCCTCCCTTCTACTCTATCTAAAATTCAATGGAAAAATATTCTCAGGTAAAGATTAACAACAAAATATATATATAATCGGCTTTATTATTTTATGGGATTGGAGAGTTAAATAATATTTAGAGATGTGTGTCTAGCCTATTTTTACCTTATACATTTTTATTGGTAATAAATTAATATACAAGAGCATCTTGTTTATTAAGAAATTCACCTTGTCTGTCCCTATTAGACTTCTGACCATAGTGATTTTGACAGAGAACTATTGAGTTTTCATAGTCAAATTTAACAGACCTTTCCTTTATAGCCCTTGGGTTTTATACCATGCTGAGAAAATCTCCACTCCATTTTCTTCTAGCTTTGTAACTTTTAAAACCTATTTAAATCACTGGTATAAGGGCCTTTCTCCAACTTAACTCTGTTGTTACAGCACTTATTGCATAATCCAATGCTTGCTCCCAGTAATCAGAAATATATCATCTATTAAATTCCTAAACTGATTTGCTATATTTTCTGGATTACCTACTCTACTCCATGGAACTATATATGCATATCCAGTCAAGTGTCAAATGCTTGCATGAGTCTAACCTTCCAAATTAAGTAAGAAAAGTGTGTGCTCTCAAATTTTTTCTTAGAATATTATTGATCAATCCTTTTCTCACATTTTTTTCTTCCAGATAAATTTTACATAAGTTCCCATGCAAATCCCACTGGAAATTTTATTGAGTTTCATTGGATTAAGGGATAACTGATATTTTTACAAAGATTTTTTTCACCACATATGAAAAGATTATTCTATACTATTTAATAGTTTTAAAAATTCCCTAATATAGTATTCACATATTTCATGTTTATTTCCAAATGTCCCAATCTTTTAGTTGCTATTATAAATGCTATATTTTTTTTATTAATTTGAGAGAGAGAGAAAACAAAACATCGATTTGTTGTTCCATTTATCTATGCATTTATTGGTTGCTTCTTGTATGTGTCCTGACCAGAGATCAAATCCGTGACCACACTCTAACCAACCGCTACCCGGCCAGGGCTCTATCTCCTTTTCAATCTGCTTTTTCCTAGAAAATCATCTATTTCATCCAAATTTTCAAATATGTAGTATGTATTTGTGCAGTTACAGCACTGAATTTTCTCTGTATCTTAAGTCATCTCCCAATTCTTATCTTTAATTTCATATTTTTCTACTTTCATTTCCTCAACTTTAGACTAATGACTTTTACATCATCCAAAAGAAAGCTCTTAAACTGATATTTAATTCAATTTATATTTAATTTGATTAATGATTTTTGTCATTATTAATTAATTCCTGTTGCTTTCCTTTTGTTGCTTTTAAAAAAAAACTCACTTGTTTTTCATTCTTGCTCGATTAAAACTGGAATCATTCAGGTATGAATTTTCTTGAAGTATGACTGTAATTGTAGCTCATGGGCTATGTGAGATGTTTTTGCTTTTATTATCATTATTTAAAAAATACTCTGAAGTTACAGTATGACTTCTATGTTTAAAATATTGCTTAACAGAAAATGTTCTAATTGTCAGCGTCACAGACAATGTGACTGGCTAACCCCACGCTTTCTGCCATCGCACTTTGAACCCAGGTCAGTAGCCCCAGCCAGTTTCATCATCTATTGCCTTCTTCCCCAGCATTTTTTTATTTTCAATCCTCCGCTTTATGGTTTGCATTCTATTAAATTTTTTTATTCTCTTTCCCTTCAATCATTAACTTTAAAAATACATAAAATTGTCAGTTTTAGTTCTATTAGTGATGACTTTATATGTTGAAAATCTATATGCAACGCACTCTAAAATGTCATTAACTGTAAGATGCATTGTATTTAAAATGACAATGAAAGAAAATATGGTGCCAATTATAACCGTAGGTTTCTACGGATTCGAAAACATATTTCAATTCCAGAGATGTTTAAATGTGAGAAGAAACGTTCTTTACAACTGATGAAATGCACAGGTACACTGAAGCCATGTTTTTTTCATTTATATACTTCAAAAATAAACCCTTCTAGAAAATATATAACAATTAGCATATTAATATGACATTCTTTCCCAACACCACTCCACAAAAGGATTCTGTTTTGCTGACTCTCTTAACTTTTTACCCCAGTTAATATCATCATATTATTTCTAAATTATACATCTTTTATTTAAAAATTTGAACATTACATCTCTTTATTTTTAGTCTGCTTGATTCTATGTTTAACATGCCCATCACCAATCTTTCTACAGTATAAGGTAATTTTACCATTTATGGACTTCTTCGTTTGATTCATCTTCTAAGTACGTTTTCAGGAAAAGTTCATAAAGGCTATAATTTCTTACCTTTAAAATTAAGGCACCTGTTTTTTTCTTTCAACATTCCACAGACATTATTACAGTGTCAATTGAGGTCTGAGAAAAAAATATGAGGCCAACTTAATTGTTTTAAACTTTGTAGGTGACATTATTCTTAGTCTAGTAATACTTACGGAATTTTATTTTATTTTTTGTCTTAAAAGTTACCAGGAGTGATCTAAGTCTTTATTACTTTTTCCTGGTATTTAGCAAACTTTTTCAATCTATAGATTGAGCTTGTTCATTTCAGGGATGATTTTTCTCCCTCTGTATCAATAAATTTCCACTAACCGTATTTAATCTCTTGTTCTCACTGCATTCTGTGTGATTTTTCTCAGGCATTTTCTCTAAGTCATTAAGTCCATCTGTAGCATCATTCACTCCATCTTCCTGTATCTAATGTGGTTTTAATTATTTTGATAGTTTTACTCATCCCCCTCTGCCAGACCTTACTTTGGTGTCCTTTTATCTATATCTTAATCTCTTGAATCTCTTCTTTGATCTCTTATCATAAAGTCTATGGTCACTTTTATCTTCTTGAGAGTGTTGAGAATTATTTTTTCTTAAAGTGGTATTCAGTTTCCTGGAGTAATTTTTCTTTCAATACATATTCCTGATTTGGCTTTTATGTTTCCATTTATTTATTTTTGGTAGCACTCATTATACAGGTTCTAAGTTGTCTTTTAGCTATGAAGAGGGGCAATTTGGTTATATCTGCTGTTTACCATGATTAGTGTGGTTGTATTCTTTTGCTTCTCAGTCATTTTTAAAAACATGCTTTATAATCTGAGCTGGAAGTCTAGAAATTAATTGGATAAAACCAGTGCTTATTCCCTCGGATGCTCTGAAAAAGGGGGGGAGGTTGGTAGAAAACAGTGAATCTACCTGAGATGACCTAAGCTCAAATATATTGTCTCTAAACACTTTGGGTGACTCTTTTGGCCTGAGTCAATGTCAAGTTCCATGAGGTGAGTTCTCTTAGACTTTAACCATTATTCACTTCAGGGCCAGCAGCACAAATGGAAGGATTTTCCACAACAGAAAGTCAAGTTGAGAAAAATAAAGATAGTATAACATGACCCTCTCTAGCACCTCCAACTCCCCTGTAATTCTGCATTCTAGAGTATGAAAATTAGCCCCAATTTGCTATTTACCACAAATATCCCTAGTGCTCCCTCCTATCTCCAAGCTACTGACAAAGGTCTTCTGACCTTTCCCACTTACTCTGCAAAACCTACAAGCTGCTTGAAATTGGGAATATATGTATCAGCCTTTGACATCCAATTTTTATTTGGTTCAAATGTTATTACTATCTAGAAAATAGTCTTTGCAATAAATGTAATGGAGCTAAGGTCACTTCCATAGTTTAATTTACGAGTGATGCTTCCATCTGTACTTTTGCTTTCTGATGTCCATTTCAGAGTGTTTCAGGTAGGGCAATCAGCTCAATCGGCCATCTTTCTTAGAACTCTCGAATTTCAATTTTCACATAAATTTCAGATGATTTCACATTAAAGTTGATGAAGTCAAATTTAAGGATGTCAAATAATGGGTCTTTGTGATTAGTAGTAATATATTTGAATTTTATTTTGAGCTTAGAGTGTTCAAAGATAATTTCATTAATTTAGTCCTTAAAAGAGACAAGCAAACCAAAAAAAAGAGTAATCTTTATCTTTTACTTGGTTCCAGTGACACTCTCCATATTCCAATAACTTTTCTACAATCATCATGGGAGTCACATACCCTGACACTCTGTGTCAAACAAGCACCAAATTGTTTTCAATTAACTACTCTTGCCCTCACCCAAAATGGAAAAGGCAGATAAAACGATGAAGATATTAGAAGATAATGGAAGATTTTTTTAAGCTGAAAATTATTTGATGATTAAATAAATCTGATTAAAAGCAAACAGGATCTTGTAACAGAAATCCACATCTGAAACCTATATGATCTTATTAACCAATGTCACCCCAATAGCTAAAAAAAAGAAAGAAAGAAAGAAAGAAAGAAAGAAAGAAATAACAAAAGGCAAAAAAAAAAAAAAAAAGAACCAAGAAAGCAAACAGGCCATATGAGGAGAAATAAAAGAAAAGCATCAAGGATAAGTAATGCTATATGAGATACGTATAAAGAGGTTTAAAATTTTTAATAAACACTTCAGAACTTAGACAACCACAAGAGATTATACAATAGTGCTAATCATTCTTTGAATATTCTTGAAACTCCTCTTTGAAAACAGCTTTCATGGCCAGTACTTCTATTATCTTCAGTGGTAGCAATTATTCACTTAGTTTTTTTGTTTGTTTGTTTTGTTTTTTAAATTTCAATTCAGACATTAGAGCAGTGATTCTCAACTGGGAATGATTTTGCTTTCCAGGGGACATTTGTTTGGCAATGTCTAGAGATACTTTTGGTTGTCACAATTTGGGAGGAGGAGGGAACCAGCCAGGGAGGAAACTATTGGCATCTAATGGGCAGGGGCCAGGGATTTTTTAAATATCCTACAGTACACAGACCCCACAACAAAGAATCATCCAGCCAAGCCTTGGCTGGTTTGGCTCAGCAGTAGAGGGTCAACCTGCAGACCAAAGAGTCGCAGGTTTGATTCCAGTCAAGGGGAGGTACCTCGGCTGTAGTTCGGTCCTGGGCCCTGGTTGGGGTCACACGGGAGGCAACCAGTCAGTGTGTCTCTCTCACATCCATGTCTCTCTCTCTCTCCCTCCCTCCCTCCCACTCTATCTGAAGATAAATGGAAAAATATCCTCAGGTGAGGATTAAAAAAAAAAAAAGAATTATCCAGCCAAAAATGTCAACAGTGCCATGGTTGAGAATCCTTGCTTTAGAGCCAACACTGAGGAATAAGATGGGAGATTACTTAATCATGGTTTCTTGCACTCTAGGCATATTTCTTAAAGAAATAATTAAACTGAATGACATTTTTTGGCATAATAAATAATTATAAAACAACATTATCCACAAAAGGGCTCTAAATATACTTTCTGGGAAAAATTGTAAAGCTTTCCAAGACTATTTTGAAGGATAACATTTATTTGGAAGTAAGCTATGATATGATTGCTTTAAAAACCACACACGCACACAACAGAAGTCACATAACATAACTGAGGTTTCATTTCTTCATCTTATTACCCGTAGAGTCTTATAAGAAAGCAAAAACAAACTGTTGATGTAACTGACATCTTCTGCTCATCTATAAAATTGGTCTTTGCTTCCAACTATATGGATGGAATTCATGCTTCTCTCTACAAGTCTTAAAGACTCTTTATGATAAAGTCTGAGAAAAAAGGATGTAAATTAAAAAACAGAAACTATAAAAACTCCTTAGCATCCTGAAAAGTCATACCAGAGGGAAAATTTAATTTCATAACTCACTTAAGATATCATTCACTAGCAACCAAGGTCCACTGAAATGAATAACCTTAATCAAAGAGAAAGAAAAAGGCAGAAGAAGTTCTAATTTCTCTATTTTGGTTTAACTATTATTCAAAGAAACTGAGCTGTCAACACTGCCCATCCTGCCAGTGGGAAATGTAACACATTGTGCACTAAAGAGAACAAACTTTAGAGCCAGAGATGTAAGACAGATTTTTGGGCCAACCAATTCATGGCTATGGGAACACAGACAAGGTCCTAACTTCCTCCATTGTGAAATGGGGATACTAAAATCTATCTTCTCAGGTATTGTGTGCTTTTATTATCATAAATTGCAACAGAGACCAAAAGATCAAATAGTTCAGCCTGCCTGATAAAATTTCCTAGAGTACTTAAACGAGTGCAGCATCATTTTTTAATTTAAATATATATAAATTTTATTTTATCCATCAACATTTATCCGCCCTTATACCTTAGTCCACCTCCACTCACACCCCACCACAATCACCACATTGTTATCCATGTCCATAAGTTCTTTCTTTTTCTTTTTCTTTTTTGCTCAATCCCTCCGTTCCCTCAGCACCCCCGCCCCAGAGCTGTCTGTCTGCTCTCTATCTATGAGTCTGTCTCTATTTTGCGTGGTAGTTCAATTTGTTCATTAGATTCCACATATGTGAAATCATATGGTACTTGTCTTTCTCTGACTGGCTTATTTCACTTAGCAATATGTTCTCCAGGTCCACCCATGCTGTCGCAAAGGGTAAAATTTTCTTCATTTTTATGGCTGAGTAGTATTCCACTCAGTAGTAAATGTATCACAGCTGTTTTATCCACTCATCTACAGATGGACACTTGGGCTGCGTCCAAATCTTGGCTATTGTAAATAATGCTGCAATGAACATAGTGGTGCATATATTCCTTTGAATTAGTGTTTCAGGTTTCTTTGGATAAATTCCCAGAAATAGAATTGGACCACAGCATCATTTTAAAGTAATTATAGTACTCTTATCTAGTATATAAACTCCCACTCTGCACATACTTTTCCAGAATTGATATCTTAGTTTCAAAGAAGAGTCACCAACAACTTCATAATGAATTTTAAACAATTATTTTGATGTCTAGTTTATTCATTTACATCTTTTGCATATTGCCTCCACTAATACTGGGACTAAATTAGGGATTTGTTCTTTTCTGACGTGGCTGTAACAACACAAACGGGATCAGGTTGTTCTATTACTTAGATCTTCAGTGAGGGCAAAGAATTAAACCTGGAGTAAATCTCTTTGTTTACTGATACCGAGTTATTTCAGTGGTGAATTATTCTTAAAATGCATCTTTAGGCCAGCTGAATTCCAAATGCGCCCCATGCAATTAATCAGCAAAACTCCAAATCATCACACTTATATTTTTCCTCAGAGAAGAGACCTCATTTTTATAACCTTACTAAGCAGCACAGCACATCACTGAGCGCATATTAGGTGTTCAATAAATATTTGTTGAACTAAATTGAAAGTAGTGAACCTCGCATTCTAGGAGCTCTCATGTTATTCTAAAGTTGTGCGCATAATAATGAAACAGACTAAACAATGCCAAGGAAACGTAACTGAATTACAACTGCATTATTACCAATTTATCTAAAGCATTGCACTATGAAGATATATTAAAACTTGATTTGAAAAAACACCATAGAGAAAACTATGGCGATTCTGAATGTTGGGTGTGTAGTTATCAATCGTTACAAAGAAACACTCTTAATAGACCAGTGTATACACTTTTACTTACTCTTAGAAATCACCTTCAACAAAGCATTCTCATTTCATTAACACTGCAGAACCTAGTTTAGATTCTTGCTACATGAACATCTGAAGCAAGATAAAGGAATGCTAAGGCAACAGGCCAGAGTTTTCCTTTGAAATGTCTTCTAAAGCTTAATTTTATTTAACCTCCACCACGTTGTCTAGAGAAACATCAGCTATTAAAAAACACTAGGTTGGTTCTGTAAAAACTATTGATAATGTCTTTACTGGGGAACTAGAGGCAGCCAGATCCTACCTCCGCCACTTACTAGCTGTGTGCCCTTGGGCAACTTACTTAAATTCTCCATGCTTGAGTATACTCATCTGTAAAATGAGTAAAATACTACCAATTCCACAGGATTCTTAAACAACTAATATTTGTAAAGTAAGTTAGAATAGTTGCTGTATACTGTTAATGTATATGTTTTGGTTAAATAAGTAAGATCTATTTTTGGAAAAACAACCCGAAAAGCCTTATTTCCCAGATGGAGAAATATAAAGATTATTGTAAATCTATAACTTAAAACATTTTAACTTAGTCCTTTATGTTTTTACATTTGGCTGCATATAAAATATTTCTTTTTCCAAAATTAAACTGAGAGCCATGAGTGCTAATCTGATCTGGGACCCTATTCTGTCTCTTGTAGTGAAAAAAATGTCCCCAGAATCATAATGATAGAAGTAGAATTTCTTGCTATATACCTACCACAAACAATATATAAAATATAGAAATTATGCACATCAATATCAGAAATATGCTTTCATTAAACACAGGACAATAACCTCTCTATTAATCTTTCTGTAAAAGGACAAAGTTGAAAAATATAGACTCATATCAGTAAAAGGAACCATTTAGGTCCATCTATTCCAAGTATTTTAGACAGTGTCATAGGCATTACTCTGCGACCCTGAGAATAAACACATAAGTGACCTCACCGTCATGTCCAAATCTAAACTCATCATCTCTTCCTAAAACTGCTCTTTATAGGTTGTCTGTTTTATTGATACCATCTCATCACTCTCCAAACCCCTGGCTCAAAGCATTTAGTCATCTATAACTTGCCCCTTACTCTACACACCCACTCACTATCTACTTACATTGATTCTACTTCCATAATATCTCTCTTACGAATTCTCTCTTCATCTCTATCAATTCAAACATTCTTTAATCTGAATTAGATGGACTAGCAGGAATTTCTGCAACTAACTCCTAATTAGTTTTCCTACCCATAATTTGTTCTGCCTCTAGTCCAATTTTCTGCTGTCAAATTAATATTCCAGAAACAAAGGTATGATTTTAATACTTCCTAGTGCAAAGCCAATCAGTGATCCTCCACTTTCCTTCCATTGGCTAGTCGGGGTCTTCCACATCTGGCCTCAAACACTGCCTCTTCAGATTCATTTTTCCCTGCTGTTTTTCTTTACATATCTTCAGCTCAGGATATATCAAACTATTGATCATTGCTCATACACACCTCAAGCTTTTAACCTTTACTGCTTTCTTTATGGGGTTAAAAGACCTTTCCAATATATTCTTCAAAACCCACTATAGCTGGTATTTTCTTTACAAAATCATTTCCAAACGTCCTCTCTCTCAGCATTCCCCCGTGAACTTCTGCTGCACTTTATTTATATCACTACTACAGCACAAATCACATCTTACATTGGTCTATTTGTTATTTAAATACCTGACTACTGCCTTTCACATAGTAGGGGTTCAATGAACTCATTGGAATGACTGCTGAACATAACATCTATTTTATTTTCTTAATCCTCACCCAAGGATATTTTTTTCTATTTATCTTCAGGTAGAGTGGGAGGGAGGGAGAGAGAGAGAAACATCGATGTGAAAGAGATACATCAACTGGTTGCCTCCTGCACAACCCCAACCAGGGCCGGAGATGAACCACAACCAAGGTATGTGCCCCTTGGCTGGAATCGAACCCACGACTCTTTGGTCCTGAGCATTGGTCCTCATCTACCACTGAGCCAAACTGGCCAGGGCATAACATCTATTTTTATATGAAGAAATGGAGGTAAAAAGGTTTTGATATTACCGCTCCAAGATCACATTGAGTGTTTACTGGCAAGGAAATTACCGTGTCAGCTGTCTCCTTTCACTTAGTCCATATCTATCTGTCTATTTATATGTATACATATACACACATACTACACATATTGCGTGCATATTATGTATGTATATATGTACATACATACATACATACAAACATGTGATACATACACGTAGGACAGCTGAGAGGATCTTAGAAGCAATATGGTATATAAAAAGAGTGCTGCTCTAGGAATCACGAGATCTGGGTTTTATTTTATTTTATTTTTTGTTTTGCCATTAAGTAATTATAACAAGCCTGATTAAAAGTCACTTAAAGCCTTTGACATTCATTTTCTTAATCTGTGTGGAATAAGCAATGTTAGGCATCGGGCTAGATACTACAATAATTTAAAAAGACAGAGGCTGCCATATAGGCAGGACAGTGCCTGTTTAGATGTACTCTCGATGCCTAGCACATAGCTAGGGTTGTCGTGTCCTTTCTCTTCTACCAGATTACACAGTATATGAAACTGTCATATAATTTCTTGAATCCTCATCTTTTTGAAAAAACACAGTTTGTGTGTGTCTATTTTTAACTACAGAAGAATACACCCCATTCTCTATTAATTTAAGTAACTGGTTTTCAAATTATGTGATTAGGCCATTGTTTGCAAAATCAACTTATGATAATATAAGTTAACAGCTTACAATAAGGCAAACAATATATTTTGAATAATGGTTTATTTCATGCACTCTCATTTGAGGTATACTTAAAACGATAACCTGAGGGAGACAAGTTCAGATTGTCATCATTGTCTTACAATCAACCAAAAAAATGTTATTGTGGGAACAGAGAATAAATGGACTAAACGTTAAACCAAATATACCACCTACCTAGACAACTAAAATAATGGGCTATATTTAACAAAAAAGTCGAACATAAAAATTAGCAAAAATGACTGTATGTTGTGCTATAAAAACAATTTCCTTGGTTTGGAGCATCTGGTTAAATCATTAATACGTCAAACCTAAACTGCTCAAATATAAGTTCTTTATAAATCCTGAGTGCAGCCCTGAAAAGTGTGGCTCTGTGGTTAGAGTATTGGCCCAAGCACCAACGGGTCTCAGGTTTGATTCTCGGTCAACGGCACACACCTGGGTTGCAGGTTTGATCCCCAGCCCTGGTCAGGGGCGCATGCGGGAGGCAATCAACAGATGTGTCTCTCAAACCAATATTTCTCTCTCTCTCTCTGTTGCCCTCCCTCTCTCCCTTCCATTCTCTCTAAAAATCAATGGAAAAAATATCCTCGGGTGAGAATTAACAAAACAAAACAAAAAAGTACTGAGTGCAGCGCTGTCTTGGAGCATCTGGATAGGAGAGTAGCCATGGACCAGCTCACTTCACAACAATAACGGTCTCAGTTGCATCTGGGAAGATGGCTAAGGACTCTGAAGAGAGATGGAGCGTGAGCAGCATTCTTTTATACGTTCCCAAGTTCAAAAGAGTCCTATTTCTATAGTGCCAGACATTGAAATAAGAAGAGCACATAATTGCAAGTCTATTGTTTCACTTATACTTAAGCCCATAAAGAAAATATACCTCCGCTTATAGTATAAAGATTTTTGTTATTTATAATAAAGATATTTATTATTATTAATCACATAACTTATATGCTAAATCCCTTACCTTTGGTATTTATGTTCCTCATTTCACTTTCCATTTTGTCTTACAGCCTTTTCTTTTTATTTTCCATTGAACTTATTGGAGGATAGAGTTATAATGAAGTTTTAGAAGAGATCCCTCAAAATGAGGTTCTATAAGTACACTGGATCAAACATAAGTATTTAAAAACTGAGTAAGAGTAATACAAAAAACATAAGGTGAAAATTACTCCAAATTCAGGCCTGGATCTAAAATTATCTTCACTATTAGTTTAATTTCTAATATGCTTTTACAGTTACAGGGTTGGGTGACCTTTAAACGTTATACAGACACGGTGTCAAATTATAAACCAAGTTATTCTTCATATGTGGTTCCAGCACATGGAGGAAGAAGGACGGAATCTCAGGGCTGGAAGGCTCAGAGTCCTATCCTAACACTCTGTCATATGCAAGGATTGCCTTTGTAACATCTCAGAAAAAATCATCCATCTTCTGTTCCAACGCTGACCATGAATTAACTAGTTCATGCTCCATTTACTTTACTTCTAAATTCTACTTGTTAGATCCATCCAAAACAGATCTAATCCATCTTCCATACAACCACATTTTCCAGCATTTGGCTTTCTCATTTCTAGAAGAGGAAACAGTGGGCCATTTGGTATTCAAATTTTACTCTAAATAAAAGGCAGCAAATTAATAGTAAGAGTTAGAAACAATATCCATAGCAGCCAGCTATAAATTGTTTTCTTTCCATGACAATTTGAAAGTCCCTTAGAAAAAAATAAAAATAGACAAAACCAGCACACCAGAAAAGTACAGCAGGCTCCCCAGTATTCATATATCCTGTCAATGCAGAGAGGGTAAAATGGACTGCAAAGGGTTCTAAAGGAAAGAGGAAAAAGAAGCTAAACACTGGTGTTTAGACAAGATCACTTTCTCAGAGTGCTTCCTAGGCTTGTGGACTAGTAGCGCTTGAGCCAAATGTCTGCTCAGCCTCTGTGAAATCAGAAACAGCCTGGCAAGCTTACCAGAGGGCCTGAAGGCAGAGATCACATATTGTAGAGAGCATAGACACATTAAAAAGCCAGCACGTGACTTTCACAAAATTTTAAAAAATTATAATAAAGGAATTAAATGGTGAGAGAGGTGACTTGTTAGCTCAGACAAAATAGAATCAAGGTGAGTCATAAGACAAGTAAACATTTGTGAGTTATCCATAAAGACACTGTGGTTTGGTAGTTGGGGTAGTGGTGGTTTTTAATCAAAAGCAGATCAAATGCTATATAACAAAATTAAAAGAATTCACTGCACCAAACAGAAGATCACTAGACATTCCTCGTGACTTTCTATAGTTAGCATCAGTAACACAGCTGTGCCAGGTCTAGCAATCTTCCCTCAATAGCACAGAATAGGGATGACTAAGGCTCACCATAGCCATATTGTGTGCAGTAGACTGGGGCAAGGAACCAACATTAGAACTGAAACAGGACTGGAGTGTGAAGCGTTACTGTTGAAACCTGACATGCTATAAAGCTTATGCTCATTAGACTCAGTCCCTTCCTTACACTTGGTAGCCAGGTTCCACCAAGAAGGTAAAGAGATAAACAAAAAACACCAGAAGGATCCCCATGGACCACTGCTAAAGGAAAGGGAAACCCTAAAGAAAGATCACAATTAAACGTCCCCTTGAGAACTGACATATTTCCTTTACCACCTACAAGGTGACATATCAACATATTTCTTTAATAATCTCAAAATAACCAATGTCTCTCACATATAATATAGAAAGATGTTTTTAATAATCATTTAAGAATGTTTTACTAGTATCTATAATATATATTACATAAAATTTAATATTATCAATTATAACTAATATAGCTAATATTTATTTACTACATATAAAGTTTTCATTGTTTTAGGTTAACTCACTTCATGGTTTTTGAATACTCATTTCTGGAAATAAACCTCTTCTAGGCTTAGAATTGTTAATAAAAAAAAAAATTGTGACCTAAAGAAATCAAATTTCATGTAAATATTTGAGATTTACTTTTATAATCTTTCCCTTATCCTCTCCTACCTACCAGTCAATAACATGAATGCTTCAAGTTACTTGCAATGTTTGAACCATAAGCAAAACATACTGAATATATGTAACTCAAGAATGCAGGCCTGCAAGAAGCAGAGATCATACACATCAACACTGGAGAAGGGACATCTCATTCACTAGGTAGGAAAACAGAGGAACTGGAATGCAAAGATGTGGCACAGAGAAGTAGCAAAGGGAAATGATAATGGGACTAACTTGCTATGACCAATATTTCAACCCCCTAGGGAGAAAAAAATGTTTAATTTTGAAAATTATATTAGAAAACAAATTTATACTTCTCAAAGGGTAATAAACCTCATCAAAAGACACCATTAAGAGAGTGAAAAGGCAAGCCACAAACTAGAATAAAATATTTGTAATACTTACATCCTATAAAGAACTCAGAGCTAGAATAGCAGTTCTCAAAAGTGCAGTCTACAGATGCCTGAGGGTCCTTCAGACCCTCTCATGGGGTCCACAAGGATGATTTTCATAACAACACTGAGATATTATTTGCCTTTTCATTGTGTTGGCATTTGCACTAATGATGTTTCACTTGTCTTGGCATTTGCAAAAGCAATGATGGGCAAAACCACTAAGGTCATAGCTTGAATTAAAGCTGTGGCACCAAACTGTACTAGCAATCCTTGTATATTTCACTGCTGGGCACTTACAATCAAACAAATTCCAGTTTCATTTAAAAAATGATTCCTTTTATTAAATGTTCCCTCAGGAACTAATGTCTCATATTTCCTTTATCACCAGCATACAAACACTATTCCTTTAATAATCTCAAAATAACTAATGTATCTTGAATATATCCCTGGGTATGTCTTTTTTATATTCTGTGTGACATGCAGGGCAGTACGTACCAAGCAATTATGTTGCATGCTAAAATTGATAATTGTCTCAGGCAAAGCATTTGTGTGATTGAGTTACAAACTGAACTAGCCCCTTTTTTCCATAGAATACCCTTTTTTACTTGAAAGAACAGCTGACAGACAAATTGTTATTCAAACTTGCGTTTTTGATGGGCATTTTCTTGAAAATGATACAAATGAGACTGACTGCATCTTGAAAGAAAACAACTGACAGTGTTAGTTGCCAGTGACACACGTAAAGCTTACAAGAAAAATTCTGAATTTTGGAAAACTAGCATCTGCCACCATGATATAGCTTCCCAATACTTAAAAAAAATTTTAAAGAGACTAGTGGTGATATCACTGAAGGTGATTTTTTAAATATTCTGTAACAAAATATATCAACATCTGGCAGATCTGCCTAACTCAGTGAACCAGTATTTTCTAAATGTGGGATGCTAAACATCACGCATGGGTAAAGAGCTACTCAAAGTACAAAACAGACCAATGAACTTTAAGGTATCAGCACGAAACACTCACTGATAAGATTTCAGATTCTACATTGAGACTAACCTTTAAGAAACTACCACGTGTCAGATTTTGCTCTAGTACCAAAGAACATCAACAATGATCTGAAAAGGCTACAGTATTCCTCCTTTATCAAACATGTATCTACGAGGCCAGATTTCCTCACATACTTTAACCAGAAAAAACATATTACAACAGACTGATGTAGAAGCAGATTTGAGATATCAAGCTGTCTTTTATTAAGCCAGACATGAACGTTATATACAAAAATATATAACAATGCCATTCATGTCACTAATAATTTTGGAAAATATAGTTACTTTTCTGGGAAAATATATTATTCATGTTAATAAAGAAGGGGTGAATATTGTTATTTGAAGATAAATACATAAAAATTTTACAAATCTCTCAGTATTCATTTCAAATGTGATAAATATTGGTAGATATAAATAGCATAAACCAAAGTTCCTTGGCATCTTCAATAACTTTTAACACTTTTTTAAAGGAGTCTAAAGACAAAAAGTTTGAGAACAGCTTTATTAGCCTAATATTGCTCCTGAAGCAAATTACCACAAATTTAGTGGCTTCAAACAATACAAATTTATTATCTTACAGTTTTGGAGAATCAGAAGTCCAAAATCGGTCTTATAGGGCTAAACATAAAGGTAACATTGCTTGTAGAAGCTCTAGGGAGAAATCTGTTTCTTGTTCTTTACAGCATCTAGAAACTACCCACGTTCCCTGGCTCCTGGCTCTATCTGACCTCTGCTTCCACCCTTCCCTCTCCCTTTCTGGCTCTGACACTCTTAGCTCCTTCTAATAAGGACTCTTGGGTTTACACTGGGTATATCCAGATAATACAAGATAGCATCCCTATCTCAAGATCCTTTACTTAATATCTGCAAAGTTCCTTTTGTTATCAACACATACACAGGTTCTGGAGCTTAGGATGTGGACATTTCTGGAGACTATTTTTTCTGTCTACCACAACTGCTGAACTAAACAGATACTGAACTCCTTAAAGTCATTAATAAAAACGCAGATAACCCAATTTTAAAAATGGGCAACAGACTTGAACACATACTTCACAACAAGAGTATATGCAAACTGCCAACAGCATATGAAATGTTGCTCAATTTCATTAGTCCTGAAAAAAAAAAGGCAACTGAAAACATCAATGATAGATATAGATAAATGTAGATGTAGATGTAGATGTAGATATAGATGTTGATATAGATATAGATAGATTCAATAGCAGGATTAAAATTATAAAGACAGATAAATCCAAGTTTTGGCAAGGATGTCAATTAACTGGAACTCTTATATGCTACTGGTAAAAATATACAGGTTGCTACAATCCTCTGGAAAATTGTTTGGCAGGAGGTGAACACTTTCATGTCCTATGACACAGCAACTCCACCACTAAGTATGTACTCAAAAGAAATATGTTCACCAAAATACATACAAAAGTTTCAAAACAACACCATTTCTAATAACCAAATGCTGGAAATAACTCAAATGTCCAATAATGTTAGAATAGATAAATTGTGATCTATTAATACAGTGGAATATTATATAGAAATAAGAATGAACAAACTACTTCTACATGCAATAAGAAATCTAACAGATGTAATCTTGAGTCAGAGAAATGACACAAAAAAGAGTACATAGAGTGTCATTCCACCAACAGGCAAAAACAAGCTATGGTATTAGAAACACAGATTATTACCCTCAGGGAGACAGTAAAGATCTGCTAGGGGAAAGGCTAGAGGGTCTTCTGGGAAACTGGTAGTGTTCTGTTTCTTGATCTTGGTGCTGATGTCATGGGTACGTCTACTCTGGGAAAATGCATCAAACTATTTAGTATTTATAACTAGTTCATTTTTCTACATGTTGTTATTCTTTAATTTAATAAAAACAAAGCTATTTCCTATTCTAAAGAATGGACTATTTTAAAAACACATTTTTTTCAGGGGCCTCTTAACTAAAACAATGAGCTACAGGGGTCACTGTGTCCATTTCACAACAGCAGAAAAGTAGATGGGGTCAACGCAGTACCAAAAACATCATTCTAGAGAATAACCCTTAGATTTTATACAATTCCAGTTGGAATCTACGTTCATATGCAGGAAAAATAACCTTTATTAAGGGCTCATGGTAGACTTCTTGAGACTTTAGAGTTAGGGCCTGTTTGTCTACTGAAAAGACAGTTTCCCAGTTTCAGATCCCCGTCACCTGTTGATCCTAAGACTATCTTCCAAAGAAGTTATCAAGTTACACAACAATCAAAGGAAATTTAAAATAAAATCAAAAACATCAATCCACCCAAACAGAACAAAACACATATGCCAACACACAACATAAAACGTTCTCACGTCGTTAGCTTGGCAGTCACTGCTAAGTGTTGACAAACGTCTCCATCTTGGAACAGTTAAAAAGAGTGAACCATTCATTTGCAGGAATATTATAAAGGCAATCAAATTATCCTACATTAAATAAAAATAACAAGTAGATGTTCTTAACAGAAACCCTTTTAAAAATATAACCGAATGCATTTCATGATAGAAAATCCACTTTTTGGCTCTGTGTGTGTGTGTGTGTGTGTGTGTGTTATTCTAATAATTTTTTTAAAAGCTACTTTTTCCTTAAGAAGAGCCTGGACCTCATCCACAGCCAGGGAGCTAGAAAGCAAGAAGCCTGCAGTTGCTAATTCAAAGTAGGAGTCCCCACGGGCAAGTATGCACTATGACTGATTTCCAATAAGATGTGTTATTTGTTTGGAAAAGTTCAAGCACTTACTAAACCATATGAAAACTGTGGCTATAAACCACCATGAAAGCATCTCAGAACAGTGGCATGCACCAGATTCCTGTTCATTTAACTGTGAACTCCTCACCCCACAACATGTGCACTGGGCGTGCTGGAGCATCTTGGCACCACGCAGCAGGCTCAGACTGGCCATCTTGTCAAAGAAGGAAAAATGCAGTTCAGAATGACCTGACTGCAGTGTGGCCAAGCAGTAGGATTTCCTTCCTTAAGAACGCGGATAAATACTTTTTCAGCTATAAAGATCTATATATATTTTTAAGATCTATATTTTTTAATAAGCAGATGTTTAAATATTTTTAAATGCCATCAACAAAAAATTATAAAATACTAAAAATTTTGAAAAGTGAAAACAAAGTCACACAACCAAAGCAATTACTTAGTTAACATATTTCCTGAACTTTTTCCCTACTAACACATTTTTAGAGTTTTTACATACTTATAATCATTATGTTTATAAAATTTTCATTCTTCTTTCATTTAATATACTTTGTAATGTTATTATTTAATATTCATAAAATTAGTTTTAATAAATATATGATAGTTCATTGAGTAGTATTACAGTTTATATAACCATTTACCTGTTATTGCACAGTTTAAATTATTTTTATTTTATTTATTTTTATTATTATTATTTATTTTTCTTTATTGAGTTTCAGAGAGAGAGGAAGGGAGAGGGAGAGAGAGATAGAAACATCAATGAGAGAGAACATCGACTGGCCACCTCCTGCATGCCCCCCACTGGGGGTTTGGCCCACAACCTGGGCATGTGCCCTGACCAGGAATCGAACCGGCGACCTCTTGGTGCATGGGTCGATGCGCAACCACTGAGCCACACCGGCCAGGCTAAATTATTTTTAATTATTTGCACTCATAAGCAATGTTGAAATAATTATTTTTTTCCTCAGCAAATACTTCAGCTTCCCACGATCCCAACACCAATGAGAAAGAATCAGAGCAGTCTCCTCTCCATTTTAGAAAGGTATATGAGATATTAAGGAACCAGACACAGCAGTACCTAAGAGCTTCTCAGTGGTATCTCTGACTTATATAAATAGCATATTAGATTTGGAGAGTTTGATTTGAAGGATTTGCAATTCTTTAATCTCTAGGTTCTCCATATTTTTCATCACCAAAAACAGGATTAGAAGTAAATGGCTCTTAGTATTTGGAATCAAATATTCTTAATTATTTATTTAATAATTATAAGAACAGAGGACAATCCAAAAATTGTTATCATTAGAGAAGTAAGAGATTATCTGAATATAACCAGAAAGAATGGCATAGCTATTGGGATTAGTAGTTTTATGGGGGTGGGGGTGGAGTGCTAAGTAATAGCTCAGTACACAAAGATATCTCTAAAAAAATACAAAACTAAAGGATTTAGTCACTAAATTGACTAACTAAACTCACAACCCAATACCACACTAATAAGCAGCTAATATGCTGATTTCAAAGTACTCTACGTAGCTCAAATAACCAAAGCCTCAATAGCATGAAAACAGGAAACAACCAATTTCTCAGAATGCAGAAAAATCATTAGCAGATCTGTAATTTTTGCTCCATGAGAGGAGAAAAAACGAAAACAAAATTCCTTGGAAACTAGCTCTACCTATATAATTAATTTGAAGAAAAATGTGGTTGATATCCTGAAGGCTATGATGCCTCTGGTCCCTTGAGGACATCTGAAACTTCCTTAATTTGTTCCAGAGAAAACCACAGGGACTGGGCTGACTTGGAGAATCACTATTACCAGTAGATGAGAGAACTTCAACATGAGGTGTCAGCTAAGAGAACTAGGTAGGTTACTCTCTGTGCTTTACTTTTTTCATCTGTAAAATGGTATAATAATACTTGTTTGCAAATTTGTTACAAGGAATAAATGAAAATATATATATGTTTATAAATACATATATGTATGTGTATAGATATCTACATATTCTCATTTATTTCTTGCAACAAATTCATATACACACACCCATTTATACATGTGTATATACACACACACACACACAGAAAATGCATATGCTTAACATAGTACCTGGTACATGTTATGTACTCAATAGATAATAGCTACTATTAAATAATAAAAGACAATTTTATATTATGGAGAAAGCATGACCCAGAGTAAAAAGACTTAGGACCTACCCACATTATTGATTCATTTTCTGACCTTGGGCAACACCAAGTGCCATAAAGAAGAAAGCTGTCATATCTGGTTAGGAGAACTGGAAAAGGTTTCGTGGGAAGTGTGGGATTTGAAATGAGCCTTGAAATATTGGTAAGATTTCTATATACATTAGTTAAAGGGCAAAAGCAGTTCAAGTAGACAAAGAAGCATGAAAAAAACAAAGGTAGAAACAGTTGGGTGTACTTGACAAAGAGTATTACTTCAGTTGGGGAGGAATGTCTTGGGCAAATAAAAAATTGAGATAAAGTCAAAAAGGTGGTTTGGGAATCACAATACAGGAAGTCCTGATGCTCACAGAGAAGACTTTGTGCTCAATGGGAGGCACTGACAGTTTCTGCATAGCAGAATCATGGGGTTAGTGCTGAGATGGCAGCAGTTCACAGAACTGAGTGGTATGAGAAGTGTCAGTGTTAGACGTTTTAGACAGAAGAATTTGAAGAACTTCTATATAGAAAATAACTTTCCTTAAAGATGACCCATCAACTCACTGCCCAAGAAGGAAGGCCAAGGACAGGTATCACTGTATTTTTAGTCAAAGAGAGTTAAGGCAAACCAAGGTGGGTTAAGAGAGATCTTGCCCCAGGGCATATAAATGAACATTAACAGCAGACAGAGAAAAGGAATTCAGGATTCCCTCCTTTGGGTCTGTTACTTGAGATAGCATTTCCTCTCTCTCTCAAGCATTTTTGCAAGATAATTATCAGGACAACAGGATAAATTCTCAAAAGTCTGCACTTATGCTGAGCATGCAGAACGGGTAACTGTGCATGCAACTGGAAATTATACAAGGAGCCTGAAAAAATGCTGTGAGCTTACCTCATCTGTTAACTCAAAGGACACAGCAACATTTTAGAACTCTTAACTGTGGAAAACCGTACTATTATAATCATTCCCGGCTGTCTCATGAAAATAGGTAGGCCACCATAGTCACCAAACCTCAAGGGGAAAAGAGTTGCAAATTTCAATCATTTTCCCCCTGACCATTCACTCTCTAATGGAGTGTAATCTAGGACATCCTCTCCCACCCAAACACACACACGCACACACCCCTAGTGACCTATTCCGTTGGCTATGTTGCTATTGTGGTGATAAAACATCCCTGAGAACTACGAAAAACTGGGGATCTCAAAATGTAAGACGAGTCTTTGCCTTTCTCTTTACAGTTCTTCCCATACCATATACATATTTCCTATCATTCAATATCCCTCTTTGACAGAGAGCCATTCCTGCCAGGGAACTGCAAATATGAGAAGAAATAGTGATATTAATTAAAAGACAAATGATTTGGTTCTTTCTCAGAAATAGCTCCTTCTTCTCTCATCTTTCATAATTTGCTATTAATACATAATAGCAAATCCTAGACACAGTTTTGATTTTCTAATACATTTTATTAATATGAGGTTCCATGAAGAAGTTATCTAGCATGCTGGGGAGCATACACACAAGGGCTGGGTGATCGATTTGCTCTCTGTGGAAAACCAGATGACAGATGTAGAAGCCATACTAATTTGACTCTAGAGAAAGAATAAAATGGTTGGTGAATATAACTACTTTTTGAAAGTGGGGCTTCACAAAGAGATCTCTGTATTAGGCAAGACAGAAAAGTGGCATTTGTAGACGCAGTGAATTACCTCTGACTTTGATTCTGAGTAGTAAGTAAGATGATTCTGAATGGTAGGATTAACTCAATCCACACTGAGAAGTTACAGTATTTAGGTAGCAAAGGCAGCTCAAAGTAAACACGAAAAGAAATGAATCCTCAACTAATTTCTTGTAGTAGGGTCCTACAAGAAAGGCACAACTCGACAGGTGGAAAAAACATGCACTTCGAGTTAGACAAACTTGAGTTTGATTCACAGTACTACTTCTAAATGGCTGGAGGTTAAAGTAAGGAACCACGCTGTATTATATGACATGTATAAACACACTCATTAGGGTGTTGTTTTTATTTTGTAAGAACAAGAGAAGAAAAAAAAAAGGAAGATGAATATAGGAAAATTTATCCAGATGGCTTTGAACTATTGCATATTTTTCTTATACTTCAAAACCTTATTCAAGATTTTGCTCGAGGAGCAAAATCCCACATATTACTTGTTAAGTGTACTCAGAAATCTTACATCTTATGCTCCTATAGAGAATAGGGCATTTTTTGCAATATATTTTCTATGAGGGTATTACTAATATAAGAGAAGTTGATTTGTTTGATAACTGCACCATCTAACCAACTAAGGTCTTATTGGTCCTAATTATTTTTCAGTTGATTTTCTTGGATTATCCAACTATACAATAATAATCTATGAACAATGACATTATTATGGCTCATTACAATATTTATAATTTATTTCTTTTTTACCTTATTTATTTGATAGAACTTCTAAAGAAGCTGTGAGAAGCATCTTCACCATACTTCTAATGTTAATGCAAATAAATGTTTTTGGAGTTACACTGGTAAATCTGTGGTGGCTGCTGAATTTCATATAGATGTTCTTCATCATGTTTCTGAAATATTACATTGCTCGTACTTTTTATCCTCACCCGAGGATTTGAGAGGAAGACAGAGAGAAACATCAGTGTGAGAAACACTGATCGGCTGCCTCCTGTATGCACCCCAACCAAGGACTGGGCTGAACCCACAACATAGGTATGTGCCCTGACCAGGAATAGAACCTGCCACCTTCCAGTATATGGGACGATGCTCCAGCCAACTGAGCCACACTGGCCAGGGCCATTGCCTGTATTTTATTAAGTTCTTTTTTTTTTTTTTTTAAATCAGGAATACAAGCTGGATGTTAATACAATGCCTTTTTTTAGAAAATATAAAAATAAGTATATATTTTATCTTCATTTGTTAATGTGATAAATGTTATTAATAGATTTTAAAATATCAAACCATTCTTGCATTTCCAGAATAAATCCTACATAGTAGTACTAAATTGCTTTCTCAAAACACTTTGGAATTGACTTGCTAAATCTTTATTTATTTTATATTTTTATTCATAATTGTGAGATTAGTTTGTCGTTTGCTCTATTGTGCTACTTTTGTCTGGCCTTGGTATCAAGATGAGATCATCTCGTTTTTCTACAGGCCAATGCTCCCACTAAGCACTAGAAAAGGCAGTAAAAAACTAGAAAAATATATATTTTAAGTCACCAGAAGACTGTGAAGCAACAAGGACTACAGGGAATAAAACTGCAAAGAGGGCAAACCTTTTAAAGATGAGCTAAGGACCTGTGGCTGTCCCTGGAGGCATCTGCCAAACCTAGGCCTTGGAACAGACTGTGAATCTGGTTAGGTCCAGGCAGACAACAGCTACTGGGATGAAAAAAATATCACTGAATTTTTGTTGCTTCTGTTATGAACCTGAAGCGCTAAAATTGGAGATTTGAGGGCCAGTTTTCTCCACAAGACATTTTCTAAAATCTAAAGCTACACAGCTGAGAAAAATAAGGGTCTAAGCCAACCTCTGAAAAGCAAAGTAAGATTTCCCAGTCTTACAGTGCTTCAGAGAAATAGACTCACAAGTGGGAGGATTCATGAGACTCTCAGGTGGGAGCCGAAAGCTTTGGAGGGAGTGGTAAATTGACATTGACAGCCTCCAACCACTATTTTTCCTGTTGGCAATTGTTGATCTGAGAAAGACTCCTTCTCAAGGCAGTTGCCAAATTCTAAAGTCAAAGAAGACAGGAGGAGGCCGAAGTAATACAGTTTCTCTGAAAAGTGGAAATTTCCATAATCTTCTTTGGGCTGAAGAGACAATGACCTGCCAGGTTCTCATCAAAAGCGCTGAAGAACCACATTCTGTCTCCAGGGGCAAACCAAAGACACACACAATCGCAACCCAAGCTTGTCCCAGATCAGCTCATGATTGGATCAAGGTAATGACTGAATCACAACTCACCCACCCATTCTCCCTGTTTAATAAGAGAAAAAGTAAACCAAATCTGGTGGAAGAAGATACCACCAGGAACCTCTACATATTTTAAACATAGTGTTTTATAGCAACCAAAAAGTAGTTAGTAGAGGTAAGACCATATTACTGATAACAAAAAAAAAAAAAAAATGGAATCAGAAACAAATCCACCAATATATAGGTGAAGTATATACATTAGCATTAATAAACAATGACTTTAGGATGATTGCAATTATATGCGCAAGAAAACAGAGAAAAGATAGACAAATTTGAAAAAAAGATGAAGAATTTTACCAGAAAATTTGAGATTACAAAAAAATTAAATGGACATTCTAGAACTAAAAAATATATATCTGAAATTCTAACTCCTAAGTTTCTCTTCTATTCCTACCAAGGCATTCATTATATGTTTGCACTAATTACCCTTAAGTTAGAAGGAATATAAGTAGACATAATATTAGGGACCATTTCCAGAATTAACAAAATGCAAAAGTAGATGAAAAAATAATGCAAGAGGTCTCTAAATCTTGTTAAGAGATGATAATTATAGTGTGAGCTTTTATATTCTGAAGAGCTTCCAGAAAAAGACATTTTTCACCAAACTAAATTTTAAGAGAAACTTTTTCTATATTATGGGCAAAGTAAAGTAACTGTCACTTACAGGAAGGTGTGTGAATACAGCAAAGGTGCTACGTAAGAAGGCAATGAGGTCTACTAGGTAGTCACTAGCTTTGTTGCCCAAATCTCCTGTCATCCAGTCATAGTCAGCCAACTGCAGAAACTGGTCAATCTTCTGATTTAAGTTGGTATAAATCTCTTCTTCAGCTGCATGTCTGGCATCCTGTGAAATATGAAATTTTTAAAATCATTCAGACTTCTAGTATAAGCATAGCCAAAATTTCTACTTGGAAACATCTCACACATATCCACTAAATAACAGAATTAGGAATACTAAGTAATATCATAGTCTCCATGAATTTTTCTTTTTTCAAAAGCACAGTGAAGTATTTTCTATTTTGTGTCTGCAAGACAAGCTATTATTTGGCTTCACCAAATAGAAAAATTGGCACTGTCCTCAGCTAGCTACATACTTTTTTACTTTCTTATCTCTGTTCAAAATTACACTCACTCTCAGGATTCTATTCCCTTTCATCTCTTCCGAGACTCCAAATCCTCCCTTCCTGTAATATCACTCTCTTTCTATCCCTAGACTCTTCACTTTGCTTATCATAAGTAACCTAACTTTATGCTATATATTCCCACAAGTTACTACCTACCCTAGTTACTACTCTCTAGTTTCTTTATCATCAAGCTTCTTCATAAGTTGGAACTCCCCAATGATTCCTAAGCTGTGTTCTAAATAACATCAGTCCTGAAAAATGCTAAAACAACAACAGAAGAGTTCCTAGACCAAATAAGTTTGAGAAACCCTGTTTAAGAGACTCTCGATATACACTAGCATATAAAAGACTCTAAGAAATGTTGTGGGACTAATGCCCCAAGATAAATATTTTCAGGACAAAAGGGTCGACGCTGCACCAGGGCAATAACAATGCTAACAATCTATCACCATGGATTGGTCCAGGACGACCCAGAACTGCCATGCTACCACATCCGATACTCATTTTTCAGTGTGATCATACTTGATCTCTGTTAAATATTCTCTGCTAGAATATGTTCTCCTTTGGCTTTCATGACATGATTTCTCCTGGTTTTACTTTTACTTTTCTGGCCTCTAATCCTCTCACTTTTGCTAGGTAATTTCATCAACTCCTATGACTCCCATTATCTATGTCCAAACTCACTCTTGTTTAAGACCCATATATCTGATTGCTTCCGGGGCATTATCACCCACAGAAACGTCGGGCGCAGTGAGTCCAGGACTAGATTGATCACAATCCCTGCTCTTCACCTGCTCAGTTCAGTCCAAGGCAGAGTTCCAAGCAACACATTGGATTCCATTCATTCCTTCAGTTACTGTGTCCTGTAAATTCTAACTCCTAAATTTCTCTCTAATTCCTATCCTCCTCTCCATTTTCACCATTTTAATGGCTACAAGTTTTGCAATGTATTTGCATATTATAATATAGGTATTTATTATGGTTACTTATATGAACAATGTTTCCATGGACCATTCTGCGCTTAGATATTTACATATTTATATGATCATCTACAAGCATGATAATCGACTTGTATGATAATTGACTGTCCTGGAATTTCCGTTTTACTAAGTGTTTTCTTTTCATTAATAAACATTATATTTTAGAAATTTAGGCTTAAAGAAAACACTGAACAGAAAGTACAGAGCATTCACATATACTGCCCCCCCACCCCCACCCCCCACTCTCTCCTCTATTGAAACATCTTGTGTTAGTGTGGTATATTTGTTATCACTGATGAACTAACATTGATAATTTATTAGTAACTGAAGTCCACAGTTTGAATTAGGGATTACTCTATATTGTACAGTTCTATGGATACTTAAAAAAGCAGGATTTTATGTATTGACCATACAGTATCATACAGAATAGTTTCCATACCCTAAAAATTCACTCAGCACTACCTATATCCCTCCCTTCCTCCCTCCCTCGTCCTTGGAATTTTGGCAACCACTGACCTTTTTACTTTCTCTGTAATTTTGCCTTTCTACAGTGTCAGATGCTTGGAATCATATAGCATATTGTATGATTGAAAAGAATGTTGAATTGAAGTAGCTTTTCAGATTGGTTTCTTTTATTTAGCAGTGTGCATTTTAGCTTCCTCCGTGTCTTTCCGTGGCTTGATAGTTCATTCCTTTTCATAACTGAACAATATTCCATGATCTGGATGTATCGGTTTGTTTATCCATTCATCTTACTAAAGGACATCAAGTTTTGGTAACTATGAAAAAAACTTATCTAAGCATTCATGTGTACGTTGCGGTGTGCCTTAAGTTTTCAACTCACTTGGGTAATACTAAGGAGCATGACTGGTGGATTGCATGTTTAACCTTTTACAAAACTGACAAACTATCTTCCAAAACGGCATGAACATTTTGCATTAGCACCAGCAATGAGAGCCGCTGTTGCTCCAGCATCCGGTGTTGTCAATCACTGTAATAGTTGTGTAGTGGTATCTCGTTTTAATTTAAAATTCCCTCTTCATTCTTAGATCTTTTGCCCATTTTTAAATTGGGTTGTTTATGTGTTGAGTTTTACTAGTTCTCTGTATATTTTGGATGTAAGTCCTTTATTAGATATGCATTTTACAAATATTTTCTCCGAGTTTGTGGCTTGTATTTTTATTCTCTTAACAGTGTCTTTCCCAGAGCAGCAGTTTTCATCTTAATGAAGTCCAACTTAATGTTACCTTTGGTGGATTCTGTGTTTGGTGTTTTCACTAACAAGTCTTAGCCAAATGGAAGGTCACTGAGATTTTCCCTTATGTTATTTTCTAGGCATTTTATAGTTTTGTGTTTACATGTAAGTCTTTGATTCATTTTGAATTAATTGCTGTGAAAAGTGTAAGATCCGTGTCTAGATTCATTTTTTTGTGTGTGCATGTGGATGTCCAGATGTTCCAACACCGCTTATTAAAGAGTACTTTCTCCATTAAACTGACTTCATTCCTTCTCAACATTCAGCTTATTTGTGTGCCTCTATTTCTGGGCTCCCTAGTCTGTTCCCTTGATCTATTTATCTATCTTTGACCAATACCACATTTCTCTTGATTACTGCAGCTTCATAGCAAGTCTGGAAGTCAGGTCATGTCAGTCCTCCAACATTCTTTTCCTTCAATATTGTGTTGGCTCTTCTCTCCATATAAACTTCAGACTCAATTTGTCAATATACGCAAAATGACTTGCTGGGATTTAGACTGTGATTGTGTCGAATCTATAGATCAAGTTGGGAAGAACCAATACCTTGATAAAATATTAAGTGTTCCGATCCATATATATGGAACATATCTCCATTCATTTAGATCATTCTTCTTTGATTTATTTTAATCAGCATTTTATAGGTTTCGTCACATAGACCTTGTTTATTTTTAGAGTTACACCTACTTCTCTCTTTTTTATGTTAATATAAATGATACTGTGTTTTTAATGACAAATTCCAGTTGTTCGTTACTAGTTTAATAAGAAAGCAAATGATTCTGTATATTAACCTTGTATCCTCAACCTTGCTATATTCACTTATTAGTTCTTGTAGTTTTTGTTTGTTTTCTTTGTTGTTGTTAATTCTTTCACATTTTCAGTGTAGACAATCATGTCATCTGCAAACAAAGTCAGTTTTACTTCTACCTCCTCAATCTGTAAATCTTTTATTCCCTGTCTTATTGGATGTTGAATAGAGGGGATCCCTTCCTTTTTCCTGATTTTTACAGAAAAGTTTCTAATTTCTCACCATTGAGTATGATGTTAGCTATAAAACTTCTGAAGATTTTTGTAATCAGTTTTAGAAAATCCCCCCTCTATTCTAGTTTGCTGAGAGGTTTTATCATGAATAGGTTTTGGATATCGTCAAATGTTTTTTCTGCATCTACTGAAATGATTATATAGTTTTTCTTCTTTAGCCCATTAATGTGATGGATTATATTAACTGATTTCTGAATGTTGAACAGCCTTGCAGTCCTGAAATAAACCCCACTTGGTTACACTGTGCAGCTGACCTTTGAACTGTTTGGTCCACTTATATGTAGATTTTTTTTTTCAATAAATACTAGAAATACATTTTCTTTTCCTTATGATTGTGTTAACATTCTTTTCTCTAGCTTACTTCTTTGTAAGAATACAGTATATAATATATATAACATACAAAATATGTGCTAATTGACTGTTTATGTTATCAGTAAGGTTTCTGGTCAACAGTAGGCTGTTAGTTGTTAAGTTTTGATGAGTCAAAAGTTATAACACGCATTTTCGACTATGCAGGGAGTCGGCGCCCATAACCTCTGCAATTGTTCAAGCGTCAACTGTGTATGCTTCTGATACGTGTTGAATTCGATTTGCTAATATTTTATTGAGTATTTCTGCATCTATGCTCATAACAGATATTGGTCTGTAGATTTCCTTTCTTGAAATGTTTGGATGGTATGAGGGTAACCCTGGCCTCACACAATGAGTTAGGAAATATCCCCTCTACTTCTACTTTCTGGAAAACATTGTACAAAAGTGGTGTGATTTCTTCCTTAAATATTTGGTAGACTTTTTTTCAGCTTTGTTAGGATATTATGGACAAAATTGTAAAATATTTAAAATGTACAAAGGATTGATTAGATATAAGCATATGCTGGAACAGGATTCCCCACATCAAGTTAATTAACACACCCATCATTCCACATATATTCATCACTACCGAACTACAGGTATAGAGTTATTCACAATATTCCTTTATTACTCTTTTAATGTACATGGAATCAGCAGTGGTGGCTCCTTGACTCCTCTTTCATTTATGATATTAGTAACTGTGTATTCTCTCTTGTATCCTTATTTAGCTTGGCCCAAGGTTTAATTTTATGAATTTCTCTAAAAACCAGAGTTTGGTTCACCAATTTTCTCTTTGGAGTTTCCATTTTCATTAATTTCTACTCTAATTTTTATTTCTTTTTTAATGATTACTTTGCATTTAATTTGTTCCATTTTTTTTTTTCAGTTTCCTAAGGTAGGAACTTAGATTATTAATACTAGAAATGTATTTTTTTCAAATATATTCAATTAATGCTATACATTTCCCTCTAAGCACTGCTTTTACTGATGCCACAAATTTTGAAAAGTTGTATTTTACTTTCACTTAATTTGAAATACTTTTTCATTTCCCTTGAGACCTTTTCTTGGACCCAAGTGTCATTTTGAAGTGTGTTGGTTATCTCCAAATATTTTGGGAAAGTCCTACTATCTTTCTGTTAATTATTTCCATAGTTTAATTCTATTTGGTCTGAGAGCAAGTTTTATATGATTGCTATTCTTTTAAATTTGTTAAGGATAATAATAATACCCAGAACATGGTCTGTCTTGGTGAATGGTCTTGTGGTCTGGAGAAGAAAGTGCATTCACTGTTGTTGAGTTAAGTATTCTATAAATATCAATTTCATGCAGTTGATTGATAGTACCATTCCGGTCAACTACATCCCCACTGACTATCTGCCTCCCAGAGCTGTCAATTACTGACAGAGGGGCCTATTGAAAGAAGTTACCAGGAAGAGTTGTTGACTTATAACTTCCTTTTAAGTATCTTTTTAAATACTCATATTTTTTCTCATTTGAACTATTTGTGAATAGTTTTAGACAATTTTCTATAACACTAATCATCCTTGTTTTCTTATCTTTACTTTTATCCCTACTTTCCATGTACTTCTATGGGTTTTGTTTAATATTTTATTATTTATTATTTTTTAAAGTATGTTTTTATTGATTTTAAAGAGAAAGGGAGAGAGAAAGAGAAACATTGATGAGAGAGAAACATTGATCACCCACCTCTTGCACTCCCCGCACTGGGGATCAAGTTTGCATTCTGGGCATGTGCCCCAACTGGGAACTGAACCAGTGACTTCTCGGTGCATGAGAGGACACTCAACCAACTGAGCCACACTGGCCAGGGCTTATTTATAATTTCTACATCAATATTTACCTTTATTTGTTCAGATAATTTTTTTGTGGTTACTGTTTTTGAATCACTGAACTAAGTTTGCTTAGTTCAAAAATTGGACTCTTTCTCTTATAACCCCATACCCAATCCAGTAATAAAACTTGCCATTTCTTCCTTTAAAATATTTCTTACCACTTCCACTCCCACCATTGTAATTCAAGCAACCATTCTCTTACCTAGACTTCTGCAATAACCTTCAAATTGGACTCTCTTCTTCCATTCCTACTAACCTATAATGTATTTGTTTTCCACACAGTAACCAGTGTTACTCACTAATATATAAATCAGTTTATCACCACCACTCCCATCTTCTACTGGCCTCAAATTTCATTTCAGGATAAAATCCAAAGTATTTACTGTGATCTACAAGGCTAGAAATTATTTGACTCCTATCTTATCTTATATCATTCCTACCACCAATGACAGACACATCACTGCCAGACTGACCCTTTTGCTATTCCTTGAACACACCAATAACTACTATTGTACTGTTCTTTCTGACCAAAATGCTATCAAAAATCCAAATAATTCCATTCTCATTTCATTCAGGTTATTTCTTTTTCTTCCTAGTTCTTACCACTCCCTGACATGAAATTATATTTTTTGTTTGTATGCTTATCAACTATCATCGCCATTTCTCAACTAGAATATAAGCTCTGTAAGGTCAGGAGACTTGTTTATTTAGTTCACATCTATAAATTGTCTGGTATGTAGTAGATGCTTTATAGAAACTAGTAGAATCAATGAGGGATTTAATGTATACATTGTATTATTCTAGTACTTCTCACATAGTTTTTTTAAAATTTTTTTTCTTTATTGATTTTTTTTTAGAAAGAGAGGAAGGGAGAGAGAGAGAGAGCAAGAGAGAGAGAGATTGAAACATCAATGAGAGAGAACATCGATTGGCCACCTCCTGCATGCCCTCCACTGGGGATTTGGCCCACAACCTGGGCATGTGCCCTGACCAGGAATTGAACTGGAGACCTCTTGGTGCACAGGTTGATGTTCATCAATTGAGCCACACAGGCCGGGCTCACATAGTTCTTTATAGAACTTACAGTCTTTGTCTGTCATGTAGATTATAAACTCTAAGTCTAAGGACTAAGAATTTTTTTGTCTCTATCTGAGAATCTACCAGATTGTTGCATAGCAAGTACACAAACAATATTTGTGATGGAGTAAATTAATAAATACCTTCATTCTGTTTTGTAAGGGAGTGGAGACATTGTTATGAACAAGGAAAGCAAAGAATGCCAGCTTAATTATGACACATATGGCATCAAAAGGGTGCAAGAAAATACCTTAAAGACCTTCTGATTCCTTTTGCCCCCTTTTCAGCATAAAGATTTCCATCTGCAAGGGAACGTTTTCTGGAAACGGTAGCTTAGGAAAATACACAACGTGTAGCTGTTATAACTGCCATGTTTACACTGAGTTCTGAGTTAGCTGGTCTGAAACAGTCCTGGTAAAAATAAACTTTCAATGTGTTTTATGCAACCAGTGTTTCCAATAAGCACTGTCGACATGACCTTTAGTTGTCTCCAGAACCTCTCCTCTCCTAAGTATTTAACTGGCTACTCAACCCCTGTGGCTCCCAGTTTGCCTTTAATTCTCCCTCAGCAATGTTAATGCTAAAGCAACAACAAAATACACAAACCATCCTCTGGGAGGACATCGGACCATAATCTCAAAAGTGCTTAAAATGAGAAAATTGAGATAGGTTAGGAGAAGAGTAGCAGAACATATTACATAGTCCCACATGATACACAAGTACAAACGACCCTCACGTTCTACCTCACTAACTCCTTATTCTCTGCTGAACACTTAACTATAGTCCGTCCCACACTTTCTTTCCTAGAGAAATTTTGGTTTCCACAGTAAATCAAATGAAAATATTTTTGATACAATTATTACCCATGCTCCATAATAATGTTAATATTTCAGAGTAATTATAATTCTTATTAAACTGCCTAAGGTCATTCATTCTGAAGTACTTAAAGTTCTTGTCACATGTTCATACTTTCCTTTCCTCACTAAAAGAGTACCAATATTAATATAATAAAATTACTGAAAAGTTTGTAAGTAATGATACACGCATAATATGATGAACAATAAACTGTTTTAAGTAATTCTATGGGTAATTTGCAACCCATGGTGACACCTGGAATGTGTAACTCATCTAGTAGCTGACCGAAAGAATATTTTGTGGTTGACCATCTCATTTTTTTTCCAGCTTTCTTGAGGTACTAATGAAAATAAAATTGTAAGTCCTTTAAAATACAAATTGTGGTGATTTGATATATGCATATACTGTAAAAGAATTTCCCATCTATTTATTTAGTACATTCCTCACCTCACATTGTTTTTTAAATGAAAATATTTATGTTCTATTCTCTTATCAAATTTCAGTTATACAAGATAGCATTATCAACTATATTTACCACATTTTAAATGAGATCCTCAGAACTTATTCATCTTATAGCTAAACGTTTGCGCCTTTTTACCAACTTCCACTTCTCTCTCACACCCCCTTACCTCCAGTACCTGGCAACTTTTCTACTCTGTCTATGAGGTCGACTTTTTAAAAAAAGATTCCACATATAAGTAATACTGTGCAGTATTTGTCATTCTCTGTCTGGCTTATTTTACTTAGTATAATGCCCTCAAGGTTTTGTCTATGTTGTCACAATGGCAGGTTTTCCATATTTTTTCGTGGCTATATAATATTCCTTTGTATACATACATCACATTTCCTTTATCTGTTCATCTGTTGATGGACACTAAGTCTGTTTCCATATCTTGGCTATTGTACATAATACTGCAATGAACATGGAAGTATAGATAGCTCTCCAAGATAATGTTTTCGATTCCTTTGAACATACACCCAGAGATTGTGGGATCATATGATATCTTTAATTTCTTGAGGAATTTCCATACTGTTTTCCATAGTAGCCATACCAGTTAACATTCCCATCAACAGTGTGCAAGAGTTTTTTCCACATGCTTGTTAGCATTTGTTATCTTTTTTTAATTTTTTTTATTGATTTTTTTTTTTTTTTTTTTTTTTTGGAGAGAGAGAGCAAGAGAGAGGGAGAGAGAGATAGAAACACTGATGAGAGAGAGACATCAAAATCGATCGGCTGCCTCCTGGGGATTGAGCCCCCAAACCAGGCATGTGCCCTAACCGGGAATTGAACCTGGACCTCTCAGTCCATGGGATGATGCTCAATCCACTGAGCCACACTGGCCAGGATGTTATCTCTTCCTTTTTGATGATAGCCATTCTAACAGGTGTGAGGTGATATCTCATTGTGGTTTTCACTCGCATTTCCTTGATGATTAGTGATGTCGAATATCTTTTTCATTTACCTGTTGTCCAGTTCTATGTCATCTTTAGAAAAATGTCTATTGAGTTCCTCTGCTTATTTTTTAATCAGGTTGTTTAAATTTTTTGGTATTGAGCTGCAGGAGTTCTTCATATATTTTGAATATTAACCCTTTATCAGATATATGATTTGTAAATATTCTCTCCTTTCCATTAGTTGATTTTTCATATTATTGACGGTTTCCTTTACTGTGCAGAAACTTTTTAGCTCGATGAAGTTCTGCTTGTTTATTTTTGCTTTTGTTGCTTTGCTTTTGCTTTTGGTGTCAAATGCAAAAATTACTGCTAAAGCCAGTGTCAAGGAGCTTACCACCTACATTTTCTTCTTGGAGTTTCATAGTTTCAGTCTTACATTCAAGTCTCTAATCCATTTTGAGTTGATTTTTGTGTATGGCATAAGAAAGGGGTCCAGTTTCATTCTTTTGCATGTGACTGTCCCATTTTGCCCACACTGTTTATTGAAGAGACTATCCTTTCCCCACTGTATAGTCTTGGCTCCTTTGTTATAAATTAATTGACCTTATATGTGTGGGTTTATTTCTGGGTTCTCTATTTTGTTCCACTGATCTATGTGTCTATTTTTATGCCAATACCATACTGTTTTGATTACTATAGCTTTGCAATATAATTTGAATCAGGAATCATGATGCCTCCTGCCTTGTTCTTTCTCAAGATTGCTTTGGCAATTCAGGGTCTTTCTCATTATTTTCTTATAACAAAAAGAGAAGATCATTCTAACAATTTTTATCTGTCATAAAATGTAATAAACATATGAATCCAATTTGATTTAAGAAATCTACTCTCAAGGCAAGGTACCAATAAATAGGGAAAAGGGATAAAAGGATAAGAAAAGTAGAGACCAGTGGACATAAAATCATGATTTCAACTCTACAACTTTATATCTTACATCAACTTCTGGATTCAAAAAGAATGACATAGATTTGTTTAAAAACTAAAATAACCAAATAATAACTACAATAACAAAAACCCAAAGCATACATGTTGGCCTTTATGTCAGCATTGACAATTTTATTGTTTAAGCTGTTGCCCTGTTACATTTTCGCCTTAATACTTATTTAAAGCTTACATGGCAATATAAAGGAATTTCTTAAGGCTCTTTGAAATTAAGGCATTTATCCTCCAGAAACTGATCTAATATCAATCCTTCTTTTGCTCTAGAAAGGTGTTATTTTCCCCATTTGATTAACCCTGGTTCAAAACCAGTGCTATGACCTTGTGAAATAACTATAAAATTGCTAACTACAATAGCAAGGGACAGAAATTCCTCACTTAAAAGTAAGGTAAAAAAAAAAAAAAATTGAACATAGGATACAGAAAAAACAGAGCAGCTAATTTAAAAATTTTAATTGATGTTTATTTCAACTACAACCACTATTATCTAGATAATATTTAAGAACTCTTGACTGTGATGGGGGCCAAGTGAGGAAACAGCCATTTTCATGTAGAAAAAATAAGGAAGATTTAGTGGACAGAGTTGTTGACTTTTTTTAGTACAAACACCCCAAAGTTAGCATTGGAATTTGTTTGTTTTTTTAAGGAATTCATAAGCACCTATTCTCAAGAGCATGTTATGAATCATACTGCTACGCAACCTGTTGGAAACAAAGCCATGTTGGGTAGGATACCCCAGACTATGCAGACCAAAGCAGCTCCATAGTACTGTGGGGCCTTCTCACCTTAAAAGTTGTGGTGCCATAGAGCTTGCTGGTATGGACTGTCTCTGGAAGCACATTAGTGATGTTGGTGATGAATTCTTCCAAGTACTTGCAGGATTTCTCCAAGTGTGTCGTATTGATAATGATCTGGACAAGCTGGAAAATAACAAGCCCGTGTAAGAATCATTTGACTATTCACCCCAGGATGAATGGCTCAGTATGAATCTGCTGGTACAAGAAAAACAAAAGGCATGATGGCAGAAGTCACCTGCATTCTACAAAGGGCATTTTAAAGCATGGCTAGAACTTCATCTGACTACCCAGAGCATCTTGTATTTCCCCTACTATATATGGGAGCTCTTGTCACTCTGTTTTAAACACGTTTACTTCTGTTTAAAAAAGACTAGACTAAGAAAAAAAACAAAAACAAAACTAATAGTGTTTAGCATAATGCCTAGCCTTAAAAAACTGCCAAATAAATTAAATAAACTCCCACTAAAAGAACAAAAATAACTGAAATGGCAAGAAAAAGTTTCCAAATTAGGCATGATGAATGGAGAGACGTTAGACTATTGCAGGACATTAAGCTACATTAGTCTATGGAAGAAAAAACACAGGCACTGAAATCAGAGAAACCAGGGGAGTCACAATCATAAATGATTGATCTTGAGAACATCTCTTAACTTCTCTAAGCCTGTTTCTTCACCTGTAAATGTTAATAACTTCTAACTTACAGAGTTATTATGAAAATTCAATATTCTTTAATTAATACTATGTCTCTTTTCTTACAGAAAAGATCCTTAAAGAAGACAGCACTAGTAAGATAAAAGTCATCTATTAATTACTTTGAGGGGAGAATGAGGAAGAATAACTATTATCTACGTAGAATGAAAGTTTATAAAGACTTCACAGTTCATTTTCTTACATTGTCTTCCCAGAAACCTGAAGAAGTAAATTAAGAGGGAATAATCATTACTTCCATTTCACTATAACAAATATAAAAATAAAATGATTTTCTCTAGATCACATAGCTACATGGAACTAGGACTCAAATGCAATTACGAACTGCTCTAAGTGACTCTTGACAGTGCCTTTCAGCAGAGCACAGGTGGCAGCCCTGGAGTGCTACGTGTTACGGAAGGTAGGGGGAGTATTGGTGTATCAGGCAATAGATGAACTTAGGTTCTTCTTTTAGTCTAGCAAGATAGTGAGCCGGGGGGCAGGGTGAGGGAGCAAAGATGATGCAAAGGGGAAATTGGAACTAAAGAGGAAGAGAGGTATTACACCTTTTTACAGTCAGATGATATTTCTGTGACATATTAATCAAAAATATTAATAGGACTATAATCAGAAAGTACATTCTTACTTCCTCAACAGTACACAGCACATGGTTCTTTCTCAAAAAAATAGATGTCAACTCATAATGACAATGCTTTAGTAATAGATTGGACTAAGGGAAAGATAACTTCTACTCCCCTAAGGATCTGAGAAAAACAGCTACTTTTTAACATGATGACAAAGAGCAAAGACTCAGAGATGCGGTTCCAACAAAGGTGAAAAGTCTGGGCAACACTGGGACTAGATCTCTGTATTATTCTCCACAACTCGTCAGACAAGTTCATATTCATCAGTGGGCCCTTTCCACTCATTCTACACTTTGAATTTGGAGACTTTGAGTTTTGGACACAGATACTATCTCCTATAAAATTACCCCAAACATCAGCCTTTGAGCTTTAGAATGTTCTAGAAAAAAAACATACACCAAAATAAGCAATCTGTCATCCTTTTCCTTTCAATGTTTCTCCCTCAGAGGAGGACTAAAATCATTTAAATTTTTTAATTGTCTAAATTAAATCACTCTTCTTCTTGAGTGAGAAAGTGGCTATTGGCAAGGTTGTCTTAATGCAAAAGTCAGAAAAGTAGGAGAGTTAATTTGGAGAACTGAAGAATTTCTATTTTAAAATTAGTATTACCTATCAGGAACACATTCTCTCTATCAAAAAAAAAATCCTAATAATAAGGAGAAATCGTGTCATGTTATTGAAATAAAAAACAGTAGCAGTCAAAGAGAAAATTGTCTTGTTTTGCAGGATATTGGCAGTTTAAAAAAAAAAAGGAGGCGGCTTCACTGGGTACAGTAGTAATTTCCCATGACTTTTTAAAGATCTGTCAACACAAAAGATCACCATGAATTACATCAACTGGCTGTCAGTCACTTCTGAAATGTTTCATTGCTGAGCATAGAATAGACTATTAAAACACTCTAGGATTACAGTAGATACCATGTCATTTTCAAAGGGAATATTGTCTGTTAATGAGGTCTAAGTGTCTCTTCCCCTGAATGACAGCTAACCAAAATCCTTACAAGCGCTTTACAAATGTGAAGCCAGATGCTTTGGGGGTAATTTTGAATGTAAGGATGAAACGAAGCAATTTCAGATATCAACTTCCATCAGAGTTTGAGCTCCTTTGATATTTTTAACCCCTACTTCCCACTCTATTACAAAAATATATCACTGCAGCAATCTAAACTGTCCTTAACATTATTCCAAGGACATGAAACTAACAACAGCTTAGACATAGGTTATGTCTTATATAAAGTCAAGTTCTATAAGAATTGTCCAAAAACAAAGAAAACACTATATAGCAAACAATCACCTCTCACACCTAAATGACCAAAGTTGCTTTGTTAAAAATCATTATGAAGCAGAACATTTTTATGTTTTGCTCAGTACAGAGAATCTAATGAGTAAGGGCACAGAGTAGAATGTGGGAGCCACTTCTCCAACCCCAGAGAAACACCCCAGCCTGAACCATGATGACAGATAGATGTTTATATTCTCGTATTCTCGACAAACTGCAGAAAAGAAAATGTCTTCATCATCTTCAATAGTTCAAAACTAAGCCCTGAATTCCAAGAAGAAATTTCCAGCCCCAACTATAAACTACTTCTGGGGATTTACATCCACCTATATTAGAATAGATATTATCTTATTTCCCAAAGCAGGGCATTTCATTTAGTACACTGAATCTCTCCAAAAGGACTAACCCAAAGCCAGTAAAAGAGAAGCCACACTCCTCCCCACAGGAGTGCTTCTCAACTGTTATATTTGCAAGAAAATAAAGAACTAAATAGTAGCCTTGATCCTCACTCACAAAAACAAGATCCCTAAGACTTCAAGCAATTTTTATCTCCATTTCACCCCTGCAAGGGTGCAAAAAGGAATGTTAACTGCTGATTTTATACCATCTCCAAGGAAAATACCTAAAATACTAAAATACTTGGAATTACTGGTTCTAAATTCAAAGGTCTAGTACAAAGCTTGTATTTGACAAAATTTAAGTATAAAATATTTTAACATAATATTAGCAATATCACTGCTGTTTAACGATAGGGGATGGAGACAATTGGTGTGTGGGAGATAATAACAGAGGCTAGAGCCACATGACCATCCATCTGAATTATATTAAAAACAATGGGTGAATGCAAAGCACTGGCCATTTATTCAGGTTTCCTGGGACACTATTATAGTTATAAAAACATAAATATTCAATATGGTATCTCTAATAGAAATTCTGAATTTCTTTAATTTTACGCTAAGAACTCACCTACCTACTTTCTCCCCCACCCCCCCTTCTTCTTTCATCAATCAAGAACTCCTATGTGCCAAGGAACTGGGATACAGCTTTACAAAATTACATACAAAATAGACAAAGTCTCTGACCTCATGAGCATTATAGTAAACATATACACATATAAACACATAGTATAATGCCAGGTGGTAATAAGCACTTGGAGTGGAAGTGAGAATAATGAGTCACATGGTAATGGTAGGTCTGCGCTATTTTGAGGTACGGTGGTCAAGGAAAGACTCCTTCAGGAAGAGATATTCAATTAGGGACTTAAAGTGAAGGTAAAGCCCTGGCCGGTTTGCTCAGCGGTTAGAGCATCGGCCTGCGGTCCAGACAGACCCGGGTTCGGTTCCCGCTCGGGTCATGTACCTCAGTTGCAATTTGTCCCAGGCCCTGGTTGGTCGTGCGGGAGGCAGCCACTCGATGTATCCCTTTCATGTCGATGTTTCTCTCTCTCTCTCTCTCTCTCTCTCTCTCTCTCTCTCTCTCTCTCTCTCTCTCCCTCTCTCTCCCTCCCACTCTATCTGAACAAAAAATGGAGAAATGTCCTCGGGTGAGGATAAAAAATAAATAAATAAATAAATAAATAATAAATAAAGTGAAGGTAAAATATGTCTATCATCTATAATAAAGTTCTTTTAAATACAATTTATATCTTAAACCTTTCTGACAATCTATTCTTCACAAATAAGTAGAGTATCTTATTTGTGAAGAATAGATTGATTCATCTTAAAACTCTTTCAAACTTAATTAATTCTCTGATATTCTGAGATTAATAAACTAGTGGTTTATTTCCACTAGTTATGATATTAATGTTTTAAATTAGCATAGTAAAAGAGCAAAAGTTCATAAAAAATATTATTTTCAAGCTCATCTCAAATCTCATTTTTAAAAGAAAATACATTTCAAAACTTACCTCAAATCTTATTTCCAAACTACTTCTTGGTTGTCAAGCCTTTGGCAAAGTTATTATCTCTCATCATCTTGAAATTGAGGTAATAACATCAATGTGACACCAAAAATACCAATAAATACCTTAGAGCTAAATATAAATACCAATATAAATAATAAAGCATTAAGTATAATAAATATCAAATTCCTGAAGGCTATTATTGATATGGACCTACTCATTATATCTCCAGCTAAATATGGCTTAAGGAAATGTGCAACCATCTGGCCAGTCTCACTTTAATTCATATCCACTAGCCAAAGTGGACACTTAATGCTACAAAATAATCACATAATCAAGAACAAATCAATGATCTTTTCCATTTACCCAGAGATTTCTTCTCTCTCCTTCAACCCCAACATTTGCTCTCGAGATGTACTTTCCACTGAAGATGTTTCTTTCACTGAGAAAACTGAGCATTTGGAGACTACCACCAAAATATATACCCAATCACCACCATCTGCATCCACATGCTCTGATTCTCATCTGTTACGAGAGGTGAACTTTACACCACCTAAAGCCATCCTTGAAATGTACACTAGATTCTAAACTCTCCTTCCTACTCACATTACTCCAGAGACTTCCCCCTTTCTTCTACATCAACTTTTGCTTTCTATTGCACATTCTCATCAGAAATAACATGCTATTACTTCTATTAAAAAACATCAACAACAAGAACAACACAAAAAAATGTTGCTTAACCCGCTTGCCCTACTGGCTACCACATTTCCTTGCTTACCTTTGTAACAAAATGCACCAAAAGAGTTGTCATATACTTGCTATCTCCAATTCCTCTCTTTCATTCTTTAATTTTTTTTTAATTTAAATAAACACTTCATTTTATGATAGTTTTATATTTACAAAGTAGTTGCAGAGTTCCCAAATTCTCCATGCCCAGCTCCCCCTACTGTTAACATCTTACAATACTATGCTAAATTTTCCACAAATAAGAACCCAGCATTGGTCCTTTACTATTAACTGAACAACGCACTTTATTTTGATTTCATTTGATTTTACCTAATGTTCATTACCTTTTTCAGGATTCTAAGATTCCACATTACATTTAGTTGAAATATCTCCTTAGCACCTCTGGTCTGTGACAGTTTCTCAGGCTTTCCTTGTTTTTGATGACCCTGACGGTTTTCAGGCATACTAGTCAGGTATTTTGTAGAATGTCCTTCAATTTGGGTTTGTTTAATGTTTTTCTCATGGTAAGACTGAGGTCATGGGTTTTAGAAGGAAGACCACAGAGGTAAAATGCCTTCTCATCACATCATATCAAAAGGAACGTACATACTAGCAACACAACGTATCACTGATGATGGTAACCTTGATCACCTGAGTGAGGTATTTTGCCACGTTTCTTCACTGTAAAGAAACTTGTTCCCACCTTCCATAGTCTACTTTTAGGAAACAAGTAACTAAATATAGCCTGCATATAAGGGATGGGAAGCTAAGCTCCACCTCCTTGAGGGGGTAATATCTACATAAATTATTTTAAATTCTTCTACATAGGACCCATTCTCTTTTAAACCTTTTCCAGCAGGAGTTTCCTACCATCATTCTATTAAAAATGCTTTTATCTAGGTCACCAACTTATTCCAAGTTGGTAAGTCCAATGGTAACTCTTAGTCATCATCTTACCTGATCTATCAGTAGTATTTGTCATAGTTGATCCCTCCCCCTCCTTCTTGATATACTTTCTTCACATAGCTTCCAGGACATCATACTCTCCTGTTCCTGTTTTTTTGTTTGTTTTATTTTTTCCAAGTGGTGACTTCCCAATCTCCTTTGTGGGTTCCTCTTTTCTCATGACTTCTTAATATTGGAGTGCTCAAGGGTTCAGTCCTTCAGCCTCTTCTCCATTTTTACATATCCCCTCAATAATATTATCCAGTCATGTGGTTATAAATATTATTTTTATGCTCCCAAATTTTTATCTCCAGGCCAAACCTCCTTCTCAAACTCCAAACTCATTTATATAATTGTTTACTCAAGATCTCATACTAGATGTCTAGTAAACACTACAAATTTAATATGCTCGAAACCAAATTCCCAATGTTACCCCCACCCCAAATTTAGCTCTACCGGACATTTTGTCATCACAGTTCATGGTATATGCAGGCTTTTAATTGCTCAAATCAAAAAATCTTGAGAGTTATCTTTAACTCTTCACTTTCACTTCTTTTACATCAATCATCAGGAAAGCATGACGACTCTACACTCCAAATCTGATCACTTGTCATCACCTCCATGGCTACAACCCAAGCGTCCATCAAATCTTGCTGGATTATTGTCAAAGCTTCCTAACTGTCTCTCTGTTCATACCCTACAGTTTATTCTCAATACCACAGTCAAGGCAATCCTTTTGAAATATATCAGATCATGTCACTAATCAAAATCCTACCATGGTCTCCATTTCGCTCAAAATAAAAGCCAAATACTTTACAATGACCTACCATGAACCCCTGGTATCTTTCTAATCTAATCTCCTGCTTTGCTCATTCCACTCCAGCTACCCTTCCTTATTACTCCCTGAACTTGCCAAATACTTAACTACCTTCAGACCTTTGCTCTAGTTCTAACCTCGGCCAAGAATGCTCTTTCCCCTTCAGTTACAACTCACATTAAAGATGTTGCTCTTTCTAATAACACCACCCTGAACCTCCACCAGACCCCTGATTTCCTTAACCCAGATTCTTTCTCTTTCTCCATAGCACTCACTGACTTTTATCATACTAGATGCTTTATTTATTTATGTTATTATTTATTATCCGTTTTCTGCCACTAGAATGCAAGTGAGGATCTCTTTTGTTGCCTGTCACATAATAGGAACTCAATAAACATTGTAAAGTTAATATACAAATTATTTATCTTAACAGGGCATCTTGTGCTAATCTGATTTATCTTCACTGAAAATCTACATCTCTGTACCAGACCCAACAGTAACTACTTGCTCAGACCTCTTTCTTAATAACAGGTGATGTGCATTGAGTATTTACTATGTACCAGGCACTGTTCTAAGCACTTTACATGGTAATTTAATTCTGACAACAATCCTATAAAATACAGGCTATTGTTGTTACCATTCTTTACATACAACTAAGTAATCTGCCCAAGAACATATATATTAGGCTCAGACCTAGAACTGGAACCCAGGCAGTCGGCTTTAGAACATAAACTCTTCAACACAGCTCAACTGCCCTTCCTCCCATAGACCTGGAAGAAGCAGTCCTAGGAAAACAGTTACACCTGCTGATTGAACTAGGGATAGTCACTTCAGATCTGAGAAAGCAAGACATTCAAGTTACAATAGGTGCCAGAACTGAAAGGTAATGTTGAGTTGGCTCAACATGGGAAAGCAAAGAAGCCATGAAAAAAACAAGAAATACAGTGTATAGACAGAAAAGAATAAAAGGACAGAGCACATGGACAGAAAAAAGAAGCAATGCAATGTCATGTAACCTCAAAAACAGACAGACAGACAACAGCTTATGGAAACTTTTAAATCCTAAAAGAATTGTCTGACAACCTGAAATAGAATTCTACTTTGAGTTTTGTGTACTTATAAATACTTCTAGTATTTCAGTGAACGTCTGTCCCGTGTTACAAAACCATCTCTAACAAGAACAATTTCCACATTACCATGGACCGCCTGTAAAAATCTCTTGTCACGTCATGATGAAATAATTAAGTCAATATGAAAGGCAGTACATATAGTAAAAGTCAATAAGTTTTGGGGGGGAAGAACAACCTGGACCTAAGTCTCATTTCTATCACTTTGCTAGCTGTATGACCTTGGGCAATCTCCTTGAACTTTAATTATATGCCTTCTATAAAAGCGGGAATAATAACACATTCCCAGACTGCTTCAAATGTTATTGTGCTAAATGAGATGGTATTTGTGAATGGACTTTGAAGAATACAAATTGTTCCACAAATGTTGCCTATTATAATGATGATTCCAGATGTGAACTCACTTTAGTTAACTGTAAAGGAGGATATAACATCTTCTCTTTCCAAAAGTTAGCAATACAATTATTCAAAGATTTACTGGTTGGTGATGAAAACAATCACTGGGTGTGTGTCTATACATGTACAGACCACATAACCACCAAAACAAAATGCCTGTGGATATGTCTCCATTCATATGCAAAGATATTGATACTTAAAGTATATTTGCCTAAAGAAATCCAATGACTTAGGAATAAAATTTAGCATTCATTTAAATGGTGCCAAGAATTTTTATATACTTCTTCTTTGATAAGCTCCTACTGCTTCTTCCTATCATTACCTGACCTGTTCAGTACCCTTGAAAAGGTCAATGGAATCAGGAAAACCAAAGAAGTAAGAATTCAGGTCCTTGTCTTAAGATGTCACAGTAAATCAAGTGCACAGCCACAACTAAACTCAAGAGTCTTCTGAGGCCAAAGCTGTTTCTATCACACCATGTTCCTGCTATGCTACTCACTTAAAATGACTTTTTAGGAGACTGCTAAATTGAATGGCATAAGAAGAATTATATCAAGAGTAATAATGTAGAGATAGTTCACAAAATAAATAACAAACTTCTTATCTTACTTTCGTTTTCTCTAGCCTGCCTGATTATGAGGTTAGCCTATTATCAGACATGCAAAAGCAATACTTAATTGTTTCTATATCAACAATAAAAAAGAAGCTCTGCAAAATGATAAAAAAAAATCCTAAACAATGTCATGGGTGACATTCAACTGTAAAAAAGTTTGTTATAAGTAGAATTCAATCACTGCCAATATCCCAAACTATAATATTTTTATATCTTAATACAGGGAAAAAAAAAACACAACACAATCATTTCAAAACAGAAGTAGATGTTCACCTGGCTTCCAGCTGTCTTTACCTGTGAGTCGGTATCATTAACCATTTACTAACTTTCACTATAATCCTTGACAGTATATATCTGAAAATGTCAATTTTTCCTAGAGCAACTGCCTTTCAAACTACACCACTGCCACAGGTAAAACAGATGGCCAACAGCCTTCTCTTTCCCTGTGGGAAAAAATCAGTTCCTCCAAGCACTCACTTTTGGCACAATAATTTCCATAAAAAGGCAGGTTGAGGCTCCCATGTAATCTTGGGTTCCAAGAGAAAGGAAATTTCACATCTTTCTAAATTTTAAGATTTCACGCCAATGCTCCAAATCTTCGTTTTGCCAACATACTGTTCCCAACATATGTACAGTATCCCTCCTGTCTTTGTGAGATTGCCTGAGCTTCCACAGAAGTGTGACGAGTGCCTTTCTCTCACTTTTCCTCAACCCCAAATCCCCAGACTTCCATGCTGATAAAGAGTAATATTCCGTTCATACACATGAGGTATCTCTAAAACAAAAGCTAAGTCTAACACTAACCAAGGACTATGAGTACCAGTATCTGGGGCATCAATGGTTTCTGCAGGAAAAATATGACCTCATGTTGTATGTTGTATTTGAACTGCCATTCATGTGGATAGGACTCTGATGTTGACTATATTCTCCAACCAACAATTTTGCTTATATAATCAATGGCAAATAATACAAATTTAACCCAACATCTTCAGAAGGGAAAACCAATTAAGCCAGTGAAAACAATGAGAGAGAGAAAAAAGTGACTTTCAAAAACTAATCATGGATTTCTCCAAGGTGACCAACGGAAAACACAGACAGTTATTTTGTACTTTCACCATTAGGGGTCCACCTGGAAGAGCATGATGAACCATGTGAAAATTAGAATGAATTCCAAAACAACCTCCAGAGCTTAGGACATCTGTTGACATATTGCCTCAGCTCCTCCAGTAAGAGCAGCATTACCTCAGTAAGTCCAATATTCTTCCTTTTAATGACATTCTGCAGAGAGTTGCTCAGAGTCCTGGTTAGTAACAGGTTTGTAGATTTTCGAATCATGTCATCAATTTCAGTTGAGCTGAAAAAGAAGTGTCAAGAGATAGTCACACCAGGTAGCAGAATTATTTTGCAAACAAACAAGATGGTACTTATAATAACAGTAGTAACGATAATAATAATAATAATAATAATAATAATAATAAAAAATAATTGCAGCAATAAATACCATTTATTGTGTGCCAGAAATTATTCTAAGTACTTTAATGAATTAAAATTCATTTAACCTTCCTAATAAACATATGAAGCTGTTTTATTATTATCTCTACAGATGAAAAAATGGAAGCACAGAGAAATTAAGTAACTTGCTCGAGGTCACACAGTGAGTACAGATTTTCACACAGGCAGTCTAGCTCTAAAGCCCGCAGCATTTTAACACTGTGCGGTACTCTCTCTCTCAGAGTAAAGAGTTCCCTGGCATGATTCCTCAGCCTAAACCATTATTTTTCCCATACTTCAAGTTCCTTCACAGATTAATATTTATAATTTTCCAACCTGGTCTCTCTGTAGACTTCCTACACAATTAGATGATAAAGGTCCCTAAAAAAGGGTTTCTCTGTCCTATTTTATCAACTTTCATATAATGTCTATTTTGCTCTCCTTCCAAAATAAGTGTTTCAAGCCAGTAGTTTAATTCTGCATACATGTTTTTAAATCCCATTTACTATCCCAGGAGTAATCAATAAAGACATTTTCTATTCAATAAAGAAAACTAAACATAAGGAAAATTACTCCAAAGTTATTTCTATATTTAAAATTTAAAAGGAAAACAGTCTTGTGACCAAGAGACTAAATTCGAGACCTAGACATCCTTCATGAGCCCCTGAAAACATCACCCAGGATGGCTTTCTATAAAAGATATCCTTTTGAAACAAATAGATCTTCAATAATAAGGTTACTAGTGTAATGATACTTGTTTATACACATCAAGAACTAACTGTAAATAAAGATGTGTAAACAGTTCTTTGTCAATAATTTATTGCTTATGGTCAACGGTCACAAATTTTATCTCACTGATTTCTCTTTCTACAAAAGGAAATAAGAGGCTTAGTACAGTTGAATCCGAAATCTTAAAATTCTAAATATATAATAGGCAAGCTACATTGTCATGCTATGTGGAAAACAGAAAAATATTAGAAATAAATAAGACTAAAAATGCAAGGCCATAATCAGGAAAAGAGATACACAAAAATATTTTTACAGGGTACATGCAAGGATACATTTAATTGACCAGTACTTTCTGGCCCACTGTCACCCTTTCCAAAATTATTATTGAATTGAAATACTTCACTCTATAAATATAAGGTGCTAGGCATTGTGTTAGAATATTCAGATCACAATGGTGAACAAAATGGCCATGTGCATCAGCCTCCCTATATTAAAGTCATAATTGCATCATGTCGATTGTAATATGAGCTATGAATAAACACAGGTTTCTATAATAATGATTAACACAGGTGCCCAAAATAATCTGGTGACCATGATATTAATCACTGCCGTGGCATCCTATACTTATTACGTATCTCTATTATGCTTTAAGAAGAACTAACAGAAGTTCCACTTTTAGATGATGTAGAAGATCAAGAAAGACTATCACTGCCTTCATAACAACAAGAAAGCTAGGTCTAAGCTAAAAAGGATATTTTCCTTAAATGTCAACAAAGTATAATGTGCAAATGAACTAAACTGCACACTGGAACAAGCCCTTGAAAGGTGAGCAAAGTCTACCAGCCACTTTCATATCTCAGGCCAATACCTAATCTGGGTACAGATAGAAAAGGCATCAGAAGAATCATAGGCTAAGAGGCTACGGTGGGATAGAGAGAAATCAGCCAAACCTTTAACAGTGTGGGCTAATATTACAGATTGGAATCTTGGAAGAGCCCCCAAACAAAAATAAACATACTGACTCAACTATTCTTTCCTATAAAAATTCTGTTACATAAGAAATGGTGGAGGCAGTGCTAGAAATCAGAGAAAAATCTTGCAAATTTTGCAAGGGATTTAGGTTCCAGGGCTATACTGAAATTCAATCCAAAGGAGAGCAAAAACTAACTAAAGCTGAAACCCAGCCCAGTTCAAATCCTGTTAAGATCACAGATAAGCCCCTGGATAGAAGCTTTGGAATTTCAGAGTTGGTCTTAAGAACAAAAAGACTTCTGCAATGCCATTTAAAACCAAAGAACTTATATACATATATGCACAACCAATGGACATAGAAATTAGGTTGGGGAAAGCAGGGGGAGGGGTGGGAATGTGGAGGAGGGGGAAAATGGGGGACATCTGTAATACTTTCGACAATAAATAAATAAATAAATAAATAAATAAATAAATAAATATCAGAAGTAACTGAAACTAATTAAAACTGAGACTCACATTCAGTTTACTCAAGTAATGATGAAATCTGAATGATTTATCAAAAGCTAGCAGTCACAGAAGAAGAAAAAAGTGAGAAAGAAGGCATATTTAAGGACATATTAGCAAAATCATCTCCAAACCTGATAAATTTCAACCTGCAGATGCAAGAAGTTCAGCACACCCCAAACAGAATTCATGCAAATAAAACAACACATAGGAACATCACAGCCAAACTATAAATTGCAAAGAGATAGAGAAAATCGTAAAGTCAACCAGAGAAGAAAGACAAGACATTCAGAAAAACAACAATAAGAGTCATGACTCATTTCTCTCCAGAAACCATGGAAGCCGACAGTGGAATGACATCTTTAAAGTGTGGGGAAAGGAAGGATTGTCAACCTAGAATTCTATATCGTAAAAAATATGTTTTTGAAAACAAAGGTGAAAAAAAGCTCAGACAAACAGAAGCTAAGAAAGTATAATACCAGCAGATATGCACTAAAAGAAATGTTAAGATAATACCAAAGGTAACCTAAATCAGCTGGAAAGAATGAGAAGTCCTGAAAATGGCAAGTATGTGGGTAACTATAAAGAATTACATTTTTCCTTGAATTTTAAAATACTGTTAAATGTTCAAAGCACAAATAATAACTAATATTTTCAGATTTAAAAATAAATGAAGTATAAATGAAGTATATGCCAACAAGATCAAAACAGGGGGAAGCCCTGGCCGGTTTGGCTCAGCGGTTAGAGCATCGGCCTGCGGTCCAGAGAGGCCCGGGTTCGGTTCCCGCTAAGGGCACGTATCTCGGTTGCAGTTTGTCCCCGGCCCTGGTTGGGTTGTGCGGGAGGCAGCCACTCGATGTGTACCTTTCACGTCGATGTTTTCTTTCTCTCTTCCTCTCTCCCCCTCCCACTCTATCTGAACAAAAAATGGAAAAATGTCCTCAGGTGAGGATAAAAAAAATAAATAAATAACAAGGGGAAGATACATTACATTACACAGTTGTAAGATTCTTAAATTATATGTGAAGTGATACATTATTCAGGATAAATTGTAATGAGTTAAGGTTGCACACTGTAATCCCCAGAGAAACTACACAAGTAAACAATAAATAAATCAAACAAAATGTTATATACACTCAAGTACACCAATGGGGTAAAAATCATAATATCAAAAACATTTAACCAAGAAGAAGGAAGAAAATTAGGAAAAGTCGGGGTCAATGGTTAATGGGACAAAGAGAAAACAATAGTAAGACAGCAGGCTTAAGTCCAAGCACATCTCTAAATACATTAATGTAATGGAATAAACACTCTAATTAGGCAGATTGGATTTTAAAAAAACAATATCCAAATACTGTTGATCGAAAATGACATGTTTCAAACATAAGGACACATGGCCAGATCTTATTTCCAAGATACTACTCAGTACTAAACGGAACTGGGCTCCTTGGAGAAATTAGTGAAATCATGGATAAGAGGGGAAATGTCCCAAACATGATGGGAATGCATCAACAAGGCACAGGAGTCATTGTGAAGTGACTCACACTAGCCATATATATATATATGTCAGTTTGAGCATCAAAATGAAAAAAGACAGTAAAGAAATGAAGGAAATTAGTGAAGTAAGAATCCATGAGTCTGATCTAATGATAGGTAGATGATTGATGGATGATTAGGTAGATAGATAGATAGATAGATAGATAGATAGAGAGATAGATAGATAAATGGAAAAGGACTCCTTAATAAAAATGCTAATACATATACAAAGAATTTTAAAACCATAAATTAGTAAGTATTAGAGAAACTATTGATTCTGGCGAGAATCATTAATGGTGCTATAAAGAGGAGAGAGGTGAAGGACGTGTGATAACAGAATAAACATACAGTCTCAAGGTATTTCAACCCAAACATAAACATTACTCATAACAATAAGAAGAATGATGATAACTATACAGAGAAAACAGGAATCTTAACTAATTAATCAAAATTAACATAAACCATATATATAATAGCGAACTCACACATAAGCACACACACACACAGAGTGAGGAAGAGAAGGAGGGAGGGATTAATAAATCAAAAAGGCAAAATGTCAAATATTGGTAAATTTGGGTAAAAGGTATTCAGTTCATCATAACACTCTCGAAACTTTTCCTTAATGTTGAAATTACTTGAAAATATCATGTTAAAAGAAAAAAGAAAAGGTTGTAAGTAATAGGAGAGACAAATGCATACCACAGAAAAGAAGTTACAACTATATTAATAGTGGGCAAAGTAGACATTAACACTTTTAGCATTTTTAACACAGATATGAAGGAACATTTCATGAACTTAAAAGGATGAATACAAAATATAACAATATTAACTGTGTATGAACTTATAAACATATTCAATGTACTTGAAGCAAAACCTGAGAGATTTAAAAGTAGAAAGATACAAATCTAAAGTCATAGTAGAATAATTTTAACACTCAGTAATTGACAGAAAAAGTAGACCCAAAATAGTAAAAACAGAAAATTTTTACAATACTATTAACACATTTAATCTGTCATTTAGAGAAGCCTACACTCAAAAACTGTAAAACACATTCTAATCTCAGGCACATGGAACACTGCTATAGTTGGATTTAAATTTACCATCATGCTAGTTGTTTTGTATTTGTTCCACCTGTTCTACAGTCCTATTTAGCTCTTCTGTTGCCTGCTTTTGAGTGTTTTTTTATGAGTCCATTTGATCTGCATTATTGGCTTATTAGTTTCACCTATTTTTAACATCAAACAATATAACCAATTTTTCTCTCATGTCTTTTGTCCTATTCCTGGCACACATTTACTTATAATTTTACTAGACATTGTTACTAGATAAGTACTTTTCTTCAAGGGCAATTAAAAATAGAGGAGTGACTTCAGCAAGATAGCAGAACAGGAGATTCCCACACTCATATCCCATCAGTAACAATAATTTGGCAGTCATACATGGACAAAGGTGCTTTTGTGGAATTCTGGGATCTAGGTGGAAGATTGTAACCCAGTAAAACCCAAGACCAAAGAGGGCTGTGTTGAGAAAGCAAGCCCATGCTCAGGTGGCACAGTCGTTACTCATAATATTCCCAGCTACAGACTCGGAACAAACCTCAATTCCCTGTGAACTCAGCAAAGCCTGTTTGACCTTGCCAACAGTGCCATTTGCCTGCCAACCTCAGTCCCAGCTATGGTCCATGATCCAACTCCAGCATCCATTAGCTGCCAATCTTGCCTGTCCATGATTACACAGAAGACATGCCTATCTATGACCTAGAGGCAAGTCCTCCAATCTTGGTCTGAATGCAAATACTAAAATAGCCCTGTAACTTGGCCCCAGACCCACTCAGCTTCAGGCCAGGAGCACTCCTACCTGCCCAGAGACCTGACAGACCACACACCACTCCATGTACATGGAGGTGGGACAACCGACCTTGGTCTGACTGTGGAACTTGAAGTGGAGCCCTGCTTTCCCAAGGACCCAGTGGGAGGTATGTCTCCTAATGCCCCTGGAGGAATCCCTCAGTCCTATTGTGGAGCCACAATCCCTCATTCAGAATGTGGAGCCTAAAATGGAATTGTGATTTGGCCCCAGGCTCTCTCAGGAATGGTCCTTCTCACCCACGAACCTGGGGAGAGACATGCTGCCATGCCCCAAAAACAGACCCAAAGGCAGGCCCACCAACACAAAGCTGTATAAATCACAAAGAATCAGGCAAACATGATACCACCAAAGGAAATTAGTTCCAGTAACCAAATCCAAAGAAATTAAGACCTACAAATTGCCCAACAAAGAATTCAAAATACCACCCTGGCCAGTTTGGCTCAGCAATTAGAGCGTCGGCCCACGGACCGGAGAGTCCCAGGTTCGGTTCCTGCTAAGGGCACGTACCTCGGTTGCAGTTTGTCCCCGACCCCAGTTGGGGTCATGTGGGTGGCAACCACTCAATGTGTCTCTCTCACAACGATGTTTCTCTCTCTCTCTTCCTCCCTCTCTCCCTCCCGCTCTATCTGAAGATAAATGCAAAAATAGCCTCGGGTGAGGATATTAAAAAAAAAAAAGAATTCAAAATACCATTTTACAGAAGCTCAGTAAAACACAAAACAACACAGAGAGACAATAAAATGAAACTGGGAAAACAATACACGCACAAAATAAAAGTATAACAAAATACAGAAAGAATAAAAAAGAACCAAACAATACTCGAGTTGAAGAATATAATGACAGATTGAAAAATTGAATAGAGAACTTCAATATTAGACTCAATCACAGAGAAGAATCAGGAAATTTGAAGACAAGTCCCTTGAAATTAGAGGAACAAAAAGAAAAAAGGAATAAAAGTGTAAAGAAAGTATGGGAGACCTAGGGAATATATATATATAAAACAGATGTACACATTATGGGAATTCCAAAAGGAGAAGAGAGAAAAGAGGCAGAAAGCTCATTTAAAGAAATAATAGCTGAAAACCTCTCAAATCTTGGGGAAAATATAGAAGTTGAGATACATGAAGTTCAAAGAACACCAAGAATAGATCAACCAAAAGAAGACTACAGAAAGACACATCATAATAAAAATGTCAAAAGTTAAAACAGAGAGAATTTTGAAAGCACCAAGAGAAAAGCTGAAAAATTGCAGCTCTGGAGGGAGTGGAATGATAGATTCAAAATGTTCAAAGGAAAAAACAGCCAAGAAGGAATGCTATATCCAGCAAATTTGTCCTTTAGACATGAAGGAGCAATAACAATTTTCACAGACAAAAGCTGAGGCGTTTCATCACCACTATACATGCATTATAAAAAATGCCAAAGGGAGTTCTTCAAATATAAATGAAAGGTATAAAGTAACAACATAAAAACTGTATGAATTTATGAAACTCACTTGTAAAAGCAAATATACAGTGAAATTCAGAGCAGTATAATACTGTAAGGGTGGTACAACTAAATCACTTTGAAATCAAGTATAAAAATTAAAAAATAAAATATTAAAAATAACTATAAGTACAATTTATTAACAGATACATAGTACAAAATGATGTAAAGGAAGACATCAATAACATAAAATGTGTCAGGGGGAAGAATAAAAATTATAAAGTTTTTGTATGCAATTAAAGTTAAGTTATTATCAGCTTCAAAGAGACTGGTATAAGATGATCTATGTAAACCTTGTGTTGAACACAAAGAAAAAACTTCCGGTAGATAAAAGTTAGAGAGAAAGGAATCAAAACATACTACTACCAAAAATTTTTTTAAAATCATAAAGGAACACAGCAAGAGAAAAAGAAAGGAACAAAAGAAATACAAAACAGAAAACAATGAACAAAATGGCTATAATTAATTATCTATCAATAATTTCTATAAATGTAAGTGGATTAAATTCTCTAATCAAAATACACAGCATTGCTAATGGACTAAAAAAAAAAAGGATTCAACAATATGATGCCTAAACCAGATTCACATTAACTTAAGGACACACAGGCTGAGAGTGAAGGGATGGAAAAAAGATATTCCATGCTAATGGCAAACAGAAAAATAGCAGGGGTTGCTATATTTATATTGAACAAATAGATTTTCAGACAAACTCCGTCACAAGAGACAAAGAAGTTCACTATATAATGATAATAGGGTCAATTCATCAAAAGGATATAAGCTGAGAGCTTTACCTCTAAAATCAAGAATAAGACACACTCACCACTCCTATTCAACATAGGACCAGAAGTCCTAGCCAGAACAATTAGGGAAGACAAATAAATAAAAGGTATCTAATTCAGAAAGGAAGAAATTAAACTGTCTCTATTTGCAAATGACATGATCTTATACACAGAAAACCCAAAATATTCCACTAAAAACTGTTAGAATAAATGACTTCATCAAATTTGCAGAATACAAAATCAATACACAAAATCTGTTTCTAACACTAACAATGAACTATCTGAAAAAGAAATCAAGAAAACAATCCCATTTACAATAATATCAAAAATTATAAATGATTTAGAAATAAATTTAACCAAGGAGGTGAGAGATATGTACACTAAAATCTGTAAGACATTGATGAAAAACTGAAGAAGACACAAATGAAAATATATCATGTGTTCATAGATCAGAAGACTATTGCTAAAATGTCCATGTTACCCAAAAGTGAAGTACAGATTTACTGAAATCTCTATCAAAATTCCAATGGCATTTTTCACAGGGAAAAAAAAAAAAACACCTTAAAATACCTATGGAATCACAAATGACCCAAATAGCCAAAGCAATCACAAAGCTGGAGGCATCATACTTTCTGGTTTCAAACAATACTCCAAAACTATAGTAATCAAAATAGTGTGGTACTGTCAGAAAAATAGTCAGACCAATGAAACAGAATATAAAGTAAATAAATAAACCTGTTAACTAATTTTGGAAAGGCATATCATGAATACATAATAAGAAAAGGGTAGTCTCTTTAATAAATGATGCTGGGAAAACTAGATATTCACATGCAAAAGAATGAAATTGGACCTTGGTCTTCCATCATACACAAAAATTAATTTGAAATATATTAAAGACTTCAATGCAAGATATGAAACCATAATCCTAAAATAAAACATAGAAAAAAGCTTCTTGACATTGGTCTTTGCAATGGTTTTTGGAATATGACACCAAGTAAATACACAGGTAACAAAAGCAAAAAAAACCAAGTGAGACAACATGGAACTAAAAAGTTTTGTAGTGCAAAATAAATCATTAAAGAATGAAAATGCAACCTACAGAATGGGAGAAAACATTTTCAAAATATATATCTGATAAAGGGATAATAACCCAAATATATAAGAAACTCATACAGATGAAAGGGGTGGGAGAGAATAACAGAATAGAGAGCTAATCATAGTGGTGTACTAGCCATAGTTATAAGAAATGTTATTCATCCTTTGCAATGTTAAGCATGGTTGCTTTGTTCTGATTAAAGAAAAGCTCACCGTGACCTGGCTGGCAGGTGTGCACCTCGGGAGCTCAGCTAATCTGAGGACAAGCGGGACTACCTGACATCATGGAAAAATTAACAACCTGATTATCTAACAGAACGCTGAACACTGGACCCATGATTCTAACTCACAGGCAACCAGCCCTGCAGCCCCCAGCCCACATTCCTCCCCATTGCCTGAAACCTTTTACAGTTCCCCCAGCCCACATTCCTCTCCCCTTGCCTGTAACCATTTTACCCATTTTTTTTTTTCCTTTTTGCCTAACTGCCCTTTCTCACATAGTCATTGTCTCTCTACCCTTTAAAAGCAGCTCGCAAATGAGGGTGGGGAGAGCAGATTTTACAGGATGACCCACTATTCTCCCACCTGCCGGCAATATTGAAATAAACCCTCATATACAATTCAAACTTGTCTCTGCTTAATTGGCTCAAGTAGTGACAGGCGGCCTGGACCCATTTGTTGTCCAATTTCACAACTCAATAGCAAAAAATAAAAATAAAAAACTCAATTAGTCTGGCCAGTGTGGCTCAGCGGTTGAGCGTCGACCCATGCACCAAGAGGTCGCCAGTTCGATTCCCGGTCAGGACACATGCCCAGTTTGTGGGCCCAATCCCCAGTGGGGGCATGCAGGAGGTGACCAATCAATGTTCTCTCTCATCGATGTTTCTATCTCTCTCTCTCTCTCCCTTCTTCTCTCTCTAAAATCAATAAAGGAAAAAAAAATTTTTTAATTAAAAAATATAAAACTCAATTAAATACTGGGCAAAGGCCCTGAATAGACATTTTTCCAAAGAAGATGCACAAATGATCAACAGGTATATGAAAAGGTGTTCAACATCATTAATTATCAGATAAATGCAAATAAAAACCAGAATGAAACATTACTTCACACCTTCTAGGATGGCTCGTATTAAAAATACAAGAGATAAAAGTGTTGGCAAAGACATGAATAAAGGAAATAAAATTAGTATCTCAAAGAGATGTTTACACTCCCATGTTCACTAGGGCATTATTTACAATACCCAAGATACGGAAACAACCTAAGTGTCCATCAACAGGTGAATGGATAGAGGAAATGTGATTATTTAGCTAAATAAGAAAGAAAATCCTGCCACATGCAATAACGTGGATGAATGTAAAGGACATTGTGCCAAGTGAAATCAGCAAGACACAGGGGGAAAAAAAAAAGTGTATGAACTCCCGTACATGTGGAATCTCATAGAAGCATATAATAGAATGATAGTTACCAGGGGTTCGGACACAGGGGAAATGGGACATGTTCATCAAAGGGAACAAACTTTCAGTTCTAAGATGAACAAATTCTGAGGAACTAAGATACAACATGGTGACTATATTTATGCTATATTGTATACTTGCAATTTGCTAAAGGAGTAAACCTAAGTGTTCTTACTACAGACACATACACCAAAAAATGGTAACTATGTGAAGTGATAGATATGTTACTTAGCTGTAGTATTCATTTTATAATGTATATGTATATTAAATCATCACACTATTTGCCTTTAGAAAATCATGTACAACCTAAATAAAGTGAGCAATTAAAAATAAAGGAAAAAAAGTATTTTACAATTACATTAATTTTTACCATTCCCAAAGCTACTTACAGTCAAACCTTGGTTCTCAAATATCTCCCATCTAGAACAAAAATGTCTCCACTGTCATTCTCCACCTGACAACCCTTTCATGCTGATACATCAGCATGACAAAAAGTATCTCTCAGGTCACAAAGGAGAGAATGTGCCAGTATGAGTGAGTTTACAGCTAAACCTAGTGTTGGTAACATCTCAGGAAATTGTGCTGTCAATATTTTTGTGGGTTTTTTTTTTCTTTTTCTTTTGTTGCTGGCAAAATTAGCCCAATTTTTAAACATAAAGAGGCCATCAAGAATGCTAATGTTGCTAAGGGTGTGAAAGAAACAATGATCACAGGCAATTGAAAAGATAGAAAATCTACTGTTGATTTGCATAAATGAAGAGCAGTTAGCCAGTGACAGCATTTTGGAGGCAGTGATATGTGAAAAGGCAAGGATGTGGCATGCTGACTTCCTGAAATACACCCCTGGAAGGAGTGCTGAAAGTGATTCGTTTAAGGCTAGTAGAGGGTGGTTCGATAAATTTAAGAAGTGTTTGGTTATAGACTAAACAGTCCATAAGAAAGGTTAAAACAGAATTGTTTGGGGTCTGGAACAAATTAATTCAATTTACATTATTTCTAATGGGAAAAAATGATCAGGTTTTTGAACAAATTGCTTCTCGAACAGGCTCCTGGAACGAATTAAGTTAGAGAAACGAGGTTCCACTGTATTTCTTCACTTCTTTATTCTTTATATATATAAGATTCTATCTCTTATGAAATTTCTTCTGGATAAAGAATTTCCTTTTATTTTACATATACAGGTCTAAGGGCAATGGATTATCTCAGCTTTTGTTTGGCTAAAAAAAAATTTACTTTGCCTTCATTTTTTAAAGTTATTTTGCTGCCGACAGAATTCTGGCTTGATTTTTTTTTTCCTTTGAGTACTTTAAAGATATCACTATATTGTCACTGGCTTGCATAGTTTCTGAGAAGTCTGCTGTAATTCTTATCATTATACCTGCATACAATAACTTTTTTCCCCTGAATGCCTTTTAAACATTGTCTTTACCTTTCATTTTCATCAATTTGCATATGATGTGTTTATGTATTTTTCTTTGCTATCATTGCTATTTGTTGTTGCTATTATTTTCTTATTTCTATTGATGGGAGACTATCTCTGAGTGATGTCTTTTATTATTTTTAGAATACTCTCAGCCATTATCTTATAAAATATTTCTTCTTACCAGTTTTATCTTCTCCTTCTGAGACCCTCAATTACACTTGCCCCACAGATCTTGGATACTTTTATTTCTTTCATCATTTTTTTCTCTGTGTCAGTTTGGGTAACTTCTTTTAGCCTATTTTCAAATTCACTGAATTCTTACCTCAGCTATGTCAAATCTACTGATGAGCCCCTCAAAGGAATTCTTCATCTCTAAAACTGTTTCTTATGTCCAGCATTTCCATTTAATTCTTTCCAATAATTTCCATCTGTCTGCAAAATATCTGTTCATGAATGTAGTATTTTAAAGTCCCTAACTGATACTTCTATCATCTAGGTCATCTCTGAGTCTGGTTTTGTTGATTTCATTGTCCCTTGACAATGAGTTGTTAATTGCTTTTTTGCATGTCTCACATTTTTTATTGAAGGTTGAAAACATAAATAAAACAGTAGAAGCTGGGGTAACAGTATTTATACTCGGAAATGACCATCTCTCTTCTCCCACTGGGCCATTACTATATGTAGGAGTTGAACTGGGTTTGGGTTTTGCTGTTGCTATGGGTACCTTCAGTGCATCACAGATTTCAAATTTTTCTAATGCTAGCAAGTGCCTAGTGTGGGTGCTGGGATCCCAGAAGATTTTTCATAAAGTTTCTGTATCCTCCACAGCTTTCGGCTATACCTGTATGCCTATTGTACAGAATTGATCTCTTGACCTCTCTCTCTCTCTCTCCCTCCCTCCCTTCCTCCTTTCTTGCCCATCACCCAGTGGAAGATTACTGCCACTTGCTATGCTGTTAGTAAAGACCAAAGGACTTTGTCTGCTGGCCTGGCCCAGGCTCAGTGTTAGGTAGGTCCTCTGTGCCTGGTGCCAAGTTGTAAAGCTTGTTCAACATCCCCACCCTTCCTTCCAGTGGCAGCCAAACTCAGCTTTGTCTCTGTGGTGAATCTAGTGCAGTGTTGTGCCCTCTCCCATTGTTAGAAGACCACTAATGTATTTGGTTAAGATCTTGGGCTTAGCACTGTCTTCTGCCATTCTCCCAGGGGTAAAATAACTTTTTTTTTTTTTTTTACTTCAATCTTTTCTACAGTAATAACGGGTCTTTTCCTGTGCCTTGCAGAGAGACAGAGTTTGCTTCCCCTCCCCCATTCCCCCAGCGCTATAAAGTTTTTGATCAGTATGAGTGAAGGGTTCAGACAAGGGGGTGGGACTCCATGCCTTTTTCACAGCAGTGGCTGATCCCCTTCTCCATGCCTGTAAGATCATGGATGATTCTCTCTGATCTCTTAGCCAGCTCCCAATCTTTCTCATGAGCACACAGTAGAGGTCCATTGCAAAGAACATATGAATGAGTATAAATTCCTCCTGGATCTGGGACACACAACTAGGGGTTCTATACTAACATGCTAGCTCCAACTAAGGTATTAGTGATCCATGAAGATGTAATTAGTTTCTACTTTCTCACGCGTATGATAGCTATGCCTTCCTTCCTTGCTCTGCCACAGGAGTCGATGCATCCTATCACTCTCTCCTGGATGGGGACAGTCTCATTTTGGATTTCAGCGTGTTTGGTCATCCTGTCACTTCCACTACTTGATGGGTTCCGGGAAAGTTTTCATTTTTGTAGTTTGCTTGTTTTTTGTTGTTGTTGTTGTTTTTCCCACTGTTAGAGAGAAAGCAATACGCCTTCCAGTTTTCAGTATTATAGACATAAGTGGCAGTATCTCATAGTAACTTTCTTAAAAAAAAAAAAAAAAGGTGCTGTTTGTGTGTGTGTGTGTGTGTGTGTGTGTGTGTGTGTGTGTGTGTGTATTCACACAGAAAAAAGACTACGAGAAAAAAAATCCCATATATAAAGAGTGGTTATCACTATGTAGTAGTTGAGGGTCTTTACATTTTTCTTCTTTATGCTATTCTATATCTCCCAAATTCTTTAGAGATCGAATTTTAATAACTTAAAAAAGAGATGTGTGTATATACATATATGTGTGTGTATTCTACTTTTTTAAGTTAAGTGCAAATACTAGAACATTATTCTACTATAGACATGCCATTTATTTGCTGTTCTAAAAAAAAAAAAAAACTTTCTGACAAAGAGAGTTCTATGTCCTCAGAACTCAAAATTACATATTTTTCAATATTTGTAATCCTTTCAGCATTTTTTATCTAATGTGAAAGTGAAAATTCTTGCAGAAAAATTGAAAACTTGATTTGAGAATAATTATCCTTAAAGCATCATAAAAATCTCAATACAGCAGTTCTTCTGGTTTGAAAGCCTTGCGTTTAAGAGAACTAATTGTTTTATATATACACCAAGTCCCACATCCTTTATTATAACCTCCCTGCATGACAGCTCTACTTGTCAAAGCAATCTCTGTCACTACAGGTTATAAGGTAAATGTAGTCGAGAAAATAAGGTAAATGGCAACCAAATAGTAAAAGGCAGAAATTCCTCCCAAATTGAATGTATATTTTAAATTGTCAATGTTAAACATATCAAAGGGTATTTTCAGGCACACTTAATATATTCAAGTAAGAAAAAGACTTCTGAACAATTTATTCACATTATCCCTTTACCATATTACCTTTCTTCCAAAAGAGGATAAAATAAGCCACTATGCAATGTACTGGTAATAATTTATATACAGTTACATACCTAACTGTACCCTAGAGACTATTGGGGGGGGGAGTCCAGGGGGGAGTAAAAAAAAATGTTTTAGTTTACAACTTCCAAAGATAATCTCATTCTAAGAGAATATTTCTATGAAATCAATCTCATTTTCAAAGAAAACAAATTAATTGTACAAACCCCATGCTTCATTTTTTTACTTAGTAAGAATGGCTATCAAACATGTTACTAAAACTATTTTCCAATCACGCTTATTTTCAGAGTTGCCTGCCATACTATACATTCTATTCGCTCATTCTTCTCTTTTTAATTTACTGAACTGGGTGCCGGAGATACTGTGTTGAACAAAACATAAAATATGTCTACACTTCAAGAGGCCTTTTTATAACATGCTCAATTTGTCTCAGAGTTGGGTACTATGTTGTTCCTATATATCTCCATCACAACCCTTGCTCAGTTTCTCAGTTACATTAGGTACTCCTTGATGACAGGGACCATATTTTCATCACCTTAATGTCCTTCTTACCAAGCACCATCTGACAAATAATAGATTACTCAGAATGTATGGTGAATAAACCAACAAATAAACAAACAAAGGAACCTACAGTCTAACACACACAGAAACACATAGATACATGTAGAGCGATAAAATCTAAGAAGAGTCTTCACAGGGTACAGAAGCAGCACAAAGGAGTCGTTAGATCAACTCCATTACGAACACAAGTGGCCAACAAGGCTTCATTCAGCACATGATGTTTAAGTTGCATTTTAAGGCATAGTTAGAAGCTAGTCAAGAGCCCCAACAAGGAAAAATTATTTGAAGTAGAGAAAAAGTTGTAAGTAAAGTCAGAGAGGTATAAAATCGTATGTTATGATCAGAAAACAGCAAATAAGTTGGTATGGCTGAAGTATGGGGTGACAGGGAAATTACCCCGGGATATGACTCTGGAAAGGGTATAGGGTGGACTAGGTCAAGCGGTGTGGGAGGCAGATAGATAAATATGTCAGACCAGAGTCAACTCTGTCCTATAGGTCATAAGGAATCCCTGAAAAGATGAGAAGAACAAAAGTTAAATGAGAGTTGATTTTAGAAAAATGACTCTAGGGGATATACAGAATAGAATCAGGAGAAAGAAAAGATAGATGATTGGGAAGTAAATTTAGAGATAGAAGAACAATTAGAAGACTATTTAAATAGTCCAGGTCAAATATGACTACAGTGTGAATTACAGTAGCCACATTGTGAAAACAGAACTTTAAAGGAAAAAAAGAGCTGGAAAAAAATAGAATCCATATAATTTGTCACCAGTTAGATTTAAGGAAGCTCATTTACAAAGGAGCACTGCCCTAATTTGTTAAATAGAAATAATTAGTGCTTATCTCATAGAAATATTATGACAACTACCTGAAATAATGTATGTAAAATACGAATATAATGACTACCAAAGAATAAGAATTCTAAACATGGCAGTGATTCTTTTGTTGATCCTGATACTAATCAGATTTGAATCTGGCCTGAATACTTACTCCTTGTGTGACCTTGATAAAGTTACTTAATTAACTCTCTGCCTCACTTCCCTCCTCTGTAAAACTGAAGTAAGCTTCCTAGTATCCCATAGATAAGTACTATTTTGAGTTTTACAGATATAATAACATATTTGTTAAGTGTTTATAGGAATTGAGACCAACGCCTGAAATTCTGTTTTTAAGAATAAGAGTTACGCCCTGGCCGGTTTGGCTCAGCAGTTACAGCGCCGGCCTGCGGTCCACAGGGACCCGGGTTTGGTTCCCACTAAGGGCATGTACCTCGGTTGCAGTTTGTCCCCAGCCCTGGTTGGTCATGCGGGAGGCAACCACTCGTGTACCTTTCACGTCGGTGTTTCTCTCTCTCTCTCTCTTCCTCTCTCTCCCTCCCACTCTATCTGAACAAAAAATGGAAAAATGTCCTCGGGTGAGGATAAAAAAAAAAAAGAATAAGAGTTATTAGAAACAGACTCATAGATACAGAGAACATTTTGATGGTTGCCAGATGGGAGGAGGATTAGAGGAGGTGAAAAAGGTGAAGGGATTAAGAAGTACAAATTGGTAGTTACAGAACAGTCATGGGGATGTAAAGTACAGCATAGGGAATATAGACAATAATATTGTAATAAATATGTATAGTGTCAGATGGGTACCAGATTTATCAGGGTGATCACTTCATAAATTATATAAATGTCTAATATCTAGGTTATACACCCGAAACTAATATAATATTATATATCAACTGTAATTGAAAAATAAAAATTATTTTAAAAAAGAAAAAGTTATTAACAGTCAATAGTAGTTGAAAATGATTCTCGGGTTCCTGATTTGGGAGAATGGTGGTATCATATCATTCACTGAGAGAAGGAGGTTCCTTTAAAAGCCAATTATCGTGACTATTCTCCCTCAAATTCTTTAAGATGAACTAACTGTTCTTCTAGGTGTTTTAAAAGTACATTATACATATTACAACACTCACCCTGGTATATTTGATATGTCTATTTTCATTATCCTCAGTAGATACTGACAATATCTAAGGGCTGAAAACTGCATCTTTTATTTCTACATTCCCAAAAGGCAGGGTGTATCTGGTATATAAATAGGCTCAATATGTGTTAGTTAAATAATTAAACATAAATTAAAGGAGATATGGATACCTATAACAAGTCCAGAGAATATCTGGAAAAAGAAGAAAAAACAGGTTCCAAAGGATTTTACCTGCTACACTCCTATTGGCCTTAAAATGTCATCAAATAGAATGTCAAAACTAGTATGTTATACTACTCTTTTCTAGTGAGTTCTCATTAAGAAAAAGTGTTGAAATGCAAATCTGTAAACAGTAGAGAATAAGCTAAGTCACATAAATAAAAACAAGTTAATCAAAAGTTTCCACCATTCTCTTTCACCATGACTGTACAAATACAGTACTAACACCATGCTGTGAAGAGCTAATATTAAGACTTTCCAAATCAAAGCTGAAAGGAATATCAAAAGTTTTTCAGAATATTTATGTATGTAGTCTCCATCTCAGTATCTCTTGCATTTTCACTGTATCATACTATACCTTAGATGAAGATCTTCTGAAAATTTCAGACAGGCGTAGATAAATTCTTTAATTTGGCTGTAAACTTTTGGCACAAATTCAGAGAAAGGAAACTTTTTTGGAAATGGTTGCTGTAAATGAAGAATTAAGGAAAGCGAATCACAAATGAACATACACTGAAGATACTTGTAAATTAATTAAAGTGCAAAAGGAATTTTCTTCTACATTGTGAGTTGTGGGCTTAACAAGCTCAACTTAAGAAGTATTTCTGTAACTTTCCTGATACTAAAAAGAATAAATATAAATTTAAATAAACAATAACTCAAATGTCCTTCAAAACATGAAGTGACAAATAAACTGGGATATATATTCAGCAGTAAATAGGAATGAATTGTTGATAACATGCAACAACTTGGATGAATCTCAAAAGCATTATGCCGAATGAAAAAATCAGTCTCAGAGATTACATACTGTATGATTCCAATTATGTTGGCATTCTAGAAAAGGCAAAAGTAAATGGATAGCAACCAGATTGGTGGTTGCCAGGGGTTGGGGGTGGAAGGAGCAACTGATTGAAAAGGGGCAGCATGAGGGAATTTGGGGGATGACAAAACTGGACTGTGTCATTATTGTGTTAGTACATACATGACTCAATGCATTGTGAAAACCAATAGCATTACATAGCATACAAGGTGAATTTTACTGTATGTTTTGGGGAGAAAATGTCCTAGAGGGTATAATAAAAGCAAGTACTTCAAAGTGTAAACCAAACACTTCAATCTCCCAAATACTTCAAAGGTGGGAGGATCCCCAAAGCCATCTACTGACTCCCAAAACAGAAACTCCTGTTCTAAGCCCAAAGCATCCTTTGAAGGTGTTCTAGTTCTAACCCACTGAGTTAGAGGTAATGTCTTCAATGGGACTGATACAATGAAAGCTTGTAAAGGATCCAAACCAAAAGGAGAAGTTTATTTTGAAGTATTCCTTACCTTTTCCAGCTCTGTATCTTGGAATGGGAATTGTCCTACCACCTTTTTGTACATCTCTTCACTTGTTACTGGTATAGGGCTGTAGTTGTCAGAATCAAGTATGTTTCTATAAAGAAAATAAAGGAAGAAAAGAAGGAAGGAAGGGAGGGAGGAAGGATGGGTTAATGACTATAGTGATCACAAGTTATTTTCAGGTGAATTCCAATAGTTGTATGTATATATACCACAGCCCAAAATAAACATTTCCCAGTCCCTAGGCTATTCCTTTTACAACATAGCTATTGGGTTTCAAGTAAGGACATCCTTAAAAGAAAAATACACTTTGAAACAAATAGAACACAATTATAAACATGATTTCACAGTATTTGAGATTTACAGTTGAGACAGAAAATTTAAGGCATCATATTGAAGCCTTAAGGCAAATAAGTTAATAGTAAAGAATGTGTGTTCTGGAAAAGGCAAAGGGGTTTCATTTGTTTTTAGTTTTTAAATAAGATACATTTTATTCCATTCTTTAATCCCATTCTAGATCTTCTAACTTTCAAAATTGGCAGATGAGGAAAAGTAACTCCCATAATAAATCCAAATTATGTTCATTTACTTCATCTACTGCTCTATATTAAGGATGGATTTCTTTTTTACATTGATAGGTTCTGACTCCTTAACCAGACTGGGAGTTCTATAAAAGCAAAAACCATAGTATCAAAATAAAAACAGAAATTTACTGAAGATACCAGATCAGATGCTCTTAAGACCATGAATATATCATGTTATTAATTTTCAAGGTTCCCATAGAGATAATCCTCCATTAAATACAATTGTACCATTAGATAAACCTGGTTCTTGGAAATATAAATGCTTATATTAATACACAAATGAATTTCACTATGTGATTATCAGAGATATGTTTATAAACTATAAAGAGTTAAGGCTGAAGGAGCAATGTAAGAATTTGAAAGCAGGGTAAGCTGATTGGGGAAGGGGCCTTACAGTAAGCAGGGATCACTTTAAGTCAAGATTCAAAAGGAGAAGAAACTTAAGTGAATGACACGGGGTGTATGCCAGTTCAAGGAGCTATCTGTAAGTGAGAGGTGTAACAAAAGAACTTCCTCATTATTATATGCATGTTACAACAACTATTTAAATAAAGTGCTTCAAACACTGGATTGTAATAGGCCTCTTCTCTGTGTGTAGAGAATGAAAAAGATGAGGAATCACAAAAGTGAGTCTTCAAAAAAGGTCCCAAAGAAGCTAAATTATTCAAAAGGGCTCAAAAGCCACTACCTTATGAGTGAGCAGTAGAGAAGACATGATTCTCAAAGAGAAAACAAAAAATTGGGTAAGAAGACACAAGATGATATAGATGGTAAGAACCAAGATATCTGACATGGCCCTGGCCAGTTTGGCTCAGCGGTTAGAGCGTCGGCCTGCGGTCCAGAGAGACCCGGGTTCGATTCCCGCTGGGGGCATGTACCTCGGTTGCAGTTTGTCCCTGGCCCTGGTTGGTCGTGTGGGTGGCGGCCACACGATGTGTCCCTTTCACATTGATGTTTCTCTCTCTCTCTCTCTTCCTCTCTCTCCCTCCCACTCTATCTGAACAAAGGATGGAAAAATGTCCTCGGATGAGGATAAAAAAAAAAAAAAAAAAAAAAAAAGATATCTGACATGTATTCAAAGGAACAAAAAAGCCACCATGGGATTTAGGGACTCCTCACATGGTAGACACTAACACACTGACTCACATTGATTTTGGATAACTTGAGAACTTTATTTGAGACATCATTGAAATTTACTTTTATTACCATTCGTAACCTGGACCATAGCTACCAAATATAAGCCTACTTGTTGCTCATTACATCTGAAAAACCTTATGCATAAACACTGAATGCACATGTGTGTGCTCACACACATACACATACACACACACACGACTATAGATAATTTCTCACCTGAAAATACCTGCCCACTTCTTTAGCAGAGTTTCACTATATTGATCTCTGATTTCTAACAGCATGTCAAAAAGCTGATTTACAGGAAAACCATAAACCTGAAACAAAAGAAGAAAATAGCTTCATTTTATAAGGTGATTTTTTTTTTTTTTTTTTTTTAGTAACATGAGAGTTTAGGCATTGAAAGATATTTTTGCTCCTTTGGCCAACAATTTTAATGTAACCACGATAAACAGTCTTTCATTCTCACCTAATACCTAGTATTTATCTCTCAAGAATTAAAAAGGTACATACCAAAATATTTAAACCACTCAGAAAAAAATTAAACGATGAAAATTAACATCAATATATACAGGTTATAACATCAGCTAAGCTCTCCGTACAACTCTGCCTGTAACACTTTGCAAACATCAGGAATAGGGAGAGAAACTGAAAATGCTACCAATCTCACCCAGTTCTAATGCTATTTTATTAATATTAATATGTGGTTTAAATCAGTATTCATTATTCAAGATGATACTCAAGAAACTCTAAAGCCACTCAGGCACTATATCTGAATTAAGAAAACTAAGGTAGTAGCTGGTAAAATTCATTGATTTGCTCTAAGGAAAATAAGGGGGGATGGGAACTATTTAAGAGAACATAAATGTGACCATCAAAGTGATGATCAGGAAATGCTGCAGAGAAATTAAAAGATCTAGCTCTAGGAAAAGAACAAAAAACACCTAAAAACTGAACGGTACTTAATTCAAGCTTAGATAGACAGTAGACAGTTAGAAGACTTAGAGCTGATGCAATACTAATCTAGATAAATATATGCAAACAGAAGTCACAAACCTGAAGTGTATCAGCAAAAAGCACAATGAGGTTCTTCAAATCTAACACGAGGTTTGGATCAGAGCAGTAAGACTAAAGGAAATAAAAGATAATTAGGAAAACAACTTAATTATTAAAAATAAAACTAAATTGTGATTTAATTGTTTACTGCTTCACCTGATGAAGGCTCTCAAGAAAAGGCCTACCACCAGATTTAAGGTAACATTTGGCCAGGGAAGAGCTGAGTAGAGACTCCAGTAAGCCATGATCTACATTTAAAACTTGGAAATTTAAAAACACACTTCTAAATAACTCTTCAGTTATAGAACAAACCAGATTAATATTGCAGATTATTTTTAAATGAACAACAATGAATATTCCATATCAAAACCTATGAAATGTGGCTAAAGAAACCATATGTAAGTCAGAGACCAAAACTGATAAAATCAAAAGCAGAAATTAATGACTTAGAGAACACAAGAAAGATTTGATCAATGAAACCCAAAGCAAAACTAATCAATACAGGTAATACAAGAGAGAAAATTAACATAAATGCAGAGGAAAATAAAAACTACAAATAAAGTCCACATATAATCTCTTATTAACAAACCTGAAAACTGAAATGACACAGATGATAGCAGGATAGTAAGATGTATAAATCACTATATTAAATTTCACTGATTTCAGTATTCAATTCTCTTAATCATCGTTTGGTAACTTACTCTATACTTGATATTTCAATTCCTGAAAGATGTAGTTAAATTCTCCCACAATGGTGTGGTTCATCAGTTTCTCTTCTTATTACTAGCAGTTTTTGTTTTTATACATATTTATGCTTGCTTGTCTCCTGCATATAAGCTATTGTCTTTTTGGTGGGTTAAAACTGATACTAATACAAAATGTGCCTCTCCTTCCCCACTTAATGGTCTTCAACTTCAGTTCTATTTGCCTTATAGAATACTGCCATTTCTGCTCCCCTTTCTTTATATTCAGTCTTCGTAGGAAATCTTAACTATGTATGATTCTCTTAGTAACCAAACTATAAAACTTTCTAGACATTTCCTCTGATTACTGACATATTTGGACCTATTTTGCATTTTAAGTTTTCTATTTATAATTGTTTCTTTTTGTTTGTTTGTTTCCTTGTTTTTCATTGCATCAATTCTTTTAAATTACCTCATTAATAAGTTATATACTTTCTGCCCACTAGTTTACTTGAAATAATATGGAGTTTTTACTTAAACTTTTTAAACATTAAGCCTCTCCTTTAGTATGGATTTTTAATAGCATTAAACCTTGCAAACAAATACTCAGTTATTGAGATCTATCCGTGAGTTTTACTCTCTTTTTAACATATTGTATTTAATCCTATCTCATCCTACATTTTGGATTTCTTTTCCATTTTACATTCCTTACTGTAGAACACCAATAAGATAGGATAGGTAAAATGTAAACTTTTAAATCCTGATATGTTTAAAAATACCTTTCTTTTGCTCTCAAATTAAAATATAAAACTTCAGACGTGAAAAACTTGTCTGCTATCATTTACCCTGCTTGACACGAGATGTATCCTTTCAACTTTAATAATATAGTCTCTCTTCATGCAGGGACATTTCCTTCTTTTATTTCTTTAATTATTAAAGTCCCCTCCTTGGTGACTGTCCTTTCTTTCTTAATCTCTATTAGATACAACCAAAACTCTATATCAATTATCTATGTTCCTTAACTTTCCTTTCATATTTTCCATCTCTGTCTTGGGTAGGCCCAACAGGCTGTCAAAGTCTAAGTTCAAACTGTCTGGACTCACAAGTGAGCTCAAGGTAAAGGCAGCTTAAATGTTTAGCCTATCTCTTTGGACTCTGAGTTTCCCTTGGATCTGACCTGGCAATTCCTTAATATCCTTACTAAGACTTAAAGAACATCTTATATGATAAATAAATAAATAAATAAATAAATAAATAAATAAACAAACAAACACACACACACACAAAGCAGCTTTTCTAGTTAGTCCAATTGAATGGTTGGTACGAATAACATAGCCTCCTATATTCCTATAAACTGAGAAATGATTATTACTTTGTATTTTTTTTCGTAGTCCTTGAACTATTTATATTGGCTAAAGAATAGCTATTCTAGTTGTTTATTATTGTTTTCTATTGCTGCGACTGATTTTCCTCAAATATTTTATGACTCTATGCTATTTGTTTATGTTATGGAATGAAGGACTAGGTTGATTAGTATGGTTAAGTGGTATGGGTTTCATCCTCTGCAGTCTTAAGTCTATTTCCCAAGAAACAGTACAGGCTCTTTATAAATGGGTGGGGCAGAAGAATCACTTTGTTCAGTAAGTGGTACCAGAGAATTTTGCTGATCATGCTATTGTCTCTTTATTAGACAGTAAGGTTGGCCAAAGGAATTGGGCAAGCAGCTGGCTAGCCAAGGATTATTGAAAGCAAACCTCTAAATAATTTCCCTTATGATTTATCCTAAGCCCATTCTTGCTCATTGTATTTGACTCTGAATTTTAAGTGTTCCTGTATTCCACTTGGAAGAGTAGTATCTCCTACTTTGACATAACTATCCGCTACCATACATAATCTAATTTTTATTCTTGGGGTCAGGCATTGTTCTGATTCTATCTCTTTTCCAAGTTCAAAGACATTTTTCGAAATTTCTAGCCTATAGATGCTACTCTGTAGAGTTTTTCTTTTTAGTTTGTCCCCCCACCCCCATGTTATTTCCATGAGAATTTGGTCAGGAGACCTGGAAGACACATGCTTAGTATACCCTTTGACTCAAAAAAACTAAAAATGCCCGGCCAGTGTGGCTCAGTGGATTGAGCATCCTCCCAGGGACTGAGAGGTCCCGGTTTGATACCCAGTCAGGGCACATGCCCAGGTTGAGGGCTCAATCCCCAATAGGGGGTGTGCAGGAGGCAGCCAAATGATGTTTCTCTCTCACATCAATGTTTCTATCTCTCTCTCCCTTCTTCTCTCTCTAAAAAAAAAAATCAAGTTAAAAACGTATTTTAAAAATAAATAAATAAACTTAAAATATGTGTGTGTCAGGGAATGGGTGTGGGTGTGAGTGTGTATAAAACCACTATCCCCGCTATCCCAGTACACACTCTCAACTACTAATAAGAAAAAATGAGCAATATTTTATATCTATAAAAAATAAGTTTTTTGAGCCACAAAGGATTACACTTTTCCATCATTTTGAATCTTAAAAATACCTTTTCAGTATTATCAATCTGTTTATCAATTATATTAACAATCATATTAGAAAGTATATTAGTATATCTAATATGGAACCATTCCTGATATTAACTCTCCTTTGTATTAGCATACTATTTTTTTAGTATATTGCTAAATTTTCATTCTAAGTGAGACAGATTATGTAAGATCTTTATTGTTTTGAAATCAGCATGAGACTATTACATACATTAGTACCTGAAATATTATCTTTTCAAACGTTTCCAAATTACGCAATGACTAATAATTCAATTGAAAAAGTAAAAGAGTAGTTTTAAACAGTGACATAGAAAGTTCAAAATATATACATGATTTTTGATAAAAAACATAATCACTCAGATATAGAGTTTGTTTTGAGATCTGTTTAGATGTTTGGGTCGTTCTTATTTTGCTTTGCTTGCTGGATAATACAATACCATAAACAGTATCATGAAACAGAATTAGCATCTGTGGCATCAACTACTTCATCTCATAATGGATAAAATGGTTCAGTGAGTAAATGTGGTGATGCTAACTTATTTTTTAATAGCTCTCTTGAGATACAATTCCTATACCACACAAGTCACCCATTTAAAGCATCTAATTCATTGGTTTTTAGTTTTTTGTATATTTACAGATATGTGCAAACATAAATACAGTCAAGTTTAGAACATTTTCTTCACCTCAAAAAAAAAGATCCAGTGTCCTTTAAGCCACTGTGTCCTTACTCTCAGCCCTAAGCAACCACTAATCTACTTCCTCTATAGATTGATGCTGAGCTATTGGGGAAGGGGGGGGAGCATTTTGTCATTTATTCTTCAATTCAAAAGAATATACAGTCGATTTACAAAGAGAAACTCCAATAGGATTAATTTTCTACACACACATACACTTTAATCAGCACACGTGGAAAGCGTCCTGCTCCTAATGACATCCAATGCAACTGCGTGATGAAGAAAGGACACTGTCCTGCTGAGAGTCCTACAGATTTGTCCCGTGGCTTCACCAAATGTGTCAGTCACATGCAAAACTAAGAACTACTGCTTTACATAAAAGGATTTGCTTGAAAGAAATCTGTTTTCTAAAAGAAAAATAACTTTTCCCAGGAAAAAAATAAAATTGGTAAAAATCACTGAAATGAACACATATAAAACAAACAAAATCAAGGATTTCCATAGAATTAGAGCAATACAAGTTAATAAATATGATTGGGGGTGGGGGGGAACCTTCATCAAAATATTGCCCGAGCCCTGTCCGGGTGGCTCAGTTGGTTGGAGCGTCCTCCTGTTGTGGGTTTGATTCCCAGTCAGGACACGTATGGGAGACAACCGATTGATTCCCGCCCCCCAATCCCTTCTTCTCTCTCTAAAAAAAATCAATGAACATATCCTCAGGTAAAGATAAAATATATATCCTGAAAAAAACCCATAAAGCACCAAAAATAGGACTTAGATGGGGAGCATATAAAATATTTTACCAAAAGACATGAAAACAAGTAAGAGAAAAATACATATATTCTTGATGAAAAATATCAGAATTTAATATGTCAATTATTTCCAATTAAATGTACAGATTTACTGTATAATAAGACTATAGTTCAAGTGGGGGGGAGGGGATGTGACAAAGTAACTTTCAAATTAATGTTAAAAAATAAGATAAACAGCATATTTTAAAAAGAGGATTTTACAGAATACACATGTCCTATAAAAAATTAAACCATAGTATATCAGATGTAAAATAATCAAAACAATGCTGTGTTGACTCAAGACATACAGAAGGAAAGGGAAAAGGAGGGTCATAGAGCCTAGAATACGTATTATTAGATGACAAAGGTGGCCTTCAAAATATGTTGGGAAAGAATAGATGCTATGGACTGAATGTTGTGTCCCCCCAAATATATATGCTGAAACCCTAACCCCTAGGATGGCACTTTTTTTTTTAAGCGATAGGAAAGTTTATTTGAAAGACAGACAGACTCCCCACAAGAGGGAGAGAACCCAAGTGGGCGGCCCCAGGACGGCTATATTTAGAGATGGGGCCTTACAGATAATTAAGATCAGATGAGGTTAAAGGGTGGGGCCCTAATCTAGGGAGATCAGTGTTCTTACAAAGAGGTGAGGAGACACTAGAATACACTTGAGGAAAGGACCATGTGAGGACATAGTAAGAATGCAGCCATTTACAAACCAGGAAGAAAGTCCTCACCAGCAACCCCCATGCTGGCACCCTGATCTCAGATTCCAATGATACACATATGATTATTGTAAAACAGCAAAACACTGAAGAGCATATAGATAATAGGCACAAAGTAAGAACTTCTCTTGGGCTTCTTACATACCGAGTGGGTACGGAGTGCTGCAATGGTTTTGGAAAGTGCCATTTCCCATAGTTCATCGATGTAGGCTCTATTTACTAAGCCCTGGGTGGTGTGTAAAATATGATCTTCAACCACAAAAAAGCTAAGATTGAGGGAAAAAGAAAGCACAGCAGTCAGAAATTACAGTTTGCATACTCTCTCCAGGGTTTGACAAACATTAAGAGCTGCCACTAAGTCCTAAGTTAATGATCATTTTTTCTTAAAGAAAGCTGTTTGGTATCATAAATGAAATCTGAATTCTTGGACTTAGAAGTATCTCCCAGATCTTGATATCTTCTGAACCACTTTTACAGAAATTGGAGTTACATTTCTGTTAAATGTTAACCATGTTATCCAGCAATTTAAAAGGCAAGAAAATGTTTATAGGTAAAGGAGGCTAATTTTACCATATTAAAATCATCAGGCCATTAGTATATTTTTAAAAACCAATAGGTTTTAAAGAGACAATGAAAGCTAAAACACATATATTTTAAGAACCCAACACACAAAATATCAAAATAATTACCCCTTATCCTTACATGCTTTCTAAACAAAGTATTGAAAAATTAAAAGTTAAAAAAAAAACACACTTATTTTTGTTTACATTCTGCTGTGGCTTTTATATTTTTATGCATTTAAAATGTATCTTCAGCTACCTTGCCTAAATGTCAATACTAATTAAAACAATTCTTTAAATAGAGAATATTTATATTTTAATTAAAACTATCAATTACATTGAAACAATTTAATCTTTAAAAAAGGAGTTTCATGAAACAATCCAATTTTTTTTCCTTTTCTTTTAACTGCAAAGTCATTATTTTACAATGAGAATAAGATGCCTATATTTGGGATATTTATCTGGGAACTGCAATTCCATACTAGTACAGATACTCTAGATAAGGGTGGGAAACTCTATAACCCTTGGGATGAATCTAACCCACTGTGGGTTTTTATAAATACTGTTGCAATGGAGCCCTGGCCGGTTTGGTTCAGCGGTTAGAGCGTCGGCCTGCGGTCCCGAGAGACCCGGGTTCGGTTCCCGCTAAGGGCATGTACTTCGGTTGCGGTTTGTCCCCGGCCCTGGTTGGCCGTGCGGGTGGCAGCCACTCGATGTGTCACTTTCACATCGATGTTTCTCTCTCTCTCTTCCTCTCTCTCCCTCCCACTCTATCTGAACAAAAAATGAGAAAGTGTCCTCAGGTGAGGATTAAAAAAAAAAAAAAATACTGTTGCAATGGAACACAGCCATGCTCACTCACTTGCGTATTGTCTATAGTTGCTCTCACATTGCAACAGAACTGACTAGTTATGAAAAAAAACCTTATGGCCTGCTAAGCCTAAAATACTTCACTATCTGGCCTTTTTAGAAAAAGTTTGCCAACTTTTGCTGATTATTGGTTCTCTCTTACCAAGAATGGAGAAACAAAACATCAAATATAATAATGTTTTTCTCCTTTTATCCACAAAAAGTCCTTTGCAACAATATAACATTGAAACCAATAGGACATTCCTTTGAAATCATCAGAAAATCAAAACTAAATCATGTCTTAAGAATTAAAAAAAAAATTCCCAATGAAAATTTGATTTTTCCAAGTCCCACAAATAACGCGCACACACACACACTCTTTCTCTCTCTCTCTTTTTCTCTCTCTCTCTCTCTCTCACATATACCTACCCTACAATTTGATTAAAATACTTCCTGTAGCCATCTAAAGTTTCATGCTGCAACAAAGAAAAGAAAAAAGTTATTGTTTATGTTTCGATACATTAAGACAGAGTTAAAGATCAACTTTTTAACTTCTTAAGTCTCAGTTCCCAAGACTATTACATAAATATAATAATAGTACCTACCTCACAGGGTTACATGAGGGCAAAATGAGACTTAGAACAATGCCTGACACATAGTAATCAATAGATGTTGGAGTTGCTATTTTCTTACATTCATCAAAAGTGGTCTCGGACTAACAGGTAAAAAAATATTTTAAGCACATATGCAAAATAATTAAAAGATACCAGAAAAGAAAAGTGAGAGAAGGTGGTGATTCTACCATGTTAGATGGGGGCTGGAGCACCAAACGGGCCTGTTTTCGCCTCTGTTTTCGGTAGTAGTTCTCAAACGTTTCCCGGGCACCCTGTAAATAAATGAAAGGAAATGAGTTGACACTACTGGACCAATTACTCTAGTATTTCATGGGAAAGAGGAGCCCAGGTCTGGAACTGGGGCATTCCCACATTTCTCAAAAGCTGCTAGTTTAACAATGATAACAATCATAGAAAAAATAAAAATAACTATTATCATTAGTTGAACCTTACTTACAAATCCCACAGGGATGGATACAAAAGATTCTTAAGAGGAAACTACCAGAACTCAACCTCGAAAACACCAAAGCTGGTTTCTGAATCAACTATCATGGATTCACAAGAATAAAGACAAACCAACGTTCTCGTAGGTTTTAAGAGTTGAGAAAATGTTCCTTAAAAAACTTTATAGAACATTCCAGAAGAAAAAAATGTCCAGAATAAAACTGAATCACGAGCAAAGGGCCAAAGAGAGGCAGGAAAAAGGTAGAAACTGAGAACAGTAAATCAGTGTTCCCAGATAGAATATATTCTAGCACAGAATTGACATAAGAAAGGAAGGAAGGAGGGAGGGAGGGAGGGACAGATGGAGGAAGGGAGGGAGGAGGAAGGGAGGGAGGGGAGGAGAAAGGAAAGGAAGAGGAAGAGGACGGGAAGGGAAGGGAAGGGAAGGGAAGGGAAGGGAAGGGAAGGGAAGGGAAGGGAAGGGAAGGGAAGGGAAGGGAAGGGAAGGGAAGGGAAGGGGAAAGGAAAAGGAAAAGGAAAAGGAAAGAAAACAAAGCCCTGGAAATCCTTAGTGCATACTTTCCACCTTTCTTTTAGGGTGCCTGGGCTGAACTGTAGGTGCTAGAGGAACAACAGCTGCCTCCAGAGCTCTGTGACTGGGACCTCTCAATGTGACCGTATTTAGAAATAGGGTCAATGCTGATGTAATTAGTTAGATTAATATGCAGTCCTACTAGAGTAGGGTGGCCCTTAATCCAATATAACTGGTGTCCTCAAAAGAGAGGAGAAAAGACCCAGAGATAAAGACAAGCAGGACATCACGTGGTGACACAGACACTGGAGTGGTGCAGCTGCAAATCAAGGAGCACAAAGGAGGGACAGCCACTGCCAGAAGCTGGGACAACGCAAGGAAGGGTTCCACCCAGGGTCCGGAAGGGAGGATGGCCTTCTGATGCCTTGATTTTGGATTTCTACCCTCCAAAACTATCACAGAACAAATTTCTGTTGTTTTAAGCCACCCAGTTGTGGTAGTTTGTTCTAGCAGCCCAAGAAAACGAATATAAGCTCGAAGCTTTTAAAACATGATGCTCCCATCCTGACCAAATTCTGCTTTAATCCAAGACTCCTCTAAATAAACGAGAGTGGGAAAGGAGAGACAGCATTGCACAGTGGTTAAGATGCGGATTTTGGAACCAAACTATTTCGTTCAAATCATGGCTCTGCCCCTTACTAGCTCTACAACTCACATGACTAGCTAGATGCCTTCCCTTTCACTAATTTAGCTTCCACTATTTAACTATTTAACTTTCACGAACAGACGGGCTACGGTTTTCTCATTCATAGAGATACCAACCACACAACGTTGTTATAAAGATTTAGAAGCGTTACAAAGCTTTTAGAATAGTGTCTGATAAATAATAACCACTATGCAAGTGCTTGTTTAAAAATTTTTTTAAATAAATCAGTGAAGAAAGTGAGAGCCCAGCCCATGTGAGAAAGTATAAACTTCCTGCAGTACCTCGATCGGTGTCCTTCACCTTCCCAAAAGTCTGACGAATTTTATCCAACATGACTTCTTTGAATTGGGAAAGTTGATTTCAGGTGCTAAGTCACGCAAACGCAAAAGCACAGCTTAGGGGTTACCTAATGTTCTCCATCAAAGGCAGGACAGGAACCATTTTCAGGCTGGCTTAGCCCCACTGTCTTGGTTGCAACTACTTAACTCCTCTGCAAACACCACCACGGACACACTTACATCGGGGTGACTGGGTCCCAATAAACCTTAGTGGAAACTGAAATTCCAATTTCGTATAATTTTCACCTGTCACGAAATATTCTTCTTTTGATTTTTTACCAACCACTTAAAAATATAAGCTATTTTTAGTTCACAGGTCATACAGAAACAGGCAACAGGCAAGATTTGGCCCGTGGGTCATGATTTGTTGACCCCTGGTGTAACTTAAACACACGGGTTTTAAAAAGCTAAAGTGATTATAACTGTACACACCTGAGTTTTTCTGCCTATAAACTAAAATCAAACATTAAGACAGCTATTTCAAGGCTTTCTTAGTCCGTAAGTTAATGAGGTAGCAAATGATTCTGTTTAAAAAATAAGAAGTGGAAACTGCCTGTTGGTTTGTTAAAGTTGTTCCCCACTTGTCACCATTTCACGGCGTAGTGGTGTTATTAAATGTCAATTACATTCCGTACACACTGAAGGGCTTTTCATTCTCAGGTTAGCAGTCCTAAAGGCCCTTTATTATTCTGGTGTGACGTTACTCGTTCAACATGCTTTGGAGCCAAGATACACTTAGCTGAGAACTTAGGGAAAGACTTCTCTTTAATTAGACCATAGTATACTAATTGAATTATTTGTTATAGATGATAGAAAATACACAAGATGAAATTCTATACAAAAACCAAATCATGAACCTCTACTTAATTCTAAACTAGATATAATTTTACCTTTCAAATCATCATTCAATAGAATAAAAACGTAAGAAAAGACCAACTTATCTAATTTACAAAAATGAGTTCGATTTTCCCTAGTGGCTACTAAAAAAATTCACCTCTGATTATTCTATTTCCTCTGCCAATTTTGTCAACTCAGTGTTTACAGGTGGAATTTGAGAAGCAGATGTCTGAGCAGTCCAGCTGAGTAACTGATGAAGTGTCTGCCTATTAGTCACAAATAGGTCAATAGACTGTAGAGGTTTGCCACTTCGTCTTCAAAGTCCTTTAATCACTGATATTTTTTTTAAACTCAAAAGCTATTGAAGGTATAAGCAAAATAGAAATAAAACAATAGGCAGACAAGTGAAAAGATGTTTCGGGTTTTTTGTTGTTTTTTTTCATTTTATGTTATTATGTCATTAGTATTACAGTGCTACGAAGGTTTTCTAATAATTAATTAATATACACAATATCACAGAAAAGCAAGTCAGTTAACAAATATAAAGTGCTTTATTGTGGTAGACATTGAGAATGGCCCTGCCTTCACTGAATTTATAGTCTATGGTGGAAGTCTAGCAATTAAACAAGCAATTATATTAAAATAAAATACAGAATCCTATGGATTAGAGTGTGTGTGTGTGTGTGTGTGTGTGTGTGTGTGTGTGTGTGTGTATTGAGTGGGAGGTGTGTCAGAGAAGGCTTCCCAGAAAAAAAATGACATTTATACTCACAATTAAAGAACAAGTCAGAAGAATATGCCAGGTAAAGGGGAAGAGGGAAAATGTTCGTTGCAGAGACACAGGGGTTCAGAGAAAAAAGGCATCACACATCCCATGAATGGAAAGGTCTTCATGGCTATAAGGCTGGAGGTTTGTAAATCATGTTAAGATACTTGGACTTCAACTCTAAAGACAGTAAGTTTTAGACACTTGGAAGTTGTAACGTAGGGAGTAGAACGAAGAAAGGGAATTGCTGCATCATATGGTAATCCTATTTTTATTTTTTTGAGGAAGCTCCACACTGTTCTCCACAGTGGCTGCACCAATTTGCATTCCCACCAACAGTGCACAAGTGCTACCTTTTCTCCACATCCTCACCAATGTCTGATATCTCCCGTCTTTTGGATAATAGCTATCTAACAGGTGGGAGGTGATGTCTCATTGTGGTTTTGATTTGCATTTCCCTGATGATTAGTGATGTTGAGCGCCTTTTCATGTACCTATTGGCCATCTGTACATCTTACATTTTTGTGTGTGTTTTTTTTAATGTTGTGCTTCTGAATTGCCGTCTAGTGTTTCTAAGCTCAATAAGGCAAGATGTGCCTTACAGAGAAAACACATGTTTTAGATAAGCTTCATTCAGGCATGAGTTAGAATGCTGTTGGCCATGAATTCAATATTAATGAATCAACAATATATATTAAATAATGTGTCTTTAAAGAGAGACGCACATAAAACAAGGTTATGAATTGACTGGCTGATAAAAACATTGTGATCAGAAGCTCACAGAAATATAACCCTGTATTTCCCTAGGAGCAATGGCTCAGCATTCATTAACTCATTGTTTATAGTGACTTTATAGAACATAACTACCACGAATAACAAGAATTGACTGTATCTGGGGATATTGATGACAATGACCTCCTCTGCATGGAACATGTTTAGTTTGTGTGTTCCAAGTGCTAAGTGTTAGGGGGCAGGCCTATTTGGGTCTGCAGCTAGGGGGAGAGAGCTAGGCTAACAATAATGGATGGCAGAATCATTAGCAGAGAGATGGTAACTGAAGCCTAGGAGAAAATAGGATAATCTAAGGAATATCTGCAGAATGAAAGTACAAGAGAACCTAACACAAAAACCACAAGTGACACCAACAATTAAGAAATGTCTGGCTCTTTCTTGTAATTAAAATGTAACTGTAAATGCCAACTACTTAGAGTTGATTTTTCTACTACCCAATTTAAAATGGAAAGTCATGCCTAACCCATAACCCTCTGTTAATTCTTTGCGTAGCACGTATCTCCATCTGACATTGTTTTCCTGTTTGTCTGCCTCATTTCATTTGGATGCAAGCTCCATGAGAAGAAATTTCTTGTTCATCTTGTTTACTGTTGTGTTCCCAGCCCTGAAGACAATGCCTGGCACATAAATGGCATTCAATATCAATTTCTTTGAATAAACGATTAAAAGTACGAATAAAATATTAATCAATACTTTCTTTTAAGATATTTACACTTTTTCTGCTATTGCAATGATCATTTCTTTATAATTACTCCTACTTTTCTCATCCTGTTGCTTTTCTATCTCCATTTATTCTTTTACAGAATTTTGTTCCTGTTTCACAGATATTATGATTTCTTCAGACCAAACAATTTTCTAAAATTTCCTTTTGGTTCTTACAGAAAATGATTTTTAGGATCATGTTTCCTCTGAACTTTTAGGATGATGTTCCTGGTCCCATTTTATCCTGTATGATTTTTCAGATTGCAACTTTTGTTTTGTATTGTTTCATTTCCCCAATTGCTCTATTTTGAACAATAGGAGCACTTTCTGGACCACAGGATTGGTTTGTGGTTTGTCTTTGGCCCACTCATCATTCATCTGGCTGTAGATCAAATATCCTTATGGAAGTGGCAATTTATAGCAGGTTGATGTGTGTGGGTCCAAAGCTGTTTCAAAGACCATCCACAAACTCATTCTAGTGTCTAGCAAGCAAATGGCCTACTAGGTTCACATGAAATATGGCTAAACAGTCTTCTACCACACAGTTCTCATGTTTAACTCCCTGAACTTCTTTAAAGGAACGAAAACCACAATATCATAGGGAATTCCTATCTGTGCTCCTGTATAGCACTATTAAGTATTCTCCAGCACAGAATGAACTGGGTTGGTACCAACGTTCTTCTTTCGCCCTCACCCCATAACCTGGAAGCCCTAAAAAGGAGAATCCATGCAGTACAGGCGTGGACAACCAATGTATTCATCAATTCAGGGTTGTATTTTCAAGCCAGAAGGCATACTGTGAACAAGGAATAAAGTCTTCTGACTTTTTAAGTTTTGCTCTGTTTAGGGCAGCAAAACACACATCACTCGCCTCCTGGATTCTCAATCCATTCAATCAGCTCTAAAGCTGGAGACACTTTTATTCAAATTCAGACAATGCAATGTTAATTATCATCCTCATTTATCAATGCCATTGTAAGATTTCAGACTTCTATGCATCTTAAGTATTTTAGTAAAAGTTTAGAAAAACTTAGAAGCAAGACTTTGTTTAATGTTTTCTATGTTAAACGTGTACACCCTGTCTGAAATTTAACCTAAATACTAGAGTTTATATTATAAAGAAATCTCTACAACAAATTGTTGCCTTTCATTTCTAGAACAACTATATAAGAAGAGCTAAATGATCACAGAATATATTCTATTTTTACTTAATGCTAAAACACGAGAAAGAAATATTCTCCAGGGGGTGTTAACCTCTTCTTCAACTTACTGGGCACCTTATCTTCTAAATTCATATTTAACTTAAATATTATATCATATTTTGTGAAAACTTAGAGAAAGGTGCTAATGATCAAATGCTCCAAAAGCCATTGCCCATTCCCTAAATGTAATCATTAATCCTAGCACTGGGAACTGGCCCTCAGGCTATGCCAGAAATTGGGGGTTTTAAAGAAATCTTTCGCTTTTAGCTGTGTTTCCTGTATTGTCTATCTCTTTTTAAATTACTATTTAATCACAAAATTAAAATATGGGCTTAGAAAAACGACAATAAAGATCAGGCAAAGAGAGAAAATAAAAGTCATTCATCATCCCATCACCTGGAGATAACTACTGTTTACTTTCTGGTACACTCCCTTACAGATATTTTCCTATTCTAAACAGACACATATTTCACATACACACATCTGTACAGTACAGACACACATATACATAGGATCATATTGTACATACTCTTTCCACTGACATTTGCATGCCAAAATCTTTGGTCAAACAACATAATTTAGTGTGATCCACTTTTACTGCACACGCTGTTTCAACTCCCTTCTTCAAACATGTGCTACAAAGGCTGGAACGAACATGGGTTTTGAATAAATGTTTAAAAATAAAAATAAAAACACAAGTGACAACTTTATTCCTCATGTGTCTAGACACTTGTCTAGATATAAACATAGGAAACACAGAGTATTGCCACTCAATGTGGGCAAATGAGTGAGGCTTTTTTTTTTTGTCTGTATAAAATGGTAAAAAGTATTGCTAACAAAACTCAAAGGTCACATTTTAGCTACTACAAATTACAAAAGTGCACCAGTAATCAAATAAGTCAGGATCATGTGATCCTTGCTCCTGGGGGAGGGGGAGGGCAGATGAAAGACCTTTCCATGGATTTGTCTTGATAAAAGGTAATAATGTATATACCATGCACACAGACACCCTACACATTTCATGATTACTGAGCTCCATATGTCACCAAACATTAGTAATATCTACATGCGAGTTTTGTAGAAGGAAGAAAAACGTATGCTGGGACAACGCTATTTCACCTGGGCAATGTGTCTACACAATAGGTAAAGAGGGACAGACCGTCTATACTCGTCCTTAAATATTTACTGTGCAATTATTTGGCTAAACAGTCCTTCATCTAGTGGGTCTCTCCTGGTAGAGATTGATATGGGGTCTACTGGAGAGTGGGCCGAGTCCATCTAATCAATCACAATAACAGAAAAGTAACCCTTGGATTGAGAAGCAGCTAAAGACAAGTACACAAAGAACAAGGGAGGGAAATGGAAGAAGGGAAGCACACACCACTGTTCTTCCGGCTTTGCCTACAGGAAGCAATATTTCCATTTGGTCTCGGGCAAAGCCTGTAATTTCTCCACCCCGACTGCAGCTGGAGAACTCCCTTTTAACTGTCCCGGCTTCCAAGTGAAGACAGGTTTATTCAGAGTTTTTTGGGTTTTTTTTTTTTTTTAAGGGGAAAAAAACCTGAAAGGGCCATTTTAATTTGCTTCCACGTGAAAAGGGGAGCACTTTTCATAGGGTCCCATAATGACATTCAGCGGGATATTACACTTCACCATATGGCTAATTTGCGCAGCAGGTCCAAAGCAGGATTTTCTTTCATTAGAACAGCCCTAAAGATCAGACTACAGAAACATGTGTAAGGAACAAACCCAAGATGCCCCCTATTGCTTAAACCTAGAAACATTCCATTCCCAGATGTAGAAGCCCAGGCACGGAGCTCTCGTGCAAGGTCATTCAAGCTGGGATGGTGGCATATGTCACAGCTCCACTCACCTATAGTAGGGCTTTGAAAAGTGTCTAAAATTCAAGAACCACAATGCTGTCAAAACAACTCAAAAAAAGAACAACAAAAAACAAAAAACGATGTATGCCCAATTCTTGATATCATTCAGTTAGCCTACAAAATAAATCTACGTAAACATCTGACCCTTTCTGAAGACAGCAAAAGCAACCTGATGTTCTCACAGAGTTCTGTTTATTTTTAAGATGGCCCTTGTAACTTATGTTTGTCTTGGCATTTCCTCCGTCTGCCATATCCCAAGCCTGAGCCATAGAAAAGAACATCCCCTCCGGGAATGACAGTTTGCAGAAATTTAAAAAAAAAAAGAAAAAGAAAGAAATCTGATGTCTAATGATTATGGAGTAGTTGAGTCTGTGCTTTTGAAGAAAGTAAACATTATGATTAACAATCTTGGGCTTTGTAATTAGCTTCCCCCTTCCAAGAGAGAGTGTTAATTTATTAAATATTTTAACAAAGAGTCTTTTATTATCAGATTCAGTTTGGCTGGCTCCTTTCATAGCATTACCAATTACAACCAATAAAGCTTTAATTGATGACTACTTTTTATAACCTTTGACCCAAGATGATAAACAGTTGTACCTTAGAAGCGAAAGGGTAAACCTCAAAGGGAACGGTGTCTTAATCATGCTTAGCAAAACAAACTGCTTAAAATTACAACCTAGATACCTGGTTAGAACAAACACCCAGACTTCCTCTATGATTAAGGTAATTGATCAGAGAAAAATTTGGATTTCACTTTTAAGATAAATGTTCCTTTTGTTAGGGAAACCTTAACTTGAATAATCTGCAAACAACTATGCACCTTAATGTGCCAATTATATTATAATATGACAATATAATCAATTTGAGGATAATTAGCAAGGGAACTTTTTCTTTTTTATGTTTTTTCTAGATTTACTGAAAATTAATTGATATATCTCTGTATAAGCAGAAGGAGTACAACATGATGGTTTTATTTACATGTATTATGACATGATTACCACAATAGGTTCAGCTAACATCCAGCTTCACAAGAGAATTTTAATGTGACATAGCTTTGAATATAAAATAATTGAAATGCATATTCTTTTACTCTTAAGGAAAAAAGCACTATGATTTAAATGATAACCCCCCCCAGTCCATCATTTTATAGGGTGGCCCTTTATAATACCAGGGACTCTCAAGAACATGTGTGCAAAAAATGCACACCAAATTAACTGCCCAACAATGAGACACCAAAAATTCTTAGGGAATTGAGTGTCTATACATGACAAGCAAGGAGAATCATTCCTTTAATTAGAGTGACATAATGAGGCTTTCTGCATTTTCTCCAAAGAACTATTCCCAAAGTTGATCATTTTCCAAAGTTATTATTCAACTGCCCAATTTCATACTTGCCAATATTTAAGGGAAGTCTCTTCTAACTCACACCTGTCCATCTTTTAAACTGTTAAAGCACTTCACAATTTGAAAGTTTAAAATTTCCCAGACAAATCTCTTAATTTGTTTCATGTTGCCAAAGTGAATAGGGCCTCTGAACAATTACTAAAGAGCTAATAGGAAAATGTGGCATCTAAAACTCTAAATAAAGCCCTGGCCCGTTTGGCTCAGCAGTTGCAGCGTTGGCCTGAGGACCGGAGAGTCTCAGGTTCGGTTCCTGCTAGGGGCATGTACTTTGGTTGCAGTTTGTCCCCGGCCCCAGGGCCGTGTGGGTGGCAGCCAATCGGTGTGTCTCTCTCACATAGATGTTTCTCTCTCTCTCTTCCTCCCTCTCTCCCTCCTGCTCTATCTGAAGATAAATGCAAAAATGTCCTCAGGTGAGGATAAAAAAAAAATGTAAATAAAAATAAAACCGTCATGTGACAGTTGTTACACACAATCACTTCACAGAGACGAAGGCAATGACGTTATTCATAGTCCTCACAATGAAAAGTGCTGGCTTCACAGAAGGTACAGTATAAGACTTTATGTAAAAAGAACTAGGCATATACCTTTTAAGTAACTTCCCGTGTATATAAAGGAAGCCAATGCCAGGAAAAGCACACAGTCTGAGGCTCAGTCGAAGTAGTACTTTTATAAACTGAAAGAGCTATACACGTTATTTTTATGATGCATAAATGTATGTAATGGCTGTTTTATTAAAGACACATGGCTGCTCCCTGCATGTCAAAATCAAATTTGCCACATACACCCCCCAAAAACAGTCCTTTATACAGTAAAGTAAGGATTGGGGAAATTTTGTATAAATAAATCTATGCTCGCAAACTTGCCCCCCCCCACCCTCAGTTAACAGATGTTTTACAGAAACAGACAAATTTAGAATCTAAGAATAAAAAATCTGTCATACTGAACTTCAGATGTTCAGAAAAAAGGGCAGAATATCTAGAAACAGACAAAGTTGACAACAAACATTAGACCAACACTTGGTAAAAAAAAAAAAAAAAAAAGAATACGAGTTAAGAGGGAAAAAAAGGAAACTAAAACTTGAATAAAATATCAACTTTTAAAATTAAACTTTATATTATGAGATAATTATGGAATCACATGCAGTTATAAGAAATAACAGAGACAGCTGCCATGTGCCTTAGCCCAGTTTCTGAAATAGCAAACATTCTCAAAAAGCATAGTTCAGTGTCACAACCAGGTTACAGACAGTGATCAGAATGAATCAGGAACCTTAAGAATCCCTCCAGGTTCCTTTTCGTAGCCATACCCACTTCCCTCATTTCCAACCCCTGACTTAATCTCTGGCAAGCACTACTCTATTCTCCATTGCTATAATTTTGTCATTTTAAGAATGTTACATAAATGGAATTTTATAGTATGTAACCTTTGAGATTGGTTTATTTCACTCGGCATAAATCTCTGAAGATTCATACAGGTTGTGGCATATATCAACAGTTCTCCTCTTTATATTTCTGAGTAATAGTCCATGTTATGGTATACATGAGTCTCAGTTTGTTTAACCATTCACCTACTGAAGGACATCAGGGTTTCTAGTTTGGGGCTATTAGGAATAAAGCTGCTATTATCATTCATGTATAGAAAATCCTGAACTGAGTTTTCATTCCTCTGGGGGAAATGTCCAGGAGTGCTTTTGCTGAGTCATATGGCAGGTGCATGCTTAGTTTTATAAGAAGCTCCCTAACTGTCTTCCAGAGTGACTGCAGCATTTTCCATTCCCACCAGCATCCTCGCTGGCCTTCAGCATCATCACTGTTCTGATAGGAGTGTAGTGATACCTCATGGTGGCTATAATCTGAATTCCTCTAATGACTAATGATGCTGAACTGAACAAAAGATGTTTTCACGTGCTTATCTGCCATCTATGTATCTGCCTTGGTGAATTGTTTCTTCCTGTCTTTTGCCTATATCCTAACTGGATTGTTTGATTTTTTAGTTCTGAAAAGTCTTTATATACTCTGGAGACTACTCTTGTTTGGATATGCAGTTTGCAGATACTTTCTTCCACTCTGTAGCTTGCTTTTTCATCCTCTTAACAGGGTCTTTTACACAGCAAAATTGTTCAATTTTGACGTTACAATTTATCAATTTTTCTCTTTTATGGTGAGTGCTTTTGGAATAAAGTCTAAGAACTCTGTCTATCCCCAGATTCTAAGGATTTCTCCTATTTTTTTCCTGAAAGTTTTATAGTTTTGCATCTTACATTTCAGTCACAATCCATTTTGAGTTCATTTTAGTCTATGAATGTCCAATTGTTTCAGGATCATTTATTGAATTGCTTTTGCAATTCTGTCAAATGTTTTTGTGTATCTATTTCTGGGTTCCCTACTGTGTCCCAACTATCACTCAACATAGTCTTAATTACTATAGCTATATAATAAGTCTTGAAATTGGGTACATTGATTCCTCCATTTTATTCCTCTTTTTCAAAATTGTTTTATTCTAATTTCTTTACGTTTCCATACAAATTTTGAAATCATCTTGTCCATATCTGCAAAAATGTGCTGGGATTTTGATAGGAATTTCATTAAATTTGTATATCTACTTGGGAAACATTGGTATCTTTACTGTATTGAGTCTTCCAGTCCATGAACACAGTATGTCTTTGCATGTATTTTCATCTTTGTTGGTTTCATCCATCAGCATTTTGCAGTTTTCAATATATAAATCCTATACATGTTTTTTTAGATTTATACATAAGCATATCTTTTTTAAATAATTATAAATAGTATTTTTTTATTAAAAAAATTCTGCCCGGCCAGTGTGGCTCAGTGGTTGAGCATCAACCCATGCACCAAGAGGTTGCCGGTTCAATTCCCGGTCAGGGCACATGCCCAGGTTGTGGGCCTGATCCCCAGTGGGGGGCATGCAGGAGGCAGCCAGTCAGTGTTCTCTCTCATCAATGTTTCTATCTCTCTCTTCCTTCCTCTCTCTAAAATCAATAAAGAAAAAATAATTTTTTTTTAATTTTTGAATGTTGACATGATTGGAGTCCCCCTCCCCCCACCTCTGCCCACCTCCACACTCCCCACTCCCCCTTTCCTTGGCCTTCACCAAATTATTGTCCATGTCCATGGGGTATGCATATATGTTCTTTAGCTATTTCCTCATCTTCTTTATCCAGTAATGAACAAAATAAACTGACAAACAAAATGGAACCAGAAGCATGAATACATGGAACAGATTGGCCAGTGCCCAAGGGGAGTAGGGTGGGGTGACTGGATAAAGAATAGTATGGTGTTTTCTTTTTTTTTAATCCTCACCTGAGGACATTTTTCCATGTATCTTCAGATAGAGTGAGAGAGAGACATGGACATGAGAGAGACACATGAACTGGCTGCCTCCAGCATGACCTGGACTAGGGCCGGGACCAAGCCGCAACCAAGGTATGTGCCCTTGGCTGGAATTGAACCTGCAACCCTTTGGTCCATAGGACGATGTTCTAACCGCTGAGCCAACCAGCCAGAGCAGTTCATCCTTTTTATTTTCATCCTGCCTGTATCACTGTATTTAAAGTGATTTTCTCATAGACAGCATGTAGTTGGGTCATGTTTCCTAATCCACTTTACCAATATCTGCCTTTTTATTGGTGTATGTAGATAATTTACATTCAATAAAGATTTTTATATCTTAGGGCTTGTGTCTGTCATTTTAAATTTTTTTATGTTTGTTCTCCTTGTTTTTAGTTTCTTTTTTCTTTTTCCTTTCTTCCTGTGGGTTACTTGAATATTATTTAGAATTTTATTTTTATTTATCTATAGTGTCTTGGAGTGTATCTCTTAGTACAATATTTTTAGTGGTTACTGTAGGTATTACACTAAACATACCATATATATATATATATATATATATATATATATATATATGATATAACTTATCATTAGCTATTGGTACTAGTTCCAGGGAAATACAGAAACCTTATTTCCTGCTACATTTTTATCCTTCTCCATTTATAATACAATTATCTTACATATTTTCTATATATACTGTTAGAACCAAATCAGAAAATATCGGCAAATCAAACTGTCACATGCACTCTATCAAACAACTGCAGAATATACAGTCTTTTCCAGTGCACACTGAACATTTATCAAATTATACTATATGCTGGACTATAAAGAAAATCTCCATAAATTTCAAAGTGTAAAAATCTATAGGGTATATTAAATTACTCCAATGGAAATCTAGCAATCACTAACAAAAAGATAACAAGAATATTCTGGTCCCAGATATTTTCTCAAGTGAAAAGAGCATCTAGGTCCATTTAAAATACTTGTATAGCCCTGGCCAGTTTGCTAAGTGGTTAGAGCATTGGCCCGTGGACCAAAGACTCACGGGTTCGATTCCGGTCAAGGGCACGTACCTCGGTTGTGGTTCGGTCCCCAAGCCCTGGTCGGGGTCATGCAGGAGGCAACCAATTGATGTGTCTCTCTCACATCAATGTTTCTCTCCCTCTCTCTCTCTCTCTCTCTCTCTCTCTCTCTCTCTCCCCCTCCCTCCCACTCTATTTGAAGATAAATAAAAAAATATCCTTGGGTGAGGATTAAAAAAAACAAAACTTGTATAAGAATGTCACAGAAGCTTGATTCATCATTAACCCCAAACTAGAAAAAGAAACAAATGTCCATCAATATTCATAAAATGAAAAACTATCCCACAATAAAAAGATCAAACTACCAATACATGCAACAACATGGATCTCAAAAACATTAAGTTGAGGGAAAAAAGGTAGACACAAAACACAAAAGAGTACATACTATATAATCACAAGTTTATGAAGTTCAAGAAGAGGCAAAACTAATCTATGGTGATAAAAATCAGAAAAGTTTATATAGTTGGAGAAGAAGGTTAATAATAACTAGAAAGGGGCAAGAGGGAACTGCCGTGGGAGATGGAAATGTTTTATACCCTGATCTGGGTGGTACTTATGCAAGTGTACACATATATTAAAACCCAGGAAGCTTTACATTTAAAATTTGCACCTTTTAAAGGTTGCAAATTATACTTGAAAAAACACAGTAGGGAAAAGTGACAGAGTGGTTCAAAACTTTTTAAATTTAGCCCGGGCGGTGTGGCTCAGTGGTTGAGCGTCAACCCATGAACCAAGAGGTCACCAGTTCAGTTCCCAGTCAGGGCACATGCCCAGGTTGTGGGACAAATCCCCAGTGGGGGGCATGAAGGAGACAGCCAATCAATGTTCTCTCTCATCGATGTTTCTATCTCTCTCTCCCTCTCCCTCTCTCTAAAAAAAAATTTTTTTAATGTATACTAATCAAAATTTTAAAAATAAAATTATAAAGCAAATAACAAACTAATAAAATATCATAAATATACAGACCAAAAAATATTTATCTGGATAAATAAAATAAAAACATTTCATGCACACACAAAGGAAATGAGTGGCCATTACACATTTTTAAAAGGCCACAATCAATAATGACTTTACAAACTCAATGAAATTCGCAATGTACATTTTTTCTGCCTACAAAATTAGCAAAAGAAAAAAGATAACACCCAATATTGCTGAAAATATGGTAAAACTGCATGCCTAAATTCTTTTGCTAAGGAATGAAAATTGTTAAGATTTTTTTGAAAGATCAAGTATCAGGAAGCTTAATATGTGTATGCCCTTTAATTTATTTTAATAATTTTACCTAAAGTGATAATCAGATCAGTGACAAAAAAAAATGTTTAAAATATGTACTGCTGAAAGAACTTGGGTTCGGATTCTAATAGTATGGGTTAGAACCCTGGTTTACCCCTAACTTTGTAATCTTAAGCAATTTGTTTAATCTCTCTAAGTCTCAATTGTCCCACATACAAAATAAGGATATTAATATATACACTTATCAGGGCTGCTATACAGATTAACAAAGGTAATGCATGCAAGTCATATAATATGATGCCTAGCATGCAAATTACATATGATGCCTAGCATCCAAATCATAGTATGTGGTAAGTACTAGCATGTGGTAAGTACTCAGTGGTAGCCCATCATCATCACCATCACCATCATCATCATAATGATGAATTCCAACAACATTGATTAAGTAAACCTATACTGTGGAAATACAAACAATAATGTTAGGTCTATATTTATTGAGAAGAGCAGATATTTGTGTATGATATATGTTAAGGGGGAAAAGCAAATTATAAAGAAAGCATATAGTATAATTAGATTTTTATAAAAAGTATATCATATGAGTCAGAGAATCATGTCTGGAAGGAAGTAGACAAAAATTGGGGTAGAATTGTGAGTAATTTGGTTTCTTCAAATTTATTTATTTTTTAAACAATGAACAATGACATTTATGAAAAAATAGAGGTATTTCCTTAGTTCCTTCTTATCAAAGGCACCACTAACTGATGTCACTAGTCCACTGACTGAGCTTACCAGGTCAGGGCAGAGAGAGCCTAGAACAAACAGTGGTGGAACGATTAGTACAGAAGCTGCCAGATGCCAAGATAAAGAACACAAGAAAAGAAAAGGAAAAAAAAAAAGTGCTTTCTCCGAAGCTGATAGGTAAGAATAAAAGAGGTTCCTGTACCTACAGTTAGGCAGGATTAGAGTTAGCAGTGCTGGGCTCTGGAAAGGAACTCACCGTCCTAGTAGTAGCATGACCACAAAACCAATACTTGGTGGACCCTCTCATCTACCATTTCTGACCACAGACAAGGTGGCTGGCTATCTGATGACCCCTCCCTGTAAATACCAAGTATGCAACTCTAAAATAACTGTATGAGATTATTTCAGACAGCAGAAGAAACCCTGCACAGGGGAAACTTTTAACAGAAGGTTCTCTGAAACAGTCAAATATCTGAAAGTCTCCCGTAACAGAGTGATAGAGCTACGTGTGGAGAGAGGGGAAGTGGTTTTCTGGATAGGAGGGCCTACATGAGCCTGGTCCTGGAACAAACTGCACAACAACCAGGCACTATGAAAGGCTGCTTGACAACTCAAGGATGCTATACCCTAAAACTAACCCAGAATGAGCGTGGCTGTGCCCAGGTGAAGGCTGGCAGTGATCCTTGTAAAACAGCAGTATGAGCACCTGCCCCTCCCCTCCTGGTTGTCCCAAGCCAGGCCTGGAGTGAAGAGCAGTGAGAGAGCACAGGGTAATTTCTAATTAAAAATAATCCTTTAGGATAAACTTCAGAGAATTATCCCAGCAAGGCTGACATTTTACATAGCTTTGCAGAACCCTGACAGGCCCAAAGAGACCTTGTATGACGACACTAAAACATTATTGAGTCCCTCGTTGGGCAAAACTGTCAATCTAAGGAGCAAACTATTAAACATAGTTTAGACTATTAAACTATTAAACATCTTCTCTCTCTACCCCAGTCATTTTTCTAAGCCAAAACCCGTGTGGTTTATTGACTGTCTTTCTCCAGCTTCTAATATCTGATTTCCAGGTCTTTGCCAATACTAGAAGGTAAGGCATGACTGTTACTTTCAACATAGCTTTTTCCAGAAACTACCAAAAGCATTGCTTCCTTAATTAAAAATTTATAAACAATTCTTTCTCCTCAAACTTGAAAGACCAGATATGAATGCCAACCGTGCCAATGGATGGATTTTATAGTAATATCCTCAGAATGTTTCATTATGAAAAAGTCTTTTTACTCAGTATACAGCATTTGCCCCTGAAACAGCAACACTGATACAGTAAAGTAAAAAGAGGCTTCAAATACAACTCATAAAAGCAGGCTTGGCTTGGCTCCTGGTTTTGCCAGTCACTAGCTTGGTGACCCATTGGGCAGATCAATTAATGTCACTGAGCCTCAGTTCCCTCTACCACCAAGTCAATATAAGATGCTCACTAAAACCTGCTTTATGTCAGACTGGGGTTGTGAGGCTCAAATGAAATAAAGTGTGTGTGAAGTGCAGTGGAAAAAACACACAGCTCCTAAACTCACTTTAAAAAACTCAGCAGTTTGGGATGTTTGCTGTAGAATACTTCCGGGCTACAGCTAACACTGTCAAATGGAGAAAAAAGACAAAAACTACCCTTCCTTCTAATTAAAATCAGTTTGATACCTTTCTATTTTTCAAGTGTTCAAAAACTTTGAGGCCTTGGCTAGGTAGCTCAGTTGGTGAGAGCATCGTCCCAACACTCCAAGGGCTCGGGTTCAATTCCCAGTCAGGACATATACCGAGGTTTCGGGGTTTATCCCTGGTCGGGGTACACACAGGAGGCAACTGATCAATCTCTCTCTCTCTCTCTCTCTCTCTCTCTCTCTCTCTCTCTCTCTCAATCTCTTTCTCTCTCTCCCTGCCCTTCTCTCTAAAAAGTAAATAAAAACATATCCTAGGGTCAAGATTAAAATAAATAAATAAATACAGTTGACCCTTGAACAACATAGGGGTTAAGGGCACCAACCCCCCTCCCCTGTGCAGTTGAAAACCCACATATAAAGTTTGACTCTCCTAAAATTTAACTAATAGCCTACTATTGACCAGAAGCCTTGCTAATAATATAAACAGTTGATTCACACATATTCTGCATGTTATATGTGTTATATGCTGTATTCTTATAATAAAGTAAGCTATAAAAAATGTTATGAAGAAAATTATAAGGTAGAGAAAACACATTTACAATATTGTACATTTTTACTGAAAAATATCAGCATTGGTGGATTTGCACAATTCAGACCCATGTTGTCCAAGGGTCAATTGTATGTAATTCATAAAAACAAACTTTACCTAGGAGTCTTGATGTGGTGAGGTCGGATTTAAGATCTGATGAAAGTAGAAGAGGCAAGCTTACACACACCTTAGAAATATTACAAAGAATTAATATATATTGAGCAACCATGACACCTACTATGTGCTTTATAAAAACAATCTTATTATCTCAATTATTCTTCTCAACAATTCTTTTTTTTTTTCTTTATTGTTTAGAGAGAGAGGAAGGGAGAGGGACAGAGAGACAGAAACATCGATGAGAGAGAACATCGATGGGCCGCCTCCTGCATGCCCCCCACTGGGGATCGGGCCCACAACCTGGGCATGTGCCCTGACTGGGAATCGAACCGGGGACCTCTTGGTACATGGGTCGACACTCAGCCACTGAGCCACACCAGCCGGGCTCAACAATTCTTTAAAGTACATTTTCCTATCCCTGTACGAAAACTGAAAGCCAAACTTACAAAGTTCACTGACAGCAAGACCAGTTTGTCTGATACCCGCTCATGTTTCTACTATGCCAGCCGTTCCTGTGCAGGTTTTTCTGTCTAGTTTCATAGACTCTCCTTCCAGCAACCTGACATGTGAAGCTTTTTCTCCTCCAATGACGGCTGAAGGTTGCCTTCTGAAGCTCTCTATCCCCTCAACTCAAAATTTTAAGACTCAATCACACTAAACTTCAGAGGAGGTAGACAGGCTTAGTGTGGTTTCAGGAAACTTCCATTAAAATTGCTTTAATGAAGGAATGTGTTTCACATTGATTATAGATGAAAAGCTTGAAATGAGAAGGAAAAACGTGTTAATCGTATAATTTACATCTCTTTCCCTGCTTGAGAACAAGGACCTTCTCGATGTAACGCACGTTCACCAAGGTGCTGGGACCGACAGCAAGGAGCCTCTGCCGCACCCCTTCAAAGCCCAGACTGCTAATTGGTTTGAAATCCACCCATATTAAAGAAAATATATCTGCAAAAAATATTTATTGAATGAATAAAGAAAGTATAGCTGTATTAAAGAATTGGTTACTTCTTTTTTCTTTTTCTTTTTCCTGTAGTTGCTTTTCCTTGGAAAGAGTGACTTTGAAGAATGAGTGATGACTAAACCATGGCGGGCATACTGGATGCGTACATACTTGCAGCTAGAAGCATCACAACAGATCTCCAAAACAGATAAGGAAATAACTTTATGTGGCCTGATGGGTACATCAATTACCTTAAAAAAAAAAACGATTGATTTTCAAGTTGCACAGAAAAGAAGAAATACATAAAACATTCCACCCTTGTTTTGTGGCAATTTTGTTAAGATTTTCAAGGAAGAGGTAGTGATATAGGGAATGCCCAGCAGACTTCACAAATGCTAATGGCATTTGTCTGATACGTGACCTTCATGTAGAAACGGTTTAGAGCATTTTATTATCACTCGCAAAGAACTGATTTTATACTACCCCAGTTCAAGGCATACTGTTAAGTATACAGCAGTATACATTTTTATTTGTTCTCTTTTATACCCCATTACTAACCCCATTCCCCTATTGACAAAGGCACCTACTCTAGTATATATAAAATATTATTCAAATGAAACTTTTATACTTATATAAAAATGTGTCTTTGAAAAAAGTATATATACAGTGTTATTTTATGGGTTTGTTTTAATTTATATAAATGATATTGCGTTATTAATTGTATTGTTTCTTTGATCCTCCAGAACCATATTTCTGAAATCTTTATATATTGTTATATATAAATATTGTTTGTAATTAATAATTGCTTGGTATATGTTGCATAGTACATTCAATCATAAGTAAATACCAATTTTACTCACCTAGTCCCCTAGATGAACACCTAGACTGCCTCCCCTATTTGCTACCAGAAACAATGCCAAAATAAATATCCTCCTAAGTGTATCCTTGTGGAAATAAATGAGAGCTTTTTGTGGCGTATGAGCCATCACAATGTAGCCTCAAGTCTGGACAGCAAGCGACTAGCCCACACAGCACAGCAACCTTGAATGAATTATAAAAGGGCTGCCAAGTTATCACAAACTTCCTATTGAAATTATAATTTGAATTTCATTGATTTTATAAATTAAATCAGAGAGAAACTAAATATTTTACAATGTCCAGACATCCTATCTACTAAAAGAGTCTTTCTCTTCATTTATTCAGTACTTCCTATATGTCCTTTAATAGAACTTTGAAATTTTCATTATAAAGTCCATGTACATTTTTTTAGGTTAGTTTCTATAAAACCTATTAAAAGGTTTATTTATTTTCAATTGTACTTTCTTAATGGAAATGACTGATTTTAAAAATTCTATTGTAAATGTTGTACAAGTTTTTAACTCTGTCTTCTTTCCTTTATAGTTTTTTTCCCCTAGGCCTAGAACCTTGAGAATAATGAACATAATGGGTAATGGAGGGCATCTTTGTCCTAGTATTTCTCTTTGTGTTCTTCCCAACTTCATTCAGAATCCTTCTGAAGTTTAGTCCTTAAGTATGATCTTTGACGTGGACATTTCATAGATGCCCTTACCCAAATTAGGAAATTTCCATGTATATTGGTAGTCATCTCATGTCTTATCTGTATCAATTTTTTAAATGTAAGAATATGTCTCATACCTCTTTGTCTCTGCTCAATGTATAAGGCACAATAAAAACAATATTCTTAGACTGACTAGTCTTTTTTCCAACAAGCCCATTGCAAAAATGTGTCAACACTGGGTAAAAAAAAAAAAAAAAAAAAAAAGAAAGAAAGAAAAAGAAAAAAGGATGACATTTCCCATTCTGGCTTCCAAATATGGAGCCAGCCTTGTCCAGATGTATATGATTGTTCTTGGCTACACACTATGCTTCTACCTCCTACTTAAGCAACTCTATAGCAGGAGTCTGATTCTCTCTCCCTTAAAGCTGCCCACAACTTTACTCCTCACCAAAATGGATTTCTACTGGGGTCTCAAGTCACAGAAAGCCCTACAGCCCTGAAAAGTATCTATACCACAGTTGAAACTTAGATTACAAACACCCCCAAATTCATACATGCCACTAATACGAAATATGACCTACCTAATTAAAGACAAACTAAATCTAAATCATGGGACTATGATAACAAAATATGTTAAGATTGCAACAATCATTTGCAGAGGTCCAACATCAGTGTATATACATCATAATGTATACAATGAAGATTTAGCCTCAAGCTTCTAAAACATAAACCATCTGTAGGGCACTGAAATCCTTGTATCTTGGCAGCCTTCCCATGGCATGAAAGAACCAAGATTGCCACAAGAGAGTCAGGCAGCCATCAAAATTTTTTTTCCAGTCTATACTCCTCAGAGCAGAATGCACTGTAGATTTCAGGAACAAAAGGTAATCTTTACAAATCGATATTAAACATACACTGCATTCTTCTGTAATTATTTATATTTTTATAAATGATTAAATGTTCAAGATTAGAGATGAGTTCTCTCTTTCATATTTTACAACCCATTATATTATGTAACTACCATAACCTCACTTCTCTATAGCTAAAATAATTAAAACACACAAACACACACACAAAATAAAAACAATGAGGACTTTCCTTAAGCTTTTAGTAGCTTTTATAAAAGTTTCAGCAGAATTCATGAGAACAGCTACCATAAAGATTTCTGGGTAATACTCATCATTTTTATAAGTATCAGCTTGTTATTAATGAATTGGATTGTCCAGAGACATTCACCAAGGTTCTAAATTTATTCAGAAATAGTATACCAATTTGACAAGAATTAGTAGTATTTTTGAGATGTACTATCATCAAAATGGAAAGACGAAAGAGGGTTTAATAATTGTGACTAATATTCTTTTATAGAAAAATATTAAACATATTAATACTAGAAATGACCAGGATCTCTTCATAATTAGAAGGAGGGGGGAAATACTCAGGTTCATATATATTAATTCATATTTGATGAGCAGCAATGTTTGACAGAAATACAATGCAAGACTTAGCTACACGTACAATTTAAAAATTTTTCTAAAAGCCACAATTAAAAGGTAAAATATAGATGACATAAAATTTAACAATGTATTTTATTCAAATCAATGAACCCAAAATATTGTCATTTCAATATCCAATCAATATAAAAATTATTAATGAAATATTTTACACTCCTTTTTTGTATCAAGCCTTTGAAACCTGGTATGTATTTTATATTTACAGTACATCTTGATTCGAACAATCCATGTTTCAAGAACTCAACAACATGTGGCTAGTGGCTACCACACTGGAAAACACAAATCTCAATCATCCAGAACAGAAATTTTACCCAAATACAAAAGGATGGACCACGTGCTCTGCATACAATAAGTATGCAATAAATATTTATTAAATGGATGAATGAACAAAGTGACAAAATACTGAGCAACCAAAGAAGTACAACACGAGCACATAAATGGAAAGATAAGCCATCAAAGAGGACTTGACTCTCGGTGGAATCCTCTGCATCAAGCATTTGGCCTGCTAGTTATCACCATGGTTCTTAAGTTATAGGAACAGCTCTATGGATGAGCCCCTTGAGCTAGGATTAGACACTGGATGAAAGAATAACTCTCAGAGTATACACAAAGAGCCTGTGAAATATAACAATGTCTCACTAAACCTCAAGTACTATTTTTCTTTTAATGGGATAAACTCAAAGTATCTAATTCACAACATACCACTATCCACAAACTGAAGCACAAAAGCTGTCCCCAAAGCCCAGAATAGTGCAAGCCCTCCAGCTGACAAAATAGCCTGCCCAGAGCTGCTTAATTTGCCAGTAAAGCAAAGAAAAAGGGGGGAGGGGTGGAGAAGAAGAAGAAAAAGAAGGGGGAGGGGAGTATCTAACATACTTCTTCTGCCCTGTTATTTCAACTCCCCACGATGACAAGACCTTTGTGAGCAGGCAAGGGAGTTGAGAAGAGAAAACTCAATCTCTGCAGTCCAGGCTGCTTCACATTTTTCAGAAATTACTGCATGTTCAAACAATGGAATATTTGTCAAAGTACAACTTGATCACCAGAATTCATCTGTTTTTCATAACCACATTTGACCTAAACTGTGCTGACTAAACAAGGCACCCTGTGTTTCACAGTCTGGAAAATGTGGCTCCCACCATCATTTTTAGACCGCACTAAAACCTCTGGCCCCTAGACTACAGCCGTTTGGTAACTAAGTGCATTCAGATTAGGCCAAGGATGATGTCTGCTGGCTTCCCTTGTTACATCAACCACAGATATCCATTTTCAATTCATGTTTTGGTTGATTTCCCTTTTTCTATAGGTATCTATCAAGAGAGTGTAAAGGAGCTACCAATCTTTTAATATTTTTCTTTCCCTACGGACTATGTGCATACATATAAATTTACATATATAAACACACATACTCTTTTAACTCTTCATTTGGAAATAATTTCAATTTACAGAAAAATTGTAAGAATAGAATGAAAATACACCCATGTACTCTTTACCCAGATTCACGTACCCTTAATATTTTGCCCCATACCTTTACCAATGGCTCTCTTTCTCCATGCTTTTTCCTTAGCTATTTGAAACTATATTATATATATCTGATCCCTTTACTCCTAAATAATACATTGTGCATTTTCTGAGAAAAACAATTTCTTATATAACAACAGAATAGTTACCAATTTTAGAAAATATAACATTTCCCTAATCGACTGTCCACATTCCTGCTTTGTCAATGGAACCAATAATATCCTTTATAGCATATCTTCCCTCAACTATAAGATTTTTTTTTCTTTATTGATTTTAGAGAGAGAGGGAGAGAGAGATAGAAACATCGATGAGAGAGAAGAACATCGATCGGCTGCCTCCTGCATGTCCCCCACTGGGGATTGGGCCCACAACCTGGGCATGTGCCCTGACTGGGAATCGAACCAGCGACCTCTTGGTGCATGGGTTGACACTCAACCACTGAGCCACACCGGCCGGGCCCTCAACTACAAGATTTATTCTAGGACAGGGGTCAGCAAATCATGGCATATGGTTCATATCCATCCCATTACTTAAGAAAATAAAGTTTTATTGGAATATAACCACATTCATTCATTTACATATTGTGTCTGATTGCTTTTAAGCTATAACAGTGAACTAGAGTGGTTGTGACAGAAACCTTATGGCCCACAAAGCCTAAAATATTTACTATCAGGACCTTCAGAGGAAATGTTTGCCCATCTCTGGTCTAGGACAATGTATTACATTTAGTTCATACCTCTTTACTTTCCTTTAATCTAAAATCGTTTCTCAGCTTTTATCTTTTATGACTGACATTTTTGAAAAATATTTTCTTTCTTTCCTTCTCTCCTTCCTTCCTTCCTTCCTAACAGAATGCTCATTTTGAATCTCTGTGATGTTTCCTCATACATTAGATTCAGGTATGTACTCAGGGTCAGAATACTACATAAGTGACGCTGTATCCCTCTCAGGGCATCCCATTCAGGGGCATACAATGCATGATCCTCAGTTTGATGTTAATTTTGACCACCTGGTAAAGGTGGTGTCCAATTACAATTTTTGCCTTGTTATTAATAAGCGATCTTGGGAAGAAACTTTAACACCACACAAATATACTACTCTTTACCAAAATTCCCCATCTAGATTTACTATCTAATGATGGTTCCTGCCTGAATAAATCTTTATTGTAAGGACTGCAAAATAAAGAACCATGAAGAGTCTGAGATAGTAACCAACTGCAAGCCAACAAATTATCATGCCACAGTCTCATGGATGCTAGCAGAAGGCACAAAATTCCTGGATCAGAGACAAAGGACTTTAGGACTGTATCAATAACAGTAGCCAGAGTATCAGCATTTATATTTGCATCAATTCCCAGAGTCCCAATTTCCACGGGACAATGTGAAGAGGTCCAGGTGCCACTCACACACAGCAGTTCCCTTTACCAGAGAGAAACCTTGAGTATAGGGAATCCAAAAATCTTTGTTCCACAGAAAATCACTATCTTGATCTTCCAAAGCTGGAAGCACACTTGCTTTTTTCTCAGGTGGGAGACATTATCCCTACCTTACAAAGCTGTTGGCTACACGAACAGCTTGTAAAGATAATCTTGAACAAACACAGTCAGGGCTTCTATGCACAAAATGTACAAGATGCAAGAGACCCATAACTTGTCTCCCAACACTCAATACTCAGCATACAAGTAAGACCAGTCTTCTCACCTATTTATGTATGCATGTATTTATGTATATATGTATTCACTCATTCATTTAGATATCTATTTATTATTAGTATAGACTCATAGTTTTCCATTTTTCCCAATGAAAACACCCACACTCACAAACCCTACTTTTGTTTTTTCCATTAAGATTTTTAAAGCCTAGCTACTTTTTATTGTGTCAGTTGATGGAAGAAACTATACTTCTGAATTTGGGAAAATCTAGAAAGACAATAGGCCAAATGCAACTAAAACCTAGGGAAATGTCCTCAAGTCCCTCCTTAAAATCTGAATAATAACTTTAAAAGAACTCACACGTAGCCCTGTTGACTGCTTAAGCCCCAAACCAGTTGCAGCCAAGTGTGGTGTGGTATGGACTTTTCACTTTCTTATAGATACTGGTTTCAGTGCAATCTTTTTAGGTTATAAGAAAAACAAACAAACAAAAAAACGAAAAAAACTAGTAGGTACACAGACCATTTTCATAGAACAGAAGTTACTGATAGTACTGTTCTTTTCCCTACAGCTATGGTCACCAGGCATCCCCATAAGATGGTTCTGGACAACCAGAGCAAAAAAAAATTGACAAACATAGTCACATAAAAACTGAGGGTACAGAATTGTTAAAGTATGTAGCAAAGTCAACTCAGAGGAAGAAAGGCTTTTGTTGTTGTTGTTGTCATTGCTAATCCTCACCCAAGGACATTTTTTCCATTGATTTTTAGAGAGAGTGGGAGGGAGGGAAGGAGGGAAGGAGGGAAAGGAGAGGGAGAGAAACATCAGTTGGTTGCCTCCCACACTTGCCCCAGCTGTGCGACCCAGATATGTGCCCTTGACCAGGAATCGAACCTGAGACCCTTTGGTGCTTGGGCTGACACTCTAACCACTGTGCCACACTGGCCATGGCTGAAGAAGACTTATTTAAAAGGTATACTAAAATGTAGAAGGCTTTCCCACTTCCATTCCTATTTCCAATCATTATTGACAGAAAACCCTTAGGTCTAGTCCCTTACTGGTAGCAGAAGAAAAATTATAGATTATGTTCATAAAGTTCATATACCTATTATATATCACATCAGGATGCAACATAATATACTGAGTAACAATACTTGTAAGTGCTTAGGATAGGACTTCACACATAGCACCATAAAAGTAGCCACTTTAATGATGATTACAATTGATAGAGGAAGAAACACAAGATAGAATTTACAACTAGTTTTTAGTTCTAATTCTGCTATTTACCACTAATGTGAAATTAGATGAGTAATTTAACTGACCTAAGCCAAGAACAGTTTTCTGTGAAAAGAGGTAGCTAAAAGAAGAATATGCACAAGTCTTGCTCCCCTAATATTTTATGATTCTTCATCTCTAGATTAGAATTTTTATAAAGGGATCATTAAATGGGGATGAGCTGTGGGAGGAAGTACACAGGTTTTCTTGTATTATTTCTTATATCTGTGTAATTATGTCTAGTTCTTAGTCCCTTATTCCTTCCTCAATGCATTCTTCTTTTTTTTTTCTAATCCTCACCCGATGATATTTTTTTCCATTTATCATCAGATAAAGTGGGAGGGAGGGAGAGAAACATCAACGTGAGAGAGACACATCAACTGGTTGCCTCCCACACAACCCTGACCCAGGCCGGGAACCGAACAGCAACCCAAGTACGTGCCCTTGACCGGAATTGAACCCACCACTCTTTGGTCCACAGGCCAACTCTCTAACCGCTGAGCCAAAGCAGCCAAGGCCCCATTGCATTCTTAAAAAGTTATTTTTATAATAGGACACTTGGGCGACTGGGGAGGGGTATCAGAATATGTAAAAGTTGAAAGGAGAAATATTTCTTTCTTTTTTTTTCAAATTTTTATTAATTTATTTTTGTTACAGATGTTTCTCCTTTTTCTCCCCTAGACACCCTCCTCCTCATCATTGTTGTCTATATCCACTGGTTATGCATACATGCATATAAGTTCTTTGGTTCATCTCATCCATCCCTCCCACACCCCTACCCTGAGGTTTGTCAGTCTGAACCATACTCCTTTCTATGTCGCTGGGTCTATTTCATTCATCAGCCCACCTTGTTCATCAGATAAGGGGTTCATTTCCAAAATATATAGAGTGCTCATACAACTCAACAAAAGGAACACAAAGAATCCAATTAAAAAATGGGCAAAGGACCTAAATAGACACCTCTCCAAAAAGGAGAAATATTTCTTTAAGATTTAGTTTGTTTCAAGTACTGTGCCAGGTGTTTTTACATATATTCCTTAATTTCATTCTCATAGAAACACTGTGAGATAAACACTATTATTTGCATTTTTAAAAATGGGGAAATTGAGCCCTGGCCAGTGTGGCTCAGTTGGTTGGAGCATAGTCCCCTACACCAAAAGGTCATGGGTTGAACTCCCAGTCAGGGCACATACCCAGCTGGGATGCATGCAGGAGGTGACCAATCAATGTTTCTCTCTCACATTGATGTTTCTCTCTCTTTCTCTCTCTTCCTCTCTCTCTAAAATCAGTTTTAAAAAATGGGGAAATTGAGGCTTTGAGAAGTTATGTAACATACTTCGGTCAAGATTTAGATTCAAGCTTATTTGCTTTGTCCCTAATTTTTTTAAAATGCCATGTTGACTAGAAATCAATTAGCTTCTCATTTTAATCATTTCTAAAATTACAAAAGAATTTTTACAAAATCTTTTATTCTTTGACAGAAGCTACTGTTTTCTAACAGAAAGAGACTCAGATGGAATACAGCTTTTACACGTTGGCTTCCCACCCGCTTTCTTCCTGAAATGCAGCCTAAAGATGTAGCATCCACCTTGCAAGAATGAAGTAAAAAACTACGTGCTAAGACGGAGGACTAGAACAACTAAAAGAACCTAAGTGTAAAGCCAGCATTCTCACACTGAAATGCCTACATCTGGACTTCTTGTCATATTATAAAAAAATAAATTCTATACTTGTCTACCATTATAGTTGAGTTTTAATTACATGTAGTCAAATACAGTCTGAACTGCTACAAGCGTCACCATTAGACATCATAAGTGACCTCATTTCATATCTAAAAAAAATATGTTAACATCCTATACTTTGGGCAAGAAGAAATTCCCAACCTTAATTAATTAACACTCCATATAATAGATCAGTGAACTACATTAATCTCAACGAAAACAACTATATCTTCTTACACTATGACCTACTTGATAGTCCTTTTCTAGGTCTCTATTAATTTTTACATAGTACTTTTTGGAGATATTTTAAGCATTCATTCATTCAGTCAGTCACTCATTTGCTCCTTCTTTTTGGTGGGAATAACAAAGTATTCTGACATTTCCAGAAGTTCTAGTTAAAAACATTGAGGTAAGAAAATACGATGGATTCTGCCTGTACTCCTTGAGAAAATCTGGGGTGTAGACAGGCACAAAATGAGTTTCTACTCCAGTGTTAAGATTCTAAACTACCTCACCTCTACACTGTGGCTTGAGTTACAGGACTCTGAAAAAGTATTAAATCCAATACAGTCCCAAGTTCAGCTTTCCCAATCCCCTACAATTTAAAAGAAGTCAGTTTTAGCCATAGGATAAAAACAAACTTCATTACACCTGCTACAACCACAGAAAAACAGGAGCTCTAGTTACAGCATTTGCTTCTGGTTAGAAGATCATTTTGGTAGATGCAACTTACGTAACTGTCTGAATGACCAAATTTCCCCTATAAAACAAAAGGAAATTCCTCCCCGACATATCCTCTAGTTTAAATGATGAGGCTCAGGTTACAGTTATTTATGCCCCCACCCCCCATAATGTCCAAAACTATTGGGACAATGTATTAAGCTAAATATTTAGTATGGAAGGCATTTTAAGGAAGTAAAACAAAAACAACCTAAATTTTTTTCTTTTCATTTAAAAACTGAAAACAAACAAACAAAAGCCTGGCAGTCACAACCAAAATAGAAAGGAAAAGGAAGAAAAATATGTAAGCAATCTGGTTGACTATCTGAGACGAGGAAGAGAAGATTAGAAATGCCAAATCTAGAGAGCTCAGTACTGGGAGAAATTTGACATGATCAATAGAAAGAAACATTGAGGGGAAAACCAAGTATGGAGTATGTGCCAGGAAAGAAAACTGCCTGTCCGGGACATCATTATGAGAGGGGGTCTGTATGTCTGGAATACAGACTATGAGCAGACAGAAGGAAAACAGCATCTAGAGATGAGCTATGAAAGTTAAGCCAAGGACAGAATATGGAAGACTGTCTGAACGAGGTGAAGAAGTTCACTGTATTCTGAGAACAACGGGAAACTAAAGTAGTTAAAGCATACTTTTGATAGAATTTAAATTGTGTTTAGAAGGTTTACTGAGTGTTACATGGAAATAAATTTTCTTGTTCATTTTATCGCAGCTTAATAAAGAGTTATATTATTGTAGTGTCTAAAGCTGTTTAAGTGAAATGTTATTGTTTAAAGAAAACAAACAAGGAAACACACTTGAGAAGTTCAACAGTCCCCAAGTAAGCATTTTGAAAAACAAATGCAAGCATGTCTAGGGGAAGAAAAAAAATTTAATCTTTTTTTTTTTTTGGCCTCTTGTTTTGTTCAAAGTCCATTGATATGTATGCCCATGGGTAATAAGGTCACCAGGTTAAAAGAGCAATATGACAATCATAAAAAGTGAGATTACAGCTACTACAAACCAGGGCCCATTAGCCCATACTACAGGAAAGTTATCACTATAAATGGCTTTTCCTGTGTCCTTATCAATGCAGTGCACAAAGTATCTCACCCTCAGCTTTTCTCTATGATCTATGTAGTGTTTATGCCTATCTAACCTCACCAGGCACTAGTGGGGCAGCGAAATTAGAGGCCGTGAGATATGGCAGGAGAGGGACAGAACAATCTGTTAAGTGTCAGAGATGGACTAGGAGTCACCAAATATTTCAGGGCAAAACTTTCCACATTAAAACAAAAAATCTCTAAAGAAAATACTTAACATACGTTCTGTTGCTCAGAAGTACTCAAGATCACTATGGAAACAGACCAGAAAGCGCCCAGCTCTGTTCTTACAGTATGAGCTGGCTTCTCTACAACTTGCATTTGTCTTAGATAGTGGGGGAAAACAGAGGAACATTTTGAGAGGGAAAATAAAGTCCATTTAAAATGAAAAATTTTTAAAAAGTCCATTTAAAATGAAAAATTTTAAAAACAGTTATAAAAAAGATCGAGAGGAATAGTGTCTAAATATCCGCCTGAAATATTAGTCACATAAAGTTCTTAAAAAATAAATTTCAAGTATATAAACATCAGAATTCCTTCCTAACGTCATGCTATTCCAAAGGACTTGAAAATGCCACCTACTCACAAATTACTGTTCTCAAAAAGGCTTTTCCATTAAAAGTTCAATGTTCTTTTCCTATTTCCCAAAGAAAATGTATATATTTCAAATAAACATGATGGATTTTTTTTTTCCAACCAGGCCTCTTCAGAGTCCCTTACAAAGCAGCTTTTCTCTAGATCCATTAAATTATAAACTTTTTGAAAGCAGAAAGTGTCCTGATCACCTTTACATCTTTCACTGGCTTAAATGAAATTTAGCACGGTTACAATTTAACATGGTTATTTTTTGCAGATCTTTTCAGAATACACTTGAATATACCAATATGAACTGTAAAAAACCCAAGACAGCAATAGAGTACAGAGTGTCACTGACATTTCAAACAGAAGCCCCCTCCCTTTTTGTATATATTTTTTTAAACAGATCAATTGATGAGACTGGTGTTCCCCAGAAACACATCTTCAGAGACAACTTTACGATAATCTAGATCATTAAGCTAAATGCCTCTGGCAATGCTGGAGTTCTCTATCCACAGTTTCTAATTTCATGTGACTGGCAAAGTAAAGTGATGTTTCCCTCTCTCTCTCTGTAACACGATCTTTGAAAATGTCAGAGAAGAGTTGGGGGAGCCTTCTTCACAAACTCTAGGCACCTAGAATTTTGCCATATAGGCCTCATTCTCATCTGTCTTCATTTCTACCTTAGGAGTATTAAATGACCTTGCTTGTATGAAATACCCAGACGGAATATTTAAATGCTCACGCCAGTGTCTTTGTAAACTATTGAAAGAGTTTAAATAATGGATTTTTACTCTGGTTATATAAAATAAACACAAGTCTCAACGTTTATAACAGAATCAGAGTAGCTCTAAAACACAAAACAAAACAAAAACTAGGCTATGGTAAAGTACAATTGTGATGAAAACTAAAAATACCAGTCAGAGCTCTGTTTACTCACTGGTGAGAAGTACTGACAAAAACTATGTGAGGTTGATGTACGATTTTTTTTTCATTTGCCAATCAAGATGTAGCAGAAATATTTTGCTATTTTTTAAAGTGGGGGGGGGGTCTCATTATTTTAATCAATAATAATTTTTAAATCTGGCCATCAAAACTACACTCCATCCTTCAGATGTGTTTTAAGTCTGTGTTCCAATTCTTGAGGCTAATTTTACTTGGTTAGGAGTAAGAACCCTAAAATTCTTAACCTCTGGTGCCCACAAAACCGTTTCATAGCATGATCAGAGTGAAGCCAGTCTCTACCAAGTGAGGTGTTTTGTTCGTATTTAACATAAGTGTCACTTATTTAATGGTGTCAAACTTGTGAAGCACTATGAGACTGCTGAACAAAGTGTTATATAAAACCCAAGATAATATTACTATAAATATATACATAAACAACAACCCTCCAGCTACCACTATACAATAGGATCTTTAAGCCTAACCTTGAGAATGCCAAAACTATTCATTTTCCTTTCATTGAAACTCCAGTAGTCTCTTAGACCCTTCAAGTATTTATTTCCCGAGTGCTTTACTATAATAGCCAATTGTTACCAAAGTTCCTTAAGTAATTTCATTAAGTAATTCCCTGACCACCTCAGAAAACATGTCACTTAGAACTGCTTATATCGGTTCCTTTTTCCACTCTCCAAATCCTTTCCTTGCTATTATCTGCAGTTACATGACCATGAATTTTGTAGTTTCCCCCGGCTGTCAGCGCAGACCATGTGAGTAGAAACCTTCAGATTAGAAAGGGAGGAACGTGTTCCAGGAGGTTTCCTGCCCACGCCACCTCACCCCGGCCCCTGCTCCAGCAATGATCATGAAGGATTGTAAAGAGGGTAAGTTCTCGCTCTGCTGCTGATTCGCCTCTCCTAATTATAGCCAAGTAAAAAGAGACAATATTAAAAGAGGTAAAAATATTCTGAAATGTAACACAATTACTTATGTTCAAAGAGATAAATGATTGACTAAAGTTCTCATAATTATTCCTAAATCTCTGCTCTGAACCCTTCCAAGTAGAAGAATTGAGAGGATAAAACTATTAGTTTAGGTGCTGAGGCTAACTTATTCTTAACAGAAAAGCAGGTGACCAGCTTGCCATGCATAATGGCTGCTCGAGGAATAAAGATTTATGACACAGAAATAAGGTCACTTTGAAATATGCTTTTAAATTCAGATTTTCACAAGGCTTCCAAACCTAAGAAAAGGACAAGGTGGTAGGGAGTCCTTAGGAGACAAAAAAAAGGTGATACTGAAATGGAATTGGGGTAAGCTATTCTGAGGCATAGGAATACCTGAAACCTAACTCACCTTGTAGTTCCCTTTAGATGAGGGATTATTTCTAGATCTATGAGGGATAAGATTCACAATTCGGGAAAGCCTCTGAAATTCTAAGCAAAATTATACATTTAGGTACCTATGTGCATTTTGTCTGGGGGAAAAGGTTCACAGCTTTCATCAAATTCTCAGAGGCCCTTTGCCCAAGGAGTTAAAACAATACTGTACTTGCTAGAGTCTTTGCAATAATGAATTCACTGCACCATTACATTCTGCATTTCCTTATTTCTTCGGCTGGTTTACAGTCCTCTTTAGTGATCGAAGGGAATTAAATACAACTGAGGTTTTTATAATCCATGGAATACTGAGGGGTTGTTGCCTACTAAAAAATTAATACGTTGCTGTAATTTCTATCCCTAAATCCAAGATGTCAAAAATCTTTAAACTTATTATAGTGTAATATACATGCAGAAAAATACAGAGATCAACATTTATTAACATTTATTAACATTTTAAAATCTGGAATTAAAAAAAAGTGTTAATATGCATTTGATATAGATACCCAAGAGGTATCTAAATGAGATTATGGATGAGACCCACACACTAGGAGTATGGTTGTATTTTCAGGATGCTCCCCCAGTCTCTTAGTGACACTCAAGCTCCTTTTATGGGAGATTTATATACCCTTTCCAGCAAATTTGGAGAAGAGTCAGAAAGATGTTGCAGTATATAGAGGAGTTTAAAAGTACATACAAATATTTTCTAAAATTAGCTGGTTTCAAGCCTTGGAACCCAAGCCCATCAACATGGCCGACATCACTGAGTTGACAGAATTTTTAAAAAATCTGCCAAACATACTGGTTTCTTATCTTCATTAGACAGATGGTCCAGCCATTTTTTAAAATACTACTACACTATGTACAAGAGTTTCATGTTATTATTATTACTTATCATTTCCATTCCAGAAAACATTTTAGCTTGTTATTTCTCCTTTCTCAAAAATATTATCTTTATTGACTGTAAAATGTTTTATATCCTGCCCCTTACCTGCCCATCTCTAAACTGTATCTGAAGATTTAAACAGCAAAAGTTGTTTAAAATAATTCTATAAAATATATCTACCATTGCCCTACACACTTCCATTGCATTACTACATCAAGGACCAAGTCTCAATTAACCACTATCTGACCCTTGTTCACTTTCTTCCCTCCCCTCCTCCTACCAAAGTTTGCCCTTCCTGCCAAAGTTCAGCACTTCCTAGAAAAGTCTCACTGCCTGTTTGATATTGTACTTCACTTTAGTCACCAAAGGAAGAATTTACAGGTGCTTGGCCCCATCTATAAGACCATGACCGAAATCTGACCTCCTGTTACAATACGTGAACTCCTGCCCTACTGATAAGGCTGGCAGATATAAGTAGGATTTTTCAAATAATCCTTTGGGAATTTATAAGCAGCACAGCCATAAAAGGGGGGTGAATGGAAGGTCGGTTTCACTAAAAATAATAAATATTGCCATGTTTATTCAAAGTGTGCCTTGTTATCCTCCAGGCCAAAAGTTCAGATAAACACTATTGTAAATGACAAAATATTAGAACTTTTTGTTACTTCTGTTATGATCCTTCCGTTGGACACCAATAGAACTGTTTTCCCTAGTCTGAGTCCCAGCCCTGATATTGTATAACACTGCCTGAGACTAAAATACTGGATTCACTTGCAGGTCAAAGAAGGGTAGTTATCTTTCAAAATCAAAAACAAACATTTATTGAGTATTAATACTGAGTGCTAAGGGCAAGGGCTAAAAATGATGAATAAAACATGGTACCTGCCCTAAAAGAGCTTATAGTCTATTGAGGAAAAATAATACATATTTAGAATACTATGATATAATATAGTAAGCACTAATAGAAACATGTACTGGGTCCTATAATGGTACAAAAAGGATGGGGGTCCTTTTGTCAGGAAATGTCAGCAAAATTTGCTAAAAGACACAAGTATGAAATAAATATGAATCAGTAAAATAAAAAGAAATGCGAATAGTAATTCAAGCAGTAGGACTAGCATGAGGAATGGATGAGAAGTATTTCGGTATCGTTTCAGCAAGGTGATAACAAGCAGCAGAAATAAGGCAGACAGGACAAAAGAACCTTCCAAACTACTATATGCTATATCACCTTCTATAATTCTATATTTCACTCCACAGATGATGATTTAAAGAACTTTAATCAGATAACATGTATGTCAGATTGGTATGACAGATTACTATCACAATAGGGAGAAGTGAGTCAGCGGTTTACGATATAAGGTAGGGAGAACAGGAGGCTGTTTCAATGATCCTGATAAGAATATGAACTGGGGGAATCATTTTAAGAGGAGGCAGATGACAGGAAGTAAAATATTTTGCGATCAAGGTAACATCTGCATGATTTGGAGGTCTGAATATGGTACTGAGAAAAAGGAAGAGTTTAGGTTTCTGCATGGTAACTAGGCAGATGATACTGTTAGCTGAGCTCCCTGTAAATTCAGAAGATTTTAAGGGGGTGGTGGGAGATCACGAGTTCATTTTGAAATATAAAGAGCTTGTCCTGAGAATGGAATAGCCGAAAGGTAAGGTTCAGTAGACTATTATATAAGAAGTGTAAAGCTGAGAAGTAGAGATATAGGTTTGAAAGTCATTCGCACATTAAACTATGAAAGCAGGTAATATTATTCAAGAAAGGCAGGAGAGAAAGAAGAGAAGTGGAAACACTGAGGGACACACAGCAGTCAAGCCCACAAGGACCAAAACAGGTAACAACTCTCGAAGGGCTGGTAGGAGAGAAGGGAAGCTATCGGAAAGAAAAGAAAAGCGATTAGAGTTTTAAGGAGTATGTTATCAGCAAAGTCAAAAGCAGCTGAAAGGTCCAGTAAGACACAGATTGAGGGTAGGGTAGGGACAGAAAATAAATATACTGGGTTGATGAGAGAATGAAGAGTGAAGAGGTAGAGACAAGTATTGGAATGGAAAGGAATGAGAGGAATAAGATTTATTTTCTCCTCAGCCCTCATTTCTCTACTCCCAAATCTTTTCTTAAAGTCTATTGTTAATATTAGTTAGGTCAGAAAAAAAGAAAATATTTGTGTTACCAATCTTCATATTAAGTAATATATTTTTAAATATCTTTGCCAATATATGAGAACCTATCCTTCACTATACATAACACAAATTACTGCTTTGAGAATGAGGAAACAAATACAGAAAAGTGACAAATGACAGCCCCCAAAAAAGCTTTGAAAAGAATCATCCCTAGAAGTTACCACATGATCTGGCTTACTTTTTAGCAAAGGAGATATTTGAGTTATTAAAGTCCCTGTAGGTCTGGAACAGCAATGTCTAAAAGATAACCATGTGTTCCAGGGAAAAAAAATAGAGCTGAGTTCTTACCACTAGTTATACCTTTTCAAAACTAAAAACCATTATGAATGGGAGAGGAGGCCTGCTTATGCCATATTAACAATGCCTTATCAAATTGTTACAAAATGGTTATGCCCAGCTGATGTGGCTCAGTGGACTGAGAGTCATCCCATGGACTGAGAGGTCCTGATTTGATTTCCGGTCAGGGCACATGCCCGGGTTGCGCTCGATCCCCAGTAGGGGGCGTGCAGGAGGCAGCCTATGGATGTTTCTCTCTCACATCAATGTTTCTATCTCTCTCTCCCTTCCTCTCTCTCTAAAACAAAACAAACAAAATCAATAAAAATACATTTTTAAAAAGTTATGAATAGCAAATATTTCAACATTACAAAATACCACTGTGTAGAATTTATTTTTAAATGGGCAATTTAAGGTCCTCCTGTTTAGTCTTCACAGTTTAGGACTATATAGTCTTTGTATACTTAAGAATGTATACATTTTAAATAACTGATAAACTTTTTACGCTGATGGCAGAGATTAGAACCTCCATCTACATGTCTGTGCTTTGTCAAACAATTTTTAAAATACTAATAATGTGTCTAATAATAAGCATCAGAGATGCATAACTTCTGTAGAATAATAACTGCCATCTATTAAATGTTAATTATATGCCACAGACTGAGCCAGGCACCGTTCATACAATATCTAAAACTTCACTAGGCAGGTAATTATTATCACATTTCACATGTGAAAAACCTAAGGTTTAAGTGACTTGCCTAACATCACACAGCTAGTAAGTGTACAAATAAATTACTCCAGTACTCTTATAAATCACTATTAGAGCTCTCAGTTGAGGAAAACTTGTTACAATTCTTGTATCATAAAATCTCACAAAAACTAGCATGCACGTGATGACACATAGTGCTGTCATATTATAGTCATTCAAAAATTATAACTTCTGCCCTGGTAGATTGCAATATTTTTAAAACATAAGTTTTTGACTTATTCATACATCTTTGCTTCTCCAAATCCATTTCGTGCAGAAGAGAAAATCAGTAAGTGTTTATTGAATAAGTAAATGAATAATAAGGTTATAGTTAGCATATGTTCAAACAAAGGTACAGCATTCTTCAGCTACCACTTATTTATTTATTCATTCAACTAATATTTATTGAGTACCTATCATATGTCAAGGAATGTTGTTGGTACTGAGGATATAACATTAAACTAAACAAACTATCCATTTTCATAGACTTTACACTATTTGAGAGAAAAAATTCACTTGATTTTGCAATTATGAGGCTTAAAATAAACCTTGAAACTTGATATGAGTGAATATGGTTCTTTTTCTATAGACACGGCTTAAATACAACAACTGTGAACTCCTATAACCATACATACTAATGAAGAGACTAAACAAATCATGGAACATGGAAGCAAGATGATAGGCATGAAGGAGAAAGTTGAGTGGCAAAGGAAAAAAATGCATATTACTGTATTTGGGATTTCTACCCAACTGTCAAGGAACAGATAACTCCTATCTTATATAAATAATTTCATAAAATAGAGAAAAGGGAAGAACGTTCAACCGTTTTAATGATGCTAACATAACACTGACTTACAAACCATATAAGGACAATACCGAAAAAAGGAAAGAAAATTATAGGCCTATGTTCCTTATGACCACACATATAAATACAAAAAAAAAAAAAAGAGTAAAAATAAATAAAAAAACAAACAAGACAGATTCCACAGGATGTCAAAAAAGCAGTAATACATCCTCATCAAGTTGGATTTATCTAAAGAATGCAAGGATGGTTGAATATTAGAAAAATCTATCAATGAAATTCACCACATTCATAAATAAAAGCATCAAAATCACAGAATTATATCAAAATATTTGGAAAACAAATTCAATAAAATTCAAAACTTGTTTATGTTTTTATTTTAAAAATTCAGGAGTCTAGAAATAATTAGATGAATATTTACCAAAAACCTATTGCAAACATCAATTAAAGGAGAAACTAGAGATACATTCACTTTGAGATGAGAAATCAGACAAAGATGCCCACTATCACCTTACTAAACAACAAAGTAATGATTATCCTGGTGAATACAATAAAAAGAACAATGAGATATATGGTTAGAAAGAAAATAAACAAAATCAATGTCTATAGATATTATGGATCAATTATACAGAAACCTACCATAAACAAAAAAACAAACTGTAATAAAAGAGTTGAGCCAAGTTGCCAGATGTAAGGTTAACATACAAAAATCAACAGTGTTCCTCAATATCAGCAATAATTAATTAGAAAATAAAATAGAAAATAGTAACAAAATTATAAGTATTTTGTTATTACCCTAACAAAGAATGCCCGACTATTAACATTAAAAGGCTCAATTAAATAATTTAAAACTAATCTTATTCTTTCATGAATGAGATGACTCAGTATTATAAAAATATAAATTATTCCCAAAATTTATCTATAAATTCAATCAACTCAAATCAAAATACTTTTTTATGAACTCAAACTGATTCTAAAATACATATTAAAAAATAAAGGTCTATAATAGTGAAAGCAATTTAAAAGAGGAGAAATGAGAATGGACTTTTATCATTTATGCAGATATATTACAAAACCAAATATAACAAACTATAAAGCTGAGAAATAGATTCATACAAATATGGATATTTAGGGTATGCCAGAGTACTACCAGGAATTACTGGTTATGTACAAATTATGTAGTAGATGAGACTGGTAAAACTAAATTCATCATAGAGAAAAAAAATAAGTTCTATCTATACCTCATACTATATGCAACAGTGAACCCAAGATAGATCAAAATAAAAATATGAATGGTAAAATGTTAAAGATCGTGTAAAATGCTCTATGACATCAGAATAGAGAGGGATTTTTTTTTAACATGACATAAAGTAAAAATACAAATTACATATAAGGTTAAAATTGATGGACTTGATTATATCAAAATCAATAATTTCTGTTTCATGAAAAATAATATAAATGTAGTTTAGCGTATGGTGGCAAACTGGGGGGAAAATTATTTACAATATCCTAAACTGTCAATATCAACCATGTATAAGAAATTTCTGAAATTTCTCTTTCCAGCAAAAAAAAACAAAAACAAAAAAAAAACACCTAATACAAGAAATCTTGAGAATATCATGCTAAGTGAAGTAAGTCAGACAGAAAAAGTTAAGAATCATTATGAACTCACTCATGTGGAATATAAAACTGAAAGCAACAAATGAATAAGCAAGAAAAACAAGAACTCATAGACACAGACAACAGTATGGTGGTTACTATTGTGAAGTGGGATGGGGGGTGGGGGGGGGTAGCAAAGGGTAACGCAGGTCAAAGATTTGACTTAGGATGGTGGGCACACAATGCAATATACAGATGATGTATCAAGAATTCTAGCCCTGGCCAGTTTGGCTCAGCGGTTAGAGCATCGGCCTGCGGTCCAGAGAGACCCGGGTTCGGTTCCCGCTAAGGGCATGTACTTCGGTTGCAGTTTGTCCCCGGCCCTGGTTGGTCGCGTGGGTGGCAGCCACTCGATGTGTCACTTTCACATCGATGTTTCTCTCTCTCTCTCCCTCCCACTCTATCTGAACAAAAAATGGAAAAATGTCCTCGGGTGAGGATAAAAAAAAAAAAGAAAAAGAATTCTACACTTGAAACTTACATAATCTTACTAACCAATGTCACCTCAATAAATTTCATTTAAAAAAATATAATCACTGTGAAATAGAAACAAAACAAAAATAATCTTTTCACCTATTCTACATATAACAGGGTAGCCATTTCAGAGGGGAAAAAATTATACTTATTTTCTAGGTGTTTTACTGAAAAAAAAATTCAATACAAAATTGAACAAAGGTTAAAGCTAGGCAGTTTAGAGAAGACAAATCTTAATCTTAATCAGAGAAATGCAAATTATAACAAAGAGCTTTCATTCAATAGCCATCAGGTTAACAAAAATTAAAAATTAGTGAAATTAAGTATTTTACATATTCCTTATGACCCAGGAATTCCATTCCTAGGTATAGAAACCAGAGAAACTTATACACAAGTCCATAAGGGGATACTATTTGAAGAATGTGAGAGGCCATTTAAGTGTTGATCACTAACGTAATAGATAATTAAAGTACAGCAAATACAAACCATCAGTTAACTATAATGCAGAAGTGGGAGGCAATGAGTTAGATATACAGACAATAACAAGGATAGATATTAGAAATAGTGCTGAATAAAAAAAATACAAGAAGTAAAACCAGATCCATAAGACACCACCACTTGAGTAAAATAAAAACACCTACATATACAAAAATCACTATTTTTCAAGGACACAAACACAACCATGACCATATATTAACCATATTAGAGTTAGATGGGGATGGGAGACAAGTGGGCTTGTGGATAGGAGATGAATGGAAAAAACATGATAAAATAAAATACAAAAGGCGGCCTTGTATGAAATGATGATAATGTGTCACAAACTAACACATATATGATTTCTTTAATTCTCTGTATTTAAGACTGAAAAAAATTGTCTACTTATTGTAAATGCCTTGATACAACTCAATCTATATCCTGCTTCATCTTTCTGTAACAAGGAATGATAGATGGAGAAAAGGAGTGGAGAGGGAGAATAGAGGGGGAGGGGAAGAGGGAGCTGGAGAGGAAGGAGAATAGAAGAGAGGAAGCTACCAGGTCTTTCCTCAAACTAATGGAGATCACCACAAAATGCTGCAGGCCATAAAGTCCACACACCAGTCCCAAACTCTCCAGAGTAATGACTAAGTGACACCATGTTACATATATGAAGAAATAAAATGGAGAACACACTGAGCAATAAGATACACTCAGACTCATTTTGCTTAGCATGATATTAAAAACGACCTGATAGAAGCTTCACTGAACTTTGCTATAATGGGCTTCTCTCATCTTCATAGTTCAATTTATTTTTTTTACTGACTTTGTATGTATCTGTGTGTCTGCACGTAGGTATATTACCAAGATGGAGATAAATTTTAATTCATTTATTAAAATATCATTAACACCCATAAAATTTCGCCCCCAGAGAGGTTCCTCCTTCCATATGGTTTGTATGACGAAAGAAATAACTGTTATCAGGAATTAAAAACAGTTTTTACAAACATTATTTTAATATGTAAAGATAGGCTATTGTTATTTAAATAAGTAGGTTATTGAATTAACAACTGAAATCTGAAAGTGTAACTATTTTTAGGTATAATCTAATAATGTGTTGATATAGAAACTGTTACTAGCTATGGAATATTACATGGCAAACATAAGATTCAAGAAGAAAAGACTTTGTTTTTATAATTAATACTCTTTAAATAACAGTTTCTATGTCCTTACTCTTAATAATGAACAGAAAAACTATTAAAAATAAGAAAGCAGAGCTAGAATTCAATATATATCTTTATTAGGCAGAGCCAGATAAAGACTCACCAGGACAGAATATATGTGTAGACATCGATAAACAGGAGAGAAATCCACCAAATCTTGGGCCCCAGGTACCTGCAAAACAATCGAGATTGTCACAAAATACTCACACAAAGCTATTAACAGCAACTGCGTTCATTTCTACTATACAATTGTTAAAAAAAAAAAAAGATACAGAAATATGCTACGAAGAGAGGGGAGATCATATTAAAAATAAGATAAAGAGTGGAAAAGCCAAACCTAGAAGTAATACCAGCAAATTATAGTATGAACAATGCATATAGATTAAACCTAGACATCAAAAGACAAAGTAAAACAAAAAACATCAGGTAAGAACTGGAGTATAGTCACAGTGCTAAAACCGATTTCTTATGTGACTTGATAATGGTAAATCACAATTTACTTTGGCCTCAATTTCCTCACCTGAAAAAGAACTATCAGTAGACCTAAAGGAAGTTAGTAAGAATAAAAGGAGAGCCCTGGCTGGTTTGGCTCAGCGGTTAGAGTGTTGGCCCGTAGACCATAGAGTTGTGGGTTTGATTCCCGGTCAAGGGCACATACCTGGGTTGCAGGTTCGATCCCCAGCCCCAGTCCAGGGGTTGTGCAGGAGGCAACCAGTTGATGTGTCTCTCTCACATCAATGTTTCTCTCTCTTTCTTTCTCTCCCTCTCCCTCTCTCCCTCCCTCCTTTCCACTCTATCTAAAAACCAATGGGAAAATATCCTCGGGTGAGGATTAACCCCAAAATAAAAAAAACACAAGGAGACACTGAAAGTAAATATTGAACAAAACAAAAAAGAAAAGACAAAATTACATAAAGAAGTCATTCTTTAACAAAAGACTTAGCTGAGTTTTTACTATAACACTGATAACTGTATGATTCATCAGAATACAAGCATCTCTATGTTTACTGGTTCAAATTGATTGATGATTTTGTTCATTTGCTTGCATCCATGAAGGCAGAGATTAAATCTCTGTGTTTAAGAATCTCATAGTGCTATATATTCTGTAAGCACTCAAACAAATCCTATGTGAATCCATAGATTGATAGTAAGGTGCTCAAGATCCTACACCATGGCCCAAGCAAAATTACTGAGAAAACAGTTTATGGATACATGGGCCCATGCAGATAAAGAAAAAGTAAGATTCAAAAGCATATCTTAACACAAAATGAAGCAACAAGTGATCATTTAGGCACTCTTACTTGAAATGACCGCAACATTAAAACATCTGTACAGTCTCGCCTCTTTGACTGCAAAGTGGAGATTAGAAGGAAATTTATTTTGTTTTTCCAGAAAACCAGATCCTACCAGTGAAAACTACAGCTAAATGAAACACAACCTCAAAAGAAAAAAAATGAAAAAATTTGATAAATTCATATTTATAATAGTATTTAAACTACATAAAAATTAAACATGCATATGAAAAAAAAGAAACATTTTTTTAAAAACTTGATCTGTATAGGAAATGAAACGTTTTTCTTTTATTTAGAATTAATTATTATGGTTATTTATTATAAATGTATTTATAAAGAGCTAAGAGTATTTCCTTACCTAATTTTGAATAAAAAAATTCAGTCACAACTTTGTTTATATGCTCTCTGTGCAGTTTATTTTGTTTTGCTTTGATTCAGAGCTATAGTTTTATTCAAAAGAAAACTGCTTCAAGCTATTCTTCAGATAGAGCCTTGGCCTTTACACAGGTCGAACCCGTCCTTATAGAATAAACATTCACATGAGGGGACAGTTTCCCTGCAAATCTGTGATGAATAAGCTAATGGGGCCCCTTACTAATAGGCCAATAAGACTGGTTTATCTGAGACACAAACACACACACACAGGAGACAAAGGCCTTTCCTGTCATCTCCACCAAATTTTTACAACCAAACCTATTCTCTGGGAGGCTGTCTTGACATCATCATACCCAACTTCAAACTGTGTAAGTGCCCTGACCTGGAAATACTGGCTTTGCTATTTCTCAGCTCTGAAACCATAACCCAGTCAAGTCCTCCCGCGCACATGACCGCCTGCTTTGAAAGCAGTACACAAACATCTAGACCAGAAAAGATGGAGAAAATGGGGCTTCAGTTCACAAACTTCACCTCCACCCTCAAAGTAGCCTACTGTTTAGAAATCCTTTCTCCTCCATGCTTCCTTCTGAGGAACCGAGGAGAGCGCAGGGGAGAAAGGTATGTGAAGCATGCACTAACTCATGTTGCTCTGAGCTAGATGTGTTTTCTCTGCGTTCACTAATGAAAAAGAATCACATCTAGGGAAAGGCGAAAGGAAGAGAGCAACCTACACTGTACGTGAAGGAATGCTACATGTTTGGAAGGATAAAAAATGAACTTTCAAAAATCTAAATAAATGGGGGTGGGGAAGAGAACAAAAGGCAGTTTTTCTGACTCACATAAATAGGTCTGTTTTAAGGTCCACCTTTTGCTCCCCACTTAAAATGCTAAATCTCTGTCAAAACTGTCTTCATTCTTCTTCCCCTCCTTTGCCCCTCCCTTCCCTCAAGTTGCAAGAATGATTCAAGCAGGTTTAGTTTTCAGCTGGGGCAGAGGGAGGGGTCCAAGGACACTTTCCTAAGCTAACAATGACTGTCTCTAATGGTTTCTGTCTCCTAACAAAAGCCATGACTCTGTCGTTATCAGCTGCATCTAATTTTTCCTTTCCAAAGTAAATAACACAGCCCTTGCATTTTACACATGTCCAAGTTTGACAAATCATTATTGACTGAGACTATAACTGATAAGAGATAACTTTGTGGTAGGACGTTGTCATTTCCTCTCATAAGGGCTTTCTTTCTGAGATACAGAAACATGATTAAAATAGTTAAACATTTCCTCTGCCTGGCAGTCAGGAACTCAAGACATTAAGATACTGGAGTCTGCATTTTTCGAGTTCAAATAGATCTATGAAGATATCAACTGTAGCCACAAATAGTATATTCAAGATTATTCTGCCTTTTTTAACTAGTTCTTTTCCTTATAAATTCACATGAAATAATTTCATCACCAAGGACAGCAGCTGCCTAATTCCCTATACGTATAGTTTCTGAATGGAGAGCATTAGTGCCTTCTCAGCTCAAACCTCCTTATTTTCAGAAGTAAATAGTGAGATTTTAGATTCTGTAACTTAGAAATCTATGCCTCTGAGCATGTTATAATATTATATAAACTGAGATATTAAAAGAATATTCTAGTAAAAGAAGTTAGGTGTGACTGTATTACAACATTCAGAGGTAGGTATAAGGAAGAAAACTACTACATTCTACAATTACACAATCACATAGCCATTCAAGATCACATACCACTAGGTGCCACTGTATATGACTAATCTGTTTCAATACAACTTTTACATTTGTATGATAAATATTAACAGCTGCCATCAAAGCAATGCTTCTTAATTACTGTTTGCAAAACATTTGTTGTAAAACAGCCTTAGATACTATCAATGCATCAGCTAGCAAATAAATAATGCCACTACACAGATGACTAAAAAGAGTCTGGAGACAAAGGAAGCTCTAAAGTATGAAAGTAAATTTAAAATAGGGCTAATGAAAGGCACACTGGTAAAATAGTCTTATAAGCCTCTCCAGACAATATATTTTGAGGAAGATATAAAAATTCCAAGTGAGCCCAGGCCCAGTGGCTCAGTTGGTTGGAGCGGTGTCCAGTACACCAAAAAGGTTGTGGGTTCGATTCCTGCTCAGTGCACATACCTAGGTAGTGGGTTCAATTCCCGGGTGGGGGGTGTACAGGAGGCAACCAATGTTTCTCTCTCACATCACTGTTTCTTTCTCTCTCTTTCCATTCCTCTCTCTCTAAAAAAAATAATAATAATAATCAATAAAAGCATATCCTTGGGTGAGGATAAAAAGAAATTTGAGGGCTGGCTTTAGCTCAGTGGTTCCTTTGAGTCAAGCTGTCAGCTTGCTAACCACTCTTAAGGAAGCAGGGAGGCGGGGGTCAATGGGGGAGACATCTGTAATTCTTTCAACAATAAAAAAAAATTTGCATGTAGAAATTGGAATATTAGATGGTCAGAAAGAAAAGAACCATGACCATTTAATTATGAAAATTCTTGCAAAACATCAGGATCTGACTTTTATGTTTTTCTTCTTCTCTAACATATTTTAGTTTAGGTCAAAGTCTCTGAAAGTGGAAAGGTTAATGGCTAAGTTCTTCTCATAAAGAATAAAGAAAATGATTTAACTTATTAAAGAAAAAAGGAGATTTTGGTTTTAAAACAAATAATGGCATTCAAGTGTTAACAGATACATCCATTTAATATTTTTATGACACCCTTGCCCCCCCACCCAAAAAGAGCTGAGTAGCCATTTCTACTCTTTTAAAAGACTCACTAGTGAATGGAGGTAGGAAAATAAAAGTATCTGCAGGTAACAACCTGATACATCTATCTGCTTTATTACTGGGTAAGCATATCATTAGGAAAGAATAGAGTAAAAGAAAAGATTGCTTGCCTCCCTCCACTCGAGAGCAGAAGCAAATGTACTGAGAAATTTACCTCCGCTGCTGATAAAGACAGTGCATGAAAACAGAAATGCATTAGTGGGCTCTAGCCCTGTTGTTCGCACAGCTGTCCCAGGAGATGCACACACAGGCCATTTATTTTTCTCTTATGAAATCTTTCAAAGTAGGTGGTTCATCCAAAAAGAGTATGACAGAAGTTTGCAAGGAATTTAGCTATGTTTCTCACTAATTATTTGAGTCATTCTCCTTTTTGAAAATACTTTAGATTACCACTTTACACAAAACAGTTTCTCGGTGCCCATTTCTGAGCATTAGTTGGATCTGAAGTCATTAAAATGTACCAGGCATCGTTCTGAAGGGAGAAAACAACAAATGATTAGCTGAAAGGGCATTGCCTTTGCATTCAGAGGATCAATTTTGACTGCCCATATTATGTCTGGAAGCCAGGAAATACCTGGCAAACATTTTTCACCAGTGTACTTTTCTGTCCTACTTTGCTTCCAAAACCTCAGGGAAAAGAAGGGTAGAATTCATTTGGACATAAGCTTTCATAGAGCTGAACTGAACACCAACAACCAGAAGGCCTGGGATGCTAAGTGATTGGGATTACAAAACTATAAAGAATTTTCTAATACCCTGACCAGAGCCCTAGCCTAAAAGTACCAGATTCTGCTAGAAGCGTCTCACAAATTACTAGCATTCTTCCCGAGAAATCCCTATACAGATTACCACTTCATTTACTCAAGTGTTTGCACTAAGCAGAAGAAAGTAAGGAAAAATCACCATTTCTCTTTACTGAGACACTGCAAAAAACTCTGTGGCCAAAATCAAAAGATGGTCCCTCAAGAATTCTTTGCTTAAAGCTAACATGAGGAAATAAAAATGCAACTGGTCTTTTAACAACTATCTACTATATGCTAAGAAATTGTAAACTGTTAGGTCAAAAAAGGCAATTTAGAATTAAATATGGTATTTCGGTAGAAAAGTTCTGAGAGGAGAAAAATATTAGGTAATCAAAATAATAAAAAGAATGTTATAACATTATAGGTAAAGAACTAATATCCCTAATATATAAAGAACCCATTAAAGTTGAAGGGGGGGAAATCCTTAGAAAAATGGGCAAAATACATGAGCAGAAAGTTTACCTTAAAAAAGAAGGTAATACAAAGAGCCCTCAAACGTAATAAGACATTACATTTCACCCACAGTAATAGGGAAAAATATAAAAATTTTAAAAAAAATAAAACTATACAAAGATAGCCTTTTTCATCTGTGCAACTGGCAAAAATTCAAAGCTTAACAAAATACTCTCTTAAAGAAGCTGTCAGGAGATCGGCGCCGCATACATTGCTGGAGCGGGAGATGTAGGAAACGGTACAACATCTATGGAGCAAAACTTGACATTATCTAGCAAAACTACACATGCATTTCCCCCTTGAATTAACAATCCTGCTTCTAGGAACCTACCCTGACTATATGGAAAACAATTCTCAGGTTTTAAGGTTTATTTTGAAACTGTTTTTCTAAGTTGTAAGGTGTCTTACATACAGCACAATTCACCCTTTCTAGTAAACAATTCAGTGAGTTCTGACTAATCCATATAGTCCTGTAATCATCATCACAATCTCACAATCTAGATTTTAAAAGTCCCACCATCCCCAAAACTTCCCTCATGCCCCTTTGTAGTCAAATTGCTCCCTGACGCCCAGCCCTTGGCAAACACTGATCCATTTTGTGTCCCTGGAGTTTCCCCTTTTCAGGAGTGTCACATAAATAGACTCAGATGGTATGCAGCCTTTGAATCTGGCTTCTCTCATTTATCAGACTGAACTTGAGGTTCAACACAGATGAACCTGTGTTGTTTCATGTATCTAAAGCTCATTCTTTTTATTTCAGAGTGATACTCCAGTTACGGATCTACCACAGTTCATTTATCCCCTCACCCACTGAAGGACACTTGGGTTGTTTCTACTTTCCAGCAATGTATGCATAAAGCTGCTATAAACACCAGGTATGGGTTTCTGTGTGAACATAATGGGCAAACACCTAGGAATGAGATTGCTGTATCATCTGTATGGTAAGTGTATGTTCAACTTGAAAATACGCTACCAAACTGTTTTCCAAAGTGTCCATACCATTTTGTATTTTCAATGCAATATATAAGAATTCTGGTTGCTTTGCAATCTGCCAGTACCTGGTATTGTCAATATTATTTTTAGCTAATTCTAGCAGCTGTGTAGTTGAAATACTATACTTTAATAGGGAGATAGTTCCCTGGCCGGTTTGGCTCAGCGGTTAGAGCATCAGCCCACGGACCAGAGAGTCCCGGGTTCGGTTCCCGCTAAGGGCACGTACCTAGGTTGCAGTTTGTCTCCGGCCCCGGTTGGGGTCGTGTGGGTGGCAGCCAGTTGATGTGTCTCTCTCACATTGATGTTTCTCTCTCTTTCTCTCTCTCTCCCACTCTATCTGAAGATAAATGCAAACTGTCCTCATGGATAAAAAAAAAAAAAAAAAGGGGGAAATATTGAAAATTATTAAACATCCACATGTAGGAAATTGGCTGAATGAACCATAAGTACATTCAATTAATGAAGTACTATCTAGCAGTCAAAGTAAAATGAGAAAGACTTCTATGAACTGATGTGGATACATTTTCAGGATAAAACACAAAGGCCTGGCCAGTTTGGCTCAGTGGTTACAGCATCGGCCTGCGGACCAAAGAGTCCCGGGTTCGATTCCTGCCAAGGGCATGTACCTTGGTTGTGGTTTGTCCCCAGCTCCGGTTGGGGTCAAGCAGGTGGCAACCAGTTGATGTGTCTCTCTCACATCAAGGTTTCTTTCTTTCTTTTTCTTTCTTTCTTTCTTTCTTTCTTTCTTTCTTTCTTTCTTTCTTTCTCTCTTTCTCTCTTTCTCTCTTTCTCTCTCTCTCTCTCTCTCTCTCTCTCTCTCTCTCTCTCTCTCCTTCCCCCTCCCACACTGTCTGAAGATAAATGTAAAAATATCCTCAGGTGAGGATTAAAAAACAAACGAACAAAAATTATACATGTATTATGATATTATGTGAGGCAGGAAGGGTACATACACATACACAATAGATATTGATTACTTATAAAGGATGGATAGGAGAAGGGTGGAAGGGATAAAGAGTAGAATGGTATTTCACTGAATGTATCTTCTTATATAATTTTGCCTTTTGAACCATTTTCATATTTTACATAGTCAAAAAATAATAATAAAGATAACTGAACTTTGAAAAATAATACAAAAAGAAACAAATGAACCTAATTATGTATCAGTTTAGTAACCATCACACCAAAGAAAAGAAATAGCCAAGAAACATTTGAATAAAATACTCTGAACTATATAGCCTCAGTGGGATTTATTGTAGGATAAAAAAGAACTGGGGGAAAAAATCTTGAACTTAATAAATATACTCCTTTTAGTAACATTTGCAAAGCAATTCTGGATGGAACCATGTTGTTTGTGATAGATGATTAGGCAAATGAATAAATATATAAGTACTCTGGAAACTAGAAGTCTTAGACATACAAATCTGGACTAGAAGAAGATATTACCTGTGATATCAGGTTGAAATTAGAAGCATCAGTTTTAACTCATGATTTATAAAACTGTCCATGTGTTGGTGTGGCATGTGTATTTCTTAGCTGTGTCCACAAAGGAAAATAATGCCCACATCTCAGTTTCTAAATATCATTCTCCAGTAAAAGAAAATGAGCTCTTTTAAGAAATAGCTGATTCTGGGGCTGGGGCAGAACCTGGAGTGAATCAAGAGCATCTTGTGCCAGAAAAAATGAAAAAAGGAATTACTCAAAATTTGATGGAAGCTATTAGGGAAATGCAAATCAAAACTACAATGAGATACCACCTCACACCGGTTAGAATGGCTATTACTAACAAGACAAGTAATAACAAGTGTTGGAGCGGTTGTGGAGGAAAAGGAACCCTCACTCACTCCTGGTGGGAATGTAAACTGGTACAGCCACTATGGAAACAGTATGGAAGTTCCTCAAAAATTAAGAATAGAGGTTCCATATGACCCAGCAACCCCTCTTCTTGGGTATCTAACCCAAAAATTTGAAAACGTTTATTTGCAAAGATATATACACCCCTATGTTCATTGCAGCACTGTTCACAGTGGCCAAGACATGAATACAACCAAAATGTCCTTCAATAGATGGCTGGCTAAAGAAGATGTGGTACATACATACGATGGAATGCTATTCAGCTACAAAAAAAAGATGAAATAATGCCATTTGTGACTACATGGATAGATAGATCTTGAGAATAGCATGCTAAGAGAAATAAGTAGGACAGAAAAAGTCAAGAACCATGAGATTTCACTCATATGTGGGATATAAAACTGAAAGCAACAAATGAACAAACAAACAAAAACTCACAAACAACAGTACGGTGGATACCAGAGGGAAAGGGGGTGGGGGAGGAGAAAAGGGTAAAGGGGGTCAAATATATGTAATATTCCTGCCAAAAATAATTGAACATAACCTAATCATGAGGATGTACCAAGTGTACCTAAATAGAGATACCAAAGGAAGATAAACAGACATAAAAATTACATATTATGGGTTGTATACTACATGGCAGATAGTATCAACGGTAAGTTTCATAAGTGGGATAAGTGTATTGTGTTTATGAAAAAGAATGTTATTCTCAGTAAACTACAGATTGCTGTACTGAGAGTTCAAATATGATTAATGAAGTATGATACTATCAAATGGCTTAGTTTTTTGCATGGGGTAAGTAGATATATATTTTTTGATTCTTTCAAAATCAAACTTTTGAGAGAGAGCAAATATGTCAAATTTTAATAAGTGGAGCATTTAAGAAAAGGAAATATGATGTTCATTTTACCACTCTTATAACTTTTCTGAATATTTAAAACTCTTTAAAAGAAAAAAAGATTTTTTAAATAAGGTAATATGAAATAGGTGAGAATAAACTAGTATCAGGGAAAAGTAGAATTAGCTATATTAGACAAGGAGGGAGAAAAAAGGAATCCATTCTCTACGTGGTATTATTAGCAACTTAGCCTAGAGTGAAGGGGTGGCTGAATAAGCAATGAGTATATAAAGCAGAAATTCTAGAAAATCGGAAAAGGTGGGCAGATATTTGTAATTGAGGCAAGTAATTTCAAAACGACAAGACCTTTTTAATACCACTAAAATGAAAAATTTTAAAGATCTTAAATCAGCCCTGGCCAATTTGGCTCAGCGGTTAGAGCGTCAGCTTGTGGTCCAGAGAGACCCGGGTTCGGTTCTCGCTAGGGGCACGTACCTCGGTTGCAATTTGTCCCCGGCCCTGGTTGGTCGTGCGGGAGGCGGCCACTCGATGTGTCCCTTTCACGTCGATGTTTCTCTCTCTCTCTCTCTCTCTTCCTCTCTCTCCCTCCCACTCTACCTGAACAAAAAATGGAAAAATGTCCTTGGGTGAGGATTAAAAAAAAAAAAAAAATCTTAAATCAGTGTGAGTCATAATATATTTTTGCCAATGAACAGATCTAAAAGATCAAAGAATGGGAATAAGAAACCCAAAACAGAATGTCTCAAGCATGCCATAATGATTTCATTCAACTTTCTAACTTGTCTTTATTGCCATTTGATTATATGTATGGGTATCTACTTTCCATCTAACTACATATAATCAGCTTTAATAGATCAGTTTTCATTAAGAATAGAAGTGAAAACCTCAAAGCCTACAGGAGTCAGTGGGCATTGGGAATAAGTGAAGTAGGCCAGCATTTTAAATTTTATTGTCTGAATAGATATACTATTATTCATTTTTATAAAAGACTGCATTCTCATCATTTCTTTTCAAACATGTGGTCTGGTCGGTCTATCTTCCATTTCACCATCTTTAAATAGAGACTCAGTATAAATAATAATAGATTTCCCTCAACAACAGCATAAATGTGATAATAAATGGCAATTGCCAATACGCAGATACAACAAGGGTGTGGCTTAGTGAAAAACAAGCTCCCTGTGGCAACATTGCTACTCAGGGGGAATCTATCACTACCATGCTTAGAAAGAGCTTAAGTTGGAAATACAGATTTTTACGTGAAATCAGTCAACTTTTAAAAGTTGGCAACTAATTTTTTTTTAATTTTTAAGCACTATACAAACCAACAACCATTTTGCAAGCTGTTTCTGGTCCATGGGCTACCAACCGGCAACCTCAGATTTAAACTCTAAAGCTCTAATGTCATCCTTGATTCACTTTAGCTTACTGAGAAATGATCCTCGTTTTTTGTTACCTTCCTATCAATAGAAAGTTTTGTTAAAAAAAAAAAAATGTGAAATTTGGGTCAGAGATCCTAATAACTAGAATATTTCCCAAGAAAGTTGACATAAATTAATCATTGGCACTTTTATGGGTGAGATAAGAGATGCTCAGAAAAATTACATTATTTGTTCCAACAGCACAAAGCTGACAGAATGTGTACCTTCTAAATACAAATCTTGAGTTCTTTCCAATCACCCTGTGTTATAGATTGAATTGTGTCACTCTCAAAATTCATATGTTAAAGCCCTAACACCAAATATGACTATATTTGGAGATAATAGCCTTTAAGGAGGTAATTAAGGTTAAATGAAATCATAAGAGTGGGGCCCTAATACAATGGGACTGGTGTCTTTATAAAAAGAGGAAGACACATCAGGAGGAAGCACAGAGAACTAGCCATGTATGGACACAGCAGGAAGGTAGCCATCGGCAATTCAAGGAGAGAGGCCTGAGCAGAAACCAACCCTGCTGGCACCTTAATCTTGGGACTTCTAGCCTGTGAGAAAATAAATTCCTGCTGTTTAAGCCACACAATCTGTGATATTTTGTTATGGCAGCCCTAGCAAACAAATACACACTGTTACCTCAAAATTAGTACCTACAACAATCATTTGGACATCTCTAAAGGTTTGATATTACATGTCATTTTCAGTTAAATTAGCAATTCCATCTGTTAATTCCATATTTCAAAAGAGGCATGAAAACCTGAGGTGGATCATTCGATCACATTCATATTTTTGATTCACACTCCATGATAAGTCGTGTGAATAACACGATGACCACTGCTCTCCACAAGTGTGTAAACAAAAAGATACAACTAGAACATGAGATGTGCCATAAGTCTGTTACAACGCCATGTTCTAAGAATGCAGGAGGTCTGAAGTAACCAAAAAACAAAGAAGAAATCATAGGCCCTGTTATTTCTGACTCTTTTTCAGCATATTGTTTTGGTTATAGTAGATGGTGTTTATCAGTCCATACAAATATACATTATCAAAAACTGTATCAACTTTTTTTAACCTTTATTCTCCAAAACAAAAAGCACACAGCATAGTGCCTAACTAGTAACTATTACATAATGATAGCTATTGTGTACCCCAAGTACTGTAAAGAGAGCATTATATACATTATTATTCCAGTCAATCCTCACAAAAACCCTACCCTCATTAGGTATTATCATCCTCCTTTTTACAAATAATATATCACCTAACAGGGTTCTTTGTATTTTATCTTCAAATATCTCAAAAATGATATTCTTGATTAATCTAGATCTATAAATACACTCTCAATCTAAAATATTCACTACTTCTAAAACTATTTTAAGTCCTATCTAGACATTTACAGAAGAGTAATTATATCTGCATATAGCACAAGATGATGTAGAGATTCAAACCAAACTCTTGAAATTGTACATATTTCCATTAAAAATCAATTGAATTAAGTCATGAATCAAAAATGGTCAAATATCAGCACTTTATATAGTTCAATTTAATATGAGATGTAAAAAACAAAACCTTACCTTAATTAAGGTGACCCTTCATTAAATAAAATACAAATAGTTTTATAGGGGAATACTTTTCCTACAACCCTATCAGCAATCTAAGAGACTGACTCTTTCAATTGGTTCAACATGTGAGATAGTTTTTCACCCAACACGACAATTTACTACTGTAACTTCATCCTCAGGTCCCAGTTTGTCCCATCTCTGACACAGACCTGGTTTCAGATTAACAATATATTAACTATGTGCTAACCATGTACAAAGTTATGTTTTAGGTATTTGGGATTTCCTACCATCCTACTCTATGGTCTTCTATTAAGTGTCATTAAGCTAAAGACGTAGGAAATAGCCTAAAAATAGCATTCGACTCAGTGAATGTATTAAGTATACTTCTATTAAAAGCACACAAAAAATGGTAAAAAGGTCTTGCTTCAGAGAATACGAAATACCTAAACTTAAGTGGGTGAAATCAGAATCAAACTTTCATAAACAATAATGCTGGTAATCTACTATAAGCAATAGACTTTAGAAAGCAAAACATAATTTTCTCTTCAACTGCTAGTCATTATTGGAAGTATTTTAAGATATGTTAATAAAAAATAAACAGAAGATCTAAATCATGAGTTTGTTTTCTTTATGCACTTAAAATGCTTCCTTGTGGTCCTCTATATGCCTGCCACTCAAAATGTGCTCTGAGACCCAGAAGCACCATCCTCATCTGGAAGCTTGTTAAAAATGCAGATTCGGAGACTCATCCCCAACCTGCAAAATCAGAATCTGCATTTTAATATGATTATAAGGTGATCCCATGCACACCGAAGTTCACTGCCCTACAACACAGGTTCTTAACTTTGGCTTTCCAGGCAACATGAGTTTCACGAATCCCCTGAAATTTCACGCAGAACTTTTTGCAAGTGAATATATGTACGTTTTACTGGGGAAAGACTCTATATATTTTTACCAAATTCTCAAAGTAATTACCCCAAATAGATTAAGAACTACTGCTCTACAGGATTCTATGCCACAGTTTAAAAGTCAAAATATTTCAAAAACTATTTACGCTGCTCTCAATGAGGTCTGTTGAAGAATGACAAGAATGAAGGTCAGAACGTCACAGTGGGTCACGAAAGACCTTATCTGAAGAATTTATTCACACCATGCAAGAACTATGCCAAGAAACCAGTTTGGAGACATCTAAATAAATAATTCTCTCCATGAGGTTTGAGATTAAGAATGTGCACTTGCAGAAGATTCAAACTGAGAAGTAAATAAATATAAAGTAGACATTTTTTTAAGAGAGGATGCCATCAGATGACAGGGCAGTGCTGAATTCCTGTTGTAAGAGCTCAATCAGCAAATCTCTAATGTGAATTCTGTTTGATTTGGGATATGGGAGCATTTTAAAAAGTCAACTTCCAAGTACATTCTTATAATACTTCCTTTATGAGGAACCCCCAACACACTTCACTAGTCCCACTAGCTTCACCTTCTCTGGACCTTAGAAGATAAAACAAAGAAGAAATAGAGCACAAAAATGAAAAGGGATGTGCTCGGGATATTCAGTGAGTTAATGACAAAGAATGGCTCCTATCCAGAAGGTACTCAGTGATATATGAGAACTGTGTATATATTTCATTCTTTTATCTTATCATCTAACCATCTCTTTGGGATGTGTATTATCCAGAAGCATAGACTATGTCTAACTTCTGTTTCCTTAAGCCATAGTGCCTGATAGAATTTAATTTTCTTGACAGGCACCCAAAATGTAAATAAAAGGCATTAACTGCTCTTTCCTGAGACTGATTCTTTATTGTACTACTACTCTAACTTGTCATTGGTGATGAGTCCAATACCTGAAGCCTAGTCTCCAGGGTAGATCTACATCCTACCGTACCAGTCATTCCATGCAAGAAGAGCGAATACTAGAAAATATTCAGGGGTGTCAAGTCTTCTCTGCCCCTTTCTATTTCCATGGGTATCGGGCAAATATCTGGTTCTTTTCTTAGCTCTATTTCTTAGAGCTATAAAAGTTCTTGTTATCCAAGTACAACAGGGATTATGATAAGACTTTCACACATTGTTAACTATTAATGTACCTCATTTACACAACAAACATACCCTAATAAAGTATAAATTATAAATGCATATTCACTTATATTGTAGAACTGTGTCCTCTCAATAATGATAACTATATACAAAATGTAATGCTTTACACATATGATAGTCTCTCAGACATTCATCAAATGTAAAGGCTAATATTTTAGATACATAATTAACTTGGTTATTTGCTTTTCAGCCCAAACAGTTAAAACAGTGGCAATTCGATTTTTGACATGAAAAAGGAATAATAATGACAGGGATATTGACAGTAGCGAAACTTGAGGAAGGAACAGTAATAAAAATTGGGCAGCAACTAACATTTGTGCAAGCCTATGGGGACAGACAACACTGTCTTTACTTGATAGATGAAGACATGAAAGTTCCAACAGATTAAACAATTACCTAAGATTACAAAGTCAGACAGTGACAAGTTACGGGTGAGAGGAGAGTAAGGAGAGCAGTAAGGGCATATAGCAAAGGACAAGGACAAGACCATGAACCCAGCTGTACCTGGAGAAATAAAACAATAAACGGAGACAAGCACTTACAGCAAACAGGTTAAGTGAGTCCAGGAGTAAATGGTTCCTTACATGTCACTGAACATTTTAAAAGTAAATGATATAATTATAAATGCTAATTTAAAAAAAAAAAGTAAAGTGGTAGAGCCAGAATTTGTCTGACTCCAATGGTCATGTTTCAAACACCAGACTCATGGAGAAATTAATCCCATTATACAAATAAGTATTTACCAAGAAATTTTTTAAATATGTTTTTATTGATTTTTTAGAGAGAGAGAGAGGAAGGGAGAGAAAGATAGAAACATCGATGTGAGAGAGGCACATCGATTGGCTGCCTCCTGCACGCTCCCTGCTGGGATCGAGCCTGCAACCTGGGCATGTGCCCTGACCGGGAATTGAACCAGGACCTCTCAGTCCATGGGACGACACTCAATCCACTGAGCCACACCGGCTAGGCTACAAAAACATTTTAACAGGAAATCTCACATCACAGGAGTTTTATTTTTAAAAACACATTAAATACACTTCCAACCACAAAGAAGGATATAAAAATATGTACCAGTTAAGCCACTTAATCTTACTCTTTACCTGAAAGGGACACAGATCTAATCTAAGAGGTTATGGATATGTCACAAATTCCCAAATTCTCGATAATCACTCAAACATTTATTTCCCCAGAAATGTATTCTCAGTTTTCTGGAAACTTTTTATATTTTCAATCTGAACCATCACTCGAGGCTAAGAAATTCCTTTGTTCATTCTCTACTTTTAAAGTAACATCATTTATTGGTCTCAAGAAACTTTTTTCTAGTTCAGTGGAGGTCACCTAGATCTCTTTCTCCAGGTCAGGTAAACTCTACTCTTCCCTTAAAGTAGTACCTACCCAGTCAATATACAATCAAAAAAACTCTGAAACTTATAAAAAAAAATGAACAAGTACATTTAAAATCTAAAGAATTCGAACCTGAGATATCTTAGTACATCTTCAGTTTCCTTAAATTGGGGCCTATTTGTATTTAAAATGATTGAATTCCAGAATATCACAAAAGCTGTAATGAATGGATATATTCTTCATCACATCTCAAACATAATGTATTTATACCGAACAACAGTCTCACACCCCCAGTGCAAATGTTAGTTACCTCTTCATCTTCTTCATCTTCAACATCCAGAATTCCTGAATCCTGTTCAGACTTGGGGCTGGTGCTTTCTAGCTCTGTGTCAAAAATTGTATATGCGTCTTTCTTAGATTTCCTCTTGCTACCCATTCTGGGTTGTTGTTGCAAGACGATGTTATCCAAGTTTCTTTGTTGTTGGGCCTTGGACAGAGACATACAAACACACATTAGAATAAAAGAATAAAGAAAGGAAACAATTAAGCATTCAAAAAACTTCTGATTTTCAACAAATTGATGTCTTAAAGAAAATACAACAAAATGCCTTAATATATAAAGTTTTAGTCCCAGAAATAAACCAAAACATATTCGTGTATACATTTTTTAACCCTCTTGATTCATTTTCCCAGTTTCCATAGGAAAAAAAAAAAAGAGATAATCAGTCAATATTATCACAAGACTTTTCAAATATACCCACTAAATCATCACAAAAAATGGAATCTACACATTTTCCTCTAAGTAGTCAAGAGATTAGTTCAAATGACCAAATATTTATGTCACACAAGATAAAAGCCATGCTGGGACCCTGTGGTGGGGGAAGGGAACAGGAGCCTTTAAGCTTAGGGGACTCTTAAAACAGCTGTGTGGATGTAAGAAATCAACACAATTCTCATTATTAAAAAATAAAATATCTTAATAGAGTGATTTGAAGTAACTAATCCAATAGTATTTCATGACCTGAATCTTAAAGGAAAACAGTCTTAAAGGATTTCTTTTGAACTTTTAGACAAAAGGAAGTATAATCCCCTCAGCTTAATAAAAAAGACTCAAATGATGGTGTGGTTCAATAAATACAAAGAGGTGGGAAGTGTCCCTTTCCAGGGTCAAGAACAGAAGTATAAAACCAGACAGTCTTAGAGCTGGAAGTGGCCTTAGTCACTGCTCAGGAAACTGAGGCTAGAAGATGAAGGATTTGATGGGGTCTAGTTAGCAGTAAATCAGAATCTCAAAGTGTGATCTTCTAAATTCCACATCAGTGATCTTCCTTGTATACCAACAGTCCCTCAAAGCATGGCAACATGTCTCCCCACCAAAAAAGGGGGGGGTCTGTGATCAAATAAATGGAAAACACTGCATATCATGTAGCCTTCTTGTAGATATATAATGCTTATTAACAAAATAAAAACAGAGGGGAGTCCATTTTAAGAAACTTCTTTAATTTGATTTAACCCAGCATGTTCCAAAAGTATTTCACAATGGAGGTATCCCTTAAAAAATAATAAATACTTAGTATCTTCCTTAGTATACATTCCTTAATCAATATGTGCTATTTCTCCTCAGTGACAAATAGATATTAGTTCAGGAGAAAATCAACTTCCAAATATTCTGAGGGGGATTAAGGAATTCAAGACAAATATTAAGTATAACATGTTAGTCCAGGCACTGGATAAATGAGACAATTATAATAGGACAGAGAAAAACTTGAACTATGTGAGCTAGTTTCTGCCAAGAAAATGAAAAGAATCTACATTCCAGAGATTCGAATCAATGGACAAACTTGTTTCTCTACATAGTACTCATTGATATTTTGCTTTGACTTACATAAAATATGTGGCTTGGGTAACAAACTGAGGAGAGAAGGCATCCAAAAACATTTCATTTAGGTTGGTACGTAAGACATACATAGCCTTCAAGCATTAGAATGAGACACAATGAGATACACTATTCTTTCTTTTCCTGTCAAAAGTAACTTCTTCCCCATTACTTCTAATGCAAACCACACAAAAAGGGGTCAAGAACTCTGGGGAGGCACAAAGGAGGAGAGAACGTCCTAAAGCTTTCATATTTAAAAAGGCAAGCCCTCAACTAGACAGTGGCCACTTGTCCCTTAACTCCATCCCCTCTTTCCGCACAGCAACACCAAAAGCTTTCAAAAGTTGGTTTTCTTTTTATTGAATCCCAAGTTAATTATTTTTCTTCAATAATCAATCAAATAGTTCCAGTGTATCAAAAGCAATCAAGAGGAGCCACACTTAAATACTGTCATTTAAACTTGAAATGACACAAATCTCCAAGTATCCCATGGAAGTAATTTTCGAACTCCTATGACTTGTTCTTTTTAGGTGGTACATATCTGGTTTTCCCATCAGTTTGGAAGAGCACAAATGAAGACAGCAAACCCTACGTTAGAAATCAAAGCATTTCAGGTACTACTGCAAAGCTCCATCACAACTCGGAGTCTCTGTTAGAGTTATCCAGGCTTCTCCAGTGTGTAAAGAGGCAGTCAGGGCAGATCGGCCAAGTGGGAACCGGCCAAGTTAGAAACACTGAATCCTCGGGTAGACTAATAAATTAAATACTCAGATGTCGCCCATTATGGTTGCAAATGAAAATGACCACTTATTCAGAATGTATGTTATGGGACTGGCAAGAAGTGGAGAAGAGTGAATATAGATATGAACATATAAATACACATAATATATATTAAAATAAAAAGCCCATGGGGGGGAAAACGGTACACATCCTTCAGAGCTCTCCTCTAATATGCTAAGCTACATCACCAGGACCTCTCTTCTGTCCCTCCAGAGACAACCTTGATCATCATGAGCCAAAGAAGCAGCTGCCTGATTTCTGCCACCTGAGTTGAAGTGGAGGCAGGCGGATACGAAGCACAAAAGTAGCACTTAGACCTTAAAAAGCATGTAGGCATTTTTTTTTCCTTAGTTGTTCCTTATCTTTGTGAATAATTTTTACACATTTAACCACCTCTTCCTCAAGTTTCCCTCATATATATTCTTCTCTAGTTTCCTATATATATGGAAATTCAGCCCGGTTTATTCCTCCATCCCCCTTCTCTGACCACTCTCCCCAGATCAAATAGCACATCTCCAGTATCTTATTACTACTGGGTGCTCTGCCTTCACCTTGTTCCAACATACCTGAAACGGAGCTCATCACCTCTTGTCACAATTCCCTGCATACTGTGGCCAGGCTCTTCTTAAACCACATCATTCATCACACCAATTAGGTATGAGGGAAATGGGGGGGGGGGGGAATTAAACAAGTACAAATCCAAACTCCACAATCCGTCACTTAGATTCCACCATAATGGACGCTGAACCTAATTTTTCCATGGACTTCTCTAACATGAATCTTCTACTCGAATCAGACTCTGCCTCATAATATACGAGGTATATTTCTACTTCTGTATCTCTACTGAATGACCTCTTTCTGCCTGAATCCAATCTTTTCTCCAAAACCCAATTAAATTCTTCTGCCTTTAGAAAGCCTCCTCTCATTGCCCTAATTCATGGTGCACTCTCCTTGTATTCCTATTTGCAGTCCAACATACATTGAAGGTCTACTTGGTACCAGGCATTGTGCTACACACTAGCTATACAAAGAAAAAAACAGAGTCTCTGACTCATGAACCTCACATCAAACTGGTATGGAAAGCACACTGGAAAACGAGTGCATGGGGAAAACCCCATGCAATAAGTATAATAATAGAAATAATACAGAGGACAATGGTTGAACAAAGGAGAAAGTAATCAGATCTGCTTGGAGGGGGTCTTAGGAAAGACCTCACAGAGGACCAGGTAGCACGTTCTTTTGTTGTTGTTGTTAATCCTCACCCGAGGATATTTTTCTGTTGATTTGTTTTTTTCAGATAGAGTGGAGGGGGGGAAGGAACATCAGTGTGACAGAGACACATTGATAGTTGCCATCTGCATGACTCTGGCTGTGGCTGGGGATCGAACCTGCAACCGAGGTACATGCCCTTGACCAGGAATCAAACCCACAACCCTTCGGTTCATAGGCCAACACTCTAACTGCTGAGCCAAACCAGCCAGGGCCAGGTAGCATGTTCTTAAAAGATAAATATAATTTTTCCAAAGGGAGGTAAAATAGAAAGGGTAACCATTCCAGAAGAAGGAAACAGCATAAGAAAGGACCGTGTGTGAAATAACATTTCCACCCAAAGAATAAGTAATTTTATATAGGAACACAGTTTATAAAGGACGAACAACAGATAAAGATGTCATGCAAAGCAGTTTCAAAGTTAGCTAGTAGGCAATGGAGAAACAATGAAAGAGCTGCAAGCAAGGGAACGGCAGGGACAGCTTTACAATTTGGGCAAATCCTCTAGGATTAGAGGAGTGGTCGACTGGGAGAAGATAGAGACTAGAAGGAGGAAAAACAATACAGATCACTGTAACAGTCCAATAACTTGTGATGAGGACTTGAACTAAGGTAGCAGCAGATATAGAAGAGGCAGAAGCACCAGAATTTACTCATTTGAATGCAGTACATAGAACAAAAGAAGGAAATAAGAGTAACTGTAAGTATTCTAGCCTTGATGACTAGATGGTGGGATTATTCCAAACACTAGGAACCATGGAATAGTAAGTCGAGAGCAGGACGGAGAAGATGGAGAAGAGTTCAGTAAACCTGTCAGATAGCCTGGTAAACAAATGACAGTACCACACTTCAGTATGTGGCTCTTCTTTCTATGAGAACAGGAAACACGCTTTACCATTCTTAGAATCCCCAAAGCCCAGATTCAGTAACACAATACACTAAATTTGGATAAAAGATCACTATGCCCGGCCGATATGGCTCAGTGGTTGAGCATCGACCCATGCACCAAGAGGTCACTGGTTCAATTCCCAGTCAGGGCACATGCCCAGGTTGTGGGCCCGATCCCCAGTGGGGGGCATGCAGGAGGCGGCCAATCAATGTTCTCTCTCATCGATGTTTCTATTGGCTCTCTCTCCCTCTCCCTTCCTCTCTCTCTCAAATCAGTAAAGAAAAAAAAAATTTTTTTTTAAAGAGCACTATATAAAGGCAATAGATAACTAAAGAAACCTATGTGAGAATGAGATCTAGCCCAATAAAAGAGAGGGGTTTCTGCAAAAGACAGGGTTTGGATGTTCTCCTTCCTATTAGGAGAGGGAGAAAACCCAAAAACCTATTAGAATTACCTAATATGAACTATTAACCTAAAAATGTTGCTATTAACATTTTACAACTGTCAAAAAGTGTCTATGAGGCATTATATATAATATATATAATTAAATAAGTTTTATCATGAAATACAACTTTAAAGCATGCCTAGCAATAAGACTCAGTTAAAATCATGGGAATCAAAAACGGAAGGCTATCTTTATCAACCCAATACTGACCTCTAGTGGGCTAAAGGAATATATACAAATGACCTTTAGAATCAGAAACTGAGAAGGTTTGGAGGCCTGATATAATTACATGGACTTTAATAACAGGGTGCTATAACAAAAAAAAAACAAAAACAAAACAAAAAAATCTTGGAGTAAGACAGGTCTTTAAATCTAAGCTCTGCAACTTATTAATTCTATAACCTTGGGCAGTTTCTTCAGTTCTCTGGCCAATATTCCCATCTATCAAAGAAAAGATGATGATTAACAAAATGTACCTTGAAATTGCCACAAAGCCCTGGCCACTTTGGCTCAGTAGTTGGAGCGTTGGCCCATGGACCAAAGGGTCTCGGGTTTGATGCTGTCAAGGACGCGTGCGTACCTGGGTTGCAGGTTCGATCCCTGGCCCTGGTCGGGGCCATGTGGGAAGCGACTGGTCCATGTGTCTCACATCAACGTTTCTCTCTCTCTCACTCCCCCCTCTTCCACTCTCTCTAAAAATCAATGGAAAAAGATCCTCAGGTGAAGATTAACAAAAAACTGCCACGGGGATAAATGAGATAATATAAGTAAAGAATCTTGAATTAAAATATAACTAAACAAAAAACACTAAAATTTTTAAGCTCCACTTGTCTTCCCTCTGAAAATGAGATAGAAATCTCTTTTACTTTCCACTGTGGAAACATGTGAGATCTAGTAAATATTTAGATACATAAGTATTACTGGCATCTAATACTGCTACACACTGCCATTCAATTTTGTATTTGTACTACATTTCAAGTATTAGATATCTATCTGTCCTAAACACCTCTTGTGCTCCACTTCAGATCCTCTGAGCCTCAGCTCTTATTAAAGCTATAGCTTCAGTAATCTTTCTGGGCAGCCTTGGAAGTGTCCCATAATGTAACCTGAAACCAGTTCTAACACTCCACACCTCGAGCTTCCTTCCCCGGGGTTTTGCTGCTAATACCACAGTGTAGAATCCCACAAGAGTAGAATCCCACAAGAACTACTTAGCACTCATGACTGTCAACCCAGAAGTGAGGCAACCACTGACTATAGAACTGACACAAGAATGTATTGTGTCCCTCCCCTAGTCAGTTCCATAATGGCTTCTCAGAAGGTCCCATGAATTAAGGAACCGACTACTCTAGCACTGTCCTTACTCTACAACCGTCTTTCACTCCTCCTGACCCTTGTACTCCTATTCTACAGATCACTTACATCTCAATCTCGCAGCCTCCCTCAGGGAGCTCTAGGCTAAAATAACATCCCACACAACAAAACAGTGAAGCAGGATTATGCCCTTTGTTTTGTGTTTGAAGCCCAAAGGATAACTCTGAAAATAATTGGCAAGATCAAGAAATGATGACTCTACAGTTGCCCCTTCAAATCCCACCAATCATAAGAGCTGCAATTTCAAAACAGGGTTTCTTCACACGTATCTGCACCAGAACTGGCAACTAGCTCCAATACCAGATCCAAATAAAATGAAAACAAAACAAAGAGAGTGATTCAAAATGAAGAGGAAAAAAATCAAGACCATATTTAAAAAAATTACGTATTAGTGTACACAAGGATGTGTATATATGTGCATTTTGTAAGGTACTTTAAAAGAAGAATAAACAGACACAAACAGTTTATCATACATCTTGGGTTCAAAAAGCTTCCATCAGTTGGATGAGAAATCTAGGATTATGATACTCTTGGAACTTTTTTTAATAATTGAGGAAGGTGGACTTATATCACCTTTAAAATTATAACTGAGATCCTTAGTCCTCTGAAAGTCTACAGTTCATTTTTCAACCTGTATATTTCATTGCAGGGAAAAGTATTTGCACTAACAAAATTCACTGCAGTAAGATGTACTTATTCCTTTGTCAACATCATGCACACCACAAATATATAAACATACGTTACTTGCAGTTAATTGGAAAATAAATTAGAAATACATAGGAAGAAAAAAAAATGGGGCGGGGGAGGAATCTATCAAAATCTCTCCTTAGTAACAATCAGGTATTTTGGTGAATGACAACCTAGCCTATTTTCTGTGTATAGATAAAGATTTCTCTTTTTTGCTTCTCTGTATTTTCTATTTATCTGCAATTGGCATTTATATTGGTATACCAAAAAAGAATTATACTGAATAAAAATTTGTAATCTTTCTGCACAAAAGTATTCCACAAATATCTTTCTTTACAAATAACGACATTTATAACATTATATTGCAACTCAAGGAACAAATATTTATTTAAATAGAGTGTACTATAGGATTTCTATATTACTGCTAATATTTTGCCACTTAATAATAATGGGAAGACTGTCTCCAGAGCTAAAATTTTGTACATGTCCTTATTTGTCTTATTAGGAGAATTCTTAGGAGTGGAAAACCTAAATCAAGTGATAAATGTTGCAAAATCAATAAGCAGCACTGACAAGCTGCCCTCCAGAAAAGCTATGCCGCTTCCTAGTAGCACCTAAAAGTTTATGAATGCTTATTTCCTAGGCTCTAAGCATCACTAGGCATTATTCTCTTTACCCCTGAATGTAAAGGCTCTAAGTATGACAGCAAAGGGAGAAACAATAATATAACATATTAGACTTGGCTATGTAAGAAACTAAAAATATCCCATTCTACAATTATATTAATATTTATTTCCTCTAGTACTTCTATAGTCTCATTTATTTTACATTAATATTTTTAATCCTTCTTCAATTTACCTTGAGTGTTCTCAGGCTGAAAACCACTCCCTGAAATGGTTCTTTATCCCAACCAAACTTTTTAGAATAATTTACCTTTTCCCAATTGTTTTATTTTAAATGTCTGCCAAGTGAAAATAAGCTGATGGTTTTAAAAATCTAATAATACTGCAATTATTTTAATGAAAAAGACAGTAGACTCCTTGTTAGGCCTCTTCCCACTCCCAATCTTGCTCTGTAGAGTTAGCATTTTTATATCCATATTTCTAAATAATACCCTTACTTTATAGCAAAAACTTAGCTCACTTAAAAATCTAGACCCCTTACCCTGCTGCTTCTTCAATTATCTTCCCAACATCATATTTTAAGTTAAAGCAATAATGAGTGTTAATCATTATGTGATGTAAGTACACTGTCTCACTACAAAGCCAAGCATATATATGCAATGATTACATGTATATGATTACAGTTCCTTCTGGTAAGGTTTTTTTATTTTTCTTAGAGATTCAAATTGCCTACATTTTTTTAAAATTCTCTTAATATTCTAACTACAATTAATGTCAGGTTTGTTTTTTGTTTTTGTAATAGGTATTCTATCCAGGCCCTATTATTCCTGAAGGCATAACCTGGCTGATTGTCCTACAGGACTGCTTCACAGCTGTCATTCTGGAGGAAACTTACTGCCATCTCTCACTGGAGTTAGTTAGGTCCATAGTTTCATAAATTCTGTACCTATCTTTCACTTAATTTGGTCCCTCATTTTGTTTGAGCACATTCTCAGGTAAGTCTTAAAAAATGGTGCATGGCAGTTACATTTCTTGAGTCCTTGCATTCTAAAAATGACTTTAATCTTTCTTCACATAAAATGATAAAATATTTAACTGAATATAGAATTCAGAGTTGAAAATAAATTTCCCTCAGGTTATTGACAGCATTGTTCCATTGTCTTCTAGCATCCATTGTTGCTAATGAGAAAGGCAAGGTCATTTTGATCTTCATTCCTTTCTGTATTACACAACTTATTCTCTTGGAAGCTTTTCAGACCTTTTACCCTAATATGTTCTTAATTTCATAATGATGTACCTTGGTGCAGGTCTTTGTTTAATTTGTTAATTTTACTGGGTAATCTATCCATGAATCTGGAAATTTTAGCCCTTCGGGTAAGGAGAATTTTCTTATATTACTGTTTGGATAATTTTCTCCCTTTGTCTAGAATTCTTAATTGATAGCGAATTCTATAATTCTTTCTGATGATCTTTATAACATTTTCATATAAAGACCTAAATTTTTAAGTTTTGGGGACACCAATTAAATTTTTTGACATATTCTATTTTCTGCATTATCTGTTGCCTCCGGGTACTTTTTTTATTGTTATTTGATTTCTCACATTGGTAGATTTTGTCTATTTCTAGTTGGATATTTTCCTCAAATGTCTGTTGATTCTTGGCCAGTCATTCATAGTTAATAATGAATCACTTACAAGCTATGGGAATGTCTGCGGGCATAGGAAGATTTGTCAACTACTAAGCTTTACTTAAGGGAGCCTAGGAGGGAAATCACCTCTTTGCTGGGGAAATCAGCTGTCAGTGTATAGGAATACAACCGATTTTTGTATGTTGGTTTTGTATTCTGCAACTTCACTGAATTTGTTTATTATTTCTAACAGTTTTGTTTTTTCTTTTTGTGTGTGGAATCTTTAGGATTTTTCTGTATATAAAGTCATGTCATCTGTAATCAGAGATAATTTAGTTCTTACTTTTTGATTTGGCTGCCTTCTCTTTCTTTTTTCTTGACTAATTTATCTGGCTAGGACTTCCAGTACTATGTTGAAAAGGAGTGGTGAGAGTGAGCATCCTTACCTTCTTCCTGATCTTCATGGGAAAGCTTGGAAGCTTTCACCATTGAGTATGATGTTAGTTGTGGATTTGTCATATGCGGCCTTTATTATGTCAAGGTATGTTTCCTCTATATCCAATTTGTTGAGTCTGTTGATCATGAAAGAGTGTAAGTGACTTTTCTGCATCTACTGAGCTGTTTATATGATTTTCATCTTCCATTCTATTTATGTGGTGTACACATTTATTGATTTGCATATGTTGAACAATCCTTGCATCCCAGGGATAAAACCCACTTGATCATGGTGTATGATCCTTTTGATGTGCTGTTGAGTTGTTCGTTACTGTCTTGTTGACAGTTGTATCTAGATTTATCAGGGATATTGGCCTGCAGTTTTCTTTTGTTGGTGTGTCCTTATCTAGCTTTGGTATCAGGGTGAGGCTGGCCTCTTAAAAAGAGTTTGGGAGTGTTCTCTCCTCTTCAATTTTTTGGAAGAATTTGAGAAGTGATGTTAATTCTTCTTGAAAAGTTTGGAAAGATTCACTAGTAAAATCATCTGATCCTGGGCTTTTCTTTGTTGGAAGGTTTTTGATACTATCTCAATCTCCTTATTGGTCTGAATGAATGAATGAATGGCATCAGAAATGGAAAATAGTTGAGCAAATATAAAAGAAGGAAAGAAAGATTGCTTTTTTTTAACATGGAGTGATCAAGGAGAGTCTCTTTCATAAAGTGGCATTTGTGTTTCAGACCTTAGTGCCTATTGGTTTAATTGGTAGGATCTTAAGAAAAGAGAGACAAATATATGTGGTCAATCCTTTAATCCTGAGTTGTCACACAGATTTTAAACTATTATAAACATTATAACATACTCTAATACCTGAAAGGACAGTGTCCATCATGTTAATCACATTTCAAAAATTTCTTAGTCATTTTCAAATACATTGTTTTAGAATGCCAGCTACCTGAAGATTGTGGTAGGTTTTTCTGAATGGCTAGAATATTAATACGTCACTTAATATCACTTATGTATGATTCTAAGATAGGATGGGTCATTAATAAACTAAATTTCAAGACAATCATTAACACTATTTCTGACAATAGCATTAACTCTTCTCCACAAATTTTTACCACATATCATGTTGAGTTTTACATTCTTTATCCTTGTAAATCTTTATGTGATGATGAAAATGACCCCAAACTATAGGTAAAGTTGGAAGGAAAAATAGTCAAGGATAGGTAGCACCCTCAGAATAGGACTTCCCTAGGTGCTTAATATTTCATGTTTTAACTAGTCTCCCAGAAAAGATAAGGCCTATATAAGCAAGGCTTTCTCTAAGGATTACCCATCCCACCTGAAAAAGGCCAGAAAAAGTTATAATTTTAACTACTGACTCATGTCAATATTTAAACTGAACCAATAGTTTCAACTATAACTGTGGTATCAACAAAGATGCTAATTTAGCATCCTATTTCTATGCTTTCATTGTAATAATGAATAAAATTATACAAAAAGAATAAGACTTCTGCCCAGCTGGTGTGGCTCAGTGGATTGAGCATCATCCCACGGACTGAGAGGTCCTCGATTCCTGGGTTGCAAGCACAATCCCCAGTAGGGGGCATGCAGGAGGCAGCCAATGGATGTTTCTCTCTCACATCAATGTTTTTATCTCTCTCTCCCTTCCTCTCTAAAAAAATCAATAAAAAAATTAAAAAATAAAATAAAAAGAATAAGATTTTATGTAACCCCCCCCCTTTTTTATTTCAGAAGACAAATGCTAAAATTGAGGGGGAAAGAGAGTGGGTATATATCCACCAACTATACATATCTGTGGTCAGGCTTAACAACTCACATAACTTTTTTTTTTTTTCCATTTTTTGTTCAGATAGAGTGGGAGGGAGAGAGAGAGAGAGAAACATCGACGTGAAAGGGACACATCGAGTGGCTGCCACCCGCACAACCAACCAGGTCCGGGGACAAACTGCAACTGAGATACATGCCCTTAGCGGGAACCGAACCTGGGTCTCTCTGTACCGCAGGCTGACGCTCTAACCGCTGAGCCAAACCGGCCAGGGCCATAACTTTTGAATCACTCCTCTCAGTCAACTCAACCTAAATGAAATATAAAAAATAAATACCTAATAAATGTCTTACTAGGAAGCATAGTCATAATATATCACCAAACTGGATAATAAGCCATTATCCTCCATGTCCCTTCCATTTCTGCTATATAAAACAAGCTCAAGGAGACATAATCTTCCTTCAATATTCTATTTCTAAAACTTACAATCAGAACCCAGAGAAAAACAAACACATAAGAAAGAATACAATGAAAAACTATAGTGGTAGAAAGTAAAATCAATAGTATCTTGAGATCTATTCCAGAACAGCAAGAATCATTCCATAATAATTCTATTGATTCACCCTTTTGGCAAAATTAAAATTCTAATGAGTCAGTCTTCATTTATCCACTGTCTTTCGTCTAGGAAACTAGATGCCTTGCCTTTACCCACACCTTTAAATTCTGGAGTGCATTCCTAATAAAAGCCAGACTCTCAAAAGCTCTTGGAAGCAGAGGAGATACCCATCTTTCCAAAATGTCTCAGGTACAAGTCAGTTCACCTAAGGCAAGTGTTGTGACTCTATTTCTTCAAACTCTAATGACTATATCTGTTTCAATGCAGATCAGTGCAAGAGGGGAGCTGAGAGTGCTGGGAATACGAAGAAAAAAAAATGTTAGGTAAATTATTACTAAAAGCAAGCATCACTAATAATAGACTCCAAAGGGCAAATGCTTCCTATTCTAACAACATTATACTGATGATTCCAATCTAGTATGATACTTCCTTTCAAATGTACTGTACCATTAGGTTTTCTCTGTGCAGTAACCTATCATAAGAAAAGAAATCCAGTTAGGCCCCAGTTTGGAATTGTCTGTCAGAAAATGTTTTCTTTTCTGACAGATTTCCTCACAAAGAAGTTAAAATTAAGAAACTGCTATAACAAAACAACTAAGCAGTGTGACCAAGAAGAAAAAGTACTGGACAGAGAGGCATGCGACGTAACTTGTAGTTCTAACTGCTGCTAATTAGTTGTCTGTCCTTGTATAATGTTAGTTTGTTAAGTAAAGTTCTAGCTTTAAAATTATAAAGATTTACTATTTCAACACCTGAAACAATATTAACTCAGTAAAGAAAATATATAGAGAATAAATCATTGACAGACTTTAAAACTGAAAAAAAATAAATGGATCACTTTTTTTTAAGTACCATAATTTTTTCTGACAAGACACGGTACAAAATTAGTAACTCCTATAATAATTAATATTCACACAATCTGAATTAAAATAATAACTATAATTCTAAGTAAACAGCAAATTTTTCTCCCTTCCATCTACTTCAACAAATGTTACAAAGTGTCTTGAGTTTTAAATGTTATCAAAATGGAAAATATACAATAGCATATGTTGAATATTCAAAACACTTAGGCATATGCTCCAGGAGAAAAAAAAAATACTATTCTTTTGTTAAAAGAATACGTTTTAAATTTTGGAAAGGAGCAGGATATTAAGGTACATCCTGTATTCCTTCTACCCAGTGATCCACTGAGACATACTGTCTGCCTAAAAATTAGTCTTCCACCAGCAAAATTAAGAGAAGTCTGAAAACCAGTTGCTGTATGTGCACTGAGTCACTAGAACTACTTCCCTATGTCTACCTACTCACTCCTTTCTCGTGTTTTTGCACCATGAAAATGATATAACAGATCCAACATAATTTACTTGACTGAAAATGTATTGAATGAAAAAAAAATGATGTGTTAGAAAGCCACATTGGATTTAAACATTCTGTTTCAAATAAAGGCTTCTATAAGAAGTCCAATGAAGAGAAGAAATTTAAAAACCACATCAAAGTGAAGGGCAATACTCCAAACTGCCCTCTAAAGAGGGGAGAATGATGAAGGAAGCCAATTTTTAGCAAAGGAAACCCATACCTTTAGTGTGGTTTACTAGGAAAGCCAGGGTATGCTTCTCCTATCCTGTAAATTACCTTGACTTTGGGGCATGATCTTAGGACTGCACTCAAGTTACTGGATATAAGTCACTGGCTGTGTAGAATGCTAGAGACCAAGGATGGGGAATCCAAATGTATTTAAGACAACTTCTCATAGAGAAAAACTCCATATAAGGAAAAACGTGGTTATGGTCCTACTAAAACTCATACATCGTATAAACCACTGGTAACAAAACAAATCTGGAAAAATAATATGGATAACATTGTAGTTTATAAATATGCACAGAAAAGTTATAAAAACACTAAGCTTATGTCCACATACTAACACAAAGAGTATCCAAAGAAAAGCTACCAAGAGACCCAATCTGTACAGAACAGGAACATTTATTAGAAAATTATGTAAGTTATTATGCTGTGTTTGATTCACACCCTCTGGACATAGCAAAAATAACAAAGGAAAAAAGTGAAAAAATTAAGTTTTCCAAAGCTTAGCTTCAACCACCTTGAGAAGTTTTCATTAAAGTGTCAAAGTTCTAAACAAACCATTCTGTTCATTCTACGTGAGAGTGCTAAGCACTATGACTGGCACAGAGTAAACATTTGGAAAATGACAGCTTCTTAATTCCTTCCATGATCTATTATTTCTTTGTTTTGTCAATAGTTTTCTATCAACGTAGAAGATATGTTTTTCATGAACTACATTTGTCAGGTAAGAAGAACTATCTCACTACCCACTCCCTTAAGAAGTACCACAGGAAAAGGAACAGCACCGTTGCAATTTAGTCAGCCTATGAAAGACTAAACATAACAACCATGATCTAGTTCATAAAAATAAATTAAAAAGCTGAATCCGATTTCCCACAAAAATTAAGTTTTCATGAACCACAGTAGACAGGAAGAGTGTTATGAAATGGAGAGGATACATCTCTACCACCTACTCCTTCAAAAAATGCCATAGAAAAGAGACTAGCAACTATTACAATTTAGCCAATCTATGAAAGACCAAACATTACACATATGACCTCGTTTATGAAAATAAATAAAAGGCTGATACAAATGTTATGCAAAAACTGAGTGGTAAATCATAAGATTTCATCTCAATGATGTTATTAAAATTTCCAATTTAGACTATCTACAAATGTGATTTTAAATGAAACTAATGATGTTTGTTTCAAAAAAATTATTGTTTTGTTATGATCATTGCAAGCTGATCTACTATGAAACAGAGTTAAAAAGAGGTACGGTTAACTCTGTGGTTCTGACTAGTTACTGCATATTTTGTGTTACGATGTTTTATGAGTCTTTTTAATGGACTGAGACACAATTTTAAGACGCCATTTTACAATATCCTTTTGAATGGAATCATATTTTTTAGAAACAATATTACAAAAAAAGCAGGCTTTTTGTAAGAAGAAAAAGAGAACAAAGTTAATAAAAAATGACAGCAAGAATGGCTCAGGGCCAAAGACCCATTTGAAACTTATAAAATCTTCCTAAGATCAGATGGACATGTGTTCTCTTATTGCTAGGTGTAAAACTATACACTCACACAAGCTTCTGTTTCCAGTTTTAACTTAAAAGCCAGGTGTTTCTCAAGATATTAAAGATTCCTATGCATCCTGCTAATAAAATTCAATTTTGTTATCACAGTAGGCATCTAGTCCAATAAGGATGACCAAGTTTACATTCATAAAATATGTAAAGTAGACAATCTGCAAATAATTTTGCATCTAGAAATACCATTATATAGCAAATAAGAGGGAATGTAAATGTCTACTAATAGGGAATGAGATCAAAGGGAGAATGGGAAATTATACAACAAAATGTAAAGAAATATTATTCGATACATTTTTTTAAATGTGTCTTTAAAAACATTTAATTACCTGGAGAAATACTCAATATGCCAAGCTTTAAAAAATCAAGATATGTTTATATATGATCAAAATTTTATAAAATAGATGTGGATATAAGTAACTGTAAATGAATATCCACTTTAGGAAATGATGAACTTGATAATTAGATAAGAAAAGCTGAATAAAATATAAAAGCCATCTACTTTAAGACTCAGAGAAGCTGCTGGCAAAATGGTGAAAACTTGTTAAACCAGGATCCAGGAAAGGTCAGTGGCATGGGGAAGAGACACCAACATTTGTAGCCATTCTTCCTCTGAGGGCATTTACCAATACTGAAAGGACAACAGGCTAGCTAAATGGCACTTTTTACAATGCCAAGTGATTAGAAAACAGAAATTAAGTTAAGTTCCGTCAGGGAGGAATGGCCTTGGTATATCCTTCACTATGGGTTAAATCTTGAACGGCTGCACTCTATGACAAGGTTAAAACCGGCATTAGACAGAGCCCTTGCAGAAACTCATACTAAGCATTAAATTGGATTAAAGTGATCCCAAAGTACTATTGTCCCCAAACATCCTAGAATAATACTGCCTACTGGTGTCTGGTAAAAGCAAACTTAAGCCCTCCTCAAGGAAGAATACTATCATCCTAGACTTTAAATTGTCTCTACAAACAATTTTGTAAGTATAATGGTCAGCACACTATCAAAAGTAACCAAATACAAAAGGAGAAAAGACAACAGGAACAAAAACCAAGAGGGGAAAAAGATGAAAACATTACATTCAAGCTCCAAAATTTATAATTATTAAATACTTTAAAGATTCAAAAGCTGGACATCACTACAGATCCAAAAGACATTCAAAAGATTAGGGAGCCCTGACTGACATGGGTCAGTTGGTTGGAGCATCATGCCATGCACCAAAAGGTTGCAGGTTCGATTCCCAGTCAGGACACATACCTAGGTTGCAGGTTCAAGTCCCAGACCCAGTTGGGAGACATTTGGGAGGCAGCTGATCAATGTTTCTCTTTCTTTCTCTCTCTTTCTCTTCCTTCCTTCCTTCCTTCCTTCCTTCCTTTCTCTCTCTCTCTCTCTCTCTCTCTCTCTCTCTCTCTCTCTCTCTCTCTCTCTATCTCTCCCCCCATCCCCACCTCTCCCTCTCCCTCCCTCCCTCTCTAAAAATCAAGGAATGTGTCCTCGGGTGAGGATTCAAAAAAAATTAGGGACCATTATGAAAAATTTTATGCATATATATTCAACAACTTAGATAGAATAGACAAATTCCTTGAAATACATAAATTACTAAAGCTCACTCAAGAAGAAATAGATAACCTGAATAGTCCTGTACGTGTTAAAGAAATGGAACTTGTGGATAAAAAATCTTCTAACAAATAAAACTGCAGGCACAGATGGTTTGCTAATAAATTCAAACAAATGTTACAGGAATAAATTTTTTTAAAACCTGTAGATGTCAGGCTTCTCAATAATAATAGATGTCAAAAGACAATGAGGCGGGAAAGAAAGACAACTCAGGAAGGACCTGTTTTACAAAGATAATATAAAAAGTCAAAATGGAATAGACTTCTGGTTTCAATTCTGAAGTGTAAAGAGCTTAGAAGTCGTCACTCCTGTCCTCACAACAATAAAAAACTAGAAAACAAAACAAACTTTTTTTAGGTCCACAGAGAACTGAGGTTAAAAAGCAAACTGCCATCCTAAAAATTAAAGAGACAGGTGAACACAGAGAATCATATCTTACCAGACACAGAAGTCCCTGGAGCCTATCCAGTACTGGCAGGAAAACGAGTGAGAAGTGAATTGCTGGAGGCTAAGTTTGGACTAGCTTGAGAGTTGTAACCCCTGGGTGTCCAGGGTTAGGAGGGCCCCTACACTGCCACAAGTCTTACCTCCAGGAGCCTTACAAGGTTGTCATAGAGAAAATCCAAGAAAAATCCCCTCATGCTTTCAGCAGGAGAAATGAAAAAGTAGCCATTTTGAAATATGCCCCCTCTAGCCTTTCTTTACCACATAAGGAGAGAGAAAAAGAAAGGTAAAAAAGGTCACAGCTCAGAGACTTTTGTCCAATTTAAAACAAAACAAAACAAAAACAAAGACTTGATCATGAGACTACAGAATGTTGCCCTTCCCCAATACCGTACTACATCAACAGGGCTCCCGTGTAATAACAGTGAATTTCAACAGACAGAGCTACAACACAAAGGCTCTATTTAAAAGGGGTTAACTAGGGAACACTAGGAAGACAACCCAAAGACAACAGGGCAAACAAAAACAAACACTTTAGAAAACTGAAGCTTCTAACTATAGTTACAGCAAACATTAAATACAGCCTAACTCCTACCCAGATACATCTAAATACTCACATTAAAAATCCTACTTAGCTCAGTTATGATTATCTGGTAGATTATGTCTGCTAGAGAGAGGATGGAATAAATAAGTATGAGGTTTCCTTTTGGGATAATGAAAATGGTTTGCAAGTACACAGAGGTGGTGGTTGCACAACACTGTAAAGGTATTAAATGCCACTAAAAATGTTCACTTTAAAATGTTAATTTTAAGTTATCGGAATTTCACCTCAATAAAAATAAGATTGAAAAAAATTAATAATAATAGCCAAATATACTAGGTTATTACAGTTTATGGATAAGACAAATGTAGAACAGCAATGATATAAGGAACCAGAAAGGAGAACTGGAATACTCTGTTATATCTGCCCTACCAGTAAAATGTTATAGTGTTAATTGAAAGTACACGTAGATTAATTATAAATATATATATTCCAATTGCTAAAGCAACTAGGGAAAATGTTTTAAATAAAGTACAATTATTTGCTGAGAGAAGAGAGAAAATGAAATTATAAAATACTCAGTTAAAACCAGAGAAGGCATAAAGGAGAAGATTTTCAAAAGTGTAATAAATAGAAAAATTACAAATATAGAATATATGAATTCAACTATTCCAATAATCACTTTAATGTAAATGGTCTAAATATATTAAAAGTGACTGATAGAATAGATAAAAAACAAGACCCAACTATATGTTGCCTACAAAAAACACATTTTAAATATAAAGTCACAGATAGATTAAAATAGTAAAGGGATGGAGAAAGATATACCATGCTAATACTTATCCAAAGAAAGATAGAATAACTATATTATTTGCAGACAAAGCAGACTTCAGAACAAGGAAAATTATCAGGGATAAGGAGGGTATTACAAAATTGCATACTTCCTAAGCTTGATGAAGAAGGTCTATAAATAAACCTATAGCCCATCATACTTAATGGTGAGAAACTAGATGTTTTCCTCCTAAGATCAGGAACAAGGCAAGAATGTCCTCTCCTACCACTTCTATTCAACGTCATATTGGAAATCCTAGCCAATGCCATATGGCAAGAAAATGAAATAAAAGGTATACAAATTGGGAAAGCAGAAATAAAACTGTACTTGTTTGAAGATGAAATGTTTGTCTATGTAAAAATTTCCAAAGAATCAACAACGAAAAGAACAAGAAACTCCCAGAACTAGTAAGCAATTACAGCACAGCTGCATGGTAGAGGTCAATTGCTTTCCTAAATTCCTACAATGAACAATTGGAATTAGAAATTTAAAACACAACACTACTGACATTAGCAACCAAAAGAAATACTTAGGTATCTAACAAAATATGCAAAAACCTAGAGGAAGAAAACTACAAAATTCTGATGAAAGAAATCAAAGAAGATCTAATTGAGGTGGGGAACCTTTTTTCTGCCAAGGGCTATTTGGATATTTATAATATCATCTGAGGGCCATACAAAATTATCAACTTAAAAATTTGCCTGCTACATTTGGTCATGCTAATTTGGCGAGGCATGTGATATTAGCTGGTATTGCTTTCATGGGCTTTATATGGCCCAGAGGCCGGACATTCCCCACCCCTGAATTCTAAATAAATATCTCATGTTCATTGAAAGGAAGACTCAATGTTGTTAAGGTACCAACTCTTCCCAACTTGATCTATAGATTCAAAGCACTTCCAATAAAAATTCCAGCCAGTTATTTTGTGGTTGACAAAATGATTCTAAAATTTATATGGAAAGGCAAAACACACAGAATAGTCAACATAATACTGAAGATGAAGAACATCAGAGGTCTGATAAAGCCCAATTTCAAGACTTAGTATAAAGCTACAGTAATCAAGACAATGTGGTATTGGAAAAAGAATAGACAAACAGATCAATGGGAACAGAGTTCAGAAATAAATGCACACAAATGCAGTAAACTGATCTTTGATAATAAAACAAAGGCAATTCAATGAAAAAGGGACAGCCATTTCATTTCAACAAATGGTACTAAAACAACTGGACATCCACATGCAATAGAATAAATCTAAACACAAACCTAAATACCACTCACCAAAAAATTAATTCAAAGTAGATCATAGAACTAAATATAAAATATAAAACTACTAGAAAATAACACTAGAGAAAATCTAGGTGACCTTGAGTTTGGCAATGACAGTACCAACTGTATGTTTCATGAAAGAAAAACAGGTAAGTTTTAATTCATTAAAATCAAAAACATTTTCTCTGTGAAAGACACTGTTAAAACAATACAAAGACAACCCACACTGAGAGAAAATCTTTTCAGAATACATATCTGATAAAAGGACTGTTGTACAAAATATATAAAAAGTTCTTTAAACAGCCCAGCTGGTGTGGCTCAGTGGCTGAATGTCGACCCATGCACCAAGAGGTCACTGGTTCAATTCCAGGTCAGGGCACATGCCCAGGTTGTGGGCCCCATCCCCAGTGGGGGGCATGCAGGAGGCAGTCAGTCGATGTTCTCTCTCATCAATGTTCTATCTCTCTCTCCTTCTCCATTCCTCTCTCTCTAAAATCAATAAAGAAAAAAAATTTTTCTTAAGAGTTCTTAAAACAACAAATACAAACAACCCAAATAAAAAAAATGAGCAGAAGTTCTGAATAGGAATCTCACCAAAGAAGACATACAGATAGTAAATAAGCATATAAAAAGATGCTCAACATTATCTGTTATTAGAGACCTGCCAATTAAAACAACAAGATACCACTACAGATCTATTATGGCTAAAAAAAATTTTTAACTGACAATACCAAATGCTGATGAGCTTGTGGAGCAACAGGAACTCTCATTTTTTACTGGTGAGAATGCAAAATGGTACGGCCACTTTGGAAGACAGTTTGGTAGTTTCTTGCAAAGCTAAATATAGTCTTACCATATGAGCCATCAAATGCACTCCTAGGCATTTACCCAAGTGAGTGTAAAATGTATGTGCACACAAATATTTGTAGCAGCTATATTTACGATTGCCAAAACTTGGATGTAACCAAGATGTCCCTCAATAGATGAAAGGAAAAACAAACTGTGGTACATTCATACAATGGAATATTATTCTGAAATCAAAAGAAATGAGCTATCCTGCCATAAAATCACACAAAGGAAGCTCAATGCATACTGCTAAGTGAAAAATTCCAGTCTGAAAGGCTACATACTATAAAATTCCAACTATAAGACATCTGGAAAAAGCAAGACTATAGAGGCAATAAAAAAGATCATTGCTTGCCTGGGTTTTGGCAGGGGGTGGGGGGCGGGTTATAAAGCATAGGGGATTTTTAGCACTGTTAAACTACTCTGTATGGTATTACAACGATGGACATATGACATTATGCATTTCTCAAAACTTAAAGAACTTTACAACACAAAGAATAAACTCTAATGAAAATTATAAACTTTGGTTAATAATAATATATCATGTTGTCTGAAATGGCAGGATTTCCTTCTTTCTCATGGCTGAATAATACTCTTTCATATATATGTATGTATATATATATATATATGAAATATTCTATTCATATGAAATATTCATATGAAATATTCTATTCATATATATATATAGATATAGATATATACACACACACATATACATATACACACCATCTTCTTTATCCATTCATCCATTGATACTTAGGTTGTTTTCATACCTTGGCTATTGTGAATAATGCTACAATAAACAGATATCTTTTTGATATCCTGTTTTCATTTTCTTCAGAGAAATCCTGCCATTTGCAACAACATGGATAGATTTTGAGGGTGTATGCTCAAGGAGATAAGTCAGGCAAAGAAAGACAAATACTGTAGATATCACTTAAATGTGGACTCTGTAAAAGACAAATTCATAAAAACAGAGAACAGAATGGTGGTTACCAGGGACTGCAGGGGTAGGGGAATTAGGAAGATGTTGTTTAAGGGTACAAACTTGTAATTAGTAGATAAATAAGTCCTGGAGCGTAGCACAGTGATTATAATAAACAATACTGTATTATAAACTTCAAAGTTACTAAGAGACTAGATCTTAAAGGTCCTCACCCCCCCCAAAAAAAAAGAAAGAAAAAAAATTATGTGACATGATAGAGGATAGCAAAAGCTACAGAAATAATCATATTCAATACATAAATATCAAATCAACTCCTTGTACATCTTAAACTCACACAATATGTCAACTATATCAAGATTTTAAAAAATATATTGGCTCATCAGTTGTAACAAATACATCCCCTCTAATGCAAGATATTAATAATAGTGGAAACTGTGATATGCAAAGAAGCAGTGCCTGGGAACTTTCTAACTATCTGCTCAATTTTTCTGTAAACGGAAAACTTTCCTTAAAAACACAGTCTATATAAAAAAGTATATTTATTTTTTTAAAAGCCCAGAAAGTATATTAAAATAACATATATCAGGGAGTCATACTCATAAATTTTTTTTTTTAATCCCTGGGTAAAAACCACAGTTTCTGAACCCTACTTGAAAACTCTACTAATCTTGACTCAAAATAAAGTACTTGTCACTGGGCAAGTTGGTTATAAAAGGATCAGTAGCACACACCAATTCTTTTAAACTTGAATTTGCTCTAAATAACTTATCACATGTTGATCAGACAACATGAAAGTGATATAATTAGTAGAAGCTTTACATTACATAGAAATCATAATATATAATAACCTGAGATCATATAAAAAGATTTAATTATAATTATAAGCAGAAATCATGCCCTCAAAGAAAAAGATAGGAATAAAAGAGATGAAAAGAAAAAAGATAAGTATAAGAGCATTAATTTCTTTTTCCTTCATTGAGAGAGCCATCAAACATTCAACAATAAGAGGTATGAGTGCCCTGGCTGGTTTGGCTCAGCGGTTAGAGTGTCGGCCTGCAGACCAGAGAGTCCCGGGTTTGGTTCCCGCTAAGGGCACGTACCTCGGTTATGGTTTGTCCCAGCCCCAGTTGGGGTCTGGGGTCGTGTGGGTGGCAACCACTCAATGTGTCTCTCTCACATTGATGTTTCTCTCTCTCTCTCTCTTCCTCCCTCTCTCCCTCCTGCTCTATCTGAAGATGAATGTCCTCGGGTGAGGATAAAAAAAAAAAGAGGTATGAGTGAGCCCTGGCCAGTGTGGCTCAGTTGGTTGGAGCATGGTCCCGTGCACCAAAAGGTTGTGGTTCGATTCCCAGCCAGGGAACATACCCCCCGTGGGGGCGCTTATGGACACAACTGATCGATGTTTCTGTTTCTCTCTCTCTCTCTCTCTCTCTCTCTCTCTCTCTCTCTCTCTCTCCCCCCCCACCCCTTCCCCTCTAAAATCAGTAACATATTCTTGGGTGAGGATTAAATAAATAAAATAAGAGTTGAAAAGCAGGTTGAGGGCACAGTAGCGCCAGATACATGTCTCTATTAAAGCACCTACCATTTAATATTACAACTAGACCTGATTTTCTTTATCAGACTGAAATATATATAAACAGAGGCCGTAACTGGTTTATCTTTATGTTGAGTGCACAGTAGGTCTCAGTAAATTGAACTGAAAAAAACAGCAAAGGCATCAGGCTAAAAGCATTAAAAAGAACAGTAAAGCTAAAGGTTCATGCAAGAGGGAAGTATAGGGAGAAGGATATTTTTTTCTTTTTTATTCCTTAATTATTATTATAAAGTACAAGACTACGTTTGTGGACAGAAGAAAGAGTGCCAACTAAGAGACTAAAAATGTAAGGAAAAGAGGGGATTACTATTCCAACAATGTTTTAGAAAAATTAGGAAGAAACAGGATGAATAAAAGCTAGTAGCTATTAGCATCATTGAGGAAGCCAGGCACTTCTTTCTTTGAAACAGGAAAAAGGGTGATGGCCCAGAAGAAATCTGAAATAGAAATAGAGAAATTTGAGCAAGTTATTCTAAATAACCTGGACGTCTTTTAAACCTCTACTTGATGCTCTCCCCTTCCAGGTAAAAGATTATCTGCTGAAATGTAGGACAGAAGTAAAGTTGAGGGACTGAGTAACATGAGAAAATTTAGATAAGTGACCCCAGAGAAAGTAATAGGGACTTAATTTAATTATAAGTTTTTGTTAAGTAGCCATGAATGTCTAGATGAGTGTAGGTAGCATGATTATAGCGGATAAAATCTGGATAATTATATTACTTTTTCCATGACTGAATTCTCAGCAGCAACTTTTTTCTTGTTATACTTGACTGCCTATGTCTCTTGCTTGCAAAGCCATCTAACTTCAACTCACATGAGGAATAGAGAGCGTCAACGAACATAGCAGTAATACTTAATAGATAGAACATTCTCTCACCAACATGAGAACAAACCAACCATGTTGACATCTCCATATTCATATGCCTATCAATTAATTAGAATCTTATCAAACACCTGGTTGTTACTTCAGAACCCATTTGCTATAACAGACTGCTTATGTAGTACAGCAATCTGGTATCAACTTTAATTCCACTAACACTTACTAAATTCATGCCAAATGTGTTTTTGATTATAAATACAGCACACAATTCCTATTATATATAGCACCATTTTATCATACAGATTATTGACTTCTGCTAACATATCCAGGACTTACAAACAGAAATGAGCCCCAGATTCAAAGCAGCAGTCTGCTGAGATTAAAACAGCAGCCTCAGATCAAACTTAAGCGTTCTTCCTCCCCACTCAATGACTTAGGATCTGGATTAAATTAATCAGAGTTATCAATGTATAAAAATGACAGCTTCTAGGAGATGGTATAACACAAATTTTGTGAGACCAAGGATCTGGCTTTAACTTGAGTCTTTGATTAAAAAAGAAGAAGACGACAAGAAAAGAAAAAGGAGGAGCAGGAGAAGGAGGAAGAGGAAAAGGAGAAAGGAGAAGAAAGAGAAGGAAGAGAAAGAAAGAAAACAGTCAGGGTTAACTTGTGTATGGACAGATGGATTTTTTAAAGTACTTTCTTTCCCACCAGGGAATATCAATAGCCTTTTAAGCAGCCTCACATTTAAACATGTGTTCTGACAGTCATGTCAGAGCCTGGGTAAAAGCCTTTTCATGGAAATCATTAAAACGAAAAGATCCAGACAAGAGGCCTGTTTTTTTCCAGGGAGTAGGGTGGAACAGAATAATGTCAGTTTTAAAAGATGGAAGTACCTTAAATAGTGATGGGGTAGATGAAACACCTTCCTTCCCCTCCCACTCCTCCCCCAGCCCCCAGCACCTGAAAATTTTTACCTGCTGCTGTCTAGAATACTTTATTACAAATAGTCAAGGAACCTTGGGGGCAGGGTTAGGAGTGAAGAGAAAAAAAGAAAAAGACTACAACGGCACATCAGCCTGTGATTCAAAGCAGAAGGGAACAGAGCAATCCCAGAAGTATTCCAAACAGAGCTGACCCTCCTGGGTCCTGTGCTCCCCATGTGGAACTCACAGAGTCTCATAGCTCTCAACTTTAAACTGCTGAATCATTTCAGCAAGTGATGTGTACCTACCTGCTGGTGAGAAATAACAGTCATTCCTCGCTTCAACCATCATTTCCTTGCTTCCCACTGGGAAGGGATCTGCTGCCCACTGTCAAGCACTGAAGCAATGCTGATTCTCCCTAGGAAAACTTGAGGTTGAGCCAGCCAACCCTGAAGGTCACTTTATATCTTGGCTCAAACACTAGGCCCTCTGCAGAAGATGTTTTTTGTTCCTGAAAGACCACAGAGATATTGCTATTTCCCTTACCCAAGTTAACAACTTTTCAAGTACTTCCCCTATTCACCACATTTTTCCCTTATGGGCCTGAGCTTTTTTTTTTTTTCTTAATATCAAGACTAGAATCTTGATCTTTAAGGATTTTTTTTTCATTTATATGTTCCAACAAGACAGTCTCTGAACAATTATTAACTATACCAGCAAAAAACAATCATCTTAGATTTATTAGTCCCCGGTCACTTGATGCTGATAGAAGTTTCTGTCACACTTATCTCCTAGAGTCCCCAAATGACTCAGTGACTCTAATGACCTTAGGAAGAAGTATAATACAAAACCCAAAGTCAGTGTTATTCAAATAAATCTCATAGATGCCTGAGGATTTCCCCTTGAGAGTTATTACTATTCATTGTCTTAAACCCACTAGAAAAAAATCTGTGAATAAACTCTGGTTTCAGGTCCTTCAAAAATATTTTTAGATTTTCACTTTACCCTTAAAGTAGTAAGGGTAATCTTCTGAGTCTTAAAACAATAATTACAAAAAGAAATCTTATTATAGTGATGAAGAAGAAGAAGAAGAAGATGATGATGATGATGTTTGTGAGTGCTCTTTCCACACCAGGCACTATACTAAATAGAATCTGGATTATTTTATTTATATCACAAACAACTCTGTACAGTAGTTTTTGTTTGTTTGTCCTGCCATTTCCATTTTAGAAAAGAGGAATCTAAAGTTTAGAGATGTGACCACAGATCACAAATCCCAGAGACAGGCTGGCAGAACCAAGATTTGAAGGTAAAACTGACAACAGTGGCTGTATCTTTAATCATTACAATTACATTCTCATGTGCATGATAACTGCACTTCTCTTACTGATCACATCAGACTATTTTATATTAAAATTACTTCATCCTGAGTCTGGCCTATATTATACCAAAAAGTGAGAGACATCATTAAAACATTCTTGGCAAAAAAAAAAATTTCTAGTCAAAAATATTTTCTGTAGGAAAGACCAACTTTTACACAAATTATTCTGAATCACTCATTCATTTACTCAGTTTCCCCATTACTCACAACTAAACACCATTTAAAAAATAAAACAATGAGAGCACTATGTATTTAATTATTGAATGATGTGTGTACAAAAATACAAGTATGTCTTATGCACTTAGAATCTCATACAATCTGAAAATAAAACACCACCTATAAAAGTTACAATTAAGAATCTCCCATTTATAGAGAGGAACACTAGAATCCCAGCATGAGAAGGCATGTCACTTAATCAGAGAGGGCTTCACAATGTCTAGTTTCACCTAATAGTCTCTTCCCATTATATAATTGTCCTCTTAGCCCAGAAGAAAAGCAGTTTGTAAGTTTTCATTAGTTCTCACTACATCATATTAACTTATCTCAAAGATAGAAAGAAATAAACTGTTTTCTTCACATTTTTAAGTTCACTAAATGCCTGCAATAAGAAGAAACCTCCACTCTTTTCTTGTTATTCAGTGGGAAGGATCACTCCTGTGGCATTTCAAGAAAGATGAAATTATCACACACATGTTAAAGCCTGATTCATCGACTAATCCAATCGAGGCAAACAAATCTTGGGAAGCTTTATGTACATGTTATCAAAATCCTTTCAGCCTAATTTCTTCATTTAGTCCTCAGAAAAGATAAAAACCACAGGTTTAAAAATTCTAATAACAAAAAATTAATTGTAACTGAATTAACTTTATAATGTCATAATTATCTCTTATGTCAAATCAAATCAATATCACTAAAGATAATAATCTTGACATATATGATATATCATAGAATATGTGAATATAACTCAGAAACTATTCACCTAGTAGTGTATATGAAACTGATAATACAAAGCTATATTTACTGTACACGTAATGCCCTCTACAGGCCATCAGTGGAATGAATCAGAAAGAGAAAGCTAAATATTCCTCAGACTCAGTTACTGTGCATTAATACAATTTTATTTTCTAGATGGACCAATAGTAATTTCTCTCATTTTTAACCTATTTAAATTTCAAACAAAATATTCTACATGCTTTCAACTCTTTAAACAAAGTATTTCAAGGGTCCAATTGGGTCATTTACCAAGCTTATTTAAATTAAATGTCCTGTTATGATGAAAAGATGTATATATACTACCACTATACACACACACACACACACACACACACACACACACACACACACACATTATTGGAAAGGACTATGGAGTAAACATTAAAAATCTATTCCGTTAAGCAAAAAAAAAAAATTAGGCACAGACAACAGCATGGTGATTATCAGAGGGGAAGGATGGTGCAGGGAGGTAGAAGAGGGTATAGGGGGATAAATGGTGATGGATGGAAGGAGACTGGACTTGTGGTTGTGAATACACAATACAATACACAGAAGATGTATTATAGAATTGTACAACTGAAACCTATATAATTTTATTAACCAATGTCACCCCAATAAATTCAATTAAAAATCTTTTCTATATTAGTAAAACCTTCCACCTATCCTATTTCCATTAAAAAAAACAACAGATATTAGTGATGATTCTATAAAGTTAAGAAGATAATCACTTCTCAGAAATATAAATATAGTAGATTCACATTTTTTAACCTATTATTAAGATTTAATCTAACAAATATTCCAAGTGTTAAACTTAACAAAATGGCCTTTATAGTTAATGAATATAACACAACAAAACAAGAAATTTATTTCAGTGAAATCATTTTCTCATGGCATTTTAAATATATTGCCATTCTCAAAACAGCATTAAGTAAAGACAATGAGCACAAATTACAATATTAAAAAAACAACCTATCTCCCAAATAGTTAGATTTGAACTTAATCTAACTCTAAATCTCAAGTTATTATCCAAATAATTAGAATAGTCTTATGTCTCATAAGTTATTAAAGGTATAACTATATCCTTCCAATTTTTAAAAAGCATCTAAGTTTGAGAAACTCAAGAAATAAAAACACTTTTACAAATACTGTATAATGCTCAATCCAAGTCTTAGGTGAACGTGTGAAAAATATATATTGTACCCTAGAGTCCAGAAATCTGATCATACCCTAGTCCATAGACAAGAACAATCAGGCCTCCTTTTTAATAAGGTTTACATAGTAAATGGATAATTAGTAACATGATAAATTCTTTTAAGTTAAGAAACACTGAATATAAATAACTTGTCTAAGATTCTGTGAAACATACTGAGTCAATTAAATGGCCATGTGTTGGTATCACTTATAAATGGAACCTAAACAAAAAAGTCGAACTCAAGCAACAGAGAGTAGAAAACTGGTTGCCAGGCGCTAGAAGGTGGGGAATGGGGGGAATATGGAGAGGTTGTTAAAAGGATACAAACTTTCAGCTATAAGATGAATAAGGTCTAAGACTTTAATATATAATATGGGGACTATAGTTGATAACACCATATTGGGTAACTGAAATTTGCTAAGAGAGTAAAGCCTAAATGTTCTAACCACTCCCTTCCCCAAGAAAAGGTTAACATGTGTGATGATGGATGTGTTCATTAACTTGATGGGGGACTCTTTTACAATGTATATGCATATCAAATCATGTTGTACATGTAAAATATCTTACTATTTTATTAATCGATTATACCTCAATATAGCTGAAAAAAGTCCATGTGTGAAGAAGACAGAGATGTATGTTTTTTAAAAAGGGAGCCAACATGATAACCCAAATAATTGATTGTATTCAATGTGCCAATCTAAGAAAATATGGGTACCATGCTGTTTGTTAGCCAGCTGGCCTACTAGCTGACCGGTCAAAACCAACACCCAAGTTTCAAAGACACCAGATAAAACTTCAGTCAGATTTTCTAGTGGGTGCTCAGAGGTCTAAGACTGAAATTTTCATAACTGTTTAGATGATGGAATGAAAAGAGTAGATATGAAAGTGTTGCTAACTTGAAGAAAAAAAAGATTCCAAATCAAAGTGAACAGAAGACATTAAGGAAATTATTAGAAATGAATCAAAACAAATGGGATATTACTTGTAGGAAGGATAGTTTCATTTAAATTCAGTAAATATGAAAGAAGGCCATCATCAAAAACAAATTTAAATGAACTAGACAATGTTCTTTAGACTTGAATGTACAATGCTAAATAAATGAAAACAGAATACAATATATAAGATTCTAACAATTCTATTCCTTAACTCTGGAGCTTTATAGATCTCAGAAAGGAACATTCATATTTACACCACAAAGACACAAAGCTTTAAGAAATTTTAAAAGCCTTAAGAACTTCATACAGTACATCACGTAGAAGGTATTAAAGGGATGCAGGTATAAAATGCAGAGAATACAGGACAAACAATAAAGTTTAGCAAGATTTCCATATACTAAAGATAATTAAATTTCAAAAAGTCCTTCTTGTAAGGGGTAAAAAAATCATTGGTCTTGGAAGCCATTAAGTAATTTATAAACTAAAAAAACCTTTGTATTCCTTAGTTTTAATAGTCATCAATAGCCTAATTATTCCTACTAAGCCCGTCATCACTCCACCCCAAAATAGTCATATATGCACACAGTATTTTTTTTTCTTTATTAATTATAGAGAGAGAGGAAGGGAGAGGGAGAGAGAGATAGAAACATTGATGAGAGAGAACATTGACTGGCTGCCTCCTGCATGCCCCCCACTGGGGATTTGGCCCACAACCTGGGCATGTGCCCTGACCGGGAATCAAACCAGGGACCTCTAGGTATGTACACAAGTATTACTGAACTAGAGATTCCTTATAATTTCTTTCTCCCTCCACATTAATGTTTCTAAAATAAATGTCGAAGCTAAAAGAAAATTTTAAAAGCTCAATTCAAGCAAGAAAAGGGAGTTTTGATTCTAATTATAATGTAGAAGGCCACACAAGACCATTTATTCTCACCACACCAATAACAATGAAAAAAACATACCAAAAACTAAATTTTTTTTCTTTAAAAATATACAAGAGATGTGAATGGGGATAAAAAAAAAAAACTCAATAGACAAGGTACCAAAAAGAGACAAGTCCTTCTCAAAGTTAGTAGAGAATGTCATCCACTATCCTCACTAGGGGCAATTGTCAGGTTCTGGTCACAAGTGAAAAGAAGAGTGAGCCTACCATAGGTAGAGGAATACTGTTGGAACAAGAAGGAACCAGTCAAATTTTTAATACTGACACTTTGGCTGGTGTAGGGAAATGAAATCTTGAGATAAGAAACCTAGTTATCCCCACTTCCCAATTACCACCTCACTCCCCACCTCTACACACAGATACATAACTGAGTAAGCAACATGTGGGAAAACTGAAAAGGTACTGGAAAACACAGGGAGATCTCAGCCTCACAGTGCTTACATCCCAAAGCCCTGATGGAAAAGCAAAGAGTCAAAAATTATGAGACAAGGAAAATGTGACCCATAACCAGGAGAATAAACAGCAATAGAAACAGACTCACAGCTGACTTAGAAATAAGTACTTATATGTTTTTAAAAACAGAAGACTGGAAGAAATGAGGGCAAAGTAGACAGGTTGAGCAGAAAAATCAAAACTAAAAATGAATCAAAATTTTAGCATTGGCCCTGGCCTGTTTGGCTCAGTGGTTAGAGCATCGGCCCACAGACCAAAGAGTTGTGAGTTCCATTCCGGTCAAGGGCAGGTACCTCAGTTGCCATTCTGTCCCCGGCCCTGGTCAGGGTCACGGAGGAGGCAACCAATCGATGTCTGTCTGTCTCTGTCTATCTCCCCCCACACAAACACATCAATCCCTCCCTTCCTCCCACTCTATCTAAAGATAAATGGAAAAATATCCCCAGGTGAGCGTTTTTTTTTAAAGTATTGAAAAATACAATATCTGAAATGAGGAATTTATTAGATGTTCTTAAAAACAAACTGAACAAACCAGAAGAAAGCAATAATGAAATCAAACAAAAAATCAAAGCTCAGAAAAAAGGATCAGAGACTAATGAGTCAACATCTGACGGTATAATCATATGTATAACTGAATTCTTAGAAGGAAAACAGACAAAAGATGGAGCAGAAAAAATATTTGAAGAGATAATAGCCAAGAATGTCCCCAAATTAATAAAAGATTTCAAACCAGAGATCCAAAAAGCTCGGTAAATTGCAAGGATAAAAATTCACATACACACACACAAAAATACAAACACACAATCCTCACCTAATCACACTGCCCAAACTCAACAATAAAAAATATTAAGAACAGCTAGAAAAATGAAACGCATTACATTTGAGGAAAGAACAATTAGAATACAACTTATTTCTCATCGGAAACAATGGAAGCAAGACAAAATGACAATTTAAAGTGCTCAAGAAAAATAAATTAACCTAGAATTTTTTATCTAGTACAAATATTCTTTTAAAATAAAGGTAGAATAAACACATGCTCAAATAAATAAAAACTGAGAGAAACTTGCCAGTAGACCTGCACTATAGTAAATATTAAAGTAAGTTCTTCCCTTACTCTTCCCTTTCTTCTGAAGGGAAATGATCCCAGATGGAAGCCTAGTTTAGGGAAAGAATAAAAGGAGTATTAAACAGTGCATATAGGTGGAGAAATATAACAGGTTTTCTTTAAAATTTGTTTAAAAGATTACTATTTAAAATAAATATAGTAATAATATAAAATATGTAGAAATAAAATACAATATAGCAATAGCCCAAAGGATGGGTGTGAAGTTAAATGGAATTATACTGTTGTAAAGTATACAAATTGTTAACTGTTATTATATTAATTAAGGATGAACTGAGATAAATGAAGTATACACATTTAAATTTCTAGAGTTATCAATAAAAATTGGTATATAGCTAAAAATTGAGATACAGGTTAAAAAGCCCATTGAGAAGAAGAAATGAATTTCTAGAAAATGTTCACTGAATCAAAAGAGGGCAGGAAACAAGGGGAAAAAATGACTGAGGAACAGATATTCCAAATAAAAAAAACAAGAAACATGATAAAAGATTTAAACGCAAGTACAAGTGAATAATAAATTCAGAAGATAAATGCAAATGAACTAAAAACACTATTTAGGAGATAGTTTTGTCAAAATAAACTTATAAAAGCAAAAAATGAAAGACTGAATCTATGTTATTTACCAGAAACACACTTTAAATAAAAGGACACAGAGAGGCTAAAGTAAGAAGATGGAAAAGTCCACCATGTAAACAGTTATTATAAAATATAACTGGTGTGGCTATATTAATATCAGGCAAATGGATCTCAGGACAAACTATATTACCAGAGATAAAGTATACACTTCATAATAATAAAATGATCAAACCATTAAATGGACATACTAAAACTCAATGTATCTGTGTGCACACATGGGTTAGTATACATGCACATATTACCTACTTCTTTTTACTGAGGGACTAGAAGCAAGGATACCCAAGTTGGGCACACCCGGAAACCAGAACTTGGTTTCTAAATACCATTCTCCAATAAAAAGGAGCCAGGGCTACTTGGAGAAAAGGGTGATTCTAGGGCTAAGACAGGGGAAATAAAAGATGAGATTGGAGCACCTTGTAGTAACAAAAAGTAAACTACTCAAAAAATAAAAAGATTGGAGTTATCAAAGGGATATAGAAAGCAGCTGAAAGAACTCCCAATCGCCTAAACTGGAACAATTTGAGCAACAAAATAAATAATGAAGTATCAGATTAAAACCCAAACTATAAAATATACCCTAGTCCATACTGATATAAAGGATTGAATCAATAAACTGAGGAAAGAGACAAACCTTCCTGACAGAAGAATTCCAAACAACTTAGATTAGATCATCCTTCCCTGTAGGTGAAGCTTAATCCACACTCCTCCCACCACACGCACCCAGCACCTTGTGTGTGAGCTGCACTTAGTGACTCATTTCCCAAGAATAGAGAAAAATGGTCATTCTTCAGCGAAGAAACCTGGCAAATACCACATTACCCAAGTGATGAAGGCTCACATCAACAGTGATGCCACAGGGATATCACATACTCCCTGACATGATGACATTAAAAGGACACTTCACCTCTGTGGTATTCTTTCCACAAACCCACAACCCCAATCTAATTATGAGAAAAATATCAGACAAACCCAAATTGAGGAACATTCTACAGGATATCTGGTCAGTACCTCTCAAGACTATCAAGGTCATGAAAAGCAGGCAAGATCAGAGGAAAATGGGGAGACATAACAACTAAACAATGTGCTACCCTGGATGGGATCCTGGAACAGACAGAGAACATTAATGGAAAAACTGGTGAACTACAAATAAAGTCTGGAGTTTAGTTAAAAGTAACGTGTCAATGCTGGTTTCTTAGTGGTGACCAATGTAAATGCAAGATGTTAATGGCGGAAGTGGGTGAGAGGTATACAATAACTCTCCATGTCACCTTTGAAACTCTTCTGTAAATCTTAAATGATTTCCTCAAAATTATAATTATATAAATAAATAATCAAACCACTAAGTTAATATTTAACAGTAGAAAATCAGAAAATAAATTATGGTCCACCTATATTTTGGAATACTATGTTAAGCCTTCAAAAAAATTTTAAAGGAATATTAAGGATACAGTAAAAGCTTATTAAATAACATTTTAAATGTGAAAGTCAGGATTAAAAACCATATAAATAAATATTATTTAAGCCTTGTAAACTGTACATACAACAACACTGGCAATAATACAAAGAAAAAGGATCATAAAGTAAATTAAATAAACTATACACTTTTTCATATAAAATTGTTTTAATTCTCATCTTGGTACAGCAAGTATGATGAGCACGAATGTGCCTCAGATGAAAAAGTTTCAATTCTATGATCTGTCCTTTGAGATTTCTACAAAGGAGTTAATTCTAAATGAAGCCTAGGCTGATATCTGCCTATCCATTATCAATTCTCTCCTCCCATCCGAACAGAACTCCAATTCTATTAGAAGTGGAGGTGCTTAGGTAAAAAACTACTTTTTGAGATACATACAAAAGTCATTAGGTGAGGCTTCTAGGAATACTCTTTTGAAGAGGAAAGACAGTGCGGTCTGCATCCCTTTGCTCCTATCCTTCCTTTTCTTGACATAATGCTGGGGCTGTAACAGCCATCCTGAAATTTTGAGTAGAAAAAGTATGAGGGTAAAAGCTACACACTATGGATTTCTGAACAGAAAAATAGAAGAAGGCTGTGCCCCTTAGTTTCATGTTCCTGCTACATCAGCCCTGGACTGCCTACCTTCATGCTTCATGAAGAAAATGAAAACCCTCACATTTGTTTAAACAGCATTGCTCTGAGTTTTTTCTTCTAGGTACATGTTTACAATCCAAATATTTAAAAACGCGGTGCCTAGCCCTGGCCAGATGGCTCAGTTGGTTGGAGCATTGTCCCCTACACCAAAAGATTGTGGGTTCAATCCTTAGTAGGGGCATGTACTGGAGGCAATCTCTCTCAATCTCTCTCTCTCTCTCTCTCTCTCTCTCTCTCTCTCTCTGTCCCGCCCTCCCTCCCTTTCTTATTCTGTCTAAAATCAATCAATCAATCAATCAATCAATCAATAATTTTTTAAAAACACAATGATAACAAAATCCAAGTAAAACCTCTTCTTTTATTTCCAGACTTAATAATTAGTGCTCATATAACCAAACATTTTACTGAGCAGGTATCTGCTGTGTAGAAGTCATTTCGAGTGAAAAAAGAATAAAACAAGACCCTGCCTTCAAGGAGCTCATAATCCTCCCTTTAAGTGTTTTAAACTGCCTTAACAAAATGAGACAAAAACTATTTCCGCTTTTTATTAAATGGCTTTACTACTCAGTTACAACCAACAACAAAAACAAATATTTGGTGGGGGTACCAATGCCCAACTAAGAAAGTTAACTGAGTAACTTGTAGTATAGTAAGACAAAGAATATTATATATTCATTAAATAATAAATATGGATTGTGACTATGTATAGAAAAGCCCCAAAATGTTTAATGGAAACAAAGAACAAAAACAACATGCATACACTCTTACAGTTATGTAAAAACAAAGAATATAAAATAAGGATCAGATGGGGTCATAAAATCTAATATAGAAACTGTTTTGTCAATTTTTCATATTTCACTATACATTAGTTAGCATGAAATGATGAAATAAACACGATTCTGGCAATATAAATATATCCTAAAATCTTCCCAATGCAAAACACCTAAAACGCTGGATTAAAAAAAAATACTTTTAATTTCATATTAAAATGAATACTAAGCTTTCCTGGGTTTGCACTGAAGTGAGAAAAATTCTGAAAGGGCCAGGAATGAGAGCAGTAGGGAAGAACGATACCTTAATGGCCTAAAGCAGGGTTTGGAAAACTAGGGTCCACAAGCCAAATCCAGCCTATAGTCATAAACTAAGAATAGTTTTTAAATTTTTAAAAGGTTGAAAAGAAAAAAGAAAAAAATCTAATCAAATGAAAATTATATGAAACTCAAATTTCAGTGTCCATAAATAGAGTTTTTTACAACACGGCCATGCTCCTTCATTTAAGTACTGTCCACAGCTGCTTTCACATCACAGCGGCCGAGTCGGGTAGCAGCAGACACTGTATGGCCTGCGGAGTCTGAAATATTTTTTTATCTGGCCCTTTACAGAAAAAGTTTGCCAACCCTTGGCCTAGAGCTTCATTTTTAATGAATACACAAGGGGGACAGGAAATAAAGCCTCTGGCTCACGCAGGGCAAGGAATCAAATTGGAGATGCGGTAAAAAGGCAGTAACACCAAACGGCTAGAAAGTTAATCAAAAGTAGACTGAAGAAATATATATCCCACAAAATCATATTGCATGGACACATGCCTGCTTCCACAATGACTCTTCGAGGAACAGAAAGGAGGTTAGGGAAACTGGGGATAAGAAGAAAAGTTTCCCTGAGCAGTTATGGCCACTAAATCGCCTTCATATGTGTCTGAGGCTCAAAAAGTACCCAGCTGAAAACTGGGCTGCCAGAGCCCAGAGGGGAGGGAATTGGGGGTTGGGCAGAAAAGGGGAAGGGGATTAAGAAGTACAAGCTTCCAGTTATAAAATAAGCCACAAAGATGTAAAGTATAGTATAGGAAATATAGTCAGTAATATCATAATAACTTTGTACAGTGACAGATGTTACCAGACTTATTGTGGATCACTTTGGAGGGTATATAAATGCTGAATCACTATGTTGAATACTTGAAACTAATATAATATTGTATATCAACTATAATTTTTTTAAAACCCAATTGAGAATTAAATTTAAATTGGACTCAAGCAATCAGCACCCCCCCACACACACACCTTATAAGTACCTGACTGAAGCCAATATAAATTTTCTCAGGACTATAGCATCCATAAATAAAGTTGCAAAGAAACTGCATTTTCACTAACAACAAATCACAACAGAAATTCTATTTCTACTAATGGAGAGCTTGGTTACTCAAACCAACATTTCTGCTTAAAACAAGTACAAATGTTAGTTAAAATAATTAAAACATTAAGTAAAAAGCACTGGGGTACTAACAAGCTACTGTGAAACCACCAGGACAAATTCTAGAATAAAGCTTATACCCAGAAAAGTAAGGAGAATACTACAGCACCAAAGCTAATTTTGAACTGAGGGTATATGCCAATTCAAATGCCAAAACTTGGAATTTTAAAAGCCTGAAAGGGCAAGGAGGGCAGAAGTTAAGGCTTGAGTCCATCCAAGATGAGAAGTGTTGTAGGTGATTCTCTCCCATTTAAAGCTTCAAAGGACTACAACCTAGAGATGAAGATACATTGTAACTAAATCCTTCCCATCCAGAGGGAAGTCCAAGGAAGGCTGCCTTGGTACAGAGCAGAACACAATGTTTTCAATAAAGGGGGATGGGGGGAAGGGGGGGGAGACAAAAGCAAGATGCTGAAGAAGCTGTTGTCACAGCCAAGGCCTCAGAGGAATCTGGAGCCCAGGCCTAGATGAACCACTTGAGTTTGGTTTCAGAAAGCCCCTTGTTGGCAGTGCTACTAGGTACTTGACAGAACAAACAAAATTCATCTCTGGAGGAAGGTACTTTCATCATAGACGTCAAGGAATACACACACACACACACACACATACACACACACACTTTTTCAAGGGTAACAGCCAGGACACAGCCAAAGAAAACAAGGCAAAAAAGAAAATCAAGATCCATGAGTATGAATAAGCATAAAGATTCCAAGTTTTGGAAAGTATAAGCACAGATATCATAACAACTATTCTTACTCTATTTTAAGAATAAAACTGTTGACAATATTTTCTAGAAATAGAAAATGAGAGAGAGAGAGAGAGAGAGAGAGAGAGAGAGAGAGAGAGAGAGAGAGAGAGATATTTAGGGAAATAATAGAAATTCTAGAAATAAAAAAGAAAGCCAACAACTGAAATTTAAAAATAGTCTTTATCATTGATAGATGGAGCACAGCAGAAAAATCAGTTAATTGGAAATAGATTAAAAGAAATCATATAGAATAAAGCCAGAGAGAAATGATGAAAATATAGACCAGGAAACAACAAACATGCAGTTTAGAGTGAAGTTAATCTAATATACATTTAATTAAAGTTCCAGAAAGAGAATGCAGAAAAACGGAGTCAAGGACAATATTTTAAAAAAGACAATCTGAGAATTTTCCAGAACTGATGAAAGACACCAATCCACAGATTCAAGACACACAACAAAACACAAATAGTATAAATGAAAAGGAATCCACTCACAAACATATCACCATGAAGCTGCTGAAAACCAAAGACATGGAGGAAATGTAAAAGCAAACAAAAAGAAAAACAACAGAGTACATTCAGAAGGGCACTCAGACTGACAGCTGACATAAAACCATTGAAAAGAGAGGTTAGAAGACAGTGAAATAATATACATAATGCATTAAAGGAAAATAACTGCAAACTCAGAATTACATGCCTATTTTTAAGAATAAGGATGAAATAAAGAAATTTCAGCTCCCCTCCGTGTTTCCACGTGGTTGAGCTAGAGCACGGGGCTCTGTGTCCTTTACCCTCCGGCTCTCCCTCTGTTCTCAGTCGCTAAGTAGCAGCTTCAATTCTTTTTTACTCTTTTCGCTTGTGTTTCATGGTTTTTTTCTACTGTGGTGGTGTAAAAGAACTATGGAGGTGGTCATCTCATTCCAGCTTCAGAATTAGATATTAGCAGAGAAAAAGTGGCAGCAGAGTGAATGGAAACTACATAAATGATCTCCCAGGACCAAATGGAAATTACAACTCAAATAAAGACAAATCATCGAAAAAAGCAACAGAAAAGCAGCGGGAGAGGACCATATAACTAGGGACACTGAATGAGCCTGGTAGGATCTGTGGAGGCGCAAGAGGGTGGCTGGCTGGGTGCCCACAGACAGCAGAGGCCTTAGCTTTGAGCAGAACCTCGGGGTTAAAATTCCAAGCGGCTCCACAGTGCAGAGGGCCGGGACAGAACACTAGATTGGCTACAGCCACTCACCTTGGGCTCTGGCAGAGGGAGGGCAGACTGATCTGGAACTGTGTGGGGACACCTGGGGTTTGGAGGGCACTCAGAGTTTGTGCTGAGTTGTGGCCACAAAGGACGGTGGCCAGCTTGCTCCTTCCCGGAGCTGTGGGGAGAAAGAGCAGCCCCTCTCTCGGAGATTCAGCCCCCTCCAGGTGAGGCAAAGAAATGCAAATTGAGGCCCATTAACAACCACCACCTGCCCCAACTTCTGGAAATCCTCTTATGCTGAACACCTGAGGGAGTCTCTCATTCAATTAGAACCCAAGGCTTTTCAAGTAACTGAGGCTAATAGCCTCCAGGTAAAAAGCTAGAGGATAACTGAACCTTTCCTGGGCTTGCAAATCTACCCAGGAAAGTAAGACTTGACAGTGGTGTTTAACGTGGGTCCTCCCAAACTCATCCAAACCCAGTAGAGGGAGCCACAAACAGCAGAACACCAACACCCACAGGGAAAATTTGGCAGGCTCCAGAACCCACTGAGATAGCCAAACTGGTGAAACAAAGAAACAAATCCCAAATGAAAGAACAGGAGACCTCTACCGAAGATGAGATAAATGAAATGCAGTTAAGCAAGTTATCAGAGGTAGAGTTCAGAGCCAAGATCTTGAGGAAGCTCAACAGCATGAGTAAGGACATCAACACCATGAGTAAAGACATAGAAACATTGAAAACCAACCAAGTGGAAATGAAGAATGACATAGCAGAAATAAAGAACACATTGGAAGGACTAACCAGCAGAGTAGAGGAAGCTGAGGACTGGATCAGTGAATTAGAAGACAGGGTAGAAAAAAATCAACCAATGAGAAAACCAAAAGGAAAAAACAATTAAAAAACAGAAAGACAGCTTAAGAGAACTGTGGGACAACTGGAAACGTAATAACATTTGCATCATAGGAGTCCCCGAAAAAGAAAATGAGCAAGGGTTAGAGAATATATTTGAAGAAATAGTGACAGAAAACTTCCCTAATTTGGTGAAGGAAGAAGGCATTCAAGTTCAAGAAGCACAGAGAGCTCCTAGTAAGAAGAATCTAAGCTTATACGCATGTACACATAACCAATGGACATGGACATCAAAGCTGGGGATGGGGTGGGGAGGGAGGTGGAGGAGAGTATCAATGGGGGGAAAGGAGAAACATCTGTAACAAAAATAAATAAAAAATATATAAATAAATAAAAAATAAATACAAAAAAAGAAATTTCAAGCCAAATGGAGTGGGGGGGGGCTGAAAATGCTAGTTGCAGACAGACTTCCATTAATGGTAATTGTAAAGGACATAGTTAAGGCAGAAGGTAAGTGATCTCAAATGGAAGGTCTGAGGCCGAGGGAAAGAAGAAATTAAGAGCTAAAGTGCAGGCAAACATAAACCAGCACTGACTGTATGAAACAATGTCTAGTTGTATTAAAAAGAAAATTAAAATATAGAATGGTGATACCGCAAATAAGGTAAAGGGTAAATGAAATTTAAGTTTTATTGTAAGGAGAAGAATAAAATTTTTGATTCACTTTAGACTTTCATAAGTTACAGGTGTAAGTTGTAATTTCTAGGGTAACCACTACCAAAAAAAAAACAAAAAAAAAAAATGTGTATAACTTTCAAAAGAGGGAGGGGGTTTGAGGGATACAGGATGCAATGATTTTTTTAAGTCAATCCAAAAGGAGACAAGGAAAGGTGAGAGACAGAGAAGAGCCACAAAGTAGAAAACTCAAATGAAGATAATAGATAAAAATTCAAATATATCAGTAGTAGATTAAATGTAATTAGACTGAATGCCCCTGTTAATAAACCTTGATAATAGATCACACTGGATTATTTTAAAAGTCCAGCTATATGTTACTCACAAGAGACACATCTAAAAACTTATTTTCAAAGAGAATGAAAACAAATATAGGACCATAAAAATACTAACCAAATAAATAAATAAATAAAAGCTAGTTAGCACAGTTCTTTTAATATTTCACAATATATCAGGCAAAAGCCTTACTAGAGATAAAAATAATCTTATAAGAGTCAAACACCTAATAACATAACTTTAATATAAATAAAAAGTCACAGTAACCACAATAATATAATGTACACATACATAACCATTATTATATAATTTTATATCCCAAATTATACTATACTACTTTCAGGTCATCAAATTTGTCATCTTCAAATGCCCATCTTTCATTGAATGGTGAAGTACATCATTACATTTTTCTAGAGCAATAAAAATAAATGAGCTACAAAGACATGGATGATTTGTAGCAACATTATGTGGAGTGTAAAATGCAAGCCTGAGCTTTGTTACCCTATTTACAAAGATCAAATACAAGAAAAACTAAATAATAATATATAATATATGGTTATACACATAACTACAAGAAACAGAAGTTAATGATGTATGTAAATACAGCACACTGGCTATCTCTGGTGGAGGAGGAAATAGGGATACAATGAAGTTGAGCAACTCAGAAGGCTTCAGAGTTGTTGATCACATCTTTCTTGTTTTGTTTTGTTTTTTGTTATTAATGTTTCTCCTTTTTTCCCCCATTGACACTCTCCTCCCAATCTAAGCTGGGCAGTCTTACAAAAATGTTTATCTTATTTTTATGTTGTATAATCTACATATATTATATATTTGAATGCATTATGTCATAACAAGTGAAAAATATAAATAATGAGGTATGTACAATAATGCCTATTTATAAATATGATGTCAATGCTTTTAATAAATATATATTCTTGCCCTGGCCAGTGTGGCTCAGTGGATTGAGCATCGCCGTATGCACCAGGAGGTTGCCAGTTCGGTTGCTGGTTCGATTCCCAGTCAAAGGCATATGCCTGGGTTGCATGCTTGATCCCCAGTAAGGGGTGTGCAAGAGGCAGCAATGTTGCACTTTCACATCAATATTTCTCTTTCTCTCCCTCTCCCTTCTTCTCTCTCTAAAAATCAATAAATTATAAAAAATATATATATGCTTACATTTATTTTTTAATTTACATAAATGTCCACAATCTCTTTCTGGATGATACATCATTAATGATATATGTTTCTTCATTGTACCTCTTAGCATTTTCCAAGTTCTCTAGAATAAGTATGTATTACTTTTCAAATCAGAAAAATAAAGTTTCAATAAAATTAAAAATAGAAACAAAAGCTCACAGCAAATGTTTGGAAAATGTTTTGCCTTATTGTTCACTAGAATTGCAACTGATTTTAATAAAAATATATGGATGCAATTTTAAAAACAACAACACTTTTATGTTTTACATAAGGAAAGTCCCAATAATGCAGCCTTGGGGCACTTAAGAAAAATAGTAGACTACTGAAATGGTCAATGTTCTCAGGCCAAGAGCCCCATCAAAAACCAAAAGATGTGGGTAACAAACTATTCCAAATACCCACAACTGAAATTGGATGTGGAAAATATGTTCTCCACTTTGACTTCTGTTTATGTCAAACCAAAAACATATGAACCCAAAAAGCATATTGTGCGAATTGATAATTAACTGTCTACAGATGTTACATAGTACTGATCATTTCCATGCAAGACGAACAAAGGTCAACAAACAGATAGGCAACTTAGTCAGCTAAAGTATTCTCAAGAGATAAAAGGTAAAACAGAGGTTGACATCCCATCTTCCTTCCCTGGAGTATTTTGTTCTCTCACAATTATGGAAGGGATGAAATCATGAAGTAATCATTTTGGTATCTGTTATTATAAGATGAAGAAGAATGGGGCTGAGAAAATGTAGGTAAAGAAAAGGCAGATAAATGTAAAGAAAAAGGAGGCAAAAATGCAAACAGACTACAAATGCACCCACTTGGTCAGCAGTGGGTGAAGACCAAGCCAAAAGATTTATACTAGAATCTATTGTGAAAAGATCTAAAATGTCAGCTAATTCCTCATACTCTCAAGGTATTTAGCATATATTCCCAGATTTGCTGATTCTGCTGGCAATTCTCATCATATCAATCTATTCTAGGAGATAACCACCTCGGGTAGTGGTTGGGAAAGTATATTCAAGTTTAAATGACTGCTTAAGTCACAAGACAAGTCTAGGGCAAAACTAGAACCTAGTACACCCACCACATTCTTCTTCACATGCTAGCGCTAGAACAAGCTGACTAGGATTGACCCATAATCTCTATTATATACTGACTCAGATGTATTCTAGTATGAACATTAAACAAAACCAGTTAAATCAATATGGTAATATGATAATGTCACTCTCAAAGAAAGCAGAGTTAAGTACAGAATGGAAAGCTAAGCATTTTTTTTTCTTCTTACTGACAAAGTTGGTGAGCACAAGGCTAATCCTCTCATTTTTCAACTTATTCAAAATAAACCATAAATATTTGGTAGGGATTAAGCAGTCCATACAAAGCACTTTGAACACTAGTAGATTACCGCTGTGTAACAAGCGTGTAGGATTTTTCTCAGAGTCTTACTTGCCGAATGTCCCAAAATACAGGAGTGCGAAACAAAGTGCATATTCTTTGACTAGATTCAAAGAGTTGAAAAGCACAATGACACAGGATATAGTGGGGATGTTGTTAGGCTGCAGGAATGAGAAGCCCTGACGCCACTGATGACAGAGGGAGAAAAGTGACCAAAAAAAAAAAAAAAAGTGCAAGGGCAAGGGCAAGAATTAGCCTACCTAGAAAATAGAAAGAACCACCAGAAAGTATAAGTTAAATGATTCCTAAGAAAACTTAAAGAAATCCAGTGATATGAGCCGGTCATCAGAAGAAAAAAGCAGACTGCAGGGAAAACAGAAAGAATGGATCTCTGCCCACCAAGGGCAGATAGTGGGGAAGAAAGAATTCAGGGAAGGCGTCTGAGGTGACCAGGAATTGAATCTTGCAAGTTTGTTCAACAAAAAGAGGAAATATATACCAAGCATAACAGACAATATGAAAAAAGGCACAGTGGCAAGAAAATGGAAAGAGAAGATGGGACACCCAAAGTGGAAGACAGAGAGGAAGGAACCCATGAAGGGATTAGAAAAAGAACGCTCACACAAACCGGTTTCTGGTCTAAATGACTTCAGAAACCACCAAAGCTACAGTTGCTAGAATGAAAAGAGACACAAGAGGTGGCACAAGAAGGCAGGAACCAGATAATGGGCAGCCTTGGATGCAGGGATAAGAAGCCCGGACATTACTTCCAGGTGGTAGGGAGCTACCGATACTTGAAAAGGGCGAGTTGTCCTCTTACTGTTGTCATCCCCATGACTGTGTAAAGAATGGACTTGGGGGAGAAAACAATGGAAGGCTGGAAGGTTGGTTAACCTACACCCAAGATGATCAGAGTCTGAGCTGAGTCTTTAATAGAGATGGATATGAGGTGAAAGATTCAAAAATTATCTTCAAGCTAAAACTACCAAGACTTGGTAAGAGTTGATGTTCTAGGGCCAGACTGCCAATACCTGCCAAGCTCCTCTCCTTCCTAGCTATATGTTGGCCAATTTAACTTCTTGGTGTCTCAAATTCTTCATTCATTTGTAAAGTAGAGATAATGGCAGTATCTACCTCCAAAGGGGTGCTGTAAGAACTGAATGCGTCAACACAGGTGAAGAGCTCAGGACAGAGCCTGCCAGGGCAGGAACACTGCAGAACGGTAGCAGCTGTGGCGCCGTGGCTGTAGTCATGGTGACACAGGCTATACTAATGAGCTGGATGTGAAAAGCGGGAGGGAGAGAGATGAAGGTCTAGCTCGCTAATTTGAAAGACTAGTCAGTCAAGCTACTAACTGAGAAAGAAGAGGGAAGAGAAAGTTTTGTTAAGGCTTACAGGGTGAATGAATATGAGTTTCATGTTAGACATTTTGAGCGTCAGGTGTCATTCGAATTTCATCCAGGTAAAGCTGTCCGGCAAACAGTCAGAAAACTGTAGTGAAGTTCAGTTGAGAGTTCAGAGCAGACAAAGATATTTGGGAGTCAATGATAGTGGAAGTCCTAAGAATTTTCATGTGCCCTTAGGCAGAAAACTTACAGTAGAAATAAAGTGGCCAAGGACAAAACTTGGACATTACAAATGGATCAAAGCAGGGTGTAGAGTCCTTTGGGGGAGAAGGGATAAGTGTTCTATATATATATTTTAAAAGTTCTTAAACAAGAGAAAAACACTAGGAAATCATGGAGAAGGTCAGGAAAAGATAGGAAAGGCACTGTAAAGGGGGAAGAGAAAATATGGGAGGGGGGAGAGAGAGAGAGAGAGAAACTACAAAACCTTAAGCAGTACTTAGCACAAGAGTATTAAAAACAATATATCATGACAAACTAAGCCTGTTGCGGGGAGGGGGAAGAGACAGAGATGAAGAAGATGGAGCTGGCCCTGGCTGGGTTGAGTCAGTGATTAGAGCGTCGGCCTGCGGACCAAAGAGTCATGGGTTCAATTCCGGTCAAGGACATGTACCTCAGTTGTGGTTTGATCCCTGGCCCTGGTTGGGGTTGTACAGGAGGCAACAGATCAATGTCTCTCTCTCACATCTATGTTTCTCTCTCTTTCTCTCTCCCTCCCTCCCTCCCACTCTAACTGAAACAACCAAATTTCAATTATATTATTCTTGTTAGTTATATTGTTCTTGTAATAAACTATCACTAAATCTTCCACTTTTAAAATTACCAATAATGAGTTAAGCACAGCAAATTTAAATATTTTGTCACCTACAGACACTTTTCTGATGTTTCCCTGAAAACACTGTAATGAGCTACAGGCCAAAGTGCTTCATCTTCAACAAGAAGTCTCAGAGCCCTGTGGAAAGGACAGTGGCAGGTCCTTTTGGTACAGAATTCTGATGCGTCGCTTAAGCAACTTTGACAGCATACTAGTGGCCTAAGTAAGTATTTCTAGAACACCAGTTAAAAAGCAAATGGGTTCATGAGTATGAAAACCCAGGATGAAGTGAAACAATAATTATGAAAGACTAAATGAAATAATGAATGATTAGTTTTTTATTGGAATGTTGCTCATGTTTTAATGTTATATTTCTGAATACATAAGAAACTCTTTTCAAGTTATACTCCTATAATACATAATCAAAACTAAATGCTAATATAGAAGCTTAATCTATATACTGTTTTTAGTCCTCAGTGGAAATGAGTAACAAAGATATAAAGAGTAGCTCTATATTTTCTCCCTTTATATCAAAATCTGAGATTCTTATACTGTATTTTATCTTATTTTTCTTTTAAATTGATTTTAGAGAGAGAGGAAGGGAGAGGGAGAGACAAACACATCGATGAGAGAGAAACATCTACTGGCTACCCCCTGCATGCCCCCTACTGGGAATCGAGCCCACAACCTGGGCATGTGCCCTGACCAGGAATCAAACCTGGAGACCTCCTGATGCATGGGAGGACGCTCAACCAGCTAAGCCACACCGGCCGGGGCCACTGTATTTTATTTTTTTAAGTCTTTATATAGTACCTACCAGGCACCGTTCTAAATACTTTACACATATTACCTTATTTTATTTTCATATCAACCCTATGAAAAAAGAAACAAACACCAAGAGATTAAGGAGCTTCCCCAGAGTCACACAGTGTGGTGACACAGCTGGGATCTGAAACAGATTCTGGCTGCAGAGTCCATCAGTATTAACCAGTTCACTCTCCTATCTCTTAATCAATAACAGCCTGGAGGCCTGTCATCCCATATCTTTTTCCATGCTCAAGAACACAGTTTTTCTTTTGCATGAAAAGAGACATAGAAAAGACTTCCAATACTGTTGAACATTTGTTCACTTATGAAATTCCAAATGAGACTCAAACAGTCCCTTCATATTTGTCTGTGACCACATGGCAGAGCTCCCTAACGGCAGCTCTGCTCAGTCCCATGCTTTCAGTTACCTCTCACGAAAAATGTACTGTCAGACTCTTCCAAGGGAATGACCCTGTCTCCTGTCCACAAGGAGGGCAAGGAAACATCAGTTTCTTGTTCCCCCTATTGTCCTCATTCCAGCAGCTCGTGAGAAATTCTCCTATGTAACACATCTGGAAAGAGAACTTTTCTTCCCCCAAATTTTGCTAGCATATGCCAAGAAAGGCTCCAGGCCATGCCAATTACCTCCAAATTCCTATACTCGTATTCAAGATCCCAAATGTCATGCATTCTCTTGGGATTGTTGGTCTTTTACTGAATTGTATAAACATCAGAGGATATTCTCCTTCCATTATTACAAGACCACCACAGCTGATCCATTACTAAACTAACTTCACGAATACCCTCACCTCCAATTCACATTTGGTCATCATTTACACTGAACAATGGTTTTCAATTGAATTTACTGTGGTTTTTATAAAACTATAACTGTTTCATGGTTTCAAAGAAACTAAACTTATATGTTCTGGCTATCCTTCAAAGCTTCTACTAATCCATCCCTCCCTTCTGAATTCATCCTCAGAATTTCATAGTAGCCCTTCCTTTCCAATATCAGGACTACTGTATAAATCAAGTAATTTAAAACTATGCTTTTCCCCATCTCTCAGAACATCTCAACAAATCTAGAAAAAATAATAAAAATTTCAAAACACATGGTTGTTTTTTTTTTCACTTAAAAGAATAAGAAATGATAAAATATAAAACCATTCTTTTAGATGAATTCACATTCAACAATAATGGCTCTTTCAGCATTTATCTCACTGGATTTCTCAAGAAGAGAATAGGGAGAGCTGGGTGTGGGGAGGATGGAGGGACTGAGCAAAAAAGAGGAAAAACTCATAGATGCGGACAACAGTGTGGTGATTGCAGGGGGGGAAGGCGAGGGGAGGGAGTTGGTGGAGGGTAAAGGAGGGATAAATAGTGATGAACAGAGACTTGACTTGGGGTGGTGAACACACAATACGGTGTACAAATGATGTGTTGAAGAATTGTGCACCTCAAATGTGTGTAATTTTGTTAACCAGTCACCCCAATAAATGTAATAAAAAAGAGCACTGGCCGGTGTGGCTCAGGGGTTAGAGCATCGGCCTGTACACTGAAGAATCGCAGGTTCCATTCCCAATCAAGGTCACATACCTGGGTTGCAGGTTCAATCCCTGGCCCCACTTGGGGCGCATGCAGGAGAAAACCAATGGATGTGTCTCTCTCACATCTATGTTTCTCTCTCTCTCTCTCTCTCTCTCTCTCTCTCTCTCTCTCTCTCTCTCTCTCCCTCCCTCCTTCCCTTCCACTCTCTCTAAAAATCAATGAAAAAATACCCTCAGGTGAGGATTAACACACACACACACACACACACACACACACACACACAAGAGTAATAAAAAGGAAAGAAAAAGAGGAAAAGAAAAAACACTAAATGGTTATCAAGCAGAGGACACCAAGGATTCCTAATGATATTTAGAGTTCACCTAAAGATAATAGCTGGCATAATAGTTCCCAAATCTAAATTTAGGAATAATTTATGACTTAGCCTCTTCCAAAGATATGTTTCCAGTTTTTAGAGGTATATGACTGTAGATTGATCATTATTTAAATTAAGGGTTTTTCGTGTTTTTTTTTAAAGATGATTTCAGAGTCCCTTCAAACCGTGAGATTCTATGGGTTCTCTCTTTTTTTTTTTTTTTAGCTTTCCTTGGCCATTTCATCAACAATGATTGCTTCCTGTTCTGATCATCTTTACTATACCTTCCTATGTTTGCTATTTATATACAATGTTTTATAGTTTTGTCTTCTCATGTAGACTGCTATAACATTAAAGACAATATCATGACCTTTTAATAATTTTTTGGCACCTAACTGGCACAATACTTTACATATACTATTAAACATTGCTAAGTATGAAAAGGAGGAGCTTGTTCCCTCCCCAGTACCCCATAATCTACTTAAATTGGAGAAAACCCCCTTTTTGCTTTTACATTATTTTTAAATATGTCTATCAGCCATCTAAGGTGTACTAATTTATGCTGTGGGCTAAAGTTTGATCCCTGCTAGACAATGACCTTAATTAAGAGGATTCTGATGGGTGCTTTATTGGGTAGTCTTCAGAAGCAATTTTTTTTTTTTTTTTTTTTATCCTCACTCGAGGACATTTTTTCATTTTTTGTCCAGATAGAGTGGGAGGGAGAGAGAGGAAGAGAGAGAGAGAGAAACATCAACGTGAAAGGGACACATCAAGTGGCTGCCACCCGCACGACCAACCAGGGCTGGGGACAAACTGCAACCGAAGTACATGCCCTTAGCGGGAACCGAACCCAGGTCTCTCTGGACCGCAGGCCGACGCTCTAACCGCTGAGCCAAACCGGCCAGGGCCAGAAGCAATTTTAATTGCTATTTAATGAGGCTGGTTGAGTATTGTACTGCAGAAGGCTGCCGATTTAAGGAAGAGAGCAGTAGCAGAGGAACATTATGTTTTGTAGTTAAGGAGAGACTGCCCTCTGAGCTGTTAAGGAGATGAAGGAGGGGGTAGAATTCATGTATAGGCTTTTAGTAAGCAAAATGGAAAACCGGAGTCTTGTTTTTCTTTAGCTGTTCTGAATGCTGTTCTGTATCCAAAATTGTTCCTTTCTTCATGTCTGCTTCTCGGGTTACTGAAAGTCAGGGCAAACTACAAACCAAATTCCTTCTCTAATTGAGTCTAAGGCCCTACAAATGTACATATTAAAAACACTCTCCATTTCAGCAGTGCTCCCTTTACTGTGCCACATCAGAGAACCCTGCCCAATTGTATAATAACTTGCCACTCATGGAGCAGAACCTTTGTAATTTAACAAACTATGCTGTACACTCTCATGCAACCAGTGTTCCGTCCACAGAAATCATCGCTGCGATGGAAAAGCTTTTGGATGCAGTTAGCTTCAAGAATACATTATATTATTTCTTTAAAATCAATAAAATTACTAACAAGAACTCTTACATGAATAGTTAATGAAAAGTGCTGGTTGCTAATCAATTGATTCGCATAAGCTGGCCACCTTGGAAGCATGTACACTTGCAAAGTCCTTATACTCTTTTGTTTCTTAAAGAAAAGATGATGTAGTGTGTACCTGGTACTTTAGTTCCTGGTATTCAGAAAATGCTAAGATTGCAAAAGCCACCCACAAGAAACACAAAAATGTAGATTGAGGTTCCTTTGTTTCTCATTTTTGTTGTATCTTTATTATATATGCATTTTTGTAGATGCATTTGTTGTTCTTAGTTTTGTACAATCAGGATGTGGAAGCCATCTGCAGTGGAGGATAGGCTTTTAAAAGCAGTTTTAAGCAAATATGGAATTAGCAAAATTTTTAAAATATTTTTTTTTTTTTTTTTTTTTTTTTTTTTTTTTTTTTTTTTATCCTCACCTGAGGACATTTTTTCATTTTTTGTCTAGATAGAGTGGGAGGGAGAGAGAGGAAGAGGGAGAGAGAGAAACATCGACGTGAAAGGGACACAGAGAGTGGCTGCTACCCGCACGACCAACCAGGGCCGGGGACAAACTGCAACCGAAGTACATGCCCTTAGCGGGAACCGAACCCGGGTCTCTCTGGACCGCAGGCCGACGCTCTAACCGCTGAGCCAAACCGGCCAGGGCTAAAATATTTTATATTATAAAAAGTTAGTGTTTATATAGAAAATTACTTTTAAATTAATACTTGATGCATTAGGCATTGTAAGGATTCTATGATGCAGTGCAAAGAAAGTTACATATATGGTATAAAATGATACTTCCCATCCCTTTGCTTTCGTCTGGCACCCTAATCTTTCCCCAACCCCAATGCATCTATCCATTTGCTATAATGCTGCTCTCTTGGTGCCAAAAAATTACAATTTGTATCAATTTTCTATATTTAACCATTTTAAAATATAAAACCATTGCAATGGACCCTCAAAATTCTGTTTTCTAGATCAAAAATCTCTTTCAGCCCTTCAACCACTTGTTATGTGCAATGGTGTTTTGTTGGACAGCCATTCTATTTCCTCTCCCCTGAAGGTGTTCTGCTTCACTTATAGCCTATTAAACTGTGTCTCCAAAAGCAATATACAACATTCCCAGTGTATTCCAAACAGAACAGAATGTGACTGCCATCTCCCCATCCCATGTTAAACTATACATGTAGCCTTTGCTTTTTTTTTTTTTTTTTCTGTTAATCCTCACCCAAGGATATTTTTCCATTGATTTTAGAGAGAGTGGAAGGGACGGAGAGAGAGAGAGAAACATTGATGTGACAGAAAAACATTGATTGGTTGACTCCCGCACGCACCCTAACTGGGGCCAAGGATTGAATCTACAAACCCAGGTACACACCTTTGACTGGAATCAAACCCGCAACCCTTTGGTGCCTTGGTCAATGCTTTAACCACTGACCCACACCAGCCAAGGCACCTTGGCTTTTTTGAATGACCACAATGCACTGCCTCCACACACATATATTGCTTATAAACTTTTCCCAGCCTGTACTTACATTCATTATTTTAGATTTAAGAGCAATGCAATGGCCCTGGCTGGTTTGGCTCAGCAGTTAGAGCATCAGACCGCAGACCAAAGAGTCGCGGGTTCGATCCCAGTCAATGGCACATACCTTGGTTGGAGTTCGGTCCCCGGCCCTGGTCCGGGTCGTGTGGGAGACAACCAATCAATTTGTCTCTCTCACATCCATATTTTTCTCTGTTTATATCTCCCTCCCACTCTGTCTGAAAACGAATGGAAAAATATCCTTGGGTGAGGATTTTTTTTTAAAAAAGAGCAATGAGCCCTGGCCGGTTTGGCTCAGCAGTTAGAGCATCAGCCTGCGGTCCAGAGAGACCCGGGTTCGATTCCCACTAGGAGCACGTACCTCGGTTACAATCTGTCCCCGGCCCTGGTTGGTCGTGCAGGAGGCAGCCACTCGATGTGTCCCTTTCACATTGATGTTTATCTCTCTCTCTCTCTTCCTCTCTCCCTCCCACTCTATCTAAACAAAAAATGGAAAAATGTCCTCGGGTGAGGATAAAAATAAAATAAAATAAAATAAAAAAGAGCAATGCAATGTACTTAAGGTCAAATTTTAACTAGATGAAGCTGGATTCATCACCCTGTTAAGAGCTTTCAGAATCTTGATTCTGACATTCATCCTATTCATTAGCTACTAATCAGTAATATGCTATGCATCCTCTTAATATCTATATTCCAATAAAAGAGCCAGTACGCAACATAAAGGACCCTCTACAATAGCGGCCACAGCAAGAATCCTCTATTCTCAAGGATTTATTTATTATTGCACTTTATATTCAACCAGTTATCTATTTATTGGTCTTTTTACTCAATTCTTATTTCTTTAGCTTGGATAAACAGTAACTAAGATATCAATGATACAAAACAATGTTTAAAATGATAAAATGTTACAAGAAGTGAATTACTTTACAGTTCCTAAATGCACCACCTTCTATAGCCTTCAGGCCTTCATAAACTTTGTTCTCTACCCACAACATGCCCACATACCACCCCAACTTCATCAAACTCCTTTGTCTCAGCTTATTATGGGAGACCTTCCTTGAACACCCAAATCTGGGTTAGATATGCCTCTTCTGAGATTCAGAAATCACTATACTTCCTCTAACATACTGTACTTTTTCATAATTTCTTCTTCTTTTGTCTTTAATACTCACCAGATTGCAAGCCTTTGGAAGCAACATTAGCTATGGGTAGCATTACATCAGGCCAAGCATCAAAGAGACAACAAATGCAGAAAGAAATATTCAGGACCAGAGCAAGAGATCTGGTTACCCGCCGTCATTTCATAGGTACTAATTCTATCATGCCTCACATCCATTTAGCTTAGTGATTGAACTATAACTCTCTTTGATCATCCACCATCCTCCAGACTATCATCCCCACATGCTCTCTAGGTCTCCTAAGTGAGAAATTACAAATATGTGACCTGCCAATATTTAGAAATTAGGAGAACTCATACAAAAATCCGGGTTTCCAATATCTGTTGGGGAAAAAAAAATTAATGTCTGGTAATGCTGAGCCCCATGGAAATAATTAGCTAAAGCTGAATAGTAGCTAACCCCCTTAGTTCTCCACAGTCCTCACTACACTCATTTACATACATGCTTAGTTCTTGGAGTTAACTGAATATGCAACTTCTGCTCCAATATGACCTAGCCCTATGCATGCCCATGCCCTCTTCCCCCACCCTTCCACTGTGACTTCTGGAATCTCATACTGAGATGATCAAATTCTTATATATTCTTCTGTATTGTACAATAAATGTGTATATATTTTTTTAACAGAAAACAAAATAAAATTTTTACATTGTTGATAGTAACAGAGCTGCCAGAAGTTAGTAAGTATAGGATTATTTCTCAAGCTAAAGAAGAGAGAAGAGAAATCTCAAGCTATCTAATTAAACAATTACAGTAGGAGAAATGGCAATCCTAAAGCATATTAACTGTCTTTTTGCACTGGAAAAAAGTGTCTAATGCTCAAGTGCAAATCTCAGGAGGAAGCAGCAATCTCAGCAATAATGCTACAGCAGTCAACCCTAAAGGAGAAACACTGGCACCAAATCAAATCACCAAACAAAACTAAATAATCCCAAAGTGATGTCCTAACATAGCATACTACATAATAGCACATTCATCATGACTTTGCATTACCACCACTAATCAGAACATCCTATAAAAATTAACCTTTACTTATATAAAGAAAAATGTATCACAACGTGAACAGGCAACGTGGCATATTATGCCCTGATAGGTCTAAAGCATGTGTGTGTATATTCACAGAGGTACTTATTTGTATATCTGTGTGTAAAACATTATAACTTAAATAAATCAAAGATAAATTACCTATATTACTATTATAGCCTTTTCCCATATTACTATTACATAGGACCCTACTACTATTATATAGGTCCCTACTACTATTAATCCCATATTACTATTATATAGGGCCCTACTACTCTCCTACATCACTCCATTTAATCATAATGTTTAACTCTGACATCTAATCTGTAAAAGATAATGCACAAACACATGGGCATGTGCAGGAGTCAAATTCATAATAGAATACAAGGATTATCCAATAAACTGGTACGCCAACTTGAAAAGCAATTTAGATTTTTACATCACACTATACAATTCCCCCCAAAATTCCAGATATACTAAAGAGTCAAATTAAGAAGGAATATAACACTCAATCTATATTTTAAAATACCATCAAATATATATATCCAAATATTTTTTTAAATCACACACACAAAAAGAAGATAATATATGGGAGTAGATACAAATTGATTATCTTTTTAAAATTTTAAAGTAGGCTCTCATTAGAACAGAAGAATGACAAGGGAAATAAGGACACAATTCATAAAAGAGAAACATATCTAGTAGATAAACACATGTTAAAATGTTTAGTCTTACTAGTGATTAGAGAAAAGCAGAGTAAAGCAATGCCTATTAATTTTTTTTAAACTGAAGAAAATAATACATTCAACTGGCAAAGTACAATGAAACAGAAACTCTCTGAAAGTATCAGTAAAATGTGAAAAGTCAATTTGGAAAACAATTTTTTAATGCACAGCTTTTTTATATTATTCAATGCAATAATTCTATTTCTCAGAATAATCTTAATGAGATTATCTTAATATGGAAAAAGCTATAAGCATATAATTGGTGTTTTAATATTTTTAAACACTTGGAATAATCTAAATATCCATCATTTAGTAAAAAAAAAAAGATTAACATATAGCACAATGACTCTCTAGATGAATACAAAACAATTGTTAAAAGTGACGTTCACATGGAATACATTTCCGTGAAAATACATATAAGTAAATGTGTAAAATAAGACACACAGTTGCACAAACAATATAATTATATAATTAAAAATGCATCTTAAAAAGCACAGCCATGGAGACAAAAATTCTAGAAAACATACACAAAAATTTAACAATGATAGTCTCTTATTTACGATTTAGTTTAACTTCTCTTTCTTAGTGCCTAATGTTACACCTGGTAAGAGACTACACTAATTGTCCCCCAGGAAGTAAGTCTTAGACACCAGCTTCTTAATTTCCACCCTGCAATCCCTATGAAGGGAATGAGATGTGAACAAACTTCTTTAAACTGACAAGCCGGAATAAACTGTACCTCCTCAGTATAACCACTGACATATCCTTTTTTAATTTTATATATAGCATTTATTTAATTCAATAGCAAATTATAAATCACAGAATTTGTCTCTCTGACCAAATATTGAGCCCCTTAGCAAAAAGAACTTTCTCTGCCAGCAGGTGGAGGTGCAGGAATTCTAAACATAGAAGCGCATTCCTGGCGACCTGTTTTCCTGCCCCTGGACTGGGAAACTAACCAGTACAATCATATAGTGTTCGTTTTTGTTACTGTTGTTATTTTAATATCATTTCCCCATCCCCCTATAACCATCAAAATTCTTAAACTTCAGTAAGAACCGGTAGTGTAATTAAAACAAAATGAGTTTGGATTCAGGCTACTTTCAAACTCTCCAACCTTAAACAAATTACTTTAGCTCTTACAGCTTCAGCATCCTCACCTATAAAAAGGAATAACAACATTTGCCTTACAGATCTCTATGAATATTGAATTAGCAAACATAGGTAAAACACTTAGAACAATATCTTGGGGATGGGTTCCAATGAAAGTTTCAATTTCATCTTAATAAAACTGAAGTGGCTCCCATCCAAGTACTAACCAGGCCCAACCCTGCTTAGCTTCCAAGATCAGACAAGATTGGGCGTGTTCAGGGTGGTATGGCCATAGACAAATTCTACCCTTTGCGACAGCATGGATGGACCTGGAGAATAATATCCTAAGTGAAATAAGCTAGTCAGAGAAAGACAAGTACCATATGATTTCACTCACATGTGGAATCTAATGAACAAACTGAACTACCAAGCAAAATAGAGACAGACTCATAGACAGAGAGCAGGAGACAGCTCAGGGGAGTTTGGGGGGATTGGAGGGGTAGAGGGATTGAGCACAAACAAAAAAAAAAACACAACTCATGGATATGGACAACAGTGTGGTGATTGCTGGGGTAGAAGGGGGTGGGTGGAGGCAGAAGAGGGCATGGGGGGGGATAAATGATGATGGGAAAAAATAGTAAAATTAAATTCAAAAAATAATATAAAATAAATGAAACTGGAGTGTCAACTACTGTGTTAAATATTGAAACATTATTCTAGGGCAATGTAAGCTGTTTAATAAAACAGAGGCTCTGCCCTGGCCAGTTTGGCTCAGCAGTTAGAGCATCGGCCCACAGACCCAAGAGTCATAGGTTCAATTTCCGGTCAAGGGCGGGTACGATCCCTTGCAGGTTGGATCCCTGGCCCCAGTTGGGGTCGTGCAGGAGGCAACCAATTGATGTATCTCTCTCACATATCTCTTTGTCTGTCTATCTGTCTGTCTCTCTCTCTCTCCCTCCCTTTCCCCCTCCCACTCTATCTAAAAATCAATGGAAAAATATCCTTGGGTGAGGATTAAAAAAAAATCAGGCTCTGTTCCCTTAAAGAACTTACAATTTTGTAAGAGTAAAAACAAACTTTAAGCAAACAGTCATGCTTATAAGTTTCTAATAAGATACTGTCATAAATACTATAAAAGAAAAGTTGACTGTATTATGAAGTAGTGTATGCAGCCTAACTTAGATTGCTAAGAGTCCAGAAAGGCCCATTTGAAATGATGATATTTAAGCTAAAATCTAAAGGACAAATGGGAGATATATAAAAAAACAATAGAGGTAAGTAAGATCCAGATGAAAGAGCATGTGTAAAGATCCATGCGAACCAAAGAATCTTGGGTTTGATTCTCAGTCAAGGGTACATGCCTGGGTTGCAGGTTCGATCCCCAGCCCCAGTCAAGATCATGCAGGAGGCAGCCGATCAATGTTCTCTCTTACATCGATGTCTCTCTCTCTCTCTCTCTCTCTCTCTCTCTCTCTAAAAAAAAAAAAAATTAAGCCTTAAGGAAAAAAACTAATGAAATAAAACAAAAAACAGATCTCCATTTCCAGAAAGACAGGATAGATATGCTTTTTATCTAGTCTTCTGATTCTGAGAGGAGGTAAGAAGGTGATAGGTAATATAGGGACCTCAAGATCCAACAAATGACGAGACAATGAGTTCCCTGGGTTGACTCATATATACCACACTAGCTACTAAGGAAGCCAGGAACCTGGAAAATCCAATGAAAGCAGACCAAAAAAAAAAAAAAGATACAAAATAATTCTCTATCTCTTGCCAAAGAACCAGGAAAGGGACTGTCTACCAAGACAAATCTTTTACACAGTAACTACTCTACTCCAGCCAAACACCACACAAAAAACTGTAGCCCCACCCACCACCACCTCATCAAAGGTCTAGTGAGGAGCTGAAATTTCCACCCACTCCAAACTATAATGAGGTGCTCTAACTCCCACCCCCCAATTTAAGGATGCTGTCAGAAAAGGCAGAATAAATAGGGAGGCAGGACTTTAATCCTGGCCAGGGGTAACAAGGAACCCCAACAAGGTATCAATGGAAACCATGTGATAGAGTGGAAAGGAGAAATAGCCAAATTCAGTTATATCTGGGGATTCAGCATCCCTATCTCAACAACTGATAGGACAAGTAGACAGAAAATCAACAAGGATATAGAAGAACTCAACAATGCCATCAACCAACAAGGCCTAACTGACATTTATAGAACACTATTCACAATAAGAGCAGAATAGCAGAATACTTTTTTTTTTTTTTTTTTTTTTCACTATCCACAAACATATACCAAAACAGACCACATTCTGGCCCATAAAACACATGTCAACAAATTTAAAAGAATTGAAATGATAAGGTGCGAACTCTGAAAATAATGAATCTCCGACACACTTGGAAACTAAGTAAAACACTTCTAAACAATACATGGGTCAAAAGAAAGTCCCAAAGGAAATTAAAAAATAGATTGAACTGAACAAAAATATAAATAAATCACACCAAAATGTGTGGGACACAGCTAAAGCAGTGTGAAAATTTATAGCACTAATTGTATATACTAAAAAAGAGGGGGGGATCTCAAATCAGTATTCTAAGCTCCCACCTTAAGAAACTAGAAAAAGAAAGGCAAAATAAACCCAAACAATCAGAAGGAAAGAAATACTAAGGATAAAAGCACAAATCAATTAAACTGAAAACAGGAAAATAATACAGAAAAACCAGTGCAACAAAACAGTGGTTCTTTGAAAATATCAATAAAATTTACAAACTTCTAACAAGACTGACAATTAAAAAAGAGAAAAGCCGTAAATCAGGAACAAACCAGAGGACAGCACCACAGACTGTACAGACATGAAAATAATAATAAGGAGAAACTACTAACAACTCTACACACATAAATTTAACAATGTAGATGAAATGAACCAATTCCTCAAAAACTACACACAACAACAAACTGTGTGGTACATCCATAACATGAAACAATATATCTCAAGAACAAGGGGGAAAAGCCAACCACAAAACTCACATATTGCTTGATTCTATTCATATAACATTCTTGAGTTGTCAAAAATAGAAACACGTTGCCCAGCCGGTATGGCTCAGTGGTTGAGCGTCGACCCATGCACCAAGAGGTCGCAGGTTCAATTCCCAGTCAGGGCACATGCCCAGGTTGTGGGCTCGATCCCCAGTGGGGGGCATGCAGGAGGCGGCCAGTCGATGTTCTCTCTCATTGATGTTTCTATCTCTCTCTCCCTCTCCTTTCCTCTCTCTCTAAAGTCAATAAAGAAAAAGAAAAAAAAAATAGAAACACATCAGTGGTTTCCAAGGATTAGGGATGTTGAGATGAGGAGGTGGGTGTGACTATAAAGGGGCAGCATGAGGGAATTCTTTGTGGTTGATGGAATAGTTCTATATAGTGATTGCGGGTTGAAGAGTTAGTTACCGAAACATACATGTGATAATAGAACTATGCACACACAATTTATCAATGTAATTTCCTGATTTTAATATTGTACTATAACTATGTAAGATATAACCATTGAAGAAAGTGTGTGAAGAGTATATGAGACCTCTCTGTATTATCTTTGCAACTTTCTGTGAATCTATAATTATTTCAAAATAAAAAGTTAAAGGGGAAAAAAATGTAACAGACACTATATGTGGCCTCAAAGCCTAAATTATTTATGATCTGTATTTAGTCTCTGGCCCTTTACAAAAAATATTTGCCAACAACTGATGTAGAATATCTGGAGAATGGATAGAATAGTAAAAAAAAAAAAAAAGAAAAAGAAAAAAGAAACAAGAAAATAATTTATAAGACTATCTCACCGCTCCTGAAGATCTTGTGCATATGCTCAGCAGTAAAATCCTGAATCCTTAAGTTTCAAAATTAAGTTTATCTAAAAAGACTAGTATTACCCAAGTATTCACTGAAAAAGTGAATGAATAAACTAATGATGAAGTAAATAAATAATAACAACAAAAACAACAGCCAATTTTTAGTGAGTGTTACTATGTACCAGGAATTATATACTAAGCACCATCAGTGCTTTATCGGTTTTAAACTTTCAACTACCCTTTGAGTTAGGTCTATTAACTTAAACTATGTATCTCAGAAGTTAAATTCCTTGCCCAAATCCTCACAGTTAGGGAGTAATAGAGCCAAGATTTAAAATTCTAGTAGTCTGACCACAAAGCTTGCAGTTCTAATCCATGATTCAACACTGCCTCCACTGTATTATCCTCCACCTTTATCTATGAGTGAACAGCCAAATAAGGTGCAAGGAATTACATTTAAGACTGAGATAAAGTAGCTGCGCCTGAATTGATATAAATTTAGTTGACCTTTGAAAAGTCACTTGAAAGGAGAACCTCTGAAGATACAATTGTTCTAAGTAGAACTAACTGGTTAGTGGAAGATGATACCATAATGTCTTATTTAGTGAGCATATATAACAGACTGCAACTGGAATGTCTGCATGTGTTAATCCTAAAAAGATCTTGAAGACACAATATAATTGTGACACAATGATACATAGATCAAGTTGTGATTTGAGCTGCCTCTGGCGGAGATATGAACTAAATGCCTCTGAAAGTCTCTTCCTAAGTGATTCACAATCTCTAGTTTGGAATTTACTAATTTTATAAATGAGAACATTTATTACTTTTCCAAATTTCTATAAACAAAACCATACATTGTCAGGTATGAGAATTTTGGTATATGTTAAATTTCAATTTTCCTCCCCCAAGTAAGAAAACAAAACTGAGTGATTATACCTAACGAACACAGTAGTGGGCAAGTCAATCTTTCACAAAAGAAGGACGGGGATTAAAAAAAAAAAAAAAAAAAGTGTAACCATCTGGCAACCATACAATATTTGAGAAAATGTTAGTGTTCTAATTGAGATCTAATTGAGTTTGATTTACTTGTCAAGATAATTGCTTCAGTATTAATTAAATATGTCTCCTGCAGCTGCAGAGAAAGCTAAACCTTACATTCTACTGATTACAGGATACACATCACTCATTTAAGTCAGCACTGCTTGCTAGGCTCATGTTACCCCAAAATAGCAATCTGTATATTGATTATTAACATCTCAGATTTTGACATTAGTATTCTCTCCATTGATTAAGGCTAAAATTTCCAAATCTTAAGAGTAAATCGGTTAGGCTACCTAGAAATTAGTCAGAAAATAAGTCATCATCAACAATATTCACATCTAAACAGCTCTTTTGGAGGAGAATTTTTTTTAATATTTTTAATTTTTCCATTACAGTTGATATTCGATGCTATATTAGTTTCATGTGTACAACATAGTGGTTAGACATTTATATCGCTTATGAAGTGATCCCCCTGATAAGTCAGTGTAGTACCCACCTGACATCATGCATATTATTACATCATTATTGACTCTATTCTCTATGACGTACTTTACATCCCCATGACTATTTTCTAACTACTAATCTGTACTTCTTAATCCCTTCACCTTTTTCGTCCAGCCACCCAACACCCCTCCCATCTGGCAACCATCAGTTTGTTCTCTGTATCTATGAGTTGGTTGTTTATTTTGTTTTTTAGACTCCATATACAAGTGAGATAATATGGTATTTGTCTTCCTCTGTCTGACTTGTTTCACTTAGCATAATACCCTCTAGGTCCATCCATGTTGTTGCAAATGGTAAGCTTTCATTCTTTTTTATGGCCAAGTAATATTCCACTGTAATAATGCACCACATCTTTATCCAATCATCTATCAATGGACACTTAGGTTGTTTCCATATCTATATTGTAAATGATGCTGCCATATATCTTTTTGAATTTTAGATTTCTTCAAATAAATACCCAGAAGTGGGATTGCTGAGTGAGAAATTTTAGTTTTAAATCCGCATGGTATCTGAGGCACTATAATTATATGTATTTTACTGACTGACAAAATAAACATCAGAAATCACCTTTACCTATTTTTTTTGCAATACTTCTCCACCTGCAAGGTTTTTCACAAATTAACACAAAACAAAATTGGCACTTCCCACCGCCACAGTAAATAATTCCAGGATTTATTGGCAGTCATAAGATTTTTTCCCCATATACTGAATTTAAGTTCTGCTGTAGAATCAACCAAATTCTTTTTCCTCACAAAATGGTAGAGAATAGCTAATCAGCATTCTAAGAAAATGAACTGTGCATGCATATATTTAAAGATAGTTATCAGATCATCCCATCAACTTTCAGGACACTCATAATCCTCTCAATTCCCTGAACTTTGCCTATTTGGTTTTAATTTCTAGCTCTTTAATCATCAGCAACATAATTGTCTTCCAAATCCTGTCCAAATTTACCTTCTAGTAGAACAAAGAAATACAGAGAATTCCAGACTAACAGAACAGGCTACAAGAATTATACTTAGGGCCCATACATCAGTGCACCTCTACATCTCATCTTCTTGTTTCATTTTTCATCCATTCATTCAGTCACTCAGTCATCAGTGATTTCCGAAGCTCCCACTCTACATCAGGCGCTGATCCCTATCCTCTGAGGGTTTATAGTCAAATGGATAATACAGACATGTAAAGAAGCAATTAAATGCAAGGTGGAAGGTCCACATTGTAAGAGAAGTAAAGAATGCCATAGAAGTACACAGGAAGGGTTCCTAACATAGAATTAGGAAGTGGTATGGAGAAGTACCTTAGAAAAAGCTCCCCAAAGGAAATGACATTTATGTTGAAATCATCAGAAGTTAACTAGGTTGGGTAGAAGTGGGAGGATAAGCCCCAAAAATAGTGGGGGGAAGGTGTTAAACCTGAATGGGGGAATTAATACATGTCTTTTTTTTTTTTTAATCCTCACCCAAGGATATTTTTCTATTTATCTTCAGATAGAGTGGGAGGGAGGGAGAGAGAGAAAAACATTGACGTGAGAGGGACACATCGACTGGTTGCCTCCCACATGACCCCGACCCTGACCAGGGCCGGGGATGAACCACAACCGAGGTACGTGCCCTTGGCCGGAATAGAAACCACGACTCTTTGGTCTGTGGGCTGACACTCTAACCACTGCGTCAAAACGGCCAGGGCAATTAATATACATCTTATATAAACTAAAATAAAAGAAGCTCAGAATGTCTGGAAAGAAAAGAATTGTGGAAGATAAGCAAGAGAGGGAAGAGACTAGATTTGTATCCTGACAGCTAAGAACATATTAAGTGCTCAATGCTTCAAATTTGAATTTTACAAAGATTTTTCTGGCTACTGTGTAAAAACTGGATTGGAAGAGAGTCAGAATGGAAGTAAAGGAAACAGATTAAATCTATTCCAGATACCCAATAATGAGATAACAGACTAAATTGAAGTAACAGCAGAAGGAATGGCAAGCTAAGGAGAGATTAAAGAAATATGTAGGAAGTAAAACTGGTACATCTTTATAACTGATTGTGTGTGGGAGATGACAGAGGAGAAGGGAATCATGTATTGCCTGAGATTTTTAGTTCTCATGCTGAACCTATAAAAGAACTAAAGTATTCTTCTACCTTTTCTTTTTGTTCTTTAAGTTGTTTCCATTTTTTCCTTCATTTAAAAATGGTACTTCTTCATTAATGAAAAGCAAAAAATTAAAACCACCCAGTTCCAATATACAAAATAATCATTGTAAACAATTTAGTGCATATTATTATACAGATTATGAACACTGATTTATAATCTTCATTCTTTCCCTAAATATTTCTATTAAAAAAGTGATTCTCACCCTGGCCGGTATGGCTCAGCGCTACGAGTGTCACCCGTGGACCAAGGAGTCCCGGGTTCGATTCTGGCCAAGGGCATGCGCCTCGGTTGCCGTTCGTCCCCAGCCCTGGTTGGGGTTGTGCGGGTGGCAACCAATCAATGTGTCCCTCTCACATAGATGTTTCTCTCTCTCTCCCTCTCTCCCTCCAGCTCTATCTGAGGATTAATGTAAAAATATCCTCAGGTGAGGATTTTTTTTTTTAAAAAGTGACTCTCAAAATGTGGTCCCCGTACCAGCAACATCAACATCACTAGTGCAAATTCATCTCTACCACCCCCAGACCAGCCAAATCATAATTTCTGAAGATGGAGTCCTAGTAATTCTGCAGCACATTCAAGTTTGAAAACCACTGTTCTAGAACAGCATTTCAGCACATTTTCCCACTGTGTTCACACACGATAATTGATTTAATCATTCCCGAATGGTGGACATTTGGGTGGTTTCCAGTTTTTACTGACATCATGCAGTTGCACATCCTTGTAACTAGATCTGTGCTTACCTCCTTTGTCATTTTAACTGGGATCATCCCTCAACCTTGAAATTCTAGGTCAAGGCTTTAAAGCTTTTGATGTGTGTTCTCAAATTTTCTTTCACTCAACAATACTTCCTCCAATCAGAAATATGTAAGAATAGCTGTTTCTCTACATTCCTGGCCACGGTATAGTATCACTTTTTGAAAATCTCTACCAATTTCATGGGTGGCAAAGGGTATCATATTAGAGCTTAAAGTACATTTCTTTTATTTCTAGTGAACTTGTCTTCTTTTGTAAACAATCTGATAATGTTCTCTGCCCATTCTGATAAGGCTGTCTTTAGAGGTCTCTAAAATTAAAGATATGAATTATTTACTCTCCCAAATACAAATGTTTTCCAGTTGTTACTTGCCTTTTTTTTTTAAGAATTTTTTTTTGATCTTCACCCAAGGACATTTTTGCATTTATATTCAGATAGAGCGGGAGGGAGGGGGGAAGAGAGAGAGAGAGAAACATCAATGTGAGAGAGACACATCGACTGGTTGCCACCCACAGACCCCAACCGGGGCCAGGGACAAACTGCAACTGAGGTACGTGCCCTTAGCGGGAACCGAACCCGGGACGCTCTAATCGCTGAGCAAACCCAGCCAGGGCAGGAATTATTTTTTTTAAACTAACATTTTACATTGGTGTGGCACCTTTGTTACAACTGATGAACTAATAACGATAAATTATCATTAACTAAAGTCCATATATTGCATTAAGGTTCACTCTGTATTGTACAGTTCTGTGGGTTTTGACAAATGTATAATATCATGTATCCACCATTATAGTATCATACAAAATAATTTCATTATACTAAAAATCCCCTGTGCTCCACCTATTCATTTTCTCCCCCATCCCCGAACCCATTTTGCCTTTTCCAGAATGTCATACAGCTGGAATTATACTATAATGTTGCAGGTAGGTTTCACTCCCATAGCAGTATGTATTTATGGTTCTTCCATGTCTTTTTATGGCTTGAGAGTTTCATTTCTTTTTAGTAATAAATAGCACTCCGTTGCTTGGATGTACCACAGTTCACTTATCCATTCACCTGCTAAATGACACCGTGGTTGCTCCCAAATTTTGGCAATGATGAATAGGCTGCTATAAACATTCATGTGCAGGATTTTGTGCGTGAAGACAAGGTTTTGACTCATTTGGGTAAATACATAAAAGCATGATTGGTGGATCATATGGTAAGAGTATGTTTAGCTTTATAAAAAATTGCCAAACTGTCTTCTAAAGTGATTGTACCATTTTGTATTCCCACCAGCAATGAATGAAAGCTCCTGTTCCTTCACATCCTCACCAGTATTTGGTGTTGTCAGTGTTTGGAGGTTTAGCCATCCTAATGGGTGTATAGCAGTATCTCATCTTTGTCTTCATTTGTAATCCCCGAATGACATAGGATGTAGAACATTTCTTCATATGCTAATTTTTATGTTAATATCTTCCTCTGTTGAGGTGTCTCTTCAGATAGTATTTTGCCCACTTTTCAATTGGGTTGTTTTTTTGCTGAGTTTTAAGAGTTCTCTGTATGTTTTGGATAAAAGTCCTTTATCAGATATAAAATATTTTCTCCCAGTCTGATATGCCTTTCACTTTTCATTCTAATAAATAAGACACAGATTTTTAATTTTATGATGAAATGTACCAAACTTTTTTCAGACATTGTTATACTTCTTCTGGTATCATGTTTAGAAGTCAAAGACAAATAGAGTTAATTATATTGTCTAGCATTTTGATGGGGTTTTTTTTTTTTTTTACATTTACCTCTTTAACCCACCTATAGTGTTTATGTGTCACTAAGCCCTTTAGTCTTCAAAGAGTGATTTAAAATGCCACTTCTATCACATATGGTTTGTTTAGGTACTTTCTATTCTAGTGTATTGCTCTGTCTGTCATTACTATATGTTATAGCTTTATATATTTTCATATGTTCGCAACAAATCACAAATGCATACCACAAAAGCCACACACCATTATTCATAGTAATATGGTTGTAGTTACTCCATCAAGTAAATTCTGGAATCACTTTTTCAATTTTATCCAAAAGAATCCCATTTCACTGTGATATTCATTGTAATTATGTTAAATTTATGATTTTACATCTATCAACACAGTCTCTTCATTTATTAAAATTTTATCTGATGTCCTTTAGTAATGTTTTGTCCTTTTCTTCACATAGATCCTGCATCTTCTTTGTGAGTTTGTTAATTTAACTTGTTTAATTATATCTTGTTTATTCCTGGGAAATAGACACATGTTAGTGTATGTGTAGGTTGTTGTCAGTGCTCTTGTACATGGGATCTTCTTTCCCATTTTATCTTTCTATTTATTTCTCACACATGGTAAATAACTGAGTTTTACATATTTGTAGGTAGTCACTAAATCTCTCATTTTCCAATTGATTTTCTTAGACTTACCCCAATAAACATTACATTCAAGTTAAAGTAAGTCTGCTCTTCTTTATTTTTTCCACAACTCATTTCATATTCTTCTTTCATTGCACTGATTGAATTTCTATTAAATGTTGAATGGTGATAATAATAAAGAGTACACTGGGTTATTTTATAATATTAAGGATTTGTATTCCATAATAAACCCTACTTAGTTATAATGAAATCATCTTTTAACAAACCATTTGAATTTGTATCTTCTTTGTGACCTATGCACATTATTTTCTCTACTCAGTACCAAATGTGCATCTATCTCTTTCTAGTTTGCTGGACTTTGTATTAAATCCAAATCCTATTATCCAGTGATAGAGCTTCCAGCCTCTTAAATGTGATTTCATATTTACATTCATTCAGGTCAGTCGCAAAACTACCCAACAACTGCAGAACCATTACCAACCAACTCCTTGGTGCCCTTATTCTGCAAAATATTAAAGTTAAAAAACTAAGGGAAATGTTAGCCACTTTATGGATAGTAAAAGTTGATTAAGTTTTGGCCTGAGAAGACTCACAAATGCTAACTTTTCAACATATTTTATTACCAAAGTGCAAAACACATCAAAAAGTCTGTCATGGTGGCTTCAACAATAATTCAAATCATTCACCAAAATAATGTTGCCTTTTCTAGTCAATTACACAGACTAACAGTTTCTAAAGAAAATGTATTCTTCCTATCATTTTTCTAGATTAATCAAGTAAAATGTTACAACTATCAACAATGACCTAATGATAGAAATTTTCTTTTTGTCGCTACAAAACAACTTAATTACAGTCTCTATTGCTTAGCTGTCTGAGAAAAAAGAAGGTTCCATTAAAATAACCCATGTGTATATATGTATGTTTATGTATATGTACACATGTACAGCTTATTTATATAAACACACACATATGTATATATAGACATATGTTATCTATATATCATATATAGTTATAAAATATTTCATATATATAATTCTATGCAGAAAAGAATAATTACTTTTATAATCATTCTGCATTTTACTGGAAAGCAATATGTTAGAACAATGTTTTTCAATGGACATTGAGTTGAAAGAGACTTTAAAAATCATCTACTTTCACTCCCTAATCCTGAATACATAAAGAAGGAAATACTTACTATTAATTGGCTGAGCACAGTTATTGATTTGATACCTAACACTTGAGCCAAACATTTAACACAGATTTTATCAAATATATATCCTCCCATATATATGCTTCACCAAGCTTTCATAAGCAATGATTAAAACATTGCTAGAAATGGGTCTAAATTAAACTTAAGTTAACAACATCAAAAAGGCTATGGAACTAGTGGAAATGGTTTAAAATGTTGAAAAAATATATTATAGAATACATTGTATTTCTTTGATAATATACTATTATCGCACAATATCCTGCATTTAATTTTTAAAAACACCCTTTTAGACATCAGATTTTCTTCCAGCTTTTAATACACACAGAAGTCTTCAACAACTGTCTTCTAGCAAGTCTCATCTTATTCACATAGGTGTATATATGGAATCCTGAGATAAGTTTCCTAACTTCTCGCACATTTATCATTTAACTGGGTTAACCAAGAAAAACCCAAAGGAAATTTATATAGCTTGGGAAGAGGGGAGACTAGATTTTAAAACTGACATAGAAAGTCTAAGTCAGACTTTGTCTTGTTATTTCGCCTCCTCCAGAGATATAAATTAAACAACTATGTGTCCTTTTATCCTTTCTCAATACATGAAATATTTACATGTTGAAAACAGAGGGCAGGTAATTTCTTTTTGTCTTTCTCTCCTTTTTTTCTTTTTTTTCTCTTTTTTTGCCTTTCTTGACCACACAACTTTATGCCAGGATTATTTTAAAGTTAAAGCCCCCAAATATATTGCCCAACAGCTGTTATCACCCACACATCAAGATTGCCACAAATGCTCAAGCCACAAAATTCTTTCAACAAGTTAGCGGCTGTATGATTTTATAGGTTAATTAAGCAGAAAACAGCCTGAACTTGTTTTTGTAGGTTTTACTCTACATGAATTATCATAAATACTTTCCAAGAAAAAGACAGGGATATTGATTGAAAACAAACACTATAAATAGAGTAATAAATTAATTCCTTCTCCTTGCTTACAAAGAATTTATCTTCTGAACATTAGTAGCCCATGTAGAATCATGTCTAAATCTAAATCCTACCTCTACAAGTTTTACAAATTAACCATACTCAGCTAATAATTTTCCTTAAGAGAGCAAATCTGGTTTCCTAATTGACATGCAGCACATACTCAGTGTCCAGAATTATTAGATCAATGATTTAAACAATTAAGTAAGCAGATTTTAGTAACCACTCTACAAAATGCACTGCTAGGATCAGACACTTATGCAGAAATAATTATAACTATGATCACTTAGCTCATTAGCTTGAAAACACAAAGGTCAATAAAAATTACAAGCACATATGAATAACTGTATGCTAACTTACCCAAAACTATCAAGGGTTGTTTTTTTTTTTTAATTCTTTATAGGTTTTTTTTAAAAGACAAGCTAAAAAGAAAAATCAAGCACATATATCAGACTTCTACAATGAATGTAAGAAGATAATGGAGGAAAATAAATATATTCTGAGAGAGGAAAAAACAAGTGACACAAGAATTCTCTATTCAACAAAGTTATTTGTTAGAGAAGGAAAAACGTCTTCAGATATACAATAGTTCCATAATATTTTCATCCATGTAAATTCCATCCTATGTAAACTTACGGAAAAAGTATTCAAAGATGCAGTCCTGTCAGTCAAACACAAAACTAATCAAAATAAGAGCCTAACATGGAGAAATTCCAGTGTCCAACGCCTGGAAATGAGCACTGAGATATATAACAGATTCAAATAATTGTTGAAAGCATGATGGCCAAAATTGCAAGTTTCATTTTTATGTAGAAAGTGCTTTTCTAATTTAGTAATATTGAATGACTTAACCATGCCTGAGATATTTTTTAAAGACTCCCAGTTTAAACTTACCTATTTTCTGATATCTTGGTCTATAAAACTTAATAGACATAAATGATAACCTTTGGTGAAAATATACAATATTAGGTTTCTATCTCATACTAAAAGAACCATACTGCAGGAAAATATTTAGTCTTAGAATGGAGATTTCATAACAGAAAACAAAGGAAAGGCTCAACAGACATGATTACATTAAACACATCAATGCAAGGGCAATTCACAAAAGAAGAAATAAAATGGTCAAAGAACTGCAAATCAAAACAATAAGATATCAATTTTTCCTTTTTATATTAGAAAAACTTTTTTTTTGTTTGTTTTTTGTTCAGATAGAGTGGGAGGGAGAGAGAGAGAGAGAGAAACATCGACGTGATGTGAAAGGGACACATTGAGTGGCTGCCACCCGCACGACCAACCAGGGCCGGGGACAAACTGCAACCAAAGTACATGCCCTTAGCGGGAACCAAACCCGGGTCTCTCTGGACCGCAGGCCGACGCTCTAACCGCTGAGCCAAACCGGCCAGGGCAAACTTTTTTTTTTTTTAAAGGCTGTCGACAGTGTGGATAAAAAGACACACTCATCCACTACTGGTGAAAGTATCAACTCTTCATTCAAGGATGTTCATCATAGAACAGTTTTTTAAAAATGTAAAAATCCATAAAACTGCCACCCAGAGATGACTAGATTGCTACTATCATTTCATGTATGTCCTTCCAGACATTTTTAGCATATGTGTGTACAAACATATTTGCATATATACATATACAAATATATGCATATTATTTTATAACTTCTTTAAATTAACAATATATGATCAATTACCTACTTTATTAACTACTTAACCATATTACCATGATTGTTCAACATTAGGTCTTTTCCGTTTTTTTGAACAATTTTCCTCCTGCCTGGAATATGGCTAGGACAAATGTAACTCAGACAGTTCTGTTGGGCCTGGAGGTCGCACTGACGGATAACAGAGCAGCAAGGTAGAAAAAACCTTGGTCTCTAATGTTTTTGTGGAATAAAGTCATTGCACTATTCTTGGAGAGCCCACCAAAAAATCGTACATAAGAAAAAATAAACACTCAGTAAATACTAGCTATTATTATCACTGAAGAATATTTTTTTTATTAATTTATTTTTGTTACAGATGTTTCTCCTTTTTTCCCCATTGACACCCTCCTCCCCATCCCCCCACCCCGTCCCCAGTTTTGTTGTCCATGTCCATCAGTTATGCATACATGCGCATAAGTTCTGTGGTTTATCTCTTCCCTCCCCCCCAACCCCCTCTTCTGAGGGGTGTCAGTCTATACCCTACTTCCACATCTCTGGGTCTACCCTGTTCCTCAGACTGTTATGTTCATTATATTCCACAAATAAGTGAGATCATGTGATATTTGTCTTTCTCTGCTTGGCTTGTTTCACTTAGGATAATACTCTTGAGGTCCCTCCATGTCATCTCAAAGGATAAGAGATCTTTCTTTCTTACAGCTGCATAGTACTCCATTGTGTATATGTACCACAGCTTTTTTATCCATTCATCCACTGATGGACACTTGGGCTGTTTCCAGATCTTAGCTATTGTAAATAGTGCTGCTATGAACATGGGGGTACATGTATTCTTTCTGGTTGGTGTTTCAGGCTTCTTAGGGTATATTCCTAGGAGTGGGATCACTGGGTCAAATGGTAATTCAATTTTTAATTTTTTGAGGTAACACCATAGTGTTTTCCACAGTGGCTGCACCAGTCTGCATTCCCACCAGCAGTGTACTAGAGTCCCCTTTTCTCCACACCCTCGCCAACACTTGTTGTTTGATGATTTGTTGATGGCGGCCATTCTGACAGGTGTGAGGTGTTACCTCATTGTTGTTTTAATTTGCATCTCTCTGATGATTAATGATGTTGAGCATTTCTTCATATGTCTCTTAGCTGAAGAATATTTTCTTACATAAAAATGTTCACAATATAGTACTAGATTTTAAAAGCTGAACATATTAAAAAATCTTAAGAACACTTACTAAAGTATTATCAGTAGTCATCTCTAAATATTAATTATATGTAGTTCTTATTTTATTTATTTCCCAGATGTCCTACATTAAGCAAGTATTACTTTCGTAATTTGAAAAAAATAGATCTCATTTAAATAAGGCACCATGTAGTGAAAAATAAAGTCCAAAGAACTAGCTAACTATCCACTCCAGCTCTTATTTCGAAAAAACTATAATGAAAGTCACACAAAAAATGTCTTCGAGGAACCAATATAGATATGTCCTTGACCTTTAACGAATCAATATATTCTTAGATAACTGGAGAGAAGGAGCAGGAGAGGGAAGAAATAAAAAGACAAATATACATGATAGTAAAATCAAAATTAGTTTTTTTTAAAGTACAAAATCAACTTAAATTTTTAAACCAATAAAAGTTCAATAAGAGGACCAAAATAATATTTCTTGATGGCAAAGTGTCCCAAACATTTCCATTAAAATCATTTGTAATTACTGTTATTTTCATAGCTGAGCTGTCTTTTTTTCAAATATTATAATAGAGCCAGGAGCAGCAAAGACTCAGTTCCAGCTACCATTTCCCCATCACCTAATCCCTCTCCCTTCACAGTTCTGACACTGGTACTGGCGCCGACAAGGAGCTTGTGCCTGCCTTTCTTACATGACTGTCATTTGATGGTTACAATTCTAACTGGCAAGAAAAAGAGAGATCAAGAAATGTAAAACACTTTCTAGTAAGTGTGTTTATTTTTATTATTTTCTTTTTTCTTTTTTACAAGTATAGTTGATTATTTTTAACCATAGTTACTGTGCAACAACCCCCCCCCCCTGCAAATAAATTAAAAGTTATCTTGGTTGGTTTGTTTGTTTGTTTTCCCTTAAAGCTCTGCGCTCTGTATTCTCTTAGAAACTGCCAGAGGAAGAAGTCACACTTCTTTTTATCAGTTGGTGATAAAAATTATACAATCAATGTTTGTCTTTTTAAACCTTGGCTGATAGAAAATTCAGGGTAAGATTACACACAGAAATGTAATAACCTGTAGATTAGTTTCCTAGTACAATTATTTACTCTTCCTTTTAGTTATGCCTCCTATTCACCATCATTTTCATTACTATATTACTGTTCATTTAACCTTAGTATATATAGTTCTATGTCCCTTCCCAGAAGTACTTCAAATTATTTTTGGAAGTAGGCAGAAACACACAATAAATTAATAAACAACTGGAATATATGCAATATGAAAATAATGCAGTCTTTTGACCATATCGCAAAGTTCCAAAAAACAACCTAAAATGGGATATTATCCTCCCATCTGAAGAAAATGAAATCACAAAAAGCAAATACCTCTCCATGGGGATCTCTATTCTTCAAGCAAGTGAACTGCTAATCTCTTACACTGCAGAACAACGAAGCAAAATCCTTTCCACGCTTTTCACTTAATTCCCAGAATATTTTATTCAAATTCTTAATTATTTTACCCTAAGAAAGAAAGTGAAAAAATTGTGCAAAACTATACTTTCTTTTCCCAAACCTACATTGGGTTCTTTATCGTATTCAAATGCAAACAGACCTCTGTGAGGTTTTACTTGCATCCAAAATTTCACTATTGCAGTGACCACAATGCTGGCAAATGCCTCCTGAGCTGGAAGCAGAACAAGATTTCAAATAATTTATAAATAATCATTTCAAGAACACATCTTTTCTTCTTTTATCCCACAAAAGACATTATTTTGTTCAGGACCCACAAGCTGTCAGCTTCTCAGCATACCCAAAATCCCACTTAGCTCGCTATTGTAAACAGTGTAGATATTGCTACCACATCAATAAATAAATTTCTTAAAAGAATCATTTTTGTGTTTGATTCACATTTGTTCTGCATATGCCAATGAACCTAAGGTATTTGTAATGTTAAAGTCTTAAAAGCCTTAGCTTAACAAAAGGGTCAGGCAATTTGAAAACAGCAAAAGATCTATCCCATGTAGATCAGTCCGGATAAAATCCAAAATAAGGAATCACACCATGAAATAGTACAACAGTCTCCTTTACTACTCTATCCCACTCTCTCCTTTTGTAAGCTTTTTTTAGAGTAAGAAATTGACTATTAAATTTCAGTCTGCAGCTAGGCAATACATAGTATTCTAATTCTTTTTTATTGATTGATTGATTGATTGATTGATTGATTGATTGATTTGAGAAAGAGAGAAACACTGATTTGTTGTCCCACTTATTCATGCATTCATTGGTTGCTTCTTGTATGTGCCCTGACCGGGGATCAATTCTGCAACCTTGATGTATAGGGACAATGCTCTGACCAGCTGAGCTCCCTGGCCAGAGCCTATAATTCCTAAAAATTCTGATTTACCTAATCAAAAAGCTGAAAGAAATAAAGCCTGTAATTATGTAACTATCTTGAATATAGTTAACAATAAATACTTATTGCATATATTTCCAGTGACATTTGTATACTGGTACTCAGAAAACACTTTCCTTTCTCAGCCTTAGGAAAACTGGCCTTTTCCTATTCTCTTTAATTTAAAAAAATTATAGAAATGGAGCGCTTTCTAATGGCACAGATAAAGAATTATCTATAATATCCTTGGAATTTCCTTCAGAAACAGTGCACAATTGCTATCCTGATTCAGTGCCTCCTAATAATAACTGTGTCTTCATCAATGCATTTGCTTATTAATTGCTCTATCATAGAATATTTTCAATTATAACTATGGCAGCATCATGAGCTCATTTTAGTTTACACAGAGGAGAGATGGTTTAGCTCAATCTCGGTAAAATTCCATTCATGGAGTCCAGTTCCAGGTAAATGGAGTAAGCATACTCATTCCACTGAATATAGCTATAACCCCTGGACAGAAGGCATGGAGTATCTTGAGGACTTTGAAAAGTAAATAGTAGCAGGCTGATTGAGGAAGAAGACCAGAAATTTTAAGTACCACCAAACTGACAAATCCATCTATTTTTTTCTTTCTGGTATCTCTTAGCCTGAACTCAATACTAGCTAAACCTGGAAGTGGGCAATAAAGCTCCAGGCCCAGCGCTCTGGTTTGGCCTCAAGGAGCAGAAAAAGGAAAACCTAATGCTCAGAGAGTAAGGAAATATCCCCCATCCTTTTTCTCTTCCTCTTCTCCATCTCATCACAGCCTATAAAACAATCTCCAAGCAAGAGTGGCACTGTTCATTACTGAGAGCCCAGAAGAGCTAAAACTCTGAGAGGAACCTGTCCTTCCATACAGTGAAGCTGTGGCACTAAGAGGGCCAAACCCAAGTGCTTCTTTCTTTCTCTGTCCTCCCACTGTTCCGCTCAGGATGAGGGGTTAGTTGGACAAGTCCGCAGCAAAGCAGAGTAACAAAAGCCCAAGCTTTCTAGGCAAAGGATTTTATTTTTTAATCTTTAAGCCCCAGGGAACTGAAAACTACCTAGTCAATACAATCAGACAAGAATAAGAAATTAAAAGCATACCGATCAGAAATTTAAAAACTGTCACTATTGTCTGATGACACCATTATTTACCTAGAACATACCAAGAATCTTTAAAAATCAAAAACCTCTACAACAAATAAGTGACTTTGGCAAGCTTTCAGGACATAAGGTCAAAACACAAATATCAGCTGCACTTCTTATCAATAAGCAATTGGAAACCAAAAAGTTTAATATCCTTTACAATAGTTTCTTTTTTATTTGAAATAATAGCTATAATCTGACAAAACATTTACAGGATCTATATGCTGAAAACTACAAAAAACTGATGAAAGAAACCAAATAAATGGAGAAACACACCATAGTCATGGATTAGAAGACCCAACACAATAAAGATTCAAGTCTCCCCAAACTGAACCAGATTCAGTGAATTACAATTAAAATCTCAGCAGGAAAAATAAAAAAGCATAAAATCTCAGCAGGAATTTTTGTAGATATAGACAAGCTGATTCTAAAATTTATAGGGAAAGGCAAAGGAACTAGAATTTTTTTTAATTTTGGAAAAAGAAAAATCAAGTGGAAGGAATTATAATACCAGATTTTAAGACTTACTTTAAAGCTACAGTTATCAAGAAGTGTGTTATTGGTGAAGGGACAGACACACATCAATGGAACAGAAATGACAGAAATATGCTTACACAAATATGGCCATTTGATTTTTTTAAAGGTGCAAAAAAACAGTTCAATGGAGAAAAGATAGTCTTTTCATCAAATAGTGTTGGAACAACTGCACATCCATATGCAAACGACAACAGACCTCAAACTCAACCTTAGACCTTATACAAAATTAACTGAAAATGGATCAGAGTCCTAATTGTAAAACCTAAAACTATAAAATATTTTATAGAAGAAACTCTTCATGCCTAGGATTAGGCAAAGACTTCCTAGACATGACACTAAAATCATAATCCATTTAATCATTCTGATAAACTGAACTTCATTAATATTAAAAACTTTTGCTGTGTACGACACTATTTAAAAAATTTTAAAAACAAGCTTCAACCTGTTTCAGATTCATTCATGCACATGAGGATGAGCTGTAATCACAATACTTTCCAAGTCAATAAGTCGTATCATAATACAACTTTTATGTTATAACAATATTTTCTTGTAAACAACTTTCCATTTATTTCTCCTTTATACTACAGTTAGGGTGTTATATTAGTTTTGAATTACGTATATAAATAGATTATATTATATAGGAATTTTATTTCAGGACTATAAAGGGGGCATTACAAAATATTCCTTACAAAAAGGCAGCATGAGGTATGAAGGGTTGAACCAGTACATTAAACGATATCATCTCTCCCATGAAATTCTGCAATAGTCTCTCAATTAGATCCCTTTTTGTGTAATCTGGCTATCATCACACTGCTTACCAGTAAGCCTGCCTAAAACACAAACTTGTCATGCCCCTCTTCTGTTCCTAAATATTTCATAGGGCTGACAGGGAAAAAACCAAATCTTCAAAATGGTATTTAAGACCCTTTGTAATATGATACTATTTGCCCAATAATCTTTCTTTTCAGGAACTTGCTCTCCCCCTCATACTAAAAACCTTCTTCATTATGGAAGAACCTGGAACACCTCTCTCTTTTGGCTTTCCTACTTCTTAATCGAATGCTATTCGTAATCTGTTCTGCTGGCTACACTTCCTTTATTCATATTCTAAATGTTGGAAAAGTTCCTGTGCTTAGCCCTTGGACCTCTTCTTTATCTACACTCATTCCCTAGGTGAATGATTCTATGATGAGTCTCAAAATTATATGACTAGCTTAGGCCTCTCCCCTGAACCTCACAAATGCAATCACTCCACTCAACATCTCTACCTGGATGTCTTATAGGCATCTCAAACTTAACACATCCAAAATCAACCTCCTGAATCCCTCTCCCATCCTCTCCTCCCCTACCAAAACCTACTCTACCCACACTCTTCATCTTGGTAAAAAGCAACTCCATTATTTCAACCATTCAAACCAAAAGCCCTAGAGGTCATTCTTAATCTCTCTTTATCTTACAACCCACTTAATCCACCCATTGGTTCTATACGCAAAATATACTAAATCCAGAGTATAATCCTTCTCAACATCTCTACCACTATAGCCTGGTCTAAGCCATAGTCCTCTCGTGCCTATATTGTTAAAACTGCCTACTACTTCATCTTCTTATTTACACTTTCACCCTCTTTGTCTATATTCCACGTAGCAGTGAGAGCAGTGTATCCAAAAATTTAAAAAAAAAAAAAAGTGATCTATTCTTAGATCTCTGAAGGGACTAAAACCCACCAGTGGTTTCTTTCTCACTCAGAAGTAAGTCTTCACACTAACTCTCAAGGTCTAGACTAGTATTTATCAAGCTTGAATATATATTTGAGTCAGTTGAGAAGCTTTTAAAATATATCAATGATTAGGTCCATCCTCAATAATTGAGATTCAACTGATCTGGAATGTAGGGTATTGGTATTTACTGAATAAATGAATGTTATTTTTCAATAACATCTCCGCCTTCCCCATCACAGAAATGCCCATACAATCCAGGCTAGCCAGAGTACCCCATTCTTCTGGTCTTAGTTTAAGAGTGAGCATATGACTCAACCTGAGTCATTTCCTGGGCTCTGTTGAAATTATCTGGAGAGGTATATGGCTAATGTTGAATATTATATAAGCCTACTGAAGAAGGAAAGCAGAGATGATTAAAAATACATAAAAATTAAACAAGATCTCCCCCAGTTTAAGATAGCATTTAAGCATCTACTAGTCTAATGTTTTAAACAGAATCTCCTTTTAAAAAAATCTACCATTAAAACTGGGATTCTCTATAAGTAACTGCTGCAAACTGGATCAATTACTTATGGCTCATCAGATCCCAAGGTATTGCATCCCTCGAAATTCAATGTCAAACATCAGGATTCGGGCAAAAAAAAAATGTAAAAACACAAAATTTCCACCCTGGCCGGTTTGGCTCCACGGTTAGAGCATCGCGGGTTCAATTCCAGCCAATGGCACATACCTCGTCCTTGGTCAAGGTCATGCGGGAGGCAACCAGTTGATGTGTCCCTCTCATGTTAATGTTTCTCTCTCTCCCTCCCTCCCACTCTATCTGAAGATAAATAGAAAAATATCTTCGAGTGAGGATTTAAAAAAACCCACAAATTTTTCTATGTATACTCTATCTTTGGCTCAACACAAACACTTATGTGGTGCTTTCCTCTGTTCTCCTAAGTCCCTGGTACGTGAATAAAGCTATAGCTTCCTCTGTAGTAAAATTTAAACACACACAACACATATATGCCTCTCTCAATGGCTTTTTCCAAAGAAATTCTCACTGAATAGAAGGTAGGCTCTGGAAAACAGCCCTTATAAAAAGGCTGACATGAATAGACAAAGCTCTGAACCACTATGTATGCAACTCATTCTAGTTTTTTTTTTTAAGTAGGTTTTCAATTTTTGAGGGGAAAAAATGTTTTGCTTATGACAAGTCATTCTGAGTCTTTAGAGAACACCCTGGCCATTTTCTTTCTCTCAACTCAACTTCTCAAATGATTTTTTTTAAAGGTTCAAACACTACAAAGCATCTGATTTAGTGAAAAGCACTTTAAATACCTCTCCAAGTACTCCCCACTGGATCAAAATGTCATTGAAATGTTGTAAACACTATCAGTCATGTTCCAGAGAACAATTTAAACAAACATTGTTTTGCTCTTTTGTCTGGAAAAGTAATTTCTAAAGTGAAGAGTTCAAAACTTTTAGCCCTACATACTATACAGTAAAAAAAATACATCTTTTAAGCATCAGAAGCAGAATACACAATAGGCTTTGTCTTGTTAAACAAAAGAACGTGCTTTTCCTTTCAATCATTTCCAGCTGTATGATCTGGCCTTCATGGAATCAGAAATTAACAGCATATGGCATCTGGCTACCTGCACAGACTGCATATAAAATCTGAAATCTTCAATAAGATTAACAGTTCTAGTGGTTGAGAGTAGAGAGGGAGTCACCAAATACTATTTCCAAAACAGAGGCAATAACTCAAGAAGGCAAGGAAAAAAAAAAAAAAAAAACATCCCTATCTATTTAGATGTCAACTGTATTCTTGAGAAATGACTCGGATCACAAGATTTTCCTACCTCCTAGGCAGCTGAAGAAGATACTGCTACTGACTGCTTAACTGTCTTGGTTCCTGAAAAAGGGAGGAATTGATACAAAAAAAAAGAAGTAGTTCTGGGTAAACCCACCTCACGACACATCAGAATGATGCCTTAAAAACAAACATGCCAGAAAGGAGACAATCTTAAATGACATTATTTGTCTCATATGTTCCACTAAGTCTTAGTACCAGAATGTCTAAATACATAGAATCTTGGACTAAAAAGTCTTTAAGGTCTTCCAAAACAAAGTCATTCCAGATGAAACATTAATTTACCTTTCTTATTAAGATGAGTGGACCAAATAATCGATTAACTCTTAGAATATATTTGTGTCTCAGAATCCATACAGCCCTAATCTCTACCTTGATTCTCCGCTAGCAGAACATAAACCCTAGGCCTTCCTTCCTGCAGACAAAGGTGTGGGAATGAGTTCAGGACAGTAAAAAGACAACTAAGTACCTTCAAACTTATAAGCAATAGTTGCTCAAAACAGTAAGGACTGATCGAATTTAGCTCCTCCTCAACTCTTTTCTATAGCTTCAGGCACTCAACACCTTCAAGTCTACTCTTCACACTTTTAATCCTGTGTAATACTTTATTTGGACCCTCTCCAAAACATTATACATTGAGCTTCAGTGGGACAGCAAGTCAAACAGTAGTATATTCCTTGACAGTTTATTTCATAGCTCCTAGAGCAGAGAAAAAAATGTATTTTATTAATACACGTTATGAGAAGTGGGCTTAAAGTAATTTCATCAATAAAATTTAATTCTGCCCTCAAGCATTTTGATCTCATAAAAGAGTTCCTCAACAGTGCCTTAAATGAAGAGAGAGGAAGAAACCCAAACACATTCAAAGGCAGAATTAAAATCTCACAAAGACATACAATTCAGAAAAGACAAAATACAAAAAAGATGGGCAATCCAGGAGAGAAATACTTTAATATTTTTAAGGCATACATGGTCTAAGGACAATCAACCACTAGAATTCCTATGTCAAAAGCTCCTTCAGTGACTATAGGAATTGCTAGATTCCAGTAGATTTTTAAAAGAAGAACAACAAAAATTTAAAAGAATAACACATCTATTTTCATCTCTTAGAGTCTCCCTCTCCCCACAGTTCTCACCAGGACCCTGACAGCCTGACGACAGCAATGTATTGCATACCCTGAGGCACTAGGTCAACTGCAGGAATCCATCTATCACAGCTGCTAATGTTTTATCTTCACTTGAAATTTCAGAAATGCAAATGCAATGCACCAACAGCTGTTCACACTTTCGATTTTTTTCTTTCTTTGCAAAGCTGGTCATGAAATGTGGCTTGCTGAACATTTGTAACATGATTACCAATTTCTGTTTCAATGCCTGTAAATGCTGCTGCCACTAGTGAACAATCTGATTTCACTGCCCAGTAGTGAAACAGGGTGGCTGCACTGGCACTGGTTCCCCGGAAGAGTTGGCAGTGGGAAGGAGATAGTGCTGCTTATTAAGAAACTGGAGCAAACTAATAGCTAAAACATACACAACAGCAGTCTACTTAAATTAGAAACATAGATATACTAACATGTGCAAGTGCACACATCAAATTGGTGTGCAATGTGAATATTCAATAACTGCACTTGATTAACTGCCTACTAGGATTTCATAAGACACAAAGAAATGTCTCAAGATGTGATCTCCTTCCTTTAGAAGTTAACAAACGAACAGGGTAATTCTCAAACAGATTCTGGGCTATCAACTATTTTAAACCTTAATAAAAAGTATCAACCCTCTACCCAGAAATGCATACCAATACATATAATATTGCATATAATTTTAGACAGCTACTGAACCTCCTGGACTTATATAGTTCATGGGCCCCAGATTAAGAACTTCAGTTCTGAAAAAAAATAAAATTTAAATTGTAATCTGTCAAGATTGTTTGTTTTGGGGAGTTTACTTACAATGAGAGAAGGAAGTTTGGGGGAAAGAAGAACATTTCTGACATTGAAATACTAGTAATTCCATGGGACTTCACTGATGGCATAAAAGTTGTAAATGAATTGGGAGGAAGTGACAGCAGAAGTAAAGGGTACAATTAGAGAAAAAAATGAACCTCGAAATTATTAAATCTTTGAAGCTGATAGAAATGACAACAGAAGATTTCAAAAGATCTGTAGCTAGAGACAATGGTCCTGGTAACACTGGCAATGGTGACCATCGATGGAAGGCTATACAGTACAGAAATTACGACCACAAACCCTGAACAGGATCAGACCCTGGACCGAAACAATTTTTTTCCTTTCATAAAACCTGATTAATATGACTTGGATAATATGAATATTAATTTTCTGATTTTGATAATGTGATTATATAAGAGCGCATTTTTTAAAAGGGGTCATTATGTCTGCAACTAACTAAAACCATTTGGAAAAAAATAATAATATGTATAATTATATATACAGAGAGAAGAATAAAGCAAATATGGTAAAATGTTAATATTTGGGCAACCTGGATAAAGTGTATATGAACTTGTTTGTACTATTTTTGCAAGTTTTCTTTAGGTCTGAAATCATTTTTAAAAATTAATAAAAATAAAAATTATGTGCTCTGGAGCATGGCTGCCTAGGTTCAAATCCTGGCTCTGCCACTCATTGGCTTTGTGACTTTGGTCAAGTTAAGTTTTTTAACCTCTCTTTGCCTCGATTTCCTTATTTGTTAAATAGGGACAATATAGTACTACCTCAAATTGTTGTAAACAATAAGAACAAGATAATTCATGTAAAGCATGGATTACAACAGTGTCTGACAAATAAGCATTCAAATTATTGTTATTATTCCTTTCCAAATAGCATCCTTATTCTATCCTCCTTTCATCCCACCTCTCTCTTAGATCACACCAGTTATAGGGTGGGAAAAGGAACAGACAGTGGGAAAAAATCATGGTTTTTCATCTTTAGCTTCAAGTTTGTTCACCCTCAGTGTGGGCTCCCTGACTCCAGGCTGGCTTTCCGATAACCAACTGTCCGATTGCTATCAGGGAGAGGTAACCCATGACTCTTTATACACACAGCTCTGAGAAGTTGATGCCTTTCTTAAAAGCTTCAACATTAGCCCGGCCGCTGTGGCTCAGTGGTTGAGCATCGACCCATGCACCAAGAAGTCGCCGGTTTGATTCCCGGTCAGGGCACATGCCCAGGTTGTGGGCCTGATCCCCAGTAGGGGGAATGCAGGAGGTGGCCATCGATGTTCTCTCTCATCAATGTTTCTATCTCTCTTTCCCTCTCCCTCTCCCTTCCTCTCTCTAAAATCAATAAAGAAAAAAAATTTTTTTAAGCTTCAACATTAGCTTTATGAATAAAATTCTATTTCCTTTAATTTATTATATAAAGACCATCATGATTTAGTTACAGCATACCTCTTTGTTCTGATCTCTCAACACATTTCCACAAATGTACCCTTCACTGAGACTTCAATGAACTACTTATACTTCTTTCAATACAAACCCTCAATCCCTCTCTGCCTAGAATAGGATTTCACCCTTACTCATTTACCCCACTTATATTTACTCTCAAAGCGTATCTCAGGCCCTGGCCGGTTTGGCTCAGTGGTTGGAGTGCCGGCCTGCGGACCAGAGAGTCCGGGTTCGGTTCCCGCTAGGGGCACGTACCAAAAAAAAAAAAAAAAAAAACGTATCTCAGTATGATGCAGATGCCTCTCTGAGCACACAGAACCCTACGTGCACTCCTCTACCACAGTATCACGCTATAATCACTGATTAGTCTGTCAAGCTCATTGGCTCTAAGGTTCTTAAAGACAAGAGGTTATCTTGTAAGTCTCTGAACTGCAAGCACAAAACCTGATATAATATAGGTTTTCAATTGGTGTTTAGTGAATGAATCTCTTGACAAGAAATTCTAATATGTGTATACACAAAGAATAATCTATTGAGTAGCAAATGAAAGCTCTTGCCAATCACAGAAGGCTAGTGCTTAAAGCAAATCTATACTTTTAACCAAATATAAAATGCTAGCCACATAATTTTGGATCATTAAAAAGTAGCTCTGTACCTCAAGTGCTCAGAAAAAGTAGGTGGCAATGTAGTTTGGTTACAAAGGAGATTCCCCTGAACACCTGTTTGTGGCTTTCCTAGAAGACAGCAGCCACAGCAATATTGTGGTCTTAATTTGTTAAAAACGAGACTTAGAACTGAAATGTTTTTGCTGTCAGGGGCATACACCATATAAAATGACAGCTCTTCTAAGTCCCTCCTCTCCACTAGCCTTGAAATAAGACAGCATAATTTTAGTTCATAAAGTTATTCCTACCCAGAGTATCTGAATTTAAAAAAAAAAAAAAAAAAAAAAAAAAAAAACACTAGTAAAATCTGTCTAAGAAGGCTTTTAATCTTGCTAGTCACAATGCCTGGTTAATTCTATAATCAAAGTCTTGACCAGAGTTCCCTTTCGCACCATGAGTTGGGAAAAACACATGGCCAAATAAAAAAGGTGCTGGTAACAGGCCCTTGAGCAGTATTAAACACAATGGAAATAACATTTGAAAAAAGTATCCTTCCCAGCTGGGTAAGAAACCTAATGGCTCCAACCATCTGCTCTTTCTTCCTAAGATTCCTTTTTCACAAATGGATAGACTGACTTATTATTTATTCAAGAAACAAGATCCCCAGAGTTGAAGATCACAATTTAAACCAGATAAAATTCAGACAGTAGTAAGACAAAAAGTGCACAAACTCCTAGACATATTTTATTTTTTTTAATATTATAATCTATATCTGTAAGAAAAATCAATAAGAAGCTTCCTAGCAGCAAGTCTATTTTAGAGTAATTTAGAAAGCAGAGATGGTGGGCTCACAATCAAACCACAGGGTGATCATAAGAGATAAGAAGAAAAGCAACTATTCACTCATTCAGTAAAGTTAAAAGATTTAAGTCCAGTGACAGTTACCAAGTATTAATATTTGAACTGATTTCGTTCTGACTTAATAAACATAACTAAGAAAAATCCATCCTGATTACATACGCTGTTCAAGTAAAAGGTCAGGAAGCTATTCTATGGCACTGTTTCATAGCCTGGACCTTCAAATCCTAATGTGGAATTACATGTAAACACTGAGACACACATATCCTCTAGCTATAATTATTCCTTCTTTCAGTGAACCCCCATAAAGTTATCACTCAATTCTAGAGTTCTCTCAAACAACCTTGGAAATCCACACTCCCAAATGCAACTGCATTTTATTATACTTCTTAGAGTATCAAACTCTATCAAAATTTGGCAATCTTGCTGCACAGGTACACCAACAAAGAACTGACCAGCAAAAGTCATATTGAGTCTAACTTAAAGAGTTTTTGCACAAATCACCTCACACTCTCTGCACACTCTGCAAAGTAAAATACTTACTTTGAAAGCTTTTAGCATCTGATTCAGTTTCATTGGATTATGAGTTCCTAGAAGACAGAACTATGTCATTTCATTTTTTATTCTCTACCTACCTCAACCTTGCCCACCCAGTGCCTAGCATAGAGCTTTCTTTTTTTTTTAAATCCTCACCGGAGGATATTTTTCCATGGATTATTTTAGACAGAGTGGGAGGGGGAGAGAGAGATAGACGCATCAATGTGAGAGAAGCACATTGACTGGTTGCCTCCCACAAGACCACAACCAGGGCCAGGGATCGAACCTGCAACACTTTGGTCTGCGGGCCGACACTCTAACGACTGAGCCAAACTGGCCAGGGCACGTAGAGCTTTCTTAACACATTTTTTTTAAAAGGCTGCTTTTAAAATATTAGAAACAATCCAATGCCCAGAAATACAGCAATAGTTAAATTATGGTATTTATATAATAAACTATTTTAAATGATTTGGTAGATTTATACTTATGGACATTAACTATGTCTGAGATATAAATAAAAGGGCTATAATTTGTATGTATAGCTCAAGCCCATTTCTGCAAACATGTGTATAATGACATGCATATACACATAAATGACTGTCTTCTATCCATAATATATATATATATATATATATATATATATATAATATTTTTGCCTGGCCAGTGTGGCTCAGTGGATTGAGCATCATCCCATGGACTGAGAGGTCCTGGTTCGATTCCCAGTCAGGGCACATGCCTGGGTTTTGAACTCACTCCCCTGCAGGGGACATGCAGGAGACAGCCAATCGATGTTTCTCTCTCGCATCAATGTTTCTGTCTCTCTCCCTCTCTCTCTAAAAAATCAATGAAAACATTTTTTTTTAAGTTTTTTAATAAAATTTAAAAATCTAAAATATTTTCACCAAAAGGTGATCTGTGGGTAGTGGGATTTTGAAATGATTCTCACATTCCTGTTTACATACATCTTTATATAGTGTATAAAATTTTTAAATAATAAATACTAATCACTCCCTCATATAGATATCAAAACAATAAAAAAGTTTTTATTTTGGGCCCTGGCTGATTTGGTACAGCAGATGGAGAGTCGGCCCACGGACCAAAGGGTCACAGGTTCGATTACCAGTCAAAGGCAAGTACCTGGGTTGCAGGTTCGATCCCCATGGAAGACAACCAGTCGATGTGTCTCTCTCACATCAATGTTTCTCTCCTCTCTCTCTTCCCCTCCCTCTTTCCACTCTATCTACAAATGAATGGGAAAATATCCTCGAGTGAGGATTAACAAAAAATAAATAAAAAAGTTTTCATGTTGGGAAAAAAGTCTATTAAATTTAAGAATACTCAGCTACTATTCTTCTTCTTTCCAAATCCTGGAAGTGAGTTCAATCCTGGTAAACCTCAGGTTCTCACTCCTTGCGTCGTTTGTCTTTTCACTCCACCTGTTTTTTTCTTTGTGTTTTCTTCACTCTTTGTTTCATCCACATCCAACAATAGGGCAAAAACCCCACTATCTGGGCTATGGCAACTCATTTTTATGTCCCTTCCATCTCTTATTCCTCATTTTCCACACTAAACCATAAATAAATGTTGACCATGTGAGATAACAGTACACACCCAACAGAATGACTAAAATTACAAAGACTGATAAAAATGTTGGCAAAGAGATAGACCAATCGAAACTTTCATATATTAAGAGTGGGACTGTAAAATGATACCACCATTTTGCAAAAAGGTGTGCAAGTATTTCATAAAAGTCTGATGCAGAATTCCACTCCCAAGTATATGCACCCCAGAGAAATGATACATATATTATACAAGGATGTTCATAGTAGCTTTATTCTTAAAGCCAAAAACTGAAACATCTCAAGTGTCCATCAATAGGAGAATGAATAAACATGTTAAATTCCTACAAAATTCAGCAATGAAAAGGAATGAATTACTGAAACATGTAACAATAGAGATGCATCTCAAAATCATTATGCTGAGTGCAAGAGATCTCATTCGTATGTGCAAACCTACTTTTGCCCCACCCTGTATATAAGAGTATATAATGTATGATTCCATTTATATGAAGTTCTACAACTGACAAAACTAATCTATGGTGGAACGGTTGTTTCAGTGGAGGTAAGAGTAGAGGACTGAGTAGAAAGGAGCATGAGAGAACTTTCTAGAGTGATGGTAATGTCTATATATCTTGACAGGGGGGTATAGGTTAAACAGGTGTATAGATTAGTCAAAAACTAACTTCAGATTTGTGCATATCGTAGTATTTAAAATTTTCTTAAAAACAAAATAATCAAACAAATACTGAACTCTAGCTAATGTTATGCTGCGGAAGTTTTTAGAGTTGAAGTGTACTGATGTCTCAAACTTACTTTGAAATGCATCAAAAGGATGTGATGGGTTCATGGACAATAGAAGGATAGCTATATGATAAAGAAAATACTGTAGAATGTTAATTGTAAAATCTAGGTGGTGGGTAAATATGAGTGTTAATGGAACAAGCCTTCCAACTTTTCTGTATGTTTGAAAGTTTTCAAAAAAAAAAAAAGTTTTCAAAATAAAATGTTAAGAAGAAAAGTAAACTCTGATCTGCAACTCAAATCACGTTTTGCTCAGTCTGCAGAGAGAGACAGCCTCATTTTGTAGCAAGTGATGTCTAGCTTCCCTCTACTGAGACCACTAGGCAGACACACTCAGTATGCGACTTAGCAGTAGAGTTAGAAGTAGTAAATCAGCATGCTTGCCTGGAGGGAAGACTGGTCCCAGAGGATGAACCAAACAGGAAACTTACTGGTGCAAAGCAATCAAAGAGCAATTACACTGCTACTAACTGTAACAGCACCTTTGGTGACTACTTTCTTGAGCTCAAAACCAACAGCACTTTCAACCAGTACTAATTCCCTTTAGGGGCATCTGCCACCACCACCCAAATATTCACTAACATTCTTAGGCAGCTTTTTCTTCCCTAAGTACAACCAGAGTACCTTCTAACAAAAACACACACAGCTTTGAATTGTAGCATGGGGCAGATTTATGGAATATGGAAGACATTAAAGTATTCGCTTTCTCTCTGAAAATAAAGAGTGCAGACTCATAAACAATGCCTGAAAGGCATTTCAGCAGCTTAATCCACGAAGGACATGTTTTGCTTTTTGAGACAATCAGGAACTGTTGGGTACAGGAAGCCATAAACAACAAGAATTTGGCTTAAGAAGGAGAATAGAATAAGTGTTTTTATGGAAATCACTTAACATTTTTTGAAGGGGTTTATTTATATGTGACAAGGTCTATAAGACACAACTTGTACATAAGCAGCAGCTCTTACAATGCATCGAATATTGATTGACTTCTCACAACAGTGGAACCACATAGGACCAATCTGTCAGCATTTCCATCAACGACTACATTTGCTAGGCTTAATAATTCCCTTTTTCCAATTTTCTCCAGACAGAGAAAACCACTTAGCTGGTTCTCAGCATTCAAGCTCAGCCAAGAGTTTTTCTTTTAAGTTCCATCACACAATGAAGTCTGGAGCTTTGAAAAGTGGATTTCCTTAGGAAGGCAGTCTTTTAAGTCTAAGAGGCAAAAGAGTCATGATAAGAAAAACACCCACAAAATTCTGAAACTTAACAAATATGCCATATACAAAGTCCACTGGGTTAATAAACTTTAAGATAGACTTAAAAAAGGCAGTACCACTGAAAATACTATTTTCAAAGGGTATCTTAGAATATACCATTTTGATCTGATAATCCTACCGAAGCAAAACAATTGATGAATAAGGCACACATTTTTTGCCAAGGAGTAGTATCTGAAAAAGTCCAGGTTTTAGAAATGAAGGACTAGTGTTTTGTTTTGAGACTTCTTCGTAACCTTAAGCAAGATTCTGAAATTTTTACTTACATCATCAATACAATTAACCACCTTTAAATTATTTATGTTCAAAGACTTTGAACTTCTCACATAAGCAGTAGTAAACAAGCATTGTTACTATAGTCTTCTTTCTTCCCACTATAAAGGAAGAGGCCTGCACAATACATTAAGGTAGTACTTAGACCCCAAACGATGACATTCAACACAAATATACTTAACAGAGAATTCATACCCCATGCACACTAAAATCATAAGATCTTAGTTTCTTCCCCAACTTTCTCTTCTATATTTTTCTTACTAGACAGTATTTTATGATTAGTCTAGAAAAAAAATGATTGCTTGAAATTTTTTCCCTCAGATGCTCAGAAATGTATAAATTGTTAACTACTGGGCACTGTGTGCAACCCACCCCTATATTCAGTACTGCTGGCTGCACAGTCTCTGTTATGTTTTCTTTGGTGAAAACTAACTTCTGTGATCTCAAGTCAACGATGGCAAATTAAGCATGTGTGCTGAGCTGAACTCCACTGAAACAAAACTAAACAGCCTTTAAAAATAAAAAAGGCACAAACCCACAAAAATCAAACCACACATAAGCACCAACAGCAACAAAATGTTGAAAGCTGGAAAGTGAAAGGCCCAGTTGGTAACCAGACAAAGCGAGCAAGCGGCAGCATGACCTGCGTCACTTTGGTAGCACTAGGTATCTCTGGAAGGGAAAGCAGAAAATGAAGCTTGAATGTTAGGCAACACTGTGAGCAAGGAGCAACTGGACCCTCAGATTCCCCTTTGTAACTTCATCTGGTCAAGCCTATCCTTCCCTCACCACAGCAAAAGGTCTCTGGACTGGGAGACAGCTGTCACAATGGAGGTGACAAGTTATCCTTCTGAAAACAGAAGGATTAAGCATGAGAGTTTACTTACTGAATGTTGAGATCCCCAATCTTTTTCTCTCACTTAGACTCCTTAAAATGTTGGCAGGCAAGAAGGATTCTATAATCTCCTACTTGAGGTCATTTGACCAGCCCTCCTCCCCAAACATTACCTACTGACAAAGGAAGCTTCTCCCCAGGAAAACTGTCCATCCAGATTACTCTACAGGTAGAAGAAGGGAATAGGTGAATGACTTCAATGGAAGGTAAAGTTAAGTGACTATGTAAGTATACTTTGTCATACATCAACTAGAAACCCACATGTATTGCTGAGTTTGTATAGAAATAGGGTCCAGACCTTTCACTGCTATTAACTACAATCTAAAGTTCCTCCAGAAGGAGAACCTGAGACAAGAATTTGAGTCCAAGGAATGTGCTTGGGAGAGGACCCCAGGAAGGACAAGTAGGAATATGAGGAAGTGAGACAACAAAAAGAAACAAGTCAATAAAGGATATGTTATCAAGCAAGTTAGGTAAACTAAAACTTAATTCCACGGGAACTTGGAAGTAATGTATAGAATACTTGCCTCATATTCTATATCATCCTCGCACCTGATGGACAAGGGAGGCAAAGTATTTACATAACACCTTCCATCAGTTATTGACTGAAGACTACTGAGACAGAGATAGGGAAGAAGTGGCATAAATTCCCCATTTCCAGCATCGGAAGAAAGCCCTTAGGCAAAGAGATGCAGGTGCTGGCGATCGGAGGTTCAGTCAGCACTCAGGAAAGGGTAAGAGCTACAGGGACATAAACGAGGCACCAACAGCATCTGCTACATCCATCATGATATCATGACAACGGAGCTAATCTGTGTCACTAGCACATCCAATGTAAAAATAAAATAAAATAAAATCATCTCTTGGAGGTTCACTCTCGAATTCATTTCTGTCCTGTCTTTTAGAAAGCTAATGATCTAGTACTAAAGAATAGGGGTCTCAACATTATTAAGCATTTTTACAGTTATCGAGCCAAAGCTGTACATCATTTTGGTTAATGGTACTAACATCACCACTCTGTACTGTAGATAAACATTAACCACCCTATTCTACCAATGAGAAAATGAGTACCAAGAAATAAGTGATGCATTAAGTCTGACAGTTAAACTGAGGTAAAACTGCAAGTTAAACTCATGGCTCCCATTTTAAACTTTACAAACATGCTACCTGCTAACTTTCACATTCACATTAATTATGCCAATTCCCAGCTCTAAGGATTTTAGCCCAGAACACATGGGCAGAAAGGCATGTTACTCTATTTCACAATTAGGTAACCAAAACTAAACATTATACCTGGCTACAATATTACATGTCTGAAAGGTAAATGCAACCTGACCGTCCCCTAGGCCTACCAACCTGAACATCCTATTAGGCTACTCGAACAGTATTATGTCTCCAAGCCCGCTGGCTCAAAAACTTCATTTATCAAAGTGGCTGGACCTCATTTCCACTCATTCTCACTCACAGCTCACTTTGTTGGAATCTCTCTCTTTTTTATAGAAATGCCTTCCTTTTTAATATCTAGTTTGTTTAAAAATGGGTGCCCCACAGTGGAAGGATTGGGATTCTTAATGATACAATCTTAAAGCTTCATATCCTAAGGTACACAACTGCTCGGCTCAAATTGAAGTTGGGGAGAAGACTAGGTCAGAATGGTCAGATCAATGCCCCTTTCTAATATTCGAGTCCTGTGGCAAAGTCTAGCTCACTGTGCCAGGAGCCTTACTTACATGCTTCTTTCTCCTAGGGGTTCTACCACCTCTCCTTGTAATCTAAGCACCCTACCTCAGTTTAAGTATGCATAATTGTGCACACGGTTTAACTTCTTTCCCATGTAATCCATAATGTACCAGACAACTAGGGGACATAGCTGTGTATATTCTTAAGTGTCCCTGAAATTTCTGAGACAGTTAAAGATACTGTCTGCCCAAAACATATATTAGATATCCAGTGGAATACTAATTAACTTCTCATTCCAACTCTGACTCTGCAGACACCCTGTTACACAAGTTTGAAGTCTTCACAAAAGGAGGGCAGAGATGGTTTATTACAGCCCAGGAATTAAACCTTCAGTTCAAATCAGTTTTATCATGTTTCTGTAGCCTGCCTGCCCAAAAAGTTGCTTTTTCTCGGAGCATTACTTTTCTAGTATACTAGGCAGAGAGGATAAAACACCTACTTCACAAAAACGTCCACAATAACTACAAACCTCTACAAAGATGTTGCATATCATTAATGATCTTTTCATCATTTGAGCATCACCTGGGTACATGATAACCAAGGACAGCAACATTATAATCAGCAATTGACTGATGGCCTTTTTCATATCTTCATGGCCCTATGCATATTCCAATCATTTCATTTCCATAGGACAAGAAATAAAGAAAAAAAAATTACCTTATTTTCACAATTAAGCAGAATATCTCATTTTTTAAAATAAAACGAACCTAATCATTCCTTTAATTCCCAAGTTGCCTCGATAGTTATAATATCAGCTTATCATATGCCAATTCACCTTTATTGAAAAGATTCTCGCCCTGGCCGGTTTGGCTCAGCGGTTAGAGTGTAGGCCTGCGGTACAGAGAGACCCGGGTTCGGTTCCCGCTAAGGGCGTGTACCTCGGTTGCAGTTTATCCCCGGCCCTGGTTGGTCATGCGGGTGGCAGCCACTCTATGTGTCCCTTTCACGTCGATGTTTCTCTCTCTCTCTCTCTCTTCCTCTCTCTCCCTCCCACTCTACCTGAACAAAAAATGAAAAAATGTCCTCAGGTGAGGATTAAAAAAAAAGATTCTCAAGGATGCTTTCTTCTGAATCCTTTGACGGTACCTAATTAAGTCCTTGTACTTAATGATCACATAAAAAGTGTCACTGACTGACCACTATTGACTCATTGACTGAAGTTGGTCACAACTTCTTGGCAAACACTAGTAACAAACATGAATCAGTCTTTCAAATCAATTCAACAACTTTGTGTATACAATATTAGTCTTTGAATATAGAGCCTGTTATGCCTATTTAGTTTTAATTGTTTTTCATAAAGTACAGTCTTTCTTATGCTAAAGATTTCTGAGGTGTTTGGAGCTCATTTAAACATTTTCCTTCTGGCGTGACAATACAGAGAAAGCTGCTAAGAAGAGCTTGTCAGGAACTCAGTCAACTTAAATTCTACTGTCGTGGATTAAACTGTGTCTCCCAAAAAAATACACTGAAGTTCTAACTCCCCAAACCTGAAACTGTGACCTTATTTGGAAATTCTTTGCAGATATAATCAAGTTAAGATGAGATCATCAGGGTAGGCCCTTAATCCAGTATGACTGGTATCTCATAAGAAAAGGAGAAGGGACACACACAGTAGAAATTGGAGTTATGCTGCCACAAACCAAGGAACACCAAGGATTGCTGAAAACCACCAGAAGCAAGGAGAGAAACAAAGAGACCCCAAAAAGGAATCAACCCTGCCTATAGCTTGAGTTCAGACTTCTAGCTTCTAGAACTGTGAGAGGATGAATTTCTGTTGTTGTTTTTTAGACCACCTTATTTGTGGTACTCTGTTATAACAGCCTTATGAAACTAATATGTCTACTTTAAGAAATGTAACTATAAACTCAGGGATCAAATTCAAAAGAAAAAAATATTAACACACAATATAGTTTAGCTATAGACCTTATGGGAAAAACCATAATGAATATGCAATTGAATTTATAAAGCTCTAAAAATGTCAATCAGTAATATTTTATAGCCCTGGCCTGTTTGGCTCAGCAGTCAGAGTGTCAGCCCTCGGACTGAAGGGTTGCAGGTTCGATTACCAGTCAAGGGCACATACCTAGGTTGCAGGTTTGATCCCAGACAGCCCTGGTTGGGGTCATGTGGGGCAACCAATCTATGTGTCTCTCTCACATCAATGATTCTCTCTCTCTCCCCCCTGGCCCCCCCTCCCTTCCTTCCGCTCTATCTAAAAATCAATGGGAAAATATCCTCAGGTGAGGATTAACAAAAAAAAATTTTTTTTTAATAATAATATTTTATAAATAACTTTAACTCTGTTTCTGGTTAATATTTCAGAAAACTTGAAAATATATGGATAAAGAAAATTGGAACACGTGCAAAAAGAAAATATAAACTAGCAAGGCTTCCTAGGAGTAAATATGATGGTCTAGAGCAGTGGTTCTCAACCTTCCTAATGCCGCGACCCTTCAATACAGTTCATCGTGTTGTGGTGACCTCCAACCATAAAATTATTTTCGTTGCTACTTCATCACTGTAATTTTGCTACTGTTATGTCTTAGGCAACCCCTGTGAAAGGGTCGTTCGACCCCCAAAGGGGTCGCAACCCACAGGTTGAGAACCGCTGGTCTAGAGCTTCTGAGAAGTGTTTCTAGATAGGAGTCCTCTGAGATCTAAAGACTCTCTTAGTCCCTGCAGAATAAGGGTCAGTAAATTTGTCTTTAAAGGGCCAAATACTAAATATTTTAGGCTTTGTAGGCAATACAGCGGCTACTGCAAAATACTCAACTTTCCTTGGCAGCACAAAAGTAGACACTATGTAAACAAATTAGCATGGCTGTGTTCTAATTAAACTTTATTTACAGAAACAAGTGGTCCACTGCTAGAGAGTAATGCTTCTTAACTGTCCTAGAATCATAGACATAGTTGTAATGTGTCAACTTGGCTAGACTGACCTACATTTCCCATAATTCCCCCTATATATTTCTAATTAAGGTGAGGCACAAGAAATATGACTGCAAGATTTAGCAGAAATGAAGCAACAGCCACCTTGCAGATCACATGCACTGAACGGCTAGGCCAGGTATGTCGGCACAAGGCAGCACCCAGACCTGCAATTACTCCACTTTCACCTGGATCCTACTTCAGCTACTCCTGGGCTAGGTGTGTGTTTAGCTCAAAGAAGGACACCGGTTTCTCCTGCAATATACCTACATCATCAAGATCAGGGACAGCAAGAACTAATAGGAGTTTCAGTCCATTCTCCTGGGTTCCCGCTCAGGCTTGTAGGTTCCAGCTTGTCCTTGGCTCTCCCTTATTTTATATCCACCTTCTGTTCCTGGCTTCCTTCTCTGCGGACTTCAAACTCCAGGATCAGACACAAAGATAAGAGTCCTGCTTTGGGATTGATCTTTTGCAATTGTGGGAACTGGGTAAGCATTCTCCTGGTGGTTCTACTCCTCTGACTAAACCTGGACTGATGATACACAGACTGCTCTGAGGGTTCGTGAAAGTTATGAACCAAGATAATGCACATACAATTATAAGGACAAAATTTGAAAACACTTCAAAGGGTTCAACAAAGCCTTTCAGAAACCCTATTAGAGAGTAAAATAAGTAAAAATCACAAGTGTCAACAAAAACACTAATGGGTTTGAAACTTTCCTACCCTGGAATAAAATAGTGGAACATAAATGTGTCTACCGATCTGGCTAAAAATGAGTTAGCTTATCAAAGATGTCAACTGCAATGAAAATAGGAAAAGCATCCAAATCCATTTTTCCCTTAATACATAAATTTATAATGGATAAAAACATCTTTAATCTTGAAGTTTCAAGTACTTTTTAAAAAATCGAATACTATTATTTGGTGACCTGCTGTTATTTGGCTTTGCACTAGCCAAAGATACTATGAAAAACAAGGACAAATACAAAATTTCATGTCCATTTGCTTAATAAATAGTTGTGTATAGTCAGAACCTGGCCTGTTGAAGAAGCAGAAGCATTAAGTGCTGCCACCCAGACAGTCTGATCTCGAACAAAATGATGAGTTTCAGTTGATGTGATGAGACAATAAATCTTGAAAATACCAAGATTAATTTTTAAATGTCTAACTATAGAACACTAAAGGACTGAACACTTTATCCAACTTCAAATAAACAGCTAAACTGTCCCCCTTCCTGCTTAACTTATCTCCACAGCAAATATGACCATCTGACATACTGTATAAGGACTGATTTTAATAACACTCAATAGGTATTTGTTGCTTGAAATAATAAACAAAGTGGAAAATATCAAGATAATAATCTTGACATTTTTTAAAACTGTATTCAAATTATGAGATATTACTAAACAAGGATAATCTTTCAGACATAAAATAAATTTGTGAGGTGAAAGTGTTATAGTAAGGAACATATTATGTGATTACTGATGAGTTCCAAACTCCTTTTCTATATTCCTTCTTCTCTTTTAGATCTTTCACTACATACACAAAAAAATAAGTGTATAGAACCTTCCTCTTCTTTTTTCATAGTATTCTTTATCAGATGAGACCGTTTTACCTAAGGTGAAGCTTCAGTTTATTAACTGACCCATTTGAAACGCTAGGACAATCCTTGGAAAGAAGTCGCATTCACCAAGATTGAGTGGCTCACTACGTTCCAGTTGCGTTCTTCTCTCTGTGCAAAATAGTCTACAAAAGTCCAAAAGAGGAAATTAAGTGGAATCTTAGGTTTCAAAATTCTTTTACGTGAATTCAATACTAATATCCTCAGGGCAAATTCTATTTGACCTAACCAAGACTCCAGGAGAGAGAGAGAAAAAAAAAACACAGTTTATCAACTTCCCACCCCTAAACACTCTTAACAAAAGTTTAGTCAAAAATACTCTTTAGAAAAAGGTATCTTCATGACTGAAAATTGAGCTTTAATACCAGAGGAAAACGAAGAAATTGCATGAAATTCAATAAAAGCTCCAAAATGGTAGGCAAACAGCCAGCATTTTTTCCTTCCATTCCCTGCACATTCTCCAACCTTGTTTCAAAAGAGTAAAGATGAAGGAGTAGGAGAAGGAGAAAAGGAAGAAATCTGATTTAACAAAGAAATGAGATACGTCACAGAAAACACTTATAAGCAAAACAGATCTGATGGTGTCACCTGGAAAACTGGAATATATCTCTATGTATTAAGGCTTGCTATTTCATTACATAGAATTTATAAAAGCAAGTTCTTAAGAATAAAATGTAATCCAGGATTTGTACCACCTCAAGTATAACTGAGATGATAACTAGTGAGTCCCCACAGCCATCTTTTGGGCCATTCTGAAAAATAAAAGGATACTGCAAAGGATCAAACAATTCTTCAATCTCTGGAGCAGGAAAGAAATGGGATGAAATACATCAATGTTTGGTGGAGCCATTTAAATCTAGAAATCAATATAATTGTGCCAGCTTTTTATTGATATTTCATACCCACTCCATATTTTGTAATCCCTATTCTTATATCTGTTCCGTCTGGTTCACCCTTGAATTAGAAGCCTTGCTGATTATTCATCCTCCCCTTTCTACCAATGTTTTCAACCTGTTTCTCTCCATCCCCCCCCCATATCTGTGCCACTCACCCTTGTTACTCCTCAGCATTCCTCTACCTTTTCCTAACAAAATGTCTAAATCCTTTTAAAGAACTGATGTTCTCTCTATCCTACCCTATCATAAAAGCACGGCAGGATGTCTAAGGAAATGTGACCTGAGATACTAATGTTCTTTATTGCCTTTGAACAAGTGATGATCTATACATATGATATAAATACATACTTCTTTTTAGAAAGAAATCCTAAGAAGACTTTGAACCTAAATAGCTTGGCTACAAACTCATCTGCTTTGTAAGAGCTTGCTTCCCTCATGAATGAACTTCATAGATCTCATCCCAACGATCTATAAATCTAGATTCACAAAGTAGACAATTCTTCCACCTCCATGACTTTGGTCCAAGTTAGGTTTTTCATAAATTTTCAGTAGGAATGGCATCACCGAAGGACATGGTGATGCAAATTATTATTTCCATATGTGTTTTAGTTGTTGTTGTTGTTGTTGTTGTTGTTTAAAGGAGAAGGAAAATGAGAAGGTTTTCTTTCCTGTTAAAATGCCATAGGAGCAAAGGAGTTGCTAAAGAGTCCTGGATGCTCCACAGGCTGTGTACGTACACATTCCCAGAGTCACCTTTCCTTTCGCAGCCTTGCATATTGCTAGGATAGACAGAATTCAGCCCTTCCATTTGTAGCAAGACGTTTCTCTGCATGTCATTTGGCAGATGCAGTTGTGGGGCTCTGCCAATTCACCCCGGAGCCCTCCATTTTAATCAGTATCACATAAAGTTTAACACATGCTTTGAAATGTGCACCAGATCCAAAGCTTTGCCTGGGGACGGGAGTGGGGGTGCTTGCTGCAAAAACACATACCAGCCCAGCCGCTACTCCACAAGCAATTATCTTTCACCTTTGGCTGAACCAGGAGAACTGTCAACACCAGCACACTGCCAACCAGAGGAGAGGTTACAGGGTCAAAGCAAGAAAGAAGGCTGAATACTTTGGGGTTCAACTTGCCTATTTGTTAATCCCGCTGGCTGCATGGAAGAAGCATTCTTTGTAGTCACCAGGACAGAGAAAAGCACAGCTATAAGAGAAGTAGCTATGACTACATTAGAATTTTAACAAGGCTTTGCAAGTTAGTAAAGCTCCAACAGTACAATAGGACAACCGTGTATCAAAAGCTAAGAACTGATATCAGCAACTCATATACATCCGGAAACTGCAACTGTGAACTGAGTTTTATAGAGAACAGGATTAAAACCAACCTCGTACATTGGAAATAAACACTTGTTTTCATCTCCCATCCAAACACACGTTTAAAATATATGAAAATATTCTTAAAGTATTTCTTTGCATATGGAAACCAAAGGAAAGTTACCATTGATGAAAAAAAGATATACTGCTACAGGAGAAATGGAAGGCCATAATCTCCCCAACTCCCTCATACAAACCCCCAAACACACACACACACACACACACACACACACACACACAGATGAGCTCTTTCCTAAAATACCAACTGTAAAATATAAAAATATATGAACATTCTACCTCTTCCACAAGTAAAAATTAATTTCGTATAACCAGAATAGCAAACACATTTTATCTCAAGTGCCATCTATGATGTATCTGTAAAGGCCAGCCTAGATTACAACATGCAGAAGGCCTCTCAGGCTCAGTCTAGTGCAGTAAGAAAAGTGCCCTGCTGAATCACTGACTTCTGCAGGGTTGACACGAATGGGCATAGCAGTGCCACAAACTGGTGGCACATAACTATTCCATAGCAGTTTGGCCCACGGTTTCCTAAGTGGGTGTATCTACCCCCAAGGTTAAGTAAAAATAATCCATTAGTATTTATACTTATTTTCATCTTTAAAAAAAGAAACTAAGCTTTACTAACATTTGATTTAAGAAATGACACTGACACCCTCACTCTCTGTATGTCAGAGTCAAGTACCACATATGGAATTCAAGATAGACTGTATTGAAGAAAGACTGCAAAGTGGTTGATATAATACCCTCATTTGTTTATTTTCTTTCATCTTATTGCAACATAGTATAGATTACCTGTGCTCAGTTACATAAAATTATATTATTTTAGTTAAACTTGTAGAAAATGGACAAATGGCTTTAACATATTCCTAGAAAGAAACTGCAAATAATACTAATAATACATCCAGCTGGTGTGGTTCAGTGGTTGAGCGTCGACCCATGCACCAAGAGGTCACCTATTCGATTCCCGGTCAGGACCCATGCCCAGGTTGTGGGCCCAATCCTCAATGAGGGGAGGCCAACCGATGTTCTCTCTTATCGATGTTTCTATCTCTCTCCCTCTCACTTCCTCTCTCTATAAAATCAATAAAGGAAAAAAAAATTTTTTTAAATACTAATAATGCTAGCACATGCAACTGACAAGAAGATAGCAGAGTGAATACTTGTCTGTATCCTAGCGTTGCAAGACCATTATAATATTGGTTCCCAATGAATCATGCCTTCCTGTGCACTGCCCCTCAGCAATGTGACACTGCTGCTTCTCCAACAAGAAGTGAAGATCATTTCTCCACCCTCTTGCAGCTGAATGGCTTTGTGACTTGCTTTGGTTAACAGAATGTGATGGACATTGTCAAATTCTAGAGTCTAGATCCTAAGAGGCCTAGAGCTTCAGCTCTCGTTCTCGCTAGACCCTAAGACAACCATGATATGAGGAAGCAAAGTTTAGCCTACTGGGGAATGAGGCCAGGTAGAGAACCAAGACAGCAGCTGGCACCAGCTGCCAGCCAGCCACATGAGTGATTCCAGGTGTGTCAGCAGACAAACTCTCTAGCTATGCACAGCCTGAAGTGCTGATTCATGGACTCATAAGAAATAATAAATTGGTATTATTTTAAGCCATTAAGTTATGGGGTGGTTTGTTAAACAGTAATGGAAAATTGATACACCTGGTAAGAACCCCTTGCCAAACATATCATGTGGTAAATATAAAAAGGATCAAAGCAGATCTGATAGAAAATAACCCCGAAAATTTGAAATTATCAAGACTAATTGAAAAAGGGATTTAAATGCATTATTAACAGTAGATCCCTCCCCTATGTATATATCCTGCCCTAAGACAGTAGTTAATGAGAGTAGTACATATATATATAATTTATAAATAAACAAAATATATATATATGGGGTACATATACACAATAATGGTTTACTGAAAGAAGTCCATAATCAAAAAATATTTAGAACCAATGAGTATTAATGAGCGGAATATACATATAAATACAAATATACAGATATTAGGCACAAATGTTCCATTTCTTTTGAAGATAAGGGTGTCAAATTTTATTTTAATTCCTAGTGACTGCAGTAAATGTAGTCAAGTGGGGAAAAAAAGCCTCATCAGGCTACTTAGTCCATGTCTACTTCTAAACATTGTTTCAAACTACCCCAGGAGGTTGGAATCTCCATAGTTCTTATATTCTGCTTTTACTAATACAATGCATTTTCATTTTACAATTTTATGTGTACTCCTCCCCATTGCACAAATATTTTACTTACTATACTTAAATCACTACACAACTGTCAAATTTCTTAGCAAAGCAAATTTCTATCTTGGCTAAACAGTGATATCATTCAATGAGACAGGGAATATGGAAGAAAAGCATCGGTTGGCTTGGGCAAAGGAAGAGGGATTACAGTGATATGGCCAACAAAAGGAGACCTGAGCATGTCAGTTGTGAAGTGGAAGAAAGAGTTTTCTGGAAGGGAAAGGTTGAAGAAAAAGGGAGGAGAATAAGAATAATTGATAGAACAAAAAGAGAGAGTGAGAGAGACTAAGCACAAGTAGAAGAAATAGCTTGAACAGGAGAAAGAGCCTCTTCCTCTGAGACCGGAGTTAGAGCATACAGAATGGTGGGGACCTAAACAGTTAAGGAACAGGAAGGAGTGCTGCAAGCCAAGAGTTTCTGCCTAAAGTCCTCAGTTTCTCTATGACATTGGTTAAGAAGTAAGGTCACCCACAAAGAAAAAGGAGGATTTTCTCTGTGAAGAAAGAGGTCAAGTCTTCCCCAAAATAAAATGTCTTTTTATGTCATATTAAATATTTAAAGGGATGCCAATTTTAAGCTTACTCATACTATGCCATCTAATGATTTCAAGTCAAAATTAGAACTTTTTTTTATTATTTGCCCTACTCCATTTCTTCTGTATTACCCGTACAACAGAAACAAGGAGAAAAATAACTGACAAAACACATGAGAAGTCAGAGCCAAACCAAAGATTAGAAATAAAACCCTTTTCAACTTTCACAGCAAAATTCTCTGACACCTATCTGCTATTTAAACTCAGCAACTCAGAAAAGTTTACCAACATCTTGAACCTACTTGTCAATGTGTTTATGAAGACAGCATCCATTTCACTAATGGTATAAAATGAAACTGAGATAGTCACAAATTCATTCAACCTTTTCTGTGCCCTTTATAAATCATGATGAAAGTAAAATAGGAGAATCTCAGAATATACTACTGAATCTGATACTGACTGTGGACCTTAATATCCAGATGGCTCCCTCCAAGGATATCTAATTGGATATATTTCATAGAGTGCCTAAGTCCCCTGGCATTTTATGAAAAATTTCTATCCACATGATAATTATTCTAAAGAGAGGGTTGATGAGTTTCATTAGATTCTCAAACGGTTTATGTCTCTAAAATGTTTATGAACTACTGCTATAGATATTTCTATTCTCCAATGTTAAAAGACCAACTCTGATTGAAGGCCTACCAAGAAAGACAAACAAAACACACGCCCAGTTAGGCCACAGCCTCTTCATCAGGACAGCTAGGAATTCCATGTGTAGCAGACGAGAAGACCTAAAGTCATTCTGTTGGAAAGTAGTCTGTACTGTTTTTGGCATTTGTTTGTTTTCTTATATGGTTTACTTATAAAGTAAGAGAAAGATACAAATTAACAACTGACTTCAGCCTAAGTCAAAAAACAGTATTATAGTACTGAAAAAAGAAAAAGAAAAAGACACTCCTTATCCTCAAATTCTCTGACACCAGGGTAAAATCACCATATATATTACTATGGTGTAGCCCTCAAAAGTATACTAAGACCATCATGGTTCAAGTCAGCAAGTAATGGAACTAAACACAAAACCTAAGGAAAAAATATAGCCTTCTGTTATATACAAAGACCTCAGAAACTGTCTCCCCTCCCCTCCCTGCTCCTCCCCTTCTCTCCCTCTCTCCCTCCCTCTCTCTCTCTCTCTCTCTCTCTCTCTCTCTCTCTCTCTCTCTCCCCTTTGAGAAAGTAAGGGCTACTCCCACTTTTTGCTTCTGAACAAATTTCTTAAGGAAACTGAAGAACAGAAAAATCTATCTTAAAATTCAATAATTATAACCTACTTCTTTTTTTTTTTTTTTTTTTATCCTCACCCGAGGACACCCTTTCATTTTCTGTTCAGATAGAGTGGGAGGGAGAGAGAGAGAGAAACATCGACGTGAAAGGGACACATCGAGTGGTGCCACCCACTTGACCAACCAGGGCCGGGGACAAACTGCAACCGAGGTACATGTCCTTAGCGGGAACCAAACCCGGGTCTCCCTGGACCGCAGGCCGACGCTCCAACCGCTGAGCCAAACCGGCCAGGGCTAACCTACTTCTTATTAAAAGAATTCCAGTTTTGCTCTTTGCCACTTTTTCTTCCCTGCAAAGAGATCATGAGTTCCTCAACACATATATAAAAGACTATTTGTTCAGTCAGTACTAGAGCACAAATTACACGCTTAGAAATCACTGGTTTCAGGGTGTCAGTTTGGGAAGATGAACAAGTTCTAGAGATGGATGGTGGTGATGAGCTGCACAACAGTGAATATACTTAATGCTATAAAACTGCACATTTATAAATGATTGAAAAGGTAAATTTTACAGTATAAACACCTTACCACAATTTTAAAAAATTTAACTGGTATATAGAAGTGAGAAAGGTTCGCTGGAGGAGAGTCAAGATAAAATTATACCTAAGTGAAAAAAATTCATCTGGGCTTTCAAAGATAAATTGCATCTTCAGATATCAAACTTGAAACAGTCATAGGTTTCATCAGCAAATTGACAGCCTAAGAAGAGCAAGCAAATATTAAAACTTTTACAATATCCATGGAGATTCCGTTTTTAAATGCATAAATGGTCTGCCAAAGAGGGAAAAAAGTGTATGTGTGTATAACATAAAAATTTGATGAATGCCTAGTTAATACAAAGCAGTGCGCTAGGTTCTGTAGGAACAAAAAGATGAAACCAATTCACACACGTGTCCCGGAGAAAATGCCAGTAAATGATTATCATCTTAGTTCCACTTTCTGGACTCTATCCTACCTATAGGTTCTCCTCTTCCAAACACCTGCCCCAGATCCCTTTTATTACGTAGTGTTCTGCAAGTGGGTCCTGTCATTTAAAGTCCACTTTCTCATGGCGGTGTGCCCAGGCAGAACACAGCTTAAGCATCAGTCCTGTAAGACTATTTTTAAAACTAAGGGCTCTTCAGTTCACTGCTTCCCTCACAATCTCATTAACATCTCAGTGGTATACAGTGTAATCATCTCCCCTAACAGGCCACTCTCATTTCTAAAACAATATTTTCTCAATTTTTAAAAATTTCAAATACTTAAAAATTTATATAAAGATCCAGTATCACTGTTCTGTATTAATGTCTAACCACACTCAGAGGCCTCCACGGTTGGCTGACTTCTGAGTTTAAGCAAACACACACACACACGTACAAGTACCCACCACAACCAGACACAGCCTTTCTTTCCTCCCAACTGCCCTAACCTGCAGAGAATTTCCTCCTCCACATGCACACACACAAACAATAACTGAAAGCTGTTCTAAATTTGCTATAGATGTGCAATTAGAGAAGTATGTCAGGAAGGTAAAGTAGCCTGAACTTGTCAACAAAACAACATTTTTTGCTAGCTTTCAAAACAAATAAAACATAATCAGTTGAAAGCTTTCAGCTCACAGTATAAACTCTTGCCATTGCACTGTTCATTAGCCTCTCACAAAGAACAAAGGAGTCTATGATTCAAAAATTCAACTCTAATGATTTGACCACTTCCCCTACTTCCTAGTCCAAAGTGTTGGATTTCCTAGCCATCTTGGAGCAGTCCTTTATCCATTCACCTTCTAATGAAAACAGAAAGAATCCATCCCAAGAGTCAGGTTCAAAGGTGACAAAGCCTCTAAACCTTAGAATCCCATAGACCTAGAAAAAGCTACAATTTGGATGTTCGTCTGTCACTATGCAGTTGCAAAAATTTAACTTTGTGTTTTTGGTTTGGGGTTCATTTCTCTGTTGAGATCCTAAACAAGAGAGAATAAGAGAAATGCCACATTCTCTATCTGTGAGTAGTGTAGCAATAATGAACTAAAGTTCAAGTAGTCCTCATTACTTGTTGGATGTGCTTCCCATCCTATTTTTTAAGGATTTTTTCATTGACTTTCAGAGAAAGGAGAAGGGAGAGGGGGAGAGAGGGAGAAACAGGTGTGAGAGCAAAACATAAATCAGCTGCCACCTGCACATCCTCTACTGGGGATTGGGACCACAACCCGGGCATGTGCCCTGACTGGGATAGAACTGGCAACCTTTCAGTGCATGGGACACCAACCAACTGAGCCACCAGCCAGGGCTCCCATCCTGTATTTTTTATTCATTTCATGATCAATGGCCAGGGGTTGTGGGTAGAGATGTTTGACTACAACAGGGCAGCACAAGGGAATTCTGGGAAGTGATGAAATTATTCTGTATCCTATTTGTGGTGCTTGTTACAATGAATCTGCATGTTTTTAAAGCCCATGCATACCAAAAAATAATAAATTTTATTGTATGTAAATTTTTTAAAAAATTTTAACTACTTTAGGGTTACCTGCTAAAATACTTTGTCAGGAAGATCTAGGATGTTAGAAAATACAACTAAGCTAGAGTCTTCTCTTCTAGACCATCCTTAAATCTACTTCTCTGGCCCCCCTGAACATGTTTAAATATTTATTTTTCTCCCTTTCTTTTTATTTCCTCACATATCAATTCCCTTAGCATTACTTTGATGGAGCTTTTACACTCAGTAAAGAAAACATCTGACAGAGGGTAAGAATAAACCACTTGCTGAGAGCACAACAATCCTAGGAATTCTCCACTGATTTCCCCAGGACCAGTAAGAGCCATCCCCAGGTCAAACATAGCACCATGAGGACTAGAGAGGGCTCTAGATCCAAACCTCACACTTGGCTCCACTAGACTCTGCAAAGTCCATTTAAGTCTCATTAATGTCTATGGTCTGAATTGCTTATTTAAACAGATCTAGGGTTTAGTTTCTCATTGACATTAAAGTCATCATTGCAAATATAGTAAAAAACAAAAATAAACCACACACACACACACACACACACACACACACACACAAAATCCCTGCATTTCTTAACACCCAAGCCAGAGAAAACCTTTTAAGGTTAAAAAGAAATTTTCCCCTCCAAAAGTAGTGACTAATGCTTTTCCAAATCAGTTTTTTTTAAAATACTCATGGAAAATATATTTGCACCCTGGCCGGTTTGGTTCAGCGGTTAGAGCGTCGGCCTGCGGTACAGAGAGACCCGCGTTCGGTTCCCGCTAAGGGCATGTACCTCGGTTGCAGTTTGTCCCCGGCCCTGGTTGGTCAAGCGGGTGGCAGCCACTCGATGTGTTCTTTTCACGTCGATGTTTCTCTCTCTCTCTCTCTCTCTCTCTCTCTCTCTCTCTCTCTCTCTCTCTTCCTCTCTCTCCCTCCCACTCTATCTGAGCAAAAAATGAAAAAATGTCCTCAGGTGAGGATTAAAAAAGAAAATATATTTGCAATCGTTTAATGAAGATGGAGAAAGGGAGAGACAGTTGGTATCAGGCTATTAATACCCAAGCTACCCGCCCCTCAAGTGAAGATTTTAATTGCCTGATGAAATCACATTGATCTCAAAACAAAAATCATCCAAAAATGCCATATTTATTGTGTGTCCTGTGTGTTGGACACAGTGCTAAGTACTTTACTTACATGATCTTATTTGACTCTTTTTAATAAAAGAAGGGCTTAGATTAAATGTTGTCATTCACATTATAAGTGAGAGAGCCATTGTTTTAACCTAGCTTTCTTGATTCCAGTCCTATGTTCTTTAATTATGAAGATACTACAAAAGTTTCTCTACAAAAAAAGACTTGACTAGGAATGGATATGAGCTTACAATCTTCAAAATTATTTAAAAAGAGTGTTGACTGATGCTTAGTATTTTGTAGTATCACTATGACAAAGATAAGGCAAGGCATCACCTCTCCTATTTTGTAATTATAGTGCAAGTCAAGTTCATAAAAAGGAAATGGCTATGGTAGTTGAGAGTGTCAACAATGGAACCAGTCTCCTTTCTCCGTAAGTATATTAAAGGGTCTGCAATCTTAGACCACTATCTCAGTCTTCTTATAATCAATATAATCAAACTCAATCTTTAAAAAAAATTTATTTGGTTGGTGCTAATTCTTCTGTGACTATATTTTATAATTCATAATTCTTCTATTTATAAAATGTTACAATAACTTCTATAGTCAATTATGTAAGAGACCTATTTTCTTGGTTATTAATGATCCCTGCCACCCCAATAAAAGCATTTTAAAAAAAAAAAGACAATTGAAATGACCAAACATATTCATCATGCCCTAAAAGATCTACTTTATAGAAGTATATTAAATAGATCTAAACTTAGGATAGAGAAGAACTAAATGTGAGAAAGCACTCAGCAAATTTAAAATGGAATTCGAACAGTAGAATAAGTTACTATCTGCAAGCAGGATCCAAGGATTAATCATATTTAATTTAAAAATGGGCAAAATTTACAACCATTTTTTTTTTAATCCTTACCCCAGGATATTTCTCTATTTATCTTCAGATAGAGTGGGAGGGAGAGAGAGGGAGAGAAAGGGGGAGAGAGAGAGAAACATCGACCTGAGAGGGACACATTGATTGGTTGCCTCCCACACGACACCGACCAGGGCCGGAGACGAACCGCAACCGAGGTACATGCCCTTGGCCAGAATCAAACCTTTGACTCATTGGTCTGCGGGCCGACGCTCTAACCACTGAGCCAAACCAGCCAGGGCTACAACCATTTTAAAACATGTCCTTAATGTCCTTGTTTGCTTTGTACAGTTTTCACTGTGTTGCTATCAAATTAGGTATTAGAATCTATCTAATTAGAATTAATAATGAGATTATATCAGAATATCAAGAAAATCTGGGATCTGGGATGAACCAGAACTTTACCCTTTACCCTTGAATTTAAGCCCTCTAAAAAATGCCATACTTGAAATTGTTCTTTAACCAAAGAACCATTATCCACACAGCTAAACATATACATAGTAGAGAGCAAATACCATAGCTTTCAAACTTGATTTAAACTTTTTTATGGTTTTAGCTCTTATATCATGGTTGATATTTTAAAAAATAAAGATTCCCTCTTGGTGTGATCAGCATGCAAGTCTGCTCAGAAAGAAGCTTAATCCTCAGGTCTTGCAAGCAAGATTTCTAAACTAAGAGAGAGGAAAAGACAGAGAGAAAAGTAAACAGGGAAAAAAGAGAAGAAATAAAGAAAATAAAGGGAAAAAAACCTAGTATGCAAAGAGAAGGGAAGTAAAAGAGAACCAAGTCTTTGTTTTAAAATATTTATTCTATATTTCAATCATGCAGTTGTTATATCTGACTTGATATACAAGCAAAGTGAGACAGTAACTTTATAAATACAACATAAGAATACTAGCTCATTCAGACCTGTAATGAGAGATCACTACCTATTAAGCATAAGCTTTAATAATCCATTCCAGTGAGATGAAAAATACATCTTGCTTCCATTCATCTTTTAGAAAGGCAGACAGAGGCTTGTGCCTGACCAATCAAGTTTATCTGATATTATAAATAATAAAGTGGTTGTTCTTGGCCCCCTGTGTAGTAATGCTTAACAGCACTTAGGCTATATATTTACATATCATATTTAAAGCATCATTTTAAAAAACCTCTTACATATCCTTGCATATTTCAGAGGTTAAATTATATAATAATAACATAACCAGATAGTATCTTATTTATGTTAATAAGATCAATCATTTCCACCTCATAACTTAGATCTAAAGTACTGGTCTCAAATTCAAGTCAAAAATGAGTGCAGTGGACTGAACCTCACTTCCGCATTAGCGTGGTGTGTTTATTTATGACACTTGGGGGCAGGAGGAAATTCCAGGAGTACTATATTGGAATGAAGTTCAGTTATTGTACAAACCACCCAAGAAAAACTTCACAGTATGGGTCATGTTCCTTTATTTTAAATTTAACAAAAAGTTGTTTCCCATTGAAATAATAAATACAAGCCACAGGCTCTCTCCCACAAGACTCTGAGGCCAAGCCAATTTTATGAAGGCTAGCCTATCAGCACTATTTTCCTTCATTGTTCTTCTAATTCCCCCTTTCCCAATCTTCTCCTGCAGCAGCACTGGGACCACTCACTCACTCACCAGAACAGATGCCAAGTACGAAATCAGTGAGTGGGCCTGTGATAGTGGCAGGTGTGGGGTAGTGTGACATTTATTTTGCAACCAAAAGAGGGTGTTGAAGAACTCATATTCTCTTCTGAACACAGGTAGATATTTATCTTAAGAATTCAAGAAAAAGGAAAGAGATCACTCTGATTATCACAAATTTTCAACCTTTATCATCACCTTCAAAATTTTTACATTATAAAAAACATTTGCTTGCTGCCCATTCTACCAAATGTATCTGTTATTTTCTTTAATAAGGCACACAATGTAACAGAGAATTAATTTACATCTAACGCATAATTCCAATTCCATCTTGTTACATCTATGAATCTGAGGGCTGAAGACTGCTCAATTACCCCCCATGAAGTAGAAAAGAAAATCAATAATGCCAAAGATAAGCATGAACAGTCCCTTAAATAAGGGCAACTCTTTCTTAGTACACTGAGAGAATTTTTCCCACCTCATATGTAGTCCACCAAAATATCCAAGCTGATAAATAAATGTATTGCAAATCTGATGACTTACATATCTTTTCTAGTTTTGGTCAATAGATTCTATCCAAGTTACTCGTGCAAAGCTATGGATAGTTAAGTTGTACACAGTCAAATAGTTCAACAGAGTTTATTATGAGAAACAACAGTCTCCTCCTCTCCTCTTCCCCCTCAAAAGCAACCACTCTTTTAATGCTTACCTCTTTATCTCTACATAGCATGGTTATGTGTGCTACTGCCTGTTTTTTTTAGAATTTTTTTATTGTGGTAAATATACATAACATGAAATTTTCCATTTTAATTATATTTAAGTGTACAGTTCTGTGGCATCAAGTATATTCACACTGTTGTACAACCATCATCTCCATCTATCTTCAGAACGTCTTCATATCTTCCCCAGCTGAAACTCTGTACTCATTAAACACTAACTTTTCATCCCTTCTATCCCCAGCCCCTGGAAATCCCACTTCTGTCTTTATGAATTTGACTACTTCAGGAACCTCATCTAAGTGGAATCATACAATATTCATCCTTTTGTGCCTGGTTTATTTTACTCAGCACAATGTCTGCAAGGGTCATCCATGTTGTAGCATGTGTCAAAATTCCCTTCTATTTTAAGGCTGAATAATTGTTCTGTTGAATTTGTATACCACATTTTGTTTATCCATTCATCTGTCAATGAGCTTTTGGGTTGCTTCTGCCTTTTGGCTATTGTGGGGTTTTTTTTTAGTTTTAAGCATTATCTATTGACTTTCCACCATGGAAAATGAGGATTTAGGTCTTATTCATATACATAACACACCAGTACCACACTTCTGCACAGTGTCTATTAACCCATCTCTCAAAAAAAAAAAAAAGATATATCAATGGATTAATTTGATAATTAACTTTTGTTGTTGTTAACTCTTACTCGAGGATATTTTTTCCACTGATTTTTTGAGAGAGCTTGGAAGGGAGGGGGAGGGGGGAAAGAGGAAGGGAGGGAGAGAGAGAGAAACATGGATGTGAGAGACACATTGATTGGTTGCCTCCCGCAAGCACCCTGACCGGGGCTGGGATCAAACCTGCAACCCAGGTACATGCCCTTGACCAGGAATTGAACCTGTGACCCTTCAATTCACAGGCCGACACTCTAACCCCTGAACCACACCAGCCAGGGCTGATAATTAACTTTTGGCATTTAATTATAACTATATAAATGCAATTCACAGCCAAGCCATGTAAGATACTACAATGACTTTACCTTTCTTACACAACTTTTATTTTCTGCAGTTAACAGTTTTCTTATGTATATGTTTGCTTAGTTTTCTATGTATTTAGCATTACTTTGTTCCCAAGTTCTCCCCAACTATCTGAATTTTCTCTCAATATGCATAAATATATCCAGTATTTTATCACTTTCATCTTCGTAGGAATATCTTTTAAATTTTCCAAAATGCTCCAGGCTGTGGTAGTTGTACTTTCTGCCCTGCTACTCCATCATCAACCAACCGCCTCCCTTAACCTTTATCTTAGAAACTCTATCTGCCTCTCTCCTCTACTGGGTTATCTATGTCCTGAATATATCAGATCCTTTTTTGCTGTTGTTCATGGGAAGTAAATTTTTCAGTCCTTTCTTTACTGAAAGCACCCTGACTTATTCTACCCTCACACCTGCTTGGTATTGTGGTTATATATGGAAATATGTCTGTGTAATCATTTTCCTTAGAACTTTAAAGACACTGCTCCATTTCAGTTTAGCTTAGAATATAACTTCCAGTGTTGTCTAAAATAATTTTGACACCAAATATTTTGCATGTGTCCCGTTGTTTCTCTCTAGAGGCATTCAGGACGTTCGCTTTGCCCTCTGGCTTCTGAGATTTCAGAACATGCCTTAATGTAAGTATATTTTTCATCCCTTTTGTTGGGCACTTAGTAGGTCTTTAAATCTGTTAGTTCATGTTGTGGAATTCTGGAAAATGTTCTCACATTATTTCTATGATTGAGTTTCTTCTGTTCATTTTCTTTGCTTTCTTTTTCTAGAATCCCTAGTATCAAATGCTGCATCTCCTGGATGACTCCTTAATATTCTTATAGATTTTCTATTTCCATACTCCATCTCTTTTTCTTTTTACTCTTCTCTCTGAAAGACTTTTTTAACTTTATTTTCCAAACCCTCCTTTAAGTGGTTTCTGCTCTCATATTTTTAAATTCTAAACATTCTTTTTGTTCTCTAAATCTCTCCTTTTATGTAGTACTCTGATCTTTTTTGCATGTAATTTATTTTCTGTTATCTCTTTAATGCTATCATTGATGACAGTTTGTTTTGCTTTTTTGGTTTTCCTCTTTTTGTAAAATCTCTATGTGTTTGTTCTGACCGCTAACTTTCATGCTAGAGGATTTTCTTAAATTTCTAGTAACCCTTAGGTATCTGTTCATACTTTACACTGGGAAACTGACAAACTGAACGCAAGTTTTGTGCATGTACATCAGTCTGGTCAACTATGGACTTCAAAGAGATCTGACTTGTCCATTTTGTGGGGGACTACCCAGTGGGCATATCTTTAGGACATTTCTCTTGAGCTAATCATATTATTCAGAGTATCTTCCCATCTCACACCTGAGGGATTTAAGCCTGGCTGTTAGAGTTCTGGGAACCAAATCACAAGAGAGTGCTGTGAGATTCAGGATAAATCTCAATATGTACCATATAAACTGTCACTGTTTTCAGTTTGGTAACCCTACCCTCAACTGCATCTATTCTCCTCTGGTCTTTTGCTAGAGCTAGGATAGGACAGCTGGCTGGTGAAAAATAGCTGGGGAAGAAATCAGTTGTCTTAACTGCTTTTGAAATAGACCTTTAGCCGGTCCTTCGTTTTGGGCATTGATTTTACCTCCTTTCCCCAGAGGAACCTGATGCTGCCAATTTCTAAGACCTGGGGGTTCTGCAAAACACTAAAAATTGAGTTGTTATCCACTTTTTCTACTGGTTTAGGGCCAAGTTTTCTTGAGTATGCTAGGACAATACCACACTTCTTTCTACTTTGCAGCTTCTAAAATATGTTGCTATCATCTACTCTCCTGTATTCTTTATGATTGGCAGCCTGTACTTTTCAAAAATTCCCTAAGATGTTGTTTTGGTGAGTTTGGAGAAGTAGAAGCTATAAATGTATGTGTTTAATCTACCATTTTTAACAAGAAGTCAATTTGATAACTCTTAGCACCTCCACAGTACTTTCAGATATGGCCAAAATCCTTTCAAAGAGCAACGTTAAATACTGTCATATTCTTTGAAGAATGTCATTGGTAAATAAGTGCATATACCTTAGCACATAAAAAATGGTTTTTCCTGAAAAATGTTAAGGTATAGATACATTAAATGTAATTAAATACACACAGAATATAGTCATTAACTGATCTATTAACTATCTATAATCACCAAGTACTATCCTGATAACGTGCTGAAGATAAAAAAAAAAAATAAGGCCCCGTCTCCTTACAGAGTCCACAGACTGGTTGGGAAGACAGATAAGTAAAGCAACAATCATGTTTATGGTGTTCCCCACTGCTAGAGATGTCCCTAGTGGCTCTCTACCTTCCCCATTCTCATAGCTTAGCAATGCGCTGGTTCAATAAGACTGAAATAGCTCATCTGAAGTATACTAGGTCTCTTCAGCTGATATAAGTGGCAATGATATGAGAACTGCCCTAGCCAAGTCATTTCTCTGATCAGCAAGGATCCACTTAGTACATATTGACTAGATGTTCTCAGCCCTCCTCCTAACTTCTCTAGAAATGACACAAGAGCAGGGTCCCTCTCCTGAGGCATGTCCTGCTATTTGTACAACATAGCTGAACCCACAGGATCCCTCCACAGAATGACAGGATGGTGTTCCCAAGCACTGTGTTGACTTCTCTGTCTATAAGATTTACTGAGGGAGAACTTACTTTATACCTATATGTGTGATGCTCATCTGTATGTGTCTATGCCTCTTGCATGACACTACTTTTATCACTTTTTAAATTCTTACCTATGGATCAATTTCTGTACTTGTATTCTGTTCTACTCAACAGTTTATTCTTGTGATATTATACTGTTTTAAATTATTATTACTCTTTAGTACAACCAAGGCTCAGTAAAAGGAATATTCTCAAAATAATTTAATCTTAAAATAACAAACAAATATATGCCTATATGCATATTTGTGAGAGATGGTATAAGTATTGTAATAACTGCTCTTCCTCTAGATTTTCTAAGCAATGGTCTATTTTAGGATGAGCCGACCACAAAGCCGTGTTCACAAACTATACTGTGAGTCCACATGACAATTATTTTCTCTTAAAGTTTTATAAACGGAAAATTAAGCTGATATAATATTGTTTCATACACACACATATATACACATATACACATACACACACAAACACACACACACACACACACACACACACACACACAGATATACACACAGACATACACACACCATATAGTTTCCTTTTTACCAAGAACAGAAAGCCTCAAAACCAAAGTGTAACACTGTCCTCAAAATAGATTAAGGGAATCAATTATCTTTCTTCTCTTTCCCCAACTAAATACCAATAAAGGGATACTGACCTTTTAAATGTAATGGTTATCTAATATACATGTGCTTTTTAAATTAAATGTATTGGTATAACACTGGTTAATAAAAGTATATAGGTTTCAGGCAAACAATTCTACAATACATTATCTGCATATTGTATTGTGTGTTTACCACTCCAAGTCAAGTCTCCTTCCATCACCATTTATCCCCCCTTTACCTTCTTCTACCTCCCCCCATATTCCCTTCCCTCTGGCTATCACTATACTGTGGTCTGTGTCCATGAGTGTTTCTTTTGTTTTTTCTTTGTTTAATCCCTTCAAAGCTATAGTACATTTACACAATGGAAATCTTACCTTTTGCAACAGCCTGGATGGACCTGGAGAGTTTTATGCTAAGTGAAATAAGCCAGTCAGAGAAAGACAACTACCATATGATCTCACTTATGTGTGCTTTTTAACTGAAATCATGTTTACAGTATTTTGGAAGTATATATAATAGAAATAATTTAAGGCAAGGAGGAAAAATTGTTTAAAAATGAGATCTAACTTAAGGCTGAAAAAGCCACAGGAAATTGAATTCTAGGAATTAAAAAAAAAAAGTATTTCAATACATCAAGTTTAACCTCTTTAATTATTTTCTCCTCCACATTTAGTCTATTCACAATATCCATCCACTTTGGATAGTTCCTTTTTTTTAAAATTTAACCTTTAATATATGCCTGGAACTGAGCAAGTACATGATCTCCCTAAATGTTTCCACATCTTTGAAAAGAATATTCAAAATTCCAACTTTATAGAGTTGTTGTGAAGACTGGATGTGACTCAACTATAATTTAAAATAATTTTTAAAAGAAAAGTCAATGTGATATTTACTAACTTGCTCATTGTCATACAGCTAGCAGCAAATGTCAAATGTAGGACTCTAACCCAAACTTCAAAGTCTATTCTGTTAACTGTCATATTATTTAACAGGAAACTAAAATTGTATTATCTACCATAGCTATTCTAATTGCTGCCTACTTCGAGAATCCCTATTATAAAACAGCTCTCATATTCCCCCGCCTTACCCCTACCATATCAGCAAAAAGCAAAGAGCAAGAAATAAATACCAAAATCAAGAAGAAAAGAGAATATAAAGTTAATCCAAGAACACCAGACCAACTGAACACTAACTTCTTTGACTCCGAAGGCCATATTCTGTGGAAGTGTTGCGTAACATCCAGCACAAAAGAGGTTTCAACAACAGTATTGCTTTTATTTGGCACTCATGACATGGCCTGTGAACTCAGCTGGCAGTTCTGTGCCAGATCTAAGTCAAAAGTCTACACAATAAATAAAAGGGCACATTCTGCTCCGGTCAACACTTAACCAAATAAAGTGCAAGGTGTAAAGGACCATGGTGACAACTAATCTCACCCAAGGGTCAGTTTCTTTAAAATCAGTTACTAAAGAAAGAATGGCGGGAAGCCTTCAATTTCTTTTATGGGCAACCAGTTCCTTGCCTAAGCATCAGTTATATAACCCATATAATTTGGCAAACCCAAGTTAGAATTTTAAAAGTAAATAAATCCTTCCCTTCATTAAAGGGCCTCACACAGAAATCAACCAAGCCAAGAATGTTTACATTATAAATGTTATTTAGCCCCACAAAGCCTAAGGCAAACTAATCAAAGTAAGAAATACAGAACTTCCCTCCTGTACAAATCAATTCCATAAGTGAATTACAGAAATCAACTTCAAAAGGAACTAGAAAACAGTAGACAATTAACAAAAAACTAGACATTTTTTAATAAAATCACTTCAAGATAAAATGATTCATTCCAAATTGGATATGCACATTATTTTGGAAGCACCTGGGAAGATGATCAACATTGAAATGAGATAAGATAAAGGGTTTTCCACCTGCTTTAAAGATGGCTCTGTTTCCATGGCAGAACCCCCAGGTGGGTCTACTAAATGCTTTCAATCCAATATCATGTTAAATATATCAGAAAATGAAAGACTTTTTGAAAATAAAAATGTGACTGTTTACCTTAAAATTCAATTGGTAATAAGAAATAGAATGGACAATTTTAAAATTTCTTCTCAGATTTTGCTAAATGATTGAACTTCTAACCTAGTTATCATAACTGCACATTTTCTTACTTTTCTGCAGCTTTCCACTATATTGAAAGACAGATGGAAGACTCAGAGACTTCTATCTAGACACCATTTCAAAGCAGACTATACCATTGTTTCCTAGATCCAAAGGCAAAATAAAACTATACAGTTTAGTAAAAAGTAATTCTATTCAAGACCAATAGAATAGAGTGTATTAGTTTTCTACTGCTGTGTAACAAATTACTACAAACTTAGAGGCTTAAAACCACACACAATTATTATCTCAGAGTTTCCATGGGTCAGGAGTTCAGCATGTTTTGCTGGGGTCTTATGCTCAGCATCTCAACCAGGCTAAATCAGGGTGTCAGCCAGGGCTGTGGTCTCATCTGGAGTTCAGGGTCCTCTTCCAAGTTAATTCATGTTGTTGACAGAATTCAGTTCCTTGTGGTTGTAGAACTCAGGTCCCCATTTTCTTGCTGGCTGTCAGCCAGGGATAGGCTCCCAGCCTACAGTTCCCTACCACGTGGCCCTCTCCAAAACACGGCAGTCTGTTTAAGACCAACAGTAGAGCATCTGCATCCACTTTGAACCTCTCTCACCTCTATATATGACCTGCAGTCCCTCTTTTAAAGAAATTCACCTGATTAGATCAGACCCACACAATGGGAAGGAATTTTGTAGGAATCCTGGGGCCACCTTAGAATTCTGCCTACCACATGCAATCAGAGCACAGAGCTTCCTACTGATAAAGTATTCTCCAGAGACAATATAGCACCTTAAATACTGCTGAATGAATAAACTACATATCCTTCAGATCATGTTCAAATAGTATTTTTTGCATTGTACCTTTTGATAAAAATAGACAATATACAGTTTGAAATTATAGTTTCAGATAAAAAGTTGAAGGCTAATTTGCTCATTAAAGCTCAATTATTGTGGAACCCTTCTGGTAGTTTGTTTTGGCTGGTGTATCACAAAGAGAAGCCAATTTACTAACTGCCTCTATCATTTCACTGTACCAAGGACAAAGGCCACCCCATGGGTCTCTGTAGCAATCCATATTCACCTACATAATTTCCAGAAGCACCCAGACCAACTATCAATATAAGTAAGATTTTCATGTTTTCTCATATGATTCTAAAGAAGGATTTTTTAAAGGACAAAAACAAATTCTTTAAAGCCAAAACTGGTTGCTGAACTAAAAATAATAAGGATAAAATGCTGAATAGCAGCATTGACAATGCTTAAATTTGAATTAGTAAATCTGAAGGCAAACAAACATATGAGGGGAAATGTCAAAGAGATAAAATTGTGAAGAAAATAGGCAAGAGACATGGAAGACGTATTTTTCTCGGTTGTATAACAGCAGGTTGCAGCAGAGACTAGCTAGCTATTTCCAAACCTATTTCCCCTTCCTCCTGGTCACACAGATGGGCTGTATTTCCAAGCCTCACTTGCAGTGTGTTAGCTATGGCCCGTGTAATGTTGGCAGAAGTGGTATGTATCACTTACAAGCCTGGTTCAGAATAAACCTCCAAGCACTAGTTATTACTCCCTTTTTCTTGCTGCTGTAACCTTGGAAGCCACAGGTTGAAGTGGTAAAGCCACAAGTTGGAAGAGTCCTGGATCCTTGAAGATTACTTGGAGATGGGCCACCCTACCAGAACATCCATTCTGGACTTTACATGAGCTAAAAATAAGACTTCTATGGTGAGATTTTGGAGCTTAGCTGTAACAGCAGGCAGCATTATTTAAGGAAAACAGAAACTGGTGTTGGAAGAATGGTGTTGCCATAACAAAAATAATTTAAAGTAAACGGCATTAGTTTAAAGATCAGGCAGTAGGCAGCAAGAATATGTATTTCTTTCACAAGTCGAAAGCCTGGAGAGCCCTGTAAAAATGTAACAAAACAATTGGGAAAGTAAAACCTGTAATAAATGAAAAGGCACACACCACGTGCCTACTGAAGCTCTAGAAGTGAATGGACAGTCACAGTCACAGCGTATACTAGCATTTACTTCCTGCTTTTAGTGCGGTATTACATAAACAGATGAACATAGAAAGAATTTACTGATTTGCAAACTGACCTTATAGGGAATAGAAGTCCAGAAATTTAGGCCTCAGAGGGTTATAAAGCTAAACACAGATCCTCAACAGTAAGAGCAAAGAAAGGTAAAGGTTTGAGGAAGAAAGTCCCAAGAAGACTTCCAGTTGAACAAAGTGACTCAATTCTGAGGCAAAGATCAGATTCAGGTATGGTCTTCCCACACATTATTTCACAGGGCCTCAAAACAGAGCCATTAATGTGAGATGGTGACAAAATGCAAGGACTATGCTACCCCATCTCCACTACCTCCCTGAATATTGGAGAAGAAAAATAAATTCCTGAAAATTCTATTTAGAAAAGAACACTGGGTATGATGTCCACATAGAATCTGTTGGAAAGAAACAGATCAAAGGCCTACTAAGTTTTGAGGCAATTATAATGCCAAAAACCCATAAATCTGGACTAAATCAACCATTGACTGTTCATAGCCTTAAAACAACTTTCAGGCCCCTAAACTTGCAGAAGCAGAAAGGCAGAATGTATAAAGGGAGGGAGGGAGGGAGGTAATTAGTTGTAGATATAAATGTAGATATATAGAAAGAAAGAGAGAAACCTTTTTCTAAGGAAGGTATACTCCCAGCATCGACTTCAGAAGTGTACATAGGAAAAAAAAGACAAAGATTTCCCGGCCTGTATGGCTCAGTGGATTGAGCATTATCCCATGGACTGAGAGGTCCCAGTTCAATTCCTGGTCAGGGCACATGTCGGGGTTGCGGGCTCCATTCCCGGTGGGGGGCATGCAGGAGGCGACCAATCAGTGTTTCTCTCTCACATAGATGTTTCTCTCTCTCCCTTCCGCTCTCTCTCTAAAAAAATCAAGAGAGACATATTTTAAAAAGTAATAAAGAAAAAAAAGACAAAGAAAACCAGGGTGCAGCCAGGAGCGCAGGAGAGCAATGGGCAAGGAGTCAATGTCTAAGCAAGAAGTTCCCCTACTACCAAGACAGAAGGATTTCCCAAAGCCGGCCCAAAAAGATTACATGATTTGCTATGAAGCAGGGAATACTGTGCATCTCCCATTATTCCCTTTTCTACGTGAGAATTTTGTTGTAGTTGTTCTATTTTTGCTTCTTTCTTATATATTGGGGGTGGGAGGTCCAGATAACTTGTCATCCTAGTTCCTGATCACCAGCCCTTAAAGAGACATATATGGATCTGATGGAGGATGTTGAACATTTCTGGAAGATACTAGCCTTTGAGATGGATGCAGTTACAGGATGGGATATTGGCTTGCCCCTGTTAGGGAAGGGCAAGTGTGTTCTATGGATGAAAGGAAGAGTGAAGAGATATTTGATAACCAGGCTAGACTGTGCCAGAGACTAGCTATTATCTACCAACTCTATGTCCTTCTTCTCTTAGAAACAGTGAGATAACCTTTCCCAGCCTCCCTTGCAGGTCAGTATGGCCAGATAATTAAGTTCTGGCCAATGAAATGTCAGTAGAAGTGATAATGTGCTGCATCCATGCCTAGCCCTTAAATCCCTCCCAAATGTAATACTCCTTGGTCTTTCCCTTCTGCAGCAATCTGCAAAGCCATATTAAAGATGGCACAGAAAACATAATGGGAAAAGTCCCTAAACCACCATTGTGAAGAAAACCATCAGAAACACTATTTTGGGCTTGACATAAAAGAAATAAACCATTTCTTCTCCTTCTTTTCCAACATCCATGAATTCAAACAAAAATGTATTGAACACTATCTACAAAGTATTGTGGTAGTTTCTCTCCCACCTACTTTCCTTACCTTTTAGGTATTATAGAAGATTTTAAAGTGTGTAAGATATCTTTATTCAAGGATCTTATATACATGATAGCATAGGATAATAATATATGCAAAAAAAGCTATAGTGAGATGAAAATTTTATTGGAGGAATGAAGGGTCATCAGTAAATTAAAAGTCCTGAATTCACAAAACGTTTCTTAATCATTTCTTTATGTGACAAAAATATAGCTAACAGCTAATAGTTTACACAGATTGAGTGCCACAGTAGACAACTTCACCTCAATCTAATCTGAATTCTACTGCAGGATCTGACCTTTTCAAGTTGTCTGAACTTGAGCAAGTCACTTCTCTGCCCTGGGCCTTAATTTCTATAGATAAATAAGGTACCAAATAATCTCACATTAGATGAAATAATAGTCTTCGTGGAATACTCTCTTTTATCAAAAATGAAGTAAAGTTAATTTCTCAAGCAGATGCCTAGGAAAAGAAACATTTAAAAAGGAAGCTTCCACAGTGGCTTTGTACTATACTCTCCTACAATAAAGACTTATCTTATAAGATACCTTCATTCCTATACTCAAAACATCACCCGTGACCTGGCCGGTGTGGCTCACTTGGTTGGAGTGTGTCCCCATGCACCGAAGGGTGGCAGGTTTGATTCCCAGTCAAGGCACATACCTGCGTTATGGGTTTGATCCCTGGTCAGGGTGCATATAGGGGGCAACCCATCAATGTTTCTCTCTCACCTCTCTCTCTCTCTCTCTCTCTCTCTCTCTCTCTCTCTCTCTCTCTCTCTCACACACACACACACACACACACACACACACACACACACACATTCTCCCTCCCTCCCTCTAAATCAACAGAAACATCCCCAGGTGAGGATTAAACACACACACACACACACACACACACACACACACACCCATCAGTGCAAAGGTATATTTTCAATGATTAATTTTGTTTCTTTAGTGATATCATTCTTTCTACCATGTTTATCAACTAATTTTAAACTTTCCACTCTGTAAAGTACAACACTGACAAAATTAAAAAGAAGAAAGGGGAAAAGAATATCTGCAATCCCTTAGGAAAGGGATTCTCAACAGGCAAACCTCTTCTGTAGAATCGGACATCTGAAAGAAGATTACCAAGGCCAGGTGAGACTGAATATATGACCCAAATATGACATACTCCCTCTTCCTCACAGAACTACAAATGACTTATTCAAGAACACAGTTGTATACAGAATCAAAAAAACACTTTCCGTAAACAAATGAATCCTCTATTTATTATTGCAAGCTACATCATAAGGTATACTGAGAAATTTTAATAAAACCAATGTGACTGAAACTTCAAAAGAGCAAGTAGCACTGTAAATCATTCTCGCTCTTTTATTCATGACAAAAGACATCCAAACATTCCTTGTCCCTTTGGTGACTTAAAGATGAAGAAATTAAAGGAAAAATATCTAAAGATTTCTAACACATTTGTTAATTTATAAGCTTTAAATAAATCCTTTTCTATGATCATAATTCACAGTATTTCCCAATAGGCCTTTTTCACTGACACCCAATGATATCAGAAATAACAATTACAGAAATATTCAAATCTATAACATGACAGCTTACTTACATAGTAAATAATCAACCAAAGGTACCTGCAGCACAATTTTGCTCATTAACTAGAAAGAGAACTTCTTAAAATCTTGGCCTTCAAATCCTATCCAAAGCCAAGGGAAGTATTAAAAAGAAAAGAAAACTTCATCAAAGCCCCAATATAAACCATTACAATTGGTCAGTATTTCCCGAACATGCACACAGCAAAAAATGTATATACACTAGTGAATAATTCATTTCTCTGTTAAGAAAATAAAACACATCTTTTAATCATGTGGTCCAATAAAGACGAAGGACTTCCCTAAAATGACAAGAAACAATTAAGACACTTAGTAAAAGAATTTAACAAAATACTTGCAAAGTCATTGGCCAACCTATCATAAGCCCAAGACCTACTTGCTTCATGGCAGTCTCTCCAATTTTGTCTGAATGTTTGCGGATACTCTCCAGAAAGTCTTTGAGATCAGACATAGAGACATCCTTAATTTCTTCTCGAAGCTTGGGGATGTTATCCACCATCACCTTGCAGAATCGATAGTGGCTTACTTGAGGCAGATAGGTATGCTCCAGATGTTCCAGAGTTTTCAGTGCAGGATAATGCCTATAAAAGGAATTATATCACCTTTAGCTCAACTCAGTCTGCTTTAGGGTCACAGATACATTCCTCAGGCAAATTTCTAGCCTGAATTAGTTTTCATGTACATTAAGACAACTCTAGTATTAAGTTTTAAGAAAAACAGCAATGGAAAATATCAAATTATTAACAATGAATAAATATATAAATTAAAAGACAAGAAAAGTGTAATAAAAAATACTGTTCTCTTTTCATTTCATTAAAAGATAAGATTTTCAGAGCAATGATTATAACACTGTATTGTTGAATCTATAAGATATATAGATATATGACAAGATAGTACAAAAGAGGAAAAAAGAAATGGAGCTAAGTTGAAGCAAAAGTACTATACTATAGCAATATGTATCACCAATGACATAAAGTAGACTGTAATAAATTAAGATGCAGATTATACTCCACAGAGCAGCCTCTAAGAAAATAACTAAAAAATAATAATCATGAAAGCCCTGGCTGGTTTTGCTCAGTGGTTAGAGCATCGGCCCATGGACCAAAGGGTTGTGAGTTTGATTCTGGTCAAGGGCACGTATCTGGGTTGCAGGTTATATCTCCTGCCCCAGTGGGAGTCATGTGAGATACAATTAGTCTCTCTCTCTCTCTCTCTCTCTCTCTCTCCCCTCCCCCCCCACTTTCCCCCATTCCACTCTCTCTAAAAATCAATGGAAAAATATCCTGGGGTGAGAATTAAAAAAGAAAAAAGAAAAAAGAATCATTAAAAAAATTAACAGGTATTTTTAAATAGCACACTAAAAATTAGTTAACACAGAAAAGAGAGAAAGCAGAAGTAAGAACAAAAAGACATGAAAAACACAGAAAACCAAAGAGCAAAATCCAACCATATAAATGATTACATACACTCCAATCAAAAGGCAGACATTGTCAGAAAGAATTTAAAAAGCATAATACGCCCTGGCTGGTGTGGCACAGTGGTTAGAGCATCAGCCTGAGGACTGAGGCGTCTCGGGTTCGATTCCCGGTCAAGGGCATATACCTAGGTTGCAGGTTCAATCCCTGGCCCCCAACTGTGGTCTGCGGGAAGCAACCAATCTATGTCTCTATCGTACATGGGTGTTTCTCTCTCTCTCTCTCTCTCTCTCTCTCTCTCTCTCTCTCTATATATATATATATATATATATATATGCACATATATATACATATATATATAAATATTTTATATTTATATTTATATATCAATCCCTCCCTCCCTTCCACTCTCTCTATAAAATAAATACATAAAAAGCATGATACATACATATGCTATCTACAAGAAACATACTTTAAATTCAAAGATACAAATAAGTTATAAAGTAGAAAATTGAGTAAGATATACCATGCAAAAAGTAATTATAAAAATGCTTAAATAGCTATGTTTTATAAGATAAAATAGTTTAAGACAATAAATATTGCTATTAATGTAGAGAAACATTTCATAATAAAGGGATAATATTTATCTGACAGGGAGAAGAGTTTCCATAAGCATAAGAGAATGATAAAGGTGACAAGGTAAGAACAAAATGAACATAATTAATAATAATAAAGAGGAAACAACAACCTGGTAAAGATTATTTGTAACATATACACTTGAGGTTTTCTTTACAAGCAGTGAAAAAAGCCTCAAAAGAATGAAAAGGAAAGGTCAACATATGAAAAAATAAGTTGAACTGATATGTGAAGAAATCCAAAACAAAAACATAATTTTGTCACTCAAACTGCCAAATATTTCTTAAAAGATCACAGGTACTATTTTCAGGGGTCTCAATAAATGATCGTTCACAGCCTGCTAGCAAACCAATTTGCATTAATGACACAAGTTTTCAATGAAGAATTTTACCTAAACAAGTATTCTAAACAGCTGCATTTCCAAAAAAAATAATTAGATGTGCAAAACATGCATAAGCTTCTTGAATTAGTTATATTTATTAACAGATAAAAACCTAATCTAGATGTCTAATAACAAGTAATTAAACATATTATCATATATCTATATAGTAAAGGACTAATAAAAAACCAAAATTTTTACAATACTGTTATATGAAAATTGTTTCAAAAACAAAACTTACAAGTATAATCATAACATTTTTCAAAATTATAAATATGTATACATGCATAGATTATGAATATACACATGCATGAGCTATATAATCACTAAATACACCCACACATAAGTACATAGAAAAATATATACAAAAATGTTAACCATGATTTTTTTCCCTTTGGATAGCAACATTATGTTTGATAATTTTCTTCATGTTTTTAATTTCCTAATTTCCAATGATAAATTTATATAGGAAAAACTCAGTTCCAAATCTAGAAATAAAGGGTTTATAGCCAGCCCTATTTTAGATTTTAAGAGTGAATTTCACAGTAGATACTTAGTCTCTTCTTGCTCAAATGCACTTAACACCACAAACTAAAGACTAGAAATTGGTTTTGTTATAATTTTTTGTTGTTTTTCCCTCATGTGTTCTGAAAATCAAAAAGTTAATCCAAATACATGGAGGGAAGAAAGGTTTATTTCTTCTAAATTTAGAAATAAAAATACAAATACTGTATAGTTTAATCTGAAATGGTTGCTTTTAATAAAATTTTACAGACTCAGAAACAGTGCAATTCGCATGGTTTAGTGTAAACAGAATGGTGTTTATGGTACAATTAGGTATGAAGGGCTATGTGCAATAAAATGCAACTCCTCTAGAGAGAAAGTTTAGAATGGGTAGAAAGCCAGAAATTAAGCCAAAAAGATAAACACACTTTGGGGTTTAGTTATATTTTAGAACATTGTTTATAGAATGAGAAAAATCTAACAATGTTGCCTGCAGACACAAGGCACATTCACTGATGAGACACATGGCTGCATGCCGAAAACATCTGGTCTGTCAACTCCACATTTTTCAAGGCTAATTAGTATAAAACCCGTTGATTCTGGGCAACAAAGAATGTCACTTTATTTCCCTATTGTCTTTTCACTACCATATTTAGTTTCCCACTATAACAGATAAAAAAGATTATTCAAATTTCTGGTGTATTTCAAATATCAGTGACAGGTTAAAGAATGATAGCCAATTAAACACCTGTATAGATAGCAGACACCAAAAGAAAAGAAAAAAAACTGTATTTCCAACAACCATGGAAATCCAGAACAAGATTTTGACATTACTTTTGATAACCTTTAACATTATTAAAACTGAATCAAAAAACAAAGTCTAAGTTTTATTTGCATGTATACTAACTGTCCCCCCTCTCTCCCTCAGGCAGGCTACCTAATAGTGATTTGAGCAGAAAGAAAATAAATAAACTAAAAGTCGGGAATAAAAAGAAAGGTAGCAGGAAAAGAGGTCTAAAAAAATCCTATAAACTGGATAACTAAGGTCAGAATAATTTAGACATGGTCAAGTGCTATCGTGAGAAACGTTGGTTTTAGGCAAATTAAATGTTGGTACTTTCTTGCCATGGTATGGAACACTTTCACAAAACTGGTTTCAAAAATTCTAATAAGTGATTTTTTAAAGCAAATCAAAACTACCCAGGAGAAATTCTTTAAAACTCAGAAAACGATAAAAACATAAAATAAAAACTTTCACCACAGAAAATATTAGTGCCTTTCCTAATCCAAGAGCATCATTAATAAATATTTAATCCCTTCTATGAGCTAAAGATAGAAAGATGGTAAGATATCTTTCCTTAGGGAATATAAAACCTAGTAGTATAATCAGTAATTACAATTAAAAAAAAAACAAAAAACTGCCCGGCTGGTGTGGCTCAGTGAACTAAGCACTGTCCCATGGACTGAGAGGTCCAAGTCTGATGCCCTATCAGGGCACATGCCCAGGTTGCAGGCTTGATCCCCAGTAGGGGGTGTGCAGGAGACAGCCAATCGATGTTTCTCTCTCACATCGATGCTTCTATCTCTCTCTCTAAAAAATCAATAAAAACATATTTACAAAGAAAAAACTATGCTTCCAGTTATGAAGGTGTACTAAGAAACAGACATGAACTCTCACTTTTAAAAATATAGAAAACAACAGTTTTGGCTAAAATGGCTAAAATATAGAAAACAATGGTTTTCAGATAGTAGACATCAGGTAACACAGAATGGTATCTCTGAAAATAGGGAAACAAACAAGGTGAGTTTAAAAATTATATGAGTTATCTACATGAAAGTGATTTCTAGATCATGGTCAGAGTCAGAGAAAACCCAAACAGAACCCAGCAACTTAGCAGCATTAGCATCAGAGAGGAGATTTCAGGAAAACTGATGCACCTTGAGGTTGTGCAGCAGAATTCAAAAAAAAAAAGAAAAAAGAAAGAATGCAGAGGGAAAAAATGCAGAAATCCACACAGGGGTTCCCTTGAGACTTTGCTGAGTACTAGGCCAGGCATAGGAAAAAAGAAATTCCACATGGACAGGCAAAAGGAAGGAAGAAAAAGAGGGGAAGGGAGGGAGAAAAGGGAAGAAGAGACAGACAGATACCAGGGAGATGTAAGATAAACACTTCTAGCAGCTCAGACAAGGCAGAGAAATATTCAAACAGCCGAAGTAAAGAATCCTTGGGGATTCCTAAATTATTCAGTGAAGATGAATACTACTCTGAAATACCCCTGGAATGAAAGTGAGCCTAGCAAAGCTTTAAAATAGGGTTTAAACAAACCTGTAAACAACTAAACTATTTGCCAAAACAAAGACCAAAGATCCAGATACTCATCAACATAACATAATGTCCATTATTCAATTAAAAATTACTAGACATTATAACAACAACAAAAACGGGCCTATAGCTAGGAAAAACAAATGCAATCTGCAGAAAGAAATCCAAAATGCCCAAAGTGACAGCACTAGCAAAGAAGTACGTGAAAACAGAGAGTAGAGCTATATACATGTATTTAAAGACACAAAAATAAGAAAAATTAAACATAAAAAAAGGAAATGGAACTCCTAAATGTGAAGAATATATTTTCTAAAATGAAAATTTCACTGGATGCGATGAAAAGATTAGACTATGCAAAAGAGAGAGATCAGTGTACTTGAACACAGCAATAAAATCTATACCATATAAAGCACAGAGAAATAAGACTTAAATTACATCTATGTTGGAATAGAGGATCTATTCTGTTTATTCTGTTTTTCCTCCCTGCACACCCCCTACCAAGGATCAAGCCCGCAACCCAGGTATGTGCCCTGACAGGGAATTGAACCGGGACCTTTCAGTCCATGAGACAATGCTCAATCCACTGAGCCACACTGGCTGGGCAAGACAAAAATTTTAAAACAGTTGGACAAATGGCACATTAAGTACAGGCAGACAAAGGTAAGACTGCTCACATACCTCTCCTCAGAAACTACATAAGCCAAAAGACAAAGAAATGATATTTTAAGAACTATTTAATCTATAAACCTAGAATTCTAACCCATCAAAAATATTTTTCAAAAATGAACATGAACAATGAGATACTATTTCACACCCACCAAGATGGCCATAATCAAAAGACACAATAATAAGCATTGACTAGGATGTGCAGAAATTGAAATCTTCATGTGCTGCTGGTATACGGTGGGAAGGTAAAAGCACAGCTGCTTTGGAAAACAGGCTGGTACTTCCTCAAATGGTTCAACATAGAGTTAAAACATGATCCAGCAATTCTATTCCTAGGTATATAACCAAGACAAACGAAAACATATCTCTACCCAAAAATTTATAAACAAAAATTTATAGCAGCATTACTCATTAAAGCCAAAAAGTGAAAACAACACAAATGTTTATCAATGATGAATAAATAAATAAAATGTGATATACCCTATAATAAAAATTATTCAGCAATAAAAAGAAATAAAGTACTGGTATACAGTACAACATGAATGAACCTTGAAAACATGTTAAATGAGAGAAGCCAAACACAAAGAACCACATATTGTATTACTCCATTTATATGAAATTCCAGAATAAGCAAATCTATAGAGACAGAAAGTAAATTAGTGGTTCCCAGTAGCTGGCAAGGGAGGACAGAGACCAGAAAAGGATTGGGTAGTGACAGCTAAGAAGCTCTAAGTTTCTTTTGGAAAGAATAAAAACATTCTAAAACTGATGGTGGTGATGGTTGCACAACTCTGTGAATATACTAAAAGCCACTGAATTGTACATTTTAAATGGATGAATTGAATAGTATGTAAATTATATTTCAATAATGCTGTTTAAAATATTTTTGACAAAAAAAAATTTTAAAGAGGCAATGTAAAGATTAAACAAGAAGAAAGCAGCAATGGCTACATTAATACCAAACAACATATACTTCAAAAAAAGAAATATTACCAGGGATAAAAAGGAACCTTCCATAATAATAATTGGGTTATTTCAACAGGAAGATATAACGATGCTAAATGTGTATGCACCCAATAAAAGGGCTTCAAAATACACATAGCAAGAACTCAAAGAACAGAAAGACATATGCAAATCCACAATCATAAATGGCAATTTCAATACTTCGCTGTCAATAACTGACAAATACAAAATTATTTTGATGTAGAAAACCTGAACAACACTATAAACCAAGTGTACCTAAATGACAGCTAAAAAATGCTCTACTCAATAACAGAATATACATTTTGAAGTATACATGGAATTTTCACCAAAATAGACCATATGATGGGTGTAAAACAAGTCTCAACTAACATAAAAGGTTAAAATCATACATTTTACACCTGTGAATATAATGAACTAAAATTATAAATAAATGTTGGAAAATTAGGAAAATCCCCCAATATTTGGAAATTAACCATTTCACTTCTAAATAATTAGTGAACTGAATTTTTAAAATCACAAGAGAAATTAGGAAATAATTTTTAAAAATCATAAAACATGTAAGATTCAGTTAAAGCACTACTTAGAAAGGTACAGTTTTAAATGACAACATTAGAAAAGAAAGAACCAAAATCAATGCTCTAGACCCCCACTTTATAATGCTAGAAAAAGAGCAAATTAAATCCCAAGTAAACAGGAGAAAGGAAATACTAAAGATAATAGCAGATATCAATAAAATAGACAACAGAAAAACAATGGGGGGAAAAAACTCAATAAAATCTGAAGGTGTTTTTTGAAAAAAAAATTAATAAAAGTGATAAACCTCTAGCTAGAATAATCAGAGAGACAAAGGCAGAGACAGAAACAGAGAGAGACAAAAAACAGATAGGTACCAGATTTATCAGGGTGATCACTTCATAATGTATAATATATAAATGTCTAATGACTTTATTAGACACCTGAAACTAATATTGTATGTCAACTACAATTGAAAAATAATTTTTAAAGAGACAGAGAAGATTTACATTATCGCCCTGGTGGGTTTGGCTCAGCGGTTACAGCGTCGGTCGTGGACCGGAGAGACCCAGGTTCGGTTCCCGCTAGGGGCACGTACCTCGGTTGCAGTTTGTCCCTGGCCCCGGTTGGGGTTGTGTGGGTGGCAACCAGTCGATGTGTCTCTCTCTCTTCCCCCCTCTCTCCCTGCCACTCTATCTGAAGATAAATGCAAAAAAAATGTCCTCGGATGAGGATAAAAAAAATTTTTTTTTAATTTAAAAAAGATATATATTATCAACATAAGCAATGAAAGAGAAAGTATCACTATAGATCCTAAATATGTTAAAATAAGGGACTATCATGAACAGTTTTTACTAATGATTTCAATAGTTTGGGTGACATGGACAAACTACTTGAAAGACACAAATAAGCATAATTTACTGAAGAAACAAAAATGCAAACAGCCCGGTACTGATTTTTTTAATTAAATTTGTAGTTGAAAACAAATAAATCTCCTTGTCCAAGTTCCTTCACTGGTGGATTCTAACAAATATATAAGAAAGGCAATGCCAACACTATACAAATTCTTCCAGAAAATCAAAGAGGGGACACTTCCCAATTCATTCTATGAGGCCAGCATTATATCTGATACCAAAATCAGACAAAGGCATTACAAAAAAAAGAAAAATACACATAAATATTCCTCATGAACATAGATGCAAAGATCCTCAACAAAGCTTTTAGCAAATCAAATACCACATCAGATACCATGACCAAGTTTGGTATATTCCACAAATGCAAGTTTGGTTTAACATTCAATAATTAATTAATATAATTCATCATATAAATAAACCAGAATATATATATATGATCATCTCAATTGACAAAGAAAAAGCACTGGGCAAAAACAATTCTCATTCCTAATAAAAATTTTCAACAACTGCCAGGGCCGGTTTGGCTCATCAGTTAGAGCATCAGCCCTCAGACCAAAGAGTCGTGGGTTCAATTCCGGTCAAGGGCACATACCTCAGTTGCGGTTCAATCCCCAGGCCTGGTCAGGGTCATGCAGGAGGCAACCAATCAATGTGTCTCTCTCACACTGATCTTTCTCTGTCTTTCTCTCTTTCTCTCTCTTTCTCTCTCTCTCTCTCTCTCTCTCTCTCTCTCTCTCTCTCTCTCTCTCTCTCTCCCCCACCCCTCCCTCCTCCCCTTCTCACTCTATCTGAAGATAAATGGAAAAATATCCTCAGGTGAGGATTTAAGAAAAAAAAATTAAGAGCAGATATTTTTGTTTGTTTTGGTCAGAGCTGTATCCCCAGCACCAAAAGCAATGCCTAGCATACATTAGGTACTCAATTTTTTGTTGAATGAATGAATAAATGAATCTCAAAAAAATGACAACTGAGAACCATGCATGTAAATATTTTTTGAAATGCGAAATAACACATGATTTATAGATATTAAAAACATTGACCAAAAGGACACATCAAATGATACTGGTTTCCTAGAGGGAACAGGGAAAGGAATGGGACAAAGGAAGGGGACATAAGTTTTATCTGTAATTTTAAAAATGTATATCATTACCTCTTTCTGTCCATATTTGTGTGTGTGTGTGCGTGCTATATATATTTACACATACATGAATCAAAACAAGAAAACTTTTGTTAATTCAGAGAAGGCACACAAGTGTGTTTTGTTTTGTTTTTTTATTCTCTGTAATTTTAGAACTTTACAAAAAGATTGTTGGGAAAATCATACTACTTTCACATCTCATACTGTTCTACCTATGTTCTTTTATGCGAACATGTTCTCCTAGAGAGAAGAAGGGAGTCTGGGAAACAATCCTAAGAAATTAAAACATTTTTGATGCTTTAGCTTTAAAATTCTTGAGAATTTAGAATTTTTATTCACAATATTTCTATTCTTATCTTAATATTAAATACATTTTAATTCCATACCTTTTTTCCTCAAAACCTAAGTACAATTAACATTCCAAGAATATGTATCCTATTTATCCTGCGTCTTCACATACCCCTATCATACTGCATGGTACCCCAGGGCAGAGAGGGTGGGGATGCTTACTCTAGTTCGGGGAGAACAGCCAAAAAGTCACTATAGAGTTTCCTCTGGAATAAACAGAAGAAAACAACGCACAGGAAAGAAATCCTCTGAACTTAACCTTGATCTTGCCCATTGTGATCTAGATATTTCTATGAAGGTATTTTTTAAATGAGATTATTAACACTTAAATCAATAGACTTTGAGTAAAGATTACTCCCCATAATGTAGGTGGGCTTCATTCAGTTGAAGTCCTTAATAGAAAAAAGACTGTCCTCCCCTGAGGAAGAGGGAATTCTGCAAGCAGACTGCCTTCAGACTCAGGCTACAATCAATATTTACTCTTCCCTGATACTCTAGCCTACCAGCCTGCAGATTGTAGACTTTCCAGCCTCCATAATCATGTGAACCAATTCCTTAAACTGCCTCTCTCTCTCTCTCTCTCTCTCTCTCTCTCTCTCTCTCCACACACACACACACACACACACACACACACACACACACAATTGGTTCTGTTCCAATGGAGAACCCTGCACCAAAACTAGTAACAATTTATTCTCCTACAATGCTAAACCAAAGCATGTTTCTCAAACCAACTCTCACTACAGCAGTTATATGCTTTTCCCTTGAAAGACTAGGTCTTCTAAAACTCAAACTATGAATAGAGTTTCTTATTAAACATAATACATGACAAAATAAATCAGCATACATGTAAATAAGTCTCAGGATAAATCAATAGATATACAAAGGTCTAGAGAAGATGTTATATAAACTTATTTTTGAAAGGTTATGCTAAATTTATAACCTAAAAGTATTCTAAATAACAGAAATTTTAGAGAACAAAAAATACTCAATAAAAAAATCTTACCTTTTAGTTTTCATCTGGTCCCTCAGTTTGCTATACATTTCCAGGACTTGAAAGAGAAAGGAGAAAAAAAGCACACAAGCATTATTTAGAGAAAGTGTAACACTAATTAAAGCTAAAGGAATTGCATCAAGAATTCTACTCAATTCCCAGTTGCTCACCTGGAAGACACAGCATTAATTTATCAACAGTGGCAGAAATATTTCTCTGTTGTAGTCGACACTGCTTCAGCTCTTCCATTGCTATTACCAGCTTGGCAAGAGGGGAAAAAACTGAATTATGCCAATAGCTGTAAATAAAAAGCTTTCAGTCACATTTTTCCACCCTGTGGTCAATTCATCAGAAAATCCCAGGCAGTTTCATAGTAAGACTGCCAAGTGGACAAAGGAACTGCCTTTCTCAACCAGTAAAACATCTCTGCGTGGTTTCCTACTCTCTCCTCAAGATATATACTATATACAAGGAAAGGCTAGGTAAAGTGAAATACTAAAATTCAGAGGCTATCCAGGAGAAAACAAAAAATTTTTAAATTTTCTCCAAACCCTATTCATATTCTTCATAATTTATGGTTTCATCATTCTTCTGAGAAGATCTTATATTTCCTCCATCAGCGCTAGAGTGCTAGAGGAAAGCATTCTTCCTATACAGCTTCAATTGAGTCTTAAAAACAAACTCAACCAAATCTCTATTTCAACACATAAACCACACACTTAGAAGTTGTGCTTTTCTAAAAATTCCAGTTTAGTGAAGAGTAACTCACTTCTGTTCCCATAGCTGTTTTAAAGGCTTCGGTCTGAGTCATACCACAATAAAACCAGAAGAAACTATACTCTCTGCATAATTTAAAATGTGTGACAAACTTTCAAAAAGCACTAATCTATCTACATAGCCTCTTGTAGTATTCCCATATCCATATCTAAAAATGCTATCTGCTTAGATACCCCATGCAAAAAAGAACAAAAGAGAATGGTCCTGATTAAGTCACTGATAAAACAATCAAGAGCTAATCTTAATGCTTATTAAAATTAAACAATAAATAAGAAAGGCACATGATATGGAGAACAGAAATGGACTAGTACAAGTGAATTTTAGTCCCAGCCTTCCCATTTACTATGTAAACTTCAGCAAATCATTTGTTTTAGTTTCCTTATCAATAAAATAGTGATAATACCTGTCCTGGCTTTGTCATAAGTCTGCCATGAGGATCAGTGAGGAAATGGATATAAAATAATCTTATAAACTGTGATGACTTGAATGATGAGTATATCAATTAATGGAATCAATGATTTTTTTTTTAAACAAGTGTTGAGATGGAGCACCCACAGTGTTCCAGTCACAACAGGTAGAGGAAATATAGTAATATATAAAACAGACAAAAATTCCTGACCTCATGGAGCTTAATTTCTACTGGAAGGAGACAAACAAAAAAACAAATATATAAGTAAAAATATATAATATCAGAGCATTTTAAAGGCAATAGAGAAAAATAAAGCAAGAAAGGTGCAAAGAATACAGGAAGTTGAGAGTGAAACTGCAATTTCAAATAAAGTGATTAGAAAATGCCTCATTAAAAAACGGAAAGGTCTGAAGTAGGTAAATATTGGGAAAACAGCGTTCCAGGCAGAGGGAACAGCACTGTCATGATGACTACCCCCGTGATTTAAAAACACAGCTAAGGAAGGCTGCATCCTCTCTCATTAAGCTTTCTAGTGGCTATATTTATTTAATTCAGATAAACATTAGGAGAAGCAACAATAATATTCAAATTCCTCCAATATACTGCTATGGTCTTACAAGCCACTAAATCAAGAACACAATCATCAAAAGAGAATGACAGAAAACAGAAAAGGTTTTTTCAAAAGGTAAACTGGCCTTACTTCCTTTCCCTCATGTTGTAGTTTTCTATTAGTATCCGTCACTTGATTCTGTGGAGAGAAGACAATTTAAACTCATAAAAACAAACATTTAGACAACAGTTAGATCAAAATTTACAACGAAAAATCTAATTGAGGATAAGTATTCACATAGTTTCAGTATTCCACACACATTTTGGTTTAATGGCATCCTCTTGGTTTGAAATTATATCAACTTTTCTACTAAATGTTACATGGCCTTTTCAATCATTAAAAGAAAAATTTACTAAGAGGTATGGTCCATTTTAAATATTCCAAACAATACTGTAACAACTAAAGATCATATTTATATTTTGAAAAGAAAAATGAAATAGAAAAAATAATCCACAAAGAATATTACCATCTCTACTATGTGCAAAAAGAACAAATTTTATCATAGATGTTCCTCACTTCACTAACGTATTCCTGGAAAAGTTAAATCAAACTTTTTAACTCTAGTCAAATTTACCCTATTTATTATCCTAACTTTAGAAAATGTTAATTATTTTTGTATCATTAATTGTTAATGGCCTTCACGCTTCCATATTCTCATTTTTCTAAATTAATCTCTCCATCAGCTAGTCAAAACTATGAGAACAAGACTTAAAATTATCTAGAGTTCATAATTTAAAGGAACTAGCGCTACTTTTTAGGGTATCTACTTCTGAAGACTCAAGTGATATAAAAAAATATAAGCACATAGAATAGTAATTTCTTCACCATCTCAGACATTATCAAAACATGAGCAATATTAACTTCTAAAGCTTTCTTTGACGGAGGCTTTCCTACCCTTCTACCAGTAGCTGCCACTCCTTACACTTTTAAGGCATTCCCTTAATCCAGCATTTCCTATTATGTCCCTTAGAATATCAAAAAATGTTAATAGGAACTCTGTACATGCACACAGAAGTGCACATGTGCACACACACACATACACACACACAATATGTATGGGAAATACCATTGAACAGTTGAGTTTATGGAGGATTTCTTGACGCCTTTACTATTCTACATGCACTATGAATACCCAAGAAAGGGATATCATACAGAGTCTTTTCCAAAGTTACTTAACAAAACATCCTTTTATTGAGGATCATATCAAGAAACTAGTTTTTCAGGAACACACTTTTGAAAACTTTGCCCTAAACTACACCTGGACTATCATTTTCAGAGCAGATTATCATATGCACTCCCTTTCAAAGACAAAATGAAACCTGACCTCCTCCAGAAAGTCTATTAACTATCAAAAACAGAAGCTAGAAACCCTCAAATTCACCACCCCCCCGATTATTTATTTAATAGCACCACAGGTGAAACACTTAGTTTTATTGGCCTGTGAGCTCAACATGAATTAAGAGTATGATGTAGCCTTCCAAACGCTCGAAGACTACATGAATAAACACGTTGTCTAAAACAGGGGTCAGCAAATTGTTTTTGTAAAGGGCCAGGTAGATAGTTTCTGTTGCCACTGTAGCAAGAATGCAGCCAGAAACATAAGTGAATGGGCATTGCTATGTTCCAATAACTTTAATTACAAAAATAGGAGGCAAGCTGGATTTTGCCTACAAGATATGGTTTTTTGATCCTTGGTCTAGAATAAGTGAGATGGCAAGGCTTTAAGATCACACTATGAGAATTACATTCAGATACCATGTTTTAGGAAAGCCACTGACCAACTGAAGCATGATTAGACATGAATATGTTTGAAGAGGGAGTCAAAGCTACCAAAAACAGAGAAAGGAATTTTTAGCCGCAATGTTACCGGCACCCAGGGTTCTTGTGATCTCCCAAGACAGAAATAAAAAGAGATCACTAGAGACCTATACAGAGCCTGGTGCATTGGCTAGAATTTAACCCAGGTGGTCTTACATGGCAGACGAGAATTCTACCACTGAACCAACCTGGGTTTTTGGGAACTCCCAAGATAGAAATCAAGAGAGTTCATGACAAAAATAGGGCTCATTATATACAGCTTGAGCACCCAGGGAGAAAGAGAAATGTTGCTCCCCGAACAAAGGCCAGAGAACAGTTTTGAAGAAGTTGAGGTGGAAAAGATGAAGTCTAAGTATGACATCTAAGTATGTAGAGGTGGGGACTCTTTGGCACTTTGGCAGTATAACTACATGCTTCTTCATGCGTCGCATGTCTCATTAGCATGTTAAATCTCCACCCAGGGTGTGTTTTTTTACTATTATAATGAGGGTAAAGTCTCAAAGCAATTGATTGTTCTGGGGCTTAACTACACATGCAGAAGGGTCAAGAAAATCTCTGCCAGAGAAAGCAATACCTGGCACTAATTAGGTACAGAGTTTGAGGGGCAACTGATGAAAATTTTAATCTTTTCTGGGAGAGACGCAGCCTGTCTCACAAAGAAGGGGAAATATTCTTTTGGAGACTGTATACGCTAAAACCTGGGCACCATACACTATACACCATACCTAAACAACAGCTGTCCTTCAAACATCTGAAGAGCTATCAGAAGAAAGGTGGTGCCCTAAAAACAGTGCTTATTATTCAAACCAATAAATGGATGTTGCTAGAAAACAGGATTAATATCAGTTCAGTACAAGAAAAAGCTTTCAACCAATGTGAATAAAAATGGGGTAGGCTGGTTACCCTGAATGGTGGTGGTATCCTCTTCAGAGCAGTTATTCAAGAATAATTCTATTATTGTTTTATCCTAAACTGAAGATCTCATAAAATTCAACTTTCCATGAATACTATTAAATTTAGCAGCATTGCCTCTGTTAGAATACCACCTTGTTTACCATACTAAGACAACATTTCTGAAACTTTTTTTCACCTCAAACTCAATATAAGAAATACATTTTACACTGCAGCCCAGCACACAGTATAGGGAATACACACACACACACACACACACACACACACACACACACACCCCTAAAACAAAATTTTCAAGAAACAAAGTTTACCATTACGACATAAAATACACTTTATTATTTTCTGGTCTAATCTATTTCATTTCAATTCTTGTTAAGAATACTGATCATGGCCCATTAACTGATTTCATGCATACCAGATTCTAAAACATTTCCATAGCAGCCTAACAATGCCTCTGATAAGAAATTACTTTTTCAAGACTATTTTAACATAACAATGAGAAGAAATTATACTGCCCCTCTAGGATGCTACTTCTCTTGATTCAGAATACACAAACACACATACAGACACACACACACATGCTGTGAATCAAAAGAAATAGTAGGCATCCTAGAGAGAGTGGTTTATTTTCATTATTATGTTAAAACAGTACTGAACAGTTAATACTTAACCTTTTCCATTTTCTAAACTCTTTTCTAGAGTTCAAGAATCTCTAAATCTCATAGGTTCTTAACTTCAGTTGAATGGATCCCCCTAGAGCAGAGCCTCCAAGGAGTGGTGCTAAACTTTAATCCCCTCAATTCTTAGAATGAGTGAGTGGAGCCTGTGGAGCCAAAAATCCTGAACTGGTAGTCCCCAGTCCTTGCTTTCCCTCACTCAGGGACATCCTCAGTAATTTAAAGGAATTTGCAACTTGAAGGAAGAAGAGGAGTACCAACCAGCAAGTGATATCAGAAATTGGTGAGCATTATAGGCAATATTCAGTGCTACCTACCTACACTTGACTATTTCAGTAACTGGAGACAGAACATCCTGGTGCCCATCATGGATGAGGGGCACAGGGAGTGGAGGGAGAAGTTTGGAATACAGGTGTTCAAGGAGCAGAGAAAAGAACAGCCAAGGTGAAGGTGGGAAGCTGGGATGGCTGAGTAAGAACAAACAGCACACACAGCTCCTGGCAGGAACCCCACATCTTTGTTTTCACACATTTCAAATTCTTTTGTCCATCTGAGGCTGTTCAGCCCCAAAAAAAATCAGATAACTTTTTATTTTAAATAGGATCAAATTGTTCATAATTTTAATCAGCTTTATACATTAAGCAAACATTTCTAATACTTTCCCGTCAGGTATTATTCTACAATATATTGTAGTTTATTATTCTTTTAAATGAATGTACTATAATTATTTTACCATTCCTCTACCAAATGACTTTTAGGAACATTTTAAAGTTTTACCTATTAAAAAAAAAATCATACGGACATCCTTGTACATGCACCTGTATAGCCTTAGAATAAATCTTAGAACTATGTGGAGTTTTAAGTATTGATAAATAAAACTGCTCTTCTCGAAGGCTGTAACAATCTACACTCCAACCAAGCATTCCCTCGTTGACTGGTATCGTCTCCAATCTTAAATATTATTTCTTTCATTCTTCATTTAACAGGTGACACCTTATATTTCAAATTTGCATTCCTTTAATTATTTCTAAATTGTAGAGTTCCCTTGTATTTCTTTTGTACACTGTATATTAATGTGTATGTCTCAGTTTTGTTAGTGTTCATATTTCCTATTAATTTATAAAGACTTTTTATATGTTAAGAATATTGTCATATATATCTGTAAATATTTTTATTTATTATTTACCTTTTAAATTTGATGTTGTATGTAGAAAAGTTTCACTTATTTTTTTTTTTTTTTTTTTTGGTACGTGCCCCTAGCAGGAACTGAACCCGGTACTCTCTGGTCCGCAGGCTGACACTCCAACCGCTGAGCCAAACCGGCCAGGGCGAAAAGTTTCACTCATTTTAATGTTCTCATATCAATTTTCTTCTTTCTGCCATAGGACTGTTTAGAAATGTATTCTTCATTCCCAAAATTGCAAAAATATTTATCTATATTTTCTACTAGTTACTTTATGATTCTATTTTTTACATTTAACTCTTCAGTTTATCTAAAATTAATTTTGGTATGTTGAATGAGAAAGGGATTTAACTTAATTTAATTAGAAAGGGATTTAATTTCAATTAGTTAAGCATTAAATAATATGAACGAGAAATTAGAAGAGTTGTTATTTTTGGAGGGGAGAGCGGAGGAAGCAACTGAGAAGGGTACAAGAGAGAACTTTAATTGTATTTAACTGGCAATATTGTATTTCTTAAGATAGTTGAAGAGATGTACAGGTCCATAAACTCTTCTTTGAAATCTTGGAACACACTGTGTTTTGGACTTTAGAATTTTGGAGATTTTATAAAGATAATATGGTACAAATTGTATATTATATAACCAATGGGTACTAGGACAGCATCCCACAATCAAATACATTAATATTTCTATAGCAAAGTAAACAATTTACATTAAATAAAATACATTAAGAAGTTTGATAGCTTTATGTCCATTCAGGTCAGATTTTTTTATCAAATTGGCTTTTAAATCACTATAGCTTTAAAAATGTAATTTAACATTTACTAGCCCACTTCTCCACTCAGTAAAATTGTTTCTTTGCTTTTCTTAGCAATATACTCTTTTATATGAATTTTACACTCACTGTCAAGTTCACCCCATGCCCCAGGAATATCTTTTGGGGACTTTAATTCAAATTCCAATAAGACCAAAACAAAGAAAGAAAGAGGGAAGGAGGGAGGGAGGGGGAAGGAGGAGGGAGGGAGAGAAGGAAGAAAAAATTAGAAGTATAAGGTCTGGAAAGAAGGAAATAAAGCTGTTATTACTTGCAGATCATATGAGTAAGTTTACATAGAAAACTCAAAAACTCTATATACAAATTATTAGAAATAATAGAAGAGTCTAGTAAAGTGGTTAGATTTAAAATCAATAAGCAAAGTCAGTTATCCAAGATGAGTGAATTTGCTAAGCCAGGCCCATACTAATATGGCTAACCTCTGTATCAATAGATCCATAGAATCTGTCATATCAAGAAAGAACTTTCATGCTTTGGTAGAAGACACTCCACAACTGTCACTGATTTTTTTCTTTGGCTTAGTTGCCATGCTGCAGGCTACTACAGCCAGGCCCTGCAATACCACCATCCTACAGGGATGATTTTTATCTAACAAGTAGATGGATGTCATAAAGAATCAACTGAATTTCTGTTTGAAAGAAACTATTACTTATTCTGTTACTGGTTCTCATCACACGTAGTTATCCCAAATAAATTAAACTTAAAAGATTTTTCTTTTTTAGCTAAAAGCCACAGTCCTAATTATATTTCAGTACAAATTCCTTTCTTACTATACAAAACCTCATTTGTAGTAAAGATGTAACCTGCAATGTATTCCCTACTCCTTTAATGCTAGTCAGAACCCCAGCACAGGACAGAGAACAAGTCTGCCTTGAGTGTCCTTACTTTGAGTTTCTGGGCTTCTCCTCTCACTTTCAGCAGTTCCGTTATAGAGTCCACAAAGCCCTGGTAGTGAAAGTTGCACATTTTCTCAATTTCTCGGTCATGATTTCGGATGCGAGTTTCAAGCTTTTCCATGAATCGTCCATGTTCCTCACCATCATAGACAGACCTTTAAAAAAAATGGCATGAAGATTACACCAGATTTACTTCTAAGAAATAGAAAAAAGAATTGCAAACCCAGAAGCAAACAAAATTAGATCTTAAAGTACATAAACCACAGAGTAATACATTTGTATTCATAATGCCCCAATACTAGATGACTATTTTTTAGGAAAATCCAAAATTTTGCTTCCTATTCATTCAAAAATATTTAAGTGTTTGACAGTATTCATAACAGAATTCTCATCATAAAGTGAAGAACTAAACTACAACTCCTTTGCATTTTTCTTTCTCAATTAAATTAATCTAGAAAAACTCAATTTTGGATAAACACAACTCGAAATACTCCATGACTATACCCAAGAAACTGACACTGCTGGAGAAAAATCACACAGCTGTGCTGGCTAGACTTAGGTGGGCTATATAACTACAAATCTAAATTGAGCACTTAATAAATATCAATACATAATACTACTAAATCTATCTCCCCACCACTACCACCACCACCACCACCAAAAAAAAAATCACTTTGTATTCTCCAAAATAACTATGTGTAAAAACCTTACTTTCTCCTCTCCTAAAATAGCCATCCCCTCACCCTCAGCAGCTGATCACAGAAAAAAGAAGTATTTCCTCTTCTCCCACTAAAATCGACCAAACTACTTGCATTTGTTAACTCCTGCTCTGTCCACCCTTGTGTAATGGAAAAATACTTCAAGCTCTTAGCTACAGTCACTCCTTGTTGTCTCAAGAACTTGACTCCTGCAGTTATTCCCATTTATCCCTCCCCTGCATCATATATTTCTCCCACTCTACTAAATCGTTCTTATGGGTATATAAACATGACTTTAAGAAACCTGTCCTTATATACACATTTCCCTCCTAGTACCATCTTATTTCTCTGTGCCCCTTCCCAGCAAAACTCCTTTCCACTTCCTCACCTCTCAATAGTTAGCATTCATCTTACTCCATCTAATAGGAGCATTTGCTGTGGTTTAACACACTTTCCTTCTTGAAACACTTTTTTCTCTAGACTTCAATGATACACACTAATGCAGTTTTTATCCTTTTACTGACATGCCTTCTCAAGTTCCTCTATGGGCTCCTTCTCCTTTGTTATTTTTCTAAATATTCCTAAAACCTCTTCTCTTCTCTTCTCTATCTACTCTCTATCACCAATCAATGCCATCTAATCCCATGGCTTTAAAATAGCATCCATATAGTGATGACTTCCTACTCTTACTCTATATCTACAAATCAGAGCACTTCCCTGAGCATCAGACTCAAATATTTATCCACTATTTAACAATTTCAATTGGATTTTTTAAAGCCATCTCAAATTTAACACAGGAAAAAAAAAAATCATCCATCACCAAACTATCTCCACTCCCAAAGCTGTTCCTTCCCCAAATCTCCCCCCAACCCAGATTCACCCACCCCATCACAGCTAATGGCACTATCCAATTGTCCAAGTCAAAAATACAAATCTAGGAATCACACCTAATCCATCTCTTTCCATCATACATCCCATACACCCTTCCCAATCCATTAAAGTCCTGACAACTCAACATCCAGAACACACCTTAAAACTGACCACATCCCACCATGTTCTCTAAAACCCTAATCCATATATTTCTGTGTCACCGCAACACTGAACCAATGCAATAACCTCCTGAAAGTCTCCATTCTCCATCTCCCCCACTCCCTACTTCAGTGCACACACAGCAGTGAAAATTATCTTTTTTTAAATTAATTTATTTATTTATTTATTTATTTATTTATTTATTTATTTATTTTCCTCACCCGAGGACATTTTTATTTTTTTGCATTTATCTTCAGATAGTGCAGGAGGGAGACAGGGAGAGAGAGAGAGAAACATCGATGTGAGAGAGATACATCGAGTGGTCGCCACCCACACGACCCCAACCAGGGCCGGGGACAAACTGCCACCAAGGTACGTGCCCTTAGCGGAAACCGAACCCAGGACTCTCCGGTCCGCGGGCCAACGCTCTAACTGCTGAGCCAAACTGGCCAGGGCGAAAATTATCTTTTTAAAGCAATAATTCAGATGTTATCCCCCTGCTTAAATCTCTCCCATGGCTTCTCTTTATAAAAAGAATACAAATCTTAAATCCTTACCATGGCCTACAAGAGTCTACATAATCTAGCCTCTATCTCCCTAACCTCTTTCTCTCTTCTCTCTAGTTCCCACCCCTAGCTTCCCTCCACCCTCTAGACTCCAGCTACACTGGGTTTTGTTTTCTTTTTATCCTCTTCCTGCCTCAAACATTTTGTTTTACCTGTTTTTATGCTAATAATGCTTGTCCCTTATATCTTCAAACAATTTTCTCCTCATCATCCATAGTTTACTGTCTATCCCTCCCCACAACCCATCCCTATTAGACAAAACCTCTAGGGCCAGAACTTTATCTGCCATATTCACCCCTGTACCTCTAGAAAAGTGCCAGACAGGTAGTAGGCAGTGAGTAAACATCTGTTGACTAATTGAATGACTAACATTATCTCCAAGACCTCTTTAATCTCTGACATTTGTTCAAAAAATATGCATTTGCTCATTACCAATATTTTCTGGTTCTATAATCACTTGATAGTATTGAAGCACTACTGATCCTGTGGACCAGAAAGCACACTCTACTGAGCAGGTCAGTTCCACTGTCCAAAACTCAGCAGTAACCACAGACAACACACATACTAGTTTGGCTTCCAGTAAAAATTCTGAACACTTACTTTAGAAAAACCAGAGCAATCTAGATTCATTCTCCTCTTTTGAAATAAAGGAGAAAGACCTTCAAGTAAGTTATAAACAATCCCTGCTTTAACAATGGAATAACCACTTGCCTGAAGGAGCTATTTGGAATACACAACATATACACTTACCATTGACATTTCAACTAACCTCAAATAAGCATAACCTTTCCCCTTTAAAAAAAAAAAAAAAAGGGTTTCCATGTAAAGACACCAATATTCCTTGCCATTTGAAGAGGACTAACCACTGAAAACTCATCAATCTAAATGGCATAAGCAAACATTATTCAATATTAGATAACTCTTAGTTTCAAACTCAGTTATCTCTTGAACCAGTAATACTTCTAAGTAGCAAGTCTACTTCCTTTTACTATATAAAACTTTTACTATATAAAACTTCTTTTCATTTTTACCTTCCAAAGATTTACATTAATATTACAAAAGATAACATCAAGAAGAAAATCCCAAAGTTAAGAAATATATAACATGTTAATAATAACTCCCCAGCTCTTTGAACTTCCTATAATATAATATATATTTATATTTATATATATATATCAAAGAAAGAAAACATGGATTTTAGCTACCTGGCTGTGTGGCCTTGGTTTTAGCAATGTAATTAGCTATGAGTCTTCAGCCAACTCAGTTAATATCTCTGACCCTCAGCTTTCTCATTTAGAAAATAGGAAGAAATCAATTACATATTCTCTGAAGTTATCAGCCCAGCTCTAAATCTCTACAATTCACTTCCACTTTCAAGTTCAGTTAATAATAATGTAAGTATCATACATTTTCAGAATAGTCTAAACAGGTAGTTCAAAAGAAGTTAATGAATTCTCTAAACCCTTATCACTAGCCCCTGCCTATTTCTCCTATCTTTATGATTCTAATAGTCTCTTTAATTATAATACTGTTGAATAACATGAAGGGTTTACAGTGAGTATCTTGAGAATTTTTAAAAGTTAGAATAAAATGTAATTCCCACATATTTAAAACAGGGATTGGGGACTATGTTTAATATTCTTGTGTTCCAGGGCTATGCATCAGGTAATCCACGATTTCAAGACTTTATGTTAATTTTGTATGCATAGGCAGATGCACAGGTATGTTATTTTAAGGGAAAATGATCCATACTTTCCATCTGGTTATCAAAGAGACAAAGAAAAAACAAACAAACAAACAAAAAACACTGATTTAAAGGTTTTGTTTCTAGTTGCCTACCATAGGAAAAGGCAATTATTGATCACTACCTAACAGTTCACCATGAACCAGCATTTCAAGTATATACACCGCTTTACTCAGTGCAAACCAACACACTTATCAGATATAAAATGCTAAAAACAAAAATAAAAAAGTCTTAAATTCTGGAAAGGTCATAGACCTACGAAATTTAACCTAATATTGGTAGTCAACATTGTAATTGAACAAAGAGTAGCTCCCCCACCCAACAAATGACTTAAACTAGAGAAAGACTGCCATCTAGTGATGGCCTGTTTCTAACATTCCTTGAAACAAATTTGATGAGGCCAAGTCAGAGGGACTGATCAAAAATCAAAAAACTGTATTCTATACCATCTGCTGGCTAAAGACTTATAACTAGTTATTAAATTATACATTATATAAAGTACTCTAATGTTTACATTTCCATTTCTAATAGAAAAGAGAATTTTGCTTTTGACATGTCCAAGTGCACCAGAGTTAATAAAGACTATGAAATAAACTGTACCACTGGTTTAATTATTTCTGATAATCCAAAAAATATCCTAGTAACTAGTAAAAGATAAACAATAAGAAATGCTTGGAAATTAACTTTTTATGGGCTATATTTTGTCAACAAATAAATGTTGCCTTGTAAAGTCTAATCTGCAAAAATCAACAAATAAACTACAGGTTTTTGCAAAATGTAAAATGTTTTATCTTAGTGTCTATATCTGATACATACCTCTGAACATCCCACCTAGATTTCATGCACATACTGAGAGAGATTTTAACTTATAAAATGGCACTTTGGGTATTCTATTCAACAAATATTTATCATTCCCCTGTACTAAGCCATTATATGATTATATCACTTGCTAGAGCCTACATCAGCTCAAAATTTCTTTTGTCAGAAAAGAAAAATAAATAATATTATGAGCATACAGAATCTCATTTAAATCCTATGCATCTTTTTATTAGACACTATTCCTGTTTTATAAATAAAGAACCTGAAACCCAAGAAGATGAAGTAGCTTGCCAAATTCACACATCTAGAAAGTGTCCTCTGGAGTACATCAGTCTGTCTCCTTTTAGAACAAGGAAAGCAAAAAAGTCAGATGGACCCCTAAAACTTTAGAATTGAAAGAGGTCTTGAAGATGGAATACAAAGCTCTTATTGTACAATGAAGGAAACTGAGGCCAAGAAAAGTTAAATGTCTTAATCAGCATTACACTGCTTGTTACTGATACATCTGGACCTGACTCCCAAAGAAAACACAATTAGGAAAAGCTAATGCAATATGAAGCCTGACCCAAAGCTAAGTGGTTGAGTGAGACAGAGAGACAGAGATTTCTACTTCAAGATGAGTCAACTGCCTATTAGTTATGTCTGTCTACACAACAACTATTCTATTCTTCTTCCTCTTGGAAGAGTTCCAATTTGCTCTGGCAATCTCCTTCTGGGGAGACACTGTGACTTGCCCGTTTTATCTCCAGCATCTAGCACAGAGCCTTTCACAAAGGAGATCCTCCATGAATGTGAAGATGGAGAAAAAGAAGTAAGGGCAGCAGACTAATTTGCATTTCTGATTGCATTCTCAAAGATGGATGCAAAAGAGAATCACATCAAAGTTTATCTGTTGAGATGTTTTCAAGAACTTCAAGATACAAAAGACTAAACAATTTGCGTTTTGTGTTTGATTAATTGAAGAAAAAATTCCATAGTTTACTGTAGTCTTTTCTTTTTCATATATATGTTTTTTTAACTTCTGTCATGGCTTTAGTCCTGAAACATTTTCTTCTCATTAAGCTCCATAAAAGCTTCATCGGTATTTTTGTTTATTCCAAAAGTTAAAAATAAAGTAGAAAAACAAGACTTGAACATGATGTTGAAAGAGAAACTGCAGGAGGTCAATAAAAGTTTAAAGCCCCTTCCCTTCCTTACTGCAGGTTGTCTACCAATGTAATTCAAACCTTACTATGGTAATGTGGATGCTCTGAGTGCATAAAAGTGAAAGTAGATCACTGTATATCATCATCAATGATAGAGGAAGCAGGTGCTGGTCAATGAAATCTAAGCTGTAGACTACAGCCAAATGTTTTTGTATTGCTACAGGTGATAAATCCATTCAAATCCTTTTTTCACCCTTGCAGATACCAAAGTATCCAACTGACTTCACCAAGATAGCCCATGCAGCCAAAATAATGCTGTGATGGAGATCACCCTCAAGGCAGAAAGGGAACTCCACATTTCCAAGATGGCTATTTTCAGAGGGACAAAAGCAGAGTGAAGAAGTTTCAACTGGCACCAGAGCCTACTAAAAGCCTGGTATTGGTTAAATGCAAAGAAAAGTGGAGAAGAGAACTTGTAACTCAAATCAATAACAAACTATTAGGAAATAAACTAACGAAAGCAAGGAAACTCCAAATCAAGTATATACAGGCTGCCATAACTACTACCATGATAATGTCACATGGTTAGAACACTTAAATCACCCTAAGTAATTGAAGACACAAAGGCACCACAGGATATGTTAGTGGCTTCATTTTGGCCTCTGTATCAATTTGGGTTAAAGTGCAATAAGATTTATTCATTTGGAGCTTTCAGTGGTGGTTATGAAATCTGGCAGCTAAAAGCTGGATTATGGATGTTGCTGCCAAATAAAAATAATCCATCTACAGCCTGATGATTCCCATTGAATCTAACCTGGGAAAATTGCTGAAAGCAGAATAGTAATGTAGCTAGTATATACAGGGTTATAATTAACATTGGTAGACTAGCTCTAGTTTTACTGCATGGAATTCAAAGTGTGAAGTTTAAAGAAAAAAAGTGTCAGGTTTAACACTGAAACATGCAAAGTTAGGGCTAAATGAAATTACTGATTCACTTAATATCTACCACAACCACAAGTCTGAACTAGGATATGTTGGTAAAACTTCAAGATCCTCTACAAAAGATATTAAGTATTTAATTAAATAAATATTCTGAAAAGCTATGTAAATATTTTAAAAGACTACAAACTAATTGAAGAAATGCTTTACAGTCTCCACACTTAAATTTATTATTATGGTTCCAATGAGATCATAAAGCTATTAATACAGAAAAACAAACCAGTGGGGGTGGATATTGGAAACACTTAAATGAACAGTCCTGGTTTTCTTATGTGTGTAGATTTAATGTGAGCTTAACAAAATTAGACCAACCAAGTTTCCTAGAATCACTAAATCAAACTATAATAAGTAATTTATATATGTGCATGTTGTGTATTAGATATGTATGTTGTGTATATCAATATGTGCATACATATGTGTATATATATATATATATATATTTGTATGTGTATATCATATGCACACTCATGCACAAAATACGTGCACACACACATATTTCTGATTTTCTGAGAAAGAACCAGACTTGCGAATATTATATTCAATTCCTGGTCCAATTTCATCCACAAGTGATTGTTTGCGGGTATTTCATAGCCAAAAGAAACCATAATCTTCAAGTCTATAAGCAATGAAGACCCTGAAAGGATGACGAATAAAAGGTATCACAATAGTTTCTATCCTAAAAAACGATGGAGAACAAAGAAGGCAAAATAGGATGAAGTGCCACAGGCAATATGGAAGTTTAGATATAACATGAAAAACCTTTCTACTACCAAACTCCTAAAACTGCTGGATTAAGCTTCTAAATATTTTTTAGTGTGTAGCTAAGCAAATAATAATAATAATAAGGAAAATCTCCAGAGGCTAAAACAAAACTGCAACAGCAATCCAGATTCCACCAATCCCCTATTACCTAATGCCTCTATTTTACAGCCATATAGAGAAAAGAAAAGGCATAGGGCCCACAAAAAGTAGGAGTCCAATCAGAGACCTCCAAATAAATAAAGCCAAGATACCCAAGGGCTACACCCTTAGAGAAAGATACAACAGAAATACTCTTCCCCTTAGGAAACTGCAAGAAAACTCACCTATTTGGTACTTGGCTATGGGGTAAGAGGAGGGGCTCCCATGGTAATTTGAAACCATGAGCTGGCCTTCTCACAGAAAGGAGGCCTCTATTCATAATATTAATACTATCTGTGTGGTCTGAAATATCTCTAATTGAGAGTTTATTTTAAAAGTAGTCCCAGTCTGGTTGTTTGTGCCCCCAGAAAACTGAAGCAAAGGCAAATATTCTCTAGAAGAATACATCTTAACCCATAATTCCAAAAGTTCTCACAAATAACATTCCTTTGAGCTGGAACACATGTATAAGAACCATAGAACACACACGGAAATCAAACAGGAATCAACAAAAACACAATAACAAAATCAAGATGTGCAAAGGCTTAAAAATAAATACATGTTAATTAAAAATAAATGTGTAATATGTTGAAAGAAATATGAGGGAATTACAAAAAATAGACAAACTAGAGAAGAATGTATAGAATTTTTAGAACAAAAGCTATAATAATTAATATTTAAATTTAACAAATTGGAAGAGACAATATTTAATAGGGCGGTATATATAAAACTTATACAAAATACAGCGCAAAGAGACCAAAAAAATGGAAAATGTCTTAGTCCATTCAGGCTGCTGTTGACAAAATACCACAAACTTGGCAGAAATTTATTTCCACAGTTATGGAAGCTGAAGGTCTGAGATCAGGGTGCCAAGCAGGGTCAGGTGATGGCCCTCTTCTGTGTAGCAGACTTGTACCCTCACATGGCCGAGGGGCAAGCAAGCTCTCTCTGGGGCTTCTTTATAAGAGTACTAATGCTCCACCCTTGTGACCTAATCACTTCTGAAAGGTCCTACCTCCTAATACCATCACCTTAGAGGTTAGCATTTCAACATATGACTTTTGAGGGGACTGAAACATTCAATCTATAGCAGAAAACATTAAAGAAAGGTTAAGAACAGGATGAGTTTAATGGGAACTCTAATAAGAAATAATAAACAGGTAATATTCAAAGAAATAGTGAGAATTTCCCAGAATTGATAAGATACAAGGAAGTTATTATCCTCAAAATAAAAGGAAAGAACTAACAGCCTTACCAAAAGCAGTCCCCCAACACAGGACCGGCACTGTTTAGTTATACAAGGTGGGGCAAAAATAGGTGTACAGTTGTTTGTATGGAAAATAATACAATAATTAATAAATAATACTATGAGAATAAAGTCTGATTTATGTACTCAAAACTATAAACCTACTTTTGCCCTGCCCTGTATTTGTCAATACTTAGAACTGGCTGCCTAGTGCTCAACTTTAGTAGCATATAGAACCTTACTCTGATGGAGCTAATTATATAAATACATGGACCCTTAGCACCATCTAAACATTTGATGTGTCTTTTATCAACTCATTCGTCCATGACTTATAGTATCTATTCCAAATTGTTGCCAATGTCCAACCTCTATCCTGCAACTTTCTTTCACAAATAAATGACTGCCATCTATTTCACAAAGCCAATTTCATAGGCTTTTTAGGCATGAATCTTCTTAATTTCCTGCATTCCAATATACAAATCTATCCATATCTCTGTCTACCCTTACACTTTGTGCCTTGCTATTTCAATGAAATAGCTATCCCACCTCAATATAAGACTAATCCTATGTTCTAAACATCTCATTTCTCCCCTATCCAGGAATTTGTTACTTCATCAATAATTTTTTAATTTCTATACCTTCAAATGTTCCATCTCTATTAACTTATTTAAAAAACAACACAGCTCTTTTTTTTTTAAGGTACTATTAAATTAAAATCTCTCGTCTGATAATTTTCCTTATGGTGTAATTTCTCTCTCTTTTCTTCTTTCACAATTAAGATTCTTAAAAGAGCAGTCTACCTTCACTGCCTCCATTTCCTCAAACTGAACTTGTTCTTCAACCCAGTGAAACCTGTTTCTTACCACAAAACCCCCAATGAACCTCTTTTTGCTAAGGTCAATAAAAGCCTACTAACTGTCAAATCAAATATTCATTCTTCAGTACATCATCTTCTGTATGTGCCAGAGCTAACCATTCCCTCTTTCTTAAATCTCTACTCCCAGAGCTTCCATTACATTCCTTCTCAGTCTCCAATAATTCTTCTTTCTGGCCCTCAATACATGCTTGGACTTCACATCCTTTCATTCCTCATACATACTCACTTGAGGATATCATCAATACCTCATTATTAATTAGACATCTTTGGTTCCCAAAACAATAACACCAAGGCATATCTCTGTCAAATCCTATAAACCTCAATATTTAACCACCATTCCTCTCAAAAACATCAGAAACTGTGCATGTCAAAAGCTAAAATCATCAACTTTCCACCCAACCCTATACTCCCATCCTATATTCACCATCTCAAATAAAGGTACCACCAGGCACCCAGTTATTCAAACTATGTAACAGTTTGTGAGAAATATGTAAGTTAACCTTCAGTTCTCAATTCCCACCTCATATCTACCTCCAAGTAATCACCAAGATCTACCAATTCTAATTCCATAATGTCTCTTCTGTGCTTTTCTTCCTCCCTATCTTCCCCTGCCTTGGCTCATTATCTCTCTTCTGTACAATTCTTTTCCCCCCTTTCTTCTTATTTCCCTAACAATTCATCTTCAATATTTCTTTCACAGTAATCTTCTTTAAATAAAATCATGATCTTAAAACACACAACACACATCACTTTAGGATTAAGTCCTGCCTCAGGATCAAGTCCAAAGTTCCTAGCATATTATAGAAGACCTGTCCATGTACAGCTTTATCTCTGAATACTCCCCATATTCACTCTACTTCAAGTTCCTTGAGTATACTACATCCCTCTGTCCAGAATCTCCTTACTTTATCTGGTAAATTCCTACTCATCCTTCAAAATTCAACTCAAAACTCACTCCTTCTATAAAACTTCCCTCCTTAGCACCGCTACTATACACTGGTAGAGAAGCTCCCCTACTCCTCCTTGCCAACAAGGTAGAACCTAAAAACCTGTTCATAAAACCGGAGAGAGTTTAAGTTTGCACTCTCTGGAGGCATTTACAGAAAATAGGATTGTTAGTCCTGTCTTCAAATATTCATATTAAAGGTTACTTTTCTCCTACTTACTGATATACTGATATTAAGCATTTTTTTCCAAAAGAGGCCAATTTCATCTACAATAAAAATATTTTGCAGTATGTAATAATCTAGTTTTTAAGGAGTACATTTTTAAATTATTTTTTTAAATGAAGAAACAAAATCTGTTGAAGCACCTAGCCCTATTCTTAATAAGAAGTGACACAAAGTAAGTAGTACTCCTTAGCAGCCATGGTATTCTCATTTACCACCTGGCCCACTTTGACACTGCACAAATTTGAACTGGCCTTGAACCTATGAAAAACCATGTGTGGTTTGAAGTAAATTTCATCAGAAATACTATCATACTGTTTGCCATAAAGTTGTTGAACAAATGCCTAGTATTATCCTAGAAATGAATGGGCACCACTACTAATGACTTTCACTGGTAGAAAGCTGAGTTGATATTTTGTTTTGAAATGTTTATTTGTTCATATTTTTGAAAGGGTACTACACTGAACACTCCACACTGTAAAGATTTATTTCCGCGTCTATCTCCCCTACAGGACCATGCGTTCCTTGAGGGTTTACACCTGGAACAATGCCTGTATACCACAGAGAAGGCATTATAAAGTGACAAAGGGCCTAAAGCAGTGCCCAAAAATGTTTCAATATTTAAATTTTCTTCAAAGACAAGCACTAGAGTTAATAATAAACATTCTTACTTAAAAAGTAAATTCAAGTTCCAGCAGGGCAAAAAATAAGTACTTCAGCTAAAATGCTAAATAGAAAAAGAGTAATAGGAATAAAAGGTAGAACTTAAAAGGTTCAAGGAAATCTATTGTAGAAGAAGAGAAGTGTCTGGGAATAATTTATTTCCCTAGCTCTCCTCTAACCTCCTCTGGAAGCTGGAAGAAAGAAGATGATTAAACTGCAACAAGACCTGGCTCTAGAGGGAATGGGTGTTTCTGGCCCTTGTTGCCAATAGAAGGGGGAGGGTGACAGCAGTCCCTAAGGGCTTTTAGCAAAAAATTGCTTCCAGGTGAAAATTTTTTATGGTACTTTGTAAGCCTGGAGCCATTTTTTGCTTTCCTTCTTAAACCATGGGCAATCAGGCTGCAACAATGGAAACAGATAACTCCCAAACATCATGGTTATGTGCTCCAAATTACAAACCTAACTCTGAAAGGAGAGAAAAAAATTTAAGAAAGTCTTTTTTTCTTCTTAAGGGGAAGGGTGGGATAATCTGTTAAAGATTTGTATTTGGTGGAACATAAAAGTAGTAAACAACTTTGCCCGGCCAGTGGCTCAGTGGTTGAATGTCAACCCATGCACCAGGAGGTCACTGGTTCGATTACAGGTCAGGGCACATGCCCAGGTTGTGGGCCCAATCCCCAGTGGGGGGCATGCAGGAGGCAGCCAATCCATGTTCTCTCTCATCAGTGTTTCCATCTCTCTCTCCCTCTCCCTTCCTCTCTAAAAAACCAATAAAGAAAATAGTCAAGAATTTTGTATGATAATGATAAACATCAGTCTCATACTAAGACTAAATACTGTAATATACAGTCATGGATAGCCGAGCAATGCTACATGTCCTGTTATTTTCCAAATTTTCATTATTTTGACCTGGATTAAGTGTTCTATTAAATGTTTATCATAGGGGTATACACAGAAGTCCTACTACACATCATGTGAGATAGCTAAGTTGATTTATATCTGATCATTGTTCTGAAAAAAGTTGGGGGTGTATGTCTGATTTGCAATCATGGCTCAAGAACATGAGGGGTTAGTTACTTACAGTACCAACTCATAAGAAAAGCAGAGAAGCAAAAACTAGTCCGGCTGGTGTGGCTCAGTGGTTGAGTGTTGACCCATTCACCTAGAGGTCGTTGGTTCGATTCCCAGTCCGGACATGCCCAGGTTGTGGGCCCGATCCCCAGTGGGGGGCATGCAGGAGGCAACCAATAAATGCTCTCTCTCATCAATGTTTCTATCTCTCTCTCCCTCTCACTTCTCTCTCTAAAATCAATAAGGAAAAAAAAAAAGCAAAAAAACACTAAAAGTGTTTCCCTTAAGGTCAGGAATAAGACAGGGATGTTGTTTTCACTACTCTTATTCAACATAGTACTAGAGTCCTAGCCACTTCGATCAGACAAGAGGAAGAAATAAAAGGTATCCAAATTGGAAAAGAGGAAGTAAAATTGTCATTATTCACAGATGACATGATATTGTACATAGAAAACGACTGCAACAAAAAACTCTAGATCTAATAAATGAATTCAGCAAAGTAGCAGGATACAAAATTAATACCCAGAAATCAGTGGCATTTTTATACAATAATAATGAACTATCAGAAAGAGAAACTAAGAAAATAATCCCATTTACTATTGCATAAAATAATAATAATAAAGTACCTAGGAATAAACTTAACCAAGGAGGTAAAAGACCTGTATTCAGAAAACTACAGGACATTGAAGAAACAGAGGAAGACACAAATAAGTGGAAGCATATACCATGTTCATGGATTAAAAGAATGAACATCATAAAATGTCCATACTACTCAAAGCAATCTATAGATTCAGCAATTCCTATTAAAATACCAGTAGCATATTTCATATATCTAGAACAAGTATTCCAAAAATGTATATGGAACCAAAAAAGACCCCGAATAGCCTCAGCAATCTTGGGAGGGGAAGGGGGTTGGAATAGGGCAAGAAAGGGATAAATGGTGATGAAAAAAATAAAATAATTTTTAAAAATAAAAAAGAATAAAAGAACAAAGGTGGAGGGATCACAATACTGAATATCAAACTACACTACAAAGCCATTGTAATCAAAACAGCCTGGTACTGGCACAAGAACAGGCATACAGATCAATAGAATAGAACAGAGAGCCCAGAAATCAACCCACGCATTTATGGCCAATTAATATTCGACAAAGGAGGCAAGAGCATACAATGGAGTAAAAACAGTCTCTTTAATAAATGGTGTTGGGAAAATTGGACAGGTATATGCAAAACAATGAAACTAGACCACCAATTTACACCATACACAAGAATAAACTCAAAATGGATTAAAGACTTAAAAGTAAGTCACAAAACCATAAAAATCCTAGAAGAAAAAACATAGGCAATAAAATCTCAGACATCTTGTGTAGCAATTTTTTACAGATATATTTCCTAGGGCAAGGTAAACAAAGGAAAAAATATACAAATGGGACTATATCAAACTAAAAAGCCTCTGCATGGCAAAAACAACCATCTACAAAATGAAAAGGGAACTGACTGTAGGGGAGAACATACTTGTCAATGATACATCTGATAAGGGTTTAATTTCTAAAATATAGAAAGAACTTATATAACTCAATACCAGAAAGACAAATAATCTAATTAAAAATGGGAAAAGGACCTGAGTAGACACTTCTCTAAAGAAGACATACAGATGGCCAATAGATGTAAATCATCAGAGAGATGCTACTTAAAACCACAATGAGGTATCACTTCACACCTGCCAGAATGGCTATCATCAATAAATCAACAAACAAGTGCTGGTGAGGATGAGGAGGAAAGTGATCCTTGTGAATGGCTGGTGGGAATTTAGACTGGTATAGCCTCTGTGGAAAAAAGTATGGAGTTTCCTCAAAAAATTAAAAATTGAAGTGCCTTTTGACCCAACCTTTCCACTTCTGGGTCTATATCCTAAGAATCCCAAAACATCAAACAGAAACAATATATGCACCCCTATGTTCACAGCAATGTTATTTACAATAGCCAAGATCTGGAAACAGCCAAAGTGCCCATCAGTAGATGAGTGGATAAAAAAGCTGTGGTAGGTACATTTACACAATGAGAATATTACTCAGCTGTAAAAAAGAAGGAACTCTTACCCTCTGCAACAGCATGGAGATTATTATGCTAAGTGAAATAAGCCAGTCAGAGGAACACAAATACCATTGTGATCTCATTTATACATGGAATATAATGAACAAAATAAACTGACGAACAAAATAGAACCAGAGGCATGGATACATGGAACAGTATGACAGAGGTCAGAAGGGGACTGGATAAAAGAAGGTGAAGAGAGTAGCCAAAGAACATATATACATAGTCCATATACAGAGACAACAGAGTGGTGAAGGCTAGGGGAGGGGCGGTGGGGGCTGGGTGGAGGTGGGCAAAGGGTTGGGGGGACATCTGCAATAGTGTCAACAATAAAATACATACATACATACATACATACAACAGATACAACTGTTTAAAAGTGGGAGAAAAAAAAAAGAAAAAGAAAAGCATAGAAAACTAGAGGCCAATCATTCAACTATCCAGCAATTTAATCTAGGAAATCTTACCATACTAATATCAAATTAAAGGTAAATCCAGCTCAATATTATAAAATAATATTAAAAGTAATATACATTTTAAACAATTTACATACGTTAACTCACTTATTGTTCAAAAAAAATCCTACTGGACTAGTTATCATTATCATTATCATCATTTCACACATGAAGCAACCTTTCTGATATTGCCAGGACACAGAAACATTTACCTTCTCCAGGTTGCTACAATTATATCAAGGATAAGATGAAAGAAAAAGGATTAGGGGGAGAAAAAGGAAGATGAGACAGAGAGAAACACACCAAAATAATATAAATGACCATGTTTAGATAATGTAATTGTGACTTTTTTCTTTCTACTTTTCCATAACTTTATAGTTCATTTAAATAAACACATATTGCTTTCATAATTGAAAAAAGAAATGTATCTAAAAGAGTCTATGATACTATCTGGTTTGTAGTAGATGCTCAATAAAATAGTAACTGAAATAAAAACCAAACAAACACTTCAGTGTAACTTGGCATATAATTTTTAATAATTATCCAAAAAATCAAATAAATGTAAAAAAAAAGAGATGAGAAGTTCTCACAATCTATCGCCTACAAACCCAAGTAATCACCAATGGTTGGAATTTTTTAAATTCAGTATCTTTTCTATATTCTAATCTCCTCTTGTTATTAATCATAATCTCAAAATGAATGTATTTTTTTATTTATTTATTTTTTTTATCCTCACCCAAGGACATTTTTTCATTTTTTGTTCAGATAGAGTGGGAGGGAGAGAGAGGAAGAGAGAGAGAGAGAAACATCGACGTGAAAGGGACACATCGAGTGGCTGCCACCCGCACAACCAACCAGGGCCGGGGACAAACTGCAACCAAAGTACATGCCCCTAGAGGGAACCGAACCCGGGTCTCTCTGGACCGCAGGCCGACGCTCTAACCGCTGAGCCAAACCAGCCAGGGCTCAAAATGAATTTAAAACATACATGTATTTGATACCCTGAAATTCCTTTTTTTCTTTTTTTATTCAATTAATTGGGGTAACATTGGTTAATAAGATCATATAGGTTTCAAGTGTACATTGCTATGACACATGATCTGTATATTGCATTGTTAATTAGAACTTCTTAATTTAAAAATTGATGTAGCAGCTTCCCAGAGATATTCCATTGCAACTATGAAGCCCACCAATTAGTGTTCTTTCATTATCCTTCAAACAGGAGGGGACAAGGGGTGCCTCAATGGTTATTATTGATGAAACCTCAGATCTATTACTAAATAACTTGATTTGTGAACTGGAAAAAGCACCCATTTCCTGTTGTTTCCTATTCCATTAACATGATATCCAAAGAATTCCCTACCAATAGCATAAACCTATTTAAAAAAAAAAAAAAGTTCATGTTTTAGACAAAAATAAGTCGGAACACACTTCTCCTCTCACAATATGATGCCAAGTTTCCAATAGGAATCAATATTGTGTCTTATTTTTCACAGAAACACTTGTTTACAGGCAGTATAGACTAGACCATTTTAAAGATCTCTCTTCAATATAAAAATGTACAGTCCGGCCAGTGTGGCTCAGTGGTTGAGCATCAACCCATGCACCAAGAGGTCACCGGTTCGATTCCCAGTCAGGTCACATGCCCAGGTTGTGGGCCCAATCCCCAATGGGGGGCATGCAGGAGGCGGCCAGTCGATGTTCTCTCTCGTCAATGCTTCTATCTCTCTCTCCCTCTCCCTTCCTCTCTGTAAAATCAATAAAGAAAAAAAATGTTTTTTAAATATATAAAAATGTACAGAAAAAAAGAAACCTCAGTGATGACCCAGCCCAAACTCACAGACATACATTCAATTTTTTCTAGATATCATCATCACATACTTATCCAGCTTCTGTTGAAACATCTCTAGTAAAAGGAAGCTCAATAAAGGGAAGCAGTCCCATTTCAACAGCTGTTACAAAGCTCTTATACAAAAATGAAATTTGCCTTCCTATAATTTTCACCATTTATCTTATTTGTGCCCTCAGAGGATCACGGGAACAAGACCTTGATCCCTCCCTTCCCTTCTCCAGACTAAACAATCTCAATTATTCAACTATTCCAAATATAAACAGCCTTTCAATTCAGGTTTTTACTCTCTGGACATGTTCCAGTAGTTAAACAGGCAGTATAGCACAGTGGTCAAGAGCACAGGCTTCAAAGCCAGACTTCCTAGATTCAAGTCTTGGTTCTGCTACTTATTGATTGTGTGACCTTGGGCAAGTTATTAAACTTCTCTATACTTCAGTTTCCATATCTGTAAACTGCAGATAATAACAGCAACCACTTCATACAGTTGTTATGTAAAGATTAAATGGCACAATATAAGAAAGCCTTCACAATAATGCCTTGCACACAAAAAGTATGCTATAAGTATTAGCAGTTTTAAAATCAAGCATGGTCAAACTAGAAAAATAAAGACACATCTCCTTTAACTTTGTTACTCAGCTTCTACTAAAAAAAAAAAAAGCCTAACAATAATGCTTTAGCAGTTTTGGCAGTCTTGTGCTATATATTGAGCTTAAAGTCACATAAAATCTTCTATTTTGATTTTATATATTGCTATACTCATTCAGTTGATATTCTGAATCTACAACTTATTACCTATTACAAGTATAGTTCATTTTTCCAGGCTTCTGAGATCTTTTGAGACAATGATTTTGTCATTCAACCTTCCATGTCCATGTTTCACTATGTTAGGTACAATGATATTTTCACAAAAGAAAACTCACTATGGGGAAGGGCAGAAACCCAAGTAACTCTCTAGAATCTAAGAAAGGAGAATCCTGGAAAACACCAACATATAAAACTGTGAAATGTTCTGGTTCCATTTTAAGGGGGAAGGAAGGATTATTAATCACATAAAGTCAAAAGAGCTTGAAAAAGCTAATGTTCAGTCTTTTTTAAAAAAGTCCAGGATATAGAAGTCATCAACCCTACTTCCTTCAGCCAACATTCAGCCCCCCAACTGTGTCCAACTTAGAGAGAACTTGCCATGAGCCAAAGCTTTTAAGGTCCCTCCTTTTTGAAGGCACAGTGGAAACAATTCCCCAGAACAAAGAAGTTGCGTCAGCAAGCTCTCTGCTCTTTCAAGTTGGAAGGACAGTTGATTCACACCATGTGTCAGTGAGAAACACCAGTTAGAACCAAGTAAGATAAATTTTAGGCCTCCTGAGCTGTTTAATATTAAACTGTAATAAGTCATCTTTACAGCAAATTATGAAAATATTATGTTTACCCTCCCTCTCATATGTTCCTTCCCTTGAAAGAAATTCTAAGACAATTCATAATTCCAAGCTCACATATGCTCCATCAAGAAATCATTTCAAATGTTAGCATCTAGAACCAATGATCTGGGTCATACTCCCAAAACAATGGCCTGGCATTTCACAATCAGCCTTGCTACGAAGTCCTTCATGTTCCAAGATATGATTACTTTAGGGATGGTCATGGTCTTTGATTAAATTAAAACCTCACTTTGGTCGTTGGCTGTTTCTATATGGAGATCATAGTGTTCACTCTAGTCTAATAATTTTACTTTACGCCTAGATGAAGAAATCAAATATATGTTCAACCACATAACTGATACTAAGGTGATTTTATTTTTAATACTCTGGAAGATAAAAATAAAATCTGACACAACCCTGACTTAAATGGATTTGGAAAAATGGTCCTAAAACGATCCAAATAAAATTTAACAAACTAAGTGATACCAAAACTCAAACCATAAAATTAAAATTGGGAAAAGACTAGCTTAACATGTTAAGACATATGAAAAGAGAGGTTACTTAAACTGCATGATTGTTTCAACAGAATTAAGGAATTACAATGGGCAACTGTAAGAAAAGCAAATTGCCTTCCTTTCAAAAATGACTCTATCATTAAAATTTGTTAGATATCTAGTGCATATTTTCAGGTAGTCTTGAGGTATGAAGGAAATAAAGATTAAAATTCAGTATCCACCTCCGAGAACGGGCCCCAAACATCACTCCAGGATCTCTGAAATATGTGGAGGACCATACCAGAAAGCAATACTGAACCACAGGCCCTTCCAAATCCAAACCCTAATTTAGCCAGCCCTGTTCTAATTGGATTAAGAAGGTCATTGCCGCTCTGCCTGCCTCACCAAAAAAAAAAGGGGTAAGGTGGGTAGATAAACCTCCCCTTTTTTTTAAAAAAAGAAGTTGAGGAAGTGTCACAGGTACATGTGAGCAATGGTAGACTCTCAATAACTGCCCTCATTCTATTTTTTTTTTTTACTTTATTTACATTTTACTGATTTTTAGAGAGAGAGAGAGAAAGAATCATCAATGTAAGAGCCGAACATCGACCAGCTCCTTCATGCATGCCCCCCACAGGAGATCGAACCCACAGCTGGGCATGTGCCCTGACTGTGATTCCAACCAGCAACCTTTTAGTGCACAAGACGACGCTCCACCAACTAAGCCACACAGGCCATGGCAATCCCCACATTTTCTTATTGCCATTCAGTCCAAAATAACTAGGCATGCCACAGGAGAGAATCACATGACTAAAAAATTGAGACCCACAGATGATCCAGATATTGAAGTTATCAGAAAAAAAAAATTTTTTTTTGTTTGTTTGTTCTTTTTATCCTCACCCGAGGACATTTTTCCATTTTTTGTTCAGGTAGAGTGGGAGGGAGAGGGAGGAAGAGAGAGAGAGAAACATCGACATGAAAGGGACACATCGAGTGGCTGCCACCCACATGACCCCAACCAGGGCCAGGGACAAACTGCAACCAAGATACGTGCCCTTAGCGGGAACCGAACCCGGATCTCTCTGAACCGCAGGCCAACGCTCTAACCACTGAGCCAAACCGGCAAGGGCAGGAAAAAAAATTTTTTTAATGGAAAAAGATAAACAATGTAGATGAAACAATGGAGAATTTCACCAATGCCTTGAAATCTTTGCTATTTAAAAATTGAAGGAAAATGCAGGAGTGAAAAATGCTATTCTTAAAAATTAAGAATTCCATAGCCCAGCCAGTGTGGCTCAGTGGATTGAGAGTCATCCCATGGACTGAGAGGTCCCGGTTCAATTCCCTGTCAGGGCACATGCCCGGGTTTTGGTTCGATCCCCAGTAGGGGGCGTGCAGGAGGCAGCCAATTGATGTTTCTCTCTCACATTGATATTTCTATCTCTCTCTCTAAAAAATCAATGAAAATATATTTTTTTAAATATTAAGAATTCCATAGATGTTTATCAACAAGAGAGGATTAGTGAACATAAATCAACAGAAAACATCCAGACTGAAGCATAAAGAGGAAAATAAAAGGATGTAAAATATAGAAGATTTAAGAAATATATAAAAACATAGTCAAAAGGCCTAACATAGTATTTCTCAAATTTGGGGACCTAAGAATACTTTCATATGCTTAAGAAATAATGAGGTCCCCAAGAACTTTTATATATGTGGTTATATTTATTACCACTGACCACATTAGAAACTAGAACTGAAAAATATTAAACATTAGAATATACAAGCATATATTACATTAGCCATTAAAATAATGATGTCTTCACATGTCTTATAGCCTCTGGGATACTACACTATATTCTTCAAGAATGTTAGTAAAAACAGCAAATAACACCTTAGTGATATTATGAAAATAGTTCTGAATTCGTGACTCTGCTAAAAGGAGCTTCTTGTCTTTCTGTAATGGGGCAGAAGTAGTATTCAAAGACATCAGAGTCAACTATTTCCCAAAACTACTAAAAGACATCGACCTACAATAGAACAGAATAAAGAGCCCAGAAATAAACCCTTGTTTATATGGTCAACTAACGTATGACAAAGGAGGTAAAAATATACACTGGAGTAATGACAGTCTCTTCAACAAATGGTATTAGGAAAACTGGACAGTTAGATGCAAAAAAATGAAACTGGGCCACTCTCTTATACCATATACAAAAATAAACTCAAAATGAGTTAAAGCCTTAAATATAAAACTGGAAACCACCGAACTCCTAGAAGAAAACTAGGAAGTAAACTATCTGATATCAGTCTGAATATCTTGTGGACACAGAAACAAAAGAAAAAATAAACAATGGGACTACGTCAAACTAAAAAGCTTTTGCACAGTAAAGAAAACCTTCAACAGAACAAAAAGGCAACCTCCTGACTGGAAGAATATATTCACAAATGATACAACAAGGGGTTGATATCCAAAATATATAAGAAACTCATACAACTCAATAAAAATAAACAATCTCATAGAAAAACAGGCAGAGGGCATGAAAAAACATTTCTCCAAAGAAGATATACAGATGACCAACAGACATATGAAAAGATGTTCAACATCACTAATTATCAGGAAAATGCAAGTCAAAACCACAATGAGATACCTACCACCTCACACCAGTCAGAATGGCTATTATCAAAAAGTCAACAAATAACATGTATTGGCGAGGATGTAGAGAAAAGGGAACACTCGTGCACTGTTAATGGGACTGCAAACTGGTACAGCCCCTATGGAAAACAGTATGGAGATGCCTCAAAAAACTAAAAATAGATATACCATACCAATCAGCAATTCCACTTCTGGCTATTTAGCCAAAGAAAACAAGAACATTAATTCAAAAAGATATATGCACCCCTATGTTCATTGCAGCTTTACTTAGAATAGCTAGGATATAGAAGCAATCTAGGTGTCCACTGATGGATGAATGGATAAAAGATGTGGTATATATAAACACAATGGAATATTATGCAGCAATGAAAAAGAATGAAATCTTGCCATTAGCGACAACATGGATGAATCTAGAGGGTATTATGCTAAGTGAATTAAGTCAGGCAGAGAAAGACAAATATCGCATAATTTCACTTATATGTGGGATCTAAAAACAAAACAAACAGACTCAAAAAAAAAGACCAAAGGGATGGTTACCAGAAAGGAGGGAGTGGGGTGATGGGTGAAAAGGTGAAGGAGAATTTAGGCAAGTTTATGTGGTAACAGATGATTATTAGAATTAGTGAGGTGATCACATTTTAAGGTATAAAAATGTCGAATCACTATATTGTATACCTGAAACTAATACAACCAATATAAAATTGTATATCAACTATACTTAAATTAAAAAATGAACAAAAAAAGACATCAATACAGTTTCAAGCTCTACAAGCCCCAAGCAGGATAAATACAAAGAAAACTATACCTAAGAACATCATAGTAAAACTGCAGGAAACCAAAATCAAAGGAGAAAATATTAAAGGAACAACAATAAGATTAAGAGCTGACTTTTTAATAGAAAATATAAGTCAACAATGGAATGATACCTTCAAGTGCTGAAAAAATAAACTGTCAGCCTAGAATCCTAACACTAGTTTTAAAAAAATGACCTTTAAAAATTAAAAGCAATGTAAAATGGTATATCACTATGAGAAACAGGTTGGCACTTCCTTCAAAAGTTAAAAATAAAATTACCATATGGTCCAGCAATTCCACTTCTGGGTATATACCCCCAAAAATTCAAATCGGGACTCAAAGAAGTACTTATACATCTATGTTCATAGCAGCATTATTCACAAGAGCCAAAAGAAAGAAGAAATCCAAGTGTCCATCAACAGATAGACACACAAAATGTGGTACACATACAAAGAAATAGTATTCATCCTTTAACGGGAAGGAATTCTGACGCATACTACAACCTTGATGAATCTTGAAAACATTATGCTAAATGAAGTAAGCCAGGTGCCAAAGGACAAATACTGTATGATTCCACTTATATGAAATGACTACAGTAGCCAGGCTCATAGAGACAGATAGTAGAATGGCAGCTGCCAGAAGCAGGTATAAGGGGAGAACAAGGAGTTCTTTTTTAATGAGTACAAAGTTTTCATTTGGGAACATTAGGAACATTCTGTAGATGGATAATGGTGAAGTTGCACAACAATGTGAATGTACTTAATGCCATCAAACTGTATACTTAAAAAATGATGCCCAGCAGGTGTGGCTCAGTGGATTGAGTATCGTCCCATGGACTGAGAGGTCCTGGTTTGATTCCAGTCAGGGCACATGCCCAGGTTGCGGGCTCGATCCCCAGTAGGGGGCATGCAGGAGGCACCTGATCAATGTATCTCTCTCACATTGATGTTTCTATCTCTCTCCCTTCCTCACTAAAAAAATTTTTTAAAAAAATAATTAGAAAAAAAGTGGTAAATTTCACCTTAATGCCACAAAAATGTACACTTAAAATGCTTAATATGGTAAATTTATGTTATGTATAATTTATTTTACCACAATTTCAAAAGAATTAAGGTAAAACAAGACGTTTTCATACAAACAAAAAATGAAAGAATGTATTAGTAGTAGTCTTGCACTGAAAGTAATGCTAAAGAAAGTTCTTCATGCAAAAAGAAAGTAATCTCAGAATGAAACACAGAAATGTAGGTGGAAAAGAAAATCAACCAAAAAAGTAAACATAAATGAATCCTGACTCTACAAAATAACAAGGATAATGTCTTGTGGGCACTAAATGACATGTAAAATTAAAATTCATGACAGCAATATCTTAAGAGCTGAGAGAAGGTAAACTAAAATAGTCTTATATGGTACTAACAGTATCAGGGAAGTGATAAAAATATTAATTTATATTACATACTAACAAGTCAAGGATGCATGTTATAATCCTTAGGATAACTTCTAAAGATTTAAGAAGAAGAACCAATGGGCATCCAAAAAATATATCAGGAAAAGAAAGTCCAGCAGGAATAAGACAAGCAATCCTAAAATTTGTATAGAACCACAAAAGACCACAAATAATCAAAGCAATCTTGAGAAAGAAAAATAAAGCTGGAGGCATTATGCTCCTTGAATTCAAACTATATTACAAAACAGTATGGTATTGGCATAAAAACATATGCACAAATCAATGAAATAAAATAGAGAACCCAAAAACAAACCCACACATACATGGTCAATTAATTTACAAACAAGGAGCTAAGAATATACAATGGGGAAAGGACAGTCTCTTTCAATACATGATGTTGAGAAAACTAAACAGCCACATGTAAAAGAATGAAACTGGACCACTATTGTATACCACGCACAAAAGTTAACTCAAAAGAGATTAAAGACTTAGACCTGAAACCATAAAACTCAGTGAAGAAAACATAGGTGGTAAGCTCCTTGACATCAGTTTTTGCAATATATTTTTTTAATTTGACACCAAAAACAAAAGGCAGCAAAAGCAAAAATAAACAAGTAGGACTACTTCAAACTAAAAAGATTCTGTACAGCAAAGAAAACCATCCACAAAATGAAATGGTAAACTATGAAATGGGACAAAATATTTGCAAATCATATATCTGATAAGGGTTTAATATCCAAAACAGAACTCATACAACTCTCCCTGGCCAGTTTGGCTCAGCAGTTAGAGCATCAGCCCACGGACCAATGAGTCGCGGGTTCAATTCCAGTCAACAGCATGTACCTCAGTTGCAGTTCGGTCCCGAGCCCTGTCAGGGTCGTGAGGGTCATGCGGGAGGCAGCCAGTTGATGTGTCTCTCTCACATCAATTGTTTCTCTCTCTCTCCCTGTCTCCCTCCCTCTCCCTCCTTCCCACTCTATCTGAAGATAAATAGAAAAATATCCTTGGGTGAGGATTAAAAAAATAAAATAAAATAAAAAGAACTCATACAATTCAAAAACAAACAAATAAACAAACTGATTTTAAAATGGGCAGAGGAACTGAATAGACATTTTTCCAAAGAAGACAAACAGATGTCCAACAGGTACAAGAAAAGGTGCTCAATATCACTAATCACTAGGGAAGCAAATCAAAACCACAGTGAAATATCACCTCACACCTGTTAGAAGGGCTATTATCCAAAATCAAGAAATAATAAGTGTTGGCAAGGATGTGGAAAAAATAAAACCCTTGCACACTGTTGATGGAAACGGAAATTGGTGCGGCCACTATGGAAAACAGTACGGAGGTTCCTCAAAAAATTAAAAATAGAACTATCATATGATCCAGCAATTCCATTTCTAGGTATTTATCTGAAGAAAATGAAGCACTAACTCAAAAAAGATATGTGCATCCCCATGTTCCCTGTAGCATTATTTATAATAGCAAAGATATGGAAACAACCTAAGTATACACCAATAGAAGGGTGGAAAAAGAAGATGTGGCACACACACACAGAAATATTAGTCTGCCATCAATAAGAAGGAAACCTTGCCCTGGCCAGTTTGGCTCAGTGGTTAGAGCATCGGCCCACGGACCGGAGAGACCCGGGTTCGGTTCCCGCTAGGGGCACGTACCTCGGTTGCGGTTTGTCCCCGGCCCTGGTTGGGGTCGTGTGGGTGGCAGCCACTCCATGTGTCTCTTTCATGTCGATGTTTCTCTCTTTCTCTCTCTTCCCCTCTCTCTCTCTTCCCCCCCTCTCTCCCTCCCACTCTATCTGAGGATAAATACAAGAATGTCCTCAGGTGAGGATAAAAAAATAAAAAGAAGGAAACCTTGCCACTTGTAACAACATGGACTGACCTTGAGGAGGACATTATGCCAAGTGACAGAGAAAGACAAATACCACATGATCGCACTCATATGTAAAATCTTTAAAACAAGAAAATAAACAAGATTATAGATAACAAAAAACAGATGGATTGTTGCCAGAGACAGGAGGTGTATGGGAGGTGGGCAAAATCGGTAAAGGGGGTCAAAAAGTACAAACTTCCAGCTATAAAATAAATAAGTCATGGGGATATAATGTACAGCACAGTGACTAGAGTTAATATACTGCATTACTGACTTGAAAGTTGTTGAGAGTAGATCTTAAAGGTCTCATCATAAGACAAAGAAATTATAACTATGTATGGTGATGGATGTTAGGTAGACTTATTGTGGTGATCATTTCACAATATATACAAATATCGAAACATTATCTTATACATCTAAAACTAATATCATGTTATTAGTCAATGATACCTCAATTTAAAAGAAAATCCAGCGGGCATCACTTACCCACAATATCACTGAATACCAGAAGACAATATACTCAAGGAAAAATAAACCAAGAATTTGAGTTCAACCAAGCTATCTTTGAGTATAAAATCTACAGAGCAGCCATTTTGCATGTACAATAACTCAAAAATTATTGTTCATATAAGTCCTTCCTAAGACAAATGCTAGAAAAGGAACTCCAGCCAAGGTAGATAAGAGAAACTTCTACAATGAAGATCAGCAGCAACAAGTGAACATATTTAACTGCAACTCTAAGACAAAAACAAGATCAAATTAAGAGTGACACAATATGGGATATAAAAATAGTGTGTAAAACTATACAACTAATAAAAATAAGAGAGAAAAGATAGGTGGAATTAGCTGGTAGAATGCCTCCTACCTAATATCTGGGAGTCAAAGTTAAGCAAATCAAGTACAAGTCTACAATCTCTAATCTAAAATTCCTAAAGCAGAAATGTTTCATAATTCAGAACTTTTCAGAGTTGGAAAAAAACAAATAGAGAGCACATATCATACATGATATGCAAGGTCTTAAGAAACATTCCACAATCAATCACATTAGTGTTTCTGCAGCAAAATGTAGGAATATTCACACAAGAGGCAAATATACAGAATATCACTATCTCATGTCATCTCACATTAGGTTTTGCTGCCAATTGAATTTAGGCAGGTTTTGACAAATGGTTTTCAGAGCCTTTGGGATTTTCAAATTGCAAATCAGAGATAATGGGCTATCAGGGTTCTAAGCATTAAGACTATAAAGTAAAACACTAAGATAATAGTATTGACTAATATTTAGTGGTAAAGAAAAAGAGACAGGGAAAGAGGATAAATAAGTTTTACTGTTGCTGTCAGATGAGGAACAAATATACTATCTTTTAAAAAAAGGAAGGGAATAAAAGAGGACTGAGGATATAATATAAAGGAACCACAAGAACAAAAATACAATTTTTTTAACTTATCTTTATTGTTGAATGTATTATAGATGTCCTCCTTTTTCCCCCATTGACCCCCCTCCTGCCTTCCCCACACTATTGTTTGTGTCCATTGGTTATGCATATATGCATAGAAGTTCTTTGGTTTATCTCTTCCCACCCTCCCTCCCCCATTCCCTTTGAGGTTCATCAGTCTAACAACTAATTTGTACTTCTTAATTCCTTCATCTTCTTCACCCATCCTCCCACCCCTCTTCCATTTGGCAAGCAACAAAAAGTTCTCTGCATCTGAGTCTGTTTCTGTTCTGCTTGCTCATTTTGTTTGTAGGTTCAATTGGTGATAGATATGTATTTATTGCCATTTTATTATTCATATTTTTGTTCTTCTTTTCCTTCAAGAAGACCCTTCAACATTTTATATAATACTTGTTTGGTGGTGATGAACTCCTTTAGCTTCTTCTTGTCTGGGAAACTCTTTATATGTCCATCGATCCTAAATGATAGCTTTGCAGGATAGAGTAATCTTGGTTGTAGGTCATTGCTTTTCATCACTTTGAATATCTCTTGCCACTCCTTTCTGGCCTGCAAAGTTTCTTTTGAGAAATCGGCTGACAGTCTTATGGGAGCTCCTTTGTAGGTAACTAACTGCTTTTCTCTTACTGCTTTTCAGACTCTCTGTGTTTAACCTTTGGCATTTTGATGATGATGTGTCTTGGTGTGGACCTCTTCAGGTTCATCTTGTTTGGGATTCTCTGTGCTTCCTGGACTTGTATAAAAATACAGTACTCTATTTCAAAGAATAAAAGAGACCATGAAGTACAGCATCATAGTAGTATCCTCCTTTGTCCTCAAAGAAAAAATTATTTTGTCCTGGCTGGTTTGGCTCAGCGGTTAGAGCGTCGACTCACGGACCAATGAGTTGTGGGTTCGATTCTGGTCAAGGGCACATACCTTGGTTGCGGTTCATCCTCAGCCCTGGTCAGGATTGTACGGGAAGCAATCAATCAATGTGTCCCTCTCACGTCGATGTTTGTCTGTCTGTCTGTCTCTCTCTCTCGCCCCTTCTCTCCCTCCCTCCCACTCTATCTGAAGATAAATGGAAAAATATCCTCAGGTGAGAATTTAAAAAAAAAAAAAAAAAAGAATTACTTTAGCCCTGGTTGGTTTGGCTCAGTCTGAATAGTGTGGGAGGCAGCCAATCGATGTCACATCAATGTTTCTCCCTCTCCCTCCTTTCCTCCTTCCCTCCCTTCCACTCTCTCTTAAAAAAAAAAAAAGTTATTTTACTTGATACTGTTGTTGTTTTTTAATCCTCACCAGAGGATATTTACCATTTATCTTCAGATAGAGTGGGAGGGAGAGAAATAGAGAGTGTGAGACATGGATGTGGCATCAATTGGTTGCCTCCCGCATGACCCCAACCAGGGCAGGGGACCGGACCACAATTGAGATACGTGCCCTTGACCAGAATCAAACCCGCGATTCTTTGTTCCATGGGCCAACGCTCTAACCGCTGAGCCAAACCAGCCAGGGCTGATACTGTTATTTTTAAATGATGGTTATCCTCTAAATTCCCAGGTTATTGTACTTGCAGAATGAATTGCTGATAAGCATAAAAGCCACTAGGGGGCAGCAGAGCACAAAGAGTCGAGTACAATTAATATGCAAAATGTGTTTCTAAGAGATGCATTATATTACTTCACAATTTTTTAACTTTCATTTTGAAATAATGTCACATTGCACAAATAACACAGAACTCCTGTATAGCCTTCATGCAGAATTCACCAATTTATAACATTTTAGCCATCTCTGTTTTATCATTCTTTCTATATATATACATGTATGTATATTTTTCTAAACCATTTGAGAATTTATTGTATACATTATATCTTAAAACTGCAGTGTATTTCCTCTCTTACCTAACTACAGTACACTTATCAAAATCAAGAAATTTATATTGATACAATTATAATCTAATCCACAGTCCAGTCCATATTCTAATTTTTTCAACATTCCCAATAATGTTCTTTAGAGTATTTCATTTCCTGGAGAGGATCCAGTCCAGTATCACATAACAAGTCAGTTGTCATGTCTGTTTAGTTTCCTTTCATCTAAACTAGCAGCTCTCAAACTTTTTAGATTTTACATTATTAAAAATTATTAGGCCGTGGCCGGTTTGGCTCAGCGGTTAGAGCGTCGGCCCGCGGACCAGAGAGTCCCGGGTTCGGTTCCTGCTAAGGGCATGTACCTCGGTTGCAGTTTGTCCCCGGCCCTGGTTGGGGTCGTGTGGGTGGCAACTACTCAATGTGTCTCTCTCACATCAATGTTTCTCTCTCTTCTTCCCTCTCTCCCTCCTGCTCTATCTCAAGATAAACGCAAAAAATGTCCTCAGGTGAGGATTAAAAAAAAAAAAAAAACTGAGAATTAGAAAATATTAAGACACATTTAAAATTAACAATAAGCCCATTACATGTCAATGTATATATTTTATGAAAAATAATTACATATTCCAAAACAAAAAAATAGAAGAGTTTGTTTTACATTTGTGCAAATCTCTTTAATGTCTGGCTTAACAGAAGACATCTGGATTCTGTAACGACTCCCGCATGTAACCTATTACAATGTGTGGTTTTGCTTGCAGTATATGAAGAAAACTCAGCCTCACACATATGTAGTTGAAGAAAGTACAGTGTTTGTAAAGTCTTTTCAGATAATTACATATATATAAAATTTTATACAACCTCAAAACTCCACAAGTTTTAAATCAAAACCCATTGGTCTATCTTATATCTCAAATGAATTTTTTACCCATGTATGATTTTATAATAGGCATTAGTCATCTTAAAAATACTGATTCACTAGGTTAGGCAGGTCTTCTAAATGTCAACATATAATGTTATATAATATCAAAAAATTGCATTAATATCACCACCCAGTCTACCAGACTTAATGAGGGTGATTACTTCATAATGTATATAAATGTCTGATTACTATGTTGTACACAGGAACCTATTTAATATAATACTGTATGTCAATTACAATTGAATAAAATTTTAAAAACATACGTTACCACCCAGTCTCATAAGAAAAGTTTATAAGTATTGGCAATATTTAGAAGGGCAACAGGCCACATCTGCAAAAATATAAACAGGTAGCAACAGTATATCCCACATAAGTAGTACAAATAATAAATTGGTCATCTGTAGAACACAATAATAAAGATGGGTTTAAAATATAATCATAATACACAATATTACAATATCACTATACATCAGAATGTCTAAAATAAGAAATAGTGACAACACCAAAAGCAGAGAAACTAGATCTTTCATATATTATTGGAGAGAATTTAAAACAGTACAGCACTTAGGAAAATAATTTGGAACTTTCTTAGAAAGTTCATACATTTACCATACAATCCAGCAACTGTACTTTTGGGCACTTATTCCAGAGAAATGACCAATTATGTTGACCAAAACATACAAAAATTCTATAAATGAATGTTTGCTTTATCCATAAAAGCCAATGAAAGGTTCGTTCTCTTCTTGACACCAAATACTTGGTGTCTTTACCAACACCTATTCTCTAATACTCTGACACCAACGGGGTGTCCTGCAATTCAATTCTGACACTAACTACTGGAGTTAACATCAGACCCTACAAGTTAAGGGCTCTGTCCCACAAGACTGTCCCCACCACAGACACTAACCACAGTTGCACAGTTGGGGTTATCCAGGCTACCCACACTCCTGTCTGGACAACTACAAATTCACAGCTTGCCATGCTCAACCCACTCCTCCCCAAGTTAGGTTCATATAATAACATAATATGAATATATATAGTGTACATGTACATAAATTGTATAATATAAACATAGTATTTATAATAACTAACATTTATTCCATGTTTACTACTTACAAAAAACTGTTCTAAATACTTTTATGTATTAACTTGCTTAACCTGAAAACCACCCTGTGATATAGGGTAATAGTGTTACCTTCATTTTACATACAGAAAAACTGAGTCACAGATCAGATAAATTATTTGCCAAGACACAGAACCATGATTAAGACTAACACAGAATCCCACACTCACCTATTTCTCTATCTGACTATTTTTTAAAGCATATACAGTACATATTACAAAAATACATATTATAAATTGCTGCCCCATGCATAATATACATAAAATTATGTAGCATAAAAATACATGTTAGATATACATAAAATTTTTATGTGCATATTTGTGTACATATGTGTATTTTTCAACTACATAGAAAATATTTGTTAAAAATGTAGAGCACATCCCCAACAAGTCAACATGAGCTCCATGTTGCAGCCTTACCAACACCAGCTTGACACTAGGTCTTCAGATGCGTGCTCATGATAAGCTAAAATACTGTTTTCCTTAAGTTAATTCATGTTGAGTTTGTCACTTGCAACAAGAGTCTCAAGAAATATAAACATGTATTATTTTCATAATTAGGAAAAAGACAAAATTATTTCTATTCTGTTTATTTCTAGCCTGGTTGGTGTGGCTCAGTGGTTGAGCATTGACCCATGCACCGAGAGGTCGCCGGTTTCGATTCCTGGTCAGGACACATGCCCAGGTTGTGGGCCCGATCCCCAGTGGGGGCATGCAGGAAGCAGCCACTCGATGTTTCTCTCTCATTGATGTTTCTATCTCTCTCTCTCTCTCTTTCCCTTCCTCTCTCTCTAAAAATCAATAAATGGGGAAAAATTTAAAAATAAAATACAATGTATATGTAACATTGTATTATTAAAAGATAACACCTAAGAGAACTTAAATAATACCTTCATAAACAACAAAAGTATGCCTGCAATACACTGAGTTTTCCAAATTTCCAAATACCCCTATGCCAATAAAATCAAAACAAGCTAAGAAATCATTTCTTTTACTACAGTGAAACAGGATTAGAACAAGTTCTTCCATCACTTTATAAAAAGTAAACTGCTTTTTATACACGGGTTTTCTACAGCATTTTTTGTTGTAATTATTGTTCTATTGTTTTTTCCTTCTATGTGTCTTCAGAACAGCATATGTAGGATGACACTGCTTTAGGAAACATGAAGGATTCGGTCTCCTAAAATATTGTATCTTGGAGACAGACTGAGTTGTATGGCATCAGGACAGGGAAAATTTTTCCCTAACATGCCTGACCGGTGCAGAGCCTTCCCTTCAAAGGACTAAATCTTGATCTGTTTGGGCCTGATAAACTCTGCTGGCCTCATCCTGATGACTCCCTGAGACCTTGCCCCACCACAAAAGTGTGCAAGCACCCAGTAGGAGGAAGCTAGACTTGGAACACTGGGAAATTTGCTGAGTGGCCTCAGACCCTGCACTGACACCGAGTTTGAATTTGTATAGCTCTGGTGAACACCACTCGCCCCTACCTGGAGTGAGTCACTGAGAACCTACCTCATGACACTCAAGTACTGCCAGAGACTCTTTCAGTGACTGACCCTAAGAGGCAGCCGGCAGGTGGAGGCAGGCGGAGGCAGATCTCAGAGTTCCTTGAGATTTTGCTGACCTGCCCACAGGCCCAGTGCTGGTAAAAGCCAGCCTTGGTGTGCAGCTTGAGCCTTCCCACATACACCAGGCCCAGCAGAGGCAGCCACAGACTATGAATCTCTTTTAGCTCCAAACAGGTTGCCCAGGGCCAGTCACAGGCAGCATCTAACACCGGCCAGCACTAGAGTCCCTCCCAAGAGGCCCCAAAACCAACACACCCAGTGGCCAACATCAAAGCAGGATCCAATTAGCTTCACAAGTGGCATATCCAAAGAGAAATCCTGGCAGACACCAGACCCTGCTGAGGCAAAGTCAGCTCCATGTGGTCAACACCTGCACAGCAGCTCGTACACTGTGGTTGATCCTCACAGTAAGCCAGCCTGAGGGTTGACACCATGCAGGAACAGGCCAATAGCAATCAAGACTCAGTTACAACTGGAGGGCTCACATAACCCACACAAGGAACATTCCTGGAGCACCCAGCTCAGGTGATCAAGTGATCAAGGAGACTGCACCACTAGGCCGCATAGGACACCTACTTCATAAGGCCACCTTACCAAGAACTAGGAGTCACAGCAGATCTGTCTAATACATAGAAATAAACACAAAGAAGTAGGCAAAATTGGGAGACAGATATGTGCAAAAAACTGAAACTAGACTACCTTCTTACACCATACACAAGAATAAACTCAAAATGGACTCAAGACTTAAATGTGTAGATTCAAAACCATAGAAATCCTAGAAGAAAACATAGGCAGTAAAATTTCGAACATTTTTCATAGCAATATTTGTCTGATATATCTCCTCAGGCAAGGGATAGAAAAGATAAAATAAACAAATGGTACCACATCAAACTGAAAAGTTTTGCACAGCAAAGGAAACCATCAACAAAATGAAAAGGAGCTGAACAGGAGCACATATTCGCCAATGACACATCGATAAGGTGTTATGATCCAGAGTGTATAAAGAACTTATAGAACTCAACACCAAAAAAACAAACAGTCCAACCAAAAGATGGACAAAGGACCTAAATAGACATCTCCAAAGAGGACATACAGATGTCCAATAGATATATGAAAAGATGCTCAGTGTCACTACTCATCAGAGAAATAAATACAAATTAAAACCACAATGAGATATCACCTCACCTGTCAGAATGGCTATCATCAATACATCAACAAACAATGTGCTAGCAAGGATGTGGAGAAAATGCACCATGGGTGGGAATGTAGATTGGTGCAGCCACTTTGGAAAGCAGTATGGAGTTACTGCCAAAATTAAAAATGAAACTAGTGTATGACCCAGTGATTCTACTTCTGGGAATATATCCAAAGAAACCCAAAACACTAATTTGAAAGAATATATGCACCCCTATACTCAATGCAGATCTGGAAGCAGCCCAAGTATCCATCAGTAGATGACTAGATAAAAAAAACCTGTGGTACATTTACACAATAGACTACTACTCGACCATAAAAAAAAAGAAGGAAATCTTGCCCGGCAGGTGTGGCTCAGTGGATTGAGTGTCGTCCGCATGGACTGACAGGTCCCGGTTCGATTCCTGGTCAGGGCACATGCCCAGGTTGTGGGCCAGATCCTCAGTGGAAGGCATGCAGGAGGCAGCCAATTGATGTTCTCTCTCATTGATGTTTCTATCTCTCCCTCTCCCTTCCTCTCTAAAAATCAATAAAATAAAAAAAATTTTTTTAAAAACTTCCATTTGGAAGTGACATGTCACTTCAGCTCAAAGCAAATCACATGGCCACGCCTAACTTCCAAGGGGCAAGGATATATAACATGTGCCTGGGAAGAAAAAGAGAAATATTAGGTGGGTAATCCTAATGAATACTGCAAAGTACATTTTCTTGATCACTTATTGTTTCCACTTACTCGAATGCCCATCTCTCCTTCTCTACAAATTCAAATCCTAACCATCTCTCAAGATTCAGTTCAAATGTCACCTTGAGAAACTCCCTGAGTCTCCGAAGACTATGCCTCTCATCATCTCCCAAAGCCCTCTTATCTAATCTTTCTTATATCAAGTGTTTCCTACATTAATAAAGTCAATCATCTTAGGACCATATATTATGTCTTATTGATCTTTGTATATTCCATAGGACTTAGCACTATGCCTTAAGAGGAGCTCAATCGATACTTGTAGGATAAATGAAAGTATCACTGGTTTCTGTTTTTGTTTTTGTTTAAGCATTTAAAGTGGCATATAAAGATACAAAGTATATAATATTAAATAAAATTAAATATAGGAGAGCAATCCGTACAAAGGGCAGCAACCTAAGACCAGAAATGAAAATGATACACAAGGTATTAAGAAACTGTGTATCTTTTTTGAAGATACAATTTAGCAGTAAGTATTATAGCGGCCAAACAGGAGAAAGAAAGATCCATCTTATCAATCACAGTATTAATAAGATAAACAGCTGTTCAGGACAGGCATAAAATTAAATAAGGACCCTTTAAATAAAATATTTGTATTTTTTAATATGTTTTCATTGATTTTTTGAGAGAGAGAGGAAGGGAGAGAGAGACAGAAACATCGATGTGAGAGAGAAACACAGATCGGCCGCCTCCTGCACGCCCCTTACCAAGAATCAAGCCCACAACCCGGGCATGTGCCGTGACCTGAAATCGAATCAGGACTTCTCAGTCCATGGACGACGCTCAATCCAGCTGGGCTGGATATTTTTTAAATAAAGTAAGGCATGCTGTAAAACAAAGGACCAATAAATGCTTTTCTAAATACCAAGGCTAGCATGCAAAAGATGCTGAAAGAATAATAGTAACCAGGATATATTTATTTAAGAATACATTATGTCCTCTGTACCAGGCTGGACATCAGAAAAAATACAAAGAAATTATAAGACAGTCTTTAACCTAGTAGTTGGGGAAACAAGACAAACATACACACAATGATAGTAATTACTAAGACTATGCCATAATTGAAACATGTATGCAGCACTTTCATTCCCCACACTACATCTGACACTGATGACAAAACAATAATGAATAAAATATTATCCCTATTTTCAAGACACACTCAAACTATCACAGGAGACTGATGCAAACAGCTATAATACAACATAATGAATACTCAAATAAAGATTTTTATAAACTGCTATGCGATCCAGGATAAGAAAATAATTGTTTCTGCTTCTAAAGAGAAATCAAGGATGAGTTCACTGGAGAAGTCCTTTGAACTGGTATGGTACACTTCAACTTGACTGTGACGAGCCTACAGTAGGCAAAAGTGAACCAGTAAAGATGTGATCTGAATTTTAGAAAGTTTATGGCAATGGTATGGAAAATGGACTGCCCAGTAGACTATACACTCAGCTAGGTCAAGACCATATCTGGCTTGTTTACCATTCTGTGCTGAGCACAGCACGTCACACATGGTAGACCTTAATTAAGTATATATTTGTTCAAAATATTGAAAAGAATGAAGTAGAGACACCAGCAAGGAAACTTATCCAAGTAAAACATAAGGGCCTAAATCAGGCCATGATTGGGGGAAGTGGGGATGACATCGACACTGAGTTAAGTCTTTATTTAAATGCTATATTTTAGGGCTTATGAACTATAGGAACTTAGAGAAAACAGCTACAGAGACTAGGGCAGCAATCTGTCACAAAGAAACCTCACAAAGAACTCTAAATCAGAACAACTACCTGACAACCTTTAATGTATTACATATTATTAGAAAGTACTTCTCAGAAGATTTTTTAAAAACTTATATGCCTCGCCGGGCCAGTGTGGCTCAGTGGTTGAGTGTCGACCCATGCACCAAGAGGTTGCGGGTTCGATTCCCGGTCAGAGCACATGCCCAGGTTGTGGGCCAAATCCCCAGTGGGGGGCATGCAGGAGGCAGCCAAATGATGTTCTCTCTCATCGATGTTTCTATCTCTCTCTCCCTCTCCCTTCCTCTCTGTATAAAATCAATAAAGAAAAAAAAATTTTTTTTAACTTATATGCCTCAGTCACTAGGGTGTTCTCTTTTTTTCCATAAGAGGTAGTTTTAAGGAAAACTTAAGATTGTAATTTAGTTTTAATTATATAACACAAACTTCAAGAAGGTTCTAGTTAAGATCAGACAGAAATTTTTGAGACAGAACTATTAAATTCAAAAGACTAAAAGGAAGACCAATCAAGCCATCTGAGCTAGCTAAGCAAAACATGACTAAACGTTTTTAGTACTTGATATTCACATTTTTCCCATTCAAGCATGACCTTAAAACATAATTTATGAATGGATGAGAATATCTACCATATAGTGCTTTTCTAATATAGCATAATGGTTTTGATATAGCATAGCAGTCAAGAACAAAGACACTAGATGTAGACTAAGTTCAAATTCCTTTTTTTTTTTTTTTTTTTTATCCTCACCCGAGGACATTTTTTCATTTTTTGTTCAGACAGAGTAGGAGGGAGAGAGAGAGAGAGAAACATCGACGTGAAAGGGCCACATTGAGTGGCTGCCACCCGCACAACCAACCAGGGCCGGGGACAAACTGCAACCGAAGTACATGCCCTTAGCGGGAACTGAACCCGGGTCTCTCTGGACCGCAGGCCGACGCTCTAACCGTTGAGCCAAACTGGCCAGGGCTCAAATTCCACTTTTTTTGCCTAGCCATGATCTCTGCACTATTCAATATCTCTGAGCTTGTTTCCTCACCTATCGCATAGGATTGCTGCATAAAGTAAGTTAATATGTGTAAAACTGCATTGGATAGGGTCTAACACAAAGTAAATACTCAATAAATGTTAACTGCTGTTATTATTAAAAATATCTAGTATAACCCTGCCCAGTGGTTAGAGTACGGGAGGCAGCCAATCGACGTGTCTCTCTCACATCTCTCTCTCCTTTTCCTCCTCCTCCCTTCCTCCCTCCCTTCCACTCTCTCTAAAAATCAATGGAAAAAATATCCTCACGTGAGGAATAACAAAAAGAATTAAAAATAAAAACAAGTACCTAGTACAAATATAGGTGATAAGTTGAATGTGAAGGTTAGTGATTTAGCCTGTGCATGAGCCAAGCAAACTGCCTCGTACCAACATTTCAATTAGCAACATTCTGAAACCAGACATTCTTAACAACATATGCCCTTCAAGAATATCAAGAATCTCCCATATTCCTAGTGCTAGCTGAGCAAGTTATGATCCCATTCTTAACTTGAGTTTACTCCTTAGATCTTCACCTCAGTTTTTTCTACAGGATCCTGGGATGAGCCACAACCTCTCCACTGACTTCCTGATTTAGCCTCCTTTGAGGGCGGTGCCTGGCTGATTCCGGGGGGAGTGCCATGTCTGGCACTCTCTCCCTGAGAATGCTGATGTTGTGGAATTCAGCTGTGTTTAGGCTGGTTTACCTTGTAATTTTCCACTGTTTCTTTATAAGATGAACATAAACACAAAACATGACTAAGTTCTGTACTTAGCACTACCAAGCTCCCTAAAATCCCAAAGGAACTAAGACAGACCTTTGTCATCTATCTTCTAAGACACAGTACTGACAAGTCCCACCCAGAATGGCAATCATGTGAGACTTAAATAATTTATCCAACTATAAAAATGTTAAAAGCACCGTTTTTCACCTGAGATCCCAAACTCAAAGGTACCTGACATACTGTCATCACAGTGAACTGAAAATAACATAGATATTTTTAATACAAAAAATACTCCTCCTCTACTTACTACCAGTATGTGACTTTGGGCAAATTATGTAACTTATCTGAACCTCAGTCTCCTTGGCTATAAAATGAGGATACTAATATCTATAACACCATTTATTATTATTAAATGAGCTAACATGTAATACATCAAGCTCCAATCAATAATTGCTACTTTCTTTCTACCTTTCCTTTCCCTACCTTATCCCCACCTCTAAGGAATATATGATGAAAAAGTCTGGGAGAGAGATTAGGACAGGTGTGTGTGGTTAGCTCGTTGGGGTACAGCTTGCAAACACTGGGGTTCTTGAAAACACCTCATCTTCTAAGGTGAATGTGAATTAAAGGTATCAGTCTCCTACTTTTTAATTTTAGCTATGCCTCCCAAGTTCCTAAAAGGGGGTGTGATTATATGGTTAATGTTTGTATCGTGATTAACATTATTGGAAAGAAAACTGCTTCATTCACGACTCAGAAGTCAGAATGTTCTACCTTTCAGGCAGAAAGTTAAGATCAGAACTAGTGACTGATGACACCAAACTTAATTTTCTCCCAACTGTGTAAGAAAAAGCCAATGTGACTTTTTCAGTTTTCAGCTCAAAGGCCTAGGTGCAGCTTTCTTCGGTCATCCCAAATCTGCATTCAGCAGACATCAGCAGCCTCCACCATGCCACTGAAATTCGACCCCAACAAAATCAAGGTTGTATACTTGAAGTGCAGGAATAGGGAAGTCAGTGTCGTCTTCCCTTGCCCCCAAGACTGGGCCCCTGGGCCTGTCTGCAAAAAAAGTTGGTGATGATATCACCGAAGCAACAGTGATTGGAAGGGTCTGAGGATTACAGTGAAACTGACCATTCAGAACAGGCCCAAATTGAGGTAGTATCTTCAATCTCTGCCCTGATCATCAAAACCCTCAAAGAACTGCCAAGAGACAGAAAGAAGAAAACAACATTAAGCACGGTATAAATATCACTTTTGATAGGATTGCCATCATTGCCTGACAGATGCGGCACCGATCTTTAGCTAGAGAACTCTCTGGAACCATTAAAGAGATCCTGGGCACTGCCCAGTCTGTGGACTGCAATGTTGATGGCCGCCACCCTCATGACATCAACACTGGTACAGTGGAATGCCTGGCTAATTAAGAACTACAAAGGAAAATATTTCAATTAAAGATCATTTGACACCTGGCCGGTGTGGCTCAGTGGCTGAGCGCCGACCCATGAACCAAGAGGTCGCCAGTTCAATTCCCGGTCAGGGTACATGCCCAGGTTGTGGGCCAAATCCCCAGCGGGGGGCATGCAGGAGGCGGACAATCGATGTTCTCTCTCATCGATGTTTCTATCTCTCTCTCCCTCTTCCTTTCTCTCTCTCTAAAATCAATAAAGAAAAAAAAATTTTTTTAATCATTTGACAACCAAATAAAAAGAAATAAAAAGGCAATATGATGTCCAAAGAAGAAAATGTGTACAAGTAAAATAAATATGACAAATGGTCCTAATTAATTACTGAATCTAGATGGTTGTTGTTTCCATTTTTCTGTAAATTAGGAATTTTTCTTAATAAAAAGTTGGAGCAGCAGAGAGCAGAAAGGCAGAACTTGACACACTCATACACTAACACTCCCAGAGTTCAGGTGGAACAAATTTACACCACCTAATTAATAGAAAGAAAAGTCTCTATGAGTTTTTCCTCTCTTTATAAACGTTATCAAGTCTTATACCAAACTACCTAAGTACTCATAGACCCCCTTTAAGGCTGCCACACTCAGAGGAATGGCACTGGACTAATTAGAAAAAGAAGTTTCCGTCTGGCAGCCATAAATCCACTTCCTTTCTAATGTGGTTGAAATGGATTGCTCTGTTAAATATATTCCCAGGACCCACCACAAATAACACCTCAACTTCAAGGGAACAACAGAAACCTTTACAGAGATAATTAAAAATTTTTTAAATCCAAGAAGGAAGTACAATTGAAACCTCCTAAGAAAAACAAAACAGTAAGGTAGAAGCAGTAAGTAGCAAGTTTCTACAACCTAAGTTGCAAAAGAGAGTTTTTTCACTTAAATAAAAATAAGAAAAGAATTCTGTATTTAGTATCCCATCAATACTTCAAATGCAGAAAGGACCTCCTCCACAATACGTTCTTTAATAGTGAACAAACGTAAAATAATGTAAAAATGGGGACTCTTTCAAAAGCTCAATAATTAGCTTCTGGGACCTAAAGCAGCCCCACTAAAAGCCATGCTTTCAGCCTATTCTGGCCTCCTAAAATTTAAATCTAAATATAATGAACAAGCTGTTCATATCTCCTTTCTTAAGTAATGTGGAAGGCAAGACAAAAGTAGTCCATTTTAATCCAAAACTGCTCAGTAGAAAATAAAATAAGAGTCCAGAAAACTAGACTAGAGGATTACTATTAGCACTAACCAGCAACCTAGAGCTGAGATATATCTTAATATCAGTACAACTTCTCTAGGTAGATTTTAAAAGCCACTTAACTTTACCTGCATGTTTAAATTGAAATCAATACTAACTATCTTTTCTGAACTGAAAATAGGCCTATTAAAAATAAATTTATGCCCTGGCCGGTTTGACTCAGCGGTTAGAGCATCGGCCTGCAGTACAGAGAGACCCGGGTTCGGTTCCTGCTAAGGGCACATACCTCGGTTGCAGTTTATACCCGGCCCTAGCTGGGTCGTGCGGGAGGCAGCCACTCGATGTGTCCCTTTCACATCGATGTTTCTCTCTCCCTGTCTCTTCCTCTCTCTCCCTCCCACTCTATCTGAAGATAAATTCAAAAATGTCCTCAGGTGAGGATAAATAAAAAATAAAAATAAATAAATTTAAAACACAGGGTTATATACTTATTAACAAATAATAATAATGAAAGAACAAATACAGCTGGGAAAGAGTCAATATCCAAAGGATATATATCTTCAATACCAAGTGAATAAGCAATCCCTGATGAAGTCATCTTTTAATCACTGGAGTATACTGTAAATCTGATTGCAAACTAGTTACCAAATCTGGCTTCAACATAGTAAACATCAAAGGCAGTAAACACACAATAAATCTACATGAGATCAACTTCAGCAACCAACCTTGTAAACTTTAGCCTGTAATTTCGAATTCTCTGAACTTTAGATTCAAAACAATTTTCTAAAATCCCAGCTTCAGCATTTCAGACTGGTCCTTGTTAAATTAGAATTAATCCTGGACGCTTGGAATAAACTGAATTAGTTAACCATATTCTGTTGCATAGCCATGCAAAATGGAGTCCTCCCTGGAAATGGATATAATCCAATGTTCTTCAATAGAACTTTCTCAAGGTATATCTCGGTTAAATACTCCTGGGAGCATTTACATGGACACTGAAGGCAGACTAACAGCTATATTCTAGCAACTTCCAAGTCAAATTTAATCATAAATAACAACACAGTGAAAAAGATCTTGATTCAAATCCCAGCTCTATCTCTTATTAGCTGTAGAACCCTGGAAAAGTTACCTACCCTATATAGTGATAATGATATCTAAGCCATAAGACATAACTCTGGCTGGTACAACTGAATCTGGTCTCAGGGTTATTGTGAAGATTAAATAAAATAATATGCCCAAATAGCAAGGCATATGAGACAAAATAGTGATAGCACCCAAATGTAGTTTGCTTGTCCTTATCATTGTTTCCAGATTTTATTTTAATTTCATCCACTTGTTGTGAACTTTATCCTCCCTACCAAAAGCCTACAGCATCTAGTGAGAAACACAATATAATAAGGAAAATACTACCACTTATTGTTTACTATTAGCCAGACACTGAGCTAACTGCTGTATATAGTTTATCTCACTTAATCCTTACAACTTCCATAAGGTGGTTATATAATTCCAGTTTACAGTCAAAGAAACTGAGCCTAAGAGGTTAATTGGCCCAAAGAAACTGAAGCTAAGAGGTAAGATAATTTGCCCAAAGTCAGTTGGTCACAAGAATCACAGTTACTTTTGCCCTACCAGGTCTCTCTCCCCAATCACTACCTTGTTCCTTCCAGAAGTAACCATTACCATGAGTTTGTGATAACCATTTCCTTGCTCTTTTTTATATCTGAGCACATATGTATGCATCTATAAGCAGTATTGGTTAGTTTTGCCTATTTTTGAATATTATACAAAGGGAATATAGTACTATATTCTTTTGTGCCCTTTTTCTTTCAATGTTATATAAATAATGAGATGACTTCATGCTGTTCTACCTTACCTATGGTTCATCCATTTTCATTCTTATATGAACATGCAGTAATTTATTTATCAATCCTATTGTTTTGGGACATCTGCACTGTTTCCATGTTTTAGTTATTACGTACACTGGTGCTGTGACCATTTCCTTTACATGTAACCTGATGCAAGTGCAAAGGAATTTCTTTAGAGCGGTGATCTTCAAAGAGACACAAACCTACATAAGGGTACACAAAGAATACACAGAGACTTTCCGAATGGTAAGTGGGCATATAGTTTCTCAAGAATCCAATTTCAGACCCATAACTTCCATATATACTCCTTCCTAAATCCACTCTGCCTAAGAACAGGCTACATTTATAATGCAGTACCTTTAGAAAATAATACTGGTTAGTTCTGCCTATTTCCCTACTCCCTGCCTATCCCAAATCCCAAATATTACTATGCTACATTGGCTCCAAATATAAAAGTCATGAAAGGGTAAAATGCTTAGCCTTAAGAGCAAGGAAAAATTAACAAGGCAATTCTATAATAATGTGATAAATTATATAACAGAGTTATGAACAGTGTTTTTTAGAAGCAAAGAAAATGAACTACTTAACTACCTGGAAGAGTTAGGAAAAAAGGGATGACAGTTATCTAAAGTGGGCCAGATGAAAAATGATTAAAAGGACAATCCTTGCAAACAGTCAGAGATATAAGTGAACATGATCAGAGAAAACTATTAAAGGGGGATGATTCAACTGGGAAATGAGCCCCTTTTGCTACTGGGAAGGTAAAGATTTGAACTAGAAAGAAGATATAAGAAAAGAAGATGCCAGAATAATTTGAACCTATAATAACAAATAGGACATGGGCAAAACGTTGGTAGAGACTATGTTAAGACATATTGATAAAATGGAAGAGAAGGGAATGCTGAGGAAACTAAAACTCAGCCTCAAGCTCTCCAATGGAGCCACAGTGTCCCAGCAGGAGCTGCTTTAACTCTCATTCCAAAATGGAGATGCTCACTGGTAAAAAAATAAAAATAAAAAATAAAAAACAAACAAACAAAACTGTTCCTTGGTATTAGGGATAAGAGATAAATACAAATTTATGAAAAACTAACTGCCCTCCCCCTAACTACTGCCATGTTGCTCAGTAAACTCATTAACCATCATACAAATACAGAAGTCCCATCACATGCTATATAGAGCTGTCCTTGTTATAAACAGATCAATTTTGATCAAACAGATAACCTGCCATTTGACTTTTGATTTGGAGCTCAGATTGAAACCACTGTTTCTGTCTATGGCATCTTAAATATGTAAGGCATGACTCTCCAAACTGGAAGTCACATGGGCCTCTTAACCTAGCTCAGTATCAGCTGCTCTGGAATGATAATGGCCTAGCTTTGCGGTGACCCTCCCTCCAGACCTCTCCAAGTGCATGTCAAACAACCCTAAATGTAATCTTGAAATTTGGTGAACATCACCCAGATATTTTGGTAAAATGTGGAACAACATGAAAAAAAAGTTATTCATGTAAAGTCCACTAATAATCAAAGACACTTTAATCAGTCAACTTTACAAACTTCTATTTCCTTTGTTCAATTCCTAGAGAAGTTGCTGATAGATTATGACCTAAGCATAAGCATTTGAATGAGTTCGGTGACTGATATTTGATAAATGATCAAAATAAATACTAAGTACCCACCATGACTCATTTACTATAGTCGGGTGCTGAAAACAAGGCTCTTAACTACTACACTATACTAAAATTTAGGCAATAAAGAGAATGAGACAAAGTGATTTCTCTATAATACCTTTTATAAACTCTACGGTTCTGAAAAGAGCTAAAAGCATACACTCTATCAAATAATGTTAAATAGTAGAATTTCTCCATCTACCTAAAGGAACAAATAATACCCTCTTCCTTCTCATTCTCCACTGTGGTGATTACAAGTAACCAGTTTTTCAGAATTGCTAAAGAAACACAGAATGCATTATACAGTTCAGGAACAAATATCAAAACAGGTATTTGGGCTTGGTAGGGCTGTGACAGGTATAAAAGTTCAGTTCAAATATCTGCTTCAAATCAGGAAGCCCCTTGCTCTCTGTAGAAAATAATGCTTCAGAAACAAACCCTACATAGAACAAGAGTTTCTTTTGAGGCACAGAAAGAAAACAACAGCATCTCTACTATCAATATCTTCATCTCATCCTTTTAAATTTCTATTTTTCTCCATGTTTTAGAATACATATTTTTAGTACTTGCATATAATTTATAAATAAATATACCTAAAGAGGGTGTGAGTGTGCTCACTGTTTACTGATAGGAATACATGGTCAAAAAATAGACAACAAGCAAAAAATAATAATAACAACATCAATGAAAAGACGATTTGACTCCTTTTTTTTTTATCCTCACCCGAGGACACTTTTGCATTTATCTTCAGATAGAGCGGGAGGGAGAGAGGGAGGAAGAGAGAGAGAGAGAGAGAGAGAGAGAGAGAGAGAGAGAGAGAGAGAGAGAGAGAGAGAGAGAGAAACATCGATGCGAAAGAGACACATCAATTGGTTGCCACCCACACAACCCCAACAGGGCCAGGGATGAACCGCAACCGAGGTACATGCCCTTAGCGGGAACCAAACCCGGGACTCCCTGATCCGCAGGCCGACGCTCTAGCCAGGGCTGACTTTTTTTTTATTGCTGAAAATATTACAGATATCCCCCCTTTTTCCCCATTAACCCCCTCCTTCCCGCTCCCACCCTCCTCCTACCTTCCCCACCCTAGTGTCCCTGTTAATTGATTGTACATATATGCATATAAATTCTTTGGTTTATCTCTTCCCACCCCTCCCACTGACTTTTATTTTAAAGGTTTCCTTTTACACCCTGAGATTCAGTTACTTATATTTTTAGTTATTTAACTAGTTATCAGATGATTCCAAAAGCACTACGTTGACTGCCTATACCCTGCAATAAAGACCGATTTCAGAAACTTTCAACAAAACTTGAATGAAGAATAAATAATTCATTTGTTATCTGAGAAGTTCCTTTCTGTATCATGAATATAGGAATATGTCTGGGACAGTGCTTCCAGGCTCCCCAAGTTTAAATAATCTTATCAGAATTATGATGAAATTTGAGAGGGTAGAGCTATGGCTCTCTATCCATCCAAGAACTATCAAAATTTTTGTTTGCTCCATGGAAAGTCATTGTTCTTCTCTAGAAAAACAAAAAACAAAAAAACTATCTACCATTAAGATTGGTGTAAAATAAGTTACTATCTTTGGCAAAGCTTAGGCACTTAGTGGAAGTGTTAATTCATACTACCTACCTTGCTGGAGGGCAATTTGGCAATATGTATCAAAATTTTAAATGTACATCTCCTTTCACCTAGCATTACCATTTCTTGGAATTCATAACAAAATCATTAAACGTATGTACAAAGAAGTAGTATAAGAACTTGTAACTGCTAAAAAATCGGAAGCAATCTAAATGTTTATCTCTATCATTAAATAAACTATGCGATCTATATGATGAAAGACTAATTTGATACGTATCTGTGTCTATTATTATATATTGTTGAATTTTTGAAGTAGTTTAAAAAAGATCAGGTATAAATGGAAACATTTTAAATGGGATTATAAATTCATATAAATGCATAATTAACATCTCAATGAGGTTTACCAAAATTCATTTACTGTATTGATAATGGGATTTTAAGTAACTTTTCTCTTTAAACTTATCTTTATGGTTTGAATTTTTTACTATATTCATATATTATTTCCAAAATCAGAAAGAAAAAAATCCCTTTTCATCTTGGAAAATAAGAATTCTAAGATTGTGATCATTTTCTTAAAGACCTGAATCTACTTTCTTTCATGCCAGATTTCTAAATGCTATAAATTTAAAGAAGAATAAGATAATTTTTTTATCTTAGAGCAATGATTCTCAGTGTGGCCCAAACCAGCAGAATGGGCATCACCTAAAGCTAGTTAGAAAAGCAAATTATCAGGTCCCACTCCAAACCTACTGAATCAGAAAATCTGGGGGTGGAGCCCACAATCTGTATTAACAAGCTATCCAGGTAATTCTGATCCACACTCAAGTCAAGAACCACTGCTTTAGATGAATTCAAAACCTGGTGACCTGAACAGCCAATTTAAACTCCTCTTGGCATTGTTAGTGCCACATAAATCTAAACAAATGTAGGTGATGTTCCCACCAGGACAGCCTGCTTACTGATAAACTTTGGGAATAAAAACCTCAAAAATATAAGAAATAAAGCAACAGCCCCACTGGAACTCTGACTAATCTTGATGCAAAAAGAACAAATAACAAAACTTCCAAACCTAACTTTAGAAACAGCACTTGATGGTGAATACTATCAAAAGCCTGTTGCTACCCAGGGCAACCTTCTGGAAACTCTGAGCAATGACAAATAAACTTGAATCCCAGCTGACCACATACTGACAGAATCACAACTGAGTAAAACCAAAATCTCTGGCAAAGATGTGAGGTTTATTCAACATACAATGAATCTATTAACAGAATACAAGTATTAAGTCATCTTGACATGGCAACATCCACATTAAGGCCTCAGAGTTGCTAAATTGTGAACAAACTAAACACATCAAAAATAAAAGTCCAAAACATCCTCATAGCAAATTCACTTAAGAGCTCTTTTCTCCAGGAAAAAGAAAAAATAATGCTGTCAGTATTAAAATACGGAAAATGTGGGAGAAATAATAAGTACAGGAAAGAGAGGCTAAATTTATGAACAGTACACTTAAAATTATTGCATCTACAAATACAACTTAAAAAAATAGTTCTCACAGTTTTGTAAAAAATGTTAATACTTAAAAATAAGGGTCTACACTTACTCGTATGGTATCCTTCCCCTCTTCAAGATACTTGCCTGCCATCTGCTGGAAAACCATCCTAGTGAATACAAACCTACATTATCTATACTATAAATGGCCCAGCTACCCACTATATAACCTGCACAACTGTACAAAGCAACCACATTTAAGAATTAACCTAGTAAAAACTATACCTGAACCTCCACAATGAATTAGAAATCTTTAAAACATCTGACTCTAAAGTTCACAGAGGTTAGGTTGACAGAAGACTCCCAGCTATGTACATAACCTATAACCTCATCTTTCCAAGTAACTAATGATTAGGCTATACAGCTCTGGGGTTCTAGCTTCAAAGACCAGCAAGTTATCAAACAGGATGATTCTGCTTTGACTATAGGTTCTAGTACATAGGAAAGCAAAACTAGTTAGAGAATTTTGCTCCAGACCCATTCTCTTCACTGACTTCTGAGTCAATTTAATTTTTTTAAATATTTTTTAAATATTTTTCTTTATTGATTTTAGAGAGAGAGGAAGGGGGAGAGAGAGAGAGAGATAGAAATATTGATTGGCTGCCTCCTGCATGCCCCCCACTGGGGATCAGGCCCACAACCTGGGCATGTGCCCTGACTGGGAATCGAACCGGTGACTGACCTCTTGGTGCATGGGTGGAAGCTCAACCAGTGAGCCACACTGGCCGGGCTGAGTCCATTTAATTTTATTCACTTGCTTTTTATAGGTTTCGTTGCCTATTTTGTCTGTTATAGCTCTGAGAACAGAACACTACCATAGACAATGATCTGATACAACGGTCTGATATAGCCCATCCTACAGCCATGGAGAAATGAGTGGTCTGATTACTAGCAAATTTAGTGACAACATACTAACTTGAATGAAATAGTCTTTAAATTTTTTATTTGATGAACAGAAACTAACAGTGCAAACTGTTAGCACCAGAAATAAATCTACAATAAATAATGTAGGTGTACAGCAACCTGGATTTTGCAGCCCCTCCTTCACTTCTGGACCAAATAGATGATCTGGACCAAATAGATGCGCTATTGCAGAGGCCATCCCCATGCATGATTGGCCTTAGAGGACTAGCAAAGTGAATAAAACAAGAAGGATCAATGGAATTTCAAAGTCTTTCTAGTAATGAAATTAACTTGCTGTAATGAAATTAAACCTTTACATCTCTGCCTCAAGTATGTTGAGAAATTTCTCTCTGCTTCTCCTATCAACAAAGTGTTGTAATTTGAAACTGATTCTAAGCGACATGGGACTTGCCCTAGTTTGTCAAAGACTGCCAGGTAGCAAAAAATAAAATTCCTGATCAAATTTGTGCAGTAACGTGGGAAATAAAACCACAAAAAGGACACCTGAATTTTTTTTAGAATTTATTTTAAACTTCTGACTTTTTAAAAATAAGTCTGGTTAACAAGGACAAATTCTGGAGCATGCTGTCCAAATTTGATAATTGAGACTAATGACAGTTTAAATCTGGCATACCTTTGGGATGCTCTTTTCCCAGCTTTAGAAATTGCCACGGTGTTGTATATTGAAAAAAGACCATTTTCTAGTACTGGTCACAGTATTGTACAAGTGATTTAAACATTCAAGCTAAATAAAGCCCTCAGAAAGATTTTCTTCCTCCAGAATTATTCAAGAACCACTTTGCCAATTTACCTACTCCACATGAATGGTCTTTTCTGACTGGAGTAGAGCCTGAGTCATTATTTTAAATGACTCAGGCTCTACTCATGTAAAACAAAAGAAGGGAGAAAAAGACTGAAAGAAAATACGTGGGAGGAAAATTTTTAAAAAGTGAGTTACATAAATGGGAGAGGGTCATCACATTTTATGAAAACAGTATTAAAAATAGGAGTGGGGGATGGAAAAGGGCAGTTAGTGGCTTTCGAAAATCTTCTTTAGAGTTTTCCTTCATTTTTAAAAATCTAGTGAGTATCTTCTATTTAATGTATACTGGCTTCACCCTAGAGGGTAATAACTTGAGCCAGCAGGAGCAACTCTGGCTTTCAGACCTCCATTTCAATGTGATGAGACAACCACACGCATTTACACCTTCCTTTCTCTTGAAACCCCCTTACATTAAAAGGTAAAAACCCATTACCCCAAAATAACAAGAAAGAGCCTGCAGCCAACAAGAAATAACAATAAATTTCTGGATGACAAAAGCTGATAAACAACAATAAGGATGAAGCATAGTAGTACAAAAAAAAAAAAAAAAAAAGAGTATTTGTCAAGGAAATGAAATCCAAAAGGGAGTCTGAATACCAGCCATAACCATGGAGGTCAGGATTCAGAATGCCAAGAATAATGGAAGCACTGAAAACAAACAGATTAACTGAAAGACTGAATAGAGAACAGTCAAACCCCTACATGGATATTCCCATACATGGATATTCCAACAGCCAAAGACCTAATTCTAGGCAAGGCATCAGGGAATTTTTCTCTTAAGAAGTGATGTAACCTGAGAATATACTAGAAACCATTAAATTGTACACTCCAAATGTATGAACTGCACAGTATGTGAATTATATCTCAATAAAGCTTAAAAAAAAAAAAAAGTACCAATTTCTCTTTTCTTCCATAGTGGGAAATGAATTAATACTGCCTAAAACTGCCCAACCGGTGTGGCTCAGTGGATTGAGCGACAGTCCATGGACTGAGAGGTCCTGGTTCCATTCGATTCTGGGTCAGGGCACATGCCTGGTTTTCCGGCTCCGTCCCCAGTAGGGGGCGTGCAGGAGGCAGCCGATCAATGTTTCTCGTATCGATGTTTCTATCTCTCTCTAAAAAAATCAATAAAAATGTATTTTTTTTTAAAACTGCCTAAAATTGAATGTGAGCTTTTTTTTCTTTAATTTTTTTTTCTTTATTGATGTTAGAGAGAGAGGAAGGGAGAGGGAGAGAGAGATAGAAACATCGATGAGAGAGACCATCGAGTGGCCGCCTCCTGCATGCCCCCCACTGGGGATCGGGCCCACAACCTGGGCATGTGCCCTGACCGGGAATCCAACCGGCAACCTCTTGGTGATGGGTTGATGCTCAACCACTGAGCCACACCAGCCTGGTGAATGTGAACTTTTTTAATTACAAATATAGAAACTGACTTTTTACTTTCTTAGGTTTAAGAGATCTTTTAAACATAAATATCATTTGTGATGAAAAAACATTTACCTGAAATTCAGTAACTCCATGTTTCATTTCAGTTTCCTCTTCAAGTAAAATTAAATGTAGTACTTTTTATAAAATGTAATACTTTTTAATAGAAACAGCATTGTAGTATATCCAATACCCAATTTCTATGAAAATTATTTTCGTCTACTCACACTCCTGTTTGTATATTTGTGTGAAGTGATGTTGATCTGGAATAATGATCACACAAAGTGATCATTATATTCTCAGGAAAAAAACAGACTTTTGCCTGAAATGTATTTGTGTCATCTTTAAAGTTTTCTATTCTGCTTGATTTTACTTTTACAAATTATATTGCATCACACTTATAAACAGAAAAATAATTTTAAAATTAAAAGACATATAATAGCTCACCTATTCTAAGAAGATGAAGCAGACAAAGTTTTTCCTTTTCTTCCCACTAAGTATAACTAAAAACTCTAGATATCATATATATGCTATGAAACATAAAAAGATCTGAAAGGTGAAAAGAGGGCAGACAGGCTTGGGACCGAGGAACACTGTGGTGAGTATCCTGGATTTTCTTTTTGCCTCATATCCAGCTTAGAACTAAAGAGACATAAACAAGTGCAAACTAACAGACAAAAAAGCCCCAACAAAAGCCTGCTCTCTCTAGCCCAAGATGACTAAAGGGGTAGCCTACCAAGACAGAAAATATTTGCACAGTCACTGTTGTATTCCAGACAAACACTACAGTACTACAGAAAAAACCTGTGGCCCCACCCACACTCACACAAGCACAGGCAGAGAGGGAGACAAGATTTCCACTCTCACAAGGTAATAACAAAGCACCCAACACCCTGGTCAGGATGTCAGAAAAGGCCAAGAAGGGAGCTGGGACTTTCACCCCCCACCAGATGGTTACAATCCCCTCTCACACACTATGGTATTAGCAGAGACCATATAAGGAGCCGGACTCTCAACTGCAGCAGTAATGAGGAGCCTCTCTCAAGTGTCAACAGAGTCCAAGTGGGGAACATGGAAATCTACCTCCACCTAGTAGTAATGAAGCAGTAACCCACACCTCCTCCTGCCAGAGCAGTGTCACAGAAAGCTAGCTAAAAGGGTAGGATTAAATGAGAGCCAGAGTATCATAACATAATGTGAAACTGTACAGGTTTCAATTAAAAATATGCTTCATACCAAGAACCAGGAAGTTGTAAAATAATGAAAAAAGACAGTCACCAGATGCCAAAACTGAGATGACAGAGATGTCAGAATTATCTCATTAAGATTTTAAAGTGGTCATAACAAAAATGGTTCAACAAACAATTATGAGCACACTTGAAACAAAAAGATTGAGAGCCTCAGCAAAAAAAGAGAGCAAAGGATTACCAAATGGAGAATTCAGAACTGAAAAATACAATAACTGAAATAAAAAACTCATTAATGGGCTTGAAAGCTGAATGGAACAAAGGAAAGAGTCAGTGAACTCAAAGATATAACGATAGAAATTACATTATCTGAACATGAGAAAATAAACTGAAAGAAATAAGCAGCAACTCAGGAGCTGTTGGACAATAACAGAAGATCTAACATTCATGTCACCAGAGTCCCAAAATGAGAGTGGAAAGAGGGTGGAGTGGGAAACTATTTGAAGAAATAATGAATTAAAACTTCCCAAGCCCTGGCCGGTTTTGCTCAGTGGTTAGTGCTTCAACCCACGGACCAGTGAGGGAGAGGTTCGATTCGGGTCCAGTCGATGTGTCTCTCTCACGTCGGTGTTTCTCTTGCTCGCTCTCTCTCTCTCTCTCTTCCCCCCTCCCATCCTCCCTCTCACTCTATCTGAAAATAAATGGAAAAATATCCTTGGGTGAGGATTAAAAAAAAAAATCTCAAATTTGGCAAGGGGCATAAACCTACAGACACTTGAAGCTCCGCACACCCCAAACAGGATAAACCCAAAGAAATCCATGCCAGACACACTGTAATTAAACTCCTGAAAACTCAAGACAAAGAAAAAAAATCTTTAAAGTAGCCAGAGAAAAATGACATCTTTTCTACAGGGGAAAAATAACTTGAATGACAGCAATTTCTCATCAGAAACCATGGAGGCCAGAAAGAAGTGGCACAAGACTCTTCAAGTGCTGAAAGAAAAGAACTGTCAATCCAGAATCCTACCCGCAGCAGAAATAATCGTCCATTCCTTCTCACATGAAGGAAAACTAAGCCAGTCTCATGTAAGAAGAATTTTCTGCCTATTCTTTAAAAAAAATGGCTATAGGAACTTCTTTCAACAGAAAGGAAATGATTTGTTTAACAGGAATCTTGGAACATAAGAAAAAAAAAAGAACATAGTAAGCAAAAATATGGGTGAATACAATAGGTTTCATATCTCTTGAGTTTTCTAAATTAGGTTTGCTGCTTGAAGCAAAAATTAAACCAGTTTGATGTGGTTCTAAAAGTCTGCAGAGAGAAAATGTTTAAGACAGTTATAAATAGCAGAGGATAAAAGAACATAAAGGGAAATAAAGTTTCTATACTTTACTCAAACTGATAAAATGACACCAGTAAACTGTGATAAGTTATATATTAAATAATGTTAATAACTAGAGAAACCATCAAAAACTATACAAAAAAGTATACCACTCGCCCAGCTGGTGTGGCTCAGTGGTTGAACGTCGACTTGTGCATCAAGAGGTCGGCTGCTCGATTCCCGGTCAGGGCACATGCCTAGGTTGTGGACCAGATCCCCACTGGGGGGCATGCAGGAGGCGGCCAATCGATGTTCTCTCTCATCGATGTTTCTATCTCTCCCTACTTCTCCCTTCCTCTCTCCTAAAATCAGTAAAGAAAAGAAAATTAAAAAAAAAAAAGGGCCCTGGCCAGTTTTGCTCAGCGGTTAGAGCATCGCCCCGTGGACCAGAGAGTCCCGGGTTTGGTTTCCGCTAAGGGCATGTACCTCAGTTGCAGTTTGTCCCCCGCCCTGGTTGGGGTCGTGTGGGTGGCAAAATGTTTCTCTTTCACATCAATGTTTCTCTCTCTCTTCCTCCCACTCTCCCTCCTGCTCTGTCTGAAGATAAATGCAAAAAGTGTCCTCGGGTGAGGATAAAAAAAAAAAAAAAACAAACATAACTGTATGTTATAAATAAGAAATTCACTTCAGCCCTGGCCAATTTGGCTCAGCAGTTAGAGCGCTAGCCCATGGACCAAAGGATCACAGATTCGATTCCCAGTCAAGGGCACAGTACCTGGGTTGCAGGTTCCATCCCCCACCCCAGTCAGGGTTGTGCACGAGGCAGGCAACCAATCAATGTGTGTCTCTCACATGGATGTCTCTTGTCTTTCTTTGTGTGTGTGTGTGTGTGTGTGTGTGTGTGTGTGTGTGTGTGTCTTCCCCTCTCTCCCTCCCTCCCTTCCACTGTCTCTAAAAATCAATGGAAAAATATCCTCCGGTGAGAATCAACAACAACAAAAAAGAAATTTGCTTCAAATATAATAATATAGGCAAACTAAAAACAAAAGGATAAAAAATGATAAATCATGTAATCATTAATTGAAGAAAGCAGAAGTAAATATATTATCATCAGATAAAATAGACCTCAAAGCAAAGAAAATTAGGAGACAGAGAATGAAATGCTCAACTCACTAAGAAGATATAGCAATTCTAATTGTGTATGTACCAAACAAGACAGCTGCTAAATATCTGAAGCAAAAACTGGCAGATCTCAAAAGGAGAAACAGACTTAGAGACTGCAACACCCTCTCCCAGCAATTCATAGAAAACAGAAAGTCAGCAAGCATATAAAAGAACACACCATCGCCCTGGCCGGTTTGGCTAAGCAGTTAGAGCGTCGACGCCTGCGGTACAGAAAGACCCGGGTTCGGTTCCTGCTAAGGGCATGTACCTTGGTTGCAGTTTGTCCCCGGCCCTGGTTGGTCATGCAGGTGGCAGCCACTCGATGTGTCCCTTTCACGTCGATGTTTCTCTCTCTCTCTCTTCCTCTCTCTCCCTCCCACTCTATCTGAACAAAAAATGAAAAAAATGTCCTCAGGTGAGGATAAAAGAACACACCATCAACCAAAGGGATCTAATCAATTTGTAAAACACTCTACCTAATAGCTGCAGAAAACATTCTTTTCAATTGTCCACAGAAGAACATATTGTGGGCCATAAAAAAAGTTTCAACAAATTCAAAAAAACTGAAATCATACACAATATACTCTCCAACCAAATGGTATTAACCTAGAAACCAGTAACAGGATAACAGGAAATGTTCAAACCCTTGGAAACTAAACAACACACTTCTAAATAATTGATGGATCAAACAGGAAGTCTAAAGGGAAATAAAAGAATACACTAAACTGAGTGAAAATTAAAATACAATATATCAAATTTTATGGGACACAGGTAACACGGTGTTGGAAGGAAAACTTATAGTATTAAATAGATACATCCAAAAAGAGGAGGGGATAAATGGTGACGGAAGGAGACTTGACTTGGGGAGGCGAACACACGATGCAATATACAAATGATATATTATAGAACTGTACACCTGTACAACTGTAACCAATATCACCCCAATAAATTCAATTTAATAAAGTTTTTTTAAAAAAGAAAAGAAAAGAGGAGGGCAGCTGCAGCAGTAGGAAGTGCACACTGGGGGTCCCAGAGGAGGAGGAGGATGTGGCGCACAGAGGGGAAATGGCTGCTGAAAACATGGAGAGTGTTTCCCAAAGTATATGCTCTGTAATTAGCACCTACTGTTTTCTCAATACCATGTCACCTGATCATGGGAACAGCAATAGTCATATAAAAATAATTTTACCGAAAAAGCTGCTTGAATATCTGCCAAATGGTTCAAGTTTACCCAAAGAGAGGCAAATGTTGGAACACTAATAAGGGATCACAATACGTAGCTGTCCTTTTGGATTTCTTTTCAATAATGTGTGACCTTTCACCTTTTATCCCCTGACCTGCATTACCTTGGTAATCATTTCATTTTTTAATTTTGGTGTGCAAGCTGTAACATTTCATCTCCCAAAGTGTAATACGCTAAGTTCCTTAAATAGAGATATTCCTTTGAGTGACAAATTTGCAAAATGCTGTCTTCATTTTCTGTATTAAAATTCACTTCAATTTTTAAAATAAAGTGTGATCTGTGTTTTCATCCTTTAAAAAAACAGAAAAAGAAAAGAGGAAAAGAAAACCCTCAAATCAATAATCCAAGCTCCTACACCTCAAGACCCTAAAGAGCAAAGACAAAAACAAAAAACAAAAAAACAAGCAGCAGTAAGGAAATGATAAAGAGCAGAAATAAATAAAATTGAAAACAGAAAGCCAATACAAAAAAATTAATGAAAAAAGTCTGGTTCTTTAAAATGATCAATAAAATAAACAAATATGTAACAAAGAAAAAATTATATACAAATTACCAATATAAGGAATAAAATCAGGAATATCACTACATACCCTGTAGCCATCAAAAGGATAAGAGAACTATAAACTCTTTTGACATAAATTTGACAGCTTAGATGAAATAAACCAATTGCTAGAAAAATCACAAACTAGCCCAGCTGGTGTGGCTCAGTGGTTGAGCATCGACCCATGCACCAAGAGGTCATCAGTTCGAATCCTAGTCAGGGCACATGCCCAGGTTGTGGGCCTGATCCCCAGTGGGAGGCATATAAGAGGCGGCCAATCGATGTTTCTATCTCTCTCTCCCTCTCCCTTCCTCTCTCTAAAATCAATAAAGGAAAAAAAAATTTTTTTAAAGAAAAATCACAAACTATCACAACTTACCCAATACAAAATAATAAATTTATAGAGCCCTAGAACTATGAAGGAAATAGAATTTGTTATTAAAAATCTTCCCTCAAAAAAAAAATCTTCAGGCCTCGATGGTTTCATTGGCGAATTCTACAAAATGTTTAAAGCACAATTAACAACAACTCTAAAATCTTTTCCAAAAAATATTTAAAAAGAGAAGGAAGGGAAGGAAACACTTTCCAAATCATTTTACACAGCCAATACTACCCTTTCATCAAAACGAGATAATCACAGTAAAAAAAATATATATATATATCAAACTACAGACCAATACCCCAATACCCCTCACAAATATAAACACAAAAATCCCTAAGAAACCACTGGCAAATAGAATTCAGAGTATATAAAAAGAAATATACACAATGACTAAGCTACAGTTATTCCAGGTTAGGCAGGCTCATTCAATACTCAAAAATCAATCAATGTAATCTATCAAGCTAAAGAAGAAAAATCCCATGATCATATCAATCAATGCAGTAAAAGCACAGGACAAAATTCAACACTCTTTCATGAAAAAACTCTCAGAAAATAGGAATAGAAGAGAACTTCCTCAACTTGATAAAGAGCATGTGCAAAAAATCTGTAACTAACATTTATTTACTTAATGGGGGAAGCTTTCTAAGATCGGAAACAAGGCAAAGATGTCCACTTTCACCAGTCTTCAACAAAGTCCTGGAAGTGCTAACCAGTGAAAGAAAAGACATACAGATTGGAAAAAAAGAATTAAAACTGTCCCTATTTGCAGATAACACTATTATCTACATAGAAAATTCCAAGGAATCTAAAAAACAAAACAAAAACATCCCTAGATTAATAAATTCAGCAAAGTTACAAAGATCCAAGATAAACATGCAAAAATCATTTGTATTTCTATATACTAGCAATGAACACATTCACATCAAAATTAAAAATACAATACCATTTATAATCACTTTAAGAAAAGAAATACTTAGATTTAAATCTAGTAAAACATGTACTGACTTTGTATGCTAAAAACAACATAATGCTGATGAGAAGAAATTTAAAGAGAGCTAATAAATTGGGAAACATACCATGCTTGTGAATTGGAAGAACTCATGAAATAAAGATGTCAATTCTCTACAAATTGATATACAAGTTTAGTGCAATTCATATCAAAATCTCAGCATGATAATTTTACATATACAGACAAGACTATTCAAAAATTTATGTAAAAGGGCAAAGAAACTAAATTAGCTAAAACTACTTTGATAAAGAAGATTAAAGTGGGAGAACAGTCTACCCAATATCAAGACATTCTAAAACAACAGTGATCAAGACTGATATTGGCAGAGGGATAGACACACAGATCCACAGAAAAGAAAATGTAGAAATACACCCACAGAAGACCAAAAAAAAATGCAGAAGATCTTCAAGATCTAATGAGTTCTTAGAATTGACACCCTAAAGCACACTCCATACAAGGAAAAATTGATAAATTGGACTTAATTAAAATTAAAAGCTTAAGATCTACAAATGACCCCATTAAGAAGATGAAAAGACAAGCTTCAGAATGGGAGAAAAGATCTGCAAACCACATATCCAACCAAGAACTAGTATTAGAATATATAAAGAATTCTCAAAACTCAACAGCAAAAAAAATAAAAAATAAAAAAATCCAATTAGAAAATGAGCAAAAGCCCAGCCAGTATGGCTCAGTGGATTGAGCACCGTCCCATGGACTGAGAGGTCCTGGTTCAATTCCCGGTCAGGGCACATGCCCAGGTTGCAGGCTGGATCCCTTACAGGGAACGTGCAGGAGGCAGCCAAATGATCTCTCACATCGATGTTTCTATCTCTCTCTCCCTAAAAACATCAATAAAAACATATTTAAAAAATAAATAAATACCATTCTTTAAGTGACAAAATTATAGGAATAAAGAACAAATTAGCCCTAGCCAGTGTGGTTCAGTTGGTTGGAGCGTTGTCCCTACACTGAAAGGTTGTGGGTTTGATTCCTGGTCAGGACACATACCTAGGTTTCAGGTTCAATCCCTGCTCGGGTCATGTATGGAAGGCAACCAATCAATGTTCTCTCTCACATTAAAGTTTTTTTCTTTCTCTCTCTCTCTCTCCTCTCCCCCTTTCCCTCTCTCTAAAATCAATAAGCATATCCTTGGGTGAAAATTTTTTAAAAATAACAGATTAGTGGTTTGGGGGGGCTAAAAAGGGGGTGGGGAAAGTGGTTGTTACTGTAAGAAGGCAACATGATCCTTGCAGTGATGGAAATGTTCTACATCTTGACTGTCAAGACACAATATCAATATCTTGGTCCTGATATATTGTGCTATAGTTCTGTAAGATGTGACCACCACAGGAAACTGAGTAAAGGATACAGGGGATCTTTGTATGTATTATTTCTTACAACTGCATGTGAGTCTACAATTATTTCAAAATAAAAGTTTAATTTTTTAAAAAGCAAATATAAATGCATACAGTCAGGTCCACATTTACCAGTTAAAATGCTTCTAATAACCTTTCTTTTCTTTTTTGGATCTCAAGAGCTCTTCTCATTTCACCTTTCACTTTCCTCTTACTTTTGCTAGATCATCATTGCACACCTCCTCCCTACAAATGTCAAGCAATCCTTTTACCTCATCAAAAACAAATTGCTTGTCTAACTCCCTTATTTCTTTCCTTTTCTCTTTTCTTTTTTTTTTTTTTTTGGTTAATCCTCAGTCAAGGATATTTTTTCCATTGATTTTTAGAGAGAGTAGAAGGGAGGGATGGAAGGGAAGAGAGGGAGAGAAAGGGAGAAACATCAATGTGAGAGAGACACATTAATTAGTTACCTCCCACATGTGCCCCAACTGGGGCAGGGATTAAACCTGCAAGCCAGGTACATGCCCTTGACCGGGAATTGAACCCGAGACCCTTCAGTCTAAGGGCCAGTGCTCTAACCACTGAGCAACACTGGCCAGGCAGGGCTTTTTTTTTTTCTTTTTTTCTTTTTATCCTCACCAGAGGACATTTTTGCATTTATCTTCAGATAGAGCGGGAGGAAGAGAGGGAGGAAGAGAGAGAGACAAACATCGATGTGAGAGACACATCGAGTGGCTGCCACCCACACGACCTCAACCGGGGCGGGGACAAACTGCAACCAAGGTACGTGCCCTTAGTGGAAACTGAACCCAGGACTCTCGGGTCCGCAGGCCAACATTCTAACCGCTGAACCAAACCTGCCAGGGCTCTTTCTTTTTCTTTTAATGTGTTTCACAAACACATATATCCCGAAATAAAACCCCACAGCAAAAATATTTCATGCCATATAGTCAGTTAAGCTCAATGTCTGCTGTTCTTATTCATTAATATTGCTTGATAATATCACACTTTATATCAATACCTTTAGAATTTTATTGTTTGTTGGCACCAGAACTTTCCCAGAAAGTGGAATTCAGTAGCACTGTGATGATTCTTCCATGCTTAGATGTTTCAATGGATAAATATTTTAAAGTTCTAAATTATAAGAAGTAGAAGGGAGATAGAAAAAGCAAGCACAAATATGAGGAAAGAAAATAGAGATATTGAAAACAAAGGAGCAAAGACACTTGGCTTAGACATGCAACAAGATGTCACTGTTCCACTGTACAATATCATAGTGCCAAAAGATATGCTTTTGTCACAGAGCTTATCATGTTTTAAGTATATAAAAACAGAATAAAAACTGAAAGCCTATGTTACCCCACAGCTTTTTAATAAAAAACAAATACAGCAAAAGAGCCTATATTTTAATCCAAATAATCATTTTTGGCAAATGACCTTCATCATTTATCTAACAATAGAATTATTTATCCAGTATTCAAAACACTGGAAGCATCTCAACTCAAATAAATGGTAGAACTGCTCTAAAACAAAGGTGGTTGTTAATGTCCTTGTTTTGCTTTTATCTAACGATCAATCTGATTATCAAACTACAGTAGTAACTGAAGGTAAATTCACTACAGTGCAATGTGAATGTCAGTGTGATATCTTCAAGACTGAATAGTAGGTGGGTGTCACAATCCACATGTATGACCACAAATCACGTAAAAGTAATCTAATTGGTTGCACTGTGATAGTTCTTGCTCACAGATGTTTCACTGGGTAATGTGTTTTAAAGTTCTAAATTACAATTATGCAAACATATATTACATGCTTAAACTTCTTTTATCAATTATTGTGCTCTTGAGAGTTATATATCTTAACTTTTTTAAATTATAAATCTAGAACAGAGAAGTTTCCAGACATTCCAAGTAAATAACCTCCTGAATAAGACATACATTTTCCAGCCAGTATATTCTAAATTATATAGCTTAAGGCAAAACATATATGGTTATTTTATTTGTTGGCAATATTTTAAGTGGCCAGTGGGGGTTGGGTTTTTTGTTTGTTTTTTAATCCTCACCAGAGGATATTTTTCTATTTATCTTCAGAAAGAGTGGGAGGGAGAGAGAGGGAGAAAAGGTAGAGAGAGAGAAACATCCACGTGAGAGGGACACATCAGCTGGTTGCCTCCCACACAACCCAACCAGGGCAGGGGACGAACCACAACCAAGGTATGTGCCCTTGACCGGAATCAAACCCGAGACTCATTGGTCCGCGGGCAGACGCTCTACTGCTGGGCCAAACTACCCAGGGCATGGTTGTTGTTTTGTTTTGTTTTTTAATCATCAAATTTAAGATTGTTCCTTTTGGCCAGTGTGGCTCAGTTGGTTTGGCATTTTCCTGTGCACCTAAGTGTTGCCTGTTGATTCCGGGTCAGGGCACATGCCTGGGTTGTGGGCTCAATCCCCGGAAGGGGGCATGCAGGAGGCCGCCGACTGATGTGTCACTCTCACATGGATTTTTTTCTCTCTCTCCCTTTCCCTTCCTCTCTCTCTAAAAATCAAATTTTAAAAATATTTTCTTAAAAAGATTTAAGATTTAAGATTGTTACAAATGAAATTATTGTGGCTGTAATGACATTTATTTAAGTGCTAGGTAAGAATCTTGGCCTGATACTTGGGTACTTTCCCTCACTCCACCTCTTTTTGGAGGAATAAGGTACCTTATTCAGGTTCTTTGACTTTCATAAAAAGATATATCCTACCCACAGTAGGTCTGCTTTTAAAGCATATATTGCTCTATACTAACTAAGATCACAGGCAAGTGATACATTCAGAAAAAGAGGCAGAAAAATATAACCTTGAACTCATATACTCATGATGTATAAAAAACCCAAACCATTAAAAGTAGCATTTACAAAGAAATAACTAAACTACAAGCAGTGCATACATTCTTTCAGATCAGAAATCAGAAACTGGTCACATGTAGTTCACTAAGGAAAGTGTCTATAGCATTCATAAGACTCTCAAAGTGGTCAATGATCAAAAAAAGGAAGAGAGGAATAATGCACCTTCCAACTCCCACTATAGATATTATCAAATCTATGCCTGATTAAGCCAAGACCGGCAGAGGACTACATTTCTTTAGCTCCCTGTGGAACTGCTTTTACTGCATTGTGCTTTGGTTATGCCATATGCTTTCGCTAAAGGACAATACAGGAAACAACCTGTCACATACTGCTGCATTTACTATATGGGTATTAAAGGTACATTATACAGGGCCTTCTTTGTGAGGACATATAGGAGAAAAAGTTCTCTGGTCTTACTCAGAACCAAGAATAGCTGTGCTTCTCCTAAGTTACTACTTTTTAATTTTACAACACCATAATTCAAATAAGTGAACATGTCTCTTTTTTGTACTAGTTGCTAAAAAGTCTGGAGACAAAGTGATGGCCTACCTCTAAAAAAGTACAGGCCTTCAAATATAAATTTTTTTTATGCATCTAAGTTCCCTCTATATCTTTTCCTTTTTGGAATTCAGTAAGTTATGGCTTCCCCACTAAGAAGTTACACTTTGACTCAATACCTCTTGGTATATCAAAAAGGTATTCTTCTGGAACATATTAAATGTTCTAAAAGATCTGCTCTTTACAAATACAACTCTTTTAACTGCTCTCACTCTTGACTTCATATACTCCTTCCTACTCTTGTTTTTCCTTTGCCCTAATTTCCTCAGCACCTCTGATGTCTCTATTACATGTACTTTTTAAAATCAGGTATATTTTTGAAAACTATCTCATTCCTTTCTAGAACAAGGCAAGGGGAAAATTAGAGAAAAGAGAGAGAAAAAAACAGTCAATTGTCAGTTAATCAGAATAAGGGAAAAGAGACTGAGAATACTCAAAAACAGACCTAAGACAAAATTAATCTCCTCTCAAAAAAGTCAAAATGTGCTATAAAATATAAATTTTTTTATATTGCACACAAAAGAAAAACATTTACCATTCTGTAGACATCTAGAAATGCTAAATATACATATAATTTACAGACATGCAACATCACAAATTGCTTTTTTAAAATAGCCAAAGTAGCCAGGCAGGTGTGGCTCAGTGGATTGAGTGTCCTCCCATGGACCGAGAGGTCCCAGTTCAGTTCCCAGTAAGGGCACGTGCCTGGGTTGCAGGCTGGATCCCCAGTAGTGGGCATGCAGGAAGCAGCCAATTGATGTTTCTCACATCGATGTTTCTCTCCCTTCCTCTGTCTCTAAAAAAATCAAGCAAAACATTTTTTTTTAAGTTAAAATAACCAAAATAGCCTGGTCAGGTAGCTCAGTTGGTTATAACGTCATCCCATATACCAAGGTCAGGGCACATACAAGAATCAATCAATGAATGCATAAATAAGTGGAACAACAAATCTCTCTCTCTCTCTCTCTCTCTCTCTCTCTCTCTCTCTCTCTCTCTTCCTTCCTCTCTCTCTAAAAATCAGTAAATAAAAAATTTTAAAAATAGTCAAAATATTAAAATAATGAAATAGCGTCATTTATTTCTTAGCTGAACTCTCCTTAATTCAAATATTGGAACAAACTCCACACAACATTGGTTCGTCTTTGAGTAACTGTCTTCCTTGCTTTATAAATACTCCAGCAGATTCTACCACGTTGCAAAAATGGCTTTCCTCTTCTTTCCCAGAGCAAAAGCAGAGATCTCTAAGAAGCTCAGCTTCTCAACCCAGAAATTCACACATTTCATAGATAAGCCATTCACTAATTAAAGCTCAAGTTGCTTTCAGCTGAAAGCTTGATTTTCCTATGTGAATTAATCATTTATTACATCATTAGCAAATACTATCAACTTCACTGATATAAAGAACCAAAATATCTTTATTATCCTCAATGACCTAATTAATATTCATACGTAGCACATTCCATACTAAAACCATCATAAATGTCATCTAAATTCTAAACTGCTTCCAAAACCACACTAAATAATTGTCCTTATCATAACTTTTTGCAACTAATACATATACTAATTGTGTTGATGCTAGAAATGATGTAAACATAAGAATACATGCCATAACATTTTAAAGTAAAAAAATTATTTAAATGTTGAAATCCTCTGATTTGTTAAGATTTTTATATGTATATGAAGCAGAATTATCTAATAATATCACTTCATTCCCCCAAAAAAACCTTCTGATTGCAAATTATCATAGCCTCCTGGTATAAGATTTTTTTAAATGTCTCTGTTTAGCACTGGCTGGTTTGACTCAACGGTTAGAGCATAGGCCTGAGAACCAAAGAGGTGCAGGTTCGATTCCCAGTCAAGGGCATGTACCTGGGTTGCAGGTTCAATCCCAGCCTGTCAGGGAGGCAGCCAATCGATGTGTCTCTCTTACATCGATGTTTCTCTCTCTTTCTCTCTCTCTCTCTCCCCTACCCCTCCCCCTCTTCCATTCTATCTAAAAATCAATGGGAAAATATCTTCAGGTGAGGATTTTTTAAAATTTTTTAAATTAAATAAAATGTCTCTGATTATTCTTGTCCTTTATGACTAAAATAATATAAAGACAGGTTTGAAGCTTTAATTCCTTAAAAACAACAATTTCTTTGTTTTAGTAATGACAATTTATTTCATTTTGTATACTCCTGATATCCTGATGTATTTATTTAAACAAAGCATAACTATCAAGGTTCTGTACTGGTGCTCCCAAATAAAAAAAATTCTTTTAGCCCTGGCCGGTTTGGCTCAGCGGTTAGAGCGTCAGCCTGCAGTCCAGAGAGACCCGGGTTTGGTTCCCGCTAAGGGCATGCACCTCGGTTGCAGTTTGTCCCCGGCCCTGGTTGGTCGGGCGGGTGGCAGCCACTCGATGTGTCCCTTTCATGTCGATGTTTCTCTCTCTCTCTCTCTCCCTCCCACTCTATCTGAACAAAAAATGAAAAAATGTCCTCGGTGAGGATAAAAAAAAAAAAAATTCTTTTAAATACCAACTTTATAGAAAAATCAGCAAATAACATGAACAGACAGTACACACACACACAGAGATATACAAATAGGCTTTACATATACAGATGTTCAGCTTCACTCATAATAAGAAAAGTACAAATAAAAACTACACTGAAATCCCATTTATCATTTATCATATTGGCAAAAACTCAAAAGACTAATACATATGCTGTTAAAAAAGCTTTAGAGAAATGAGCAATTTCACAGACTGCTCAGAGAGAGCAAAATGGCACAACCTCTACAGAGAGTAACATCTACCAAATTGCAGACACATTTATCATTTACCCAGCAATCCCACTACTGGGAATCTATCCTACAGATACAGTATGAAATGTAAGATAAGAAATGACAAATATTCAAGGTTATTAAGTGCTGCATTATTCTGTCCAGCAAAAGAAAATAACCCAACTACACAGACATAGGGCATTGGTTGAATAAACCATGATGTATTTACATAATGGAATACTCTAGCTGGAAAAAAAAAGAATAGGAAAATCTCTGCATACTGATATGGGCAGATCTCCAAAGTATACTAATAGAAGAAAACTAAGCTACAGAACTATATATACAATACACTACTTATTTTGTATAAAGGGGGAGAAAATAAAATTACATATGTTTATATTTGCATAAAAATCACAATGGAAGAATAAACAACAAACTAATAAATGGGGAAATAGAGGGAATAGAAGAAAAACGTATTAGATCTATGATTCTTTCCATTTTTTTAAATAAAATATTTCAAACCCAGACAAATAAAGATAATTTACCTATTCATTTTTTATTTTCAAAGTTATAGTACATAAGATTTCCAAATCAGTTTCACAAGCATTATATATTTGATCTGATAATAATAAGCTCTTGAAATTCAACACAAGAATAATTGCCAAATACTACACATCATTTAATCTCTCTCTGTGACTACTAATTTTTCTGTGGTTTAAGTCTAATTAATCAGATAATACATCAGAAGAACCTTCCAATGGAAGAGCTTCAAAGAAAATTTTTTTATTTAGCTCAAATAAAAATCATACATGGAGCCCACTGCTGATTGAACCTAATCAGCACTATCTTATCAGCTACAGAGATTTTTTGCAGTTTTTCATTTTTCACCATTTGCTTGACAACTCAATGAGGTTATTAAAATAAAACCTAGCTTCTCTTTATCAAACCACAAAAAAATCCATTCTCCTACTCCATACAGTAATAGAACATTTAACACTATACACCCCTTTTTCCCAAATGTACACAAATATTCATAGAAGCATTGTTCATACAGTCCTAAAATGGAAACAACCCAAATGTCCATCACTTGATGAATAAATAAAATGTGGTATATCCATACAACGGAATATTTATTCAGCAATAAAAAGAAATGAAGTACCGATAAAATCTACCACACAGATGAACCCTGAAAACATTGTTTAGTCACAAAAAAACACATTCTGTATGATTCCATTCACATGAAATGTCCAGAATATGCAAACCCTTAAATACAGAAAGTAGCAATTGCCTGAGGAGGGAGGGGAAACAGAATGAAAAGTGACTTCTAATGGGTATAGGATTTATTTTTGGGGTAACAAAAATGTTCCAAAATTAGATTATGGTGATTGTATACTAAAAACCACTGAATTGTACACTTTAAATGGGTGAACTAGATGGTATATGAATTGTATCTCACTAAAGCTATTTCTAAAGCTATTGTATTTCACTATTAAATTAAAATATGATATGGTAATGGAAGGAAACTAGACTTTGGGTGGTAAGCACACAATAGAGTATACAGATATCAAATTATAATATACATCTGAAATTTATATAATGTTATTAACCAATGTTACCTCAATGAATTTATGTTTTAAGTTAAAAAAATCTGAAATAACAATTAAGAGTGAATGTTAACTGCTAGTATCCAGAGAGCAAATTGAGGAAATGACCTACTGAATAAGTGATATGAGAGAAAACTAGAGATACAGAGATGAGATTTGAAAACTGGAAATATGGAGCTATTGTGCATGAGTGATTTGCAATCAATATTTTAGCATTAGTGCTACAAAGCTAGAATCAATATTATCTTAAAAACAAGACAGGCCCCAACATCTTATCAGCCTTTTTCCTTATCTGCAAAATCAAGACTTGCAACTAACAAAACAATTTTTAAGATGAAGACAGAAGAGATGACTCCTTTCCCAAAAGAATTTGCTAGGCAAATGCCTCTATATGAGTGATAAGCTTGCGCCTTTCAGAATAACAATGAAAAAGGAAAGGCACTCCCTTATGATATATGGGAATCAACTAACATTGCATGATTGTTCAAGAATAAAATAAGGAGTTATATAATGAAAAGTCAAGCCACTGTGGCTCCTCAAACAAAAAAGAATAAGACTGGAAGAATAATGTGGTATACCAGAGAAAGAAAGCAAGTAATGATTCATAAGTAATAGTTGGCAAAGGAAAGAGTTTGTTTGGTTAGGCAAATGCAGCTAGGTGGATTTTTGTGAAGAGCAGAAATTTTAGGGATAGGCATACTAATCTTATATCTGCTATCAATTTACTGTTACTTTCTGTTCTTTCATTCCCCTTCAGTTACAAAACCTAACTCAGGAACAGCTAAGAATGTGGTGCCTTAAAAATGCTACCTCAAAAGATGGACAAAAGAGGAAAGACTATGAAGAAGGGTAGAGGAGTCTGAGATTTGCAGTTAAGGGTAAAGTTAGGGAAGAGAGCCTACTGCCTTAAATCAAACCTGGCTAATGACTGTGATGAAAATCAGGATAAAATGATGATGAAGGCGCATCCAACGTAAAGCGTGGGATCTAAAACATCAAGTCTGTGCATGCTGCTGTGTCTCCATGCACAGCAGCAGACACATGAATATGGGCAGGGACCGGCCAGAGTAAAGACAAAGACAGTGGGTACTACTTGTATTTTTGGATGTTCAAGTGGTTGAATCTTGGGTCTGATAGTAAGATTTGGGTAATAGGACAAGGCCAAAAATGAAAAGCCCCTAATAATGATACAAGGAGTTAGGAAAAGCAACTAGAACTGATAGGATAGTACAGAGGCTCTCAAACCCCCCCTCCCTTTTTTTTTTTTTTTTACCATGTCTACTTACTTAGGGCAAAAGATCCCTTAATTAATCTACCCCCATAAAACCCCACTTTCCAGTGAGAAAAGAACTCAGTGATAACAATGAAGCAAATTTTAGGAAAAATGGGTAACTTGTATTCGAACCATAGTGCACGTATTCTTATGTCAAAATACTAGAAAATTGCAGGCCAAAATTCAGCTGATACAAATATTCAGTGGAGAGTTAACATAATAAATCACAACAAACTAAACTGATAACAGTAAATTAAAGCCACTTATCATATAAACCAAGAACTACAGCCATGAAAAACCACAACCAACTCAAGACAACACTGATGGTGTCTGAGAAAGAATTCTTCCTAAAAACTCTGGTAATCCCAACTGCTCCAGTGGGAGCTTTACTTGGCTGCCTACTGCAGCTCAGCAGCCAAATGTCTTAGTAGAAGACTGAAACAGCATCCTCAGTAACTCTAATAGCATCTAGTTTCCTGAAAATCAAATATTAATAACCATTAATAATGCACTTATAATACTAGTTAGTAGTCTTTGGTTTTTATAAAAGATAATGAATGAGGATCGTTTACCCTTAAGCGTTCAAGAAAATGGATAAAGAGAGGAGCATTATGATCAGGGTCATAATGCAATAAGGAACCAGCAAACTACTAGGAATGATTATGTTGAAGGATAGCACTTGGAGAACTGTGTGTTATAACAATGTGCCCTGGAGAAGGAAGCTGTGCAGGTGGAGATGAGGAGTAAAGTACCCAGCCTGCCCCTCCTTCAAACACTCCTTCATGAGGGCAACTCCTCCCATGAAAAAAACAAGCAGTGAGTAGTAACTCTTTTTTGAAGGGAGAAGCAGTGACCCAAGACTGTACAGGGTGGGTAAGACAGTTATCTATCTATTGGCTACATGGAGATCAGAAGGTACCCGAGGAATGATAAAGATGAGTTCGTTCTAGAGCACTAGTAACCTGAGGGAAAAGGGAAAGGTAGTTCGAAACTGAGCTTGGTAAGTAATTAACAAGTACAGGTGGATGGCAATCCCCAAATGAGGCAGAACAACAGAGGTGAAGAATGCAGCCTCTGGATCCAAACTGCCTGAGTAGGAATCTCAACTCCCCCACCTTATTTTCTCAGTAACCTTGGACAACTCGCTTAACCTCTTTGTGCCTCATCTGTAAAATGAGAGTAATAATAGTACCTAACGGGATTGTTTTTCGGTTTGAATAAGTTATTTTTGTAAACTGCTTAATACAAAGTCTTGCACTGTATATAGTAAATGATACCTAAGTTTTATTAAATAAATTGAGGTCGTTGAGGGTTTCTTCTTGACAGCTCCAAATAAAATGAAGGTGTGGGGGCAACGCAATGGTAACGGGGGCGCGAGCGGGGATAACTTTTTCTCGGCGATGAGACTACCAGGAGGCTGCACCTTTGGGAGAGGTCGTCCTCCCGACAGGGTTCGGGGAGCTCCCGGGAGAGGGCACGGGTGAGGGAAACTTCCTCCCAGGCCTAGGATTTTCAGGAACTCATTTCTGAGAAGCGGTTGTGATTCAAAGGAAGCAAGAGTTTAATTTCCGAGCAACAGACCATGGGGTGAAATTCTATTTTGTCTGAATAACAGGACTCCTGTCTAGGGCAGGGCAGGGTTCGAGTTGGAGGGAGAGGGGTGATGTCCTCAGGGGAAGATCGGATAAAAGCCACCATCTGTCCGGCCGCTCTAGTTGCCGGGCGCCGGGCTAGCCTCGGAGGGGGAACGAAGCTGCCCCAGCCCGGAGGGAGGCGGGAGGAGCTTTCAGGGTAAATGGGCTGCGGAAGACGACGATCGGGAAGGGACCCCACTTTGGGGCTGCGGTGGGAGACCCGCCTCGCCAAGGGTGGAGGTCGCTTGCCCGGCTCTCCGCAGGGAGGGGCCGGCGCTGGCCCTGCCGGCGGCTGGCCACACGTACTACCCCGAAGGCGCCTGCCCCCGTCTCGCTCGTGCCCTCCCGTGTCTAGCCCCTGCACGCGGGATACCTGAGCGTGGGCCCGATGCAGGCCGTGTCGGTGCTCTCGATCTCTCGCAGGATCCGCTCGTGTTCCGCCGCTGTCTCCAGGCTCTCCGCCTCCGCCATCTTACCCCGCTCCATAGACTGGGGCGCCCGGCAGCGAGTCCCCTTCTTCAGCTCCGCTCACCTTACGCTCCCACTCTCACCCAGGTTCCAGACACTCCTCAGCCTCCGGCTACCCGCAGGCAGGCAGGACGACCCCTCCCTCAGACTCGGCACGCCCCCTTGCGTCATGCGTCTGCCGACGTTCCACGCAATACCCTCTGGGATTCGTAGTTCTCTAGGCGATGTTGGGCAGCATTCCGCTCATATATTCATTAAATCCACAAATACGTGTGGAAAGCCTCCCTGGAAGCCAGGGACAAGTAACGACTGCATATGCAACGGTGATCTAGTCAGACAATGGCCCTAATCCTACAAACTCTTGTTTAAGACCCTTGCCACAACCTCAAAAGGCTCTACAGGTTCGAAAAATAAGAAAGAACTAAGTAGGTTTCTGTGGGCAGCTATTTTACAAGCTGGGAGTTTGGGGGTAGGGGGGAGAGAGCTAAAGAAACCCAAACTTAAGAGATAAGGCAGAAAGTGGCTGTAAGCCAGTTCAGAGAATCAAGCACAGAGATCACTTGAGGGTGCAAAGGATTCATAGACTGGGCCCAGAGGTTTAAAAGGTGTGACTAGAAGGTATGAGGAGATCTCAGAAAGCCAGCAAGAACTTTATTTGCACTATGTAGAGAAGTAGTAGTAAGGGGTGGGTCTGGAAAAGTACCTCAGAGAGAAACACTGGGCTGAGAAATTGGACTTTATTCTAATAGCTCCACTGATCCAATGACCAGTTGTATCAGAAGCACCTAGAAACTTTCGTTTTTAATGCAGACTTAAGGTCCTACATCAGCACATTCTGGTCCACATGTCTGCATTTCATAAACTTCCAAGATTAGAATTTAAAAATCATATTTATTGATCGGTGCTTGAATTTTTACATAACACAATAAATGGGAATCCACTGAAGGTTTTCAAGAAGAAGAGTGACACAATCAGAACCTTGGCAATTGAGAAATGATGTCAAGCCCTGGCTTGTTTGGCTCAGAGGTTAGAGCATCCACCTGCAGAGGAAAGGGTCACAGGTTCTATTTCCAGTGCAGGTTCCACGGTCTGGGTCATGCAGGAGGCAACCAATACATGTGTCTCTCTCACATTGATGTTTCTATCTCTCCCTCCCTTCCTCCCTCCCTTCCACTCTCTGTAAAAATGGAAAGCCCTGGCTAGTTTGGCTCAGCAATTAGAGCATTGGCCAGGGAACTGGTGAGTACTGGGTTCAGTTCCCGCTGGAGGCACAAACCTCAGTTGCAGTTTGTCCCCAGCCCCGGTTGGCATTGTGTGGGTGGCAGCCGCTCAGTGTGTCTCTCTCACATGGATGTTTCTCTTTCTCTCTTCTTCCCTCCCTCTCTCCCGCTCTATCTGAAGATTAATGCAAAGATGTCCTCGGGTAAGGATAAAAAAAATAAAAAGCAAGTGCAGCCTGGCCAGTGGGGCTCAGTAGTTGAGCATCGACCCATGTACCAAAAGGTTGCCAGTTCAATTCCCAGTCAGAGCACATGCCCAGGTTGTGGGCCAAATCCCCAGTGGAGGGCATGCAGGAGGCAGCTAATTAATGTTCTCTCTCATCGATGTTTCTATCTCTCTCTCCATCTCTAAAATCAATAAAGAAAACAATTTTTTTTTAAGCAAGTGCAAGGTGAGCAGAAATTGAAAATCTGAAGATAGGGAAATGCTATAGAAAATTTTAAGGCCTAAACCAAGGAAGTGACAATGAAAATGGAAAAGAATGGACAAATAGCTTTGGAGAAGAGTGACTAGGAGAATTGTGTTACATCAACAACAACCAAAAAAAGGGGGAATGTAAGAACTAAACTTGAAGTTGAGACTAAATAATTTATACTACAGCCATACCATGGATTATTATGCAATAATTGAAGAGAAAGAGAAAAGACTCTATAATCAGATAGGAAACTGTCAAATTGTAGTGCTGAGTGAAAAAGTAAGGCATGAAACAGTATATATAGTATGTCTTCATTTGTTTTATTAAAATAATAAATAGTTATATGCTTATATATACATAAAATAACACATACATAGAATATTTCTGAAAGGATACCCAGGAGACTGTTAACAGTAGTGGCAGCCAGGAGGGATTGAAAGCAAAGGGCCTGAAGTAGGAGGAAGGTAATTTTAAATTATGTTTGTACTTTTGGAATTCTTTCTCTTGTGCATGTATTACTTTCTCAATAAAAATAGTAATAACTAAAAATAAATTTTAAAAATAAACAAACCAAGAGTGAGAAGAATGGTTTACAAGTCCTGGTTTGCCAGGAAGTGAGCAAGTTGCTAAACCTGTCTGAGTCTAGATAATCTCTGGCTGTCCTCATTTTACTTCATTACTCATTTTAAACAGTTTCAGGTGGGTATTGGAGGGTACAGAGTATGGAGCCTTTCATAGTTTTAAAGATCTCTTGAAACACATGACAGAGGGTCCCTTCAGTTACCCATTTTAGCATCTCGCTCAGCAATAAACTTTTTGTCCATCTCGGGAAGCAGACCGGTATGTAGACCAGATATGTATAGAAGTGGTTAAATTAGCTTCTGCTACTTTCAGCAATGTCTTTGAGCCCCCCACCCCCCGAGGCCAGAGATCTCACATGTTACCAACAAGTGTGTGAGTGACTCCAGTAGGAAAGCTCCAATGAAGATGGCCTGCCCTATAAATACAGAGAATGTAAGGTCAGTGTGGAATAACCAAAAAAACACTAGACTAATAGTCAGGGGGACTTTGATTCTATTCCAGCTTGAGTAGTTAAAATGTTGAGCACTTTCTGTATGCCAGGCACAATACACAAAGTAAGCACTTCACATACATCATTACTCCTTACAACAATCCTTCACAATACATACTATGTATCTCATTTTACAGATGAAAAGGTTAAGAGAATTGGTAATACCTCAAGTCTCACAGCTAGTAAATGATGAAGCTGGTATTCAAACCCAGGTCCATCTGATCCCAAGGCCCATTTCTTGATAATTAGGCCATACTGTCCCACCCATACCCTCCATTGCCAATTTATTGTGTGAGCTTAAACGAATCATTCTGCCTCTAAGCATCTGTTTCTACGTTAGTATAATTTATTATATCACTTCTGAGACCCCTTCCGAATTGCTTTGAAGACCTCATCTCAGAACTACCTCTTTCCACTTATTTAAATGAGCTGATTTTCTTTTCTCCTGCATCTGTAGATTTAGTGTCAATATTCTCGCTACTCCCCATTGCAACTTCAAAACTGTTATTCCAAAACCCTAAGTCCTCAACTCCTCTTTGAAATCTAGGGCATCAACTTGTGCTATGGTCATCTGTTCATGCTCAGATTCCTCAGAAATGTCACCACTGACTCACAGTTGTTTCCTTTCCACCTCATTCTCGGCCATCATCCTGAGGCAGTTCAACATCAACCTGGATAACCCACCCATCACCCTGACCTCATGTATCCCCACTATCCCAGTCTTGCTCCTCATGCCACACAGGCAACACATTCATACATGGCCACACTGTCCCTGCCATGCTGCAAACACTGCTTTCCCCCAAAGACTACAAACTCTGAAATTCCTCTCTGTGCCTTTTTTCCATACACCTCTTTCTCTGCCTAATTTCTCTGGGACCCACACATTATTCTAATTCTGATCTTCACCTCTGATCTCTGTGTAATCTATTGGCACATTTTCCCTTTTATCCTGGATTTTTTTCTTCTTCTGTCCAAGCTTCCAATTCAGAGATCCGAGTTTGATTCCTGGCTTCTTCATTAATCAGCAGGTGAATTTGAGTGTTATGTGGCTTCCTTAAGCTGCAGTTTTCTTATATATAAAATAGTGTTTATAATATATACCTTAGGCAGTTGTAAGAATTAGAAATAACTAATGTAAGGGGCCTAGCACAGAACTTGGCAGTAAATGTTAGCTGCTACCCACCATATGTACTCCCATGTTTCACCAATTTGACTAAAACTTCTCTAACTCTTTAGGTTTCTTTTACATCTTGATCATCACCATACTTACATTGCCAATTTCTCCCACTTCTATTGTAATGAAGAAAGAAGACTGTGACCATGGCAACTAGCATCACTGCACATTTGTGTTTTTCAATATCATTTGTGTCCTGAGGGGTGCTGACCCATTCTTGGCCTTCCATTCCAGCTCACAGCACTCATTTGTAATCCTTTGCTCTCCACTTAAGATCCTAGCCCTGCTCCCATCCTCTCACTCCTAGAAGATACCTTTGCATTGGAAGGACCACCATCTTAATATTAAAACCTTATTTTCCCTCCCCATTATGATATTTTCATCAACTCCTCCTTATCTCCTATGTAAGAGGGGAGGGGATCCCTATCACTTTCCAAAATCAACTTCTCCTCTGGGAAAAGTTCCCATAATTATTTATCTTTCCTCTTACAGCTTCAGTGTTTCGTTTTTTGCTTTATCTCGGTCAGTAAAATGGCCAATAAGCACGTGAAAAAGATGTTAAGCCCTGGCCGGTTTGGCTCAGTGGTTAGAGGGTCGGCCCGCGGACCAGAGAGTCCTGGGTTCGGTTCCCACTAAGGGCACGTACCTCGGTTGCAGTTCATCCCTGGCCCCTGTTGGGGTCGTGTGGGTGGCAACCAGTCGATGTGCCTCTCTCACATCGATGTTTCTCTCTCTCTCTTCCTCCCTCTCTCCCTCCCGCTCTATCTGAAGATAAATGCAAAAAATGTCCTCAGGTGAGGATTAAAAAAAAAAAAAAGTTAAATATCACCAATCATCAAGGAAATGCAAACCAAAACCACAATGCGATATGACTTCATACCTGTTAGAATGGCTATCATCAAAAAGACAAATGAGCCCTGGCCGGTTTGGCTCAGCAGTTAGAGTGTCGGCCCACAGACCCGAGAGTCCTGGGTTCGGTTCCTGCTAAGGGCACGTACCTTAGTTGCTGTTTGTCCCCAGCCCTGGTTGGGGTCGTGTGGGTGGCAACCAGTCGCTGTGTCTCTCTCACATCGATGTTTCTCTCTCTCTCTTCCTCTCTCTCTCCCTCCTGTTCTAGCTGAAGATAATGCAAAAAAAAAAAAAAAAAAGACAAATGATGTGTCTTGTCAAAGACAAGGATGTGGAGAGAAGGAAACTCTTGTGCACTGTTTGTGGGGTAATAAATTGGTGTAGCCACTATGGAAAACAATGTAGAAGTTCCTCAAAAAATTAAAAACAGCCCTGGCTGGTTTTGCTCAGTGGTTAGAGTGTCGCCCATGGACCAAAGAGTTGCAGGTTTGATTCTGGTCAAGGGCACGTACCTGAGTTGCAGTGTGGTCCCCAGCCCTGGGAGTGGTCATTCGGGAAGCAACCAATTGATGTGTTGCTCTCACATAGATGTCTCTCTCTCTCCCTCCCACTCTGTCTGAAAACAATGGAAAAATATCCTCCGTGAGGATTAAAAAAAAATAAAAAACAGAACTACTATATCATCCAGCACTACCACTTCTGGGTATTTATTCAAAGGAAATGAAAGCTGGGAAAAAGTTAAAATTAAAAATAGAATTTCTCATCCTGGCCCATTTGACTCAGTGGTTAGAGTGTCGGCACGCAGACCAAACAGTCTCAGGTTCAATTCCAGTCAAGGGCATGTACCTCAGTTGCAGTTCGGTCCCCAGCCCTGGTCATGGTCATGCAGGAGGCAACCAATTGATGTGTTGCTCTCACATTAAAGTTCCTATCTATCTATCTATCTATCTATCTATCTATCTATCTATCTATCTAATCTCTCTCTTTCTCTCTCCCTCCCACTCTATCTGAAGATAAGTAGGAAAATATCCTTGGGTGAGGATTTAAATAAATAAATAAAATAAAATAAAATATCTCCCTCGATCTTGTTTCTCTGAGCTATTCCAGTTATTTTCATTCCCTTCATTACTTGGAAATGTATTTTACATTCCCTCTTTCTCTTCACCTTCTACGTGTTTCTTAGTGTCTCAACTGAGACCATTCCTAGGAAACAGCTTTTCACAGGTGATCTTAGGCTTCCTGATTGCCAAATCCAAAGGTATTTTCCAGCCATCATTCACCTGATTTCTATCCATTACTTGACACGTGTTGCTCCCAGGCACTGAATGGAGCCAGAAAATAGGGAAAAAAAAAACGGGAGTGGACCTCCTTCCATACCCTTATCCCAAGTCTTCACAAAATGTTAGAGAGCAGGCCTGGTTGACTACCTGTATATAGTTCATTACATTATTTTTCCCAATTCTTCACTCTTCCACGTGACTTTGCAGTTCCTCCCACTACAGGTAGCGTGTACTTCCCTGACCATTGACTTTGGGCCCAGCCATGTGACTTGATTTGGCTAATGGGAGAGACAAGTAATAAACAGAGGCCTGAAATGCACATATATGAGAAAAACATGCCAAATAAAGCCCACTGATCCAGAAAAATGAAAAACGTGGAGCAGAGCACCCAGTCAATCAACAAACTGCAGCCTGAAACAGAGCCACCCCCTTGATCACAAACTAAGTGAGAAATAGATACTTGTTGTTCTAAGCCATTGCCTTTTGGGTTAGTCAGCTTTATTGTAACAATAACTATCTAACCTACTCTACCTTCCTTCACAAAAGTTTCTCTTCCCTTAGCTTCTGTGGTATGTAACAACCTTGGGTCACTCTTCCTGTCCTTTCATCTTCTTAACTTTCTTCACCATTTTTTTCTCTCTGTCTACTCTACGTAGTTGGTTCTCTTCTCAACCTCCTTTTCTAGCCACTTCACAATCTCTCCCTGAGTGATCTCATTTAATTCCAGAGGGTCAAATATAATCTCTACTGTTGATTCCTAATGCTCTCCTCTAAACTTCAGATTCAAATTTCTGGTTGCCTTCTGGACATTACTGTTTGATATCCTGCTACCACTTCAAACTCAATGTTTTTAACAAATTCCTAAACTTCTTGACAAAATTAACTCTTACTCTTTTCCATCTTCCCTCTGACAGATTACACCGCCACCTATTGTTTATTCAAAAGCCATAAATGTGTATAGGTCCATCCCAGTTCTACACAAAGCCAAGAACACCTGGGATGAGTAAGTGCACCTGAGCCAACCCAGAGACAGATTGCCTTCTGCCAACATGACTGAGCCAAAGATCAGCCTCTGGAAGTTTGCTCTACGAGCTTTATTCAGAAGTTAGAGTCAGGAAAATTTCTTCTTTGCTTTCATTCTTTTTTTTTAATCCTCACTGGAGGATATTTTTCTATTTATCTTCAGATAGAGTGGGAGGGAGGGAGACAGGGAGAGAGAGAATCGCTGTGAGAGGGACACATGGACAGGTTGCCTCCCACACAATCCCAACCAGGGCCGGGGTGGAACCACAACCGAGGTATGTGCCAGGTCTTTGCTTTCAGTCTTAATTACTCTTGACCACCATGCAAACTGGAAACTCCTCAGACTGCCTCACTCCCTTAACTGCTCTATAATTCCTCCCCCCTGTTGACCTCTACTTTAAGACAGGCTCCTTTAACGTTTCCCCAGAACACTCCTGCCATCTCCTGCCTTAAATGAACCTTCTTGAGGCAAGGCTGATAGTATTGTTCTTCCATAGTCACCCTCAATGCCAGGCCCTTGTCCTCCTACTACACTGTCTTACAAACCCCAACTGTGATTCAATCACCCTTCTCCATTCCTACCCCTAAAGTGCCAAGGGAAACTAGAGGAAAGAACACAAATATGCAAACTACCTCCAACCCCAAAGTACCAATCTCCCCAAACATCTTTGTGCTGCCTCTACCCTGCAACTGCCTTGTACCTCTCTTTAGTCAATTCTCATTCACATTTTCCCTTGGCAGCTCTTTGACACCTCAATAAATATGCTCAACCCATAGAACTACACACACACACACACACACACACACACACACACACACACACCAAAATTGCTTAAACTCCTGTTCTTTCAAAAATAAAAATAGAGATTCAAAAATGGCAGCAGAGTGAATGGAAGCTACACAGACCATCTCCCAGGACCAAACTGGAATTACAACTAAAATAAAGACAACTAGTTGGGAAAAACCAACAGAAAAGCAGCTGGAGAGGACTTGTATAACCACAGACTGAAGGAGGACACTAAATCCAGGCTAGTAGGAACTGTGGAGGTGCAAGAGGGTGGGCTGGGAGCCCAGAGACAGCAGCTGTTTTAGCTGTGAGCAGCTGCCTCAGGGTTAAAATCCCAAGCTGGCTCCACAGCGCAGAGGGCCGGGACAGAGCACTAAATTAGCTACAGCCACTCACCTTGGGCTTTGGCACAGGGAGGGCAGACTGGACTGGAACTGTGTGGACACTCAGGAGCTTGGAGAGCTGGGAGGGCGATGGGAGTTCTGTGCTGAATCACTCCCTCTAGGATAGTAGCTATCTTACTCAAAGAGCCCCTTCCTAGAGCCCCAAGGATAAGCAACAGCCCCTCCCTCAGGAATTTAACACCACCCGGCCAGGTCAGAGAAATGCAAATTGAGGCTCATTAACAGTCAGCAAACATCTGCCTCACCCACTAGAAATCCTCTTACCCTAAATACCTGAAGGATTTTTTCATTCAGTTGAGGGCTACAAGTAACTGAGCTCATCAAGTAACTGAGACTAATAGCCTCTAGGCAAAAAGCTAGAGGATAACTGGACCTTCCCTGGGATTGAAAATTTACCCAGGAAAGTAAGACTTGACAGTGGTGCTTAATGTGGGTCCTCCCACACTCATCCAAACCCAGTAGAGGAAGCCACAACCAGCAGAACACCAACACCCACAGGGAAAATTTGGCAGGCTCCAAAACCCACTGAGACAGCCAAAATGGTAAAACAAAGAAACAAATCCAAAATGAAAGAACAAGATAATTCGACAGAAGATGAAATAAATGAAAGGGAATAGAGCAAGATATCAGAGTGAGAATTCAGAATAATAATCATGAGGAAGCTCAACAGCATGAGTAAAGATATAGAAGCATTGAAAACCAACCAATTGGAAATTAAGAATGACATAGCAGAAATAAAGAACACATTGGAAGGAATAACCAGCAGAGTACAGGAGACTGAGGATCAGATCAATGAATTAGAAGACAGGCCGGTTTTGCTCAGTGGTTAGAGCATCGGCCCATGGACCAGACAGTACTGGGTTCAGTTCCCGCTAAGGGCACATACCTCGGTTGCAATTTGTCCTCAGCCCTGATTGGGGTCGTGTGGGTGGCTACCAGTTGATGTGTCTCTCTCACATCGATATTTCTCTCTCTCTCTTCCTCTCTCTCTCCCTCCCGCTCTATCTGAAAGATAAATGCAAAAATGTCCTCGGATGAGGATTTAAAAAAAAGAAGAAGATAGGGTAGAAAAAATCACCCAATCAGAGAACCAAAAAGAAAAAACAATTAAAAAACAGGAAGACAGGAAGCCTAAGAGAACTGTGGGACAATATGAAATGTAATGACACCCGCATCATAGGAGTTCCAGAAGAAGAACAAACTGAGCAAGGGTTAGAGAATATATTTGAAGAAATAGTGACAGAAAACTTCCCTAACTTGGTGAAGGAAAAAGGCATACAAGTACAAGCACAAGCAGCACAGAGAGCCCCAAGTAAGAAGAACCCAAAAAGGCCCACACCAAAACACATAATAATGAAAATGCCAAAAATTAAAGACAAAGAGAGAATCCTAAAGGCAGCAAGAGATAAGCAACAGGTTACCTACAAAGGAACCCCCATAAGACTATCAGCTGACTTCTCAACAGAAACACTACAGGTCAGAAGGGAATGGCATGAAGCAATCAAGGTAATGAAAACAAGAATCTGAATCCAAACCTATCCTATCCAGCAAGGCTATCATTCAAAAAAGAAGGTGAAATAAAGAGCTTCCCTGACAAAAAAAAAAAAAAAAAAAAAGGCTAAGGGAATATATTAGCACCAAACCAGCACTGCAAGAAATGTTAAAAAGACTGATGTAATTAGTAGAAGAAATAGGAAGAAAAACAGAACCACAATAAACAAAAATGGCAATAAATAAGTACATATCAATAATAACCTTAAATGTAAATGAATTAAATGCTCCAATCAAAAGACACAGTAGCTGATTGGATAAGAAAGCATGACTCATATATATGTTGTTTACAGGAGACCAAACTCACAACAAGAGACTCACACAGTTGGAAAGTGAAGGGGTGGAAAAAAATCTTCCAAGCAAACAGAAAGGAAAAAAGAGCTAGGGTACCAATACTCATATCTGATAAAATAGACTTCAAAATGAAGGCCATAACTAGAGACCAAGAAGGCCACTACATAATATTGAAAGGATCTATCCAACAGGAAGATATAACCTTAGTAAACATATATGCACCCAATATAGGAGCACCAAAATATATTTTAAAACTTCTGGAGGACTTCAAAGGAGAAATCTACAGCTATATAATCATAGCAGGGGACTCCAACACCCCCACTAACATCACTGGATAGATCCTCTAGACAAAAAATTAACAAGGAAACAGAGACTCTAAATGATGCACTAGATCAAATGGATTTAATAGATATCTACAGAGAATTACACTCTAAAACTGCAGAATTCACATTCTTCTCAACTGCATATGGGATATTCTCAAAGATAGACCACATGCTAAGACACAAACTAAGTATCTACAAGTTCAAAAAGATTGAAATCATATCAAGCATCTTCTCAGATCACAATGGCATGAAACTAGAAATCAATTACAACAAAAACATTCAAACACATGAAGGATAAATAGCATGTTATTAAGCAATTAATGAGTTACCAAGGAAATCAAGGAAGAAATAAAAAACTTCCTGGAAAATGAACACACAACAAGACAAAACCTATGGGATGCAGCGAAAGCAGTCTTGAGAGGGAAGTTCATAGCAATACAGGCCTACCTCAAGAAACAAGAAAAATTTCTAATTGACTATCTAATCTCACAATTTAAAGAACTAGAAAATAAACAAACAAACAAAAAATCCCAGAGCAAGTAGAAGGAAATAAATAGTAAAGATCAGAGCACAAATAAACAATATAAAAAAACAATTCAAAAGATCAATGAAACAAAGAGCTGGTTCTTTGAAAAGATAAACAAGATTGATGGACCCTTAGCTAGACTCACCAAGAAACAAAGAGAGAGAACCCAAATAAACAAAATCAGAAATGAAAGAGGAGAAGTGACAACTGACACCACAAAAATACAAAGGATTGTTAACAAATACTATGAACAATTATACGCCAACAAATTGGACAAGCTAGGTGAAATGGACAAATTTCTAGAAACACAGTCTCCCAAAACTGAACCGGGAAGAGATAGAAAACTTGAACAGACCAAAAACAACGAAGGAAATTGAAGATGTAATCAAGAATCTCCCAGCAAACAAAAGCCCAGGCCCAGACGGCTTCACGGAAGAGTTTTACCGAACATTCAAAGAAGAACTAATACCCATTCTCCTCATACTATTCCAAAAAATTCAAGAAGAAGGAAGACTTCCAAATTCATTTTATGAGGCCGGCATAATTCTAATTGCAAAACCAGATAAAGACACTACAAAGAAAGAAAACTACAGACCAATATCCCTGATAAACATAGATGCCAAAATCCTTAACAAAATATTAGCAAATTTGATCCGGCAATACATCAAGAAAAGTATTCACCATGACCAAGTGGGATTCATCCCAGGAATGCAAGGCTGGTACAATACTTGCAAATCAATAAATGTGTGCACCACATAAACAAAATGAAAGATAAAAACCATATGATCATATTAATAGATGCCAAAAAAGCATTCGAAATAATCCAGCACCCATTTCTGATAAAAACGCTCAGCAATGTGAAAATAGAAGGATCATATCTCGACATAATAAAGGCCATATATGAAAAACCTACAGCCAACATCATACTCAAAGGGCAAAAACTAAAAACATTTCCCTTAAGAACAGGAACAAGACAGGCATGCCCACTTTCGCCACTCTTATTTAACATCGTATTAGAAGTCTTAGCCACAGCAATTAGACATGAAGAAAGAATAAAAGGGATCCAAATTGGAAAGGAGGAAGTGAAACTGTCATTATTTGCAGATGACATGATATTGTACATAGAAAACCCTAAAGGCTCCACCAAAAATCTACTAGATTTAATAAACAAATTTGGCAAAGTAGCAGGATACAAAATTAACATCAAGAAACCAACAGCATTCTTATACACTAGTAATGAACTCACAGAAAGAGAAACTAAAAAAACAATCCCATTTACCATTGTGGCAAAAAAAATTAAGATACCTAGGAATAAACTTAACCAAAGAACTAAAGGACCTATTCACAGAAAACTACAAGACATTGAAAAAAGAAATAAAGGAAGATATTAAAAAGTGGAAGCATATACCTTGTTCATGGATTGAAAGAATTAACGTCATTAAAATGTCCATACTACCCAAGGCAATCTATAGATTCAATGCAATCCCCATTAATACCAACGACATATTTCACAGAACTAGAACAAATACTTCAGAAGTTTATATGGAACCAAAAAAAGACCCAGAATAGCCACAGCAATCTTGAAAAAGAAGAACAAAGCAGGAGAGATCACAATACCAGATATCAGGTTATACTACAAAGCCATTGTAATCAAAACAGCCTGGTACTGGCACAAGAATGGGCATATAGATCAATGGAACAGAACAGAGAACCCAGAAATTGACCCAAGACATTATGCTCAATTAATATTTGACAAAGGTGGCAAGAGCATACAATGGAGTAAAGACAGCCTCTTTAATAAATGGTGTTGGGAAAATTGGACAGCTACATGCAAAAAAATAAAACTAGACCATCAACTTACACCATACACAAGAATAAAATCAAAATGGATAAAAGACTTAAATGTGACTCATGAATCCATAAAAATCCTAGAAGAAAATGTAGGCAACAAAATTTCAGATATCACATACAGCAGAATTTTCACTGATATGCCTAAGGCAAGAGAAACAAAGGAAACAATTAATACATGGGACTACATCAAACTAAAAAGCTTCTGCACAGCAAAAGAAACAACCATCAAAAAACCCACTATATGGAAGAGCATAATTGCCAATGATACATCAGATAAGGGGTTAATTTCCAAAATATATAGAGTGCTCATACAACTCAATAAAAGGAAGACAAAGAACCCAATTAAAAAATGGGCAGAGAACCTAAATAGAGACCTCTCCAAACAGACATACAAACGGCCAAGAGACGTATGAAAAAATGCTCCAACTTCATTAATCATCAGAGAGATGCAAATTAAAATGACTATGAGGTATCACCTCACACCTGCCAGAATGGCCGCCATAAACAAATCATCAAACAACAAGTGCTGGTGAGGGTGTGGAGAAAAGGGGACTTTAGTACACTGCTGGTGGGAATGCAGACTGGTGCAGCCACTATGGAAAACAATATGGTGTTTCCTCAAAAAATTAAAAAGTGAACTGCCATTTGACCCAGTGGTCCCACTTCTAGGAATATATCCTAAGAAGCCTGAAACACTAATCAGAAAGAATATATGTACCCCTATGTTCATAGCAGCACTATTTACAATTGCTAAGATCCAGAAACAGCCCAAGTGTCCATCAATAGATGAGTGGATAAAAAAGCTGTGGTATATACAATGGAACAATATGCAGCTGTAAGAAAGAAAGATCTCATCCTTTGAGACAACATGGAGGGACCTGGAGAGTATTATGCTAAGTGAAATAAGCCAATCAGAGAAAGACAAATATCACATGATCTCACTTCTTTGTGGAATATAATGAACAAAATAAGTTGATGAACAAAATAGACCCAGAGACATAGAAAGGAGTATGGTTCAGACTGACAAACCTCAGAGGAGGGGGTCAGATGGGAGGGATGAGCTAAACCAAAGAATTTATATGCATGCATGAGTAACCAATGGACATAGACAACAAAGCTTGGAGTGGGGGGTGGATCAGGAGGAGGGTGTTTGGGGGGGGAAAGGAGAAACATCTGTAACAAAAATAAGGAAATACATAAATAAAATAAAAATAAAAAACATCATCAGATGAGAACTCCCTTGTTCCAGTTACTACTGCTATGTTACAATCATCCCATGCTTACCAGCATAAAAAAAGAAAAAACATTTAATTATTCTCACAGATTCCAAGATTTACTGGTTTTTAGTATATTCAAAGAATTGTGCAAACATCACCATAATTAATTTTTAGAACATTTTTATCACCTCAAAGAGCAACCCCATACCTATTAGCAATAATTCCATTTCACCCAAACCTTCCCAGCCCTAGGCAACCACTAATCTGCTTTCTGTCTCTACAGATTTGTCTATTAGGGACAGTTCATACAAATGGAATCATACAGCCCTGGCCGGTTTGACTGGCTGTTAGAGCGTCAGCCTGCGGACTAATGAGTCATGGGTTCGATTCTGGTCAAGGGCACATACCTCTGTTGCGGTTTGTCCCCGACCCTGGTCGGGGTTGTGCAGGAAGCAACCAATCAATGTCTCTCTCTGTCTCTCTGTCTCTCTGTCTCTCTCTCTCTTTCTCTTTCCCTCTCTCCCCCTCCCTCCTACTCTATTTGAAGATAAATGGAAAAATATCCTAGGGTGAGGATAAAAAAATAAAGCAATAAAAACATTTTTTAAAAAAACAAATGGAATCATACAATGTGTGGTCTTCTGTAACTGGCTTTTTCACTCAGCATAATGTTTTTAGGGTTCATCTGTATTGTAGCATATATCAGCACTCCTTCCTTTTATGGCCAAATAATATTCGATTGTATAGATAAACCACTTTTGCTCATCCATTCATCACTTGATAGACATTTGGTTGTTTTCCATATTTTAACTATGATGAATAATGCTGACATGAACATTCATGTACAAGTTTTTGTAGGAACATATGTTTTCAATTCTCCTTGGTACATAGTTAGGAGTGGGATTGTTGGGTCATATGGTAACTCATGTTTAACATTTTAGTAACTGCCAGATTATGTTACATTCCCACCAATGATGTATGAGTTTCTACTTTTCCACATCCTTGTCAACATTTGTTTTAGTATGTTGAGTTGAGTTTAGTATTAGTTTAGTATTTTCATTTTAGCTATCCTAGTGGATATGAAGTAGCATGTCTTTGTGGTTTTGATTTGCATTTCCCTAATGGTAATTGATATTGAACATCTTTTCATGTGCTTATTGGGCATTATCTTTGGAGACATGCCTATTCATATCCTTTGCCAACATTTCTGTTGGTTTATTTGGATTTTTGTTGTTACTGAGTTGAAAGAGTTCTTTATACATTCTAGACAAAGTTCCTTATCAGATATCTGTTTGCAAATATTTTCTCCCTTTCTATGCATTGCCTTTTCACTTTCATTATAGTGTTCTTAAAAAAAAAAGTTATTGATTTTAGAGAGAGAGAATGGGAGAGAGAGAGAAACATGGGATATCTTTCCATTTATTTCAGTCTTTCTAAATTTCTTTCAACAACATTTTATTTTCAGTAATGTCTTATACTTCTGTTAGTAAATTTATTTTTAAGTATTTTATTCTTTTTTGTTTGGGTCTCCTTTTTGTTTTTTTTGGGGGGGGTTGGTTTGTTTGGGTTTTTTGTATGTTTTTTTGGTCGGTGTAGCTAAAAGTTTTTCTATTTTGTTGATCTTTTCAAAGAACCAACTTTTGGTTTGTTGGTTGTCTCAATTATTTTTCTATTATCTTTTTTATTTGTTTCTTCTCTAATCTTTATTATTTCCTCCTTTCTGCTTGTTTTTGGTTCAGTTTGCTCTTTTTTTTCTAGTTTCTTAGGATGAAAGTTTAGGTTATTGATTTGAGAACTTTCTTCATTTTTAATGTAGGCATTTATAGCTAGAAATTTCCCTTTTAGTACGATTTTAGCTGCAGCCCATAAGTTTTGTCAAGTTGTGCTTTCATTTCATCTTGAAATATTTTCTAATTTCCCGTATGATTTTTGACCCACTGATTATTAAGAATATGTTGTTTAATTTTCACATATTTGTGAATTTTCAAATTTCTTTCTCTATTGATTTCTAATTTAATTCCATCGTGGTACAGAAAACATACTTATTTCAATCCTTTTAAATTTATTGATATGGTCTATCATAGACAGTATTCCTTGTACATTTGAGAAGAATGTGTATTCTGCTCTTGTTCAAGTCTTGTATTCCCTTGTTCCTAGTTGTTCTATTCATTATTGAAAGTAGGATAATGAAGTCTCCAACTATTATTGTTGAATGGATATCTGCTCTTGAATATCTCCCAGGTGTTTTAAACTCACTATGTTCAAAATTGATTTTATACTCTCTCCCTTCTCTAACCCATCTCAGTTAATGGCACTAGATGCTCACACCAGAACCTCAGGAATCATTCTAGATTCCTTCCCTTCCCTCATCTCCTACATCCAATAGACCACCGAGCCCTACTAACTTGACTCATCTATTCACTACCCTTTATCCCATCTATCCCTGCCCTCCCTAATTCAGGTCCTTGCACCTCATACCAGGACTATTATAACCAATCTAGTTTTCTCTATTCTTGCTAATGTTGTTCATTCCACCTAGAATAAGCCACTCATCTTTTAAGACAACTCCAGAGTCACCCTCTCCTATGGGGAATCTTTGCTATATGATTTCATTCTTCCACTTGAGCTCTCAGCCTCCTGTGTATACATCTGTCCCAAGAGTTACCACATGATTTTACCACTGTCTTCCCCTCAGGATAGCTCAGTCTCTTATAGCAGAGTAATTAGGACACTCTAGAGTCAGACAATATAGATTAAAATCTTGACTCTACCAGTTTCTAGCTGTGTGATTGGCAAATTATTCATTTCTCTGTGCCTCGGGTTCTCTATCCATAATACAGGGATGATTATAGTACTACCTTGTAGGGTTAAATTAAATTAATAGATACAAAGTACTTAAAAGAAGTGTTAATGTTAATACTATTATTCACCCCTGGGTCCCCAGCACTTTAGCAAAGGACTTAGAACAGAAAGCTTTTCGTTCATGTGGCTTGAGCTGAACTGAACTGCTTGTCCCTTTTTGCAGTCTTCAGTTATGCTATTCTCTTCCTTCTGTATAAATGCTCTTCCTCCTTCCTCCTCCTTGCTTACTTTGTGAAATCATTCTTCAAGAGCCAGCTTGTGACCTTCCTGTGTGATGACAAGCCTTCCCTTCCTAACACAGGCGGTCGATCAATGGATCCTTTGTCAGCATCTCTATCTTGTATTAATACGTGACTCCACATTGTTCCTATCGCACTGTGTGACCTTGAGTAACAGCCATAATAACAACTACCATTTATTAAATACCTGCTGGGTCCCAGGAACCTAATATGATTTCTCTCATTTAATCTTCACAATCATCCTGCTGTGAGACAGAAATTATTGTCTCCATTTCATTGATGAAACGATGGAGGCCCCGTGTGGTTAAATAACTCGCCCAAGGCCAGATGGCTAATAGCTAAGTGACAGACTGAGGTTAGTAGCCAGGGCCTAACCTCAGCGCTCATACACTTTCTTTTATTGCTTGTATTAGTTTTCAAGTCTGTCTCTCCACGAACTCCTTGTGGGCAGGGGCCTGTGCCAGCAGCTGGCTCTCCTGGGGGAAGAAATGTCTCCCAGAAGGCCTAAAGTTTCCTGGTGCAGGCATCAGTGCTCCTTTCTCCTGTCTCTCTCCATAGTGCTGAGGTAGGATTCTGTGCTGGCAGAAGGGCGAAAGAAAAGAACAATAATTGAACAGCAGAGGAAAGCAGCTGAGTCCCCAGGACCCACTTGGTCATGTTTGCTGCTCCAGCACCTTTGGGACCTGTGAGGAGGCCTCCCAAGAGTCTGAGCTCAGTGAGTCCCCTGGGCGGTGATGTCAGCCTCCTGCTCTGCCAGCCCCCTGAGACCACAGACACACTGACATCACCCCTGTTTTCATGGTGCTTAGTAAGGAACTCAGACTTGTCCACATGCCTCTGCCTGAGACGAACTCTGTAATCATGGTTTGGGGGGGCCCTTTCCTTTGCCTAGAGGTCTCTTTCCACATGTGGGCACCTTTCCTTCCTGTCTCTCACCCTAACTTACCTGTTCCCAAGATTGTAAGTTATAGTCAGCGTTGCTCCACACTGCCTGGAATCCCTGACACACCCATGGAAATCAGGAAACACAGGGAATTAAAAAAAAGAAAGCTCCCCAGTGATCTTGTCAGACTGGAAAAGGGAGGAGCTGAGCAAAGGGAAATTAGGACAACTTGTCAACCTTTCCAGGCTCTGACGGTCACAGGGCTGTTCCACTTTAAAATGGTTGGAAACTTGAAATGGCTTCAACCTTGAGGTTTGGGGTTTTAACCCTTCCAGTCTTTGTTAGTTATAAGAAAGCCATCTCCATAGAGGGATTCTCTCCCTGCATCCACCAACTCCTTGTTTAATTCAATTTGGCAAGTAATTATCAAACAGCTGGTTAGACAGTCATGTACCTGAATATCTGGCACCATGGATACGGTTTAAAACAAAAAGTAGACAGGTACTCCTCAGCTTACAGTGCCCAGGTGACTGCCATTGTAATTAGGACAAAATCCAAATCCGAACTTAAACCATGGCCTTCTGCACCCCGACCACCCCAGCTTCATCTTACACCACTCTTCCCACCTTCACCCCTCCAACTGCATGGACCATCTTTCAGTCCCTCAAACACACCAAATCTTGACCACTTCTGGCTTTGAATTTATGTTCACGTTGAGACCTGCAGGATGAGTCGGAGTTAGCAATTTTTAGATTAGTTACCTCCTCCTCAGAGACAGTAACAGAATGTGGCTGGCCACTCGAGCATGGTGTTTGAAGTATTAAAAGTCCAAATTGTGCCTGGCCGGTGTGGCTCAGTGGTTGAGCGTTGACTCATGCAGCAAAAGGTCACTGGTTAGATTCCTGGTCAGGGCACATGCCCAGGTTGTGGGCCAAGTCCCCACTGGGGGGCATGCAGGAGGCAGCCAGTTGATGTTCTCTCTCATCAGTGTTTTTATCTCTCTCTACTTCTCCTTTCCTCTCTCTCTAAAAAAAAAAAAATCAATAAAAAAATTTTTTTTAAAAAGTCCAAATTTTGCTCTGGCTGGTTTGGCTCAGCGGTAGAGCGTCGGCCCTCAGACCAATGAGTTGCAGGTTCAGTTCCGGTCAAGGGCACGTACCTCAGTTTGCTTTTCGTCCTCAGCCCTGGTCGAGGTTGTGCGGGAGGCAACCAGTCGATGTGTCCCTTTCACATCGATGTTTCTCTCTCTCTCCCTTTCTCTCCCTCTCTCTCCCTCCTACTCTGTCTGAAGATAAATAGGGAAAAAAAAAAAAAAGTCCAAATGGAAAAGATCTGGCAGTTCTGGCCATTACAGAAAGCAGCGTCAGGCCCAGGACTTGGGAGCTGAGGCACAGGCTGCATGAGCCCATCGACGGCCTCTCCCCATGACAGCCCGGCTGTGGGGCCAGCTCCTGAGTCAGACACTTGGCTGCTGAGACCAAGACCCCATTCTTTTCCTTCATAGCACTCTTCCCAATTTACAATTACATACGTGTTTGTTTTTGTTTATTTGTTTTCTTTCTCCTTCACTAAGTTGTAAATCCAAGGGGATCAGGGACCCTGTCTGATTTGTTTAATGTATACCTAGTGCCTAGATCAGTGCCCGGCACATAGTAGGTGCTTAATAAATCTTTGTTGACCAAACGAATAAAAAAAAAGTGATCCCCTCATTTAGAGAATGTCGCATCTATTTGGGGAAGCCAGCTAGCACACACAAAGCTGGTATACATTTTTCTTCACAAACCAGGAATGTAAGAAATGGTGATTACTTTAATTCCCTTTAATCGAGTTATATCTGCCTCCAAACCCTCAAACCTTCTAGTTAGCAGAAATCCAAGCTTGAGCAAAGGCCGGGGGGGCGGCGGGGGGGTATCCTGGAGCAGAACACTCAGGTTGCCCCTCAGCGAGACGCTCACTCTCCCAGCCCTGGGGTCCTATGAAGACGCTCTAAGCATTCAGACCTCCTTCCTCTTAGGAAGCATTGAGGGGTTGGTAACCCTGGTGTCTGGGGGACATGGGGGCCATTCCTCTCTACTGTTGTACCACCTCTGCAGGGGGCCTCAAGGAAACAGGCCAGGGTTTGCACATACTTGGGAACCCCTAAGTCACGCCCAAAATTTTGGAGAATGCTTCCTTCCATTCTGCCCTCTTCATTTTTGCTTTGTCCCTTCAGATGCTGGCATCCTCCCTTTCTCCATGGCCTAGTGTCCGCCCATCACGGAACTTAGACTTCCCTCTGACTCCTTTCGTATCTGTCTTTTTTTTTTTTTTTTTTTACGTGCCCTTAGCGGAAACCGAACCCGAGGCTCTCTGGACCACAGGCCGACGCTCTAACCGCTGAGCCAAACTGGCCAGAGCCTTTTGTATCTGTCTTGCCATGCAAATGGCTCTGAGGCAATGGTGACTAAAGCCAGACTGCCTCCTTAGAACAGTAGGAAATCAGAGAATGAAAGACAAAGCAGAAGCCCAGTTCATTATCCTGCTCTACACCAAACCGAAAACTTTACAAAGACAGAAAACAAGAATGTGCTAAGTTGAAAATAACCAAGCACCAAAATGTATGGTGTGATCAGGAGTGTTTTGGGTTAGTTTTCCTTCACCTCCTCAAGTCTGTCTCTAAGCTCTCTCTCACAACCTATATGCCTTTCCTAGGCAATCTAATTTCTTGTACATTTAAGAGACATTTTTGCATACACATTTACACCATGAAATCTTGACAATTATTCTACTTCTGCAATGGCTTGGATCCCCACCCCCACTCCCACCTACCACAGGTACTCCCAGAAGTCAAGACTCGAGGTTTAACATCTTGTGCCAGGACTTTCCCAATAGTCTACCAATTCATTTTCCTAAAATCCTCCTTCCCCATCACTCATTCCTTTGCTCTTCTATTCAAAAAATATATTTTTGGAGTAACTGCAGGGTGGCCTTGGGCAAGTTGCTCAGTTCTCCCTGCCTCAATTTTGCCGTCTGTAAAGTCAGGATAATAATAATACTTCTCCTATAGGAGTGTTATATTGTTATAAAACAGCACCTGGCACATAATAAGTGCTGGATCAGTTTTGGCTATTGGACTTGCTGTGGCCTTTGCCATCACTGTTGCTGTTGATATTGTCAGGCACTCTTTGGTGCTGGAAATACAGTGGTAAACAAGAGAGACAAGATCCCTGTTCTTATGGAGTTTACTACATAGTTAGGGGAGGAGAAAACGTGTGTGTGTGTGTGTGTGTGTGTGTGTGTGTAAAATCTCAGCTAGTTTGAGGAAGAACAAACTTTCCTCTACCCTCAGCGTTCTCCTGGCTGGTCTAATAATCAAATAGATGTGAGACAGATTAGCAAGAGAAAATAACCAAATTTCACTAGCCTAAGAAAACAGTTTCACAAATATTTTCTCTTGCCAATCTACATTTAGAAAAGAGAAAAAGATTCTCACCACTTTTGCTTCCATGGGATCCTGTAGACAGAGATCTTGGGGTGTGATGACCTGGTAAGAATCCTTACCTTCTGCCAGCCCGGTCAGACGCCCCAGAATCTCCTCATCTGCAGCAGTTTCGTGGGGAAGTGTGGGGTCCCAGCCAGTGAACTTATCCTGCTCACAGAGCCAAAACTGTGGGGAAGGAGAAAAAGTCCCCTTTCTCTCCTCTGGTTCCTTTGGCTAGCCAAATACAGTGAAACCTCGGTTCTCAAACTTAATTCATTCTGGAAGACTGTTCAAGAAGCAAGATGTTTGAAAACCGAATCATTTTTTCCCATTAGAAATAATGTAAATTGAATTAATCCATTCCAGACACCCTACTAGATTTAAATCACTTTCAACACTCATTTCAGGGGTGTCTTTCAGGAGGTCAGTATGTAGCATCTTCGTTTTTTCACATATCGTTGCCTCTGAAATGCCATCATGGCTAACTGCTTTTTGTTTAACCAGATCAACAACACTTTTTCTACCTCTCCAGTTGCCTGTGATCATTGTTTCATGAGTATTTCCACACCCTTTGCAACATCAACACTCTTGATGACCTCTTTATGTTTTAAAATTGTACTAATCATCGATTTTGCCATGCCATACTCGGTAGCCAGATCAGACACGTGAACACCTCTACCATACTTTGCAATTATTTTTTTTAAAGCTCTGTCATGTTCTCACAAGTTTCCTTTTCACTTTGCTGCCATCACTAACTTTCTGAGGACCCGTGGTGACTTACTGTACAAATTTAGTAATAATAAGCAGCAACAAAAGCTAAAACAAACACAAAGATATTCGCAGCACAATTTCCCGAGATGTTAGCAGTGTGAGGTTTAGCAGTAAACTGACTCATACTCTGGCATTCTCTCTGTTTGTTGCCTGAGGGACGTGTGACCGATCATACAGGTATCAGCATGAAAGGGTTGTCGGGTCAAGAACCGAAGTTTTGTTTGCAACTGAGACATTTTTCCCGTGAACAACTTAGTCGAGAACTGAATTGTTCGAAATGGAAGAACTTCGAGAACCAAGATTTGACTGTACTCAAATCAATAGGAGGCAGATTGACAAAAGAAAATCAAATTTAATCTCATGCACACGGGAGCCCCACATACATGTGAAAGTCAGCAAACCCACATACACAAAAGGTTCAGAGATAGAAAGGGGAATTGAGGTATGTAAGGCATCCTGAGCTAGGGATGGGGTAAGGTGCCTTGCGGGCTTCAAAAGGTCATTGCAGGATGATCAGAAGAGCAGATCTCAGTAGTTAGCAGTTTTCCCTGCCCTATGGATAGGTCAAAAGAAATGACCTCTGATAATCTTTTATGGGCAAGGCCTTCAATTTAAATTCTTCTCAGTATTTAAAGTTGGGGGTGGAGGTTTCTCTTGAGCCTGAATCTAAACTGGCCTTTAGGACCTGGCCAGTTAGGCTCAACGGTTAGAGCATCGCCCACGGACTAAAGTCAGGTTGTTGGTTTGATTCCCCGCCTCAGTCGGGGTCATGAGGGAAGTAACCAATTGATGTGTCTCTTTCACATGGATGTTTCTCTCTCTCTCTCCCTCCTTCCCTTCTTCTCTGTCTAAAAAAAAAACCTCACCTGAGGACATTTTCCCATTTATCTTCAGATAGAGTGGGAGGGAGATAGAGAGAGAGAGAAAAACATCAATGTGAGAGAGACACATCAATTGGTTGCCTCCTGCAAGACCCCGACCAGGGCTGGGGACCAAACCCCAACCGAGGTACATACCCTTGACCAGAATCAAACCCAAGACTCTTCGGTCTGTGGGCTGATACTCTAACCACTGAGCCAAACCAGCCAGGGCTCCTCTGGTGAGGATTAATGGGGGAAAAAAATAGTCTTGAGCTCAAAGTATCTGCATACCACTGAGATACATCTTGAGGGACTGGTTCTGGACCCCACACTAGTTATAAGAACTACTTAGATAATTAAAATGGACTGATCTACCACTTCACACCCATCAGACTGGCCATTATAGAAAAAAAAAAAAAAAGAAAGAAAGAAAATAACAAGAGTTGGTGTGGATGTATGAAAATGAACTGTTGTGACTGTTGATGAGAATGTAAAGTGATGCAGCCACTGTGGAAACCAGCATGAAGGTGTGAGGTCGCCAAAGGAGGAACACACAAGGCCAAAGTGATGCAGGAACAGGAGTGTGTTAAGGACATCTGGAAAACAGACAGACCGAGTCCAAAATGGCGTCAGCCCTGAGCTTGCTGCTTATGAAGAGCTTTGGGCGAGCTTTCTTTGGGGCTCTTCGGGGCATGTGCACGAACAGAGACCAGGCAAACAAGATGGCCATTGCTCGACCAAAACTGCCAAGGGTCAGGTTCCCATCCCAGTGGGGGATGGGCAGTGAACAATGAAAGGCCATATCTACAGAGGCTCTTCTATGGCCGAGTGCTCTCTAGCCTAACAGAAGGTTCTTCAAAAAATTAAGTATAGAACTCCATCTGATCCAGCAATTCTACATCTGGGTATATACTCAAAAGAACTAAAATTAAAAACTCAAACAGATACTTGCACACCAATGTTTATAGCAGTATTATTCACAATCGCCAAAAGATGGAAACTACCCAATTGTCCATCAACAGATATGTTACCAGAAAGGGACCAGGACCAGAGCAGGTTTGCCTCAGGCTGCATTCCTTCTGGAAGATCTAGGGGAGAATCTGCTTCCTTGCCTTTCCAGCTTCTGCAGGCTGACTGCTTCCCTTGCCTTGTGGCCCCCTTCCATACCCAAAGCCTGCAATCCGGTCGCTCCGACCTCTGCTTTTGGCATTACATCTCTGACTCTGACTCCTGCATGTGAAGCAGGAAGCTGGTGGGGCACAATGACCTCATTCCATAGAACCCCCCTTAAAAAATTTTTTTTAATCCTCACCCAAGGATATTTTTCCATTTATCTTCAGATAGAGAGGGAGGGAGGAAGACAGGGAGAGAGACAGAGAGAAACATTGATGTGAGAGAGACATCGACTGGCTGCCTCCCGCATGAACCCCGACCAGAGCACAGGGGACCGAACCGCAACCAAGGTAGAACCCTCTTTTGTCATCCACAAGCCTTTCAAGTCATCTCACATTGGGCCTACCTAGAACATCCTGGACAACCTCCCATATCAAATATCCTAATCACATCTGCAAAGTCCATTTTGTCATGTCAGGTAACATACCCACAGAGCCTAGGGATTAGGACATGGACATCTGTAGGCGCCACTATTCTGCCTACCACATACTATTATAAACCTGTGATACTGTGCTTTACATTTAGGTCTTTGTCCATGGTTCCTGGCTCACAGCTCCTAAAACCCTTGGAATTTCTTAAGGGATTAGAGCATTAAGATTATTTTTTGTTATAATATTTGGACTTTTGTCCTCAGTTCCTGAGCCATAAAGGTAAAACAGATGTCTTGTTATCATAACAAGCCCTTTCAACTGCACCTGAGTTTTTATTAGAAAGGTGACTTTTGGGAAGCCCCTAGGCAACCGAAGGATGAGAGCTGGTTATCAGGGGAACCGACCATGTGATTAGAGGGTTGGAGCTTTCAACCCCACTCTCCAACCTACATGGAGGGGAGAGGTGCTAGGAATTGAGTTCAGCCCTGGCTGGTTTGGCTCAGCAGTTAGAGCGTCGGCCCTCTGACCAAAGAGTTGCAGGTTCAATTCCACTCAAGGGCACGTACCTCGGTTGCGGTTCATCCCCGGCCCCGGATGGGGTCATGCAGTAGGCAACCAGTCGATGTGTCTCTCTCACATCAATGTTTCTCTCTCTCTCTCTCTCTCCCCCGCCCCTCTCTCTCCCTCCCACTCTATCTGAAGATAAATGGAAAAATATCCTCGGGTGAGGATAAATTAAAAAAAAAGAAGAAATTGAGTTCAATCACCTATGGCTAATGATTTAATCAATCACATCTACATAATGCACCTCCATAAAAATCCCTGAACTATGGGGTTTGGAGAGTTAAACTAAAATGCATCCAAGTTCCAGGAGGGTGGTACCCAAACTCCAATGGGATGGAAGCTCCTGTGTTAGAACCCTTCTAGATCAACTCCTTTATATCTCTTCATCTGGCTGTTCATATGTATCCTTTAATATTCTTTGTAACAAACTGGCAATCTAGTAAATAAACTGGTTTCCATGAGTTCTGTGAGCTGCTATAGCAAATTAATCAAACCTGAGGAGGGGGTTGTGGGAACCTCCCATCTACAGATGGTTTGATTATAGTCAGTTTCGGGAGAGTGTGGGGAAGGAGGCATTTCCGACATTGCTGGTGGAAGTATAAATTAAAAGCAGCAACCCATTGAGATGGAAAGAGACTTTGTTTGGGGGCAATGGGTACACAAGGCAGTGTGCAGATGATGTTTTATTGAGTTGTACACCTAAAACTTGTATGGTTTTGTGAACCAATGTCACCCCATTAAGTTTAATTTCTTTTAAAAAGCAGTAATGCTCGGCTGGTGTGGCTCAGTGGTTGAGCGTCGACCGATGCACCAAGAGGTCGCCGGTTTGATTCCCAGTCAGGACACATGCCCAGGTTGTGGGCCCGATCCCCAGTGGGGGGCATGCAGGAGGTGGCCAATCGATGTTCTCTCTCATCAATGTTTCTATCTCTCTCTCCCTTCCTCTCTCTCTAAAATCAATAAGGAAAAAAAATTTTTGTTTTAATAAAACATAAAAAAGCAGTATGCCATTGTTTTCCCTTTCCCTGGCTTATCTCAACCCTATCCACTTCCAGGATTTTCTAAGAACAGCTCAAATAAAGCCATGGCCTGCTCCTTAAAGCCAGGAGGCCTGGGATTCCAAAAGAAGACTCACCCCAGTTCACCTGGTGAAGCAGGAAGCCGGGGGGGCACAGTGAGCCCCTGCCTGCACCTAGTGCCACGTCCGGGTCTGAAGAGTGGTCCTGGGTGAGCTTCTTCAGAATCCTGCCAACTACGCCAAGTAAATGTCAGTGTGAGAAATGTCCAAACCTGTAGAGAATTTTTTTTTTTATCCTCACCTGAGGACACTTTTTCATTTTTTGTTCAGATAGAGTGGGAGGGAGAGAGAGGAAGAGAGAGAGAAACATCGATGTGAAAGGGACACATCGAGTGGCTGCCACCCGCACGACCAACCAGGGCCGGGGATAAACTGCAACCGAGGTACATGCCCCTTAGCGGAAACCGAACCCGAGTCTCTCTGGACCGCAGGCCGACGCTCTAACCGCTGAGCCACACCGGCCAGGGCTAGAGAATTTTTTTATAAGAGTTTATCTGAACCAAACTAATGACATATGTTGCGGAGCAAGACCTTAAAGGATCCACAAATAACAGTCTTGTAGTTTCTTTTATGCATTTGAAAAGCAGGAGGGGACACAAGGAAGATTACATGAAAGTAGGAGAAAGGGAGGTGGGAATTGGATTACAGGATAGTTAAGATTATTTGCTCTCTTGAGGGTGCTTACGTATTAGAAGGAGTGGTCTGAAAAGAGGCGTTTCAAACGTGTGTTCATCTAGATGCAAAGAAACAATGGACAGAGATAAGCAAAGATAAGCCCTGGGGCATATAACTACCCACCATGACCTGCCCAGTTAGGAATTTATGATCAGATCACCCTGTGAGGTTACTTTCTATAGTAAACCTTTTTTCATCTACAAACCTTTAAAGAAAGGCAATTTGGCAGTATTGATCAAAATGACAAGTGCCAATATTTTTAATGTAACAATTGCACTTCTAGGAATTTATTCTACATATGTTCTCACGCGTGTAAATGACATACTCTTCGTGTACCATTGTAATAGCAAAAAGATTGAAAACAGACTAAATGTCCTTCAGTAGAGAAACGGTTAAATAAATTACAGTAAACCCATACACGGCAGCAAGAACAAATGAGGATGCTCTCGATGTCCTGAATTAGTAACCTCCTGGGTACATGTTTTTAATAAACTTTAAAATAACTTTAGAGCCCTGGCCAGTTTGGCTCAGCAGTTAGAGAGTTGGCCTGCGGTCCAGAGAGACCCGGGTTCGGTTCCCGCTAAGGGCACATACCTCGGTTGCAGTTTGTCCCCAGCCCTGGTTGGTCATGCAGGTGGCAGCCACTCGATGTGTCCCTTTCACGTTGATGTTTCTCTCTCTCTCTTTTCCTCTCTCTCTCCTTCCCACTCTATCTGAACAAAAAATGAAAAAATGTCCTCGAGTGAGGATTAAAAAAAATAATAAAAAATAAAAAAATAAAATAACTTTAGAGTTAGAGAAAAATTGTGAAAACAGTATACAGAGTTCCTGCATAACCCTCACCCAGTTTCATTTTCCCCTGTTATCATCCTGTATTCCTGTTACATGGTAAATTGTCAAAATAAGAAGCCGGTCCGGCTGGTGTGGCTCAGTGGTTGAGCATGGACCCATGCACCAAGAGGTCTCAGGTTCAATTCCCGATCAGGGCCCATGTCCAAACTGTGGGCCCGATCCCCAGTGGGGGGCATGCAGGAGGCGGCCAATCGATGTTCTCTCTCATCTCTCATCAATGTTTCTATCTCTCTCCCTCTCCCTTACTCTCTCTCTCTAAAATCAATAAAGGGAGAAAAAATAAGAAGCCAATATTAGGGCATTTCTACTAACTAAACTCCAGACTTTATTCGGATTTCACCGGGTTTTTCCATCAATGTCCTTTATCTACTTCAGGGTCCAATCTAGAATACCACACTGCTTCGGCTATCACGTCTCGTAGTCTTCTCCAGTCTGCGACCATTTTTCAAGCTTCCCTTGTTATCACGACCTTGGTGATTTTGAGAAACAATACTGATCAGGTATTTTATAGGATCTCACTTCATTTGACTTTGGCAGATGTTTTTCTCATAACTAGACTGGAGTTACAAGTTTCTAGAAAAACTACCACAGAAATGAAATGGCGTCTCATTGAATTATGGTAGGGGGCACATAAGTGCACTGAGTGTCACTGGTGATGTTCACCCAGATCACCTGGTTAAGGCAGTGTCTGCCAGGTTTCTGCCCTGCAATGTTACTCTTTTTCCCTTTCCAAACTCTTTGGAATCCAGACACTAAGTCAAGTAGTCCACCTTCCTGTGTGAAAGAAGGGCTAAGCTCTGCCTCCTAGAAAGGAGATATCTACAGATGTTCAATGAAATTCTTGGGAAAGAAATACCTTCTCCCTCTCACTTACTTATGTATTCAAACATATTTTTGTCACTACAGACACATGCACATTTAATTTACGTTTTGGGTAATAATCTAATACTACATTATTTATTTTATTGTTCAAGTTGTCTCCGCTTTGACCACTGGGAGCTCCTTTAGGTTGGTTCCTGTGTCCTTTAGATATATTCCCATCCTGCTGCATTTTTTATTCTGTTGCCTGGAGGCCAGCTACTAGCCTCCCTCTCCTTCTTCAGTGGTCTCTGGCATTTTCTCCTCTTTAGCCTGCTGGCCCCCTTCTCATGGGCTGGGCTGGACTGGCCCTTTGTGGAGGGCTGAAGTCAGAAAACATTGCACCTCAGTTGTGTCTGTCTCCAAGACAACTAAGAGGCCCTGCGTGAAAGCCCAGGGGTCTTGCTCCCAAACCTCCTTCCAACTGTGCCGCACTGGGTCCTCGGGGCTTGGAGGTGGGGGCCTACATCTACCACATGACCACCGTCGCCATGGCAATCCAGTGCAGCCTCTCCAGGGACCAGGACCCAGGGAGCTGGTCTACACGGGAACAGCTGGCCACCTTTCCTCCAGGGTTCTCAGAGAGAGCCTGGCTAGATGAGGTCATAGGATCGTAGACTCACACCTTGGGATCTCACTCTTCTGATATCACCGATTGTACAGCAGTCCACCCTTATCCACGGGGGATACGTTCCAAGACCCCCAGTGGGCCTGAAACTGTAGATAGTACCAAACTCTATTTATACTATATTTTTTTCCTATGCATATATATCTATGACAAAGTTTAATTTGTAAAGTAGGCACATTAAGAGATTAGCAACAGTAACTAATAATAAAATAATTACAATGATATATTGTAATAAAAATTATGTGAATGTGGTCTCTCTCTCTCTCTCTCTCTCTCTCTCTCTCTCTCTCTCTCCCTCTCTCTCTCAAGATATCTATTGTACTGTGAGGGAGGAAGAAACTTTCCTCTGCCCTTCTAGGTCCTTTTGGCTGGTCTAATGCTCAAATAGACAGGAGACAGATTAACACAAGAGAATATGACATTTACTTACATATGTACATATATGACATTTACTTACTTACATATATGGCAATTCCACATATATGAGAGAACCAGAGACAGAAAGATTAAATGGTGTATACTGACATTCTGAGCCAAGGATAAGGTATGGTGCCTGGGACTTCAGAGGGGAGGAAGATCATTCACAGATAAAAAGAGCAGATGTTCAGTAATTCAAAGTTTGCCCTGCCCTGTAGATAGGTCATAAAAAGTTATTTCTGGTGATAACTTTTATTATGGGTAAGTCTACTTTATTTTTTTTATTATTATTATTTTTTAATCCTCACCCGAGGACATTTTTCCATTTTTTGTTCAGATACGGTGGGAGGGAGAGAGAGGAAGAGAGAGAGAGAGAGAGAAACATCGATGTGAAAGGGACACATCGAGTGGCTGCCTCCTGCACGACCCAACCAGGGCCGGGGACAAACTGCAATGGAGATACATGCCCCTAGTGGGAACCGAACCCGGGTCTCTCTGGACCGCTGGCCGACACTCTAACCGCTGAGCCAAACCAGCCAGGGCTCCTACTTTAAATTTTTAAGGCCCTGGTCGGGGTCCTACAGGAGGCAACCTATTGATGTGTCTCTCTCACATATCTCTCTCTCTCTCTCCCCCCCCCACTCTCTTTCTCTCTCTCTTCCTCTCTCTCTCTCTCTCCTTCTCTCTCCCTCCCACTCTATCTGAAGGTAAATGGAAAAATATCCTCAGGCGAGGATTTTAAAAAAATAAAAAAATAATACATTTTTAAGGGAGAGGTAAAAGCTTCTCACGAGCCCGCAGGGTCTCAATTGCATTCAGTTCAAACGAATTCACATGCCAAAGTGGCACATCTGGGGAGGCCTGTTCTGAAACCCTTCAGTACTGTACATACATTGTGGATACACTGGACAAAGGGATGATTCACGTCCCAGGAGGGATGGAGCAGGACAGCGAGAGATTTCATCACGCTACTCAGAACAATGCACAATTTAAAACTTATGAATTGTTTATTTCTGGAATTTTCCGTTTAATATTTTTAACTATAGTTGACCATGAGTAACTGAAACCACGGGAAAGCAAAATCACAAATAAAGGGGGAATACTATACGTTCAACTCCTTACCCAAAGCCACCCAGTCCCAGGGTTCTCCCTCTGAGATGGCTGACAGAGAAAACTCCTCCAAGGATTGGCAGAGGAAGAATAGCAAGGATGTGGGTATCTTTCGGTATCCATGCATTTATTTATTAATTATTATTATTATTATTTTAATCCTCAACCAAGGATATGTTTTCCATTGACTTTCAGACAGAGTGGAGGGGAGGGAGGAAGGAGGGAAGAGGGAGAGAGAAACATCAATGTGAGAGACACATTGATTGGTTGCCTCCCACATGTGCGCCAACCAGGGCCAGGGATTGAACCTGCAGCCCAGGTTCGTGCCCTTGACTGTGAATCGAACCTGCGACCCTTTGGTCTGCAGGCTGATGCTCTAACCACTGGGCCACACCAGGCAGGGCAGTATCCATGCATTCACGCAAGTAGCAAAGCACCAAGTGTATGGGGAAGGTGGAGTGAAAGTGTCCACGTTGGGGTGAGTGTGTACGGAAGGGTGAGCATGTTCACACAGGAACACTACCTTATCCTTGTATCATAAACGCATCTTCCATTCCTTTCCCCCAGATTCTAAACAGGTCTTTTTTTTTTTTTTCCCCTCACCCGAGGACATTTTTGCATTTATCTTCAGATAGAGCGGGAGGGAGAGAAGGAGGAAGAGAGAGAGAGAGAAATATCGATGCGAGAGAGACACATTGACTGGCCGCCATTCACAGGGCCCCAACCAGGCCGGGGACGAACCGCAACCAAGGTACATGCCCTTAGCGGGAACCGAACCCAGGCCTCTCTGGTCCACAGGCCGACACTCTAACCGCTGAGCCAAACCGGCCAGGGCTAAACAGGTCTTTTCTCCACCTCCACTGCCACCACCCTCATGCTACTATCCCCTCTCATTAGACCATAGCTATATCCTCCTACATGCTTATCCCACTCCAAATCATTTTACAGACAGATTATCTTTGAAAACACAAATCAGATTATATCACTAATCTGTTTTAAACCCTTGAATTGCTCTCCATTGCTATCATGATAAAAACCAAGAATTTTAACCCTACAGACCCCTTACCTTACCGTGTTCCACTCCCTTTTCACTGTCCAAGTTCCAGCCACCTCAGCTGTCCCTCACGCTGTCCCCTTACCCTGGGGTACTCCTCCCTGCACTGCCACCCCATTTCTTGACTCCCATTCTCTGTCATCGTTCAGACCTACTAATGGGGTGTGTCAGATGAATGTAAGACTTTGGAGTCATTTCCCTCAACTGCCAAATACAGAGGGGGAAAAACCGGAGAGGCTTGTGACGGGCTGGGACAACTGGCTATGGGGGGATGACAGTGGTGGCCTCCAACCTTCACAGGGGGGTCTCCAGGTGCTGAAGCAGGTCACCCCTTCTCTGCCCAGCCCACACTGCAAGAGCAGAAGTTTCCAAACGTTTGTCTGAGACCTCCTGAGTGGGCAGCTGATGGACAACAAGAGCCTTCATGAGATGAAGACCTCACCAAGCCGTGGAAGAGCACTGTGGTCAGGAGCACAGACCCTTGGTCAGCGAGAGCATCATGGATGAGAAGGAGACTCACCCTCCGCCATGACTGAACACAGAAGCAGCAGAATTATTTTTTAAAAAACCAGTCTAGTTAACCTTTCTGGCTATTTTTCCTCCTGGGGCTACACTGCTAAGAGTCTTTCCCAGAGTCACAGACACTTGTCTCTAGCCGGACTTTATTTGCCTTCCTGAAGATGGTGACAAGTGAGTATGGTTGGGGGCAGGGGGGAGAAGAGGAGAGACTCCCACTGCCCCTGGTGCCAACTCCAGGAACCTTCAAATTCAGCATGTGGCTGCTGCACAGGACTGTGAAATGTTTAGCCCAACTGTGTCTTGGAAGAGTGTTCTGACTAGCAGTCCTCAACGTAGCTTCTTTTACCTTCCCAGGAAACACAGAACAGAAAGGAAAGGCACAAAGGCTGCGGCTGGTGCGGAATCTCAGGGGAACCGCGGTAACTGCAGGCGCAGAGCCAGCCTACCAAACCCCAGTGGCGCCAAGGCGGCTTTAGGAAGTTTAGTCTCCCCACCTTGGAGATGCTCTCCTGACTCCCAGATTTAGCCTGTTCTAGGGATTTTGCTTAAGACTAGATGCCAAGCCCAATTACTTGTGGCTCAGTTGGTTGGAAGTTGTACCATGCACCAAGAGGTCACCAGTTCGATTCCCGACCAGGGCACATGCCTGGGTTTTGGGCTCCATCCACAGTAGGGTACATGCAGGAGGCAGCTGTGACTGATGTTCTGCTCTCACATCGATGTCTCCCTCTCTCTTTCTCTCTCTTTCTCAAAATCAATAAAAAAAAAACACAAATTTTTTAAAAGCCTAGATGCCAAAATATGGGGAAAAGCAATGAAGTGGCAAATCAGGAAAATTTTATAGTATTAGCACATCAAAACAGACCGTTAGTGAAACAAAATAACTAAATTTCTACAACATTCAGTATAAGGTAGTTGTTTTACGGAAGCTACGTAGGATTCAAGTACCGAATAGGGCTCAAGCACAGAAAGCTAACTGCGCCAACCGCGGTGTTTTCGTGCGAGCCGGGGCCCTGGCTGCTCAGCCTGAGAAGCAGCGCAGCAGAATGAAGGAAGCGAACTGCAGCCGGGCTGGGGACCAAAGGAGCCTGAGAGCACGCGGGGCTCCTCCACCTGGGCAGATCGTGGCGGAGCACGAAGGGGTCTGGACCTGACGTCAGCGAAGAGCTTCAGATTCTGCTGCCACCTTGCGGCGGTCATATCGCAACACGGAGTCCCATGCTCTGGTTAAACTGGGGCTCCTGATTCAGGTCAAATTTAGGGCCAAAAACAACGAGGCAGGCATACATATTAATTTTTATATGCATACTATAATGGGAAAAAGTCCTTTTAGTATAAAATAGTTATAATACGTTTTATAGCATAATGATAAGACCAGTATCTTGTGAGCCGTACAAACCTCATTTGTCTCAGCATTGGGCTAGCTGCGTGATGGCGGGCAAGTCCTAGCTCTCAAATGGGAATAATAGTATTAATAGTATCTCCACACAAGAGGTTAACTGAGATAATAATTCCTGATATGTGGTGCTCAGTTAATGCAGATGCTTGACAAAGATAGGGAAATCAGGGTAGTTCTTTTCTGGGAAATGTCTTCTTTTTTTTTAATTTTGGGTGCACAATCTTTTTTTTTTTTTTCTTTATTGTTGAGACAGAGAAAGAGAGAGAGAGAAACATTGATGAGAGAGAACATCGATTGGCTGCCTCTTGCATGCCCCCCACTGGGGACCTGGCCCACAACCTGGGCATGTGCCCTGACCAGGATTCGAACCGGCGACCTCTTGGTGCATGGGTCGACGCTCAACCACTGAGCCATCCTGGCCAGGCTGGGTGCACAATCTGAATGAATCAAAATCCTTGGTTTATAATACATGTTCGTCACTGATTGTGTGACACACAGAAAATGTACTTGTGTGTTGGGGTTGGATGCTTAGAGACTATCTGGATTCAACAGTTTATTTCATTTTTTAAATATCTTTTTAAATCCTCACCTGAAGATATGTTTTTTATTGATGAGAGAGAGAGAGAGAGAGAGAGAGAGAGAGAGAGAGAGAGAGAAACATTGAGTGAAAAAGAAACATCGATCAGTTAGTTGCCTCCTGTGGGATTGAACCTGCAACTTGGGTATGTGCCCTGATCGGGAATCGAACCCAAAGCTCTCAGTGCACCGGACTGTTACCGGAAAGGGGACCTGGACCTGAATGTGTCTGCCTAGAGCCAATGGTAGTGTGTGGGTTCTTGACTTCGTGCAGAAAAAGTTTCACAACATGAGTCCAGGTGAATTTTAGAAGATGTTTATTAAAGCTGGGGACAGTGAAACATGAAAGGGCAGAGGCAATCAGCCTAGGCTGGTCTGCTCTGGCTCACTAAGAAGTCAGAGAAAAGGGGGCCTTGGGGACAAGTTCAGGGGGTTTGTCTGGGACAAACTGCTGCTGCCCATTGCTGCCCCAGCTGCAAGCCTCATGAGGTCCCTTAGAGTTTAGGAGATGCAAGCCTGTGGGGGAAAGAGGGAGGGGGAGGGGAGAGAAGCGGGCACACTTCTGGGAAGAGCTCACGCTGGGACCTTTGTTTTGAGGAGTATTAAAGGCTGGGCATTTAGGGGAGGATTTCAATAGAATATTCATCACCTTTATGCTGATATACCAAAATGAGATTTATTCTCTTCATCTCTCCTTGGTTGTGGTTGGCAAATGGCACTAATTGAATTTCTGCTATCTTTCTTCCTGAGTAGGGTGGTTTAAACTATTTACCCCCTGGTTAGGGAGAAGTGCAAACCATTTACTCTTAAGTGTCCTTGGTTTAGGGAAGATAGGATGGACTAGATGGCTGCAAACTGCTTGACATCTAGATTTTCTAGATGGCTGCAAATTGCTGTTTATCTGTCTCAGGTTCCCTTTTCCACTTGTCCTGGCTTACTAGCCTGTCTTAGGACGACACTCCAACCAACTGAGCCACACCAGCCAGGGCTGGATTCAACAGTTTAGAATAATTATAGGACTGAAAGAAAACACACAGCTAAACTTTAATGTGTGCACACATGTATAAGTTCTTTCCAATTGGTCATAGTAACTCATATTATCCTGCTGTCATCTTTAAGGAGGCCTGTTCCCTATCTCATGTAAGTGGGGCTATGTAAGTGTGGGAACTTCAGGGTTTTCAAGGTTACTTTAGATTGTGTGGGAGTAAGCTCTAATCTACACGGCAAGGTGTCTTGTGACTTTCCTTAGAGGGACACAGTGGGCAAATTGGAGGGAGAAAGAGCCCTCCACTGGGACAGATGGCTAAGTACTTTCTGAAGGACAGGATAAGAGGTATATATTTGCATTTTCTCTTAGTGTAATTTCTAGTTTTTAAAAAATAACTGTTCTTTTTCCTAATTAACTTATTTCCATAGTTATTTCTTTACTCCTTTATAAGGACCTTTTGATTTACTAAGATTCTAAGATATTCCGTTGATCAACTATCTCTTTCTCTCAGCTAACAAAAGCATTTGAAAACTATGGTTTTATGTGTGAAAACACAGCTTAGTCCACACATCTTAAACTTGATCTGTTGTGTTTTCTTGAGTATTCTTTAAAGAATCTGATACTGCAATCTTGATTTCTCTGTGACTCTAGTGCTATTCAGGATCATCCCTCCTGCTCTTTTATAACTTCCAGTGGCTGTGTTTTCATATATTTATTGGTTCAGTGTGGCTACAAAATGTAGCCTATACAATTTCTGCTTTTTGGAACCTATACGTGTTTGCACACATTAAACCTTTACTACGGTTTCTTATATGCAATCAATTTTATGAATACTTGTAGCTGTCAAGCATTTCACAGGCCACAGATCCAGGTTTGGTAAAGCAATATGTAACACTTTCTGTTACAAATTTTCCCCTCTATTGTGAGTATCTATTACTCCTAATGGCTATTGAAAAATGAAACCCATAGCCCTGGCCGCTTTAGCTCAACGGTTAGAGCGTTGGCCTGAGAACCGAAGGGTCATGGGTTTGATTCCCAGTCAAGGGCACATACCTGGGTTGCAGGTTCAATCTTGATATTCGCCAGGCTGCTGTGGGCTGACTTCTGCGCATGCTACCTCCCTGTTCTCCACTTTGGGATTTCACTGAGGGGTGGGGATAGGGGGCTGGTCCATACCCGCTTCGGGGGAGTTTTACCCTGGGGGTGGAATGCAGAGAGCAGGGCGCCTTCGCAAGAGACGCACACAGCCTCTGATGCCGGTACTTTCCCAACATCTCTAGGCTGTTTGGATCCACCAGCTCTCGACTGCTCTTTGGCGCCACCTGGTGGTGATTGACAGACTGGGGTGGGAGCGGGGGTGTAAACCCTGTTTGGGATAATTGGGATAACGGTGCTGTGCAAGTGATCCTCCACCTTCTGGGACTCCCAAAAGAGCTACATTCTTCCCAAGATTCGCCCAGTTAGAGTCTTTGTTGGGTGACCTGGGGATATTGGGCAGCCAGAATACCGAGGACATCACCTTCCATTTCCCAGATCCAAAAATAAGGTGGTCTGCGGTTTCACAACCAGGCCTCCCCCTATCCCCTTTCCCCCTATCCCCCCCTCCCTTTATCAACAAAGATAATAACTTTTTTAAAAATACGTTTCTATTGATTTTTTTTTCTAGAGAGAGAGGAAGGGAGAGAGAGATAGAAACATTGATGTGAGAGAGGAACATCAATCGGCTGCCTCCTGCATGCCCCCAACTGGGGATTGAGCCTGAAACCCAGGCATGTGCCCTGACTGGGAATTGAACTAGGACCTCTCAGTCCATGGGATGACGCTCAGTCCACTGAGCCACACCAGCCAAGCAAAGATAATAACTTTTAACCCCCACTTCAGCCCTTAGGTAATAGAAACAATCATCACATTGGAGTCCACCAAGTGGCATGGGTGTGTTACTGTTGGTTTTTACTCGTTATTTTTCCACATGTGCTATGAGCACTTGAAAGGAGGTAATAGTCTCTCTTTGTCTAATTCCCCTCTCCTAGAAGAGTGGGGATCCAGGATGCTGAGTGCTGGGAACCCAGGCCACAGCATCAAGGAGCGAGATCCAACCCCCCCAACCAGTCCATCCAGCCAACCTGGACCCGGAAGGGAAGGGAACAGAGGAGGTGGGAGAGAGAAATAGATACTAAAAGAGGTCAGAAGACCAGACAGGAGCTCAGGCATTCAAAGCAGCAAATAGGAAACACGGCTGGAGGGTTCCCTGAGTCACAGTGACTAGTATTCTCATCGGGAATTGCCCATGAGAATAGAGACACATTTAATTTTTTTGCTTAAATTTTATTGTGTCTGGCATTAAGTTTGCTAGTCTTCTTCATACCCACATTCTAAAACAATCTACTATATTATGGAAAAATGTAGAAATTTTAGGAAAATATATATTTTTTCTACCCATCAATCGTCTGTACAGAGAGTACTGTTATTTGTGTATATATATTCATTTCCTAGGGCTGCTGTAACAAATTACTACAAACTAGGTGTCCTAAAACAAGAGAAATTTATTCTCACAGTACTGGTGGGCAGAAATGCAAAATCAGGGTGTCAGCAGGAGTGCACTCCCTTCAAAGACTCTGGGAGAGAATCCTTCCTTGCCTCTTACAGCTTCTGGTAGCTCCAGACAGTCCCTGGCTTATGGCTGTATTACTCTAATCTCTGACTTCACATGGCCATGGCCTTCTCTGTGTCTGTGTCTTCTCTTCTGTCTCTTGTAAGGTTATTGGATTTAGGGCACACAAGGATAATCCAGGATGATCTCATCTCAAGATCATTCATTTAATTACATTTATATCTACTTAGACCCTTTTCCCAAATAAGGCCATATTCATAGGTCCAGGTGTTAAGATGTGAACACACACCATGGAGGGAGAGAAAGGGGAGGCTGGGGAGGGGAGAGGGAGAGGGAGATGGAGAGGGAGAAAGCACTCACATTCAATTTTTTGTTACTGTAATAAATGCTATAGTGAACATTCTAGCAAAAATGTAAAGGTGTGTAATTATTTATTTATTTATTTATTTATTATTGTTATAATATTTATTTATTTATTTATTATTGATATTTAGATAGAGAGGAAGGGAGAGATAGAAACATCGACGTGAGAGTGAGAGAATAACATGGATCAGCTGCCTCCTGCATGCCCCCTACTGGGGATAGAACCTGCAACCCAAGCATGTACCCTGACCAGGAATTGAACCAGTGACCTCTTGGTGTGTAGGACGACACTCAATCTACTGAGCTACACTGGCTGGGCCATTTTATTGTTTTTGTCACCCCACATCCATTGTCCCTTCTTCTGATGACACTACCCCAACTATTCTTGGGGAACTAGCCTTTCCTTATTACATACTATTTGGTGAAACCATCAATGAAGATACACTGAACTTTTCTAGATTAAAAAAATAGACATGAAACCTGACCTAGGCTAATTTTATGCTTGATCCATGACAGCTAAATTTTAAGCAAAATTATAAGACTGAAAACAGCTGTAGCCGATCCATCTAGTAGCTGATTCATGCTGTATCTGATTCACTGCTTTCTGTTACTTGGTTCAGCAAACAACCAACCCCAGAGCCACCTGGGGTTCCTGCCCTTTTTTGGACCTGGTTTTTCATCTTTCTCTTTCAGTGCTGTGAGCTGAATCAAGAATTTATTTGTTGTTGTTGCTTTGTTTTGTTTTTGTGGGGGTTTTTTTTGCAAGCAAAGATCCTTAACTCACCAAGGCAAATACTTGATTAATTTCTTTTCTGTTTTTTTTTCTTGCTTTCTAATAAAATATGTTTAGTAATATATTTCCCTCTGAGAAGAGTTTTGTTGGTATACAAAGTAGTGTTCTCGCTGTTATTGTTTTCTGAACAGATTTTTATTTCTTCTTTGAATTGAGCTGTTTGGAAAGGTGGTTTTAGAATGTCAAGTGAATTTTTGGAAAAATCATTTTACTGCTATTTTTTTCATTTTGTTATACTGTATTAAGAGAATTTGGGGGAATTTATAGAGATCTTTATGTACATGATGAATTTCTGTAAATGTTCTTTGGATAATTACAGAATAGGTATTCTCTATTTGTGGATAGAAAAATTCTCTCTCTCTCTCTCTCTCTCTCTCTCTCTCTCTCTCTGTGTGTGTGTGTGTGTATGATATATATATCTTTTAAGTCAAACTTATAACTATGTTGTTCAAATATCCTTTACTATTACTCTGATACCATAGCCAGACAAAGAGACTACAAGAAAACTACAGATCAATATCCCTTATAAATATAGATGCGAAAATCCTTAACAACATACTAGCAATCTGAATTCAGCAGCACATTAAAAGGATTATAACCACCCTGGCTCATTTGGCTCAGCAGTTAGAGCATTGGCCCGTGGACTGAAGGGTCACAGGTTCGATTCCTGGTCAAGGGCACGTACCTGGGTTGCAGGTTCCATCCCCAGCCCCAGTTGGGGTCGAGTGGGAGGCAGCCAGTCGATGTGTTTCTCTCACATCCACGTTTCTCTCTCTCTCTCTCCCTCCCTTCCACTCTATCTAAAAAAAAATAAGAGGATTATAACCATTACCAAGTGGGATTTGTCCCAGAAAAAATGAAAGGTTGGTTTAACATATGAAAATTAATCAATGTATACACAACATCAATAGAATGAAGGAGGAAAACCCACATGATCATTTCAATTGATGCAGAAAATTATTTGACAAAATCCAACATTCTTTCATGAGAAAAACATTCAATAAAATAGGAGTGGAAGGAGATTTCAACATGATAAAGGACATATACAAACACCTACGGCTGCCTGACCGGTGTGGCTCAGTGGTTGAGCGTCGACCCATGCACCAAGAGGTCGCCAGTTCAATTCCCAGTCAGGGCACATGCCCAGGTTGTGGGCCAAATCCCCAGTGGTGGGCATGCAGGAGGCAGCCAATCGATGTTCTCTCTCATTGATGTTTCTATCACTCTCTCCTTATCTCTTCCTCTCTCTAAAAAAAAAATTAATAAAGAAAAGAAAAAAATTTTGAACCTATCTAAATTCAAATAAATTTTTTAAAGAAAAGAAAGAGTAATAAGTGGATCATTATTTTTTAGAATAATTTTAGATTTACAGAAAAATCATGAAGATATACCCACAGCTACCTTTCCCTATTATTATTTTACATTAGTGTCGTACATTTGTTCACAACTAATGAACCAATACTGATATTATTAGCTAAAGTCAACACTTCATTTAGATCTCTTTAGTTTTGACTTAATATTCTTTCTCTGTTCCAGGATACTGGATTACATTTAGTCACCGTGTCTCCTTAGTGTCCTTTTGTCAAAGACAGTTACTTAGGCTTTCTTTGTTTTGATAATCTTGACATTTTTTAGGAGTACTGGCCATGTATTTTATAAAATGTCCCTCAACCTGAGTTTGTCTGATGTCTTTCTCATGATTATACAGGTTTGGGGGAGGAAGACCACAGTGGTAAAGTGATAGTCTCATCATATTATATCAAGCTTACATGCTATCAACATGACTCATCACTGTTGATGTTGACCTTGATGTCTAGGATGAGGTAGCTGTTGTTAGGTTTCTCCACTGTAATGTTACTCTTTTTACCCATTACATCCGGTGCAATTTGGAAGGAATTCACTATGCACAGCCCACACTTAAGAAGTGGGGAGTTATGCCCCACTTTCTTGAGAAGGTAGTATCTACATGTTATTTGGAATTATTCTGTGTATTTCTCTATTCTCCTCCATTTTTTTTTTTTTTTTTTTTTTTTTTGGTACATGCCCCTAGCAGGAACCGAACCCGGGACTCTCTGGTCTGCAGGCCGACGCTCCAATCGCTGAGCCAAACCGGCCAGGGCTATTTGCCTCCATTTTTAAATTTATTAATAACTTATTTCTAGCATGTGTACTCATGGTTAATTATTTTATACTTTGGATTATAATCCACATACTACATGATTTTGTTGCTCCATTTATTTTGCTTTGGCCACTGCAAGCACTTTCAATTGCCTCCCTTGTCTCTTTTTGACATACCTCTATCATTGTGGGTGCCTTTATTTATTTTTAGTTTTTTACTTTTTTGCATTTATCTTCAGGTAGAGCGGGAGGGAGAGAGGGGGGAAGAGAGAGAGAGAAATATCTATGTGAGGGAGACACATCGACTGGTTGCCACCCACACGACCCCAACCGGGGCCGGGGACAAACTGCAACCGAGGTACGTGCCCTTAGCAGGAACCGAACCCAGGACTCTCTGGTCCATGGGCCAACGCTCTAACTGCTGAGCCAAACCGGTCAGGGTGGTGCTTTTATTTTTTAAGCACTTTTTTCTTTTTACTTCCTGGCACTACAAGATGCTTCAGGCAATTTCCTGTACCAGTACTAGAATCAGCCATTTCTCCAAGGAGCCTGGTACTTTTTATTGGAGAATGGTATTAGAAACCAAGATCTGGGCACTGGGTGTGCTTGTGGCTACTGAGGTGTCTCTGCTTCTTGACCCTCTCAGAGAGCAGAGCTTGGAAACATATGTGTATACACGCATATCTATATTTATTTGTCTATTTATCCTTGTGTGTCTGTATTAAGCTAAATACGAGTTCATACTGATGTCTCCAACGCTAATCAGTTATCACATGATTCATTCTAGCCTCCTCCCTGCTCTTGTTTATTTGTAAATTCCCACTCCAATAGCAGGTTTCATACAGTGAAAGAAATATTGCCCTCACAAGACAACTGGGCTAATTACTTCTTCAAAATTTCCACCAAATAAACTAATGTATCTTCAAGCTACCATGAGTTGTTAGAAAGTCCTGCCCTGCTGCTATTGAAAAGTAAAATGTCAAGGCTTTCTTTTGGTTAAATGGCCTTCTCACTGTGTGATAACTGCTATTTTACCTTGTTTGAATGTCTTGTGTAATTACATGACAAAGCAGTTCCAAAGTATCTTGTATATCACATAGTTTACTTTTGCTGGAGAAGAATGTGGAGAAGGTCTACTTTTTGTTTATTGTCAGCAATCCATGGTGCTATCTTTTTTTTTTTAAAGGCTCTGGTTGTTCCTGTATATGCAAGTGTCTGATGCACAGGATACAGAAGTAGCACGTTTAATAATATTATTAAGTGTCCAGCTGGCATGGCTCAGTGGTTGAGCATCGACCCATGCACCAATAGGTCGCCGATTCGATTCCCAGTCAGGGCACATGCCCAGGTTGTGGGCCAAATCCCCAATGGGGGGCATGCAGGAGGTGGCCAATTGATGTTTCTATCTTTCTCTCCCTCTCCCTTCCTCTCTCTCTCAAACCAATTAAGAAAAAAATATATTATTAACCTTTTTATACACATCAGACCTTAATTCCAAAAACTGTTTTTTAGTAACATATTTTATGGAAGAAATTTTATATCTTCAAATGCCAAAAATCCTTCATCTTCTACTACTAAAAATAGTTAGCAGTCTAGAACAATATTTTTATCTACCTTTCTGTTTAAATTTGTGCATGGATTCAAAAGTAGAAGGAACTATCTTCTTGAAATATTTTTTCTAAAGTCAGTTGTTTTGAAATTTGGTAAGAACAGACTGGGTTTGGGATATCTAATTTTTCTTTGACACGTTCTCCTTTCATTCATAGTTCATATTCTTTGTTATATCTGGGTCAAAATTGTTTCAGCATGGATGCTGTTTTACATGATTTTAGAGTTTTCTTCCTCATGAAACTTGACTGCAACATATGCTCCATCCCTGCCTTTGATAGCCACCTGGAGCCCTTTATCCAGCAAGGTGACCCATGGAGGCAAGGACTGCAGATGAAAGCTACAGTGATTTAAAAGGCTGCTCAGAAATACTTACGCAATTCGTATGAGAAGGATAAAGAGATTAAGATGACGGTACGTGAAAGTATAAAAGACTTGGGAGTAGATTCAGGGAGATCAAATGAACTCTTTGTGGGAATTCTACTTGAAGAGACTAAAATAAGTAAAATTACAGAAAGATGTCTCTAAACTGAAGAAAGATTTGAGTCTTCACAACAAAGGGGCCCACTAAATTATCACGAAAGCATGGTAACTTCTCAATAAATCTTTGTGTAATAAATTAATAAATGATAAAAATGAGACCTACACCTAAACATATCAAGTAGATCCAGTCAGAAACCAAATGTTACCACAAAATAAAAAACAGAGCAACATCAGACTTCTTTTGAGATAACACTAAATATTAGAAAGGTGATAGAGCATCATTTCAGAGTATGAAATTGGAAATATCACCAGTCAATATTCTATGCTCCATTAGAGTCTTGTTCTTTAGAGAGAGGGCAATAGAAAGACATTTTTATACACTCAAGGCCTCAAAAAGTAGCAACTCATAAATTCTCTGAAACAAACAAACTCAGAGAACTACTCCAGTTGACTGAGAGATGAATCACAATAAAGAACCCAAGTATAGCCCTGGCCGGTTTGGCTCAGCGGTTAGAGTGTCGGCCCACAGACCAGAGAGTCCCGGGTTCGGTTCCTGCTAAGGGCACGTACCTCGGTTGCAGTTTGTCCCCGGCCCCCGTTGGGGTCGTGTGGGTGGCAACCACTTGATGTGTGTCTCTCACATCGATGTTTCTCTCTCTCTTCCTCCCTCTCTCCCTCCCGCTCTATCTGAAGATACATGCAAAAATGTCCTCAGGTGAGGATTAAAAAAAAGAACTCAAGTATATGACAGATATGATATGATAAAAATATAGATAACCATTGAGACCAGAAAACAGAGTTAGTGCTTAAATATTTTGTTTCCGTGCTGATGAAACAGTAAGATGTCAAAAATAATTCCTGAAGGAGAAGACATAATGTATAAAATTAAATATAAATAAGTTAAATCTACAGGCCACATACATTTTTAAAACTAGTGCCTGGGAAGGTGTGGAGAAAGGAATTCAAATGTGCCAAATCTCTCATAATATAGAGGCATAATAATAACAATAATAATAATCACCTATTTATTGAATTATAAGGCAATGTACTAAGTGCTGTATATGTAGCTGCTTTATTCCACCCCCTATGAACATAGGGATTATCTGAGTTGCTCTTCAGAGCCCAGCTCATTTCTTGGTTCACTTTAGGTGCTCAACAAATGTTTGTGCAACGTTGAATACACGAGCCTATAAAATAACCAAGGTTAAACATGTTCTGGCCAAGGTTGCACAAGTTAAAGGCAAAGCCAGGATTCCAACCAAGCCTGTTTGCTTCCAAAATCCAGAGTCATGTTGTTTCCCCAAAATGTAATGTTTTATTTTTAATATTGATAGAAAGATAAAAGTTCACATATTTAGAATTTTATTCCAAAAGTAACCATTGGTAGACTAAAAATAGGATGTGTAACTTCCAAATCAATAGGGGAAAAAGTAAATGGAACAAAAAAAACTTGGGTTGAAAGAAAGAACCACAAAAAAAGCCTAGAAATAGGAGACCTAATAGAAATGGGCAAAGAACTTGAGCAAACAACTCACAAAAGAAATAAACATACACAATCTTACTAAAACCTAAAGATATGAAAGAAAATTAATATGGTGAAATGGACATGCTTACATGCTATTAGTTGGAGTATAGTGTTATTCTTACCCTTTTCAGAGTTCTTTTGGGCACTATCTATTAAATAGTAGAATGTCTCAGTACTTTACCAGTTTCCAGAGCTTATTTTTTTAATTATTATTATAGAAATATTCACATATACACAAAAGAAAGAGAATACTATAATGGACCACAATATACCTATCAACAAAAGAAAGTTCAAAACTATAGAACATTTTTATAAGAGTTTATTATTTGAGCCAAACTGAGGACATTTCCCAGAAGCAATATTTCGACAGATCGAAGTAAATGCTCCAGAGAATGGCCATTTCGCAGTTCATTTTATACCTTACGTTAGGAATCTGTAGGGAAGGTACATGGAATCCACTGATGATAGATTAAGGAGTGGGGAGAATGCAAAGTGGTCAAAACTCTAGGACTGGATAAAGAGCAAAATGGAGAGATACATACTTTTACATTGGTGAGTATTGGATAGTTAACATTTAACATGTACAGTGTAGAGAGATAGTTAACATTTAACATTCACAGTGTAGAGAGATAGTTAACATTTAACATTTACAGTGTAGAGACACAGTTAACATTTAACATTTGCAGTGTGGAGAGATAGTTAACATTTGACATTTACAACATATACAGTGTACGAGGAGTTCTGGTGCATGTGCTCCCATGAGGGTGGTTAGGACTTGAGGGGTCGGAAAAAGATGATTACTTTGGCATTTCAAAGGTATGTTTTCCTAGATTTATAATAATAATGAATGGGGCTCCTTTAAGGTAAAGATTAACCTTTTACTAAGAAAGCTATAGGCCTGGAGTGTGACTGCCACTGTGACCTGCCCAGTTAGGAATTTATGATGAGATCATCATGTGTGGTTACTTTTGTGGCCTTTGAGCTTGCCAGGTTTCCTACACAGCTATACCTATAATCTAGATTCAATAATTCAATAATTATCAAGATTTTGTCACCATTGCTTTACCTATCCCTATTTTCTTCCACCTTCCTTCTTCTTTTTTTGTTACTTAAGTATTCTAGAGCATATCCCAGACTTCATATCACTTTACTTGGCCTAAAAATAATCATTTTATTACATAACCATCCCATTATTACACCTAAAAATTAATAATAAATCATTAACCTCATCCAATACTGTGGGGATGAGGGGTTGGTGGATGGACAATCTGTAACCTTGTGATATGCATTCTCACAACCTGGTCAGCCTAGGATCAAAGTATGCATGTGGATAGATAAGGTTTGCCCGAAGGGTAGGAACGCCACCCTGTCTGAACTGATTGTGTTGTATATATGTGAATAGATAAGGTTTGCATGACAAAGAGTTGGAAGACCACTCAGTGAGGATAATGGACTGTAGGCCCAGGTGTGGCTGGGTTTGTTATTTTTTAGCTTTTAAAGTCTTTTTCCCCTGTAAAAAGCGAGAGACAAGGCTAGGCTGTATGGTTTGCAGAGACACCATCTCAAGGAAATAATTTACATAAATCCACTTGTAACCTGGGGGAACCAATCTGCAAATAAACGGGACTGCGTCCAAAGATCTGGAGTATTTGCTCCCTTGCAAAGCTCCCTCTCACTCCAACTAGCATGTGCTTGTAGTTCATTGCATTGCACCGATCCCGGCAGGCCGAGAGACAGCACAATACCCAATCCATATTGAAATTTCCTCAGTTATCTAAAATATGTTTTACATTGGTTTATTTGAATCAGAATCCAAACATATTGAGTTGTCACGTCTTTTTTATTATATATAAAGCAGTTCCTCCCAACTTTTTTTCATGCACTGACTCAAAAAAACTGATCAATATTCTGCAGAAGTCTCACAGTCTGGATTTTTCCACTTTCTTTAAAAAAAAATAATTTGTTTTAATCCTCACCCAATGATGTGTTCTTTAAATAGATTTGAGGAAGAGAGGAAAGAAGAGGGGGAGAGAGGGAGAGAGGGAGGGAGAGAGAGAGAGAGAGAGAGAGAGAGAGAGAGAGATTGGTTGCCTGACCGGGGATCGAACCCGAAACCTGGGTATGTGCCCTGACTGGGAATCAAACCTGAGACCTTTTTGTGCCAACCAACTGAGCCACACCAGCCAGGACTAGATTTTTCCACTTTCTTAATTTATTATTCAATTTAACTTTGTCTTCTTATTATTGGGTTGTAAGTATGGTTTTTTTTTTTTAATTTGCCATTTCTAAATCATTTCAGACTTTTTAAAAGATGCAAAAATAGTATTAAGAATTCCTACACACCTTTAACCCAGATTTCCTCAATGTTAACATTTTGCCACACTTGCTTTATTCATTCTGGTTTTATTCTGAAACATTTGCGAGTAAGCTGTAGATAAGATGCTCTTTACCTCTAAATACTTCAGTGTATTTCCAAAAACAAGGACATTCTCTTATATAACAACGGTTGAATGGTCAAAGTCAGGAAGTGATACAAGGCCAGTAATTAATCCACAGATCTTATTCAAATTTCACCAATTTTTCTTCAAATGTTCTTTATTAGATTTAGGCTTTTAAATCTATTTTAACATATTTCTTACCTTTCAGGCATCTGTACCTTTATCTATTTATTTTTTTATTTTTTTCTTTATTGATTTTTAGAGAGAGAGGAAGGGAGAGGGGGAGAGAGATAGAAACATCGATGAGAGAGATCATTGACTGGCCGCCTCCTGCATGCCCCCCATTGGGGATTGGGCCCACAACCTGGGCATGTGCCCTGACCAGGAATTGAACCAGCGACCTCTTGATGCATGTGGCTCAACCACTGAGCCAGGTATCTGTACCTTAAAAAAAAAAGTTATTGCCAATTGCTATTATAGTAGTCCCCAACCTTGTTTGCACATTAGAATCACCTGGAGATCTTTTAAAAATTCCTAGAGAATAGTCTTAAGAAAAACAAAGCTGAATGCATCATGCTTCCTGAATTCAAACTATATTACAAAGTTATAGTAATTAAAACAGCATGGTACTGGCATAAAAACAGACACATAGATCAACGGAATAGAATAGAGAGCCCAAAATAAACCCACACATATATGGTCAGAAGATATGGGCAGGAGATATGAGTAGACATTTTTCTAAAGAAGACATACAGATGGACAATGAGTACATGGAAAGATGCTCAACATCACTAATCATCAGGAAAATGCAAGTCAAAACCACAAAATCACCTCACACCTGTTTAATGGCTATTATAAAAAATAAAAGAAACCAGGACTGGCAAGGATGTAGATAAAGGGTAACCCTTGTGCACTGTTGGTGGGAATGTAAATGCGTGCAATCACTATGAAAAGCAATATGGAGGTTCCTCCAAAAATTTAGAACTACCACATGGTCCAGAATTTCTGCTTCTGGGGTATTTATTTAAAGCAAATAAAAATTCTAATTTGAAAAGATATATGCACTCGCATGCTCATTGCAGCATTATTTAAAATATCCAAGATATCAAAACAGCCTACGTGTCCATTGATGGATAAACGGATAGAAATTGTGAGATCTATCTATCTATCTATCTATCCATCCATCTTATTCAGCCATAAAAAAGAATGAAATCTTGCCATTTGCAACAACATGGATGGACCTCGAGGGTATTATGCTAAGTGAAATAAGTCAGACAGAGAAACACAAATACTGTATCATGTCTCTTATATGTGTGATCTGAAAAAACAAACGAACAAAATCCCAGTCTCATAGACACAGAGAACAGATTGGTGGTTACAAGAGGCAGGAGAGGGGCGTTGGGAGAAATGGGTGAACTGGTTTTTTTTGTTTGTTTAAATAAATTAAATTTTAAAATATTCCTAAGTCCCAGCCTGTGGGACACCGGCATCAGTGTTTTTGAAGTTCTCCAGTGACTCCAATGTGCAGACAAATCCAAGAACCACTGTGCTATTGTTAAAGGAATTCTCCGGAATATGTTGCCCCTGAGATATTACTCACAATTTACTGAAATATTACTTGAACTAAGGCTGGAAGAAGTGAGGGGCAGATGATCATCTACCTCAGAAAAGGATTTTCCAGGCTTTCTCCCAGCCCAGGAAAACTACCCTGTCCCTGAGGACTGTTTCCGAATGGTTCTGCCTAGAAGCAGCTAAGTATAGAAGAGGCTGGGTCTGACTTTTTGCCCTTCCTCGTTCCCTCCTTTCCTCAATGCCTGGCATGTGCTAAAAGTTCAATAACTGTCAAATGAATGAATGGACGGGATTGTGCTTTCACCAACCGGTTTTCTGAGGCCTGGAGAGCAGGGAGAAGTTACTAAAAATTATTTAAGAGTGGGCTGTTGGGCTAGTATAAGAGTGGTTTGCTTTGGAGCAGTCAGATTTAAGATCTTTATCTTCCATTCTTATCAGGTAAGTGAAAAACAGGGCAGCGTCAAGTAGTATGAACATACACACAGTTTTACCTGTGTTAAAATATCAAAAGCCTCTTCACCCCTCTCTCCGCTCACGTCTCCAAAATCCAACACAATGTCTGGCTTGTTAAATGTTTGGATTCCCATCACTGCGGAAGAATTCAGCTTTGCATCAAGAGTAGGGACGGAAAGTGCCTACACCGGTGAGTGGTGATGGTCTTGGTAAACTGAGCACACCGTATCCTTCCCAAGAGGTGCTGCTGCTCACCTCAACCAGCACCAAGTTTGCCAGACCCACCCATTATTCAAAAGAAGCTAGAAATTCTGATATTGTGTAAAAACTCCCACTTTAGAAATGTCACCTCAAATTCAAAAAGGGAAAAAAAAGCCCTGTTTGAGCCAAACAAAACACAACTGCAGAGTTTATCTGGGCGCCACTTTAATCTCTGTCATTGTGGCAGGGAAACTCTTAAAAAAAAGGTTGGTCATAGACTGGAGTACCAACGCATCAGGAAGAGAAAAACGTGTTTTTGGTGTTATCATGTAAAAGTAAAAGTTATTGCAATAAATTCTAAAATCCTCTGGCTTCCAATTCAAATTCAGTTTTACAAATGTTTCTCTTAACTTCCTTGAATTCATACTTGATCCCTTGAATTCATACTCGATGTCTTTTCTCTAAAACCATTGGGATCGTTGCTTGTTTTCTTTGTCCTACTTTTCAAAATAGTATTATATATAGTAACAATAAATTTACTCGATGAAATTTAAGGTTTCTTTGCATTTTCATTTGTTCTTAGAATATGTTCTTCGGAGACGTACAATTTGAACTACACATTTGACAAAATGTTTGTGGTAAAGGCACCTATGTTCACAAGTGAAACGCTCCCCGCCCCCACGAAAATTGTTTTGGTAATGATAGCCCACAGCGGAAGGAAGCGAAAATGCATTTTTCCAGGAGCTTTGAAAGACAACTTTGATGTCTATCTCCAGGTGAGGGAACAGCCCTCCAGGGACTTGGGTCGACTTATCTGAGGTTACTTACCTCCCTTGCTAAACTCTGAAGAGACTCCTTTTAAGATTTTTAGCCACCTTTTCCATTTTCCCTCTCTCCTTGAAAAAAAAAAACACACGGAAATGTGGGTTTTCTGAAGCAAAGGCCTGGACAGGACTTACGTGATCATCTCTGTAAACTTGAAGCGGGGAGTAGGCGCAATTGCCCACTAGGAAGAGTGCAGCATGAGTGGGTGCAGAATCCCGGGGTACACAGACCTTTAGGGAATGGAGGAGTCAGAAATCCAGCGCCGGCACCAAATTGCTCAGAGCCTACTAAGGAAGAAGAGGTTTTTACATCACCTGGAGGAGCAACTGTGGTGCTCCGGGGAGGTAGCTCCTATAACCCGCAGGGTGGTGAGTTCCCCAAGCCCAGTAGGGACCCCAAGCCTACTTCATTCAGGGCTGGCATGGGCTTCATTCAGGGATTTTGCGAAAGGCAGGCAGGCAGACGGGCGGGCAGGAAGGCAGGAAGGAAGAAAAGAAGGAAGGCAAGAAGGAAGAAAAGGAAGGAAGGAAGGAAGAAAAGAAAGAAAGGAAGGAAGGAAGGAAGGAAGGAAGGAAGGAAGGAAGGAAGGAAGGAAGGAAGGAAGAAAAGAAAGAAAGAAAGAAAGAAAGAAAGAAAGAAAGAAAGAAAGAAAGAAAGAAAGAAAGAAAGAAAGAAAGAAAGAAAGAAAGAAAGAAAGAAAGAAAAGGATGCTAGCCAGGGAGCAAGCTGGCCTGACCACGAGGAAGTCACTTGTGCAAGGAAGTTGGGTCTGGACTTGGGAGAAGAACGTGTCCCAGCGGGGAACTGAAGGTGCAGCAGTGCCCAGCTCAGAGCTGGGCTGGGATTTCCCGTGGGGGGCGCGCCCGCCGCCCTTTCGCTCCGATTCTTCCGGAGCAGGTGCCTCCACTTCTGCCACCAGCGGCCATCAACAAGTGCGGGGCGGACGCAGCCCGACGCCCTAGGGTCCCGCCCCGGTCGGGCGGGGCCGCCGCCTACTCCCCTCGCGGCCCTGCAGCCGCCGGGTCCCCGATTCCTGCCGGAGCCCGCGGCGCGGAGGCATGGAGGGCGAGTGCAGCCTGGGGCGCGCCGTGTGCATGATCACCGGGGCCTCCCGCGGCTTCGGCCGGGTGCTGGCCCAGGTCCTGGCCCCGCTGCTAGCTCCTGGCTCGGTGCTGGTCCTCAACGCCCGTAACGACGAGGCGCTGCGGCGGCTGGAGGCCGAGCTGGGCGCTGCGCGGCCCGGGCTGCAGGTGGTGCGGGTGCCCGCCGACCTGGGCGCCCAGGCCGACCTGCAGCGGCTTCTGGACGCTCTGCGCCAGCTTCCCAGGCCCGAGGGGCTGCAGCGAGTGCTGCTGTTCAACAACGCAGGTAAGTCGCCCGCCGGCGGGGACCGAGTCCCCGTGTGAGCTCGGAATACTCCCTAAGCGTCCCTTGCCTTCTCCCTCCGACTGCCCCCACCGCTTGGAACTTTAAAGGTGACTGCTAGGAGTCAGAAAAGACGCCCGAAAGTCCTAGTTGTTTCAGCGAGGTGTGGAGGAAGACCGGTATCGTTCATCCCTCCCCCATTCGCCCTCCGCCCTCCTCTTTTAAAGGCCAGGTTTTCATAACGCCTGTGGAAATTTCCCGATCGTCTTGCCCGGCGCCCTCTGGCGGAGGCCCAGAGCATGGGTCTCCCAGCAGAACTCAGCGTCCCTGCTTCTCCAAATGGCCCCAGAGTTCTCCCCCAGTCCCAGAGCAGGGCCTCTCAGTCTGCAACTTGGCGTGAGTGGGCGCCCCCGGTGTGTGTGTCTGCAGAGCTGGGAAGGGAGAGACGCCTTCAGAAGCACTAGGGAGACTCCTCCTATAGGTCTGGAGGAATTTGGAGAGGGCTGAGGGAAGAGAAAGCCCCGCTTGCACTGGGTGATTCTTAAGGTCTGGTTTTTCAGGCACTCTTGGGGATGTGTCCAAAGGCTTCGTTAACCTGGCTGACGCAGCTGAAATGAACAACTACTGGGCGCTGAACTTGACCTCTATGCTGTGCGTGACTTCCAGCATCCTGAGGGCCTTCCCGGACAGTCCTGGCCTCAGCAGGACTGTGGTTAACATCTCGTCGCTGTGTGCTCTGCAGCCCTTCAAGGGCTGGACACTGTACTGTGCTGGGAAGGCTGCCCGTGAAATGATGTTCAAGGTCCTGGCCACAGAGGAACCTAGTGTGAGGGTGCTGAGCTATGCTCCAGGTAGGTGGGACATTACTGCCATCTCCTTTCCCCAGGACCAGCTGGTCCCCCTCTGGGGCTGGTCAAGGGGCCTAGTCTGTCCTCTCCAAATATATTGTCCCGGAATCATGACCCAGCACTCCTAAGGGAAATACAGGATCCAAGGAGGTTAGAGCTGGCAGGTGCGGGGAGAGTGGAGAGCTGCCTGAACTGGAGGGTAGAACCAGAAAGTCTGAGCTATTAGACTTTAAGAGACAATTAGGTTTGAATTTCAGGCCTGTACCCCATTTCCTCATGTAAAATGGAAGATTCCCCTTGTCTCACAGGGCAGTTAGGAGGACTGAATTAGGTAATATATATGAAAAGAATCCCTAATTGTGAAGTGCTATCTAATTGTTAGCACTTCTAATTGTTAGATAGGACTTACCACACTGTACTAACTTCATATGTATACTTCTCTCTCTATAGGAAAACCCTGAAGGCAGGGACTAGGCCCAGCACCTAGCGAGATGCCCCGTTGAGTCAGTTTGCAGAAAATGTCAGTTGAAAGAAGAGCACACAGACATTGTTGAGTGCTGACCATCTCAGGCTGAACTGTGCTGAACACTCATGGTGGGAGGGGTGGAGATGCTGGGGTAAATAAGATAGGGCCCTCATAGAAGTTAAAGGGTAGGAGGTCTTGGGATGCTTGGTCTGGTTTCTCACAACCCTCCCATGATACCACTGTGCCTCTTTCTTAAAAGCAAGGCCTCTGTTCTAGGCTTGAGGTTGCTGCGATTAGAAGGTGGTGACAGCTGTTGTATAATGTCTGAGCAACTTAGATAGAGTTCCAATAGTCCATTCCTCTTGGCACCCTGGGGGCAGAGAGGTGGAATAACCAAAGTCCAGGTGTGGCAGAGCCAGGACCAAGCCTTGCCTCCGAATTCATGATCAGTGCCATTTCTACTTCCTCATGCTCTCCAGTACCCAGTTCTCCCTCCCTAACACATACACAGTTATTCTCCCAGCCAACATTCAGCTCAGCACCCAATCTGAGCTCAGCCTAAGACTTGTTCAATCAACAGTGAGCAAATGAAAACCACAGGCAGGGGTGGAGCAGACTCCGGAATGCCATGTGACTGGGTTTGATCTCAAGGGATTGCCTGGGAATTAGGAGGAAGTGGGCCTTTTTGCAAGGCTGCCAGGGCCTGAATGAAGGCCGAGACCAGTCATGGTTTCATTTCAGTCTCTGAAAGAATGTTCTAACAGGTGTCCAGAGGGAGGATGGGCTGTTTGGAAAGGTAGCGAGTCCCTGCTTGTCAGGGATGTGCAGGTGATTGAAAGACATTCGAGGATCAGGAGGCTGGCTTTTCCAACCCTGAGATGTCTCTATTTTCTCCCCCTGAAGCCCGTTAACTCCAGATTCTTTGGGTCTGTGGTCCCTATATGAAAAATAGAAAGTGCCAATAGGAGTTCACTGACATCACCTCAGGAGGAGGCGCTGGTTGGACAGGAGATGATCAGCTTGGTTGTACACATGGTGTCTGGAGGGACCCTGTTCAGTGGTCACTGGAATTTGAGTGAGTCTGGAGCTCAGTAGTGACAGAGTGGAGCCTTTGGTGACTTGACCACACATGTTAGCCAAGATAAGGTGTTGCCAATGACCAGACTTGACTCCGCCCCACTTCACACACACAGCAGGGCCCCTGCCTCAGCTGTGCCCTTCAGCTTCTTCTCTTTTTCCCCTAGGGCCCCTGGACACAGACATGCAGCAGTTGGCCCGGGAGACCTCTTTGGACTTAGACTTGCGAAAAAGGTTTCAGGAGCTGAAGACGAAGGGCGAGCTGGTGGATTGTAGGGTGTCAGCCCAGAAACTACTAAACTTGCTGCAAAAGGATATGTTCAAGTCTGGAGACCATGTTGACTTCTACGATAAATAAGCCCATAACCTTGGCTTCCTGGAGCTTTCTTCCCCCTCTTTCAGGCACACCCAGAAGCCCTATGCCTCCTCACATCCTGCCACAGTGGCACCACTAATCCTGCTATACACAGATAAGCACTCATGCCTACTCTCCTGCTCTCAGACCCAGCCAGCTGTGAGGTCACTGGGGTGCCCAGTTCTCAGGAGTTCGTGTTGAGCACCCTGAGTTAGGAGGAGGCCTGGGAGAGAGAAGTTATTGGTATTGGTGTGCTCTCTCCAGGAACAGAATTTTAAAGATGGGAAAAATAGGGCAAGAAGCTGAAACTTTGAAGACTGGGTTGGGTCTCCTGCCCATGGCCAGTCCATGGGGGATGGCGGGTAAGCTGTTTCAAATAGGAGGGCCCAGTAGATTCATAGATGGCCTGGCCCGGGAGGGAGGACAACGCACGTTTCAGGCCACGGGGTTGCCCTTTACTCAGGGTAACGGGACCTTCTGTTGAACTTCATGACCTCATTCTAATGCCTTCTCCCTCCAGAATCTACTCTGTTCCCTAGATTGGGGGTGGGAACTGAGAGTTTTTGTACAGGTCAAAGGCAGATACAAATAAAACGAACTGTCCTTTATTAGTGCCTGGAGTACAATAATGCTTCTGATACGGGGCCCATGACTAACTCCCTGGTTTGCTGGGCCCAGGGGTGTTCTTGAGGCGATTAACCCAAATATGGGATGCTGCCCTTATTTCCAGAGGAGTTGTCTTGGGGCTGAGTGCCTCTTCTCACTGACTCCTACCCAGTGGCAAGCGTAGGTGCAAACACAGTTGGCCAAAATGGGCAAGTCCAGACACCTATCCCTTCATGCTTTTGCCTGTAGTGACCCCAGTCCTTATTAACCTTTCCTCGCCCTTGACTTAGAGTATCCAGCCTTCAGGAAGGGGTCAGTTCTACCCCTTACCCACATGGCAATGCTCTGAATGGATCCCACCTCCTCAGGGGCTTGCTGTGGGCCCTCTTGGTAATACCCGTCTTACCCATGGTCCTGGTCCTTAGTGAGGTGGGCATAGGACCAACATACCTTAGGGGAAGGTGGGCAAGATTCCGAGAGGGAAGTCCTGAGAAACCAAGGGTAGGACCAAACACATCCTTCTGTGTGTGAGTCAATGTGGTCAAGCTGGGAGTTCCGCAGTGGTGGTCAGCCAGCCCCTTCCTGGCCCATATTTGGGAGGAGAGAGCGTGGTCCCTACCAGCCATCTCCAGGACTCTGCCCTGGGTCTGATCAAGCAGGAGGGAATTCTCTTTGCTCCTCCTTGTGCACAGCAGAGGGCGCACCGAGGCCAAGCCTCCTGGAGAACTCCCTGCGGCTCCTCTGGCTGGAGGGAGGCCCTGGGCTGGAGCTGGCAGTGTCCTGCTGGTTTTCCTAGGAGGGAGCAAGCAATTCATGCTTTTTTCACTCAGCAGAGCCTTTTTACTCACTGGAGTCAAAATCGCTATACACAGACCCCTGCTCTGCCACTTACCAGCTGTAACCCAGGGCAAGTTGTTTCTCTGTGCCTCAGTTTCCTTATCTAAAAAATGTGGATTATCAGGGTGCCTTAAAGGTCATTGTATTAAATAACCCAGTAGCTGTAATGTTAAGCACAGGATTTGCCCCATACATGCTAATATTATTCATTGCCTTTTAGTATCAAGATCCAGATCATCCCAGAGCCCCACTTGCAGCCTGATCTCTTCCATACGGGCCAGATGCCCTCTTGCTAACCGGAGGCAAGAATTCTTACTGTGCTGCTCCTGTTCTGGGCTTCCGTGGGTCTGGGGTTCAGTCTGGACAGCTTGTCCTGGACTCACTGGACCCATGGGGAAATGCATGAACCTTGGAGTCAAGAGCCCTCAGTCTAACTTCCCTCTGTGATGGAGATGCTGTGGCGTCTCGGACAGGGCCCCCTCCCATTCTGGGCTTTCCTAGAACAGGTGAGCTCTAACATTCCTTCCTGCAAACCTTTCTCCAAGTTGTTTCAAACATGGTCGGGCTACATCTGAGGACATCAGGTTTGCCTCTGCAGGTGGGGCTGGGCAGCCTGGGTGGGTGCTGGGTGGATTTGCCCACCCGGCCCCTTGTTCCCGTGGAAGTGTGAGGGCAGTGAGCTCCAGCCCAACACCTATGGGATGTTCCAGCCGTTTTTCTCCCCTCCCCACCAGGCTGGTTGTCCAGGATTCAGGGAGCAGTACCACGTGTCTCCACGAGGTGGCGAGAACCTCTCATGCCTGACACCTATCCTCTCTGAGCCCCGGTATTTAAGAGCCTTGGAAATGACACTAGACCCGTCTCTCTTCCTGTCCTCTAGGATTCTGGGCTCTTGGGGGCCTTCAAGGAGCTGGGGAAGCAGAGGGAAATGGACCAGGCCACTAGGGGTTTCCTAGGCCTCACTCCTTGGCTGGAGTAGCCTTCTCAGGTCCTCCACCACTGGGGTAGGGAGACTTTCTTGCTGGTCTCCGGGCCACGAGCAACCACCCATCAGAGGGTTAACAATCTGTATTCCCTGAATACACACAGGGGCACATACAAGCACACACAACACATGCCTGCACATGCCCAGAGCCCAGCTGCCAGGTTGAGCAGGGCCTCAGATTAGCCAAAAGACAAACAAGGTTTCTCTTTGTCTTTGGCATGAACGAGCTGGGCATTTTTTCAGTTGTGTGTTTAATACCCCTAAGCTGGGGGCCAGCAGCTGGCCTATGAGGAGCAGGGGAGTAAGGGGAATACTCCAGGCCCAACCCCAGGGACCTCGAGCACCTCTGTCCATGAGCATGACCAGCTGGGACTAGGCTGGTCAGATGCCCCTCTGCCCCCCTAATTCCTGTCCTTTGTCCCTCAAATGCAGTGCAGGCTGTTGCTGGAGCCCATTGTTAGCCAAGCCTGGAGGTGCCCAGCTGCTGCTTCCCCCGACTTGGAACCACACCTCCAGGCTGTGCTCCGTCCTAGCATCTCCCCACGTCTCACCTCGAGGAGCTGGGCTCTAGGAAACGACCTTCCGGCCTCCTTCACGTGAACCACCGCCTCTCCCCACAGGACGTGGCCTCCTATGCTAACATGTAGTCATTCCCAGTCACGGAGCACACGTGCATCCCCTGCGTAACATGCCCAAGACTGCCTGCTGTGCTCCCTCACCACTGGGGTTCCGTGTGGTGACAGGGAGGTTGACAGAGTGGGGACCTCACGGGGTACACTTCTCCAGTCCCCACAGCATCTCTCAGTGATCTGGGGTGTGGAGGAGGAGGGGAATGGACCAGGCCACTAGGTAGCTTGCAGAGAAGTTAACTGAGGAATCACTCGGCCTCAGGCCAGCAGGGGAAGGGGTGCAGGGTGGTTGAGGAGACGATGAAGTGAGCCACCCTTGCTCCCCACCCCAGTCCTGAGGTCTTCCTCCTGCCTGCAGTGCTGGGAGGCAGGGCCAAGCACCCCAATCCTGCCTGCAGTGCTGGGAGGCAGGGCCAAGCACCCCAATCCTGCCTGCAGTGCTGGGAGGCAGGGCCAAGCACCCCAATCCTGCCTGCAGTGCTGGGAGGCAGGGCCAAGCCTGGATGTTGTCTCAGACTTTTGAAGTAGAGTCTACCTCCCCATCCCATCCCAGAATTAGTGTTGCTTCCCAACAAGATTCCCTGCCTTGCTCTTTGTCTCCCATTCCACTCATCCTCATGCACTCCCCCTCAGCTCTACCCGCCTTTGGTGTTGAAAAAGAGGGCCCTGGCCTTCTATTTTCTGGGAGGGGTTGGGGAAAAGGAGAGAAGGAGGAGAGGAATTTCCTTTTTAACTTTAGGGGTTACCTCTCAGGCCTACCCCCCGCCCCCACACACACACCCAGCTGACCCCAGAGGCTCAGAAAGATTCCTTAGCTGACTAACCTGGAAGCTGGGTGTTTCTTAGTCCACAGGCCATGCACACTCTGTCCCCAACCCCAGAGTGAGGGAAGAGAAGGGCCCACTCCTCAGACCTGGTACTTGCTCTCAGAGCTGCAGGGGTCTGTCTGGCCCGTACTCTGGTTTCGGTTTTGTCCACTGCGGCAGAGGTCTTTTCTGTCTGGGCCCTGCCCTTTCAAGCCCCAGCTTGATACCAGGGATCCAAGGCCTCAGCCTCAAGAGGCTGTGTGTATCCCACAGACCTTACCCACTGAGGCACTGTTGACTGTGAATGAATGAATGAATGAATGAATGAATGTGAGCGTACGTGAGGGAGTGAATGTCACTGTGGCCCACTGCCAGGTGTATCGTGAAGCATCTGAAGAGTCTGGATGTGATGACTGATGCCTGGGAGTCGGGCCTCCGCAGACCAGCCCCAGCTGTATGGGTCCCCACATAGCCTAGGCATTCCTATGTTGGGGTTCAAGCCCCCCTTGGAATCCCTAAAGGAAATCTCGCATGTGGGTATTGTGGAAATGGGTGGGGCTGACCTGTATCAGAATCACCTGGGGAGTTTAAAAAAAAAAAATCAGTCCCACTGCCCATCAGTCCTTCACCCAGATTCAGTGGATCTGGGTGTGCCCCCACTTTGCACTAAAGCATTAAAAAGCGAGCTGTAAAAATGAGTAATTAATTAATTTTAAAATTGAGCTGTGAACCTTTTGTATACAAGTAGTATTTTGGCAGTGATCAAAGGAGGCAGCCCCTCCGAGAAGGGAAGTTCAGGGGACAGAGTCAGGGTTAGGGGCTGAGTGTAGTCTGAGGTCAGAATTAAAGATCAATATACAGCCAGGGTCAGGGCCACTGTGAGGCCAGATCTGCGGTCAGCACGGGGCCACGGCTAGGCTCAGTCTGTGGTGAGGCATAAGAGGCCTGCACGATGGGCTTTTAAAATACGAATATGATGAGCATCCCATTAAGAGAAAAAGGCCAGGCCTGAAGACAGTGACCAAAGCTGGGGGACTGCTCTCTGGGCCCCAAGACAGTCCCAGATTCCCCTGTCCTCTGTCCCCCCTGGACAGCGGCATCATTACCTGGAACAAAATGCGCTTTCCTAAGACTCTGTCCTTGTGGCCTGCCTGGGTGGAACAGGAAAGGAACCCAGGGGCAAAGTGAGGGAGTTGAGAGCAAGCAAGTCTCCTCTCCTCTCTGGGGCATCCAGGCCAAGACAAAAGCCCGCTCGAGAGTGAGAATGACAGCGGGGTGAGCAGGACAGTGAGAGGAAGCTGGAGAAATGCGGAGAATGCACAGGCAGGAGAACAGACAGACAGAAAGATGAGAAAATACAGTAAGACAGATTTTGATGGAGGGAGAGAGATCGCAGGAGAAGCCACACACACTCTCACACTCACACACTCCCTTTTCCTCACACACACACTCACACACTCACACACTCACACGCCCGGGTGTGCGCTCACGCAGCCTCCCTGAGCTTCGCTGGAAATAATCCCGCTCTCGACGCGGGGCCTCAGCTGCACAGGCGGTGCCGAGCTGTTACCTTGCACATCTGTCAGCTTCGAATGCAGAGGCTGTCATAGGGCTGTGTGTGTGAGTGTGAGAGTGTGTGTGTGCGTGCCTGTTCCTCCGGAGAAGGCTGAGGTCTCTGCGGGGCAGAAGGAGATCCCCAAGGGCCTGGAGGCTCCCCAGGAAGTCCACCCCCTGGAAGCAGGGGCTTCCCCTTCCTGTCCTGCACAGGGAGAGGCCCGGGGCTGCCCAGCGTTAGGAGCTAGCCCAGTGGACTTGGCTTCTGTGGCCTGGCTTGGTCTCCTCATTGTCAGGTGGGGATGTAAAGTAGCCAGGCCACTGGATCCCAGAGGGGTGGTGTCACCACCTGGCCTCATGCATGTCGGCCACTTCTGGGACATCAGGGATTCTTAGCATCCTGCTGGTTGTAGCTGGGAATTTCTTCTGTGTCTGACTCCTGATTCCAGTGATGCACCCAGCACACAGGTCCCTCTGGTGGCACTGAGGACATTGCCATCCTCTGGCCTGCTCTTCTCCCAGCTGCTTTCCCTGCGGACCTGAGGATGTGCCTTGGGCACTGACTCTGGACTGCAGAGGCCTGAGAACCTCAGACCCCGCGCCTCCAAGAGCAGAGAGTTTTGGCACAAAGTCTGGGGACACAGGAATGCTTAATTAACCCTTCCTGGTAAGGATCCTTGGGTAGGATCCTCTGCCCTTCCTCTCTGGCGACCCTTTCCAGGTTTTCATCTCTCATGTGTCAGGACGTTCTGTGTATTTGCACTCCCTCCTGCTTTGAGCTGAGCTCATCATAATGAGATTTTACAGCAATGAGGACAAGGCCCCAGAAACTATCCAGGAAGTCCCCTCAGTTTTCACTTTAAGTAAGAGAAAACAGGGACCCTGGCCAAAGGCACCCAACCCCTGTGTCAGGGTGGGCTCTCCCCACGATGCCATGTCCCCCTGGGTTACACCCCCCCACACACACACACACAGAACTGACCCTTTTCAAATATAGAGGGTACAGAGGCTCTGCCACCCATCCCACAGGCTGGCAGCCTCACCCCTGCCCAGCCTCATCACAGCCCATCCCTGACCCCCAGGCCATCTCTTGTGCTCCCTTCAAATCCACCATCTTTTCTGCCCGGAAGTTGGATAGGACATTCTAGGTGGGCTGTGGGTGCTCGTGGTGCTCAGAGCAGGGTTTTCTAAGGGAGAAGACAAGTCCTAGGCCCTTCGATCTGTGATGTGATCCCTGGCCTTTCAGGAAGGTGCGAGGCCATCATTGGGGTACGTTTCCTCCTGGGGCTGGGGTTTCTGTGTACACACATATGGCTGTATACGAACATGGGCCTGCCCTAGGCCCCAGCTGTGTGTGTGTGTGTGTGTGTGTGTGTGTGTGTACTCTTTGCCACCTTAGTATTAATATAAATCATACAGGTGCTTTAACTTTGCTTATGCCTGGATGGGGAGCTTGTGTAATTGGTGTGTACCTGTGTATAAGCATTTTTTTGTTGTTGTTAATCCTTACCTGAGGATATTTTTTTCCGTTGATTTTTAGATAGAGTGGAAGGGAGGAAGGGAGAGAGAGAGAGAGAAACATTGATGTGAGAGAGACACATCGATTGGTTGTTCCTACAGGACCCTGACTGGGCCCAGGGGTCAAACCTGCAACCCAGGCACATGCCCTTGACCAGGAATCGAACCCTCGATCTTTGGTCCACAGGCTGACGCTCTATAACCGCTGAGCCAAATGGGCCAGGGTTGTATAAGCATTTTGATACAAAACTGCCAGATGACAGTATATATATATATGTACATATTTGGGTGTGCAACTATATATACATACTGTGAGACTGTTGTGTGAATGTGAGTGCAGGTATAAACTACTCTGAGTGCACACCTGCATTTACATTTGAATAACAGTGGGTTTGTGTGTTTAAACCACGAATGCATGCAACAGTATGCATACATGTGATTATGTGTGATTGTGTGTAACCACGTGTCCCTTGGTTGCTCTCAGTGTATAACCAGGTGTGCGTGTGTACACATGCAACGGGGCATTGCCTTGCAAGGAAGAACCTGTACAAAGCTGTACGTGGGATTTAACCAGCATACGTACACGTCTACCTGTCCGTCTGCTGTGATTTTGGCATGGTGCAGGTGTTCCTGGGTAAATAGGTGTATTCAGGCTTGTGACTGAGGGACAACAATTGTGTGTTGACAAACTCCAGTCACCCCTTAAACCATGTCCAGTGAGAAGGAAATGTGTAAGTGTGTTTGTTAAACATAAAACAGAACAGCAACAAAGTGCCAGGTCCGGCAGTGGTAAGAGTAAGTCCAGGAAGTCCCTCCCTCTCTCCCTCTCTCCCTCTCTCCCTCTCTCCCTCTCTCCCTCTCTCCCTCTCTCCAGCATCTCGGCCCCTCTTTGGCGTTGTTCCCTCACACCTAAGCCCAATGCTGTTTTGTAGTCTTTCAGCTGTTACCTCGGTCCCTCCTCGCCTCATTCCCGATTCACTCCGTTGCTATAGGTATGTTTGAAACCCCAGCGTGGTAGATTTTAATTAGTCTTCCTACAGATGGCCAATTAACATTCATTACTTTTGCCTTGAGCGATTAATTATGAGTTTGGATAGAAAAAGGAGAGAAGAGGAGAGGAAGATGGGCAGGTGAATGAAAGGAGAAAAGAGAAGGGGGTTTGATTAGGAGTTTGGAATTTTTACACAGAGCTGGCTGGTGGGGGAGAGGGTGGGAAAGAACCATTTGAATCTCCTCCCTCAGCCCACAGCTGCTCCGGGCCCCTAATCTGCTTGGCTGGCCCAGCCCTCCAGGAAAAGAAAGCTCACACCCTCTTTTGGGCGTCCTTAAGCCTTTGGTGTTCCCTGACCCCGGCTTCTTTCATAATACCGGCCCTCTTGTGTTTTCTGCCAGAGCTGGGTGGGAACTGTGTCAGGAATGGTCCAAAACACAGCAGATAACCCAGAAATGAAGCTCCACAGAATTATAGTAGCTCATTGTACAGATGACGAAACTGAGGCTCGGGCAGGAAATGACTTCCCCAGCTCAAGCATCTCAGGTGCCAGGTGGAGACTCCAGCTTTGTGGACCCCTGGCCCAGCTCTCTTGCAACCCAGGTGTTTACAGAGACTTCGCAGCGTTTAACACCGCGGTCTGGAACCTACTCCCCTGCATGAGGCAGAAGCGTTCTTCAAGGTTTCAGACATAATTCACATCCTCCAGTGTGTACCCAACTGCCGATGTTCACGTGGTTCCCCAGCTCATTAAAAGCCCCCCGGTGATGTTGCCCTGTTTAGGAACTGTCGCTCTCTCTGTTCTGAACCCTAAAATCATTCCAGGAATGGAGGATAGACTCTCAAGAGTAAACAGTGGTCTTGTGGGTGGGAGGATTACAAGTGATTTTTGTTTTCCTCTTTAAAATCGTCTGTATTTTTTACTTACTTTAGCACAGATATATTACTTGAACAATATAAAGTATGACTATGGCCCTGGCCGGTGTGGCTCAGCGGTTAGAGTGTCGGCCTTCCGACTGAAGGGTCGAAAGTTCGATTCCTGGTCAAGGGCATGTACCTGGGTTGCAGGTTCGATCCCCGGCCCCGGTCAGGGTCATGCAGGAGGCAACCAATCGATGTGTCTCTCACGTCAATGTTTCTCTCCCCCCCCCCCTTTCCCTTCCATTCTATCTAAAAATCAATGGAAAAATATCCTTGGGAGAGGATTAACAAAAAAATATTAAATAAATGATTATGTTACTTGAAATTTTTTCAAAATATATTTACACAAAGAAACAGAAAAGGAGTCCATGTTAATTTATGATCTTTTAAAAAGTCCATAACTATGTACATAAAAAATGTAACTCTGCCCAGTGCTTGAATTGGTTATCACCTGCCTGGATTCCAGTTGTTCTGCCGCCTACTCCCACTGTGGCTCAGTTTCCTCATCAGTTAAGTGGAGTTGAAAAGAGCATGCATCTCAAATGGTCAAGAGGATTAAGTAAAATAACGCATGGGGAGTCTTAGAATAGTGCCATGTATCTAGAAAAAGCTCAATAAATATTAGCTGTTATTAATAACAGTAAAATTTTAAAATAATATCTGAGCGGCAGGATTTTAAAGAATTTTTATGTGGCTCTTTTTGCTTTCCCGTATTTTGAAAAATTCCCATAGTGAACATGCATTTCCTTGGTAATAAGGAGAAAGTGTAATAGAAAGAAAGAAGGAGGAAGGAAGGAAGGAAGGAAGGAAGGAAGGAAGGAAGGAAGGAAGGAAGGAAGGAAGGAAGGAAGGACAGATGTTCAAAGACAATGTAGTTCTGCTGTTTTAAGTTTCTACTAACTTTCTACTGTTCTATTCATGCTGTGGTGAGTGTAGTTGGATGGCCTATGTCCCCTGGAGGTCTTACTCATACCATGACAAGAGTTCTTACCTCCAGTAGAATCCTTTGTGAGCTTCAGATTCCCTGGAGAGAACCAGAAGATCCGAGTGAGTTAGAGTAGTCCGCTGGCTGGAGGAAGGGCAGACTGAACTGAAGGAAGCAGGATGGGACTGCCACTGCAACAAGAGAGAACTTGGCTTAGCTGGTCCTGGCCCTTTCTGAGGTTCACTAGAAATTCCACCAACCACGGCATCAGCGTTGAGACAGGGAATGGAGCAGCAAGACTGAGGCCGGAGCTGTAAGTGGTGGCAGGATGGGAAGACAGGGCAGACCCAGGGGTGCAGCCAAGGGGACAAAGTCTGTGGTCCCTGGAGACAGGAGGGTCTCCAGAAGAGCTGCCAGCCAGCTCGTTAGGATAACGAGAAGCTCGCCCCAGCTTATGGAGACTCCTGGGCGCACCACACCTGAGCACTAAGGTGCTCATTAGAGGATAGTTGGCTGCCAGGTGCTGAGGCTGGGAGCCCGGGCTGATGCTGCAGCCCAGGACAGAGACAGGGCTGTCCCCAGGGCTGGGTGGGGTGCGTGCGTGGGCTGCGGCCTGGGAGAAGCACCTTGTGCCTTTGTGGAGGCGGAAGGAGAGAGAACAGCTGAAACCAGAGGTTCTCTGGACCGGGATCAGGAGTGCTAGAAATTCAGATGTGGATGTGGGAGAAAGGAACCCCTTCTGACTCTCCTTTCTCTTTGGGGTGGTAGGCCATGGAATGAGGCAAAAAGGGGGCCTGAATTTCTGGTGTGGGAACCAAGGGCAGTGGCTGCTGTCTTGTTCTTTTTATGTCATGGTCTCAGGGAGTCCTGGGTCCCTGCCACATACCTTTCCTAAGTCTCACAAATGTAAGTGGCCTGAAGGCTTCAAATGGCAACCTTTAGGGGAGGGAGGGTGGCGGGCTGCCCAGAGTAAGTGAGACTAGAACAGGCCTTGAAGTTTGAGTAGTGGCATTGGTGGGGAGAGGAAAGCATGCTAGGTGGCAGAAACCTCATGAGCAAAAGCACTGAAGGGAGAATGGGCACAATGTGTGGGGACACCAGGTAGCAGGGTAGCTCATTGTCTGTTAGAGAGGAGTGGACGAGGCCAGATGACAGATGTCTCTGAGGCACTGGGGCTTATGAGCTACTTTCCTGGGGATGAGTGTCTGCATTATCAGGCTCCTGTCCTCTACACCAGACTCCTGAGACTTCCCAGGGCTGTCTTATGGTCTCCCTCCAGGCCTCTCCTCAGACACCGATGTCACCAATACTCTGGGGATCCAGTAGGAGTCCTCTCCTGCAGTGCCTTCCACACTCATCACAACCTTCACCTGGTTGGACTTCCTAACTGTCCTCTATACTCATTAATCCATTTCCCAGGGAGCCTGTGAACGTCTCCTGTAGGGGGACACGAGATAACAAGATACAGGAATCATAAGAGTCTCAAGGACTTAAAAGCCACTCAGGGGAGACACACAGGTAGAGCAGGGCCAGGACAAAGGCTGTGCTCCTGACCTTAAGTACAATAGGCCTTCAGATTGAAGCCTGCAGGGGCTGCTGCCCAGGGCCACCCGGAAGCTCAGCCAGCAGGGTCTCTGGGCACTGTCCCCGCCTCCCCGGTTTGCGGCCCTCTCTGCCCCTCTGCCCACTTCCAAGTGTCATTTCCCTCTGAGACGCTTAGCTCAAATGCCTGAGAGAGAATCTCACTGTTTGAGCCCAGGCCCAAATCAAGGTCACCGGCAAACTCGCGGCGACCACCTCAGTCCAATCCGCTGTGGCCAGTAGGACCATGTGGTTCACCCAGGACACTAGGGGGTGTGTGGAGGTTGGGCACAGCGGGCAGGCACACTGAACATTCTTATATGTGTGTAGCTGTTTCTTCATTTAATATACTGCTCCATGAAATAGTGTTCCTGAAATTTCTTTCATTTTGTTGTCATTGCTTTATGAAAAAACACGTTTATATGTTTTTTATAGTAATATGGCTACTATTTACTGGAAATAAAGCTTCATTACAAATTGTTTTTCTGATGTAATAGGGGACATGTACTACCTGAATTACCATGGATTTTTTTCCCTTAAAATATATATCTTTTTATACTTTGAAATCTTTGGGTGTAACTTTTTGGTATAATTTCTCTATTCTATTCCAAATGATTTTGAAATATTTATCACTCCTCTCAGCTGATAAACTATGAAATTCTGCTTCTGAACTTTGATGGCAAAGAGAAAAATGTCTAAGTTTCAGTTAGAAGCTCTTTAGAAAAAATCTGCCTGCAATGCTTGGCTCATTATTTAAGATTTATAAACAAAAGGTAAATTCAAAGTTGGAAACCAAAGTCAGCCAAGACCTGCCTGCGCCAGCCGCCTGTGCGTTTCAAGAATAGCTCGATACAATGTCCCATGTTTGAGTCGTCTTCAGAAGTCCCTCCATCACAACCATCAATCCAACATGTTTTCAACAACCTCGGAGCTTCCTGTATGTTATGCCTTCACTCCGCTTACAAACGTTTTGAAAATTTGCCAGCTTTTCAGAGATACATGAATAGTGTCATACAAAGAATTGACAGTACTGAGATCACGGTAGAGTTCTTTCATATCCCGACAAACCTCAACACCATTAAACCCCTAAGATGTGCATGACAATGTGTGTATAAAGATCTTGGCTCATCTTCTGTAAACGTTGTAGCAACAACATTAAATCTCTCACTTGTGTCAGCAGCTCCCATGTAGACATAGCCATGCATTTTATTAAATCCAGCTTCCAAATAATCATCTGTAAGAGCCTCTCAATGCTCTTATCCACACCCATGGCATCCAGGAACGTCTGCTTAATTAAGACAGCCTTGGGCCCGGCTGGTGTGGCTCAGTGGTTGAGCCTCGACCCATGCACCAGGAGGTCGCCGGTTCTATTCCCAGTCAGGACACATGCCCAGGTTGTGGGCCTGATCCCCGGTGGGGGGCATGCCGGAGGCGGCCAGTCGATGTTCTCTCTCATCGATGTTTCTACCTCTCTCTCCCTTCCCTTCCTCTCTCTCTAAAAATCAATAAAGAAAAAAAAAAAAAGACAGTCGTGGGCATTTTCTGCAGGAAACTTGCACAAGTTGAGAGTTTGGCATCATTACATTCTTAGTTGTCTTATTGTTAACTCATGAGTAATTTATGAAAACAATATCTATTTGAATTATTTCATTAATAATTCTAAATGCTGGCTATGTGCCAGACACTAAGTGCTTTACATATATATACTCATTAAATCCTCCCAACTGACTATGAGGCAGGTTCTGTGATTTAGTTCCATTTTTCAGAAAAGAAAACTAGCACTGAAAGGTTAAGTAATTTGTCCAAGTTTCGTAGTAAGTTTACACAGTTTGTAGAAACCAACGTGTATTCGTTGTAAGTTCTCTATTTCCTTTTGATTTCCAACTCAAAATGCTTGCCTTTGCACCCCTGCTGTCACTTAAAGTGACAATGAAGAGTCACTGAATTCATTCGGGAAGAAAAGGAGCATAAGAGTGTGTGGAAAACTTTAATTTCTAATTAATTACCAAATTGAAAAAAGCATGACTACATTGTACATTTCAACTTCTTTTTATTTTTTATTTCTTTAGGATAAACAGTATAACAATCTGGACGGGTCAGAAAAACTGTTTTATAGTTGGGGTGCAAATAGATCAGCTAGTTTACTAGTTAACAAAGTGTTTACACCATTTGGAAAAAACTACTTGCCTTTGTTCACAGATTAGATTCCCTATGCCCTTGATAGACACAGTTTTCTCAGAAATAAAGTATTTTCAACTTTAGATACATTCTACTTTCCTCGTTAGGTTTCAATCAATCAGTGTAGTTTACAAAAGGCAATGTCACCCAAGAGCACACGTTTACTACAAACTGCACTAATATAAATGCATTTCACAGTGTTTTGTTTTGTTTTCACAATTTTCCAGTAATTTTTTTCCACATCTTCATGGCTTTTTCACTCCTGAATTTTTGTTAGCAGAACAACTAGAATGAGTAACAGAACAGCATATCTTTGATAAGGCTCTGTTCCACCCCCTCAACAACCTGATTACAAAGGTTTTAAAAGAATATTTTAATTCACCTTGAAGTTTTTGTGTTTTGAAGGTAGGTCTGGACTAATAAAGCCTATTACTTTCTTTCACAAATTTCAAGCCATGTGCAGAATCTTGGCTTGAAATGTGTTACTCTACACCAACCCTCATGTCGATTCTGATTAACTCTTGATGGTGAAATACTTGAGTACTCCTCACAATACTATTGGCATCATAATTTGATGGCAAACTCTTGGAAATTTTAGTGAAAAATAGAAATTCAATTTTTTGTTTTGACATCACTTTTTAAATTCCTGCGATTTAAGTATTTATTTAGAATTGCTCAGTGATTGTGTTCCATCTCCAAGAAGAGAATGCCAATGACAGATTCTCTAACACTTCTTGTTATGACACTTTCCATGTTTTCTCAGTTATTTTCTAACCAGATTAATGTCCCAAAGCAGGGCTCTTTCAGCCTAGTGGCATACTACTATTTTAGCTTAGAAACCATGGATTTTAGATTTTTCCACTGACCGTAGTTTTTATTAAGAACCGTTTTATTGTTATTTGATTATCGTTCAGCCTAGATTTTTAAGATTCTATTTTTTTCTTTTTTACTCATTTTCAAGTAATACCCTGTTTCTATTCCTTCAGTGGTTACCCCAAACATTTTAACGGGCATATTTAGCTTCTGAAAAATCTAAACTCTATCTTTACCTCCCTTCAGAAAAAGGTATGATCCAAACGTGCTTTAACTTTGATCACCACTCTGCCCCAGCTTACATAATATTGTTGTTCAATGTTTACCATTTTTTCAGTCCTTCAACTTATACAGAAATATTAAGGTTTTATACAATCAACATTTATATTTGGAGGGAGTTGCTAAGTTTTAATTTTGCCAAAAAGATATATTTTAAAAGACACACACTACTTTCTGTTGCCATTATTTTGTTTATTTGTTTAATTATTCTTTATGTATTTATTTTTAACTTATTTTTTGGCTTAAACAGTAAAAATTTATTTATTTTTATTAATTTATTTATTTTTGTTACAGATGATTCTCCCCCCCCACCCCCAGACACTGTCCTTCCTTTAACTTTTTTTTTTTTTTTATCCTCACCCGAGGACATTTTTTTTCATTTTCTGTTCAGATAGAGTGGGAGGGAGAGAGAGGAAGAGAGAGAGAGAGAAACATCGACGTGAAAGGGACACATCGAATGGCTGCCTCCCGCACGACCAACCAGGGCCGGGGACAAACTGAAACCGAGGTACGTGCCCTTAGCGGGAACTGAACCCGGGTCTCTCTGGACCGCAGGCTGACATTCTAACCACTGAGCCAAACCGGCCAGGGCTTAACTTATTTTTTATTGTGGTAAAATACACATACAATTTGCCATCTTAACCATTTTTAAGTGTGCAGTTCAGTGGTATTAAGTACATTCTTTTAAAAAACTTTTTTCATTATTGATTTTTAGAGAGAGAGAGGAAGAGAGAGATAGAAACATCGATGAGAGAGAACATCAATTGGCCGCCTCCTGCATGCCCCCCACTGGGGATCGGGCCCACAACCTGGGCATGTGCCCTGACTGGGAATCGAACCAGTGACCTCTTGGTGCATGGGTCGATGCTCAAACACTGAGCCACACCGGCAGCGCGTAAGAATATTCTTATTGTTGTGCAACCATCACCACTATCCATCTTCAGAACATTTTCCATCTTGCAAAACTAAAACTCTACACTCATTAGTATCCCGCATTCCAATCACTCCCCATCTCCTCTCTCCCCAGCAACCACCATTCCACTTTCTGTCTCTGTGATTTTGACTATTCTAAGTACTTCATATAGGTGGGATCAAACAATATTTGTCTTTGTGTGATTGGTTTATTGCATTTAGCATAATGTCCTCAAGGTTCATCTATGTTGTACATATGAATTTTCTTTCTTTTTAAGGCTGAATAATATTCCATTGTATATATATACCACATTTTGCTTATCCATTCATCCGTCCATGGATACTTGGATTGCTTCCATGTTTAACTATCATCAATAATGCTGCAATGAGTATGGGTGTGAGAAAAATCTCTTCAAAACTCTGCTTTCAATTCTTTCAGATGTGGAATTGCTGGATCATATGGTACTTCTATTTTTAATATTTTGAGACACTGCTGTGCTATTTTCCCCAGTGGCTACAACATTGTATATTCTCTCCAACACTGTACAAGGGTTCCAATTTTTTCACATTCTTGCCAATGCTTGCTTTCTTTTGTTTCTTGATAGTAGCTATCCCAGTGGTGCAAGGTAGTATCTCTTTGCAGTTTTGACTTGTATTTCTCTAATGATTAGTGATATTAAGCATTTTTTCATGTGCTCATTGCTATTTGTATTTCTTTTTTTTTTTTTATCCTCACCCGAGGACATTTTTTCATTTTTTGTTCAGATAGAGTGGGAGGGAGAGGGAGAAAGAGAGAGAGAGAAACATCGACGTGAAAGGGACACATCGAGTGGCTGCCACCCGCACAACCAACCAGAGCCGGGGACAAACCGCAACCGAGGCACATGCCCTTAGCGGGAACCGAACCCAGGTCTCTCTGGACCGCAGGCCGACGCTGTAACCACTGAGCCAAACTGGCCAGGGCCCATTTGTATTTCTTTGGAGAAATGTCTTTTCGAGTCCTTTGCCCACTTTTGAATCAGTCAATAATTATTTATATTAACTTGACTCACCATTCATCCTTTCATCTCAGACTTTCCTTCTAGAATAACTTTCCTTCCACCTAAAATTCCTTTAGTGAGGGTTGGTTGTTCCTTTATAATTTGTCTTTATTTTACTCTTATTCTTGAAAGACTTTTTTTTTTTTGCTAGAAATACAATTATGGGTTAAAAGTTAATTTCTCTCATTGCTTTGAAGACATAACCCAGTCTTCTGGCCTCCATTATTGAGTCGCTTGTCAGCCTAATTGTCATCAGTTTGTAATAATCTGTTTTATTTTTTCTTAGGCATTCTGCAATATAATGTCTATATGTGGGTTTCTATTTTTTAATCTTGTTGAAATTTTATGGACTTTCCTAATCCAAGGATTGGTATCATTCATCAATTTTGAAAAATTTTTAGCCAAAACCTCTATTCTCTACATCTAGAATCCTGGTTAGAAATGCAACACTCCATATCTCTTAATCTTCTGATAACTTTTATACCTTTACCTCTCTTTCTGAGGCATTTCTTCAACCATTCAGATCTTCTGGTTCAGGGATTTTCTCTTCTTCTATGTCTAATTTGCTAATTTCTTATAAATTAAGTTTCTAATTTCAGTAATTATAGTTTATATTTCTTTTCAGTACCTTTCCAACTTGGGTGGGTCCCTTTTGTTTATACAGAGGTATAATTTACATACTGTAAAATGTTTAAATCTTACGTGTATATCATGATGAATATTTACATCCATGTACATCCATGTAAACACCACTCAGATTAGATATAGAACATTTATAGGGCTTCAAAATGTTTCACTTTCTAGTCAATAGCCCCTTAGAGGTGACCATTATTCTGACTTCTATTAACATAGATTAATGTTGCTTTTACAGTACCATATAAATAAAATCTTATAGCATGTACTCTTTTGTGTCTGTCTTCTTTTACCAACAATGTATCTGAGATCTCTCCATGTTGTTGCATGTATCCATTGTTCATTTTTTATTGTATTCCATCATATGAATCTAATAACTTATTTATTCATCCTACTGTTGATAGGCATGTGAATTATTTCAAGGTTTTGGTGATTATGAATAAAGTCTTTTTGTGGACATATGCACTCATTTCCCTTGGGTATATACCCAGGACTAGAATGACCAAAGGGCTATATGTTTAATTTTATGTAAAACTGTCAAATAAGTCCTGGCTGGGTAGGTCAGTTGGTTAGAGCATCATTCCAATACACCAAGGTTGTGGATTTGATCCCCAGTCAGGGCATATACAAGAATCAACCAATGAATGCATAAATAAGTGGAACAACAAATTAATGTTTCTTTTTTAAAAAATTTTCTTTATTGTTGAAAGTATTACAGATGTCCCTCCTTTTTTTCCCCATTGACACTCTCCTCCCTGCTCTGGTGCCCCACCCTTCACCGCACTGTTATCTGTGTCCATTGGTTATGCATATATGCATACAAGTTCTTTGGTTTATCTCTTCCCTCCTCTGCAACCCTTTTCCTCTGAGGTTTGTCAGTCTGTTCCCTACTTCCATGTCTCTGGATCTATTTTGTTCATCAGCTTATTTTGTTCATTATATTCCACAAATAAGTGAGATCATGTGATAATTGTCTTTCTCTGACTGGTTTATTTCACTTAGCATAATGCTCTCCAGGTCCTTCCATGTCATCTCAAAGGGTAACAGATCTTTCTTTCTTACAGCTGCATAGTATTCCATTGTGTATATGTACCACAGCATTTTTATCCACTCATCTACTGATGGACACTTGGGCTGTTTTCAGATCTTAGCTATTGTAAATAGTGCTGCTATGAACACAGGAGTACATATATTCTTTCTGATTGGTGTTTCAGGCTTCTTAGGGCACATTCCGAGAAGTGGAATCATATGGGTCATATGGCAGTTCCATTTTTAATTTTGTGAGATAACACCATATGTTTCTTTCTTTATATCTCCCTCCCTTCCTCTCTCTCTCAAATCAATTTTAAAAATAGATAAATAGTCTGGCCGGTGTGGCTCAGTGGCTGAGCATCAACCCATGCACCAAGAGGTCGTCGAGTCAATTCCCGGTCAGGACACATGTCCAAGTTGTGAGCCCAATCCCCAGTGAGGGGCATGCAGGAAGCAGCCAATCCATGTTCTCTCTCATGGATATTTCTATCTCTCTCCCTCTCATTTCCTCTCTCTCTAAAATCAATAAAGGAAAAAAAAATTTTTTTTAATAGAAAAATAAAACTGTTAGATAAGTTTCCAAAGTTGTACTATTTTTCACTCCCATGCTAGGTATTTTTAAGTTTCTTTTTAAAAATATATTAAACATAATTATTTTATATTCTAAATCTGATAATCTTAATATATGCTGTCTCTGCCGGTCTTATTCTCCAGTTCGTGGTTTCTACTCATTCTTTTGTTTGTCTCCCTGTGTATTTTGTGATTTTTAAAAAAATCCTCACACGAGGATATTTTTTCATTGATTTGTTTAGATAGAGTGGGAGGGAGAGAGAAACATCGATGTGAGAGAGACACATCGATTGCGTTGCCTCGTGCACAACACCAGATTGAACCCAAAACTGAGGTATGTGCTCTTGACAGGGAATCAAACCCCCAACTCTTTGGTCTGTGGGCTGATGTTCTAAGAGCTGAGCCAAACCAGCCAGGGCTATTTTGTGATTTTTTTTTTATTGTGAGTATATATTCCTTGGGACTTTGTCTGGGGGGTTATTTGAAGTTTGGCTTTCAAGTATATTCCCACCAAAAGAGGAAAAAATACACTTGTCTGCTTCTGCAGTGGATACTAAATTTTCAGTTTGAAAACCTAGGGCTTCTTAAAATTTCTGTCCCAAATCCCAGTAAAGTGGGGCTGTGGTTAAGAACTCTCACAAAAACGTGTTGTTGGGTGCTGTTTCCTTCCACAAAGAGCCAAAGCTACGCCAGACACATATATCCACCACCTCCCTTTGAAGGGTGGCACTTTTTCTCATTCCCTCAGTAAAGATGTCACCTTTCAAGGGTCTGTGATCTGACTTCCTGTCTTAAGCTTTTCCCCCTGTCCCTCTTACTGTGGCCCTTTAAAGTCCAAGCCCTGGGCCACCAGTGAATTCGGATTTGTACCAACACAAACCCTAGCTTCAGAACTCATGTCCTTGTCTCAATTCAAGCTTTTTATCATTTCTGGGCTATTGAGAACTTTTTCTTATTTTTCTGCCAGCTCAGCCATCATGCAAAAAGCTGGGGTTTTTTTGTTTTTTATTTATTTTTTATTTTTCCCCCCACTACCACAAATTATGCAGTCGAGTTTCCCACATTTGGGGAAATCACAGGGTCAGCACACCCGGAGTGCACTGGAGAAGCCTCGCCCTGGGAAACCGCCTTCCTGACCACGGTATCTCCCCTGCCAGGTGAGTATGCAAAAAGCTGTTTTTAAGTCTGGCAAAGATTGATAATTGAAGTTGAGTGATAAAAAGGTGAAGATTTATTATACCATTCTTTCTACAAAGTTTGTTTGAAATTTCACATAATAAAAAATCTTAGTTTTTAAAAAATAATTCCTCAGGAATTCCAAAATGGCGGCAGAGTGAATGGAAGCTACACAGACCATCTCCCAGGACCAAACTGGAATTACCACTAAAATAAAGACAAATCGTCGGGAAAAAGCAACTGAAAAGCAGCTCGCGAGGACGATACAACCAGGGACACTGAATCGATCCTGGTAGGATTGCGGAGGCGCGAGAGGGGGGCTGGGAGCCCACGGACAGCAGCGGCCTTAGCCGGGAGCGGCGCCCGCCCTCGGGGTTAAAGCCCGAGCCGGCTCCACTGCGCAGAGCCGGGGCAGAGCGCTAAAGCCCAGCTCCACCGCGCAGAGCCGGGACAGAGCGCTAAAGCCCAGCTCCACCGCGCAGAGCCGGGGCAGAGCGCTAAATAGCCGCAGCCACTCACCTGGGCTCCAGCAGAGGGAAGGCGACTGGACTGGAACTGTGTGGGGACACTCGGGATTTGGAGGGCGCTCAGAGCTTTTGCTGAGTTGCGGCCACGCAGGACTGTGGCCTGGCCATCTTACTCCATCCCAGGGCTCTGGGGAGAGGCGGCAGCCCCTCCCTTGGAGATCCAGCCACACCCTAGTGGGCCATTGAAATGCAAACTGAGGCTCATTAACTACCAGCATCTGCCCCGCCCTCGGGAAATCCTCTCACGCTGAACACCTGAGGGAGGTTTTCATTCAACTGAAAACCCAAGGCTCTTCAAGTAACCTCGACTAATCGCCTCTAGGCAAAAAGCTAGAGGATAACTTAACCATTTCTGGGCTTGCAAATATACCCTGGAAAGTAAGACTCCATGGTGGTGTTTAAAGTGAGTCCTCCCACGCTCATCCAAACCCAGTAGAGGGAGCCACAAACAGCAGAACACCAACATCCACAGGGAAAATTTGGCAGGCTCCAAAACCCACTGAGATAGCCAAAATGGTGAAACAAAGAAACAGATGCCAAATGAAAGAACAAGAGACCCCCACCGAAGATGAGATAAATGAAATGGAGTTAAGCAAGTTAACAGAGCTAGAATTCAGAGCCATGATCTTGAGGAAGCTCAACAGCATGAGTAAGGACATCAACACCATGAGTAAAGACATAGAAATATTGAAAATCAACCAACTGGAAATGAAGAATGACATAGCAGAAATGAAGAACACATTGGAAGGACTAAACAACAGAGTAGAAGAAGCTGAGGACCAGATCAGTGAATTAGAAGACAGGGTAGAAAAAATCAACCAATCAGAAAACCAAAAGGAAAAAACAATGAAAAAACAGGAAGACAGCTTAAGAGAACTGTGGGACAACTGGAAACGTAATAATATTCACATCATTGGAGTCCCTGAAGAAGAACAAAATGAGCAAGGGTTAGAGAATATATTTGAAGAAATAGTGACAGAAAATTTCCCTAATTTGGTGAAGGAAGAAGGCATTCAAGTTCAAGAAGCACAGAGAGTCCCAAGTAAGAAGAACCCAAACAGACCCACACCAAGACACATAGTAATTAAAGTGCCAAAAATTAAAGACAAAGAGAGAATCCTAAAGGCAGCAAGAGATAAGCAACAGGTTACCTACAAAGGAACCCCCATAAGGCTATCAGCTGACTTCTCAATAGAAACACTACAGGCCAGAAGGGAATGGCATGAAGTAATCAAGGTCATGAAAAACAAGGATCTGAACCCAAGACTACTGTACCCAGCAAGGCTATCATTCAAAATACAAGGTCAAATAAAGAGCTTCCTAGCCAAAAAAAAAAGCTAAGGAAATACATTAGCACCAAACCAGCACTGCAAGAAATGTTAAAAGGACTGCTATAATTAGTAGAAGAAATAGAAAGAAAAATAGAACCACACTAAACAAAAATGGCAATAAATAAGTACATATCAATAATCACCTTAAATGTAAATGGATTGAATGCTCCAATAAAAAGACACAGAGTAGCTGATTGGATAAGAAATCATGACCCATATATATGTAGTTTACAAGAGACCCACCTCACAACAAAAGACTCACATAGGTTGAAAGTGAAGGGATGGGAACAAATCTTCCAAGCAAATGGAAAGGAAAAAAAAGCTGGGGTAGCAATACTCATATCTGATAAAATAGATTTCAAAATGAAGGCCATAACTAGAGACAAAGAAGGTCACTACATAATATTGAAAGGATCTATCCAACAGGAAGATATAACCTTGGTAAACATATATGCACCCAATATAGGAGCATCAAAATACATTAAAAATCTTGTGGAGGACTTCAAAGGAGAAATCGACAGCAATACAATCATAGCAGGGGACTTCAACACCCCACTGACATCACTGGATAGATTCTCTAGACAAAAAAATTCACAAGGAAACAGAGACTCTAAATGAAGCTCTAGACCAAATGGATTTAATAGATATTTACAGAGAATTACACCCCAAAACTACAGAATTCACATTCTTCTCAAGTGCACATGGGACATTCTCAAAGATAGACCACATGTTAGGACACAAACTAAGTCTCTAAAAGTTCAAGAAGACTGAAATCATATCAAGCATCTTCTCAGATCACAATGGCATGAAACTAGAAATCAATTGCAACAAGAACATGCAAAGACATTTGAACACATGGAGGCTAAATAGCATGTTATTGAACAATGAATGGGTTACCAAGGAGATCAAGGAAGAAATTAAAACGTTCCTGGAAACCAATGAAAATGAACACACATCAACACAAAATCTATGGGATGCAGCGAAAGCAGTTCTGAGAGGGAAGTTCATAGCACTACAGCCCTACCTCAAGAAACAAGAAAAATTTCTAATAGACTATCTAACCTCACAACTTAAAGAACTAGAAAGCAAACAAAAAGAAAACCCTAGAACAAGTAGAAGGAAGGAAATAGTAAAGATCAGAGCAGAAATAAATGACATAGAGACCAGAAAAACAATTCAAAGAATCAATGAAACAAAGAGCTGGTTTTTTTATTTTGAAAAGATAAACAAGATTTGATGGACCCTTAGCTAGACTCACCAAGAAACAAAGAGAGAGAACCCAAATACACAAAATCAGAAATGAAAGAGGAGAAGTAACAACTGACACCACAGAAATACAAAGGATCGTTAACAAATACTATGAACATTTATATGGCAACAAATTCAACAATCTAAGTGAAGTGGACACATTTCTAGAAACACATAGTCTCCCAAAACTGGACCAGGAAGAGATAGAAAACTTGAACAGACCAATAACAACTAAGGAAATTGAAGGTGTAATCAAGACTCTTCCAGCAAACAATAGCCCAGGCCCGGATGGCTTCACGGGGGAGTTTTACCGAACATTCAAAGAAGAACTAACACCCATTCTCCTCAAACTATTTCTAAAAATTCAATAAGAAGGAAGACTTCCAAACTCGTTTTATGAGGCCAGCATAATTCTAATTCCAAAACCAGAAAAAGACACTACAAATAAAGAAAACTACAGGCCAGTATCCCTGATGAACATAGATGCCAAAATCCTGAACAAAATACTAGCAAATCGGATCCAGCAATACATCAAAAAAATTATTCACCATGACCAAGTGGGATTCATCCCATGGATGCAAGGCTGGTTCAATATTCGCAAATCAATAAATGTGATACACCACATAAACAAAATGAAAGATAAAAACCACATGATCATATCAATAGACACTGAAAAATCATTCGACAAAATCCAGCACCCATTTCTGATAAAAACACTCAGCAGTTTGGGAATAGAGGGATCATATCTTGATATAATAAAGGCCATATATGAAAGACCTACAGCCAACATAATACTCAATGGGCAAACACTAAAAACATTTCCCTTAAGAACAGGAACAAGACAGGGATGCCCACTTTCGCCACTCGTATTTAACATAGTACTGGACGCCCTGGCCGGTTTGGCTCAGCGGTTAGAGCATCGGCCTGTGGTCCGGAGAGACCCGGGTTTGGTTCCCGCTAAGGGCATGTACCGCGGTTGCAGTTTGTCCCCGGCCCTGGTTGGTTGTGCGGGTGGCAGCCACTCGATGTGGCCCTTTCACATCGATGTTTCTCTCTCTCTCTCTTCCTCTCTCTCCCTCCTACTCTATCTGAGCAAAAAATGAAAAAAATGTCCTCGGGTAAGGATAAAAAAAAAAAAAAAGAAAGAAAATTAACATAGTACTGGAAGTCTTATCCACAGCAATCAGACGTGGAAAAAAAGTAAAAGGAATCCAAATTGGAAAGGAGAAAGTGGAACTGTCTTTATTCGCAGATGACATGATAGTATACAATGAAAACCCTAAAGACTCCATCAAAAATCTACTAGACCTAATAAATGAATTTGGCAAAGTAGCAGGATACAAAATTAACTTCAAGAAATCAATGGCATTCTTATACAGCAGTGATGAACTCACAGAAAGAGAAACTAAAAAAACAATCCCATTTACCATCGCGGCAAAAAAAATAAGATACATAGGAATAAACTTAACCAAAGAAGTAAAGGATCTATTTGCAGAAAACTACAGGACATTGAAAAAAGAAATAGAGGAAGATATAAAAAAGTGGAAGCACATACCTTGTTCATGAATTGGAAGAATTAACATCATTAAAATGTCCATATTACCCAAAGCAATCTATAGCTTCAATGCAATCCCCATCAAAATACCAGTGACATATTTCACAGAACTAGAACAAATACTTCAAAAATTCATATGGAACCAAAAAAGATCCCGAATAGCCACAGCAATCTTGAAAAAGAAGAACAAAGTAGGTGGGATCACAATACCAGATATCAGGTTATACTACAAAGTTGTTATAATCAAAACAGCCTGGTACTGGCACAAGAACAGGCATATAGACTAGTGGAACAGAACAGAGAACCCAGAAATTGACCCAAGACATTATGCTCAATTAATATTTGACAAAGGTGGCAAGAGCATACAATGGAGCAAAGACAGCCTCTTTAATAAATGGTGTTGGGAAAATTAGACAGCTACATGCACAAAAATGAAACTAGACCATCAACTTACACCATACACAAGAATAAACTCAAAATGGATAAAAGACTTAAATGTGACTCGTGAATCCATAAAAATCCTGGAAGAAAATATAGGCAACAAAATTTCGGACATCATACGCAGCAGAATCTTCACTGATACATCACCTAAGGCAACAGAAACAAAGGAAAAAATGAACACATGGGACTACATCAAACTCAAAAGCTTCTGCAAAGCAAAGGAAACAACCATCAAAACGGAAAGGGAACCCACTGTGTGGGAGAGCATAATTGCCAATGATACATCAGATAAGGGGTTAATCTCCAAAATATATAGAGTGCTCATACAACTCAACAAAAGGAAGACAAAGAACCCAATTAAAAAATGGGCAGAGGAACTAAATAGACACCTCTCCAATCAGGACATACAAATGGCTAAGAGACATATGAAGAAATACTCAACATCACTAATCGTCAGAGAGATGCAAATTAAAACAACAATAAGGTATCACCTAACACCTGTCAGAATGGCCGCCATCAACAAATCATCAAACAACAAGTGTTGGCGAGGGTGTGGAGAAAAGGGGACTCTAGTACACTGCTGGTGGGAATGCAGACTGGTGCAGCCACTGTGGAAAACACTATGGTGTTACCTCAAAAAATTAAAAATTGAATTGCCATTTGACCCAGTGATCCCACTTCTAGGAATATACCCTAAGAAACCTGAAACTCCAATCAGAAAGAATACATGTACCCCCATGTTCATAGCAGCACTATTTACAATAGCTAAGATCTGGAAACAGCCCAAGTGTCCATCAGTAGACAAATGGATAAAAAAGCTGTGGTACATATACACAATGGAGTGCTATGCAGCTGTAAGAAAGAAAGATCTCTTATCCTTTGCGACAACATGGGAGGACCTGGAAACTATTATCCTAAGTGAAACAAGCCAAGCAGAGAAAGATAAATATCATATGATCTCACTTATTTCTGGAATATAATGAACATAACAGTCTGAGGAACAGGGTAGACCCAGAGACGTGGAAGTAGGGTACAGACTGACAATTGCCAGAAGAGGGGGTGGGGGAGGGGAGCGATGAACACAGAACTTGTACGCATGTACTCATAACCAATGGACATGGACAACAAAACTGGGGACGGGGCAGGGAGGGAGGGGGAGGAGGGTGTCAATGGGGGAAAAAAGGAGAAACATCTGTAAACAAAAGTAAATTAATAAAAAAAATTAAAAATGGAACTGCTTTATGACCCAGCAATTCCACTTCTGGGTATATATCCAAAGAAATCCAAAACACTAATTTGAAAGAATATATGTACCCCTATGTTCATTGCAGCATTATTTACAATAGCCAAGATACGGAAGCAACCCAGGTACCCATCAATAGACAAGTGTATAAAAAGATGGTAATACATATGTACAATGGACTATTACTTGGCCATAAAAAATGAAATCTTGCCATTTGCAACAGCATGGTTGGACCTAGAGGGTATTACACTGAGTGAAATAAGTCAGACAGAGAAAGACAAATACCATATGGTTTCACTTATATGCAAAATCTAAAGAACAAAATAAATGAATAAACAAAGTAGAAACAGATTCACAGATATAGAAAACAGACTGACGGTTGCCAGAGGGGAGGGAGGTTGGGGGCTGGGTGAAAAAGGTGAAGGGATTAAGAAGTACACATTGGTGGTTACAAAACAGTCACAGGGATGTAAAGGGAATATAGTCAATAATATTGTAATAACTATGTGTGGTGTCAGTGGGTACTGGAAATATTGGGGGGATCATTTTATAAAGTATATGATTGTTTAACCACTATGCTGTACACCTAAAACTAATACAAAATAATATTGAATATAAACTGTAATTAAAAAATAAAATTTTAGCCCTGGCTGGTTTGACTCAGCAGTTACAGCGTCGGCCCATGGACCGGAGAGTCCCAGGTTCGGTTCCTGCTAGGGGCACGTACCTCGGTTGCAGTTTGTCACCGGCCCCGGTTGGGGTCGTGTGGGTGGCAGCTATTCGATGTGTCTCTTTCACATTGATGTTTCTCTCTCTCTCTTCCTTCCTCTCTCCCTCCCGCTCTGTCTGAAGATAAATGCAAAAAAAGTGTCCTCAGGTGAAGATAAAAAAAAAAAAATTTTTTTTAAATCAAATAAAAATTTTAGAACTGGAAAAAAAAAAAAAAAACCTCAGTCTTTGGTTTATCTTTGTAAAAACAAGGCATCCATTGAAGTGGTCTCCCCAGAAGAATGAGATATTTGCTCCAAGTTCACACACCTTACAATATAGAGACACACTGGAAATTTTAAATCTGTAGTCCTCTCCTCCCAAGATTTTAGCCAATTACTGGACAGGGTCCAAGTTCAAAATGTCTGGGTTTCTTTTCCCATTACTTAGAGGCTCTGTAGAAGAAATCTTCCAAAATGAGGCCTACCTTCAACTCTTCGTGGCAAATCTCACAGGACAGTCTCTTGTTTATGTTCTATTATGATGAAAATGTATTTCTATATTGTCTCAGAACAGTCTTAAATTATGTTTCTCAAATGCATATTTTCAGTCAATAAATCTTTAATGAGCATCTATTGTATGCCAGAAAACTGTGTTGGGTATCAGGAACACAGCAATGAACAAAATAAATGAAGTTCTCATGAAGTTGTTATTCTATATAGTTCATTCCATGTACTTAAAAAAAATTTTTTTCCCTTTATTGATATTAGAGAGAGAGGAAGGGAGAGGGAGAGGGAGATGGAAATGTCGATGAGAGAGAACATCGATTGGCTGCCTCCTACATGCCCCCCACTGGGGATGTTTCCATCTCTCTCTCTCCTTCGTGGGACCCCCATGAAGGCATCATACAAACATTTGAAAATTAGTGACTTGATCTGGAGAAAAATATAGAGTTAGCTTTACAAACCCATACCCTTACGGTCTGCATCAAGGTATTGGTTGAAGCTATGGGAGTAAACAATGATAGATGAAACAGACAAGGGCAGCTAGTGGATGCTCACAGTTAAAAGGAAGGGAAGCCCATGAAGGAGCCATTCCCAGAGGCAGCAGACCAGGCAAGTACCTTTTTTTTTTTTTTTTAGGAAAATGAAGGGAAGAGAGAATTTCCAAAAGAAAAGGGAATTGAAGGTAGTCAAATGCTGAAGAGCCCACAGACAATTATGACTTTAAAAAAACCTGGAATTTGGAAATGAGTCTTGATGAATGTTTCAGAGGATGAAGAGAAACCCTTATACTCTACTTGTGAGACAATAAATGGGTACATTTCCAGAGGCCAATTGGTGATAAGTATCAAAATAATTAAAATATTTCAGACAGATCTGGAAAATATACTTCTAGAAATTATACTTCTAGATATTTATATAGAAAAGTAATAAGTCAAGCCCTGCCGGTGTGGCTCAATGGTTGAGCGTCGACCCATGCACCAAGAGGTCAGGGCACATGCCCAGGTAGTCGGTCCGATTTCCAGTAGGGGGCATGCAGGAGGGGACCAATTGATGTTCTCTCTCATTGATGTTTCTATCTCTCTCTTCCTCTCTCTCTAAAATCAATAAAGAAAAAAAGGTAGTATGGCTATAAGACTGTTGGTCAAAATTTTGTTGAAAATAGTGAAAATTTGTAAACAGCATAAATGTTCAATAGAGAATATTTAATGAGACACAAAGATGCTTGTGATTGGTTATAAAGATAAAGAAGTAGGTTACCAAACTGTGTATAGTATGCTCCCCCTTCCCCTTTTATTTATTTTTTATTTTATTTTATTTTTTTAATCCTCACCCGAGGACATTTTTACATTTATCTTCAGATAGAGGGGGAGGGAGAGAGGGAGGAAGAGAGAGAGAGAAACATCGATGAGAGACACATTGAGTGGCCACCACCCACACGACCCTAACCAGGGCCAGGGACAAACCGCAACCAAGGTACGTGCCCTTAGTGGGAACCGAACCTGGGACTCTCCGGTCCGCAGGCCGATGCTCCAACCACTGAGCCAAACTGGCCAGGGCCCCCTTCCCCTTTTAAGGGAGGCATAGAGAGAGAGAGAAAAACTGGAAGGATATACTGCAAGAATTTTATGATGGTTGTTTCTGGGTGGTAGGATTTGATAGTTATAAACTATTACCTGTATTTCTATAACAACTCTGTCCAACAGAAATATAATGTGTGATACATATGTAATTTTAAATATTCTAGTAGCCACATTCAAAAATTGAAAAGAAACAGATAAAAATAATCTTAATGATATATTTTATTTAACACTAATATATTCCAAATACAGAGGTAGGCAAAAGTAAGTTTACAGTTGTGAGTATGAGAAACAGAGTTTATTCTTCTTCATTTATTAATTATTGTAGTGTTTATTATTATTATTTATTATTATTGTTATTATTAACTTTCTCTTGCCCACTCTTATATTATCATTATAACATGTAATCAATACAGAAAATATTAATGATATATATATATTTTTAATTTTAGGAGCTTTATTAACCTGCACAGGGACTGCAGCCAACCTACTCAGAGAACTGCAGCCGAAAATATTAATGATATTTTACATGTCTTTAATGCTTAGCCTTCCATATCTGGTATGTCTTTAACATTTACAGAATATCTCAGTTCTGGCCATCCACACTGTATGCATGCAATGGCCACATGGCTTCCATATTAGACAGTATGATTCTATAATAGCTAACATTTATCAAGGACTTACTCTGTGCTACACAATGTTCTAAGCCCATTGGGTAGGGACTATAACTCATTCAATCTCACAATAGCTCCATAAAGTTGTGCTTATTATTGTCGCCATAAGCACAGGTTGCTGTTGTAATAACACCGTACTAAAAGTTTTGGAGCTTTTCCAAACCGTATTCCTAATGTGCTGGTGTGAAAGCCAGGTTACAAAGGCTTATTGGCTTAAGGGGAAATGAGGGACTTGGAGAGAGACGAAAACTTATTCAAGAAGCCTGGCACTGAAAAAGAAAAGTTAGCAGAGTGAGGGAAACATCAGGACAGAAGACTTTTTGTAGGGCAGGGACACGCGAAGATGAATGTAGGCTGAAGAGGAAAGAGGGAGATGGCTGGAGGTGTTGTTGGACCAAGCTCTCCATGGGGGGGGGGGCAGGGGGGGCTCTGTTGCATAAACACTGCCTGGGATATGATGGGTGTGATGATGTACACCACAGCTTCCCAGCTTGAGGGATGGGGTGGGGGCCATCAGTAGCCTAGTGAGGGAGGCAGACTGCAGACACAGACAACTCCATTCTGCAGGTGAATGCTAAACACAGTGGAGATTGGTAGTGGTGGAAGAGACTTCCTGAGGAGTGGTCTAACTGAGTTGTGAAGAATGAAGTTAGCCAGCAAAGAAGCAAAAAGGGAGGGGATTAGACTTGAGAAGTGCTTAACTACAAGACCTGGTGACTGATTGGATGTGGAGGATGAGAGAGAGTGAGAATTTAAGGATGATTCTCAAGTTTCCTGCATGGGCAAAAGGCAGAGACAGTAACATCTGCCAAGTGCCTCTCTGGAGTCAGGCATTCATCCTGTGCACCACGTACTCATCTCAGGTAATTCTTACAGAGCTCCCATGCAATGCTTGCCACTTCACAGATGTGTAAGCTTGTTGGCCCCCGGTGTCACCATTAGTAAATGGAAGAGTCGGCATTTGAGCCCAGGGTATTTCAGAGATGGAGGAAGGCAGAAAAGTTGATGAGGGGCCAGAGCCAAGATGGGTGGTCCAGGGGGGTGAGCAGGTATCAGTAAAAGGTTAGTGGCCCACAGATGTGTGGGAGGGTAAGGCACTCCAGCAGGAAGAAGGCATGATCAACCTCTGGTCAGGAACTTGGCAGCCTGGGAGGGAGGACAGGAAAGGTAGAGGACGGGTTGGGGAACAGAGGTGGGGGAGGGAGCAGCGGGTTCTGGTAAAGGTGGTGGCTGTCCACTTGTGAGGAGAGGGGGCGCTTGTGTACATAATCAGCAGGGGAGAAGGGGGAAGGGGGGTGGGTAGAGGGAGACGTGTGATCCTGGCAGAGACCTGGCAGGGGAGGCGGCATAGGAAGAGGTTGGGGCCAGGTGGGAGCACTGGTGCTGTATCCAGAACACCGTGGCTTAGAGATCCCCACTGAGGAAGACAAGTTCTTCTCTTAACCAACTTCAGGGGAAGCGACAACAGATGAAGAGACCCTAAGAAAAGCAGAAATAGAGGAAAACAGGTTAGGGATAAATATCTGCAAAGAGAAGGGAATTGCAGGAGAGGAAAGCATGAGGAAGGGGCGCCAGGAAAGGAAACAGAGAGGGAGGATGACGGTAGAACCCCCAACATCCCGCACACCAGCACCCTATCCTAACCCTACGAACACCCATCTTGGGAGAGCTGGCTGCAGGCTGGGGGCTGGAGGTGGAATGGGGGTAGAACCTGAGCCAGGCCAGGACCACCCAGCTGTTCCAGCTGAAACCAGACCACGACTAGATTCAAGTCGCTGGTCTTGTGCAGTCTGTTTCTTCACCTGTAAAATGGGGTTAATGACAGGTGGCTGGATGTCAAAGTATTTGGAAAGCACCACAACAAGGGAAAGTGTTATTTTGAAGGGCTATCAAATTAAATATGATCATGTATATCTAGAGCCATACGAATGAGAGGTGGCCGGTATGTAGACGAAAAGTCGAGGAATGGCCTCGTAGATTCTTAGCTCCTCTACCTGCCTAATTTAGCGAGTTCGAGGTCAATGCCCAACCTCACAGTGGGATAGGAGGCGAGGGCCTGAGGCTGGACAGGTGGGGTTCATCTCCAGCTAGGGGCGCAAGGCCCTGGGGGCGGATTCAGCTTGTACCTTCTCCTTCGTAGCCCCCAGCACTTGGTCTGTCTTCTCAGAGCACAGGCCCAGGCAGTGCTTCTCCAGCTGAAACTGCGTCCCTGCGGGGACCTTGCTCCCGTCATTTCTTTCCATGCAGAACGAAACTCCCCTCCTCTGTGCCTCTGCCCAGCTTCGCACCCTGGCCTTTTTAGAGCTGTGGCCTGGTTAGGTCCTCGTCCCCAGTTGGTGGAGCTTCCCCTTTTCCAAGACTGAGGATGTGGCAAAGGTGAGAGGGGAAGAACAGAGGGAAAGTCGGGATGGAGGAGCAGGGAGGCAGGAGAGAGGGGAAATAGAAAGCCCCAGACAGAAATGTGAGAGAGGGAAAGACCAGCACAGAAGACCAGAAAGATCCCGGGAGGCCAGCGAAAAAGGCACAAGCGCTCGCCACGGATTCCGTAAGGATTCCTTCCGCGGGCGTTTCTGGGCGCCTCTGCGTGGCTCTGCCCCGGGCTTCTCAGGCCTCGGAGGGCTGCAGGGTGCGTTGGCCTCACCTCCCCCTCTCTCGCCGCTCCCTCCCCACCTCGCCGGACGGTGCCGGAACCACGGCGGCGCACAGGGGGCTTTTCGGAGCAGTCGAGTGGAAAATAGACTTTAACCTGCTTTGTGGCGACTTAGGCGCCCGGAGCGCTCTCCCGGACTAGGGCTCCTGGCACTCATGAGGGCCACTCCCAAGACCCGGCCTGGAATCCCTGCAGATTCACGCGGCACGCCGACCCCCGGCCTCGGGGCGCCCGGAGGCCCAGTCCGGATCTGTGCACCCGGGCGGCGGCCGAGCCGCTCTGTCGGATCCGAAGTGGCGGGGAGGTGGAACGCGCCGCAGTCCCCGTCTCGCACTATGCTGGCAGGGTCCGGGTCTCAGCCTCCTCACCACCGCCCAGCGCCCTCCCAGGCCTCGGCGCAGTGTTTTCCTGCGGCCTGGAAGGCCTGGGTGAAAAAGTTTGTGGAGTACTGGTCCTCTCTGCCAACAGCCTTCTCACCCCCGGGGAATTATAGCACGAAATGGAAACTGGCCAGAGCAGAGTCTTCGCTGTTCTGCCGGTGCGGGTTTAAGGTGCCGGTCAGGGCGGCCAGGCAGCCACTGCGTTCCTGGGACTGCGGGTGTGTCTTCTTGAGGACAGAGTCGACTGCTCGGCCAGCTCCAATTTAAGACTGTGTGCCCGAGGCCCCAGCTCGGCCCGGACCGCCTGCACTTGACCCCCACGACCAGAGAAGGAGAGGAAAGCAGATCATCCTGCGTTGAAGCCGGCGGTCCCCAAGCGAGCCGGCCGCGGTGGCTGTGGCTGGGCCAAGGAGATGCTTCCGAGTCCCGCGAACTTCGGCTTGAGGGCTGCAGGGCGACCGCTCTGGCGGCTCCTCTTTCGCTGTCCCCGGCCTGGCCCCCTGTGAAAAGAATCAAGCGTGCCCTTTCTGGAGCTGTCCCCCTATGACACCCAGAAAACGCGAAACTTCACGAACAAGGCCGCGGCCCAGGAGACAGATGGTGGGTGAGCGGGAGGTCCCGGACGCCACGGGAGCCGGGAGCTGCTTCTTGGGAGAACCTATTTGTTGGACCTTAAACACCCACTCTCCACTCATTACCAAGTTGTCTGAGAACCGAAACAACATCCCGGGACGAACTGGAGAAGGCTCAACTGAGTTACACACTGGGGAAGAGGGTTGGAGTTTCTCCCAAGCCCCCAGCCCCACGGACTCCTTCTTCGGCTCCCGCGTGTGTTGAAACGGTTGTGGCGACCGCCAGACTCAGCTAAAGGGCAGAGACGTGAGAAGATGCCAGCGGCTAGGGGGTGAGGGGGTGGGGGTGAGGGAAGGCCTAGATCGCCCCGCTAATGCTCCAGTCCGGTTTTTGTCTCCGACTGCTGGCTCCATCCCCATCCGCGGTCCCTCGCCCCGCCCCGCCCCGCCCCCCACCTTGGGGCAGGTGAGCAGCGGCCAATGGGCGAGCGTGGGGCAGGTGCCCGCTAACTCGCGCCTCGCAGCGCCGCTGCCGAAGCCAGGCTGGGCACTGCTGGAGGACCCGGGACGGGGGTCGGTCCTGGCTGGCCTCCGGAGGGAGGGGGCCGAGCTCAGCCCCTAGGTCGTAGAGGCAGTTCGCAGCATCGCACGGAGCCCGCCCAGTGCACGCGCCGGGAGCTGCCCGCTCGGCGGCAGAGGCCGGCGCGCCAGGCTGCGCGCGGTGGCCCGACTCCGCGTTCGCTGGCTTGCACGCCCCTCGCCGCTCCGCGCCTGGCTCACCCACCGGGGCTGAGCGCAGGCGGGCGGGCGGGGGAGGTGAGGGGTGCTGGTGTGTGTGCATGTGCCTGGCTGGGTGCACACCCCGCACGGCGGCGGCGCCAGGACGCGGAGCGCTCTCTAGAGCCCGGCTGCCTCTCTCGGCTAAGGCGCCCGCGACCATGTTCCAGCCCACAGCCAAGCGCGGCTTTACCATCGAGTCCTTGGTGGCCAAGGACGGCGGCACCGGCGGGGGCAATGGCGGCGGGGGCGCGGGCTCCCATCCGTTGGCAGCGGCCGCCTCGGAGGAGCCACTCCGGCCCACGGCGCTCAATTACCCTCACCCCGGCGCGGCCGAGGCGGCCTTCGTGAGCGGTTTCCCCGCCGCCGCCGCGGGCGCCGGCCGCTCGCTCTACGGCGGGCCCGAGCTCGTGTTCCCCGAGGCCATGAACCACCCGGCGCTGACCGTGCACCCGGCACACCAGCTGGGCGCCTCCCCGCTGCAGCCCCCGCACTCCTTCTTCGGCGCCCAGCACCGGGACCCTCTGCACTTCTACCCCTGGGTTCTGCGGAACCGCTTCTTCGGCCACCGCTTCCAGGGTGAGTGCCCACGCTGTGTCCGCCTAGGCGGCCGGCCGGCGCCCGCGCTGCGATGGCGCGGGGGCGGCTCGGGGGCGTGCGGGGCTGTTCTGAAGTTGTGTCGAGAAGGCTGCGGGTCCTCAGAGGCCGATTCCCAAGTAGAGAAGAGCCGCGCCAGATCCATCGCGCTTCTGCTGCGTTGGGTTCCCTCCCCACAGAGCCAGGTTAGGACCTTCAGGCTTTCCTAGTTATGATGCCGACCCGGACGCCAAACCCGGGAGCATCTTTGGAGCTTCTCCGTGTCCTCCCGGCAGACAGGCTTAATCTCTCCCCACTGAGCCAGTCCCAACCCAGAGAGCGCAGCGCCCGCCGCCCTCCCTCCGCCCCGGCTGGATCTGGGACCATACATCGCTGTCACGTCCATCACCAACTCCCAGGGATCCGCCCTAGCTGGCGCGTCCGAGCAGGGCAAAGTCCACCCGCGTGCCCCGGGTCTGTGGGAAGAAGGGGCAGCGGGCAGGGCAAACTGGAGAGTTAATCTTCAGTGTGGTGTTCTCCGCTGTCTTGAGATGTTTCTCGTCAACCTCAGCTCGACTTCTCCAAGTCACACGCTCCTCACGACCCAGGGTGAGGAAGGTTTGTCATAGCAAACCAGCTTCCTCCGCGTTTTGCCTACTCTGGGAGCCCACCCGGCTGCTGGGGGGACCGACGGCAGTCCTCCCAGGCAGGGGGCGGGGGCAAAAAGCTTTTAAGGCCGTAGGCAGTCGGAGCCCCTTGGTCCGCTAAGGGCAATGGGTTTCCTAATGAAGATTCCCCCACTGGCCACACACACACACACACACACACACACACACACACGTTTTAATTATCTGACTTTCCCGAAAGAGAACTGCATTTGTTGGAGTTCATTTTCTTCCTTGAATTTGTTGGAGTTTGTTTTCCTTTTTTCTTTCTTTTTTTTCCCTTTTCTTTTTTTTAAGAGTAGCCTTAATTTGTGCAGCAATTGCTTTAGTTTCCGGCTTTAGTTTGTTAGTGTAGACCGGACCTCAGCCTTGTGAGGTTTAAAGACTCAGAGCTAGGTAACCCGGCTTTTAGTGAAACCAATTTAAAGGATATAGCTAGAGCTTAAGCTCCTAGAGCTAATCGGATGGTAAATCTGTCTACTAGGTCAAAGTAAACTGGATGTTTGGTACAATTATCCAAATAATAGGAGAAGAAATGATCTATTGAAGCATTAGCTATAGCTGCTTGTTTCACAGGAAGCCGCTGTCCTGGGTCCCGATTTGTCAGTTTTCTCTGTCCCTTCTGGCTGGTAGACACTGACCCAATAGATCCCACAAAATAAGAGAATGTAATTACTTGAACAAGAATTTTTGTGGGCACACATCTACCCTAGGGATTTCAAAGATTTGTCCAAATTATGGGGTTTTGGAGGGGGGGCTAGGTGTCAGTCGATTTGGGAGAGAAACTTGTCAAGTAAAATCAATGTTTACTGATAAAATTGAGTTTTGTTAAAAATTTAGCAAACCACCTCGGTCCTCCATGGACTTGGTTCCCGGCCTGAATCTTGAAACCCAGTGCCTGAGGATGGATTTGAGAGTCAGGGCTGTTTGTGAACCTTTGCACCAGGTCGGTGGAGGCACTGGTGGAGGGTTCAGTGATCAGACGAGATGGCAGAGCCGGTCCTAAGCCCTGTGGTCTCTGCTCAGCTGGAGAAGGCCTCTCCCGCAGAGCCCTCGGCTTCCGACCATGCCCTCCCAGCCACCTTGCTCGCCTCTGGCCTCGTCCACCCCGGCTCGGCTCTCGGGGCGCCGAGGGCCAGGGCGCCTCTCGAGAGATCCAGCTTCGGCTCCGAGCATCCCCAGCCAGACGAGGCCCGATAAATCCTCCGCAAAATTCTTTAGGAAACTGCCGCCGCTCCTTGAGCTATCAGTCCCGGCGGGCACGTTGTCGAGTTGCGAAACGGTTGGATTTTTTTTCTCAAGAACCGTGTCTGGATGCGGAGATGGAGCCAAGCGTGGCCGCATTTTTAAACTCGGAAATTCGTTGGACACTGAAGGACTTTAGAACCCTGAGACATTTTGGTTTCGGAGCCGGTCAGCTTCGCGGCAGACCGGGGCACGCCTCGGCCCACCGTGCGCCCTGCGGTCCCAGTGGGGCCTCGGGGCTGCAAGCCGAGCCGGCCCAGGTCTTCCGGCGCCGCGTTTTCTAGAGAACCGGGTCCCTGCGATGCTCATTTCAGCCTTGTTTTAATACTAGAATCGAAACCCTACATGAACGAAAAGGAACAAGTCTGAGCTCGGTACGCTGCGCTTTCTGGCAGCCCGGTCCTGGTGCGCAGGGAAGCGGCTTCTCCGCTGAGCAAGGCGGTGGAAAAGGAAAAGCCAGCGCGGGATGGTCAGAACTGGGCTCGGGTCCTGAAACAGGGGGCGGTTTTCAAGGCCTGAAGGGGAGGTGCTGGTGGAGACCTGGTGTTGGCTGCACTTCGGTGTTATTTCTCGGACATCAGGAACTTTCCAAGCCAGGGAACAGCATTGGGAGGGGTCCTTGGGAGACCCAGCCTTCCGGGATCAGTGTTGGTAATGGGCCGGTGCTTCAAAGGGCGCCTTTGTTCCGGCAGGAGGAGGGGGAATGAGGTTATCTCCGCTGCCTGGCAGCCTTTCCCTCTCGTAGCCCCAGGCCCCTCCGCCTCGCCATCAGGCCTAGAGCCCTTGGCCGGCCTCGGCCTCTGCTGAAGGGACTGCAGCTCCAGCCCTGGGCCCATCGGATCCCTAACTCCCACCTCCAGTCGCCTCCTTCGTTCTTGGGAGTCTCTATTGCTAGTTCCTAGCCACTGCCTTGAAGTGGCCCGCAGAGAGAGGCTGGAGGAAAAGGGGTTTGGGTGGGATTCAGTTCCTAGCTCCAGGGAAGGCTAAGCCAGCCCCTTTTTAATTTCTCACCTGTCCTTGTCTGAAACTGACAGCCCACGCTCACAGCCCAGAATTACTGGATAAAAACAGGCCACACCACACTCCAGCCCCAAGCTTGTTCTGCCCTTGTGCTCCAGTTAAGGGAAACTGAAGCCTGGTAGGGACTGACACAAACCACAAAATTATAAAGCAGCCATCAAATCACACACACTGAGGCCAGACAGCAGTCCTGCTTCCTCTGCTCCATACTGCCCTTCACACCTCTGCATCCCAGTCACTCACACCTAGATTCTCTCTGCTGCCACCTCCCTTCTGACCAGCCTGGGCCAGTCCAGCTGCTGGAGCCAAACCCTGCAAATGCTGGGATCACCTATGCTTTCTTTCTTCCTCTGTAGCTCATTTGTCCAGAGGAATGCCTGTTGGGACATCACCTTGGCTCAGAACGATGTTGTTTTTAAAAGCAATTTATTTTAACATCAACAAGAAGCATCTGCTTCCCACCTATCTCTCCCACTTTTCTCTTGCCCACACTTGAGACTTGAATCCTTCTTATTCCTACCTGGATCAGGCTCCTCCTTTCTCTCCCTCTTACCCCTTACCTCCTTTCTCTCCCTCTTGTCACCTCTCTGATCATCTGTTCCCTCCACTACCACAAGTTAAACTTCTCTTCCTTCAGTCAGGCCTGAGAGTCCTGGGCCTGCCCCATCTTGAAGGGCCCAATGAGCAGGGTGTACCTCCCTCTATATTCCTATGATGTGACACCCCCCCCTCCCTTCTGTAGCAGCACAGGTCCGGCCACTTGAAATGAATAAGGTGACTGGAAATTAGTGACTTCTCCCAGTCAGGGCACTTCATCTCCATTCAGGCACTAGCCTCTCATTCCTAGGCAACCCTGCTCTACAGAAAACCCCAGCAATAAAGTTAGTCTGTGTTGGTGTCTGAAGCCCAACAGAGAAAGTAATGACTTGGAGAAAGTAATGTCAGGCAGTTTCCACCAGCAGAGGGACATGAACCTGGAGAGTTTTAGCAACAGCAACTCAATTATGTGCCTTGCTTCACTTACAGACTTATTTCCAGAGATGGGAGTTCTCAAGGGAATAATCTAGACAGTTGTTTTAAGAACAAAACAACAGGTCAGATTGAGTCAAACCAGTGGCCATTTCTGAAGAAATTCATTGGCTCAGTCAGTCTCAACAGCTAACTCTGTCAAAACATTCTATCTAGGGCTCTGCATTATTGGTGTGCCAGGGGGACTGTTATGGGCCACTCATGAGAATCCATGGGTGATTTCAGGGCCTTTGAGTTTGTTAGCATATGCAACCAAGCCAGAGAGGGTCTCGTGGGGGTGGGGGTTCGTGGAGACTGGGGCTGTGGGTGGAAGCTTGTTTAGCTTTTGTAGTTCCTGAACTCACCACCCCAGCCTCAACCAGTCCAATGTCATGCCCTCCTCCTGCATCTAGGAGCTGAGTCTCCATGATGGCCTGCATTTTCCAAGGGACAGCCACACTCTTTGAAAATTCCTTATTGTAGGTGGGAGAAAAAGACAGTAGAAGGCTGGAGCATATATTTACTCATGCCTGTGCAAACACCATTATACCTATATCTATCTATCTGTCTGTCTGTCTACCTATCTATCTACCTACCTACCTACCTACCTACCTATCTATCATCTATCTATACAGAGCTATATTAGAGAGAAAGATGATATCAAGATATTTATAAACATGTTTCTTTAGCACAGGACTATTCAGGAATGAAGCAAGTTCTTTTCCCACCAGAGAGCAGTGAAAGTCTCCTGTGGGGAGAGGGTTTTACCCGAGAGGACAGGGGAGAGAGGTGGGGAAGGGCAGAAGAAGAACCTTATCTTAGACCTGCAGGTGCTGCCTGGCCATTGACCTAGCTGATGGCCTATTTTTACCACTTGCAAGGTAGAGCCTGGGCCTGTTGGTAGGCATTTTGTAAGGGCTAGTAGCCTGAGCAAGGCTGGTTCCTTGGGTATCTTCTAGTTAGTGAATCTGTGTTTGGCCTGCAGATACCTAACAGCTTCACTGTTCCCCTTATCACCTTTCTGACACCCAGCCCTTTCTCTTCTGGTCCACTTTGAGGGAGATATGATGGGACAAGCAGACAAACAGAGCTAAGGGACTTTTCTCACACCTTGGCCTCTTGGGTTGCTCCAGGCACTGTGGATTTGGGCTGACAGGTGCCTCCCCTGGTCCGGGCCCACCCCCTGGCCCAACAGCAATGCTGCATTTCTGTGCGTGTCCCAACCGGGTAGCTCTGGGAGTGTGGGGTGTTGGGGAGGAGAGTGGACTTAAGGGAGGGGAGGCAAAGGGGAGAGGGGAGAAAAAGGGGTCAAGGATTGGAGAGGGTAGCAGAGCTCTCAAGGGAGTATGCGTGCGGGCCAGAGATGCCCCGGGCTGCGGCTCACGGCGCCCCTTCTCTCTGTCTGTACTTGCGTGTATTGCCGTCGGCGGCACGGCGGCAGCGAGCGACGTGCCCCAGGACGGGCTGCTTCTGCACGGCCCCTTCGCGCGCAAGCCCAAGCGGATCCGCACAGCCTTCTCGCCATCGCAGCTGCTGCGCCTGGAGCGCGCCTTCGAGAAGAACCACTACGTGGTGGGCGCCGAGCGGAAGCAGCTGGCCGGCAGCCTCAGCCTCTCGGAGACGCAGGTAACAATCGCCCCGCCAGCAAGCGGCCGGTGTCACCCGGGAGCCCCGTTGGAGGTGGGAGCGGGCCGATACCGGAGCAGCCCGAGACCTCCCCCAGGCTTCCCGGAGCCCGCTCCTGCCCAGTTCAGAAAGCTACCCGGGCGGCGCTCCTGCAAAACCTGTCTTTAGAGCCCCGGGTCTCCAAAGGTGTTTAGTCTCCAAGAGGCCGCAGGATTTTAATCCAGTCCTAAGGACCGAGTCCGCTCTCAGCGCTGTGATTACTGACCCCCTTTTCCCGCCAATCTTCCGGGGCGCTCGCGGTTTCGGGGGATACCCAGGCCTTCCCCGCACTGACTCTGCTGCCCGTGCAAGGGCAGAGCTAGCAGAGGCCTCGACTGCCCACTAACGCAGGCGGTGGAGGGAGCAAGCCCACGAGTCCTCGAGGTAGAAGCGTCAGAAACAGAGGGGATACGCTAGGGAGCGGCCGGCCTTGCTTGAGGTCGGAGGGTGGCCCTGATCTCGGTTCAGGCCGGCTGGCAGGGATCCGTGGAAATGGCTCCGGAAATGCGCGGGCCTCTGAGAAATGGTGGGAAAGTAGATTCTGGATAATCAGGGACTGTTTTCATCACCTGAAGGGCTGTTGAGTGGAGGAGAGAATCAACTCCCGGGTTGGAGGGGTTTGAACCGGTGAAATTACAATCACCACATATATATACTTTTTGTAATTGATAATTAAAAAAATTGTTTAAAGAAGTAGATAGGAGTTATAGGGAAGCAGATTTGGGTTAATTGTAAGAAAAGTCTTTGCTGCAAATAAATGCTGCCTGGAAGCAACGCCTAAGCTTTTGGCCCGCCCAGTACGACTTGCTAGAAGGGCCCGCTGCTGCCCAGGAGAAGGATTTCAGTGTCTGGATGGGCTTCGGAAGACCTTGCTCCCTTGGTCCTTGTCAACTCTCAGATTTGCGAATAAGAGGGGTCTGCAAGCTGGCCTAGCATTTCATCATCAGCGCCTCTTTTCTATACTCCTCGCTCCCTACCCTCCACCTTTGTCTGGACCAGAAGAAGGAGCCGGCTGGGGCGAGGGTTTCAGGAGGGCAGCCTGGGATTTCCCAGGGAGTCATGAGGGTAGGAAGGGGGCGTAGTGGGACAGTCCAAACCCTAACTGCGTCCCCAGCTCCCTGCGGCCAGCCCACCTCACCAGCTCGTTCTCGCGTCGCATTTTGGTATCTACTAAGGTCCTATCTGTCTGATGCCCAATTTAATCAATGCATTGCTCCCGTCTTCACTAAAGGACGCGTGTGTTTTTTGTTTTTGTTTTTAGATTTGCTAGCTGGGCTGTAGTAACCGTAGAGAGAAAGCGTGCAAAACAACGGAGTTAATTCTAAAAACGTTTTAAAGAAAGATATATTTTAACAAAAAACATGTTAATAAAATAATACCCCCCCCCTTTCCCTTCTGGCAAACAGCATTTTAAATTTGTCTAAAACAAGGTGCCAACTTAAGAATGATGTATACAGTTAACTTCTTTTAAAAAGTACTAGTTATTAAATTTGAATGGCAGAAGTGTAAGAAAACAAAAGGGTTTATAATTCCTCTACCCACAGATTAACACTGGTTGAAATAATGTCATTGTTTTAAAGTTTCAATTTTTTAGCTCAATGAGAACATTTTTAATGAACTTTCTTTAACTGAATCTTGCCGCCTGTTAGTATTTGCTCCTAACAATGCCAGTTAGTAAACATGATTGTTTCTTTCATTTTTATTGTAAAGACGGTTCAAACTTATATTGAAAACAAACATATTTTAAACAGCTTCACTATAAAAACTCTTGCCTAATCTGATCCCATCTATATAGGTGAGCTGGTTTTAGCATATAGAACACAAAATAACAATAGAACCACAGGAGGTTTGAGCCTGAGAAACCTCCTTGTAGACGCTGTCTTTCCAGGTGAGGACTCTGAGATGGAGAGACTGGGCAGAGCTCCCCAGGCAGGCGGATGGGATTTCAGTATCTGCCTTCCACCTAACTGTGTGACCCTTGAGCAAGGGACTCAACCCCTCTGAGCTCTGGTTTCCTCCTCCGGAAAATAGGTTGTTTAAGGATTAAAGGCACTTAATATTAACTCAAGTAATATTCATTCTCATCCCCAGTTCTTCCCTTCCTTCTATTTAAAATAATATATCATGTTAGTATTAAAATAAGATTCAAATCTAGGCTGCCTGACTCTTAGTCCAGTGTTCTTTCTGCTATGTCCAGTCTCCTTTATCATCAGAGCTGTCTTTCTGTCCCTCTCCTTACATTTGGCCTAATTAGTTATATCATTAACTAATTACCTATTCGTCTTTCAGTATTTACCAGGCAAGCTTACCTGTCATTTCCAGCTATCAGCTACTTGTCAAGCATCAGTCACTCCCATCAGCCCCTTGCCATTTATTTCTACTGTCAATATCTATAATTGTCTCTCAGAGTGCTCTAATCTGTCCCTCACAGATAGCTGCTTTATATCTAGCCATTACTTATGTCTGCTCTCATTAAACTGCCTCCCAAAGCTGGTTAATTTATATTTCCTATTTTCTATTCATTATAATCTTCTTCCTAACAATAACTCCCACTTACCCAACTATTGGTTGGTTATCTCTTTATCATCTATTTTGTTTTATCTTCTGTGTATCCACCATCCATTTCAAACTTCCATCTCTATAGATCTATAGATCTATTTAGCAACTGACAGATGGTATATTCCTATGTCTGCTAATGGTTATCTATCATCTATCTCATGAGTTCCAGCTTTGTCTTCTTTCTGGGCCTCAGTTGCTGTACCTGTAAGACTTAATGAAATTAACTCCAGGGTTCTTTCCAGCCCTAAGTTTCCGACTCATCTATATTATACTTCTCTGTGTTTCCATATAATCCCTCCTCTAAGTTCTCAGAGCGCACAGTATACCTCCTACATATCAAAATATGCACAGGACTTTGCTATTGTTTAATTATCTTCCCTGTCCAAATGTAAGTCTGTAAAGAGGCTGTATCTATTGCATAATGAAATCTTAAAATGCAGATAGATTCCTAGGCTCCATTCAGGAAAGTCTCTTGGGAGTTTCAGGATGGGAACTGTCCTGCTCCCTGTCCCTCTGTTTTCTCTTTCCCTTGCACTTTCTTCTAGATTGTTGATCTAGATACTGTAATCTAGTTTTACCCATGGATAAAGCTTCTGGGAAGGTTCGACAAATCAGTGTGTGGATCTTAATCCAGAGCTCTGGGGTCTCTGTACGCCCAAAGCTTTAGCATGGAGTTTGGGGAGGGTTGCACCCTGAGCTTCTTTGTTGGGGAAGGGCTGTATGTGTGGTTGCGAGTAGGGTATTTGTACTGGGATGGTGGTGGTTTTATCCAGGAGGAGAAGGGAGGGTCCCCAGGCTCTTCTCCTTTCTGGCTTTAATCACTTGCTCCTCACTGCTGTGGGACAGCCCTGGAGTCTGACCTGGATGATGCCCATCTAAGTTCAGTCCTGGGGGTTAGGTCTGATCCGAGCCATGAGTACAAGTGAGTGAGTGTGTGCATATGTATGTGTGTGTGTGATGAGTGTGTGTAACATTGTGTGCCCACAATATGGGGCACAGATAGGCTTAGTGTTATTGATGCCCACCAGATGCTGGCAAGCCATCAGGTAGCATGCAGTGCAGCTTGCATGCTTCTGTGCATGTGTGTGAGGGACACATTAGTTTTCGGGGGAGCGAGAGAAGGCATTTGGTTGCTCCAGGCTGATCGATTGGTCAATGTTTCCAGCTGCCCCTTCTGCTCTGAATAGTCCAGCAGGTGCTTCTTGACCGTCCCTGGCTGTAAGTTTAGCTGAGCTGTGAGGGGAAAGGGTGCAGAAATGTGGTCCTTGGCCTTGGAGATTCCTCCTGTAGTGGTGAGACCTAAAAACAAAGTGTGCACACTTGTGGGACATGCACAGGACGAGCAACTGGAGTCCCCTTGGTCACGGGTGTGGGCTGAGGGAGGTCAAGGAGAGCCACATGGGTGACTCACCTGAGACTGAGGGCAAGCATCCAGGATGGTCTAAGAGAGGAGACAAGGAGGCTTAGGAAGAGTTAGGGCTATGGTTGATGGGGATTGGAGGTGACCTCAGTTTGGTGAGGTGAGAGTTGAGCTTAGCATGGCATTGGGCTTGACCTTGAGAGTGGGAGCAGCTCACATGATCAAATGATAGAAAATGGATCCCTTGCCCTGGTCGGATTGGCTCAGCGGTTAGAACGTTGGCCTACAGACCCAAGAGTCACGGGTTCGATTCCGGTCAAGAGCATGTACCTAGGTTGCAATTCAGTCCCCAGCCCTGGTCGGGGTCGTGCAGGAGGCAACCACTCGATGTGTCTCTCTCACATCGATGTTTCTTTCTTTCTCTTTCTCTCTCTCTCTCTCTCTCTCTCTCTCTCTCCCACTCTATCTGAAGATAAATGGAAAAATATCCTCAGGTGAGGATTATAAAAAAAAAGACAATGGATCCCTCATCCTGTGCACATCCCTCAAGGTGAGTGCAGGGAGGAGAGCAGGCTGAGGGGAGGCTTGATTTGTGTTTCCAAGCCTCGATATCTAGTCTGAGGACATTCTGTGTGTCTGAGGATGACAGAATAGGAGGACACAGTCTTAAATTAAAGCAGAAGAGAGAGCAGTAGGACATAAGGAGAAACTTTTTGCATCCATTACTTGAAGAGAGGACAGGTATTCACCTGAAAGTATGCAGGGCCCAGGAGCCACAGACCCTTCCATTTGGGATGAACTAAGGTTGGGAGTGGTGGAAAAGAAGGGATCCAGACCTGGTTCATTCAAACAGCAGATGGCTGCAGCTGTAGTTTGCTTGTTTGTTAGTTCATTTGTCCACTCACTCATGCATTAATATATGCATGCCTTTATTCATTAATGCATAAATTGATCAATCCAATAATGCATTAATTGACTCATTCATTCATTCATTCATTCATTCATTCATCCATCCATCCATCCACAGCAGTTTCATGTTCTTTATCCTGCCTGATTCAAGCTGACCCTTGTTCCTCCCAACAATGAATCTCCCTCCCCGAGCTTCCCCCTACAAGTAGTTAATACAGTCCACAACATGGAGAATTAAGAATTGACTTCTTGTAGAAGTGTCCACTGAACTAAGCCAAAAAAGGATCCCATCTCTTCAGCAATTAGCACTTTCCAAACCACTTTTTTGATTAGACCTCAATCTCTCTGCCATTGATTTCCTCCTGTTTTCCAGGTCTGGCCCAGAGCACAGGGCTGGGTCACCTCATCTCTCTGTCCAGCTGGCTGAACAGACCTGGAATGTGTCCACTAGGACTCCAAAGCAGACTAACTCACTGCTTTGGTTCTCCAGGTTTCCATAGTCCAGCGAGGAGACAGGTTCGAGCAAATAAATGATTGCACTGCTGGGGTCACTGTTACTGAGACAGAGAAAAATACTAAGGAAGTAAAGGTGGGTAGTGGGACGGGTCCAGTCTCAGCACACCTGAGCAGGGTTTTGAAGGCTGAGTGTATTTCAGGTGGGGTAACTCAGGCAAAAGAGGAGACCCTTGGAAGGCTCTGTCTTATCTAAAAAACTGAGAGACATTCAATGAAGTCGGGACTTGGGAGACCATAAGGAACCTCTCCTCAAACCCCAAGGGGTCAGAGATGGTGAGGGCTTCCTCCAGCCAACATCTCACCTGTGCCTTTGGGGCTTAGAGAGAGGTGTGTGGGTGTTGGGGGTGGGGGGGGAACAGGTACAGAGGAAGCATGGTCTCCTAAGGCTGACTCCCACAGAGCTGGTAGCCACACTATGTGACCTGGTTCCTTTCTAGGTCCTCTGTCCTCTAGAGAAGGGGCTCTGGGGTGAGGCTGGGTTGGGGAGGTCATGGGTGTCACTCTTATTTCCTATACACTCAGAGCCCAGTTCCTTTTCTTTTCCAAGTAAAAAATCACTATTCGTTGTTATCGGTAATGCATTAAAGAACATTCAGAAAAGTAGAAAGAAGAAAGAAAAGTCACCCATCCTTTGGGTACATTTCCTTCTAGTCTTTTTTCCCCATGCATAGATTTTGTTTTTCCACGGTGGTGATCAAACTGTGCATCTTGCCGTTTTCACTAATATCACTAAGTCATAAGCATCCCCCTGTTAGTACAGTCTTTGTAAACAGCATCTGGACACTCAGCCCAAGGCTGTTCTCTAGAAGATAGCCAGGCTGCCTGGGAAGAGGGTTTACAGTCCTGTTTCTAGACAGCTGCCTCCTTGACACCGGTTGTTTTCATGGAGAAAATATTCAGAATCAACTTTCATTTGGGTGTGCCAGGAAGCTGCCCCTGTGCCCGAAGTCCCACCATTGAAGCTTTTCTTATTTGGGCCAGTGACTCTAGGCAAGGGTAGCAGGCTGGGTCCATCCTGGAAGGAGATGTGGGAGTGTGTGGGAGGGAGAAGGTGCAGAAAGGGGTGCTGTCCCTGGTGCTGCCCAGGGCGCCCTGGATCACCCCATCATCAGGCTGGCCATGCCTAACCCGCAGCCAGCCCTTTGGGCTCTTAGGAATGCTGCCCCAGGCCAGCATCCAGACGTGACTCATGTACACGCCTTGCACAGGAGGCAGGGCAAGCTCACCCACCTACTGGGTGGCACAGTCATAGCAGGCTCCGGGGTGGAGGGGTAGGTGGGGGCAGGGGCCAGGCTGGCTGCCAAATGGTTATGCTGAGAACCACCCAGGGCCCAACTAGCCCTGTGCCCAAGGAAGGTGGCCGTGAAAGCTAGAAGCCCTGTGCCTAGAGCACCTGCCATCCTCCCCGTGTGCCTGAGGGGAGACACACAGGCGAGGGGTCTGAACCCTGCCCTGGAAATGAGGGAAGAAGGCCCTTTGCTCGTGTTATGGCCTAAAGCCAGGCCCCTCACCTCTTCCTGTCCCTGGCTGGTTGCTCTGCGTAGCACTGAGCACTGGTTGTCTCCACCCTCTCCTAGTGCTCTCAAATCAAGGGCAGGGCAGACGGTGCTGTGGAAACCCTGGGGAGGGGGGTTAGGGAGAGCCCGGGGTTGGGTGGGCTTCATGGAAGGGACAGAGAGGAGTGTCTGGGAATTGTGAGGGTCGGGCATCCTGGGCAGGAAACTGCTTCCTGGGCCCGGGTGCCAGGCCTAGTTTTGGCTGCCATCGCCTGGCTTTGTGGCGAAGGCCTGTGACTTTCACCCATCCTCACAGAGTAGGAGCTAGATTGTCTGAGGATTGCCCTTGGCCCTGCGAAGGACTTAAGGATCTCCCCTTAGCCGTCACTGCCGCAGCCAACACCAAGGTGCTCGCCATCAGCCCACATACAAAACTCGCCACTCACCATCCGCTTGGGCACCATGGATTGCCCTAGCTGCAGCTGGCACTACTTGCTTTCGAATGTGCTACCATTTCCAGGAAACCGTCCATGCCTCCTAACCCTGCCCACTCTGCATCACCTTCCCCAGAGACCCTTGGGGGGAAGCCCAGGAGGCACCCTGGGGCCACGAGGGCCCCAGAAAGCATGTCTCCTATAGATGAGGGACTTGAGCCCAGAGAGGGGAAGGAATTCAGCGGAGGGTCAGCAGCCAGGCCCCTGCCACTGACCCGGGATCGTCTGGTCTGGCCTGGCTCGGCAAGGCCCCGTGAAAACTTGCATGGCCAGGAGAAGACAACAGACGGAGCATGCGATGGCTTCACAGGTTCTCTCATTTGTTCCCACCAACCCTGTGGAGGCGTGATATTATCTCTTCTCTAGAAACCGGTGGAGACCCAGGTTGCTGGGCTGCAGAGCCCGGGCCTCCCCTCTGCGGGCTCTGGCTACAGGATGCTCAGCAGCTGCACCACCCCTCCCTGCCCTCGGTGGAGAGGGACAGGAAAACCACTCCTTTCGGGCCCACTTGTTCTCTCCAGAGCCAAAGGCTTCCGAACCCAAGGTGGCAGCTGGCCAGAGAAAAGAACTCAGGCCTCGGTTTCCCCATCTGGCTCCCAGCTCAGCCTGAGTGCTGAAGCCCTGGTGGCTGCTCTGGGGGCCTCCTGGGTGTTTCTCACCTGTGCCCCTCCCTCCCCGGCCCAGGTGAAGGTGTGGTTCCAGAACCGGAGGACAAAGTACAAGCGGCAGAAGCTGGAAGAGGAGGGGCCCGAGTCCGAGCAGAAGAAGAAGGGCTCCCACCACATCAACAGGTGGCGCATCGCCACCAAGCAGGCCAACGGGGAGGACATCGATGTCACCTCCAATGACTAGGGTGACAGCCACGAACCCATGAGGGCAGAGTGCTGCTCGCTGCTGGCCAGGCCCCCGGGTGGGCCCAGCTGGACTCTGGCTACTCCCCGGCCGGGCTGTGGGGAAGCCTCAAGTCACAGCCCCGTAGGGCTTCAAGCCTGGGGCTACCACCGACAGAGGGACAAGAAATGGGCTGGCTGAGGCCTGGGACTGCTCGGCCTTCTCCTTGGCGAGCCTGCCTGCCTGCCTGCCTGGGCAGGTGGACGGCCACTGCTGCCTCCCAGCCGTTCTCCATTTCTCTTTTCTTTTTGTTTTGATGCATTTCTGTTTTAATTTATTTCCAGGCACCCACTGTAGCTCTTAGTGATCCCTGTGTTTCCCCTCCCAATGGGAATAATAAAAGTCTCTCTCTTAATGATGCGGGCGTCCAGCTCCAACCCCGGAGCCCGACAGCCTGGGTGGTGGATTGGGGTTCTGGGGGCCCGTGGGGACCGGCAGAGCCAGCCTGTTCCGGGCCTGGGAGCCTGGGGTGGGGCCTTGGAGACAACTCCTTTCCTGTGTTGGTCATCAACCTGGTCTCTGGCTCAAACTCCACAACAAGAGAAACTGAGGCTAGACATGGGAAAGACCGCAGTATACACGAGGGAGGCTATGCTCAGGTCTTTCACACGTGTTGGGCCGTGAGAATCAGGCCCAGTGGGTCGGGGAGAGAGAGCATGTGTACTTCCCCATGCTTAGGGACTCTGGTGGCTTCTCCAGCCGAGAGGAAACCAGAGGAAAAGGGGAGCGCGAGGGGCTGGGTGGAGGGGCACCCTTCACAGAGGCTGACAGCTCCAGCCCCGAGTCCTGGCCCGGCCTCCCTGTGCAAATGAAAGCCTCAGCGAAGGGGTGGATGTGAGCCTGCAGCCAGTGCCCGAGGGCTCGGGGCTCCCAGCCTGGGAAAGAGCTCCCCAGCAGGGCACACCGAGTGCTTCAGTTCACCCGCCCTTCAGTTTGCCCACCGGTCTTTCCTGCTTTTCTCATACCAAGGTTTCCTTCATCCCCAAAAAGCAAAACCCGTACTCCTAACAACCTTTTCCCTAGGACATCCAGACCATCTCTACTTCTTCACCTCCCAAGTGGTCCCCAACCCTCTGCTGCTGCTGATGACAGTCAGTTACTGCCACCCCCTTGTGGCCAACTGCCTCTCATCTGGATTCACCTGCACCCCAATCTTCTGACCGTTCCCCACTGACTCCCCCATCCCTCCCTGCCTTCATCCAGGTACCTCTGATACCTTCTTTTGCCTCTCCGAGTCCTTCCCAGTCTTGTCCCTGCCTCATCACCCCTGTGCACCCCAGGGTCAGTCCTTGTGCCCTTGGCCTGAGGCTTCACATCCACTGCCAGGACATGTCTTTGGCTCCCTGGGCCATGCCTGCAGCTGACCTGCTCGTAGCTGCAGACACACTGAGCCAGCCACCAGCCGTCTGCCGTACCCCAGGCCCCTCAGCACCTCCAACCCAATGCACCTCTCCACCTGTTCTGCAGGATTGCCCACCCTGGTAAATGGCCAAGGTTTCGTCTACCTTAGGAAGCAGTGTACATGGCTCCTGGGGGTTGGGAGGGGAGGGGCGGAAGGGTAGGTATAATGAGGTTTGTGTGGATGTCAAGAATGAGGCCCACTTCGAAGGACCTCCACACTATGACTGGGGTTCTCTCCTCGAGCCCAAATAGGACCCTACTTCCCCCTTCCTAAGCCCCCCACTCTTCCTTCACTTCTTTCCCACCCTTGGCCTCTCCTATCTTGCTCCAGTACCCTCTGCTCAGTCTTACCCATGTCATCCTGTCCTTCAGGGAGCCTTGGGTTCTGCCTGTACCGTGCCTTTACTTACGAAGTTCTTGGTGCCTGGAATGTCCTGGGGGCTTGATCGATGTCGAAGTCATTGGGAAGATGTCAAAGGCCCAGCCTTTTGCTGGGGCACACCTCAGGATCCAAACACAGAAGGTCCTTCTGCTGGGACTGTCAGCATCTCACTTGGGGCTAGAAACCAAAGGGTTTTTTCCCATCCCAATGCCGCTCCCCTCATCAACCAGGAAAATGCGTCCCTCACATCCTGAATAAGTCCTGGTTAAAACTTAGGTGGACTCGCACTGTCGGGCAGGTGGGGTGACCTCTGGGGAGCACGTATGCACAGGTTGGGTGAGGGTGAGAAGAGGAGGCATCCTTTTGGCACGAGTAGGGGGCAGAGGAATGAGTAAGCCATTCCTCTCAAAATTCTCTCTCCCTTGGTGGGGGAAGGGTGCAGGGAGATCACAGCAGAGCACCCCCTGTCATCCAGATAGAGAGCTGGAAAGGGCCCAGGAGACCTGCCAGTCTTCCCAGGCCAGGCCTGCGGGGGGCAGGGCGGGAGTCCCTGCGCACTCCCCTCCATCCCCCGTGTTGTGCCTCTCCCCACAGACGGTAAATATTGGTGTTGTGACTTCATTAATAAAGGCTTCTGTGAGCCTGAAAAACATGGAATCAGGATGAACTATTTTCTGAGTTGCGGGCTTGCCAGGTTTGCTAATTTGGGAGTTTTTGGGCCCTCTCCAGGGAACAAACCAAAGTCTCTCTCAAAGACACACAGATGCAGCCGGGAAGGGGAGAAGAAGCCTAGGGATGATGCTCCCTTCCCTCCCCCAGCCACTCCTCCCCCCCCCCCCCCCCCCCAGACCAGGGCCTGCAGGGGTGAGGATGGGTGGACTGGAGCTGCTGGGTCAGGCCTTCCCTGAGGCCACGGGATGGGTCACAGCCCCTCAGCAGCGCTGCCTCCAGGCCCTGCACAGGCCGATGGGCTGAGGTGTGATGAGCACCTGTGAGAACCCCAAGTTGCATGCGGCTGGAGAGGACGGAATACAGGGGAGCTGTTCTTAACTCCCGCGGCCCAAGCCCTGTGCCTCACATTCAGGGATGATCTTTACACATGCTCTTGTCCCTGAAACTTTCCAGGACTGGTCCCTCCGGCCTGCACAGCAGCAGGGCTCGTGCTGTCAGCATCTCTGCACCGGCTTACACCAACTCCTCCTCACCGAGCTGATCGCTCCCCGGGGCTCTGTGGAAGCCTCGCCTCTGCACTGGGCTCCGGCCAGAGGGGAGCCAGGCTGGGCACCGCCTCGCCTCGCCTCTCGGAGCCCCTGCTCCGGGCAGCCCTGCAGGGGGAGGGGCAGGGAGGCCAGCAGGCTGAGCAGAGCAGGCCCAGCCAGCTTTCCTGTCAGACAGGCAGTGCCAATTCGGAGCCAGACATCAGAACAGGTTTAACCAATTACCCGAGCGCCCCATCTGCTGTCTGGGGTGTGTGTGAGGGTGAGTGCGTGTGAGGGTGTCTGGGAGTGTCTGGTCTGGGAGGGCTGTGGGCGTGTGTGCGTGCGTGTGACTGTGGGGGTGTGGGCTGTGCACATGGGCAGCGTGTGGCTGCGTGTCCCAGTCGTACCCCTCATTTGTCAAAGACTGTGGCTACCAGCTCATGGTCTCTCCGTCTCCCCAAGACCTGGGGGTCTACATGGGCAACCCACCCCGAACCCCAGCCTCTCATTCCCTCCTCTCCTCATCACCACCCACTCTCAGGCCTTATCAGACCCCAGCATTGCGGCTGCTCTCAGGTCACACGTTCAGACGTCCTGTCCTCAGACCCGTGTTCTTCCCGCTCTTGCCCAGTTCGCTCCACATCCATGCTTTGACCTCACGGGCCCCTCCTGGCCACACGCTCCTCTACTCTCTCTCCAGCATCCTCTTGTCCCTCCGTAGTTGTACCAGCCTGGCAAACTCCCGAATCTGCGTGAACCTGCTCCCTGCCCGCCCTGCCGCCGAGCCTGTAGGGACATCAGGCAGCCTTGCTGGGCGGCACCCTGGAGGCCCGCGGTCCCAGCCTCCGCTGAGGCCTCGCCACTCCCGTTCTCCACAGGGGTGTCTCCCACAGTCATCCTTCTCCCCACTCCTCTTCTCTCCCTCATCCTCAGCAGAGGACTTGACTTCCATTTCAGAGAGAAAAAAGCGCTGGAAGAGAACATCTTCATATCAGTCAGGGGCCTGGCAGGAAGAGACGGTCCCTTCAAATGGGGCGCTTTGAGGAGAGTTGAACAAAGAAACGGTTAATGAGTTTTGGGAAGCCAACAGGAGATGTTGCAGTACCCCAAGGCTAGCAGCAGTGGGGAGCCCATACAGCCCGTAGGCCTGGAGGCAAGGGCAGGAGCAGTTACAGAACCTGAGAGGGCAGCTGGAGGGAGGGACCCCCAGATGGGGCCGCGGCCTTCAGTAGCAGGAGGCCCACAGACTGCAGGGGAGACCAGGGGAACCAACCCCTGTCTCACTCCTCCAATCCCCCAGTTTCCTGCTGGCGACTCCCGATGGTGGGAGCCGATGTCAAGTCCACTCAAGTCAGCCTCGTGGGATGGAGAGCTGGTAGAGAAGGGTGCAGAGCTGATCTGGAGGGGCCAGGGCAGCGAGCCTCTCACCTCTCAACTTCCCAACCTCAAGCCCACACTGCCTGCATCCAACCTCACGGGCCCCTCCTGGCCACATGTTCTCCTCCTGCCTCCTGTTACTACCCAAGGCTCCTCTGTCCTCAAGGAGGATTCTCCCCGCATCCCGGGGGGCCTCGCTCCTGGGTGGCTCTTTCTCTCTTTTTTTTCTGCCTTTCTGGTCTCTTCCACTCTCACCCATTAGAGTTTCAACAGGCCCAAGAGTCTCGGGTCTAAAGCCCTCCCCTAGCCCCAGGTCATTGTCATGTCTCTTTGCCCAACTCACAACCAAATTTCTGTCTTTTTTCTTCTTTCTCTCTCTCTCTCTCCCTCTTTCTTTCTTTTGTGAATCCTCACCCAAGGATTTTTTTCCATTGATTTTTAGAGAGAGTGGCAGGGAGGGAGGGAGGGAGAGAGAGATCTATGTGAGAAAGACACATTGATTGGTTGCCTCCCACACTACCCTGACTGGGGCTGGGGATTGAACTTGCAACCCGGGTACGTGCCCTTGACTGGGAATCAAAACCATGACCCTTTGGTCCACTGGCCAATACTCCAACCTCTGAGCCAAACTGTCCAGGGCACAGCCAAATTTCTTTTAAAGAATGATCTACACTGGCAGTCAGTGGGAGTCCTGCTAACTTCTCAGCCCATGGAGATCTGGCTTTTGCCCTGACCACACTCCACTGAGACCATCTTCTGCAGGTCCTGCCAAGGGACACGCCCTGGTCTTCATCTTCCTGCAACTCTCAGCACCTCCTAAGTATGTGAACAATTTCTCCTACTTGAAGGATGCTCATCTCTTGTCCTCTGGGATACCATGCTCTTCTCATCTTCCTCCTATCTTTTGTATTAGTTTGCTAGGGTTGCCATGACAAGCACCACAGACCGGGTGGCTTGAACGACAGAAATGGCTCTGGAGGTTGGAAGTCCAAGATCAAAGTGCCAGCATGGTTGGATTTTTCCTGAGGCCTCTCTCCTTTGCTTGCACATGGCTGTCTTCATGTTCACACAGTATGCTCTCTCTATATGTGTCTGTGTCCACATTTCTTCTTCTTATAAGGACCCCAGTCATATTGGATTAGGACCTACCCTAATGACCTCATTTTACCTTAACTACCTCCTTAAAGACCCTACCTCCAAATACAGTCACATTCTGAGGTATGGGGAATTGAGACTTCAACGTATGAATTTTGGGAGACACAATTCAGCCCATAACACTTTTCTGTGGCTGAACTTAGCAGCCTCCTGTCTCTCTGTCCGGGCCTCAGAGATGGCAACTCCTTAAGGTGACATCCCAGGTCCTCCTCTTCTCACCCGACATACTACCCTGGGCGATTGCCACTGTCCCTTTAGCTCCAGGTGCTCTCAATAAATGGATAGCATGCCACTCTACTGTTCAATCCCGACCTGCCTCCTGAGTTCCAGACAAGTGCACCCATTGTCTCCTGACAGCTCAACTTGGTTATCTTACCGGAGCCTCTATTCACTTGCAAAACAGAGTGCATCCCCTCTGCAAATCTGTTCTTCCTTCTCTGTTCCTTGGCCCCAAGAAATGTCACCACTATCTTTGTCCTCAGCTGCCCAAGCCAGGAACTTGGGGCCGTCTTTGACTCCTCTCTGACTCCCCACAATCAATCCCCAAGAGCTGAGCCGTCCTGATGTCTTCACTTCTCTCCATCCCCACCCCACCACCTGGCCTAGGCCCCATGTTCCCTCACCTTGACTGCCACAGGGGCCTCTGCCCTGGTCTCCCCAGCAGTCCTGCCAGAGTCCACGTTACACGCCACTCTGTTGCCGGATGAATCCACTTCCCCGCTGCAAGCCTCAGATGGTTCCCAGCTGTCCTGGGTCCTGCAGAGCGGGCCCAATTGCACCTCCAGTGTCTTGCCCCTAGTTCTCCAGCAACTGGCAGCTCAACTCTGGAGGGAGTGAGGGCCCTGCTGTACTGTCCCCCCTCCGCCAGGCTGACCTGTGAAGAGAACTAGCTCAGGTGGCAGGGGATAGCCCTTCCCTCATTTCCTCGCTGGATTTGCATGGGGTCTTCAAGGGGGTGTCTGCTGCCTCTGCCTGTTTGCCCATTTGCCCACCTTCTCTTTCCTCTATTTGTTCTCTCCTTCCTTCTCTCCACCCCTCCACAGGGCCCAGGCAACTGGGGGTGGCGGGGGCCCAGATTCTTGCTCTGGCTGCGGAGGTGTCCTTGTGGGGAAGGAGCCAGACTGATCTTAGACAAGGCTGCCAGCAGCTACCTCACCTGGGAGAGGGGCACGGAGCAGGAACACTCCTGGGTCACTGCCCTGAGATGCTTGGCACTGCCGGGAAGCACGGGTGTGTGGGGGCTAGGTGAGATGGCAGGAGCAGCAGCAGCTCTGGGAGACCGAAGGAAGCTGCATTCTGAAACAGGTTGGGCTCCCCAGAGCCTTGGGAAAGGTCACTCGTCACTGCCCTCATCCCCTAGCATTCTGACCCTCCTTCTAACCACAGCTGAGCGGGAGGAGGGAGGCCCTAGGGGCTAGCGAGTGGAAGCCACATTCCTGGAGTGTTAATGATCTCTGGGCTGGGCAGGAGCTGAGACCCCAGACCAGCTAAAAACAACAAACAGCTCCCCGGAGGGATTTGTGTCTGTCCTGAGAGTCAAGGATTTCCGCCCACCCGGTGGGGGTTGTGGCCAATGGGGCTCTTAGCAAAGAAATTCCCCAGAGACCAGAAGCCCCCTGACCCAGTAGTATTGCTTTGGGAACAGACCCTTCCCCCTTCCCTTTCCCTCCTCCACCCTCCTAGGGAGGCCCAGCACCCCCGACACTGGGGAGGGTGAGAGAAGAGGCTGGGTGGGCTCCTCACCTGGTCTCTCCTGTCTCCTTACACCAGTGCAGCGAGCAATGCTGTTCTTGACATTTTGGGCTGAGGACACCAAGGCTCTGAGAGAGAAGATGCTCCACAAAGACCTGACCCGACGAATGGGTGAAGGAAGGAAGTGGCCGTCTAGAAGTCACAGTCATGTTGGGGCCCAGCTGGGGCTGGAATCTAGGCTGGCCTGACCCCAACCATAGATGCCACCTCTACTACATGGTCACCCTGCCCTGGGAGGCCATCAGCTTCTCCCTGCAGGGAGGCAGCCAAAGCCTGGCCCTGAGGGACTGATGAGGAGTTAGGAAGGGGCAGAGTCCCCAGGGCTGATGCTGGGCACAGTGGGCATCAGGTACCTTTCCACTTGGCTCAAACCTCTCCTCCCTATTAGCCTCTCTTGGCCCTGAGCAGTTCAGAATGACCCCCTTCACCACCACCACTATTCTCCCTCCTAGGCCCTTGGATACAACAGTATGAGAATATACTGAAATCCCTTATCACTCAAATCCCTTGCAGTGGGGCCCTTAGTAAGCGCTCAGCAACCACTCCGTAAAGGGGTTCCTTCTGCAGAGCTTCAACTCTTCTCCGTTGTCCAGCTTCCTGCCCTCACATGCCCTTCCGTCCTTTCCTCTTCCCTTCCCTCTGGCCTCCCAGAGGGCCTGACCCCTCCTGAGCCTGGGTCTGCAGCTTCCCCAGGGACCCTCCCATAAAATCCTCAGCTAGCCCTTGGTTGCTCCCACCTCTCCCACCCATAAGTCACCAAGCCAAGCCCTGATGCTTTAAATCCACCATTTATTGCCCACAGTTCATTAGTATTACATAAATCACAGAGATTGAGAAATTTTCTGAGAAGGTTAAAAAGACACTGCAAAGTAACCTGGGTATGACTGAGGCCCAGGGCTGGAATACCACCTTGCTTCTGTCCACTGGCCCTTCTCCTCTCAGGACCCCACTCTTCTGCCAGGGTAGAAGCCCAGGACAGGAACAACCCCCCGACCCCCACAATCAGGAAGCAGAAAGGCATGTTGCCACCTTGACTCAGCAGCCATCCTGACATCTTGGGCTTTTGGTCCCTATACACGCAGATTATTCTCTAGAAACCGGAGAAGGGCATCCCCGAGCCTTTGGGAATGTTTGACGTGACCAGAGGAGGGTGGGCAGATACGCTAGAGCTGGAGAAGCAGCTGCAGGTCTGTCCGCTGGGCCAGCCCTGCCCTGACTCAGCCTCCTCCCCAGACACGAAACAATCTTCCCACGAGGCCGCCCTTCCTCTGGCCTCAGCAGCGTGGGGTGGATGTTGGCTGAAAGTTTCCCCTCATGGTGTTTTCTGCAGCCAGACCAGGGCCTAGCTGCATGGCTCGCTGAGTCTCTGTCACCATCACCCTGAGCTATAAGGATCCTTTGCCACCACCACCCCTGCCAGGAGGAGCCCCCTTAAGTCACCTGACATTGCACTGGGGAGCATGACCAGAAATCATCTGGGAGACAAAGTAAGTAGGTTATGAGATACAGAGGCCCACAGGGGCTGGGCTGGGCTGGGCTGGGATTGGAGCGATCCCATTCTGCCAGGCCTCTGCAGGGGGTGGGAATGGAGCTGGGTGAGCAGTTTTGGTCCCAAGGTAAAGTGCACGAGAATAAGACCCAGTGAGAGGTGGGGCAGGGTGAGCTTGAAGTGAGCTTTGCAAAAGAGGACCCAGACATGCCCAGCCCGTCACTGGCACATTCACATTATGGCGGGAATAACTCAAAAAGACCTGCCTCCTAGCACTGTGCACCCCCTCCCTCTGCTGTTTTGTCGTCCATGCTTGTCTCTGCCTTCTTCCCTTCCTGATGGGTGAGCTGCTCCTTGGGAGAGTGGGGGACCCTCAGGGCAGCACCCTGCAGAGCTTGCTGGGAGGCACCAGGGCCTCCGGGGGAGGTGAGGGCAGCAGGGTGGGGTGTGTGGTGTCGATGCCTGCAGAAGACCCGCCTCACCGGTTTCCCCCTCCCTGAGGGAGCGGGGCTACCTGTGGCCAGGCCCTTGCTGCCCTGCACTGGCCTCTTCCTGCACGCACGTGTCCGCCTCCAGCCACGTCTCTCCCCGGGTGGAGTGACCGGAGAGGGCAGTCCCTGAGGCTGTATGTCGAAGGCTCATTCCAGTTGGGGTCAGGTGAGGGGTACGTTGAGACCCATGCTTTCTCTTTTGGGGGCTTTCCAGAGTACCCTGATCACCCCACCTCAGGCCCTTATTTCCTCCGCAGAGCTCTCCTTTCCTGGCCTGCAGTGGAAGGGAGACGGCAGCCAGCAGCAAGGGGCCTCAGAGGCCGGTGCAGGGTGAGAGGCTGCGTGTGGGTGCCCCCCTCCCCCCAGGCCCAGGCATCGACACCACCTCCTCTTTCAGAACTGCAAAGTGTTTGGCAAGTGCTCCCGGGGTGTGTAGTCACATACAGAACAGCAAAGCCCAGGTTCTGAGGCCAACTGCTGGCCACGCCCAAAGGGGCCTGCCCCTTTCCCAGCCCAGTGTCCATGCTGGGATGTGCCTGGGATGACCAGCGTCTGAGCAGAACAGGCAAAGATGAGATCTAGCTGGAAGAGCCGGTGGGAACCCTTCGATCCGGTCCTCTGGTTCCAGACAGGGAGCGGAGGCTCAGAGAAGAAATTGGGCTCGTCCAAGTTCACACAGATAGGTGCCTAGAGATCTGGCCTTTGTGCTCTCAGGCGCCAGACCCTCCTGCTCAGGAAGCGGTGGGATGGGGCAGGCAGCCTGGGAGGCAGGAGGATCTCCTGCAAGGGCCAGACTGCACGCCCACGGTCCCCGCCCACGTCATTCCGTCTTGGGGCTTCCTGCCTAGAGCTGGGGTCATCTCAGGGGCCTCGAATATACCAGGGCTCCATGAAGGGTGATGCCAGCCCTAGCGTGGCACTGGGCTTCATGTAGAGGAACTGGCTCTGCAGGGTGGCATGGAACTTGAAGGCTGGCCACACTCAGAGCCAGCTGCCCATGGAATCTCCCAGAGGCCCCCAGTGATCCTTGATTTCCTGGGCCACCTCCTGAGGACCTTCGTCATAGCTGGCTCATCCTTTGAGGTGTAGACTGCCTCTCCTCCCTTGCCCACCCCTGCCCAACCCAGGGAGACATCGGTCTTGGCCATGGTAATATCTTAAATCTACCAGCCTGGCCACCAAGCCAGCCAGCTCACAGGCTACTCTGATTCCCACCACCAGACCACCTGCTGGCAGCATCTGGGCAGCTGCAGCCAAGGCTTGATTCTAATAAAAAAAAAAAAAAAAAGTATAAAAGGATCCTAATTCTACCCTGTGGGCACTCTACAATTTTTCAGCTTCACACATAATTGTGCTGAGTAGAGTTTTGACAACCCCACGTAAGGCCCAGAAATGCACTTGATTATTTCTATAGGAAATGTGTCAGAATTCCTCTCCCTTATGTTAACATGTGAATAGATTAGTCTCCCTACTGCTGTGGATGGAGACCCCCCCCCCAGGTGGTCCAGAGCTGGTGGGGTCAGCTTGCCCCTCCCTGAAGGTGCTGCTCATGAGACTCCTTCCCCGCCCCCAACTCCCCAGGCTGGACAAAGCTGCACCCCCAGGCCAGCTGGCCACCACTCACAGCCCCTTGTTGTACACCACTGTCCGGCTGCTGGTGGCCCGGGCAATCTCAGGCTCTAACTGGGATGTTTCGATCTGTGGATAGAGAACAGAGGGAGGAAAGGTGGGGGGGGGGATGATGAGAGGGAAGGGGTAAGAGTAGCAGTCAGGATTACTCTGGGGCCCACAGGTCTCCCCCTCTGCCCCTGGCACCCAGCCGAGGACCATGTGTGCCACCTAACATAGCTTTAATTTTTCTGCCCTCCTGCCAAGGGGCTCACAGTATCCCTTCCTGCCTAGGTCTCGTCTCTTCCTCTGACGGTGTGTCCATGCCGCTGAACATCCTATACGCTGGCCTCTGAGTTCTGTATTTGTCTTATCTCCAATGACCTTGTCCACCGTGCTATACAAATCTGCTCCCAGGGCCACACCCTGGACCTGGTCACCAACCAGGGCTGCTTTCCCCAGACTCCTAAACTCCAAACCCTGCTCCCCTGGAGCCCACAGTCCCCTTGCGTTCCGGCACCCCACTCACTCTCCCTGTTTCCGACCACTGCGGCCTCAGGCCTCAGACGCTCCACAGCTCAGCTTCACATTCTCCCCTCAACCTGGACCCGAGGGGCAGGGGCCATCACTCAGCCCCTCCCTAGTCCCAGGGCCCTTCCAGCCCTGCCTGGGGGAAGCCGTGCTTTGGAGGAAACGGACCACCTAATGGAGACGCTTCCACATTCACTGTCCGTGATTTTGGCTGGACCCTCACAGTGGCCAGCGACACCCCCACCCCCGGCCACATTGCCGGTCACCTCTCTCTCCCCTTCTCCTCAGAGGTCACCCTGTCCTCAGCTCCCTATGTACCCTGAGCAGATGAGCCTTCTCACGACCTCAGGGAAAAGCAGAAGGCATCGGAGGGAACCCGGCCATGTCCCATCATCAAACCCAGGAGCCACTGTGGAGCTCTGCTCCACACCCGCCCTCCTGCTCCCCCACTGCAACTACCCCTCCACACAGAAGCGGTCCCCCCTCAACTCCACCTCCCCTGCCCACTCCAGGAACCCACTCCTGGGTTGTCCTCCCTCCTGCCCACCAGCATTTCAACACAGACAAGAACCTCCTTCTAAGAAAACCTCCCCTTAACGCCACGTCACACTGTGGCTACGGCCTGGTGCCCCCTCCCCAACAACCGCATTTCTTGAAGGCATTGTCTACAGCAGTAGCCACCCCCCTCCTCACCTCCCACTGACTTTTCAACCCACAGGAAATCTGGCTTCTGTTCCCACCACTTTCCACAAAAAATCTTTCTCTCTAAGGTCACTGCTAACCCCCTTTTTTGTGACATCCATTGGACACTTCTCAGGGTCCCTGGTTGGGCCCTCTTCCCTGCACACACACCCTGGGTGACTCAACCTTCCAGTGACTCCAGATTTGAGGAGTCTCCAGTCATGCTTCCCTCAAGTCTTGGGCTTACTAAACCTTTCTATGCATGTCTCTTAGGCACCTGAACTCAACCCACCTAAAACGGAACTGAATCAACCTCTGCCCCGACCCAGCTCCCCATGCTGCCACCCCATGGTACTCTGGCCAGGGACCCTGGGGCCAGGCAAAGGGGGCCACAGACCAGCGCTGCCTGCAGAGAATTCAGTCTCACCCAGGCTGTGCATGTCAGAGGCCAGACAAGATGGAATTTGATGTGGACTAGAGTTGTGGGCATAGCAGAGTTTCTGGAGAAGGGGGGACCCTTCCCCTGTTGTCCCTGGTACCCCAATACCCAGGCTCAGGCCATTTGAGAGGGTCAAAGAGACAAGAGCTAGGCTCAAGGCCTGGGCCTCTTCCCCACCCCCTCTCCTCAATCCACCTCCTCCGTCCCCACCCCTGCCGGCCTCTGAGTCCCCTCCACTCCACCCGCTCCCCTCGTCCCCACGCTGCCACTGACACAATGCACAGCGCCCACGCTTTAAAATCTAAATGCTTTTGAAAATGTTTAACCTAGTTAGACAAATTAGCAAAAATTTGTGCAAAACAATTTAGGTATTTAAAATATTCAATGTTTTTAAAAAACTGGAAAACTGTTCTTAGCTTTCAGCTGCAAAAACCAACAAAATATAACATCCCAGCAATCTTACCATGAGGTGTAACATAACCCTTCGGGAAAGCTGTTAAACAGCTACTGAGGCATCCTGGGAAATAGCACTTCATTTATTCAAATGCACATATGTCAGGCTTTTGCACCATATGTCATTCCAAGCTATTTACAGTAATAATTAAATCTTAATCAACGTTTAACCTCTGTAAAATGTTTGAAGAATCCTAATCACCCTTCAGACTGCACTAATGAAGGAGAAATATATAAACATAAAAGGAAAATGATGCATAGATATCACGCTGGAAAGAACAGTAATTGCAAAATTGTATTTCTTTTAAATATAATCAGTAAATGATGTAAAGTAAGCCAAGGAGTATTTTAAGTTAAGACATCTTGGATGTCAGAGGTGTGAGCAGCTAATTTTGTTCTGCTACCCATAACAGATGTAGCATATTTTATTTTAGTGCCATTATTAGCAACTTCCCATGCCGGCTTTCACTGAAGCACGGAGGCCCGCATGAAAATCCGAGACTGCTGCTCACCACCACCGCGGAGGACCGTGGGCCAGGGCCACGGCCCACTCAGCTCACTCCCTGGAGAGGGCTGGCCCAGCTGACCCTCCCAGTGGAGGCTGTCACAGACCCAGGCCCCCAGGCCCCCAGGCCCCCCACTGTGCTGAGGGCAGCAGGTAGGAGGGAAGCATGGGGGAGATGCCACAGTGGGAAGGTTGGCGGGGTGGGGGGGACTGAGGCACTCAGGAGCAGGGGCTTGGGGACAGAGCTGGCATTCAAGGCTTTTGCTCTCATTTCAACTCAGTCAGCCTTCCAGTCAGCAGATGTTTATGGCTGCCAGCTCCATACACCCAGGCTGGGCTCAGGGAGATGGAGATCAGCCCATGCCCTTGAGGAGCTCCGAGTCTAGGGGAGGAGTCAGATAGAAGGCAGCCAGCCGGTCTGCAGGAGGGAGTGCCATGGAAACCGGGGAGGGGTGCAGTCAGCACGTGCCAGGGGAAGGACAAGGAAGACTGCTCAGAGGAGGTGGGCCAGGAAGGAAATGGAGGATTCTGAGGACAGGGCAAGGAAAGCTCGCTGGGTGGAAGGAACCGTGTTAGTGGCCAGCGTGGCCTGTTTGCTGTGGGCAGTTGGGTATGTGGCAGGAAATGGAGGTGGGGCTGGGACAGACAGGTGCTTGTAGGCCACGCGGAGGTGTCAGGTTTTATCTGAGGGCAGTAAGGGACCATGGAAGAATTCTGAGCAGGGGTGGGCTCCATCTCAGAAAGGTCTCTCCGGTGGAGGTGGGTGTGGAGGCTGGACTGGGAGTGGGGCGGCAGCTGTGCGACTCAGAGAGGTGCCACGTCCTGCCCTACGAGGCTGCCATGGTGGCTTAGAGAAGGGTGCACGCTGGGGACCCTTTCTGAAGATGAAATCCATGGGAGTTGATGACCAATCCCATGTGGGGGTAAGAGGGAGGTGTCGAGAATGACTGTGCGTTGGTTGATTCCTAATTCTAGCTCAGGAGCAGGGGTGGCTGGTTATGCCATTCTCAGGGGGGGATCTGGGAAGGGGATGGGTGAGGGCGGGGGGTGATAAGCTCAGGTTTGGCCATAGTGAGCCCCCCAGATGGAGAGGCCTGAGAAGCAGACAGGTCCCAGGCTCTGGGGCTCTGGCCAGGGGGATGGACAGGAGAACGAGCCCGGGGTACAGGAGCACAGCTGGAGCCCCTGGAGGGGAGGAGCTTGCCCAGGAGAGCAGATGGAAGGGGAGGTGCCAGGCCTGGGGAACAAGTACATTTGAGGGGCGGGCGTAGGGAACAAGCCCATGATGGTGGCCTTAGGGGACCAGCCCAAGGAGTGGAAGCAATGGCAGAGGGTGCCACAGACACTAGACAGCATGGACACCAGGCAAACAAAGTTTTCTGGGTGGTCCCAGTAGGGCTGAGAGGTTTTGGTCTTGGCCTTGGGATTTGGTGACCCCTGGAGTCAAGATTCCTAACCTTTACTCAGTGCTGACCCCAGTCACAGCCTCTCACTTCTGTCCTGGGTCAACTCAACTGGCCATTGGTGACGACCCCTCAGCTCTCTGGCCACGGCTGGGGGTTGGATCAATGGCCCACCATCTTGAGGTCTCATGGATGTCTGGACCACCAGGGTTCCTCACCTCTGGGCTAGCAAGGGAGGCTGAGGCAGGGATGCCTGGGCTGTACTCCCACTTAAAAATCACCTGCCTGAGGTATGGGGGGCTGTGTCCTCCATGGAAATCATGTCCAGGGCCCTGCTGGTACATAAATGTGATTCAGGTCCTGAGTGAGGGCAATGGAGTGCCCTGCTGCGGCCCTAACCATCTCCGGAGTACCCAAGGTAGGGACAAAGGGTTGTGCTGTTCTCTTGGGGTCCCCCTGCTGATAGGGGGACTGATGGGTAAGAAGCAGAAGCTTGCTGGCTGTATGTGCCACATTGGAAGCACAATGAATGGCATGGTGGCTACAGGGGCTCACAGGCAGGTGTGGTGGGAGGGAGGCGCCAAGGCCCAGCGGGTGCAGCAAGGAGGGGCCAGCAGCACCAGCCTAGCAAAAGCTAGAGCCCCAGGGCAGGGGCTTGGTTCTGACCACAGGAGAGCACTGAGGGGCCATCTCTGGGAAGAAGGTGACAAGGAGAAAGGGAGCTGGACAAGAAGTGGCCACAGGGAGAAGGGGTGATCTAGCCCTAGGCTGCCAGTTGGGGGCAGGCAGGAACCTGCGAGTCCTCTGTTCATCTGGTGGATTCTCCCCCGGGGACCTGATGGCCAGTCCGCAGGGGCCCTTGAGAGAAGGGGGTGTCTGGGATGGGAAGCCAGAGCCCTGGAGGGTGGGGCTGCAGGCACGCGAGAAAGCTGAGGTTATCAATCGGCACTGGCTGGTGGTACCCTCCAGCCTCAGAATTGGGGGTGCCATGAAGATGTGGGCCTGCTGGGAACATGCCCACCCTGCCACGACATAAGCAGTGTTGTTTATGAGAAGGGTGCCAGCATTCTGTGATTCTGAGGCAGAACCTGCACCTCCACTCCGTATTGCCCCACCCCAAATCAGAGCCCCAACCCCATCCTGCAGACCCAACCAGGCCCTGCTGCCCCTCGCAGCAGCCATCTCCGGACTTCTGGCTGCATCTAAGGTCAGAGGCAGCAAACATGAAGCACCACGTCCCGTATCCCCCAGCCTCCCCTGAGCACCCCAAGGCCCAGCTGGCCCCAGAATCCCCTAGAGCAGCCTGACAGCCTTCCTGTGTGGTAGGGGAAGGGTTAACCCTGAGCTATTTGCCTCTGTCCCCTGGCTCATCTTGGGTGGGGGGCCAGAGTCAGGAATGCATGTGGGGCCACCCTCGGCCTCTGCAGCCTCGGAGCACACACACCTGCAGCCTGCGGCCAGTGGATAGTTTACATATTTGAACCTGGAGCGAAGGTGCCGAGACATAAACAGGAAACTGGATCCCCAGCCTGTGCCCCATTCTCAGGGGCTTTTACCTACTACAAAGAACTTCCTCCTTCTTGCCTTTTTTCTGGTGGCTTTTCTGCCTCCTTTTCAAAGGCTCAGGGCTGGGGGCTGGGATGTTTAGCGTGACCCTGTGACACTGTTCAAAGCCGCCTCCTGCTCCTGGCCAAGGATTTGGGCCTCTGAGGGTCCACAGGTGGCGACGACATTGACATGGGGTCCAATGCCCAGGCTGGAACCTGGCTGACCCTGGCACCTGCCTGACCCCGTATGCCTCTGCCAGGCCTGAAACCAACTTGCCTCCTGGGTAGCCAGATCCTACCCTTTCTCACCAGGGCTGGGCAGGCCTCACATCTTGCTCAGACACACACATCCAGGCCCCACCTTCGGGGACGCTATCCTAGTGGTGGCAGGGGTCTTAGACTGGGGCTGAGGACCAGCTGAGGCCTGAGCCTGAACCCCTGGGTCAGGTCTCTGGCGCTGTCTCTGGGCTCCCATTGCCTTCCCAATGAATGTCAGACTTCTTGGCTGGATGCTCAAGGCCTTCTGGAACCATCTCCAGGTTCCTCACCCACTGCTCTCTATTTTTAATACACTGTATGTTTAGGCTTTGAGGCCTGAGTCCAGCTATATCTCAATCTTCTAAGGCTGCCTCCTCCAGGAAGCCTGCCCTGATCTTCTCAGACCAAATCCATGCTGCCACCTCTGGTGTCCCTGGCATTTATTTCTATCTCCATCTCATCCCCAGTCGTAGGCCAATTTGTACACTAACCATCTAATACTTGGGTCCCCCACCTCACTCCCACGTGAGTCACTCAAGACAGCTCAGTATCCCTGTGCCTTGTCACTATAGGTCCTCGATAAAAGTTGAGTCAAATTGAACAAAGCTCCCAAGTGCAGGAATCCTGTCTTATCGTTTCCCTCCTCTGTTGTGAGATGTGCACCCCGTGGGTGCTCAGAGCCCCCCCCCAGTTGGAGCTTTGCACTGTTCCTGGTGCCTTCTGGTGGACCGATTTCAGAATCATTCCTTGTCCTAAGGGCCTCAGTTTTCCCATATGTGCAGTGGGAAGATTGTCTCCCTCCTGGGTTGGGATGAGGATAAATCAAGAAACAGATGGGAGAGCCCTTTGGAGGCTTAGCAAACCTACATATGCTACGTAAGGAAGGCAGGCCCTGCGGTCATCCCTGCGCCCACGCCCAGTCTTGCTCGCCGCTCTCCTCACCGCTCACAAGGCTGAGCCCTTGCTGTGGGCCAGGCATGTTCTAAACACTTCGCACCCATCGATGCTTTTAATCTTCTCGATGGAAGCTTTGTACAACCAAGCCAACCCCTGCCTTGTCCTGAATTCATCTAAGCGTTCTAGAAGGTCCTAGAAAGAACCAGGGAGGGGTAGGCTGAGAGGCGGCCCTGCTGAGGCCTGTCACAGGGGCATGTGTGTGCATGTTCGAGCATGTGATTGTGTGTGGGCCTGTATGCACGCGCAGGTGTGGGGTGGGGGTGTGGGGAACAGGCACTATGACAGGTGGCGTTGGCGTTCCTGGGCTCCAAGCAGCTTTGCCATTCCCATCCATCCCTCCTGGGGGGTCCTGTGGGCAAACTCCAAGAAAGCAGCGGGCGAGGAGGCAGCAGATTTCTGATGGCAAAAATAGCCCACTTTGGAGTTCAGTAGGGACTGATTAAACCAATAAATGAGAAAAACCCCAAACAAACATCTCCAAGCAAACTAGGAGATGGATTTGAGACTGGAGGGGAGGAGGCCCCTGCTCTGGGAGATGGTGAAGGCCTGTGGCCTCAGGAGAAACACAATGTCCCCTAGGCATTGCCTCTGGCTTCACATCAGCCCTGAAAAGCAGGAGAAGCAGGAACCAATGAAGTCAAGGTGAGCCCAGATGATCCATGCTCTGTATTAGGTATTGATAAAGTGTGCCAGTTCTCAGCCTTGGGGACACCCTATCTATTGAGGGAGGGAGAAAGGAACTATTGTCCAGAAAAGAGATGGGACACAGGAAACACACAGCACCAGAGTCTACATGTGTGAGGTGAGACACATCCTGGTGGAGTTCATCAGGGAGGACTTTCTGGAGGAGGGGTTGTTTCTAGAATAGTTTGAATGAACACCTGAGCTCATTCCCAATTCTTCCCAATTCTTGGTTGGGAGTTCAAATGCTTTCTCGGAGAAAGAGAGGCACGCTGGGGAAGAGATTTGCTTCTGGGTGGGTCACAGCTCCCAGTCAAGTTGGTTCATCAAAACCATCATTTTCCTCAGGACTGGTGATGGGAAGAGAGATGGTGGAGGTTCTGGTACCCACTGTGGGTACCCATATTCCTTTCCTGTACAGGGATGTCGTGCCTCTTTATTTCTGAACTCTGAAAGCTGGAGGTGGAGAAGGGAGGGATGGGGATAGGGAGGGAGAAGGTGGTGGTTGAGCCTGACCCTCAGGCACCTCGTGTACAGCATGGGCCTGGCCTCTAAGCCACAGGGCAAGATGTAGCTTGTGAATGCTGGGAGGATGTAAAGTGGGCCTTCTCCTTCCTCAGAATATGCTTCTAGTGCCCTGGACCCTCTCGTGCTGAGGTGAAGAGGGGCTAGGCTGAGAGGGAGGGGTGGGGGTTAACAGGGTTGCCATGGAAGCTCCGAGCAGGAGGCCCTGGGGGCTCGGATGCAGTCTTGTCTTCCAGTCAAGGTGATTGGCAGAAGCTGGAGGGGCAGAGGGAGAGTGAGGAGGGGTCCCCAGCTGAGGTGTCAGGGAAGGTCAAAGGGTAGAAGCCAACAAACCCGCACAGCCGGGGCAAACAGGCCCAGCAGGATACAACCCTGGCTGCTAGTGAGCCTGACTCCTTGGCCCACGAGGCCCCTGCAAAACTGGTGTGGGGAGGAGAGACACACCCTTGGACACCCAGAGCCCACAGAAACAGCCGAAGGCCCCCCTCCACCCGCAGCCCAGGCAGAGGCACACAGCCCATCTTGCCTGGGCCCCCCCCAGCCCCCACTGCTGCTGGGAGGCCCGGAGAGCCAGGGGAGTGGACTGTGAAGGAAGAAGGCTCGGCTCTGCCCTTCACAACTCAGCATCATTCCGGAGCCTCACCTGGCCCGAGACCGTGGCTCTCAGAGAGCACACCCACGCAGCAGACGAGACCCCTGAGGGTCGGCATCTGACTCAAGGTCACACAGCCGCTGTCAGCAGTCCCCACTCTAAGACCAGGGCCCGATCTCCTGGTTTCACTTCCCGAATCTTAATGGGCCAAGCCAGGAAGAAACTGAGTTCCAAAACCTTATCTTATCTGGGGACACTGAGGTCTTTGAGGTCAGACCAAGGTCATATGGCTAGTTGAAGCTAAGCGATGCCAGCCCTAGGAGGGCAGGCCTGGGGGACATGGGGCCACCCCAACCTCACCTAGGGACAGGGTAGTCCCACCAGCGGCCCCCACTCCCCCGAGCCTCATTCATCCACAGAAGAGCCCCACCTTTTCCTGTGGACATATTTCAACCTCACCAAATCAGCTAATTATTGACAGTTGGTGAAGAGGAGATTTCACTTTTTCCTCCTGTTAAACTGCTCCTAATTAGTTCCCTGTCACCACGGCTGGCTCGGCCGCCCGCCGCTCGCCGCGCGGTAATCCCGCTGCACAGTGCCTCATTAACCTCTTGCTCCTCTCCTGCCGCCTGCCAACAGGATGAAGACAAAAACAGATTGTCGAACAATGGCTCCGGCTCCTCTGTGCAGCCCCGTCCCCAGCCCCCGAGCTCCCGGGGGAAGAGAGGGGGAAAGAGGGGAATGGGGCTGGGGAGGAGCCCGAGAGGAACTGAGGAAGGGAGAAAGAGGCATAAAGACAGATAGAAACAGAAATAGGCCGGGATGTGGGGAGGGGGTCTTGGCCAAGGTACTGCTCCGTGCTCTGGGGAGACATGAGGTTCATTAAACAGGATTAAATGCGCTCCCAGGTGGGGAACACCGGCTGTCGGAGTTGGAGGGACATGCTCCATTCCCTGGTCCAGCCTCTTTTGGCAGCCAAGCCTGCGGGCCCAGAGACTAGCCCTGGATGTCTCCCTTAAGGGACCAAAATCACCAGCGTGTGTGCATGTGTGTATGTATGTCAAACTCTTCTAGAAATGATCCCTCCTCCAGGAAGTCCTCCCTGTTGAGCCCACCAGGATCTGTCTCACCTCACACGTGTAGACTCTGGTGCTGTGTGTTTCCTGTGTCCCATCTCCCTCCTCTGGACAATAGTTCCTTTCTCCCTCCCTCAGTACGTAGGGTGTCCCTAAGGCTGAGAACTGGCACTCTTTATCAAATGACCACATTTGCCTAGAACCCAGAGCCTCAATCCCCAGTGAGGGCAGGGCCAGAAAGGCCATCACAATCAGGACCTACCATGTCATGGAGGCCCCCACAATCTGCCTGACCTGACATTTCTTGTTTATTGGGCTTCTGTCCGCCCCACCAGAACAGAGGCTCCCTAAGACTGGGGGCTCTGCATGGCCCTCCCAGTTACAGGAAGAGGGGAAAGCACTCCAGTGTCTGTGATGTGGGGAACAGACCCTGACTGAGCCAGCCTTGGACAATGCCTTAACCTGAAGGTCACAGGGTCCACCAGGGCAGACCCCACACTCCCCGCATAGTGACATGACTGGGGCCTGGAAGGGAGGCCAAACCTCGTGCCCCTGTTTTCGAGCTCAAGCTCCTTAGGAGGTTCCCTGTCCCACCCGCTGGCCTGCCAGACAACCCCGCAGCTCTGGGTTAGAGGACGAAGGCACCGACAGCTGCTCCAGAAGGTCCCTGTGAACAGAACACGGGTCCCCTGCAGGGTGGGAGGGCTGGGGAAGGGCAGTCATCGGGGCTCCGACTTGGGCCCTCTCATGTCATAGTGATGGGGATGGGGATGGGCAGGGGAGGGTATGGAATCCTGTGGGTACAGAGCCCACTCCATGGTTACCAACTTCGGACCTTGGGCAAGGAACTTAACCTTTTTTTTATTGTTGTTTTTAATCCTCACCCGAGGATATTTTTCCATTGATTTTTAGATAGGGTGGAAGGGAGGGAGGGAGAGAAAAAGAGAGATACACATCAATTGGTTGCCTCCCACACGACCACGACCTGGGCCGGGGATCAAACCTACAACCCAGGTACGTGCCCTTGACTAGGAATCGAACCCACGACCCTCAGTCTGTGGGCCGATGCTCTAACCACTGAGCCAAATCAGCCAGGGCAAGGAACTTAACCTTCATATGCCTCAGTTTCTTCATCTGTAAACAGGGAATAATACTGGTACCTACCTCATAGGACTGTCACGTTCTGGACCCCTATTTCCCCACCACAGCCAACCACAGGACTCAGGCACCCCACCATCGTCCTCTCTCTAGGCTCCCAACCCCCAACTCAGAACACCCAGTGAATAGAACTTTCTTTGTTGTTCTCCAGTGGTTTCTCAACTCCTCTAAACACGGAGAGAAACTTGACGACCATGTTGTCTCCTGCACTGCCTTGTCGGCTACATCACCCAGTTTCCAAGTCCTGGCGACTTCTGGTCCTCCTAGTCCCTTCTGCAGCAGCTCCCTTGCAGAGAGCCCCTCGTCCTGGCGATGCCCTTGCCCTCAGCATCCATGAAGCCATTCCACTGGGATCCCCCTCTGCCCCCGGCTGCTCTTGACACCTCTTCTCCCCACCGTAGTGACCTCGCCCCTTCCTCGTTCAGTTCCCCACGTGCACCTAAGGTTCCATGTCTCCAGCCAAAATCTCTCCCCAGAACCTGAGATGTGCACATCTAACTGTCTAGGTAACATCCCCTGATGGTCAGTAATACCTGGGGCGTGAAGGACATTAGGAAGATTGAACACCACAGGCATGCAGAGTTTCCCAGCATGCTGCCTGGCCTAGTAGATGCTTAGTAAATGGTAGCTATTATTATTATTGGCCATTTTAATTTAAAAATTAGCACCATTTTAATAGGCAGAAATACTGATTTGAAAAGACCAGACAAAACTCTCGCCCAGCGATTGACGTTTTTTCCTCAGCCTCTGGGTTAGTGAGTTGAAAGTCTCATGCCAAACAGCACACACCAAGGGCAGCCAGGCCAGGAACCAGTTCCTAAGTGCCATTTCCAAGTTCCTTAATTGATTCATTAGTGTTCCAGCGATTACTCCTGTTGACAACCTTGGTGGCTCTTGGCAAGGTGGGGTCAATCCAAGCAAGTCCAGACTTATTGTGGCAAATCCCACTGGCTTCTGGGATGTGAGACTCACTCCCCTATGGCAGCGGCACCTCGTTAGAGAGAATTAATTGGGAGGATGAATAGGGGTGGGGACGAGGTCTGCTCAGCCAACTGGCTGATGGCCTTGGTGCTGCAGGTCACAGACAAGTCTCAAAACACCCCATAGTGCCCAGGCCTACCTGTTGGGGTTGATACAGGTGAGGAGTGGTCTCTGAAAATCACATCCCTACCCTGTTTTCCCAGAGAACAGCCTTATTATGCAATGACTATATTCTTCCCAATCTAGAGGAAGAAGCCTGGGTCACAATGAGAGGAACTTTGGTTAGACACCTGGAAGAACTATGCCTATTTGAGGCAGCATAGGGGAAGAGAGGAGCCCGCACTTGGACATGGGACCTCTGTGAGGCCAGCGCTGCTCACTGAGACCACCTCCTGCCATTCCCCAATTACCTGCCCCAGAGGAGCCCCCACCGAAGACCCACAGCACTCCGTGACTCTTCCCCGCTGCGGGGCAGCCCCCAGCGCCGCCTCCCTCCACTGCCCCCAGATGGTCAGGTGGTTGAGTGAGGAGAGAAAATCCCACAGAACAAGCAGATGCAGCATTTCCTAGGAGCTCTGGGCTAGGAGTGGCCTCTGGAGTTTCCTCCCATATCAGCACCCGGCTCCTGTGACTTTGGGCTGGTCCTTTGGCTGCTCTGGGCTTCTGCTTCCCCAGCAGAGCCAGGGGGATGGTAAACTGGATAACCTCTAAAGTCCTTTCAACAAGGATGGTCTCGGGCTCTGTACCTTGGGGCTCCTTGGCCCTGGGTCTTCCCCTGGGTCCCCCCCTACAGACAGGTAGAGCCATTTTAGCTGCTTGAAGCTTCTGCGCACAGCGGCGCCTCCAAGCACACGGGGCACTTGGACCCTGGCCTAGAACCAAAGACTCGGCCTGGATATACAGAGAGATGCCTGGCTTTGGAGAGTGCCTGGCCTAGCCCTTCCAGGGGGGATGCCAGGACCACCGAGAAGTGCCCTCCCTCCCATCTTCAGACCTTCCAGACAACCTGCAGCCCTGGGCTCCACGCGGAGGCCCCAACATCAGATAATGGCTGTGAGCTTTCACGGGGTGTGGGAAAGAGGGTGGGAGGGGTCCCTGGCTTCATGACCAGGCTGGGTCCTGTGGGCATACGGGTACTGCTGGAATGGATCACACACTAGGCTTGCCATCCCGGTGAGGGTTGGCCCCCAAGAGAGGAACCCCATCTCATCACAGCTTTCTCTGAAAACTCAGGGACTCAGTGAAGGGAAGTGACTCTACTCCTCACCTCCTAGGACAGCAGGGCCTAGAGGCTAGGTCACCAACTCCTACTCTGAGACCCTGGGTCTCCACAGTCCAGCTCTGACACCCCAGGCCCCTTCTTTTCACCTTCCCCAACTTCCCTCGGGAACCGGGACCCTCCCACCGTTTCTTCGGGATAGAGCAGGGCCAGTCCTGCAACACAAATTCCGAAGTGCCCATCTCCAGCCACGGCCTCCATCCGCCCATGAGCTCAGTGACCCAAACACCAGTTCACTCTGACCCCCATCACACCTTGCTCTCCCACCCGCTTGCTTGCCCATCTTCACAGCCACCAGCTGAGAATCCAGGGTCCACTGCTTCTCCTGAGCGCTTACCAGCCTCCCAAAGGCCCCAGCCAGCTGGGTGAAACCCCCCGAGGGAGCCCCGTGGGCCTGCCCGGGGCTGGCCCCAGCACCTCCGGTGGACAGGCCCTGCCCACACCCACAGCCTGCGTCCTCCCTCAGCTTTCCCGTCTGCTGACCCCCTGCACTGTCAGCAGGCTTTCTGACTTCCTTGGTCAGCTCTCTCTCCCACTCGCTCCTCTGAATGTCCAGAGCCTTCTCCACAGTCCTCAACCCTCTGACCTTCCCTTTCCCCGCCCTCTCGCTTCCTCTCTGCTCATTCGTGAGAATACAGGTCAGAAGTTATCAGAACAACTTCCTTAACCTCTCCACCCCTGAACCCCTCCCCCAACTGCATCTGCCCCCCCCTAAGGGGAGGGCTTTCTCGTGGTCTGAGTCCCCTGAATCCCTGCCCCCACTTTATGGACTCAGCTGTCCCACCCTCCTCCTCCCCCTTCCTCCACTCCTCTCTCGGTGTCCTCCTTTGCATTATACAAGTGCCACTTTCTCCATTTGAAAAAGGGGAAAATATCTATGAGTCTGTCTCTATTTTGTTAGTTGGTTTTGTTCATTTGATTCCACATATGAGTGAAATCATATGGTACTTGTCTTTCTCTGACTGGCTTATTTCACTTGGCATAATGCTCTCCAGGTTCATCCTTACTGTAGCAAAGGGGAAGATGTCCTTCCTTTTTATGGCTGAGTAGTATTCCACTGTGTAAATGTACCACAGCTTTTTTACCCACTCGTCTACTGATGGACACTTGGGCTGCTTCCTAATGTTGGCTATTGTACATAACATAGGGGTGCACATAGACACACAAAAGTATGGTTATTACCAGAGGGAAAGGGGTTTGGGGGAAGTAGAAGAGGGGAAAGGGGGGTAAATGGTAATGGAAGACTTGACTTGGGGTGGTGAACCCACAATACAATATGCAGATGGTATATTATAGAATTGGTTAATTTTATTAACCAATGTCACCCCAGTAAAAATAAAAAATAAAAATTAAAAAAGTTAAAAAAAGGGGGGGGGATAAATAAAAGCCTCTCTTGATCCCACACCTCATTCTAGCTGCGGGTCTGTTTCTCTTTTTTCCTTGGCATCAAGCGTTCCGCCCTGCCACCCCAGTCCCTCCCCATCAGCTGGGCCCGCCCCTTGGGACAGGGTCTGCGTCCACTGCATGAGATGCCAACAGACACTCTTCAACCTCCTGGAGCTTCACCCGCAGGAGCTGCTGGCTCTGATCTGCCCACCACCCCGAATCCCCTTGGCTTTGTCCTTCCCTCCCTGGTCACTGGGCCTTAGGCATCACCCCCTACCCAGGGACCTCTTTTCTCCACAGGCTTGCTGGCTGATCCCACCCACTGCCTTCAATTCCACTACTGTTTTGTTGTTGGTGGCCCTACTTCTGTCTCCCAGACCCAGAGCCAACTTCCCCAGGCTCCTCAAACCCCACATGTCCATCCAGTTCAACACGCTGTCCTCCCGCAAACCGGCCCCTCCTCGCGCCTCCATCCCGTCACGCAGTCCCTACATCTGCCTGGTTGTTCAGAAGCAGAAAGCCGGGCGCACATCCTGCAGCCCCCTTTCCCTCCACCCACGTGCAGCGCACCCGTTCTCATGAAGCTGCCTCCTAACTCTCCGAGAGAACCCGCTTCTCTCAATGCCCACTGCCAACAGCCTGGTCCAAGCCGCCATCATCTCTCTCTGGATGCCCGCCACAGCCTCCTGATGGCTGCTTCTCCCCCAGAGCTCCAACCCGGCCTCACAATGCAGCCAGGGGACCGTTCAAAATCGGGAAGCTGTGGTTCTGCTTGGCACTGCCCTTCTGATGACAGTGACCCTCTCTGCGTTGGCTCCCAGGTTCCCAGCACCGGCCGGGCCCAGGCCCCCCTACCTGACCCACCTCATCTTGCTCCACTCTCTGCTCGAGATGCAGGGTTCCCTCAGCTCTGGAACGCGCTGTGTGCTGTCTGTGTGCTGCTTCAGCTTGGTACTTTCACCCCGGGTGACCTCAGCCCAAGTGTCCCATCACCCACTGTGTGCCCAGCCAACTCCAGCCCATCCTCCAGGTCCCAGGAAATGCCACTTCCCTCTAGGCTCCTTTTGGGCTCCCTACGGTCTCCTCCCACATCCAGCTGGGTTGGTCCCATCCTAATACTCCTCACCCCTCCATTTCTGTTCCCTGTTTCATTGTTGTGCTCACACTTCACCCTGAGCTCCGCGACGTCAGTCTCAGTCCTGGTCCCAACCCCAGCACCGAGCCCAGTGCAAAGGAGTCCGCGCCCAATAAGTATTTGTTCATGCATGGTCTAATTGCATCCTCCCGGGCCTGCCCTTTAGCCCCTCCCCTCACTGACCTCTGACATCTGTGGGAAGAGGCTGATGGCCAGGGGCAGGGCCAGACCGAAGGCTGCCAGGCACACGAGACTTTGCACAGGGAGGAGCAGCCGGGGGCGCGCCTGCAGGAGAGCCGTCCTGTGGAGAGAAGGAGGCAGCCCGTGAGACCCGAAGACAGGACGAGCGGGCCACTGGTCACCACACTGGGTCCTACTCAGAATCCCCAGACCACGGCAGCACGGTTGGGGGCCAGCGCCAGCCCGTAGCTAAATAGTTGTGGTGGAATTCTGTCTTTGGGTCTTCCCCAAATGGCCCCCTGCCCCCCAAGCCCTGCCCTGAAGGACATTGCTGGTTGAGCTCTCAGCCATAAATCACAAATGAGCACTTGCGGTGGCCCTTCCCACACCCCATGGTATGTCCAGCCCTGTGCAAAGAAGGCCACATGGGGGACACGATAGAGGAGGCTGTCGGCCCCTGCCCCTGGGGAGACACACAGGAGAGTAAGATCACCTACGAAGGTAGCACATGAAACAGCAAACCAGAGTAGGTGCCAGTTCCAGGGGAGGAGACAAACCACACACACGGGTGCATACATGCGCATATATACACGCACACACACATGTATGCACACATATGCATATACATACATACACATGTATACACACACACATACATGCACACAGCCAGGAGGGGACGACCCTCTTCTATGTGTGGGAACAGAACATACCCCACTGACTGCTTCACCAGCTTCACTCCAAGAGCCACAGAGAGGGGCAGTGACTTGCCCAAGGCCAAGGCTAAGTCTGCAGGGGGCCAGCAGGGCTGCTGCACGGACTCCTGACTCCCTGCAAGTGCGGCCCCCCCCTGCCCCCCGCGCTGCTCTTGGAGCCCGCCTTCAGGACCCTTTGCCAGCTTCACCACCAGCATGTCGCAGCTGGCACCCACTCTCCATGACAAGCTTCGAAGATGGGATTCCTGGGCAGGAGAGGGGTATGAAAAACCTCCCTCCAGGCCCCGGGTTTCGCAGCTCCACGACAAAAAGGGCTGTCCAGACGCGTGGGGGCCATGCGAGCTGGCAGATGTGCCTTCACCGAGGCGTCCAGCAGGGCCTTTCCTCTTGTATAGCCCAGCAGACCCGTTAGTGAAGGGCACCAAGCGTTCTGCTTGGGGAGTTAGGGCGGGATGTGCCAGCAGGATGGATGGCTGGGCGATCTGCCAGGGGATGCTGGGTGGGCTAAATCTGACCCCTGTCACTGCATCAGGTCCCACAGGCCCGTGATTGGCTTCTGGAATGAAGACTGTGTAACTGGGGCTCTTTCCCCAGCCCCACTAGAGCAGGGCTGCCCGTGGCCACAGGCAGTAAGAGGCCCTCCTGGGGGCAGGGCCTCCGTGTGGGCACAGGCGCAGTTCACACCACCTTCACCTTCTGGGACGAGAAGCCCAGGAGCACCTGGCCTTGAGCAGACAGCAACTAGGGAGCAGCAGTTCTCAAACTCAGTGTCCAGTCAGCTGGGTAAAAATGCAGACCCCCAGGGCCTCTTCCACATGAAATCCTGATTCAGTTGGCACAACACCTGGGAACCTGCATTTCAAACAACCCTCTATGAGTCTAAACCAGGTGACCGACCCCCAGACCACACTTTTGAGAAACCCTGGCCCAGGATGTTCCTGCTAAGGTACCAATCAGATGCAATTACTTGTCAATTCTATGCACGCAAAAGGCCTGGACAGAGCGAGTGCTGAGCGGCTGGGCACTGCGGTTGCCCCTGTACGCGCAGGAAAGAGGGCAGATCCTGTGGCGCGTGGATCCTTGTGGCGTCCTTTAGCCCGCCCACAGGCCCAGACCTCAAGACAGTCCAGCTGTTGAACTAAGCCTGAATTGAGTTGTTGGAGAGGGAAGTTTCCATAGCATCAAGAGCGGCAGGGCAAAGGTGCCTGAATCAAACTCTAGCCCGTCTGACCTCCCCCTTGGCCTCAGGCCAGTGGCCCCATCCTCTCCCTCTCTTCCAGGCAAGCCCCACACCAGCCGTGGACTCAGCCCACGGCCTCCGTGGGAGTCATGGAGCGGCCAGGAGAGAAGGCTGAGCTGGACCCTGAGATCTTTTTCACGAGGATGCACTTGGCCAGCAGGACGAGGAGGTGGGGGAAGGGCTCCCTCTCCAGACTTGCACACAGGGCCCGGAGCCCAGCTCTCAAGCGGCTTTGGGTCCCAGTGGCGTTGAACGGGACCTCAGTCCTCAGGAGGATTGGAGCAGGGAGAATGGAACCGGAGGCTGTGAAGTCCCTGGAGGCATAGCCCCAAGGGTCACTGAGGGCGAGGAAGGTGACAGGGAGAGAAGGTGGCAGGTGAGGGGCAGGCCAAGAGTGCAGTCCTTGGGAACTCCTGGCAGTGACACCAGACAGACCCCCTTCTGCGTGGGGCTGTGACCTTGGCTTCTCTCTCAGGGTGGCTGGCTGAAGTCCCCACTGGGAAGGGGGTCCAGGAAGTCCCCGAAGGAGCCAGGCCTGAGACTGCAGTCCAACAGGAGCCTCGGAAGAAGGAAGCCCCAGCCCAGCGCAGGCACAGAGCGAACACAGCAGGACGGGGGAGGGGAGGAGCAGAGGGAAATGGCAGGGAGGGATTGGAAAGGCATCTGGGGGAGTTAAAATATGCAGATGGAGAGATGTGCGAATGACTGGGAGAAAGGAAAGACCCGGATCCCAAGGAACGAGGGAGGCAGGAGCGGCCTCAAGAACCACCATGGAGGGTGTGGCCTGAACCCCAGACCCAGCTGAAACCCCGGCTGGGGTGGAGGTTGGGGGAAGTGAACTCCAGGGCCAGGGACGCAGGGCTGCTCTAGCCTCTGAGTTGGGGAGATTATGGGGGAGGGGGCTGACCTCCAAGCCTGGGGTCTAAAACCAGCTTCCCCCTCAGCACCGCGAAGCTATGCAGGGTGAGAGGATGTGTGTTGGGGGGTGGGCACCCTCTCCGAGGGAGGCCTGTGCTCTGGGCTGAGAGCTGAGGCTCCTCTGCTTCTGACTTCAGACACTTTCCAGTCTCAGAGCCAGCGACACCTGAACATCCTGATGTCCACCTCTCTCCTAGCAGGAAACCCAGGGACTCCACATGGGAGGGCTCCCAGTAGAGAGGAGAAACTGAGGCCAGAGGTGAAGCGAGCCGGGCCCCAGCCCCTCACACGACAGCTCGTACCCCCCTACCTTGCGCTCCCTCAGCACTTGGAGCAGTTGGAGTTTGCGCTCCATTAATTTGCAAGCAGGCTGCTTTGCAAGTGTTCTTTTGTCTTTTCCCCCTGGCTGTCCCCTCCCTCTCCCAGGGTGGGGCTGCCTCCCTGCCCGCCTCCTCAGCAGAGCCCTGCCACTAGCACCCCTGCACGGAAAGGCTGTGGGGTGCCCAGTGGGGCCCCTGCAAGGAGCCAAGGGCCTGCTGGGTGCCAAGCCCCAGGGAACTAAGTGGAGAAGAGGGCAGAGTCATCCTTCTCCAGGTGGGAAACTGAGGCTGGGGGAGCCTCTTGGACCAGCCCAGCCCAAACGTGGTGGAGCAAGAACCCAGATTTTGTTTTCCTCCCAGGAGTCTCGGCTGGTTTGGCTGCACTGCCCTCCGGCCACCTGGTCTTGTAGTTCCCCCATTTACACGAATTCGGGAGTCTCTGAGGGCACAAACTGTATCTTTTCATTTTGATATTCCTGGGGGAACTCCGGCTGGACTCTTTCTTCTCCCCAAGGACTATCCAAGAGGCTTCAGGGAAGGACCAAGTACCAAGCCAGCCTGCCTCTGCATGCCCAAGGGGCTTCTTTGGACCTGGAGCTGAGCCAGACTCCTGGTAGCCAGACTCTGAGCAGATCCCAGGCCAGGGAGGTTCAGAACAAGAACCATCCCATCCCACCTCCGTGCCTCTCAAAGCCAAGTTTAAGCTCCCAAACAAATGGGACACTAACCATCATTCCACTTTCTGCAAACACAACTCAGATGCCACCTGGGAAGGCATCACAGACCACGTTTCCCCCCAGCAAACTCCAGGCTCAGGATTCGGCTTCCAGGGTGAGGAAGGGATCATCTCCCCTGCGGGACACAGGACCCCACATCCGCTAGCCCTGATGAGCACGCTTGGCTTCTGTGGGACTGGACTCCCTGGTGTCTACACGACAGGCCCACATGCTGCCCAGAAAGCCCTCACTTCTGCCAAAATCCCATTTTGCTCTCAGTCAACGGCAGCCCCTTTCCTGCGGACCAGCCCTCCTTGCTGCTGGGCCCATAGTGCTCCCTCCCCTCAAAGTCACCTTGCCCAGCCGGGTGGCTCAGTGGTTGAGCGTGGACCCTGCACCAAGAGGTGGCCGATTCAATTCCCGGTCAGGGCACATGCCCAGGTTGTGGGCCCAATCCCCAGTGGGGGCATGCAGGAAGTGGCCAATCGATGTTCTCTTGCATCGACGTTTCTCTCTCTCCCCCTCTCCCTTCCTTTCTCTCTCTCTCTAAAAAAAAAAAAAAAAAAAGCCACCTTTGTCCTGTTCACACACTGCCCCATCCCACCTTCAGCTGACCTGTGTGGGGTCATACCCATCTCCCTTATCATAATACGGGCTTTCTGAGATCAGGCCCCAAATCTGTTCTTCAGTGTCCATGCAGGGCAGGACACCAAGACATGCTAATTATGTGATATGATCTGAAGACCCAGAGGCAGCCAGCGTGGGAGGAAGAGCACAGCTTGGCAGCCATGTTTCTGGGCCACTCCTGGCTCTGCCTGACCTAGTGTATGACTGCAAGCAGATGATAAAACCTTTGCCTTCCTTTCCTCATCTGTAAAATCGGATACCATATTTACCTTATTGCACTGCTGTGAAGGTTAACTGATTCATTTCATTTCATTCATTCATTCAACAACCTGTCACTGAGCATCTACTGTGTGCCAGGAACTGTGCTGGGTGCTTTGCAGGGCAGTAAATCAAAGACGCTTACTTGCCTCCATGGAGATTACATTCTAGTGGAGCAGACAGATAACAGACAACTAGATAAAGAATCTCAGATATTGCTAAGTGCTGTGAATAAAAATAAGGCAAAGTGAGGGGAGAGGGGTTTCTGTTGCCTCCATGGGGTGTCAGGGAGGGCCTCTTTGAGATAGAATTTGGGCAGAGGCCTGGCTTAGAGGACTGGGATGCAGTCAAGTGCTTAATAAATATGAGCTGTTATTATAATTCGTATTGTGGGAGAATGCCCTACCCCAGAATCCCAGATGGAGTGCCTCCAACCCTGTCCCTATCCTACACCACCCCCAAGCCCCAGTGAGCTGCTGTGAGGTGCCCCATCCCAGGCTGGGCCCCCAGGAGGGAGACAGCAGTCACCTCTGCATTTCTACCTGTACCAGCCAGGGGTCGGCGCCTCCAGGCTCTTCACCATCTTGTTCCCCCCACCCAGCCCCTTCCCCACTCCCTGCCTCCTGCATTTCCCCTAGTCCTCAGCGCCCAAGTTTGCTCCATGAAGATGGGCCCCGGCCCCCCTCTCCCTCCCCGCTCAGCTTCTCCTTCGAGCAGCATTTCAGTCGTCACGATTCCATTTCACACTCATTAATTAATAGAATCACTCTCTCATTGTTTTTTATCATTCTGTTCCCTTATTTCTTTACAGTCATGACTAGTATGTGTTCTCAGAACATCCCTCTGAGGGAGGCAGGGAGGCTGGTACTGTTGGTGTTGTAGGAACGGAGAGACTAAGGCTCCGTGGCAGTGACTTGCCATGGCGGATGCCTGGAGGGTGGTGCGGGCTCCAGATTTCGTCCTCAGACTTGCCTCACAACTGGTCCTGCACCGTGCACCAACAGCGCATGTACGCACACACATACTGGTGCACACACGTGTGCACAGACACCCCCCCCCCCCCCCCGCAGAATCTCCAGTTCCTCAAGGTGGGGCAGCCTTCCCAGCACCTGGCATAGGGTCCACGAATTCTCACCGATTCCACAGCATTGCCTGGGAGAGTCTGAACAAACCGGGTGGGCTGCCAGCTGCCCCTCTAGCCCTTGCCCTGAGCCAGCCAGCCCCCCCTCGCCCCGCCCCGTGGTGGCCCCACTGTCCTGGCTGCCCCCACTCACTTCTCCAGCACGGACATGACGATCGGAGGGAGCACCAGGATGGGCATGGGGAGGACCACTCGCGTCAGCGCCGTCTCCAGCAGGGCCTGGGGGGCAAGCAGAGGCCACGGTGAGTGGGGCTCCCAGGTCCGGGACAGTCGCCTGGCAGCAACCCCCCCACAGAGCCCCTAGGTGTGTGTGGCACTGCGAAGCACACCTGGCTGAATGGAATCATTCATAGGATTGCTCACGAAGCCATGTTCCAAACAACAGAGAAAAGCCACCCCCACCTCCTCAGCACACACATTTGAAGAGCAGATCAGCCACGTGTGGGGGAGGGGTGGCACACGGACTCTGCCCAGGAAGGGCCTGTGCCCAGGGAGGGGCCTCAGATGGGTGGCAGTGCAGGGGCTTGGGAGGAAGCATCTGGAAAACTTGAGATGAGCTAAAAACAAAGCAGGCCCTGGAAGGACCAGAGCAAATAGCTGGGCCCAAGGAGCTGGAGGAGGTTCCCGGTGCTGAGTGAGGACAGAGATTCCGGGATTTGCCCCTTTTTTTTTGACATCCCTTAAAGACAAAGATTCAAAAGACCGTGTGTCTCCTGGCTCTGGAGGAGTCTTTCTTGGTGACCAGAGCTTGGCTTTGTAAGGGCCAGAGGCTTCTGCGGATGTCGGCGGAGTCCCCGAATGGGCTCTCCCTGGGCCTGGCCCTGAGGACTCCCTTGGGATTCTGGGCAGGAGGCACGGCCAGGGCACAGCTCAATGGCACTTCCCCACTCTGACAGTCATTGCGAGGAGTTCCTTTAACCGCACGGGTCCCAGCCCTCCAGGAATGACTCCTAGCCCCCAGGTCCCTGGGTCTTAGACAGCAAGGGGCTGACAGAGCCAGGCTGGGGAACAGCCAGCTGCAGAAGAGCTTGGGGCTCCCTGCCACCTGGACCGCGAGGAGGAGCTACCACTGTCGGCCTCCCTCACAGCAAGTCAAGAAAGAGCCTGGGGCTGGATAGGAGGCTGGTACCAGGTAGGACATTGAGGCCAAAGCCCTTCTGATGATGGGCTCAGGGCTGAACATTTCTCCCGGGAACTTGGGTCTTTCGTGATCAGCCTCAGGAAGGCCTAGGAGAGGGGCCCTCCAGGCTCCCGAACAGGTGCGGGAATGAGGGGGCCCAGAGCCAGTGTGCAGGAAGCAAGGACACAGCGTTGACCTTGGCAGCCTGAGCCCCTTCCCCTGAAGAGCCTTGGTTGGGCACTCACTGTCCCTGAGACGGCCGGGAGGGGCGGACTGGATAAGAGGGGCTCTGCCCACGTGGGCAGCGGCTCATGGAGAAGGCCTCGCTGACAGAGGTGAGGCTCAGCCCCTGGAGCAGAAGGAAATGCTCGGTACCTCCAGCTGAACCCCCGTCCCAGCACTTGGAGGCCAGCCCTGGAGGAGCCACTAACCACCATTAGGAAGAAGGCTGGAAAGTGTAGGGAGATGTACAAATATACTGGAATTTAAAAAATATCACAGTTGCTGGAGTGGGTACGCGGGTGAAACCAGAGGCGGAAAAGGGCCTTCTTATAACAAAATATTCTTCCCCACAGCCCCATGGCCTCCTGAGCCTGAAACCCCTGCCCCACAGCCACACTCCCTGGCGAGGGGCAAGTGCATAAGTACGTATTAGCACAGAACCACACTGCTCCCGGTCCCACACTTCCTCGTCTTACCCAAGAGGATTTGCAGTCCCAGAGGACAGCGTCCTAGATCCTGGGGAGGGAAGAGAAAGCTCTGGGGTCTCTTCTGCCCTCACCAATGAACAGATCAAAGACGCTGAGTCCTGAGGGGCCGACAGAAGAAATAGGGACTTTTCACAGTGGTGAGGAGAGGGCATTTGGAGAGAAGCGGGGATGTCCAGGGGACAGGTGTGGCTGGGCCAGACCTCCAAGCTGGGGCTCATACAGATGGCAGGTGGGGGCAGGGTGAGGAGGAGAGTTTAAGGGGACAAAGCAAGGGTGCTGTGGACAATAGTCTTTGAGGAATGAACATGTTCAGGGGAAACCAACACCCTCCCGGTTGCTGCCCTCCCTCCAGCTCCAGACCCCGGAGCCTGGGAGGACCCACATGTCTGGCTGCGATCTTGGAGGAGCCCACAAGGTTGCCATCACCATCCAGGACATCGATCCCTTCTTCCAGCTCCCCGTACCGCATCAGGACCACGTTGCAGATATTGGCACTGGCTGGAGAGAGAGAAGGGAGCAGGGAACGGGAGTGAGGGAGGGAGGGTGGCATTCCGCCTGGCAGAGAAGACTGCTGGGCTCCACCCTCATCCCAGCCTCCCTGGCCCAAGCAACAAGTTCAAATGCAGTGAGCAAAGGTGTGGTTCCGGTGCCTATCAGCCTGGTGAGGGATCTGGGGGCCCTTGGGAACCTGGTGAGCAAAGGTGGAAAATAACCAGTGTTAGGGAGGAAGGGGAAACCATTCGGGGCTCAGAGAGTGACCAGTTAGCAAGGAGACTGGGCCCTGCAAGCAGGCCAAACATTGCCCATCTGGGAGGAAGCTCTCTGGCCTAAAGACACCCCCACTGGTGCCTGATGCTCCACCATCCAGCCCCTTGCTCCTCAGAGTGGATAAGTTCCCAGGGATTTGCTTCCCTGACAGCAGGTGCCAAGCAGGCAGGAACCTCAGTGCTCACCCAGCACCACCCCCTCATCATATGGATGGAAAATTGAGGCTCAGGGTGTGTGGGGTTGATTTATCTGAGGTCACATAGCAAAGTGGGGCAGAGCCGAAAGGCCACAGAGCCTGGTCCCTTGGATACCCAGGAGATGGGGAAGGAGGGCGGGGTCAGGCAGGAACACCTTCTACATTCCTGCTTCAGGTGGGTGCATTTCCTCCTCTGGCCATGCCCACCCCTCTCCGCTGACACCATGGGGACACCATGGGGACCAGGGCTGAGGGGAGGCCTCCTGGCGCTGTAGTTAAGCACTGGATGCCAGAGTTTGGGGGCCACCCATCAGCGGGTGACTAGCACAGGGGGCCTCTTCCGGCTCCTCTCACCTGGGACCCACGTGTCTGGGCTGGGCTGGGTGTGGGCGTGACCTCGCCTGAACTCCTTCAGCCCTGCTCCAGGACGGAAGTGGGGGAACTTGGGGGTGGTGGGTGGGTGGGGAGTGGGGGTGACAAATGTGGAGCCCGCCTGCTTCACTCCTCCCCCCAAAGCGCCTTGCTGTGTTTAAAGTTTTAATTTTTGCTAATTAATGTCAATTAATTTTGTATAATGAGTGTTTAATTTTGGGGAGTGTGTGAGCCTGGGAGCGACTGCAGTTCTGGGCTGTGAACGCTGATTAGCATCAACACCTGCTGCTTCCCCACTCCCTCCAGTGGGGGGGAGCACCAGGGTTTGGGGAGCTGGAGGGCTGCAGGGCCTCGTGGGCAGGTGGAGTGGGAGGAGGACCACAGATGCTCCTGGTGCCTGAGCCAATGCTGGGGAGCAGAGGGGTCCAGGGTGCTCGCAGCTGGGGGACAGGGCTCTGCCGGTGAGGGGGGTTGAGACCCTGGGGGTTTCTGAGCCTCAGTCTCCTTTTCAATAATGTGGAGAGGTGGAACAGAGGGAAAACCAAGAGACTCTGCAGTCTTCGGAGAGAAAAGCAGGAGACGAAACACTGTTGTAAATGTATCTGCAGCACATACGCCATCTTTGAGCAGTTCTCGTGTTGCCACAAGACACTCAGCGCAGGGTGACCGTGGGCAGACCCCTGCATCGGCCACTCCTGTCCACACAGCCGGCACGCTCACCTGTCTCATACAGTGGCTCTCAACCAGGGCCGATGTCGTGAGACATCTGGCAACATTTGGAAACATTTTTGATGATCACAACCTAGTGTGTCTATGTAGGGGGTTGCTATAGGCATCTAGGGGGTAGAGACCAGAGATGCTGTTAAATATCCTACAATGCACAGCACAGCCCCCACAACAAAGAATTTTCCAGCTCAAAATGTCAGTAGTGCTGACGTTGAAAATCCCTGTGTTACACACATCTGGAGACTGACGGAATTCGGAAAGTGAATCTGAGGTCAAGGAAGAGAGGTTGGGAGGCCCACTTTCGGGCCATCTGGGCTTGGGTTCTAATCCTGGTGCCGAATCTCCCCTTCTTCACCCTCAGAGGTGAGTTCCTGCCAGCCCCAGGCCCTCCAAGGGCTCAGGGCCAGGAAGGGCCCCCACAGTGGCCTTGGGAAGGGGGCACCTAGCCTGTGTGTTGGTGACACCCTTTCAGTGGCTATAGGAATGCTCTGTGTCCTTTACCCCCTGAGGCTGCCAGGCCCACAGTTCCCAGGAGACCCGACAACGCCACTGGAGAGGATGTTGGGGATTTCTGCCCTGAAAGGCATCAGTCTCTGCCTCTGAGAACATTCTACCACCACCATGCGACCACCACCGTTCTAGGAAAGGCAAGGTGACAAGAAGGCTTCATCTGCTTCAAGTCAGGAGCTGCCAGCTCACTCTGCAAACCTGACTCCCTTCCCCACTTCCCTGGGTGTAAAAGGGGGGACTGCATGAAGCGTCTCCCTGGGATCTCTGGGCTCACAGCCTCTGCACCAGTGCTCACACCAGGTTGAGGGAAGCAAGGAACGGCTGAGACATCTCTAGCCCCAGGTGTGTGTGTGTGTGTGTGTGTGTGTGTGTAGGAGACAGACAGACAAAGAGAAGAGACATTTGGAGGTGATGGTCGACCAGCCCTAGGCTCATGGTAGCACCTCGCTTGCTCTCTGCAATTTTCAAATATGTGTTGTGGCCACACCAGGACAGAGCGGGACTTGATACAAAAGATCAAGTATGAGAGGATGTGAAAACCCAGCCTCCTTCCTTTCAGACAGCCCCTCCAGGACACTTTTCGGAATGACAGAGCTGCCCTCTCATCTAAGCTGCCCGGATAGCAAAAAAGACCGAGAAAACTCTAAACACCAACTCAGAATGATGGTAACCCCAGGCTCCTCCCTTGGAACACCCCCATTTTTACTGCCTACTCAAATGGCACATGCCCTGTAATCCTTCTGCTGACTGTGTATACTGGTTGTCCATTTACTGGGCACCTGCTGTATGCCCAGGTTACTTGCTGTCGCCTTTGAGCCGTGAGATCGCTGGCCTGTTTCAGTCATTTCATTTCCATGATCTCATCCAGACATTCAGTTCTGCTGTATTCCTTTTAAGGCCTCCCTGGTGCCCCATCCCATTCCTGGCAAGTCCAGCTCCTGAGTCACGGACACTGAAAGCCTAAGCAAATGAGAGAGAGAGAGAGGGACCAGCCACGGGCCACGGGTCTCCTTGCTAGCACACCAGCAAGATCTACTATTGACAGTATCAGCGGTTAATTAAGCAGTCTGTTAGTGATAATGTTACGGAAGCTGGCACATTTTCAACTCAGATTTTCACCATCAAGACTCAGGCATAGCTGATGTTGGAACAGCGATGCTGGGAGATGTCATGGGATGAGAGAGAATGAGAGAGAGCGCTTGGTGCTGATGGCAAGCTCAGTGTCAAGTCCTGAGGGGAGGATGGTCTCGACTGCTGCGGATGTTCTCACATCAGACCCATCGTGACGCGACAATGCCGGGTGTCACAGCTAATGGAGTGCCCTGTGCAAGAGGGACAGTGTGGGAAGAAGAAAGAGCAGCACACAAAAGACACATGTGCAAGAAAGTTCTCAAAAATAAGACTCCAGGAGAGCTTGTCCCTGGACTAGCACAGACACAAAGGAACAGACACAGAAATCTATCGAGTTAAGGGTCCAGAGACACACCCACCTGTGGGGAATGAGTTTGTGGTGAAGTCATTGTATCAGTTCACAGGGAAAGGATGCTTCGAATATGGGGTGAAGCGATGGGCTATTCGTTTAGGGAAAATAAGACACCATTAACTCCTCTATCGTAAGATGCATTTTCTCATATTTTAGTGTTTTCAAAATCACGACGTGCCTTACAATGGGTGTTTGGGGGAGGGGGACCGTATCTGCTCCCCGTAACCACTGCCCATGCATGAGTGAACTTAGTTAGCCATGTGTATCTGTTCATTCAAGTGTCACCTCAGCCGCTTACAGTGATCCACACAGAATCTGAACTTAAACTTAGATTCTTAATTGTCGCCTAGAACTTCTTTTTAAAACTTACACTATAATGGAGCACGGACATGAAAAGTTATTGTACATGCGGAAGATCGTCTGCCAGATACCAGGCAACGCAATTAAAGGCGGCAGAAATTGCCAAACCATAGATAGCTCCCCTAAAGAAATGCTTGCCCATATGTACAAAGAGACATTTACAAGGATGTTAATTATAGCACTGTTTGTAAGAGCAAATAATTAGAAACAACCTAAATGTCCACCATTTACGGAATCTACATGGGAAGCTCTCCAAAACAAACTTATATGAAAAGAGCTACTGAGTATGTACAGAATGGTTTACTGAATGCAAAACCTCGTAATTGGTATACACACATCTGTGTGCATAGAAACCCACAAGTAAAGTTTTGGAAGCTTCATACCGCACAGAGTAATTTCCTTGGGAAAGAAAACTAAATTTAGGGATTAGGGGGTGTTGAAGGACTTCCACTTTTTACCCTAAATTTTTCTGTGCTGTTTTTACAATGAGAAGATAATCATGCTTTACTTGTTTAAACATGGAGAAGAAATAGCCACACTTCTTGAGGTAGATCATCAAAATTTGAAAGCCAGCAGGGATCGGTGTGACCTCGTCATGGGTCCCACACTCAGGCATCTGTATGTCAGAAACTACCTAAAGAAGCTGATTAGCCCTGGCCGGTTTGGCTCAGCGGTCAGAGCATCGGCCTGTGGACCAGAGAGTCCCAGGTTCGGTTCCTGCTAAGGGCACGTACCTTGGTTGCTGTTTGTCCCCGGCCCTGACTGGGGTCGTGTAGGTGGCAGCAGTTGATGTGTCTCTCTCACATCGATGTTTCTCTCTCTCTCTTCCTCCCTCTCTCCCTTCCACTCTGTCTGAAGATAAATGCAAAAAATGTCCTCGGGTGAGGATAAAGAAAAAAGAAAAAAAAAAAGAAGCTGATTAACTTCAGGAATATTTTTTTCCTGCAAGTATAGAAAAAAAAAAAATGAAACCACAAATATAACCAATTGGGAACTGCATACAGAAAATTCTTTTGTATGCTTTGAAATTGCACTGTCGGTTTTAGAGGGGTGAGAGGGCCGAGCTCAGAGGTGGGGATTACAAAGAGCAACGGTGGCCGTGATGCTGTTCAGCAGCCAATGTTCAAAAGAGAACCGGGGACTGTGTGCAAGGCTGAGACTCCGACTCTGCGGTGTTGAAGAACGTGACTGGGATTGAACGTGTAGTGAATGCTTATTTGTTCCTTCAAGTGAACACGAAATACAGTCCTCTCTTCTTCTGAATGGCTATTATATTAATGCCTCTTCTAACAGGGGCATCTTAGAATAGAGAAATGTGGCATTCGATATCTATTCATCAACTATATTACAAGAAATGGGAAAATATATGTATTACATGTGACAAAGGGCTACTAATATTCTCTATGGAGGGTCATGGTGACTGACTCAATAGCCATTCTACCCCCAAAAGATTAGTCTAAACTAATTGTAATAATCCCTCCTTGCCAGTGATTGGTTTAGGAAGGAACATGTGACTGATCCTAGCCAATGAGGGAATGTCTGCAGGGGACTGCAGGGAAAGGTCTTTTTTAATAATGTTTTTATTGCCCTGGCTGGTTTGGTTCAGCGGTTAGAGCATCGGCCTGCTGTCCAGAGGGACCCAGGTTCGGTTCCCGCTAAGGGCATGTACCTCGGTTGCAGTTTGTCCCCAGTCTTGGTTGGGGTCGTGTGGGAGGCAGCCACTTGATGTGTTCCTTTCACATTGATGTTTCTCTACCTCTCTCTCTTCCTCTCTCTCCCTCCCACTCTATCTGAACAAAAAATGGAAAAATGTCCTCGGGTGAGGATTAAAAAAAATGTTTTCATTGATTTTTTTTGGAGATGGAGGAAGGGGGGGGAAGGGAGATAGAAACATCAATGCAAGAGAGAAACATTAATTGTTTGCCTTCTAAATGCCCCCCATTGGGGACCGAGCCTGCAACCGGGGCATGTGCCCTGCCTGGGAATTGAACCGGTGACCTCTTGGTACATGGGATGACAATCAATCCACTGAGCCACACCAGCCCGGCAAGGTCTAAGAAGAGGCAGCAGGCAGTGTCTCCTGTCCTCTGGGCAGCGGTGGGTCTGGATATGACCTTTGGAATTGCTGATGCCAATTTACACCCATGAAGGAAGATACCCTGAAGATGAAGCCCCTGACAGAGAGGTGGAAGGAAGGGCCCTGGACGTTTAACCCAGGACTCTGCCTTTGTAAAGTAATCAATTCCTTTACACTCATCATCAGAGAAATGCAAATTGAAACCAGTAAGATATCACCTCACACCTGTCAGAATGGCTGTCATCAATAAATCAACAAACAATAAGTGTTGGTGAGGACATGGAGAAAAGGAAACCCTTGTGCACTGTTGGTGGGAATGCAGACGGGTGCAGCCACTGTGGAAAGCAGTATGGAACTACCTCAAAAAATTAAAAATAGAACTGCCTTACGATTCAGCAATTCCACTTCTAAGAATATTTCTGAAGAAACCCAAAACACTAATTTGAAAGAATATATGCACCCCTATGTTTATTGCAGCATTATTTACCATAGCCAAGATTTAGAAGCAGCCCAAGTGTCCATCAGTAGATGCGTGGATAAAACAGCTGTGGTACATTTACACAATGGAATACTACTCAGACGTAAAAAAGAAGGAAATCTTACCCTTTGCAACAGTATGGGTGGACCTGGAGAGTATTATGCTAAGTGAAACAAGCCAATCACAGAAAAACAAGTACCATGTGATTTCACTTATATACGGAATCTAATGAACAAAATGAACTAACAAGCAAAATAGAACCAGACTCATAGAGAAAGAGAAGAGATTGACAGCTATCAGAAAGGATGGGGGTTGGGAAACTGAGTGAAAAAAGTGATGGGATTAAGCAATAAATAAATAAATAAATAAATAAATAAATAAATAAATAAATAAATAAATAATTTAAGCTGATTTGAGGGTTTCTGTTACTTGCAGCAAAAAAAGTCCATAAAAATGTATAGAAAGCTTTAATAATTATTAAGAAAAGGATATATTGAAAGAAATAACTGAAAACATTTGAGTAGGATTTCATAAAAGAAATGTTTTAAAAAAATCAGTGAACGTGAACTCAATCTCACTAATAGTCAAAAACAGATTTTTAAATCTAAGAAACAAATCAATCTACTGCAGTTCTTTATATGTTTTATAGATTAACCCTCATTGGTTAAATAGTCTACAAATAGAGTGTGGCTTGTTTTCTCACTTAGCTGATGGCGTCTTTGGTCATATTGTTCAATATGTAATCAAATAAGCAATCCTTTCCTCGCCAACATATACTTTTTAAGGTGGCTTCAATAAACTCCATCCCTACTCCAATATTCATCTATATTTTCTTCTAGAGCTTTAACATTTTTTTCAAAATACGTTTTTATTGATTTGAGAGAGAGAGAGAGAGAGAGAGAGAGAGAGAGACAACGATCGGCTGCCCGCCCTCAAACCGGGCAGGGAACTGAACCGGCCAACGCTCGCTCGGTGCAAAGCTCTGGATGAAGCTCAACCAACTGAGCCGCACCGGCCAGGGCTAGAAGCTTTAACATTTTGCTTTTCACATTTCAGTCTCTGATCTATCTGGAATTTATTTTTGGGTGGGGTATGAAATAGGAATCTCCTTTCTCTCTTTCTCCCGCCCTCCATCCCTCCCCCACGCCTATTTGGAAACCCAAATGCCCAATACACTTAAGAAAAGGTTCTCAACCATACTGGAAATGGGAAAAATGAAAATGAAAATGAAAAGAAGAACCATCACATATGGACAAAAATTTTAAAAGATTGATAATACCAAATGTTGAAGAAGATATAGAGCAATGTGGACCCTGCAGGTAGAGGAGAAGCCAGGGTGCTCACTTGGCAATACGTAGTAAAGCTGGAGGTGTGCACGCCCTCCGATGCGGTCACTCCGTTTCCAGGTGCGGACTCCACGCAGTGATCCTCCAACTGCCTGCACAACTGAAACCCAGTCGCACACCCAGGTCTCAGCATTTTTTTAAAGCCCCTGAGGTGGTTGTTTGAAAACCTCTGCCCTGGAGAAGAAGCTCCTCCAGGTGTGCCCATGGACACGTGCAGTATTCTTTGATTTTCTTTTTAGAAAGAGAGGAAGGGAGATGGGGAGAGAGAGAAACATCGATGAGAGAGCACGCCCCCACTGGGGATCAGCCCACAACCTGGGCATGTGCCCTGACCGGGAATTGAACCGGCGACCACTTGTGCATGGGTCGATGCTCAACCACGGAGCCACACCGGCCGGGCCACATGCAGTATTATGCATAATCATGAGAAACTGGAAACAACCTGAATGTGTCCAATTAATCAGCCGCGGACTAGTCGTACAGCAGACTGCCGACAGCAGCTGAAATGAAGTAAATGTATTAACGTGGATGAATTCCCACACCACAATGAAGAGCAAGTTTAAAAGGACACATACAGCATGACAATTAATGTAAACTTAAAACACATAAACAATACGACTTCTGGTTTCTGGTACATACAGATATGAAGATATGATATGATATGATATGATATGATATGATATGATATAAAAATGGGGAGAATGCAAGCCAACAGCCTGCCCCAGGGAGAGAGAGGAAACCAGAATGAGAAGGTGAAGAGCACAGAGGGCTTCGGGTACATCTAACATTTTATTTCTCCATTTCCTATAATATTCCTTGTGTTCAAAATAATATTTTATACTTTTTTAAAAAGCCACAGAAGGAATTACTGTGGCTGTTAAAATGGATTTTTATGACTGCCATAGAAAGACACCCAAAATTTATTGTGAGGTTAGAAAGCAGTTTACAAGCTTCTGCACAGCAAAAGAAACAACCATCAAAGTGGAAAGGCAACCCACTGTATGGGAGAGCATAATTGCCAATGATATATCAGATAAGGGATTAATTTCCAAAATATATAGAGTGCTCATACATCTCAACAAAAGGAAGACAAAGAACCCAACTAAAAAATGGGCAGAGGAACTAAATAGACACCTCTCCAAATAGGACATACAAATGGCCAAGAGACATATGAAGAAATGCTCAACATCACTAATCATCAGAGAGATGCAAATTAAAACAACAATGAGGTATCACCTCACACCTGTTAGAATGGCCGCCATCAACAAAGCATCAAACAACAAGTGTTGGCGAGGGTGTGGAGAAAAGGGGACTCTAGTACACTGCTGGTGGGAATGCAGACTGGTGCAGCCACTGTGGAAAACACTATGGTGTTACCTCAAAAAATTAAAAATTGAATTGCCATTTGACCCAGTGATCCCACTCCTAGGAATATACCCTAAGAAGCCTGAAACACCAATCAGAAAGAATATATGTACCCCCATGTTCACAGCAGCACTATTTACAATAGCTAAGATCTGGAAACAGCCCAAGTGCCCATCAGTAGACGAATGGATTAAAAAAGCTGTGGTACATATACACAATGGAGTACTATGCAGCTGTAAGAAAGAAAGATCTCTTATCCTTTGCGACGACATGGGAGGACCTGGAAACTATTATCCTAACTGAAACAAGCCAAGCAGAGAAAGACAAATATCATATGATTTCACTTATTTCTGGAATATAATGAACATAACAGTCTGAGGAACAGGGTAGTCCCAGAGACGTGGAAGTAGGGTACAGGCTGACAATTGCCAGAAGAGGGGGTGGGGGAGGGGAGCGATGAACCACAAAACTTGTACGCATGTACTCATAACCAATGGACATGGACAACAAAACTGGGGACAGGGCAAGGAGGGAGGGGGAGGAGGGTGACAATGGGGACAAAAGGAGAAACATCTGTAACAAAAATAAATAAATAAAATAAAAAATTAAAACATCAAAAAAAAGCAGTTTACAGGATATTATACACAGAAGGATCCCATTTGTATTAAATATATATGTAGATTATGTATAGATATGACAGACGGAGAGTCCTACACTTTTAGATGTTTACTGGAATTTGGAGGGACAGACACCAAACCTATTTCTGGGGAAAGAAATAGGATTGTTTAACTTTATGTAGCAATCATGTATTATCAGAAAAAAAGTAGAACCATTTTATTAAAACAAAAACAAAAACACTCTGATGGCAACCAGGAGGCTCGAGCTCCCTTCGTGGCTCCAGACCAACATTGGACAACATTCTCCTGACTGCGCTTTCTCCTCTCTCTCTCTCCCCCCCCTTCATTCTCTCTCCTGTTTCATAGGTAACACATGAACACACTAAACAGTTCAAATCATGTAAAAGTGTACATAATAAAATGTAAGTCTCTTTCCAACCCCTGACCCTTAGCTTCACTCCCCTCCCCAGAGGCAACTACTGTAGCCAGCTTCTCAGGTCCCTGCCAGACATGGTCTATGGATTTACAAGCAGAAATATGTACACATGCACACACACACACACACACACACACACGCACACATATTCTTGAGTCACACACAAATGCAGCCCGTGCCTTTAGAAGATGATGATTGTCAATGAGGACGCACACACTAATATTTGCTTAATTTCATAGTATTCTCCATTATTCTGCCTCAGAGGCAGTGCTATAGGGCACAGATTTTCTTCTAAAAAGCTGGAGAATTTGAAGAGTTTCACATCCTATATTGAAGTGTCACAAACTCAGGGCTGGGATTTCTGGAATGAAAAACCAGCCTGTAAATGTAGGTGTAGGCTGACTCTGAAGTTCGCGATCTCTTTTTTTTTTTTTTTTTTTCATCCTCACCCGAGGACATTTTTTCATTTTTTTGTTCAGATAGAGTGGGAGGGAGAGAGAGGAAGAGAGAGAGAGAAACATCGACGTGAAAGGGACACATCGAGTGGCTGCCACCCGCACAGCCAACCAGGGCCGAGGACAAACTGCAACCGAAGTACATGCCCTTAGCGGGAACCGAACCCTGGTCTCTCTGGACCGCAGGTCGACGCTCTAACCGCTGAGCCAAACCGGCCAGGGCTGAAGTTCGCGATCTCTTAGTAAAAGATTCCTGCTAACACGTTCACCTTTTGGAGAGTTCCCCTTTAACACAGCTTCTCCCTAGCTTGAGATACTTCAGTGGTTCTCCATTAACCATAAGATCAAGCTGGACTCTAAGTTCATATCCAAGGCCCCAGTGTGCCCTCTCCCCTCCCCTCCCTAACCAACCCCCCCTCCACTCCTCCCAAATTCATAACTCCTCCCCGCTGCCTTGGGCCTCCCAGCCTTCTCTGTCTCTGGACTTATCTTCCCTCCGACTTCAGGAATTACGAAATCTCCCAATTGGAAGGCCATCCATAAGCATTCACTGGGCACCTTCCATATGCCAGGTCCTGGGCAAGCTGCCCAGAAACAGGTAACTTGGGTACATGTGAGAGCCCCACCCCACACAACTTTCTGGGCCAGGCTGCTACTTGGACACTTCTCTAACCAAGGAGTCAGGGCAGTTCCTTCCAATAACAGACTGGCAGGTTTTCAGAAGACCCTGCTACTCTTGTTGGGCTCCCACTTATTAGTGCTACTCTGGATGTGTGAAGTCTGGAACTAAACAGACTCCTTTGTTCCGGGCACCCGGTCTCTCGTGATACAGCTGAGGTCCGAGTGAGCGTCATCCGAGCCACACTGTGGGGCCGTCCGAGCACACAGGGCTTTATCCCGAGTACTCAGTCTTGGCACCTCTATACTTGTGCAGCGGCATGTTTTTTGAACAGCAAGCCTTACAAATCAAACCTTGCGAGGTCTTTTCGGATCCTGGTACTCTTGCCCACGAATTCATAATCACTGCCAAGTTGCTATCCCTGTTTCCTGAATTTGCCCCGTAGGCTTCCTCTGACCAGGGCAGCTACGCAAATAACTGAAGGGGATGCGACTGAAGACAGAGCCCAGGACACAGCACTGGAGGCTTCCCTTCAGCTGACTGGGCCCCACTGTCCATGTTCCCGTGGGGCCTGACGCTCACCGAGGACCCATGCCAGTCCTGGAGCTGCCCCAGTCCTGGCACCCAGCCCAGCCCAGCCATCCTTCCAAATCCAGCATGCCCAGGGTGATCGGGTAAATGGTGAGTTCATGGTCATCCACCCCACCCTGCCTACCATAAGGTGAATTACAGTGATGATGAACACATGTAAGAAAAAAGAACATTCAAACACAATTTAAAAAATGACTCTTCCCCCCAAAATGTCCAAGCAGCTACAGAATCTGGCCACCAATGTCATTGGGTAGAGGCCACGATGGGTGCCCACTTTCGAACCTTTTCTACCACAGCACTCATTTGATCACTGAGCACACACTGAGCACCAACCGTGTGCCAGGCACACCGGAGGCTGGGGGCTGGTGATGAATGAGGTCACTGGGAGCTCACGGTCTGATGAGAGAGGCAGACTTGGAAACAGAACGGGCACTCCCAGGGTGTCGTGGTCTAACCCTGACCGGGGCCACTAGGGAGGGCTTCTTGGAAGAGGCAGCGTCTGAGCTGAGAAACAAAGGCCTGGCAGCCAAGGGAAGCCGAGGAGGAGGCTGAGGTAGTGGGGAAGTGTGGGACTCCAGGCAAGCAGGGCCGCGTGCGGAGTCCTGGGGCCCAGGGAGAGAGGCAGGAGGGAGGTCACAAGAGTCACCCTGGCTACGGCGGGGTATGAGCAGGGCCAGGCCCAGGGGCCAGGTCCAGGAAAGGACTCATGGGCCCCCAGAGGAACCTTGAGGCTGTGGACGCCACATTATCATTGACCTGGGTGGAGGGAGCTAAGTCATGAGGCCCAGGACCAGCTGACATGGGGGCACCCTACAGCCTTCTAATCACAGGGGAGGAGGGTGGGAGAGGTGCAGGCCGAGGATGGACCCCTGGGGCTCGGGCACACTGCCATGGCCACCTTCTGGACGAGGCAGTGGCATGGACTGAGCACCAAGCAGCAGTGAAGTGGATGGGGGCCACGGAGATGGGGCAGGCGTGGGGCACATGGCATGAACGAGCAGACCTTCTCCCCGAGGCTGCCCCGACACCCTGAGGAATGGATTCACTGGTGAATACCAAGATTGTTTTGTGGTGATGAGATAAGCCGCGACATTTAACATAAGGGACTGATGTAGACCGCACAGGAAAAGTCATTTCCCGGCAAAGGGAGGATACAGCCGGCTGGCATTCCCGGTCCACGCAGGAAGGCTATTCCCCGTGCAAGGAGTCAGTTGGCTGGTGCTGAGGCTCATGCCTCCCCCACGGGCTCTCAGAGCCCACAAGGGGGCTTTATGAGCACATGACACAGCTTGTCCCTTGCTCGGTGTGGATTCAACCAGGCAGCCGAGGGTGACCTTCAGAGCGTCCTGCCCTGCCCTCTACACACACAGACAGAGCCTAGGTACACAGCCATGCTTGCCAGGTGACACCTGGGGTCTCTGCCTCTCAGCTCCAGGCTAAAGCCCCTGCCTTGCCCATTCCTCACAAGGGGTATCTATTCCTCTCAGCAGTGCCCCATCATGGCACCCGGGACCTGGGACTCCCTCCTGCTGGCCCCTGCTCCCAGCCCCCACCCCAAGGCCTCCGAGCAGGCTGTCTGTGGGGCCTGCCTCCGTTGGAATGGACTCGGCTCACGGAGACTGGTGGCTGGACCTGGAGGTTTGTATTTTTCCGATGCCTCCTCAATTGACCTTTAATTACTCTGTTTGCCCAGCTCCCCAAACCATTAACTTCCACCTCACAGCAACCGCACGTCAATTAATGGAGGGCCTGCTCCAAGCTTGAGCTCCTGAGCACAATTAAGCGTGACAGTCCACAAATAAGAAAGAACCGGAGAATTAATTAAGGTCTAAACAAATTAATTACCAGTCCCCAATCGATTCTGATGCCAGCACACACCGTCTTTCCTAACATGTCCATGTATAAATAGAAACTGAGATTTCCCACATGATTGCTGTTCTAGACCAGGGCACAGCAAGGCTCTGAAACCACCGCAAGAGAGAGGCTGCAGTGAGTGTCCTTGGGGCTCCCCACATCCTCCACACACACGCACACGCACACACATGCACACGCACACATACACACACGCACACAACCCCAGCTGGAAAACCAGGGGTGCTCCTGGTGGGACACCGAGTCCGCCGCCTCTGGACCACACCCCTCAGTTTCCCAGCTGCAGGAGTGAAGGGTTATGCAAGTAGGCACGAAGTAGCCCTGGGCTTCACCTTCAAGGCCTGGGCTTCGGCCAGGTCAGGATAACTTTCAGTGCATCTGTGTGTTTATTCTTCTGTAAAATGGAATGGCTCCCTCTGCCTTAGGGGAAAACGAGGAGAGCTATAGAGCCCTGGGAATACTGGGCTCTGCAAACCCAGGGGAGGCCACCAGTGACTGTCCCAGCGGTCCCAACAGGACGGGGCTGAAACAGGGCCTGGTCCGAGGCCAGAGAGGAGTGGGAGTGGCAGGATCAGGCTGGAGAACCAGGTGTCCTCTGCCAGGAGTCTCAGGCCTCTCTCCTGGGCAGCACGCGGGTCTCAGTGCAGAGAGGTGTCCTCCCACCTCTCAGACCTCAGGCTGGAGCAGGAGCCCAGGGAGGGGCTGGGCAGAGCAACAGGAAGCAGCAGCTGACTCCCAGGAGCCTCCTGGTTTCCCAGAGCCTGAGTTTCCAGCCTGCCCAGGAGGGACGGAGTGGGGATGCGGCCTCCGAGCACAGTGCGCCCAAGCCCTTCAGGACCCTCCCTCGCCCTGAAGACCCCCCTTTTGCTCCATCCTCCTACACACATCCCAACAACCAGAGCTTAACCCGATCACTTCCCAGGTGCACTCACAGCTCGGTGAGTCCTGTCTCCCCATGGGGCCAGGGCTCCGAAGAGGCAGAGAACCCTCTACAAGGTAGAGCAAGTCCTGAGCTAGCTTCTCGGTGGTCTTAACAGCGGCCTGCCGTGGAAAGCAGGGGTGAACACCTGGTGGGACCAGCATGCACTGGGGCTTAGAGATGCTCTTCCTGGCCAGAGGCCCCTGGGGATAAGGAGCAGGGAGGCCAAGTGCACGAACTGGATGGTGGCCTGAGAGGACCAAGGGACCTTTGAGCCCCTGAGAGTGACAGGCATGTTTATCTGTACAGCACTGTGTCAGCAGCGACCAGGGACATCAGCAAGTGCCCATTGGCAGATGGGTCTGGGATGGACACTAGGGGGCAGAGAGATGGAAGCTTGAATGTGGGGGAGGAGAGACCGGGGCAGGGGGTGGAAGGCAGGCAGGCACGCAGCAGGACTTGGGCAGCAGGCCTGAGGAAGCAGCCAGAAATGGCCTGTTTCTCAGGATCCTCGTGAGCTAGGACTCTCAGGGCTGCAGACCACACTGAGTGCAACCAGTGCAACTGGCCAGGGGTACACAGGAGCGCGAGACCCCCCAATGTGGCTGGACTTGTGCGAGGGGGCTGTAGGCTTCTCCCCAACAAGAAGGCAGGAGAGGAATCAGGCTGGAGCCCAAGAGAGAAGGGCCAGAAAGTCTCAGGTGGGGATGAAAATAGGGTCAAACCTGAAAGCAGGGACCGTCCTCCTGCAGGAACCTCTCAGAGGTGAAGACCATCCCAAGGTCACACAGCAAGATGGCCAGTAAAACAGGGCTGGAATGGGCCCTGGTAAAGTCCTTGTCTGAAGCTTGGCTCAAGGACAGATAACATCTCAGCTGAGTCCCAGATCCAGTCCAGAGCGGCTGAGAGCTGCCCCCTTCCCAGGCTGCACCTAACCCTCCCGCCCAGGACGGCAAGGACCGCAAGAACGGCAGCGGTGTTCACTCAATTAGGCCCCTTAACAAAGTCAGATCTAAAGAGTTTTCCATTAATGGCCCACACCAGAAATAACTGAGAGTTCATTAAAAGTGTGGAGTTGCTATAGCAATTATCTGGGTTGGCTGAGGCTCACGGAGCAGGTTGGTCCTGGGAGTTCATTAGCCTCTGGGCCATGGAGGAGGTGGGGCTGCCGAGGAATGATTTCCCAGGAGCTTTTCAGGTGTGCAAAGCACTTTCCTATGAAGGGAATCTGGCCCGTGGTCTCCTCTGATCCGCCCACAGCTCTGGGCTATAGGAAGGTAGGTACTGGTGCCCGGGAAGCTGAGCCCTGGAGAAGAGCAGGGTCTGACGCCCAGCTCGGCAGACTGAGCCTTGGCACCAAGGTCACAGGACCCCACACCCTTCCTAGGATGGTCCCCTTCTTTGTCCTCTGGCCTCAGATGGGGAACTCAGAGTCATGGTTCAAGCACTGGCTGATACTCCTCTGTTGAGTATAATAATCACGGACTGCCTCAGGTTTCTTTCTATGTTGTTTATTTCTTTTTCATGTTTAAAAAACTTTCCACTGTGGTGCCCTCTTCCCAAACAAGTTGTGGGCTTCTTAAGAGCCAGGCTGGACGTTGAGGGATCCCCAGGTCCAGGCCTGGGGCATCTGTTGTGAGCTCAGAGATTCCAAGACCACAAGGCCTTGGCTGAAGGCAGGCGAGATCCCCTCCACACACTCGTGCACCCACTATTACCTGACTGTGCGTGGGGCTCCAAAACCCAAAGGGCCCATAATACCCGGGGGGTTGGAACACCAGGCTGGTGGGAACTTTGGACCTTCTGTTATGTCAGGAACCCCTGGGACAGTCTGGTGAGGCCTATGCACCTCTCTCCAGATAATGTCTCTATTTTTTTTTAATTAATTAATTTTATTTTTGTTAATCCTCACCTGAGGATCTTTTCTGCATTGGATTTTAGAGAGAGCGGAAGGGAGGGAAGGAGAGAGAGACAGAGAAACATCGATGTGGGAGAGACACATCAATTGGTTGCCTCCCGAATGCACTCTGACTGGGACCGGGGATCGAACTTGAAACCCGGGCACATGCCCTTGACTGGAATCACACCCATGACCCTTTGGTGTGCAGGCCGATGCTCTATCCACTGATCCACACTGGCCATGGCCAAATAATGTCTCTAAATGCATAAAGCAAAATACATAGGATTACAAAGGAAATATATGGAACTAGTTATCAAAATATTTTTAAAATTGTAATATACTAATAGATTTGTTTCTTCAATATTCTTATTGATTTTTTTAGAGAGAGAGGAAGGGAGTGAAGGGGACAGAGAGAGGGTTCAAACCAACAACCTGAGTATGTGCCCTGACCGGGAATCCAACTGGCGACCTTTCGGTGCCTGGGATGATGCTCAGCCACTGAGCCACACCGGCCGGGGCGACTTAGTATGAATTTTGGACAATATTCTAAGATCTCTGTAACAACTGTAATGGGACAACAAAATACCTGTGATTTCTATTGGTGACAGTCACAAGACCTGCTTGTTACTGTGGTTTGCTGCCTACATTCATAGTGGAAGGAAATGTGAAATTTCAGTTAGAGGTTAGTATAAATTCTTCCTCAACCAAGTTCACGAGCTCCATTGCATTCTATCTACTGACCTTCGGGAGTCTGGGGTCCCAGGTTAAGAATCCCTGTATAGAATTTTGGGCACAGAGCTAGTCAGTGGGGCCCCTGTCACCTTTTTCTCTATCTACACACGTTTTGTTCTAGGTGTCCTTACCAAGAAACACCCCCGACATGTCAGGAAAGTGTAGAGGAGCTGTCCAGCTCCCCTGAGAGCCCCAAAGCCCACACATCCATGCACACACATGCACACATGCGCACACACACACGTGCACACACGTGCACACGCACGCACGCACATGCTCAGCACTGTGCAGGTCTTACCTACGGCAGGGAAGGGCACAAATCTCTGGACGAGAAGGCGAGTGGCCGGGGTGAACTTGTTGGCTTTCTGAACCAGGACATTAAGGCCCACCTGGGAAAGAGAAAATAGAAAAAGTGCGTGGTGCTACAGCCGCCTGTGGCAGGAAGGGGCAGATGGGGGGAAGAGCAGAGTGAGGGCACCATCTTCCCCTGCGATCGTACCCCAGACCCTAGGCTGCAGAGCTCTAGTGTGGCTGTTTAGAGCACCACTGCCCAGTCATCCCAGTTAACCAGCTCAGAAGAGAGAGGGAGAGAGGCAAAGTATCAGCTATGCACACAAACACACGTGGCCTCTCTGGGAGGGGAAGTGACGGTGGGGTGGTTCCGGTTGCACACAAATGCAGTGTAGGGCCCCCTCGTTCCCAGCCTCCAGGCACCACCTCTCTGAGGCTCCCCTCTGAGCCCAGGCAGGGCCTGGCCAGACCACGAGGTCTCGGGACAGTGAGATCCATGCACCGGCCCTAAGTGGGGCAGCCCAGAGCAGGATGGGGTGAGGAGGGGTGCGGACATCCCGGGCTCAGCTTGTCTTCACTCAGACCCCAGCTCCCCTCACCCGGCCCTGGACACCAGAGTCCCCTCGCCTTCGCCCTGGGCTCTCCCCACTCCGTTCATCCCCATGCTGTCCTCTGTCTTTCTTGAGCACAGACCCAATCACTTCCACCAGCAGCTCCTCCCTAACCTCAGCTCCCCACTCCCCCGGCAACCCCTGTGCTCCCTCTGTGGGTCCAGTTTACTGCTCTTCAGATGCCACACAGGTTTCCGCCTGCGGCCTTTGCACATGTGGCCCCGGTGCTGGTCCCGATGCTGGGACGCTCTCTTCCTCCTCCGCTCGGCCCACACCTGGTCTCTGAAGGCCCACCTGCGAGCTCCACCTCCAGTGTCACTGCAGAGGGACTCCTTTAACCTTTAGTCAGGACGTCTTTTAACCTCTGCCTCAGTTTCCTTATCTGTAAAAGGGACGGCATCTAGAGCGTCCCAGGGCTGTTACAAGAAAGTATGTAAGTCTTTAGCATAAGAGGCTTCAATAAGTTAAGCTATATGCGAATGATGTCACCTCTCCCTGCACACAGAGTCTCTCCTGCCCAGCACTCAGCACGCCGCTCGTGGGTGTGACACCCTGCCTGACTGGGAGGGAGGGAGGGCCGTGTCTTTTTCTCCTTTGTATGCCCAGCACTTAGGGCAGTGGATGGCACGTAGTACACGCTGAATACACTGTGACTGAGGAATAAACGCACGAACCACAAAGAGATGAATGGATGGAGAGATCAGCAGAGGCTGGAGGAGGAGCAGGGGTGGGATCAGTCCAGGCGGAGGAAAAGAACCTCTAGGGGGAACAGCACCAGCACAGGCATGGAGGGAGGAGAAGCGAGACACATGTGGCCAGAAGACAGGTGTGCAGAGGCCTCTGCTCCCCCAGCTGAGGCCAGAGCCCACCCCTGCCCTGCAGATTATTCCTGGCCCGAGGGCACCTGGGGCTGCCCACTCTGGTCTGGCACACCTCGTGGCTCAGCAGAGCACCTACAGCTGCAGCCCTGGCTCTGGCTTCAACCTTCTGCGTCGTTGCCTTGGGAAGGCCTCCAGGGCTGCCGAGTGCGGGCGGCAGTCAAAGCAGGGCACAGCAGAAGTGGCCCAGTGACCCAGGAAGACAGGAAGTGCCAGCCAGCCAGCCCCTGGGTAGCCCAGGGCCCCACAGGGCCAGCGGGCTGCCAGGCAAAGACCCAGCCTGGGTTCTTAGGTGCCTGGCCTCCATCTGAAACCTCAAGCTGAAGCTCAGAGTCCAGTCTTTGTCCTCTCTGCTTGTTCAAGGGACGCTGGGAGGCAGGGAGGGGCATGGCAGCTTGGACACATTTTAGTAGCACGGTGGGGCAGGCTGGGGAGAGGCCAGCTACACGGGGCCCTGATGCCCTGCCACGCACGTGGAACTCATCAAGTGCAGGTCTCCCCAGCTCTCAGCAGCCAGACACTGTCTATTCTGTGACTCAGAAACGGTCCCCCTGCCGCTAAAAAATACCGGAACATGTTCCTGCAGAGAGAGAAAGTGTACCGGGGCCGGAGATGCCAGGCCACGCACCTCACATGAAATATCCTAGTTAAACCCCATTACAAGGCTTTTAAATAGGGCGTTACCCCTTGTTACAGACTCAGAGAGGTTCAGACAGGTTCAGAGAGGTTAAGTAACTGTCTCCAAGGACAGACAGCTATTAGGAGGCAGGTAAAGCTAGCATTGAACCCAGGGACTGCTAATTCCAAAGCTTTGCTCTTAGCCACAGTGCTGTTTCATTTCCAGTGGTCTCCCATCTCAATGAGGAGTGCAATAATGTCTGACGTGCCATTTAAAACTGGCTGTTTGGCCCTGGCCGGTTTGGCTCAGCAGTTAGAGCGTCGGCCTGCGGTCCAGAGAGACCCGGGTTCGGTTCCCACTAAGGGCGCGTACCTCGGTTGCAGTTTGTCCCGGGCCCTGGTTGGTCGTGCGGGAGGCAGCCACTCGGTGTGTCCCTTTCACGTCAATGTTTCTCTCTCTCTCTCTTCCTCTCTCTCCCTCCCACTCTATCTGAACAAAAAAATGGAAAAATGTCCTCGGGTGAGGATAAAAAATAAATAAATAAAATGGGCTGTTTGCAGAGCCCAGCTTGGGCCCGGGGCCCAGAGGAGGTGAAAGGGGAAGGCAGCTCCAGTCCGGGAAGATGGAGCCCTGGGACTGCCCACCCTTCCTCCTGCAACTAGAAATCAGAATGTCTGGGGTCAAAACCCCCCACATTCCTATGGAACAATGCAGAGAGTGCTGGAAGAGTGGGGAGCAGAAGCCCCTCCAAGGAGCCCGCAGGGAGCTCAGCCCCTTCCCTGGCAGTCCCTGGAGGGCAGGCAGGGCTGGAGTGTGGAGGAAGAGGGGCCTTGGGTTGTAGCAAACACTCAGCCTTGCCCCCGCCCTCAAACCTTCCCCTCCCTGGCTAGGATGGCACAGTCTAGTCTAGAGTGACTGACCCAGCCTGTCTCCACACCTCGCCTGGGAGCCCAGGGTAGGGATGAGGAAAGGAGAGAAAACAATGCCGGGCGCCCAGGTCTCTTCCAGCCTCCCCTTCCCCGAAGCATACGGGAGTCTCCCCAACACGGAGATGTACTAAGGCACACATGCCCAGGCCCAGGAAAGAGGCTGGGGACCCGCAGAGGGCAGAAGGCCTGGGCTCCTGGGTAGCCCACCGACGATGGGCCGGTGGCAGAAAGGCGTGAAAACAGGGAAGGCGAGTGGCCACTCACCCCTCTCCTCCCACAGCCCCCACCCAGGCCGTGCTGTCCCAGCAGTAGGATGGATGCAGCCCGGAAAGAACCAGGGTGGGCTGCAGACCGGGGGTTGGGAGCCCGTCTGTTCTGGTTCCTCAGGGGCCCTTTGGCCTGGAACATTTGGTGGAGCCCATTAAAATTAAAAAGCCAAGTGGCTGGTAGCTCTGAATGCCAGCTCGTTTTCCCTGGCATGGTGGGTCCTGTTTAAGGGAACCAGCTGGCATTAATGGCACACAACTCATCACGAACAGCAGCTAGCGATCAGAAAAATCTGAGCTAATAATCAGGTTTGGGAAAGATAATGAGATATGGAACAATCGCTGCTGAGGGTCCCCTAGGGTCTGTTTTAACAGCCTCCAAATAAGCCACAAAATAGAAATTAACCAAACAGGGGCTCCATTTGGGTGGAGGGGAAAACAAACAGGGTGTGGATTTTGCACAAAAATTCCCATGTGGCCAGCAGCCGGGGGTCCTGGGAGAAGCCAGAGCCCGGGACATCGACGAAGGCCTGAGAAAGCAGTGGACTTTCTCTGGCCACTTCTCTCCAAGCTCTGGCTCCCAGGCTGGTGGCTTTGCCATGGGCAGCTGACAGGAGCAGAGCAAGAGGAGGGAAGACTGGCTTCCTGATAATCCCCCACCGTGGGATAAGCGCTGGCCAGCACTAAGGACTGGGGTGGGGTGGGAGCGCCATGACACAGACCTTCAATGTCATGAGCTACGTGGCTGACAGCTCCTTAAGTACCAAGGTCTTACCCAGGCCAGCATCAGCCTGAGTTCTGCAAGGCCAGGAAGGGGACACCAGATGGGGCTTACGTAATGCATGCAGCCCTCTCTCCCAGGCTGTGTCCTGTCCTCCAGCTCACACACCCAGTCTCCTGTGGGATGCCTCTATTCCGAGGGGCTTCAGGCATTCCACCTTCATTCACACCCCCAAATGAAGGTTATGGTGTTCTTCCTCCCCCACGCCTGGTTCCTCACCCATTCCCAGCTCCTTCCTCATGCTGGAGTGTAGGAGTCTTCCTCAGGGGAGCCCCGCCCCCGCGTCCAGCCCATCCTGCACAGCTACCTGTTCCATTTCCTAGACACCTTGCACGTGGCTACGCCTCTCTCTGCTCCCACCCCTTAGCCTAAGCACCAATCTCTTCTCCCTGGGTGACTGCCCTCCTTCGAATTCAGTTCCCTGCTTCCACTCTTGCCCTCCTGCAATCCACTCTCTACGGAGCAGCCAGAGCGACCTCCTAAACATGGACAGGAACTTGCTTCAGCCTTGCAGGGGCCTCTCGCCACACTTACAGACCTGCTGGGTGCTTGCAGGTCTTGCTTGCAAGGCTCCAGCCCCCTCCCCATCGCCCCTGCCCCTCTGATGAGCCCACTTTCTTTCTTTCTCTCCATCCCCCCTCCCTACCCCACCCTCACCTCTCTCTCCCCAGGGCTTCCCAGCACTGCCCCCACCTGGGCCTCCTCACTTTTCAGCTTGAGTGCCAGGCCCTCAGAGAGGCCTCCCTTTTATAGCCTCCCACAGAACCTGGGCCTCTTCCTTCCCTGTACCTACCATGGTCTCTAAGTATCTATTTATTTACCTTCTTAAATGTTGTAAGTCAAAGTAATACAGGTATGTGATTTAAAAACTGAATTTCACAGAAATGTTTTTACTTGTGGACTCTTTTTTTGTTTTTATCCTCACCCGAGGACATTTTTGCATTTCCCCAACCGGGGCCAGGGACAAACTGCAACCGAGGTACGTGCCCTTAGCAGGAACCGAATCCAGGTCTCTCTGGTCCACAGGCTGACGCTCTAACCGCTGAGCCAAACCAGCCAGGGCTACTCTTTATTAAACAGCCATCTCTCCCAATAGGCCCTAAGCACTGGGCTCGAGCCTCTGGCTCTCTCATTCCTCACTGGATTCCCGGTGCCTGGTGAAACGAGCAGGTGCTTAGTACATGTTCCTAGGGAAATCAAGTGAGTGGAAAGCAAAGAGACACACGGACACTGGCCGCTTGCGGGCACTGCCGTCCACCTGAGCAAACAGCTCTGCCTGCACTAGCTGGGCACACGCGGGTCTAAGTGCTCCTGAGTGGACAGCTCATCCATTCTACCGGGAGGAGGGTCCTGCAAGGGGCGGCCCCAGGACCATAAGGTTTCTGAGGAAGGAGATGCCTGACTGAGCCCTGAAGGGTGAGTAGGAGGCAGCCAGGTTAGAAGGAAGTGTTCAGCCGCTTCAGAGCCAGCTCTGTGGACTCTCCTGGTGCTTGCCATAGGGGGTCCAAGGGCCCCTGGAGAACAATGGAGAAGGGGACATGCATGAAAAGAGGGATGGCATGAAGTCAGAATCGAGAGCCACTCTTTTGTGGTGGAAAATAATGTGATCAAACGGTCAGGAGTTTCTGTGGGTCCTGGAGGGCAAGGGCTGGGGCAGGTCAAGGAATCTTTGAAGTACCAAAACTGCCCACCAGAGGGCGCTCATTGTAGAATAAACTGTAACAAAGCGGCTCATAACCCTCTAATTTTCCCCGCAATCCCAGCCAGCTAGGATGGCCAAAGCCTGGAAAAGAACCAGGGTGGGCTGCAGACCGCGGGTTGGGAGCCCGTCTGTTCTGGTTCCTCTGGGGCCCTCTGCTCAACTTTGTACTTGGTTCCTGGGCCTGTATTTTCTGGCTAAACTCGTCAGCTACATATATTTGTTGCTTGTTTGTGAACCCAGGCTCTGCCCCTGTAAGACACACCTAGCTGGCTCTGTGGTCCAGGCTGTTCCTCAGGTGTTCTCTGTGGTCCAGGCTGTTCCTCAGGTGTTCTCTGTGGTCCAGGGTGTTCCTCAGGGTGTTCTCTGTGGTCAGGGGTGTACCTCAGGGTGTTCTCTGTGGTCAGGGGTGTACCTCAGGGTGTTCTCTGTGGTTGGCTCAAGAGCAAAGGGCCAAAGTGACTGGGACAGTCACACACAGGTTAAAACACCAGTCAGTTCCGGCTGTGACTGAGAGGCTTGTTTGCTGGCTACAGAGACTAGACCTGACTCTTGAACCATGACCCAAAGACCACCTGGCCACCTGCTGGAAAACCAAATACATTAGGCCCCTTCCATGAGGAAGGAGACACCAACTGGTCCTCCCTAGAATATACACGGAGCTGACATTCATGTCAGACTTGCCACTGCCAACATCGCCACCTGTAGGCTTCTGGAACAATTCAGATTGTGCCACATGGTCCATGCAATGGGCCCTCTGACTCAGAAGCCAGTCTTAGTGACGGCAGCAAGATGACAGTCTGGTCCAGGATCCTCAGGCTTTCGGCCCCCTTCTTCCACCAGGCCCAGAGAAGAACAGCAGGGCCTGAGGTTATACCCTAAATCACAGAGAACAGCCTGAGGAACACCCTGACCATAGGGAACACCTGAGGAACACCCTGGACCACAGAGAACACCGAGGAACACCCTGGACCACAGAGAACACCCGAGGAACACCCTGGACCACAGACAACACCTGAGGAACACCCCTGACCACAGAGAACACCTGAGGAACACCCCTGACCACAGACAACACCCAAGGAACACCCCTGACCACAGAGAACACCTGAGGAACACCCCTGACCACAGAGAACACCCAAGGAACACCCTGGACCACAGAGAACACCTGAAGAACACCCCTGACCACAGACAACACCTGAGGAACACCCTGGACCACAGAGAACACCTGAGGAACACCCCTGACTACAGAGAACACCTGAAGAACACCCCTGACCACATAGAACACCTGAGGAATACCCTGGACCACAGAGAACACCTGAGGAACACCCTGGACCACAGAGAACACCTGAAGAACACCCCTGACCACATAGAACACCTGAGGAATACCCTGGACCACAGAGAACACCTGAGGAACACCCCTGACCACAGAGAACACCTGAGGAACACCCTGGACCACAGAGCCAGCTGTCCGTCTTGCAGGGGCAGAGCCTGGGTTCACAAACGAGGGACAAATATATGTAGCTGACTTGACTTTGGCCAGAAAACACAGGTGCAGGAACCAAGTACAAAGGTGAGCAGAGGGTCTCACCCTGTTCTAGCTAAAGAGCCTCTCAAACATTTTCTTCCAATCCCCACTGTCCTTGAGGCACCTGGGGAGGGACTTGTCTGCCTGGGGGCATGGTAACAGTTCCTTCAACCTGGGTGCTGAGAATACTGCTTGGCTTTTCTGGCCTCCTTATGCCACAGGGGAGCAGGAAGAAAAAGGGGTCCTGTGTTAGGAGAATAGTGTGTGATTGAGCCTGGGTTTGAATCCCAGCTCTGCCACTGCCTTCACCTCTGTGTCTCAGTTTCCACATCTGTAAAATGGAGATGAACACCTAAATAGTACCTGGCATTCCATAGTGTTAGTCAGTATGATTATTTGCCTGTCTGACTATCATGGGGACCTGGAGTAAGCAGTGGGAACTGGGAGGGGGAGGGGTTCAGCCCAGGGATCCCCCGGGACACTTCCTTCTACTCTAGTGTCTTCTAGTAAAGGTTAACAGACATCACTACATTCTATACAGAAAGGACCCCCCAGGGCCCAGATCCTTTGGGAATGGAGGTCAGCGTTGCCCCAAAAGGGAAAGTCCTCAGCCAGCTAAGACCTGGCTGAAGGTGGAGGGTTTGAGGACCAGGCATGAAGCGACTCTCATACTCTGGTTCATCAACCAGCTCCTGACCAGCCGTTAGCCCTGAGCCTTCCTCCCCAGCCCATGTCCACTCTCATCCCAGACTCTGCATCCATGAAGGTGGTCCACCTGCTGGGCCTGCCAACCCCCGACAACTTCTCCAGCCCCCTTCTGCCTGCACCCCCTGAAAGGCCATGGGTCCCTGAGCCCAGGCAGGAGCTCCTGGAGTGGCTCCACAGTACTCCATGACAGGCCCCCGCCCCCCATCATCACCTCATCACCATCACTCGTGCCTAGAAGCCGCTCATTCTCATTTTCTGACACCTGGAGTCTGTCATGCTCTCCTGCGTGCCTCTTCCTGTGCTGTGCCCTCTAGACGGAGCACACAGCCCTGCCTTCGCCTCTCTCTGGTCTGTCCTGTAACAGCCAGTCTTGTGTAAATCAGGGGCTCCACCCCTGGTCCCACCACACCCAAAGGGCGCCTTCATCCTAATTCCGGTTTCACCGCAGAGTATCCCAGCTTCCCCTCTCGGTATCTTGAAGACACACCAGTCTGTGCACCTGTGTCTCAGAGACTCCTATGCATTCAGGGAGTGAGCGGGTCGCCCTCCTGCGGCCAGGGCCCGTGGGGCCAGCACAGTGTGCTCAACTCCAACGCCCGCACTAACACAGCGGGGACCCGGGGAGGCTTCCTTTGTTAACAGACAGCAAACTGTTAGATCTCAAAAATAACTTAAGATGAAATTTCTTTTTTCTTCTCGAGCAAGAAGCCAGACACTGCCAAATCTATTTAGAGGGTTCACCAAAAGGCTGCTCACCCCACACTGGGGGTCCTGCAACCAGCATGAGACTTCACTTCCGGGGCGTACAAAGTGGGGATCCCTGATTCTGGGGGTTGCTGGCCACGGTCATGGGCTCCAGGGAGAGAGGTGAAGGGCTCTGCAGGGTCCCGAGAGGAGGCTAGACTCTCAGGGCCTGGCCCCCGCTCCCGCTCGTCCTCGGCCCCGGGGTCTGCCCCTGGCCTGTCAGCGCCCCGTCCACGTCGCCTGCTTGTAGGGACTCGTTTTAATTAATGCCAGAGCTGGGCCAACCACTGGGGCCCTGACACTTGTTTGCAGGTCATCTCCCCCTAACAGGCTCGCCCTGGGAGGGGATTTGTCACTAATTGAAGCAGAGATCAGTTAATGAGGCCGCGGGGCCTGGGGTTCCAGAGAACAAGGGAAAGGAAAATAAAACAAAGCCTCTTTCTTTGGAGGTTTTGTGATTTACACACACAAAAGAAAAGCCAGCGAGCTGCAGATTTTCCAAGTCAGAAACTCCACTCCATCTGCCGGAGTCAGAGGAGTGAGACCCTCACTGTGTGAAGACGGCAGGCAGAGGGGCAGGGACGCCACCACCGCCGAGCCGCCATCAGAGCGAGAGGGCCTCTGAGGCCGGCAATCAATCAGCAGCCTAATTAACAAGTATTTACGGAGCAGTGCTCCATGCTCCCCTCTGCGGGGAGAAGACAGAGCCTGTCCCTGCTTAACTTGTAATCCAGGGGAACAATGAGAGGACAGGACACGGGGTATCACTGAGTGCGTGTGAAGGACAGAAGTTTCTAGAACTTGTGACGAGGGAGAACAGTGTGGGCTGGCATGGTCGGGGAAAGCCTCTCTGAAGGCTCTGCAGCCAGGCAGGGAGGAGGGCATCCCCAGCATAGTCACAGCCCCTGGGGGCCCTGACAGCCCAGCGCGAGGCCCCCAGTCCCTAGGGTGAGCCCCTGGCTCTGACAGCCCTGAAGGACCCCAAATCCCCAGTAACTCTGCTAGGCTTTGGGCCCCAGATTCTCCTCCCCACATCCGGGCTAGCTTTGGCCCTAGGTCATGGTTGGGATGGAATGACTGAGGGTCCCTTGGGTGAGACAGAAAGGACTGGGGATGCAGAGCCGGGGCCCCTGGCCGGCAGGAGGAGGAAGTCCCACCAGGACAGTGATCCCTTCACCCAAGCCCTTCCCAGAGCCACTCAGTGTGCTCCCCAGGTGGCTTCTTCCAGCTCCCCCACCCCACCTCACCCTTAAATCTCAAGGAAGGAAAGTGGGATTTTCAAGCTGCTAAACTGGGCTGAGCTATCAGCTCCTCTTGTCATAAGAGAAGAGGAGGTGACACCAGCAAGAAAGAGGTGACAGAGCCCTTTCCTGTCTCTCACAAGAGCCCCTGACATTGGCCAGCAACCCCCACAGAATCAGGGATCTCCAGTTTGTATGACTCCAACCAAATGAAGTCTCACGCTAGGCTGTAGGATCACCTGGGGGGGAGGGTTAGCGGTCTCTTCGCCAGCCGTCCAGACAGATCTGGCCGTGCCTGGCTTCTTGCGTGAGGTGAGACACAGGATTCAGGGAAGGAGAACGATCTGGTCATAAAATAGGGACACCCACACACACACACCTAACAGCTATTTGGAGATGACCTGGTCCCCGTGGGAGTGGAGTAAATGAGGCCATTTCAAAACAACCCTAATCCCCACTTCAGAAGAACAGTGAAGAAAACGATGGTGCTTGGTGCAATGGGTTAGTCCCTGCGTGAACAGTTATTGCATTTCGTTAATGACATGGGGAAGATGGGGAAAGTGGGTTTCACAAAAAGATTATTATATGTAAACTTGTACTAGAATTTTTCTAATTTTTTCTTACTAATGGCATGTATTTATCGTGTCATGAATAAAATAACAAAGTTGTGAGGTGACTTTTACCCTGGAGTGAGCTGGAGGAGACCACCCACCGGGATAGAGAGAGAACCAGACAGAGCAAGAGGGGACGAGTGCAGCCCAGGGCCTGGGAGCCGGAGCTTCCCTTCTGGCTCTGGCCTGGCCCCTTGCTGTGTCACCTGCCCTCTGCCCTCACCTGGGACCCAACCTTATGCTAATACAGTCTGTAAACCTCCCCTACAGAACAGCTGCTCTGTGCTCAATATCCTGTGGGACTCAGAATGAGCCTACGGCCCCTGTCCTGAGGCACTTACAGGCCTCCAGGAGGGACTGAACATGTGACCCCATGACCAAGGCTACGGAGAGGGGACAGCCGTGACCCAGGAGCTCAGGGCTGGCATCTGGGCAGACCTTGTGAGTCATTCCAGAGCCCCTCGCCTCCCGCATTACCCAAGCTGCTGGGTGTGATGACGGCTCTTCTGAGGAGAGTGCCAGCCAAACACAGGGCCCTCAGCTGGAGTGGGCAGCCCTTCACGTCACCCACGGGCACCCCTCCCCTCCCCGCCTGCTCTCTGCAACCTGAGTCACCAGTCATGCTCTCTCTATTAACGTGCCACCAAGATCCACTCTCTCTTCTGCCTGGAAAGCCCGCCCTGACAGCCCACCCACGGAAACCGGTCTCCCACGCTCCTTGCCCGGGTCTCACCCTCACACAAGGTTCGGCCCGAGACGCTGGGGGGTGGGGCGTACTCACAGCGATGGAGACGGCACTGATGACAGCTCCTAGGTAGCCCTGGATGAACTTGGATGCAGGTGAAGGCTGGAAGACAGAGACAGAATTTCAGGCCCACCGGGTGCTCAAAACTCCCACACGCGCCCTTGGCAGCAGCCCCCAGCTAGCAAGGGGCATTCCTGCCTCCCAGACCGGAGGGTCAGGTGTGAAGGAAGAGGTCCCTCTGGAAACCAAAGGGATCCGGGCCACCATCAGCGGAGTTCTAAACATGGAAATACGAGGCAGCAGCGTTCAGGGAGACGCCGAAGGGCCCACTGCACCGGGCCCTGTTCTTAAAAGGTCACTGGCAGACTCTGCTGGCTGGAGGCACAGAACAGCAGGGGCCAAATGGGTCACCAATGGCTGGGCAAGCTGACCCAGTGTAGGAAGACCACACATTGCGAGTGGGCTGCTTGGCACCGGGAGCACGTCCTGGCTGAATGGCCGTGTCAGGGCTGGCTCAGCCTGCGGGCTCGCACAGGCCTTGCCAGCCAGGTAGCAACTGCCTTCCATGCCGACAGACGACACTTGCTCGGTATTTCCATGGGAAATGTAGCCCAAGTGGCAATGTGGAAAATTAAGAAAGAGCTGAGGAACTTGCCTTTATACACCACAACGGCAGTTTTGGAGATGTTTGGTCTCAGGTAAATGGGAGCTAACCGAGGCTCTGAAGTATTACCCCTCAGGACAACCCCCAAGGTTAGAAAATGCCCAGACCCTCTTCTACCCAAACTGACAGCCTCCCCAAGAGGACCTAGACTCCTCCTCCCTCCTTCCTGCCTTTGGACAGAAGAGTGAGAGAATTGATCGGGGCAGGGCGGGGGGCAGCCTCGCCAGGGAAGCAGGGCCCCCCCTTCCCGGACAACAGGAGGGTGACTGCGCCTCCATGGTAAGTTCATCCCAGAAGGGCAGGGCACTGGGAGCCTTTCAGCTTTGCAGCCAGTAGTCTGGGGCTCCGAGGCAGCTTCCAGGAAAGCTTGGAGAAAGCTTTAAGGAAATTCAGTTCGCATGTGGCTGACGCCGTCCTGATCCAATATTGGGAATCAGAGTGCAGGGAATTCTGCAGCCAGCGGAGCTCACATGGTTCACCACCTGTCCCCGCACCCCGTCTCATGGGCCTTCTCCACGGCAGGTGAACAGGCCCTTCCAGCAGTTTAAATAAGGTGCCTACAGGAGGGCAATGCTTAACCCAGACGAGTGGCACGACGCACTGTAGGGAGGTGAAGAGCACCCCAGCCTGACGCCCACCACTGGCCGGGGGTCCGTGGCGCTCACCTTGGTAGCATTGCGGTTTGCATAGTTGACACAAGCATTGTGGCTCTGGTTCAGCCACTGAAAGGCAAGGAGGAGAAGAGAGTCAGGGAAGGTGTGCTCGCCTCCCTGGGAGCCAGGCCAGGGCGCTGGGAGGCCACACACCTTCAGAAAGATGTGAGTTGCTAGCTCATGGTGGGTCCATCCATCCCACTATTAGCATGACCGACTGTCCGGTTTGCCCAGGACTGTGCCAGTTTTAGCACTGAGTGTCCCTTGTCCTGGGACACCCCTCAGCTCCTGGCAAACCAGGACACTGGTTCTGCCCACTCCAGCAGTCCACCCGGATCCAGAGACGGTACTTCTTTCAAAAGTATGGCTCTCACTGCCCCAAACAGGCCCCTTGCCTTTGCCACATCATCTTTATTACATTACTTACCGGAAAGAGGTGGACACTGAGGGCCCTGGAATGACTGACAGCCCTGAATGTCTTCCAAAAGCACCCAGCCCAGTGCCCCGCACCACCCGCAGCGCCGACACGGACACTGCTGGAGCTGTGCTCAGGGAAGACTGACATCTTCCCCTGAAGACGGACAGTTTGTCCTTCCCTCCCCCCCTCCTCTGCAGACACACACACAGAGCTTCAGCTTTGCAGCCAGCCATACCCAGACTCTCGAGAGCGGGGACCAGGGTCTGTGATGCCTTTCCACCCACCTGACTACCTTGGGGTGGGGGTGGATTTACCTTCCCTGGTTCTGGGTGAGGCTGATGTCAAAGAGGTTGTGAGCCTCGAGGTCACTGGCCATGGGACAAGCAGCCAAGGGACAGATTAGGTGGCCACCAACAAGCAATCCATCTGAGGGTGCCAGCCCAGCCCTCATTACCTCCATGCAAAGGTTAAAGTGACATATAACGGCCTGAGATGCGGGCTGCTGGGGATCTGCTCCACAGGGACTGAAGTCCTGGGCTTCTCCCAGTAGCTCTGGGTTGGGGAGAGGTACGAAGTGAGGTGATTTTCCCCGAGGGGCATGGATGGGAGAGGAGACACTGAGGCAAGGAGTTCTAACCAGTACCTTTGGGCCCTCCCTTGGGAGCCTGTTTGCCGGGAGACTGTTACCTGCCAGAAGACAGTGGATGCCAGTGTCTGGTTGGGCAAAAGAAGACCGACTACCTGAGAGAGAGAGAGAGAGAGAGAGAAGGCTGAAAAAGGCAAAAGAAACACCCTACATGTTTGCAGAGGAAGATTGAACAGCTATAAATAAGAGCAAGCGGACTCTGTACAAACTGATACGATGTGTTCATACAAACGGCTGCCCATAGTGAGGTTGTATGATGAAAAAAGCCAAGTTGCAGAATTGTATTACAGCATAATCCCATTTTAAAAGAAAAACATCTTATACAAAACCATGTACACAAACACACACACGTCTCCAAGCGTGAAAAGAACTCCATAGTATTGCAGGTGGACGGGGGTAAATGGTAAGTTCTCACATTCTTCTTGAATGCTCTGTATTCTTTTTAACAGTTGATACACTGTTTCCACAATTGGTGGGCAGGGGAACAATAAAACAAACAAGCAAACCGAAGGAACACCTTCACTTCCACTCAGCTAACCCCGCTCCGTCACACTCCAGCCATCCTACAGGATTTTTGAGAGGAATAAATAAAAATCATTTCAAAGGCCTGAAGTGCTTTACAAATACAAGCTGGGGGAGTTTCTATCTGTTATCACTGAGCCCTTATGAAGCAAAAGCTATAACATGTTTAAGCTATTGAATGAAACACGGATGTCTAATAAATATTTGTTGAATGAGTGAAAGAATGAATGAGCCAATACACCCATAGAGCTCAGCATAACGACATATGTGTGGATTCATTATTCCCAGGGCCCAAACAGCACCTAACACCTAGACTCACTGACTTTGTTTTTTAGTTTTAAGTCAAGATTAATTGTCGGATTTTAACACTGGCCACACCTTGGACTGCAGGGATGCACGTGTTTCTCAGGTTTACCTTTCAGAATATTTGTGTGCAAAGTAACACCTACCAAGTACTGCTGCCTATGGGAAAAAATGTGCACAACCATCCACATATTGACTTATTTATTATTCCTGTAGAGAAAATGTCTCTTTGGCAAGAATTTCTGTAAGGAACAAGTATAAACATTCAATTCGATGCAGTAAATCAAATTCTAGACATCTTCAGCAACATTAGTAAATCATGTTTTAAAGATTAAAATGTTTTTAAAACAGTGAATATGCACATACATTTATATTTATTGGCCCATATCAGTTTGAATAAAATTATATAATGTAAAGCCATTCCATAGCTCCAGTGAGGAATTATGAGATTTTTCTCCCAAAAATGAGACCCCCAACTCCATTTTTCTTTGCAATGACATCTCAGGAGTGGGACTTGGGAAACCTGGGTTCTTAAGCTCAGCTCCATCCCTGTGTGATCTCCAGCAGAAGACAGTCCCCTTTGGGGTTCCAGCTTTCTTACCTATAGAGTGAAGGGGTTGACCCTGGAGGTCCTATCTCGGTTTAAATTCTATTCTCAGGCCCTGGCTGGTTTGGCTCAGCAGTTAGAGCATCAGCCCATGGCCCGAAGGGTCACGGGTTCAATTCCTGGTCTAGAGTACATCCCTGGGTTGCAGGTTCAATCCCAGGCCCTGATCAGGGTCTTGTGTAAGGCAACCAATTGATGTGTGTCTCTCACATTGATGTTTCTTTCTCTCTTTCTCTCTTCCCCTCCCTTCCTTTCACTCTATCCAAAAATCAATGGAGCCCTGGCCGGTTTGGCTCAGCGGTTAGAGCGTCGGCCTGCGGTCCAGAGAGACCCGGGTTTGGTTCCCGCTAAGGGCATGTACTTCGGTTGCAGTTTGTCCCTGGCCCTGGTTGGTCGTGCGGGTGGCAGCCACTCGATGTGTCACTTTCACATTGATGTTTCTCTCTCTCTCTCTTCCTCTCTCTCCCTCCCACTCTATCTGAACAAAAAATGAAAAAATGTCCTCGGGTGAGGATAAAAAAAAAATCAATGGAAAAATATCCTCAGGTAAGGATTAACAAAAAATAAATAAATAAATAAAATTCTATTCTCAGTTTCCAAGTAATATGTGTGAAGGCAGTAGAGATAGCCCCATTGTAAAGGGAATCCCCCCACCCCAGCAGAATTGAGAAGTATCATGGGGAACACAGGACCTCCTCCTAGTCTGGCCTCTAGTCAGGAGCCAGGCCATAGAGAAGAAGCTGAGCCTAGAGAGGCCTGAAGCTGGGAACAGACAGCAAGTATGTGTGTGTGTGTGTGTGTGTGTGTGTGTGTGTGTGTGTGCGCGCGCGCGCCCGCGCACATGAAAGTAGTTCTTCACTGTTGGGAGCATATCATTCCCCCTAATCTGTTGGTTTATATTACACGGGTGTGTTATGAACGACACTGTCTTCTTTCCATCCCCATTGCACCCCCTGAACTGTGCTTGGGCCACCAGGAGCATGGGACGATGCATCCCCCATGGGACTCACTGTAGTTATTAGACATCTGTTGTCCAGGACCCTCACAGCTCATTATATCACAGGGTCCCCTTGTGAATCCTCTCCCAAGAAGGATCAGAAGTTGTGAGCATCCAGTTTGCATCAGTGTCGCAGATACTGGGCATTCTTAACTGTGTTTCTCTTTGCACTGACTGCCCAGGTGGGGCCAGATCTCCGTGGCCCGCATCTGCCAAGTGTACACATCTCCATGGCACGTGTTTCGTGTCCAAACTTCACTCCTGACTTCATCTTCCCTTCCCTAATCTTCCTTTTGTCTCATTTTCATCTTCATTTGTTTATCTTGTGCCATGCATTTTTTTAATGTGATATCAAGTCTTTTCCAGAACAAACCACCGCCCTAAACTAAATGGGTCCCCAGCCTATGTACTACACACACTCATGGCTTGTAACCAGTGAGTGCTGGCCAACCCTGACCAGCCTCCTGTCCCAACCTCCTGCCCTCACACAAGCCTGATGTCCATGCACCTCTGATGCCTTACGCTTTCTTAAAGAGATTGATTGCCCTGGCTGGTTTGGCTCAGCGGTTAGAGCATCGGCCCACGGACCAGAGAGTCCCGGGTTCGGTTCCTGCTAAGGGCACATACCTCGGTTGCAGTTTGTCCCCGGCCCCCGGTTGGGGTCGTGTGGGTGGCAACCACTCGATGTGTCTCTCTCCCGTCGATGTTTCTCTGTCTCTCTTCCTCCGTCTCTTCCCTCCCACTCTATCTGAAGATAAATGCAAAAAAAAAAAAAAGTCCTCGGGTGAGGATTAAAAAAAAAGAGATTGATTGATTTTGCTAAGCATTTCCTCTGATGTCACTTACCATGATCCTTATTATAAATTTCTATATTTTGCAAATGAGATAACAGGTTTAAAGACATTTGGTGATCTGCCTAAGCCTTTATAGCTAGCTAGAAAAAGAGTCAGGTCTCCTGATTCCTGGCTCGGGAGCCCTGTCCTTCCGATTTTAGGGGCTCTTTCTCCAGCTCATCCCCCTGGGCACAAAGGAAGAATCAGACTCCAGGCCCATTTTTGAGCATCTTCTGTTCACCGCGTTCCATGTTGCCCCCAGATGAAAGGAATATAGAGGAGCTAACCACAAAAAAAACAAACAGGAAAATGTACGAGAAAGTCCTTTATAACACTTAGGCATGAAAGGGACAAGATGGTGTAATTGGGTACTTGGGTGTCTGTAAATCTGATAAATTCTGACATCCAAAGAGGAGTTTGGGCAGGGAGAGGCAGGTGCTCTGGCTATCTGCTGAAGGAGGAGGTAAGATGGTGCGTGTGTGTGTGTGTGTGTGTGTGTGTGCTCACAGGGGCAAGAACACTGAGAGACGGACCTCATTGCAGGAGCTCTGGGAAATCAGCAGAAGGGAAGTGGAGTCCAGGAAGGGTGAGGGTAGAAGGCAGCGGAACACCATGCTGCACTTGCGAACGGGCCTACGGGAGCCATTCGAGCTGAGGCAAAGGGAACAGGGGTCCCACCCCCAGGTCCCAGAGTCAGGCTGGTGGGGCCAGGAGTACACGGTGCCAGCCCCATTCCCTATTAGGCAACACGCAGCACCATCTGCACAATCCCAGGAGCAAGAGCAGATATTTTATAACTTCCTTTTTCTTTTTAAGTCTAAATTAAAAATAAATGTTCCTTCAGTTCTCAGATGTATATCTCTGTGCAACCTGCCCACATTCCCTCACGCTGCCCTTTCCAGAACATGGCAGGGGAAAGAGGGAAGAGGGATAGAGAGAGGGAGCCAGTCCACCCGGCTTCAATGCCAGTGGATTGCACCTCTTCCAAGAGGGAAACGCTTCAGGCGTGGTCGCGCAGATGGGTGGAGAGAGCCCAGAATGCGCGGGTACCAGGGAAAGTGGAAGGAGAGCCAACAGCCAGAATTTCCAGCCCAGCCTCCACCCTGTCTTGCTGCAGGACCTTGGCCAAATCGCACATCCTATCTTTGCTCCCATTTATAGTTCATAGCATGGCTGGGGTCCCCTCCACAGCTCCCACCCCGTGGAAGCTGTCCTCTATGCACATCTGTCTATGCTTGCCGTTCCCTTCCCCTTAGATGGCTGGCCATGGGCCCCGGTGATGAACACTCAGGCTCTGACTGCAGGAAGAGCTGGACTCAAATCCTGGTGCCAGCATTCAGCAGAGGGGTGACCATGTGCAAGTTACTTGAGTGCTTTGTGCCTCTGATTTTTCATCTATTGAATGGTGATGATCCTGGGACCACTCTGGGGGGTCAGAGGGTAGGCATGGAGAATTTGGCACGGTGTCCGGCATTCAGCAAGGGCTTACTAGGTTAGTATGATTCCGCTCTTCTTATCTCGTTCTTTTCTGTTCTCTTTTTTCTCTGAACTCCACAGTCTGCGTGACGGCTGAGCATCACCTTGCCTGCACCTCGTCTTTGGACACAGTCCTGTCCCTCAAAGGATCAGGAGCTCCCGAGGGTAGAAGAAGGGCTTTTCTCTCTGATGTCCCCCAAAGCACGCAGCACAAAGATGGGCCCAGACAACATGCTGGAAACACTGCCGACTCATTACGAACGTTAACTAATTAGTGGCCAGGAAAGATCTTGATGAATTGTGACAGTGACAACCACGAGCCATCTCTTCCTTGCCCCTTTTATTAAAGTCTGAATTGCACGGGGTGTTAGCCTTTGGAGAGGGGGTGCAGATTGAGTTTGGTCCTCATTTTTCACTCTTCTCTCCATCTATACCCTTGCCACGGAGGGATGCATTTCCCTGCTCTTGGTGTTGCTTAGTCGTATGACTGGCTTTGGCCAGTGCCATGTGGGAGGAAGTGGCAGCGTGCCAGTTCTGAGCCCAGGCCTCAGAAGCCTCATAGGCTTCAGTCGCCCTCTGGTGCTTCTAACGTTGCTGCGAAGAGACCAGCGTGACTAGCGTGCTGGTCCAAGGAGGATGAGACATGAGGAGCAGAGTCCAGCCTGGGTCAGCTGATCCCAGACCGGCAGTTAGAAGGCGAACTGCCTCAGTCAGGCCCGGTCTAGACCAGCCAAACCCCAGATCCCTAAAAATGAATGTGAATGGCAGCCACTAAAATTTTGTGGATGCTGTTACACAGAACTAGAGTAGCAAAACCCCATTAACAGAGAGATTGCCACTTTGGAAGTGAATTGCTGTCCTTCCTGGTTCCATTTTCTGTGCCATTAATGCACCCTGAGAGATGTCTTTGCTTGTGATGTTGGTTTCTGAGCAGCCCGGCTTATCCATCCACTCCACCTGTTGGGCATTAGCCCAAGTCTGGGGCCTCCCTGGGAGGGACGAAAGGCAGTTTGTGTGTGAGCCTTGTCTCAGACAGAATTGGGATGGGGCCAATCAATGCACCCACATGGAAACTGGCTCGCAAGAAAAATCACATCTTCCCTTCAGGCCTCCTCCTTCCGAGTGTCGTAAACTCTGCGGAGACATGAGGTCCCAGTCTGGGAGAAAGGCGCCAGCAGATATCCCCACCTGCTTGGCCTCAAGGGGGACATGAACAGTTGAACACAAGGACAGGCAACCAAGGCCACTGGTCACAATTCTGTACCCTGTGATATTGGGACTGAGAGAGAGAAATGAGTAACCCTCCACCCCCTTGGCCACTGCCCATATAAAACTAACTCAAATGATAGGAAAAAGTTTTCTAAATAAAAGTGTAGAAAGTCCAGCCCTGGCCGGTTTGGCTCAGCGGTTAGAGCGTCGGCCTGCGGTCCAGAGAGACCCGGGTTCGGTTCCTGCTAAGGGCATGTACCTCAGTTGCAGTTTGTCCCCGGCCCTGGTTGGTCGTGCGGGTGGCAGCCACTCGATGTGTCCCTTTCACGTTGATGTTTCTCTCTCTCTCTCTTCCTCTCTCTCCCTCCCACTCTATCTGAACAAAAAATGAAAAAATGTCCTCGGGTGAGGATAAAAAAAAGAAAAAAGTGTAGAAAGTCCAGAGAGAGAACAGCTGTGTGTCAAAACAGAAGTAAGTTCGGGGAAGGCTGCGGGCACAGAGTTATCTTGCCAAGCAAGGTAACGGCAGAAGTAACTGTCCTCTCACCCTCCACCCGACTCTACTTGGCTAATCACTCCTCATGCTCCAGCTCTCAGCGTAGTTGTCACTTACTCCAGGAAGCCTTCCCTGACCCTCAAGATGAGGTCAGGCCCCCTGTCACATGCTCCCCCAGCACCCTGCTTGCCTTCTTTGCAGCATTCACCTCAGTAGTATCTGTTTAAAGGGTGCCACTCTGTCCGGCCAGTGTGGCTCAGTGGTTGAGCATCGACCCATGCACCAAGAGGTCACTGGTTCGATTCTCAGTCAGGGCACATGCACAGGTTGTGGGCCAAATCCCCAGTGGGGAGCATGCAGGAGGTGGCCAATCAATGTTCTCTCTCATCGATGTTTCTATCTCTCTCTCCCTCTTTCCTCTCTCTAAAATCAATAAAGGAAAAAAAAATTTTTTTTAATAAACTGTGCCACTCTGGAGAGCTTCCAGAAGCTTCAGAGGGGCGAGGCCACGTGACGTTCACTTCCCACATACCTGGGAGTCCTCAGTGGTAAAGCCACAGACCCCTCTCCTTGGCATCATGCCCCTTTCCTCCACAAGGGCACACGCAACTCCAAATGCTCCTCTTCATGTTTCAAAGACCTGCCGGGAGCCCCGCACTCAACAGTTTTCCTGCTCTTTCCTTCTACTTTGTCTCCATCTTCTGATTGATGTGGCTAATGATCTGAAAAGTAACACTTGAGTGCATTAGGGGTGCTGCTGTTTAAAGGATCCCAACCAGTGAAAGAAAATATCTTTTGTCAAATGAATGTTTGTCCCTGACTGGTCAAATCCAGCTTAACCGAGCAACACTTCTTGTATGATACAAACCAGGCCAAAGTGGCTGGTGTCGTTCACAGTGGGAAAAAATCAGGGCTGGGATTTCAGTGTGTGAAAAAGCAGAGTCTGGGATGAGGAAGGCTGGGAGATGTCAGAAAGGCCTTGGGACACAGTCGAATCCTCTCGTAAAGTGAACCCTTTGTCGTCCACGCCCCGCCCCCGAGATGAAGTGACCCATACCAGCACCTTCGGAGAAGCGGGGCTTCACAGCCCACCGGATCATCTGCGGTGTAAAACGAGAGGGCTCAGAGTACGAGTCCAAGCTCTGAATTGTCCCGAGACAGAAATCTGGCGTGGATGTAACCCAATGCCACTGGGCTCACTGATCAGAAGTGTACGGTCTGCCCTCCTCAGTCCCCAGCTGGATCTGGGGGGTTGGGGCCTTGAGTTTTGAGAGCTCCAGAGTGATGGAGAGAGGGGACAGAAGGGCAGCAGTGTCATGGGGAGCAACGGGCTGAGGAGAGAGGCACAGATGACCTGAGAGAAACTCAGGTCGGTGGGAGAAACCCAGTTGCTAGCATCGGAGACAGAGAGGCTGTGGTAGCCAAGGCTGCAGGGCACAGGCTGGCAGGTGGGGACATGCGGAGAGGCCTAGATGGGGCCAGATACTGGCCCTGCCTTTCTCCAGCCACACGTGCATGGAATGACAGGCCTGCGTGCCTCTCAGTGGAAAGCTGGGGACAGAGCTGCCAGTTATAAGGAGCGGCTACGGTTGTTGGGGTTCTTCTGCAAAGAACCTGAAGGAGGGGAGCCCTGCGCTGCACTGGCCTTGGGAGCAGCCTCGGGCACTGGCTTAGCCACTATGCTTATGTATAAATTAGGATCTCTTTGCCACACACCGAAGGGGGAAAAGTTCCCATCTTCAAATGTTAAGCTTAAAATAAGACACTACACGGGTGCCAGTGGATCTGTGAAATCTGCTGACTAAACTGGCACCAGCCTCTGGGAGAGAAGCAGCTCCCTTCTCCCGAGCTCTGGGGCGTGAGCAGGGTGGGTGCGGGGTTCCTCTCCCGCAAGGTGGGCACCGAGCAAGGTCGAGCCAGGGATGCTCACCTGGGCACAGGGCGGCTTGCATGCTGCTTCTAGAAGCACCGCAGTCAAGGTACCTGCCAACCTTACTTAGCCTTTCCCTTCATCACTAGGGACCCAGTTCCGAGTATATTCGCCGGCGCCCCCACTTCTATTTCGGTAAGCACTTAGTGGCTTCTGCATGTCTCTATTTTTTACCCACTCTATCACACCAGGGGCTTCCTAAGGTGTGGACTGGAACCTTCACTGCTGGCCAGACCAGGCACTTGCCGAGATGTTCAGTGCTACCAGCCACAGTGCCCCCCCCCACCCCAGAACTGATGTAGCTGCTGGGAGTCAGGCCCCGATGGAAGTGACAGGACAGCCACAGCGCTCCATCCCCACAGGCAAGGCCGTGACCCAGGGAGGGAGCGGGACCAGCGAGTCCTTGTCAAAGTACCGAGATGGAAGCCTAAGGTTTGCCCGGCCAGTGGCTCCTCTCCGGACTGGCTCCTGGGCCAGCTGTTCTAATCCTGAATGTGAATATTGGGGCGCGGAAGTGAGGCTAGGTGAGCACTGTCGTTTTGGCTCTGGCCGCCCACTAGAGACATCTCAGGTCATGCTGCCAGTTCACCTCAGCCAAGTGTTCATACAGGATCTCAGCGGCTGGGGCATCATACCCTACACATGTATTCACGGAGGGATGTTTGCTCCTGGCTGGGAGAATGTCCTGCTGGTGCCAACAAGACATTCACAGCCTCGGTTTCAGCAGTGAACCCCCGAGGGCATGAGAGTGGCTCAGCGCCCAAGTTCCCAGGACGCCAAGTTCCCAGGCTGCAACGACCCCGAAATGACTGACCTGTCTTGGGTGGGAAGAAGAGAGAGTGAAAAATTATAGGGTGTTCTCAACTAGAGAGAGTGCTGGCATCCCTTGGGTTAGCTGGTTCAACCCAGATGACGGCAGCCATTAATCCTATAAGGGTCCAGTTGGCCTCTTATGAGGAAATGAGCCCCAAATTCAACTCCTCTGGGTTGGCAAAGAGATGATACTGGCAAATGATGTATTTTTTCAAGTGTTAATGAAATATTTATAAAAATTATTAAGGCAGATTCTTGTTTGCCTACCTATTAACCATTTTCCCTTCTTTCTTGCTGAGCGAGTCCCTATAATTGGGGATTGACTATATATCCAGCCAAATTCTACATGAAATATAAACAGAACTGTTGTGTGAGTCTTCGAAGAAGATTCTTAAAGGGGACAGACTCGGAAGGTATATCCTTCTACTCCTCCTCCTCTCTCCTCCCTGCTGTGGATGTGATGGCTAGAACCCCAACAGCCATGTTGGACTAGGAGACAATCTGATGACAGGAGACAACACTGAGAATGGTATAGAAAAATGGAAGTCTGGGCTCCTGACAGTATTGTGGGAACCTGCCCACCTCTAAATTTCTTTGACATGTGAGAGAAATAAATTAATTTGTTTAAGCCACTGTTATTTTGAACTTTTTTATATGTAGATGGTCCCGATCCTAACCGATATAAGCATATACTATGCTACAAAGACAACCACAGTACATCTCAGATGGTAGAATTATAGAGGTCACTCTTTCTGAAAACAAGATAAACTAGAAAATAATAATAAAAGAATACATTTAAAAAAAAAACCCACGGGATTTGAAATGTGTTCTATCTAATTAAAGCTAAAATATTGAATCCTCTGATCAAACTTATTTAGAAATAAAAACACAGATCACTATGTATGAAAACATATTAGATATAGCCAGGTATTATATATACTCAGAAGAAAGTGCATAGCCCTAAGCACTTTTATTAGAAGGAAAGAATGAGAATAAATAAATTAAACATTCAAGGGAAAAGTTAAAAACAAACAACAATACCTACCACAAAATAAAAGACAAGAGATCAAACAGGTATTATAAAAACAAAAACGAATAAATTAGAAAACAAAAACAGAAGAATTGATAAATACATCTAAGAGCTAATTCCTATACACAAGTCTCACAGATCTGGTTATTTTAATAAAAGAGATGGAGGTGAGAAGGAGGGACAAGACTCAAAATCAATCCAAGGAAAAACCATTAAAAAATGTCAATATTCAAAACTCTCTACAACAAAGACACCAGAGAGTAAAGGGGAAAGAGCAGGGAGAAGAGATTTGCAATATATATAATTCAAAGGATTAGTATTCAAGAAATATTAAGAACTCTTGCAAACAATTAGGAAAACACAGCCAGTGGAAGAAGGGACAAAGGATACGAACAGGAAATTCACAGAAGATGAAATATAAATGGCCAGTAAATATTTGAAGCACAATCTTTTTGGTGTTCAGGGAAATAAAAAATTAAAACCATAATGAGATGCCACCTTTCTGCCATTAGACTAGCAAAAAAACTAAAAATATGAATACCGGTGTTACAAAGGTATGATGAAATCTAACCTCTCTGAAGGGAAATTTGGCACTAGCTATCAAAAATGTAAATGGCCCACACAGCCGTTTACACAGCAAATTCGCTTTCTAGAATGGGCCCTTGAGCAATCCTCACACTTGTGCAGAAAGAGCTTTACAAAGATTTTCACGGCACTGTTATTTCTAATTAGCAAATAATCAGAAACACTTAAATTCATCACTAGGGGAGAGAATACTACTCAGCTGGAGAAACAATGAACAAATGAGTGAATGAACGAATGAATGAATGAAGCAGATCTTTATATAGGCAAATGGCTACGTGTAATCGGCTCATTGTCGATAAATAAGTATATTGTTATATTTTTAATAGAAAAAATACAAAACAAAAATAGTGGTTTAAATGATGATGCATATATATGCAAATATGTAGAAAAAGGCCTGAAAGTTCACACCCAACCTCTAAGAGAGGTTACTTCTGGGAGCAGATTGGGGGTTGAGGGTTGTCTGAGGAACTTTAAGGGTTTTTTTGTTTTTTGTATTGTTCAAATTCTGAGCTGAGAGAACATATTCATGTATTACTTGCATAACTTTTAAAATAGTCTTAAAAATTCTTGGTGGTAATTTTGAATTCCAAGAACATATTCATGTATCACTTGTATAATTTTATAAAATGTACAGAGAAAATAATTTTAATCCTGAGGATATTTCTGAACTCTGACGATAAAGAGGAAAAGTACCAAAAGATCCCAAGGGGAGGGGGAAAGTTTACCAACTAAGGAAAACAGAATCAGGCCAACTATTGTTCATGTATGAGAGGGGAAAAAAGACATTTCCAGATATGCAAGGACTCACAAAGTGTACTGCCCACACACACTGAATATTATTCAAAGAGGGATTTTAGCCAAACAAAGAAAACACACACACACACAATGCCTAAATAATTGTGAAGTTGACTACACCTGCTAGGTAGTCTTTGGTAAGCTAAACTTTCCCAGAAATATGTCCGTTTCTTCTAAGTTTTCAAATTTATTGCCCCAGATTGTGTAATGTATTCTGATCTTTTAAACTTTTATTGTATCTATAGTTATTATAATTTTTATTCCTAATATTGTTTATTTACATCTTCTCTCTTTTTTCTTGCTCACTGTTACCAGAAATGTCTATTTAATTAGTCCTCTAGAAGCTAGGAATTTACTGTCAATATAAAAAAAAACATATGCACAAGATTATCCATTCTCATATTATTCATATTGGCAAAATATTGGAAATAACCTAAATGTCCACATGTAGAAAATTAGCCAGATAAATTGTGGTACTTCTAAATATTAGACAGCTATGCAGCTATTAAAAAATAAAAGAATGAGCCCTGGCCGGTTTAGCTCAGAGGTTAGAGTGTCAGCCTGAGGTCCAGAGAGACCCGGGTTCGGTTCCCGCTAAGGGCATGTGCTTCAGTTGCAGATTGTCCCCGGCCCTGGTTGGTCGTGCGGGTGGCAGCCACTCGATGTGTCCCTTTCACGTCAATGTTTCTCTCTCTCTCTCTTCCTCTCTCTCCCTCCCACTCTATCTGAACAAAAAATGAAAAAGTGTCCTCGGGTGAGGATAAAAAGATAAAATAAAATAAAATAAAATAAAATAAAATAAAATAAAAAATAAAAGAATGAGGAAGATTTTACTGTGACTTCTAGGATATGTCATTAAGTAAAAAAAAAACAAAAAAAAACACTGGGGAAAAGAATTACAGACTTTGCTTGTTTTTACAAAAGAAATAGAAAGAATAAACATATTTACTTAAAGACAATGGGTGGAAAGAGGTAGAAGGGATAGAGAGGGGAATGAAACTTTTATGAGTTTTCATATAGCTTTGACTTTTGAACCATATATAAATATATGAACCATATATATATATATAAAACCATATATAAATATATGAACCATATATATATATATATATATATAATATATATATTTTATATATTTCCAAAAATAAATCAATAAGAATGGGAAACAACTGAAGCTGAATGACAACAGAAACAAATAAACCTAACGGCATATAAAATAAATAACATAAACACAACAGAAGAAAAAATTTAAACAACTTAGTTCTCTGATTATATACCCTAGGTAGGATATATTCAATGGACAAAAAGAACTTCAAAGAAATCTTGAATTTCCTTAATACATTTTGGGGGAGTGGTATTGACACAGCAATTTTGAAAGTCTTTTATTTATATGTATAAGATTTTGTAAGTGGCCCTGGCCGGTTTGGCTCAGCAGTTAGAGCGTCGTCCTGAGGTCCAGAGAGACCCAGGTTCGGTTCCCGCTAAGGGCGTGTACCTCGGTTGCAGTTTGTCCCCGGCCCTGGTTGGTCATGCGGGAGGCAGCCACTCGATGTGTCCCTTTCACATCGATGTTTCTCTCTCTCTCTCTCTTCCTCTCTCTCCCTCCCACTCTATCTGAACAAAAAATGGAAAAATGTCCTCGGGTGAGGATAAAAAAAATTTAAAAAAAGATTTTGTAAGTGAATAAATATATTACTGTTGGATTCTCATTCAGGGAGAAGGGAGATATAAATATGGAATGAAGGAAGGAAAGAACTCTGAGATGTTGGATTGGAATTAGAGGTATTAGTATAAATTCATGATTTTTAAAGAGTTGTACCTCCTAACTCTCCACTAAGATGGCCTAGCAACAATGACACACTGGTAACAGTGAGAACACCCAGACTCCAGATTTTGGTTTCTAAATACCATTACCCCCTGAAGGAACCAGGGCTCTTTGGAGAAACTGATGATTCCAGGACTGGGGCAGAGAAACTACACGATGAGTCTGGAATATCCTTATCTTGTGCCAGAAAGCATTGATGTACTCAAAGAACAAGAAGGCAAAGGAGGGGGTGGAGAAATGGGGGACATCTGTAATATTGACAATAATAAATAAACAAATAAAAGGACATGTCAAATGGACAGAGGAACTGCTTTAAAGAGTTCCTAATGGTCAAATTTAGCACAATTTGTATATAAAAATGAATAATGACAGAAGAAAATTATTACCCACTGAATATAACAAAATTCACAAGACCATATTGATAGTTTTAAAATATATTAAAGGAAGAGGCAGAAGGGAAATCTCTTATTTACAGGAGGGTACCAATTATTAAACATAGAAGGAATGATATACATGAAATATGCAAGAAACTTTGAGACTAGGTAAATATCCTGTTCCCAATCAGTATTTCACCCAGTGGTCTTAACATTTGTTGGTCATTCTTGTCTGTTTCTAGTTTTAGGCTGATAGGAAGAAAGCTATTACAAACATTCACATGTAGATCTCTGTGTGGACATGTGTATTCGTTTCTCTTGAAGTAAATACCTAAAATTAGGATTGCTGGCTCACACTGTAAGCGTACGTTTAACTTTATAAGAGACTGCAGTCCCATTTCACACACACCCCTGCCCCAATCCTGATCCTAGAAACACACGCTGCATTTACTTTTTTTTTGTCCTCACCCGAGGACATTTTTTCATTTTTTGTTCAGATAGAGTGGGAGGGAGAGAGAGGAAGAGAGAGAGAGAAACATTGATGTGAAAGTGACACATCGAGTGGCTGCCACCCGCACGACCAACCAGGGCAGGGGACAAACTGCAACCGAGGTACATGCCCTTAGCGGGAACCGAACCCGGGTCTCTCTGGACCGCAGGCCGATGCTCTAACCGCTGAGCCAAACCGGCCAGGGCTGCATTTACTTCTTATCTCTGCAGCCTTTTGGGTATAATTCAAGAGAAATGAGAAGATATCTATCCTCTAAAAGACTTGTACAGTCATGTTCAAAGCAGTACTGTTTGTTGTGAACTCCAAACTAGAAACAACCCAAATTTTCACCAACAGTAGGATGGACAAAGAAATTTCAATATTGTTCTAACAATGGAATATTATACAGCAATGAAAAACAAACAGACCACATATAACAATAGGGACAACTCTCACACTTTTTAGTAAAAGAAGCCAAAGGTTACAAAAAAAATACACACTGACAATTCCATTCATATAAAGTTCAATAACAAGCTAAATGAAAATAGAGTGAAGAGAGTCAGAAAAGTGGTTTCTGAGATGCTGGTGATGCTCTAAATCTTTAAGTGATGTTTACTTGGATCTCACTTTGTGAAAACCTATCAAGCTGGATGTACATTTATAATGAATGCACCTCTCTGTATATTTGTTTTACTCCAATATAAAAAAATTTATGAGCAAGCTTAACCCTGAAACTAAAACTAAACAAAAAGAAGACTTAATCCTTTCTGAGTTCATTTTAAACCTTAGTTTTCAGAAATGACCCTTACTTTCCAACTTCCCGAGATTTTGGGGGAAACGTCCCTGTAACCAAACCAACATGTCCTGATGACAACACTCAGGACGGGACATGTGCAGGGGTGAAGGTACTTCGAGGCTCTGGGTTGGGTGCACACTGGCACACTTTCTACAGAAAGAAGTTTGACGATACAAACCAAGAGAACAAAAAAGACATGTATGCTATTTTATCCAGTAAGTCCCTTCCAAGATTTTATCCTATATCAACAACTAGTCAAATACTTATAAGCAATGAGTCAAATTACACATTTAAAAAATTTTTTAAGAAAAAAAAATCCTTTGAAGGGAATACTTACAATTGGCGTCCCAAAAGGAATGTAACCTGTGAGAGGAGAGAGAAAAGTCAGGCCTTATAATCCCGCCCAGTCCGCCCACAGATCTCTCAACTGAGACATCAGAAGAGACTTCTGGGCTTGGTCATGGCGTGGCCCCAACGAAGGGGTGCAGGCCAGTTAGGAGAGAGGCACCTCTAGTCCCCAGATCTTTTCTCAGCTCACCCCTTCCCAGCACAGAGGGCTCCCCTGTGTCTCCCAGCTCTCTCTCTCTGTTCCCCTTTAGCCAGACAGTTCTCACTCCCCTCCAGAACCCAGAGGCCCATTCCTGAAGGCAGGGCTGCCCAATGCGCAGGCACCACCCTCCACGCCTGGTGGTCCTCCCATCATTTCCTTCAGGAGGCACAACGCCCCGCCCACACTCACTACACACACTGCAATGTCTCCAAAGGCCCCGAATGTCCTTCCCTCAGCATGTCCTTCTAGCACAGACCCTTCCTTCCCTGGCATCATGACCATTTCTAGAAAGGAAATTACTGACCCACCTGAGATGTGCACCTCTAGGTGCCAGCGGTACAATCTCTAGCACCCTGGCCAGACATCCTCAGTGGAGGAGGACCGAGCTGGCTCTCCTCGCTGCTCCTGGCCCCTAGACTATGGCAAGGCTCCCTCCACCATCCCCACTGCTCTCAGGGAGTAGCCTCCTGTCCCCAACCTCTAACTATGGCAGCTGGTAGCTGGATAGCAGCCACCACACTTATCTGTCTGAGTTACATCTAGAGCACAGGTTTGCATCCTGAGGGTGCTACTTGTGCATGCGCATGAGCCATCACTCGCCTACCCTGTCCCCCTACAGAGAGGTCCAAAGTTTGAGTGGAGAATTAAAAGAGAAACCAGCTCAGGGTGAGAGCCTGCTAGGGCCTCGTGCAGGGACGGGGAGCACTCACGGCCATGGCTATGATGCTGGCAGCCTTTGCTTCCTTGGAGCTCCTCACAGCATGGCAAGGGGTCACTGGGCACTGATTGCTCAGTTTGCACAAGGATGTCACGTGATTGCCTACTCTCTCCCCCCATGAGGTCAGGCCCTCTGGGGTGGGGACCCTGGCTGACCTACCTCTGACTGATGCTCAAAGCTGAACGCAGGGAGAGTGGACTGTGTCTACCTTGCAGGTCCTCTGAACCCCTGCATCCGGCACACAGTAGGCATGTAAAGGATTGTGTGGAAGGAGCCGCTGGTAGAGACCCTTCCTCTAGCTGCCTGAGGACTCCCAAGGCAGCATCCAGCAGCCGTCCCACCCACCCTGTACCTCCGGGTGGTGCACCCTGGAGGAGGCAGCAGCACGGGTGTGAGTCTGACTCTGGGCAAGACCTGTGACCCCTCAGACTGTAGGCGGGATCCCCGCCGGCCCTAGGCGCGTGTGCACAGTGCTTTCCAGGCAGTAGGTTCACACATACAGAACTGTCCTAGTGACCCCCGGGCAGGGACTTTCCGGCGCAGGGATCTTACACCTACTCCCCCACTCCGCGGCCCACTGGTCTCGACAGAATGGAATTTGCCATCCCGCTGTGTGCAGTGGGGCAAATACAGTGCAGACATTGTGAAGGGCAGGTCAACAGCAGGATCGGAGACCAGGGAGTTAGTCTGGGGGTTAACTGCCTGAAAGGGCTGAGCGGGGAGCAGGACCCGGACCTGGAGGGAAAGAGCGCAGCGTGTACAGGTAGGAGAGGAGTGACTCCGAGGAGGCAGGGTTTGTCCTCGCAGGTGTCACCCTTGAGGCTGCCAATAAGTGAGTGGTGTATAACCTGGGGACAGGGGCACAGGCAGTCACCAGTGGAGGCCCCCACTCCACCCCAGCTACTCAGGCAGAAAAGGCACTTTTTTTTTTAAAGAAAAGGCACTTTTTTTTTAAAGAAAAGGCACATTTTTAAAAAGCTCCATAGGTGATTCTGAGGCCTGGCCAGAGTCTTGTGTGGTTGAGTCCGGTTATAATACAGGTGCCCGTGTGGCTGTGTGTGTAACAGGCTCTGTCACCTCCTCAGGCCGGCACATCTAGATGGTCCTGGAACTGTGACCATGGTAAGTGGCCCTGGCTGGGAAGAGCCAGAAGGTCCTGGGGGTTTACCTGACATTCTGAAGGGCATGAAGATCTTCTCATTGGTGTCCGGGTGTAGAATAGCCTGGCAAGAGCAAGGAACAGAGCACAGGGTGACAGTGGGAGAAGCAGGGGACATGGGGACAGAGAGGGGGAGAAGCGGGAAAGGAGAGCCCCCCATTGCAGGATGACTCCAATGACCAGTGGCTGTATCTTGCCTTCTGGCCAATCAGTCCTTCCCTACCATTCAGGGCCAAAGAAAACTAAAACACAGCCCCAAAGAGCACGTATCCTCTGATTGATGCTCAAAGCTGAACGCAGGGAGGGTGGACTGTATCTACCTTGCAGGCCCTCGGAACCCTGCGTCCGGCACACAGTAGGCATGTAACAAGGATTGTGTGGAAGGAGCCACAGGGAAGGAGCTCGGGGGCCCAGGGAAAGGTGAGCTGGCCTGAGCTCCAGTCCTCAGAAACTCAGGCCCTGGGTGCTGGGGAGGAGGGGGGGAGGGGCGGCCAGGAACAAAGGGGTGGGGAGAAGCTGTGCACACAACAGAAGGATCCCTGGGACAGGTCGGGGCAGGGTCCAGTAGGGCCTGGAGGAGGGAAGGAAAGGAAGCCGAAATTGGATTACCTGCTTGATTTTCTGTGCACTCCAGAGCTGGAAGGAAGGGAGAGAGGGGGAAAATTAAAGCACATATCAATTTAAGGTCCCAAAGCCATATTTTTTAACCAAGAGATATAAGGTAGGGTCAGGTAAGAAGCCTGACTTAAATGAAGATCCTTCAACTGTCTCCCAGAATCACTAGAGGCAGCATAACATGATTTTTTCGGAGCTAGGCAGACTGCCTGGATTCCCAGCTTTGCCACTTCTACCTCTGAGCCCCAATTTCCTCATCTGTAAAATGGGGATAATAGCTGTGCCTCTAACATTATTGACAAAATATATGCAAAGTGCCTGGAGCAGCACTGGGCACATAGCAAGTGCTTTATAACTGCTTACTGTTGTAGATATTATTATTCCTATTGTTGTTATAAGAAGGTTGTGGGGAGAAGAAAGTTGCTTTCGAATGAATGGTAAAGTTGTCTCTCTCCAGCACACGTGTGTGGCACAGGCTAGAGAAACAGAACAATCTGTCAATCCCTTCAAGTGATAGAAATACTGTATTTCATTGAAGCTAAGACATCATTAATCCTAAGACACTATTATGTGGCACTAAGTAAGAAAACGACATAATGCCAAGACCACCATCAATAAAGAGATTTATCCCGCCCTGACCGGTTTAGCTCAGTGGTTAGAGCGTCGGCCTGCGGTCCAGAGAGACCTGGGTTCGGTTCCTGCTAAGGGCATGTACCTCAGTTGCAGTTTGTCCCCGGCCCTGGTTGGTCGTGCAGGTGGCAGCCACTCAATGTGTCCCTTTCACATCGATGTTTCTCTCTCTCTCTCTTCCTCTATCTCCCTCCCACTCTATCTGAACAAAAAATGAAAAAATGTCCTCGGGTGAGGATAAAAAAATAAATAAATAAATAAATAGATTCATCCCATTGAAGATTTGTCAAAATGTGATCAAACAGGCCTTTTAGAACCAAGAAAACCTGGTAAATAAAATGTACATTGCAGGCAAACCAAGGGCCAGTGCACTGCTAATGGAGCAAGAAGGGTATGAGGTAAGAGGGGAGATGCGGCCAGCAGGTGATGTTAAGTTTTGTAACAGAATAGCTCACTGTGTTTCATTTATATGGCAATGTTGTTGTCTGGAACAAAAATAGAAGTCATAAAACTGATATATTAAAGTTTATGTATTATACTCACAGCAGAGTCCCTCAAGCCTTAATTCACAGCGTAATTACTCTTATTTTAGATATACTTCAAATGTATTTGATTGCTATTCCAGGAAGATTGGAAGCAGTAGATTTTTAAAAAATAGTAATTGTGGAACAGAAGGGATTGACGAGAGAAAAACCACTGTCAGCCAAAGGAGGTAAGTGAGAGCAGAAAGCAAAGATGTAAAGAAAAAAAAAAAAAAAAAGACAAAAGGCTGACCCTCCTTTGCTGAGAAAAGGCCTTCCTGAAGGGTACCCCCCGAGTCCCAGCACCCTTTTAGGTAGGAACCTTTAAGCACTGTCCCACAGCATCTCTCAAAGCACTGGCCACACAGAAAATCTAAAGCTATTCTAAAATTAAATTTTTATTTTAGAATAAAACTCAAGATTTGTTCAGACAGTTCTTTTTAAAAAACTTCCCCATGATTCTGATGAACGGCCTGGTCAGAAAACTCTGGCCTAAGACATCAAAGGACTGAGTAAAGAGCAAGTGTTACCTGAAGGCTAAAGAGCATGTTATTAAACAATGAATGGGTCACCAAGGAGATCAAGAAGAAATTAAAAACTTCCTGGAAACCAATGAAAATGAACACACAACAACACAAAATCTATGGAATGCAGTGAAAGCAGTCCTGAGAGGGAAGTTCATAGCACTACAGACCTACCTCAAGAAATAAGAGAAACTTCTAATTAACTATCTAATCTCACAACTTAAAGAACTAGAAAGTAAACAAAAAGAAAAACCCAGAGCAAGTAAAAGGAAAAAGGTCAGAGCAGAAATAAATGACATAGAGACTAAAAAAAGATTCAAAAGATCAATGAAACAAAGAGCTGGTCTTTGAAAAGATAAACAAGATTGATGACCCTTAGCCAGACTCACCAAGAAACAAAGAGAGAGAGAGGAGCCAAATAAACAAAATCAGAAATGAAAGAGAAGTAACAACTGACACTGAAATATAAAGGATGGTTACAAAATACTATGAACAATTATAGGCCAAGAAATTGGACAATCTAGGCGAAATAGACAAATTTCTAGAATCACACAGTCTCCCAAAACTGAACCAGGAAGAGATAGAAAACTAGAACAGACCAATGAGAACTAAGGAAATTAAAGATGTAATCAAGAAACTCGCAGCAAACAAAAGCATAGGCCCGGATGGCTTCACGGGGGAGTTTTGCCAAACATTCAAAGAAGAACTAACACCCATTCTCCTCAAACTACTCCAAAAAATTCAAGAAGAAGGAAGACTTCCAAACTCATTTTATGAGACCAGCATAATTCTAGTTCCAAAACCAGATAAAGACACTACAAAGAAAGAAAACTACAGGCCAGTATCCCTGATGAACATAGATGCCAAAATCCTTAACAAAATATTAGGAAATCAGATCCAGCAATACATTAAAAAAATTATTCACCATGACCAAGTGGGACTCATCCCAGGGATGCAAAGCTGGTACAATATTCACAAATCAATAAATGTGATACACCACATAAACAAAATGAATGATAAAACCATATGATCATATCAATAGATGCTGAAAAAGCATTCGACAAAATCCAGCATCCATTTCTGATAAAAACGCCCAGCAATGTGGGAATAGAGGGATCATATCTCGACATAATAAAGGCCATATATGAAAAACCTACAGCCCAGCTGGTGTGGCTCAGTGGTTGAGTGTCGACCCATGCACCAGGAGATCGCCAGTTCGATTCCCAGTCAGGGCACATGCCCAGGTTGTGGACCTAATCCCCAGTGGGGGGCATGTAGGAGGTGGCCAATCGATGTTCTCTCTCATAGATGTTTCTATCTCTCTCTCCCTCTCCCTTCCTCTCTCTGGAAAATCAATAAAAAGAAAAATTATTTTTTTAAAAAGAAAAAGAAAAACCTACAGCCAACATCATACTCAATGGGCAAAAACTAGAAGTATTTCCCTTAAGAACAGGAACAAGACAGGGATGCCCACTTTCACCACTCTTATTTAACAGAGTATTGGAAGTCTTAGCCACAGCCATTAGACATAAAGAAAAAAATAAAAGGAATCCAAATTGGAAAGGAGGAAGTGAAACTGACATTATTTGCAGATGACATGATATTGTACATAGAAAACCCTAAAGACTCCATCAAAAATCCACTAGAGTTAATAAACAAATTTGGCAAAGTAGCAGGATACAAAATTAACATCAAGAAATCAACAGCAGCCCTGGCTAGTCTGGCTCAGCGGTTAGTGTCGGCCCGCGGACCAGAGAGTCCTGGGTTCAGTTCCCACTAAGGGCACATACCTCGATTGCAGTTCATCCCTGGCCTTGGTTGGGGTTGTGTGGGTGGCAACCAGTCAATGTGTTTCTCTCATCGATGTTTCTCTCTCTCTCTTCCTCCCTCTCTCCCTCCCGCTCTCCCTCCCGCTCTATCTGAAGATAAATGAAAAATGTCCTCGGGTGAGGATAGAAAAAAGAAAGAAAGAAACCAACAGCATTCTTATACACCAATAATGAACTCACAGAAAGAGAAACTAAAAAAAAAAAAAAATCCCATTTACCATTGCAGCAAAAAAATTAAGATACCTAGGAATAAACTTAACCAAATAAGTAAAGGACATATTCACATAAAACTATAGGACGTTGAGAAAAGAAATAGAGGAAGATATAAAAAAGTGGAAGCACATACCTTGTTCATGGATTGGAAGAATTAACATCATTAAAATGTCCATATTACCCAAAGCAATCTATAGATTCAAGGCAATCCTCATTAAAATACCAATGACATATTTCACAGAACTAGAACAAATACTTCAAAAGTTCATATGGAACCAAAAAAGACCCCACATAGCCACAGCAATCTTGAAAAAGAAGAACAAAGTAGGAGGGATCACAATACTGGATATCAGGTTATACTACAAAGCCACTGAAATCAAAACAGCCTGGTACTGGCACAAGAACAGGCATATAGATTAATGGAACAGAACAGAGAACCCAGAAATTGACCCAAGACATTATGCTCAATTAATATTTGACAAAGGTGGCAAGAGCATACAGTGGAGTAAAGACAGCCTCTTTAATAAATGGTATTGGAAAAATTGGACAGCTACATGCAAAAAAATGAAACTAGCCCACCAATTTACACCATACACAAGAATAAACTCAAAATGGATAAAAGACTTAAATGTGACTGGTGAATCCATACAAATCCTAGAAGAAAATGTAGGCAACAAAATTTCAGACATCACACACAGCAGAATTTTCACCGATACAACGTCTAAGACAAGAGAATCAAAGGAAAAAATTAATACATGAGACTACATCAAACTAAAAAGCTTCTGTACAGCAAAAGAAACAACCATCAAAATGGAAAGGGAACCCACTACATGGAAGAGCATAATTGCCAATGATACATCAGATAAGGGGTTAATTTCCAAAATATATAGAGTACTCATATAACTCAACAAAAGGAAGACAAAGAACCCAATTAAAAAATGGGCAGAGGAACTAAATAGACACCTCTCTAAACAGGACATACAAATGGCCAAGGGACACATGAAAAAATGCTCAACGCCACTAATCAAATTAAAACAACTATGAGGTATCACCTCACACCTGCCAGAATGGCTGCCGTCAACAAATCATCAAACAAGTGCTGGCGAGAGTGTGGAGAAAAGGGGACTCTAGTACACTGCTGGTGGGAATGCAGACTGGTGCAGCCACTATGGAAAATAATATGGTGTTTCCTCAAAAATTTAAAAATTGAACTGCCATTTGACCCAATGATCCCACTTCTAAGAATATATCCTAAGAAGCCTAAAACAGCAATCAGAAAGAATATATGCACCCCTATGTTCATAGCAGCACTATTTACAATCGCTAAGATCTGGAAACAGCCCAAGTGTCCATCAATAGATAAGTGGATAAAATGCTGTGGTACATGTACACAATGGAACACTATGCAGCTGTAAGAAAGAAAGGTCTCTTACCCTTTGAGATGACATAGAGGGACCTAGAGAGTATTATGCTAAGTGAAATAAGCCAATCAGAGAAAGACAAATACCACATGATCTCACTTATTTGCAGAATATAATGAACAAAATAAGCTGATGAACAAAATAGACCCAGAGACATAGAAAGGAGTACGGTTCTGACTGACAAACCTCAGAGGAGGGAGGCAGGGGGAGGGATGAGATAAAGAACTTATATGCATGCATGTGTAACCAATGGACATAGACAACAATGCTGTGGAGGGGTGGGTGGTATTGGGAGGAGGGTGTCTAGGGGGGGAAAAGGAGAAACATCTGTAACAAAATATAAATAAATTAAATAAATAAAAAAAAAGAGCAAGTGTTTCTACCAGGCAAGCCTGTGTTCAAATCACTTACTGGAAGCATGGCCCTGGGCTAATTACATTGCCTCTGTGCCTCGGTTTCTCTATCAGTGAAATGGGCTGTTGTAAGGGTCAGGCAGTTGCTTCATGATCACGGGCAATTTGCTTTTCCCTTTAAGCACACAGCAAAACTTATACTTCCCAGCTTCCCTCACAGTCAGGTGGGCCGCCCACATGACTAGGTGCTGGTTAATGGCCTGTGATGTTTGCCATTCCAGTGCTGGACCCAAAGCCTCCCACAGAGAATCCAGTGGAGGATGATGAGGCCCTGGAAGATGATAAAGCCACGAAGTAAAAGGAGCTGGGTCCCTGGACAGGGGCATGTGCCAAGCGCCAGGGCTGCACTGGACTCTGACATGAATGAGAAATAGACCTTACTGTATAAGCCCTGAACTCTTGGGATTGTTTGTTACAGCACTTGGCTTACCCTGCCTCATACAGAGGTTTAAATGAGATATACATGTCTAAACTACTTGGCCCATAGGACATGCTCCATAAATGCCTAAAATAGAGGGACGGTCATTCAAACGAGCAAAATTTTGATGGACTTTATTTATTTATTTATTTATTTATTTATGTATTTATTTATTTATGTATTTATTTATTTATTTTTAAATCCTCACCCGAGGACATATTTGCACTCATCTTCAGATAGAGCAGGAGGGAGAGAGGGAGGAAAATAGAGAGAGAAACATGGACGTGAGAGAGACACATCAACTGGTTGCCACCCACACGACCCCAACTGGGCAGGGGACAAACTGCAACCGAGGCACGTGCCCTTAGCGGGAACCGAACCCGGGACTCTCCGGTCCGTGGGCCGATATTCTACCCACTGAGCCAAACCAGCCAGGGCTTAATTTAATTTTTAAAGTAACTTCATGTCTATTGTCTTATTCCTATAACATGCCTGTGAGCTGGGTAGGTTATTTTCAGACAAGGTAACTCATCTTAGAGAGACTAATAACTCAACCAGGGTCCCAGGGACCTGGTGGCAAGATGGACATGGGCACCCAGGCCTCCTGGCCTCCAAGCTGATGTCCTCCCTGCACTCCAGGGGTGCCCTGGAGGAGATCGACATCTGGCCTGGCCAGGGTGACAGCCAGGCCTGAGGCATGAGAGCAGGAAGAGAACTGGCGGACATCATCCTGAGGGCACAGAACCTCCTCGCAGCCTGCCAGCTGATACTCCTCGCCAGTATCTGTTCCTCCCCTCCTGCCAAAGTCCAGCCAAGCAGCACTTTTGATCCATGGCAGCGTCTGTGTCCCTCAGGTTCAAGGACTGCCTCCTCTCCCGCCACCCAGGGAGCAGCGATGGAGGGTCAGGCAGAGGCTGACGGATCAGCAAAAGCAGACGTTCAGCAGGGCTGTCAGCAGGCAAGGCCAGGAGCCCAGAGCTCACAGATGTGTTCCCCACCCTGCAGGGACACCACGACACACATGGCCCAGGCAGGCTAGTGTCACAGGTAGGGGCAATGGTACAGTCTCACAATATAGATAATTCCACACTTTTCTATTTTGCTACGCACTTTCCCACAGAAGCACTGGGACTGGAACCCAAGCAGTCTGGTTCCAGAAGCCCCACTCTTTTTTTTTTAATCCTCACCCAAGGACATTTTTCCATTTTTTGTTCAGATAGAGTGCGAGGGAGAGAGAGGAAGAGAGAGAGAGAAACATCGACGTGAAAGGGACACATCGAGTGGCTGCCTCCCACACGACCCAACCAGGGCCGGGGACAAACTGCAACCGAGGTTCGTGCCCTTAGCAGGAACCGAACCCGGGTCTCTCTGGACCACAGGCCGACGCTCTAACCACTGAGCCAAACCGGCCAGGGCAGAAGCCCTGCTCTTAATCACCATGTGCCCGTCTCCAGCACTGGCACCCCAGTGTACTCCGTGCCGTCCTTTGGGCATCCAAATTATCCTGGCGATCTTTCCACTCAGCGTACAGAGAGAACCTTATTCTTCCTGATAACCGTGAATGAACATGTATATTGTAAACTGTGACCTATTAGTGGACTTTTAAGCTATTACCCATGTTGTTTGTTTTTGTGGGTTTTTTTTTTTTTGTGGTAAAATATACATAACATAAGATTTACCATTTTAACCACTTTTAAGTGGCAGTTCTATGGCATTAAGTACATTCACACTATTGTACAGCCATCACCAGCACCCATCTCTAGAACTTCTTCATCTTCCCCAACTGAACTCTGTACCCAGTCAGTACCAACTCCCCGTTCCTCCTTCCCCAGCTCCTGGCAACCACCCTCTTTCTTCTCTGTGAATTTCACCACTCAAGATATTTCATATAGATGGAATCATACAATATTTGTCCTTTGTGACTGTCCCATCTTTTACTGTTACAACCATGCTCTGGTGAATTTCCCTGGAGTTGTTATTATTATATCATCAGCATTTTAAGAAAAAGGATAGATGTTTTCAGCTATCTGGCAGGATACAAAAGAAACTAATGGTTACTCTAGGGAGAGGCAGTGGGCAATTGGGGGACAGGGAAAGGGGAGCTTATATTTTATTCTCTCCTTGTTTATATCTTCAGAACTCTATAGATTGTTCATATGTTACCTATTCAAAAAGGATTATTAAAAATATTGAGTAACCATGAGAAAAATAGATATAGGGTGTACAACTTTTAAGCTCTTTATTGACCTCTATGGCGCAAACTGTTAACTGACAAAAATCTATGTCCGGTTCTTCTACAGTAATAGAATAGTAGTGGGCAAGTAGATGACCTGCTGCACTACATTTCCCAGCCTCCTTTGCAGGGCAGGTCGCTGACCTGCTGTACTACATCTCCCAGATTCCTTTGCAGTTAGGCTTATTCATGTGACTGAGTCCCCCAGTGGTATCTGATGGGAAGTGAGACATGCCTTTCTCTAACCAGGGCCTCCCCTTCCATGCTTTCTGTTCCTTCCCTGTGAGCCAGAGTCAGGATGTGGCTGCAGCCCAGCCTGCACCATGCAGAGGACAACCAAAGGAGGTGGTGGAGAAACATGATGGAAGGAGCCTGGGGCCCTGAATGATCCTGTGGAGGAAAGCCGCCTGCCCACCTGGACCTTGAACTGTTACATGGGCGAAAAATAAACTTCTATGTTATTTGAGCTGGCGCATTTTGGGATCTTTTTGTTACGGCAGTTAGTATAATCCTATATAAAATAACCTATTTGGGGTTAGCAGAAACTGCCTCCCATGACATCAGGGAAGCCTTTCCAGAGGCTGAAGGAAGAAATGAAAGCTAAGATAGTGTTTGAGGCTCTTCTTGTGACATTTGGCAATGCTCCCGCCTCAGGAGGCTTTGCAGTGAGGTGGGAGAGACATCTCCACTTTAAACTAAAATTCCTAGCCATGACCTAATCTCATCCAGGCTCACCCCATCTCCAGATTATAGCAACAATAGCCAGGGTCACAGATTTTGGCCCAGGCTCAGCCACTAACTTACATGGTCTTCCTGTGCAAGTCACCACACACCTTAGATTTATACTGTGTTTTAAATGAATCAGGCAGGAGAAGGGGCAGGAAGTGGAAACAAGTCTCTCCAGGGCCCCTTCCTGTCTGATGATGCCAGGCCCAGTTTATAGAGAGGACGGGACAAGGACTTGGGTCTGACTTCCAGGTCTGGGCTTTTCCCTGGGACCTGCTGAATGCAGAAATGGAGCAGGAATCTCCCACAAGCCAAGAGCTGGTTGCTAGCTTCAAGTTTCATGAGCCAGTCCTGCAAACAGGTTACAGATGGGATGTAAAGTATTCAATGAGAGTCCAAAAGTAATGCAGCGGATGGTCCCTCCATACTGAGAATCTAGGACAGGGAGCCCCCAGCGGCTTCTCGGCAGCCCACTGAAGCGGCACCACTTTAAACTATAATTCCTCGGCGTGACCCATCTCCTTTGGGCTCAGCCCATTTCCCTCTCTGCCCCTGGCTGAACATAAAAATGTGCAGCCCTGACCCCTTGGAACTGATGGACTGTAGCAACAAGCCAGTGTGGATCTGGGACTTTGGACTTTGCTTGATGTTTCACTTGGAGAATGAGGACGAGAACGAGGACAGTGTTGGGGAAGCAGTCCTGGTGAGAGGTTGCTGAAACAATGCAGAAGTTTGCCGATTTCAGAAATGGCCTGAGTCTCAGCTGAGCTGCCATCTGAACCTCTAAGAAGTAAAGGGAGGGGCGGAGGGTGGGTAGGCCCCTAACAAGCTTCAGAAGGAGGAGCCCTGCTTACCAGGGGCAGAGCAGGGCACACCCCCAGCACCTGACCTCATACCCCAGGCAGAGGAGTTAACCGCCCAGGCCCCACCCCCAGTTTGGCTTGCTCCCCTTCCCCTCTGCCTCCTTCCAAGCTGCTTCTGCAAACCTCTGAAGGCAGCAAAGACAGAGCCTATTTAAAACAGCCTCCAGAAGGCAATTAAACAGAGCCTGAAGGGGATCCTTCTGTAAAGCAAAGGATGCTTCCATAAAATAAAATTTTTAAATCTTCATAATTTATCACTTAGGCCAATCCCATTATTCCTTACCATTAATTTTGTTGCCATGGTTACTCCCAGGTAACGTGTACCTATGCAAGTCTATGTGGGGTGAAGGTACCGCCCAGTTCTACAGATCCATGAAAGGACAAGGAGCGTTCCCCTGGTCCTGCAGCCTAGCACACAGCAGCAGCCATGAGTCCCCTGTACAGGCAGCTTCTCTCTATGGAGAGAATGGACCTTGGAGTCAAACCTGGATCTGAATTCCAGATCTCCCACTTGCTGGCCATGCAACTTGGGGCAACAATTTTTTTGAGCTTCCACTTCCTTGTTTGTAATATGGGAATAGGAATACTTATTTTCAAGGTTATTGCAAAGATTAAAGAAAATCCATTTGTTCAATGAATACTTACTGAGCACCTATTACGTGCTAGGCACTGATCTAGGCAGTATGAATACATCAGTGAACAAAAAAAGACCCCAAATCTCTGCTTTTATAGAGCTTACATGCTAGTACAAACAGACAGCAAGCAATAAAAATAATAAATAAGCCCTGGCCAGTATGGCTCAGCAGTTAGAGCGTCGGCCTGCGGACCAGAGAGTCCCGGGTTCGGTTTCCTCTAAGGGCACATACCTCAGTTGCGGTTTGTCCCCAGCCCCCACTGGGGTCGTGAGGGTGACAACCAGTCAATGTGTCTCTCTCACATTGATGTTTCTCTCTCTCTCCCTCCCGCTCTATCTGACAATAAATGCAAAAATGTCCTCGGGTGAGGATTAAAAATTAAAACAAAAAAATAATAATAAATAAGTGGATTCTCAGATAGGTTAGCAGGATGGGTGCTTCAGAACACATGGGAAAGTAGAACAGGTGTGTGCTGTCAGCAGGGATGGATTATTTTCATTTATTGTAGTGGGGGCTACACAAAGGAGAAGGTGAAGGATGAGGAACATGAAGGGGAAACGGGACCTGATGACATGGCCAGGGCCACAGCTTCTGGCACAGGGAAGAGGGATGAAAAGAAAGGCCAGGCTGGAGCTGGGGTAGAAGAGGGAAGAGGGAGACACTGTGGCTGCATCCCCCTCCCCTGAGCCCCCTTTCGCCCTGGCCCCCTAAGATTCCACCTCTTATAGGGCTTCTGGCCCAAGTGGCTACTTCTTTTGTTCCCGCCCCCTAACTTTTTCCCTGACAGATTCTTAAGTAGGATGATGTTTAGAGCCTGACAGTAGTAAGTAAGGCGGTTAGGGTAGTTTTCATTGAGGTGACATTGGAGGAAATTCTTGAAGGAGGGAGTGAGCCATGCAGATACCTGGTAGGAGACCCCCGTGCCCCCGAGGCAGAAGTGGGCCCGCCCAGCACATCTGAGAGACAGCAAGGAGGCCAGCGTGACTATGGCGGACTGAGTGAAGGGGAGAAGAGCAGGAGGAAGGTCAGAGAGAAATGGGGGCTTTGCAGGCTGTGGCTTTTACCCTGAGTAGAAAGGGGGGCACTACAGAGCTTCTACTAGAGCAGTGGTTCTTAACGGGGTGCTTTTGCACACAGGGGACATCTGGCAATGTTTGGTTGTCATGAATTGGGAGAGGATGCTGCTAAACATCCTGCAGTGCACTGGACCGCCCCCACAACAAAAAATTGCCCGCCCCAAACGCCAATCATGCCGAGGCTGAGAAACCCTGGGGCAGAGGAACAAACCATGTAATGTATGTTTGCATAGATCATGCTAACTGCTGTAGTGGGAGGGGACAGAGGCGCCCACATAGAATAGGGAGGCCACCCAGGAGGCTACTGCAGTGACCCAGCCCAGAGATGTGGCCACAGCATCCAGTACAACATCAAGCACATTATACAAATGCTTCAACTAGTATTGATCACTTGCCTGTTCTGTGCTGATTAGAAGGGCCAACCGGGCCAGCCCAGAGTGGCAGGGTGCTGATCAGAATCCCAGAAGCTTGAGGGTAGGGGTCAGGGTAAGGGGCTGGAGGTCAGCCAAGCCTTCCTTTCAGCCAGCTTCTGACAAATCTACTGATACCCAGAGAAGATCTGGGGTGCAAGTATTTTAACTCAGTATTTTCTCTGCTATTTTCAGCAAAGCCCAAACACAGCTGACCCCATTTCCCTCTGCCAGAAGAGCCGTGCAGGATCTCTCCCATCCCAGCTGTCCTTTTCTTTCTTTCTTTCTTTTGAATTTTTTTTTCTTTATTGATTTTAGAGAGAGAGGAAGGGAGAGGGAGAAATGGAAACATCGATGAGAGAGAACATCGATTGGCCTCATCCTGCATGCCCCGCCCTGGGAATTGGGCCCACAACCTGGGCATGTGCCCTGACCAGGAATCCAACCGGCGACCTCCTGGTGCACGGGTTGACGCTCAACCACTGAGCCACACCGGCGGGCCCAGCTGCCCTTTTCCTCGGTAGCTTGCAGGCAGAAGTCCATCCTGCGTGGGCCTCTGGGTAGCTGCCATGTTTTGCTGGGTGCAGAGTAAGCACTTACTAAAGGTGGGCTCGTTCCCAGCCTCTGAGGAACGTGGGATGATGGACAAGAACCACCATGCAGAAGCCTGCAGTGGCTCCCAGAGACCTGCTCCCCTCCCTCCTGACCACTCCCCTAGCTTCCAAGCTGGTTTCCTTAACAGCACTTCCCCTCCCCCGTTCGCCAGGCACCCCACCAGAAGGATTCTGCCGCAGTCCACTTCCATGCTACTCCCTGCTCAGAGCTTCCAGCAGCTCCTCCTGCCCCCAGCACACTCAGCATCTCTCTGCTGGAAGTTATAGGAGACTCACAATCTGTCCCGTACCTTCCCAACTTCCTCCCCAACTCTCTCTCTCTGATCTCATCTTTTCTCCCTATTCCTCCCTCTCTGATCTCTCTTTCTCTCCTCTACTTCCCGGATTCTAACTTACAGGGACTACCCTCCCACTGCCTTGGGTCTCTCTCTCCAGTCTACGTTAGATCTACCCTTCAGGGCCCATTGCACTCCCCTCCACAAAGCCCTCCTGCACCGGCATTCTCAGATTCTCTCCCCCGGGGACTCCTGCCCACCTTAGCATTAGCTCCACACAGCTCAGCCGCCAGCCTGCCTCTAGCCACCCACCTGTGTGGTGGCCTCACCTGAGCTGGAACCATGGCAATTTCCCCCCAGTGCCCACCTACCTCAGCACCTTTAACACACTGAACGGTCAGCATATGCCCACAGCCTGGACTGACGACATTAACCACACAGGTTTAACTGGGCGGTCGGACCTTCACTAGCTCCTCTGCCCGATGTTAGGGTCCCTCCTCTGCCCCACAGAGTATGCCTTCCCTTCCAAAGCCACCATCAGACAGTGGGGGAAAGATGGGCATTGGATCTTCCAGGCCCAGTGTCAGATCCCTGTCCCACCACACACTGGCTCTGTGACCTAACCTTAGTAATTTAACCTCTCTGAGCCTCAGTTTTCTTGCCTGCAAAATGGGGTTAATATAGGTACCCACCAAATAGGGTTTCTATGAAGAGTAATTGAAGTAATACATGTAAAGTGCTAGTACTTGGCATGGTGCCTGGCACTTGGTAAGCACACAGTGAGTGGTGGCTCATTACCATGGGGTGGGAGGGTCTTCCATACTTAACCCCACCCATCTCCATCCATGCCAGACCCTTCCAGCGCAGGAAGCGCACACAGCAGAGACCGTCACCCAGAAACCTCACTGCCTGTACTTACGCTGCTGCTCTCATCTATGGCTTAATGTTTAATCGACAGCCACAGTCTTTATTAGGGTTCCTAGCATATCAAATTTCTACCTCTTAAGCCCAAAGTGTAAATTATACTTATTTTTTCTTTTATCCTCAGGAAGAATTATTCATGGGTGCAGCAACTTTTTAATAAGTGAACAGTCTCGGGAGGAGATACCAGCCACCGCTAACAAATGCCAAACTAAGGCCATCGGGTGTGAACAAACAAACGGTCAACCCACCAAAGTGTACCACTGGTGAGATGTTGTAACTGGAGGGCAGGTTACATAAGAGACTGCCATGCAGGGTACCCAGTGCTGTCCGTGACATTCGGACAGGCCTGCAGGCTTCTGACCCACATGCCTGCAAAGGACATCAGAGCAGGCCCGGCGCCTGGGAGCAGACAAGGCTGCCGCCCAGACTGAGATGAAAACCACCTCAGCCCTCTTTAGAGGGCACAGAAAAGACCCTTGAGCAGGGCCGGCCTGGACCAGGAACAAGGACTATCCTTAATTGCTCAGGTTTCCTCAAATCCTGAGCTGAAAGGGCATCACCTGTCCTCTCTGTTCCTGTGTCTATAGAGACCAGAGGCAGGTGTGGCTTTGCAAACTGCGGCCCAGGGAGGGAAGACAGAGCTGCCGCAGAGCCCAATCCCCCGCGCTCTGGGGAGCCAGGAGGACGGCAGGGAGGGGGAGGGAGGATCTGCTTGTTAGGAGAGCACTGTGCTACCAAACCACCACGTGGACACTGCAGGCCTCAGCAACATAAGCCAGAAAGGGAAGCAGAGCCAGTGTCGGAGGCCCCTGCCTCCCCTCCTCCCAGTTCCCTGGAGGTACAAGAAGCCTTTCAGGACAGAAGACACAGGAGGTCGAGGACTGGAGAGGGGCTGTCAGGTCATGCCACCCAGCTCCTCGCTACCCACAGCCAGAGAGGAGTACCGAGCGAGGAATGAGGCCATCACGGCCTGGCTTCCCTGCTGACCGCTGCCCCCAACTCAGTGAGGTTGACCCTGCTGGGCCAAGCACTGCACCATCTTGGTCACTCTCCAGAGCCCTGCACAGGGACATCTGGCCAAGGTGCAGTATCCGCCAGGCATTTGCCCTTCACACAGCTGGGCCGCAGTGGAGCGCAGTCCCTGTCACTTCCTCTGGGGGCTCGCTCTCCCTGCGCTCGCGATGCGCTCCCTTGTCTGCGCTGTTCCTATCAGCGCCTCCTCCTCACCAGCCCCCTCTCATCCTTCAAATCTCCGGAAAGATCTCTTCCAGAAATCCCTCCTTTGGGTGGGTTCCTCCTTCCTCGGCTCTCCCACAGTATGATGTTTTCACTGTAGTTGCCTAGATTCTGGGGAGTGCGTGAAGCAAGACCTCCCTCCAGCGTCTTCCCTGCTCTCTCTCCCAGGTCCTGGCACCAAGCCTGGCTTGTGGTGCTCCCTAAATGCATATCCTGAAATGACCTGGACTGGGGAAGGCTGACAGCTGAGCCACCTGCCCCAGGAACACCCCCCAGCCACTGGGGTGTCGGGGTTGGCGGCGCAGAGCCTCAGCGTGGGCTTTGCTCTTAAAGGTATCAGAAGGGGGGGGGGCAGCCCCAAAAGAACGGAAGAGAAGACAACAGTAGAGTTGGGACAGCAACATGTTTTAGGATGGAAAATGAGTTGAGTTTTAGTAGCTGACCCAGCAGAGAGGAGGAAGCCATCCCCTTAATGCCTGAAGAGGGCACACTTAAGGAGCCAGCCCATCACCCCAAGGACACCAGCCAGCAAAGCTCAGAACCTGGACAGACCAGATGCCACAGAAAAAAAGGGCTAAATTGAAAGTTTGTCCTCAAAGTTGTGATACACCCCGCCTTCACCTCACAGCACGGTGACTCTTACCACCCTCACCTGTGTCCCTGCCACGTGCTGAAGGTTTATCAGCCTTCTAGAGAAAATGAATTGTGGTGACTCCAAACTTGGGAACACTAGCACAGTGGAAGGTGGGAGGAGATGAGGCTAAAAGCTGGGAAATTAATGAACGTCTGCAGTGAATTGTGGGACCCCAGCCTCCTTCCCCTCTTTGGCTTCCAGAAGGCAGAGAGATAAGATGATACTGAATTCACAAAACAGGAAGAGGATTTTATTAAAAAATAAGTAAATAAAAGAAACAATCAAAGAGCTCACAGAAACTAAAATTATACCAGCTGAAGTTAAAAATTCAATAGACATGTTGAAAATAAACCTAAGGAATGTTCCTGAAAACGCAAACAGAAAGGTCAAAGTCAAGGAATACAAGCAAAAAAAAAAAAAGAAAGAAAATCTGAGTGTCGAGCTAAGATGTCAAATATTTGACTAATAGGAGTTTTAGAATGAGAAGAAATGATCAAATAAACAGTCTGAGAAAATTTGTCAGAACCGAAAGACAGGAGCATTCCGACTGAAAGGAGTCACAGGGAGCCCCGAATAATAAATTTTAAAAGAGATGGTATTGTAGAATTTCAGAAATAAAATTTATAGAGAAAGAGAAGATTCTAAACATTACAAAGAGTGAAAATAGGTCACTTGCAGAGAATTGGGAATGAAATAGCATTGGATTTTTCAACCTCTATACTGGAAGTCGGAAGACAATAGAGCAATATCTTCAAAATTCTGAAGGAGAATGATTGTCATACTAGAATTTCCTCCTCGGCCAAACTGTCAATTAAGGCTGAGTGCAGAATTACAATTTTTCAGACATAAAAGTACTCAAAATTTTCTTCCCATTTGCCCTTTTTTTCAGAAGCTACTGGCAGAAGTGTTCCACCAAAACAAAAATGTACACACACCAAGAGGAAGGCCCGGAGCTGGAGGGAGGTGGGCCCCAGGAAGGAAATTTTCAGAGAAAGAAACAGAACTGAAGAACGAGTCTTCAGGATTGAAAGGAGGCACTGAAAATATCCCTAGAGGGTGTAGTAAGAATTAGAGGTGGGACAAAGAAAACCATGCTAATGAGGAAAAAAGAGGCAACTATTAACTGCAGATAAAACATAAAGTTTAAAAACAGAGGAAACATAGTCATGATACAACCAACTTGACTCTACAGTAAATGTCATTTATATAATTATAATGTCAATACTGAATATCCATAAACCCCAAACCATGATAACTTGGGAGGGTGTTGAGGCTGGGGAAGAGAAGCATGTTTATGGGGGTGGATAATGAGAGCTGAACTCTCAACTATCATAGTAGATAATACAAAAGACTAAGTTGAGAAATAGCAGTATAAACATGTTAGTTTGAAATATAAATTTCTATCTGAAGAAACAGCTAAAAGTATTTGCTTCTGGGGAATAGAAAATGGGATTGAAGAGGGATGATGGGCAGCATACTATTTTTCCTTATAAGTGTTTCAGTACTATTTGACTTATTGAACTATGCACACACATTACTTTTAAAAATGTGAAATTAATTTTTTTAAGTTTTTGAAATAAAGTTTAGGAACAAAAAAAAAAAAAAATGGGCACATTAACCATCAGGTTCTGTAATCATTAAAGTTGTCCTACACGACATCTCCCTCCTCCTCCCCCAAACCAAACAGAACCATCAATATTTCAATTAGCTCTAGTTAAAGTTCCTACATACTATTTTTTTTAAAATTACAGTGTCCTAGCCTAATCACCATCTGCCCCCCTTTCCCACCCTCAACTTGAACTTTTGGGGAGTAGTATGCTGGTAAATAATTATTAATCAATTATTTGGGGGGAAAGAGTCCTAATGTGTAGCATTTGCCAATTTCCATGGTGTAAATATTCCTATTGTGGCTGATTTCAAGCTATCACTATGATGTCACTGATGTGGAATTGGGAAGGGGTACACATGTCAGCTCCAGCAAACTACTGCCTTTGGGCCTCTCTAGCCTCATCAGCCTCCACGCTTCCCACCAGAACCAGGGTACTGGAGAGACCTGAGTATCTTCTCCAAAAAGCCAGAAGTCCACAGGGGTATGTAGCTGTAGTAGAAGTAGATACCGATGGAAAAAGAAGTGGTCTGGCTGCAGGAAAAGGGTTAGTAATTTGTGACCTTCCTTCCTTCCTCCCCCACCTCCAGCAGAGTTACCTGTTCATTGGTGACCCCTGGTCGCAGGGTCCCATGCTTATAGTCCTCTAGCAGCTGCACAGCCTCTCTGAGACGTCTCTGCAAGGAAGAGAAAAGGGACATTGAGCGGCACAGATCCAGGGCTCCAGCAACTCTTTCCCTCTTTCAATACAGATGCATTCTGTATTGATCAAGTATTGACAATATTACAGTGTGCAAGGCCTGCCCTCCAGTTCATGGGACACACGCTATACACCAAAGAAGGATACAACCTAAACGTCCTTTCATAGGGAAATGGCTGAATGGCAGTGGTAGAATAATACTACGAAACATTATTCAGCAGTTTACAAAGTGAAATAGATCTATATATAATTCTATAGCCATTTCTCCAAGATACTTTTTGAGCGAGAAAGCAAATTGCAGAGCTGTATGATGCCACTCGTTCTACCAAACAAACCCCCACACACACACACACACACAGAGAAAGCAGTATTTTCTGTGAGAATATTTATGTGCAAATGCATCAAAAAAGCCTAGAAGGGAGACCCCACCCCCAAACTGGTGATAGGGGTTACCTTGGGGTAGGAAGAAAGGGCCTGACTTGGCAAAGGGTGTCATAAGGAACTTTAATCTTAATCCCAATACTGAAAGTTTTTATAAAGAGAACATATTTGCCCAGCCTGTGTGGCTCAGTGGATTGAGCATCGTCCCATGGACTGACAGGTCCTGGTTTGATTCCCAGTCAGGGCACATGCCCGGGTTGCGGGCTGAATCTCCAGTGTGGGGCGTGCAGGAGGCAACCGATCAATGTATCTCTCTCACATCGATGTTTCTATCTCTCTCTCCCTTCCTTTCTCTCTAAAAAATCAATAAAAAGATTTTTTTAAAAGAGAGAACATATTTATGTAATACTGCTATAATTTCTTTTCAACATTTTAAAAACACCAGCAGAGATTTACATACTAAAGTGCATATGGCTTCAGTAACTGATGGGGAAAGAGAAAATAAAAGAAGATAGAATTGTATGACTTTTAAAATCTTCGAAGCTAAAGAAACAGCAACAGTGATAGGAGGTTACCTTTGTCCACCAAAACATCTGTATAAGAATATTCATAGCAGTACTATTCAAATAGCCCAAAACTACAAACAATTTAAATGTCAATAGTAGACTGAATAAATCAATTATAGTCTATGTGCACAATGAAATACAGAAATTTTTAAATCTTTTTTGTTGAAAGTATTATAGATCCCCCCTCTTTCTCCCATTGACCCCCTCCTCCCTGCTCCCACCCACCTCTTGCTTTCCCCAAACTATTGTCTGTGTCCATTGGTTGTGCACATATGCATGTAAGTTCTTTGGTTTATCTCTTCCCACCCCCCACCCCCTTTCCTCTGAACAGGTTTGTCAGTCTGTTCCAGCAATTTAAACAATTTTTTTTCTTTATTGATTTTAGAGAGAGGAAGGGAGAAGGAGGAGAGAGATAGAAACATTGGTGAGAGAGAACATAGATTGGCCGCCTCCTGCATGCCCCCCCCCCCCACTAAGGATTGGGTCCACAACCTGGGCATGTGCCCTGACCAGGAATCGAACTGGCGACCTCTTGGTACGCGGGTCAATGCTCAACCACTGAGCCACACCAGCCGAGCAATGTTCCAGCAATTTTTCAAAGCAAATTACAAACACATGTTACAACATGGATGAATCTGACAAAAATAATGTGGCCGAATATGTTTTCCAAAGATGGTCACCCCAATATCTCCCAAACCCCATGCTCTTCTAGAACCTTCTCAGATCCCCATACAGAGGTAGAGTTTATGTCTCTCCCCTTGATCCGAGGAAAGCTTTCACAACTGCTTCAACAAATAGAGTTTGGCCAAGGTGACATTATGTGACCTCTGAGGCTAGATCATAAAATGCCTTGCACCTCCACCCCGTTTTCTTGGGATGGTCACACTCTTGGAACTCCACCATATTGTAAGGAAGCCCAAGCACCCTGTGTAGGACACCCTCATGGACAGCAGCTGAGGGCCAGGCCCCCAGCTCCAGATGAGCCACCAGCTGGCGGTCAGCAACAGCTTGCACACCTTGCCAGTGAGCCACCTTGAAATGGACCTTCCGGCCCCGAGTCAAGCTGTCCTAGCCGATGCTGCATGGAACAGAGATGGACCATCCCCTCTAAGCCCTGCTCAAACTGAAGATCAGTGAGCAAAAGAACGGACTGCTGTTGTTTTAAGCCACTGTATTTTGGGGTAATTTCTTACATAGCAATAGACAGCTATTATGCATGATAAGCAAAAGCAGCCAAATGCAAAAGAGTATAGTATATAAAGTTTTTAAAAAAATAGTCAAAACTCACCTATGGTGGTAAAGGTCATTACGTTACCTTTAGGAGGTACTAACTTGGGAAGGGCATGAGGGAACCCTCCAGGATAATGGAAATATCTGATCTGAGTGGTGGTTACATGGATCAAAATCCGTTAAGCAATAAACTTGGGATACATGCATTTAACTATGTATGTTGTACCTCAAAAAATTAGCAATAAACAGACAACAGTGATAGAAGGTGGCCTATGTCAAGGTCAGGTGGGGGAACCAGATCAGGGATGCCCAGCATGGGCAAAAAAAAGATAGTGAAGCCCCTGTTCCCCTTTTGACAGACAGGGACAGGCTGGCTGGGAACGGGGGTGCGGGGAGTGCGGAGACCGCAACGTAAGCCCCAGGGTGCAGCACTGGGCAGGGCACCCAGTGGGGTCGATGGCGCGTTCGCTGATCCAGCTGACAGAGTGGTCTCAATGGATGACAACCAGCAGCCACCTCCTGTACTGTAACAATGGGAATAACTGCCAGCCCAGACAAGCCAGTCAGGCCACCTGACCCATCAGGCTTGTGTGTGAAGCACCTGGGGCCACGTTGGTTCAACCCAGGGCATCAGGGGCCAGGAAACCTTGCCTGGGAGCAAGCTGACTACTGGAAAGTACTGCGCCGGCCCTTTCAAATGTGTGCAAATCAATTCCCAAGTTCCAGAGAGCCTTCCAGAATCTGTGTTTCCAAACTGGACCCAGTTTGTGTTTTCAGGGTCCCCCTCCCCAATTAATCTATGCTGTTTAGAGCAAATGTCGGGGGGGGGGAGGGGACAGAAAAGCACAAAACATAATTTTAAATCACCTGTAAACATACCACTGAGATGACCACCACAAAACTGACAATGATTTTCCTTTTAGACTCAATACATTCGTTTTTCATGTTGACTGTTGTTTTAACTTGTTTAGAGTCACACAGATAGAAAGTGAGCAGTTTGGTATTTGAGTCCAGAGTTTAGGCAGGCCCTTCCTCTGTCTCCCCACTGACACCCTCAAAGCCTCCTTTGCAGCAGCTCCCCACTCCAAGCCTGCTTCCTCTCCGGGCCGCAGCTTCTGCCATCAGACAATGAATGCTCTACTTTCCACCGCTGAATGGTGAATGGCCCCGTGTTCTCATTATTTTCCCACTCCAGGGATTCTTCCGAGTTCCTATAACAACCTGGCCAATTTCCATCTCATTTGACACAGTCATCAAAGAGAGGCCTCCTGCTACAAGAATGAGTTCCCAAGAGCCCTGATCTTGGCGTGGGTAGAGGGAGAACTAAAGTTCCTGAACACAAAGCTGAGAATCCAGGACTGAAGGAAGCTAGAACGCGCTTTCCTGCCTCTGGGCCTCACTAACCCTCAGCCAGGTCCCCTGTCAGAAGCCAAGGGCTGGGGCTCCCAGGCTCCTTACTCTCTGGGGCAGGCAGGTGCCTAGGCCGCTTGTCTTGAGAAGTCCCTGAGGGCTGGCAGCTCTGGGGTCTGGTCTCCCCACAAAGGAGGGACCATTTGCAGGAGACTTGAGGGGTAGGAGGAGGGTCAACCCTCCTCTCACCCTGATGCATTGTGAGGCTTGGCCGAAAGCCCTGGGCACAGGAGGGGCAGGGAAAGCTGGAGTGGTGGGAGGGTGAACTTTGCAGAAAGTCTGTTCAACCAGCAACAGGCAGCCAGGCCCTGAAAGCCGTAACAGTAAAAGGGGGCCCAGCTAGCTGGAGACAAGACTGGGGCTCTTCTCTGGGGCCCCCGGGGGCCAGGGGCAAGGACGGCCCAGTTTGCTGCCTCCCAGACTCCACCACCACCGGCCTGCTCTGGCTCACCTACCAGAAAGTGTCCCTGTGAGAGTATTTCCTTATATTTGACAGGGGCAAGGTCTGCAGAAGGTCCCTCTGGAAATGCTGGCACCTGGGACGTCTGCTCCAGGGGCAGAGAATTTGAACAGAGGAGAATCCTGGCCCCAAGTCCCTGGGACGAAGGAGAAGGAAGCGAAGGGGCAGGTATGGAGTGTGAGGGTGGTGGACGGAGAGGCAGGAGACCAGGCCAGACAGGAATGGAGACAGAGGGACACAGGAAGGGAAGGGCACTGGAAGGAAAGCTAGGGAGAGTCATCAGAAGGAAAACTACTCTTTTTAGGGGGAAGAGAGGACACCATAACACACGCCCAAACTAAATGCAGACTGAGTATAATCCCTGCTTGGTTAAGGCAGGATGACAAACTGATATAAATATTTAACTTATAATCATATTTACTATATTAAGTATATGATGGGAGTGACAGCATCTGGCCAGGAATGTGGGTAGCACCCAGAAAGAGTTCACCCTCCTTTTGGTAAAGGGACCCAACTATTCTCCAGATGGGGCCTGATGTTCCCACCTCCTGACCTTGCCCATACTGTTCACCTCACCAAGTCCATCACCAACCCCACCCATCCTCCAAAGCTCACTCCTCCAGGAATCTTCCAGAAATGTCCCCTCCTGTCAACAGTCAGGGAGCATTGGGTTTGCACCTCTCTGAAGTCCCTGCCCACTCCCTGCACGTGGCTTCCATGTCAGGGATTACAAAGTGCAGGGGGCAGGGGACCGGTTCTAGGTATCTTTGCAGGACTACAGGACGTGCCCACCCCAGCCCATCACCAACACAGGGCCACACACAATGCGAATTTAACAAAAACGGATGACTAAGGCTTCTGGAGGGAGAGGCAAAGGGTATGGTCAGCGTCAGGAGTCCAGGTTCCGACGTATCAGACCAAAGTCCGTCGATGGTGATGCAGGTTTCTCAGGATCCCTGGATTCCAGGAGACTGTGCCCTGTTCACACAGGATGTGAATAAAAATATCCTGTGTGTACATATCATAGAACCACCTAGCCTGTCCCCTTTCTGAGACTTGGGGCCAGAGACAGAAGGGCATTTCCTTGCCCAGGGTCACAGACTGGGTGGGTGGCACCTGGAAACCCAGTTCTGGGCCATTTCCTCAAGACGTCAGCCCGGAAGAGCCTCCTGTCTTCATGGCAGTAACTGAGAGAAGGGCGATCTCAAAGAGAAACCACAGCAAGGCCTGCACCCTGCCCCCAGCCCAAAGCTGATACTTCCTGGGGTGGGCACCCCAGGTAAGAAAAGGAAGGTCCTTTTTCACTCTCATTCAAAGCTGAGCTCAGCCTGACACAGAGAAAGGGAAGAGCATGTTTAGAGAAAGGGTACAATTGAAACATGGACATTTCAGGCAAAGCTTTGAGAATCTCAAGCTCGCAAAACTGAAAAGAAGAAAAGAAAGAGCAGTGTTACATGTCAGAGGAATGAACTGACGCGGGGTGGGATGTATGAGAGGGAATGGAGCAGGGACGGCTGGCGGGGGGCCAGCAGGTTGTCATAGCGTGTTAACTGCTGGGTATCTATCTGACTGTTCTCACCTGGGCCAGTCTGGCTTCGGCCAAGCGCAGGAACACACATCCTTACCTTGTCTGAAACCTTGGCTGGATCCATTCCTATTGTGGCCCCAGGTGGTGGGACTTTGGGCCACAGCTAATGAAGTCTGGGCTCGCGAGTGCCACGCCCTCCTCTGGCCTTCCTTGGGCTTTCCCAGGCCCCTTGTCATGTCCTCTTAGCAGTCCAGGGACCTTCAGGGCTGTCTGGCTTGGCTCCCACCAGCCACGAGCCACCCTCTGGGAAGCCCAAAGGAAGAGGAAACTAGGGACACATGGGGAGAGGCCCTGCTTTCCTCGTGGCTGGCCTCCGGTCACCTTCAGGGACCTATGTGAGGTAAACCAATACAATCCTGGCAGCCTGGCAGGTAGTGCAAGCCTTTGGCAAACAAATATGGCCAGCCATTCCAAGAACTATAAAAACATTTGTGGCCTCCGGCCTGGATATCCTAATCTTGGGAATTTATTCTAAGAAAGAAAAAAAAAATTAGCACAGGTGAAAAGGGGCATGCCTGAGACTATTTTTGTTTGTTTTTTCAGGATCACAAAAGACAGTAAATAATCTCTCTGTTATACCTATAAGCCTAATAGTAATGGTTATCTATACCATCAGACTAAACTTTTAAAAAATTATAAAGACTTGGAGATGAATGAAAAAAAGCAAAGAAAAAGTCTATGTTCAATGTAATAAATATGTCAAACACGTATGCAGATGGGCAAGAACTTGAAGTGTATAGAGATACTGACATTTGAGTTGGGGGGGGGGGTTGTTTTGTTTTCTTTGATCAAAAATTCCATTAAAGCCCTGGCCAGTGAAGCTCCGTTGGTCGGGCATTGTGCAATGCATTGAAAGGTTGCCAGGTTGATTCCTGGTCAGGGCACATGCCCAGGGTTTAGGGGGCACACAGGAAGCAGCCAATCGATGTTCCGCTCTCTCTCTCCCTCTCCCTTCCTCCCTCTCTAAAAATCAATAAAAATATATTTTTTAAAAATTCCATTAAAGATTTTAAAAATTAGAATATATAATGCTGTCTAGAATGCATTTAAACGGACACCTTCACTCACTGCTATTGAGAATATAAACTGATATTATCTTGGTACAGGTTGGTACAATTTACAGGGCAACTGGCAATATATTCAAAAGCCTTAAAATGCCTTTCATGCAGAAATTCCACTTCTAGGAACTTATCCAAAGGAAATAAAGAGGAAGGTGAGGAAATTTATGTACAAGTATATTTAGTGCAATATTATTTATAATGGCAAAAAACTTGAAAACACCCTAATGGTCAACAATAGAGAAAATGACTAAATAAACTATAGAATAACCACATGGTAAATACATGCAGTTATTAAACACATTATGAAACATTTAATGACAAAAGAAAATGCTCATGATCATGATATGCTATGTTTAAAAGAATATATATCATGTATACATTTATGTTATGTATACAAATATATCATATGATTCTATATACATCTATATAGAGATAGAGCTACCTTTATACATATTATGTAAACATCCTACTTTTGTACATACACATACATCAAAATGTTAATGGTTATTATTTTTGACAGGTGGGATAATAAGCAGTTTTTATTTTCTTCTTTAGACTTTCATATATTTCCTCATATTTAGGCAGTAATACCAGAATCATGTCACAACAGGAGGCATATAATGTCAGTTTTTTCACTATTAGTGATGCTAAGTTTGGTCACCTGGTTAAAGGGGTGTCCTCTAACCATTGTAAAGGCACCTTCCCCCCACTTGTAATTGCTAAATAATCTTCAGGGTGATACTGTTTGAGAGCATACAAATGTCCTGTTTCCCATCACTCTTTTGCTCTACGGAAATAGCATCCATTAATGATCCTGGTCGGGGTCAGTTGTTTCATTGAAGATTGCACAGTGATTATTTCCTGCTATATCTGTTAGCTGACAGTCTTCCGTGAAGAAGAGTTTCCCTCTCCCACCTTTTTAGTATTACTATGGACTCGTGGATTATTATTATTATTCAATGTATTATAATCCATTGCTTTTCTTCTTAATGTTCAAATTATCCCAAATGTGGACAGTAGGTTGCCCTTCAAGCCATTTCCTGTGTCTCCATCATTCTCTGGGCACTTTCTTACTTTATGTAACAGTTCTCCTTGCCCCACATGTGGATTTGGCCATCTCTCCAAGAAGCCCTGGTTCCTTTTACTGGATAGTGATGCATTGTTACTGGGTGTCATTGCTTCTAGGCCCTTTCAGTGAACAGAGCCAGAAAATTGGGAAATACACATGTAAGTATGTAAGTGTGTGCGTGTGTGTGTGTGTGTGTGTGTGCGCGCGCGCGTGTGGGTATAAATCATGAGTTCATATTGATACCTCCAATTCAAATACATCTCATAGTTCTTTGTCTTTTCCCCTACTTCATATTTGTATCTCCCCACTCCCACAGTGAGAACCCCGGTTCCCACCATCAGTATAAATACTTATTTGTTCTATCCTACAATACACCCCAAGAAGTTTCAGATTACTATATCAATACTATTATTGAAATGGTGTAAACACTGTTTCAGTTAGTTTTCTATGCCCTTCAGGATAATAATCTATCATCCATCCATTCCCTCAAATATTATTGAAATCAGAATAGCAAATCTCTTTTATCCATAACTGAAAGTAGCCTAGATGTCGCTGGGCAGTGCCGCCTCAGAGATCTAGACAGAATTCCATGGCCTCCGTGGAAGGCCAGAGCTGGGGCTTCTGCCAGCTCCCGGTGGTTTCCTTCCTCAGGCCTGATCCCCCCAACACCCCCTCAAGATCCCCTCAAATAATCTACTCTGCAGACGTTTCATGAACCAGGCAGACTTTCCTGACAACTTTCCAGGAATGATGGTGGAGGGGACAAACTGCGTCAAGCCAATGACTATCACAAGCACGGAGGGAGGCATGACCCTCTCCAAAGAGCCCCCAGGCACCGGTCTGTCCGCTCACCCTTACTTGCTCTCCCTTCCCACTGATTTTCCCTCTTCCTCCTTCTCCCTCCTCTCTCCTCTCGGATCAAAGTACAATTCTCCCCCTCTGTCAGGCAGACCAACCTCCTCCTCTGAAGCCTGGCTCAAGACTTTCATAAAACAAAGACAGCCTTCTTCCTAAGAGAAATTACAGTGAATAAAATTTCCTCCGCCTCATTACACCTGAGAGGGCTGGGATCTTTTGAAAGCTTGGTCGGTTATAAATTGCAAACAGTAGCGGCAAAACGCTCTCAAGATGAGTCTATCTGTTCATTCAGCTACCGCCCCTCAGAACCGGGTCACCAGCTGGCTCCAGCCGCCCAGGATCTTCCCACCTCGGGGAAACTCTGAGCCCCTCGTGTCCTCCGCTAGCTTCCCACCCTCACAGGCAAACTGGCCGGTCCTGCGAGTGGGCAGCCCCCGCCCACGCTCCTTCCCAGGACACCAGCCAAGGGCCCTGGGAGGGAAGCAGGGTTTTGCAGACAGGAGCCTCGGTGTGAGCCCAGCGGAGGGGCGGACTGGCCCCCCTGGCAGCGCCACAGCCGTGGGGGAGGGGCTGACCTTTTGCTCTCAGTGCCTGCAGATCCTCGCTGTGGCCCTGCAGATGGCCTCGCTAAGCCCCTGCCGGGACTAGCACCAGAGAGGACCTGAAGGCCCCACTCGTGGCCCTTTCAGAGTTTTTAGGGCCTAGAAGATCTCCTGCGGGCAGAACTTTCCAAAAGGCCAGCAGGTAGTGCTGGGAACAGTCCCCAGCTAGGGTGTATGTGTGTGGTGTTGGGGGGGGGGGGGTGTAGCACTAGGGGAAAGGGAAAGATCTTTCTGGGAAGTCTATCATAATCTTTGAGGAAGGGAGGGAACATGTGAAATCTGAAAAATATTCTAAACTACATTGCATTGGTTTTGTTTCCTAGTTAGTAAATAGTCAAGTTGCTTTGACACGTAATCAATAGTAAAGGATGAGGTTTTTGTATTTAGTAACGGTATTTAGATACACACGGTTTAGCGATGTACAGGAATGTTGAGGCCTTTCGAAACGCGCGCGTGGAAGACGCGGTACAGGTGCGGAGCAGTCAAACGCAGGGGTCTGGGAAGGATGCGAGGGTGGGCTGCAGAGGGCTGTGAGCCTCCTGGCGCGGGAGCACAGGGCCCTGTAGCCGCCGTCCATCCCCACCGCTCCTGGTGGTGACTGGGGAGCACTGAAATGCCCCTAACCTTCTTAGTCTCCCTCTGTCATCTCTCAACGCGTCTCAAAGTCCATCATTAGCACCTCCATCTTTTGAGGTAAGCACTGGCCTCTGCTGACTCCTCCATCAAACAGGTGGCATTTATGTTGGGATTTATGTGGCAACTCTATCTAGTTTTGCATCATTCTGGAACTTTCTAGAAAGACACATACTCTAGGCTAGGTAAGTAGTTTCTCTGGTTTGGTGCTCTTCCAGATGTTCATGTGATTGCATCGACAACTTAGGAGAGTCCAGACAGAGCCCAGAAGTACAGCAGCCTTGCCCTTAGGAGGCAGCAGGCCCGGAGGGGCAGGTAGGGCCAGCCAGGAAAATGTGTGAGCCCTCTGTCCTGCTGAGCTGCATGGGAAACCACCCATCAGGTTAATTCCTCCCTCGGGCACAGCGGGGGTTGTTCCAGGCCCAGGTGCCCTGCAGGCCTCGTGCTCCTTTCCACCATGGCTTTTCCCTCCCAGAGCTGATCAACTCTGGGGCTGAAGCAAGGCACAGAGCAGAGAAGTGCTAGGAGGTGCTATCCACTCCGGAAGCCAACTAAGAGGCTCCATGACTTGCTCAGGGCGTGTGGCCCAGGGCAGGAGCTCCAGCCTTCTGCTCGCGGAGTAGTCTTGGGAGAGTTCTCTAAACTCATTACCTGAACAGGAACGCAAACTGGCTAAGAGTAAGGGCTCTGAAGACAAGCTCCCCTGGGTTCACACCCTGGCTCCATCACTGGCCAGCGCCATGTGCATGAGACTTACCTTCCGTCTGTCTTCTCATCTGCAAAATGAAACTGGAATGGTATCTACCTCATGGATTGCTTTCAGTTCATCTGTTGAGCGGATGCATGTAAAATTCTTACAACACTGCCTCACTCACAGTAAGTGCTTAGTAAATCTTTGCTATTTTGTATTTGCATGCATTCTTACACACATTTGTAAATACATATACCGAGGCTACAAAGACACACTTCTTGGGATAGCTGAAGTAAACTTAGTATGTTTAAATTCGACAATACCAGGAGTTGGTGTGGACAGGGAACAACTAGAACATTGCAGATGGGAATGGAAAACGTGGAGCCACTCTGAACAACAGTTTGGCAGTCTCCTAGGAAGTCACACACACACTTACCACACTTACCATATGAGCAAGTGATCCCATTCCTAGTTATTTCCTCAGAAATGAAAGCATAAGGCCACACAAAGAATGCTCATAGCAGTTTTATTTATAATAGCCCAAACTGGAAACAGCCCAGGTGTTCATCAACAAGTGGATGGACAAATTCTGGAACATCCTTTCAATGGCAACGAGAAGGGATGCAGTACTGATAGATGCAACAACACAGATGAATCTCAAAAGCATGATGCTAAGGAAAAGAAGCCAGGCACACACAGTTGCATTCCATTTATGACATTCTGGAAACAGCAAGACAGTAGGGACAGAAAACAAGTGGTTGCGAGGGGCTGGGCAAGGGAGATTGACTACTAACAGGCATGAGGGAACATTTTAGGGTAATAGAAATGTCCTACATTGTTATTGTGGGGGTGGATTCATGACTGAACATGTCTGTCAAAATTCATACCACAGTTCACATATAAAAGGTAAATTATACCACCCTGGCTGGTTTGGCTCGGCGGTTGGAGCGTCGGCCCACAGACCAAGGAGTCTCGGGTTCAATTCTGGTCAAGGGCATGTGCCTCGGTTGCAGTTCATCCCCAGCCCTGGCTGGAGTCGTGTGGGAGGCAACCCGTCAATGTTTCTCTCTCTCTCTCTCTACCTCCCACTCTATCTGAAGATAAATGGAAAAAGTATCCTCGAGTGAGGATTAAAAAAATTTTTTTTAATAAGGTAAATTATACCTCAATTGCCTGTGAGAGGAGGGAACTGGTTAGGAAGAATGTATCAAGGATACTTTTTTGTTCTACTTAAACATCTGTCCTGTTTGCACTTTTGTAATGAGCATGTAATTCATGTAGTTGGAAATAATTTTATTACAGTTTGAAATGGTTTGAAATGATGATGAGATGATGACGACGATCATATATATCTACCTTGAAGGGACGTGGTGAGACCCAAATGAAATGAGATAATGTGTGTAAAGTGCACACACAGATGACCCATGGGGCATCTTCTAAAGTGACAAGGTGTAAAGGCCAAGGGGCCTCTGCAAGAGTGACAGCCACGACTTACCTCTGTGACAAAGAGTGTGCGAGGGTCGATAATATCCAAGAAGTGCCTGAAGCGGCCATAGAAGGACGTCTGGAGAAGGGGGTGGGAGAGGAGAGGAGATCAGCTGCTGTAGACCATCCTCCAGCCACTGGGGAACCCCACCCCACACCCCACAGTCCCCAGGACTTCCCACATGGCAGATGAATACCAATGAGGCCTCACTGCTCAGTGACCTGAGGGCAGCTTTCCCAGTCTGAAGGCTTTCTAACATCAATTCAGAAAGACCAGTAAGACTCAGTGACTGTCCCAACTTCTCCTCAAGGTGCCTCCCATTTTTCTCCCTTTCCCCTCAGTGCCCTGAGATCCACTCCAAGCCTTTCAGCAGCTCCCCACCCACCACCACTGAGCACACAGGCTGGAGGTAAGGCCTGGTCCCCGCCCTCTCCCAGCCTTCCCTGACCCCCACAGCCTCCCTGCCTTGCTTAAGACCTCTCCAGTGAGGGCAGATCCCTTTCCAAGGTCAAGCTCCCCATAGGTAGCGCTCAGCCCTCCTTCACCCAGAGCTCTGGAGCTGCTGTGAGGCCTGGGATGAGGGGCCAGCTCCCTCTGGCCTTGCCCCAGAGCAGGGTCCCTGGAAAAGAAAGGCTTTGTGCAAAGCAGGCCATAGGCATTAGAGCACAGTGAAAGGAAACCAAGCAACCCTGCTGCTGGGCCCTCTGCCCCAGGAACAGAGCCAGCTTGGCAAAGCCAAGCTCAAGGGGAGGAGAGAGGGTGCCAAGCTGGGGGACAAAGGCAAAGGCTGCAAATGCTGGGGTTTGTGCCTCGCTCCACTCCCAGGCTCTGGCCCTGATCCTCCCTGGAGCCTCACAGCTCTCCAAGCACCATCCTCTGCATAGTGGAGGAAGCAGAAACCTCCACACTCCCTCCCCTTGCTCACTAGGAAACCAGACCCTGCAGCCAACTTCTGCTCTTTTCCCTTCCTGATAAAGACCCTACAGTAGTCTCAGGTGACCTCAAAGTCCCCTGCACACACTGGGCCCCGTGCTGCCTCCGTCTCTGCTCACCACAGCACGCCTACCTGGAGAAGCTTCCCCACGGCTGCGCACAGGCCAGATCAAGCTTCAGCACCGTGCCTACCAAAACAGCTGCTTCTCTGACCTCTTCTGACTCAATTGGCTTAAACCACGACACTCACACTGTTGTCCTGGCAGTTTCACCTCTGATAACTCAGTCTAAGGAAGCCATCAGAGACATTCAGAGGTGTACTGTGTGCCGAGGACTCTCACTGCTGCGTTATTTGCAAAGTCGGATGGTGACTGAACACAGTGCAGCCTTTTAAAATCACATTTTCAGACATTTATGACATGGAAAATATTTATGATTGTGTGAAATGCATGTAAAGAGGATGATTCCAATGACTAGACAAGGAAATAAGTAGAGCCAGATGGATAGCAAAGAGACAGAATGACAGTGGATCCCGGGTCCACTCAGGGTTCCTTAGAGAAGTAGCCAATTCCTGGGCTGGGGCAGGGAAGGTACCCGGTGACACTGGTACATTTTATTGTGCCAGAAAGTAATGAAGTGCCCCTCAACTGATGGGGACATGTTAAGAGGACCAATGAGGGGAAGATGGACAATGTGTAGCTCTGGATGTGATACCTTGAGAAGTTCACGATATCGCTCACCTGGTATTCTGGAAGGACTGAATCTAATCATAGAGACACATCAGACAAACCCAAACTGAGGAACATTCCATGAAATCACCGGCCTTATTCACCAAATATGTCAATGCCATAGAGACAAAGGAAGACTGAGGAAACGGTCCACATTACAGGGAGCTAAGGAGACAACTAAATGTATCACGACATTCTGGACTGAATCCTGGACGGGAAAGGGGTGGGGAATGACATTCTCAGGGGCGTTATTGAGACAACTGACAAAAATGTAGGTCATAGATTAATAAAAGTGTTGTATCCATATTAAATTTCCTGAATATGGTAACTATACTGTGGTTATTACTATAGAGTATTTGTGCCCCCCCAATATTCACAGGTTAAACCCTAATGCCCAAGGTGATGGTACTGGAGGCGGGGCCTTTGGGAGGTGGTTAGATATGAGGGCACAGCCCCCATGAGTGACATTAGTGCCCCTAGGAAAGAAGCCCCCGAGATCTTGGAGAAGGTGATGCTTCAGTGAGTATGAAAGAGCAGTAACTCAAGGAGGAGGTTGTTGGGACACTTTCCAGATGCAGCAGGTCCTTGGGAGAAACTGTTTGTAGCTGCTTGGATGCCCGTCCTCCCGGCCTGGTAATGGCAGGCAAGGTTCCTACTTTCTCAATCTGATTAATTTTTATTTTCTCAGTAGTTTACAATGTATGGCCTTCTTTCCCCCTCCAAAATTCAGCCCCCTTCTTTACCCCATCAGACAGTCAGTGGATTTTTTCCATCCCTTTTTCTTTACCTGGAGAATGACTCAGCCAAGTGATTCCTTCCAGTTCCTTTCACAAGAGAGGTGAGTCAGCTAATTCTCAGCAGGGGTTGGGGCCTGCAGTACCCGGCCTTCCCACAGCCTTCCCACCTTCACCGCCCCTGGGGGAGTGCAGGCCTTGGGAGCAGCAGCTGAGGGCGATGGTCTGAGAAGGAACCTACAGCCCTCCTGTACCCAGACCTCTAAAGTACTGCGCTTAGGAATAAAATACTCACTGAACCTGTAGCCCGAAGGCAGAAAGGCTAGACCAACTCGGTGGTCCTGGACCAGGCTGCACATCGAATCACCTGGGTATTCCAAAAACCAGCTGGACACCCAGAGACTCCCACTCCGTTGGCCTGGGGTGGGCTCCTGGCATGAGCATCTGTTTAATAACCTGCCCAGGTAAGTAATGAGCAGCAGGGGTCGAGAGCCACTGGACTAGCAGGTACTGACCCTTTCCACAGTACAAACCAGCCCCAGGACCAGTCCTGGGAAACAGTCACTCTCTAGTCTGTAGGACCTAAAGGATTAAAACATGTAACTACCTACAAGTCACTTTCCTTTCAGAACTTACTTCAGGCAAAATACATGAGAAACTTCCCCACCGCCTCCCAACTCTTAGCCCACACAAACCTCTCCACCCTGGAGTGAAGAGCGCACCTTCCTGCCCGGCAAGCTCCCCGCCCCAGAGGGAGCCCTGTGCGACCTCTGTGCCCTGCCACACACTGGCCTCGGCCCACACACCCCCAGCACCCCACAGCACACCCACAGCACACCCCTACCCCAGGTTGTCTTAGCAGATGAGTGAGAGTTCTGAAGGAGCAGGAAAGTTTAAAAACAAACAAACAAACAAAAAACTTATTTCTGGATAGACTGAAACACAAATGGGAAACAGCAGATGTGTCTGTTTCCTGTCCAGGGGCCCCAAAATGGTGTCAGGCCTGAAGTGAAGAAAACGGCAGGCTCAGGAGAAGAAATGAGCAGAAAAGGAGGAAACGGAACACAGTCAGGTCACAGAGCTTGCCCAGGTGCCATCTTGTCACCTTTCTCCCCGCTGCTAGGCAATATGGGACAGAGGTTAAAAGCGTGGCCTTCAAGTTTACGGGGAACAACAGGGAACAGAGGAACTCGTTCAGTAATACCACAGAGATGCCTTCAGCCACATTCAGAATGAGGGGAATTCTACAGGACAAACAACCCAGTTTCTTCAACACAGAGAAAAAAAGAAAAGAAAAAGAGAGGAGAACTAATAAATTAGAAGAGACATACGTATCAGTCAAATATAATGTGTGGGTCTTCTGGGATCCTGAGTCAAACACACTGATTATTTAAAATATGATGACAATCAGGGAAATGTGAATAGTACAATGGACTGTATGTTTGGGTCCCCCTCCCTCAAAAGTCATGTGCTGAAACCCTAACCCCAAAGGTGGTGGTATTAGGAGATGGGGTCTTTGAAAGGTGATGAGGTCATGAGGGCTCTGCCCTCCTGAATGGGATTAGTGCCCTTATAGAAGAGACCCCAGAAAGATCCCTCCACCCTTCTGCTATGTGACACTGCAGCTACAAGGTGCTGAATCTGCCAGTGCCTTGATCGTGAACTTCCAGCTTCCAGACTGTGAGAAATAAATTTCTGTTGTTTATCAGTTACCAGATCTATGGTATTTTGTTATAGCAGCCCAAACAGACTAAGACAAATAGTGATTGGTCTGATATTAAGAAATAACTATTTTAGGTGTGTTAAATGGCATTGTGGTTATGTTAAAACTAATCAAAAAACCTGATACCATGTGAAAAGGAAGGTACTTCACCTCCGTGATAGTCTTCCTCCAAAACCCATAACCCCAGTCTAATCATTACAAAGACACTAGACAAACCCAAATTGAAGGACATTCTATAAAATATCTGACCAGTACTTAAAACTGTCAAAAGTAATCGAAAACAAGATAAGTCAGAAACTAGGGAGACATGACAAATAAATGTCATGTGGGATCCTGGGTGGGCCCTGGAACAGAAAAAGAATATTAGTATAAAAAATAGTGAAGTCCGCCCGGCCGGCGCGGCTCAGTGGTTGAGCATCGACCCATGCACCAAGAGGCCACCAGTTTGATTCCTAGTCAGGGCACATGCCCAGGTTGTGGGCCCAATCCCCAGTGGGGGGCATGCAGGAGGCGGCCAGTCAATGTTCTTTCTCATTGATGTTTCTATCTCTCTCTCTCTCTCCCTCTCCCTTCCTCTCTCTCTAAAAATCAATAAAGAGAAAAAAAAATTAGTGAAATTCAAAAAAGACTGGAGTGTAGTTAATAGTAATGTTCCCAAGTTGGTTTCTGAGTTTTGACAACTATACCGTGGTAATATGAGATGATAAGATTAGGGGAAACCGGATGAGGCAGGAATTCTGTTCTTTTTTATTTCTGTACATTTATTCCAGAATTTAAAAGTTTGTTTTATAAAAAAAAAAAAAAAGTCCTTATTTTTTAGAAATACTTACTAGCAGGTACAAGGAAATGATGGGATATTTGGCTTTTGCTTTAAAATAATTCCTTGGTGCCCAGCCAGTGTGGCTCAGTGGTTGAGCATTGATCCATGCACCAAGAGGTCGCTGGTTCAGTTCCCGGTCAAGACACATGCCCAGGTTGTGGGCCAAATCCCCAGTGGGGGGCATGCAGGAGGTGGCCAATCAATGTTCTCTCTCATCGATGTTTCTATCTCTCTCTCTCTCCCCCTTCCTCTCTCTCTAAAATCAATAAAGAAAAAAATTAAAATAATTCATTGGTTGGAGTGAGGATGTATAGATGAATTGAGGCTGGTCTTTCATTGGCAATTGTTGAAGTTGTGTGATAGGTGCACAGAAATCATTGTCAACTGTCTCCACTTTTTTTTTTTTCCTTTATTGATTTTAGAGAGAGAGAAGGAGGGAGAGGGAGAGAGAGAGAGAGAGAAACATCGATGAGAGAGAACATCGATTGGCTGCCTCCTGCATGCCCCTCACTGGGGATCAGGCCCACAACCTGGGCATGTGTCCTGACCGGGAATCAAACCCACGACCTCTTGGTGCATGGGTCGACGCTCAACCACTGAGCCACACCGGCCAGGCTGTCTCCACTTTTTATGCTTGGAAACTCCCATAATAAAAAGTTGACCATAAACAAACATTGACCCTGGAGCCAGAATGCCTAGGAAGTTAGTTCATCTATTTGTGTGCTGCAGTTTTCTCACCAATAATATAAGGGATAACTGTACCTGTCTCACAGGGTTGTTGTGAAACTTACATAAGTCAGTACACAAAAAGGTTGGAACAATGCTTGACTCTCATCATCATCTTATGGGGAGAAAGATGGTCACAGACCAAAGGCCATCGAGGCAACCTATCCATCTCCATTCTCTGACATGGCTCAGTGCCCTTGCTTTTCTGCCCTCCTATGCAGGGAGATCCTTGAAGGATGAAAGAAGGGTTTGGGGCAACTCCAGGGAATAAGGAAAGACCTTGGTGCCCACTCTTGCAGAAAGTGATGAGACTAGCTGGGGATTGAAAGTGGTCTCCATGATGTGCGCTCTGGGAATGGACCTTGGATTATGAATCACTCAGGGTTCAAGAGGATGAAAGCAGCCAATGTGGAGAAAAGAGGGATTTGAGGGGGTGGGTGGGGGTTCAGTTCGAGGAGGAAGAGGTCAGCAGGGGTGAGTCATGCAGGTCTTTGGGACCCCTTCAAAAGTGAAGTCTTTACTTCAGAAGCAGAGGAAGCCACTGGAGGGTGTTTAAGTTTGGGGGAGGAGAGGGAGTCACTTGACCAGACCTGCAATGGACTCCGCCATGAGGAAAAGGGAGTGTTCAAAGTGGAAGCAGCAAGACCTGTCAGGCGGCTTCCACAGTGGCTCAGGCGATAGTTGATGGGGCCTGGTCTAGGATTCTGGCAGTGGACACCAGTGGATCCGACAGCTGTTTAAGAGATGAGAACACCTCTGTATTTAGAAAGTGAGGGAGAGGAAGTATACAGGTGACTCGCAGGTTTCTTAGGAGTCAGTTGGGTAGTAGGTTGGGCTGCTTGCACAGCGAGGAGCAGTGTGGCAGGGAACAGGTCTGAGGGGGAAGCAGAGTTCCTTAACACCTGGATCACATGCACTGTGCAGGTCACTGTGCTGGAGGCGGGGCGCTTCAAATGCAAACATTGTTACCGCCTTCCAGAGCCCTGCCAAAAAGAGATACCAGCAATGGCTGCCAGAACAGAGTAGTCTCAAATGTGCATTTATGGCTCTAGCGGTGATCACAGCAAAGGGCTCAGTCCACTTGGAAGTTCTTGATAAATGTCTGTTGTGTGACTGAATGTCCCAGAACAAGTACCAGAGGAAAAGCATCCCACAGATCTTTATTCAGCACATTACTGTTTAGCCCCATGGGCCGCAGGGTTAGGATGGAGACAACAGAAGAGCAAAGATCAGCCCTTTCATTCAAAAGATGCACACAGGGGTTAAGGGGACCAAGTAACCAAACAAAAGTATTAAAGGGCCATAGGGCAGGCTGACTTATAAGGACCCCACTTGTGGTGGCCAAAGAGATAGGCAGGAGGGAGTCAGTACCCTGGTCCTACCAGGGAATAATGTCACAGCAAAGATGGGAGGAGGTGGGCCCAAGTCTTGACAAATGTGCAGGGCCAGAAAAGGGGGATGGCCCACGAAGGAGGGTCACTCAAGTTCAGGCAGAGGCACCCCTGACAGTCTCACCCTAGGTGGCACCCTACACTGGCAGGAAGACGCCAGTCTCACCTCAGACACCTACATGCTGAGATGGTTTATTTTTTAAAGCAATTAAAGTCAGTGGGGACACTTTCTCAGAAGGCTTAGGGACACAGCTCCTGAATTATCAGCAAAGCTCAGTGCACCACCTTGCTGGAACCAGTTTCTCTACCACCACCACCCACCAAAAGAATAAATAAATTAAATTAAAATTAAAAACCCACTGCACCGACCTTTGTACATTTCCTTTCTTCCTGCAAACTTCTTTTCTGTCCGCCTCCGCTGCCCCCCACCCCAGGCCAGCCCAGCTTCACTGCAGCCGAGTCTCTTTGCCCTTTTCCTAATAAAGTCCATTTCCTCGGCGTTGGAGGCAGCCGGGGCCCAAGTGTACTAGGCAGCCCGCGGCGTGGGAACGGCCCTTCCCTGCCTCTAGCCCCGGCCTCACGTCCAGGCTGCGGGTTCGATCACCGTCTCCGTGGACGAGGTCGAGTTACCCACGCCCTGCCGGGGGCCCCAGAAGAAAAGGACCACTGTGACGGCGCCCGAAAAGCCCGAGCAGGTCGGACAGAGCCAAGCGCTCGGCGGCCCCTGGGCTCGGGTGCCGAGACCCTCGCCGAGGTCGCAGCGGAGGAGGCCGGTGCATGTTCCCGGGGACGCAGACCCTCCCAGCAGCCGTCTGCCCCAGGAGATGACACAGCGTTTCCCCCGCACCCAGCTCTCTCCGCAAGTCCTCGCTTCATCCCCGGCAGGGCACCAGCCGCCGACTCGCTGCGTCAGCGAATCACTCGCCGGAGGGACCGGAATCGCTGGGCCGCGAGCACCCCTCGGCTCGTGGCCCTGACCCCTCGCGCGCGGCGGACCCGTTTGGGATGGAGGGCTGGGAGCTTGGCCGCGGGGCACTGATGCTGCCGGAGGCTCCTCCAGAAGCTCGGGAAGGCTGTCAGTTCCCACCCGGGGGAAAAGTCAGACGGCATCTCGGCCAAGGCAACTTCTCATCCAGGGCCGGACCCGAACTTTCCGCCCAGAATGGGCAGCTGCACAACCCAAAGGGACCCTGCAGAAGCCGCTCGGACCCAGGTGCCCACATCCCCGGCCGCGGCCGGCAGCGGCCAATCACAGAGCACCTCGGGAGGGAAAGGCTGGAGGGCGCGGGCAGCCGCAGAGCGACGGCGCCGACGGCCAATAGGGAGCCAAGGTGGGAGTCCTCGCTCACCCCGCTGACCAATGGAAAAGGAGCGACTTTGGCCGAGGTCTCCGATCCAGTAGCTGCAGGCTCCGGGGTGGCCGCGGGTCGGAGACCCTAAGGCTAAAGGGGATTTTGCAGAGGAGTTTGCTCACCCTCCCTGTGCCACCCGCTGAACCTCAGACCACAACCCGGTCCTCACCTGCTGGAAGCGGGGTTTGCCCAGCTGGAAAGGAGGTGCATCGGTCGAGGCACTGGCGGCACTTGCCGCTGCTGCCGATGCTGTAGTCGCTGTATCCGCCATGGCCACTGACGCCCGCAATCTCCGGCCCTTTTAAAATGTCCCTCCTCGGCCCCCGCCACAGCTACGTCTCCGGATTGGCCATAAGCAACCGCAGCGAGCCGGAGGCGCAAGGGGTTTCGGGGAGTGTAGTTTTCCTTGTCAAGACGCTGGACAACCCTAGACTGCGGAGTTGCACCGACGCAGGCTGGGATTCGGTTCCCACTGCCAGTTTTGCAGTCCGGGGCAAGTGTGCGTGTACGACTCTAAGGTCCCTACTAAAGGGGCCACGGAGCGACCCCTCACTGGTTACTTGCCCCTAGAAGTTTGAGTTGCTGCGGTGGGCGTCACTTCTAGAGCTGCAGCTCAAAAGAACATTACTCAAGCGGGTCCGACCCGGGACCAGATGGGCCAGGACTCCATGCGGAGTAGGGTTAATCTCCGAAGGCTTTCTGCAGGAAGTTGCACTGCAGAATATTCATGCAATTTCTTCTGTCCCACCCTGCCTCTTGCCTTGTGCTCTACAGCCATGCTGTCAGTTCCTGGAGCTCCCGCCCCTGACTCTGGAACGTTCTGGACCTAGAAAACTCTTAACTTTTTACCTTCGTCTAACACTGTCTCTCTTTATGGCCTCAGGGTAAAAACAGTTTCCCAATCCGTGGCTCTGTGTCCACAAAACCAACACTACATGCTCCTATAGCACCCAGCACTTCTCTGTTGCAGTCCTTGCATTTATAATTATGGTTTTGAGTATCTTTCTTTCCTACTGTAAGGTCCACAGGGCAGGAGTTGTGACTTTCTGATTCACTGCTAAGTCCTCGGTGCCAGACATGGGAGAGCTCACAGCAGGGACACAGATATTTGTTGGCTGAGTCAAACTCGTGGGAGGGTGGGGGTCTTAGGAGCCCTAGCAGCCTCCACTTCCTTTTGCCGAGGAATATCCCTCCTGGGGTTAATTCTGGGCAAGAAGAGAACTGGGAATGGGGTTCAGTGGTGTTTATGAAGCCCTACAAGGACTTGAGGTAAGGGGAGTACTGCAGAGTGTAAAGCAAGGCACCAGCAGGGATAATAAACACATGGAGAAAGGAGAGGAGCTGCTGCCTGTTTCATACAAGAGGACAGTAAAAATATGGTTTGACCCTAGGGAACCCCACTTTGGGTCTCCTTAGTCTTGTGGTGAGGTGCAGGGTTGGCTGATGCCTCCCATGCATTTCTGAACAATGCATGATCTGTAGCAGTCAGTTCCTCATCCTCAACGGCTGAACTGCAAGAAAACAGACTTTCCCTAAAGCCGGAGAGAGAGTCTAGCTAGCCAAGAAGAACCATTTGCATCTTGGATTTGCAGCTTATCTTTCTCTACTAGACTAAGTGGCTTGAGAATAGGAATCAAGTCTTTTATCCTCTGTATTCCCTCAAAGTACTCAATATATGTGGGTATCCTGGGAGTGAGAAAACACTGAGTACAGGCCACTGGACAACACTGTGCCTCTGCCCTGATGTTAGGACAGGGCCAGTGTCATCTAAGAACGCCATCGCCTCCTTCTCCCCTCCGGAAGGCTGCTTCACATGCTCATCAAACCAGGAACACAACAGAGCCAGTCTGTGAACTTTTTATTCTTCATAAAGTGCTTGAAACATGAAGAACAAGGTCTTTCTTTATAAACAAGGAGTTAGAACTAGGAAGACAAATGGCAAAGCAGAACTGTACCTGCTCCCTGCCCTCCCCGCCTGCAGCTCTTCCAGCTCGTGGCCAGGAGCAGACACCTCCAACAAGAACTTTGGGCTTCAACTCCAAACTTCCAAAGACATCCCTGACCTGGGTATTCTGGAGGCCCATAATCAAGGATGAGTGGAAGGTCAGTGTTAGGGCTGGGGCTGAATAGAGCCCAGAGGAATACCTAGTAGAGGAGTGACCCCCTTCCCCCAGAAGAGATACTCATCCAACCCCCAATGACCCACCCAAAAACATGACAAAAGTCCTAGGTACCCGTGGACACTTTCCTCAGCTTTGATGAGTGGTCCGTAAGGTAGATAACTACTGGGGCTTTCCCCCATAGATGGAGCTCCTCTGCTTTGTCCTGGCAAAAGACATCCGCCACAGAGCAAATCTCCTTCCGAGGCTTTCCGAGTGATTCCAGAGAGTGACCCCACAGGCCAGCTCATGAAAAGAGGAGATCCCAGAGGAGCTCTTGCCTCCTCACTGGGTCAAAACTATCTTCATTCAGCACCTCATCCCACAACTTTACTAAGGCAAGGTACCCCAAGCCACCAAAGGTCCCCTGCAGATGCCATGGGGAAGCCTGCTGTTTTTCTGCAAGCAAACCAGGGCTGGGTCAAAGTACAGACACTTTATTTCAAAGTGCACCTCAGCCAAGCCAGTCAAGGCTATGGGGAAGAAGGGACAGATGGGGACAGCAGGTAGTGGATGGATGGGAGGACAACAAAGGCTTTTTCCTAAGTAGAGGAAGAGTGGGACCTCCCACTTCCAGAATGTAGTTCTTTTTCCCCCAGGACCCCCCTCAATTGGTATTGAGGGAGTAAGAGAAGACAGCAGGTAGGTAAAGGGAGCAGCAGCAGCTTGGCTGGACCCTTAACTGATATTAACTCTAGGGGAGGGCAGAGCACACCACAGGGCTGCCCCATCCTCCATCTCTGCTCCTAGGGTTCTGCCAGATCCATCAGCCCCATGTGCTCAACAGGGAGGGAGGGGGTCGCCAAACAGGGCGTGGGGTCTACATCCAGAGGCTCTTGACCCCACCCACAAAAGGCACATTTTAATCCGTTTCCAAAAGTTCAAATCCTGTTGCAGCACAGAGTTTTGGCATCTGGACAGGCAACAAGAACAGGGATGGAGGCTTGATCCCCTAACATAAACAACCCAAAGCCCCAAGGCCTGGAGGGGCCCAACTTTGGAGGTGGATGAGGAGGTGGTCTCTCCACACCTGCCCAGCTCTCCACACATTCACACATGACACTCATGGAAAGGTCAGAAGAGGAGGGCAGGGAGTGGCATGGAGAATGCATATCATCACCCTCCATCCACACATTTATTCCTCAAACAGCTGGAGACAGACAGACTCAGGACACAGCAGACACAACACTAGACCATACAGGCTCCTTGTTCTCGGGGGAACCAACGAGGCCGAAGGGTAGATGCCCAGTTGCCCATAACTTACAGACAAATGAGCAGCTTGGTCCCTGCCACAGCCCTAGTAATACTAGGACCCCTCCAGAGGCTGGAGGGACAAGGGTTTAGCTGTGGAAGAAATGGCTGACCATCCCTGTGGGGTAATAAAGTATGTCCCAGGTACCACATCAAATTGCAGCTCACTCCTGCTCTGTCTTGAGGGCTAAATTCTTTGTTCCAATTTCTGGAGCCCCCAAAGCTACGGGGTATGAAAATAGGCAGGTGGGCGAGACCCACCTCTAATGAGAGTCCAAAGTCCCTCCTTCCAGCAGCCCCAGTTGAGGCAGGAGGGAGGGGGAGCAAGGGGTGACAACAGAAGACAGACTGCACCTTGCCCCAGGTGAGTTCAGCAGGAGTAGGGAGGGTGTGAGCCCTGTCTGGGCAATGGGTCCATGCCGACCCTCCCGGGGGGTGGGGTTGAAGAGGGCTACTTGGGGGCGTCGGGGGGGATCTGCAGCAGTGTGGGTGAGGTCTCCATGATCCGCACCAGCAGCCGGTCGATGTAGCTCTCCAGCTCCTGCACATGCTCATCCCGCTGGCTCAGTTCCCGCTCCCGCTGCAGGAGCAGGCTGATGAGTTCGTCGTGGGTCAGGTGGTAGTACTTGGCGGACTGGTCCGGCACACCAGGATCCTGAGGTCAGATGGATGAGAGTGAGCAGAGCACCCTCAGGCCCACCTGCCTGCCTGCTCACTGACACCACAGGCCCCTGGAGCTGCCTCTGTCTCCAAGGCCAGAAATGGCCTAACTGGCTCAGGGCTCTGGCATGTAAGAACAGGCGTGCCCCTTGCTCCACCCTGCCCTGCACCCTGTCTCTGAACTCAAGACACCTGACCTCTCTCCATGGCACCACACGTCTGGTCTGATCCCCCACGGCATCCTGCTAGGTCTCACCTTCAGCCTCTTGGTGTCCACGGTCTGGCCAACCTGGGAGGCCAGAGCCACAGGCTGAACGCTGCCAGATGTGACTGTCTTGAGCTTCTCCAGCCCACTGCTCAGGGCTGTGCTCAGACTGGAGCGGGGCTGCTTCCTGTCGGGGCTGCCCTCCACAGGGGCAGCACTGAGGGGCTTCACAGGGTGGGGACTGTGGAGACAGACAGGAAGTGTGTTATGGGGAGGGATGGGAAGCACAAGGAAAAGGTGGGGCCACAGGTCTGCTGGACAGAGACCCACCACTTGGTGGTGGCTGCCCCTACATAGCCAAGGCCTCAGGGCAGCTGTGTCCAGCATTCCTCAGTACCCCACCACCTGGCCCCTCCCCATGCCACTCCCCAGATGACCCCACCCCTTCACAGGGACAGCAGAAGCCTCCTCCTACAAACTTCTCTGCATCTATACCCAGCCTGCAGGGCCGCCTCACCCCACCCATCTTCCCTCCATACTTTTCTGTATTAGAACCTCGCTTTGGTTTGGGAGGGGGGTTGAACAACCCTTCCAGTTTCCCAATTTTCCCAGGACTGTGAGGATTCCCAGGAAGTGGGACTTCCAGTGCTAAAACCAGGAAAGCAGGGCGCACTGGGACACTTGGTTGCCCACCTCTCTCACTGGTGCTCCCACTCAGCATTTACACTGACCTGAAAAACCCTCCTTTAACCTGATGGTTGCCTGGCTGCCACCCTCAGTCATCCCTGCCTCTCCTTCCTTCTCATCCAGCCTCCCCAGAGCATGCAGACTACACTCTGTCTCTGTAAGTTCTCACCTCCACTGGCTCCTCAACCCCTAGAGCAGGATGTGAGCACCCACTCGCCCATCGCAAATGTTCCTGCAGAGAACCCCCTGGGTTCTCACTTTCCTGGCCTCTCAGTGGGGTGACCCTTGGACCACCCCTTCCTCTGAGCTGCTCTCCTCCCTCGTTTCCCCCAAGCCCTTCTCTGCTTTTCCAACTTCTGGCAGCCCTTCTCAGTCCTGGATGTGAGCCTGCCCGCGGTCCTCTCCCCCCCACCTCCTCACAGCGGTCTCCAGCCGAGACCTCAGCCCCGAGTTCTAGACCCACAGACAGGTTCAGGCTGGCTTCCTCCACTTGGGGTCCCCCCAGGCACATCACCCTTCCCTCCACGCCTGCCCTTCCCTGTGCTCCTCAGTGGTGAGTGGCACCACTAGCCTCCCATGGCTGTCGTCAGAAACCTGGGAACCCCTCTGAATCCCCACTTTGGCTTTAGCCTTAACAAAACATCAAGCCCTGCTACCTTTTTACCTTCTCTCATAGCACCCCTCCTCTCCAGGCCAGGGCTCCCTAAACCTTCCTCCTTCTGGCCACAGCTGCTACATCAGCTCCGGGTGCAGTCCGGCCCACCTCCAACCACTCCCCCACTGCGCTGTGGGTTCATGATCTCAGCCTCCCTCTCAGGGGCAGACAGACACCAGGCCCTGGCCTTTCCTCCCGGCCCTCCGCCCCATGCACTCCAGCCAGGGGAACAGGCTTTCCTCACCTTTAGGTTCTTATGAAAGCTGTTCCTCGGTCTGGACTGCAGCCCTTTCTCCTGGGGGCCTGCTAACTCCTACTCATGTTTCAAAGTTGTGCAAAGCCACTTCCTCCAGGAAACCTTCCTGATTTCCCCAGGCTGACTAAGGTGTCCCTCCCTCTGGGATTCCCCCAGACAGTTACCCAAATTGCAAGCATCAGGCCCCTAATTCAATTAACCTACCCAAGGGGACCACAGAAAAATTATGTTTACTTCACAGAGGATTCAGACCATTAGAGAGTAGGAAGCAAAGTGGCTTAGACCAAGGCCCTGAAATCCACAGAAGGGCTCGCCCACATCCAGGGACGTCTACTCTGTTACCCAGGAGAGGGCTGTGGACTCAGCCTCACGACCCCAGGAACAGTGGCGGAGAGCCCAGCCAGGGGCAGGCGGTAGGGAAAAGGACATATCTGTCTGTCCTTCCCACCAGGAGTATGCATTAAGGAAGGGGGGGGGGGTTGGTAAAGGCAGCTCTCACACCACCTGGGGGTTGTGCTGGGGGCAGGGAGGAGTACCAGTGAGGTGTACAAACACCCTGAGTGAGGGCCAGGGGTCCTGGGCTCCCAGTCCGATTTCCCCCTGCAACTGAGGCACTCTGGACTCTGGAGTTCTCGTGGACTCCATGTCCCCATCTGAGAAATGGGGACAGCTCTAGTTGGCTGTCAAGTATAGGCATAAAGCCAACTCTGAAGAGAAGAAAACTTGTCAAAAGTGACCAGTTTAATTAGAAGTGCTGCTAGAATACAGCAGGGCCCGCCGAGGACACTGGGAAGCTGTGACCAGCTCCTCTCCCACACCTCTGGGAGTGGCCTCATCACCCACTGCAACAGCAGACGGGGCAGGCAGTCTGCTCCCCAGCCCTTCTCTTGCAGCACTGACCCCTGGACCTTCCCCTCAGGCCTCAATTCCTTCTTCCCCACTGGGTTGGAACCGAATAGGGTGGGGACAGCATCTCTCATCCCTGTCAGGTGTCTGACACATGGATGCTCAGTGAATTTGCAGGACCGAATGCATGAGCCAGGGGGCTGGGGCCTCAGAGGCCAGTGCTGGAGCCTGTCCTGCTCCCCCAAACCCCTAGCCCTGCCTGCTCATCGGCGGCAGCAGCACCTCTGCTCCCTCACTTCCTCACGCACCCTCTGGGCTTTGCTGCCCCTGATCAATCACCCCCATCACCCCCTAGTGACCTGGACACCCCTCAGCCACCCGGTGAGGTCATAGCCTCAAAATTCTTCCCAAACAGACCAACACCACAGTGACCAGCCACACAGGCAACCACCGGAGACCCGCACAGTCCTACGCACACGGGGACCACCCTGAAGGCACAAACACAGACCAGTGAGCACCTCATGAAGCTAGAGACCCTTCTTCTGAGGGTCACATACATGGGGAGCATTTCTTTCTTCTTTTTTTCCTCCACTGGGGTCTCTGCTTTCCTCTCTGAGTACCAGTCCCTTCTCTGTCCTCTGGCTCTCTGCCTTCCGCAGCCTCTCACCCGGGGCCTGTGGCAGAGGATGGGAGGGGTGGGGGGCATCTGACAAGCTTCGCTGCCCCCAGCCGCTAGCGGCTGAGTGCCTTAGCGCTCACCGCCCTCCCTCATTACCTCTCCCTGCCCCATTCCTCACCCGCTGTGGCCCATCAGTGTTGTCATCCCCCAAAGTCCTGGCTTATGGGGGCACCTGCTGGTCTAAGGTCCCCAAAAGGAGGCAGTTTCAGAGCCCATACCACAGAACGCTCATGTCTTCAAAGCCTCCCTTGTGCTGCCTGGGTGAATACGCCCCTCACACACCCCCGGGGGCGCTGAGGCCGGACTGTGGACACCTCGGCCCTTGGGCTGCACTGCCCCCTCCACCCCCTTCCTCCTGGGCAGCTGTCAGGGTGGCCGCTCACCTGGCACTGGGCTGTGGCTCCTCAGCTGGTCGTGTCTCCAAGGGCAGAAGCACAAGCGGGGAGGCTGGGGTGGCTGCAGCGTGGTCCTCCCCAAGTGGGGTGGGGGAGCCCCCAGGGGGGGAGGCTGGCTCCCCCGGGGGCAGAAAGAAAGAGGTCAGAAAGGCAGGCTCTGGGGGTGTGGGCAGCTCTTCTGGTCCACAGTAGATGGAGGATTCCCTGGACTCTGGAGGGGATGTGGACGGGAGGCTGGGGGGATCTCGGCTCTCCTGAGACAAGAAGGGGTTCAAGGCATCCTCCTCCAAAGCCCACAAGTCAGGCTGTTGGGAGCTGCCCGGCAGGGGCCCACGCCCCTCTCCTGCTGGCTCCTGGCTCTGGGCCTCAGGAGCCTCAGGGCCTTCTCCTTTCTCCAGAGCCCCCCAGATCTGCTGGCTCTGAAGAGCCAGGCCCTTTGAGTAAGAGGGTATGGGGACGGGGCCCTCTGGGCAGCTGGTGGGCATAGGTGAACAGGGTCCAGACACAGGAGGGCTGGCATCCTCCACAGGCTCACTCAGCAGGGCCCCAGAAGAACAGCTGTCAGACTCTGACCCTGGCTTCTTGCCGTCCTCGTTGGCCTCCTGGGGACCAGCATCTAGTGCACTTGGGAAGGCGTCTTCTTCTGTCTCTGCCCCTCTGCCACTCAGCCCCACTGCAGCCTTCTCCTCCTCCTTCTTGTCCTGGCAATCTGAGTGTGTGAAGAGGCGTGGGGGCTTGGGAGGCAGCATGCTGGGCTGCCACTCCGTGTCCAACACCCACTCAGGTTTGGGCTCTGGCTCCAGCTCCTGTTGGGGAAGCCCCTGGCTCCCCTTGGGGCTCGCAGGTCCTGGTGACTCTGACTTCACCCGAGGAGGAGGCAGTTCATCAGACTCTCCCTGTATGATTGGTGCGGACGTCTCAGCTGCAGGAGAAAGGGTGACCACATCCCAAGGCCAGGAATTGTCGACTGTATTGAGCTCCTGCAAAAGCTGGCTTTTGCCTCTGGAGGCCTCCTCATACCGGCCCTCAGGGGCGTCGTCTGGGCCAGGCAGCCTCTCCCACACACTGATCACTTCTGGGGAGCTAAACAGAGATGTTGCACTGTCTGCTGGACTCTGCCCTGCTTCCCCTCCTGGGGCCATCGGCTCCCTGTCTGCTTCGGAGTCTGAGGCTCTCGGGTGCAGCGAGGCTGACGTGGAGGGCAGGCCAGCCCCCACAGACTTGGGAGGCCTCGGGTCAGCAGCACTCACGATCTGGTGGTCCAATCCCAAGTCCAGAGGAACCCTGGGCTCCAGCCACTCACTGCTCCCACCTCTTCCTCCTCCCCCTGGGTCCCCTTGGGGCTCAGCTGCCTCTGCCATGGCCCCAGGACCTGGGTCTTGCAGCCCAGCCGCCTCCAGCCCCACTCCTGCAGGGGCCAGGATCTCACTCCTGGCCTCTGGACGCAGCCTGCTGGCAGCAAAGATGTTGAAGGTGTCGTCCCACTCAGGCAGGGCTTTCCCGGGGGAGGCCAGGGGGGTGGGGCTGGCCTGTGAGGCACTGGGGAGAGAGGGAGTAGGTGAAGGAGAGTTTAGTGCTATGTCGGCTATGAGTTCCTCAAAGAAAGGGTTGCTCTGCAAGGAGGTGAGGAATGGGTTGGTGAGACCCAAGAATCCAGATGGGGTGGCTTCAGGGGCCGCGGTGGCGGTGGCAGCAGTGGCAGCAGGGGAGGCGGCTGCAAAAAGGTTAGTGCTTAGCGTGGGAGCAGCGGTGGGAGCAGGAGTGGGGGGGGCCGGAGCACAGGGGGAGCAGGGGAGGTGGTGAGGAAGAGCAGCTGGGTCAGGTTCTACCTGAGGAGACACGTCCAGGCTGTGGAGGGAGACAAAACCGTGAGCCTCCAGGTTAATGCCAAGACTGGAAACGCCCCTGCTGAATGCCACGCCCCCTGCCCCCTGCCCCCCACCTGCCTCTGGACAAGGTGCCGCATGCCACACAGGCTGGGTGCAGGCACATGTGTCGGTCAGGCGACAGAGGGACGACCCAACATGTGACATATATTAGGCACCACCCACGGAGGAAGATGCTGGACAGAGTTCACTTACTCCTTCCAACCCTGGGAAGCAATAATCCCATTTCACAGGCAGGATCCCAACCTAAACCAAGAGTTCCTTCCACTATCCCATGCTGAAGATTCTACTCAACACCAGAATTATGCCTGATGAACCAATCAGAAAGTGCCTTACGTCCCTTCAAGGACTGGCTTGGAGGGGACAGAGACCAGAGAAAGGCCAGCCTAGGTGTCTGGCTGGACAGAGCCAACACTAATAGAGACATGACTGACTCCTTGCAGAAACAGGCGCTGGTTATCAGCTGTCATCAGGCATGACAAGGTGTCAGTACTAACTGTCCAAGGAGGACAGTGAGCCACTGCTGAGGACATCTACTGTCAGGCATCCACAGGGACCGGCTCCAGGGAGACGGTGCCCTGCACAAATGGCACCCATGGGCCAGCCTTGAAAGCAGCCTCTGAAACAAGAGCTCTCGGTTTCCCCCAGGATATTCCCAAGACACAGACAGAAGGCCAGACAGACAGTGCAGGACCCCACACCCCAATCTGCAGCAGTCTGACTGTGGTTTGCGGCTGCCTTGCAGCTGAGCCCACAAGTCAGACCCAGATTTCTGTGGTCTCACCTATTATCTGAGCCCTGTCTCCCAGCCCCCACTCCAAGCCCCAAGACCCCAATTCCTTGACCCCTGCCCAAGTGGAAGCATCCTGGGGAACTCCTACGCATCCATCTTCTCCACTCAAGCTGCTTCTTCCTACAGGGAAATCCTGGGGGAGGGCCATGAGCTGGCACAAGTCAGGCTTCCCCCATCAGTCCACGAGGACTGCAGGTTGGGACAGAGGGGCATTTAGGGAAAGAGGCCAAGAAGTCTGGAGCTTACCAGGATTCTTCTGAGAACCAGGGCCCTGGACAGAGCAGGCCCCACACAGAGCTGGGCAGAGGCAGGGCCAGCTTGTCCACAAACACTAGGGACAGGATACAGGAAGGAGTCAGTGCAACCAGCAGCACAGGTGCGCTTCCCAACAGTCTGCAAGTCTGCGAGCCCAGCCTCACAGGCAGGGCACATCCGGCTCCCCACCCCGTGGGTTTCTTTTAAGAATCCAGCTTCCAGCCCTGGCCAGTTTGGCTCAGCAGTTAGAGCATCGGCCTGCGGGCCAGAGAGACCCGGGTTCAGTTCCTGCTAAGGGCATGTACCTCAGTTGCAGTTTGTCCCTGGCCCCGGTTGGGGTCGTGTGGGTGGCAACCAGTCGATGTGTCTCTCTCACATCGATGTTTCTCACTCTCTCTTCCCCCCTCTCTCACTCCCGCTCTATCTGGAGATAAATGCAAAAAAAAAATGTCCTCGGGTGAGGATAAAAAATAAATAAATAAATACATAAATAAATAAATAAATAAATAAATAAATAAATAAATAAATCCAGCTTCCAGAGACTTTCCTGGCCCTATTTTTACCCTACTTTAACTCCCAAGCACAGATTCCCAGTCTCACGCTACCACCTAGAGATGGAGAGGAGAAAAAAAGTCCCACCTGCTTCTACCCTACCTGGACTTCCCAGCACCACTCTGCCTCTATGGTCACACATGGGAGAAAGAGGGAGAGTCCTAGGCCCACAGTCCCAACCCCTGCAAACATCCCTTCTCCCTTCATATCAGCAAGCCCAGGGCCAAGGCATACCTGCCTACCTGAGGGACCAAGGAGAGTAACGTAGCACCACTACATGGGTCAAGACCCTGCCCTGAGGTGCTCCCCCCATTGGAGCATCCACACCAGATACAGCCAACCCTGCCAGCAGGCCGCAGCCCCCAGGAACAAGGCTGGGGTGCTCTGAGCCACCTCTTCCCCAGTCTCCATTATGAGGAGTGGCCAGAGGGGCCTGGTGGGAAGAGAGCTCCGTCAATATTAAATAGCACCAAGCTCAGCCGCAGCCTGGCCCCACTCACCCTTGCAGTTTTGCAGCAATCTGGTTGGCAGTCAGAACTATAGGGCAGCAGAATGGCAGAGAAGTAGGCTGGAGCCCCAGGCTAGGCTGGCAACCCCCAATGGCTCTCCAGAGGTGCACACAAACCCATTGGTATGGAACAGGCAAACAGCTCTCCCTGGAGTAAGGGAGCCCAGGTGCCAGGCCCAGCAGGCTCCCCAGAGCTGGACAGGCTCCCTCTAAGAACATCCTGTCCATCCCTCCTACCCAGCGACAAACCCCTCCCCCGTGCCTCCCTCACCCTGGCTCCATGTGATGCACATTCTGAAGGTTCTCATTTTAAAACATCCCCTCCCTACCATTCCACCCGGCACGGATCAGAGACACGTTCCCACGTGTGGTCATCTTTGCAGGTTATGCTCTGAGGACAAACACCTGTCACCAGAACCCACCCTGCCAGCCTAGTCCAGTGCTACACCCCTGCCAAGCAGTGGAGGCTTCAAACTATGCTGATTCACCTTCTTTTAAGACTGAGAGTCAGGGGGGAAATCGGAAATCCAAATGGCTCTGCCCTTTCAAGCTATGGAAATAAAACTTTGGGGCCTGTAGGCACCTTCAAACAATTGGTTGAACTTGCCATTTACTGCAGGAATCACCCGTTCACTCCAACAGCCCTCCTCTTCTTAAGCACTGTCACTGGGCCACTCACTAAACCACGGGGCCACCTCTGCAGCTGGAGGCCAGAATTCACTGGTGGACAGCTCCTCCTCCGGCCAAGATGCACTCTGTGTCCTGTTATTCCCACGCACTGATCCCAGAGATGGCACGTGGATCTGCAAAGGCTCTCCACCAGGCAGGTCCCCAAAAGGCCAAAGCCAGCCTCTGAGGCGGAACCGCCCCCAGCCAACGTGCCCTTCAACCATCTCCCCGAGGGCATGATCTCCTGTCATCTGCCTGAGATGTGCCGGATGGCCAGGAAACGTGTCCAGGAGACTGGACATATCCTCTCCCATCATCTGGTCACAATGTGGTGACACAGTGGGGCCTTGTGAGCTGTAAGTAGGGGAAACATATAATTTCTCTCCCAAACCAGAACATTTTAAATGTGGTAAAGAGACACTATTAACTGTGCCAGGAGAACAGGCACCAGCAGGATGTATGACCACACTAACTAAGTCCCTGGGCACGCAGCATAGTTACTCATTCACTCGGCCGAGAATGCAAGCTCCTCCAGCCGCCAGGGCACACTCCAGGCTCCTGGGGACTTTGTCCACACCCCTGGTGAGGGGCTGGGTGGCGCAGAGGTCATGAAAGGCCTCAGTGCACTTGCCTGTGTACTGTACCACTTACCCCAATTCAAACAATGTCTGTGTTCACCACTTGCTCCCCTACTGTGCACAAAGCTCTACAGTCAGTGTGATGGGAGGAGGGCAAGGGACACAGTGACCTGCCCTGAGGAAGCTGATACTCTAAACAGATTAGAAAGGGAGGGACAGACACAAAAACAAACTGCTCTGGAACGGGCAGGGTTAACATCCATGGTCTTGACCAGTCTACACACACACCAAGCAGCCTGCACTGCAGCTCAGAATGAATGGCTCACAGCAGGACTGGTGAGTGGGGATTCGTCCAGTGGCCAAGAGGGGGCTTGGTCTCCATGACCAACTCCCCAACACACACACACACACACACACACACACACACACACACACACACTGGTAGGGACCTAGTGTAACAGCCACGGGGCCTAGCAAACAAAGGGCCAGGTTAGGAAGAACAGGAGGACTATGTTCTCAGCCCTTCATACCCTTGTTCCCCCTCTTCCAGCCACTGCCTTCTCCAACAGCAGCTGCTTTTTTTCTGGATACCGTGCACCCAACACACTGCTTCCGGCCTCTCCATGGGGCATCAGTGCCACCTGGGAGCACTAGAGGGCGCCGCTGCCCTTCCTAGTGAGGAACACCCAGCAGTCTGCAATTGCAGCCCCAGGGCAGAGGCACTCCGAAGCTCTGGGCCTGGGAACAGGCTCCCCGTGTCCCCACTGGGGATCCTGCAGCTACAGTCAGTCAGTCCAGTTCTGGGTATCTAACCTACAGCTTCCTGCAGTGAGTCAGATCACCTCTCCTACTCTCCTCAAAGCCCTAGGCAAGCCTTCTGGGTAAGCCCCAAGAGTCATTTTTTCCAGGCCAGCCTCCCCATCTCCTCAAGGCACACCGGCCCAGGGTGATGCTGATGGAGCTCAGTGGCCAGGTTTCCTGCCTCTCCCGGCCAAGCCACTTTGCATAAGGAAAAGCCCCTCCCTCCCACCTGCCTGGATGCAAGGCCACAGACAGACAGAGCCTGCCCTGCAGATGGGCCTAGGGAGGCCAGGAGTGCCCCAGGTGCACTCCAACCAGCTGAGGACAAGCTAAGAATTCAAATCTGGGAAGAACAAACATCTCAGCTTCCTTACGTCCATCAGTGACCCAACCTCTCTGGACTCTCAAAGGCTGTTAGGAGACCAGGAAAACAGGCTGTAAGCAGCAGTGACAACCCCAACATCAAAGTCATGGCCTGCAGGGGCCTAAGCCCAAAGCCTGGGCAAGCACCTAGAGATGACCTCACAGACAGGTGTCCCCCAGCATCTGTCCGACCCCAGAAAAGGCCCAGAGACACCCCACAGATGACAGCACTAAGCCCATGGCCTGTGCCCCTCTGACTCGGGCTCCTAGCTGCTCCCAGCAAATGCCCTGTCTAGGTCTTCTGCCACCTCCCTCTCTTCCTCCACCTACAAAGATCTCTGAGTTGTCACAGGGCCACTAGGCTTAGCCTGGGCATCTGAGACAGGCCCATCCCTTTCCTCCTGATCCTCCCCTAGGCTACAGGTGGCTAGCAGTTCTCTGGGCTCTGCTGGGTAGGGGCAGGGCAGCAGAGACCAAGGGTGATGTACTAAGCAGGGGAAGCAAAGGGCAGCATCACTGAGGCTAACGCACCCCACACACCTGGCTGTGAGGCTACCAGCTGGCCAGGGCCCAAACAGAGAAAGGCCCTAAATTTCTCTCCCCATTCCTCTCGGCACACTCAGCATTCCACAAGGAAAGAGAAGAACCAGCACTTCAGGACTCTTCTCCCTCTGCTGGGAAGAGGTTCAGGGACCTGCCCTCCAGCCTATCCCTTGACCCTTCACCACTGTGCCCAGCCTTCCCACCCTATATCCATGGAGGGGGAGGGGCAGGCTCGCCACACTGATGAAGGTGGCCATCGGTGCTCCCGTCCAGGACCGGCCTCGAGCCTTTGAGAATGGCGACTACGTGCACCCATGGCCTAGGCCTGGAGCCCCACCCTGGGCCCTGCTGGACGATTCAGCAGCTTTCGAAGGCTCCGAGTCAGGAAAAGGCAAAGGGACTAGAGTGGTGGTCAGGGGCTGCGATACTGGGACTTATAGGAAATATATTCCTCAGATATATGTGGTCTTCATCCACAGTTCCTGAATCACAGCTTCCAAAGCTCTTGAAATTTCCTGAGTGATAACAGCAATGGGAGCGTCTTTGTTACACTATTTGGGCTTGTCCTCAGTTCCTGAAAACACGTCAGAGCCATAAAGGTGCAATAAGTTATTCATAACAAACCCCTTTCACCACAACTGGGTTTAGGTTAATGACGTGACTTTTGGAAAGCACCTAATGGGATGGGGGATGGTTGCCAAGGGAACCAACCATAAACAGAGAGTTGGAACTTTCAGTCCCAACCCCAGATTTTTTGTGGGGAGGGGCTGGAGGTTGAATCAATCACCAACAGTCAATGATGGAATCACTCACATCCATGTAATGAAGCCTCCACAAAAACCCAAAAGGACTGGGAGAGCTGCCAGGTTGGTGAGCTCGGGGAAATTTGGGGAGACTGATGCTCAGAGAAGCATGGAAGCTCTGTGCCCTTTCCCCACACCATGCCCTGCGCATCTCTTCCATCTGGCTGTTCCTGAGTTACAGCCTTTTATAACAAACCCATGATCTAGTAAGTAAAACGTTCCTCTGAGTTCTGTGAGCCGCTCTAGCAAGTTAATCAAGCCCAAGGAGGGAGCTGTTGGAGCCTCCTAGGTCCAGCGTGTCAGTCAGAAGCACTGACTTTTGCCCAGCATCTGAAGTGGTGAGGGAGGGGTGGTCTGTCCTGTTGGACACCCTTTACCTGTGGAATCTGATGCTATCTCTGAGTAAACAGGGTCAGAATTGAGTTGAAGTGTAGGACACCCAGCTGGTGTCAGAGAATTCCTTGGATGCATGGGGAACCCCACACACACATCGGAACTGGATGCATAATCCTCACTGGTATCAGAACCCTCTGAGGAGCGCCATCCAGGGCCCGAGCTAAAGGACTCTGCAGCCTCTTCTGCGTGGGGCTGAGCACACTCAAAACAAAGCAGCCAGTATCAGCGCCTGCCATGCCTCAAGACCACGAGACCCAGAGAGGGCCGAGCCAAGGGTCTCCAAGGGCAGAGGGTAGGTTACAGGTTTCAGGGGAGCTGCCCACAGCCTCTAGCCAGGTCAGGGGAGCAATTGGAGGTGGGTGTACGGCGGAAAGGGTGGAGGCATCAATTACTTGACTTCCCTCCCAGGGGAAAGAGTCTGAGGAGTAGTACCAGTCCCTACCTCTCTACCTGCCAAGGCTTCCTTGCCTTGGGGCCAGAGGGCAAGAGGTGGAGGTTAAGAAACAAAAATGGAAACAAATGGCCTTCTTGTTTTTCTCCTTTTCCTCCCCCTCCCTCAGGGGGTGGAATGCCCACTCATGAAGCAAGGCCCACCACGGAAGAGCTGTACTCAATCCACTGGCCCTCAGAGCACTGCGCCCTGGAGACTCACCTACCTCCAAGTGCAGACAAAGAGCCTTGGCTTAGGGACAGCCCCACTCAACCATGCAAAGCCAGAGCCCAGCAGTCTGCCCAAGGGCCAGACCATGGCTCCATCCTCCCAGCCCCCGAACCAGGCTGCAAACGCTCCAGCATCCTCCCCGAGGGGCAAAGCTGGTTTTGCCAAGAACGTACCTGGGTTTCTGAGTTGGTTCCTTGGCTTCCCTCAAGCCAAACCAGCTACTCTTGACCTTTTCCTCCCCGCTGGATGAATGATGCGGGGAGGCCCCCAGGGGGGGACCCCCCTTCTCCCCCACAGAGCCGCGGCGCCCCAACTCGCTCCAACTCAGCCCCTGGTGGTGATGGTGGAAGAGGCCCATCCGGGGCTTCCGCTCCTCCTTCCGGGCTCCCTCCTTCTCCGCCACAGCCTCAGAGGAGGCCACCATGGGTGTGGCAACCTGTACTGGCTTCCCCTCGGGGAGCCGGGCCCCCTCCTCCTCGCCAGAGTGGCTGGCCTCAGGGCCCAGCGCTTTGGCCTGAGTGCTCAGCTCCCCCTGTCCAGGCACTGCCTCTGAGCTGCTGGCTCTGCGACTGCCTCTGCCCCAGGAGTCATCTGCAGACCGAGGGCCCTCCTCAGAGGGCCGAGAAGAAACACTGTGTAGGGAGCTGGAGGGTGGAAACGGGCCCGAGATGGAGCTGCGGTGTCTCAGGAGGCCCTGGGGCTCCTCGTTGTAAATGTGGCTCCCATTGACACAGAGAGAAGAGCGGGTGGCCGGGTCCAGGTGGCCCTGAAGGTCGAGAAGGGCCCGGGGAGGAGCTGTTCGCATCTGGCTGGCCTCATCGCTGTGGGTCCTTTTGTGGGTGAACAACTTGGGGGACTGCACAGAGTCCCTGCCTGAAAAGAAAGCACACGCGGGGTTAGCAGAGGGAAGAGAAGCCCTGTTTCCTGGCCCGGGGCCTCCCCTGCTCCCTGGAGGAGACAGCCGGACCTCCGCTCCCCTCCCCAGCAGGTGCAGCCCCTCGCTCACCGCCTTCAGTGGACAGCCAGCTGCTGCGGCTCGGGGACCGGGTGAGGAGCTCGGCGCCAGGGCCCTGGTAGGCCAGGCTCCCGCTGGCCGAGGACAAGGTGCTGTCCGAGCCCAGCGAGGTGTTGGACTGGGTCAGGGACGACTTGCGCAGCTTGCTGCGGAGGAAGAAGCCTTTGGCTTTGCCCATCTTGCCCAGGCTGCCCAGCTCGGGGTCCTCCAGGGCACTGCTTGGGAGGATGGCAGAGGCGGATTCCAGGTCATACTTCTTCTTGCCCTTCATCTTGTCCTTGATCTTGCTAAAGGGGGAACGCGGCTTGTCCTTCATGGACAGGTCAAACATGCTGGCGCTCAAGTTGTTACGAGTGAACTGGATGGTGACTTGGATCTCCCCACGTTCCTTCTCCTTCTTGCCTGGCTTGGAGTGTAGCTGGTACCACCTGTGAGAGGGGTGGGGGGCAGAGCTCTGGTCACAGACACAGGGAGCCAGGCCTCCACCAGTGCCCGTCACCTCGCAGGGCCCCTCCTGGCTTTGGGGGCCGTGACAGCCTCTTACCACAGACTCCTGCCCTGACACACAGGCCCTGCCTTCCAGGCCACAGGCATGGCTGAGGAACTATCCCAAACTTTTCCAAGTTGGAGAGAACCACAGCCTGGGTAGGGGAAACTCCTTGGTGCTACTAGGCAAGGCAGGGGTAATTACCATGCCAGCATCTTCCCTGGAGCTCAGAGACCTCCCCTCTGCCCCATCCCCCCTACAACTGAATCTCTGAGGCGCAGAGTGGTGAGGCTGGGTCCGGGAAGGACTCTTACATCTCCAGTCCCTTTCCAGACAGACCTGCCCACATTTTTCCCTGTTTACATCATCTCCCCTGGCCAGTCCCAGCCAAAGCTCTGCTCTGAGCCACCAACGAGCCCAGGAAAGAACAGCTCACCCAGAGGCCCTGGGCCAGGAACACAGGAACACTGGTGCATGTACACACACCTCCCCCACTCACTGACTCACCCCAAGCCCCATCAGGAACAGCTCTGCAGGATGGAGGAGCAGACAAGATGCCACAAAGAGGCCTTCAGCAAGAGGCCCCAGGATGGAAGGCGCTCCTGTCTGATGAACATCTACTGTGTGTTACAATGGAGTGCAGGGCTTCTCCTCTCACTCACACCTACTTACACCTCACATCAAGCCCATGAGGTCACAGACATCCCCAATCTCACAGGTCAGGAGGCCGAGGCTCAGAGGTAGTCACTCACCCAAGAACAAACAACCAGGAATCCAGAGAGGGGAGACACGGAACCAGGTTTTCATCACCCCGAAGTCCGTGTTCTTCCCATTACACACTCCCAGAGAGACCCCCTAACACGTATGACCAGGGCAGGGTGTGCACAGAGCTCTTCCTTCCTCTGCTTCCCAAATCCTTTTTGCCAACCACTCTGACTCCCAGGGGAAGGCCCAAGAAGGAAGGGTTGACCGAGCTGATTCTGTCTGGCTGGCTACACCATAGAGCACCCGTGTGGAGCACCCAGACACCTCCAAAGGCCCCGTCCCCACCCCACTCACCCAGCTCACACCCCTGCCCACCTCCACCGATATGAGTGGAGAGACTCTGCAGAAAGACTGAACCAGAGAGGTCTGGACATAGGGACTCCAAGCCTAAATGATGGGGGCAGTACAGCTGGAAACAGGAGTAAATGGAAATGGCCCCTTTCTCACACTAGCACCCAGAATGTGTCACCTCTCGGCACATAAAAGCTAAAAGAAAAATTCAAAGGATATGTTCCAAGATAAACTGGGGGAAATCTCCAGAATGTAGGACAAAGATGAGGCGATTATTAGAGGTCAATCCAAGGAAGTGCATCACCAAGCCAATGGCGAGTCCAACGACAGCAGAGTCAGCTCCTGGGTGCGAGGGGCTTGGGAGTCAACCCTCCCAACCACAAAATAAGACAAAAGCTGAGAAACCCGAAAATCAACAATTCACAGGGCATTGCAGGGCAGTGAAACTATTCTGTATGATACTATAACAAGAGATACATGTCATTACACATTTTTTATAACCCATAGAATATAAAACACAGGGTGAACCCTAATGTGAACTACAGGCTCTAATGAATAACAATGTATCAACATTGGCTCCTCAGTGGTAACAAATGAGGCACACTAATGCAAGGTGTTAATAGAGGAAATGGGGGGGGGTTAAGGAGTACAAACGGGGAGCTCTCTGCACTTTCTACTCCTTTTCTGTACACATAAAACTGCTCTGAAACAAATCTTATTAACTAAGAAAAAAAGACACAGAGAGTACATGCAGAGAACACAAAGAGGATGAAACAATGAAAGAAAGAGACAAGAAAGTTTTCGATAACTGAAAGACATCAGTAGCAGCACAGAAGGGCCCACAGCCCGGCCGGTGTGGCTCAGTGGATTGAGCATCATCCCATGGACTGAGAAATCCCAGTTCGATTCCCGGTCAGGGCACATGCCCAGGTTGTGGGCTTGATCCCAGGTAGGGGGCGTGCAGGGAGCAGCCGATTGATGCTTCTTTCTCACATCGATGTTTCTATCTCTCTCTCTCCCTTCCTCTCTCTCTAACAAATTAGTTTTAAAAAAAAAAAAAAAACATATTTTACAAAAGAAGGGCCCACAAGTATGCAGCACAATGAACAAAGAAAGACCCAGCCAACAGGTATCGCTGTGTGCTTTCAGAACACCAGGATAAAAAGGAGACTCTGAAGACTTCTAAAGAGGGGAGACAGGTCTGTACATCAGGAATTAGAATAGCATCAGGTCCTCACTCGCAACACTCAGCACCATATGGAGACTTTAAAGGCCAAGCCCTAGTCACTTTCCAAACCTGGCTGAGGCCCTATTTAGGGCAGGAAGATCCTGGGAGGTGGAGCAAAAGAGAAGTGTATGGCCTCCAGCCCCAACCCCCAAGCCCAGTAGCTGGAATCAGCAAGCACAGACATCCTTTGCTGGGGCATAAAGGTCGGGGGCCCTCAGCCCCACTGGTCATTCCACACAGCGGTGCAGCATTAGCCATGGTTATCTTGGGAAAGGGAGGTTGCAGGGAACTATCACTTCCAACATGGTCTATTTTTGTCCTCTTGGAATTTTTTATAAGGAGCATATATTACTGTCGTAATAGGAAAAAGAGACAAGAAAACGCCCGTTGCTGTCTTATCTCCTCAGTTGCCTGAGCCACAGAATGGGCTGCTTGTTTGTCCCTGCCAGCTCCTCTCATGAAAGGAGAGTAGCTCACTAACCCAGGGTGAGGCCCAGGGTCCTCATCCCGTGCCCTTCCCAATCCTCTCCTCTGTAAGGTCACCTTTGCTTTGCTTTTCTTGCTCTTCCCCAGGGAATTTGGGGTTCTCTCTGGACCTGCTTTTCAGGGAGACCAAGAGGGAAAAGAAAAGACTTTCCCCACCATTTTCTGAGATTCTCCCATCCAGAGCAGAATGAGGTTGAGAATGTCCAGGACCTGCCTCTAGACCTCCAGCCACTGTCACCCAGCTATCTCCCGACTAATTTGCCCGACTGCCCTCTGCCTGCCAGGCCTGAACTGGACTCTGCCTGGCACCTCGGTGCCCCAAGGACTCGACCACAGCAGGCATTCTCCCAGGGGTGAGAACCTTACAGGCTGAGATGGCACCACAAACAACAGCTCCCGGACGAAGGCCACAACCCCCTCTCCCAGCAGACCCGGGCCAGGAAGCCCTGAACATCACCGACGTGGGCTGACGATCCCTCAGTGAAATGATGGAGACCTTCTCTCTACACACAGCAGACCCCAGAGCACACAGGCTCTGAGAATCTCACCCCTGCAGACTGAGGCTCCCTTGGGGAATGAGACAACAGGGTCTGGTGGCCCAGTTCAAGTCTCACCTCCTATAGGAAGCTCTCTCAGCTGCCACCATCCTGGCCCAGTCCAACCCTCCTCTTTCTGACCAGGCACACATATTCTGAACCAAACTCACTCTACAACCAGATCTGGCCACACTCTGCACTGACCATCTGACACTGTCATTCTCAGGTGCCTGGGATCTCCCTAGCTAAACTGTGTGCCCTGTAGAGATTCCCAAGCATCTCCCCAGGCACACAGCTCCAAGTAAAGAAACAGTGCCTGGCAGTAAAGCCTTGAGATGTTACACGCCCTCAGCTATTCACTGCCCACCCCCTGCTCGGAGCTCTCACCTGGATGCGTGTGGCAGCACAGCATGGTGGCTCTGAGCTGGCTCTGCACCCTGAGTGCACATCTGGCCCCACCACTTACTGGTGTGTAACCTCCACCCACTGGGTTACTTCCCTCAGCCTCCATTTCCCCAGCCATCCAGTGGGGATACCGGCCATCCGGGCTGCTAAGAGGACAACCCACGTAAAGCCTGGTCAGCGGGAGCGACGTCCACCAGCGCTTCTCAAACTGCAAAGTACTAGAGGATCCCTGGGTCTGGTTAAAATGCAGCTCTGACCCCGTGGGTGCAGATGGGCCTGAGGCCCACTCCTGAGCAGAGGGAGACACGCGATGGGGCGAGAGAATCAGCAGACTAGCCCCACTGTGGGCTCACTGCGGGCCAGGCTCCGCACCTCTCTCACTGTCCCCACAGTCCAGGAGACAGGGTCCCTTCTCCCTATTCTGTGGATGAGGAAACTAACTTACAGAGAAGGTTTGTGACTTACCCAAGGTCACACAGCTAATAAGTCATGGAGTCCAAACTTGAACAGGAAGATGCCATGACCTTAGCCTTGAAGGTGAAGCATTTCTCATCGAGCTGAATGCCAACACTAGGGCCTCCAGACATCTCGACAGGGCAGAGGCTGGAAAAGGACTGGGCATACATCACAGACCCCCAAAGAGGCACAGAGATGGGGTATGAAGACAAGAAACCCACTCAAAGGGTTGGCACAATCTTGAGAGGATAGAGCCCTGAGAGGTCACTGAGGAAACCTCGGGGTTTTGTCCTGTCCCCAGGCCATTAAAACTTTGTCTGAGAGCAGCCTCGCAACAGCTATCAGGGTCCAGAATTCCTGAGGGCTGACTATGGCTAAGCTCTTAAAGTGCCCCTGCCCAGCCACAGTATCTCCCCCATGCTCCCACAGCCTGGCTTCAAGGGCACAGTTCCCAAAGGGGACCTTTTTTAACCCTGAGACCTTCATCCCCAACCTCTGAGCTAAGATTCTCATTAATTTCCCAGAGAGAGGCTTTGGGAAGTGCCCCAACTCGTGAATGAAGGTGGCCGTTGATCCCACCCTCGCCCATCAGTAGGCCACTAGTCTTCTCAGCATTAACAACTTCGCCTCTCATTTAGCACCTGTTGTGTGCCAGGCACTAAACTAAGCACTCCACACACCAAACAATATCCCACTAATCCTTTTAACAGCTCTGTGAGGTGCGTGTGGAGGCCGACCCCGAGAGTGGCCACCAGCATAGACTTCGGAGCCAGGCTGCCTGGTTGAAGCCCCAGTCCCATCACTTATGGCTTCGTGATCTTGGGCAGGTCACCTAATCTCTCTATGCCTCAGTTTCCACACCTGCCGGGGTAATGGAGTGAGTGGATTATGTGTGGAGCACTCAGAGAATAGGGCCCAGCACACAGGAAATGCACACAAGTGTCAGCTCACGTTTCTGCAGACGCAGACACAGGCGCACAGAGAAGTCCACTGGGTTCAGTCACATACTTATGTTCAGTGAGGAGGAGAGCCAGCATTTGAACTCAGTCTCCCTCTCTCCAGAGCCCCGACTCTGATCACTGGACTAGACTGCCTCCCTCTGCAAGTACCACACACACACACACACACACACACACACACACACACACACAGAGGGCCCAGAAACCCCTATGTCCCTGCTCAACCAAGGAATCTGAAGTCACTCCTTATTTCTCCAGAGCAAGGGGCATGTTTTAGATGAGAGAAAAATTACATCTTTATGTCCCCTCACCTCTAACTGAAATTTAGCATTTCTTCCAATTATGAATTTCTGCAGCAGCAGTGTGGAGTAGCAGCACCTCTCACTGTGTCACTTTCATATCACATTACAGATGTTACAGATGTCACAACTTTAAACTTTGAACTTTAGAGTTATCAGTCCACCACTGGATCACATTATTTAACAGTAACTGAGCCCATGTTACTTTAGTAAATGTTCTGATATACTAATAAATGTGCTTCAACATCACTGATGTACTTTGAATCCTACGTATTTGAAGGTCTTGTTCTGAGAAGAGGTCCACGGCACGAAAAGAGCTAAGAACACCTGCTCTAGAGTAGGGAAGGCACAAAGGCAGCAGAAGGGCAGGTCTTTGCCTTCCTGCTTCAGTGCACAGCACCCAGGCTGAGGTCTCAGGGCAGAGGACAGGCACTGCTCCCAGATTCCACTCAGGGGCCCGGGAGGGCCTGACGATGGGCAAGAAGCTGGCCAAAGGCTCCGAGACTCCCCAGCGTTACGCTACAGTGCTCAGCCTGACCCTCACACACCCTGCATGCCAATGAAGGTGACTCCAAAGAAACAAAAACAGCCAAGTGTACTGCTAACTGGGGCTTGTTTTGATCATGACCCCAACACCACAATCTCCAACTTTCCCTGGTTGGTCCCCACCTGAGCCTCACTTGCTACAGCTGCAACCCACCAGGCCTGCATTTCCTCTTCTCTGGCTGTGGCCATGGCCCAGGCCTGCTGGGAGACTGGCCTTGCCCCAGGCTAGTGAACAGCTACCACCGTGCTGGGGATGAGGGCCGCAAAGCTGACAAATGCACAATGAACTCCACCCCGAGGCAAAAGCCAACAGGCCCTTAGGAAAGACAATTGTGCTGTGAAAAGAGAAAGTGAGGAACCAACTTGAAGGAGACAAGAAATCCTCTCCATATCTAGCCTCCCCAGAGAGTGAGTACAAAGGAGGGCTTCAGGATTCCAGAGGTGAAGACAGGAACTCAAAAAGTAGGTGTTGGGCCTGGCCAGTGTGACTCAGTGGATTGAGCCTCATCTCATGACTGAGAGGTCCCGGTTCGATTCCCAGTCAGGGCTCATATCCAGGTTGCGGGTTCGATCTCCGGTCGGGGGCGGGCAGGAGGCAGCTGATCAATGTTTCTCTCACATCAATGTTTCTATCTCTCTCTAAAAAAGCAATGAAAACATTTTTTTTAAAGTAGGTGGCCCTGGGGAGTTTTGCTCAGTGGTTAGAACGTCGGCCCGTGGACCAAAGAGTCATGGGTTCAATTCCGGTCAAGGGCATGTACCTTGGTTGCAGTTTATCCCCAGCCCTGGTCAGGGTCGTGCGGGAGGCAAACAGTTGATGTATCTCTCTCACATCGATGTTTCTCTCTCTCTCTCCCCCCCTCCCTGTCCCTCCCTCCCACTCTATCTGATGATAAACAGAAAAATGTCCTCGGGTGAGGATTTAAAAATAAATTAATTGATTTAAAAATAGTGGGAGCCCTGGCCGGTTTGGCTCAGCAGTTAGAGCATCGGCCCGCGGACCAGAGAGTCCCGGGTTCGGTTCCCGCTAAGGGCATGTGCCTTGCTTGCAGTTTGTCCCCAGCCCCGGTTAGGATCATGTGGGTGGCAGCCACTCGATGTGTCTCTCTCACATCGATGTTTCTCTCTCTCTCTTCCTCCTTCTCTCCCTCCCACTCTATATCTCAAGATAAAATGCAAAAATGTCCTCCGGTGAGGATTAAATAAATAAATAAATAAAAATAAAAATAGTGGGAGTTGGGGAAAACTATAGGAGAAAACACCAAAATCTCTGTCTGCAACATTGTCTGCCCCAGATTTCTAGCCCAGGCCAGCCACTGGCCATTTCGAGTGATGTTGTACAAATTAAATCATTTGCCCTCAAAAGACCTGCAGCCTTCAGAGACCTGCCACCCTGCGCCCCCACCCCAGGCTCATGAGGCCCCACCATCTCTGCGTTGGCAGGAAACTCCTGCCATGTAAATGACTGCTATTGTGCACACTGTCCTGGGGTAGAGTGTGTTTTTCATTTGTTTTGTTTTTTGGGTTTTTTTCTTGTTTTTTTTCCTTTATTGATTTTAGAGAGAGAGGAAGTGAGGAGAGATAGAAACATCGATGAGAGAGAACATCGACTGGCCGCCTCCTGCATGCCCCCCACTTGGGGATCGGGCCCACAACCTGGGCACGTGTCCTGACTGGGAATCGAACTGGCAACCTTTTGGTGCATGGGTCAACGCTCAACCACTGAGCCACACCAGCTAGACATCATTTGAAAGTCATCACTAATAATAGCAAAAAGTTGTCATTCCTGCTATTCCGGCCTGCCACCTCTGTGAAGAGAGACCAAATAGTTGAAAGGTAAAGCTCTTCCTTACACCAGATTCCTGATAGATACAGAAGAAAAGGCAGAACCAGTGCAATCATCATCAATGGGTATCAAAACCGTGAGGAGAAAGGGTGATGGAGAACTTCGTAAGGCCTGGGTCGGGCTAACAGCCCAGAACCCACTGCTTAATCTGGGTCTCACTGGAGGTGAAATGCAGACAGTGAGGCCATGCAGCAGTCAGCCACCCCACAGACAGGACTCCTGCCGGGAGGTGGGGCCTGGGAAACAGCCTTCCAAACCTAGTGTTTAGGGGCTGGAGAATCGGGGTGAAGGGCATCATCGGGGACCCTTCAGCTGGGTCCACAGTATGGGATGTTCTCAAGGACAAGGGACCCAGCTCGTTCATCGGGGAAGGGGTGAAACAAAGAGGGAGGGCCTGTTACACTGGGAGCCCTAACGCCAGGCACAGTATGGGAGCCCTGTCAGGATCCTGACTCAACGAGCCACCTATGAAGACAGAGTTCTGATATCAGGGAAATTTGAATATGGACTGGATATTGGATGGATTAAGGAGTTGTTGATTTTGTTTGTGTGATAATGGCATTATGGTTATGTTTTTTAAAAAGCCCCTGAAACTGTTGGAGATGGCTGAAAACACGTATTGAAGCATTTACGGAGCACTGACTTATTTATACTCTCCTCTGGCCGCACCTGGGACTAACAGGGGGTTTATATTAGACCCCTGAGGATGTCAGGGGGTAGCCTTGGGCCAGCACACAGGCTTTTTCTCCTTGTCCAATGACTGAGCCCAGCTCCTGGTCTTGTCCTGGGCCTTGTGCCTGTGGTAACCACCTCCTGATGGCCGCAGTCCTAGCACAGGGCCTGGCACGTGGGATCCCGACCCTGTCTGGCACTCACAATATCTTAAAGACACAGGTAACTAACTCACCAGTGAAATCTCACCCAACCAGAGGGGGCCTCAGCCAGGCCTCGCTCAAAGCATTTCCCAATTTGCCAGGAACAAGGGAACAAGGAAGGAGCGTCCTCGAGAAGTTTACACCTTGCTGGGGAAATAAGATAGCCACATAAATCAAGGTTTCTGTGGATCAACACCACGGAAACGCACAAACGGCACAGGAAGGTCAAAGGGCAGCAGTAAGATGATTTCAGGAGAGTTGGGAATGATGTGGCATTTACACTGGGCCTTGAACCATGTGTAGGAAGGAGGCAAGGATGCAGCTAGGGAGACGGTCCAGGTGGAAGGAACAGAAGATGCAGATGCCCAGGGCTGGACAGGCAAAGTCAGACAGGAAGGTGCTTTGGGACAGATAGGAGCCTGCTTCAGACATCATGCTGAAGAGCTGTAACTTTATTCTGGCCCTGAACAGCACTACGGGGTACGAAACAGGGACAGGACCTGATGGAAGCTGTGCTGTAGGAACAGAGAGGGACAGCAGGGAAGGGGACAGCAGAGAGGTGAGGCAGAGGCTGGCTGGAAGCCCGCACAACCCAGGGTGGGTGCCATGGCTGGGCTGACCCGAGCAAATCCTTATGCTTTAGCAGCTATTTCTCATCATAATTTAATAAACTGGCATTCTGGTTTATAAAAAGGCTGCAGCAGCTATAATAACTGTCCAGAGTAGAGGTAAAAAAAAAAAAAAAAAAAAAAAAACCTAAACTAGGACAGGAGCAATGGGGAAGGCGGGAGGGGCCAGTTTTAGTCCCCCTGCAGCACCCCTCTGGCAGAGACACTCCACCCTGCACACTCACGACTTACTGACAGCAGGGACTGTTACCCACCTTTTATCCCCCACAACCTAGGGCATGATCCATGCAACACCTTCTAACACTTGCTTCCACAGGGCTCAGCTAGTCCCAAAAATAAGTTGAAGAAAAAGATTACTTTAAGGGCATAGTGGGAACACCGCAGTGGGTTGGAAGACAGGAGACCTGGGTTCTAGTCCTGAATCTGACTTACCAACTGCCTTTAATCCAGCCATTTCACCTCTGTAAAAGGGGGTGATAAAATAAGCTGGTTATAGGCAGGGAGAAGTACCAACTAAAATTATTATTACTTAGAGTTTGGAGAGACGCGGGAAAACCTTTCTCCAGAGTCTCTCCCATCCGGATACCTTCTCTCCTCTCCAAATTCCCCATTAGCAGTCGTCCTTATACACTATTGCACAGGAGCTGTGTGAGCAGCAGGCCAATCCCCTCTGGCTCCCTACTCCCACAGCCTAACCCACCCTTTGATTTGGTACCTACAGTAGAACAGCAAGCTTGACACAACCATAGGACAGGATATCGCCTCTTATCAGGCCAGAAGATGATTCTTATCGCATACCCTGGCATCCTGCCTGGCACCAACAGTCCCCGGAGACAATCCCTGTAGCCCAGAACTGTCACTTTATTAGATGCTCCTGTCTCTGTGGGCATGGCTTACTCAGCTCCCTGCAGACCCAGCCAGGTCCGCCTCCCTCCCTCCTGGGCACAAACATCTTGGCTAACACTCCTCTCCTCATCCCTCCTACTGCTGGAGGTTCCAAAGGTCTGTCACTGTCAGCTGCCTCAGACATGGCCATGACCGCACTCACCCAGCAGGAAAAAAAAAAAGCTATAAAAATGCCTGGAGACCAGTCTAACCACCACTGATAGCAACAGAAAATATGTATTACCAAAAGCATGATATAGGGCAAAAAAGCACTAGGCTTCAGGTTAGAAATCTGGCTGCCACTCATGAATCATGTGACCTTGAACAGGTCATTCTACCTCCTGAGACCCCAGTCTCCACATCTGTAAAAATGGGGGTCACCCTGCCTGCCTTCAGGGAAGAACAAAATGAGGTGATGCTGGGAAAGCACTCTGAAAACTAGGGCAAACCACACACAAAGATTTTGACTTACTGTCTATCAAGGGCCTTTTATAGGCTGTCATCAGCCCGAGGGGAGGGAGGTGGCCCAGGACCAACCATCGAGGACTCTGCCCAGGAGGAAGGAAAGAACCAGCAAGATGACCTCTCCCAGGGGGTCTTTGGCAGAAAGGAGAATGAAGAAGTTTGCCTAACCACACCCCTTTCCCCAGTTTGTTCCCAACCCATATTCACCCCAAACAAGAGTCGTGGACCATGGATGTCAAACCTAAGTAATGCCCATCCCCTCTGCCAGGGTCTCAGTTCAGATTCACCACAGGTAGAGACAAACTATAAACATCCCTTTGTGGGGAAGTCAGGCTGACCACAGGTAGAGGGCTGTGTGTGGAGAACGTTGCATTTGTGCAAACAAAAAACAAGGAGGAGGAGGAGAAAATACATAATGCATTGGCTTTTAAATGCAGGGAATAGCTTTGGAAGGTTACACAGTAACTGGCAATGTCGGCTGCCTCCGAAGAGAGGAACTGGGTGAATCAAGGTCAGGATAAGGGAGATTTTTCATTGTGTATCTTCTGTACCTTTAGAATTTGAACCAGGTAAACTATTCAAAAATAAGTAGGAAGTAAAGGCTGTTTTGCTGGGAGAGGCACACATAAACTAAGCTTGGTTCCTTCCAGTCAGTACCACACTCACCTCCCCTTCCAGAGGGGCAGTCTCCCTCTCAGAAATGTCCCAGCCCTCTACACAACTCACCTGTCAATCAAAGTACCAGCTCCCCCAGAAACCCCACCCTGATCACTCCAAACCTGGTGAGTTTGCCCTTCGGACCATTTCCTTCTCTTACGCTTTTTATATGCTTCTTTGTAGGCATCCTTCCTGTGTAAGTCTTGTCTCAAACATATTTTCACCCATTTAGGGAAAGGACTATACATTTTCTCTCTCTTGTTTTCTCCAAAGCCCTCACCCAGGCACAGCCATTGCCTGCCATTGCTTCCTAGATGTTGAACAAAAGAAAAAAACAAACAAACGAGCCCTGGCCAGGTGGTTCAGTTGGTTGGAGCATCGTCCTGTACATCAAAAGGCTGTGGGTTCCATTCCCAGTCAGGGCACATACCTAGGTTTTGGGTTCGATTTCCAGGAGGGTGTGTACGAGAGGCAACTAATAGATGTTTCTCTCTCACACCAGTGTTTCGCTCTCTATCCCTTCCTCTCTCTCTCAAATCAATAAAAACATATCCTCAGGTAAGGATTTAAAAAAAAAAAAGCAAATGACTGCATCTGCATTGCTGCAGGGGAGGAACCAGATGGCCCGGGAGTGTTCTGTCACAGTGAGACAGGCACGTGGTGTCTTGGGAAAGGTCAGACAGTTTTGTGTCTGCTGATGCTCCTAGGCCCTGCTCTACTGCATAAGCCAATGGGAGCAAATCTCCGAGGTAGGGGGATAGTACCGGGGCCAAGGCAGAGTTTCCCAGGCTTCCCCCGACTCCTGAGAGACACCCTGGTGGCAGTGATACCTTCTTTCCCAAAGTGCCAAACAACACCCCCATCCCAAGACAGACACACAGACACAACAGACACGGAGCCACAGACCAAACACGCTTATCCCAGTCAGCCAAGGCCTCACACTGGAGACGTAGGTTATGCTTACAGAGCCCCCAAAATCAACCCCGAGGTCTGCTTTGGGGAGGAGAGAGGAACCCTCGGAGGACAGCTGCTGAGCACCTGGTCCCATGCTGAGCTGGATCACGGGAGACACGGAAGAAAACTGATATGTGTGGTACAGCAGGGTGGTGATGAACACGGAATGTGAAGACAGGCCCCTGGGTCCAACTCCTGGCTCTACCATGTACTGTGTGCCCTCAGAAAAGTCACTTGGCCTCTCTGTGTTTCCCCATCTGTTAAACACAGTACAGTACCTGTCTCTCTAGAGGTTACAGTGAGCTAAATGGTCAAGTCCTTAGAACAGTGGCAGCACCTAGAAAGGGCTTAATGGATGATACTAGGGGTGGGGAACGTCCGGCCTGCAGGCCACATAAGCTCCACGAAATCAATACCAGCTGACATCACACGCCTCACCAAATTAGCCTGACCAAATATAGCAGGCTAATTTTTAAGTTGATAATTTTGCGTGGCCCACGAATGATGTTATAAATATCCAAATGGCCCTTGGCAGAAAAAAGGTTCCCCACCCCTGCGGGGCAATGATAATCCTCTGAAACAGAGTGCCACATGCTGTCGGCAGGGGAACGCAGAGAAGGTGGAGTGCAGGCGGCTCTCTGAGGGCCGGCCTGACAGGTCTTTGGTGTATGTCCCCTCCTCAAGGAGACCTTCTCTGACCACAGCTGACCCCATGGCTCTGTCTGCTCTGAACATCTCCAGTGCTCCCTGGGTGCCAAAATACAGCCCCTGTGGTCCTTCCTCCAAATGTGGGGGTCCATCCTCCTAAGAAGACCATGCCCTCCAGGTATGGAGGCTGGGTGTCCATATCCCCCATGGCCCCTCTCAGCCTCTGCCCTGGCATTCCAGAAAGGCCTTTGGATTAGACTGCCCACCAGGTCCACAGATAAGTCTCAAGGCTCCCCCCCACCCCATCCCAGCTGAGATGTCCCCTCTCACTAAAACCCCATAGGCACTTCCACAAAAAGTGCCTTGCGATGCACACAGGGCCCCGAGTGCCACCTCTTCTGGTGCCAGGGCCTAGCAGCAGCCACACAGCGCCCCACCCTCCCTAATTGCTGAGTAGCTGGCAGTGTCTCCCTCCCTCCCCAGCTTCAGTTTCCACATGTCTAAGCACTCTTCCAGCTCTGACATTAGAATTCCAGATTAAAAGCTGTGCTTCCCTTCCCCACCCCCAGGTCAGCTGAAGGTCAGGTTGAGGTGGCCGGAGACAAAGCTGCTCCCTGTGCAGCGCCTCTGAAACGCTGCCTCCTGGGAGCTGAACTTTCGGGGTCCCTGCTTTCTTACTGCTCACTGATGTGAGGCCTGGGCCCGTCCCACACTCTGGGCTTCAGAGTGACCTGCCAAGCCCAGCTCTCCTGTCTGGTGGCCATCATCTCTGAAGGAAGAAGGAACCTGGGGGTCCTCAGCCAGCTCAGTGAGAAGCAAAGCGATCAGACGTTTCCCTGCCAGGGCTGCCAGTCCACACTGTGGACTTATTTTTATTACTTGGCTATGGGGAAGGGCAAAGTTTGTTTCTTCTTCTTTTTTAATCCTCACCAAGAATATGGCTTTTTGTTTGTTTTGTTTTGTTTTGTTTTAGAGAGAGAGAGAGAAACATCAATCAGTTGCCTCCCGTACGCACCCCAACCGGGTTGGAACCCACAACCTAGGTATGTGCCCTGACCAGGAATCACACCCACAACCTTTTGGTGTACAGGACGATGTTCCAACCAACTGAGCCACCTGGCCAGGGCAGGGCAAAGCTTCTTCATGACCACATCATTTTGCAAAGGGCTAGAAGAAAAAGAATACCGATTCCCAGAGAACACACAGAGCGCAGGGCAAAGCTTCTTCATGACCACATCATTTTGCAAAGGGCTAGAAGAAAAAGAATACCGATTCCCAGAGAACACACAGAGCTCCCCTCATTGTGTTATCTGTCCCTGTGCAGGGTGGGGAGGGCAGGGGAAACATCTGGACAAGGCAAGAGAGTCATAGCACCAGGTGGAAGCAATAATAAATGAGGCGGGCAGCCCCCATCAGAGGAAAGGGACAGCCCTCAAGGTCACTGGGGATAGAGGCTCTGCTAAGTTGTGCCTGTCCCTGGCTGCCCACAGGGAGGGGAGAGCAGGGCAGAGATGGGGTTCCCACCCAGTGCCAGATACAGGGGAAAGGGAAGCTGCCTTGCCAGCCGGGAGGAGCCGCCCAGTCTGACAGGGGACTCACTTCCTACCCCTCCCCACTCCCCCAGACACTGCTGCTCAAGCGACCTCAAATAAAAACTGCCCCATAACTAAGGGAGATGGAGCCTCCTGTGTCCTAATGACTGGCTTCTAAGTACAGCCACACCCTTCCCTGGCAGCCAAAGCGGACTTCCCAGGCAGTCCCACAGGCCTCGAACTTCAGGTCCGAGGCTGGAACAGGAGCCAAAGAAGCCAAGGACCCTTGTGGCCTCAGCTGCTTCCTGAGGAGCAGTCACATCTGGAGAGAAGGCGGTGGGGTCAGGTGCCACCTGCCCACAACAGTTCTGTGCCAGGCATCTGGAGGCTAAGGGATAGGTGGATGCCCTCAAAGATCACCCCAACCTTAGGCCAACAGGCTGTGTTTTCCTTAGAGTGCCTCTCTCAGGGCCCCCAAACCCATTCTCCTCAAGAGGTCTCAGGCCAGAAGGCTCTGGTCCCCAACCTAAGTCCTCCTTGATCAGAGGCCTCCTGGAGGCTCCCCATAAAACCAATGGCTCTGTCTCACCAGGGCTGACAGAACCTCTCAGGGGGGCCCAGTGAGCAGCCTGTCCATGGTCAAAACAGTTTTACTCTTTGGGATGAAAAAAGAAAAACTGGTTCAAACCCAAATCAAGCCCACAGCCTCGGATTTCCCAAGGGGCCAGTCTCTAACCACTGATCCAACAAGCCTGGGACAGGGGCTCTTTTTTTTTTTTTTTTTTTTTTTTTTTAAGAGAGAGGAAGGGAGGGAGAGAAAGGAGGAGGACAAGGAGAGGGAGAGGGAGAAAGAGAGATAAAAAGAAACATCGATCGGATGCCTCCTGCACACGCCCTGACCAGAAATTGGATCTGAAACCTTTTAGTGCATGGGATGACACTGCAACCAACTGAGCCACACTGGGCAGGGCCGGGACAGAGGTCCTTTAAGGCAGGACCACTTTGCTCCACCCAGAGCTCCCCCTGGAGTGTACTAGGAAGGGTGCTGAAGGCAAAAGCCAGAAAGGAAATAGTGGGGAAGCATCTCAGGATTTTCAAACCCATGATGATCCCCGTATGGCTTTACTGAGGGGAAAGGTTTATAACCAATTTACTTATGTATTATATTAAATTTTGTTTTGAGAATTTCTTTAATTATTTGGCAATTCTCTAGTGAAATCCCTCACCTCAAAGAGTACCCCACTGACAAAGGATCTTTGGGAGCTGTTGAGGTGCCTTGCACCCCAGCCACCACCATCACCATCATCACATAAAGCAGGGCCCTGAGAGTAACCCTAACACTAATATTTTAAAAGCTTGCTATGGTTCTGGAACTATATTTAGGCTTTCACAGATGCTGTCTTATTTCATCTGTACAATCCTGTGATTATTATAATGACCTTTATAGAAATGAGGAAACAGGTTTAGTAACTTGCCTGCTAGTAAGTCACAGAACTGAGAGTGAAAGCCTAGTCTCCAGGTCTTTAACCCTGTGCAGTCCTGTCTTTCTGAAAAGGCACAGACAGCTCCCAGCAAGGCTGCTGGGGAAGAGAACTGCAGAATGATCCAAGCCTGGCTTCAGGACTGCAGGCCCCAAGCCAGCCCTAGTTTTCGAACCTCTAGCAGTAAAGAGAATGGTGGAGGGCTGCGAAGGGCCAGCCCATTTCATCAGGGGTTCTCATACTCCTGCGTGTACCCTGCCACCCACAGTCTTTCCCAGGCTCTAAGTCCTATATTGTCTCCCCCCATCACATGAGAGGCTCTCCTAGGGCAAGGGATGTCTCCCGGATCAAAGTTACCAGACATTGTTACCAAAACCTCCCTCCCCTATCACTGCTGTTCACTGATCACCAACCATGTCCAGGAACTGCACCAGATACTTTCGTTGTGTTCTCATTTCACTCCTTACATCAACGCTGTGAAGGTGAAAATTAGCCCCATTTTACAGATGAGAAAACTAAGGTACCATGAGTTTACTTGATTTGCCAGAAGCTGGCAGATTTGGGACTGGAATGTGGGCTGTGCCATTCCACAGGCCCCTCCTCTTAACCATGAGGCTGCCCTTCCCCTGCCAGCTCCTGTCTTAGCAACACAGGGCTACCATCTGCCTCCTTGAGAGCACCACATCTGGTTCCTGGAGTTAAAGTGTGATACTGTTCTTTTCCACCACTATCAAGAACTGAGGACAGCACACCCTGGTACTCTCTATCTTGCCCTCTCCCCACTGGGCAATGTGCAGATTCACCATCTTAACAGCCCACACCACAGTGCTCCAGGAAAGTCCACCAGGAGTGGCCAGTGGAGCCAAAGGTGGGAGGTGGAGATCGGAGTGGGGGCAGCAGTCCTCACCCTCTGTTGGTGGGCATGCTGTGAGGTCCAGTGTACTAGAAGATCAGGCCAATTTCATAGACTTTTCCTCTGCCCACCACAAGTGTCCCTCTCCTCTCTGCCCCCTCCAGGTTCTAGAAAGAATCCAAGTCAGTGCATCAGAGGAAAGGCAGTGAGTTGGGTGCAGAAAGATCCTGGTGGAAAGATGACTTCTATAAAGTCAATTAAGGCTCCCATTCAGATCAAGGAGTAGGAAGTCAAATTCTCCAAGGGAAACTGTCCTTGGGTGAAAACAGGCCCACCTGGGCCTACAGGCATAAACAGCTCAGCTGAGGAAGATCCACAGCCCAAGAAGAAAGCAAGGGCAGGAACTGGGGGCGAAAAAAAATCAACGGCCCCCTCCCCAAGTCACTGACCTCACAGAAGCCCCTCCCTACAAGAATAGAGACTTTTTCTGTGTCCCCCCAGATGTGTTATCTACCAGCCTGGTCAGATTAGCTGAGAGGTGGAGGTTGAAGAACTAAGACATAAAGGGGCAGAATGAATTTGGGGACAGGAGCCTCTTCAAAAAAAAGAAAGAGCTAAGAGATCCAGGAGAGAGCTTTCCGCCCCACACCCACCCCTTTGGGCTCCCTAAGCCAGGAAGGAGGGAGAGGACAGAAAGGGGGAGGATAAAAACAAAACAAGGGCCAAGCTATATACCACATGATCCCACACCCAGGAACCAAATAGCAAGTCATGAGGGAAGGAGAAGAGAAGCCAGGGGAGGGGGACATGGAGTCAGATCACAGACCTGCAGGGAACCCGCCCTGTTCTTCCCATCCCAGGCCACAAAAAGCCATAAAGGCCCTTCCCTACCCACATTTTGAAGAAATGTTAAAGGTCAGATCCATTTCTACCAAACTCCTGCTTTCATTTGGGTCTGCACCAGGCTCATCATTCTCCTCTAGCAAGCCTTCCTGCATTTACTCAGTTGGATACCATTCCACTCAGGCAAACCTTTCCAGCACCTGTCCCCACCTATGGCACACCCCTGCCCTAATCCCCTATCCTTCCCATCCAGGACCCATGAGGCCCAGGGGAACTGTCACCACAGTGGATCACCAGTGATCCACAGTAGGTTGTCAGCCCTGGGGACTGACCTCCAGATACTGCCCAAGCCCAAAACAGGAAATGAGACTCCAAGTCTGAAACCTTGATCTTCACACAAGGAAGGTTAAACGCTGCCAAAATAAATGATTACCAAAAACCCACTGGCCCTTCTAGGTGGAAATGACTGGGAGATTATCTCCTGCAGTGCATTAACCACCCTGCTGTTTCCACCTCAGGCAGGACAGGCAGGAGCTTGAAGGATGATTAAAGTGTTGTCTCCCTTTACTTAGAGGTACACTTGTTCTTGGACCACGGACACAGGGGGACAGAGTCCCCAGGTGTCGCTAGGCTGCAGAGGGCATCCCAGTTCCAGACTAGAAGCAGATGGTCTGTCAGTCTCTAGGTCTGGTGGGGCACCTCGGTTCAATCTCGCCCTCCAGGACAACTCTGCAGCTTCCTTCCCCCACAGGGTGAGGCAGCACCTCTCCACTACCCTGAGGGCCTGGCTTGGTCAGGTGCCTGCAGTTCCCCTCCCCTTCCAGGAAAGGTAGACAAGGCCAGAGGCCCTAAGAATGGCCTTAAGATTTTCTTTCTTGAGTTTCCTACAGTCGAAGAGCCTCTGGACCCCACTCCTAACGTTACCTGACAATTTACTCCTAACGCGAGGCCACCATTCACACCTCCCGGGCCTTCCAAGGCCCACCAGCGGCCAAGCACAGCATCGCGCACGTTTTGGAATGGGAAGAGGACCCAAAATCTTTAGACCTAGCTTGTCGGTTTATGCTTTTGAGCGCGAGACAAAGGGCGTAACCGCCCCGACCAAGGTTCGGGGTCCTGCTCTCCCACAGCCCCGCCCTGAGAGGCCTTTAACCATTTGCGCACCCCGCGCCCCTCACTCACTGTGTATGCTGGGCGCGGCCTGCGCCGAAGACCTCGTCCAGCGCCACCCTGGCCTGGCCCAGGAACTTGTCGACGCCGATGAGCGAGCGGTGCATGGTGGTGAGCACCAGCTCGCAGGCGGCGGCGGAGCCCGCGGCCCAGGGCGCCGGGCCCGCATCGGCCTCCTGCGCCCGCAGCAGGCCGTCCAGGGCGCCGGGCGGCAGCTCGAAGGAGCACTCCTCGCGCCACTCGGGGCAGCCCGGGGTCTTCTCCACCACCGACGTGCTGTACTTCTCGCGGCCCACCTGGATCACTGTGTACGCGTCGCTAGTACTGCCCGCGCCCGAGCTCTTGCCCCGCAGCCCGCGGGCCCGCAGCACGGTCACCTGGACGTGCGTGGGGAGCCAGCGAGAAGGCCCCGCCGCCGACTCGGCGCCCCGCACCAGGGCCATGGCAGGAGAAGAGGCGGCGGGCAAGGGCTGGCCCAACCCGGCGGAAGCACCGGGACCAAATGATAAACTGGGCAGCGGCGGAGGGCTGTCAAGAGCCGGCTCAGAGAACCGCCGCTGCCGCCCGCACACCCGCCGCTGCAGCTGCGGGCTGGGCTGAGCCGAACGGCCGCCGCCTCCCGCCGCCCCACCTCCCCGGCCGCCTGCTGCTCCGCGACGTCAGAGCCCGGCCGTCAGCGCCCCGCCCCGCCCCGCCCCGCCGCCCGTGACCGGCCCCGCGCGGCAGTGCGGCAGTGCTGCGGAGGCAGTGGCCCCGCGCCCTCGCTCAGGCCGCCGCAGACCCGCGCGGAGCTGGAGGCAGCTGCGGTGCGCGCGGCCTCTGCAAAGGGGTGGGCGGGTCTCCCTCGTTGGCCCCGCCCCGGACTGGGAGTACTTACTAAACTCCGCCTGCCTAAGGGCCAGCGCGACACCCTTGGCTGGTTCTGAAATGCCCGCTTAGTGTCTCCCGGCCAATCCCAGATTTTCCCTCAATAGGTCCCTTCTCGCCCTGAAACTGCCCCGGCCCGCCCTTCTGTGGACGGCCGTCCGCTTGGCGGGGGCATGTGGGGATGATGCGAGACCCGGCTGCCCTCCTCATCTCGAGCGGAGCCCCCCTCCTCCAGCCCGCCTTTGCCCGGGTGACACCAGAAGCGATTCCCACTTCGCCATGTGACGGGCCCCGCATCAGTGACCCGGGAGCAGGTGAGCTGCCTCTGCCTCCAACCTCCATGCGGGAGGGGACCACGGATGCGAGGAGACGGCAGCGCGGAAGGCCAGAGAGCTGGGCTCGCCCTCAGCGGACAGTGCAGCGGAGAGCAGAGTGATGAATAAATGAGTAACCACATCAATATTTAAGTGTTCACTCGGAGGGATGGAGCTCAGGCGTCACGAGTTGGGAGAAATTATAGGCTCCAGTGGGGGTTTTAAACTATTACTTCCACCCATTGAGTGCCTGCTATGTGCAAAACCCTGGGTATTACTTGCAGGCTTGACATTATTAATAGTAATAACAGTGGTTAATAATTATAGATGCTGAATTTCTGCCAGTACTAGTTTGTGCTCTTTATATGCGTTACCTCATGTAACTGTGTGGGTGAGTATGGTTTTTATCCCTATTTTTCAGAAGATAAGATTGCAGTTATGCTGCCCAAGATCCTTAACTGGCAGAAGTAGGATTTGAATTCATACAGATGACCCCAAAGCCTGTTTTGTTGTTGTTTTGTTTTGTGTTTTTACTTTCAGAGCCTGTACATTAAAAAAAAAAAAAAAAGTAATGCAACACACACAGCTTTTTAAAAAATAAAATATGACAGAAGCGCTTATGATGAAAAACAAAACCTCCCTCTCCACCCCTGGAATCAGGGATAACCGCTTATAGCCATTTGTGTTTGTAGGCCTGGTGATTACCTCCGAATCTCTATATAAAATGCTTATATAGCTATATTTGGATTTATCAGGACAGACCACTATCTATTGTCTTACTGCTATGATAGATAATAATTTAGCTCACTCACACCCACTTCCCTTCCTCAATCTTGTATAGTTAAGCTATTATTTTTAGTTCCTCTCCTGGATACCCTTATACTGGAAACCTTTATTTCTTCTTGGGGAGACCTCCACAGTACTGCTTGACTTCCTATGCTGTGAGAGAAGGGTGCCAAAATCTCCACTCTCCAGGCCATGTCTCCACCAGGAATATGGATGTAGGAAACCAGTACAGAAGACCCTGGGAGCACAGCTGCCACAGGCCCAGTCCTGACAACCTTCCACCTTAACTCTCTGATCATAGGACTGGGGGGGAGGAGTCCTTCCATTGAGCCCCATGGTCCAGAATCCCTATGGACAGCACCTAGCTTTGGAGACAGTGAGATCTGCCTATGGAGCTTGGCTCTCTGCCACTTAGCAGGAATGAGACCTGAAGTTTAAGCCAGCTCTCTAGCCTCTCTCAGCCTCATTTCCTCATCTAGAAAATGGAGATAATGTTTCCTACTTCATACAGTTGCTGAGAAGATTACATGAGAAAATGTTGTCAAAGAGTGTAATGCAGTGGAGACCATCACAAATGATCTCCAGGCATCTGCACATCATATACAGCCTTTTTCCCAATTATAAAAGTAATTTGGAAAATACAGAAAAATATAAAGAAAATAAAAATAAATCATAACTTCACTATTCAGAAATAAACACTGCTAACAAATCGTTGTATTTCTTTCCAGTCTTTTCTCTACATTATATGTTGTTGTTTTAGCTGTATTATGGTTGTGAGGCAACTGTAGTATAATCGCTAAACGCTGTGGGCTTTGGCATCTTGGTTCTACCATTCATATGTATTATCTCATTTATTCCAAAAGACAACCACTTAAGGTAGGTGCTATTGCTACCTTCAGTTTTGCCGATGAGGAAACTGAAGCAGAGAGAGGTTGAGTAATTTTCCCCAAATCTCCAACTGGAAAATTGCAGAGATTGGACTTGAACTCAGGTCTGAGTGACTCTACTGCCCTTGGCAATCTGCCCCCACACTAGGTTGCTGGTCATCTAACCATGTGAAGCTGATAAAGCAGGAAGTGTTGTCATATCCATTTTATAGATGAAGAAACTGAGGTAAAAAAAAAAAAAAAGGGGGTATCAGCCCTGGCCTGTGTGGATCAGTGATTAGAGCGTTGGCTTGCACCCCAAAGGGTCTCAGGTTTGATTCCTGGTCAAGGGCACTTACCTGGGTTGCAGATTTAACCCTTGGCCCTCACCAGGGCATCTCTCCCCCCCCCCACTCCCCCTCCCTCCCTTCCACTCTCTAAAAATCAATGGAGAAAATATCCTCAGGTGAGGATTAACACAAAAAATAAAATAAAATAAGGGTAACAGATTTACCTGAGGTCACAGAGTCAGGATAAAACACCCTCCCTCCCTCCCCCAACACACACACTTTAAGAATGGATTCCCGCCCTGGCTGGTTTGGCTCAGCGGTTAGAGCCTTGGCCCGCAGACCAGAGAGTCCCAGGTTCGGTTCCCGCTGAGGGTGCGTACCTTGGTTGCAGTCCGTCCTGGCCCGGTTGGGGTTGTGCGGGTGGCAACCACTCAATGTGTCTCTCTCTCTCTTCTCCCCTTTCTCCCTTCCGCTCTATCTGAAGATAAAATGTAAAAAAAAAAAAAAAAAGAATGGATTCCCTTAGGACTTTGTAAATGAAGATGTCTTTACCAAACTATAACTGACATGTATTTGTCACTCTCTTTTAATGGTTCTGTTTCATCTGTTTCCTAGCTCTCCAAAACAACTGGACTGCCTTCTCCCACCTACCTCCCTCCCCACCCCCCGTGGAGCAGCAAGGCTCTAGGAAAGGGCAAAGAGAACTCAGATGGGCTACTCCCACTCTCCTTCCTCCACGCAGTTTGGCAAGCTCAGGCTTCCTGCTGGGAGGGAAGTGAAACTGGACAGGGCTACCCTGCCCATCACTTGGCACAGGAGGAAAAGGAGGGGTCTGCTAGCTGTCTTCAGTGGAGAATGGAGCAGAAACTTCCAACACACTGATTTGGCCACCTAGAGGTGTGTTTTAGTCTCTAGAAGATGAGACTTCCAACACCCCCACCCTCCTGCAGCCTGCTGGGAGGGTTAGGGGACATCCCCCTTCCTCTGTCTCCCCTGGGCTGGGTGTGCTCATGCCTTCATAGACTTCTCTAGTCCGTTGGGACAGTTCTTGTTTTAAAAGAATGGTCCTTGCCCTGGCCGGTTTGGCTCAGCAGTTAGAGCATCAGCCCATGGACCAGAGAGTCCCGAGTTCGGTTTCCGCTAAGGGCACGTACCTCAGTTGTAGTTTGTCCCCGGCCCCAGTTGGGGTCATGTGGGTGGCAACCAGTCAATGTGTCTCTCTCATATCGATGTTTCTCTCTCTCTCTTCCCCCCTCTCTCCCTCCTGCTCTATCTGAAGATAAATGCAAAAATGTCCTCGGATGAGGATAAAAAAATAAAAAATAAATAAAAGAATGGTCCTTTATGTAATTTCCATTCATTGCTTCCCTCTGCAATACCATGTTGGCCCTTCCGTATAGGCACTTGAAATATATTTGCCTGGCTCTTCAAGCTACATTCTCCCATGTCCTTCACCTCTCCTTCCTGGCCTCATCATATTGAGTCACACAGCCCAGGTTCAAGTCCTGGTGCCAACACTTACTATTGGCATAAGCTTGGACAAATTACTGAAGCCCACTGAGTCTCAGTTTCCATATCTTTTTATAAAATAGGCTTAATAATAGGAAATCACCTCTTAGCGTTAGTATGAGAGCTATCTCAACACATCCTAAAGAGTAATATTATCATCTTAGAATATTATCATCTTAGAAATCTTTGCTGAGCCCGGCCAGTGTGGCACAGTGGTTGAGCGTCGACACATACACCAAGAGGTCGCTGGTTCGATTCCTGGTCAGGACACATGCCCAGGTTGTGGGCAAAATCCCCAGTGAGGGGCATGCAGGAGGCGGCCAATCCATGTTCTCTCTCATCGATGTTTCTATCTCTCTCTCCCTCTCCTTTCCTCTCTCTCTAAAATCAACAAAGAAAAAAATTTTTTTTAAAGAATAGACATATAGATCAATAGAATAGAATTTAGAGTCCAGAAATAAACCCTTACCTTATAGCCAACTGATTTTTCAACAAAGGTACCAAGACCATTCAACAGTTTTCAACAAATGGTATTGGGCCCTGGCCAGTTTGGCTCAGCGGTTGGAGCGTCGGCCTGTGGTCCAGAGAGACCCGGGTTTGGTTCCCGCTAAGGGCATGTACTTCGGTTGCAGTTTGTCCCCGGCCCTGGTTGGTCGTGCGGGTGGCGGCCACTCGATGTGTCCCTTTCACGTCGATGTTTCTCTCTCTCTCTCTTCCTCTCTCTCCCTCCCACTCTATCTGAACAAAAAAAAAAAAAAAAAAGACAAATGGTATTGGGACAGCTGGATATTCATATGCAGCAAAAGAAATAAGTTGGACTCCTTCCTTACACCATTATACATATTATACACTTAATACACAAAAATTAAATCAAAATAGCTCTGGCAGGTTTTCTCAGTGGTTAGACCATAGGCCCACAGACCGAAGGGTTGCAAGTTCAATCCCCGGCTCCGGTCAGGGTACCTGCGGGAGGCAACCAATCAATGTCTCTCTCACATCGATGTTGTGCTAGAGGTTCTAGCTAAGGCAATTAGGCAAGAAAAAATAACGAAAGCCATCCAGATTGGAAAGAAAGGAAGAGACATTGCTGTGAGAAAGAAACACTGATCGCTTGCCTCCTGTATGCACCCCAACTGAGGATGGAACCCGCATTCTAGGTATGTGCCCTGACCAGGAATTGGACCTGCAACCTTTTGGTGGATGGAACGATGCTCCAACCAAATGAGTCACCAGGCCAGGGCCACAATTTCATTATTTTTTAAAATTAAATTTGTCATCATTAGAAGGTGCTAAGGAATCAACACCATTTTGAAAACTGCTAAATAAAGGGGAAAGAATTCTGCCCTTTTTATATGAACTGTAACAGTAGGTAACAAAATAGTAGATGAGGAGAAGAATCTATAGAAGTGTTCTAGTAACTAAATGAGGGAGGAGTGACTGAACTGGAATATCACTCTTTCACAGCTCCTAATGAATGAATGGATCTAGGCAATGATGGTCAATGGCTGCTGACATCACACCAAAAAAGAGATAACCAGGAATTATGTGCCTCCTAATGGAAGAACACATCACAACTTATGAAGTAGTCTGGCCCCCTCAAAAAACAAATCTAGCCCTGGCCAGTTTGGCTCAGTGGTTAGAGCGTCGGCCTGTGGACCAATGAGTCTCAGGTTCAGTTCCAGTCAGGGGCACATACCTTGGTTGCGGTTCATCCCTGGCCCTGGTCGGGTCATGCGGGAGGCAGCCACTCCATGTGGCCCTATCACATCGATGTTTCTCTCTGTCTCTCTCTCTCCCTCCCTTCCACTCTATCTGATGATAAATGGAAAAATATCCTCGGGTGAGGAATTAAAAAAGAAATCTAACCAGAATCTGATCAAGTCTCTAGATCCAACCACAAGTTTTTTAGGAACTATGCAGGACAGAGAAAAATGTTAAACGACAACTCAAGGGTGTGGCCAGCAAAATATAGACTATAGGACAAACAATCCACTTTTTTCAAAATACAAATTGCAAGGAAAAAAGAACTAGAAGAGGTACTTAGAAACTTGAAAGGCGTATCTCAAACAACAAGCAAATACACCAATAGCAATGAGTGCACCCAGCACCCAGCTCATGGTTTCTCAATATCATTCTCCAGTGAAAAGAACCGGGCTCCTTGGAGAAATGGACGGTTCTAGGACTAGGGCAGGGGAAATATAAGATGAGCCTACATCATTTTGTAATGTTAGAAAGTAGGGAAGTCCTCAGGAAAATAAAGGGGGTAAGGGGTAATATCCAAAGAACACAGGTGTCAACCTGAAAGAACTCCTAATGGTCAGAGCTGGAACAATTTAAGCCACAAAATAAATCACAATAGTACTGGATTATAACCCATAAAATAAGGTAAATAACCAGGAGTTTATAGTGATAACAATAAATGGTTGAGTGAAAAAATAAGGTACATGAGAAGAGAAAAATCTTCCTTACAGCAAAATTCTAAATCATATATATATAATCACTGCCCCCTCCAAGAAGAGGAGCTCAATTCTGCTCTCTTTGAGTGTGGCTAGACTCAGAGACTCACCTTCAAAGAACAGAGTATGAAAAATAGTGACTTTACAATGATAAAACCTGGCAGACACCACCTTAATCAACTGATTTAGATTAACATCCCTCATGATAGATCATATTGAGTAGCATGTACCTCTGACACGAAGCAACAGCAAAGGAACCTCACTTCTGTGCCTTTCTACAAACTCAAAGCCACTTGCTCATCAAGACAAAAACATCAGACAAATCCAAATTGAGGGACATCCTTCAAAATACCTGAGCAGTACCCTTCAAAAGTGTCAAGGTCATAATAACCATCCGTGATGGGTCCATCTCCAATATTCAGAGCTTCTAAACTTAAACGTTCTTATTTTAACATAGGATGTTGGATGGAGACAGAAAGCCAATAAATACTGATTGTATGTGAAGTTGTCATTGAAAACTTCAGAGGGTAGCTCCTGGTCAACCAGAAGATGACACTTGTCCCTGCTGGGCACCTGGGTGGGTTCTGGAAGAAGAAAGTTGGTCTGGGAGCTGAGTTTGTGAGGAGAGGATAGAGAACCTGAATTGCTGTGTAGAACATCAAGTTTCCAGGAGCCATCTAGCAATCCAGGAGGGAGGGGCAGGTGGGAGAGATTAGAGGAACAGCAGAGCCACCAAACTGCATGGGGCGTGTGCTTCTAAGCCTTACTTTTGTTATTAATTAAAATTTCTAATATTAACGCTTTATGGCCAGATGACATGGTCTGTGATATTGATTCTGTGAAATGTATTACAGCTCCTTTTATGGCTAATTTAAATGTTATTCCTATGCTCAAAAAGATCAAATTTATTAATCCATAGATCAAATTTATTAATTGTACTGTTTATCTCTTCAGTATCTCTATTTTTTAAAGTCTGCTTGTTATCTTGGCTTCTAAGAGGAATGAATTTGGTGTTTCACAGGCTTAAACATATCTTTTTAAGTAAAAAGATAATTTTTTTAAAAAATTATACATCTTTCCCTGCCCTGTTTGGCTCAGCGGTCAGAGCGTCAGCCCACGGACCAGCGAATCCTGAATTTGGTTCCCACTAAGGGCACCTACCTCAGTTGCAGTTTGTCCCCCGCCCCAGTTGGGGTCGTGTGGGTGGCAGCCACTCGATGTGTCTCTCTCACATCGATGTTTCTCTCTCTCTCTTCCTCCCTCTCTCCTTCCCACTCTATCTGAAGATAAATGCAATAATGTCCTCGAGTGAGGATTAAAAAAAAATAAAAATAAAATGTAACATGAAATACTGGAAAAAAACTAAAAGCAAACATATGCTATTAATAAAAGATATGCTAAAATAAAATTGTTCAAGGAGTTTGAAAGCAAAAGAAATGAAGCTCAGTGGGTTTTAAAATAACTTGATGAACTGACTATTCACAAGATAGATTTAGAAAGGGACAAATACTTACTCAGTACCTGCCTACTGGGTGCCAGGCAGGTGTTGTAATGCTGCAGTCATTAGAACAACGTGGGGTAGAGTCAGAAGTAGACAGAAAGAGTCAGCAGGAACAAAATAGGAAGTGTGGAAATAGTCCTACACATGCCTCAGAATTTCATCTATGATAAAGATGGTATTTCAAATATGTAGGAAAAGGACATTTGCTTTTCATTTGTAAAAATTAATAGTAATAAATATTAAATACAAAGTTAGAATTCCAACTCATAAAAAAGATGTCAGCCCTAGCTGGTTTGGCTCCGCAGTTACAGTGTCGGCCCGGGGACCAAAGAGCCTTAGGTTCAATTCCAGTCGGGAGCAGGTACCTCGGCTGTAGTTTGGTCCCTGGTTGGTCCCAGGCCCTGACCAGGGTCATGCGGGAGGCAACCAATCGATGTCTTTCTCACATCGATGTCTCTCTCTCCCCCTCCCTCTCCCCCTCCCTCCCTCTCCCTCCCTCCCACTCTGTCTGAAGATAAATGGAAAAATATCCTCGGGTGAGGATTGAAAAAAAAAAAAAAGGATGTCAGATAGATTGAAGATCTAAACATAAAACCCCACTAATGTAACAGAATAAAATATGAGAGTTTTTGGTTTTTTGTTTTAGTTAATCCTCACCTGGGGATATTTTTTCATTGATTTTTCAATAGAGTGGAAGGGAGGGAGGAAGGGAGAGAGAGAGAGAAACATCAATTGGTTGCCTCCCACATGCACCCTGACCAGGACTGGGGATCAAACCTGCAACCCAGGTACATGCCCTTGAATGGGAATCAAACCCAAGACCCTTCGGTCCGTGGGCCGATGCTCTAACTGCTGAGCCAAACCGGCCAGGGCAGGGAGTTTATGTTTTATACTTGGGTTCTATCTCAACTGCTCAAAGAATTTGGATCGAGTTCACTGGGTACTACAAAGGGCAGTTAAACATATGAAAAAATGTTTAACCTCACTACAAGTTTAGAACTGAAAATTAATGCAAAAATGATATCCAGTGTGGGGGGCAAAAGGGCACCCTTGGTGTGAATATGAACCCACCCAGCTGTTCAGGAGATCAATTCAGCAATATCTATCAACAATTTTAAATGGGTCATCCCTTTAATCTGGAAATTCTGTTTCTAGGAATTTATTCTGTGGATATCCTCACACAAGTGTTCAAAGAATTCCCTATAAGAATGTTTATTTTGGCATGATTTAAAACAGCAAACCACTTGGGGTGAAGCCTAAATCCATGAACAGAGATAAAGAAATCACCGCATGTCTGTCAACAAAAGGCCACGAGCGCAGCAGGTGGCTGATAATCTATGCCTTTCTAGGAATATGTCCATTTCACCCAAGTTGTTGAATTTGTAATATTCCCTTATATTCTTTTCATTTCTGTAGTGTCAGTAGTGATTTTTTAAATTTTTTTTCTTTATTTATGATCTTAGAGAGAGAGGAAGGGAGAGGGAGAGAGAGACAGAAACATGGATGAGAGAAAAACATGGATTGGCCGCCTCCTGCATGCCCCCCACTGGGGACCCAGCCCACAACCTGGGCATGTGCCCTGACCAGGAATCAAACCAGAGACCTCTTGGTACATGGGTCGACGCTCAACCACTGAGCCACACCGGCCAGGCAGTAGTGATTTTTTAAATCTATGTTTTTTCTTTTTTTTCCTTTTGATCAGTGTAGCTAAATATTTGTTAATTTTGTTAACCTTTCAAAACTCAACATTTTATTTTCTTAATTTCTTTCTCTCTTTTTTGTTTGTTTGTTTGTTTTCTATTTCACTTATTTACACTTAATTATGTTCTTCCTTCTGCTTGCTTTGGATTTAATTGGCTTTCTTTTCCAGTTTCTAAAAGAGGAAGCTTATATTATTCATATGAGATCACTCATTCTTCTTCTTTTCTATTACAGGTTTTTAAATCTATACATTTTCTAGTAAACTCTTCTTTTGCTGCATCCCATCAATTTTGATTTGTTGTATTTTCTTTTTTACTCAGTCAAAAGGTTAATAGTTTTCCTTGTGATTTCTTCTTTGATCCATGGGTTATATAGAAAGGTGTGGTGTAATTTCCAAATATTTGGGGATTTCCCAATTTTCTACCTATCTCCCTACCCATTATCAATTTAATATTGTCTAGAATTTTAATTTGAGGTTATTACGGATGCACTTTCTCTGTTTTATCTTTACTCTTAAGTTTGTTGCTGTTCTTGCCGTTGTTTAGACAACAGAAAGTTTTACCAGTGTATTTAATCAGCCTTGCATTATATAGTTCTTGCAAAGTCTCATGAATTTGTGTCTCTTCTAATTTGTATGCTTCCTACAAAATGTTTTAAACTTCTTTATTGTAAAAATTTTCTAACTTCTAAAAAAGTAGAAATGATAGTACAAGGAACATCAATATATTCCTCCACCTAGATTTAACAATTGTTAACATTTTTTCACAGTTTGCTTTATATATCAGGTTAAAACATTTTACATCACTCCATTGATCTTTTTTTATTTTTTTCTTTATTGATTTTAGAGAGAGAGGAAGGGAGAGGGAGAGAGAGATAGAAACATCGATGAGAGAGAACATCAATTGGCTCCCTCCTGCATGCCCCACTGGGCATTGGGCCCACAACCTGGGCATGTGCCTGACCAGGAATCGAACCAGCAACCTCTTGGTGCATGGGTCAATGCTCAGCCACTGAGCCACACTGGCCAGGCTGAAATCACTCCATTGATCTTTTAATCTGTCCTTGCTTTCTGGCACTCCAGAGATGTTTTTTAATGTGGCTCTTTATATGACAAGCATTTTTTAGGAAATGTTACCTGAGAATGTTTTAAATCTTTTCACATTTGAATGACAACCTGGCTAGATGTATAATTGTAGGTTCAAAGTTATTTTCTTTTGGTACTTAAGAAACAGTTCCCCAATGTCTTCTTGCACCCAGTGTTGCTGCTGAGAGGTCTAATGTCAATCTAATAGTTTTAGAGTTTTCTCTTTGGCGTTTTTGAATTTCACCATTTGGTGTCTTGTGGGGTTTTCCCTTTTTTCTCTTATTTTCCCCTGTGGTCCTTTCACTCTGAGGTCATTCATCTTTTTTAGATCTGAAAAATGTATGTATATTGTTTCTTCAACTATATTCTTCTATTCATTTTTTTCCCTTCTGAATTCTTATTATATGGCTGTGGGCATTCTACTTCTATCTTCCTTATTTCTTAGCTTTTCTTTTTATTTCCTCATTCTTTAATGATTCCTTCTTGGAATATTTCTCAATATGATATTTTGATTAATTTATTTTTCATCTATGATATCTAATTTATTGTGTTATTTCAACTATTGTCTTTTTTACATCTAATATTTTCATTTGGTTCTTTTAGATCCTTTCTTGCTCTTGTTTTATACTGTTGTTATCTATTTTGTATATTTGTAGAGCTGATTTGGAATTCTTGGTCCATCTGTATGAATACTCCCGCTTCCGTTCTGCAATTCTGATGTTACCTATTATGCATTGCATTTTACTCTTCGTGTGTTCCATTATTTTGACCCATGAGCCCATATTCCCTGGGGGTATTAGCGACTCTACCCTCTTACTGCCTTTTGGGGAAGAACAGAGGCCACTGAGTATCTGCTAGCCTGTTAAGTTCAGGACAGAATAAGGACTCAGATCTTGAGTGGAGCACCCCAGACATCCTTGAATCACAGAGCATCACTCCTATTTGTTTTCACCTGACCCAAAAACTCTTTGGGGTCTTGGTTTCATTTTCCACCTGGTGCTGGAAGGAAGCTGGCTGGGGATTTGGAGGGCAAAGGGAGAAAAGAGTGAGGGATTGCTCAAAAAGTGTTGTTTCCCTAATTTATCAACTCTTGATCCTGGCAGGGCTTTCATGCTGCCCTGAGTTCATCCCCACAGACACCCTGACCAGTGGAAACAATGACCCTCCAGTGAAAAGGTGCAGGAGAGGCAAGAGCAGCAAGCCAATCACTTTTCTTTTGTTTGTTTGTTTGTTTTGTTAATCCTCACCCAAGGATATTTTTCCATTGATTTTTAGAGAGAGTGGAAGGGAGGGAGGGAGAGAGAAAAACATCCATATAACACATCGATTGGTTGCCTCCCTCACGAGCCGGGGATCAAACCTGCAACCCAGGTATGTGCCCTTGACCGAGAATGGAACCTTTGGTCTGCAGGCCGATGCTCTAACCTCTGAGCCAAACCAGCCAGGGCCAATCACTTTTCTTTTATCCTTAGGGTTATAGTCACCTCTGCCTCAGTCTGCAACTACCATACACACATGACCACAGACACACACAGTCCAATTCTAAATGGGTTTTCAGATTCCCAGAAGCTTTTGCTTTGTTATTTCCAGGATTCCATATCGCTCTATACTTTCTCCTTGCGGAAGGAGCCAGCAGCCCAAGTGAATTACCATCTTGGCAGGAACTGGAGCAGCCATGAGATGCCTATTAGTCAACTCAAAGTAGAGTGGACTAGGCAGTTGGGTAGAAAAGTAAGGAGAGCCCTGGCCAGTTTGTCTCAGCGGTAGAGTGTCGGCCCGTGGACCAATGGGTCGCGGGTTCGATTCCAGCCAAGGGCACATACCTCAGTTGTGGTTCGTCCCCAGCCCTGGTCGGGGTTGTGCAGGAGGAAATCAGTTGATGTGTTCCTCTCGCGTCGATGTTTCTCTCTCTCTCTCTCTCTCTCCTTTTCTATTTCTCTCTCTCCTTCTGAAGATAAATAGAAAAATATCCTCTTGTGAGGATTAAAAAAAGAAAGAAAGAAAAGTAAGGGGAGAGACTGGAGCTAGAGATATGTATTTGGGAGCCATCAGGACATAGGTGGTTTTTAAGGTCATGAACCTGGATGAGATCTCCTGGGGGGAGGAATATAGATACAGAAGGTACCTTTTGAAAAATATATTCCTACTGTAAATAAAATTTTAGATCTGGTTTGTACACTAATCTCTTATCAATTTGGCCACTGTGAATCAGTCCTGGTGAGACTGCTCACTTTACGGACTCCACAAAATTCATGTATCTGGTGCAGCACATCTGAGGCTCAGATCCTGGCCGACTGGTCTTCACGGTCAGGTGTTATCTCCTGTCTCCACCACCACACTCCCTCTGCTCACATTTCCTGTATCATTTTAACTTTCTGGGATAATGTGAGGAGTAGATAAAGTCAACAGGGTCAGTAAAAACCTAATCTTTCTAACTGTAATGATTCCTTTCTTTCTGGGTGGACAAACAGGTGTTCACATCATGACAGGATGCTCAAGAGCTTGAGGACAAGCCCATGCATAGGCTGAAGATCTATGAGTCAGGTACAGCAGATCCTGAGGCTGAAGGAAGAGCATTATTGGGCATCGTAATCACTTGGGGTACCCAGGAGCTCAGCAGGCTCCCGCTCAGCCAGGAAGTTAACTGAAGGGCTCGTGAGGCACAGGCAGAGGAGTTTATGCAAACAAACACCAATGAGTGGGGAGGCAGAGACCAAAGCCTGGAAAAACTGAGACCCTGGTATAGAAGGGAGGGTACTCCAACTCTTAAGATCTCCCAAAACCCTCACTATCCTGTGATTTCCTCTAAAGACGTTATCCCCCACCCACTCCATCAAGCCATAACTGAGATTTTTGTCATGACCAAAACCATCCCACTGTTGAAATGTTAGCCTCTCAATATCCCACTTTCTGACCCCAGCCTCCTTCCCTTCTAACTCTTATAGCCTTAGTCTTACACCCCTTGCTCTTCAATGTTATTGAGGCTTCTAATCCTTGACAACAGTCAACAAGTATTTATTGAGCATTTACTCTGGGCCAGGTATGGTATTAGGTCCTGTCGTTCCTCATTTCCTTTCCTATTCAACTGGACTCCTAGGGGCATCACTTCAACCGTCTTTGACACCATTCACTACGTGGCCCCTCAACCTTCCCTTGCACCTGCCCCAAACAAGGGTCCACCACCAACTTCAAAGATCTTGCTTTGCGAGGCTTCCCTAGTCAGGCACCAGCACCCTCGGCCTCCCACTCCAGCCCTCACACAGGAGCACATACGCACAGAGAAATGAGCCACTGGTGTCCAGGAATAATATTCACAGCCTGCTTCCTAGACAAATCATCCTGACCTATCTACCCTTCACAGCTTGATCCTGATCCTTCAGACTTCCGAGTACTTGTTTCTTGTTTTCCTGCTTAGGACTGCACCTTTCCTCTTACCCCAGGCTCTGGCTGTTATATTTGCTCTCAGACCCCATCCTATTAGAACCTTATCTACCCGCTCCTATCTGTGACTTGGCCCTGGTTCACAGGTGAGCTTCCTGCCCCTGACCCCTCTGGCTCTCTCCTCACCCCTGCAGCCTGGCATCCACCTCGCCACCGGCTCTTCCTGAAGTCACCAATAGCCTCCAAGTTGCCAAATTCAGTGGATTCTGCAGTTCTTCCTGGCCTCTCTGAGATAATTGATACTGCAGACAACTTCCTTCCTAAAAGAATTTCCTAAAGAACATTGACATTATACCAAAAGAAAAAATCCTACCGAAGAATATAACAAGTAAAGCTCAGCATGAGCTCCATCCCCACTTCAGCTTCCTCCTGCCCAGAGGTAACTATTATTAACATATTGCTATGGACTCTTCAAGGCCTTTTTCTATGTATTTACTTCCATATACATTGATTTGAACTTTTTCTAATATATTAAATGGATCACACATTTCTAGCTTGCTTTTTCATTTAACAACATGTATTAGAAATGTCCCATCATGCCCTGGCCGGTTTGGCTCAGGGGTTGGAGCGTTGGCCTGCGGTCCAGAGAGACCCAGGTTCGGTTCCCGCTAAGGGCACATACCTCGGTTGCAGTTTGTCCCCGGCCCCTGGTTGGGTCGTGTGGGAGGCAGCCACTCGATGTGTCCCTTTGACGTCGATGTTTCTCTCTCTCTCTCTTCTTCTCTCTCCCTCCCACTCTGTCTGAACAAAAAGTGGAAAAGTGTCCTTGGGTGAGGATAAAAAAAAAAAATGTCCCATCATTACACATGGATCCATCTCTCCTTGATTTAAATTATTCCATTGTAGTAATGCTCCATAATTCATTAATTGTCATCCCACTGATGGACATTCAAGTTGTATCCACATCTTATTTTATTTTTTTTATCCTCACCCCAGGACATTTTTGCATTTATCTTCAGATAGAGCTGGAGGGAGAGGGGGAGGAAGAGAGAGAGAGAGAAACATCGATGTGAGAGAGACACATCGACTGGTTGCCACCCACACGACCACAACCAGGGCCAGGTACATACTGCAACCAAGGTACGCGTGCCTTTAGCGGGAACCGAACCTGGGACTCTCCGGTCTGCAGGCCTATACTCTAACCACTGAGGCAAACCGGACAAGGCTCTATCCACATTTTACTTCTACAAATTGTGCTGTAGGCACCCACTTCCAACAGTATGGCCTATTAGAAGGGCTCTGCTACTACAAAATAACTAAAGCCTACATAAAGTATGACATTTTGAGATTCCAAAACTGCAGCAGAGTGAATGGAAGCTACACAGACCATCTCCCAGGACCAAACTGGAATTACAACTAAAATAAAGACCAATCGTCAGGAAAAAGCAACAGAAAAGCAGCCTGCAAGGAACATATAACCAGGGACACTGAATTGATCTTGGTAGGATTTCGGAGGCGTGAGAAGGGGGCTGGGAGCCCACAAACAGCAGCAGTCTTAGCTATGAGCACCGCCCTCGGGGATAAAGCCCAAGCCAGCTCCACAGCACAGAGGGCCGGGACAGAGCACTAAAATAGCTGCAGCCACTCACCTGGGCTCCGGCAGAGGGAGGGCAGACTGGACTGGAACAGTGTGAGGACACTCAGGATTTGGAGGGTGCTCAGAGCTTTTGCTGAGTGGCGGCCACACAGGAGGGTGGCCTTCTTACTACTTCCCAGGGCTCTGGGGAGAGGCAGCAGCCCCTCCCTCAGAGATTCAACCCCACCCAGGTGGGCCATTGAAATGCAAATTGAGGCTAATTAACAACCAACATCTGCCCCAACCTTGGGAGATCCTCTTACGCTGAACACCTGAGGGAGGTTTTCATTCAACTGAGAACCCAAGGCTCTTCAAGTAACCGGGACTAATAGCATCTAGGCAAAAAGCTAGAGGATAACTGAACCTTTCCTGGGCTTGCAAATCTACCCAGGAAAGTAAGACTTGACAGTGGTGTTTAACGTGGGTCCTCCCAAACTCATCCAAACCCAGTAGAGGGAACCACAAACAGCAGAACACCAACATCCACAGGGAAAATTTGGCAGGCTCCAAAAACCACTGAGATAGCCAAAATGGTGAAACAAAGAAACAAATCCCAAATGAAAGAACAAGAGAACTCTACCGAAGATGAGATAAATGAAATGGAGTTAAACAAGTTAACAGAGCTAGAATTCAGAGCCATGATCTGGAGGAAGCTCAACAGCATGAGTAAGGACATCAACACCATGAGTAAAGACATAGAAACATTGAAAATCAACCAATTGGAAATGAAGAAGCACCAAGAAGAGATGAAGAATGACATAGCAGAAATAAAGAACACATTGGAAGGACTAAACAGCAGAGTAGAGGAAACTGAGGACCAGATCAGTGAATTAGAAGACAGGGTAGAAAAAATCAACCAATCAGAAAACCAAAAGGAAAAAACAATTAAAAAACAGGAAGACAGCTTAAGCAAACTGTGGGACAACTGGAAACGTAATAATATTCGCATCATAGGAGTCCCCGAAGAAGAAGAAAATGAGCAAGGTTTAGAGAATATATTTGAAGAAATAGTGACAGAAAACTTCCCTAATTTGGTGAAGGAAGAAGGCATTCAAGTTCAAGAAGCACAGAGAGCCCCAAGTAAGAAGAACCCAAACAGGCCCACACCAAGACACATAGTAATTAAAAAGACAAAAATTAAAGACAAAGAGAGAATCCTAAAGGCAGCAAGAGATAAGCAACAGGTTACCTACAAAGGAACCCCCCCATAAGGCTATCAGCTGACTTCTCAACAGAAACACTATAGGCCAGAAGGGAATGGCACAAAGTAATCAAGGTCATGAAAAACAAGGATCTGAATCCAAGACTACTCTACCCAGCAAGGCTATCATTGAAAATAGAAGGTCAAATAAAGAGCTTCCCAGACAAAAAAAAGGCTAAGGGAATACATTAGCACCAAACCAGCACTGAAAGAAATGTTAAAAGGACTGCTGAAATTAGTAGAAGAAATAGGAAGGAAAATAGAACCACACTGTACAAAAATGGCAATAAATAAGTACATATCAATAATCACCTTAAATGTAAATGGTTTGAATGCTCCGATAAAAAGACACAGAGTAGCTGGCTGGATAAGAAAGCATGACCCATATATATGTTGTTTACAAGAGACCCACCTCACAACAAAAGACTCACATAGTTGAAAGTCAAGGGATGGAAAAAAATCTTCCAAGCAAACAGAAAGGAAAAAAAAAGCTGGGGTAGCAGTACTCATATCTGATAAAATAGATTTCAAAATGAAGGCTAAAACTAGAGACAAAGAAGGTCACTACATAATATTGAAAGGATCTATCCAACAGGAAGATATAACCTGGGTAAAAATATATGCACCCAATATAGGAGCACCAAAATATATTAAAAATCTTCTGGAGGACTTCAAAGGAGAAATCGACAGCAATACAATCATAGCAGGGGACTTCAACACCCCACTGACATCATCCTCTAGACAAAAAATTCACAAGGAAACAGACTCTAAATGAAGCACTAGACCAAATGGACTTAATAGATATCTACAGAGAATTATACACCAAAACTACAGAATTCACATTCTTCTCAAGTGCACATGGGACATTCTCAAAGATAGACCACATGTTAGGACACAAACGAAGTCTCTACAAGTTCAAGAAGATTGAAATCATATCAAGCATCTTCTCAGATCACAATGGCATGAAACTAGAAATCAATTGCAACAAGAACTTGCAAAGACATTTGAATACATGGAGGCTAAATAGCATGTTATTAAACAATGAATGGGTTACTGAGGAGATCAAGGAAGAAATTAAAAACTTCCTGGAAACCAATGAAAATGAACACACAACAACACGAAATCTATGGGATGCAGCGAAAGCAGTTCTGAGAGGGAAGTTCATAGCACTACAGGCCTACCTCAAGAAACAAGAAAAGTTTCTAATAGACTATCTAACCTCACAACTTAAAGAACTAGAAAGCAAACAAAAAGAAAGCCCCAGAGCAAGTAGAAGGAAGGAAATAGTAAAGATCAGAGCAGAAATAAATGACATAGAGACCAAAAAAAAAAATTCAAAGGATCAATGAAACAAAGAGCTGGTTTTTTGAAAAGATAAACAAGATTGATGGATCCTTAGCTAGACTCACCAAGAAACAAAGAGAGAGAACCCAAATACACAAAATCAGAAATGAAAGAGGAGAAGTAACAACTGACACCCCAGAAATACAAAGGATTGTTAACAAATACTATGAACATTTATATGGCAACAAATTCGACAATCTAAGTGAAATGGACAAATTTCCAGAAACAGAGTCTCCCAAAACTGGACCAGGAAGAGATAGAAAACTTGAACAGACCAATTACAACTAAGGAAATTGAAGATGTAATCAAGACTCTCCCAGCAAACAAAAGCTCAGGCCCAGACGGCTTCACGGGGGAGTTTTACCTAACATTCAAAGAATGTTCCCATTCTCCTCAAACTATTTCAGAAAATTCAAGAAGAAGGAAGACTTCCAAATTTGTTTTATGAGGTCAGCATAATTCTAATTCCAAAACCAGAAAAAGACACTACAAAGAAAGAAAACTGTAGGCCAATATCCCTGATGAACATAGATGCCAAAATCCTTAACAAAATACTAGCAAATCGGATCCGGCAACACATCAAAAAAATTATTCACCATGACCAAGTGGGATTCATCCCAGAGATGCAAGGCTGGTTCAATATTCGCAAATCAATAAATGTGATACACCACATAAATAAAATGAAAGACAAAAACCACATGATCATATCAATAGATGCTGAAAAAGCATTCGACAAAATTCAGCACCCATTTCTGATAAAAACGCTCAGCAATGTGGGAATAGAGGGATCATATCTTGACATAATAAAGGCCATATATGAAAGACCTACAGCCAACATCATACTCAATAGGAAAAATCTAAAAACATTTCCCTTAAGAACAGGAACAAGACAGGGATGCCCACTTTTGCCACTCTTATTTAACATAGTACTGGAAGTCTTAGCCACAGCAATCAGACATGAAGAAAAAATAAAAGGGATCCAAATTGGAAAGGAGAAAGTGAAACTGTCATTATTTGCAGATGACATGATATTATACATAGAAAACCCTAAAGACTCCATCAAAAATCTACTAGACTTAATAAATGAATTTGGCAAAGTAGCAGGATACAAAATTAATGTCAATAAATCGACGGCTTTCTTATACACCAATGATGAACTCACAGAAAGAGAAACTAAAAAAAACAATCCCATTTACCATCGCGGCAAAAAAATTAAGATACCTAGGAATAAACTTAACCAAAGAAGTAAAGGACCTATTTCCAGAAAACTACATGACATTGAAAAAAGAAATAGAGAAGATATAAAAAAGTGGAAGCACTTACCTTGTTCATGGATTGGAAGAATTAACATCACTAAAATGTCCATATTACCCAAAGCAATCTATAGATTCAATGCAATCCCCATCAAAATACCAGTGACATATTTCACAGAACTAGAACAAATACTTCAAAAGTTCATATGGAACCAAAAAAGACCCCGAATAGCCACAGCAATCCTGAAAAAAAAGGACAAAGTAGGTGGGATCACAATACCAGATATCAGGTTATACTACAAAGCTATTGTAACCAAAACAGCCTGGTACTGGCACAAGAACAGGCATATAGACCAGTGAAACAGAACAGAGAATCCAGAAATTGACCCAAGACATTATGCTCAATTAATATTTGACAAAGGTGGTAAAAGCATACAATGGAGTAAAGACAGCCTCTTTAATAAATGGTGTTGGGAAAATTGGACAGCTACATGCAAAAAAAATGAAACTAGACCATCAACTTACACCATACACAAGAATAAACTCAAAATGGATAAAAGACTTAAATGTGACTCGTGAATCCATAAAAATCCTAGAAGAAAATGTAGGCATACGCAGCAGAATCTTCACTGATACATCACCTAAGGCAACAGAAACAAAGGAAAAAATGAACACGTGGGACTCCATCAAACTCAAAAGCTTCTGCACAGCAAAAGAAACAACCATCAGATTGGAAAGGGAACCCACTGTATGGAAGAGCATAATTGCCAATGATACATCAGATAAGGAGTTAATCTCCAAAATATATAGAGTGCTCACACAACTCAAGAAAAGGAAGACAAAGTGCCCAATTAAAAAATGGACAGAGGAACTAAATAGACACCTCTCCAATCAGGACATACAAAGGGCCAAGAGACATATGAAGAAATGCTCAACATCACTAATCATCAGAGAGATGCAAATTAAAACAACAATGAGGTATCACCTCACACCTGTCAGAATGGCCGCCATCAACAAATCATCAAACAACAAGTGTTGGCGAGGGTGTGGAGAAAAGGAGACTCTAGTACACTGCTGGTGGGAATGCAGACTGGTGCAGCCACTATGGAAAACATTATGGTGTTACCTCAAAAAATTAAAAATTGAACTGCCATTTGACCCAGTGATCCCACTTCTAGGAATATACCCTAAGAAACCTGAAACACCAATCAGAAAGAATATATGTACCCCCATGTTCATAGCAGCACTATTTACAATAGCTAAGGTCTGGAAATAGCCCAAGTGTCCATCAGTGGATGAATGGATAAAAAAGCCGTGGTACATATACACAATGGAGTACTATGCAGCTGTAAGAAAGAAAGATCTCCTATCCTTTGAGACGACATGGAAGGACCTAGAGAGTATTATCCTAAGCGAAACAAGCCAAGCAGAGAAAGACAACTATCACATGATCTCACTTATTTGTGGAATATAATGAACATAACAGTCTGAGGAACAGGGTAGACCCAGAGACGTGGAAGTAGGGTACAGACTGACAACCCTCAGAAGAGGGGGTGGGGGGGAGGGAAGAGATAAACCACAGAACTTATATGCATATACACATAACTGATGGACATGGACAACAAAGCTGTGGACAGGGTGGGGGGGGATGGGGAGGAGGGTGTCAATGGGGGAAAAAGGACAAATATCTGTAACAAAAATATATTAATAAAAAAAGAAAAGAGTAAAAATAAAAGTTTTAGAAAAAACAAAACAACAAAATAATAATAAAGTATGACATTTTTGCTGGGCTCACTGGAAAGAACAAAAATCTCAAAAGAGAAAAGAAACAAAACAAAACATATATAAACAAGCAAAAGCCTTGAGCTGAACCCAGGGTGTTAAATGACAGGAACTCAAGTCAGGTCTCACTGAGGCAAATGCCAACAGCCCCTCAGTCAACCTGCAGGACTGAAACAGGCTGGGGACCTGAACCTGAGGCTCCAGCCTCAAGGCCAGGACGCAGGGAACGAAGCAGGTTCCAGGCCCTCGTGCCCAGTTGCCCTGCAAGCAAAAGCAGCCCCTTTTTGGAGGAAAGCATCCCTGTGCACCTAAACATGTATTCCCAGTCAGAGAGCACCAAACAGACGACGATGAGGAAGAGTCACCAGAAACTATAAGCAACAGAGTGACATTATCAGCTACGTAATACAAATTCCTATGTATAAAATGGTAAAGGAAATAAGACATGGAATCACAAAAATGAGCAAAACAGAGGAGACCATTTTAAAGAATAAGATAGAATTAGAGAAAAACAGTACTTCTAGAAAAAATGGAATTATTAGAGTAAGAAACTTAGTGGACGTGGAACTATTGGACAATATGACAGTCACATGTATAACGTGGTCTCACCAAAGCAAGAACGTAATCAAGGCTTCAGAGCTGAGTTCCAGTCTACAGCAACGCATGGGAGAGAGAAACAGGTTAAAGGACACCATGGGCAAGGTCAGGGATAAAATCAGAAGTGGGGACATTCCACAGAGCAACTGATCCTGTTTCTTCAATATATCACTATCACGTCAAAATCAAAAAACAAGCAAAAGAAGGACTGCTCTAGATTAAGAGACATTTAAGAGACACAATTGCTAAGTTTGTGGGTCCCAATGCAAACAGACCAACTGGAAGAAGATACTTTTGATACAATTGGGAACATTCGAATATGAGCTAGTATTAGAGAACACCAAGGAACTATTGTCCATTTTGTTAAATGTGATAATGGCATTATGTTTATGTAAGAAAAAGTCTACACATTTTAGAGATGCAGTAAGTCTAGATTTTGTTTCAGAATACTTGAATTAGCAAACACACACACACACACACACACATGCACAAAAAGATGAAGTGAGTTTGACAAAACTTTGATAATTGTTGAATCTGGGTAATAGATATGTGTATGAGAAATCATTAAACTGTTCTCCCCACTTTGGGTGTATTCTTGAAGTTGTCCATAAAAAATTACTTTTAAATCTCTAGAGAAGGATATTATACTACATTTTGTTAACCTTTATAAAATCTCCCAAATTTTACTGTTAGAGATTCCTTTATAAATTCTATCTGAACAATTGTATGCTTAGTCTTTCTTATTCGTTTCTCACAGTAATCAATACATGTAGAGTACTGTGTCCGCTCCTCAAAGTGTCATCACTTTGAGATCACCACGATAACCTTGTGAGATAGATGCACTGCCGTCATGCGACAAATACATGTAGCTGCCTCTGCTACATGAAGACTCATAGAACATCTCACTTAAATCTTGTTTTTTAACATTCCAATATGAGGCTCATTTCTGAAAACATTAATCTTTTTGCTGCCAACTTTCCAACTTAGCTAGATGTTTTTTCTGACCATAAAAGTAATATATGTCACTGTACACCATTTTGATGACATATAGAAACACAAGAGGGACAAAACCACAATCAAAATGCCCAGATGCAGCAATGAGTATCCCTGGAATATATTTTCTTTCACTCTTTTAAACATATGGTCTTATGAAATACTGAATAAATACCGAAGAATATTTGTTACATATGTTAAAAATACAAGAAATAAAAACAAAGCGAACGTCAGTGGACCCACCACCCAGTTAGTAAGCCAGAACTTCTGAAACCCCTGCTGCCCTCCCAGATCCCAGCCCCTTTCATCCCGTGACATTAATGTTGTTTTCAATTTTGTTTTCACTTCTATACTTTCCTTTATTGCTTTACCACATATGTTTTAAGCAGTTTCATATGGCCCAACTGGTACCCATTCCTAAGCAATACATTGTTTCATTTTGTTTTGATTTTTCTGTATATTATACTGCATGTATTTTTCTGCAGTTGGCTCTTTCACAGTCATGAGATTTGTTCAGGTTGCTTTGTTTAGTTACATTGCATTTACTTTTCACTTTTCTATTTTGTTGCATGGACCACAGTCTTATCTATTTTTCTTATCTATTTTACTTTCAATGGCTCACACTTTAATTTCTGTGCATAATTGATATATAACTGAGATAAAAGTGTATATGTAATTGATGTTTTAAATTTTAAAGATAATTTTATACATTATTTTTAAACCTTAAGAATTATTTAAGATAACTGTGTATATTATTTTAAAAACTGTATAAATACTATGTAAATGACCATGGTATTTACATGGTATTTCACAGTATTCATTTTCTATACATATAATAATTTATGTAAACATTTACTTAATGATGCAATTTAATCTTCCTCCAGTTTTTTATCAACAAACATTACCACAATAAAAAAGTATTAGACATCCTTGGCTGAATAGCTCCCTTGGTTAGAGCATCGTCCTGATATGCCAAGGTTGCAGGTTTGATTTCCAGTCAGGACACATACAAGAAGCAACCAATGAATGCATAAAGAAATGGATCAACAAATCAAATCTCTCCCTTCCTCTCTCTCTTTAAGAAATCAATAAAAAACATTTTTTTATGTGCATAAGTTCTGTGGTTTATCTCTTCCCTCCCCCCACCCCCTCTTCTGAGGGTTGTCAGTCTGTACCCTACTTTCACACCTCTGGGTCTACCCTGTTCCCCAGACTGTTATGTTCATTATATTCCACAAATGAGTGAGATCATGTGATATTTGTCTTTCTCTGCTTGGCTTGTTTCGCTTAGGATAATACTCTCGAGGTCCCTCCATGTAGTCTCAAAGGATAAGAGATCTTTCTTTCTTACAGCTGCATAGTACTCCATTGTGTATATGTACCACAGCTTTTTTATCCACTCATCCACTGATGGGCACTTGGGCTGTTTCCAGATCTTAGCTATTGTAAATAGTGCTGCTATGAACATGGGGGTACATATATTCTTTCTGATTGGTGTTTCAGGTTTCTTAGGGTATATTCCTAGAAGTGGGATCACTGGGTCAAATGGCAATTCAATTTTTAATTTTTTGAGGTAACACCATAGTGTTTTCCACAGTGGCTGCACCAGTCTGCATTCCCACCAGCAGTGTACTAGAGTCCCCTTTTCTCCACACCCTCGCCAACATTTGTTGTTTGATGATTTGTTGATGGCGGCCATTCTGACAGGTGTGAGGTGATACCTCATTGTTGTTTTAATTTGCATCTCTCTGATGATTAGTGATGTTGAGCATTTCTTCATATGTCTCTTAGCCATTTGTATGTCCTGTTTGGAGAGGTGTCTATTTAGTTCCTCTGCCCTTTTTTTAATTGGGTTCTTTGTCTTCCTTTTGTTGAGTTGTATGAGGACTCTATGTATTTTGGAGATTAACCCCTTATCTGATGTATCATTGGCAATTATGCTCTCCCATACAGTGGGTTCCCTTTCTGTTTTGATGGTTGTTTCTTTTGCTGTGCAGAAGCTTTTGAGTTTGATGTAGTCCCATGTGTTCATTTTTTCCTTTGTTTCTGTTGCTTTAGGTGATGTATCAGTGAAGATTCTGCTGCGTATGATGTCCGAAATTTTGTTGCCTACATTTTCTTCTAGGATTTTTATGGATTCACGAGTAACATTTTAGTCTTTTATCCATTTTGAGTTTATTCTTGTGTATGGTGTAAGTTGATGGTCTAGTTTCATTTTTTTGCATGTAGCTGTCCAATTTTCCCAACACCATTTATTAAAAAGGCTGTCTTTGCTCCATTGTATGCTCTTGCCACCTTTGTCGAATATTAATTGAGCATAATGTCTTGGGTCAATTTCTGGATTCTCTGTTCTGTTCCACTGGTCTATATGCCTGTTCTTGTGCCAGTACCAGGCTGTTTTGATTATAGCAGCTTTGTAGTATAACCTGATATCTGGTATTGTGATCCCACCTACTTTGTCCTTCTTTTTCAAGATTGCTGTGGCTATTCAGGGTCTTTTTTGGTTCCATATAAACTTTTGGAGTATTTGTTCTAGTTCTGTGAAATATGTCACTGGTATTTTGATGGGGATTGCATTGAATCTATAGATTGCTTTGGGTAATATGGACATTTTAGTGATGTTAATTCTTCCAATCCATGAACAAGGTATGTGCTTCCACTTTTTTATATCTTCCTCTATTTCTTTTTTCAATGTCCTGTAGTTTTCTGCAAATAGGTCCTTTACTTCTTTGGTTAAGTTTATTCCTAGGTATCTTAATTTTTTTGCCGCAATGGTAAACGGGATTGTTTTTTTAGTTTCTCTTTCTGTGAGTTCATCACAGGTGTATAAGAATGCCGTCGATTTCTTGACATTAATTTTGTATCCTGCTACTTTGCCAAATTCATTTATTAGGTCTAGTAGATTTTTGATGGAGTCTTTAGGGTTTTCTATGTATAATATCATGTCATCTGTGAATAATGACAGTTTCACTTCTTCCTTTCCAATTTGGATCCCTTTTATTTTTTCTTCATGTCTGATTGCTGTGGCTAAGACTTCCAGTACTATGTTAAATAAGAGTGGCGAAAGTGGGCATCCCTGTCTTGTTCCTGTTCTTAAGAGAAATGTTTTTAGTTTTTTCCCATTGAATATGATGTTGGCTGTAGGTCTTTCATATATGGCCTTTATAATGTTGAGATATGATCCCTCTACTCCCAAATTGCTGAGCGTTTTTATCAGAAATGGGTGCTGGATTTTGTCAAATGCTTTTTCAGCGTCTATTGATATGAGCATGTGGTTTTTATCTTTCATTTTGTTTATGTGGTGTATCACATTTATTGATTTGCGAATACTGAACCAGCCTTGCATCCCTGGGATGAATCCCACTTGGTCATGGTGAATAATTTTTTTGATGTATTGCTGGATTCAATTTGCTAGTATTTTGCTAAGGATTTTGGCATCTATGTTCATCAGGGATATTGGCCTGTAGTTTTCTTTCTTTGTAGTGTCTTTTTCTGGTTTTGGAATTAGAATTATGCTGGCCTCATAAAATGAGTTTGGAAGTCTTCCTTCTTCTTGAATTTTTTGAAATAGTTTGAGAAGAATGGGTGTTAGTTCTTCTTTGAATGTTTGGTAAAACTCCCCCGTGAAGCCGTCCAGGCCTGGACTTTTGTTTGCTGGGAGAGTCTTGATTACAACTTCAATTTCCTTCATTGTTATTGGTCTGTTCAAGTTTTCTATCTCTTCCTGGTCCAGTTTTGGGAGATTATGTGTTTCTAGAAATTTGTCCATTTCACTTAAATTGTCGAATTTGTTGCCATATAAATGTTCATAGTATTTGTTAACGATCCTTTGTATTTCTGTGGTGTCAGTCGTTACTTCTCCTCTTTCTTTTCTGATTTTGTGTATTTGGGTTCTCTCTCTTTGTTTCTTGGTGAGTCTAGCTAAGGATCCATCAATCTTGTTTATCTTTTCAAAAAACCAGCTCTTTGTTTCATTGATCCTTTGAATTGTTTTTTTTTTGGTCTCTATGTCATTTATTTCTGCTCTGATCTTTACTATTTCCTTCTTTCTACTTGCTCTGGGGCTTTCTTTTTCTTTGCTTTCTAGTTCTTCAAGTTGTGAGGTTAGAAAGTCTATTAGAAATTTTTCTTGTTTCTTGAGGTAGGCCTGTTGTACTATGAACTTCCCTCTCAGAACTGCTTTCGCTGCATCCCATAGATTTCGTGTTGTTGTGTGTTCATTTTCATTGGTTTCCAGGAAGTTTTTAATTTCTTCCTTGATCTCCTCGGTAACCCATTCATTGTTTAATAACATGCTATTTAGCCTCCATGTATTCAAATGTCTTTGCATGTTCTTGTTGCAATTGATTTCTAGTTTCATGCCATTGTGATCTGAGAAGATGCTTGATATGATTTCAATCTTCTTGAACTTGTAGAGACTTCGTTTGTGTCCTAACATGTGGTCTATCTTTGAGAATGTCCCATGTGCACTTGAGAAGAATGTGAATTCTGCAGTTTTGGGGTGTAATTCTCTGTAAATATCTATTAAATCCATTTGGTCTAGTGCTTCATTTAGAGTCTCTGTTTCCTTGTTAATTTTTTGTCTAGAGGATCTATCCAGTGATGTCAGCGGGGTGTTGAAGTCCCCTGCTATGATTGTATTGCTGTTGATTTCTCCTTTAAAGTCCTCCAGAAGATTTTTAATATATTTTGGTGCTCCTATATTGGATGCATATATGTTTACCAAGGTTGTATCTTCCTGTTGGATAGATCCTTTCAATATTATGTAGTGGCCTTCTTTTTCTCTAGTTATGGCCTTCATTTTGAAATCTATTTTATCAGATATGAGTACTGTTACCCCAGCTTTTTTTTCCTTTCTGTTTGCTTGGAAGATTTTTCTCCATCCCTTGACTTTCAGCCTATGTGAGTCTTTTGTTGTGAGTTGGGTCTCTTGTGCACAACATATATATGGGTCATGCTTTCTTATCCAATCCGCTACTCTGTGTCTTTTGATCGGGGCGTTCAGTCCATTTACATTTAAGGTGATTATTGATATGTACTTATTTATTGCCATTTTTGTTTAGTGTGTTTCTATTTTCCTTTCTATTTCTTCTACTAATTACAGCAGTCCTTCTAACATTTCTTGCAGTGCTGGTTTGGTGTTAATGTATTCCCTTAGCCTTTTTTTTTGTCTGGGAAGCTCTTTATTTGACCTTCTATTTTGAATGATAGCCTTGCTGGGTAGAGTAGTCTTGGATTCATATCCTTGTTTTTCATGACCTTGATTATTTCATGCCATTCCCTTCTGGCCTGCAGTGTTTCTATTGAGAAGTCAGCTGATAGCCTTATGGGGGGTTCCTTTGTAGGTAACCTGTTGCTTATCTCTTGCTGCCTTTAGGATTCTCTCTTTGTCTTTAATTTTTGGCATTTTAATTACTATGTGTCTTGGTGTGGGCCTGTTTGGGTTCTTCTTACTTGGGACTTTCTGTGCTTCTTGAACTTGAATGCCTTCTTCCTTCACCAAACTGGGGAAATTTTCTGTCACTATTTCTTCAAATATATTCTCTAACCCTTTCTCATTTTCTTCTTCTTCGGGGACTCCTATGATGTGAATATTATTACGTTTCCAGTTGTCCCACAGTTCTCTTAAGCTGTCTTCCTGTTTTTTAATTGTTTTTTCCTTTTGGTTTTCTGATTGGTTGATTCTTTTCTACCCTGTCTTCTAATTCACTGATCCAGTCCTCAGCTTCTTCTACTCTGCTGTTTAGTCCTTCCAATGTGTTCTTTATTTCTGCTATGTCATTCTTCATTTCCATTTGGTTTGTTTTCAATATTTCTATGTCTTTGCTCATTGTGTTGATGTCCTTACACATGCTGTTGAGCTTCCTCAAGATCATGGCTCTGAATTCTAGTTCTGTTAACTTGCTTAACTCCATTTCATTTATCTCATCTTCGGTGGACGTCTCTTGTTCTTTCATTTGGCATCTGTTTCTTTGTTTCACCATTTTGGCTATCTCAGTGGTTTTTGGAGCCTGTCAAATTTTCCCTGTGGATGTTGGTGTTCTGCTGTTTGTGGCTCCCTGTACTGGGTTTGGATGAGCGTGGGAGGACCCATGTTATACACCACTGTCGAGTCTTACTTTCCTGGGTAGATTTGCAAGCCCAGAAAAGGTTCAGTTATCCTCTAGCTTTTTGCCTAGAGGCTATTAGTCCCAGTTACTTGAAGAGCCTTGGGTTCTCAGTTGAATGAATACCTCCCTCCAATAAAAAACATTTTTAATTTTAAAAAAGCATTAGCCCAGGCCGGTGTAGCTCAGTGGATTGAGCGTCATGCCATAAACTGGGAAGTCCTGGTTCAGTTCCCAGTCAGGGCACATGCCCGGGTTTCAGGCTCGATTCCCAGTAGGGGGCATGCAGGAGGCAGCCAATCGATGTTTCTCTCTCATTGATGTTTCTCTCTCTCTCCCTTCCTCTCTCTCTAAAAAAAAAAAATCAATTAAAAACATATATTAGACACTGCTGAAAAGTGAAATAGTAAGTAAAGAGCTGAAGAAATTACGTAAAATGCATCCAGGAGAAGCAGGAAATGGAAAATGTGAAAAAAGGGTAAGAGCCATGGAGTGTAGAATGAAAAGACCTGTCATTTGTCTAACTGAAATACCACAGGGCATCATGGAAAGAATATAGGAGAAGCAATATGTGAGGAGATAAAGGAAGAGCATCCCAGACCTGATGAAATATATAAGTCCACAGATACAGGATGCACAATGTAGTATCAAGCAAGATAAATAAAAAGAAATCCACTCCTAGATGCTTGCAAGGAAACTAAAGACAAAGAGAGAATTGTGAAAACAGCCAGAGATTAAAATTTTTAAAGTTCAGTTAAAAACCTTATAATCTTAAAATTAAATTGGAAGTATCAAAATGAACTCACGGCTTATTTTTCTTTTTAAATACTATGTATTGTTCAGCTCTGTCCTCTGAAGAAATGACAACCAAGTGGTAATAACACCTTTAGTGACCAAATTTTGCTCTCCAAGTACCATCTCTCACTAACACAAACCAAGAGGATCTCACAGAGCCATAAAGTAAGGTAGTTGTCAACTACTAGAATAATGTTTAAAGGTCATAGAAGCCAACTTGAAGGGACATTGGCTCAAGATGGAATAATTTCAGCGTCAAAAATAATAATAAATAATGACTGCATTTTATTAAGGCACAGGAATATAGAAGCTTCCATAATTTCATAAGCTGTCTCTCACACACACATACCCCTCATCGGTTACCTTGACGGAACATCAACTGCATTCCAATCAAGCAGGTGATGAAGAAAAGTTTCTCATACGTGAATTCCAGTTAATAAATGGAGAAGCAATGACAGAATTAGAAGGAAATCACCACTTTGCACCCCCTAATTCAGTGATGTATGAATTTGGCACCAAAGTGCAACAACCAAACACAGTGTGCTCCCTGGCATGGTGCAGTAAGAGGTACACAGTGCCACCTACCACAGGTGTTTGCCAAAATAACCTAACCTAAATCTAATCAAGACTCTGTTATAACTACTAATTTATGGGAAATACAAGGGCTACAGGAACAAGTGAGTTGACACCATGAGGAAGTAATCAGCCAAACGCTGATAGTGGGAAATTCTACAGAACAAATGGTCTGTTTTAATCAGCAAATAAATGGCATAAAAAGGAAGTGGGGTGGGGCTGGCTATAATAGATGAAAGGGAACTTAAAAGCCATATCAACTGATGCACAGTGTGGAATTTGTTTGGCTGCTGAGTCAAACAAACCAACTGTAACAAGACCTTTTTAGAATGATCTGGGGAATTTGAACATGCAGGAGGAATTAGATGGTATTATGAGATTAATATAAAAATAAAGCAAAAAATCCTTATCTATTAAAGACACAATCTGATCCATATACATATAGAGAGAATTTGCTTTAAATATTATAGAAAAAAAATGCCTTGGGGAAAGGAAGTCAGAATAAAGGAAACACTGGTGGCAAAAATGTTAACTATGGAAGCCAGGTGTTGGGAATGTGGAAGTTTATTAAATTCTTCTCCCTACTTTGGGGTACATTTGAAATTTTCCATAATAAAAAACATATTTTTAAAGGCAATCAAAAAGAAAAGTCATGTCACCTACAGAGGAACAAAATTAAGCTGACAAAGATTTCTCAACAGCAGAATAATATACTTAGAGGATTGAGAGAAAATAGTTGTCATGCTAGAATTATATATTCAGCAAAACTATTTTGAAGAATGAGGTGAATTAGGGACATACCTAGGAAAACAGAAACTGAGTTCAGCACCAATAAACCTGTATTAAACAGCTGCTAAAGAATGTTCCTTCAGGCCTGGCTGGTGTGGCTCAGTGGTTGGGCATCAACCCATGCACCAAGAGGTCGCCAGTTTGATTTCCAGTCAGGGCACATGCCCAGGTTGTGGGCCAAACCCCTAGTGGGGGGGGGGCATGCAGGAGGTGGCCAATCGATGTTCTCTCTCATCGATGTTTCTATCTGTCTCTCCCTCTCCCTTCCTCTCTCTCTAAAAATCAATAAAGAAAAAAAAAGAATGTTCCTTCAGGAAGAAGGAAAATTATCCTGGAAGGAAAGTCAGAGATTCAAGAAAGATCAAAGAAACTGGTAAACATGTAGACAAACAAACGTTGCCTGTAAAAAAATAATTATAATTTAAAAAAATAAGACTTTTGGTTTTATTTTTATGTTACTCTCATAATATCATCTAATTTATGGTGTTTAAACTAATCAAAATACTACACAATAACAGTATCTTAGAAATATGATGTGTCTCTCCATTTGCTTAGCTTTTCTTCCGTTCTCTTAAGTAATGCATGAGAGTTTTCTTGATATAGGTGTTGCTCTTTTTATTCATTTAAATTGTAGGTATAGTATTTTTATCTTCTTATTGTGTAAAATATACATAATATAAAAGTTACCACTTTAAACCATTGTAAAAGTATATGTACAGTATTTTATAGTTTTTAGTTGCTATTGGAATTGGTATCTTTTGACCTTTATGGATTTTATTTTTAAATATGTTTTTATTGATTTCAGAGAGAGGAAGAGAGATAGAAATATTGATGAGCAAGAAAGAGAGAAAAAGAGATAGAAATACCGATGAGAGAGAAGCATCAATCAGCTGCCCCCTGCACACCTCCCACTGGGGACTGAGCCCTCAACCCAGGCACGAACCCTGACCGAGAATTGAACCAGCAACCTCTGAACTGAACCGGCAGCCTCCTGGTGCACGGGATGAGGATCAACCAACAGAGCCATACCAGCTGGGCACCTTCATGTTTTTTTGTATTTTGTTGTTGTTAATCCTCACTCAAGGATATTTTTCCATTGATTTTTAGATGGAGTGTAAGGGACTGAGGGAGATATTGAATGATTGTCTCCCTCACGGCCCTGACTGGGGCCTGGGATCAAACCTGCAACCCAGGTAGGTGCCCTTGACTGGGAATCAAACCCGAGATCCTTCAGTCCGAAGGCGGACGCTCTAACTGCTAAGCCAAACTGGCCAGGGCTAATCACTTATTACTGGCATGTAAGAAAATTGTTGGTTTTTGTATGTTAATCTTGTGTTGGCCACTTAACTTTCTTGTTAGTTTTAATAGTTTTTCAACTATCTTTTCTACGTATAGAATAACAACATCTACAATAATGATAATTTGTTTCTTCCTTTCCAAAAATTATTCTTTCTTTTTGTCTTCTTGTCAAAGTAGGACCTTCAGTACAATGTTGAGCAATAGCAACAATAATGGAAATTTTTGTCTTGGTCTTACATTTTATGGGAATGCTTTCAACATTGTACCATTGAGTACGCTATTATTAATTTCTGGTCACTTCCCTTTGTCGTGGTAAGGAAGATATTTTTCTATCTCTAGCTTGCTAAAGTTGAACGGATTATAATAAAACTGAGGTCCTGTGTGGTTCAAAGATGTGTTTCATTCAAATCTGGCCTCCAAATAGAAATCAAGAAGAAATTTCTATTTATACTCTACTAGAACGCACCTTCCAAGGGCCCCTTTTTCCCTCCCTCCCCCAATTTTCTTTTCCTAGTATATGCTTTGTGCCTGGTTTTATTATGTATTATGTATGTAGTTCGCCTCTCTAGATTAGGGCCCCATTTTCCTTCCAGGCTCTCTGGTATGTCTCTCTGGATCATACATCATAAAAGATCCTAGGACCAGCTGGCAAAGTTTCTTCTTCAGAGAGCTGTCAGTGGGGACACTCATCCACTTTTAAACTCTCTCATCCCTTGCATCCACCACAGTGGGCTTTCTTTGGGGCTTTTTGCTACCTCTCTGATAGTCCACACCCTCTATTTCCAGCCCCTTAAATACCAGTGCTTCCCAGGCCTCTGACTTTGGCCTGCCTCTTTCTCGTGCCTCCTGGGCAATCTCAGCCAGCTCAGGTCTTGCGTCATTGCTCACACAGTGATGATCCCAAGTCTACATGTCTAGCCCCAATCTCTTCCCAGAGCTCCAGAATTGTGGATCAATTGCACAGTGCACATCTCCCACAGGGTGTCCCTTAGGACCTCAGATTCCACAGGTTCAAACCCCACTCACCTTCCCTGACTACCACCACACCGCTCCTGCCCTGTATGCCCGAGTTTTGGATGCCATACAAGCAGGAAATGTGGGAGTCACCACATCTCCTTCACACTTGCTCCCCTCATTCACCGATCAGAACGTTCCCACCAAGGTTCAGCCCACAGAGTCCTCCCTGCACAGAGCAGAGGTGAAGTGAGGGCTCCTTCTGCTGGTAATTTGCAGAACTACAATTCCCTCTAGTGGTTGCGCTACCAGAGTGGCTGACCTGCACAGGGTTTGGATTAGGGTCTCTCGGCGGCGGAATGAGGTTGCTTTGCCCTCAACAGCAAGGCTGACCCCAGGGCGGTCTGTGAGCAGTGAGAAAATCGGTCATCTCCTCCTCTCTCAGGCCCTGGCCATTCCCACTGCCCCACTGCCCAACGAGGCACACAACTTCTGAGCCCTTACCCTACATTTTCCTCCCTCCTCTCCTGGCTCACAGCCGGCTGGGACCTCCCGGAGGCTGAAGGCCCCCTTCCCTTGGGCTAAACCAGGCCGAGCCAATGCGAAGATGGACGTGCAGCCTGGTGGACTGGACTCTGGATGTGAATGGATCTCATCTCACCTTTCAGTATTTAAAAAGAGGTGCCCGTTCTGATGCAGCCCTGAGGACTTGGCAGCTTCAAAGGCACCCCTTCCTCCTGGATGGATGATGGGGGGGCGGGGCTAAGGGGAAGCCCTGTGCCAGGTCCTGCAGCTCGGCGCAGCTGAGAGCAAGCTGGATGTCATTTTCCCATAGCATCTTATGAAGGTGTCCTGGGTTCACCGTTCTGCTGCCTCTGAGATCAGTCACATAATCTAATACAGAAACAGGCAATAGAAGAAAGGGGAGGGAGGCCCACAGGTCATTTAGAGGTGGAATCAACTGGACTTGGTGGTTGATTAAAGTTATTAAATTAATATTAGTTGAATGCTCCTGAGTTTCCAGCACTGTATGGAGTCTGAGGAAGAAGCAGGAGTAACTCCCAAGTTCCTAGCATGAGAATCTAAAATGGGAAAGGGGGGAGAAAAGAGTAGAGAGGCCAGGGGAGAGGGGTGATGGGTCCTGCATGGACAAGCTGACTGTAGTGTGGTGGACACATCCAAGTGACAGGCCTAGTAGACGGTTGATATACAGGTAGGAGTTCAGACTTGACAGCAGGGAGCTGATGGGACTTGGTGACAGCCTTCAACATACAGAGGTAACTGAAGCCATGGGGTGAGTGAGATCCCGGTAGATGGGGTATAGAGTAAAGAGAGAAGAGGACCAAGGAGAGAGAAGCCCCAAGATCACTCGCTCTGCAGAGTCTGCAAAAAGAGGCCACAGAGGAGCGGGCAGACAGAATGAGAGAAGTGTGTGGGCGTGCATACCAGGCAGAGTGTTTCAGGAAAGAGGAAGAGGGCACAGTGGGAAGTCCTCGGGTAGCAAAGGACCTGAGAAGTGTCTATTGGACTTAGCCACAAGGAGGTTGGGGGAACAGTTCTGCTGAAGGTATGGAGTCAGCAGGGGACTACAGTGGGCAGAGAATTGGGGGGTGAGATAGGGGAAGCAGTGAATGTAGGCATTTTTAGGGGGGAAATGTGCTGTTTGTTTTCATGGGAGAGACCTGAGCAGGGTCTGGGAAGGAATCGGGGGAGGGGGGTTGAGGATAAAGGATAAGAAGAGATGATGAATAAGAAGTATAACATGTGGCTCAAAGCAATTTGGCCAAAAGTAATCTGGTAGAATGGAATTACTTAAATATTCAAAAAAGGATTGGTTAGGTCAAATAAATGTCTAACAACATGGAATTTATTACAAAATAATTGTCTAACATCAGATAACTAATTGGAACAAACAACATCTAACAATATAGTTTTAAATGTTTTGTTTTGGTTTTTTATCACAAAGTAATACATACTTATTTCAGGAAAAATCAGAAAATACTACCAAACATCCATAATTCCACTCACCTAAAGTTAATTACACTGGCATTTCTGGTTCCAGATCCTTTTCTATGCACATATTATTCTACAAAACTGGGATCTTAGGGTGTGCATATTATTGATCTGCTGAAGAGCATATTACCCCAATTCTTAGTGGACTAAAGCAACAGGTATTTACAGTTAATCCTCATTATTTGTGTATTGTGTTTTTTGATACCTAACCTACTTGCGAAAATTAACTTATAATCCCAAAATCAATACTCAAAGTGTGTTCGTGGTCATTTGCAATATACACACAGAGCAGCGAAGAATGTGACTTGCCCCCCACGCACATCCCCAGCTGGGGTTGAACAAGGCAACGCTCTGCCTTCTTGTTTCAGCTCTCATACTGCAAACAAGTATCCTTCTCTCCGTCTATTGAGTGCCATGGTTTTTGCATTGCTGTGCTTTTTGTTGGTGATTTCACTGTTTAAAAAGTCCCCTTTACACAAGAAGGCTGGTCATGCCTTACAGAGAAAACACGTGTTGGATAAACTTTGTACAGTTTATAATGAGTCATGACGCTGTTGGCCATGAGTTCAGTGTTTATGAATCAACAGTACACATTAAATAAGCTGTCCTTGCCCTGGCCAGTTTGGCTCAGCGGTTAGAGCGTCGGCCTGCAGTCCAGAGAGTCCTGGGTTCGGTTCCCACTAAGGGCATGTACCTCGGTTGCAGTTTGTCCCCGGCCCTGGTTGGTCGTGCGGGTGGCAGCCACTCAATGTGTCCCTTTCACGTTGATGTTTCTCTCTCTCTCTCTCCCTCTCTCTCCCTCCCACTCTATCTGAACAAAAAATGAAAAAATGTCCTCAGGTGAGGATAAAAAATAAAAATAAATAAATAAATAAATAAATAAGCTGTCCTTAAACTGAAACACACATAGCACAAGGTTATGTATTGATCAACTGAGGAAAATGTGACCAGAATTTTGTAGGAAGCTAAGGATATTTCCCCTAGAAGCAATAGTTCAGTATTTGACGATTCAGTGCTCTCGGTGACTTTACAGAACATAGCTGCCGTGAATAATAAGAATCAACTGAATTATCTCACAATTTCTGCAGGCTGGAAATTTGGGAGCAGCCTAGCTGGGTGGGTTGGCCCAGGGTATTTCATGAGGTTGCAGTCAAGGTGTGGGCTGGGGCTGTAGTCATCTGAAGGCTCGTCTGAGGCTGAAGGATCGGCTTCCAAGCCGGTTACTTCACAGAGCTGTGGGCAGGAGGCCTCAGTGCCTTGTCATGCAGGCCTCTCCAGGGGGCCGCTTCAGTATCCTCATGACAAGGGGGCCAGATCCACTAGGGAGAGCACAGCAAGGAGGAGGCCATAAGGCCTTTTATGCCCTAGTCTTAGAAGTCTACCCACTCCCACAAGGGAGTCAATTTGTCCAGCCCACACTCAAGGGAGGAGTATCAAAGAATTTTTGAACTACCACAACCAAATATCTCAGAAAAAATACATGAGATACTAATATGTGTTTCCTGTGAGGAAAAGAACAGGTGGCTGGTGCCCTGGCCGGTTTGGCTCAGTGGTTAGAGCGTCGGCCTGCGGTCCAGAGAGACCCGGGTTCGGTTCCCGCTAAGGGCATGTACCTCGGTTGCAGTTTGTTTCCAGCCCTGGTTGGTCGTGCGGGTGGCAGCCACTCGATGTGTCCCTTTCATGTCGATGTTTCTCTCTCTCTCTCTCTTCCTCTCTCTCCCTCCCACTCTATCTGAACAAAGAATGAAAAAATGTCCTGGGGTGAGGATAAAAAAAAAAAAAAGAACAGGTGGCTGAGAGATGGGAGGGAGAGAGGCTCTTATTTTGTATCCTTTTTATGTTTAGAATTTTTAACAATGTAGATCTATTCATTATCCAAAAAACAAATAGATAGAATTTTAAATGACTCTAGAATATATTTTTGGGACGGGAAGATTGAGCCCTGTGCAGGAGGGTCTTGAAGAGCAAGCCTGGATCAGGGCTTTCTTTGGAGGCAGTGAAGGCTTTTGGTCAGAATCGTGGTGTAGTTACAGCAATGTTTCAGGAAGATCAATCTGTGAGCTGAGTGTTAGTTGCATTTGGTGAGGCCTGGAGGCCAGATGGTCTATTACAAGACAACCTCAATGAGTAAGGAGGTACAATGGGCAGTCACGTGCAGCAAGCAGGCTCTACAATGCTTGGGACCCAATTCCGTGTCCACCACCTCCTCGATGTGCTACTAAATCCGAGCCTTAAAAGGCTAATAGAACCTTTCTGGTAAGGCTGTGTGAGGTTTACACTTGATTGGTAATTCTTGCACAGTGCCTAGCACATAGTAAAAGGCTCAATAAGTGCCAGCCCTTGTTGCTAAGGGAAACTGAGGCCCAGATGGTTGGTTGTGGGATAGGAAGGGGAAGAACCACAGGGAGGGCAACATTTGGTGACTAATTAACCGGGGGGAGAGAGTGAGAGGGCGGTGGTATATGTATGTGTATGGGAGGGAGCATAACTACCCCCCACCCCACCCCCACCCCGTTTCCCGGTGGCAGGGCAGCTCCATAAATAAAACCAGGGCAGATGAGGAACAGCTTTTGAGGCAAGCAAGATGCTGAGTCAGGTTTGGGATGTTGGTCTCACAATGTGGGCAGGAAGTTGACTGAGCTGAGGACAGAGGTCAGAGCAGGGGACAAAAAGTGGGAGCTGCCAGAAAGCACGTGTGGCTGAAGCTGTGGGGCGCGGGAGGGAGCTGTGTGGATGTTGCCAAATGTCTGCGGTAGGGCTGGTGGGCAGTTGTGGAAATGAGGAAGAGACCATCAGGGAGGTGGGAGAACCAAAAGAGACTAGGGGCTCCCAAAGGAAACGTTTGAAACAGAAGGGTGGGGTCAGCAACCCTGCCTGCCTCAGAGAAATCGAGGAGGATGAGTGATGAAGGGCAGTCTCCTTGGCTGGTAGGGGCCCAGGCCAAATTGCTATGGGCCAAGGAAGAGGGGAGGAGGAGAGAAAGTGGCGGTTGGGATGTACATTATTCTTTTCAGAATTCCACCTATGAGTTATCCTGTGGTTGTGGTCAGACAATGGCTCACGAAGTGTGTACAGGGATGTTTGCTACATCACTGTAATTAAAAAAAAAAAAAAAACAAATTCTCAATAAGGAGTTAAAGTATGGTACATCTGTGTATGGAATACTAGACAGTTTTCGAAAAGAATGAGGCAGTTAAGAAGGAATGATCTTCAAGATGCTTTAAGTGGAAAAGGCAACAACAGCAAAACATGTATTATCTGATCATTTGTATTTTTTTTAGAAGATTACAAATGTTTTCTCTGTCTCTCTTCTCTCTCTCTCACGCACACACACACATGTGTGCACACATCTTTGGAAAAATACAAAGGAAAAAGTAACAGAGGTTGCCTGGGACCTAGAAGACTGGGAAAAAGATTTGCTCTCATTCTCTATTTTTAAATAACTTGCATATGACCTGGCAATCCCACTCCTAGGTATTTACCCAAGAGAAACGAAAACTTATGTTCTTACAAAAGCCTGTACACCAACGTACATGTAGCAGCTTTATTTTTTATAGCCCTAAACTGGAAACGACCCAAATGTCCACCAACCCGTAATGAATAACCAAACAATGGTACATTCATATGATGGAGTACTACTCAGCAATAAAAAGGAGCTCTTAGTACATGCAACAACAAAAATGAATCTCAAATGTATTCTGCTAAGTGAAAGAAGTCAGCCTTAAAAGACTACATACTCTAGCATTTCATTTATATGACATTTTTGGAAAAGGCAAAACTATAGGAAAGGAGAACAAATGAGTGGCTGCAAGGGGTTGGGTGGAGGAGAGGTAAACACAAGTAAATGAGACAAGAGGAAGAAATTCGGGGCGGGGGGGTGATAGAACTGTTCTATATCTTTTTTTTTTTTTATACTCACCTGAGAACATTTTTGCATTTTATCTTGAGATATAGAGTGGGAGGGAGAGAAAGAGGAAGAGAGAGAGAGAGAGAGAGAGAAACATCGACGTAAGAGAGACACATTGAGTGGCTGCCACCCACACGACCCCAACCGGGGCCGGGGACAAACTGCAACCGAGGTACATGCCCTTAGCAGGAAGCAAACCCCGGCATGTCTAGTCCGCGGGCCGATGCTCTAACTGCTGAGCCAAATCGGCCAGGGCTGTTATATATCTTGATTTTGGTGACAGTTACAGAACTCTCCGCATGTATTAAAACTCATAAAACTATATCCCAAAAAGTGAATTTTACTGCATTCAAATTTAAGTGCTGGGGCTACTTCTCTGGTGTTCCTTGTTCTACCCTGTGTTATGTGTCTCAGTGGAAACAGTTCCAAAAGAAAAATCGCGGCCAATTCGAAGGTTACTTTTGATACTTTTGGGTGCTGTTTTCAGGCTTCTTAATGGATAACATCATGCCCTGATATTTAGAAGATGATGAAATGGAAGGTGCTGGCCTCAGGGTCCAGTGACGGCTGAGACAGACCTGGGTCTGGGCATGGAGAAGGAACCCAGCTCAAGGAAAGGACTTTGGGGAGCAGGGTGCATTAAGGATGGAGAAGAGAGGAGGGAGGCTTACCAGAGGACGGGAGCCCTGGGAAGGAGGTGACCTTGGACAGAAGCATGTACCTGGTGGAGGAGAGGAGTGTAGTGTGCCCAGGTGCAGAGCAGGGAAGTGGTGGGCCACCCCCACCTTTCTGAGGGAGATTAGATTGGCACAGAAGGTAGAAGGGGCCGTTCCCGGGTCTACAGGATATGTCTGTTTCTCACTCCACTTAAGGGGTCAGGGAGAGGCTGGACTTGGCTTAGGGACAATGATGGCCAAGATAGGCCTGGCTCTGAGGGTATGTACAGCAGTGGGGGAATCAGGGGGTGGTGGCCAGGCCCCAGGGCACAATCACAGGGGAGCTGGAGTCACAGCTTATCAACCTCATCTGAGCCGCCACACTCCACTTGCCCTCAGCCCCACCGCTCCAGCCCGCTGCCCAGCCAGGGGGCAGGGTGGAAATGGGTTCTCCTGGATTTCATTCATTTCTGCAGTTAATTGACCTCTGAAGCACGGCCCACCGCTGACAGCACCTCCAGAGCAGAAGCAATCAGGAGGGAAAGCAGTACAATGACAACGGCGTATTCTTACTGACCTCCAGCACTGTTCTTGGGGCTTCATGTATTAACTCATTTTATCTTTGCTTGAGGGAAAGAGGCATTATTATCTATGCCCATTTTACAGGGGAAACTGAGACAAGGAGAGATTAAGAAACTTGAGCAAGGCCACACAGCTAACTGTGAGAACTTGGGTTTTGAAATTGGGGTGGGATTTGGTTTCATCTTTAAGACTGGGATACCCCAGTGGGAGAGGAGATGTGGGCCCCCCATGTGGAGTATTGGGGTTCTGTTTCTCTCTCTCTCTCTCTCTCTCTCTCTCTCTCTCTCTCTCTCTCTCTCTCTCTCTCTCTCTCTCTCTCTCTCTCTCTATCACGCCTCTCTGTTTCTCTCTCTCTCCCTCTCTCCCTCTCGGAGGTAAGACCTGGAGGTGGGGTGGGCAGTAGGCAATAATTCAATCTGGTTCACAATGGTTTAATGACAGACCTCTGGGCTGAGGCTTGGATTAGTAGCTAATGCAGCCAGTGCTGCCACCCTGTGGTCATGCCGTGAACAACGTCTCTCCCTGTGTTCTCTGGAACTTGGAATGGAAAAGACTCTTGGGTTCCTCTCCAGACTGGGGTTGGGGTTGTCCCTGAGGGCTTAATGGGCAAGCCTCTCCTAAGGGAGCCCCAGAGCCCCATCATTTTAGGCAGCGTTTTCCCATTAATGCTCATGAAATCTATTTAGAGGATCACAACCAGCATTTTTATATTAAAAAAAAATTTTTTTTTTTATTGAGTTTAGAGAGAGGAAGGGAGAAGTAGGGAGAGATAGGAACATCGATGAGAGAGAACATCAACTGGCCACCTCCTGCAAGCCTCCTACTGGGGATCGGGCCTACAACCTGGGCATATGCCCTGACCAGGAATCGAACCAGCGACCTTTTGCTGCATAGGTCGATGCTCAACCACTGAGCCACACCGGCCAGGCACAACCAGTATTTGTAAAAGGAAAACTAGAAAGTACTAGAATATACAATATGTACTAAACACAACATCATTTTGTGAAACTTCTGCTTCAAATATATGTACATGTGTGTACTGGGATCTGGTATGTCTCACTGTGACACAGGCCTAAATGATTGAAAAATACTGATTCAAGAATCTAGACTCCCTGGAGTTAAGAATATATTTTCTTCAATTTATCATAACTCTTACATCCTCCTCTGTGCCATTTTTTTAAAACATAGCTATTTCTTTTTTTTTTTTTCTAACAGTATTCCTCACTACATGTTTTTGTTTTAATTATAGAAGTGATATAAGAACACATTCTGGCTGTAAGAGTCAAGCATTTCAGGAGTGCAGAGAGTAAAGTGAGAACGCTTGCCTTCTTCTCTCTCCACTCCCAGGCACAGCGGTCACCCCAAAAACATGCTGGTGCGCTTCCTCCAGCCCTTTCTCGCCGATGGCCAGGTATGTGCACACGTGTATGTTATTTTTACTCATATCAAATTAAACTGGATGTACTATGTCTGCGGTTTTTTCACGTATAGTATCTTAGAGATCTTTTCTTGTCCGTACATGTAAATTTATCTTATTTCTTTTAAGTGCTGAGTGCTATTCCACAGTATGAATGAACCGGACTTCCTTAGCCTCCTCACTGCAGGTTCCTTACCCAATCGCCTGTTGCCTCCTCCTATGAGCCCCAGCCTCCCTTTCCTAAACACCCCTCCTCCCCTTCTCTCTCTAGTGCACTCATCTCCCTCATCCTGGCCTGGAAATGTGGGGACACCCCCCACCACGACCAGCCTCCTGGTTCCTCCCACCAATCTCTGTTCTGTCAGCATTGGCCAGACCCTCGTTGGCAGCAGCCACGGCCTGGCATGAAGGAGCCTCCAGGACTAGAAGACATTCGCCGAGGATGCTTAGCAACACTGATTTAATTCTTTAATTGGGTGAAACATCCATTAGGGAGGATTCTCACTTTCCAGACAGCCTGTGAGTAAACATGTCGAGAAGAGAAGAGTGAGAAGTTGGTGAAAGCTGCCATTCAGCCTGGCTCCGCCCCCACCCCCACTCCCCAGGCTGGGCCAGGACAGGCTGGCCCGGTAAGCCTCTGAGATGGACTGTGTCCATGAGGAGGGATGATGTGGCTGGGGGAGCTCAGCCCCAGCACCACATGTATGAGGAATGGCGCTGTGCCCCGCAAACCCTGCTCACACCAGTTACAGAACAGAACCCAGTTACAGAACCGCTGGAAGAGCTGAAAATGGGATGGTGAGGCAACTCCAAGATGAACAATTGCAGGAAGTTGCTACTACCCGTGGAGCCTGACAGCTGGAGGGAGGAGATGGTGTTTACCAGAGCCAAGAGCTACAACAAGGTCAAAGCTACAACTTGGAGGGGACAACAACTGGCAGCTGGAGTCATTGCAGGGAAGTGCCTGGCAGAAACTGGCTGCACAGAATAGACACCACTGGAAACAAGAGAAAGGATGAGAAATGCTCTGGCCTTTCCCCTTCTCCTATCTTCCAGCATCCCACCAGGGCCTTGAATTGGTTGAACACAGCAGGAAACGAATTAACAGAACAGCCTGGGAAACATAATTTGCAGGGGTCAGCTCCCTGAATCTGGGACAGAGCAGGGGAAGGACAGGAAATGAATGGATGTGCTAACAGGAAATGACCAGCACATGAGCTGAGCAGCTCAGACGCCAGGCTGGTGCTGGGTCTACTGGTGTGAAGGGTGAGGCTTTCTTGGAGAAAGGGAAACCTGTGTTAGGTGCTGTGTTGTGGGTGTGCAGGAGAAAGAGCAGGCATTGTTTACACCTGTGCCTGTCAAGGTTCTGTGTAGAGATCCCCTCTAGGCATTTTAACCAAGGAGAGATTTAATAGAGAGAATTAGGTGCTTTCAAAATTATTGGAAGGGCCAACATAGTAGATTTTAACCTTAATATCCGGGAATGATTTCCAAAAGAATTCTGAACTGACTCCACTGGCACTTCAACTTCTGAGACCCTTCCTTGAACTATATAGGTTTGAAACCATTGCAGCTGCAGCGCAAAGATCAAGAAACCAGAATCAATCCACCATTGACATTGTCACCACTGTCCTTGACTCTTGACTCCCAGAAGCTAGAGAATGAACTACAGGAGCTGTTGCAGAAAAAAAAAAAATCATGTTTCTACAGTCTTGGTAGTCATTAGAAACAACCAGAGGCAGAGAACAGCTTTGGCCTCGTGTCCACCTTCAACTTTCATAACTGTAATTGATCAGTGCAATCCTATTCACTTCCAGAACCCTAGCTGCAAGGGAGTCTGAGAAATGCAGTTTTTAGTTTTCTAATCTCTCCAGCCAAAAGGAGGGTGGCATGGAAGTTTGAGGGAGCCCATCCTCAGTGTCTACCACCCCACTCATGAGAGACTCAGGCAGGTGGAGCAAACAGTGCAAGACTGTGGACCACACTGTGTGGTGGGGCCTCTAAATGGCACAGAAGTTCTGAGAGGGCAGCTGGCCCAATGGCCTCCACAGTGGTGAGCCAATATGTATGCACATTCACAAGGGCCAGCCCCCTGCACCAGCTCATTCTGTCCTCCCACTTACCTCATGAGACAGGGCCTAATACATCCCCATTTACTCACAGGGAAACTGAGGCTCAGACAGGTAAAACAACCTCCCAAGAGCACATGCCAATATAAGGCAGAAATGGGCATAGAATCAGGGCTGCTTGACACCACAGCTCTGGCTGGGTGTTAAGAGAGGGACGAAAATAAGGGCAGATGGGAGGAGGGGGGTGGGGCTGAAGGAAGACTCTCCAGGTGAGGGGTCCAGCATGAGCAGAGGCACCAAGACATCTGAGTGGCTTGGTGACCATGAGCCTCACTGAGCAGGATGTTTGGTGAGGAGTAGGTATGCTGAAGAGGAGGGCAGACAAGGAGTGAGGCTATGCTTGGGAGTAGATTTCCTGCTGCATACAGCATGAGGGCACTCAACAGCACTGACAGAAGGGAGTAGCAGGGCCTGACATCAGGGTAAGGTCCCAGGGGAAAGGGACAGGAACCAGTGAGGGAAAGAGCAGGGCCAATGTCAAAGGAGGAAGCTAAGGCTCAGGGGGCCACCAGAGCATGAGGGACCCTCACCCACAACGGAGCTGTGTCCAGCACCATGTAAGCATCATTTCTGGGCTGGAGAACAGGTACTGCCAAGGGGAGCAAGGCCATGCTGACAGCTCTTCAGCAGCTGGGTTCCGGCCTCATTCCTCCTCCAGAAAGCCTTGGATTACCTCCACCAGTGCTCCTGGAGTCAGGGCCGGCTGCAGGGTGTGTTGTCTGTGCAGCTGCCCAGGCCCTGCGCTCAGAAGCAGGCCCCCAAGCTTGGTTTAATGCTCTGCCATCACCATCTTTAAATTCTCAATGTTTTAAAAGAGGGGCTCGCCCTGGACAGTTTTGCTCAGCGGTTAGAGCGTCGGCCCGCGGACCAGAGTCCTGGGTTCAGTTCCCGCTAAGGGCACGTACCTCGGTTGCAGTTTGTCCTTGGTCCCAGTTGGGGTCCTGTGGGTGGCAAACAGTCGATGTGTCTCTCTCACATCGATGTTTCTCTCTCTCTCTCTTCCTCCCTCTCTCCCTTCTGCTCTATCTGAAGGTAAATGCAAAAATGTCCTCATGTGAGGATAAAAAAAAGAGGGGGGACTCTATATTTTCATTTTGCACTGGGCCCTGCAAATTATGAAATTAGTCCTGCCTGGAATGAAGAATAATTTAAGAAAGGTTTTCGTGACTCCTGGGGATGCAGGGGGCTCCCGGAGGGTGGCTTGAAGACCATAAAGGCACTCCTCCTGTTGGTTTGGATTCTATGTGCATCCCCGGTTCCCGCACCTCACCCGCACCTGGCATATTCCCCTGTCAACGTGCAGCCTTGCTCCAAACACTGCGAAGCACGGTCTGTGCTGTCTGTTTGGTGCACTTCGGGCCCCCAGCCCCTCTGACTCCGAAAAGGGCCATGCTCACACAGTGGGTGCTCTGTGGGGCTTGCTGAACCAACCCCAAGGGCCAGGCTGGTCCATTTCTGCAGCCTGAGCAGGAGTGGAGAAGGGAGGGAACTGTGTGTGTGTGTGTGTGTGTGTGTGTGTGTGTGTGTGTGTGTGTGTGTATGTGTGTGAAAGACAGAGAGAGAGAAACAGAGGGAGGGAGGGAGGGAGGGAGGGGGCGCATAAAACAGAAACAAATAAAGAGTTCAAATGTGAAACGATTAAAAAAATAAATCGAAGGGAGCAAGATAAGGCAGTGGAGCCTCTGCTCCCTAGTTAACATTCATTGGATTGAATAATCAGGCTTCATTATCTCAAATTGTCTGCATATTTGCCCTCAAAATGCTAATTTACAGTTGGCTGGGAGCAGTCTCAGCCTATTTTGACTAAAATATTATTTCACTTTATTGAGCATTGTTCTTAGCTGTCGGGCATCTTGGTTTGGGAGGGAAAGGAGAGGAAGAAATAGAGGGAGAGAGGAAAACATTTTCCATCAAAGCGCTGCCCGCTCCAGTCTGATTATGGGCTCCCTGTTTTGCGTAGAAATGGCATTTCTAAGCCTCCAAGTAAAATTAGAGTCTTTATCATTTTCTTTTAGGGGACAGACCGTTTATCATTAATCTCAGAGAAGGAAATAGGAGAAATAATTTTTTTTTCTGTTTTACTGAAGGTGTGAAAAATCTTGCTCATCATTTCCCCCTCCCTCCTGGGTACTGAGGCAACCAGCTCCCTCCTCCCCCTCCACTTTCTTCGTGACCTCCAAAGGCCCTGAATTCTCTGCCTCTTGCCTTCTCTGTCCTCCAGGCCCCAGTGATCCCCACCCTCCAAAAAAATGGTTGAAGTCTATTCACATCAGCTCAGGGGGTTGCTGGAGTTTCCCCGAATCTCAGTCCTGGAAGTCTAGAGATGTGAGCACCAAATTTTATTCTAGAATTGAGTTAGAAAGATACTGCCCTCCTTGGAACCAAAAGTCCTTAATAGTCCTTCCAAGGTTTGTTCACCTGTGAGCACGGTATTCCAGACAGCAAGACACGGGCCCTGGGCTGGTCTTCAGTGTGGGGAGGGGCTGCGTGGGGGCATCCACACTCTCCTTCCCCCGCGCCCCCCCCCACCCTTGCAAATAAGGACAGGAGCTTGTGTTACTTCATCTCTGTCAGCCCTCTGCCAGGCTGGTTCTGTCTGCGGTTAGAGTCACGGGAAAAGAACCCTGAAGTTGTTTTATTCCAATTCCCTTAATCAGATGACAAAACTGAGCCCAGAGAGAAGCTGGCAGTTGGAAGTTACAAATCTAGTCAGTGGGTCATCTCGGTGTTATTGCCTGGATTGAGCCCCAGACTTGATGTCCCCACTCCCCATCCCCTGCCCTGGTTCTATGTGGTGCATGGGGCCTTGCCATTTGTATTCAACAGGATTTGAGGCCTCTAGGCACCGGCCACTGGCCATTTATGGCAGCCAGCACCTGTCCCTGGTGGGGTCTCCATGACCCTGGTCACAGCAGTTACTGCTTTCTCAGATTCCTGACCTCCTGAAGCAATGGACTTCCCAGACCCTCCGTTCATGCCTCCCTAGCCAGCCCAGGCCTAGGGACAGCAGCCTCTAGTTTAGCATGGGGTCACTGGTCGGGGATATCACCAGGCATTTTACACAGAGGCTGCTGGAAGACAGCATCACAATACAGCCTGCAGGCAGGCACCCTCGCCACCTACGCACACGCAGAGCAGACATGACACACCTACATTCCAGCCAGCACTGCACATACTCTGCAGACATGTCCCACAGATACCACTTACCGTCATCATTAGAAAACACTAAAAACACAGACACACAACCCAGGAGATACTACATACACACCCACACTCAGCAGACACACACACCCAGCCAACACCCTGCACCAACCTACATTCGTATCCAACAGAATCCATGCACACCCTCTGCTGACACCACACACACATACACCTCCCCAGGCACACACATGCACATTCATGCACAGCAGACACCACACACACACATACTCCCCAACAGATATGCACACTCCCATCTGCTCCCACGTGCATGGTCACATCCACCGGAGTTGGTGGCCATACACCTGCATAATATGAGAAAGCTGAGAAGCCCCCACCAGCCCACCCCTACATACATGATGCAATTACTAAACATAAGGAAGAGATCCCACAGCTTCTGGGACACAGGACCCTGGCTTCGGCCAACTCTGTCACTGCAAAGACTTGTGGCCTGGATCACTCCTTCCTTAACCAGAAATAAGGCATTAGGAGGACCTGTCCAAAGTTCCCAGATGGGTATGAGGCCACAAGTGTTCACCCGACAGCATATATTGAGAGCCACCCTGGGCTTTGTGCTGCAAGGCAGAGAAGAAATTCCAGGCTGGGCTTGGTCCCTATCCTCTGGGAGTTGGCATCTGGCTGGAGAGAGAAGTGGGACTTGGTATCAGAGGACGTGAGAATAAAAACACATCAATTGTGCAAGTTCACACTCAGGCAGAGGGATTGAGGATTAAATGGGGTTAGAGGTGAAGCCAGCAACCCCGGGGGTGGCCACTGCAGCAAGTCATGTCTAAAGGGAAGAAGGCAGACTTGGCATGAGGGTGGGAGATACAGGGTCATTTACTCATTCATTAGCTATACATGTATTTAGTACTCACTGCCTACTTAGGTACTGCTTTTGGCAGTGACTTTGAGGGATGAGGTCCCTGCCTCATGCCGCGTCTGACGCAGCTGGGAGATAGTCAGTACCAACCAAGTAAAGAGTGAGGATGATGTCAAGGTGGTATCAGGCTATGAGGCAAATCCACAGGTAATGGGCAGTGAATGGGGCTACCCTAAGCCAGGGGAAGGCTCCCTTCGGGCAATGAGGGTAGGCCTGGGACTAGGACGAGGCAAGTAGGTGCTTGCTCCCTCTTAAGTGCTGACCCCCGCACTTGTATGACCTTGAGAGGGAATGCCTTCTTAAATGTGTGCCCTCGGTGACTCCTCACTTGTCTCACCTTAGTCCCAGCCCTGTTTAGGGGTGTTAAGGGGAGGCACAGAGACATGAGGTTCTAGTTTGCTATCGAGTCCCCTTAGCCTGATTTCTGTCTTACATCTGCCTTTGTGTTCCATTTCTGTGGACCTCCACTTACCCTGGCCCAGCCTCTGCCCCCAGCCCCAGCTTTTCTTCCCTGGGTCTCAGGGTGTCAGAGGAGGCCCCTATTCTCTGGACCCTCAAGGGCCATGCCTTTGCCCAGAGAAGCCAAGCCTTGAACTGTGGGACTAAACCCAGACACACAGACTCAGAAGGCCAAGGCTGTTTTCCTGGCCTGGGATGGCTGTTCTGGGAAGGAGAAGGAGTGCATGCAGGGGGCCTGGATGGAAGGCCAGGAAGAGAAAGGGAAGAAACAAAACTCGCTCCAGCTGGGAACCAAGTCTTTTCCCTTTGAAGCCATCACCCAGGCCTCAATGGGTTTGTCCCCAAACGTTCCCATATCACCCCATTTCTCTCTTCCCCTGTACTGACCTCTCTCATTAACTACCTGTGGTAAAGGCCATGTCTTTTCCAGCATGGAGCACTTGGCGCTCTGCAGTCCCCACCCCTGTTCAGTGAATGAATGACTGAATGAGGTTGCTGTGAGATCCGGGTCCCTCTGTGCAGACCACAGAACGTGGGCCCTGGCCACTGCAGAAGCACTGGGGCTTGAAGGTGGTTTGGGGCACACAGGGACCTCCCAACCCCCAGCTTCATAGTGGGTCTGGGGGTGTCAAGCCCAGCCAGGCCCCTGTGGATGCTCTGCGCCTCCCCCCTCATCACACAAAGGACAGAGTGGTCTGGGGTCTCACGTTCCTCAGCCTGGGGTGTGCCTGGGAAAGTCTGGGGTGTTGTTCCCCTTCTCCCTCTCACCCCGATCTTTGCCCTGGCAACCTGATGGGCTGGGCACAGGGAGACTGGGGTGGGGGGAGCCTGACTGCCTCCTTGGCCCAAGGTGGGGTTTGGGGCGCCCCTCCTGGGCCTGGCTGAGCCCGCGGCTCCCGCCCTAATCAATGGGCCGCAGACGGCGGGAGGGGCTGGCCGGAGGATTAGGGAGGAGAAGGGCAATTACAGCCGACCCGCAGCGCTCGGCTTTCCTCCCGCGCGGCTCAAATGCCACATTGCGGATGCAGCGCCGCGCTTGGCCTGTTTGCTCGGGGAGCGGGGGCCCCAGGGCAGGAAGCCAACTCGCAAGTGTATCGGAGATTAGGGACGGCGGCGGCGGGGGCGGGCGCTGGGCAAACACCCGGCGGCCGCCTCAATCCCCGGTCCTCGATTCCGCCCGCGGCGGCGCTGGCCCGGCCGTGACTCGGTCGCGTGCGGGTGTGTGGCGGGGGGAGGTTGGGAGCCCCGGCCCCTACCCCGCTCCGGGGGCCTTCGGCGCCCGCCCCAAGGGAGCACAGGCGCCTGAGCCCGCAAGCAGGCGGGGCGGGGGGCGCTGGGCTCCCGAGGGGGCGACTCGGAGGGGGCAGGCACCCGGCGGAGGAGCAAAGGATTTCTTTTTCTCCTCCAGTGTTTATGAATTTGCACCTTTTCCTTAAAGAGCACACACGTGGAGGACCACCAACTCCCGCACAAACTGGGTTGGTACCAAAGATCATGATAGAAGAATGAGGGAAAGAAAGAGGGCGCGGGAGAGAGCAGGACCAGTGGGGTCCGACGGATAAGGAAAGGGCAGAGGAAGGGTAAAAGGGAGGACGAGTGGAGATGACCCGGTACAGTCTCCTTTAGTCCACCCTCCTGAATCCGCCCCCGAGCCTGGCTCTAACCCTCCCCTCTCCCGGCACCCCTAGTCCTCCGTCGGCCTGGTGGGGTGAGGGGAAAGAGCTTATGCTTGAGGGTGGGGAAGAAAAAACAGCCAAGGTGGAGATGTGAAGACCAGAGTGCCAGCCCTAGTCCCTGGTGCGCACCTGGGGCTGGCGGCGCCACAGCGCCAGCTATCCCAGAGCCCAGCACCGGCGCCGCGGGGGACGGCGCCCCCTGGTGTCCATGGACCTCTCTGCTCCGCTCAGAAAGTCCCCAGGTCTGAGTAAGCTGCTCTGGGAAGCGAGCCTCCGACAGGCTTCCAGCAGCCCCGGGGAACGTGTCCAGAGTCTGGAAGTACGATCTTCCAGGGCCCCGGAGGTCCAGAGGTCGGAAAGACAGCCTGGGACTCCGGAACAAACTCCTCTCCTTAGCACTGTAAGACACCCACACATGGGCCTCTGCCACATCCTCAGCTAGAGCTCCTCCTGCCCTGACCCCGCCCCTAACTCACAAGCCGTGCTCCCTCCTATTCCTGAGCGGGCTGGAACTCCTCCAAACACGCCATTGCTCGGGCCTCTTAGCGGGTCCAAATCCTGCCTGCCTACCAAGACACAAGTGGCTTCTAACCTCTTCTTCCAGTGAGATCTCCGGGGCTTCTCCAGTTCAGAGACTCTTTGATTCATCTCAGGGGCCCTGGAGCAGGGGTGGCTTTGCCTTCTCTCTTCTCCTTCAAAGATAGGCTATATGTTCTGTTGGAGCTGGGAGATTTGGCCAAGAGCAGGATTTCCCCCCACCTCCAGACGGATGCTGAAGTTTGAAAGGGCAGTGGGCTGGTCATTGGGCACCCGTGCCCACAGAGTCCCCTCTCCCTCAGAAGTGGCGCAGTTTTCCTCCCAGGGAAACCCACCAGGGCCTCGCTCCTACAACTGGCTCCTGTGCACTACCAGCACCCCACCACAGTCCTTTGGGAGATAAGGGCACTTTGTAATTTCCCCTCTTCTGGAAGCAGTTATAAAATCCTTTATTTTGCTGTTGACTCATCTGAACTGAACCAGCAAGCTCCCTCCCTTCCTCTTAACCCCCCTCCCCCAAGTTCCTTAGCGAGCTGCTGGGACCTCCAGAGTGACCAGGTCAGGCAACTACCAGTTCCGAGAGTTGGGGGGGTTCAGTTCTCACCTCGATAAAGACTGTAGCTAAACCAGGATCTTCGCCTTACTGTGGCTGAGCACACTGCCCAGGCAACTTTTGTGCAGCAACATCAGCCAACATTTCAAATGAGCCTCTCTGTCTTCCTAGGAAATGCACATTTAAGAATCTCTCCTAAAGAATACTTGCAGGGAGCACAGCGCCCTTAAGGATGCTTGTCATGGGTGGAATGGGAAGTATACTTTAAGGCCCATTAGTAGTGGGCTGGCTCAGCCATTGCATGCTGTACAACCATTTATTAAAAATGAGATGGAGCTTTATATACTGACTCAGTGAAGTGTGCAATATATACTAAGTGAGAAACAAAGCAAGTTAAAGAACAGTTTTATAGTTTGATTAACTGATTGTTGTCCAAGTCATAATAAATATATATGTGAGTGTATATATGGAACAGAAATAAACCTGAACAATACTGTTCACGGAAGTTATTTTGTTAGGGGATTATGGAGAGGATTTCATTTTCTTAATAGTAATTTTGGTATTGTTTTCTTTTCATGCAACAGGTATATATTAGTTTTGGAATCAGAAAAGAAAAATGAGTCTATGAACCCACGTCAGGTCAGAAGGACCTTGACTGCTAGCACATTTGGGGCCAGCAAGGAGTGTGATCTGGGAGCAGGAAGATGGGTCCCCACACACACTGCCATCTCCCAGGTGTAACTGAATAGGAGGAGGGTCACTTTCCCTGCCCCCACTTTTCTCCTGGAGGAAGGGGATGTTTGTTTCTCCCCCCGCAGTTAGGAAGCATTGACTCCCTCAGCTGGAGAACAGTGATCGGTGGTGTGTACCTGGCACAGTGCCCCTCCTTCCTCCCCCAACCGGGGCTTTACTGCCCTCGGGTCACTGCGCCGCGCCACACCTCCCGGACTCGGGCTTCATTTCCCAGAGCTTCTGAGTAGTCTATAACAAGCTGATCCTAACTTCTTGGCTCCAGTGTAAAGGGCCTCTCCCTCCCGGCGCCAACAACTGCCCCTTCCCCCACCCGCGCCCTGACGGGGGCGGCTGAAACCCCAGAGGTCCGGTTGTTGCCTGCTGCCTTGGGTACCTGTGCCCCCATCACACGGTCTGCGCGCGCCCCCTGCTGCCCGCCTTGGGAAACGACACGGCCAGCTGCCCCTGCAGAACCTCGTTCCAGGGGCCCCCCACCTCTCACACCACGGTGCGTTCTCTGCGTTCTCGTGGCGTCGCCGGGACAGCTGCCAGGCAGGATAGGCAGTTAAAAAGCATAATGGTGCCTCCATGAATGAACTCAGAATCCTTTGAGGCTATCATCCCACTTCATAGGGGGCCTAAGTGACTTTCCTGTACCACATCACGCAGCAAGCTCGATGTAGAACCAGACCAGAGCCTTAGTATAAACCACTGACGGAACCGAGGGCTAAAATTCTCCAGGACTCTGTACAGGAGCTCTGTAGAGACAGAAAATCAGGTCCTGCCTCCCAGGAACCTAGAGCTCCAGAGCAGACGGGGGCCTGATTCTGCGCCCTGTTAATTGCCCACACAGGCCAGCTTTGTCCCTGTTCTGTGGGTGAGCATGGCCTACCCAGGCAGTGAGCACTGGCAGGGTCCTCAGCACCAAGGCCAGGTGTGTTCGCAGCCAACAGAGGGGCACCAGCCCAGGAAAGCGCCAGTAGCAGCCCTCCTGCAGGGCTCTGGCTGTGCGTTCCCTGGGGAAGGGAGAGCAATGCTAGGTCAGGGCCTGGGGAACTTGGAGGGAGGAGAGGGTGCCCCTCCCTTCTGCCATGTACTGGCTGTGTCACCTGGATAAGTGGCTCCCCTCCTTTCTGAGCCATGTGTTCCTTATTTGTAAAGTAGCACTGATGATTTTTCACAGGCGTGGTGAGGATCCACTGCTTTGATTTTGCATATCCAGCACATAGCAGATGCTCCATAAATGGTGGTCCCCCAAAGCCCTTAGATCCCCAAAGGACCTCCAGTGACATGAGCTGACCGTGTTTAATGGAACCACTCTGGCTGCTGGGTTGAAGATGAGAAGGGGCAAGGACGGAAGCAAGGGCACAGATAGGTCGTTACCACAGTGATCCTAGCAAGAGACAGGAAGCTTGGCCCACAGTGGCATCAGTGGAAGTGGATGAAGTCATGTTGGGAATATATTTTGAAGGTAGAGCCTTTTGAGAATTATGCTGATAAACTGGATGTGAGGATGAGAGAAAGAGTGGATCCAAGGATGACTCCAAATTTTTGGCCTGAGCAGCTAGAAGGATGAAGTTGCCATTCTCTGGGATGAGAAAGGGGGCAGGGACAGTAGGCTGGGGACAAGTAAGGAGAAGTGAGGCTCCCCAAACTCTCACAATGTGAATGTGCTCAAGTCCGACGTAAGCCCAGGTCTGTGACTCCAAAGCCCTTTGTTCTTCCACTCCTGCCTGCCCCAGAGAAAAGGCAAAGCAAGAGCGGTCCTATCCCTGCCCTCCTCTTGCCTTGATGTGAGAGAGACACATCAACCGGTTGCCTCCTGCACGACCCCGACCAGGGCCGAGCACCGAACTGCAACCGAGGCACGTGCCCTTGACCAGAATCGAACCAGAGACTCTTTGGGTTCGGCAAGGAATATGCTTGCTTTTACCCAGGGAAGCATATTCTGGAGAAATTACACATTCAGACACTGGATTGTTGTTAGTTTTTACTTGTTGCATTCTGTGAGCGGACTTTATCTTCAAAGATCCATCCATTTAATGAACAAACATTATCATTTGTCATTGGTCCTAGCCCATGAGATTTCCCAAATTATTGACCGGCCAGTGCCTCCCTCCTCTCATAGATCTCCCATTCTACGAGTTAGACCCTGTGCTGTGTTTTGGTTATCTGCTGTTGTGTAGCCAACCACTCCAAAACTCTGTGGGTGAAAACAACTATTGCCCTGGCCGGTTTGGCTCAGTGGTTAGAGCGTCGGCCCGTGGACCAGAGTCTCGGGTTCGATTCTGGTCAAGGGCACGTGCCTCGGTTGCAGTTCGGTCCTCGGCCCTGGTCAGGGTCGTGCAGGAGGCAACCGGTTGATGTGTCTCTCTCACATCGATGTTTCTCTCCCTCTCCATCTCTCCCTCTCACTCTGAGAATAAAATGGAAAAATATCCTCAGGTGACAATTAAAAAATAAAAATAATATTAATTAATTAATTAATTTTAAAAACAACTATTTTGTCCACTCACAACTCTGAGGGTCAGGAGTTTGGACAGAGCTCAGCTGGGATGTGCTGCGTCACATGGTGTCAGCCAGGTTCTCTTCTGCGGTTGCAATCAGGTCTGGCTCAACCGGCATGAGACCTACGCAGTTGCCCAGGTCTCCACTTTCAGAGAGACCTTGCAACTGGTTTAAGGCTCTGCTGTAGCTGTCTTAAAACTCTTAATAATTTTTTAACAATGGAACCTATGTTTTCATTTTACATTGGGCTCCACAAATTATGTAGCTGGTCAGGGTTGCAATCAGATGGTGGCTGGGACTGGAACAGTCAGGATAGTTTTATTCACAAATATAGGGTCTTGAAGGGTTGGCTGGGAGGCTGGAACTTCTCTCATCCTCTCCAAATGGCTAGCTTGGGCTTCTTCTCAAGAGTAAGCATCCCTTATGGCAAAGGGAAAACTTCAAATCATAAGGCCCAGTCTCAGAGGTTACAGAGTATCACTTTTGCCACATTCTGTTGACCAAAAGAAGTCATAGGGCTAGCCCAGATCCAAGAAGAGGGGATGGGGAAATGGCAAGGCCTCTTTGCAATGGAGCAGGTGGGAAACATACCCTGACAAACACTGTTTATGCCCTATCTGTCCAACAGGCCCAAGTTTTCAAGAGTACAAGAGAAGCATGTGCCTGCTACTTTTGCTCCTGTCCTCTCCCTACCTCCGCCACACTCCCCAACTAAAGCTAGTTGAATTGGTTTATCTCAGGTAGGGTCAGGGATCTGTTCTATTTATTTAGACCCTGAGAATGACTAGTGGACTGGCCTTGGCCAGAAAAGCTGTGAGGTCTGTTGATCACTTTAATAAGTAAGGTAGTGGGAAAGGTGGGCTAGGTGAATAGGCATAGGAAGCCTGGGGACATGGCTCTACCCCCTCCCCACTGAACAGTGAGGACAATTGCAATGAGGGGTCTAAAGCAGGTATAGAGCCTTGCTGCTCAAAGTATGGTCCCCCAGGCCAGCACTAGCATTGCCTAGGAGTGTTGGAAATGCAGACTCTAAGGATCCAACCCAGAATACTGAGTCAGGATCTACAATTGAACCAGATCCCAAGGTGATCTGTACGCATGCTAAGGTTTGAGAAGCTGGTAGATCTAGAACAGTGGTTCTTGCCTTGGTTGCACAGTGGAATCACCTGGGAAGGTTTTACAACTCCCAATGCCAGGGCCACACCCCAGACCAACTAAATTAGCATCGCAGAGGTGGGACCCCAACATTAGGATACTTTGTTCCTCACTAGGCAGTTGCCCTGGTGAGTGAGGAGGTCAAATTCCAAACTCTTTCTGACTCAGGACTCGTCATTGGACAAGCCCCATGGCTCTTCTCTGGAAAGCAGGAAGCCAGGTCTGAGCTTCCAGTGGGTCCAACCCTCCCTTCTCATCAGGAGCTTGGAGACATTGATTTTCCCAGATTATTCTCTGGACCCTGGAAGCTCTGAGTTGGACCCGTAATCCCCCTTCCCACGCCCACCCCTATGTTTGAAGCCAGGACTCCCAGGGGCAGCTCTCCATGCAAGTGTGAACAGCAAACAAATCCGGCTGGACACACACACGGGCACTTCCTAACAGGAACCTCAGTGTGGTGCTGAACAAACAGGCAGCCTGGGCCTCCACCCTACTCCTAGACCCCCAGCTGGCCGCAAGGCCCAGCCTCTGCACCTGGCCTGGATAATGATGTTTCCCAGGACTTCCAGTGCCCCCTCCCCACACCCGTTCTCTCCCAACTTGCTCCCAGTCCCTGGACTCAACCTCCCCAGCCTTAGTAGATGGTGGCAAAGGCTTGGTGACAACCCCAGAAGCCCGCTTGTGGAAGAGCCTTAAAAAGGTTACAAGGGGCTGAGAGAAGGTCTGGACTGGTATGCAAGGCCTGCAACAAGTCTGTCCTCTTCTCCCTGGCCAACACCACCCGACATCTACCTGCAGAACACACACCCACACCCACCACCACCACCAGCATCTTCACACCACCACCACCATCTCTGTTATCCTCTTTCTAGGTTTCTCCCCTCTCTGACTCCATCTGCTTACAAGACTCTTGGAAAGGTCGCACATATCACAATCCAATTCTTTTTGTGTCTTTCTATTTCAACAATGCCCCTGAGTTTTTGGACCCTTGGACCACATTGGAATGTTGATGGTGCAGAGAGGAGCTGAAGCCAGATAGGCAGTGACTTCTTAAAAAGAACCAACACCTTTGTTTGTCTCTTGTACTGGTGTTGGAAGTTCAGTCAGTTATGAGGAATTAAGATTAGTTAGTCCATGAAAGGATTCACTCTCTCACACACTCTCTTCTCTCACAACTCCATGCCCCACTCATCCTCAAAGGAAAAAGAAATACCCCTTCCTCCTCTAACAGCTGTGAGCACTGAGAAGAAATCAATGCAATTCAGTTCCATTTCAACCATTTAAATGGACACTCTCATTGTGGGATTTAGAGTCAGGCAGGCCTGGGTTGGAATTCTGACAATTCACTGCACAGGGCCTGGAGTGTAACCAGAGTTTGGTAGAGGACCATTCCTCTTTCTTGTCCTTTTTTTCAGACTGGAAAAATAAGGGAGAAACAGAATTTAATTCAGGAAATATGCATGTACCTACTATGTGCTAGGCACTGTGGTATTCATGGCTGGTGAATAAAATGACAAATAAGGTCCTGACTTGAGTTTTGGGTTATCACAGGGGCATTGTATAGAGTGAGCAGGAAGCTCAGAGGCCTGGACTGCATTTTGTCTTTTGGGCAAATCACTCCCCACTTGGTCGGACCTCAATGTCCTTCCTTTTCTGTACAGCAAAGGGCTTTGACTAGTTTGCTGCTAAGCTCCCCAGCCAGCTCTAAAGTATTCTAAGTGGGTGGAAAACAAGGGTTGTTCGCCTTGGACTTCACCCTTCCTCTCTGATCATTCCTTCTTTCCTCTGTCTTTACCCATCCTTAAGGTTGGGAGTCTCAGTGGGTCCATAGCCTTTCTCTCTTCTCTTGCAGCATTTTCTTTCTGCATAATCTCACCCACTGCTTGCCTTCCTAGGTTTTCCTCTCTTTGGAGGTATCTGCAGAGAAAAGTTTCCTCCAAGGAGTCTTCCTGGACTTTGAAGTTCTAACCAATATCTGTCCTTCATATTCCCGTAGAATCTGCCTGTTTAGTTTGACAGTTGTGTTACTTAGCTGTGGATGAGTCTCTCTGCTTCTCCCTCCCCGACCATGAGATTGTGAGTTCCCAATGGGGAGAAACTGTATTCTTCATTCCTTTGTAACCCTCATAAACCCAGCACATAAAATAGGCCTCAAACAAATAGATGTTTGCTGACTTCAGTCTAATTGAAGAGCATAGAATTTCAGAGAAGGTCTTAAAAGCAGCATACATAAGAAAAAGTTAGGAAACAGTAGGCAACTGCAAAGTGCAATGTGTATTCGCATATACAGAGCCTCCTCTGTCAGTGTGCATTGGGGAGGGAGGAACAAACAAACAACCTTGTTTGCTCTTGGCCTGTCAGGTGCAGGGGACGCAGTGGGGACAGAGGAGGGGAGGAGCAGGTGTGCGCTGGAGCTGAGACAGCTGGGCAGAGGGGGGAGGTGTGGGACTTCCCCCAAGGTAGCCCTCAGGTCCTCTCATCTTGCAGGCTAGGCTTAACATGAGGCCCGTGGGAGTCTCAGTCTCAGCTCCGAAGACCTGCATACTCCCCAGCCAGCACATTTCTTCTGGATGAAATAGACCTTCCTTTGGAAAGATGGAAAGAGAAAGAGATGAAGAGAGACCCTGTAAAAGAGGAAAAAGGAAAAATGGACCAGGATTCACAAGGGTGTATGGAGAAAGGACAGCACAGGCCTCCCAACACATCTTTCCCAGCTTGCTAGGTCCCCTTACTAGGGGACCCTGACTAGGGCTCAAAATGTTGGATCCACCTCCACATTTTGTCATCTTTTTTTTTTTTTTTCCTTCACTGATTTTAGAGAGAGAGGAGGTGAGAGGGAGAGAGATAGATAGAAACATCGATGATGAGAGAATATTCACCAGCCACCTTCTGCATGGCCCCCACTGGGGATCGGGCCCACAACCTGGGCATGTGTCCTGACCGGGAATCAAACTAGCGACTTCTTGGTGCATGGGTTGACGCTCAACCACTGAGCCACACCGGCCGGACTTTTGTCATCTTTTGACTTTGATTCTTCCCATTCATTTATTCAGATCTTATTTTATGTCCTTCAATAACGGAAGAACATTACAATAATGGATATACCTATCTTATTTCTGACTTTAATTGGAACTGCTTTTGAAGTCTCACATTTAAATATGATTCTTGCTGTAGGTCTTTGATGACTACCTGTTACCCTTTAGTTTGGTAAATGGTATACTTTTTAAATAAATACATGTTGAATTTTATAATTTTTTTCTGTATCTACTGAGATCATTATATTTTTCTTCAATCTGTTTATATGGAGTACTACTTTGATGACTACCTTTTATGCTAAAGTTTGCTAAATGTTTTCATTTTTTAAGTGATTGTAGAACTTTATAAAATATTTTCTTCTGTATCTATTAAAAAGTATTACATTTGCCCATGGATATAGATAATAGTGTGGTGAAGGCCTGGGGTGGGACAGGGGTTGGGTGGAGGTAATTCGAAGGAAACTGGGGGACATCTGTAATACTGTCAACAATAACAAAAACAGTATTACATTTTTCTTTAATTTGTTAATATGGTGTACTCCTTAATAGAGTTTATGATGTTGAACTTTTTCACATTCTCAGGACAAACCCCATGATTATGATTAATAATTTGATCATGATTAATAATTATTTTATATAAACTGCCATATTTGTTTTACTAATATCTTATTTAACATTTTAACTCCTTAGCATCATAAAATAATTGGTTTATGATTCTCTCTTAAACTATTCTTTTCTGGTTTGGGGATCAAGGTTACATTAGCCTAAAAAATCATTAGGGTAGCTTTCCCTCTTTTCAACTCTGAAACAGTATAAAACCAGGATTACTTATTCCATAAAACCATTGGGACTGGTATATTTTGGGGGAGAGGAGTAAGTGGTTAATAAAATTTTTATTTCCAATTAACAATTAGTGGCATATTATTTTCTGTTTTTTCTAAAGTCTATTTTGACAATTTATATTTTTCTAAAAAGTTTTTTATTTCATATAAGTTTCCAAATGTACTAACAATATTATTGATAATAATTCTTTAAAACAGAAGAATCTCTATGTTATTTCTAGCCTTGCCATATCACTCCTAATAATGTTTATTATCCCTCTTCTCTTTTTACTCCTGATAAATCTTGATAGTGATGTGTTTATTCTATTATGGTTTCCAAAGAACCATTTGGATGTTATTGATCTTCTCAGCTGTATCATCTTTTTTCATTAACTGTATCAATTTTTCTATTTCACTATTTTATGTTCTTATTCACATTTTTTTCTTCTATTTTCTTTTGCTTTTCTCTGTTGCCTTTTTCCCTCTTAAGTTGAACACAATTTCTTTATTGCCTGTCTTTATTTTTATTGTTAGTTTTTGTTATAGAAAATTTTAAATATAAACAAAATCAGAAAGAATACCATAATGAAGCCCCATGCACTCAACAGCCAACTTAACAATTTTCAATTAACGACCAATCTCATGTTGGGTAATCACTGATTTGAGATTATTTTGAAGCAGATTCTAACATATTTTCATGTTTAAATAGTTCAGTAGATTTTCTAAAATACTAAGACTCATTATACTTTAAAATACTATTATTATACCCTTAAAAAATACCATTATCATGATTAAATAAAAACCCCACCAATTATCCTTCATGTCATTCAATTTCCAATATTCAAATGTCCTCAATTATATCATAAATACTTATACAATTTATTTGTCTCCTAATAAGGTCTATCATTGCAATTGGTTAATATGTCTCTTATGACTCTTTAACCTATAGGTTCTCTCTTCGACATTTTTTCCCTTATAATTTGTTTGTTGATGAAGATGAATTGTATGTCCTATAGAGAATCCCATAGTCTGGATTTTGCTCTGGCCAGTATATTTCCTGTGAATTGGCAGTTAGATCTAAAGACTTAATCAGATTTTGGGTTGATTTTTTTTTTTTTTTTTGGACAATGAGCTTCATAGGTAAAGTTGTATACTTCTATCAGCAGGCACATAATTTCTGGTTGTCTTTCTGTGTGTGATGTCAGGTGATCATTGCCATTGTATTTTGTGCTGCTTTCTTTCCCATCATGTTGGTAGCCTGAAGTTCTCTCTCTAGTAGATTCTTCAGGCACAGATTGTGGGAACAGTATTCCCATATTTTTTTAGCCCTTCAATAAAACATCTTCAGATAACGATGTACTGAAACATAGTTACTTATATACTGAAAACCCAAAGCCAGAGATACACTGACCATGTTTTACCTAAAAATCAGCACAAGTAGACTTAACGAAATGTTCATAAGCTAGCCTTCCATTGAATCAGGTTTGTCTGCTTTGCAACTCCCTCTGATTGCAGGGTGCACGCTGCAGCCAGACTGACACATTGAGAGTTTCAGTGCATAAAGAACACAGACCGGACACTGCATACATCTGGCCGCACCCTATCTCTCACTGCATCCTACTAAGAAGCTTAGTCCAGCTCATCTACCATTGTAAATAGACTCTTTCCTCCCCATAATAGCTACCACTTAGCTAAAGAGGCCATCTTATTTAATTCTTTTTAAATATATATATTTTATTGATTTTTTAGAGGAAGAGGAATAATTTAATTCTTATAACAATTTCATCGGGTAAGTATTATTTTCTCACCTAAGAGATCGTTCCCATTTTATAAGAAATTGAGGCTTAGAGTGAATAAGCCACTTATCAAAGTCACTGAAATGTTCAGTGAAAGCTGGGATGTGAAGCCAGGTTTGTCCAACTTCCAAATCCACATTTCTGTCACTGTGCTTCAATGTCCCCCAAGAGCACAAACTGTTTTCTTTGTGGGCCCCAAAAGGTGGGTCCTCCTTCTCCTCCACAAGGCATGCTGTTGGCATCTTGGCACTGCTGTCTGGGTGGGTCCTGAGGGTTGTACAGCCCCTCCCTCTGGGTGTTAAAGCTCCTCAGAAAGAAATACATTGACAAACGGAGTGGTGTGTATAGGATTTGGGAATTATAGGGTAACAGGTGACGGAGGGTCTCTAGAACTTCTACCCAATCCCCCAACTCCCACTGGGTTTGACCTTAGGTAAGGGAGACCCCCTCTTTTGAGTTTGCATCCCACCTATTCCCCTTCCCCAGGGCTCTCCTTGTTGCTGTCCCTTCATCTCTGACCCTGCAGCCCCTGGCCAGACCACAGTAAGCCTAGACCTAGGACCAGTGGGGCCACTGGCCCATCATTTCACCCAGTCTCAAGTTCCAGTGCCTGCTGGGAGAGAGGGGGGCTGCTCAGAAGGCAGAGCCAGTATTGTTGAAATCAGAAGGGGGCGGGGCAGACAGCTGCCCACCCAGCAAGGTTCCTCTGGCCCCTACTTGGCAGAGCAGACAGGGAATGTTTGTGTCCCAGTTGAAGCCTATTGACAACGACAGGGAGTTAACTGCCCTGCACCTGATTGAATAGTTTCAGTACTGGGAATTGATTTGGGGAGGCAGAATACAATGGTTAGCCTGGCAGTCAGGAATCCCTCGAAGCCCCACAATCAAGCAGAGTGCTCACCATGCATAGACCAACTTTGAATGCTTTACATGCGTTACTCATGTAATCTGCACAGCAACCCCAGGAAGTAGCTACTATTATCACCATTTTACAGGCGAGGAAATGCAAACAGTAACTTGTAAACTTAACCAAGAACAACAGCTATTAAGTACTGGTTATCCATCTGTAAAACAGGGATAGAATGCCTGCCCATCACCTACATAAGGCAAGGAGTTTTGTAGGCAGCCAACCCCCGTACATTGACAGTAAGTTGGTATTTTAAATCTGGAACCGTTACAGTTCTTCCCCTTCCACCTTTCTGGATATAAGAAAGACTTTTCCAATGGAGCCTTGGTAATGTGGGTGCAGAAAGTTCCTGGAAAGATCCAAAAGAAGCTGGTAAACAACGGTGTCGGCAGACAGTGCAAGTGGCTGGGGGACCAGTGTGGAAAATTTGCTTTTCACTGTGCTTATTAACAAGATATTTACATTTAATTTTAAAACTTAAAGGTCTGCACAGTCACCGGTGAATCTTGGCTGGAGCTTCTGCTTCAAAGACGTCGAGCGGATAAGCAAAGGCCTGAGGGCGCCCAGTGGCAGGGTGGCGCCCACGATCACCAGCGAGCTACAGGGTCCCTCCTCCCGACCGCACCCGGGTGGGCATTTTTAAATGCGGAAGAACGGGGGGGTGGGGAGGTGGGAGTACGCTCCTCGGCGCTGTGCGCACCTGGATTCGCCCAGGACTCGGCGGTCCTCAGCGCACAGACTTTGGAGGGTTGGGACTTTGGAGGGTCGGGAGTCTCCCGGAAACCCCGCCTGGACCTCAGGGAAAAAAAGGCTGCCCGCCCCGCCCTGCCCAATTTAAGAGCCCTCGCCGACAGCCGAGGGCCAGTCCTGGCCAGCGAGTCTCTCTCTTTTCTGCAGGGTGTCCTCACTCGCCTCCCGCGCTCCCCTCCTTGCGCTAGCCCGGGCCGGCCGCGCCATGCCCAGCCCGGGGAGCGACCAGGTCCAGCCCCCGCGCTCAGACTGCTCTCCCGCGCCCCGAGCCCCCGCGCTTCAGCGCCACTCCGCCGACCCTGGCAGGTCCCGCGCTCCCCGACACCTCGAGTCCTCCTTCTCCGTCGAGGCCATCCTGGCGAGGCCCGAGCCCCGCGCGCCCGCCGCCTCCCTGCTGTCCTCCGCCTGCGCCGCTTCGAGCACCTGGTCGGCTCCCTCCGGGTCTCCGGCCCCGGCTCTGCCCTGGACGTGCCCGGCTACACTGCTGCCCGCCTACCTGAGCGTGGGGCTCTACCAGCCGTTCCCCCAGCCCCCTGCGCTGGGGCTGCGCCTGGCTCACCTCTGCGGCCTCCAGAGCTTCGGCGTCACAGGTATGAGGTGCCCCGGCGCCCGCGTCCAGGAGAGCAGACGGGGTAGCTGAAGAGTGGAGGCCACGACAGTGGGCACAGGATAGAGGAGAAGTTCCTGAGTTTGAGAACCACACATGGGTCCTGAAGTGTGTGAGGGTGGGCCAGAGCAGGGCTCCGGAGGCCACCAGGGGCAGCGCTGGGGCTGCATGGGACTCAGCCCTGCTCCTGCGCTCTGCGTCCTTGATGAAGGTTTATAGTCCTTTGCTCCCTCCCACATCCCTTTGGATAAAGATTGGTGGCGCAGACTATTCCCCAAAGCAGCTCTCATAGTAAACCCACGGCCCTGTCTTAGCGGGGAGAAGCAGGTGCTACAGGTGGTGCTGTTCAGCCGGGAGCTGCTATGAGCTGGCCATACCCACACCCCAATGTGGCCTCCACTGTCTGGTCTGTGTGAACGTATCTCCACACTGAATCTCCCCGAGCCTACCTGCTTGCTTATAGTGCTCTTAGAATGGTACCTTAGGGCTCTGGAGTGCAGACACTGAAATCCCTACGAGAATTTCACTATTGAGCTAACTTTCTCCTCTAGCATTAACATCCACCTGTAAGAGTTTTTGCCATTTTTGGCTCTCTGGTTTATGCTTCCCCATATCTCCTTGAGGAAAACCAGCAAAGTTAGTGCACACCTTATCAACCCATTCCAAAATTGTTGTAACACAATCTTTCCTGGTTTCTACTCCCTGAGCTTCCCCCAGCTTGTGCTTCCTCAACCCCTTTCAGCTGGGCATTCCTCCCACCCATGTTGGAGTGAAACCCTGGGTTCCCAACCCCATCCAAATTCATGCCACTGCAGCTGGCAACCATGCCCATCACACCAAGCCATGTTTTTCTAACCTGTCCACACATCTGAGATTTGAATTGCTGTTAACTACTTGATATTAAAATTGTCTCATTTTTTTTTTATCCTTACCCGAGGACATTTTTCCACTTTTTGTTCAGATAGAGTGGGAGGGAGAGAGAGGAGAGAGAAACATCGACGTGAGAGGGACACATCGAGCGGCTGCCTCCCGCACGACCCACCAGGGGCTGGGGACAAACTGCAACCAAGGTACATGCCCTTAGCGGGAACCGAACCCGGGTCTCTCTGGACCGCAGGCCGACGCTCTAACCGCTGAGCCAAACCGGCCAGGGCTAAAGTTGTCTCATTTTCAAGTTAGTTCTTGCATAGGTATTAACATTCTCACGGTCCAAATGTCAAATGTTTACTAAGATAGATGGAGAAATGTCCTCTACCACTAGGTGGCTGACCTCCAGCAACCTAATTATTACCCCCATCCCACAAGCAACCAATGACACCAGTTCCTTTATTCTTCCAGTGTTTTATGCATATTTAATACCTGAATACGCACATATATACGTTTCCCCCCATATCAGACACACTGCTCTGCACCTTACTTTTTTCACTTGACCATACAGCTTGGAGATCTTTCTGTATCAAATCCACACAGAGCTTTACACCTGAGTGGTTCGTTATAAAGATGTACTATAATTTATTTAATCAGGCCCCACTGATTGTTTCTCATCTTTTGCTATTATGCTTATGCTTGCAGTAAGCCTGGTGGGCCCAGTGGTGGGTGTCCTGGGCAGCCATGGTCCTGGCCTCCCTCTCTTCACTGGCGCAGTTTACCTGCCAGCCCTGGAGCCTCCCCAAGGCCAGTGGGAGCTGAGGGGTCTGAGCGCTGCACTTCCGTTCCGTCTGGAACACGCCCATCCCAGACGGCCCAATGGCTCACTTTCTCATTCCTTTCGAGATATAACTCAGGTACTCTCCCCTGGTGGACCAATCTTCATCTCCACCCGCCCACACCTCGGTGAGCTGAATAGCACCTTTGTGTGAATTAGAAAAAGTCACCCCTTCCTTTAGGCAGACAGCACCTTGTCAGGGGGCAACAACTGGCCTGTGGAGAGCGGGCAGAATTCCAGACTCCACTCACTCTCTCTCTCAGTTGGGTAACCATGTGCAGGGCACAAGCTGTACACTGTGGCCCTGTTCAAATGTCACCTCAGTGAGGTGGCTACCTTTTCTAAAACTGCAAGTTACTCCTCCCCCAAATACACATACACTCACCCTGCCCTTCCCTGCTTTATTCTTCTCACTAGCACTAATCACTATCTGACATACGCAATATTTTCTTTACCTTTTCTACTGTTATACAGAGATTTTCTGTTTTGTCCTGGAACCATGCCTGACACATAGTACACATTCAAAAGGTTTTTGTTTTGTTTTTTAATCCTCACCCAAGGATATTTTCCCATTGATTTTTAGAGAGAGTGGAAGGGAGGGAGGGAGGGAGGGAGAGAGAAACATTGATGTGAGAGAGAGACACGATCCAAACCTACAACCCAGGTAGGTGCCCTTGACTGAAATCGAACCAAAACCCTTCGGTCCACAGGCCAATGCTCTAACCACTGAGCAAAACTGGCCAGGGCAAAAAAAAGTTTTTTTAATGAATGAAAAAGGGGAACCCTTGAGGGTACCTTCTCTGCCCATCCTGTGGGGGTTCCTAAAGTAGCCAAGGAAAGGAATGAAGAGCAAGGAGAGATGGAGGTTTGGCAACTCCTCTTAGGGCCAGAGGTTAAGCCACTCAGCTGGAGAGTAGTGGAGGCAGGCGTCTCACAACATTGTCCCTTCTGTCTCACTTGATTTCGGTTATTTCTGTGCAGTCTCTTCCACTGTGCCTTTTGCTGTGTTACCTGGCTAAGGGCAAGGCAGGGCAGTGGAGCTGTGACTCCCAGATGGGAGGATAAGTGGGTGCTGGCTAACCTCCCCTCCTTCTGGTTGCTCTTTAGGTTTGGAGCTGGCTCACTGCCCAGGCCTCCGGAGTCCCCCAGACTGGGCCCCAGCCAAGGACCTTCAGGACACTGAGAGACCCCAAAAGAGGGTTCGAACTATGTTTAACTTGGAGCAGCTGGAAGAGTTGGAGAAAGTGTTTGCAAAACAGCACAATCTAGTAGGGAAGAACAGAGCCCAGCTGGCAGCCCAGCTCAACCTTACAGAGAACCAGGTAGGAACAGGGAACTCCTGTGGGGCCTGAGCTGAACCTGGGGACAGACACTACTCTCCAGAAGGCCCTGGGTGGTGGTTGGAAGACAAGGGCTTTCTTCCTCTGTGCCAGGCAGTTGGGGGAGACAGGCCTCGTTATTGGCATACTGCCTGTATGAATGAGAAAAATAGTCCCATTTGTAATTACATTATGAGAGCCAGGCCAGTGTGGCTCAGTGGACTGAGCATCACCCCATGGACTGAGAGGCCCCGGTTCAATTCCTGGTCAGGGCACATGCCCAGGTTTCAGGCTGATCCCCAGCAGGGGGCGTACAGGAGGCAACCAATGGATGTTTCTCTCTCACATCAATGTTTCCATCCCTCCCTCCCTTCCTCTCTCTCTAAAAATAAATCAATAAAAACACATTTTTAAAAAATTACATTATGGGAGCACATACTATTAATCTAGATATTATTCTAGATCTTTATATTTTCATGCTAAATAAGGAGCTGACAGTGACATTAAATAGGTATTCAAAGACCTAAATATTAAAAATAATAAACATTCCCTTGACCCCCATACTCCCTTCCAACTACTGCACCATTGCTTTGCTCTTTTCACAGACTAACTTCTCAAGAATGGGCTATGTTCACTGTCTCCATGTCCTCACTTCCCACCTCCTCCTTAACCTGTTCCAATATGAATCTTTCCCCACCATTCCTTCAAAACTTTTCATCGGGGTCTCTAATGACCTGTGTTGCCAAAGTCAACAGGTGCTGTCCTTTCTTATCTTATTTCACCACTCAGTACAGCTGACTGCTCCTTTTCTTATTGAAACACACTCTTCTCTTGCTTTCCAGACACCACACACTCTCTCTTGGTTTTCCTCTCAGCTCTCTGCCCACTTCTTCTCTTGTTGCCTTTGTAGGCTATTCTTCTCTTTGTGACTTCAAATTTTTCTCCCCAGCTTATCTCATTATTTCCCATTGTTTGAAATACCATCTATAAGCCAATGACTCCTAAATTTGTATCTTAGCCCCCCCTTTTCTTACTTGTACCTCTAACTCCTTTCTTGAGGTCTCCACTTGGATGTCTTATGGGTAGGCACTTCAAACTTAACAAGTCTAAACCTCAGTTCTTGGCTTTTATCCCCTCCCCAAATCTGTTCCTTTCCCAACAATGGCCCCATCATCCATCCAACTGCTTACAGTACCTAGTCGTCCTAGATGTCCCCTTCTCTCCCACTACCAATCCATCAGCAAGCCTTGTCACCGCTACCTCCAAAACACACCTGATATCACTTCATTTCTCTCCATTGCCCCGGTCCATATCAGCCCCAGCTCTTGCTGGATCACTGCAAGAACCACCCTGCTGTCTCCCCCGCATCTCCTTCACACAGCAGCCAGATGTGCCATGTAATCAGGACTATGTCACATTCCACTTAAAAGCCTTGAAGATGACACTCCTTGCCCTTGGCCTTCAAGGTCCTGGGTTATCTGGCCCCTGCTGACTTCTTCCACTTTCTCTTCCTTCACTTTCCCCTCTCACTCTCAGCTGTGCCAGTGGTGTTCTCCTCCTTTCTGGTCCTCAAATACTCCAAGCTTGGTTCTGCCTCAGAGCCTTTCTATAGGTCATACATACCCTGCTCTGGCCTGCTTTTCTCTGTCCCCACCAGGCTAGCCTCTCATCCTCTGAGCCTTGATTTTTTTTCTTTATTAATCCCTCACCCTAGGATATTTTTCCATTTATCTTCAGATAGAGTGGGAGGGAGGGAGAGAGAGAGAAAAAGAGAGAAACATTGATGAGAGAGAGACACATTGACTGGTTGCCTCCAGCACAACCCCAAACAGGGCCAGGGACTGAACCACAACCAAGGTACGTGCCCTTGACTACAATCAAACCTGTGACTCTTTGGTCTGTGGGCCGATGCTCTGACCGCTAAGCCAAACAGGCCAGGGCTCTGAGCCTTGATTTAAATGCTGATTCCTCAGGGAGACTCAAACCTCTGTTTGTACCCCCATTTGTGTTTTTCTGTTTGTTTTCATGCTTGTTATTAGTCTCTCTCCACTAGACTATGAGCTTCATGGGGGCAAGGATCACGCCTCTGTTGCTCACCACTATATCACCATCACCTAGGGTAGTGCCTAGTATATAATAGGAGCTCAATAAATACTTGTTGGATGAATGGATGAATGAATGGCAACTGGAATTGTAGGGAAGGATGTTTTGGAGGCAATGCTTCCCTTAGAAGGAAGAGCAAATTTTGGCCAGACTGGAGTGGGTACTGTGGGAATGGGGGAAGCAGTGGGAACTGCTAGTCACATTCTGATCTCTGCCCATGGCCCCCAATTATAGGTGAGGGTCTGGTTCCAAAACCGCAGGGTCAAGTATCAGAAGCAGCAAAGGCTGAAACCACCACCTGCATCAGCCATGGCTGCCTCCTTGGACGAGCCCTCCAGCAGCTCTGACACCATCATCCAGAGAGAAGACGCCAAGTCAGGAACAGACAGCTGAGGACTGGGATGGAGGTTCAACCCAAGCTATCTGGGCTAGCTCTTCCTGGGGACACCCACTGGACCTCCCTGCCCCACATCTTAACAAAGAGCCTTATCGGGGTCACAAGGCACCAGAGAAATCTGAACTGTTGAGAACTTTTCAATATTGACTCCTGGGAGCTGCAATAACGTAGTGGTCGGGGCATAGACTTTGGCCTTCAGCTGTTTCTTTGGCTGCAATTCTGAGCCTTTTACCTTCACCTGTATAATGGGAGTAACTCTGTATAATGGGTGTGCTGATAACTTGGACCTCCCAGGGCTAAGATGATGTCTGTATAGCACTTCCAGTGTGCCAGGCCCAGTGCTGTGTGTGGCAACTGTTAAGGCTTACAGACCCCCTTCACCTGGGGGAGTGGTGCCTATACCAGCCCTGGCTTCTCCAGAGATTAATCTTTTCCTGGCCTGGCTGTGGAGAGAGGACCTCCTTGAATCAATGTCTGGCACAGAAGACTCTTCCCCAACAGAAATGGTAGAGTTGACAGCAAAAAAATTAAAAAAAGGGAAAGGTAGACCATTTAGTCCACTTCCCCTCACAGGGTTCCCCAAAGTTTTCTTGTTTTGTCTGAACTGTTACCACTCCCAGGAGCTCAGGCTCAGCTGCCTCCTTGAAGCAGACATGCTACCCTGACCACCATCTTTCTCTCCAGCTACCCACCTGGACGCTCACCCCCTCCCATCTTTACACAGAATAGAGAAATTTGACTCTGCCTTTGCCAAGGCTGGCATTTTATCATAAATTCTGCTGAATTTTCACAAGACAGTTATTGTTTATCTCTCTCCACTACCCTGCCTCATGGTTCCCTTTCCTTCCCAGGAATCTGCTTGGTTTATCTCTAAGAAGCCTACCTCAGTGAGGACGGCCACCAGCATTTCCAGAGTTGGTTTCTCTCTAGTGCTCCACATTCCTCAGTAGTCTTCTGTTGAGGGTATTTCTTTAGAAACTGGAGTGACTTCTAGGTGCTGAGGTGAGCTGGTGGAAGGAGGCCTGCCCTGCCACCTAGTAGTGAAAGAGGACACGGTCCCTGCTGCTCTCTCGAGTTTTCTGAGGGAGGAAGGGCAGGGAGTAGAGTCAGCCTTGGAAAATCACCTGCTTCCCTAGGCTGCAGGCTTAAGGGAAGCCAAGGTCCAGTTCCAAGATCCTTCTCTGTACCTATCTTTAGGGAAATCCTTCCTAATGCTGGACCCAAAGTCAACTCTATTTATCAGAGAACCCAATTGAATCTCATCTGCCTCTTCCAGGAACGATTGGCTTACCTTTTTTTTTTTTTTTTTTAATCAACAGTTAGTTACCTATTCAGCAGTTATTGGGCTCTACTCAATCCCCAAATGTCACCATGACACCAGAGCAGAAGCAGACACAGGTCCCTTTTCAAGAGAAGAGAATCAATTGGAAGACAAGGAAACAAGGCATGGTGATCAGGCCTGGCTGTGGGGACACATGCTATAGATCAGTGGTTTGCAAGCTTTTTGGGGTCCTGAATGAGAAAACGGTCCCTCTTTTGTTGTCAGGACAATGTGCATATGTACACTCACTCACTTCTGCATATAATTTTAGGGGACCTCAGACTTTAAGTCCATTTAGGTTCCCTTTTACCCCCACCCCTTGACCTGGTTGCAAAGTCCCTAAGCCGCTGAAGAGTCAGAGACAGGCATAAGTCCAACTTGATCATTCGCAGGACTGTCTGCCCCGCTGCCAGAGAGCCCACGGAGAAGCGAAATCTTGTGCCAGACTTTGTGGAGTAAGCTAGTCCTTCCCTTCAGGTTGAGGGTCAGAGACGATGGGAGTAACTCTGCCTGCTGCTGTCCTACCCCTCGGCTGGATCCAAAGACTGCTAGTCAAGACGGGCCAGTGAATGGACAGAGACAACAACAGACACACAAATATGAACCCAGACACAGATGCACACATCAAAACCGTACAGCACACCGGCACTGGTACAGGCACATACTGAGGCAGTATGTACCTGTACCTGTACCATCTGTCACGAAGACAGAGGCAGTGCAAAACTGCACAAATGTAAAAGCACAAAGGCAGGCCCAGTTCCATCCAGTCAACAAACCAATGGACTTAAACACCGACCAAAAGGATCCAAATTCGGATTGGCGACTGGTTAAAACCCTAGCAGCCAACAGGACACTCACGCCGGGGGCGGGGCCAGGAGGGGCGGGGTCTGTCGGGTCGGCGTCAAGGGTCAGAAGGAGGAGGCGCGCCCAAGATGGCGGCCTCCATGTGCGACGTGTTCTCCTTCTGCGTGGGCGTGGCGGGCCGGGCCCGAGTCGCCGTGGAAGTCCGCTTCGTGAACAGCTCCAAGGTGAGGCCAGAGAAGACCCCACCCCATCTGGCCTTGGAGACAGCCCCGTGGAACCCCATGGCCGGAGCCTAGAGGCTCCCACGCTGTGGCCCGGCCCCTGCTCCCGGCGGGTGGGCTCTGTGTCCCCACACACAGGCTTCCGGGTGGTCACGCGGTGTACCGAAGCCTTCGGCGTCTCCGTGCGCGCCCCCTTTCCCGCGGAACCGGGCCTGCTCGCCGGCAGCCCTAATGTGGCTGCGTTAGGCGGGGCTGGGGTGCCCTGGGCCTCCCGACTCAGCATGGGGGACATTGCTCCTGGGCCCCGGGAGAGGAGGGCGGGGATGTGTGGAGCCGAGGGAATTGACGTATGAAAAAGCCTGGGTCCTCAGGGAACCTTCTGAGTGAGATTTGGGTGTGGGGTGAGGAAGGGCTTGGGAGTGTAAGGAATTCGGACCGGATCCTGAAGCCTGTGGGAGAATTAGAAGGTTTTGAGCAGGAGAGTGATGTGTTTTTGTCGTTTTATTTTTAATTTTTTAAGTTCATTGTAGAAAAAAATTGAAAATGCATGTATAGAAAGAAGGTAAAAATCTCTTACAATCTTATTCTTGTGCAAATATGTGTATAGTAAAATCACATTTTTCAAAACTGCTTTTTGATGCAGCAACAAATCTTTCAATGTCACTGAACCTATTTCTGTGTATTCAACTTATTTCATGGGAGGGCCGCAGTTCGGTCAACCAAATACTTACTTATGGGCCCTTATGTTGTATCTTATTTTTAATCCCTGAGTTCAGAGGTTTGGTAGTTTATTTTCTGAGCACATATCCTTTTGTTCTTTCCAGCACCGAGGATTTTCTTTCCTAGTTATCTGTGCTAATTAATGTGTACAAAATGGTATTGTTTTATGCTCATTCGCACGTTTACTTTGTTTACTAGAGGTTGAGCAGTTTACCCTGTGTAGAGGCTGTGTGTATCCTAACTCCTTGCCCAAGATGTCAGCCTTCTAGTCATCTATCTCCTGCTGTCAGCATCTTCATACTGATCCAGATGCCTAAGCCAACTTCCCATTGCCCTTTCTGCCCAAGGGACATCTGGAGCATTCCTCTCCTTTCATGGAAAGTCAACTCCCCTACATCCTTGGCTTCCTCAGCTGCTCACATCTCCGTCTCTATCCCATTGCCTCTAGTACTCTTGATTGACTTACAATTTGATGATGTCTCAGTTCCATCACTCCTGGCATGCAGAAAGTTTCACCTTTACCATCACTTAGCCCCCGTCTCTCAGTCCCCTTCTCCCTTCACTTCTGACTTCTCACTTCATTACTTCAGCCAGTCTCCTTGCCTAATTGTCCTGTCCCAACTTCTATCAAAATCCTAGCTCTGGAAGAATGAGCTGGCTGCCCTCCCCATGACTACTGATCTGCTGCTGGAGAAAATCACATACCTACCCAGACTTAGTGACAAGATAGATTATCGTGGGCTCTTTGCATCTATATTCATCAAATGAGATTGGTTTATGATTTTTATTTTGTGTCATTTCCTCAGTTTACCATATCAGTTATGCTTTTTTTTAGTAAAATGGAGAAGCTTTACACTTCTCTCTGTGATTGAATAGTTTAAATAGCATGAGAATTATCCTTTGGTTTGACAGAGCTGGCTCATAAAACTGTATAGACTAGGGGCCTCATGTAGGGTAGTTTTGACCACTTTATTGCTTCTATGGATATTGTCAGGAATGTTTTTTAAAAATTTACCAACTGTTATGCCAGGGACGTGACTAATCACAACAGAAACATGAGCAAATACGGTGTTGCCAACCAGAATGCCATACTGGTGCACATCAGCCAGAAAACTGCGCTGCTTATTAGTCTGTCTAGGCTTTCTTACTTTTAAATTCAGTTTTGGTAATTTATATATTTTTAAGAAATCATCCATTTAATAAAGATTTTTCAATTTACTACATAGTCTTAGAGTTTTGTACAATATTTTTTGCAAACCTTATTTTTCAATTGGAAATCTATTTGCATAGTTTGTGTCCTTTCCATTCAGGTTCAGTTCTCTCCAAGCTTAGAAATATGAATTAGAACTGTTTTCTTGAAACACTTTCATGTATTTTGGGGATGAGTGGTTTTACAGAGGAACAGCTCTGCTCCTTTTCACTTTGTTTTGATTATTAAATATCTTCTGCATTTGGCCGCCAAGATAGATAGATATTTATCTAATATTGAGATTTGAGATTGTCGGAGATAATATTCATATCTTTTTGTCCCATAGCATAAGGTCAAGTTTTCATTTTGCTAGATTGGGTCCCAGGAGCCACAAGGTGTGGAGGTGGGGCTTCCAGGAAGACAAGCAAAGTGCATCCACGGCTTTGCCCAGTGGTTTTGTTCCAGAGGCCCAACTCTACTGTTAGAGCTCCCAGAGCTGTTCAGAGGGTTGTGATTTGAGGCTCATGGGTTGCTCAGGGCCTGTGCTAGTCTACTCCTCCCCGCTGCTTTGACTCTGGGAGGTGTCCCTGTCTGGCCAGAGCTCCAATGCTAGAATAAAACAGGGAGCTATCCAAGAGCCACATGACAGAACATTTCACTGCTGTGCTGATCATTTTTCTCTCTCCCTTTTTGTGACAATTCAGTGTTTGCAGAGCACCACCTCCTTCTTTAAGTGAACTGTGGGAGCAAATGCCTAGTGGGGCCAGTAACTTCCCTGGTTTCTAAAGCTGCCTCTGGCATCCCTTTGCACTTCTGAAAGATGGCATTTCAGTGATTGTTTTCTTATTCTTCATCCCTTCTGTAATGTGTACAGTCGTTCCTTGCCACTTCGCACTTCGACTTTCGTGGCTTCACTCTATCACGGTTTAAATACTATACTGTATTGGGAAAAACCGCGATAGAGTGAAGCCGCGAAAGTCGAAGCATGAAGTGGCGAGGGACGGCTGTATATAAATAAAGAATCCTACTTCGTGGAAATTCATTTATCGTGGTAGAGTCTGGAACTAATTAACTGCGATAAACGAGGGCCGACTGTATGGTGCTTTGGACCACTACTTCTCAAACTTTAACATGCATGTGAATCACTTGGGCATCTTGTTAAAGTGCAGATTCTGATTGAGCAGGTCTTGGGTGGGGCCTGAGATTCTGCATTTCTAACAGCCTCCCAGCTGATGCCCAGGCTACCAGTCCATCCCCTCACTTTGAGTAGTAAGGAGCTAGAGCTCCTGAGGCACATTCACCTATGCTATATCATTGCGTCCTGGAAACGACCTGGTCGATACTATTAAACACTCACTTTTCGTGTGGGAAACTGATGCAAAGAAGTGAAGCAATTGGCTGAAAGGTTCATAGCAAGTAAGCACTAAGATTGGTGCTAGGATTAGTCATTCCTTTCAGGGTAACCCCTGAGAAGTTGTTGGGTGCCAGGTGCTGCAAAGTAGGGTACATTTTCCCCCAAACCAGGCTTCCGTCTCCCATGGTGTAGGATTTCTGTGCAGCAAAATCACTGCCCAGATCCTGGAGGGGCATGTGGGTGACTCAGAGAAGACTGCCCTGCTGTTACCGGATCCTGGTACAGGAGGCCCCAACCTTGGCCCTGCTCTAGCCATTCTAGAAATTCTCCTCTGGGTAATCTGGGATGGCTGACATCCCAGGCCCTCTTCTCTGAACAGGCTGAAAGAAGTGTGACTGAAAGTAGGTCAGGGCTGCATTTTCCAAGTTACGGGGGTGCTGACCATGCTCCATGAACCTTCCAGAGGCAGACGCCTCTGCTGAGAGGTAGCATGTGGGGGTGAGGCTGGGTGGCCCGCCGGGAGCCTTGAAACTATGTCCTCTGTCTCTTCTAATGGCCGTCTTGTTCATTCTCTGTCCTCTTAGGGAAAGGGGCTATTTGCCACACAGCTGATCCGGAAGGGGGAGACCATCTTTGTTGAACGGCCCCTGGTGGCTGCACAATTTCTCTGGAATGCACTTCATCGCTACCGAGGTGAGCACATCTCTCCCATTCCTCATGGCTGCTGGGCCCAGCTTCCTTTGTGCATGGGAGAGAGCTGCATACATCCCTACTGGCAGACGTCTCTGGGATGTTAGGAGGAAAGGCTGTCTTCCCTTGGAGAAGCGCCCCTGAGAACCACACCTCTGTCTGATCTCATGCTGTCTGGAGCTATGAGCCTGTAGGAGAGAGGCTCTTCTAAAGTGCTCCCTGGAGGAGGACTGTCACTCAGGTGAAATTCAGAACCTACCCCAATAATATAAGGGACTGGACATCATGCTGAAGGGCTCTGTGCCAAAGTGGAGCCCTCTACCCAGAGGAGGCCACATGCCTCTTGGTGAAAAAAGGCTGCATTAGGGGTCAGAAGCCAGCCACATGCCCTACACTTTTCTTAGGCCAGAGACAAACTGTGGAAGGAGGGTCACTTCTTTCCAGAATGGGGGGAAGAGAGGAGATCCCCACAGACTAAGTCCCTTTGAGAAGCAGAGTGAGTAAGATAGGAGGGGTAGGGACTCCATAGAGGAAAGAGAGAATCATCTGCCTTTGAATGCATGTGAAATTCATTCATTCATTTCATTCTTAAACATATTCATTCACTTACTTTCTAAACCCTGTGAGCATCTACTGTGTGCCCAGCACTATTCTAGCTCTGGGGATACTGCTGTGAAAAGGACAAATGTGGCCCCTGTTCTCAAAACACACAGTCCTGTCTGGCTCTCTCTCTCAGCCTGTGACCACTGCCTGCGAGCACTGGAGAAGGCAGAGGAGAATGCCCAGAGGCTGACTGGGAAACTTGGCCAGTTGCTGCCTCACCCTGAGCTATGCACTGTGCGTGAGGACCTCCACCAGCACTGTCCCCACTGCCAGGTGAGTGTACTTGGAGAGTGTACCAGAAAGGGACTGATGGGAGAGACCTTAGCTGAAGTCCTCTCTGGGAAGTTAGGAGCGAAGACAGACCTGGTCATGACCCTTGAGAGCCACAATTTGGATAAGACACTGAAAAGCTGGAACAGTTTCGTCCTCCCTGTTCCAGTCCCATTGTCTAGAAAATAGGCTGGATGGGATGGATGGGAGCTTGTCCTCTTCCTAAGATCTTGGCGGGGCTCTCCCCTCTACCTGCTAAGCTCTCTTTCTTCCCCATGATTTTTTTTTTTTTTATCCTCACCCAAGGACTTTTTTTTTTGCATTTATCTTCGGATAGAGCGGGAGGGAGAGAGGGAGGAAGAGAGAGAAAGAAACATCGATGTGAGAGAGACACGTGGAGTGGTTGCCACCCACACGACCCACGACCCCAACTGGGGCCGGGGACAAACCGCAACCGAGGCACGTGCTCTTAGCGGAAACTGAACCCGGGCCTGGTCTGTGGGCTGATGCTCTAACTGCTGAGCCAAACCGGCCAGGGCTCTTCCCCATGATTTTACAAGCCCAGGTGAGTAGGTGCCCCCTCGCATGCCCCCAGAGCACTGTATGCTTTCTCGTGTCACGGTACTGCTGAGCTACTGCTCAGGGGCTGTTTATGGAAGGAATGCAATTAGAGGAGGTGAGTGCAACATGGGACATCTGTGCCTCACCCCATGGCCAGATACTAGGGTGCTAATCCCCACCCCCTCCAATAGGTGATGTACTGCAGTGCAGAATGTCGGCTGGCAGCTGCTGAGCAATACCATCGGGTCCTGTGCCCTGGCCCCTCCCAGGATGACCCCCTGCATCCTCTCAATAAGCTGCAGGAGGCATGGAGGTAGGTGGCATTTCATCTTTTCTTTTCTTTATTCCTTCCTCCATGCCTGCCTGGGCTCAACAGATGCAGCCATTTTTCTTAAGTTAGCATCTCCCAGATTTCCCCCACCCCCGTTCTTAGGATTAAATAGAGGTCACATCACCTAGCCCCCTGCCCTTAGTCTGAGCTGCCAGTCATACCATCTTTGACATTTTACACACTCCTCAAAAGAACCCTATTAAGCCCATAGGAATGTAAAGTCCTGTCCAAGCCTTGCCAATGATTCTCTCTCTTTGGTTGTAAATGAAGTTGGTAGGAAGGATTCTCTGTAGCAGTCAGACTAGACTTCCTTGAAATCAACTACTTGGGAGGGAATTTCTACACCAGACATTTTTCTTTCTCCCCAGGAGTGTTCATTACCCCCCTGAGACTGCCAGCATCATGTTGATGGCCCGGATGGTGGCCACAGTGAAGCAGGTGAGCCCACCTGACCCTTGAAGGGAAGCAATTTTGGCCTCATTCAGCCCTTGGCCTCAGTCTCCTCTTTACCTCAAGACGCTGGCTTGGATGCAGGGTTCCTCATGGGCTTTCCAAAGGACAGCTGCTTATTACGTAAATCTTAGGAGTCACTAACTCTGGCAGGGGGAATGGGGGCTCATCTTGCCTGTAGTCTTGTGTAGCAGCAATTCATGCATTTGATTTGTAAGCACCACTTTTTTAGGATTGTGTCTCTTACATAAAGTGAGAGAAGCCATGCTAACCCCTTCTATTAATATTGTTGCTCCTCAGTCGCATTTTTCTGTTTTCCCAAGTGTTGTTTTGTTGCTAGATTGGTCCCAGTTGGGGAAATAGTGGGGGCATAGAGGGTTGGGAGGAAGTCCCTAGTCAGGGGAAGGGTCTGCCTGGAAGCTCAGGTGTGATGGTGTTTCTGAGTCATAGGCGCTCCCTCCCACGTGGCCGACAGTGGCAGTAAGGATGCAGTGTCTGAGTCCATGTGCACGTGCATGCACAGGTGTGGGAATGCGACCTGAAACATTTGTTCACTGCAGGCTAAGGATAAGGATCGTTGGATCAGGCTCTTCTCCCAGTTCTGTAACAAAACGGCCAACGAGGAGGAGGAAATTGTCCACAAACTCTTGGGAGACAAATTCAAGGTTGGTCTCCCCTGATCCCTCACCCCAATAGCCTAGGATATTCTGTGGCTTAGGGGAGCTCCACATTTGGTCCCTTCCTAGCAAAACAAATGTATTCAGAGGACTTACATTCCTGCCACTATTTAACTTTGTGACCTAATGTGGACCTAAAATTGGGCAGTGGGGTGATGACAGAGGAAGGAGGGGTGCCCTGATACGGAAAAGCAGGACCTCATGATAGGACAGCAGTGTGCAGAACAGGTATAATGAAAAATGGAGGGTTGGGGTCCACAGGGTCAGGGAGCAGCGTGAAATGAGAATTTTAGTTGCCAATATACTGAGTTCCCACTCCCAATCAAAGGATCACAAATTCTCACTGAAGACAGCAGATTTCCACGCAGGAGCTGCCTGAAGGTGGAGGCAGATGTGTGAAAGGGCCTCTGGGGTGGGCCTTCCTGCACTGAATTCTGAGGAAAGGGTGGGGAGAGGCAGGCTGGTCCGAAGGCTAATTAGGAGAGCCTGGAAGTTGGTAGTGAGGACAGATGTTCTGAGCCAGGCTTCCTCAGCCCTGCTGTTATGAATGCTGGAAAATAGGGAGGGTTTTAGGGTTTGCGAACTCTGAGTTGAAGCAGGCCAGTGGACTGCCAGGCTCTTCGGAAATAAGGACTATGGCCTTCCTTTGCCCCCGGGGAAAGCTCAGTCTACAGAACTGGCCCTTTTCCTTCCTTCACAAGGTCTTCTGGGCCCTGCCTGGGTGCTGATGGGAAATCCTCAGGGATGCAAGCCTCTCCCTGTTTTTCCTAAACCAGGGCCAGCTGGAACTTCTGCAGAAACTCTTCACAGAGGCCCTTTATGAGGAAACACTCAGCCAGGTCAGTGTGAGGAGAGTGGGACCAGTTCCTTTCCCAGTCACTCTAGCTCTCTAGGAGCGACTGGGTCAGCATTTTCTACTGGGACAGCTAAGCCAGAGCTGACTTGGTCTTCTGGAGTTGGGATGGGACTGACTCACAGAGGCTTCCTGAACAGAGAGTTGTATCAGGAAGAAAAGTGAGTAGCTATAACTCGATTTCTCCCCACAGTGGTTCACTCCAGATGGATTCCGGTCTCTCTTTGCTCTTGTTGGGACCAATGGTCAAGGAATTGGGACCAGGTTAGGAGACAATATTCCAGATATATTGGACTTGTCCCTCAGGGCTTGGGTGGGAAATTGACTGAGGAAGGTAGCCACAGCTCCTTTCAAGATTAGGGTGGGGCAGGGTGCCAGAGGGCTAGACTGCACACAGTGATGGGTACCAGAAAGATAGCTGGTGGAGTCTGCTTCTCTTGGAAGCTGTGGTCTGTTGGGGACAATGGGGACCCCACCCTGGAGAAAGAAATGAGTTTAAGTTGCCTGGAGGTGGAGAGCCCTGTGAGCTGGGCCTCCTGCTCTCCAACCATGGCTGCCTGGGCCCCCCAGCTCCCTGAGCCAGTGGGTCCATGCCTGTGACGCTCTGGAGCTGAAGCCTCAGGATCGCGAGCAGCTGGATGCCTTCATTGACCAGCTGTACAAGGACATCGAGGCAGGTTGGTGAGATGGAGACACCTACCCACCCCATCCCCTAATCAGATGGTGCACACAGTCTTCCCCCAAGGACCTCTGAGTTAATGGTGGGGGATATAATCCTGTGTGCCTGTGGGAAGCTTCCGATCTGTCCAAGGGACACGCAGGTGAGAAGTGGGCCTGTGATCCATGCAGAGGCTTAACGGTGGGGGTGGGGGTGGGGGAGTGCTGGGCAAATAGATTGCTATCGTTTATAAAAAAGTAAGGCTTGTGCCTCAGATGTAAGTTTATGTGAAATGGTAGGGATCAGGCGCCTGAGTGTGGTAGGGTGGGTGGCAGGGCAGTGAGGCAGTGCCTTTCCTTGTAAACCGAGTTTTCTGTTCCCTATAAAATGGGTAGAATAATATCTGCATATTACTTCTTACAGCAACTGGCGAGTTTCTTAACTGTGAAGGATCAGGCCTCTTCGTGCTTCAGAGCTGTTGTGAGTCCTGGCATTGAGGAGGGGTGCAACTCATTGAGACATGAGTTCATGTCTTTCAGTTCGCCTCTTCTAGGCTAATGGAGTTGAGTCTGGGAATGGGGTCAGATCTGAGCTTCCTTGGAGATTCCTCTGTTTCGTTTTGTTCCTTCAGTTTTTCAAGTTCTCTCCAGAGATTGGGAGCAGCAGTGGCTAGGACCCCAAGTTCAGACTGCTGGTGCCTTAATATATGTTTATATATAAAAACTTCCAGTGGGCCAGGCCCTGTGCTCTGGCAGGGCGGTGAGCTCTGATTCTCTCAAGGGAAACATGAGTTGTGCACCAGCACTGCCCTGTGAGATTGGAGCCTAGGAGGCCCTCAGGCCCTGCTGGGGAGGGGTAGAGTCAGCTCAAACTATTGTCTGTTGTAGATCCCAGCTTCCCACCCTCTGGTTTCCTCACTAAAAATCCTCTTCCAAGGTTCCAGAGCCACTCTACCCTCCCAAACTAGGCTCTCAGAAGGCCTGGCTCAGCTGTTACTAGATGTCCAGCAGCAGACAGGACTCAGTTAGTGGTCTGGCATGGGCAGCCCTTTCACAGCCCTGTCCCTCCCTTTGTGACACACTGAACACAGCTGAGAATCAAGGTGACCAATGAGGAGGAAGCAGGGGCAGGCATGGACAGTGGGAGAGGGAGCAATGTGGGCATGCATTTGTGTCTGTGCTCTGTGGTCTTCAGGACAGAGCACTGGATGGGGAGTCAGGAAACTTGGAGTGCCAGGACCTGTGCAGCCCTAGCTGGGATCAGAAAACAAGGAAGGACGGGACCTAGTGCTCTACAGAGTTGAGGCTGTTATTTTTATTAGTCAGAAATCCTCATTACCTGCCTCTCATGACCCAGGCAACCACAGCTGTGTCCCCAATGCAGAGACATCCTTCCCAGAAAACAACTTCCTTTTGCATGTCACCGCCCTGGAGGATATTAAGCCAGGAGAGGTGAGGGGGCCGGGAGCTGTGGGAAGCATGGAGGTGGCAGTGGGCCTTGCAAGTTCTCTCCGGAGATCGGGAGCAGCAGTGGCTAGGACCCCAAGTTCAGGCTGTTGAGTTGAATCCCCTAAGCACCAGGGAATGAGCCTTTCTGCCCATGAATATAACCCCATCCACTAATTCAAAAAATAACTCCAGAAAGCCTCAGAGCAGTGTTTGAGAGACAGCTGTGTGCCAGGTTCTTGTCCCCAGCCACCTTGTGATTAACAAATCTGCAGCTTCTAAGAAAGCAGGAGATGGCTCTTTGTGGCGTGGACTGTGGGGAACTAGTGTGGGTTTGGGGTCCTGATTGGTGCAGCACATAGTCTGGTTGAATCTTCTTCCAGGGCAAGTAGCATTGCTCCAAGATAACCTCTGAACCTAGCCATTGACCTTGGCCCTTAATGCCTTTAACCATGGCCCGAGACTAACTGCAGTCCCCTCTCTGCCTCAGATGTAGGTTGTTAGAGCCTCCCAGTGACCTGCTTGCTGAGGGCACAGGGGAATGGATCAGGGCAGGCCACCCCTTCGCTGAAGGGCAGCTCAGGCCCTTAGGGATGCAGCAGAAGTTGGGGATAGAGTAGTGTTTGGGGAGTCCCTAACCCCATCTAATAGCACAGACTGTCAGACTCCACTTCTACTCTGCCCTCCAGGAAATCTGCATCAGCTACTTAGACTGCTGTCAGCGGGAGCGCAGCCGACACAGCCGCCACAAGATCCTCAGGTGCCAGCTGGGGACATGGTGGGCAGCTGGGCTCGGGTCCTCTATCCCAATGGCTACCTGATTTTCCACCCTCACCATCCCCCCGTCCTCTGCAGGGAGAACTATCTGTTCGTCTGTTCCTGCCCCAAATGCCTGGCAGAAGCTGATGAACCCAACGTGACCTCAGAAGAAGAAGACGAAGAGGAGGAGGAAGGAGAGACAGAAGATGCAGAGCTGGGGGATGAGATGACTGATGTATGATGTCACCCTGCCTGGAAGGGGCCCTACCCCAGACTCTGCCAGAAAAGGGGGCCTTCTCCCAGAGAAGAGGCTTAGAAGGAACTCCCCACTCCCGTTGCCTGCTTCCCCCATTCCAGCTGTTTCTGTCAGAGAGTAGGACAGAGGCTGGACCCTAGACCCTCCACTCCCCAGCAGACCTCATGCCCTGGACACTGCTGCTGAGTGGCTCAGGTTCTGCGCTGTCACTGAGCCTTTCAGAATTGGTCCCGAAAAATACTCCACTCCAGAGTGTGAGCAGCTGGAACCAAAGTCAGGGCCTAACAGTATTTCTTCCCCTTGGCTATGCCTGCCCATCCATCCGATGCTTCACCCCTCTCTACTTGCTATGGAGGGGATAACAAAGTGGCAGTCTGAGAACAGCCTTACTTTATTGAAGAAGAAAGAAGAAGGGGTGAGTTGCCCTCACCTTCTTCCCCACCTCCCACCACTGTAGCTGATAAGGCAACTGCCTGGCTACCAGCACAGCTGAGTGAGGCAGGAAGGAGGAACTGGGCTCCAGACCACTCTCCCCACTCTCTCCCAGGGAACACTGAACCAGGGGGAACTACCTCCCTCTCCCTACATCCCCACTCCCACCACTTGGACATCAGGGGGAATGGAGATTAACCCCTTCCACAAACTCCAGAATCTCATCCTGTGCCTTGCCTCTCCAGCCCTGGCACAGTTGCTGGCCCCATGGGGTATGGAAAAGGCTTCTGCCTCCCTCAGGAGGGGCGTGTGGGGGGATCATCACCCCTTCCTCATACCCTCTTCCCATTGAGGACCCTAGCGGCATGGCTGAAACCTGGAGGATGACAGACCTGTGCTCCTTAACTTAGGATGCTCTAGAGCAGCGGTTCTCAACCTGTGGATCGCGACCCCTTTGGGGGTCAAACGACCTTTTCACAGGGGTCGCCTAAGACCATTAGAAAACACATATTTCCGATGGCGATTCATAAGAGTAGGTTGGGGGTCACCACAACATGAGGAACTAACTGTATTAAAGGGTCGTGGCATTAGGAAGGTTGAGAACCACTGCTCTAGAGTCTTCCCTGGGACTAGTTGAACATGGATCAGTGAGGGGCTCTCCTGGCCTCAATCTCCATCTATAGGGTCTCCATGGAGGAACACTGAAGTCTTCCAGAAATGTAGAGGAACTGGGCTAGATACTTGGAGATTAGCCCTGACTGCACCCCCTATCCCCAAACTAGCACTACCCCTCACTCTTGGGTTGGGTGCTGTGGGAATCATAACCCATCACTCACGATTCCTTTCTGCCTACCTTCTCTAAGGGGTCTTCCATATTCCTCTGCTAAGGGATCCCAGGAAGGCAGGTGCCTGCCCACAGGTCCTTCCCTGGATTATGAGCCAGGTGGAGCCTGCCTGCCTGGCCTATTGGGCTCTTGCTCCTTCACGGCAGCCAGCATCCCCTCCCACCCCTGCCTGCCCACTGTTCTCAATAAAATGTGAGTGGTGACAGGCTTCTGAAGGAATGCTTGGTGGAGAATGACTTGACAAGCTGCTGGAGCACGCAGCAGTATGTGGGTGGTGAAAAGGCGTATAGGGTAGACCAGGTAACGGCAGGAGGCGGGAGCTGTAGCTCCCCAGTTTGGGTTCATCTGGTCTCATCTACACTGCTGTGCTAATGTTCTAAAGCCCCAGAGCAAGGATCCTCCGTGGTCAAGTGTGGATCCCCAGCACCAGGCAGCAAGATGAGCCTTCTCACCAGGGGACTATGGCTCCTGACATCTTAAGCAGGAGGCTGTGTTGGGATCCAAGATTAGCAGTCTTAGCAGTGATCCTAAAGGGCCTTGGACAAGTCATTTATCCTCTCTGGGCCTCAATTTCCTCCCCTCAATACAAGGGCATGGGGCCAGATGAGTGACTTTGAAGGCCCCTCCTGCCCATGTGCTCTTATTCTAGGACACAGTTGCAACCCTGATGAAAGGCTTTATTGCTAAAAAGTCAGTGAGGGTTTATTAAGTCTTCAAACACCAGCTCCTTAAACCACCCCAGCAACTGCTGTGAAGGACACTATGAGGAGACCCTGGGTGGGGGAGGCTGGAGCCAGGTGGGATGTGACAGGTCACAGATGGTTCTCGGGCCACCTGCCTTTAGCTCCTTTTGTCCAGATTCTAGCCAAGAAGCCCTGGGGCATGGGTCTTGCATCTTCCCATAGCTTGAGACACTCTTGGGGGCCCTGGGGAAGGGAGAACAGTGGCATGGCTTCCCTTAGCCTAGCCAAGGCCCAAGCCTTCTTCCTCTACCTGTCCCCAAATGCTATCTCCAAGTCCCAAACAGCAGGATTCCTGGATTTCCCCTTCCCAGCCTAGAGTTGCTTATGGCTGGAAGGTGGGACCAACTCTTCTACCAGAAGGTCCAGGGCGGTTGCAGCAGCTCAAAGGTGGGGATGCTGGTGACATTGACTGGGATGGAAATGATGGCCCATGGCAGCCCATGCTGTTCCAGGGAGCGGCGGATCATGTAGCTGGGAGGGCATGAAGAGAGGTGGCGATGGTCACTTCCTCAGCACCCCATCATGCCCCACTGTCCCCATCACTCTGGGAGTTCCAGAGCCCAAGGACTTTTTTGGCCCTCCAGCTGGGGCACCCCAAGATGAGGCTTGTGGGAAGGGAGTGGTGATTGCCCTTTACCTCCCCGAGTCATGGCACCCAGCCTGGTGCTGACACAGCCAGGGACAAGGAGCCCTCACCCATCTCGGCCGAGCAGGAAGAGGGCGGGGATGTCAGCTGTGCGCTGGGTACTGTCCTGGATCATCTCCACGTAGAAGCTGTCATTGTCAACTGCGTTGTCAGAGATGATCACTGCCCGCCCACCGTGCTCCTGCACCACCCGGGTCTTTGAGAGGAAGGAGCAGCCCCTGGAAGAGGTGATGAGATCAAAGGTATGGCAGGGTCTTAGCTACCCCTCCCTCAGGCTGTCACCCTAGGAGGATGAAAGAAGGAACATGGATCATTTTTTATAAAGGCTCATAAATGGCCAAAAGCCATGGATAATCTTAAAATGATGAATTATTTAAAAACTATTTCAAAGGCCCACCACCACCATTGATCTTCAGATCTACCCTATTCCTGCCCTCCCCCTGTGCCTGTGCCTGTCCGCTCCTCACCCCCTCTCCACCAGAGCAATCTGGTCCTGGATGAAGAAACCGTTGCTGAGTTCTCCACAGGCCTCTGAAGGTTCCGCGGGGACAAGGTGAATCTGTTCATACCTTGTGTGCTGAAAGACATTGAGACAGGTCAGAGTGTGAGACGCACCTGCTTTAGGACAGGGCTGACATCCCATCCTATCTGCTCCTCACAAGGTGTGACAGAAAGGTATGGAGTAGTTTCTTGTGTGCTGGACACTTCATTCTTACAAAGGCTTGTCTACTGTTTCTACCCCTTTCCACAAGATAGGCAGGGGCATTGATATGGACCCAGAGGGAGGAAGTAACTTGCCTTAAGTCACATCATTCAGAGGTAGAACTAGCAGGGCCTTTGGTTTCTCACTATTCATGTTCCCAAAGACAGCTGTTCCCTCCATGGTACCCAGGTTTGTATTATGCCCAAGGAAGTAACTGGAAGCCCTTCTTTCCTGCATTGCAGCCCCTGGAGGGCCGAACTGGATTCTGCTCCCTTCCCTGTCCCAGCACTCAGGTAATGGTTGAAGGGAGGAGAGGAGTCACTTCAGCTTAGTGGGGAGAAGATGGTGACAGGATCAGAGAGAAGGGGCCTCCCTGAACTTACAAAGATACCACCAAAGTCCTTTGCAGGTGTAGCTGTGAAAATGTATCGAATATCTCCAGGACTCAGCACTTGGAAGTACAAATAATCATGGATGCGTAAGCCTGAAAAAAAGAATACAGGTGAGGCCTGGCCGGTTTTACTCAGCGGTTAGAGTGTTGGCCCACAGACCAAAGAGTCGCGGGTTCAATTCCGGTCAAGGGCATGTACCTTGGTTGCAGTTCATCCCTGGCCCTGGTCGGGATCGTACAGGAGGCAACCACTCAATGTGTCCCTCTCACGTCAATGTTTCTCTCTCTCTCTCTCTCCCTCTCTTTCCCTCACTCCCACTCTATCTGAAGATAAATAGAAAAATATCCTCGGGTGAGAATTAAAAAAATATATATATACAGGTGAGAAGCCTCCATGGACCCTGTGTCTTCAACTAGGCTGTCTATAGTCTGGGCCCAAGGACCCATTTCAGCCAAGTGGGTCCTCCAGATGGGTGGGATAGATGGTCCCTGTCCTGGGGAGGATAGAGTTGATACAGACAGAGTTAGTAACCCCTGAGACTTTTAGCTGCTGCTGTTTACAAAGGTGAGCTAGGAAGACAGAGCTCTAGTGTTATCTCTGAGGGTTAATCCATCTTAGTTCTAGTGTTATCTCTCTGAGGATTCATCTATTTTTGCTCTGAAGTGGACCTGAGAGTTTCAAGTTGGAGATGTGGTAGTCTAGGTATAAAACAATCCTCACTAAAAGTTGACTCTCTGGTCCCACTGCTGTCCTAGTCCACCACTATCATTTCTTGTCCTGACTGGACTATCATATTCCATTCTTTCTAAGGTCCATTCCCCAAACAACAGCCAAGGATCTTAAAACATCTTAGAGCAAATATGAACATGTCACCACTCCCATGGCTTCAATTCCCATCAACAGCTTCCTTCTGCACTTAAAATCTAAACTTTTAACTATGGTCTGCAAGGTCCTGCTCTATCTAGCCCTTGGCTGCTACTCCAACCTTATCTCCCTCTGTTCAAGCTACACTGGACTCCTTTCAATTTCTTCACTTCTCTGAGTCTTCCTGCAAGCTGTTCTCTCTCTGGGAGGCTTCCTACCCTCACCTCACCCCACCTCTACCTCTTTACCTGGCTTACTCCTACTCATAACTTAAATATCACTTTCTCAGAGAAACCTGCCCTATGACTGCTGTCCCTTTATGCCCATTCAAAATGTACTTTTTCTTCATTGACACTTGCAACATAATTTGTAATTATAGAGTATTCATAATTTTTTAATGTCTGTCTCCCCGACTAGGGCAAGGACCATAAGTTTGTAGCTTCATTCAATGCTGTATCCACATTGCCTAACATAGTGGCTAGGATATATAGTGGGTGCACAATAAGGGTTGTTGAATGAATAACAGCTCTACTGCACTAAGGAAGAGAATAGCCAGAACCAGATTTTTCTGGGGTGTGGAAACTTCTCTTCAGCTCCAAAGTGTAAATGTTTCACCTAGACTTGAGTCTCTGGTTTCCTTAGCCCAGAGAGACTGAGGAATGTGGGAGGGTGAGAGCTGCTGCCAAAGGTCCATTAGTCAATCAACAAACCACCAAACCACTACTTTGTGGGACTGATTGTGGCTTTGTCTACTGCTCAAATCATAGCCACCAGGTAGAGCTCCACTGCCTTAGCACTGGGCTATGCATCCTTTTATCCTGGGAGTAAGGACTTACCATCAGATACAGATACACTCTCAGGAATCCTTCCTGGATTAGCACTAAACTCTCCCCCCAAGCCCCAACACACACACACACACACACACATCTTTGCATGGGCTGATCTGTGTAAATTAAGCGTGGTATACGTATGTGTGTGGCTGTATATGTGCTCATGTAGGTGCAAACAGGTTGTCTGTGTACATCTGTGCTTGTGTGTGAGCCCACGTGTAGGATTGTGTGTTCCCACATGTAGGAATTTTTGTTCCCATATATGCTCCCATACATATCATCAGTATGTAGGATCTCTAGTGGTCCCTTGTTCCTCTTCTTGGTCGCTCCCTCAGCCACCCGGGTTGGCATTAGTGGGGGTAAGGGAGCGTCTTGCTTCGGTGTAGGGAGATGAGGCTCAGAACCCAGCCTCAGGCCGCGGCCAATTCAAGTTCCTAAGGACCAGCACCCACCCACTCCAGCCGCCCGAACTCGCCGGGTCCCCAAGGTGACCCGTGGCCCCCGGCCCGAGCCGTGCACAAGCTAGACGACCCGCCCCACAGCACAGCCCCTCCCGTTGCCGCTCACCGTGGGCCGCGACGCACGCGGGGAGCCAGAGCACGAGACAACACCAGCCCGCGGCGCCGAGGACCATCTCCAGGGCCCGGCCGGGCGCCGCGATCCCTTCAGCCTCCCCGCCGTGCGTTGCTCGCCGGACTTCAGCCTGACAGCTGCTCCGGCCTCCCGCCCCCAGACCCGCTCTCGCCACTGATTGGTGAATGGGAAAGAGGCCCACGGCTGATTGGCTCTGACGCCTGCTCATGTAGCCACACTTTCCGCCTCTGCGCCTTAGCCCACTTCCTACTGGTCAAGGGAAGTGGAGCCGATGGCTGATTGGTCTAAACTCTTAACGGCGACTGCCGGCCCCCACCTCAACCCAGCCCCAGCGTTTCTCAGTTTGGATTGGACTCTGCAGGACCTCGCTGGCTGGTGGGTGGGCTGGCTGAGTACGACAGAGAACTGCAGGTGGGCCCCATGCAGCATTCGCTTCAGCCGCCGAAAGTCCTGGTCATCAGCTCTTGCGGTCTCGGCGGATTCTCCCCGCGGCCGCTTCGCACGACAATAATTTGCCTTATCTCAGCTGCGCTTTCCTCCTCCCCGACCTCTCCTTAGATAGGTATTCGTCTACCGCCCAGGTGATCTCAGGCGACCCTCGTTCAGCTCGTCCTCTGCCCAGTCCCACCAGCGTTTGCGCGGTCCCAGTGGTAGACGCTGGGGACGCGGCCAGATGCAGCCAACCCTCGAGGAGGTTCTGGCCAGTGCAGAGCCAGAAAGCAGGCATTTGGACCAGGTGCCCACGCCAGCTTCTCCACCACTTACTGTGCAGCTGTGACTTTGGCCACCTTTCCTAAGCTCTCAGACTGTTTTATCTGTAAAATGGACATGATAACAGTACCAACGCAACAGAGTTGTGAGCAGTAAATGAGATCACTCATATTAAGAGCTTACTTAGCATAGGCTTGACCCACAGTCAGCGTTCAATAAATGTTTGCATTTATTTCATTCTATGGTCTGGCGTCCGGGGCATGGAGAGGGGGAATGAAATTAAGGATAGTAGGTGTCGCGGGCCGCGTAAGGATCCTTCACGCTCAAAAGGAAAAAAACGCACTACCAAAATTTGGCGCACCTTCGATAACTGAAGCTTCTCGCCAGAGCGCCCTCCAAGGCTCCGCCTCTGGCTCTTCTAGCCACACAAACTCGCTGGTAGCGAACCATAGAGTAGCGGAAGTGGTCCTTCCCCTTCCTCTTCGGATCCAACGTTTGTCGAATCTTCTGGGGACTTCTAGGGCGCGGGGCATTGTGGGGTTGCTGGGCGGCCCGGACGCGGAGCTAAGAGGAGTAGCGGGCCACTGAATAAGCTTCTAAAATGATGGTGAGTGGAGTCTAGCGCATCCTTCGCCATCCGCCGTCATCCGTCGCCATCTGGCCCGTGGCTGGCGCCGCCTGGTCGGGACCCGTCCCGTAGGGCTCTTCTCTGCTTACTGCTTCTGTCCTCGCCCCGATCCCCTAATCTATGGATGATCCCGGCCCGCCGTGGCCTGGTTCGTCCCAGGCACGGAGCAGGGGCCCTTGGCGAAGGTTATGTGGGACGCGAGGGGCGGCTCTGGTGGGGCCGGCTGGGGACTACAACTCCCAGGGTGCTTCGGGGAAGCAGACCCGCGTCGGGGACCCCGTTTTTTGGTGGACCCCACAATCCTGACCTGCGTTAAATTAGTGCGGATTGAGCGTGCATAAGCAATCGGTGGCCAGACTTGGAAGCCCTGGCTGCCCTGGGAAATGCAGATGTAAAGAATTATACTTCCTAAATGGGTAGAGCGCAAGGTCTCAACTAGGATCTTGCTGTACCCCACCCGCCTGTTGCTGCATAAATGGCAACAGCATTCTGCTCCTATTTTCATTCATTCACTCATTCATTTATTCACTGGTTCACTCATTAAGTAAACACCCAGTGAATGTACCAGGCCCCGCTGGTTGTTGGGGTACAGACTCCTCAACCGGGAGAATGAGTAGGGCAGATGGCGATACTGCATCAGCGGTGGGAAGACCCCGGCTCTAACTCCGACCCTGTCTACCCCTCCGGATTTGACATTAGACCAGACTTTTCTAGTGGCCACCTAATTCGGGGTCTCATTTTCTTAGATGAGGGGGGTTGGTGAACATTGGAGGCTCCCTGTAGTCCTCTCCACTTCCACACACGGTATCCCTTTCCTCCATCTCATAGCTGCATGTACCTTTTACGGGTCCTAATCCTCCGTGTTATCTCTTGAATTGCTGTTGAACAGGGCCAGGGGGTGTTTTTTTGTTTTGTGGATTTTCTTTTTAATTTTATTTTTCAATTGCATTCAATATTATTTTGTATTAGTTTCAGGTGTGCCACAAAGGGGTTAGACAATCATATACTTTATTATTTTTTAAAATATATTTTTATTGATTTTTTAGAGAGAGAGAAAGGGAGAGGGGAAGAGAGATAGAAACATTGATGACAGAACATCAATTGGCTGCTTCCTGAACACCCCCCAGTGGGGGTCAAGCCCACAACCCAGGAATGTGCCCTGACTGGGAATTGAACCAGTGACCTCTTGATGCATGGGACAATGCTCAATCCACTGAGCCACACTGGCTGGATGACAGTCATATACTTTACAAAGTGTTCCTCCAGATGTTTCCATTGCTCATCTGGCACTAAGGAGGTGTTTGAGGAAAAGCCATGACTGAGATACTGCTTTCTGTGCACTTGACAGTTCACTCATTCATTTTGGCCTATCAGTCCCAATCAGTTCTCTGGGTTGTTTTTTTCCCCTGCTTTCTGCGTTTCTCCCTGTCCTGTTAGATGTCAAACTGACACCTGTGAGGAACCTGGCATTAATCTGTACGCCCCTTCCCTTCACACCTCCAGTACTGCCCTTTTTTAGTCCATCTTCAGCATTACCTGTTCCTGAAATCATCATCTTCTGTGCAGAGGCAGCATAGTAGGACAGCTGAGAGTCAGGGTTCTGGAGCATGCTGAATGCCTAGGTTGTAACTCAGTTCTGCCACTTACTAGGTGACTTTGAGCATGTTATTAAATTTCTGGCCCTCAGTCTGTTAAGAGGGGATTCAATTAACTAATACATATAAAGTGTCCAGCATGTAGTAAGCACTCAGCTATTCTGCTAGGTAGTTGCTTGCTTTCTTTCCTCCCTGTAATCCATCTTTCTGCCAAGGCAACCGTGAGAGTTTTGGTTGGCATTCACAGAACTGGGGATCAAAACTAAGGTTCTGTCTGGTGATAAAGCACTTCACCAAGTGGCTCCAGACCACCACACTTGGTTTTTTCCTGAACTGATCCCTTCTCTGTTTCCCTGCTGTATTGGCTGTTTATGTGAAACTTCTGTCACCAAAAATCCTCCTTGCTGTCATTGAATTAGTCCTTGATATTCTAGAAGCCTTCTGTAATTGGAAGAGAGGTAAAGGGTCCCCTGAAACCTCAGCCCTGTGACCTTAGTACATCTTATACAGAATGTATGTTGTTGCCCTTGGTGTTGAGCACTATAAGCCTTGGAATATAAATACCTGTGTGGTTTTGTAGAACATCATAATTAATGCTTAATAAAATTTTTTAAGGAGGACGAACAGGAAGATCATTAAGCTGAAATTCCCAAACCTACTGTGATACCCTTGGCAGATTACTGGATTCTGCCATTGTTTCTCTACTTGAGTAAAAATTAGTGAGATTAAAAAGTAACTTGGGCCCTGGCCAGTTCGGTTCAGCAGTTAGAGTGTTGGCCTGCGGTCCTGAGAGACCCAGGTTTGGTTCCCGCTAAGGGCACGTACCTCGGCTGCTGTTTGTCCCCGGCCCTGGTTGGGGTTGTGTGGGTGGCTGCCTGTCGATGTGTCTCTCTCACATCGATGTTTCTCTCTCTTCCTCCCTCTCTCCCTCTCACTCTATCTGAAGATGAATGCAAAAATGTCCTCGGGTGAGGATTAAAAAAAAAAAAAGTAACTTGGGGACAGCCCTGGCCAGGTGGCTTAGTTGGTTGAAGCATTGTTCTGTACACCAAAAGGTTGCGGGTTTGATTCCTGGTCAGGACACATACCTAGGTTGCCAGTTTGATCCCCCATCAGGTCGCATACAGGAGGCAACCTATCGATATTTCTCTCTCACATCGATTTTTCTGTCTCTCATAATCAATAAAAGACATCCTCAGGTGAGGATTAAAATAATAATAATAATTGCTGTGAGAAAAGTGACTTTCCAAAGAAATATGTATTCCTGAGAATATTTCTCCACTTATCTTCAGATAGAGTGGGAGGGAGGGAGAAGGAGAAAAACATCGATGTAAGGGAAACACATCGACCCGATGCCTCCCGCATGACCCCGACCAGGGCTGGGGACCGAACCGCAACTAAGGTACATGCCCTTGACTGGAATTGATCCCATGACTCTTTAGTCCGTGAGCCAATGCTCTAACTGCTGAGCCAAACCAGCCAGGAGTGTGTGTGTGTGTGTGTGTGTGGTTTGTTTGTTTTAAAGTAACTTGGGGACAGAAGCTGGGCTTTCCATAGTACTACCTGCCCCTGGGGAACTGATGGAAGAGGAACCATCTGCTTGACCTGGTTTGGCTCAATCTAATCTAGCTCTACTACCTTTCCCTCCCCATAAGATCTCTACCCAGCCTGCCACTTCTCTAGGGCCTACAAAGCGTAGGGAACTTAGGGACAATATGGTCAGCTACTTCCCAGTCCTTCTTGCTTTGTACTTAAGAATTCTCAGTGAGTGTAGTGTCACCAAGCTGCCAGTGTTTTTCCAAAATTAAGTCAAGAAGCAATTGCTATCTCATTTTATCACTTACATCAAGCACTTTTGAGTATGTATATATGACAGTTGAATATTCAGCACCAAAAGCTGCTGAGTATTGCTTCATGTGTGGCCAAATCTAGGCATTCTACAAATTGAGATTATTATACCTCTTTCTTTTGGGCAGCTCATACTTTAAGAAAGGATGGCAGTATAAAAGCTGTGTGCAAGAGGAAGTGAAGAGAGCATTATGGGCTCCTCTGTTCAGGATGCCCCTGTTAGCTGCTGTTGAGAAAACTTCCTGGAAGAATTGGGGCTGTGAAGAATTGCTGGCCTGATGTTAAGAAAGTAGTGTTGGCCCTGGCCAGTTTGGCTCAGTGGTTGGAGTGTCAGCCTGCGGACCAGAGAGTCCCAGGTTCGGTTCCCGCTAGGGGCACGTACCAAAGAAAGAAAAAAAAAAGAAAGTAGTGTTGGTAGAAGTGGCAGGTGGCTCTTGTAAATGGGGTACAATTTGGAGGTGGAGGTGAGAAAGGTCCACAAAGGTATTGGATAAGTTAGCCTGTTGGACAGATAGAAGAATCTGTTGAAGGCAGTAGGAAGGGATTTGAGACTCAAGTAGGTTTTTGATTTAAATTTAAGACTAAGTAATGTGTGATAAGCTCATTAGAAAACAGTTGAAACAAAACAGCAAATATAGAATTCAAAGGGTCAGAACCCTCTTTACCAGGCACTCTTACTGGTTAGAGATTGTTGGGCATCTTTCCAGACCCTGTTTATGCATTTACATATTGTATCTTGCCTGTTCTTAACTATTTGCTAGTGATTTTTTAAATGTAAATCAGACTATGCCATTGCTCTGCTGCAAATTTTTCCAGTGCTCCCCTTTGTAGGAGTAAAATATAAATTCCTTAACACAGCCTACAAGTGAGTATGTGGTCTGTTTCCTTCTGCCGCGTCAGCCTCATTCCAACCTTCCACTTATTCACTACCTTCCAGCTGCACTGGCCAAAAGAATTACACTTTTTAAGGAATTGTCCAGTTAATATTGATGGTGTCATCCTAATGGGTCACTAGACTTTGTGGTGTGCGAATTCGTGACTCCTTATTGTTAGGGTGGGACAGCCCTGTGTTTTTCCTGTGCCTTCCCTGCTCAGACACCTGAAGTACTCCTAGGGATGGAAATGGGCAAGAAATTTCAAACTTTATATTGCACTCCATAGTGAGATACAAATTTTAAATCATAGCCTAATAGCACACCTATAACAAAAGTTTGAAACAGTATTTACCCTTAATATATTTTTTCATACAAACACACAATTGGTCACAGTCACTGGGAAGACTGGGTCTGGTTCATGAGTTCATCTCTGCAGGTACAAGCTTGGATGCAGGGACAAAGAATTCTAGTTTGTTAAACCGAGGAATTACTGTCTGTGCTAATGATCATTGAAGCAAAAGTTGTTTTGGTTTTTTATCCTCACCCAAGGACATTTTTCCATTTATCTTTAGACAGATTAGGAGGGAGGGAGAGAGAGAGAGAGAGAGAGAGGCATCGATGCAAGAGATGCATCGACTGGTTGCCTCCCGTGCGACTCCGACCAGGGCCTGGGATGAACCACAACCGAGATACGTGCCCTTGACCAGAATCAAACCCGGGTCTAATTGGTCTGCGGGCCAACGCTCTAACCGTTGAGCCAAACCGGCCAGGGCGAAGCAAAAGTTTTTAAGCAAGCCCTTTAAAATAAACAAGTATCTCTGTTTTCCAGAGTTTCTAAAGCAAATCTGCAAATTAAACCTCTAGGGATAGTGACTTTTTGGAGGCCATTGCAAAATAAAAAGAAAAACTTCTTTGGGGTATCTGATTGGAGAGGCGTCACAGGAAGCTTTACGAGGCTTGCATGAGAAATGGAAACATTGCTGTGTGAATTAGATTTGTTGTCATTTTGTGAGGCAGAACAAAGATGCTGTTTGTCTCTCTGCCTGACTACTTCCCTGTACTCCAGCTAGACATCATTGGTAAAGCTGCCTGCCTGGACATCTCCAGGACAACACCTGAAGCTATAGACACTTTGCATCAGTGCCCCATCTACTTCTCTAGGATTAAGCTGTAATGCAGATAAGTGGATGTTTTGCTGGAGGGTGAATGCTGAGCATGGCCTGCTACTTCCTCCTGTGCTGTGACCTAATTCTTCAGAACAGAATGGGGTCAGAAGTTGAAAAGGCTATGCTCATTCAGCTGGGCACTAGAGAACACATTACTATTTGATTTGTTCTTTTAAACAAAATCAGTGCTTCTCAAACTCTTTTCTAGCACACCTACCAGGTATGCTGTGGTCTTGGCAATGTCTCTGAAGACAAGAGGCTTTTTAAGGAGTGGATATGATGGATAGTGGGGGAATTGTGATTTTAAAAGCTATTTCTGTTATGGGGGAGATGGGAGCATTCTTCCTCACCCTTCTGTCCTTGAGTCTCATTGTAATTGATAATTCTTTTTTTATAAAATTTTTTTTTCCTTTATTGATTTCTGAGAGAGAGGAAGGGAGAGGGAGAGAGAGACAGAAACATTGATGAGAGAGAACATTGAACAACCACCTCCTGCATGCCCCCATTGGGGATTTGGCCCACAACCTGGGCATGTGCCCTGACCGGGAATCAAACCGGCGACCTCTTAGTGCATGGGTCGATCCTCAACCACTGAGCCACACCGGCTGGGTGTAATTGATGATTTTTAAAAGCAGTCAATTGTTCTTTTTTTTCTAGCCCACACCAGTTATTCTGTTGAAAGAGGGGACTGATAGCTCCCAAGGCATCCCCCAGCTTGTAAGTAACATCAGTGCCTGCCAGGTGATTGCTGAGGCTGTAAGAACTACCCTGGGCCCCCGTGGCATGGATAAGCTCCTTGTGGATGGCCGAGGTAAGTCTACAGGGTCCCTCAGGCCAGTGTGCAGGACGAGGCTTCTGGGGAGTGTTGAGGTGAGCAGAGTCTGGCATCAGAAAACTCACTGCTTCAGATTCGGAGGGATTGCTCACCGTGAAGTGACTCCATTTCATACATGGTCCTGAATGCTGAGCCCTGTGGGAATACGTGGGAGAAGCTGGGCTCAGAAGGCTGTTCCTTTAGGGAGGTACAGCCTAGAAACATGAAATAGAACCGTATGGCGTTGCCTGCGGTCACTCTCTTGCATCCTGTTGCCAAGACAAAGAGCAAGTTCCCTTTTATGTTTTAGGGTATTAATTGATGTGAGATACTGGGGTATTAACTATGTTAAGAATATCTAAATGATTACTCATTGTCATTTTAAAAATATTTCCTACATCCAGTGGAGGTGTGCTTAGTGCTGCTCAAAGAAAAGCGGGAGCTCATTGTCTTCGGGAGCTTGTGATTTTAGGCGGCCCTTTGCGCACAGAACGCGCTGTTAGAAGATCAGTTTATTCCCACCCTGATGCCCTCTGGCCCATCCCAATAAAGGGCACATGGGCTCCAAGTCAAACTAGAAGACAGAATTTAGGAATGGGTCTTTACATTTTTACTTTATGTGTTCCTTTCAAGGAAAAGCCACAATTTCGAATGATGGGGCCACGATTCTGAAACTCCTTGATGTTGTCCATCCTGCAGCAAAGACTTTAGTGGACATTGCCAAATCCCAAGATGCTGAGGTAAGAAAATCAAGCAGATATGTTTAAATGGAGGTTGGAATACATGCCTGCTTGCACCTTCACTCTCCTTTTTCCAAAAGGTTTTGACTTTATATCTAAAATTATAGTTTAGAAGGAGTTAATAATCTTGTAAAATTAGGACCCTGTGCTGTCATTCATATGGGTTGCTAGGTAAATAATTTAACCTTAGAAGATGGGGCTGGAAACTCATAAGGTTTCTGGTTTCCTTTTTTTAAAAATAGTTTTTCTTTATTGATTTTAGAGAGAGACAGAGATAGAGACATCGATGAGAGAGAACATCGATTGGCCGCCTCCTGCATGCCCCCCACTGGAGACTTGGCCCACAACCTGGGCATGTGCCCTGACCGGAACTTGAACTGGTGACCTCTTGGTGCATGTGTCGATGCTCAGCCACTGAGCCACACCAGCTGGGCTCCTTTTTTTTTTTATGGTAATAAAATATACATAACAAAATCCACCATTTTAACAGAAACCATTTCTAATACTGGAGTCTTGATAATAAATGTTGAGAGAGACAGATTTGTATTTTAGAACATTACAGATAAATCCTAAAGTTATGTGAAAAGATTTATTAGGACCCCATAGCCTGTAAAACAGTATGGCTTTTCTAAAATTAAAGTGAGAAGAGTCTGGATTTGACCTGTTAATGTCTTCAGCAAGTAAATAATATCTTCTGGCTGGGAATTTGGCAGTTTAAGCTCTTTGCTACAGTAACCCTTTTTCCCCCTTGAAAATTCTTTACATCACACAATGGACATAAAAGTAAGTTGCAAATAAAATTCTTCCAAATCAAAGGTTAGCCAGTTTTCTTACAAGATCTTTTCTTTTTCTCCCTCATTAAAAATAAGATTTAGATGTCATCGTAGAAAATTGCCATGTAAGAAAGATTAGCAGACTAGTAATCTTGCTTATGCCGAATAGTGTTTAACATATAAAGGACTTTGGCTGGTCGTAGGAGGTTTGTTTTAGTGGCATTTGGCTGGAAAATATCTTTTTTGTAAACTCCTGGAGTACTTTGTACTCCTTAAAGAATATTTATCTCATGCCTCTTGCTACCATGATTATTTGTGACATGTAAGCATTATTATTACAAGCGTGACTAGGACTGTCTTATTATTATAATGCCTGTATGTAATAAGTTCTCAGATAATTTGCATATATGATTTCATATCCTAAAGAAATTTAGTTTTCCAAATCAGTCTTCTTTGGGGAACAGGCCTGGCTGGGGAATTAATTTTGTAGCTCAGGACAATTTGATGGGATGGATACCTAACTACCATCACCTTCTCTTTGTTGCAGACACCTATGCTTCCATATTAAAGCTCCACGCTCGTTTAAACAGTGCCCAGTTTACATGGGTAGATTTTCTGAAAACAGAGTTTTGTGGCTTTATCCCTGAACGTGAGAAAACATGAATTTCCTGTCATCCTCTTCCAGGTCGGTGATGGCACCACCTCAGTGACCCTGCTGGCTGCCGAGTTTTTGAAGCAGGTGAAACCCTATGTGGAGGACGGTTTGCACCCACAGATCATCATTCGAGCTTTCCGCACTGCCACCCAATTGGTATGGAGAACTGGCTAAGTTGGCCTTGTGCCTGGGCGCCTGCATATTTCTCTTAGGATAATACCTTGACTGGGGTGTAGAGAAAACTGGGAATAGTTCCTTGGGACATTTTCTGAATTCTCCTTAGGAACCTAAGTTTGACCATTCAGTAGCTATTTAATTAGATATTTGATAGACTATGATGTATATATATCATAGGCTCTCAGTAAGTGAGAGCTGTTTTTATTTTTATCAAGCACTTCATGATACGTCTTGAGATGTGGCTTTTATTGACCTTTGCCCTTCATTCTGTGACCTGGTTCAAGTTAGTCCTTGACTTTATTTTCTCCCTTTACTGTCTCTGTTTCAGGGTGGTGACATTAAAATGAGATATCTGAGAAGTGAGATATATCATATTATGTAGCATCTAATTAATATATAAAGTACTAGAAGTTATTGTAGATGTTTTTCATAACTGGAAGGTTTGGCTTAACCGAGTGTCATAGCTTGTTTTCACTCATTTGTTTTAGTGTGTTACCTGCATATGCAAAGCTAAATCCTGGAAGTCTCCTTGTGATTCTTCAGCACTATAGTTATTCTGCATTTTAGACTATGGGAGTTTTCTGAACTATAGAGGTTTACATATTTCTGGGCAGCTGCAAGTCTTAGAAATGTTGTTTCAGCTGTAGAGTAGAAATGCTTAAGATTTGGGAGTAAATTAGCAGGAGAGGTTGGGATCCACTTCTCCAGTTTGTAGCATGAGAGACTCACTCAGCTTCTGTTCTTGGCAGGCAGTTAACAAGATCAAAGAGATCGCTGTGACTGTGAAGAAGGAAGATAAAGTGTAAGTTTGTGGTGGGCTCGACTTTCTGTGGCCAAATTGGATGCAGAAGCCTGTTGTAATCCCTATATGGGCCTGGGGCTAGTTGGCTCTTGCTAGACCCTTGGCTGTGCCCCAGCCCACACTGCTCAAAAGAGGCCGGTAGACTGTAGTTTAAAAGCTGTCACACATGTGGTCTTTGACTGTAGTCACCATCTGTCGCTGATAATATGCCCTAAAGATACAGAAGAAGTTGGTGAGGGCTGATTTTAGTGGCTAGAATGGAAACCACCTCCACATTGCAGTAGAATCAGACAAGCGGGGCTTTCAAGGCCTGACGCACGTCCCACCCTTGTGTCCCAGGGAGCAGAGGAAGCTGCTGGAGAAGTGTGCCATGACCGCTCTGAGCTCCAAGCTGATTTCCCAGCAGAAAGCCTTCTTCGCCAAGATGGTGGTAGATGCAGTAATAATGCTCGATGATTTGTTGCAGCTTAAAATGATTGGAATCAAGAAGGTGCAAGGTGGAGCCCTAGAGGTAAGCCTGCTACGGCCTCCCAGGGGCTTCCTGCTTTCACATTGACCCTTCAGACAACTTGGTATAGGAGGAGAGCACACGTTACAGGGTAGAGGAACACATGTAGGATGGACGTCAGGCTTGGCTGTATTCACACTGCCACGGCAGGCTGTGACTGCAGCTACATTCTGTAACCTCTGTGGATCTATATTTATTTGTCAGCTTAGTCTCTGCAGGCTGAATGATTTTCCTTATATTGAAGGGACAACCAAAATATGTTCTGCATTTTCCCCAGCTTTTATGATAATGGAAAGGTTTTGTTACAACAGTGAAATATTTTAAGACATCCTCTTTCAGGTTCGCAGTAATGGACCTGCATAGTCCAACACATCACCAGCTTGATTTCATTTCATTCCGGTACTGAACTGTTGCACTGTTTGTTTGTTTCTGAACAGGAGTCCCAGCTGGTAGCTGGTGTTGCATTCAAGAAGACTTTCTCTTATGCTGGGTTTGAAATGCAACCCAAAAAGTACCATAATCCAAAGATTGCCCTTTTAAATGTTGAGCTCGAACTGAAAGCTGAGAAAGATAACGCTGAAGTCAGAGTCCACACGGTTGAGGTAGGCCCCACCAGCTGGCAGTGGTGTGGAAATGGGCAGCTTTCTGGGCCAAAGCCTTGAGTCTTGTGGTTGTCTTGGGTCTAGTTCTGTTTTTCAAGCTTCTGTGGGTCCCTTTATCCTCCTGTCATCCTAAATGTTGATGTCTAAATACTGGGCCCACTTCCTTTCTCACTCAGTGCTCTCGCTTTCTGAGGATCCTGGATTGGGGCAGATTTGAATAGGACAGATCTGCTGAAATACTCTCCTCTGGCCCCAGAGAAGGGGCTGGCAGGGGCTCGCTCACTGTACAGCGAGCCCAGTATCTTGATTCCTTTGGTTTGGGCAGGTGTGGGCTCCTCCCATTTTAGACTGGGTCCCTTGCTGCAGGGACAGGTGTGCTCCCATCATTGATATAACCAAGGCTATCTGTGGAGGTAGCAGTGTCACCCAGCTATAAGCAGATACTCTTGGGAAATGTGTCCTCAAGGCAGAATGCCCTTTGGGGAAGAGAGTCTTGTCCTTGGGAACTCCATGGGTGAGTGCCTCAGAGAAGGCTAGAACTAATCCAGACTAAACTGTTTCTTACGCCTTGGCAGTGCCAGCTCTGGAGTAGCTTCTAGTACTGGGGTTACTTTCTGCTTTTGTGTTTGAAAGTTTTAGGTTCCAGCCCTGGCCGGTTTGGCTCAGCGGTTAGAGCATCAGCCTGCTGACCAGAAAGTTTTAGGTTCCTAAGTTACCTTACAGGGTCCTTGTTTACTTGGACTGAGAAGGGATTGTTCTGTTTACCCCTGTTAATTCCCAAATAAATTAGCATACTTTTATTATAGGAGATTATATTTAGTCCACTGTATATGCTAACCTCCACTCCAAAGGATCCTCATCCATTTCTGGGTCTCTTCAGGATTATCAGGCAATTGTTGATGCCGAGTGGAACATTCTGTATGACAAGTTAGAGAGGATCCATCGTTCCGGAGCCAAAGTCATCTTGTCCAAACTTCCCATTGGGGATGTGGCCACCCAGTACTTTGCTGACAGAGACATGTTCTGTGCTGGCCGAGTGCCGGAGGAGGATCTGAAGAGGACGATGATGGTAACCCAGCTTTCACAGGCAGCTGCTTGGCCTTCGTGGCCCTGGAGGGGTTTGTTTACTTCTGGTGGGCAGGAGTGCGCTGTCCGGTTGGCATGTGAATCCAGGCCTGTCTTCTTAACTCTTTTTGCCTTGAAGCACTTCATCGCCAGTGTGTGCGCCCAGATACAATAGTTAGTCTGACCCAACAAGTCTGGAAGTCTGATTTCTGAGGAACACAGCAGTAATGCTGTGATTACCTGAACACACTCAAGTAGTGATGCCTCTAGCCAGGTTTCCTTCCTCCTTCAGTGTCTCACCAAACGTGCTTTAAGTCTAAAGCCCTGATCCTGACTTCGTTTGCCTGGCCCATAGCACCCTAGTTTGGGGGAGAGCTGTTGGGTAAGCCAAAGGGTCCCCATTTCCTTTCAACTAGGCCTGTTTGCCCTTAGTTATGTTTTGTTTTCTTCTTTCAGAGGGGGTAAGGGTCATCTGGAGGTCAAGAGTAAGAGTAGGCCATCTAGTGCAGAGGGCTGTGGGGCACTGTGGCAGAGTCCAGCATGGGAACTGGCTCTGAGACTCGGTTGCGGGACGCTGCTGGCCTGGTGCGAGCCTTCTCGCAGGATGATCTTACTTTGTGCTCCTCAGGCCTGCGGCGGCTCCATCCAGACCAGTGTGAATGCTCTGTCAGCGGATGTGCTGGGCCACTGCCAGGTCTTTGAAGAAACCCAGATTGGAGGCGAGAGGTGAGCTGTGGTCTGGCCTACATCTTGGCGGGGCTCATGAGACATGCCCGGGCCTGGCCTCCTGCCATCTTTGGGTGTGGTGTACAGCATGTGCTACTCTTTGAGGTCTTACCTTCTGGGGCATAAAGAGCTCAAATACAGAGTGTGTTGGGCGGGAAGATCACATTGGGTCTAAAGTTTGACTCCACAGTCTTTTATGTCCCAGTGATACAACCCCAGACTTTCCCAAGATGTCTTTAAGGGTGGGATTGGGGCACCTTAGTGAGAAACAGAAGAGCAGCTACTGTGTGTTGGGAGGGTTTGGTGAGGTCAGAACACAGCAGGCTGGCAGCAGACATGAATTCACATGTATGATTTGACCCCGGATATAGGTACAATTTCTTCACTGGCTGCCCCAAGGCTAAGACTTGTACCATCATCCTCCGTGGTGGCGCTGAGCAGTTCATGGAGGAGACAGAACGGTCCCTGCACGACGCCATCATGATTGTCAGAAGGGCCATCAAGGTACTGGGTTGGTGGTTTCCTGCCTGCCCAGCCCATTCTCCCTCCCAAGCTAATGAGACCCTGGATTAGTGTGGTGATTCCTTCCCTGGGTGGCATTCAGGCCTTGATTTGCCTCACAAGTCATAGAGAAACAACCTCAGTCTCTCAAAATAGATCATGCTGCCTTAAAGGCTAAGGCTTGTTCTTGTGAGAAAACTGTAGAGCTGAGCTAGTCAGCCATCCCAGGGACTGTGCCAGTGTCCTCAAGCTACAGGCGACCTTGAAGATGGTCAGAAACCAAGTTCACTGGGTTGAAGTTGGGATGTGCTAGATAAGGGCCATGTATAGGCTTCCTGGGGCTTGGGATGAGGGAAATGACAAGGAATCACTCTCTGAGCTGGGGGACCTACTTACTGGCTGAGTGGCCCAACTTTTCTGTGGCTGGAGCTTGGGCCAGGGGGACCTCTTGTATTGAGAGATGGGTCTGGTCTCTACAGAACGATTCAGTGGTGGCTGGTGGTGGGGCCATTGAGATGGAGCTCTCCAAGTACCTGCGGGATTACTCAAGGACCATTCCTGGAAAACAGCAGCTGCTGATCGGGGCATACGCCAAGGCCTTGGAAATTATCCCACGCCAGCTGTGTGACAATGCTGGCTTTGATGCCACAAACATCCTCAATAAGCTACGGGCTCGGCATGCCCAGGTGGGTGCTTCCTCTCCTTGGGGTCCAGGGATTTGGGTGGATAGGGCTGGATTCTGACTATGCTGTGATTACCCCAACTATGCTCAGCCCAGGTGACAGTGCTGAAACTAAACTCAGTACCAACTGACTGCCTCCTCTGAGGGCAGGGGCACCACCGCAGTGCCAAGGCTGGGGGTCCCAGGGTTGTTTCGGTGCTTCTAACAAGAGTGTGATCACTCGTCATGGTGCTGTGAGAGGAGCCCTGTGGCCCCCTGCCTGGAAGCACACTGAGGAAGCCCTCCAGAGCCCTGCTGACACTCAGCCCAGCCACAGCTCTGCCACCTCCAAGTTGTCACCTCTCTGAGGACTTCATTTCTTCCTTTGTTCTTTAGCGAGTATTTGTTTAGGTGCTGGCACTCTGACAGCAGCAGTGCTCAGTGAGTGACCTTGCTCCTGACTTGTTAGGACTTTCCTCTCGACCTCCGTGTCTCAGTTCCTCATCCAGGGACTGATGGAAACAGTGCGATAGGGATTGGAAGAGTTCCTCTTGAGAACCATAGTTTGATGTATGCAGTCCTCAGTGACCTGTGGTGGGGCCACCCCAGAACCAGAGCTTGCCTGGCAGAGGGGCAGAGCTCCTGTATGCTCAGCATGTCCAAGGTTTGAAGGGGGTGGTGGGCAGGGCAGGGCTGGGAAGAGGTGGATGTCCAGGTTCCTGTTGTAGTGCCATAGTCTGACGCCATCTTCCTCGGGGAAGTGCCGGCAAGTTCAGAGTCAGGGTCCCTGACTTTCCGAGTCTTCTGGAGGAAGGGTGTGCAAGAAGGAGTGTGAAAGCAGTTGCATGTTACCTCTTCTCTTTTCCTGATCTTTCAGGGGGGCATGTGGTATGGGGTAGACATCAACAACGAGGACATTGCTGACAACTTTGAGGCCTTCGTGTGGGAGCCAGCTATGGTGCGGATCAATGCCCTGACTGCGGCCTCTGAGGCTGCGTGCCTTATCGTGTCCGTAGATGAAACCATCAAGAACCCTCGCTCAACAGTGGACGCACCTCCAGCTGCTGGCCGGGGCCGAGGTCGTGGCCGCCTCCATTGAGAGGCACCCCACCCCTCACCCACGTGGCTGGCAGGCTGGCTGCAGGGCACGCTTACTCTCCCTGTTTTGTCTTGGTTTATTGCTATTACAGGAAGGTATAGTGGTTAGCCCACCCTGTAGTGATTGGCTCACCCTGTTCTAACGGGAGTTATTTAAATAAACTTCAAATTCACTTTGCAAATGATTTGGGGACAGGAGTTTTACTCATAAATGTGTTTACAGCTCAGGATTTTAGCTTTGTGTATTCACCCAAAAGATAGGAAAATCATCTTCCCCCCTGTGGGGCTGTCTTCCATAGCCTCTGGTCGGTGTAAAGGCAGAGTGCGTCACCCACCCGCAGGGAGCCCCACCTGAGTGGCCCCTGTCCCAAAGTTTCACTTTGGTATCTTCCTTAGTCCCAGAAGTGGCTGGAAGCTGTGGAATCACTTTCTTTTCTTCTGAGTTTACCTTATTTAGCCCTGGCCTAGCCAGGCACTGCTCCCTGGTTTCTCTGGGTTTGAGTAAATGTGTTACGTGACCTTGTCTGCCCCTTCCACCTCCGTATTCTTTTGGTTCAGTCTTTTGGTCCCTCTTAGTCAAGATCCTAAGGTTGAGGGCTCTTAGAGAAATGTCTTAAGAGAGGCCACATCCTCTTTAAACTGTAGTGGTTTTTTTTTTTTTATTCTCACCAAGGACATTTTTCCACTTTTGTTCAGGTAGAGAGGGAGAGAGAGAGAGAGAGAAACATCGATGTGAAAGGGACACATCAAGTGGCTGCCTCCCGCACGACCTCAACCAGGGCCGGGGACAAATCGCAAGTACGTGCCCTTGACCGGAATTGAACCCACAACTCATTGGTCCACGGGCCAACACTCGTCCACTGAGCCAAACCGGCCAGGGTAAACTGTAGAGACTTCTTAGCAGCCCATTGAGGAGGTGGCTGCAGGAGCACCCAGCTGGGTTCTTTGCTCTCTTCTGGCCAGGGCAAGTTGATTGGCCAGCACAGATCAGTGAAATCAGGGTCTAACTGCTTCTGGTTTACTAGTCCTGGGAGCTGGCCGGCAGCTAGCTGTAATTGGTAGTTATTGAAGCTAGAAGTAAATAATTGTCATATTGAGCCACTGAAGCTTTTGCTGCTTGATACTAGGAAGTGATTTTTTTTTTAACCTCTGAGTCCAACCACTGCTGGTTAGAGGGACTCAAAGATGGAATGGGATAGTGGGCAGGTCCAGACTTTGGAATCTGGTGTCCCTCCTAACTTGATGGTCTTTGGGTAAACTAATTTTCCTGAGTCCCAGCTGTTCGAAATGCATAATGAAGATAAGAACAGCTGGCTCAGCCTGGCTGGTGTGGCTCAGTGGATTGAGCACCGTCCCATGGACTGAGAGGGCCTGGTTCAGTTCCCAGTCAGGGCACGTGCCCAGGTTGCAGGCTCGATCCCCAGTGGGAGGTGTACAGGAGGCAGCCGATCGATGTTTCTCTCTCACATTGATGTTTCTCTCTCTCTCGGGGAAATAAATAAATAAATAAAAACATTTAAAAATATGAAAAAAGGACAGCTGGCTCCATGTTGGGGGGATAAGTGCTCGTCTACTTGTTGGATGCTAGAGCCACACACAGTTTAAGCCTAAACACCTGTTTGTTTTCTGATTTTTTAAAAAAATACATTTTTATTGATTTTTAGAGAGAGAGGAAGGGAAAAGGAGAAAGAGAAACATCCTTTGGGAGAGAAACTTCGATAAGCTGCCTTCCACACACCCCCTACTGGGGATCGAGCCCACAACCTGGGCATGTGCCTGGACTGGGAATCAAACCCGTCACCTCTTGGTGCGTGGGTCGACACTCAACCACTGAGCCACACCAGCCTGGCCATTTTTCTGATTTTTATTATTTAAAGACCCCACTTAAAATAGGGAAGTTGAAGCCAGACCACATTGGGCAACTTGGTCTCTCCCAGGCTAAAGCCTGACTGGCTGGCCAGTGCCTCCTAAGACGTGGCCAAGCCAGTGAGGGACTGGACAGTGCCTGCCGCTCCTGCTGTGCTTGTGCTGGGGGTGCCCTTAAAGATGGTCTCTCCTGGCTGAGGGTCGGACATGGCCCCCCACATGCAAACACCGAAAGGGAGTGTGAGCTGTGGCAGGGGCGGTAACCTGCGTGGCCTTCCTCCTGCCATGTCTGCAGTCCAGAGAAGGGTGTAGTTTCATTCACCCCGTTGATGCTGATCTGATCATCCACCTCCTCCCTGCTTCAGCGCACGGTAGTTGTAGAAAGGCTCGGTGACAGACCGACAAATATGGCCGCCTACCATGTATTTCCCTGAGGCAGATACTCCAGTTTCACCATCTTTTATTGGATACAAAGCCATAAATTCTCTGATGCCTGTGTGAGTCCTTTTAAATACATACACTCAGGTACATTCAGCAAAGGTCATCTATGGGTGACATGGAGCAAAGTGCTGGGATGGTGATGCCTGGGTGGGGCAGAGAAGTGGGGCCAGTGAAGGCCCCTGGGGGCTGGAGGTACAGGCACCACTTCAGAAACAAAACCAAAAAATGCTCTCCACCCCACTGCCTGATGTGCTTGGGGTGGGGGAAGCGACCCTTTCACGGCTCAGGCCCATTGCAGCCTGGCTGTGCAGGGAAGGCAGGGCCTGGGGGTCAGTTGTAGTGATCCCCACCAGCAGTGCCCACTAGGGCCAAGCCTCATGCCAGCCATGAGGCCAGCCTAGGTCACCTCAGGCCTCTGAATGCAAGGCCCCTACCAGGGCAGAGCTGAGGCTGGGAAGCCCAAGGCCAGCTCTCTGGGGCCATGCCAGTGGTGGCAGGTGAGGCTTGGACTCCGTGGGGAAGCCTGCCTGATTGTCTGGGCAGTCTTGGGACTGGCCAGGTTCCCAAGGGTTTGGGGAGGGACTAGGAGCTGGCTGCCTTAGTTGGCCCTGGTATTCTGATCTTCACCCAACCCTACACCTTATTCAGGCAAGGGCTGCAGAAGAACACACTTGTCCAGGAATAAATACATACACACGATACACAGCAATATATACAGAAATGCAGGCCTGGGACAAGGCTGGGTGAGACAGCAGGGCTAAAGAGAGATGTGCCAGGCCCCTGGGGGAGGGAAGTTACACTCATCAGGGACTGACTGGCTGGGACAGATCCCATCAGTTTGAGTTAACTCCTCTGGGCACTTGCGACCTGCACCCACTCACCATCTCTCCTGTTATCACCCGAAGTCCAGCAGGAACTGGGTCTTTGGCACCAATAGTCACTCTGTTAAGGTCTTCAGTTTAGCGCCTTATAAGGACTGGGACCTGGGCAGCTCCCCACTTGTGGCCCAAAGGACTAGAGACAGGACCAGGGGGACAGGCAGGACCTCAAGGCAAAGGATGGAGCCAAACCTCGCGGCAGCAGGCCGTAGGGGCTAGCTCAAACTCCACTCGTGGGACTAGGGAAACATGAGCTGCCTTGGTCCTTAGGTGGTCTCTCCTGGCCAATTAAAAGCCATGGCTCTGGGCAGCCCACTTCTCCCTCTGGGATCCATTTATAGCATTTCCTTTGTTCCCTGCCAGTGCTGAGAAGGCAGCCCAAATAAAGCATGACGAAACACTCAGGCTAAGTACATTGAGCCCCTCATGTGCTGGGGTCAGACCATATGGCAGGGAGGGGGTCCAGTCACCAAGTGACCCCCACCCATGGACCCTCTCTACAAGCCTGGGGCCCCTGGAGCAGGGCCTGCCTTGGTTTGCTCTCTGAACCTCCTCTTCGCATCCTGTTAGGTGTGAGATATGGGTGAGTGAAGGATGGCAGGACCCTCCATCCCTGTTCCCCATCATCGGCCCTAGCTGTAGGGTTGCCAAAGTGAACAGATGGAGCATTCCAGCCAACAAAAGCTCCCCCTTAGCAGTGGGGCTCATCCCCCTGAAGAGAGGCAAAAATAGCATTAAGTTAGGGGTGGGGGCCTGCAAACCTGCCAGTTCTCAGGGCAGGAGTGAAGTCTGGGCCACACAAGCCTGTCAGCCCCAGGGCAGGTGTGCACTAGGACATGCTATAACCCATGTTTCTGTTGGCAGGGACCCAGGCATGTGCAATATACACTCCCACGTATCCTTCACTTGGCTGGAAAACACAGGGTGGGGGACTTGGTGGGTTTTCTAGAAACAGCCAAACCCATGAGAGGCAAACTTCCCACCAGCAGGAGAGGGGTCTTGTTCCCTCTGCTGCCTGCAGGGCTGGTGGTGTGCAAGGCTGTTCCACGGGTGAATGCGTTAATGAACCAACTACTGGCATCTGTCCTTTCTGCACCACCTTTCTCCAATTTTAGCTCATGGCCCATGCCCCCTGACTTCCTTTCCCAGGGCTGACGTCGGGCATCCCAGTGGGTACCCACCCAGGGAGAACTTGCCCAGAGCCTATATTTAGGGATGGAGGCTTCCTGGGACAGAAAATGTCCCCAGTAGGGCAGACTCTGGCCAAACAGGGCATCCCTTTGTGCTTTGTCCAGGAGACAGGGAGGGCAGCACCTCTGATCCTGGGGTCATGGGGAGCAGGGGCTATAGAGGGTGCAGTTGGAAGGAAGGACTGATGCGTCAAGGGCAGCCAGGCCCTAAGGGGACCTCCACCTCCTAGGCCAGCAAAGTTGTGCTTCTTCCCATGATTTCTGGGGACAGGGCTGGGGAGGTGGGAGTCAACAGAGCCAGCTGCTCTGGGGTGGGATGCTACAAGGCCAAGGCTTCATGCAGGACAGGACAGGGAGTTGCCAACATGACACCCTTGGTATTTGGGGTCTTCAAAGGGCAGGGCCAGAACGAGCCATGGGAAGAGAAGTCATCAACAATGAAAAGAGCTGGGAGGGCTGGGTGTGGAGCTAGGGAAGTTGGTGCACTGCTGAGTCTGTGGGGCCCAGCTCTGGAGGACTCGTTCGTTGCAGGGTAACCCAGGGCTGGGTCTTGATGTCCAAGCCATGTTGTGGCAGAAAGTTGGGTCCCTGGAAAGAACTGAGAAACTAGAAGAACCCAGCCCCAGCCAGGACCTGGTTAGAGGTGAAAGCCAGTCCTGTGCGGCAGAGAAGGAAACCTTAAGATGAACCTAGGTGAATGTTTGAAAGAACTTTCCAAACGAAGGTTGGCAGGACCCATGACCTCTGAGCCACTACGGGAGTTCTGAGAAGGAACTGGGGAGACCTGAGTCTAGAGCCTTGGTGCTGGGACCTGGTCCTGTGGGGACCATGTAAGGATCAGTGAAAAACCCACTTGCATTCATTCTGTGGCTGCTAAGCCAAGAGGCTCTGGCTTGGGCCCCAGAACTGCCCCCAGGCAGAAAACCCCAACAGAGCCCTCAGCCCATGGGACCAGTTGAGACCGAGGAGGGGAGTCAAGTCCAATGAGGGTGTTCTTCCTCGTTCTTGGTCGCACAGCTTAGCTCCCTTCCAGGGCTACATCTTTAAGCAAGCTAGCCAGACAAGGAAGCAAACCAAGCCACCCTCCACCGGCCTTCTCCAGGCCCCAGCACAGAGGTGAGCCCGGTGACTCCCTCCCACACAGCCGTGGAGACCCAAAGGCCGTCAGAGTCCTGCCCAAGCACCTGAATTAGGCCATTCCTGAGGACAGAAACTACTTCTCGCCGGTGACTGGGTTTTCCAGGGCTAGGGCCTCGCCCCTCCAGAGGCTCAGGATTGCTGATAGGCACCGAAACATGCACTTTTAGCTTGGACTTCAGCTCTGGTGTGTCGTGGGGTATGTGAGTGTTGGGGAGGGGGCGGGGGAGTCTTGTCCATATCAATAAAAACTTTTTTTTCTCTTCCTAGCAATTTCTCCCTTTGGGAAGGATGGTCTCAGTGTCCTGGGGAGATCTGGGTGAATGTTTTGCCCTTCCAAGCCCACTCCCACTGCCTCACTGCACTCCCATCCCCCACCTTTGGCTGACCGCTTGCCCAGTCCCGTAGGCCTGTGTGTTATCCTTAGAGAATGTAGACCCAAAGCCCAGGTGGGCTGTCTGAAGGGGTGCCCCGGGAGGGCTGGGATGGAGCAGGGTGGGGAGAAGAGCCCTCCTTACCAAGTCTGAGTTGCCTTGAGGAGCCCCCTCTGGCCTGGGGCCTAGCAGGGACCCTGACCAGGAGGCTGGCCTCAAGAATGGGAGGCCTGCCCGAGCAGCCTGAGCAGCCAAGGGCCACTGGGTGGTTATTGCAGACCCACAGGGTGAAGACGCCAGGTGCTGGTGGTGACAGCTCCTTGCTGGCTGTGCCCAGAAGGCTGCTCCAGCTGGAGACTGGGTGGGAGCCGGGGGCAGTTTCTGTCCGAGCCCCTGCCCTGGAGAGTCAGTGCCCAGGGTCAGGCCTATTGCTCTGCTGTCCCAGGAGGAGGACAGGAAACTGTCAACCCCTCCCTGGAAGCCAGAGATAACACCAGGCCTCCGAAGGTCTAGTCCAAATCAGGGTCCCTCTGGAGGTCCAAAGAGAGTGCCCTGGGCGGGGCTGGCAGGGGCCCTGCCGCCCCTCACCCGGGTTAGCAGCCGCCTTCCACCTTGATGTGCAGGATCTTCGAGAAGCCGGGCCTCCGTCGCAGGGCCTGAGGACCGAACCGGGTTAGTTCTCCTCGGGGCCAACTCCTCCAGGTCACACAGGTCAGGCCTTCACATCGCATACCCAAGTCCCCAGCCCCAGCCTAGGGTCATAGGGTCTTAGGTGGCCTCAGAGCCAACGCCTCACCTGGAGTTTTGTCACCATGTCTTCAAACAGCTTCTGGGCCTCAGGACTGCTGGGCTCTTTGAAATAATCGGCAATCCCAATCTGGACCACAATGGACTTGAGGTTCCGGCAAATGCCTGGGCAAAGGTGTGTAAGGTGGGGGCCGTGTTAGGCTTGGGCAACAGGCTGCCTCCTCTCCTGTCACTAATGAAATCAGAACCTACTGGGACAGTGACATGCCATACACTGGGAACACAGCCAGGAGAGCAGACCATGCTGCCTGAGGGCCCGACCGGACAGCGGAGAAGGTGGAAGGTGATGTCAAACAGCAGAGGCTGTGCACTCAGAGAGGAAGTTGGCAACGGCTGTACAGAAACTCTGGGCACTTCCTTGGCAGAGGGGACACGTGTGCTATGACCTGCGCATTTGGAAATGAATTAGAAAGACAGAGCAGCTGAGGTGAGGCTGATGGGTCTCGGCTGGAGCATGGAGGAGGGGAGACAAGGAGCAAAGAAGTTGGGAGCAAAGGGCTTAAGGAACTAGATATGATTCTGAAGGCTGAGCAGTTAGTTCCGGTGGTCATTCCAAGGCAAGGCCATGAAGTTGAAGGGGAGGGAAGAATTGGATCCTGGAAATAAGGTCAAGGAACCTTCAGTGCTCAGGACATGGGGTCCTACCAAAAGTCAAATGGTCTTGGATGGATGATGGTCTCACTTTATGGGTGTGAGCAGCCCAAGCTGGGCACCCATGTCCTCTATGAAGGCAGAGGAATGACCGGAGGAGTGGATGGCTGGAGGGAGGTGGGGTCAGAGGAGGCATGACTTGGAGTCTACACCAGGGAGAGGAGAGTCTTCCCTTTGGAGAACTGTCCTTGGGGGCTCACACACATCATCTCATTTAATCCTCCCATTCAATCTAGAAAGTCAGCTTAGAAGATGGGGTACAGAACTCAGAGAAGCATAGTAACTTGCCCAAAGTCACTTAGCAATAAGCAGAAGAGTCAGAATTGAGAGCCAAGTCAATAAAGCCCCAGAACCTGTGCTTTTAATCCGTCCCTTCTCCTGCCTCTGCCCTTGGCTGGAGGCTCACATGCGGGCAGATGGTGCCGCATAGCTCCTGTCTCCAACGTGGGTAGAGCACAGAGCAGTAGATGTCTGTTGACCTGAACTATCTGGACCAGATGCTGGAAGGCCTTGAATGCCACGCTGGCCTCTGAAGGCACTGGTGACAAAGCCAGGACTAGAACCCTGGTCATTCTAACCCAGCACTGGTGCTTGCTGACTAGGAGTGACGGAGCTGTTTATGCTACTTGCTGACAAGGCATGGTAAGAGGTGACACTTGTACCCCGCCCCGCGTTCCCCATCACTCACTGTTGAAGTGCAGCAGGGCCTTGGGGGTGACAGGGGTGGCTGTGAGCACTAGCATCTCTAGTCCTTTCAGGCCTTCCCGGCAGACCTCAGCCGCCACCTCCTGGGTGATCTCCGACACGTGGTCCAGCTCCAGGACCTGCAGCCGCATGCAGTTTCTTGCTAGGAAGAGGAAGAGGGGAGGTCCGACTGACGAAACCCCCAGGTCACCTCCTGCCTACCTGGTGCTCCTGCTACCACCCAGGCTGCAGCACAGAGCCCCTCTGAGATTTCAGTGTCCCACCCGTGCCTGCTCCCCACTAACTCCCACCCCAATTCTAAGCAAAGACTCACCGAGTGATGCCAGGCCCTGCACCCCACAGCCAGCGCCCCCAACCCCCAGGGCCCGGAGGTGGGGCCAGCAGCGACCAATCATCTGCAGGCAGCGATTACTGAAGCGTGTGGGCTGCTGGCTGGAAAAGGGGGAGAGGGAGGGCCATCAGGAAAGCCTCTGGTTGCATGACACCCAAAGGCTGCTCCTCTGGGGTTCCCCTCAGCCAAGGGCCCCACCAACCATCCCAGCTGCTCAAGTCAGAAACCTGGGATCATCCCTGACTCCTCCTCCCTCACCTCCTGTCAAGACCCACGGATTCTGATTCCTGAATAAGTCTTCAACCTACAGTCCCGACCATGGTCAATATTCATCTGGATTATAACTGGACTCCCTGCCAGTTCATCCTCCAAACTGCTGAGGGTGAGCCAGTCATTCCTACATCCTCACTCAGTCATTCAACAAATGGTTGTAAGTGTCTACTACAGGCCCTGGGGATACAGTGGTGACAATATAGAAATGGTCCCTACCTTGAAGGACTGGACAGTGGGTGAATGGGGGGACAAAGAATGTTACCTGTCTGATGTAATCCTGCTTTTTAAGATCTAAAATCCCCTTTAGGCAAGGCTTTCCTGACCTGGCCACAACCTGCCTTTCCACACTCACTGCTTGGCTCTGCCCACCACTCACACCAGACTTGCTGTTTTCTGAACACTTCATCCCTCAACACTCGCCCAGGCCACAGACGCCGCTCTGGCATCTGCTGCGCGCTTGGAACCACAGATGTGGAAACAGACATTTTCAGCCTCTGCCCTGAGAACCATGAGTCTTATAGAGACTGAAATATAGAGAAACTTGCAAAACGAACTACAGCAGAAGTCAGGACAAGGTGCAGTAGGAATGAAGGCAGGAGAGCAGTGACAAATTCTACCGGCGTGTTAGTGAGGGGACATTGGAGGACCTGGGAGGAGTTGTCACATGAAGAGAGGGCTTGGAGGGCAACGTGCAGGCAGCAGACAAGCCTGACATGTTAGAGGAGCTCCAAGGAGAGTCATGAGTGACCTCACACCCTGGACTCTCCAACACCCAGCTCTTTTGTACATTATGCACTGACCGCCCTGAACTGCCTTTCACATGCCAAACCACCCTACCTACTTCTAGCTAGTGTTTATTCACCACTCACTGCGGGCCCTGCAGGCTTTATGGACACATCTCATTTGAGCCAGCAACAGTCTTAATAAGGTTAACAGATCCTTAATACCTCCTTCACTTTGCAGGTTGAGAAACTGAGGCACGATTAGGTTGCCCAGAGTTACACTGCTATAAGCCAGGACATGACCCCAGGTCTGATTTGAAGCCTTGCTCCTAACACCTAAACACACAGGTTGATTAATGTGAACCTGTCTCCCCAGCCAGCTGATGGAGTGAGCCCAGATCTGCTCAGTCCTCTGCCCCAGAACCCACCCAACTCTGTCCTTTCCTCACCCCTGCCAGTGCTCACCAGGGGTGAAGTGGCGCCACCTGGAGGGAGACGATCTCTCTGCAGCCTGCGCCCAGGGCCCAAATGACCTCATGGCCAACGGGATCTGTGGCGCTCCTGTTGAAAAGACAAAGCTGGGGCACCCACCCTGGTGGCCTCTGCTCCCTTCTCTTGGGATCATTTGCCTGAGAGCCCTGGGGGAAGGGTATGCAGAACAGAGCCAAGGGATCCCTTGGGCCTGAGGCCAACCCTCTTGGGGTTGCATCTGACGGGGTGGACAAACCTGTAGGTGACGGCCTGCAGGGCACGGCAGTAGCAGCTGGCCAGCCAGAGCGAACGGTCAGTGAGGATGTTGGGACAGTGGGAGATGCGCAGGATCAGCAGGTTGCCCCCCGCCGCCTTCAGCAGGGACTCCAGCCCTGCTTCCAGGCAGCCACTGGGGATGGCCAAGAGGTCAGGGAGTGGCTTGTGGCCACTTCCTTGTGTGGGAAGCATCCCCACATAATTCCAGGTCTATAGCCCAGGAGCACCCACCCACCCACCCACCACGGCCTCACCGGGTGCTCCGGGCATACTCCTCCTTGCTCTCCTTCTTGCCCCGCTGCCGAGGCTTCAGGTTCTGCAGTGTCAGCGAGTGGGCCTGGGTGCACCACTGAGCCAGCATTGCCAGGAACTGCAGGGAGAAGGGATTACCTGGGGATGAGGGGTCTCAGCTTGGCTGGCTGGAGGTGGACCAGCTCCAGGATAGGAGGCCCCATGAGAGCATTGTGGGAAGCCAGGCAAGAGTTGGGGTCTTGTAAGGGTTGCAAGGACCAGACCTGGAGGGACCAAATTCTGGAGAAGGGCGAGGGTGTGTGTGTGTGAGTTCACAGCAGGGATGAGTGGGAGGGCAGGGGCAGCAGGCAGAGACAGGCACCTTGGAACAAACTCGGGCATTCTCAAGCAGCACTCGAGTCCAGACGGCGGGGTGGCGGGCCACAAAGCGCCAGTCCCGGCAGACCTCGGCCGCATGCAGGAGTGTGCGTGTGTCCAAGTAGGTGAAGATGCAGAACAGGGCAGCTCGCATCTTGAGGATCTCCGGGCTAATGACCTCGTTGGAACGTGAGGGACTGCCCCTCTCTGCTCGCCGACCCCGCCCACTGCCTCCCTCAGAGCGGGCTGCATAATACCAAAGGGGCAAAGGTCAGTGTGGAGGGTCAAAGGCCAGCACGGGGATGTGGGTGAGGAGCTAGGGTAGGGTAGGAGCTGAGAAGGCATGAGCATGAGACCCATGCTGGGGGCCAGCACCTTGGGAGGGAGGGCAAGGGGCCTCTGCGTCCCCCTTCTCTGCATCACCCCTATCCCTAATTTTTCAAATTAGAAAAAGATAGCCTTTCCTCAAGTATATTCTTTTTAACATAATATACCATCACATAGTCTAAACTCACCCCCTAGATGAGGCATCTGAGTCAAGTTTGAAGGAAAAGGTTTGGAGGGCTAGGGTATGGATGGATAGAAATAGGGCCTCTATGAACAGAAGGCAGGCAAGAGGCTGTCCAAAGCAGTCACAGGGGGCAGCCATATACCTGACCAGAACCCTTTCACCTGCTGACTCTGATCCATCCACATCTGTGCATGGCCTTGTTTGTATATGGGAAGGTGCCCCCCTCCAAATGCTCCAGGGCCCTCAGAGTCCAGAGCCAACACCTAGCTACTCTCCTGTAAACGTCAATGAGCCCACCACATAAATGGACCCCTTAGATGTGGCATCCTTGCGCAAAACCCAACCTGAGTGCCCTGTGCTGCAGCACTGCCCTGTCACTCAAGTTCCTGCCCCAGGCCTGCAGGACGCTGGTAGGAACTTGTCATTCTCATTGTGGGAAGTCTAGGGCAAGGGGAAAGGAGGTGCAGGAGCCCAGGAGATGTACCGCCTCAGCCCTGTGTCCTCAGAGAGGGCCTGCACCATGGGAAAGCCTGGCCTCTCTGCCCACCCTCCTAGGACTCACCTGAGAGCCGGCAGCTGCTTAATGGCCCAGCCATAGCAGGCCCAGGGCGGGGGACTTCCGAGGGGCCCTCAGCCTCTGACTCGGTGGTTCGGGAGCCCACATCCGAAATGTCACCCTCCTCCCCCTCCGTGCTGTGTCGGCGGGGTCTACGCTGCCAGTTCTGAATGGCCTGGCGCCGCAGGCCTGAACTTCGAGGAGCCTGAGCTCGCTCTGAGCCACCGTTGGCAGCCTGGGCCCGTGTGCCCAAGCCCCCAGGGCTACTGTCCTCCGGGGCCCCTTCTTCTGGCCGGGGCAACTCCAGACTGTCACTGTCATAGCAGCCTGAGCTCTGGGATGCAGCTGGGACGCGGCTGGAGGCCCTGGGATGGGGTGGACCAGATGGTAAGGAGAAGGGAGGAGCACCAGGCCTGCCCGAACTCCCCATTCCACCCCTACCAGCAGCCAAGGGCAACCCACCCACCCTACTTTCCAAGAGCCCCTCTGAGTGTGGAAAGGCAGACAGACAGAGGTGACCCAAGGAGGATGGGGAGAGGAGGGGTCAGCCTCCAGACGGGTCAGCCATCCAGTGGGCCAATGGATCTTTCCAGGGTGAGGGTGGGCTGTGTGGGGAGGGCTGGGCCCGAGGCTTACCCTGTGCTGGGAGAGGAGCCATGCCGTGACACCGCATATGTGCTAGGCATGGCCAGGCCCACGTGGTGTTCTCGCTGTGGGCCCCCAGAGCGGGAGGAAAGGGAAGAGGGCAGAGGAGGCAAGAGGATGAGAAGGAGCAGGTAAAACAGGGTGCAAGATGGAGAGAAGAGGAGAGAGAAGAAGGAAAAAAGTTGGGAAAGATGGACAAATAGACAGACAGACAGCCGAGAGGCAGGCTCACCAGCCCCCTCTGCATACCCACCCAGCACCCCAGACCCAGCTTGTGGCTCCTGGGCTCTCATTTGCAGAGATCACACCTCACTTCAGCCTCAGGGGCCTGCATTTCTGCCATTTCAAAGGGGCTCCCCTGTTCCTTGACCCCCTACTTCAGGCCTAGAGTCTGCTCATGAGGAAGAGCCAAAGAAGGGAGCATTACGGGGCAATGTCAGGCCGCACGTAAGGGGAGTTTGTGGAAGCCAGGTGCGCAGGTGGAGGGAAGGCAGGTGGACACTCACCATTCTGCCTGGGCCCCGGGGCCCGGGCCCAGCGCCACCTCCCCCAGCTCCACGGCCCAGGCTGGTACTGGGTGTGCTACCACAACTGCTGCTGATGACCTGCAGCTGCCTTTCCGCGCGGTCAGCCCGCTCCAGGAGCTCCTCGATGAACTGCTGCAGCCGCAGCTTGGCGCTGGCCTCTCGTGCAGCAGTCTCCTTCAGGAACTGGTCAATCTGCACCACCTCCCTGGGCCCAGAGCAGTCTCTTACCCCAGTGCCATGGCCTGCCTGCCCACCCACCCTCTGGAGGAGGCCATGGTCAGTGGGGAATGACATGGGCACAGCAGCCGGCAGTGTCTGCTCATGGTCACATGGGTACACATAGAACAGGCCCGGGCACACTGTCCCTCCCGATGGCACACACAGAAATGCCAGCATATACTCCAAGTCACACACTCACACCCCACTCACCCCCCACCACACACACACGCACACCACACACACATTTTTCAGGAACGTTCTCAGATGCAGAAGCATACTTCCAATTGCACTACCACCCTGGAGTTGCACATACACACAGCACACTTAAGAGTCACAAGAATATTTACTCCCAAATGCATTCACAGTTGTTCATGCATCGGCTCAACATTGACCGAGTACCTTCTCGGTGCCAAGCACTGTTCTAGGTATTGGGGACACAGCAGTGAACAAAGCAGAGAAAAATTCCTGCCACCATGGAGCTTCTATCAATATGGGGACAGATGAATAATACCTACATATTTCATAATTTTACATTTAAAGACCGGAGATATAAGGAGAAGCCAGCCAAAACTGAGAAGAATCAAAGAGATAGGGGATCCCAGGAGAGTGCCCTGAAACCAAGTGAAGAAGTGTTTCAAGACCGTCTGTGTCAAATGCCACTGATAGGCCAAAGAAGATGGTGGCTTGGCCTTGGCAACATGAAGGTCATTTGTGACATGCAGGACAATGGTGGAAGTGGAAACCTAATCAGAGTGGGTTCAAGAGAGATGTAGGGAAAGAAATTGGAGACGAGGATAAATAATACTTTAAAGAGTTATTCTGGCCCAGCCGGTGTGGCTCAGTGGTTGAGCATCAACCCATGCACCAAGAGGTCACTGGTTTGATTCCCGGTCAGGGCACATGCCCAGGTTGTAGGTAAAAGAGTTATTCTGCAAGGAGAGAAAAGGGGCAACTCAAGGGGGAGGTAGGGTTATGGCAAATGGGAGAAATGAGTTTATGTTTCTGTGCTTTTAGGAATGATACAGCAGAAAGGGAAAATCTGATGAGGGCAAAGGGAGAAGGGAGAATTGAGCTATGTCTTTCAGTGGGAAAAAGGGAAGAGGACCTGGTGCTATAATGCAGAAGCTAGCCTTGGCTAGGAGAATAGAGAAGGAAGAGAAACAGTCGTCACAGACGGCACACAGTCACACTGCCATGGGCTCCCAGTCCTAAACAAACACTGTCATGGCACTCTTGGCCCCACATGCACCACCATTACATGCTCTGGCCACAGATCCCATAAGCCATGGCCACAGACACACTCACAGCCACACTCGTGGTGGTGGCAGTAGCACAATGACACACACGGTCACCCGTTCAGGAACACTGGCGGGCCACTCACTGCTGCTTGCGGCTCAGCTCCTGTTCCTTGTGCACCAGGTCCTGCTTGAGCGAGGCCAGCAGCTCTACACTCACGTCCACCTGGCGCGAGAGCTCAGACGCACGCTCCTCCAGCTCCTCCTTCTCGCGCCCCAGCCGCGCGCTCTCCTGCCTCGCCGTCTCCAGCTCCGCAGCCTTGCGCTCCAGTTCGGCTTGCAGCCGGCCCACCTGGCCTGCGATCTTCTGCTCCACCTCCTCGCTCAGCCGCTCCAGCCGCCGGTCCACCTCCAGCTTCTCCAGCGCGCGGATCTTGAGACGCGCCAGGCCCTCCTCGTAAGCCACATCGGCGGGCGAGGGGGAGGCGGGCGAGGCGGTGGCCGGCCCAGGGCAAGGGCTGGGGCCGGGCGGCGGCGTCGAGCACGCGGAGGAGGCCACGGACTTGCGGGCGAACAGCTCCCCCAGCGGGATCTCGATCTCGCGCAGCGCGTAGCGAGCGGCGGCGGCGGGCACGAGGCCAGGCTCCGGCAGCTCCTCGCAGGGCAGGCTGGCGGGCACCAGGTCGCCAGGGAAGTGGGCGAGGGGCGCGTGGTGGTGGTGGTGGTGCAGCAGGTGGGGCGTGTTGGGCGACGGCCCGGCCGCCTGCTCCTTGCCCTGGAAGGACGTGCTCTCGAAGACCTCGCGCCGGGCGCCTGGCACCGCCAGCAGGGCGGCGGGCTCCGGCGCCAGCGGGAAGCCAGAAGCCGCTGCTGCGGCGGCCGCAGCGGCAGCACCGTCGCAGATGCTGTTGGTCTTGGAGAGGATGTAGAGGGTCTCGTACGTGTGGCTGTACTCCAGGTGCGCGCGCAGCGACGACAGGCTCCGGAAGCGCTTGTGCTCCCCGCAGCGGGGGCAGCGGTATGGCAGGTCCAGCGAGGCCATGACCCCGCCGCCCCCGCGGCGTCCGGGCTCCACCGCGGCCGCCCCACCGGTCAACCGGGCGCACTCATGGGGGGCCGCGGGCGAGCCCCCCCAGCGGAGTCAGGAAGGCTCTGGGCACCCGCAGTCAGGGGAGAGGAGGCTAGAAGAGAGGGAGTAAGTCTTAGGAGGGGTATTCCTGCTCCCCTTCCTCACACTCGGTAACCCCCACCCGTGAGGACATTGACTTCCACTGAAAACACGTGACCAGAAGAGGGTGGCGAGGGGAGACCCATGGCCTGACCTCCCAGGGAGGGCTGGCCTGCTCTGGTACCTGTGCGAAGGCCTGTACATGTATGGGTGAAAATGAATGAGAATTCTTTAAGGAAAAAAGGCATTAGTTTTATTTATAATAGTTCCAACCTGGACATAACCCAAGTGCTCATCACCAGTAGAATGAATAAACTGTGGTATATTCATAATGGAATATTACCTAGCAATAAGAACAGGAAGCATCGGTACATGCAACAACATGGATGAATCCAGTCAATGTTGTATTAGGTGAAAGAAGCCAGACCACAGTGCATACTGTAGGATTCCATATACGTGGAGTTTAAGAACAGACTAAATTGAAGATGACAAAGTCAGAATAGAGATTACCCCTGGGGGGCTCAATGGACTGGGAAGGGGTAGGAGGGAACCTTATGTGATACAGGTGTATATATATGTAAACAATCAAGCTGTACACTTGAGATTAGCGCACTATAGGTACTTGACTGTATGTATGTTACATCTTTTAAAAAATCCTTAAAAGAAGATGCTTATTGCCCTGACCAGTTTGGCTCAGCGGTTGGAGTGTCAGCCCGCAGACAGGAGAGGCCCGGTTCGGTTCCCGCTGGGGGCGCATGCCTTGGTTGCGGTTTGTACCAGCGACCACTCGATGTGTCTCTCTCACATCGGTGTTTCTCTCTCTCTCCCTCTCTCCCTCCCGCTCTATCTGAAGATAGATGCAAGAATGTCCCCGGGTGAGGATAAAAAAAAAAAGATGCTTATTTCCATGTCATGCAAACCACACCCATAAGACAGGCTGGACAATTGGTACCATGATGCAGTGACCAAGATGTCACCTCACCTGACAATACCTCTGTGTGTGTCACTGTTTGTTCCTGCCCCTGCTTTTGTACCACACCCAACCATCCCTGCCACTCCAGGCACCTAGGTCCTTTTCTCAGATTTCTTTGCTAGGTTGGTCTCAAATAAGTGGCCTTACCCTGCCCTTTGCCCCAAGGGCCATGATATTTGTCCTCTCCAGACCTCTTCTGGCATAAGCCACCACCCCTTCTGGAATTCCACCCCTGGTCACCCTCAAATCCCACTGTGCATCCCATATCATCTCTGGCTTCTGGTCACCCCTCCCCTGCCTTGTGGGATCTCTACATCATTCCTCACTGCCATCCTCTTTCTAACTGCTTGCAATCAGGTTTCAACCACCCTCTGCTGTCATTGTGCTCTGCCAGATCACAGACTACCTGCTAGTCAGAGAATTCAGTTGTCATCAGGAGTCTTCACCCACTTGGTCCCTTGGCTGATACTCCTGACCCTTCTGTCTTCATAGGTTGCCATTAAGGTGCCCAATTTGGGTTCTCTGGCCTCCTCTTCTTGCTGCCTTCCTAATCTTCCTATTTCCTGATGGGAGATCTTCACACCCTGCCTTGCCTCTATCTTCTCCCCAGGCAGTCTGATTCACTCCCAAGGGTTAACCCACACCTTAAATCCATTAAGTCTCAGCTCTGCCTCTGCATCCTGGCCTGCTGTTGAGTTCCATTTGTTTTGACATTTCCACATGGATGTACGGGTGTGTGATGTCTGTTCCCTTTGCAGCCCAGCACCCAGCCCTCCTCCTGAGAACAGTACCCTGCTTTGACCTTGGGGAACCATTGTTTCTTTCCCTTTTTCTCAGTCCATATGGTCTGGGTGGGGGTTGATGGTCCACCCCTGGCTTCAGGGGTAAGAATGTGATATAGGCCTGGTCGATCAGAGGCTTGGGATGGGCAAATATCACCCAAGTTGAATCAATGAGTCGTTTCTTATCATGTTAATGATTTATTTCTCCAGAACTTCTCTGAAACTACTGGGGGGAAACATCCTCTTTGGGCTCAGGTTTCTAAGCTGAGGGGGAAGGCCAGAGCTCTGAGGGCCATCTTTGGGAGGAACCACCTGGGAATGAAACCAGCATAAAGTAGCAGAACTAAGATGGAGAGATTCCTCACCGACATTGTTTGAGATCCTGTTCTGTTCAATTCTGTGAGCTAATTAATACCCATTTTTGCTTAAACCAGTTGGACATGGGTCTGTGTTATTTGCACCAGGAAAAAGTCCTATCCCAGAAATTAGAATCAGGAATGGAATTTTTAAAAGTAATAGACCCTAAGAAGAAATTAGCTGAACTAAGGGAAGGAGTAAGATAGGACTGCTCCACCCACTGAGAAGCAGCTGACTAAACTCTCCCACTGCCTTTGGAGCTCAGACAATGTTCCCACCAAGGCTGGAATTTTAGGGGACTTGTAGAAAAATGTCACAGTGTTGGGGTGTGGCCTCAGTAAGGTCCAATAAGAAAGAGACACACTCTGGCTGAAAGAGGTCCATCTGAAAGCAGAGGAAGAAAATGCTTCGATGCCCAGAGAGGCTCTTTCTGCCTGAGGCCAGTAATCCAATATGGCTGAGAGTCAGATAATTAAGAGCCAGTTCTCTGCTTCTAGCTAAAGTCAGCTCAAGCAAAGACAGAGAGGCTGGAAACACAGAGGGAGACAAACCTGGGGCCTGACAGGCTCTTAACTCCCCAGACCCTCCTGAACCCCTCCTGCTGTGCCCTCCCAGCTCAGCAGAGGCAACCACTGCTTTCATTATAAGCAGCCTCCCACTGGGATGCAGCTTGAGTGGGAAGGGGCAAAAGAACTGTGCCTCCCACCTTAGAGTAGGGATTTGAATTGCCCTGTGGCAGAGGCCTAGCTAGAGGCCACAGAACCATGGGCTCCTGGGATGTGCAGAGCACCAAGGCCTGTTGCTAAGAGACAACCCCTCCTTCTTCCCCAACACCATCACCAGGGACCCCATTCAAGAATTATAACTTCCAGTGAGGTCTCTAGTTTGGTTAATAGCTCTGGGGATGACTGAATGCAAATTGACTGAAAGCTTCCTAATGATTAAGGGAATTTTATTGCCAGGAAAAAAAAAACACACACACAAAAAAACACCCGCAAACCTGGAAAACAAAGGCCAGGGAATACTTAGCTCCTACAGTTCCCCACCCACCAAACCTGCACCAATGGGAGGGGACTCCTCAGTGCTCCCCAGTGGCCACAGAGCACAAAGGACAAGGGTAGCTGTCTGAAACAGCAGAAGCAGAGCAACCAATAGGGGGCCAGGGAACCTAGTCCTCACCAACTGGCCGAGCACGTGGAACATGCTATGGACTTGTGACCACTGAGTGTTTCTCTCCATCTCCCCTCTTCGACTGGGAGAGTGTTTGTTCTTTCAGCTATCCGATTTTCCCCCCATCATTGTAGTCTGGCCATACATTGAAAGACAATGAGGGGCTAGCTCAGTACCTTGCCAGACAGCCCACCAACAAGATCTTGAAGTGGGGCTGAATGTAGTAACTGGGTGAGAACTTGGAACATCTCCTTCCAGAGATAGGACAGTATGTTTTACATTTTGTGAAGGGATAGTTGCATTATGATAAACAAAATTTCTTAAATTTTATGGTGGTGGGGGGCATTTTTGTACATCTTGGACAGCCAAGAGGTAGAATGTAGTGGATATACATTGTTTTTGCTGCTCAGCTCTAGTCCCCCTTTGTTGATACCCCCAATTTTCCCTTAGAGAACTATTTCCCCCACTTTGAATGTTTGTTTGGATAGGGCTGAGCCCACACCTCCTAGCCCCTGGGGAGCACACATAACCTTAGCCTATTCATCAGTCACAGTGATCATTCAGTAATGGGCCAATTCAGCCACTCAAGGACCTGTGCTCAGCTGGCAGAACGTGAGCCTGGATCTGCTTGTGGCCATTTCTGTCCTCTCTTTGAGTAAGGAGAAAAAAAAGGCTCCAGATGACATCGCTTGAGCATCCAGAGCCAGATAAGCCTGAAACTGTAACCCAAGACTTGTCAATTGTGAAAGGCAGCAAATTCTTTTTGTAGCTTAAATCATTTGAGTTGGTTGCCAGTCACTAGTAATGAGATTCTGGGCTAACACAATGACCCACAGTGTCAAAAAAACCCCACAAAACCTTGGACTTCCTCTTGCCTATTCCCCAGCATCCCTATTTCCTTCAACGGTACCACTGTCCTCCCAGTCACACCATACCAATTGGCCATCTTGATGTTGCTCTCTCTGCTAATAACCATCAAGACCTGCTGATTTTTCAACCCAATTGTTTTCATGCTTTGTGCTTCTCTGGGCCACTGCCTCCTCACACCTGGACTGCTGGCCCAGCCTTCAGTCTCACAGCCCTGTTCCATCCTGTATTAGGCACCAGATCCCTCTGTCTATAAATGACTCCTGCTCATGCTCCTTCAATGGCTCCCCATCGTCTTTTAACCGCAGCCAAACTCCTCAGCTTCACACTTTGGCTTCACTGTATTCTTGCCAATTTGCACATGAAAAATGGCCTGGCTGTTTCACTTGCGTTTCTTTGATTACCATGGCTGGACATTTTTTCACACATTTATCATCCATCTGTATCACTTGGTGACTTGCCTCTGCACTTCTTTGCTCATTTTTATACTGAACATTCATATTTTCTTATTGATTTGCAAAGGCTTTTTATAATATTGAGCCTTTGTCATTTATATACTACCAATATTTTTCTTAAGTGTATTGATTGGCCATTACTTTTATTTATGGTCTTTATTGGTATACTAACGTTTAAAGTTTCCTTCAGTAAAATCTTTATGATTTCTGATTTTGTGCTCATGCTTAGGAGGTCCATCCATACCCAGTTTATGTATAAAGTTACATATGTTTTCTTTTAGTACTTTGTGATTCCTTTTTGTAAAAGTACATAAAAAAATTCTTAATTAAGGGCTTTAAAACAAATAATCTTAAAACCATAAACTTACAATGACTTGGTAGCATGAAAATATCTCAGGCTGTATGGTTTCCTTTTATACATTGGAGGTTTTTTTCTTTTTAATTTTTGTAATTGATTTGAGAGAGAGAGAGAAACATCGATGTCAGAAACATCCATTGGTTGCCTCCCACATGCGTCCCAACCAGGGATCAAACCTCAACCTGGGTATGTACCCTGACCGGGAATCGAACCTGCAAGTTTTTGGTGTACGGGACAATGCGCAACCAACTGAGCCAGGGCTATACATTGGAGTTTTAATCCATCTAGAAAATTTTGCTATGTGTGGTGAGACAAAGATCTAAAAAAAAACAACTTTGCCCAGCTGGTATAGTTCAGTGGTTGAGCGTTGACCCATATACCAAAAGGTTGCCAGTTTGATTCCAGGTCAGGACACATGCCCAGGTTGTGGGCCAGATCCCCAGTGGGGGGCATGCAGGAGGCGGCCAATCAGTGTTCTCTCTCATCGATGTTTCTATCTCTCTCTCCTTCTCCCTTCCTCTCTCTCTAAAATCAATAAAGAAAAAAAAATTATTTTATTTTATTATATTTTATTTTATCTTTTTTTTTATCATCCTCACCTGAGGACATTTTTCCATTTTTTGTTCAGATAGAGTGGGAGGGAGAGAGCGTAAGAGAGAGAGAGAGAGAAACATCGACGTGAAAGGGACACATCGAGTGGCTGCCTCCTGCATGACCCAACCAGGGACGGGGACAAACTGCAACCCAGGTACGCGCCCTTAGCGGGAACTGAACCCAGGTCTCTCTGGACCACGGGCTGATGCTCTAACCGCTGAGCCAAACCAGCCAGGGCAAGAAAAAAAAATTTTAAAACCCAACTTTTAGTTATGGACATTTTCATACATTTAAAAATAGAGAGAATATGATGATGAATTCCTATGCACTTGTCTTCCAGCTTCAAGTATTACTAACTCATGGACAATTTTGTTTCATGTGTACACCACTTCCCTGCTTCGCACTTGCCCCACCGGCACTGTATAATTTTGAGAGAATCCTAGATATCATATTATTTCACCCCAAAATACCTTAGTCTGTATAAGACAGGACTTAAATTAAAAACAAAAACAAAAACAATATTTAGTAATTGTTCTAACATTGTTCACCTTCCTTTAGCTATATTAAAACTTCAAAAGTAGCCTTGAGAGGTAAATACAAAAGATGTTTCTCTGAAAAGACCAACGTAATAAATAGCCCTCTGGTAAATCTATTCAAAGAGGGAAAAAAGAAAGAAAACAAATACATAACACTATAATGAGAAAAGGGATATAACTGACAGAGAAGGTTTTTTCAAATTACTGAACTGCTACCAGTACAACTCTTGGCCCACATTTTTGAAAATTTAGATGAACCACCCAGCTGATGTGGCTCAGTGGTTGAACGTCGACCCATGCACCAAGAGGTCGCTGGTTTGATTCCTGGTCAAGGCACATGCCCAGGTTGTGGGCCAAATCCCCAGTGGGGGGCATACAGGAGGCAGCCAATCAATGTTCTCTCTCATTGCTATTTCTTTCTCTCCCTTCTTCTCTCTCTAAAAAATCAATAAAGAAAAAAATTAAAAGAAAATCTGGATGAACTGAATGCTTTTCTAGGAAAATATAAATTATCAAAATTGACTCAAGAAGAAATAGAAAACCTGAATAGACTAATAACTATAGATAAGATGGAAGAAGTTGGCAAAATGACCAGGGATATTTTAAACAGAATTCAGTTCACACACACACAACTGTTCAGAAACGGTTATTCTGTAATGTATGGCCGGCATGGTGTCAGGACACCTGTGTGTGCCTGTCCATCCCAGCTAAGTACTGGTCCCTCCTGTGGGGGGATCTTTCAGGGCCTCCGAAGCAGCCAGCCTTCATCCCTTCCCCATCCGCTTTTTAAAAAAAAATGTTTTTATTGATTTTTTTTAGAGATAGAAACATCGATGTGAGAGAGAAACATTGATCGGCTGCCTCCTGCACACCCCCCACTGGGGATCTAGCCTGCAACCTGGGCATGTGCCCTGACCAGGAATCGAACCAGGACCTCTCAGTCCATGGGGCGACACTCAATCCACTGAGCACCCCCATTTGCTTTTGAAGTACCATTTGCCTGCACAGCACTCTGCTAGACTAGGGGAAGGGAACGTGTGGGGGTGCAGGCCTGTGTGTGGATGTGCAAGGTAGAGGAAGGAAGGGGCTTCTCGGGTCCACGTGGCTCTTCACCTGAAGCCAGCCTTCTCCAGAGTTTCCCTCCATCTGCTGGAGCTGAGGAATAACTAAGAATAATTCATAGGAATACTTTTGCCTAGATGTACATACCTCCTCAGCACGATCAGGAAGCTTTGCCTGAATTCAGGCAAGGAGGTGATGGAGGCAGGGGGAGAAGGGAGAGGAAGTAAAAGAAAAATAGAAGTGTTGTCTCTTCAAATTCCATCACAACCCTGTATTATGAGCACCTTGACAGAACAGTCAGAGATTTTCCTTTGTATTCTGGTCTCCCCAGATCAGCAACCTCTGGGGCCCTAAAAACCTCCCTCCTTTTTCAGCCTAGCTCTGCCTCCTCAGCATCCCCAGGACCTGTTATGCTCCTTCCCCCATCAGAGATGCCTATCTCAAGTCTACTTTCATTTAAGTCTAGTTCAAGGTTTGCTTTGGGTAGAAGAACCAATCAGAGGCATTATTATTATTATTATTATTATTACTATTATTATTATTGTCATTTTAAGGCTTTCAGGTATGTCAGCTTCAGCTCAAATAAGACCAACCATCTCAAGATGTGTGTCTTCTCTGGCTCCTGTCTGTCACATTCTCACATGTTGACTCTGCCAGAAACACAGATAGTCTTGCATTTTCATAGCTCCACTTCCACGCGGTCACTGAGGATTCCTGCAGTGAATGTTATTATTTTTATCTGCTTGGCAAGTCTTTTTCAATAGCAACATCTTGTCCTTTCTTTGGTGAGCTACTGCTCCCCACTCCATGTGCCAATCCTAGTAGGCCTGGCCAATCATAGTACCCCTGTCTTTTTGGCCATAGTTGATTGACCCAGGGATGGGCACATGCTTCAGGCTGAGCCAATAGTCTTTCACTGGGAATTTATATGAAAGATTAAGGAGTCTTCTTTGCCCTCTGGGATCACTGCTAGGATGATAAAGCTGTCTGTGGCCTTGTGAAACCTCTACCCACCACCTGGAGAAAACTCATGCTTGGTGGGGAAAAAATGTGTCAACACTCAGAGTGAAGCTGAGCAAAGAGCTGGAGAGAGTCCTCACTTCATTTTTGAGAACTTAGGTACAGTTATGCCCAAGACGCACTCATCCCCCTTCTTTCCAGTCATATGAATTGGTATATATACCTTTTCTGCTTAAAATGGTCTGAGTTGGATTTTTGTCACTTGCTATCAAAAGTCCTGATAGTCTCACAAATCTATATTTCTAACCTAGAATTCTCTCCTAAGCTCTATTCAAACATGGATTCATTCAATGTACATTTACTAAATACCTGGTCTGTGCCATGAACTATGCCAGGTGTTGTGCTAGGTATGTTGAGGACACAGACTGACAAGATCCTGTCCTTGCCTTCAAGTATCTTATGATCTCCTGGGGCAGATTAAGGTAGTGGATGAGACAGCCATGAGATAAATCTACACTTAACTTAGCTTGAGGAACCTCCCAGAGGTAATAGCATCTAGACTGACTGACTCTTGAAGAGGAAAGTAGTCAGGTAAAGAATGGCGGTTATGAGTTTGGAGAGGGGAAGAAAGGTATCCTGAGCAGCAGAAACAGTATGTATAAAGGCAAGGAAGTGAGAAAGAGTATGCCTCCTTCAGGGAAGGAAAATGTAAGCTCCATGAAGGCAGAAACATTGTCTCAATTACTGCTGCCTCCCCAGCTCTTAAAAGAGTGCCTGGCATGGGGGAGGTGCTCAGTAAGTATTTGTGGAATGATGGACTGGCAAGGACTTAATTGGAGGTACAGTTTAAACAATGGACTACAGAGGGCCAAGGTCAGGAAAAAGGCTATTGGAACATTGGAAGTGGAAATTGTTAGCCAAGGTAGCAGGAGTACGAACAGGGAGAAGGATAGATATAGAAGCAATTAAGGAAGGAGAGTCAAGAAGGCTTGGGGACAGAATGACTGCGGCTGGTACAAAAGGGAAGAGTCAAGGATCAGGCTCAGGTTTGGGTTTTGAACATCTAGATAGATGGGGATGGGGTTCAGAGGGTTTTGGGAAGAGATGAGTCTGATCACAGATTCCATGAGTTTGAGGTTCCAGTGGGACATGGAAGTAGAGATACTCAGTAGTTTGCAATAGAGAGCTGAAAATACAGTTTTGGCAACTTAAGCATAAAAACAAAAGTGGATGAGCAGGACCAACGAGGAGGTGCAGAGAGAAGACAGCAAGGGGAAAGCTAGATCCTTAGAGAAGCAGAGAAGGGAGAAGAATCCAGAAGTTCCTAAGAACCAGCAGCAGAAATAGGAATTCTGGAGGGAAACCTTAGGGAAGAGAGGATGTCAAGGAAGGAAGGAGTAGGCAAAAGTGTGAAAAACAGTGTAAACAACAGGAGTTGACAACTCAAGTCAGAGCAAGGTGGGAAAGGTCCACTGGTGACTTTAGAGAGGGCTGCTTTGATGAGCTGGCTGATGTGGGTTTAGGAGAGAGTGAAGTAAAGATGTGAGTGGAGACAGTGGGCACAAGAAGCTCAACTGTGAAGGGACGGAGGCAGCATGGGAGAATCCAGAAGCAGTATTTAAGATGAGAGACACCTGAACATATATAAATGCTTCTTAGAGATAACCTAATTCTAAACTATACCATCACTTCCACTAGTCCAAGGCACCAATAATTCAATGCCTTAGATCTGAAATGTATAGCAATTCTTTGTTTAAAGGTGCTTCTTAGAAGCAACAAGTAGAGAGGGAAAGGATGAAAAGGATATTTCAATGTTAGGTGGCTCAAAGCATAATATGCTAATAGTGAACTCACAATACTCACCATCAAACCTACTTCTTTCTCATGTTTCCCTTCTTGACCAATATCTTCATTTACCAACTCAGCACCCTGGATGCAACCCCTAAGGCATCTCAGAATTCTCAACGTCCCCCTCAGATCTCATCAATTGCTGATTTTTGTCAATACTATCTTATACATTTTTTACTCTCTGTCTTGCTGATTCTATAGCCACTGCTCCAGCCCTTCTACCCTCTTCTGTCTGGACCATTGACACTGTTTCTAACTGAAATCTCTAATTCCTCCAGCTTTGAATTCTCATGGTTTCTGCAAGTAGAGATCCAGTCATGTCACTCTCTTTAAAAAAAAAAAAGGATCTGGCCCTGGCCGGTTTGGCTCAGCGGTTATAGTGTGGGCCTGCGGTCCTGAGAGACCCGGGTTCGGTTCCCGCTAGGGGCATGTACCTCGGTTGCAGTTTGTCCCCGGCCCTGGTTGGTCGTGCGGGAGGCAGCCATTCGATGTCCCTTTCACGTCGATGTTTCTCTCGATGTTTCTCTCGATGTTTCTCTCTCTCTCTCTCCCTCCCACTCTATCTGAACAAAAAATGGAAAAATGTCCTCGGGTGAGGATAAAAAAAAAACAAAAAATAAATAAATAAAAATTTTTTTTAAAAAAGGATCTGGAGATAGGCCATCTTCTGAAAGGTGAAGCCCACCCTGCTTTGCCTGCCCTCAAGGCTGGCTGGAATCTGACCACCACTCAGTCCTGCCAGCCCTAGCTTTTGCCTGTAACAGACTGTTACTTTGGTGGCCTGCAATGAGCCACACTTCCTAGTATTCCAGCCTTATGTGGTCCCCTCCCACACTGACTCAGAGCTTGGCCACATGACTTACTTTGGCCAACAGGACATTAGCAAGCCTGAAGCAGGCAGAGATTTGATAAGCAGTTGTACCTTAGGGCTTATCCTCTTAGAATATTTTCTCTAGGATCCAGCTGCCATGTGAAAAACGTGGCCTAGACTACTGAATGACTAGATACCATGTGTAGAAAGACCCTAATGGATGAAACGTCATCTTGATATTCCTTTCCAGCCAGTCTCTTAACTGAATGTAGCTGAGAGGTGCCAAGTGAGCCCATAGTCACAGCCAATCCACAGACCATGAGAAATAATAAATCACTGTTGTTTTAAGCCCCTACACTCTGGGAAGGTTTGTTACATACCAGTGAACAACTGAAACTGTGACAAGCCAGGATTTGAACCCAGTACTACCTGACTTAGAAACCAATGCTCTTAGTGTCCCCAAACAATGTTCCTTCTGGTTGGGAATGGAATGTTGCACCAATACTATAATAGTCACAGGTTGGCCCATAGTAGCACTCAATAAATATTTGTTCAATGAATAAGTAAAGGGTGTGGTATGCTACCAGAAAGGTAGGAAAGTTTAGGGAATTCAAAGGCAGAATGGCAATAACCTTTCAATAACCATGACCCACCTTTCTGCTATAAATATTCCCAAAACAAAACAAGCTAGTTATCCCTAAATCTAGAAACAAGTATGTGAGTATCACCAAACTCCCTCTCTCTGTTAAATGAAGATCAGGCAAAATTAAGAAGTTAGCAGAGCCCAGCCAGTGTGGCTCAGTGGTTGAGGGTCCACGGGTGCACCAAGAGGTCACCAGTTGGATTCCTGGTTGGGGCACATGCTTGAGTTGCTGCTCCATCCCCAGTAGGGGGCGTGCAGGAGTCAGCTGATGGATGGTTCCCTCTCACATCAATGTTTCTATCTCTCCTTCTCCCTTCCTCTCTCTCTAAAAATCAATAAAAAAATTTTTTTTTTTTTAAAGAAGTTAGCAGAACTTGGTTTTTGATGGTCATTCCCCCTGCCCCCAACTCCGCACCATGCCACTGGCATCTCCTCTCTTCCCACTTGGCCTTCTGGGCCCAACAGCTCTTCCTCCCTCTTTTTTTCCACATACAGGAAAGGAGCAGAGAAGGTAGAAATTACAGAAATGGGGGAGGAGGATATGGATGTTAATGGATGGCTTCATAGGCCAAAGAAATGAAACTTGAAGCTCTTTTTTTTTTCATCTGACAGCAGGTGGAAGAAGTATTCTAAGAATGGGGAGGCAGCTGGAGGTGTCCCTGTGGATGGGGAATAAAGGAAGGTCCCCTGACTCTCTTAAATCCCTCTGAATCCCCCAAGGAGGCAGAGCCTCTAGCTCTCCACACCTAAGGCTGTGGCCCCACCATGCATGTGTATCTCCCCCCACCCCCAGTAGTCACTGCAGCCTGGTGAAGACCCACAGGAGTCAATGCATCCAAGCCTCTGCTTCCTGGCAGTCCTTACAGTGCCTTTTCTGTACTAAGCTACCCCTCATTCCCCAGCTCCTGCAAACATGCACACACCTCCCAAGGTCACACACACATGGCCCCAGCACCTGGATCCCACACCCAGAAAACCATCTGGGCTCCTTGCGGCACACTCAACCTAAGGAGAGAGCAGGCCCCACTCCTACTCACAGGTAGAAAGTGGGAAGTATCACACACTCACATGCAAAGCATTGCAGTGGGGCACAGGCATCCAGATCACTATGGGCACAGTCACCAGCAAAGGCACTGGGATATGAGGAGACAAAAACATGGGGGCCCACACATGCACACCTCTAGACCATCACACGTGCACACCAGCACGCACACGGATACCTAAACCCTCCCACCCTCAGACACCAGCACAGGTGCCCAGCCAGGCCTCAACACCAAGCCCCTCCCCCACCCCTTTCAGAAGCAGGTAGGGAGGGCCACGGTTTGAGGGCGCTCCCTCTCCACCTTCCCTCTGGCCCCTGCTCTCCAAGGTCCAGAGTCCCAGTGGGGTCTGGAGCCCGTCCCGCCCCCCAACCAGGCTAGACTGGCTAGAGGGGGGGATGGGGAGCCTGGTCTCAAATTGTTCTGATTTTAATTCCTTAAATTAACCCCTTCTATGCCTCTGGCTTGGCCTGCCCAGAATCCCTCCCGGTCGGGTCTGGCAGTCCCTGGGCCTCCAGAGGGCTGTGGGGGAGAAGGAAGAGGAGGAGGAAGCAACGGCTGAGGTCCTCCCAGCCTCCTATCTCCAGGAGCGGTCCCGCAGCGCGCCCGCGACTCGCCCTTACCTCCTCCACCCCGCCGCGAGGCCAGGCCCCGCGGCCCTCGGATGGGGGTGCAGAGGTAGCCCCCGCGTGCCTGGTCCTGATGCAGGGCCGCCTCGGGGCCTCGGATCTTGTTCCCCTCCGCAGCCTCGGGTGGCAGCCGCGGCTTGCGCCCCCGCCTCCCTATCGGGGCGGGGGCGGCCAAGCCTCCCAGCCAGTCGCAGCGGGAGGGGCCCACGAACCGGGTGGAGGAAGGATGGAGGAGGAGGAAGGAAGGGGCGCGCGGGTGGAGGAAAGGAAGGGAAGGGGGAGGGAGGCAGCGAGGAGGTGGGGCGGAGCCGGCCCCTCCTCCGGGGCGGGCTCTCCGAGCCGGGGAGCGGCAGATGCCGCCAGAAGCGGCTGCGCCGGGACCCCACGTTTTCCTCTGAAGGTGGCTTAGATGGGGGAGGGGTCCGCGGCGCCGCCCTAGGGGTACAGGGACCGCTCCCGCGGCTCTCGTCCTGAGTCTCTGCCTTCCCAGCTCCCAACACCGCCCAGTGCATTCTCCCAGCCCCGGGCACCTCCGGTTGTGGTCTCTGCTGCCCACCTTTGATCCGAACCTCTCCGCCCTAACCCTACCACTCTGGCTAGGGCCTCCCCACTCGGGGCAAATCCTGTGGTGGGCGGTTCTGTAGGATCAGAAGAGGGAAGGCGCGCTCCGCTACTCCTGGGATATGCGCCACGGTCCCTAGGAGGCTTCGTGGGGTGCACGCTTGGGTTGAGCACTTAGTGACTTCGGGTGAAATGTGTGGTCGTGGTCTCCGCGGAGACTGCTTGGGTCAGTTCTCTCTGGGCATCCCTAGGGAACCAGGGGAGCTGGGAGTGGCTATAGCCAGGTTCGGAATCTTGCCCTTAATGGTGCCATCTAGGAGCACACGTTCCCTGATTTAGGGGAGGATGAAAGGGGCAGTGGCCTCCAGCCCAGGTTCCTTCCCACCTGGCCCTTGGCTTAAGATCTATCCAGTTGTTGGAGGAACAATCTGGCTGTCCTAAGCTTGGAGGTAGTCCACAGAATTGGGTGGGGCCTGAGAAATCGGACAGGGTGTTGAGGCTACCGAGCCCAGAGCTGAACTGGGCTTTGGATGAGGAAAAGGAGAGATGGCATTTCAGGCTAGGGATTGTGCAGGGGCAAAAGCACAGAGGGTTGAGCACCAAGGCCATGACGAACATTTCAGCTGCAGCAGAACAGAAAGCCAGCATAGCCCCAGGATTCTGTAATAAATGAGGCTGATTGGGACATTCTTTGACCCCATCCTACTCCTGCTAAGGCAGAGACATTGGGCATTTAGTATTAGAAAAGATCATTTGTAGATTTGTCAGGTGGCTTTTGGGAAGAGGCAAATTTAATAAGGACCCAGGCTGAATAATGGCCAGACAGGTCAAACTCCCCCCCCCCCCAACATCTCTGCCTTCCCCTAGCTCCTGAATTTCTTTCCCCCTCCAGAAATTCTTAGATTGAACAAATGAGAAATCACTTCTCCTAAAACCTAAATGATAACAGTTCCTATTAACCAAGTGCTAAGTATCACGCTAATTATTTTTATGCATATAATTCAATCATCCTAATAAACCTATCAAGTAGGTATTATTATTATTATCCCCACTTTACAGATGGGGAAGTTAAAGTTCAGAGCTCAAAAAATGGCAGTCAGAATTTGAACTCAAGTTACCGAATTCCAAAGTCTATGCTTAAATACAATGCTTTCCTGCCACCCCTTTGCTGTATTAAGCCCACTGAGACTTCCCCTGCCAAAATGCAGGTTCCCGAAATCCACCTGCTTTTGCAGACAGCCAGAAATATCCATATGTTGTCTTGGTTTAACCTTTGTTCTAAAGGTGTTTGTCTGTCCTCACTCTGTGCTTCCTGTGAATAACAGGAAAAACAGCAAAAACAATTTGGGGCATGTTGTGTATGTATATATGTGCTTTTGTGCATGCAGGTGTATACCTGTGCATATGCACAGGTGTGTGTGCATGTTTGTGTGTGCACATGTGTACATGTGGATGTACAACGTGCCTGTATGAGTGTGTGTATGTATGAGTAAATGCACATGTGTATGTAGGTGGGTGTGCATGTATTTGTGTATGTGTGTATGCCAGTGTGCATGTGTATGTGCACATGCTACATTTCAGACAACAGTTCCTGCTTGGTTGTTATGGGAACCACAGTTCTAAAAATGTTAAACTGAATCCCACTCCATGTGGACCAGAAGAACCAAAAGAGAAAGACAGAGAGAACTGAATTACAAACACATCTGGGGGCCCAGAGCTAAGGCAGAGAATCCTGGGCTCAGCAAGAATTAAACAGGCACAGACTAGTCAGAAATGTGGTCCCACTCATGGGACCCAATGGCTTGGATCAGGGCCTCAGTCCTGCTTCTTCCCATCTCTCCCTCCTGATCCTTTCCCTGCTTCCTGCTGTCTACCCATCTTCCTTCCTCTTTCCCCCTTCTCTTTTCCTTTCTCCTTTTAGGCGTTTGGGCCTTTTTTTTCTCTTTTTGCCAGTAAGTCCACACAATAATTAAGCATTTAAGTGTGATGGACAATAGGCTTGGTGATATGGCAGCCACAATGTAAAGCAGACAAGGTCTCTGCCCTTAAAGGAGCTCAAAGGTAGAAGGATTTGGATAATACATGAGGGAAGGGGAGAGGGCAGAGTAGTGGGAGAGATGACAGAGGAGGGTGGAAGAGAAATTTGGGTCAGATATGGAGGGCTTTAAATGCAGTGTATATATTTAGAGGAAGATGAAAACTATGATCCGTTTGGGATAAAACACCATTAATAATGTTTTAAGGAAATTACAACAGTAGTGATGTGCAATGTGGAATGAAGGGAGAGGGAATGGAGGCAGAGGGACCACAGGAAGCACTTTGATATAGTGTAGCCTTGTCTCAAACAGGACACAGGGATTGGGGTGAAGGGGGAGGAAATAGAAGACATTCTTGGTTGCTTGGTCAAACTTTCCTCCATGTCCCACCTCATCAAGATTCTTATTACTCTTCCCTGTCTGTCCAGGGTGAGAATCAGGATTTGAGTGAGCCTTTGTTACTGATGTGTGTGTCAAATTCCTCAGATGTACTGGAAAGGAAAAAAATTGGGAACCACTGGCCCAGCATATAGTAGGCACTTAGTAGTACTTGTGGAATGACTGGATATATGGATATGTACTGGTCTTGGAACTGGAAGGCCTCGATTCAAGGCTCACTTCAGTTGTTTTCATCTGTATGCCCTTAAGAAAATCCCTAAACCTGTTGGGCCTCAGTTTCCTCCTCCATACAATGAGAGGTCAGACAGGATATTTTTATAAGCTCCTTCCAACTATATGTTATTATGAGATTCTGTGTGATTGTCACAGCCAAGGTGTTCATGTATGTGGAAGGGATGGCATGGACTGAGGTGCTGGCAATAGGCATAGAGAGGATAAATGTGGAAAGTATTTTAACAGAAAAAAAATCAACATCTTCTGGCTTCAGTTTTCAGCAATATTGTTGGACAGATAACCCCGAAGCCCTCCTGCTACACAGTATGTGGACTGATTCACAAAATATAACAGGCATCTGAAATGCTTAGCTGAACTTGTAAGAAAGGAAAGGAAATCTACATAAACCAAACAAAGGAAGTGAGACCAAGAAATGTAAGCATGAGATGTGCTGTGACTAACCCCAGGAGGTATGAGGAGGGAGGAATATTGCTTGTCTGTTCTGACCTGGGTCCTGCTTAGAGTAGGAGTTGCCTCTGAGAATTTATAACTGTATGAGTTAGAGTTTGAACTCAACACCTGCATGGTACAGGAATCTCAGGCCAAGAAATTAACATAAAGATTGGTCTCCAGCAGTTGATACTCTTGGAATGCCTGGTACAAGCAAATACATAATTGCTTAGGAGAAACATACCCTCAACCCAGGCCACAGAAGATTACTGCCCAGGTAAATCCCCATTGAAGATTAGTTCACAAGATAAAAATTACAATACATGAAAGGAAACAATGTACCATGAATGAGAGTACATAAGACCCTGAAGAACTTCAATGAAATACAACAGGTCTAGGTGACAGCCTGGATCGGGGGAAGGGGGTCAAAGGTGAATCTCACAGAAGAACTGTAATTATTTGAGTCTAGGGAACCAAACAAATGATGGTCACCATTAGCAGAAACTGGGTACAGTGTATATGGAAGGATGTCTTTATTTTAGATAGAATGTATTTGAAATGGTGGTGGGACACCCATATGGAGATGTGCATTAGTCAGAACCAAGAGGCTGCAGCTGGGTAGGGATCAGGGCTGCCTGACTTAAAAGTCATCTATGAAGCAGTGATAGATGAAGGCTTGGGAATGAATGTGCTCTCCAAGGAGAGTGTTGAAACAGGGAAGGAGAGAGCTCAGAATCACATCTGGGAAACAACCACATTTTGAGGATCAAATGAAAAAGAGAAGCAAGTAAAGAAAATTAGCTCTCTGTGTCCTGGGTTTGGGTTGATTTTATGATTGTTTGATTTTAATTCTTTCCATCTACTTCTTAACATTCTTTTCCCTCAGAATCCCTAGGGAACAGTCCAGAAAATGCAGCAGTTTCCCTTGGGAGTAACAGGAGGGACTTAACTTGGAGCCCTAGAACCAGGCTGGGCTCTGGTACTAGCCCTACTACTACTAAGTCAATTTTCTCTGCAGTGATATTTGGCCTAGATAGGTGTGAAGACAAGATGGGGCATAATAGGGCAGATAGTACTTGATGGAATGCTGCTGAAGAAGGCAGGGACCGGGTGGTTAGATGCCACCCACCTGTCTGCCCTTCTTCCTTCGTTCAGGTTGTGTGTTTTGAACCAGTTGCTTGAAATCTGGGCCTTTGTGCTTTTCCTTACCTATTCTGCATGGAAAGTGATGTCAGGTGGTCAGTGCCTGTAAGTGAAAGGTGTGGTCACTTAAACAGTAAATAATGAGAGTCATCATTATCTTATGTCTCCATGAATCCAACACTTCGTCTGACTATTACAATACCTGTCTGTCCACCATTTGAGCCTTTCTCTAGCGTTAAACATTGCCCTCTGCAGGCCACTCTTTTAAAATGTTACCTCTCCTCGAAGAGGTAATATCGAATCCTTTGTCACAAATTGGTTTATTAGATATAAGATATTCAACCACGTGAAAGCACCTAACACCTGGGGAGAGAAGTGGGGGGGAAATCTTTGACTTGATAATTTTGGCTCTGGTCAACTGAACTGCGGGGGGTGAAGGGTGAGCATGTCTGAGAGTGAAGGGTGAGCGTGTCTGAGAGTGAAGAAGCTACAGGATCAGAAGCAGGATTGATCTGGCACCACAGGACTGTAAGGCTCTCTTAATTCAAAAATAGCACACCTTGGCCCTGGTTGGGTAGCTCAGTTGGTTGGAGTATCATCCTGATATGCCAAGGTTGTGGGTTCAATCCCCAGTCAGGGCACATTGGAATCAACCAATGAATGCATAAATAGGTGGAACAACAAATCCATTTCTTTCTCTCTCTCTCTCTCTCTCTACTTTCTATCTCTAAAAATCAATTTTTTAAAAAAGAGTCTTATAAAGAAAAAAAATAGCACACCTAGGAAGAGAAAAGGATGAAGCCCCCAGACAGGCCCTATCCTTTCCTTAGCAGACAAGAGTTGCTGGGGAGGAGAGATGGGATGTACGACAGACTTTTAATGCCCCAAGTTCTGCCCAAGGTGGCCAGAAAGAGTGTAAAACCTTTTGGGTTGGGAGTTTAGGGAGTGAAGGGGGCCTAGTGAAACCCCACCTTCCCCATCATAAGATCATACTTTCCTCACCACCCTCTTAGCTGTACCTCCCCCATGTACCAAAGCCATAATGGGGTTCACCTGGAGGAGAGTTAGACAAAAGGAGCTGTGGCGAGTGCAGAACTAGATGGTAAGGGCGCTGCTGCCTCCTGGAGAAGAACCTTTGTGGAAAGAGCAACTAAGGTGGCCGTGAGCCTCTGGCAAGCACACTTTCTTGTCTAGGCTTGGCTCTGCCCATCAGTAGTCTAGAATGCTGAGTCCCTTTTGACACTGACAGCATGTGATTCTCATACAGATGTTTAGGCACTTGCTGGAGCCTCTGTTGACATCCAACACACTGGGTGTTCACAAACAGCATTGAAATACTGTAGCCTTCTGCTGCTGTCGCTACTGCCTGTGGCTCCATCTAGTTGCGGAACCTATTTCACCTCTTGGTAGGAAGCCTTTCCAAACAGTGCTATTAAGCTGAGGTGCTGCCATTCTGGGGTTGGGGAAAAAAAGCACTGGCTTTGGAGCCAGACTGATCTGAGTTTGACCCTTTCTGTTCCTATCTAGGTTACCCAGAGAGTTAACCACGTTGCTTCCAGAATCTTTGAAATGGAGTATATGACTGTTGCATTTAGGATTGTGAGGATTAAGGGGGATAATATATTCACAACTTCCAGAAACACCTTGAGCCCTTAGGCTAACTGTGATTAAATTCATTTGTTAATTCAATACATATTTATTGAATGCCTACTATGTGCCACAGTGCCTGACAGTAGGTGGGTAATGACTCCATGGGTGTGAGGAACTCCTTTCTTTTCTGGCACATATTGGGGTGTGGAGGATGGGGGGAAGGGTCAGGAGCTTGGATGGCAGATTCAGTAAGCTTTTAGCACAATAATTTTAATTGCAAAAATAAACAGTTTTGCGAACTGCTTCAGAGTAGCGTCTGCTTTACAAAAATTAACAACAAAAAGGAAATAACCCCAAAGCAAAACGTTACATCCAATGGCTGCTGGAAACGACATTGCTGTACAAAACACCGCTCGAGACCGGCTCGGCGCTGCCCCAGCCTGTCTCTGGGGGCGGAAGGGGGGGCTAGGGGACCGCGTGGGGCTTGCGCCAAGTACAAATCACTCTTGAGTCCCAAGGAAATGCCTACTCAGTGGGTGGCCTGAGAGGACTATCCTCAACAAGCGTGGCTGACGCAGAGACAGAGCCTGGACGGCGGGAGCTGTCCACGGAGCCGGTGCTGAACAGGGCGTTTGCGGCGGGCGCTTCACCGGAAGTTGGAAACGGGACCAGAGGCCAGCCCCGGGGCGTGCGGGGAAGAGGAGCGGGGAAGGGGGACGGGCCTGGTCTTATCTGGCGCGCGGGGCGGCGGCGCCCCAATCTACAAACTTATTTCTCCCTCACAGGGCGGCGAAGGAGAGGCCCAATGAGTAGAAGCCAAGGCCCTTGAGCCGCTCCTCTGCGCGCGCCTTCTGTTTGAGGTGCACCTTGCTGTGCCGTTTCTTCTCATCACTGCGCGCGAAGCGGCGGCCGCACACGTCGCAGGCAAAGGGCTTCTCGCCAGTGTGGGTGCGCACGTGTGTGGTAAGGTGGTCGCTGCGGCTGAAGTTGCGGAGGCAGATGCGGCATTGGAAGGGCTTGTGGCCCGTGTGGATGCGCAGGTGGCGGTTGAGCTCATCGGAACGCGCAAAGCTGCGCACACAGCTCTCCACTGGGCAAGCAAAGGCCTTGGTGTGCGGCCGCGGGCAGAAGCAGCGTGCGCTGCACTTGCCGCCCCGGCGCCCCTTGCGCCGCGCCTTAACTGGGGGGAATGGGGCCGGTGGCCCAGGAGGCTCAGGCACGCCACTGCTCCCAGGGATGTCTGCCACCAGAGCTTTCGAGAAGTCCGCCGCGGCGCTGCGCAGGCCCAGCGGGGAAAGCTGAGGCTGCGTACCGGTCAGAAACTCTCTGCCGTCGCCGCTACTCCCTCCCTCCCCACTAGGAGGGGTCAGGAGCCCCGGGAGGCCCTCGGCCCCCTCCCCTAAGTTACCCAAGGCCAGCGGGAAAGCGTCGTAGGCCCCCGTGGGGTAGGATCTGTTGGCCGAGTCGGCTGGCAGCTCCGCGGGACAGCTGATGGACAGCAGGTCTTCAATCTTGGCCCCCATGAGGGGGAAACGGGCCTCGGAGGTGGCCTGGTAGTCTCCCTGTGACCCACAGCTCCCTGGGGCCCCAGCTGAAAGCAGCTCCCAGGGAGCGTAGGGACCTTTGAAAGCCGAGTTAGTGTCCAGTGCTGGAGAGGCCGGGGGAGCCCGGCGGCCTGGCTTGACGTCGGGTGGGGAGAGCTGAGGCTCATACAGGCACTGCGAGGGGGCGCCAGCTGAGGGCGAGGGCTCCCAGAACGCATCTGGGAAGGCTGCAGCGCCCAGATCGGGGGAGTAAAGGTCCGGCGGACCCGGCAGCAAGGCGTCGGGGCCTGAGGGAAAAGAGGCGTCCAGTGGAGACCGAGATGCAGTCACATCAGGGCCGGGGAAAGGTGCCAGGCCTAGGATGCCCGACATGAGGTTGAAGAGTGACTCTGGGTCGTGCGGGTGTTCGGGCACTGCCTGGATGAAGAAGCTACCGCTATAGCTGAGGCTGGGTGGGGGTGTGGGCGCAGGCCCCTCCAGGAAGCAGGAGTCGGCTAAGTCCCCGCCGGCGCCGCAGCTGCTCAAAGCCCAGCTCAAGAAGTCGCCTGCCGAGGAAGGAGCAGGAATCAACTCCGGGCACATAAAAGGGAGCGCCTCGAGTCTGCAGCCCCTACCCAAGGATCCCTTGGTGCACTGACACATATAAAGTGCTTTTTTGCACATTCTGATCCAGCTGGAGCAGGCATATGCCCCAAGGTGCACACAAAACATGCACACGCAAAATACACGTGCACAGGGAAAAAGGACACCTTGATACACGCAAAATTTCCTGCGGAGGCGCTGGCAGCCCGGTGGGGGTGGCAATGGCGGTGCGCACCCCAAGACCCCCGAGCTTCCTACAACCACTACCCCCACACCTACTGCATCCCAGTCCCTGCCTGTCTCAGGCACCGTACGCCCCCGCATTGCGCCGCCGTCTGAGCACCCTCGGCCGCGCTCCTTACCTCCGGGATAGCCAGCGGCCGCGTCCCTGGCAGGCAACCGGGGCAGTTCGGTGCTGGGTTCCGAGCAACAGCCCTCGGCGGACTTGACCAGAATCGCGTCAGGACCGGAAAACTCGCTAAGGTGGAGCATGGTGCGGCGGTGGCCGCGGGGGGCCGGGGGCCTCGCCCGCTGGGCTTGGGAGCGCGCGTATGGCGCGGAGTCCGGCAGTCAGGGCGCCCCGCGACTCGCAGACCCAGGCACCCGGGATCCTGGCTGCGAGCGCTCACCCCTGGAAAAGGGGTCGGGAGGCCGTGGCGCCCTTGCTCGTCGGGACCGGCCTCAAGCGGCTGCTCTTCGCCTCTCTAAAGCGCAGCCGGGCTCCCCCAACCCGCGGCCCCCCCCACTTATATAGCAGCGGCGGCGCTGGCTCAGGGCTTCCGACTCCCGGGGCCACTGCCATTTCGGGAGGCCCCGGCCCTGCCGCCGTGACGTAAATGCCCAAACATGGACACAGGATGTGTGCCGGGGACTCCCGAAAAGGAAAACTCGGGCTGTGACGTCGCCGCCGCCGCCGCCGCCGCCGCCGCCGGGCCCGCGCCCCTGCGTGCGCGCGCGCTCCCTGAACGTGGAGCCCAGTGAGCGCAAGGGCCGCGGGTGCGCCCGGCTGGGGCGCCGAGCCGTGTGGGGACCGACGTCTAGTAAGTGCACTTCCCGCCTGGAGGCAGAGGCCGAACGACAGCGAGGAAAGACCACGTGGGTTTCTGAGTCCACGGTTTCGGAATCGAATCCATTCTTTGCCATTATTAGCTGTGTGTTAATCTCTGTGAACGTCGGTTTCCTCACCTGTTAAATGGAGATATGTATACGTGTCTACTTAATAAATTTTCTATAAAGAGTAGTTAGGTTAGAGCATATTAAGTTCTAGGCACTGGGGTGCTTAGTAAACCAGAGAGATTATTGCCATTATTAGTTATTTGCTCACATCTGTTTGTTTTTCTTTTTTTTTTTTTTTTTTTTTTGGTATGTGCCCCTAGCGGGAACCGAACCTGAGACTCTCTGGTCCGCAGGCTGAGCTCCAACCACTGAGCCAAACCGGCCAGGGCTGTTTTTATTTTCTTAATAGTTGTTTTAGTTTATTCTGGGAAAAACAACTTATTTAAATTATAAAGGACCACACTACTTGCTAATGGTGAGAGAAAAAGTCAATTAGTACCTAAAGGTATATTCTCAATTGAAAAGTTAAAGTCTCTCTTTACCCTACCCACCTACCTCCTGAGGTAGCCACATCTAAGTTTCTTGTGTATTCTTTCAGAAAAAAATTATGCATATGTAAGAATACACACTACCCTACAATATAATGTTTCCCATTTATAATAGCTAAGAGATTGTTCCATGTCCAAACATAAAGAGGTTGGTCAGTCTTTTCTAAGGTTGTATAATAGTCCTTGGTAAAAGAGATCAATTTGTCTGCTATCCATGATCATATAGAAGTTTCCAACCTTTTGCTTTTACCAACATTGTTGTAGTCAGCGTCCTTGACTATATACATGTGAATATATCTGTGGGATAAATTCCAGTGAGTGTAAATTTTGGTCAAATGGTATGTAAAATTTTGATGGACACCTGGCAGATTGTCCTCCAGAGAAGTAAGGCCAATTCCTGCTCACTCTTCCTTCACGTAAGGGTATGAGATAATTCTGTAGAACTTTTTTCTGCCTCCAAATAAATGACTTACTCTAGGGATGTTGTTCTCAGCAACACACAGAGGACCCACAGGATATATTTCCCTGGAACCAGTACTTGGAATAATTGGGTTCCTTCTGAAAAACTTAAAAATCGACAACAACTTCCCTAACCTTATGGAGGCTGTGAATCTTGGCCAAATGTCAGTCAACTCCCTCAGAGAAACCTGACTACTCTCCTGATGTCATCCTGCTGTGGTTTTCCCTCTGTCTTATTTTCTCATCTTAAAGATTTTTAAAAATTTTATTTTGTGTTATAGCTCACTTAACTCCTTTCTGAACCAATTTAAGGGATTAAATAAATACATGGAATAGCATATTTTTCTTTACTACAAAGAGCATCAATTCTTTGGACTCTGTGTGCTGGAAGGGCAGGCCCGGGGTTTCCTCCTCCTTCTCCACTTTCCTAGGAATGAGAACAAAGTCATTCAGGGGTGATGGGCTACCTCCCAGCCTCCCTTGCTGACCAATACTCTCCAAAAGTGCACAAACCCCACCAAATTCTCAGGCCTTTCACCCAATGTCCATTATATAAACATTCATTCTTTCAATTTCTCAATGTTCATTCATGTAATATTCATTCCTTAAGTGACTACTATGGGCCATAAGGTAGATTTTGGTTTTTATTCTTTCAGAACTCTGAGACCCAACTCCATTTTTTGCTGCCCCATTCCCCAACCCACAAGTGTGTTCTTGGAATATATCATTACATGATCACCTGCGAAACACATGGGGACACACTTGCATTCCTCTTCTCATGTCTGGAAATCATACAGAGGGTTTCTCAGAGTCATGCGCATGCAGTGTGGCCTAACAAATGCCACAGATACAGTTCCATGTTAGGAGCACATGTGTTTGCATGTAGGAAATGCAGAAATCAAGCACATGTCTGTAACAGTCAGACACACAGAGCACTATTTCTTTTCAACTCTAGTTCAGGCCCGAATTTGATTCTAATCCAAATGCATCGCTAAGACCAGGTGAGCCCACACCAGACACACAGGGCGCACATGTCTCAAATCCATTCTGGCATTCTGCTGCCTGGGAGGGAGGGGGAGTAGAGGGGTTTGGCTAGGCAGGTGTCCAGGGCTCCCCAGGTTTCCCCGTCGGGCCAGATTGGCCAGCCCCAGGTTCCCTGTCCCTTCTGTTGTTCTTCCCTCTGCCACAGTATTCCTCCTCCTTCTTAGTCATGGATAATTTCCCTCCTCCTTTGGCAAATCCCAGGCTATTACTACTCTCTGCCAAGGGCCCTTGGGCTAGGTCTGCATTAAGACAAGGGTCCAACTATTTTCTCTTGTTAGAGGTCAGGCCTGGGGGGCAGAGCTGGGGAGGGAGAAGTGAGTAGGAGAGATGAAGAACACAGCTTGTGCTCTGGGTGTGAGCTGGCCCACACCCCCATATCTGCACCACTCTTAGTGGACATACAAACACACACTCGTGTACACGGATGTTTGCCTGTGGAGGGCCGTTGAATCTGCATTTGGTTCCTTGAGGAGGAGAAAATATAAAGGGTGAACAGACATTTTGTGGTCCTTCCCAGCACAGCCCCTCTTACCCCCTCCCCAATTTTAACAACTTAAAAAAGAGATTCTGGGCCAAGATAGAATAAAGGTAATTAGAAGGAGGTGGAAGAGAGAGGAGCATAGACCTATGAGCTCCACTTAAATTCACACTTCAAATATAAAAACACAAATTTGCACAATGGAAAAAAGGGAAATTACATACATTGAACACTTTACAAACATCATTTAATCATCACAAAAGCTCTATGGAGGAAGGAATTGGAAACCCATTCCACAGATGAGGAAACAGACTCGGAGAAGGTTAAATAACATGCTCATGGCCACACTTCTATTCAGTGGTAGGACTGAAAGTCAAGCCCAGGCTTGCCTACTTCACAAGATAATTTCGGAAAAGATCATTCATTTTACAAAAGGATTCAATCTAGGATGACTTTAGATGGAAGCTGTCCCTCTAGATTTTCAAATAGGGTATGATGTGGAAACTTGATCTGGCTGGTGTCCATCCCTGCAAAAATTCCCTGGAATGACTGCCACGGATAGCAACACTATGGGTCACATCAGACACATGCTGAGCAGTGCGTACAAGGTCCCTGGAAGCCAGTGTGAAAGTTGTTGTTGGTGTTGCTGTTGTTTGTGGTGTTGTTGCTGTTGGTGGTGGTGGTGGTGGTGGTGGTGTGCGTGTGTGTGCCCGCAGGTGCGGCCTTGGGTGGTGGTGGTGGGGGGGTGAGAGAAAATTTCTAATTTCCATAGCAAAAGGTCAGAGAGGGAGAATTTACTTTCTAGAAAAGCGTTGAACAGACAATTAATGAATGAATTAATGAATGAACGAATTCATTCATCAAGTGTTCATTGAGCACAGCCCTGTGCCAGGTGCTGTGAGGGCCCTTCAGATGCTGATGCCATAGTGGAAGAGGCTGGGAGCTCTGGATCCAGGGAGAGAGGAGAGGAGGGAGATCAGGAGGAGTGATCCTCCCTCTCTCTTTTCTAGGAAGGGCCCAGCCCCTGTCATCAGTTCTGGTAATGCTGCTGCCCCTCCCCCTCCCCACCTTGATCTTTCTGCTCTAAATATCATTGTTCAAATAATGGTGTATGTATTTTAAAAGACTCTAAGAAGACAGCTGCCTCCGAGTATTAATCATGAAGAGGCCAGCACTCAGTCTCCATGGCGACTCCTGACAGAGAGCAGGGGAGCAGTTCCACATCCCTCTTTCTGGGGCCATGGAGATGCTGGAACACAGCATCTCTCAGCCTTCTTTTTCCTCTCTGCTTCTCCTCTCTCCCCCTTTCCTCTCCATTCTTCTCTCCTATCTCCCCCCTCCAGTCCTTTTTTTTGTCTTACTGTAGGATTTATTTACGAGCAGGGACAGAGGCAGGATCCAGCCATCAAAGTAACAAGAAACAAGGACGAGGCTGCAGCAGAGATGAAATTTGCCTCCAAATGCAACCTCTGCAGTACATGACTCCCGTCCTCAAGGCCCCTGCAGTACCCCTAGGCTTCACTGACCACTAGGGCAGAAAGAGTCTGATCATCTGTCCCTGAGGAACGGGACCCATATCAGGGTCCTTCCCTGTGCCCTCCCTCTTCCCTGCCCATGGCCAGACATTGGTTTATGGTTTGAGTCCTTATTGTTATTATTTTTTAATGCCCACAAAAGGAATATAGGCTTATTGGACTAAGGCAAACATGTATATATACCCAGATATATACATTTAAATCCTTTCAGATTGATTCCTATAGAGTTCTTTCTCATGCACATTCATTCAACATTCATCTATTCAGTTGTAGCATCATTATTATGTATACCAATGGCAGCATGCTATACATATTCTTGTAATTAACATTATACCTTGAATGGTTTTTCTTTTCCCCTAATCATGGTACAGACTAATCTATAGTATTGTTAACAACTGCCCCAGAGAATTCCATTATGTAGGTATACATAGTGTTTTAACTTGATAGTTTTCTATTTTTCATTATTATATAGAATCTGGTTGTACATAGCCTTTTATGTGTACTTGGTGCACTGATGAGAATAATAATAATACAGTATGCCAGCTAACATTTATATACCACTTACTATGGGCACCATTTACCAGATATTGAGAGCTTTTTTTCTAATACAAGAGATTTTAAATTCTCTATTTCATTTTGACTGTGTATACACTGAATTCTTCCAGCAAGAGGAGGAAGTCTGTACAATACACTTATTACTCTGGCATAGTGGAAGACAGAACTCTGTGAAGCTTCTGCTCCCTTGGGATAAAATGTGCATGTGTAATGCAGTACCTGCTCTGGCTGGCACAGTAAAGGCCTAATGTGTTCCTTCAGCCATGGCTCCATTTCTTGCTGCCCATTCTTGGAATGGTGCTGGAATGTAGTCTATTTGTCATGTGACTGGATGTGTTTCTCCAGTATTCATCTGTGAACTCTTTGAGGGCAGGCCAGCTTCACAGCCTCAGTGCTTATGACTTGGTCTGGCACACACCATTTACCCAGTGATGGTTAGTAAAAATCTGCTTAAGAAAGTAGGGAGAATCTTCTTCTGAGACCTTACAATTTTAATGGCTCAGTACTGAGATGATTAAGACACAAGATATTCCAAGGACCCAGGTTTCCATTTATTTTTGAGTGTGCCAGACTGCATTCTGGGCTTGAGAGCTTTACATATACTCACCATTTAATCCTCACAGCAACATAATGAGTACTATTAGTATCTCTATTTCACAGATGGAGAAGTTGAGAAACTTGCCCAACCTTACAAGGTTAGTAAATGATGGTGCCAGGATTTGGACCTACAGTATAACCGTAGGATAGATTCCAAAAAGTGGAATTCCTAGGTCAAATGTACATTTAAAATTATAATCTATATTGTCAAACCTTCTTCTAAAAAGATTGTTCCAGTTTTGGGGCCAGAAAGTGCATATTAGAGCCAACTGGTAAGCAGAAAGAGGTATTGCAGTGATGTTTTAATTCACATTGTGAAAATTATCATTAAGGACAAGAATCTTTTCACAGGGCTTTTGGTATTCCCTGTGAGACAGGAGCCTAATGCTTCACCCAAAGACACCTGAGTGGGAGCCTTCCTCATCCTCCTCATCCCTGCAGTGGGCACTGGAGATGAGGCTGTTCCGGCATGGACTGGAGTGGGGTATGGATGCGAAAGCTTCTGTACTCTTGTTCCTTTTGTTCCTTCTAGTTTGGGTCATCAGGGAGGTAGAAAGAAGGAGAACCAGGTGGCTGCAAACTATTTAGGAAAAGCTTCTTAGATTCTTCCAAGACAACTCCTATGCTGTTTTCCCACAGGAGAGAGGGAGGTTATTCTTTCTCTTGTCTTCCATTCTATATCCCACCTTGAACAAAGTAAACACTGAACAGAGGTGTGACTAGGGTGGATTCTAGGAGGGTCAGCAGCAGGGGGATGGACACGATGACTTCTCCATGGCACTACCCATCCTGGCATTTGGCATGATCTTCCCATTACCTCTCTGTTATCTAAGCCTGGTGTTCCCTTTGTGGGCAATAATGGACTTGGATCTTGATAGATGTTTTTATTTGATTAAGTCATGGTGCTCAGATTATTGATTTTCAATTCATGAGTTGAGAAGGTGAAAAAGAGGCTGAGAGAATAGACAGAGAGGCCCATAGCTCTAGAACAGAACTGGAATAAAAAACAAGTCTGATATACCTACCAGGCATGTTTCTCTTCTCCCTAGCCTCCTCCTGCTTTTCCTCACCTGAGCTTGTCTCACTGTCTTTTATCTTTTCTCTTCCCCGTCTTGCAATAGTTTTCCTTTAAGTCCTTGGAAGTAGGTTGATCGGTGTACTGGGATCTGACAACGTAACTCCACAATACCCAGGCAGTTTATCCACAGTTGGGCCATTGAGCCATAGCCTGAGTCCTCTGTGTGTTCCTGAAACATTAGGCTAGACTTATGGTTGCAAGTGACAGAAATGCAACCTGAATTAATTCAGACCCCCAAAAAAAGGGGGGGATTTATCAGCTCACAGGATCCAAGGGAGGGTCTAACAACAAGCCTGCAAGGGGTTGGGACCCCTACCAGGGACTAAGAGTTTTCCAAATACTCTGAGCTCTTCCTCTTTTCTCTCACTGATGTCTGAAAACCTAGCCACTAGCAGATTCTGTGTTCTTTATGTCAGCCTGCTGTGATAAATAGATTCTTGTTCTCAAATTCCAGGTAGGAAAGACCTCTGCTATCCTCCCTAGTACAATTATCTGGCTAGGGGGCAGGGTAATATATAGCTGATAAGACCACTAGGGGCTTTTGATTGCATTTTGAGGGCCACTCCCAGAGAATAGAAAACCACTGGGAGCCAGGAAGCCTTTTAAGAGGCCTCAACCTCGAGCCCTGAGGACAGCAGCCAGGTAGCAATGGGCTCTGGCGTGTTCTTATAACAGGGGCAGAAATGGATAGTTCTTTCTGCTAAACAATGCCCCTGGAGCAAGTCGCCTGTTCCATCTGTTTGCTAGCTCCAAGGAACACAGCCCAAAATAAAAATCCCTAATTAGCAATTTCTGCATTCCAGAGCAAAACAATGTATTTGTTTCCTAGAATAATCTGAAGCCATATTCAGCTTGGCAACCAGTATGTCCCACACATTCATGCAGTGTGCCATGTGAAGACTCCAGCAGGGACCATTACTAAGTCAGGGCATGAGGGGGAGGGCTCCAGGGGTCCCCTGCCCAGGCAGCAGCAAGCAGGGGACCAGAACAGAACTGGCTTTATCAATGCTGTACAGCAGGTGTCTGTTACAGGGTAGGTAGAGAATGAAAGGAACTTAACAGGGACTTCTAAACATTAGTTCCCATAAAGGCCAAACCTGGGACACGTGGCCTTCAGGGTCCTAGAGAGTCCATCGTGGAGTACTGATCTCCAGCCTGGGAGCCAGGGAAACTGATTCTACCCGACCTCTGCTATTAGCTTGAACAAATTACTGATCCTTTCTGTGCTTGCATTTTCTCACCTGTGAAATGGAGGCATGTTATTAGCTCAACCCACAGTCTGAGGATTAAGAGCTAGAATTAACACATTAGGCAGTTGAGGCACAAGCACTTACTACAGCAATGAGAGGTGATATGAGAAGCATTCTATCCAGTTAAGAAATAGTGGATAACCCTGCCCACCTCCAAAATGTGCTCCTTATGTTTTCTGGGCACCTTCTCATATGGGGGTGGAGTTGGTCACTATGACCTGAATGAAGTCATATGAGTAGTTTTTTCTTCTAATCTTTGCTCTCCTTGATTCCTGTGTTCATTCATCTAAGTATTTATTGAGGACTTAACATATCAGCCACTTCAACAAATTATTACAGAAAGGTGTGAATCATGTGACAGTGTGGGAAGGACAGGGTGGCTTGACATGCTCTCTTTGAGATAAGCATTTTTCTCAATTCTATCCACTTGGATTAGTTTTGCCTGGTCTTGAACATCATATACATGGAATAATTCAGTATGTACTGTTTTGTGTCTGGCTTCTTTTGGTCAACACAACGTCTGCAAGATTTATTCACTCCATGTTTTGTATGTATCAGTATTCTTTTTTAAAAATCATTGACTAACCTGGCCAGTGTGGCACACTGATTGAGCGTCGACCCATGCACCAAGAGGTTGCTGGTTCGATTCCCAGTCAGGGCACGTGCCCAGGTTGTGGGCCAAATAGCTAGTGAGGGGGCATGCAGGAGGCGGCCAATCAATGTTCTCTCTCATCGATGTTTCTGTCTCTCTCTCTCTCTCTCTCTCTAAAATCAATAAAGAAAAAATATATATATGTATTTTTTTATCCTCACCCGAGGACATTTTTGCATTTTTCTTCAGATACGGCAGGAGGGAGAGAGGGAGGAAGAGAGAGAGAGAAACATCGACGTGAGAGAGACACATTGACTGGTTGCCACCTGCACAGCCCCAACAGGGGCCAGGGACGAACCGCAACCAAGATATATGCCCTTAGCGGGAACCAAACCCGGGACTCTCTGGTCCGCGGGCCGACGCTCTAACTGCTGAGCCAAACTGGCCAGGGCAAGAAAAAATATTTTTAAAAAATAAAAATAAATCACTGACTAATATTTCATTGCTTGAATATACCACAGTTTGTTTATTCACTCTCCTACTGATGGAAGTAGGTTTTTATTATTGTTGTTTACTTTTATGTTTGTTTGTTTTGAGGACGTCAAAAGGAAAATAATTTAGAAATAAATGACAGTGAAAATATATAATAGAAACTCCCATGACCTAAGCTTTAAAATATATTTTTACTCCTGACCAGTGTGGCTCAGTTTGTTGGAGTGTCACCCCATACACCAAAAGTTGACGGGTTCAATTCCCACGCAGGGCACATACCTAGGTTTTGGGTTCCATCCCAGGTGGGGGCACATGTGGGAGGCAACTGATTGATATTTCTCTCTCACATTAATGTTTCTCTTTCTCTCTCTCCCTCCCTTCCTCTAAGATAAAAAAATAAATTTAATATATATTTTTAAAGTATGAACAAAAAATCAAATTTACTTAAGCAAAAAAAAAAAAAAAAAACTTAAAAAAATCTAGCAATAAACTCAAGACTGTGCCAAATGAATATAAAGAAAACTATAAAATTTTCCTGAAGGGCTTTAAAAATAGAATAAGTGGGGAAATATGTATTTTTTTTATGGAAAGACTCAATATGTATTATAAATATGTCATTGTGGCAGTGGCAGTGGGTTCTCTGTGAAGCAGACATTGAGATGCAGCTAGGGGTACGAGGGTATATTTGGCAGTAACACATGTGAGAGATAAAAGCAAGACTCAGCAGGAGAGCCTCAGCCTGCAAGGCACATCTACATTTCAGTTAATCCAGTGATGAGTTCTGGAGCAAAAACTGCCCATGAGAAGAATCTTGCACTGGGAAGAAATGGCCAGTTCCTAGTACCCTCTTGAGTGAGGATTTAAAAAAAAAATTATGACTAACGCTCTATTAAATATCAAAACCTATTAAAATAACATAGTGCTAGAGCAAGGATACCCAAACAAATCAGTGGAATAGTAAAAAAAAAAAAACAACAACTAAATATATAAAGAATTTAGAATATGGCAAAAGTAGATTTCACAGTAATGGCAAAAATTTGATTATTGAATAAATGGCATTGAAAGAACTGGGTAGACTTGTAGGGAAAAACGTAGAATACGTATTTTATAAGTTATTCAAAAGTAAAGTCCAGTTGTACAAAAAAATGTAATAACAGACCTAAAACTATGAAATAGCAAAAAAAATAAATAGGAGAGTATATCTTCATAAATGCATCCTGTCAGTATGTGCATTCTTAATTTCTCTTGTTTAGTCTGCCATTGACCTTACAGTTGTTTTTTGTTTCAATGACAGTGATTAAGAGAAGAATCAGTTTTCATTCCAAGCACACTGTCCATTTCCATGGGAGTCTGGGTTGATTCACTTCCATAGACAGCGCTTTTGTGCAGTCTTCTTTCTTCACTAGGTCGCTGTTGTTTCTACTACTGGAGCCCTGTTGTTGAGCCCCCAACCCCCAAAACCGTGGAAGATTCCGTCTCCCAGGACTGTTTGGAAAATACATGTAAGCAGAATTCACCCAGCTGTTGGGTGCCAGCAGTGAATCCTCCCAAGCAGCACCAGGGTGGAGCAGGAGCTGGGCTGGGGTGGAGGTGTGAGAGGTGAGCCTGGCAGTCTTCAGTTACATTGTTGCTAAGTTCTGAGTTGCTCCTTTCCTGAATGGCTGTGTTGGCTCACCCTGGAAACAATCATTTTCCTGGCATCTCCTTATACAGATTTCAGGCTGCCAGCACCTTTGCCTCCCAGCTCCCAGCTGCCTGGTGGTTCTGCTGCCTTCAAGAGCCTCACATCTCATGTGTTATCAGAGCTGAGCCTTTCTCCAGAGCGGCAGGAGTGTCAAGACTCCCTTCTTTAGGGTGTTAGCTTTGTGGGAGCAGCTGGAGAAGATGGAAAGGTGGGTGGAAAAAGAGGGACTGAAACCTGTGATTGAAATATTTAGTCTCTCTGCTTCTTTAAAAAAAATTAAAGAATGACGGGATGGTGGGGTCCGAATGGATTGTTCAGTGTGGGGGCATGAGGTCCCTGCCCCCTCCACTTTCTGACACAGCACCTGCTTTACAATGGCTGCTCCCCTCCAGAGTGGGGTCTGTGCTGGAGGTCTGTTCCATCCTTGATGTAGAAGCATTAATGGATTCACAGAGAGACTGAGCCCTCAAATCCATTGGCTTCAGTAGTCCACGCTTTGACCAATTGAACGAATAGGCCCTGGGTTAAAATCGAACGGACTTTTTTTTTTTTTAACTTATCATTATTGTTGAATATATTACAGATGTTCCTTCTTTTTCCCCTATTGATCCCCTCCTCCCCACTCCTGCTCCCCTCCTGCCTTTCCCCATACTGTTGTCTGTGTCCATTGGTTATGCATATATGCACATAAGTTCTTTGGTTTATTTCTTCCAACCCCCCCACCCCCCTTCCCTTTGAGGTTTGTCAGTCTAACAACCAATTTGTACTTTTTAATCCCTTCACCTTTTTCACCCATTCCCCCAATCCCCCTCCCATCTGGCAACCAACAAAATGTTCTCTGTATCTATGAGAATGTTTCTGTTCTGCTTGTTCATTTTGTTTGTAGATTCAATTGTTGATATATATTTATTGCCATTTTGTTTGTTCATATTTTTTATCTTTTTCTTCAAGAAGACCCTTCGACATTTCATATAATGGTGGTGATGAACTCCTTTAGCTTTTTCTTGTCTGGGAAACTCTTCATATGGTCATCGATTCTAAATGATAGCTTTGTAGGATAGAGTAATCTCGGTTGTAGGTTCTTTTTTTTTTAAATATTTTTTCTTTATTGATTTTAGAGAGAGAAATGGAAAGAGAGAGAGAGAGAGAGAGAAACATCAATGATAGAGAACATCAATTGGCCACCTCCTGCATGTCCCCCACTGGGGATCGGGCCCACAACCTGGGCATGTGCCCTGACCAGGAATCGAACCAGCGACCTCTTGGTACATGGGTCGACGCTCAACCACCGAGCCACACCAGTCGGGCTCGGTTGTAGGTTCTTGCTTTTCATCACTCTGAATATTTCTTGCCACTCCCTTCTGGCCTGCAAAGTTTCTTTTGAGAAATCAGCTGACAGTCTTATGGGAACTCCCCTGTAGATAACTAACTGCTTTTCTCTTGCTGCTTTTAAAATTCTCTCTTTGTCTTGAACCTTTTGCATTTTGATTATGATGTGTCTTGGTGTGGGCCTCTTGTGGTTCATCTCGTTTGGTACTCTGTGCTTCCTGGACTTGTATGTCTGTTTCCTTCACCAAGTTAGGGAAGTTTTCTGTCATTATTGTTTCAAACAGGTTTTCGATTTCTTGTTCTCTCTCTTCTCCTTCTAGCACCCCCAACATGCAAATGTTGGTATGCTTGAAGTTGTCCCAGAGGCTCCTTACACTATCCTAATTTTTTTGGATTCTTTTTTCTTTTTGCTGTTCTGATTGAGTGTTTTTGCTTCCATATATTCCACATTGATGATTTGCTTCTCGGCTTTACCTACTCATTTACTGAATCTCTGTACATTATTCTTATTTCAGTTAGTGCCTCTTCATTTCGGACTGGTCCTTTTTTATGCTCTTTAGGCCCTCACTAAGTTCACTGAAGTTCTCACTAAGTTCATTGACCATCCTTATAAGCAATGTTTTGAACTCTGCATCTGTTAGGTTGCTTATCTCCATTTCACTTAGTTCTTTTCCTGGAGTTTTGTTCTGTTCTATCATTTGGGACCTGTTTCTTTGTCTCCTCATTTTGGCTGCCTCCTTGTGTTTGTTTCTATGTATTAGGTAGAGTTTCTATGTCTCCTGCGCTTCCTAGGGTGGCCTATTGTAGTAGGTGTCCTGTAGGGTCCAGTGGCACAGCCTCCCCGATCTCCCAGCTGGGCCCTCGAAGTGCACCTCTCGTATGGACTTTACACCCTTCTGTTGTAATTGAGTCTTGACTGCTGTTGGCACATCAATGAGAGGGTTTTACTCAGGCTGATCAGCTGCAAGGACTGGCTGTGCCCACTATCCACCGACCTCTGACTACCTTGGATGATCAGCTGTGCAGGGGCCCACCACACAGAGCAAGACTTACTCCAGCAGGGCTCTGCTACCCACTGAGTCCATTCCTTGAGTGTGTCACTTGTGGAGGTGGTTGGGTGGTGGTGTTTCGCAGTGTTCTGAAGCTGTCCACTGGGTGTGCTGGCTCTGGGGCCAGGTCAGCCACTGCCTGGTGGTCTACCTGGGGCCACCAAAAATAAGCTACAAAGCAGTCTGCAGATGGCTGCTTCTTGTGCTGGGCTTGGAGGTTCCCAGGAAAAGCCAAGTTGTGAACCAAGGCTGGCTGCTTCTAGTGCCAGGCCTGGGGCCACTTAACGAGAGGTATGGGGTTCACTGAGACCAGATGCTGCTTGTTTGAAAGAATTTAGGAAAATCTGAAGCAGGATCCGAGACAGGCCATTCCTTTGGTAAAGCAACTGGCAATAGCTTGGGTGGGCCTAAAAGTTGGGTGGGGCAGGGCCTCAGGGAATCACCAGGGCGGGGCAAACCATGTGAGCCAGGTAGCTGGAGTCCCAGATATGGCGGCTGTCTGCCTGCCCTGTGGGGGAAGGGCTCACCAAAGGAACAAAGGCCTCTGACAGCACATCAGTCCAGGAGAAAGCCACCTCTCCAGCCCTCGCTCCAATGCCAAACAGCTCAGTTCTTCCCCATATATGTCTCTGATACCTTTCAAGCTGCCTCCCCCACGCTGGAACCTGGAGGGTGCGAATCTGAGTAAGTCTGTATGCGGGCCCTTTAAGAGGAGCTGCCAGGGGCTCCAGCTGCCTCAACCTCTGTTCCCTCTGGTTTTTCCAGCCAGAAGTTATGGGGATTCTCTTCCTGGCGCTGGAACCCTGAGCTGGGCACCTGGTGTGGGACGGGGACCCCTCACTCTTCAGGGAGGACCTTCTCAGCCGAGGAGTCCTCCTGATTTTTATCCTCCACATGCGGGTGTGGGACCAGCCTGCCTCTGCCCCTCCTACCAGTCTCCATGTGGCGGCTTCTTTAATTTCGTAGTTGTAGGACTTCCATTCAGCTTGATTTCAGGTGGTTCTGAATGATGGTTGTTCTGTAGTTTAGTTGTAACTTTGATGTGGTTGTGGGAGGAGGCAATACTGCGTTTACCTCCGCCGCCATCTTGACCAGAAGTTGGAATGGACTTCTTAAAAACTCAGTGGGGATAGAGATATTAATAGAATGGGCACTCAGGTCAGATGGCTAGAGAATAACCCTTAGCTAACAATGGGGACTGCATATTTGTCAACTCATTTCCTGCTCATCACAGTTCTAAGAGGTAGGTGATTTTATTGTCCACATTTTACAGATGAGGAATCTGAGGAACAGAGAGTTTGTGTTTTAATCTAAGATTAAGGAGCTAGGAAGTGGGAGATCTAGCACAAAAGTGCAGAAGTTGGGTTTCAGGCCCGTGTCTCTAATCACTACACTCTACTGTCTACACTTCCTCACATCCCATGCAGCACCTTCCTACCAGTATCTTGACCCAGCCTCTGCTTTGGCTCTCCTACCTGGCACCAGAACTGCCCCTCCAGAGACAGCCTCCCTAAGTGGCGGGTTCCAGGGCTGACGCAGTCCTTCACCTTTCCCAACATCTGTGCCCAGGCCTCCTATCACTTGGGCCACAGTAACTTCATCCTTAGGGACTCTTGGGCCTTCTGGAAAGCCCAGGGGTGTGATTCAACTTCAGAGTCTACACTTCCTCAAGTCCTTTGTCCTTGCTGCTTCTCACCCACCTTCAAGCATATGGTATCCCTATCTCTTCTCCAAGCCCCTCACTCATAGACTTCTCCAATGAGGCTCTCCCTGGCTTTTCCTCCAGACCCCAGTACAAGGTGATGACTCAAATTCTCAAACAGGCTAGTCCTTCCCCTTCTCACTGTACATTTCTTTTCCCCTCTTTTTTATTTTTATTTTATTTTTTATTTTTTTGCATTTATGTTCAGATAGAGCAGGAGGGAGAGAAGGAGGAAGAGACAGAAAGAAACGTCGATGTGAGAGAGACAGATCGACTGGTTACCACCCACACAACCCCAACAGGGGCCGGGGACAAACTGCAACCAAGGTACGCGCCCTTAGCGGGAACCGAACCCAGGACTTTGTGGTCTGCGGGCCGACGCTCTAACCACTGAGCCAAACCGGCCAGGGCTCCCCTCTTTTTTAAAGTCTTGGTCATATTCTGCATTTTTAGCCTGCACCAAGAGGTCGCCAGTTCGATTCCCGGTCATGGCACAGGCCCAAGTTGTGGGCCCGATCCTCAGTGGGGGGCATGCAAGAGGCAGCCAATCGATGCTCTCTCTCATCAATGTTTCTATCTCTCTCTCCCTCTCCCTCCCTCTCTGTCTAAAATCAATAAAGAAAAAGATTTTTTTTTAATTCTGCATTTTTATATAAGATAGCTATTTGTGTAGACACCTATCTCTCCTGAGACTGCAAACTCCTTGAGGGCAGGCACTGCTCTGGTTCATTATTGCAGCCCTTTCAGCAGCCAGTTCGGGGCTTGGTACACATTAGACACAATGCACTTTGTCCAGATGACTTGCCAAAGGGATACCGATTATTCTTGGCCCCACAGTTTACTCACCACCCATTAAATATGCTTTACCTATTTTTTTTTAATGTGTGTCTGCTTGAATTGAATGGAAGTGGCCTTCTGTACATTTGTGTATTTATTTAATAACTGCTGTTTCAGTCCTTCCTAATCATTCTTATATTGCAAGCTGGTGGGAGTTCCAGATTCTGGGTCCATTCACCTCACTTTGATCATCACTTAGACTCCCACCATGGCGACCATCTGTGTGTAACACTTTGAAGATTTTAAAAGTGTTGGGAAATTTTTACCAAGTGGATAGAGGGAGCTGAGGAAGCTGAAGCTCTCCCTATTATATTGCCTTTAATAAGTTAGGAAGTGCGTATCTCAAACCTACTGAGACCTCCAGGATTTGGAGTGCGGTGGAAGAGACATTTATAGTTTCCACATCCAAAACATGATAGGATTATGGAGAAGTTTACTCTTGTGAATCTCATGTTTTCTAGACATTAAAAAAAAAATCCCCTCTCTAGACATTCAAGTCTTTAGCCAAAGCCTCATGTTAGGCAGACATTGTCATGTAAAATTTCAAACTTTCTACTTTCTTCTCTCTTATCAAAGTTCTCTTTTCTTTTGTATTCCATTTCCAAGAGGTCTCTCAGTACAGCTGTCACATCTGTACCAGGTTTGGGCCACATAAAACGCACAGATACAATAGCAGGCTTTGGAGATAATGCCCTGATGTGGTTCTTTAGAATCAAAGGATTAGCAGAGGTGCCCACTGGGCAGTTGGAGTGGACCATCTGCACATAGGTGTGAGAAAGGAAATGGGACGTGGGCCTACCCTCCTCAATTTGACCTGTTTTATATGTTAGAGTTCATGTCATATCACCACCCAAATTAAAAGGAGTAAATTGAATATTGGAGTCTAAAGTGATAAACAACAACAACAACAAAAAATCCCAATTAAAAGATAAGAACGTGGAGTTACTAAGGGCTTACTGACTCTTCTGTTTCACCACTCATCCTCATTTATAACTTACTTCAATTAATTAATTTTTTAAAAATCCTCACCCGAGGATATTTTTCCATTGATTTTCAGATGGAGTGGGAGGGAGGGAGGAAGGGAGGAAGGGGGAGAGAGAGAGAGAGAAAGAGAGAGAGAGAGAGAGAGAGAGAGAGAGAGAGAGAGAGGCATTGATGTGAGAGAGACACATCAATTGGTTGCCTCCTGCACGACCCCAACCAGGGCCCGGGATCGAACCGCAACTGAGATACGTGCCCTTGACCGGAATCAAACCCGAGACTCTGAGGTCTGCAGGCCAATGGTCTAACTGCTGAGCCAAACTAGCCAGGGCTCAATTAATTAATTATTATTACTATTATTTTTAATCCTCACCCAAGGACATTTTTGCATCCATCTTCAGCTAGAGAGGGAGGGAGAGAGGAAGGAAGAGAGAGAGAGAAACATAGATGCGAGAGAGACACATTGACTAGTTGCCACCCACACGACCCCAACCAGGGCCGAGGACAAACAGCAACCAAGGTACATGCCCTTAGCGGGAACTGAACTCGAGACTCTCCGGTCCATGGGCCGATGCTCCAACTGCTGAGCCACACTGGCCAGGGCTCAATAAATTAATTTTAATAATGCAATAAGAACCCATAAAATCATCACTAGGTCCTTGCCAGTAATCCACATCTAATTATGTGGTTCCCCCATCCCACCCATTCACGTTACCTCGCCCAAGGTGACTTCCTTTTAAATATTTTTATTGATTTTTAGAGAGAGAGGAAGGGAGAGAGAGAGAAACATCAATGTAAGAGCATAACATCATTCGGTTGCCTCCTGCACACCCCCTGCCGGGAGATTGAGCCCAAAACCCGGGCATATGCTCTGAGCAGGAATGGAACCGGTAACCCTTTAGTACACCGGACAACACCTAACCAAGGGAGGACAGGGAAAGAGAAGGAAACATCGATGTGTGAGTGAAACATCAACTGGTTGCCTCCCACACATGCCCCAACTGGGAATCAAACCCACAACCTGGGTATATGCCCTGACCAGGGATCAAACCTGCCAACTTTCTGCAGTCTTTCAGTGTATGGGATGATGCTCTGACCAACTGAGCCACACCGGCCAGGCCCAAGGTGACTTTCAATGCTAAACTCAAATCAGATTTGGAGTCAGGGCCCTGTCCTGTTCTATCACCTTCTCATCTGTCCCCGTTGTCATTAACAGGGCAAATGTGCTTTGCATGCTTAACATTTAAAATATCCTTAAATGGCCTCACTTGGCACAGAGTGATGCTCAGATTAAATTCTGCTTCTTGTAGCATAATTTTCTATGTTTAAGAGAAGCTCAAATATAGCTGAGATATTATTCATCTTGAAGCCATCACCCATCAATTTGGATATAACTTCCTTTGTCACATTCTAGAAATTCTTTCTTTAGAATAGGACCAGGGCAGCTGACGAAGATCCCCACCCCACACTCCCTGTCCACCTCCTCTCCAATACTGATTAGTGTTTTTCCCTTAGCCTCTGCCATGGGTGGAATGGCCGCTGAGTGACATTCTCCTTCTAGGCTCATGATTTAGAGGCTGCTGCATGGACACATGCTGCCCTTAGTCACTCCTCCCAGCACTGAGTTTGTATCTGTGTTTCACAGGTCGGAGTCATAAGACACATACTCAGACTTGAGGAGGGAATAAAAAAATAATACATGTTGTGGAATCCCCTTAGTTCATCTTTACCCTTGTCGGGAGAGGGTCTCTTCAAATAAAAATGAGTTCTGGGAGATGATTTGAATTGGTAGGAAAAAGGTCTGTTTGTCTTATAGATGTTTTACTCCGGAGAATGTGGAAGACCTAAAGTTATGCAGACTTAAAGTGTTATAAGGAGGCTCCATCTGCCACCAAGACAATGCAGTCTCTAAGACATTGACCACAAGGGGCTCTGTTAGATGGAATCCAGAGTCTGAAGCCTGGGATAGGTTAAGGGTGGGAGTGGGGTTGGGTAGGTGGGAGCAGTGGAGTAGAAAAAAATAAAGGGGGGAGAAGAAGGGATTTGGGACTTCCCACCTAAGGCTGATTCAGTCTGCACTGAAGGGCTGTATTAAGTGAAAAGTAAGGACACGTTTAGCATTATCCTCTGGGCTCTGGGGGTCATCATGGCTGGTCACTGGCAAGATTATTTTCTTTCTGGTCAAGATGTTGTGGGACATAAGAATAGGATAACATAAGGAAGATCGTAAACATGAGCAAATGTTTGGGTTGGCCTTCTGCAGGTCAGAGCTCTAAGGAGATGGTGTGCTAAGGCTTATGAGAGGCCCTATGGTAGGGAGCTCTCTGGGTGGTACCCAGCCCACAATTGCTCTTTGCCTGAGAGCTTCCCCCAGATCATAGCACTGCGGACCAGTAACCAGATCTGTGTTCTTTAAATTTTCCTTGAGGCAAGTAATTGGTCCAGAGGAGGAGACCTGGTCAGGTTGGGCCAGTTGTATCTTACGTTCTGGGAGGATCTAGAATATGGAACCAAGAGACACATGGACTCAGAGTTCCTAGAGTGGAGTCACATCAATGGTGATGTTCTAGAAGCCGATCATGCAGCCTCAGTCAGGCTTTCAGGCCAACATAGTGACTTTTACCAGGTCAGAATCACCTAATTAAGCTGCTCCTAAATTCCTGACCCATAGAAATTGTGTGAGATAATAAATGTTTTTTTTGCTGTATAAAGCTGCCAAGTTTTGGGGCAATTTGTTATATTGCAGTAAATAACACAGAAATGTATACATCTAAAGTGTATCAATTAGGAATGTTTTTGGCAGCATATAACAGAATGCTTGGCCACAGTCTTCAATCTGGGGTCATCTAATACTGTATTAGTTTCCTAGGGCAGCCATAACAAACTACCAAACTGGGTGACTCAGAATAACAGAAATTTATTGTCACATAGTTCTGGAGGCCAGAAGTCTGAAATGGAGATATCAGCAGGGTTGACCTCTGAAGGTACTAGGTAAGGATCTGTTCAGGCTTCTCTCCCAGCTTCTGGTAGCCTCAGGCATTCTTTGGCTTGTACGTGGCTGTATTCTCCCAGTGTCTCTTCACATTGTCTTCCTTCTGTGCATGTGTCTGTCTCTGTGTCCAAATTTTCCCTTTTTATAAGGACAACAGTCATATTGGATTAAGGCTCACCCTGATGACCTCGTTTTAACTTGATTACCTCTGTGAAGACCCAAAGAAGGTCACAACCTGAGGTAGTGGGGGTTAGAACTCCAATATATCTTTTTATGGAGTATACAATGTGACCCAAACAAATGCTTTCATATCAAGAAGTCTGGCCCTGGCTGGGTAGCTCAGTTGGTTAGAGCATCGTCTTGATACGCCAAGGTTGCAGGTTCGATCCCTAGTCAGGGCACATACAAGAATCAACCAATGAATGCATCAATAAGTAGAACAACAAACATCTCTCTCTCTCTCTCCCTCTCATTCAATAAATTAAAAAAAGTTCTTTAAAGTCAGGAGGTAGGAGGCCTCAGTGTTGGTATGGCAACTACATGATGCCACTAAAGACAGGGACTCCTTTTATCTTTCTTCACCAACCTTAGCTTTTGGGGGATGCTTCTTCTTCATTCCTGCTTTTTCTTTCCCTGAGCAGAGACACCCATTAGTGTAATTCATATACTTTCTCCAAGGAAAATGAAAGGACTTCTCTGATCAGTAAAGCCAGGTAGAATAATCTGAATGTGCTTGTCTTACCTTTCTTTTCCCTCTTGGGACTCAACTGCCAGCAGAAAATTCATGTGCTCTTCTTCCCTGATAACATAAATTTATATGAGAAGGGGCCTCACCCCTGAGGTGGACCTTCAGTTTGGGAATGTACACTTTCAGAAACTTAAGCATCTGGGACATTGGCCAAAAGTATTAAGAAATAACCCAAAAGTGGATGTGGAGAAACAAAATATTCACATGGGAAAGCTTTTGCTGGGCCAGGATGCATATGTGGCTTGTTGCCTTTACTCTCATTGTGAAGGTTTGTTAAGGAGGAAGCACTTTTTCTGCATTGGTTTTTAATTCTAAGACCCCAGTGATAGGCTTTCAGTTGCCTGTATGGAATTTAGCTCTTTATGTGACTATAGCTTATGGAGATTTTGTCCATAGGTGAGTGGCTGTTTCTATAGAGCAGTGGTTCTCAACCCCAAATGTAGATAGAATCACCTGAAGGGCTTGTTAAAATACAGATTTCTGGGTCCCTACCTTTTTCTTTTCTTTTAAATATATTTGTATTGATTTGAGAGAGAGAAACATCAATGTGAGAGAGAAACATCAATTGACCGCCTCCTGCTCGCACCCTGACTGGGGATGGAGCCCACAACCTGGGCATGTGCCCTGGGCAGGAACTGAACCAGTGACCTTTTGGTGCACCAGACAACACCCAACCAACTGAGCCACACCGGCCAGGGCCCAAGTTGTACTTCTTAATCCCCTCACTTTTTTCACCCAGTCCCCCAAACCCCTCCCCTCTGGCAACCATCAGTCTGTTCCCTGTGTCTATGCGTTTGTTTCAGTTTCATTTCTTTGTTTGTTTTGTTCTTTAGATTCCACATGTAAGTGAAATCATATGATATTTGTCTTTCTCTGACTTGTTTCACTTAGCATAATACAGTCTAGGTCCATCCATGTTGTTGCAAGTGGTAAGATTTCATTCTTTTTTATAGTATAGCTGAGTAATATTCCATTACATATATGTACCACCCCCTTTTTATCCATTTGTTTACTGATGGGCACTTGGGTTGCTTCCATATCTTGGCTATTGTAAATAATGCTGCAATGAACATAGGGGTGCATATATCTTTTCAAATTAGTGTTTTGGGTTTCTTTGGATATATGTCCAGAAGTGGAATCACTGGGTCATAAAGCAGTTCCATTTTTAATTTTTTGAGGACCCTCCATACTGTTTTCCACAGTGGCTGCACCAGTCTGCATTCCCATAACGGTGCACAAGGTTCCCTTTCCTCCACATCCTCACCAATACTTGTTGTTTGTTGATTTATTGATGATAGCCATTCTAACAGGTGTAAGGTGATATCTTATTGTGGTTTTAATTTGCATCTCTCTGATGATTAGTTGAACATCTTTTCATATGTCTATTGGCCGTCTGTATGTCCTCTTTGGAGAAGTGTCTATTCAGGTCCTCTTCTCATTTTTTAATTGTGTTGTTTGGATTTTTTGTGTTGAGTTGTATGAGTTCTTTATAAATTTTGGATATTAACCCCTTATTGGATATATCATTGGCAAATATCTTCATCCATTCAGTAGGTTGTCTTGTTTTGTTTTGTTGATGGTTTCTTTTGCTATGCACAAATTTTTTGTTTGATGTAGTTTCATTTGTTTATTTTGTCTTTTGTTTCCCTTGCCTGAGGAGATGTATCAGGGAAAATATTACTAAGAGAAATGTCAGAGATTTTACTGCCTCTGTTTCCTTCTAGGAGTTTTATGGTTTCAAGTCTTACATTTGTCTTCAATTCATTTTGAGTTTATTCTTGTATGTGGTGTAAGGAGGTGGCACAGTTTCATTTTTTGCATGTATCTGTCCAATTTTCTTAACACCATTTATTGAATAGACTGTCTTTACCTCATTGTATGTTCTGGCCTCCTTTGTGAAATATTAATTGACAATAAAGATGTAGGTTTATATCTGGGCTGTCTATTTGGTTCACTTGATGTATGTGTCTGCTTTTATGCTAGTACCATGCTGTTTTGATTACTATGGCCTTGGAGTATATTTTGATATCTCCAACTTTGCTCTTCTTTCTCAAGATTGCTGTGGCTATTAGGGGGTCTTTTGTGGTTCCATATAAATTTTTGGATTATTTGTTCTGGTTCTTTGAAATACGCCATTGGTATTTTGATAGGAATTGCATTGAATTTATAGATTGCTTTGAGTAGTATAGACATTTTAATGATGTCAATTCTTTTTATCCATGGGCATGGTACATGCTTCCATTTACTTGTATCTTCTTTAATTTTTTTCTTTAGTATCTTACAATTTTCCAAGTACAGGTCTTTTACCTCCTTGGTTAAATTTATTCCTACGTATTTTTGTTGTTGCAGTTGTAAATCATTGTTTTCTTAGTTTCCCTTTCTGATAGTTCATTATTGGTGTATAAAAGTGCAACCTATTTCTGGATTTTTATTTTGTATCCTGCTACTTTACTGAATTCATTCATCAGTTCTGGCAGTTTTTTGGTGGAATCTTTAGGGTTCTCTATATACAGTATCATGTCATCTGCAAATAATGACAGTTTCACTTCCTCTTTTCCAGTTTGGATCCCTTTTATTTCTTCTTCTTGTCTGAATGCTGGGGCTAGGACTTCCAGTACTATGTAGAATAAGAGCGGTGAAAGTGGATATCCCTGTCTTGTTTCTGATCTTAAGGAAAATGCTTGAAGTTTTTCCCTTTTTCCCCATTAAATATGATGTTAGCTGTGGGCACTGTGTACTTTGGAAAGAGCTTTTATGTATATCATCTGGCTAGAACCTGACAGCCTCTTAAGAACTAAGTATTTAGCTCTGGACTGTGTGGCTCAGTTGGTTGGATTGTTGTCCTGTACACCAAAAGTTTGCAGGTTTGATTCCCGGTCACTGGCGCATACCCAGGTTGCTGGTTTGATCCTGTGGTTAGGGCGCATACGGGAGGCAACCCATCAATGTTTCTCTCTCACATCGATGTTTCTCTCTCTCCCTCTAAAAAATAAATAAAAAAAAAGAGCTAAGTATTAATATCCACTTTCCTGATGAGAAATAGACTCTTGGAGAAGTTAAGGATTCAAAGTCTCAAGGCAGGTGAGTTGGGGGCAGAGCTGGGCAAGAAGCCAAGGGGCATTTACTCACAAATGGAAGGGGTGCTGGGGAGAGGATAGTGTGGCTCAATGAGGGAAAGCAGAATGTGGAAGGAGACTTGCAGTAAGATTCAAAGGAGAAGGGAGAACAAGGTGGTTTCTTGGCCTGGCTCCTCTTCACTGCTGCCAAGCCAGGCTAATTCCTTTGCTTTCTTTCAATCACTGCCTTTTTGATTGAAAGAAAGCCATGCTGGCTTTCTGTAGAAGCCATATGGGCTCATCATAAACGATAGAATCAGAACAAAAGAGTAGAAAGTAACATGAAAAACTCCTCTGCTTTGGTCCATCTCAAGAGCCCTCTCAGAATGTCTCACAAGTGCCTGGATCGGTGCTGCCATTCCTTCTGTGGTCCCTGGCACATGTGAGGATGGCCAGGTCTATCCCACATAGTCCCTGTTTTGATTTGGTGTGGGATTTCGGTGCCTGGATCATAGCACGTGTCCTCCCTTATCCATTTTAGGCTCCCTTCAGCTATGCAGAGAAGTGGGAAACAGCATTGCATTAGTATAGAGCACAAGTAGATGTCACCTTCCAGAAGCCGGTTTCTCTGGGCTGGAGCATGAGGCTTAGTTCTGAAAACCTAGCAGGGGCTTCCTATGCCCTTTCTTCTGCACTGAGGATACTTGAACCTGCAGCACCTGCACACTCCCCTCCCTCCCACAGGTCCAGCAGAGAAGATAGAGCAGAGGAGTTGACCAGAAGGACAGCCAAACCTGTGCTGCATGGAGGCAGCGAGTGAAAGAAAAAGTGGAGCTCAAACTCTCACCTGTTATAAAATGCACTCACTGCCCTGGCCGGTTTGGCTCAGCGGTTAGAGCATTGGCCCATGGACCAAAGAGTCGCGGGTCAAAGGCAGGTACCTCGGTTGCAGTTCGTACCTGGCCCTGGTCAGGGTCATGTAGAAGGCAACCAATTGATGTGTGGATCAATGTTTCTCTTTCTCTCGCTGTCTTTTACTCTCTCTCTCCCTCCCTCCCACTGTATCTGAAGATAAATAGAAAAGTATCCTTGGGTGAGGATTAAAAAATAAATACACTCACTGTCCCCACCAGTAAAACACAGCTCAGGAATGTCCTCGGCTTTGAGCAACTCCTCTTCCCTCAGAAAGGACTAATAATGTGGTATTCCTTCCCTTAGGGGCAAAAAAACACACACATTAATAAACTAGCAGAAATATCCCTGCCTTACAGATAACTGAAGTTTGCCCTATTAAAACAACACCTTTTATTTAGGACACAATCCTTCCAACAGCCCCATGTAAACAAATACCCTTTGAGCCCGGCTGGTGTGGCTCACTGGTTGAGCATCGACCCATACACCAAGAGGTCGCCGGTTCGATTCCCAGTCAGGACACATGCTCAGGTTGTGGGCCCGATCCCCAGTGGGAGGCCTGCAGGAGGCGGCCAATCAGTGTTCTCTCTCATCAATGTTTCTATCTCTCTCTCCCTCTCCCTCCCGTTCTCTCTAAAAATCAATAAAGAAAAAAATTTAAAACAAAAACAAATACTCTTTGAAGCAGAATATGTTAATACCTACTGTGTTGGGAATTGGGAACCATAGATGACAAAGATGTAGACCCTGCTCTTGAGAAGCTTACAAACCAGAATGGGAGACACTCACCTAATAGTGGAAATGAAAGTTCGATAATAATAACAATGACAAGAGCTAAATGTCTATGAAACAGTTACCATGTACAGGTATTTACCATGTTCCATGCTTTGTCTTGTTTAGCTCTCACAACAATCCTACTAATTTTTGCACTCTCAGTTTTCAGATGAGGGAATGAGGCTTAGAGAGGTTAAGTAGCTCACCAAAAGTCACACAGATAGCAGGAGGCAGAGCCAGGAGTCTGACAAAAGTCTTCATGTGTAACCATGACATTGTTTTCCTGCAGTAGAGGACAACACAGGATGCTACAGGAGCCCAGAGAAGAGCAGTCACCCAGATTGCAGAGGTCAGGGGAGGATCACAGAGCAGCTCACACTACTGGAGACCAGCCAGTTAAGTGGGGGAAGAAAGAGGGAGCATTAGTAGGTCAAGTCTGCACAGGATACCTCAGTGGGAGAGGGAGGGGAGGGGAATGCTGAAAGGGGCAACAGGAGTACGGAAAGGGGTGACGTGAAGGCTGAACTTCATAGTATGTGTGATTGAGCTCATTCACCTCAAGGTTAAGTCAGAAGTGTTCAATAGTGACCACTATTGGGGCTGGTTGACATAAAAATATTTATTTCTGAGGAGAACACGAATGAAAATATCTAAGAGAGGAGGGAGGGGGGGAGACATCAGGGCATCAGGAGCCGGAATTTCAACCATCTGGAATCCTACTGAAATTTGGCGGCCCATTCGAGAGTCTCACATATCTTGCCAAAATATTTTTTAAAGGAGGAAAAAACAATAATGTTGCCTGCTATAATAATGCACCAGAAACTCCTCACATTGACATTTACAGATTTCTTGCCAATGGCCCGGAGAGCTCATAATGGACTGATAGCAAAGGCAGCAAGGGGGAGAAAAAAGCAACGGAGTGATTGAGCTGTGCTTCCTTGGGTTTCTATTATCATTGCTGCCTTTAGCCATATGCTTTTCAAAGGCACTGACAAGCCTGGACCGATTTCAAAGGAATTCCTAAACCCAGATTTCAAAAATCGTCATTACATCTCCGGATTGTCAGTGCTCTGTACAGAAAACACACATTTATGGAAGTTCTTAAATGTTTCTCCATAAATGTTGATCAACCTCTCCTGTCATTACATGAGATGCCTGGGATGTTGAAAATAGATGCTAATAAATTGCCAAGTGATGAAAAGCATTTCTCTTCCTTGAAATAGGATGTCTTACCACTTGTGTGAGTTTTAGAAGCTGCATACAAAAGGGAATAAGATGATTTCTTTTTTAGTCTGTTTGGTTGTTCCTTACCACCCCCACCCCCACTGCCACTTTCAAAAATGGAATGAAAACAGATTTAATCTGCTGGGAACATAGATTTGTGAGTACAGCATGGACCCTGTTAGTGCCATAGCTTTTGTCATTCTTTGCAACCACTGATATCCATATAGTTACGACTTTTCACTCATTCCAGGTCTTCCCCCATCCTTTTTCTTGTCCTCCTTCCACATTACCAATCTTGCTCAATTTCACAAACAGAACAACTAAACCAGAGGCAGAAAGGTCAGGTGGCTGATGAATCAGGAAGCTCCCCAAACCAAATGGGGCATGGGAACTCTGCAAGGTCCTTGACTCCATCTTCATCTCAAAGGACAGAATGCTGCTTTGCACGAATGGTGGCATCATTCCAAAGGCTTTGACAACTAAAAGCCACAAATACACTGGGTATTTTGTTAAGACCTGTGTGAAGGGAGTAAAGCAAAGGGATAATCCTGTGAAAATACATGTATTCCACTTCAGGGAAATTTTTGGATGGGTGGAGTATGCAGAGATCTGGCATATGTTGGGACGCTCCATCCAAACTGAAAAGCAAGTTGCTTCACCTTGTGCCTCAGCACTGAGAAGACCAGTGTTTCAAGGGCACCCTTGAATGTTGGAGGCAGCATGGTTACATATTTAAGTGTCTGCTCCACACCAATAATTGGTAACACTAAATGCTCCCTGGGAACCAATACAAAATTACGTTCAGCTCCTTGAGATGAAAGCATGGATCATTGCATTTTTCCTTGGGCATGTATTGCATGTCAGGCAGGCATTTTTCTAAGTACTTGATATATATGAACTCATTTGATCCTCCTAAGGGCACACTTGTTGTCTTGCAGAGCTAGCATTTGAACCTAAAGATGTGGTTCCCAAGCCCACTGTCCTTAATCACCATGCTTTACTGCTTTCGTTTTCAGAGCTGTTAGTTAATCTTGGAAATTGCAATGCCCAGGTGAGGCCCATTCCTCATCTAGTCTATCATTATTCCAGCATTCTTCAACCTATGGAGCGAATAATACATTTAAATTCTGCCTAAACACCCACTTACAATAGTGAGAGGTGGAGATGAGTAAGAGGCAGAAATTTGCCATACTTAGCATTTTAAAGAAAAGGTAATTATTCAGTCTTCAAATACTCTGCAAGCAGTACAGAAATATGCAATTAATTAAGAAGATGGTAATTCACACATATGAATTTTGTCCCTTTTTCTTCACTACTACAACTCAGGATGTATATAACTTCCAGGATTTGGGGATTATTCCAAAAACCAACAACTTCAAAAAAATTTTTTTTCCCTTTATTGATTTTAGAGAGAGAGGAAGTGAGAGGGAGAGATATAGAAACGTCGATGAGAGAGAACATCAATTGGATGCCTCCTGCATGCCCCCCCACTGGGGATCAGGCCCACAACTTGGGCATGTGCTCTGACCAGGAATCGAACAGGCGATCTCTTGGTGCATGGGTTGACGCTCAACCACTGAGCTACACAGGCAGGACCAACAACTTTTTTTTATAAGGGAAAAGGAGAGAGAGAGAAAGAAACATTGTTGAGAGAAACATTGATCAACTGCCTCCCGCACACCCGCCACTGGGGATGGAGCCTACAACCCAGGCATGTGCCCCAACCAGGAATCCAACTGGTGGCCTCTTGGTGCATGGGAGCTCAACCAACCGAGCCACACTGGCCAGGGAACCAACAACTTTTAAAATAATACTTTTTCAGCATTTTCTGTCAGAATTATAACTTCTGGTAAAGCAATCCTTCTTGTTCATTTCTCACACAACCTTGAGTTCTGATTCTTCTTTGGCTACACTTACATCCTACTCATGTAAGAAAACACCTTTCTCCCAGTCCTGAACCAAGCTCTCCTTTCACTGTTCAGTAAATAGAGGGTTCCACTTCAGAGCTTATTTTGTGGAACTCCCAAATGTGATAGAACAAATTTTGCTATTATTTTTAATCTCACACTGCCCTCTAAGGATGGTGGGGTCTTTTGTTTGCTAACTTCAACGACGTCATTGTCTCTGGTATAAAAACCTTTTAGAATTTAAATGCTGGCGGGGAGGGGGGTTGCTGTAGGTATATAAATTTGGATACAGAAGCTAGAGGAGAGCAAAATTACTGTGTTTAAAGAATAAGGAACTATAAAATAGAGATAATAATAGCTTCAAGACATAGGATTGTATTGAGGGCTGAATGAGATAATTTGAAGTATCTGGGCACAGTTCTCAGCACATAGCAAGGGCTAAACCAATGTTAAAATGTTTTATACTGCTATCATTTTGTTGTTACTGTTATATAAGCCTTTCATGAAAAAAGTATGCTAGTGAGCCCTAGCCAGTGTGGCTCAGTTGGTAGAGCTGATACAAGTCGCCAGTTCTATTCCGGTCAGGGCACTTGCCTGGGTTTCGGGTTTGGTCCCCGGACAGGAGGAAATCAATTGATGTTTCTCTCTCTCTCTCTCTAAATCAATAAAAAACATATTTAAAAACAGATGCTAGTGATAGAAACAGAATCAAGAAGAGAATCCAATCAAAGAACTACAGATGAGCCCTGGCCGGTTTGGCTCAGCTGTTAGAGCGTCGGCCTGAGGTCCAGAGAGACCCGGGTTTGGTTCCCGCTAAGGGCATGTACCTCGGTTGCAGTTTGTCCCCGGCCCTGGTTGGTTGTGCGGGTGGCAGCCACTCGATGTGTCACTTTCACATCGATGTTTCTCTCTCTCTCTCTTCCTCTCTCTCCCTCCCACTCTGTCTGAACAAAAAATGAAAAAATGTCCTCAGGTAAGGATAAAAAAAAAAAAAAAAGAACTACAGATGATGTTTGGAGGTGTTACTTGTAATATCAACTTAAACACAGAGCTAGGAATAAACACTAAAGAAACTAAGGTTATAGAACAAAATGTATATGTTATAAACTTGGACAATGAAAAATAAAATAACATGTACTAAAAGTCAGATAAGCCTTGGCCGGTTTGGCTCAGCGGTTAGAACGTTGGCCCGCAGACCAGAGAGACACGGGTTTGGTTCCCACTAAGGGCACGTATCTCGGTTGCAGTTTGTCCCTGGCCCCGGTTGGGGTCGTGTGGGTGGCAGCCACTCGATGTGTCTCTCTCACATCGATGTTTCTCTCTCTCTCTCTCTCTCTTTCTCTCTCTCTCTCTGTGAAGATAAATGCAAAAATGTCCTCAGGTGAGGATAAAATAAAAAAAAAAATTAAAAGTCAGATAATGGGAAGAAGTATGAATGCTAATTTGTTTTAGGTGTGTCTCTAGAATATAGCATATGGCTTTTACTTTGTGAACCTATCTGAAAGTCTTTTTGTCTTAATATCTAAATTTACTCACATTAATTAATATGATGTGTTTGGCTTTGTTTCTGTAATACTTTGCTTTATACTTTCTGTTTTTTAGCCTTAAAAACATTTTGCTATGTGTTTGCTTTGTTCTCTTTTTCATTGCAATTGAGATAATTATAGATTCACATGCACTTGTAAGAAAAAATACAGAGAAATCTCGTACACTTTACCCAGTTTCCCCCAACGGTAATGTTTTGCAAAACTCTAGTACAGTATCACAACCAGGATATTGTCATTGATACAACCACCAATATTATTCATATTTTCCCCAGTTGTTTGCTTTGTTTTGAGTGTGTATTCTTTTAATAATTTGGAAAATTTATATTTTATTCTAGTTTTTAGCTTTGTAATTTTATGTAACTGTCTTTTTAAAAAATTGATATATATTTATATATAACATTGTATTCATTTTAGGTGTATAATATAATGAATATATATATATATATATATATTTTTTTTTTTACCAGAATAAGTTTAGTTAATATCCCTCACCACACACAGTTACAATTTTTTTTTCTTGTGATGAGAACTTTTAAGATCTACACTGTTAGCAACTTTCAAATATACAATACACTATTGTTAACTGTAGTCACCATGCTGTATATTATATCCCCAGGACTTATCTTATAACTGAAAGTTTTTACCTTTTGACCACCTTCACCCATTTCATCCACCCCTATGCTCCTGCCTCTGGCAACCACCAATCTGTTTTCTGTATCTATGAGTTGAGTTTTTTTTTAGGTTCCACATACAGGTGAGATCATACAGTATTTGTTCTTCTCTATCTGACTTTGCTTAACATAATTCCCTCAAGGTCCATCTATGTTGTCACAAATGGCAGACTTTCTCCTTTTTTTTATGGCTGAATGGTATTCTGTTGCATATATATGCATTTTCTTTATCTATTCATTTTTGTTATCCATTCAAACATTGATGGACACTTAGGTTGTTTCCATATCTTGGCTATTGTAACTACTGCTGCAACAAACATGAAGATGCAGATATCTCCTTGAAATAGTAATTTTATTTCCTTTGGATGTATTCCCATAAGTGGGATTGCTGGATCATATGGTGGTTCTATTTTTAATTTTTGAGGAACTTCCATATTGTTTTCCATAGTGGCTGCATCAACTTATATTCCCATCAACAGTGTGCAAGTGTTCCCTTTTCTTCACATCCTTGTTAATACTTGCTATTTCTTGTCCTTTTGATATTGACGTAACTATCTTAATCTTCTATTTCTTAAGATAGAGTATTGATTTCTCAGTATGAGCAATAGTGAAATTAGAATATTTATAATTTCTTCCCCTTTCCTCTACTCCCTTTCTCCCCCACCTAATTTTATTGATTTTTAAGAAATTTTTTTAGAGAGGAAAGGAGAGAGAGATGGAAACATCGATGTGAGAGAGAAATACTGATTGGCTGCCTCCTGCACTCTTCCCCCACCCCCATCGGGGATTGAGCCCTCAACCCGGGCATGTGCTCTGACTGGTCATCAAACCGGGACCTCTCAGTCCATGGGATGATGCTTAAATTCACTGAGCCACACTGGCCGGGCTTCCCCCCACCTAATTTTAATTTATAGTCTTATTTTCTTAAACTTTGTATTGTTAAATATACTTCTCTCATTTGATTTGGTAGTTTTGTAGTTCAAGCTATTAGAGATGAAAAACACATGTATACCACAATATCTTTATAACTTATCCTACCTTTGTACCCTCTTCTCCTCTGAATTTTTGTCAGTTATATAATTTCTGGATCATTTACAATCTGTTCTTCTATCATAGTCACTGCATGTGTTTTATCTTGATCTATAGTAATATCAATCCAATGTTCTGTGGCCAGTGTTTCTGTTGCAGCTTTTCCAGTCATCTCTTGATAAGCCTAAGTTTATTCTCTAATAGAATCCTCCATTAGAACTCAGAGGAATTCTCAGAATCTTTTTATGTTTGAAGCTGTTTGTCTGTTGCCTATGTACTTGAATGACAGTTTGGCTTGGGATAAAAGATCATGCTTATTTTCCTGAGGCTTTTGTGATTCTTTCTTCACTAACAGCATTTAAAAAGTTGAAGTGAAGTCATTATTTTAAATGACAATAAAATTATTATTCTCAAGGAAAAAAGGAGAAGAGATGAGGAAAGAAAGACTGTGAAAATTAAGAGGGGTTATTTAATAATATGAATAAAAATAAATTATTAAAAAGAGTAAGATAAAAACATTAGGTATAAAAAACACAACAGTTGAAATAATATATGGGATAAATAGCAGAATGGATTCATCCAAAGAATAATTTAGTGAGTCAGAAGATCACATTAAGAAATTCTTTCAGAAGGTAGCAGGAAATGTAACATAAAATACAAGCTAAGAGATATAAAGAATAGAAGTAGAAATGGTAACATCCCAACAGCAGGAGTCTCAGAACAAGAGAAGAATAAACTTAATGGAAACTTATGTTTGAAATAATAATGATTATAATGTTCCCAGAATTGAAAAGTCTCACTTCATGTCAAACCAGGCAGGTAAGAAAAAAAATCACATTTATATACTTTATAGTGAAATTTAAGAACATCAAAGAGAAAGAGAAAATTCTAAAATCTTCCAGAAATGTCAAAGACAAAGTAGATGACCTACAAAAGTACAAGAACAAAGTAACATCATTTATTTTTTAACAGAAAAGGGGATCCAAAAAGTAAATGGAGTAATAATTTTAGAGTATTAAAGAAAAATAACTTCATTTCCATGCATAACTTCTTATGCATCTGTTATAATCTAAATATAAGACTATATAATTCAGATATTCTCAGACACAAAAGGCCTTAGAAGGTTACCACATGAAGAACACTTTGGAAATGCTCTTAGGGGAAGTATTCAAATAAGAAGAGAAATAAACCAAGAGGATGCTGCCATATGGGACATGTAAGGACAATTAAATAACTTAGCAAATATTATCATTGTCTAAAACCTTAATGGCCAAAGGAAAAAAAGAGAAAATATATATCTATAACAACCTGGAACAAAACTTCTAGATAATATCAAATTTGTCATGGTTATGAGGGACATAAGAGTATGTTAAAGTTATTGCTTTTTTTTTTAGGGCAATATGTTGATAAAGTAAATACATTAATAGATGTAAACAAACATAAGTGTCAAACAAAATAACACAACAAAAATAAAAGGCATTAAATTGTATATATTCAGTGGAAAACAGGAAAGGAGAAAAGTGAAACTAAGTGAAGTACAGTACATAGAAAATATAAAATAAGTCCCAGACAGTTCAATAAATATAAATATGTATAATGTATCAATTAAAATCTAGAAACTCTCAAATAAGATAAAAAATAAAATAAAACAAGATCCAACAATATGCTATGTACATGAGACACCTTGAAAACAAAGTAAAATAATTGGTTGAAAATTAAAGACTAAGAAATGATATGAACAAAAAGAAAGTTGGGTAGCAATCTTTCTATCTGAAAAATAATCAGAGAAAAAGAGGATAGTTTTATGCTGGGAAAAGCTACCACAGAACAAAGACATAAAGACACCATGAACATATATGCAGCAACATAGCCTAAAAATATATAAAATGACAACTGACAACACCAAAATAGGTTATCAATTATCATTGGAGATTTTAACAAATTGATAGATCAGCAAACAAAGAATAAGCCCAGATATAGAAAATCTGAATATCATTAATAATAACCAGCTGCTCAATACATATTGAACTCTACACTAAACAAAGAATATATTCTTCTTTTTAGTATAATGTAATATTTACAAAAGTTTATCATATACTAGACAATAAAGGAAGCCTTAAAAAATTCCATAGTATCAATATCATACAGACTATTTTTTATAAAGAACCAGATACTAAATATTTTTGGCTTTGCAGGCCAGATGTTGTCTGTCTTAACTACTCAACTCTACAGTTATAGCACAAAAACAGCCATAGACAATTCATAAGTGAATAGCTGTGTTCCAGTAACTTTATTTACAAAAAAAATGTGGTTGGACGAATTTGAAGCATGGACTGTAGTTTGTTGACTCTGAATATAGATCAATACGGACATTTTAGAGAGTAATAGTATAATTTGGGTTTAGTAATCCCACCCTGCATATATATTGCAAAGAAATTCTCTCAGAAACCCATACAGGGGGCATATCTGGAGATTTCAATGCTCTTTGCAAGGATCTGGGGGCAACTAAGTGATGATCTCTGGGGAATTGGATAAGTAAAATGTAGTGGATAAACCCCAGGAAAGACTATGTAGCATATAGAAGCATGAGACTAGATGTGTCCGAGTATCATGAATATATATTAATATCATGCATTATGTGATCTTCTGTGATTTGCTTCTTTTCACTTAGCATAATGTTTTCAAGGTTTGTCTATGCTATAGACAAACTTCAATACTTCATTTCTTTTTGTTGCCAAGCAATATTCCAAAATCTAGATACCAAATTTTGCTTACCCATTCATCAATTGACGGACATTTGGGCTGTTTCTACTTTGTGGCTATTGTGGATGTTGCTGCTATAAATACTCATGTACAAGTTTTTGTGTGTACATGTGTTTTCATTTTTCTTGGGTAGAACCTACAAGTGGAATTTCTGGGTCATCTTGAGGTTGATAATTCCACCATCTGGGTTATCTTGGGGTTGACTGTACTTTCCCTATATCATAGAGATCAGTGATGAATGGTTACTAAATGGACCTGTATCACTACAAGTTTTCTGTATTTTATATGAAGTGGTACAAAGTTAACTTTCAACTGTATTCTTTTTTTTGTTGTTGTTTATCCTCACCCGAGGACATTTTTTCATTTTTTGCTCAGATAGAGTAGGAGGGAGAGAGAGGAAGAGAGAGAGAGAGAAACATCGACGTGAAAGGGACACATCGAGTGGCTGCCACCCGCACAACCAACCAAGGCCGGGGACAAACTGCAACCGAGGCACATGCCCCTAGCGGGAACCGAACCTGGGTCTCTCTGGACCACAGGCCGACGCTCTAACCACTGAGCCAAACCGGCCAGGGCTCAACTGTATTCTTAAAAATAATTTAACAGATAAATGATATGTATATTTTACCACAATTTTAAAAGAATTAAACATTGAGTTACCATATGACCTATCAATTCATGATAGTCAAGTGAAAAGAAGCAAGTCATAAAAAACATATATTGTATGATTTCATTTATATGATATGTCCAGAACAGGCAAATCCATAGAGACAGAAAGTAGATTAATGATTGCCAGGGGCTGGAGATGTAGGGAAATGGAAAGTGACTGCTAATGGGTATTGGATTTCTTTTTCTTTTTTTTTTTTATTGAATTTATTGGGGTGACATTGGTTAAGAAAATTATAAGGGTTTCAGGTGTATGATTCTATAATACATCATCTGTATATTGTATTGTGTGTTCACCACCCCAAGTCAAGTCTCCTTCATCACCATTTATCCCCCCATATACTCTTCTACCTCCTCCTACCCCCCCTAGTATTGAGTTTCTTTTTGGGGTGGCAAAAGTGTTCTCAATTTTCATAGTGGTAATGATTGCATAATTCTGTGAAAATACTAAAAATGACTGAATTTATAGCAGGGGTGGGGAAACTTTTTTCTGCCAAGGGCCACTTGGATATTTATAACATTTTCACGGGCCATACCAAATTATCAACTTAAAAATTAGCCTGCTATATTTGGTCAGGCTAATTTGGTAAGGTGTGTGATGTTAGCTGGTATTGATTTCAAGGGCCTTATATGACCCACAGGCTGGATGTTCCCCACCCCTGCTTTAAAAGGTGAAATTGCCCTGGTAGGTTTGGCTCAGCAGTTAGAGCGCTGGCTTGTGGACCGAAGGGTTGCAGGTTGGATTCTCCGTCACGTACCTGGGTTGTAGGTGCGATTCCCGGCCCTGGCCAGGGGTTGTGTGGAAGGTAGCCAATCAATGTCTCTCTCTCACATTGATGTTTCTCTTTCTCTGTCTCTCTCCCTCCCTCCCTCCCTTCTACTCTCTTTGAAATCAATGGAAGAAAAATATCCTCAGGTGAGGATATAAAAATAAATAAAAAATAGCCCTGACCAGTTTGGCTCAGCGGTTAGAGTGTCGGCCTGCGGACTGGAGAGCCCCAGGTTCGGTTCTGCTAAGAGCATGTACCTCGGTTGCAGTTTGTCCTCGGCCCTGATTGGGGTTGTGTGGGTGGCAACCACTCCATGTGTCTCTCTTACATCGATGTTTCTCTCTCTCTCTTCCTCCCTCTCTCCCTCTCACTCTGTCTGAAGATAAATGCATAAATGTCCTCGGGTGAGGATAAAAAATAAATAAATAAATAAATAAAAAACAGCCCGGCCAGTGTAGGTCAGTGGTTGAACATTGACCCGCGCACCAAGAGGTTGCCGGTTCAATTTCCGGTCAGGGCACATGCCCAGGTTGTGGGCCAAATCCCCAGTAGAAGGCATGCAGGAGGTGGCCAGTCGATGTTCTCTCTCATCAATGTTTCTATCTCTCTCTCCCTCTCCCTTCTTCTCTCTCTAAAATCAATAAAGGAGATAATAATAATAATAATTTAAAAAATAGCCCGGCTGGTGTGGCTCAGTGGTTGAGCATCAACCCATGCACCAAGAGGTCGCTGGTTCGATTCCTGGTCAGGGCACATGCCCAGGTTGTGGGCCCAATCCCTAGTGGGGGACATGCAGGAGGCAGCCAATCGATGTTCTCTCTTATCATGTTTCTATCTCTCTCTCTCTCTCTCCCTTCTTCTCTCTCTAAAATCAATAAAGAAAAAAAAAATTAAAAAAATAAAATAAAGGGTGAATTTTAAGGCCTGTGAATTATATCTCATAAAACTATTATTAAAAACCTGCATATATGCATAGAAATGTATAGAGAATGATGTTCACCAAATGTGTGCAATGTTAGGTGATTTGTTGCTTTTATATATCACTTGGATTTAAAAATAAGGAACATTGCCTGGCTGGTGTGACTCAGTGGATTGAGCGTTGTCCCATGGACTGAAAGGTCCCAGTTTGATTCCTGGTCAGGGCACATGCCCGGGTTGTGGGCTCAATCCCCAGTAGGGGGCATTCAGGAGGCAGCCGATTGATGTCTCTCTCTCACATGGATGTTTCTATCTCTCTCACCCTTCCTCTCTCTAAAAAATCAATAAAAACATATTTTTAAAAAATAAGGAATATTAATTCATTTTTATAAAAACAAGTCATGGCTTTCAAAGAAGTAATGGGGCAAGTCAATCCAGACCATGGTAAAAGGAAAAGATTTTGGAGAGAAAAATCTTGTTTTCAGGGGCTCTCTGCTCAACTGTGTTTGCTGAAGAAATGCAAACTTCATTAGCATAATTACAATTAGTATCATAACTTCATTTTTATGTTCTCTTAAACTGAATAATTTTCAGATAAAACACTCCTCATGATGCAGTTTTACTGAATTCAAAGAGGATCTGTTGGGACAGATAATTTACTGACAGAGAAGCCACTTTCAAAGGGGCAAAAACAGAAATATCTCCTTTCCATGGTGTGCCTCAGATTTAATCATGGAAAGTATGCCTGCAAACATTATCCCAGCAGGCCAATCCATAATTAGAGCTCTAATTTTCCTCCAAGCACTTTCTCCTGAATTGTCCAAGGGACCCAATAAGAGGTGCCCATGAAACCATAATAATGGTTCTAAACATTTTCAGTGCCAGCACTACTACAGAGCTGATGTGTGGGAAGTGGGAAGTTGCATGGTGCTATAGGAGAAAAGCAACTGCATGACTATTAGGCTTGCATCCAAATACCTTACTCTTGGGAAGGTTAGCCAGGAAGACCCACTGATCCCCCATAAACCCTTTCTTTGAAGACACTTGCCTTTGAAGCACACATCCCAGAGAAAGTTGTCTTGGTCATCAGCATATCTGGAACAAAATGAAGATAATCAGTAAAACCTAAAGTTTGGGAAACTTCCTTTGTTGCAAGAATGATAAAAGTTAGTAACCAATGACAGGTCAAAGGTCAAGTGTCTAAACATTTGTCACCATTGGTTTCTGTACACCTCCAATATCTGGATTTCATGCATCCCTTTCTTTTTATTTTAGTTATTTTTTAAAAAAGAATAGTGCATTGATTTTTAGAGAGAGGAAGGGAGAAAGAGAGAGAAACATTGATGTGAGAGTGAAACATTGATCCACTGCCTCCTGCATGCCCCCTACCAGGGAGGGATCAAGCCTGCAACCCAGGCATGTGCCCTGACTGGGAATCAAACTGCAACCTTTTGGGTGCATGGAGACAATGCCCAACCAACTGAGCCACACTGGCCAGGGAAATTTTTTAATTGATTTTCAGAGAGAAGAAGGGAGAGAGAGAGAAGAACATCTGCACTTGCCCTGACTTGGGACCTAACCTGCAACCTTGGTATGTGCCCTTACTGGGAATTGAACCCACAGCCTTTTGGTGTACAGGACCACGCTCCAACCAGCTGAGCCACTCAGCCAGGACACATGCATCCCTTTCTTTAACTATCATTTCTTATCCTCCCAGTGTGCTTGCTCTAGTAACCCATTCCAGCAATTCTTAACCACACTGTGAACTTAATTTGTTGATTTTCACTATCGATCAGTCCCTTCATGATCTCACTTCAGTTCTTACCCGAGCCTGGGCATCTAAGACTCATGGAAGTTATGAATCTAGATATTTATTTCTTTTTAGTCAATTTCTTATAATTTACCTACCTCTAAAACCAGTTTGAGATGGATCAAAATAGCAAAACATTTATGACAGAACAAAGTACAGATTTAGAAAATAAAATAAAAATGATTTAAAGCATCATTCAAAAGAGAATTGGTTGTGTAATTTGAAGAGAAAACACCCCTTCTCACCTTCTCTTTTACTGTCAGAGAATAGAGTAAGGATAGGATTTGGCTAACAATTTAATTTGTCTGAGGGTTAAAAGAAAGGGCAGTTCCAAAGACAGTTCATTGTGTAATTAAACAGTAGTTATCAACAGTTATGTAGCTTAATAATGTGCCTTGATCTTGGGCCCAGAACACTAATGTTTGAAAGGAGTGGAGAAAGATTGAGGGAGTGAGAACATAATTTTAGGTACTCTGTCCCTTGTGGCTAGGGACTGTCATTAAATTTATGTGCCACTAAGAAAGTTTTTTTCTTCTGCAATACCAATTTAGACTGTGCTATCTCCAAACTAGCATTTGGATAGAAGGAGACTTGACTTAGGGTGGTGAACACATAATATAATATACAGATGATATATAATAGAATTGTACACCTGAAACCTATACAATTTTATTAACCAATGTCACTCTAATAAATTCAATTTAAAAATAAAATAAAATAAGAAACTAGCATTTGTCCTTGGGAAATATATGTGATTGTGAATGTGTGTATATTTGATCAGTAATTGACTATTGGATATCAGGAAGACAAAAAGAAATAGCTACAACTTATTCCATGTAGTGGACAGACTCTAGGGTGGCTCCCATGATTTCTGCTTCCTGGTGTCCACACTTTTTGTAACCCCCTCCCTTGAGTGTGGGCAGGACCTGTGACTTGCTTCTAACCAATAAAATGTGGCAGATGATGGGATATCACACTTGTGATTACATATATTATATAATATATGTTATCTTGTTAGCTGACTCGCACGAAGAGACTCCCCTCACTGGCTTTGAAGAAGCAAGCTGCCATGAAACAAGTGTCTGTGTTAGAAAAGCCCACATGGTGAGGAACTGTGGGTAACTTCTTGGAGCGAGGACAGCTTCCTGCAGAAACTGAAGCCCTCAGTTCTGCAGCTGCAAGGAAAGAACTCCTTTTAGCAACCTGAGGGAGTTTGGCAGTGGATCCTTTCCCAGTCGGGCCTCTGATGAGATCACAGCCTCAACTGACATCTGGATTGTAGCTTGGGGAGGCCCTAAGGCAGAGAATCTAGCTAAATTGTGCCCAGATGTCTGAGCTATAGAACTGTGTGGTAATAAATGAGTGTTGTTTTAAGCCACTAATGTTATGTAGCAATAGACAATTAATACACCCTGGATGGCAGGAGCATTTTTGGAGACAGAAAACACTTGGGGGAACAGGTTGGGGACATGGTATGAAATGAAAAGTTCTGTTTTATGTTAAATTTTAGCTTTTGTTAGATATTTGAGTGCTATGTCAAGCTGGCAATTAGATATATAAGCCTGGAGCTTATAGGATGGCTAGAAACATAATATAATTTTGGGAATCATCAGAATATGGCATTTAAGGTCATGAAACTGTATGAACTCTCTATAGAGAATGTGAAGAGAGAAGAGGGTCCAGATTGAACACTAGAGTATATATACCAACATTTAGCTGTTGGACAGAGGAGAAGGAGCAATCAAAGGACAGAGAAAAAGTAGCCAGAGAGGTTGAAGGGAAAGCAAGAGATTTTAGTATCCTGATAACCCAGAAGGAAGGAATGATTATATGTGTTGAATGTTGCTAAGATGTTGAATACAATGAAGATACAGAAGTGGCCACTGGATATGGCCACATGGAGGTCACTGATGACCTTTATAAAAATCAGTTTCAGTGGATGGAGGAATGAAATAAGAGCCAGATGTAACAGGTATGAGGAAGGTATGGGAGGCAAGGGACTGGCAAGGGTGAGAATAGGCAAATCGAGAAGTTTTGCTGTGAAAAGAGACGGAGAAATGGGACAATCACTGGAGAAAGATGTAGGGATAAGGGTGTTTTTTGTTTGTTTTTTAAATAATGAGAGATCCTAGCACATATTTGTAAACCGACGGGAATGCTTCAGAAGAAAAGGAGAAATTAATGATGGAAAAGTACAAGGGAATACTTTCAGGAACAAGATTTTAAAGCAAAAAGGTAATGGAATTCAAAGTATCAATGGAAGGGTTTAACTTAGATAGGGTTGGGGATCCATCCACTGTGACAGGAAGGAAGATGGTGCATGTATATAGATAGGAGGCAGCAGATCTGGTGGTGGAAAGGTGAGAATGTTTTGATCTGACTGTCACAGTGATTAGTAACATTTGACGTAAGGTCTTCAGCTGAGAAAGGGGGTGGAAAGGGTGCTGAAAGTTTAAGGACATAAGACAACCTTTAAAACAGACTTCTCTAGAAGCGTACCCATCTCAGTAGAGAAATGTAGGATTGCCAGATTTATGGATTTGCAATCCCACTTTAGACTTGCAATCATGAATTTAAAGTGAAATCAGTCCAAATGGTAAGACAGGAAACACCAGGAAGAAACAAGTTGAACAATGAGTAGGCATGTACTTGAGCAAAGAGGTTAGATTAACTGCTGGAAATATGGGAAAAAGCATTACTTCTGACATACTGAAGTTTAATGAGCAGGTATGAGGGCCCAGAAAATAGATTGGACAAGGGACCCAGGGTCATATTGTGGCCTAAATGGGAATATAGTGGAGTTGCATCACAGGTGGGACCAGATTCTAAAGCCAGCCCTTGAGGTGTACATTTCATGAGGTCAAATTTACCTCTGGAAATTACCAGGGGAAAGCATCTTTCCGCCTGACCACCACCCAACTTTTTAGTCAGCTAATTCTAGTACCCCCACTTCAGGCAATTCTTTGAGGTATTGTGATCTCTCAGCTAAGGACTTGTCTATTCCACTGCGAAAATTGAGGCCATCAAGCTAGAACCCTCTCAATTTCTTTTCCAACCACCTATAAACTAAACCCTCTTTTGAGCTGCCCTGTCTCCTTCCCTCCTGCCTTAGTGAAAAGGGTTTCTCCCTCCACGAGGCTTGGAATCCCTCTGTTTCTTAGGAATTTGTTCACTGCCCAGCTCCTCGCTTCTCTGTATCTTCAATGTCTTTTTCACTCACGGCACTTTTCCTTTAGTACTCTCAAGTCAAATCCTCTCTGGTTACCATTTGATAACTTTCCATTATTCTATAGCCAGGTTATTTGAAAGAGTGAATCTATAAGTACTGTTGCCAGTTATTTCATTCAGAAACCATGGCAGCCATGCTTCTGTCCCACCACTCCAGTGAAACTTCTCCCAGAGGTCACTGATGATCTTTAGGATGCCAAATCCAATGGACCTTGCCTTTTCTTCTTATGTAACTTTTCACTTTATTCCTCCTTGAAATTTGCTTGTTACTTGGTTTTGATACCATACTGTCCTGGCATTTCTCTGCCCTGTTTGATCCAGCAGAGCACCCCTAAAATCTCCCTCCTCACTTTGACCATGAGAAAAGGGCTGCCATTACAACCTAATGTGATCTTTTGTACCAATTTCTTAAGCCAATGATTCTCAAAGTGTGGTCCCGGACCAGCTGTCTCAGCATTACCAGGGAATTGTTAAAATGCAAATGATTGGGCCCCACCCCAGATCTACTTCATCAGAAATTCTGGGGATGGAGTTTAGCAAACTATGTTTTAACAAGCCCTCTGTGTGCTTCTGATGCAAGCTCAAGTTTGAGAACCACTACCTTAGGCCTCTGATTCCTAGCTCTTCACCTCCAATTAAAATATCTTCATTTATATGGCTACATCTCTGGGGATACTTCCAACTCATAGCTGGGAAAGCAATGACTGGAAAATGACCATCGCCATTTTGGCTCTGCCATGATGCCTAGCTATTTAGGCACAGCCTTGGAAATTTTCCAGCATTTAATGGTCAGCATCTTGAGTGTCCATGGTACTCTGGATGATAGCCTGATGCATCTACCAAAACTGACATTTCAGTAGTCATGTATTCCAGACAGTCTTCACTGCCTGCTAAGTGCTTCCCCTGGACCAACCCAGGGAAGTGGGGGCCTGGTAGTTCAAGGTAGAGTTTTCAGGATCTTGTTCTGTCTGACCAAGAGGTGGGCACACTTACCAAAAAAGAGGCCTTGATGTGGAGTGGGGCCTCTAGTGTAAAAGACAACCAGAGACTCTTGGAGATTGCTAGATTCTCCCAGTGATTTGTTCCTGACATTTTCACTCTCATTGTCTCAGTATTAGGTTTCCATAGGAAAGTAACCTTGAGTACTGAAGATTCAAGGTACTTATTACACAAGTCTCTTTCCTGGACAGTTTACAAGTCTGCTCTCCTCCACGGCCCTTCACTGCTTTTGAAACTTGGCTTTGCTACTTACTAAACAGGTGACTTTGGCCAAGTTGCTTAACCTATTTTATGTTTCAGTTTCTTCATCTGTAAAATAGATATAAAGACACTACTTCTTAGGGTTATGAGGATTACTTAATGTTGAGCATTTAGCACTGTGTCTGACAAATAGTAGGCACTTCATACACGGCATCTAGTAGGTTATAATTACTATTTAATAATAAACCACCTACTCTGGTTTATGTTGAGATTTTGTGGCTGTGTATCTTGTAGACAGAAAAAAGAAAAGCCAAACTCTGAGAAAATTTGCAGAGAAACAGAATGATTTTAAATCCAAGTTCCAGCAGGACACTGGGAAGGGAATATTAGGTTCAGAGAGATCAGATGGGAGAAACAAGATCACACAACAGGAAAGCTGGAGCTGAAGCCATTTCAGATTTTTAGTTTAATGCTTTACTTAGCAGATTGATTTTTTCATTTTGCCTAATTCAGATACCATGGGGAGAATAAAAGATTACTTTGATAAAATCAGGGAGTATATAAAAGAATATTTAATGGAAAGCCAACAAAGCTCTGAACAGATTTTCTTTTAAAAAAACACAAAACACTTTTTAAACACAAGTAGAACATATTTATTGTAGCAAAGTCAAAGAATTCAGAAAGGCAAAAAAAAACAAAACCCATAAAAACTCCACTCAGAGACAATCATTATTAATATTTAGGAGTAAATCATCCCAGTTAATTTGTTTGAACACACACACACACACACACACACACACACACACACACACACCTAAAACACATATACATACCATAGTTTTTTTTAATCCTCACCCGAGGACATTTGTTTTTGCATTTATCTTCAGATAGAGTGGGAGGGAGAGAGAGAAACATCGATGTGAGAGAGACACATTGAGTGGCTGCCATCCACATGATCCCAACCAGGGCCGGGGACAAACTGCAACCGAAGTATGTGCCCTTAGCGGGAACCAAACCCAGGTCTCTCTGGACCACGGGCTGAAGCTCTAACTGCTGAGCTAAACCGGCCAGGGCTAGACATTATTTTAAATGACAACAAAGTATTTAATTTCATGAATGTACCCCACTTTATTTAACTAATTACCGTAATGGATGAGTCCAGTGACTTTATTGACAATGCAATGATGAACATCATTGTATATACATATTTTTCATTAATAACATTGTAATTGAGGTATTACATACAAAAATTCAGAAAGTGCATAGCTTGATAAACCATCAAAAATAAATATACCTAGGAAACATCTCCCAACTTAAGAAATAGAACAATACTAGCATCCCAGAAGCCCCTCTGTGTACCTCCAAATAACTACCCTTTACCTCTTCCCCAATTTTAACCACTATCCTCATATCTAGCACCATAGATTATTATTGCCTGTTTTTGCACTTTATATACATGGAATCCTACAATATGCATAATTTTGTGTATGGCTTTTTTTGCTCAACACTGTAAGTATGAGATAGATTCATGTTGGTGTAGCATTGGTTTATTCACATTCATTGCCACATACTATTACATTGCATCAGTATACTCTAATTTATTGATGGATCTAATTAATGCACATTTGGGTTGTTTCCATTCTTGTCTATTAAGAAAAACATTGTGAATATTTTTCTACATGTCTTTTGGAGCACATATGCATACATTTCTGGAGTATAGGAGTAGGAGTAGAATTGCTGAATCATAGCATATTTTCAACTTTCAATTTATTTTCACTTCCAAAGAGATTGTATCAATTTATATGTGTGAGAGTTCTCATTGCTATGCTTTCCAACACTATATTGTCAGTCATTTTAATTTTAGCCATGCTGGTGGGTGTGAGATAACATCTCGTATTTTGCATGTGGTTGTGCCCTTAATGTGTTTATTAACGATTTGGATATTCTCTTTTGTGGAGTGCCTGTTCAAGTCTATTGATCAGTTTTCCTTTGGATTACTACATTTTTTATTCTAAGAGTTCTTTCTATAATCTGAATAATCGCCCTTTGTCATTTATATGTGTGTTATGGCCTGAATGTTTTTGTCCCCCACAGTTCATATGTTAAAATCCTAACCCTTGGTGTGATGGTATTGGGAGGAAGGGACTCCAGGAGGTGATAAGGTATTGAGAGGGCAGACTTCGTGAATGGGATTAATGCCCTTAAAAAAGAGACCTTCAGAGAACTCTCTTTCCCTTTCTGCCATGTAAGGACACAGCGAGAGATAGTATGAACCAGGAAACAGGCTCTCGCATTGAATCTGCAGGTACCTTGATCATGGACTTCCTACTCTCCAGAACTGTAAGAAATAAATGTTTACTGTTTGAGATACCCAGTCCATGGCATTTTTGTTACTGCAATCTGAACTAAGACAACGTGCTACAAATATCTTTGCCAGTATGTGGCTTATGTACTATTGTACTTTTTATAGTGTTCTTTAGTGACAGTCCCTAATCTTAATGAAATCCAGTTTCTTTATTTTTTATCCTCACCTGAGGACATTTTTGCATTTATCTTCAGATAGAGCAGGAGGGAAAGAGGGAGGAAGAGAGAGAGAGAAACTTCAATGTGAGAGAGACACATCGACTGGTTGCCACCCACACGACCCAGGGGCCAGGGACAAACTGCAACTGAGGTACGTGCCCTTGGTGGGAACCGAACCCGGGTCTCTCTGGTCCGAGGGCCAACGCTCTAACCGCTGAGCCAAACCGGCCAGGGCTGGAATCCAGTTTATTAATCTTTCTTAGCTAAGTGCTTTTGTGTCCTGTTCAAGAAAATTTTATCCTACCCCAAGGTCATTAAGATATTCTTCCATGCTTTCTTCTAAATCTTTATTGTTTCACTTTTCACATTTAGATCTGCAAACCTCCTGGAAAGGATTCCTGGATATGGTGGGAGGTGGAGTCAAGTTTCATTTTGGGGGTAGGTAAATTCAGTGAACTCAATACCATCTATTGAAAAGACTATCTTTTTTTCTGTTGCTCTGCAATGCTACTTTTGTGATTAATTCAGCATCCATACATGTGTGGCACTGTTTCTGGACTCTACTCTTCTCCATTGGGTTATTTATCTATCTTTTCACCCAGACCACACTGTCTCAGTTACTATAGTTTTATAATAAATGTTTATACCTGATTGTGTAGGTCCTTCCTCCCACTTTGTCTTTCTTTTTCAGCAAGTGTTGATGAGACTATGTAGCTAGAGGAATTCTTTTTTTAAAATTAATTAATTAATTAAATTGTTTTTGTTGCAGATATTTCTCCTTTTAAGAGGAATTCTTATATACTGTTGGTGAGAATCTAAATTGGTACACACACAATGAAAAAACAGTGGCATTCCATGCTAAAGATACATATATGCTATGACCCAGCAATACCACTCCTATGTATATACCCAACAGAAATGTGTAAATGTTCACCAAGAAGCAGGTCCAAGAATATTTTAGCAACATTATTTATGAGGACAAAAATCTGGAAACAACTCAACTATCCATCAACAGTAGAATGGATGAATGCACTGGGGTATAGGCATCTACACAGCCATACAAATGAATGGGTCCAGTGTGAGTGGCTGTGTCCTTTTACAACTATAGCTCCTGTCAGGTAGCTCCTCCAGAGCTCCAGCTCTTGCTTGTTTTTCAGGCTTGGGGAGGGGGGAGGTGAAATAGCTTTTCACTGTTGTGAGTCTGTTAGTACTGTAATCCTGCCCACACCTTTGTATATAAGCTCTTCCATTAAATCCCTTCACTAAACCATATATGGTGAGTTCTTTTTCATGCCAGACTCTGAATCACACACACACACACACACACACACACACACACATTTTTCATATGAATGCATAAATGTACTCAGATCATACATACAACTGTTAAAAGTTTTATACAATTAAATCATTCTAATACAATTTCTATTTCTTTTTATTTAGATTATCAGGCTCTAGAACTCACAGGGACTTTAAAAATCAACCTTTCCAATCCCAGTTTTGGGTAAGTAAATTGTTTCACCATGTAACATTGGCCACTGTGGTCCAGAGAGGTTAAAATCCTTGCTCCAGGTCACACAGCTGTCTTGGGTGGCTAAGTGAAGACTAGAACCCAAGCTCTTGATACTGAGCACAATGGAATATCATTCCTCTTACACACTGGTTTTCAAACTTGGCTGCATTTTGGAATCACCAGGGAGCTTTAAAGAATACGGATGCCTGGATCTCACCTCCAGAGAACTTGATTTAATTAGTCTGGAGTGCAACTAAAGTATTGAAAGTGTGTTTTTTGTTTTTTTTTTTAAATATATTTTTACTATAACAAAAACCACCACTGCAGAATACCACACAAATAAAACACATGGCTTAATGAATTGTTTTAAAGTTAGCGCCAACCAGATTAAAAAAATACAGAACTTTGCTAGCCAGTCCAGAAGCCCCTTCCATTCACACACACCCTCCTCCCATAAGTAATCACCATCCTGACTTTTATAGGGACCACTTTCATAAATTTTAAAAAATAGTTTTATCACCCAAGTGTTCATTCTTAGACACTATAATTTACTCTTTCACATTTAAAAAATATATCATATAAATATCTTTTAATCTGTAGGTTACTCCTCCATCCTTTCTTTTGTGTACAGGACTTCTGACATGTAAAATCTTCCACAGTTTGGATTTTTTTTTTTTTTCCCCTCACCCGAGGACATTTTTCCATTTTTTTGTTCAGATAGAGTGGGAGGGAGAGAGAGGAAGAGAGAGAGAGAGAGAAACATCGATGTGAAAGGGACACATCGAGTGGCTGCCTCCCGCACGACCAACCAGGGCCGGGGACAAACTGCAGCCGAGGTACGTGCCCTTAGCGGAAACCAAACCCGGGTTTCTCTGGACTGCAGGCCGACGCTCTAACCGCTGAGCCAACCCGATCAGGGCTGGATTTTTTTGAGTACTCTTGGTGCAGTTCAGTGTGTTCCTCTGTCATCTGATAGATCAGATCAGATACAGCTTTGATCTTTTTGGCAAAACTGTATTATATGGCAAGACTATAGGAGGCACATGTTGCCTGCTTGTCATTTTTTTGTTATCTATTTTTTTTTTTAAATTCTCACCCGAGGACATTTTTGCATTTATCTTCAGATAGAGTGGGAGGGAGAGAGGGAGGAACAGAGAGAGAGAAACATCGATGTGAGAGAGACACATCGAGTCGTTGCCACCCACACGACCCCAACCAGGGCCGGGGACAAACTGCAACCGAGATATGTGCCGTTAGCGGGAACGGAACCCAAGACTCTCCGGTCCACGGGCCGATGCTCTAACCGCTGAGCCAAACCAGCCAGGGCTTGTTATCTTTTTTAAAAAAACTTTTTTTCCTTTATTGATTTTAGAGAGAGGAAGTGAGAAGGAGAGATAGAAACATCGATGAGAGAGAACATCGATTGGCTGCCTCCTGCATGCCCCCACTGGGGATTGGGCCCACAACCTGGGCATGTGTCCTGACCAGGAATTGAACCAGCGACCTCTTGGTGCATGGGTCGATGCTCAACCACTGAGCCACACCAGCCAGACATTTTTTTGTTATTTTAACAGATGTGTAATGACTGTATCTATTATTCACTAGGGGGTTGCCAAATGTTGATATTCTGATACTATCATTTCTGTTTCATTTTTTAGTTGGAATATAATACTTTTACAAAAACACACTTTTCCTCATCAACTGTTGTGTTATATGGTATTAAAGTTCATATAGTAAAGCATGATAAATGTTATATTTATTTCTTTTATTTACCAGTTTCAAGATAATAAATTGGTTCCCTATTATTCTTTGAAGGTGACCAATCCCATTTTAAAAAGTATCATTATGAACTCTTAAATTTAGACATATTTTATAAGTTTTAAACCATTGCAATTATTATCCATATTTTTCTTTTATTTATTTATTTTTATTATTATCTTTATTGAAGCTCAAAAGGTTCTATGGTAGTGTGAGCCTCCTCAAGTTGGCTCCTGCGTCCTTTTGACATAATCCTAGTAGTCTAGTATTACAAGATGCTACAGGTTTATCCCATACAGGTTGCTCCATACTTGGAATCAGCCATTTCTTCAAAAGTCCTGATTTTTTAAATTAGAAATGATATTTCAAGACCACAGTCTGGGTGCTAAGGGATGCTCATTGCTGCATAGCTGCTCATTGTCTTTAGGCTTTTGCAGTGGACAGACAGTTCATGAGTTCATATTAATATTTATAATTCCAATGAGACTATGGAACTTTTACTTAACCTCTTCTCTTTTATTACTGCCTTTTCAATTTCATTGTGGTGATGGATGCACTACTCTGTAAATATTCGAAAAGCCATTAAATTGCATACTTTAAATGAGTGAACCTTATGGCTTTGCACAGTGGCAGTATTGTAGCCAATGAGGTTTATCTGAGGTGCGATTATTGCTAATTGAAAACTTTTCCCAATACCCTGACATGATGACTTGAAATAGTCGGCATTGGCAATTTTTTTCTTTCTTTTTTTTATTAGTGAGAGGGAGAGAGGGAGGAAAAGAGAGAGAGAAATATCCATGTGAGAGAGACACATCAACTGGCTGCCACCCACATGACCCCAACCGGGGCTGGGGACAAACTGCAACCGAGGTACATGCCCTTAGCGGGAACCGAACCTGGGTCTCTCTGGACTGCAGGCCAACGCTCCAGCCGCTGAGCCAAACCGGCCAGGGCGGCATTGGTAATTTTTGATGGTCTCTCCAGAGACTAACTGGCTGAATGAATGAATAAGTAAATAAAATAAATAAATAAATAAATAGGTGAACTCTATGGCCTATGAATTATATCTCAGTAAAGCTGTTTTAAAAAAGCAAAAATAAAGGAGATAGTTGTACCACATTTACACTGTTGGAGTACCTAACCATTACATATAATACTCTATCTCTTAGCAATTATTTATTCATAGTTTTACAGGTAATTATACATTGAATGCTCAACACCGATCCTTGTATCAATGTTTTTCTAGTTATTTGGTGGTCTGAAGCTTTTTCTCTGATAGATTTTCCAGGAAGGGCTCATGAGAACAATATTCTGTGGCTTTGTTCCCCATGATCTTCTGCAGATGACCAATTTCTGCTGGTAATAGTTTGTTTGTGTGCTTTATATCTGAAAGTTAATTTTGAGAGATATAAAATCTTTGTTTCATACTTTCTTTCTTTGAGTGTCTTATATCACTCCTTTTTTTTTTCTGGCATAAAGCATTATTGTCAAAAATTCCGATGACAATCTGATTTTTTTCCCTTAAAAATCACATACTCTTTCCTAAAGTCCAATTATTTTAATAGACTATGTGTGGTTTTGGTTGTTCTGGGTCAGTGATATCAGCTATGTGGTATGCTCTTTCAATATGCAGTTGTTGTTTTTTTAAATCCTCACCGGAGGATACTCCTTTTCCATTTATCTTCAGATAGAGTGGGAGGAGAGAGAGAGAGAGAGAGAGAGAGAGAGAGAGAGAGAGAGAGAGAGAGACATTGATTGGTTGCCTCCTGCATGACCTCAACCAGAGCTGGGGACCGAACTGTAACCAGGTATGTGCCCTTGACCAGAATCGAACCCGCGACTCTTTGGTCCATGGGCAGACACTCTAACCACTGAGCCAAACTGGCCAGGGCCAGTTTCAAATCTTTTTCATTTTCAGGAAAATTTTTGGTGTTGTTTGTTTTGTTTCATTTTTAATTTATAGAATATAGCATTTATTCCATGCCCTTGATTTGGTTTTCTCCTTTAGGAATTCCTATTACCTGTGTGTTTGACCTCTTGTTTTTTCTCCTCATTTCTTTTTGATTTAAAAAACTTTCCTCTTTTCACTTTCTATTTCTCTTCAGGTATTATCTGTTGCATTTACTTGCTCTTGTACTTTTTCTAGTTTACTGTCACCTCATTTCTGAGTTTTTCCAATTCTGCTTTACATGTTTTTTTCTGTTTTCTATCATTTTTTTTCTTTACTGATACTCATTTTGAAATAGTAGATTACAGTTTTTATCTGTTTTGTGGACTCGTCTTTTTGGCATGCTTTCAGTGTTTTGGGATGTTATTCTTCTTATTCTTTTATTTTTTCTTATAATAATTTTATGTGGGATTTGACCTTGATATTATTCAGTTTCTTAGTTTTGTGTGAAATTAGTTTTTTAGGACTTAGAAATAAGATGGAGTTCAGGAAAGCTTTTCTAATTTCATAGAGCTCCCTCTTCTGTTGTTTTTGTATAGTGTTTGAAAATATGGTGGTTTACTTTCTGCTGTTTTCTGGCACTGTTCTCTCCCATTTAGGTCTAGCTTTTCTATTTCCATGCAATATTTGGGACATACTTATTCTAAAAAATTATTCATTGTTTATTTGAAATTCAAATTTAACTGGGAATCCTGTATTTTTGTTTGTTAAATCTGGCAACCCTTGTAAATATAATGTGCTTTGGTTTTGCTCTCTAATTGTTCTGCTGGTGTTATGTAGAGATTGAAAAACTATGCTGATGCTGCCACTGCCACCTTCCCAGAATCCATCATGCAATTTTCAAATGTAGTCTTCTTCCTTTTCTTCTTTCCTTTTTGGTATAGTCCTTCCTTCCCTCACACATATATCACCCCATATCTCCTCAGATAACCCAAGTTCTAAACCTAGCATGTCTTTTTCTGTAGTTTTTGTTATGTTTATATAATCATATACATATATACATTATATGTATATGGTTTTCTTTTAATATTTTAAACAAAAACAAGACTGCATATACATTTTCCTTCATCTTGTTTTTCTTAGTCAACAACAACCAGAGGAAATCTCTCCAAATCACCTCATAGAACTCCATTTCTTTCTTTTTAATAATAGTATTCAGAGATGTGCATGAACTGTAATTAATTCAACCATGGTCTTAGTTTTGGGCCTTCAGTTTGTTTATGGATTTTTGCTGCTACAAAAGTATCTGTGATAGACACCATTACATAGGTCCTTACATGTCAGTGCCTTTGTTTCCATGAGATGGGCTCTCAGGAGCCCATAATCAGAAACACTCTTTACTGGGCAAAGAGTGTTTCTGATTATTGAAGGAATAAAGTTTGGGTCATTTAATATCCATTGCATCCCCTTCTAGTATGCTTTCGCATAGAAGTGAGGATGGAAAGCTAAAACAAAATCCCAGACTAGTTAATTCACCCAAGTAAATACACCTGCGCTGGATTCAATGCTATATGTAAGCTATGTGAGAAGTGGTCATACATGACATGTGGTGGAAGCATTTGATTCCTTTGGAGAAAGCTGTGTTGGAGTTCCTTCCTACTGTCTTGTTCCCAGACTCATACATGTCTACAAAAGGTAGTAGTAGCAGTGGGTTTTCCTTTGGGATCATCCATGGTGACGTTGGGTGTTTCTCCTGGGTGCATTATCACCCAAAATTTCTTGGAAATTCTTAAGACAGTATTCTATAATAAATTAAAACATGCTAGAGTAGATTCTGTTGGCTAAAACAAATAATGCTGATTAATACCAACTGTAATTGCAAGCAATACTACCTCAGTGGAATGGGAATGTGGGATTGGTTATCTGACCTGGTTACAGGTTGAAAGCTGTGACAATCTATTTAACATCAGAGAATGGATTGTTGGCATGATTTATGGTACACAGTGATGAACAGTTACTTCAACTATCATCTGTGGTTACCTGAAGTGAAGAACATATTAAAGACAAGCCTTAGTGATCCAAGTGGCTGCTGTGATAGACCGTGTGAAAGGCATAAGGCTGTGGCTTGGGCTGGCTATTTCTAACCGTGTGGAAAGAGAATGAAAGTCTTCAGGTTTTAAATTCTTGCCTCAAGGCATGGTTAGAGAACCAGGAAGTTCCAAAATAACCTAAAATAATCTCTTCATGTAGTCCCATATGGCTAAGTGGATTGTTGGATTAACACAGATTTAACACAGTCTAGTCTAATCTTTTACGTAAAAGTTAAGGCATCATTTGGGAAAGGGTGGTACCAGGAGAACTGGAATAGCTAAATGGGAGGACTGGCCAATACAAGGTACTTCAAACCCACTGAGCCTCTCTTAATTTGTTGTTGTTGTTGTTAACCCTCACCAGAGGATATTTTTCCATTGATTTTCAGAGAGAGTGGAAGGGAGGGAGGATGAGAGAGAGAGAGAGAGATCAATGTGAGAGAGATACATCAATTGGTTGCCTCCCACATGACCATGACTGGGGCCAGGGATCGAACCTGCAACCCAGGTACATACCCTTGACCGGAATCAAACCCATGACCCTCTGGTCCGAGGGCCAATGTTCTAACCACTGAGAAAACCGGCCAGGTTTTAAAAAAAGTTTTATTGTTGTTGTTAATTACCTCACCTGAGGATATTTTCCCATTGATTTTCAGAGAGAGTGGAAGGGAGGGAGGAAGGGAAGGAGAGAGGGAGGGAGGGAGGGAGGGAGGGAGGGAGGGAGAGAGAAACATTGATATGAGAGGGACACATCAATTGTCACTGAGCCTCTCTTTTTTTTTTTTTTTTTTAATCCTCACCCGAGGACATTTTTGTTGTTGTTGTTGTTGTTCAGATAGAGTGGGAGGGAGACAGAGGAAGAGAGAGAGAGAGAAACATCGATGTGAAAGGGACACATCGAGTGGCTGCCACCCGCACGACCAACCAGGGCCGGGGACAAACTGCAACCGAAGTACATGCCCTTAGCGGGAACCGAACCCAGGTCTCTCCGGACCGCAGGCCGACGCTCCAACCGCTGAGCCAAACCGGCCAGGGCTGAGCCTCTCTTGATAGCAGAAGAAGCCCCCTCCCTGCCTCTGTCTGATGTGCCTATTTCTGCCCTGGTCGAAGCCTTTTCTGTGACCTCACCTGTGATATTTTCCTAACAAGTGAATGCTAATTCTATTTATACCCTTTCTATCTCCTCTCATTACACCAGACATATGAGTGGAGTCATATAGTCCCATGTCTCAGGGGACCAATTACAAAGTCAAATCTTTTTTTTTTTAAATATTTTTTCTCGATTGAGTTTTTAGAGGAAGGGAGAGGGAGAGAGAGAGAAACATTGATGAGATAGAACATCAATTGGCTGCCTCCTGCATGCCCCTCACTGGGGATTTAGCCCACAACCTGGGCATGTGCCCTGACCAGGAATCAAACCAGCAACCTCTTGGTGCATGGGTCGATGTTCAACCACTGAGCGACATCGGCCGGGCACAAAGTCAAATCTTAATAAAAGAATTGCAAGATTTTGCTAATTTACTTCAACAAGATATGGATAATATATGTGAACATGGGGTTCAAGAAATTAAGAGACACAATTTACAATGGCCTAAATTTATTTAATTTTAGAGGATCTAAATGCTTGTTTGGTTGATTGAAACCTGGTGTGGTTTATGTTACATGAAGTTGAGGCATTAGACACTCTTTGTTATGACAGAAAAATCCAAAGATTTTGGAATTTTGTAGTGGCTTTATCACTCACTCACTCCTTTCTTTCTTTTTCACTATTATCTTTTTAACTTAATTTAACATTATTTTTTTTTTATCTTTATTGTTGAAAGTATTACAGATGTCCCCTCTTTTTTCCCCCATTGACCCCCTCCTCCCCTTTCTCACCCTCCTTAATTAAATAACTCAAGAAATCTCAAAGAACATTCCCTTCATTATAGTGTAGAAAAATACACTGGTGAGGAGAGCCCTATATTTTTAAAAGGAACCATAGTAGCTGTCCTCTGTAGGCTGAGGATGAGGTGAGATATTCTGCTACTGAAATGCATTCCTTAATTTCAATGGAGAAATCATATCCAGAGGGGCAGAGGCCATAGAATGGCACTTAACAGACAGAGAAAGATGAGCATGGATGGCTACTGTAATAGGTAGCAGGGCTAGATGGTAATATAAACTAGAACTACCATATGATCCAATAATCCCACTTCTAGGTTTGTATCTGAAAAAGATGAAATCCCTGTCTTGAAGAGGTATCTCTTCAGTAAAGCCTCTCGTTCATTGCAGCATTATTCACACTTGACAAGACATGGAAATAACCTAAGTGTACACTGATGTCAGTGGATAAAGAAAATGATATGTGTAATTATGCGAGGTGGTAGATAACTGACCTTACTGTGGTAATCATTTTATAATATATATGCATCAAATCATCATGTTGTACACCTTAAACTTACATAATATTATATGTCAATTATATCTCAATAAAGCTTGGGAAAAACAAACAATGGTGAGCACCTAATATGGTAACATAACCTGAGCATAACAGCCAGCCACCTGGCGGCAGATTGATTTTATTGGATCCCTGCCAGTGTAGTGCCCATACTAAAATAGACATTTATTTTAAATATGAATTTGTCTCTCTTACTTATAATGTTTCTGCTACAAACACCATCCTTGAACTCACTGGATACCTTATTCCTGGTCATGATATTCTGCACAACACTGTTTCTGGCTGAGAAAGAAGCAAGGCAATGAGCAGATACATATAGAAATTAGTGGTCTTGTCATGTACCTCATCACCCAGCAACAGCTGAGCTTATAGAATGAGTAAGCGGCCAATTAAAACTCAGTTACTGAACCAGTTGGGAGACAAGGGGGGAAGAAAAGGAAGGGGGTTGGTGCTATACATGCTCTGCAGTAGTAACTAATAAACAGTGCTCTTTCTCCTAGTCAGAATACATGGTTCTGAGAATCAAAGGGCTGAAAGTGGTAGTGTTACTTTTCAATATTACATCCAATGGCCCACTTGTAAAATGTTTGCTCCTGTTACTTCAATTTTTGGTTCTATTGGTTTAGAGGTCTTAGTACTGAAGGAACTGATGTTTCCACCATTGGACAAAACAAGAGTTCCACTGAACTGAAAGATGAAACTGTCACCTAGTCATTTTGTGCTCTTTAAGCACCTGGATTAATAGGACAAAAAGGAGGTTACTGTTTGGCTGGGGATTATCAAAGGGAAATATTATTATCAAAAAGATATAGGAACACTGCTAAAAAACAGAGTGAGAGAATATGTCTGGAACACAAGTGATCCTCTGGGACACAATATTTTTTAAAAGTGTTCTTATTGATTTTTATTTATTTATTTAAAAAATATCTTTATTGATTTTTAGATAGAGGGGAAGGGTGAGGGAGAGAAACAGAAACATAAATTATAGAGAAACATTGGTCAGCTGCCTCCTGCATGCCCCCTACTGGGAATTGAGCCCGCAACCCAAGCACGTGCCCTGACTGGAAATCAAACCAGTGACTTCTCTGTGCATGGGTTGACACTAAACCAACTGAGCCACACTGGCCAGGTCTCGGGAACACTTATTAAGAATGACATATCTGGCCCTGGCTGGTGTGGTTCAGTGGTTGGAGCATTGGCTGTGCACCAAAGGGTCTTGAATTTGATTCTGGTGAAGGGCACATACCTGGGTTGCAGGTTCTATCTCCGGGGCCAGAACTTGTGCAAGAGGCAACCAATTAATGAGTCTCTCTCACATTTATGTCTGTCTGTCTGTCTGTCTGTCTCTCCCCCTCCCTCCCTTCCACTCTGTCTAAAAATCAATGGAAAAATATCCTCAAGTGGGGACTCAAATATATATATATATATAAATAGGATAAACACATAGTTTGTATATGTATTATTATTATTATTTTTATCCTCACCCGAGGACATTTTTTGCATTTATCTTCAGATAGAGCGGGAGGGAGAGAGGGAGGAAGAGAGAGAGAGAAACATCGATGTGAGAGAGACACATGGACTGGTTGCCACCCACACGACCCCAACAGGGGCTGGGGACTAACTGCAACCGAGGCAGTGCCCTTAGCGGGAACCGACCCGGGACTCTCTGGTCGGTGAGCCCACGCTCCAACCGCTGAGCCAAACCCGCCGGGGCTGTATATGTATTATATGCTGTATGCTTACACTAAAGTAAGCTACAGAAAAGAAACTGTTAAGAAAACTATAAGAAAAAACACATGTACAGTATTTATTGAAAAAAATCAGCATATACGTGGACCTGCACAGTTCAAACCTTTGTTGTTCAAGGGTCAACTGTACTCACAGTCCATTGAGAGGTGTTCAAAGGAGCCCTGATGCTTTGGGCTCCAGACCACGTTCTACCTTTATAGTTTTGCCAGGATTGAGTCATTAATACATCCTTGGTAATACCCCTAAAATCACCCCACCAATGTTGATTCAGTATCATTAACGATTTTCTCTGCTATTGTAATACCATGAAGAATATTTGCTGGATTCCACTTTAATTATGGCCATCTCCCTAGTAACAGCAAAGCACCTAAGGATTCTTTAATTTGCCATTCATTTTATAGGGGTTCCTAAAATGATCACGAAATCTTTATTTCTAAAGCATTTCAAAGTCATTGACTAACACAAAAACATATGTACTATCGGAATAAATATTTAGCTGATAGGTCTAGGCAATTACTGGACTTACAGGAGACGTGGGATGGCATTGACTCAGCCAGCCATTGACCAGGTAAGAGGCTTTGGCCAAGTTATTTTCTGAGCCTTCTTCAAATATAAAATGATAATAACACTTGCCTCACAGAACTGCAAACATTTAATGAGTTACTGCATAATAGTCAAAGAATAATACCTACTACTAAGTCCTTCAAATTGGTTATTTCCTTTGATTATCACAACCATTCTATTCAACGGCCCATTATCCTCATTTGATAGAGGCTCAGTCCCAACACTTCTAAGTGGTGATGCCAGGTTTCAAACTCCCATCTTTCTGATACCAGTGCCCACTCCTTACTTAACCTCTCTACTGCCCTTGTTAGGTTCAAGTTCCCATATACAACCTGTCACACCTTAAGTACTCAACCTTTAAAAATTAATAATTTGCCAGTTTGATTGTCATAGTTCTGCCTTAGGGCCTGATCTCCCCTCGGTGCAGAGGCAAAATTCAGTTCTGGCCCAGCCCAGCCGAAGACTAAATTCTCCCTTCCTGTGAGAGGAGCTCAGTCCAGGTTTATTGTGAGCTTACAGTACTGTGATCAAGATCCCAGTCGATGACGGGGACAAGGCGGTGGCGTCACCTGTCGCTCCCCTCCCCTTCCTCGGGCCTTCCCGCCAGCTCCCGCGGGGCTTCCTTAGCAACGCGCGCGCTCACTCCCAGCCCCGCCCCGTCCGCGCGGCGCGGCGCGGGGCGCGAGGCGGTGGCGGTGTTTGCGCCTGCGTGAGGCCGCAACCGCCAGTCAGCTCTCTTCCCCACCCCTCCTCCCCTCTTCCCTCTCCCCCTCCTCCTCAGCCTCCGAGAGCGAGACACCAATATGGAGCCTGAGGACCTGCCGTGGCCCGGCGAGCTCGAGGAGGAGGAGGAGGAGGAAGGGGAGGAGGAGGAGGTGGAAGCGGAGAACTTGGATGAGGATGAGGTGGTGATGGTGGAGGACGTGGAGGACGTGGAGGAAGAGGAGAGGCGGGAATTGGACGCGGACTTCAACTTCGAGAACCCGCCTCGGGAGAGTACGGACGACGAGGAGGACGACGAGGCCAAGGCCTGGCTGCAGGCGCACCCCGGCGGGACTCTGCCTCCGCCGTCGCTGCCGAAGCACCGCTACCGCGAGGGCGAGCGGACCGGCCCGGAGAAGGTGGGCCGCCGTCGGGGCGGGGTGGCGGGTCGTCCCGGAGCGCGCTGCCTCTGCTCGCTGCCTGTCACCGTGCCTGACACAGAATAGGCGCGCGTTTAGAGGCTTGTGAGGGCCATCTCGACTCTTGCCCAGGTTCTGCCTGACTACTGCAATCTCCCGTTGTTTCTGGCTGAGACCGCTCTCGTTTCTCCCCCTGGTGGGTCCCGGGCCTTTGGAATTATAGCAGATGTTAACCAGGAGCCAGTATTCCCAGCTTGTCTTGTTAAAGAAAAGCTTTTGGGAGGAGGTGGGGCTCACCGTGTCCCCAAGGAGGGGAAAGGGGCGGTGTCTGAATGAGAGGGTGGTTGCCCAGGGACTGGCTTGCTGGGGAGACAATTAGGTGATTAGTTTGGCTGAGTGCAGCCCATCCCTGAGGGAGCAGCGGAATAGGAACACTGCGTGAGGAGTTGAGTCTCTAGCAGCGGTTCTCAACCTGTGGGTCGGGAGCCTTTGGGGGTCAAATGACCCTTTCACAGGGATCCTAAGACATAACAGTAGCAAAATTACAGTTATGAAGTAGCAATGAAAATAATTTTATGGTTGGGGGGATCACCACAATGTGAGGAACTGTTTTAAAGGGTCCTGGCATTAGGAAGGTTGAGAACCACTGCGAGTCTAGAGCCTCCTCACGGATTGTGATTCTCAGGACCCTGGTTTGTAGCAATAAAGGGATCCCCAGTAGTTAGGAGGGGCTTAGAAATGCAGGAGGCTTTTGCCGCAGCTCTGATCAGTCTGGGAAACTGTACAGCGCAAGGTAATATGCATTGGAGAGAGAGATGTTTTTATGGTTAGCTCCTGAGGATTCTTTTGAAAATAATTGCATTTAATTGATTGCTTTTCAGGGAGAAAAGAGGTTTGCTATACAATTCGGATATCAAGTCACCATTAAGTTTCTATTCTGTGCAACGTACATTGTGGGGACAAAAAGAAGTCTAGGGCTTATTGTTTAGGGACTGCCTTTAGACAAGATGTAAACTGCAGAGTGAAACAACAAAAATACAACAAGACATGGAAAAGACTGTATAGACCTGTGCTGCGTTCAGTCCAGTAGTCACTAACCACGTGTGGCTCTATATCTTAATTAGTTAAAAGTAAGTGAAGTTAAAATTCAGTGCCTCTGTTGTACTAATCACTTTTCAAGTGCTCAGTAGCTACACTTGATTAGTGGTTACCCTATTGGACAGTGCAGATATAGAATAGTTTCATCATGACAGAAAGGTCTGTTGGTCAGTGATGCTATGGACTGTTGATCATTAAGGAATAATAGTTGTTTTGCCTGGTAGATGTTCCAGTGGGTCTTTAATTCATTAAGCATTCACCATTGGCCATGCATTGTGCTGGATGCTAAGGAATCTTGGTGAACCCAAACAGTTTTCTTTTCTTTTCTTCTCTTCTTTTTTTAAAATCCTCACCCAAGGTTATTTTTCCATTGATTTTCAGATAGAGTGGAAGGGAAGGAGGGAGGGATAGAGTGAGAGGAAGGGAGAGAGGAAGAGAGAGAGAAACATCGATGTGAGAGAGACACATCTATTGGTTGCCTCCTGAATGACCCTGACCAGGGCCACCAGCAACTGAGGTATGTGCCCTTGACAAGAATGGAACCCGAGACTCTTTGGTCCGATCTCTAACCACTGAGCCAAACCGGCCAGGGCCAACAGTTTTCTTTGTCTTTTTAGAGTATGTTTATTAAAGCTGAGGACAGTGAAACAAGGGACTTAACAGGAGAGAGCCTAGATGGGGCTGCTTTGGCTCTCTAGAAATGTTATAGGAAAGAAATGAGCCTAGGTGGGGCTGCTTTGGCTAATTGGAAAGTCAGAGAAAAGGAGGCCTTGGAGACAGGTTTAGGGGTTAGCTGGGTGGAGCTGCTGCTGCCCATTGTTCTCCTGGTTTCAAGTCAGTGGGGACCCTTAGAGTTTAGGAGGTACAAAGCTGAGAGGAAAGAAAGGCATGGGCGTGCTTCTTGGAGGGAGAGCGCCAACCCAAACATTTTTTATCTCTGCCTTCTACTGTTCAGTCTAAAGAGGGAGGCAGACAAAATGTAGATGGTGCCATAAATAAAAGTAAAACTGGTGGTGTGCCCTCATGCTTCGAAAGCATACAGTAATGGAATTTGACCTTGTCAGTGAAGCTGGGGAAAGCTTCCGTGGGATGTTATGATAGAGTTGAGGTCTGAAGACAGATTAAGGTTAGCTAGGAAAGGGAAGGTAAAGAGCCTTCTAGTTGAGGGAAAGGTACTGTTGGTTAGAGAGAGCATGGCATTTTCAAGGAACCAAAGGCCAATGTGGGTTAAGCACAGACTTCAAGGCTTGTGTACTATGTGGAGGATTTGGAGGCCGTATCTCTGGAGCTTTGGGAAGTCACTGAAAATGTTTTAAACGTGTATGTGTGTGTGTGTGTGTGTGTGTGTGTGTTGCAATGTATGATAAGGTTTGTGTTTTAGATAGATCACTTTGTAACAGAGTGGAAAACAACCTTGACAGCAGAGCAGGATGGGGAGTAGCAATAAATAGATCTGGGATGCTAATTACAGGTGCAGTATTGTCAGGCATCCCCAGTGGGGGGCATGCAGGAGGCCACCATTTGATGTTCTCTCTCATCTCTCTCTCTCTCTCTCTCTCTCTCTCTCTCTCTCTCTCTCTCTCTCCCCCCCTCTCTCTCTCCCTCTCTTTCTTTCTAAAAAATTAATAAAGAAAAAAAAAAGTAAAAAAAATTGTTTCCTTGACCTGTCTTTGTCAAATTTGGCATCAATATTATGCTTTCATACAAGGTATTTGGAAGATTTTTATTTTCCTATGCTCTGGAACAGTTTAAGTAATATATGACTTATTTCTTGCATGTTTGAAAATAATAATGAGTGAAACTACTTTGAGTCTGAATTGCTTTCAGGGTTATAGTCTATATAGACTCATTTTTCTTGAGTTAATTTTGGTAATTTATGATTTTTCTAGAAAATTATTTCAGCAAGATTTTCTAGTTAATTATAATAGAGTGCTACATAGTATTTTTTATTTTTTCAATTGCATCTGTGGTTATTTCCATTTCTCATTCCTGTTTTTGTGCAATTATGCTTTATTTTTCTCTTGATCTGATAGCTAGGGATTTTTTTTTTTTCATCCAAGGAAACAGCTCTTGGATTTAGGTTTTATTATATTTCTTTCCATCATTTCATTCGTTATTTTAGTTTCCATCTTTTACTGTTTCCCTAGATTTATTTATTTTAATCCTCACCTGAGGGTACTTTTCAGTTTATCATCAGATAGAGCGGAAGGGAGGGAGGGATAGAGTGGGAGGGAGGGATAGAGTGGGAGGGAGGGAGGGAGGGAGAGGGAAAGAGAGAGAAACATTGATGTGAGAGAGACACATCAACTGGTTGCCTCCCACATGACCTGACCAAGGCCAGGAGGAACCACAACCGAGGTATGGGCCCTTGACTGGAATCGAACCCACGACTCATTGGTCCATGGGGCTGATGCTCTAACCGCTGAGCCAAACCAGCCAGGGCTGATTTTTTTAAAACAATGTATTGAATGCTTAATTGACTTATTTAAAAACAGTTTTAATAGCTTTATTATGTATATTATTAATATACCATACATTTTATCCTTAAAGTACACAATTCAGTGGTTTTCAGCATATTCATAGATATGTACAACCATCACCACAGTCAATTTTAAAACATTTTCTTCACCACAAAAAGAAACCCTGTATACTTTAGTAGCTGTGAGCACCGTATCATTCCTCTAAGTAATGATTAGTCTTCTTTCTCTATAGATTTGCCTATTCTGGGTACTTAATATAAATAGAATCATATATTATGTGGTCTTTTGTGACTGGCTTCTTTCACTTGGCATATAGCATGCGTCATTCCTTTTTGTGGCTGAATAATATTCTAGTGTATGGATATACTACATTTTGTTTATCCATACATCAGTTGGTGGGCTTTTCCTTTTTTTTTCCCCACCTTTTGGCTGTTATGAACAATGCTGCTGTAAATATTTGTGTATAAGTTTTTGTGTGGACATATGGACATATGTTTTGTTTTGTTTTTTCTTAAAGATTTTCTTTTTTTTTCTTTTTTTCTTTACTGATTTTCGAGAAAGGAAGGGAGGGGGAGAGAGAGATGGAAACATCGATGAGAGAGAACAGTGATTGGCTGCCTCCTGCATGCCCCTTACTGGGGATTTGGCCCACAACCTGGGCATGTGCCCTGACCGGGAATTGAACCGGCGACCTCATGGTGTATGAGTTGACACTCAACCACTGAGCCACACCGGCCAGGCCATACAGCAGTTTTAACTATAATAATCATGTTATACTTTATTTTTATTTTTTTTTATTTATTTATTTATTTATTTATTTATTTATTTATTTATTTATTTATTTATTTATTTTATTCTTCACCCGATGATATTCTTCTGTTTATCATTAGATAAGAGTGGGAGGGAGGGAGAGAGAGAGAGACAGAGAGAAACATCAATGTGATAGAGCCACATCGACTAATTGCCTCCCGCACCACCCTAACCAGGGCCAGGGACAAACCACAACTGAGGTATGTGCCCTTGACCGGAATCATTGGTCCATGGGCTGATGCTCTAACCGCTGAGCCAAACTAGCCAGGGCTATTTTTTTAAAATATGTTTTTATTGATTTTTTAGAAAGAGAGAGGAACCGAGAGAGATAGAAACATCAATGTGGGAGAGAAACATTAATCGGCTGCCTGCTGCATGCCCCTTACTGGGGCTTGAGCCCATAACCTGGGCATGTGCCCTGCCCAGGAATCAACTGGGACCTCTCAGTCCATGGGATGACGCTCAGTCCACTGAGCCACACTGGCGGGGCTCATGTTATAGTTTACATCGTTAGTTCTTATCTCTCTCATAACTGGAAGTTTGTACCTTTCCACCACTTTCTCCAGTTTTCCTTCCTTCCAACCCCTGTCTCTGTTAACCAAAAATTAGATTTCTTTTTCTATGAGTGTTTAAGATTCCACATATAAATGAGATCATACAGCATTTGTCTTTGTCTGTATGATTTACTTTACTTAGCATAATGCTTTCAAGGTCCATCGAGTGGTAGGATTTATTATTCTTTTTTTTTTCTTATTTATTTTTTAATCCTTACCCAAGGATATTTTTCCATTTATCTACAGATAGTGTGGGAGGGATGGAGGGTGGGAGGGGAGAGAGAGAGAGAGAGAGAGAGAGAGAGAGAGAGAGAGAGAGAGAGAGAGAAACATCAACATGACAGAGACACTATGATTGGTTGCCTCCCACATGACCCCAATCAGGGCCAGGGATGAACTGCAACCGAGGTACATGCCCTTGGCCAGAATCGAACTCATGACTCTTTGATCTATGGACTGACGCTCTAACCACTGAGCAAAACCGGCCAGGGCTCCTTTTTTTCCTTGATAAATAATATTTTATTATATATTTACTACAACTTCTTTAAAAAAAAATTTTTTTTTCTTTATTGATTTCAAAGAGAGAGGAAGGGAGAAGGAGAGAGAGAGACAGAAACATCAATGAGAGAGAAGATCATTTGGCCGCCTCCTGCATGCCCCCTACTGGGGACTGGGCCCACAGCTTGGGCATGTGCCCTGACCAGGAACCAAACTGGCAACCTCTTGATACATGGGTCGATGCTCAACCACTGAGCCACACTGGCCCAGCTACAGCACAACTTTTTTATCCATTCATTCATTAATGGACACTTACATTGTTTTCATATTTGCCATATTTGGGCTGTTATAAATAATGCTGCTATGAATATGGGGATGCAGATATCTTTTTGAGTTACTATGTTTTGTTCCCTTTGGATATATTTCCAGAAGTGGAATTGCTGGATCATATGGTTCTATGTTAACTTTTTGAAGAACTTCCATACTGTTTTCCAAATTCCACCAATAGTGCACAGGGTTCCCCTTTCTCAACATGTGCACCAGCATTTGTCATCTCTTGTCTTTTTGAAGTTGGTCATTTCTAACAGGCATAGGGTGATATCTCAATGTGGTTTTAATTAGAATTTTTCTAATAACTAGTGATGTTGAACATCTTTTCATGTACCTTGACCAGTTATAGTTTTTCTTTGGAATATGTCTATTCAGGTCCTTTGCCCATTTTAAAATTGGATTATTTATTTTGCTATTGAATTGTAGGAGTTCTTTGTATATTTTGGATATTAAGTTTTGATCAGATATATGAATTTGCAAATATTATTTCCCATTCTGTAGGTGTTTTTCACTTTGTTGATGGTTTGTTCTGCTGTATAGAAGCTTTTTAGTTTCAAGTAGTGCCACTTGTTTATTTTTAATTTTGTTGCTTATGCTTTAGGTGTGATCTCCAAATAATCATTACTCAGATCCATGTCAAGGAACTTTTTTTCTGTTTTGTTTTGTTTTTCCCCTAGGAGTTTCATGGTGTCAGGTCTTATATTTAAGTATTTAATCCATTTTGAGTTAATTTTTGTGAATGATGTAACGTAGGGTCAAGTTTCATTATTTTACATGTGAATATTCAATTTCCCCAGCACCATGTATTGAAGAGACTGTCATATAAATCTCCAAGTAGTATTGGTTTTCTTGTCAAATATTAATTGACTACAAGCTTGTGTTTATTTTTGGGCTCTTGTCTGCTCCATTGATCTATTTGTTTTTATATCACTACCATACTGTTTTGTTTTTTTCCTTTTATTCCTCACCCAAGGATATTTTTCTATTCATCATTAGACAGAGTGGGAGAGTGGGAGAGAGGGAGAGAGAGAGAGACAGAGAGAAACATCGATGTGATAGAGACACATCGACTGGTTGTCTCCTGCATGACCCAACCAGGGCCAGGGACGAACCATAACCAAGGCATGTGCCCTTGACTGGAATGAAACCCATGACTCATTGGTCTGCGGGCTGACACTCTTAACCCTGAGCCAAACCAACCAGGGCACTACCATACTGTTTTAATTACTACAGCTTTATAATATAGTTTAAAATCAGGAAGTGTGATGGTTTCTGCTTTGTTCTTAGGAATTTTTTTTTTTTTTTAAAGCCATTTGGGGTCTATTGTGGTTCCATATACATGGTTAGGAGTGTGTTTTTTTTTTTTTTTTTTAATATTTTTTGTAAAAATGTCACTGGAGCCCTGGCCGGTTTGGCTCAGCGGTTAGAGCGTCGGCCTGCGGTCCAGAGAGACCCGGGTTCGGTTCCTGCTAAGGGCATGTACTTCGGTTGCAGTTTGTCCCCGGCCCTGGTTGGTCGTGCGGGTGGCGGCCACTCGATGTGTCCCTTTCACGTCGATGTTTCTCTCTCTCTCTCTCTTCCTCTCTCTCCCTCCCACTCTATCTGAACAAAAAATGAAAAAATGTTCTCGGGTGAGGATAAAAAAAAAAAAAAAAATGTCACTGGAATCCTGATAGGGATCGAATTGAATTTATAGATGGCTTTTGGTAGTATTGACATTTTAACAATATTGATTTTTAGGTGTTGAACCATCCTTGCATTCCAGGGTTAAATCCCACTTGATCATGTTGTATAGTCTTTATAATGTTCTGTGAATTCTGTGTGCTAGTATTTTGTTGAGGACTTTTGCATCAGTATCCATTAGGAGGATTATTGGTCTGTCGTGTTTTGTTTTCATTTTTTTCTTGAAGTATCTTTATCTGGCTGTCTGTATCAGAATAATCTGACCTCTTAGAACGAGTTAGAAAGTGTTCTTTCTTTTCCTTTTTTTTTTTTTTTTTAGTATCATGAGGATTGGTGTTAATTCTTTAAATGTTTGGTAGAATTCTGGAGTAAAGTCATATGGTCCTTGGATTTCCTCTGTTGGGAGTTTTTTTGTTACTGATTTAATCTCTCTAGTTATAGGTTTATTCAGATTTTCTATTTCTTCATGATTTAATCTTGGTAGGTTATGTGTTTCTAGGAATCCACTTTTTCTTGGCTCTCCTATTTTGGTGTATCATTGTTCATAGTATTCTCTTATCCACCTTATTTCTGTGGTATTGGTTGTAATATTCTTTCTTTCATTTCTGATTTTATTTGAATATTTTTTCTTAGTCTAGCTAAGGGGTTGTAAATTTTGTTGATATTATAATGAACAACTTTTTGTTTAATTAATTTTTTCCTACTCACTATTTTGTTGATTTGTGTTCTAATCGTCATTATTTTCTTTCTTCTGACTGCTTTAGGGTTTGTTTGTTGTTCTAGTTCCTTGATGTATATTATAGGTTGTGAATTTGTACTTCCTCTTATTTCTGCTTTTGTTGCATGCCATAAGTTTTGGTATTTTTAAATCTTATTGTGTCAAAGTATTTTCTAATTTCCCTTGTGACTTGTTTTTTGACCTCTTGTTTTTATATTGTTTAATTTTCATATACTTGTGGAATTTCCAGTATTTCTTATGATGTTGATACCTAATTTCCTTCAATTGTGATTGGAAAAGATAGTGTGTATGATTTCAGTCTTCTTTAATTTATTAAGACTTGTTTTGTGCCTAATGTGTTTTTTATCCTGAAGGATGTTTCATGTGTACTTGAGAAATATATATTCTGCTGTTGTTGGGTGGAGTGTTCTATATATTTGTTAGGTCAAGTGGTATGGAGTTGTTCAATTCCTCTATCTCCTTCTTGTTCTTCTGTCTGATTGTTCCATCCATTATTGAAAGTAGGGTATTGAAGTCTCTTATTATTGTGTTGCTGTGTATTTCTCCCTTCAATTCTTTCAAACTATGCCTCATTAATTTAGGAGCTCTGAGGCTTGGTGCATGAATACTGTTACATCTTCTTGGTGAATTGACCCTTTTGTCATTATAAGTTATTGACTTAAAGTCTTTTTGTCAGATACTAGCATAGGTAACTCCTGTCCTCTTTTGGTTACCATCTGCATGAAATTTTTCCCCATCCTTTCAACCTATATGTACCCTTAGAGTCTAGGCAGCATATAGTTGGAAGTCCATTAAAATTTTTTATTTTTAGTCCTCACCTGAGAATATGTTTTTATTGATTTTGAGATAGAGAGAGAGAAATATCAATGTGAGAGAGAAACATCAATCAGCTGCCTCCTGCACGCCCCTTACTGGGGATCGAGCCAGAAACCTGGGCATGTGCCATGACCAGGAATTGAACCAGGACCTCTCAGTCTATGGAACGAAGTTCAATCCACTGAGCCACATGAGCTGGGCAAAGTCCATTAACTTTTAATATTAAAAATGGGTTTCTCACCCCAGGATATTTTTCTGGTTATCTTCAGATAGAGTAGGAGGGAGGGAGGGAGGGAGGGAGGGAGGGAGGGGGGGGAGAGAGAGAGAGAGAGAGAGAGAGAGAGAGAGAGAGAGGGAGAGAGAAACATAGATGTGAGAGAGGCACACCAACTGGTTGCCTCCCGCACGACCCTGACCAGGGCCAGGGAAGAATTGCAACCGAGGTACGTGCCCTTGACAGGAATCGAACCTGCGACTCATTGGTCCATGGGCCGACACTCTTAACTGCTGAGCCAAACCGTCCAGGGTGGGAAGGACTCTTTAAATTTTAATTTATATCAAAAGGCATTTAATCTCTGATCAGAGAATTGCTGATGACACCTGTTTAATTTTGAAGCACTTATTTTAAGAATCCTCTGTCAAGTATTTGAGTTACACTATTATCCAGAGGCAACTGTGGGAAAGCCGATCAAGCATATGTATTAGAATTGTGTCTTTGATGAAGTCTAAACAGTTGGGTAGGTAATAAAAATCAAGGAGTTCTGGGAAATGGATTTTTTAGTAAGAACTTTTACCATTGTATTTATTTATTTAAAATCCTCACCAGAGGATATTTTTTCATTTATTTTTAGACAGAGTGGGAGGGGGAGATAGAGAAAGAGAAGCATCAATGTGTGAGAGACACATCGATTGGTTGTCTCCTGCACTACCCCAGCCAGGGTTGGGGATTGAATCTCAACCAAGCTATGTGCCCTTGACCAGAATTGAACCCACGACTCTTTGGTCCACGGGCCCAATGCTCTAACCACTGAGCCAAACCAGCCAGGGCTTACCATTTAATTTTAACTTTTGAGTTTTCTTTTAGTTAATAAAGTGAGGGGAAGTGTTCTTTTTCTCACACATTCGGTTAATTGTCAAAGTGCTAGTTTCTTCATATTGTATCATTAGTTTTCTACAAATATTCTAATGAATTGAACCCTCTCTTTGTAAGCTCTTGCGGATCAGCTATTTTCAAAGGCAAGACAGACCGCTTATGTTCCACGCCCAGCATTATTTAGCTGCAGTGAATAGCCATTTTGAAGTTTCATTTTGGCATTCTTTTCTAGAGGGCTTAAAGAAGACTAGCCATGCCAAAACATTGGCTGTATTGTTATATATTTAGGGATTTCAGGTTGCCAAAATGAGTTTGCAAAACTGCATTCATTGTTTTTTATTCTTTATCTCTTAAAAATTGCCATTGAAGCAGTGTGTGTCTGTGCTCCATGGTGCTCTATCTTTTGAGAAAATCTCTTTGAAGAGTTGATATCTTAGAAATCTCTTTCTCTCTCTCTCTCTCTCTCTCTCTCTCTCTCTCTCTCTCTCTCTTTTTCTGTTTAGTTATTGAATAGGTTTTTAGTTAAGCTGGCCTTTCCAAGACCAAAAACACCTTGTTGTAAGTGCTCTGTAAAAATGTTTTGTTAGTGTAGTAACAGTGTTTTAATTCTGGACAAAAATTTGATGACCTTGGGTTTCCATCAGAGGGTCTTTCACATTTTTTGTTATTAATATTTTGTTAGCAATCATCTTTTTTTGACTCATAGCTACCTGTTTTATAAAAGCTTCTTTTTTTCTAGACATTGTGTCTTTATCTCTTTGAGAATCTGAGATATTCTTATTTTAAAAATGTCTTTTGAAAGTATATTTTGTAATCTCATTTTTAGTAGGAGTGTTATTTTGTTTTGTTTTTTTGGTGCACTTTACCTGGTGTTTTGTGGTGTCTCGTCTTGCCCCTTGTATCTGCTTCTTTAGGAGGAAGTCTAATATTGGAAGCTTTGGGTTTTTATTCTCCAGAGATATTGGGTAAAATCTTGGGAACCAGTCCATGAACCAGTGAGTAAGTGACTTTATTTAGTTCTTTTTTGTTTGATTGCTTCTGATCTTTTTCATTTGCGTTTTTTCCTTTTTTTTATTAATTTATTTTTGTTACAGATGTTTCTCCTTTCCCCCCTCAGACACCCTCCTTCCTATCCCGCCCCCCTACACCCCCAGCATTGTTGTCTATGTCCATTGGTTATGCATACATGCATATAAGTTCTTTTGGTTCATCTCACCCACCCCGCCCCCTCCTCTGAGGTTTGTCAGTCTGAACCATACTCCTTTCTATGTCTCTGGGTTTATTTTGTTCATCAGTCCACCTTGTTCATTATATTCCACAAATAAGTGAGATCATGTGGTATTTGTCTTTCTCTGATTAGCTTATTTCGCTTAGCATAATACACTCTCCAAGTCCCTCCATGTTGTCTCAAAGGATAAGAGATCTTTCTTTCTTACAGCTGCATTTCCATTGTGTATATGTACCACAGCTTTTTTATCCACTCATCTATTGATGGATATTTGGGATGTTTCCAGATCTTAGCAATTGTAAATAGTGCTGCTATGAACATAGGGGTACATATATTCTTTCTGATTGGTGTTTCAGGCTTCTTAGGATATATTCCTTGAAGTGAAATCACTGGATCAAATGGCAGTTCACTTTTTAATATTTTGAGGAAACACCAGATTGTTTTCCACAGTGGCTGCATCAGTCTGCATTCCCACCAGCAGTGTACTAGAGTCCCCTTTTCTCCACACCCTCACCAGCACTTGTTGTTTGATAATTTGTTGATGGCAGCTATTTTGGCAGGTGTGAGGTGATACCTCATAGTCGTTTTATTTTATTTTTAAAATTTTTTCTTTATTGATTTTAGAGAGAGGAAGGGAGAAAGAGAGAGAGAGAGATGGAAACATCAATGAGAGAAAACATTGATTGGCCGCCTCCTGCATGCCCCCACACTGGGGGTTGTGCCCACAACCTGGGCATTTGCCCTGACTGGGAATTGAACTGGCAGCCTCTTGGTGCATGGGTCGACACTCAACCACTGAGCCACACCAGCCATGCCTCATAGTTGTTTTAATTTGCTTCTCTCTGATGATTAGTGACGTGGAGCATTTTTTCATATGTCTCTTGGCCATTTGTATGTCTGTTTGGAGAGGTGTCTATTTAGGTCCTCTGCCCATTTTTTTAATTGGGTTCTTTATCTTCCTTTTGTTGAGTTATATGAGTACTCTATATATTTTGGAAATTAACCCCTTATCTGATGTATCGTTGGCAATTATACTCTTCCATATAGTGGGTTCCCTTTCCATTTTGATGGTTGTTTCTTTTGCTGTGCAGAAGCTTTTGAGTTTGATGTAGTCCCATTTGTTCATTTTTTCCTTTGCTTCTGTTGCCTTAGGTGATGTATCAGTGAAAATTCTGCTGCATATGGTGTCCGAAATTTTGTTGCCTACATTTTCTTCTAGGATTTTTATGGATTCATGAGTCACATTTAAGTCTTTTATCCATTTTGAGTTTATTCTTATGTATGGTATAAGTTGGTATGGTCTAGTTTCATTTTTTTGCATGTAGCTGTCCAGTTTTCCCATCGCCATTTATTAAAGAGGCTGTCTTTACTCCACTGTATGCTCTTGCCACCTTTGTCAAATATTAATTGAGCATAATGTCTTGGGTCAATTTCCGGGTTCTCTGTTCTGCTCCACTGATCTATAAGCCTGTTCTTGTGCTTGTACTAGGCTGTTTTGATTACAGTGGCTTTGTAGTATAACCTGATATCCGGTATTGTGATCCCTCCTACTTTTTCAAGATTGCTGTGGCTATTTGGGGTCTTTTTTGGTTCCATATGAACTTTTGAAGTATTTGTTCTAGTTCTTTGAAATATGTCATTGGTATTTTAATGGGGATTGCATTGAATCTGTAGATTGCTTTGGGTAGTATGGACATTTTAATGATATTAATTCTTTCAATCCATGAACAAGGTATATGCTTCCACTTTTTTTTATATCTTCCTCTATTTCTTTTTTCAATGACCTGTAGTTTTCTGTGAAGAGGTCCTTTACGTCTTTGGTTAAGTTTATTCCTAGGTATCTTAATTTTTTTGCTGCAATTGTAAATGGCATTGTTTTTATAGTTTCTCCTTCTGTGAGTTCATTATTGGTGTATAAGAATGCCGTCAATTTCTTGATGTTAATTTTATATCCTGCTACTTTGCCAAATTCGTTTATTAAATCTAATAGATTTCTGATGGAGCCTTTAGGGTTTTCTATGTACAATATCATGTCATCTGCAAATAATGACAGTTTTACTTCCTCTTTCCCAGTTTGGATCCCTTTTACTTTTTCTTCATGTCTAATTGCTGTGGCTAAGACTTCCAGTACTATGTTAAATAAGAGTGGCGAAAGTGGGCATCCCTGTCTTGTTCCTGTTCTTAAGGGAAATGCTTTTAGTTTTGGCCCATTGAGTATGATGTTGGCTGTAGGTCTTTCATATATGGCCTTATTATGTCGAGATATGATCCCTCTATTCCCACCTTGCTGAGCGTTTTTATCAGAAATGGGTGCTGGATTTTGTCGCATGCTTTTTCAGCGTCTATTGATATGATCATATGGTTTTTATTTTTCATTTTGTTTATGTAGTGTATCACATTTATTGATTTGGGAATATTGTACCAGCCTTGCATCCCTGGGATGAATCCCACTTTGTCATGGTGAATAATTTTTTTAATGTATTGCTGGATCCAATATGCTAATATATTGATAAGGATTTTGGTATCTATGTTCATCAGGGATATTGGTCTGTAGTTTTCTTTCTTTGTAGTGTCTTTATTTGGTTTTGGAATTAGAATTATGCTTGCCTCATAAAATGAGTTTGAAAGTCTTCTTTCTTCTTGAATTTTTTGGAATAGTTTGAGGAGAATGGGTGTTAGTTCTTCTTTGAATATTTTGTAAAACTCCTCCGTGAAGCAGTCCAGGCCCGGGCTTTTGTTTGCTGGGAGATTCTTGATTACATCTTCAATTTCCTTAGTTGTTATTGGTCTGTTCAAGTTTTCTATCTCTTCCTGGTCCAGTTTTGGGAGACTATGGGTTTCTAGAAATTTGTCCATTCATTCACATTTTTTCAGCCTTGGGCAGCAGTCACAGCTTTTATTGCTGTTTTCTACAAATGGGAGAGCACTGTTTCAACCCAATTTCACCAAATGAGCCAGATTTCTACTTTAGTTATTATTAGAGCTAATTTCTTAGGTGTCTCAAACATTAAAATTTTATTATCATTTTTTTAATCCTCACCTGAAGATATTTTTCTGTTTATCTTCAGATAGAGTGGGAGGGAGAGAGAGAAAGAAACATTGACGTGAGAGGGACACATTGACTGGCTGCCTCCTGCATGACCCCAACCCGGGCCAGGGATGAACCGCAACCGAGGTATGTGCCCTTGGCTGGAATTGAACCAATGACTCATTAATTTGAATAGTGGCTGTGATGTTGAAATGTCATATATATGAAAATGTTTTATAAATCGAGAAATATAATCTAAATGTTAGATTTTGTTACTACTCTATTTTAATCTCCTTTTGATTTTCAGGTTGTTCCATTGACCAGTCATGTATGGCAACAGTCGTCATATCAAGACAGTAGTAGAATACAGATTTCTGATTCTAATGTGGTCTCTTTGGAAAAACCAGCTGAGTGGGGTTCTGGGGATGATGAGGTATGTCTTATGTAACTGGCAAACTATCTTTCTTTTGGTAAGCAGCATGAGAAATTCTTATTTAGCTGTGAAGAATGGAAAGAAAATACTGTATTTCTCTAAACCATCTTTGGCAACCTTAAACACTGAACTACACTAGCCGGGGCTGTTTCTCTTTTTATTTATTTATTTATTTATTTTATCCTCACCCGAGGACATTTTTCCATTTTTGTACAGATAGAATGGGAGGGAGAGAGAAGAAGAGAGAGAGAGAGAAACATCGATGTGAAAGGGACACATTGAGTGGCTGCCTCCTGCACGACCCAACCAGGGCCGGGACAAACTGCAACCAAGGTACGTGCCCTTAGTGGGAACCAAACCCGGGACTCTCGGACTGTTAGGCTGACACTCTAACCGCTAAGCCAAACCGACCAGGGCTGTTTCTCTTTTTAAAAATGATTTTGTTTATGTTAGATTTCTGAATTTCTATAATTTTAGAATAAGCTTATTAATTTCTATTTAAAAAGCCTGCTGCAATTTTTTTATTTTTTATTTTTTCCCTTTATTGATTTTAGAGAGAGAGGAAGTGAGAGGGAGAGAGAGATAGAAACATTGATGAGAAAGAACATCAATAGGCTGCCCCCTGCATGCCTCCCACTGGGGATTGAGCCCACAACCTGAGCATGTGTCCTGTCCGGGAATCGAACCGGCGACCTCTTGGTGCATAGGTTGATGCTCAGCCACTGAGCCATACCAGCCGTACCCTGCTACAATTTTGATTAACATTGCCTTGTGTCTATACATTAATTTACAGAGAATTGACATCTTTTTTTTTTTTTCTTTTTTTTTTTATCCTCACCCAAGGACATTTTTCCATTTTTTTGTTCAGATAGAGTGGGAGGGAGAGAGAGGAAGAGAGAGAGAGAGAAACATCGACGTGAAAGGGACACATCGAGTGGCTGCCTCCCGCACGACCAACCAGGGTCGGGGACAAACTGCAACCGAGGTACATGCCCCTAGCGGGATCCGAACCCGGGACTCCTTGGACCGCAGGCCGACTCTCTAACCGCTGAGCCAAACCGGCCAGGGCAAGAATTGACATCTTAATATTGAGTTCTCTAATCCATAAACACAACAGTTCTTTCAGTTTTATTTAGGTCTTTAATTTCTTTCTTTTTTTTTTAAGGAATTTGGGATTTCTTTTTCTTTTTCAAATATTTTTTCTTTATTGATTTTAGAGAGAGAGGAAGGGAAAGGGAGAGAGATGGAAACATCGATGAGAGAGAATATTGATCGGCTGCTTCCTGCATGCCCCCCACTGGGGATTGAGCCCACAACCTGGGCATGTGCCCTGACCGAGAATCGAACCAGCGATGTCCTGGTACATAGGTTTACGCTCAACCACTACTGAGCCACATTGGCCGGGCAGAATTTGTGATTTTTAAAAAAAATATTTTTTACTGAGCTTTAGAGAGAGATGAAGGGAGAGGGAGAGATAAACATCAATGCAAGAGTGAAATATCGATGCAAGAGTGAAACATTGAACAGCTGCCTCCTACTGGGAATCAAGCCCACAACCCAGGCATGTGCCCTGACCAGGAATCGAACCAACAACCTTTTGGTGCATGAGATGATACTCAACTAACTGAGCCACACTGGGCCGGGATTGGTCTTTAATTTTTTTTAATGGTTTTATTGATTTTTTGAGAGAGGAAGGGAGAGAGAATAGAAACATAGATGTGAGAAACATTGATCAGCTGTCTCCTGCATGCCCCCCACCCTGAGGATCGAGCCCCAAACCCAGGCATGTGCTCTGACTGGGAATCAAACTGGGACCTCTCAGTCCATGAGATGAAGCTCAATCCACTGAGCCACACCGGCTGGGCTAGGTCTTTGATTTTTTTCATTAGTGTTTTGTTGTCTTCAGTGTACCAAACTTAACACACATTTTGTTAGACTTACTGGTATTTTTTAAAAATTTCAGTTTTCTGCCCTGGCTGGATGGCTCCATTGGTTGTAGCTTTGTCCTATACACCAAAAGGTTGCAGGTTGAATTCCTGGTTAGGGCATATACCTAGGTTTTGGGTTCAATCCCTGGTTGGGACACCTGCAGGAAGCAACCAATCAATGTTTCTCTCACATCGATGTTTCTCTCTCTGAAAATCAATGAAAATATATCCTTGGATGAGAATTTTAAAAAAGTAAATTTAAATTTCCTGTTGTTCAACACAAATATATACAAATATAATTGACTTTTTTTGGATGGGGTTAATCCTCACCCAAGGATATATTTCCAAGGATATATTTCCATTGAATTTTAGATAGAGAGGGAAAGAGAGAGAGAAAAACATTGACATAAGAGAGACACATTGATTGATTTGATCGTCTCTCACATGACCCTGACTGGGGCCAGGAATAGAACCTGCAAGCCAGGTACATGCCCTTGACAGGGAATTGAACCTGAGACCCTTCGGTCCAAGGACTGACACTGTAGTTGCTGAGCCAAACCGGCCAGGGCATATAATTGACTTTTTATGTTGACCTTGTATCCTATGACCTTGGTAATGTTATTTACTAGTTTTAGTAGTAGTTTTTTTGTAGATTCTTTAGGACTTTCTGTGTAGACAGTCATATCAACTGTATTTTTTCCTATTTATTTATTTATAATCTTCACCTGAGGATATTTTTTCATTTATATTCAGATACTGTGGGGGTGGGAGGGGGAGAGAGTGAGAAAAACATTGACCTGAGAGAGACACATCGATTGGTCACCTCACGCACTACCCCAACCAGGGCCAGGGACCGAACCCTAACTGCGATATGTGCCCTTGACCGGAATGCAACCCGAGACTCTTTGGTCCGAGGGCTGATGCTCTAACCACTGAGCCAAACTAGCCAGGGCTCCTTTTTAGTATATGGATTACTGTTGAAAAACATGGGTTTGGACTGTGGTGGTCCACTCATACATGGAATTTTTAAATAAATACTTGTACTGTTTTTGATACGTGGTTGGGAGTTCTTGGATATGGAAGGCTGACTGTATGCATCGATCTATGCTATTTTGTATAGGGACATGACCATCTGTGGATTTTGGTATCCCCGGGGATCCTGGAACCAATCCCCTGTGGGTACTGAGGTTAGTTAAGTTTTGGGGTAGTCAAAAGTCATAGAACTTTTTCAACTATACAGAGGGGTTGGCACCGCTAATCCCTGGGCATTGTTCAAGGGTCAACTGTATATGCTCTGTATCACTGGCTAGGATCTACTTGTTCTTCTACTTGCTCTGCTTTATGTTCTGATCTCAACTCTTTGAAAGCAAATGTTACCAACAACATTTATGTAGCTGAAGACAGTGAATACTTTTCTATGCAATAAATAGCATTTGACATTGTTAACCATTGCATAACTTTTAAAAATAATTTCTTGGCTTCTCCTGGTTTTCTTTCTACTCCTATGGCTATTTATTTTCTTTCAGTTTTCTTTGCTGCTTTATCTTCTCCTTTAAACCTTGAAATCAAAGGTTGCAAGCTGTGGACCTGAATATGACCCAAATGTAGTTTGCAGAAACAAATTTTTTTGGCAGTGTTTTAAAGATTTTGAAATACGACACTTGAAATTGTGTGTGAAGTGTATAGTTGGCCACAAGTCCCATCACTCTCTAATTCCAGGCAGATTTACTCATTTCTATTTACCTGCCTACTCCAGTGTACATTTGAGTTTTTTTACATCTGCTTGAAATGTTGGAATGTTATGGTTCTCATGTAGATCCAGGAGTTTATACTTAAAAATCCCAAATTTATATTTCCAGTTTTTACTTCTCCCTCAGAATTTGTATTTACTCAACTGCTTTTATGCCCTCCCTGAACACACATGTCAAAATATTTAGAGATTTAAGGGCCTTTTTATACTGACTTAAAAGGTATTTATACAAGGCCCTGGCTGGTTTGGCTCAGTGGTTAGAACGTTGGCCTGCGGACCAGAGAGTCCCGGGTTCGGTTCTCGCTAAGGGCACGTACCTCGGTTGCAATTTGTCCCCGGCCCCAGTTGGGGTCGTGTGGGTGGCAGCCACTCGATGTGTCTCTCTCACAACGATGTTTCTCTCTCTCTCTTCCTCCCTCTTTCCCTCCCGCTCTATCTGAACAAAAAATGGAAAAATGTCCTCAGGTGAGGATAAAAAAAAAAGGATTATACAAGTAATAGTAGAAACATAGCAACAGAATATGCAGAAAGAAAAGGAATGTTCAATAGAGATTTTAAAAAATTATTTTTTGATGGGAAATTATGCAAGTATCTTTGCATGGGGAGAGAAATGATTCCTAGAGAGGAAAGATGGGAGAGTCACATTTAGGAAATCACCAAAAAAATTGGAGTGAGACAGGAATGCCTTTGACAGGTAGACTTTCTTTTAAGCCACAAGATGAAAATCTGGGTACATAATGGGGCTGTAGATTTGGTGGTAGGAAGTTTATTCTTCTGCTCTTCACTTACTGCAGTAGGAGATGAAGTCATCAGTTGAAAATGAGGACTGCCCGGCCGGTGTGGCTCGGTGGATTGAGCGTTGGCCTATGGACTGAGAGGTCCTGGCTCGATTCCTGGTCAGGGCACATGCCCAGGTTTTGGGCTTGATCCCCAGTAGGGGGCGTGTAGGAGGCAGCTGATCGATGTTTCTCTCTCACATCAATGTTTCTATCTCTGTAAAAATCAATAAAAGAAAAAAGAAAATGAAGATGAAGAGTTCAGTAGTTCCGAGAATGAATAAGTAGTCATTTTATTAAGTTAACTCACCAGGAAAATATAGTAGGATTTTCAGGCAATGCTGAGTGCCCTTGTGATTTAATGTCATAAATTTAAAGGAGAATCTGTCTGGGTATATACTTTCTTCAGCAATGCGCTGCTGCTTAGATTCAGATAAGAAGAAGATTCAACCAGAACTGAGCTTTTGCCGGGTAAATAGGATAGTGGGAGAAAAGGGCAAGAAAGTTAATGTTGTTTGCAAGGTAGTGATTATAAGGATGACTATGAACTCTCAGAGTGGTAAAGAGGGAAATACAAGTAAGAAAGGAATTATGAAAAGTGTAAATGTGATAGGGTACTTGTCTTCATGAGGTTAAAGAATTAATGCAGTCGAGAACCTAGAGTAAAGTTATCTGTGGAGGACACAGGATGGGCAGGAGAACAAATAGATACATCTTTTATCAGTAGTGAGTAATAAACTGCGACCAGGCTCAAACCATGGTCAGAGGGCTGAGAGATGAATCAGGGACTAGAGTTTGTTGTAGTGAGAGTTACAAAATGACTAGAATCTCCCCTACTTTAAATCCTTTTATTAGCCTACTAGTCCCTGCAGAATGGAGTGCTTTCAAAAGAAAAAATTTAAAATTAATCATTCTCACCCTGTCTGGCTGACTCAGTGGTTAGAGCATTGATGCCTGCTCACCGAAGGGTCTTGGGTTCAATTTTCGGTCAAGGGCACATTGTACCTGGGTTGCAGGTTTGATACCCAGTTGGGTGCCTTTGGGAGGCAGCCAATCATGTCTCTCTCTCACCGCTCCCTCTCCCTCTCTCTCCCTCCCTCCCTCCCTCCCTCAGACAGAGTGGGAGAGAGAGACACATCTACTGGTTGGCTCCCACACAACTCTCTCTCTCTCTCTGCCTCTCTCCCTTCCTCCCTCTCTTCCACTCTCTCTAAAAATCAATGGGAAAAAAAATATCCTCGGGTGAGGATTAGCAACAACAAAAAAATTGCCCTGACCAGTTTGGCTCAGCAGTTAGAGCGTCGGCCCGCAAACCAAAGAGTCCTGGGTTTGATACTGGTCAAGGGCATCAGTTGTGGTTCGGTGTCCGACCCTGGTTGGGCTTGTGCAGGAGTCAACCAGTCGATGTGTCTCTCTCACATCAATGTTTCTCTCACCCTCTCCATCCCACTCTATCTAAAGATAAATGGAAAAATATCCTTGAGTGAGAATTAAAAACAACTACAACAAAATTAATCATTCTCATATTTCTTCTGTTTTCAAGTATGAAAAATGTAGAAAACATATTTCTAACAGCAGTTTGATGCTATAGATGCTATAGATTTGACTAATTTATCCAGCAAAGAAGGGATTAAGATATTTGGAATATCAAAGGTTTACTGTTCCATAATCCCATAAGCCATAGATAAGTAAGGTTAATATTTTAGAATATTTCTCCACATTCTTTTCTCTGTATATATTTGTCTAACTAATATTAGGTAGTGGATAGTTGTTTATCTTTTTAAAAACTTACTGAAAGAGCATTTGGTTAGTATATATTTTTTATTGGTTCCACATGCTTTTTTTTTCTTTCCAATTTTTATTAATTTATTTTTGTTACAGATGTTTCTCGTTTTTCCCCCCTAGACACCCTCCTCCCCATCCTGCCCCCCCCACCCCCCAGCATTGTTGTCTATGTCCATTGGTTATGCATACATGCATGTAAGTTCTTTGGTTCATCTCATCCATCCCTCTAACCCCCCTCCTCTGAGGTTTGTCAGTCTGAACTATACTCCTTTCTATGTCTCTGGGTCTATTTCGTTCATCAGCCCACCTTGTTCATTATATTCCAAAAATAAGTGAGATCATGTGGTATTTGTCTTTCTCTGATTGGCTTATTTCACTTAGCATAATACTCTCGAGGTCCCTCCATGTCATCTCAAAGGATAAGAGATCTTTCTTTCTTACGGCTGCATAGTATTCCATTGTGTACATGTACCACAGCTTTTTTATCCACTCTTCTATTGATGGATACTTGGGCTGTTTCCAGATCTTAGCGATTGTAAATAATGCTGCTATGAACATAGGGGTACATATATTCTTTCTGATTGATGTTTCAGTCTTCTTAGGATATATTCCTAGAAGTGGGATCACTGGGTCAAATGGCAGATCCATTTTTAATTTTTTGAGGAAACACCATATTGTTTTCCATAGTGGCTGCACCAATCTGCATTCCCACCAGCAGTGTACTAGAGTCCCCTTTTCTCCACACCCTCGCAGCACTTGTTGTTTGATGGGTCAGTATATTTTAAATACTGGAAATAGCCCTGGCTGGTTTGGTTCAGCGGTTGGAGCGTCAGCCCGCAGACCAGTGAGTTCTGGGTTTGGTTCCCGCTAAGGGCACATACCTCTGTTGGAGTTGGTCCCTGGCCCGGTTGGGGTCGTGTGGGTGGCGACCACTTGATGTGTCTCTCTCACATTGATGTTTCTCTCTCTCTCTTCCTCCCTCTTTCCCTCCCGCTCTATCTGAAGATAAATGCAAAAAGTATCCTCGGGTGAGGATTAAAAAAAAAAAAATACTGAAAATAGCTCTTCAAAGACAGGTCTTGTTTGAAAATGTTTGTGAACATTTTTCTAATTGTCATACATCTTATTTTTATAGATTCTGAGTCATTTGGGAATGAAAAAGATCTATATTGTTGTTGTTGTTATTATTATTATTATTATTATTATTATTATTATAAATTTCTTTTTATTCCTCACCTGAGGATATTTTTCTACTTATTATCAGATAGAGTGGGAGGGAGGGAGAGAGAGAGACAGAGAAACATCAATGTGATAGAGCCACATCGACTGGTTGCCTCCTGCATGACCTAACCAGGGCTGGGCATGAACCGCAACCGAGGTACGTGCCCTTGACCGGAATCAAACCCGTGACTCATTGGTCCATGGACCGACGCTTTAATTGCTGAGCCAAACTGGACACAAATCCTCACTTGTGGATATGTTTTTTTTTTTAAAATATGTTTTTACTGCTTTTTACAGAGAGAGAGGAAGGGAGAGATAGAAACATTGATGTGAGAGAGAAACATTGATTGGCTGCCTCCTGCATGCTCCCTTCTGGGGATCAAGCTTGAAACCCAGGTTTGTGCCCTGACCAGGAATTGAACCAAGACCTCTCAGTCCATGGGACGGCACTTAATCCACTGAGCCACACTGGCGGGGCTCTTTGTCTTTTTTTTTTAACTGAGATTTTAGAGAGAAAGGAAGGGAGAGAAAGAGAGAGAAACATCATTGCCTTCTGCATATGCCCTGACCTGGGATTGAACCCGAAACCTGGGTATGTGCCCTGACTGGTAATTGAAACCTCAGTCCTTTGGTGCATGGGATGATGACACTCCAACCAACTAAGCCACACTGGCCAGGGCTGTATTCTCTTTAAAAACATTTGTGTTGGTCAAGGAAGAAGACTCCAGTAATAGACTACAAAATAATGAAAATCGATACATTATGTATCTAAGAATGTAGGTTTACCATCAATGTAATGATATTTTCCCATCTTTTTATTTAAATAAACAAGTGAAAAATCAAATTAATTCATTATTTAACCAAAAATTTTAGATAAAGAAACATAACTACAAGTAGAGGAAAAATGGTAAAGAGAGGAACAAATAACTAAGAGAATATAAATAAAATTGTTAAACCTATTAAAGCTTATAGAAGTGGACTAGTACTGCTGGGGAGGAAATGGAGAAAGTTAAAATAATACTAGCCATCAAAAAGGCTTCTGGACTGAATAGATTCACTGGTGAAATCCTTTATATTTTTAAGGAAAATTCAATTTCCTTGTATAAAATAAATATGGAACAAAGTTATAGAATAAGGTTAGAAAATAAAGCAAAGCATTCTAAAATACTGATTAGTTATAATCTTATTATGACTATCTATGAGTGAAAGTGTTCAAGACTGTGCTAGCAAATATGATTAAGCTTCTGATCCACCACTACGAAGTAACAAATGTGAAGATGTTGCAATATAAAGAAATTTATTGCTATACTTTGCCAGATTTAATTGAAAAACAGAAATGAATGAGATGTTATAACAGATACCACAGAAATACAAACGATCATAAGAGACTGCTATAAACAATTATACGCTAACAAATTGGATAACCTAGATATTTTTCTAGAAACATACAACCTACCAAGACTGAATCAAGATGAAATAGAAAATCTGAACAGACCAATTACTGAATTGTATCAACTTTCTTTTAAAAAATTTATTTTTATTATTTTTTTAAATCCTCACCCAAGGATATTTTTTTCATTTTTCTTCAGATAGAGTGGGAGAGAGGAAGAGAGACAGAAAGAAAGAGAGAGAGAAACATTGATGTGAGAGAGACACATCTGTTGGTTGCCTTCCACACGACTCTGACTCAGGGCCGGGGACCGAACTGCAAGTGAGGTACGTGTCCCTCACTGGAATCGAACCCACGACTCTTTGGTCTGCGGGCCGATGCTTTAACCACTGAGCCAAACTGGCTAGGGCCCAACCTTTTTTTTTTTTTTTATCACCCGAGGACATTTTTTCCATTTTTTTGTTCAGACGGAGTGGGAGGGAGAGAGAGGAAGAGAGAGAGAGAGAGAGAGAGAGAAACATTGACGTGAAAGGGACACATCAAGTGGCTGCCTCCTGCACGACCAACCAAGGCCGGGGACAAACTGCAACCGAGGTACATGCCCCTAGCGGGAACCGAGCCCTGGTCTCTCTGGACCGCAGGCCGACGCTCTAACCGCCAAGCCAAACTGGCCAGGGCCCCAACATTCTTAATACCAATTTTCTCAAACTCTTCCAAAAAAATAAAGGAGGAGGGAACTCTCCCAAACTCATTTTTTGAGACCAGCAGTAGTACCCTGATCCGAAAACCAGACAAGGATGCCACAAGAAGAGAAAATTATAGGCAATATCCCTGATGAACAAAGATGCAAAAATCTTCAACAAAATGTTAGCAGACTGAATTAAATAATACATTAAAAGGATCATACACCATGATCAAGTGGGCTTCATTCAAGGATGTTTCAGCATTCACAGATTGGTCAATGTGATATACCACATTAACAAAATGAAGAATAAAAATTATATTATCATCTCAATAAATGCAGAAAAAGCATTTGACAATATTCAACATCTATTTATGATAAAACTCGGAACAAAGTGGGTATAGAGGGAATGTACCTCAATTGAATAAAGGCCCAAATCATGTATCTGAAATATATGACAGGCCCACAGCTAACATACTCAGTGGTAAAAAATTGAAAACTTTTCCTTCAAGATCAGGGATGCCCATTGACAAGGTGCCCACTCTTGCCACTTTTTCAACATGGTTAGAAGTCCTAGACAGGAAATTCGGCAAGCAGAAGAAATAAAAGGCAACCTGATTGAAAAGGAAGAAGTAAAACTGTCTCTCTTTGCAGATGACATATTATATATAGAACACCCTAAAGTATTTACCAAAAAACCTGTTATAACTAGTAAATGTATTTAGTTAAATTGCAGGATACAAAGTCAGTACACAAAAATCAGTTATTTTTCTATATACTAATAATATACTATCAGAAAAAGAATTAAGAAGATAACCCCATTTAAAATTTTATCAAAAAGAATAAAACACTTAGGAATAAATTTAATCGAGGTGAAAGATCTGTACACTGAAAACTCTTAAGACATTAATGAAAAAAGTTGAAGAAGACACAAAGAAATGGAAAGATATTCTGTGTTGTTAAAATGTTCATAATACACACATGGGACTACATCAAACTCAAAAGCTTCTGCACAGCAAAAGAAACAACCATCTAAACGGAAAGGGAACCCACTGTATGGGAGAGCATAATTGCCAATGATATATCAGATAAGGGGTTAATCTCCAAAATATATAGAGTGCTCATACAACTCAACAAAAGGAAGACAAAGAACCCAATTAAAAAATGGGCAGAGGAACTAAATAGACACCTCTCCAAACAGGACATACAAATGGCTAAGAGACATATGAAGAAATGCTCAACATCACTAATCATCAGAGAGATGCAAATTAAAACAACAATGAGGTATCACCTCACACCTGTCAGAATGGCCGCCATCAACAAATCGTCAAACAACAAGTGTTGGCGAGGGTGTGGAGAAAAGGGGACTCTAGTACACTGCTGGTGGGAATGCAGACTGGTGCAGCCACTGTGGAAAACACTATGGTGTTACCTCAAAAAATTAAAAATTGAATTGCCATTTGACCCAGTGATCCCACTTCTAGGAATATACCCTAAGAAACCTGAAACACCAATCAGAAAGAATACATGTACTCCCATGTTCATAGCAGCACTATTTACAATAGCTAAGATCTGGAAACAGCCCAGGTGCCCATCAGTGGATGAATGGATAAAAAAGCTGTGGTACATATACACAATGGAGTACTATGCAGCTGTAAGAAAGAAAGATCTCTTATCCTTTGAGACGACATGGAGGGACCTCGAGAGTATTATCCTAAGCAAAACAAGCCAAGCAGAGAAAGACAAATATCACATGATCTCACTCATTTGTGGAATATAATAAACATAACAGTCTCAGGAACAGGGTAGACCCAGAGATGTGAAAGTAGGGTACAGAGTGACAACCCTCAGAAGAGGGGGTGGGGGGGAGGGAAGAGATAAACCACAGAACTTATACGCATGTATGCATAACTGATGGACATGGACAACAAAGCTGGGGAAGGGGTGGAGGGTCGGGGAGGAGGGTGTCAATGGGGAAAAAAGGAGAAACATCTGTAACAAAAATAAATTAATAAAAAAATAAAAAATAAATAAAATGTTCATAATACCAAAAGCAATCTACAGATTCACTTTAACTCCTATCACAGAAAAATCCCCACATTTGTATGGAACCACGAAAGACCCCCATATAGCAAAAGCAATCTTGAGAAAGAACAAAGCTGGAGGCATCACACTCCCTAATTTCTAACTATATTACAAAGCTATACTAATTAATTCAGTATAGTATTGGCATAAAAACAGATTCACAGGTAAATGGAACAGAATAGAGAGCCCAGAAATAAACCCATGCATATATGCTCAGCTGATTTACAACAGAGGAACTAAGACTATGCAATGGGGAAAGGGCAGTCTCTTTAATAAATGGTATTGGGAAAACTGGACAACCACAGTTAAAAGAATGAAACTGGTCCCCTCTCTTGCACTACACACAAAAATGAACTCAAAAAGGATTAAAGACTTGAATGTAACACCTGAAACCATAACTCCTAGAAGGAAACATAGGCAGTAAGCTTTTTTTTTTTTTATCCTCACCGGAGGACATTTTTGCATTTATCTTCAGATAGAGCAGGAAGGAGAAAGGGAGGATGAGAGAGAGAGAGAAACATCGATGTGCGAGAGACACATCGAGTGGTTGCCACCCACACAACCGGGCCGAGGACAAACCGCAACCGAGGTACGTGCCCTTAGCGGGAACGGAACCTGAGACTCTCTGGTCCACAGGCCGACGCTCTAACTGCTGAGCCAAACCGGCCAGGGCGGCAGTAAGCTTTTTGACATAGGTCGTGGCTATGAATTTTTATATCTGATGCCAAAAGCAAAAATAAACAAGTGGGACTACATGAAACTAAAAAGCTTCTATTAGCAACGGAAACCATCAACAAAGTGAAAAGGCAAACTACTGAGTTGGAGAAAATATTTGAAAATCATATATTTAAAAATGGGTTAATATCCAAAATATAAATAATTTATACAACTCAATAGCAAAAACCAAACAATCAATTAAAAAATGGGCAGAAAATTAGAATAGACATTTTTTGTTTTTTAATCCTCACCGGAGGATATTTTTCTATTGCTTTTTAGAGTGGAAGGGAGGGAGGGGGGAGAGAGAGAGAAACATCAATGTAAGAGAGACACATCAATTGGTTGCCTCCCACACGACCCCAACCAGGGCCAGGGATCGAACCCGCAACCGAGGTACATGCCCTTGACCAGGAATCGAACCTGTGACTCTTTGGTCCGTGGGCCAGCACTCTAACCGCTGAGCCAAACTGGCCAGGGCAGACATTTTTCAAAGAAGACATACAAATGGCCAACAGGTACATGAAAAGATGCTCAACATCATTAATTATCAGGGAAATGCAAATTAAAACCATAATGAGATAGCATCTCACAGCTGTTAAAATGGCTGTTATCAAAAAGAAAAAAAAATAAGTCTTGGTAAGTATGCAGAGAAAAGGAAATCCTTGTGCCCTGTTGGTGAGAATGTAAATTGGTACAGTTACTATGGAAAACAATATGGAGGTTCTTAAAAATATTAAAACTAGAATTACCATCTAGTCCAGCAATCCCTTTTCTGGGTATTTGTTCGTAGAAAATGAAAACACTAACTCAAAAATATATGCACCCCCATGTTCACTGCAGTTATTATTTCCAAAAGCCAAGATATAGAAATATCCTAAGTGTCCATGGATGGATGAATGGATAAATAAAATGTGGTTTATACATATAAAGGAATGTTATTCAGCCATAAAAAGAATGAAATCTTGCTATTTGGGACAAAATGGGTGAACTTAAGGGCATTATGCTAAGTGAAATAAGTGGGACAGGGAAAGACGAGTACTGTATGATCTCTTATATGTAGAATCCACAACAACAAACTAAGCCTTAGATGGGGTAAGGGGTGGGAGAAATGGGTGAACTGTTTCGTGGGTTTTTTTTGTTTTTGTTTAAGTTTAAGTTAAATAAAAAAGTTTAAATGCTGATTAAACAATATAACTATATATGACAATATGTTAAAGACTGCTAACAAATATGGTTAAAAGTTTGATCTACCACTATCAAATAAGAAATGTGATGTTGCAATATAAATAAATTGTAATAGTGTAAACAATAAAAATATAAATAAATACCTATATTTAAATTTTTTTTCAAAGAAATTTATTGCTATATTTGATCAGATTTAATTGGGAAAAGAGATGCTATAATGTAGTTTGATCAAATTCATTATGAAAATAAAAGAATACTTTTGTAGCATGATAGAATATTCTTAGTTTTAACCAATACCAAATTTAGGAGGAAAATACCCTGTACCATTGGTTGTCATTAGTATTTAATTCAACTTTGCTACTTAGTATGGTCTGTGGATTGGTGCCAGCCCATGAATTTCTTATTACTGGTTTCTCAAGAGATAAGTACAAGAATTGAGGTGAAGTGTTTAGAAACTTAAATAACATTTTGAGAGAGTGATTTTATATTTTTTAGAACTAGAAATGAAACATTTGGGCTTGTATTTTTGTATTTTGAACTTATATATCTTTTAAATTTCATTTTTTCTAGTTATTTTTACTAGTATTTTTAGCTTATGTACTTATTATTTATTTAATCCTCACCCGAGGATAGAGGATCTTTTTCCATTTATGTTTAGATAGAGTGGGAGGGAGAGAGAGAGAGAAACATCGATGTGAGAGAGAGACACATCTGATTGGTTGCCTCCTTCATGACCCTACCAGGGCTGGGGACTGAATAGCAGCCAAAGTATGTGCCCCTGACCAGAATTGAACCCATGGCTCTTTGGTCCCCGGGCCAACGCTCTAATCGCTGAGCCAAACTGGCCAGGGCATTTACTTATTATTTATTACTTTTTATTAGTATTTGATAAGATATCTTCCTATGATGAATCAGAAGTAGGAAAAACTGATATTTCCCATAGATATTTTTAGAAGCATTGCTCAGTCTTGCTAAAGAGACAAATGTATCACTATTCATGGATGATATGATAATGTTATTGAGAGGAGCGAAGAGTCCACTAGAAACTGGTATAGCTAATAAGAATTCAGTAAAGTGGTCACATGTAGAGAATATTGTAGCTTTAGGTTTGGAAAAATTTTTTCAGTTTTATTATAATTAAGTTGTAAGATTTTATTATGTAGAACCAAACTTATTATTTTAATGATGAGAGCTAACTGTTCAAGAATCACTGGCAGATTCAAATTAAGACATGAGTAGTAATGGGAAGGAGGTCTGAAATAATATTGTGAAAAACAGAAAGAAAAGCTTTATTTTTTATAAACTTTGATGTGAATGTTATCAGATAGGAAGCTATGTGAGTGGACATTTTAATCTGAATGTTAATATGTATGTTAATTCAGTTAATAACTTAGTACATTTTCCTTCAAAATTATTGTTTTAGAGAACAGAATCTTGGCATTTTCTTCCTCAAGAAGTCGACTCTTCCCATACCTTGGATACAACCCAGACCAGGTTTAATGTGAGAGAGGAAGGGACAGAAGTGATAGACTTCTCCTCTGTGGAGGAAGGTGTATTGACCCAATCAGAAAATCAAGTAAAGGAACACAACAGAGATCTCTTTTGTTCTCCATTGCTAGGTAATGCTTTTTTTTTTTTTTTTAAACCAGTATTAATACCTCACATTTATAAAGTACTTTTGGGGGACTGCACTACCTGCATTTAAATCCTTTCTTGAATTGAGGAGCTGTGAAGCAGTACTCAAAGATGTTAGCTTATTTCTGGTTTTCCACACAGGCCAGTGTGTGTAGTTAGGTTAAATTTGCAGTTGCCCCTCATTTTATCATACTCTAATGCTCACACAAGGCAGAAAGTTGATAACTTCCTTTCTAGTGGGTGCGCCTCCTCAGTCCTGAATTTGTGGAAGTTTTTCTTGGGGTTAACCATGTATTATCCTTTGACTGCCTGGCAGTGGAGACTCCATAATCTTTAAAATACAATTAAAAACAAATGTTCATGTTTACCTCATTAGGTTCTTAGAATTGTTTACGGCATATGTTATTCTGAGTTTTCAGACCCAAAATTAAGATAAAGAGGTTAAATGACTTGTCTGAGGTAGATCTTATTGCTTTGCTGTATATGAAGCTTATTAGCTCTTTACAAAAGGTAAATTTTAAGTACTTCTCAAATCATCAAAGTAGGAGATGGAATAAATTGTACTGTTATTACTTTGGATCATTGCAAATATATAAGAATGCTAAACCAATATGGCAATTTAAATTTTTTCATGCCTAAATCATAATTCAGATGAATATTCCTTTGTTATTCCTTTCTTCAGATTTTTTTTTCAAAAACTGAAAAAATACAACCACTATATATATGTATATATATCAATTGGTTGCCTCTTGTACCACCCCGACTGGGCTGGGGATCGAACCTGCAACCAAGGTATGTGCCTTTGACTGGGAATCAAGCCCACAACTCTTCTACTCGTGGGCTGATGTTCTTACTGTTGAGTCAAATTGGCCAGGGCCACCACCTTTTTTAGAATTAGCTTTTTTCAGAGAAATGGGTTCAACCATGAAGTTGTCTTTTTTTAAAAATATATTTTTATTGACTTCAGAGAGAGGAAGGCAGAGGGAGAGCGTGATAGAAACATCAATAATGAGGAAGACATTGATTGGCTGCCTCCTGCACATACCCTACTGGGGATCGAGCCTGCATCCCAGGCATGTGCTCTGGGAATTGAACCAGGGACCTCCTGGTGCATAGGTCGATGCTCAACCTCTGAGCCATACTGGCTGGGCCCACAAGTTGTCACGAGTTTTTTAGAGGAGCATGAATAGGAGTTAATTTAAGTTCTTGTCATAAGAACTTAAGCTAGTGCTATCCAAATCAAAATATTAGTGCCAGTGTATTCTGTGATTTGGATCATCAAAGTCAATTTTTTTTTTTAATCCTCACCTGAGAATATTTTTTCCATTGGAAGGGGAGAGGGGAGCGGAGAGAGAGAGAGAGAGAAAGAGAAACATCAATGTGAGAGAGACACATCAATTGGTTGCCTCCTGCATGTACTCCAAGCAGGACTGGAGATCAAACCTGCAACCCTGGTATCCCTTGACTGAGAATTGAACCTTCGACCCTTTGGTATGTGGGCTGATGCTTTAACCACTGAGCCACACCAGTCAGAACTGTCAAAGTCCATTTTAATTTTAGTTTCACATTTTAAGAAAGATGTTGACAACGTTAGTGTTCCTTTGTCGGAAGAGATGACAATGATAATAGATGAAAAAGAAGACTTTGCTATGATCAGGTATTCGAAGGGCTGTCATGATGAAGCAGAAGCAACTTACTTTCATTCATTCATTTAACAAATATCTAAGTGTCTGTTTTGTGTTTGATGCTAGGCATATGTAGATGAAAGCTGTCTCCTCTTTTGGGAAGACAATCCAATAAACAGAAAATAACAGTATCACGTATGAGTACCTTAATGGTCTATAACAGGAGTGTGTAAACTACAGGCCACAGGACAAGGCCCCTATTTTTTTATGAGGTAAGAGTGGTTTTTGCGTTTTTAAAAGGATTTTAAAAAAAGTTTATGCAACAGAAACCATATATGACCAACAGAGTCTAAAATATTTACTACCTGGCCTTTTTTTTTTTTTTTTAAATTTTTTTTTTTTTTTATCCTCACCCGAGGACATTTTTGCATTTATCTTTAGATAGAGTGGGAGGGAGAGAGGGAGGAAGAGAGAAAGAGAAACATTGATGTGAGAGAGACACATCGACTGGTTGCCACCCATAGGACACCAACCGGGGGCGGGGACAAACTGCAACCGAGGTACATGCCTCTAGCGGAAACCGAACCCAGGACTCTCTGGTCCACGGGCCGACACTCTAACAGCTGAGCCACACAAGCCAGGGCATACTACCTGGCCTTTTATAAAAATATTTGCTAATTCCTAGTCTAGAGGTTTAAAGTGAAAATACATAAAGCTGTTTTAAACTTGATACAAGAAAGAATTGTCTATTAGAGCCTTTAATAATGTAAAGACTTTATAACAAAAAAAAATAGTGAGCTTGGCCCTGGCCTGTGTGGCTTGGTTGGACATTGTCCCACGTATCGAAAAGTTGCCAGTTCAGTTCCCAGACAGGGCACATGTCTGGGTTGTGGGCTTGAGCCCCAGTAGGGGGTGTGTGGGAGGCAGCTGATTGGTGTTTCACTCTCACATAGATCTTTCTCCTTCTCCCCCTTTCTCTCTCTCTAAAAAAGGTTAATAACAATTTTTTTTTAAATGAGCTTATGTCACTGCAAAATGTCAAGCAAAATTCTCTAATAAACGAATTTCAGCATTGAGTAGGAGATTGTGTGTCAAGCTTCTAAAATTTTTGCTAACATAAAGTTTTATAACTCTAGCTTCTCATTAACTATAGAAAAAGTGTAACTTTTTTTTTTTATCCTCACCTGAGGACATTTTTGCATTTATCTTCAGATAGAGTGGGAGGGAGAGAGGGAGGAAGAGAGAGAGAGAAATATCAATGTGAGAGAGATACATCGAGTGGTCGCCACCCACATGACCCCAACTGGGGTGGGGACGAACTGCAACCGAGGTACGTGCCCTTAGCAGGAACCGAACCCGGGTCTCTCTGGACCGCGGGCCGATGCTCTAACCTGAGCCAAACCAGCCAGGGCAAGTAAAACAGTTTTAATTATTAGAGCAGATCCCTAGATCTGATGGCCTAGGAAATTTTATCATTGCTATTTTGTTATGCGTGAATACTACAGTCATTGTGGGGTATATTAGTCTCACCAATGGCAAATGTCATAATGAAAACTGGTGCTGGAACTAGATATCTCAAAAAAGAGTGATCTGAGCTATCCACAGTGTCCAAATGTGAGGATATGTGGGATCTTTGTTAAAAAACCTTAGAATTCTTAGAGGGGGTGAAGGACTTATGAAGGTTATGAAATTAAAGTTATGAAGGTTTAAGATTGAGTCTCTAAGCCAAGGCCAAAGAGGAATCATACTAGTTAGTCCTTGGTGGTAAAAGTTTCTCATTTTTAATTAATTAATTCAGTAAATAAATAATTCTATTTTGAATGCCTACTAAATGTTGCAGGTATTTTGCTAGGCACTGAAGATACAGCTGTGAATAAAGCAGACATGGAGTTTTCAATCTAGGTGGGAAGCAGACCAAAGATTAAAACTAGAGTGTGATAGTTATTATACGGAAGGTATGCAGTATTATAGGCATTCTGAATCACGGAAGTAAACTGTGGCAACAGTATTACGTGCATATTGTAAGAACCATTTAGTTTTAGAAAATATCACCGATCCAGTTAATATTAAATAAGATGTTATTGGTTGTATAGATTTGTTTCTATTAATATTTAATTTTTTGTTTTATAGTTGTGTAAATGCTGTAAGGAATAAGGACTTTATTCTTATTTTGTTTGTATTCAAGGGCATATTCTAATACGAATTATTTAGGTTGGCATTCAGGAATTCATGAGAATTTTTCTTCCTTTAATTCAGTAGTTCTCAAACTTTATGGTCACAGGACTACTATACACACTTTAAAGTTACTGAGAACTCTAAAAACCTTTTGTTTGATATTTTTTCATATTAAAAATTAAAACTCACCAATTTAAAAATGATTAACTCATTAAAAACAACTTTATTGCATTTAACATAAGTTATATAGTTTTTTAGAAAAATAACTATATTCCAAAACAAAATTACTTCAAAGAGTATCACTGTTTTACTTTAAAAAAATTTCTGTAATGTCTTTCTTTTTTTTTTTTTTAATCCTCACCTGGGGATATTTTTCCATTTTTGTTCAGATAGAGTGAGAGGGAGAGAGAGAGAGAGAGAGAGAGAGAGAGAGAGAGAGAGAGACTGAGAGAGAGAAACATCGACGTGAGAGGGACATCGACTGGCTGCCTCCTGCACAACCCCCAACCAGGGCTGGGGACGAACCGCAACTGTGGTACGTGCCCTTGACTGGAACTAAACCCGCGACTCATTGGTCCTCCATCCCATGCTCTAACTGCTGAGCAAAATCGGCCAGGGCTGTAATGCCTTTCTTAATAGAAAACAGGTAGTTTCTGATACCTGCTTCTACATTCAGTATCATACATGCTGCTTTTGGAAAATTCCACCGTATCCTAGTGAGAAAATGAGAATGAATAAGGCAAATGATATCTTAATAATATTATTTTCTTTAATCCTCTCCCAAGGATATGTTTTTATTGATTTTTGAGAGAGAGGGGAAGGGGGGGGAGAGAGAGAGAGAGAGAAAGAGAAAGAGAAACAGAGAGAAACAGAAACATCAGTGTGAGAGAGAAACATCGATCAGTTGCCTTCTGTATGCACCCTTACCAGGGATTGAACCTACAACCTAGGAATGTGCTGTGACTGGGAAGTGAACCTGCAAACTTTTGGTGCATGAGACAATGCTCCAACCAATAAAGCTACCCAGCCAGGGCCTTAATATTATTTTGACCCTAGTCTTAGGGATACCCAGGAGCCAATGGACAGCACTTTGATATAAGATGGAAAGAAAACTTATAATGGTTAAGAGCACTTGCTAAAAAGTTAGTGTTTAGGTTCAGATCTCACTCTGGCACTTAAGTTATTTGAATGTGGACAAATTACTTCATATTTCTCAAGTTTTGTAATCATGTTCTCTCAGCTGTAAGATGGATATAATAATACCCATCCTTCAAGGTTGTCATGAGGATTAAGTGAAATATTGTATGTTTAGTGCCTGGACCTTGTCAGGTAGTTGCTGCTATTATTATTTTATCATGCTAAAGTGTGTAGAAACTTCCAGATGGCAGCATGTTTAGGTTCTTTAAAGTATTATATAAACTAAACAGTTAATTGTTAGTATCTCCAACATTTTCATATTTGAAACTTTGCAGTCATACAAGATAGCTTTGCTTCTCCTGATTTGCCTTTGCTGACATGTTTGACACAAGACCAAGAGTTTGGGCCTGATTCCATATTTCACCAAAGTGAACTAGATTTTGCACCTCTGAGGTAAGATGACTTTTACATTTTCATGTAACCTTTCTACGCTTGCTTTTCTTGTTTTTAGTTGTTACTAATATTAATGACTTCAGCCTAAGTTGAGACTTTGGGGTAGGAGTTAGATAGTTTCAGCTCATACTCTGAAGGTAACAGGTCCCTAAGTTAAGACATGATGCATATTAGTTTGGCACAGTAACATATGTATGTGTAAAAATAAGCCAGGTTATTGTAGTGTATTTAAAAATAATTTTTGCCCTGGCTGGTTTGGTTCAGCAGTTAGAGTGTTGGCCCGCGAACCAGAGAGTCCCGGGTTCGGTTCCCGCTAAGGGCACATACCTTGGTTGCAGTTTGTCCCCGGTCCCGGTTGGGGTCGTGGGGGTGGCAACCAGTTGATGTGTCTCTCACATCGATGTTTCTCTCTCTCTCTTCCTCCCTCTCTCCCTCCTGCTCTATCTGAAGATAAATGTAAAAATGTCCTCGGGTGAGGATTAAAAAAAAAAAAATTTTTTTTTTAAATATATTCTAGCATTTCAGGCACTGGATTTTTCTTTTTATAACTCTCCTCTTTTACTTCCCATTACCCAACCCCATTTTGTAAAAAGCACTTATTTAATGGTCACTAACTTGTTTGGCACTCCATTTTGGTTAGCTGATATTGAATAAGTCTAGTTATCTTTCCTTATCTTGTAGGTGTGAATATGAAGTAAGATTTTTCTAACTGACATGTCCAAATTAACAATGCTTCCAAATTAATAGTCATAATGGGAAACAAATCTGGAATTCTCCAAAACATTTGAAATTATCCAAGAATATGTTTTCCTTTTTTGGAACTAAAAAAAGACACCTTAAATTAAAAGCTAGATGATTACTGAGTATAAACTTCTGTCCTTCTGCTTTGTATTACTTTTTTAAAAAAATGTTTTTTATTGATTTTTTTTTTTTAGAGAGAGAGAGGAAGGGAGAGAGAGATAGAAACATCAATGAGAGAGAACATCGATTGGCTGCCTCCTGCATGCCCCCCACTGGGGATTGGGCCCACAACCTGGGCATGTGCCCTGACTGGGAATAGAACCGGCGACCTCTTGGTGCGTGGGTTGACACTCAACCACTGAGCCACACTGGCTGGTCGCTATGTATTACTTTAAAATTACTTTTTTGAAAAGTGTTTTGCACATAATAGTCAACCAGTGATTAGATTACTGTTGTACTTTTGTGGGGAGAGTACATCACTTTTTAAGTAGTTTTCAAGAGCATAATAAATGACTAGTAAAAGAACTAATGCAGGTTAAATGAATTTTAAATTACGTTGGATGATAAACATTATTATTATTATTTTTTCTTTATTGATTTTTTTTTTTTTTGAGAGAGGGAGGGAGAGGGGGAGAGAGATAGAAACATCGATGAGAGAGAACATTGATTGGCCGCCTCCTGCATGTCCCCCACCGGGGACTGGACCCACAACCTGGGCATGTGCCCTGACTAGGAATTAAACCAGGGACTTCTTGGTGCGTGGGTTGATGGCTCAATCACTGAGCCACACCAGCTGGGCATAAATTAAACATTTTAAATAGTAAAATTTGGATTTTTCATTTAAAGAATCACTTTTCTGCTAATATGGAATTACTTATATTTTTTGGCAATATTGTTTTAGAGAAGCCTGAGAAAATATCAGGGTCCCAGGATAGTAGTGCACTTTCTGTTTATATAAAATTTGCCTTGTTTAATCATTAGTCACTTTAAAGGAATTTGAAATTAGAACTATGTTTTTCAACACACTTTTCAAATAACCTTGATATCAGTGACATATCAGTTTTGTATTTTTACATGTTGGTGTTTTAAAAAATAAATGTTTTAAATGTGTAACCTTTTTATTTTTAACTGTATATTTTTCAGGGGAATTCCTGGTAAGTCTGAAGACACTGAAGAGTTTTCTCGACCGTCGGAAGTTAGTGAAGCTTTATTCCGGGCATCCTCAGAAATAGCTTCAGACTTAGTTAACTTTAGTGTATCTCAGCACACACTTATAGGGGGTACAGCTGAGTCTCAGGGCTCTTTTTTACATCCTGAACAAGGAACCAAAGAAGAGACTATTTCATCTGATACAGTTGATAACCTGAAAACCCCCAAAGACTCTGATAGTTACGGTGCTCTTTGTTCATATATGTCATGGAAGACACAAGAAGTTACACAGGAGCCAGAAATCAATTTAGCTGATAAAGATCAATTTTCTTTTTCAACTTCTTCTGATACAAGTGATGAATATGTACCTCCTAAAGAAAGTGACAGTTTTGATGCTTCTTGTTCAAATGTGCTGTATTGGAAACAGGAAGCTTTACAACAGTCAGAACAATATTTAACCAGTAAGAACCATGATTCTTGCTCAGATTCACCTGATACAATTGATAAAAATAAAATTCTTGAGGGAAGTGACAGTTTTAGTGTCCCTTTCTCATTTATGCCATGGAGCAAACTGGGAGCTTCACACCATCCAGAAACATGTCTAATGAGTAAGGATCATGTTTCTTTTCCACATGAAGTTGCTCCTCATTTTCATAATAAAATGTCATCTTTTTTCTTGCATTGCTTATTGGAAAGGAGAGGAAAAAGGGTTCCCTTGATGTCTGATAGTCATTATTTTGAGAGTGTTTATTTAAAGACTCCAGCTGAGAATGAGGTGAAACAAAAGGTGATTTCTTTGAAGGGTTATGAAAGAAATAAAGAAGGTCTGGGGAAAAAATTATCTCAGTGTTTTGAACTAAAAGAGAATAGCAATACTTCAGTATTTTCAGAGGTATGTCCTAGATCTTCAGAAATAGAGTATATTGAGAATGTTGTAGTTCCTGACAATTCTGTAAAAGTTTTGGAAACACATATACTCTCCAGGGGACATGATATCTCTAAGGTAGAGACTTCTGGTAGTTCTCTTCAGATTATTACATCCAGCTTGGATGAGACATCAGAACAACTGTATTTTCAAGAGGAAAGAAACCAAAAGGCAAATGCTGCTTTTGATGGGAAAAATGCTGATGCTACTGAAAATGTAGCCTTTGAGGCAGTTATTGCCTCTATTGAGCCTTCCAAGAAAGAGAGTACAGTAAATGAAATCCAAACTGACATCAATATATCTGTAACAAATGACAGCCAAGAAAGTGAACCAAAAAATTCAGATCTTTTCCTATTAAATTATAATGATGAAAATTCTTTCTTTGATAAACTTAGTCATCCACACTATCAGTCTACTCCTGGGGTGTTTGAACCAGCAGCTTCAAAACTATTGTTGCATAAAAAAGATGATGATGTTAGCTCCCTGTACTGGCTTCCTAATGTAAAATCACTCCCCAGTGCTCCTCAGGAAATGTTCATTAAGCCACGTTCTTTTAGTGCAGAGCTTAAGTCATCTGCTTTTTTAAGTGAAAAATCTCACAGCCAGGTTGTTGGTCTTTGCAAAACACAGTCAGCTTTATTTCAGTGTGATGTAGACAATGAATCATTTCTTCCCATCGGGAAGATAAAGTCTGTTTCTGCTCTTGACCTTGCAGAGAAGTCAGGATCTTCAAACATTATTTACCCAGAGGAAGTATCGACTTCAGATTCTTTGTTTTTGCAAGATTTAAAGCAGCAAACCTTTGAAGAAGTTGCAGATTCCTCAAACTATATTTTGGGTAAGAATGTAAATTCTAGTCATGTCATTGAAGGTCTATCTGCAGCTGTAGAAAGCAGCTTTTCAGCAAACTTGGTGGCATATGATGCAAAGTCCCAAGGTGCTTTACCAGTGATCAGTGATGCATCATTAATTGCAGTTGGCCAGGAGACATTGCTGAAAGCTGATATAGGCCTAGGTGAAATTCTTCGGCCTATGGGAGCCAAATCCAGTTTTAGGATACATACAATTATGCAAAATGACTCCTATTTTGTAGAGGGTGTGCAAGGGAAGGCTGAATCTGACATCTATACTGTGGATGATGACACTGAATGCTGTAGCCTAGATGAAAATGCTGTTGTATGCAGTAAAAGATCTACTGAACTACAAAGAGAGGTGAGACACAGTAAAATGATAGTTGGGGAAAACATGGTCTTTTCCAGTATTGTTTCAGGAAATGGCATTGTTAATTGTTTCTATTTAATTTTTACTATTTCCCAGATATATGACCAAGGTGACTTGACTGGGGAGTGCAGTGAGCTAGCAGGTTTAGAAAATTTGCTTGATGATTTAGAGTTTTGTGACATCTCCCTACCCTGGGAGTCTGCTTTACAACTACCATCAAAGGAAGAACCTGTAAGTTTTTCCATCTGACATTTCATATGGGGCAGGAAAAGAACTATTTTATTTGAAAAATGGGTATAAAATTGCCCATTTATGCCCCGACTGGTTTGGCTCAGCGGTTAGAGCGTCGGCCTGTGGACCAAAGGGTCACAGGTTCAATTGTGGTCAAGGGCAAGTACCTCGGTCCCCAGCTCTGATCGGGTCTTACGGGAGGCAGCCAGTCAATGTGTCTCTCTCATATCGATGTCTTTCTCTCTCTCTCTCTCTCCCCCCCTCCCTCCCTCCCCCCCTCTCCCCCTCCCTCTCACTCTATCTGAAGATAAATGGAAAAATATCCTCGGGTGAGGATTAAAAAAAAAAAGCCCATTTATATCCTCTAATACCAATTTGTGACTTATAATGTGGTCTTCATCTGATATGTAGGAATATGCTTCATTACTTTGTTAGAGATTAACATAAAAGAAATATTTATATTTTGTAGACCATAACACTTAGTGAGTTCTGTGGTGTCTTGGAAAAGCTATCTTTTGGTGCTTCCAGACCTTTCATCCCAGGCATCTTAACTCTTCCAGGTTGTGCCAGCAAGAACCTTTGGGACAGTGTTAAAAAGATTAGTCTTATTCATGGAGACATTGATTTGTGCTTTTCCCCTCTCTGGCCTTCAATGTACAAGCTTTGGAATAAGCCCTGAAAATATTCAAGTATTTCTTTTTAATTTTTAAAAAATTTACTTACTGATTTGAGAGAGAGAGAGAGAGAGAGAGAGAGAGAGAGAGAGACATTGATTTGTTGTTCCACTTATTTATGCATTCATTGTTTGATTCTCTGTTTGCCCTGATGGGGGATCAGACCTGCAACCTTGGCATATCAGGAGGACACTCTAACCAACTGAACTGTCTGGCCAGGGCTCAAGTATTTCTTTTTACTTTTTTTGTTTTGTTTTGTTAATACTCACCCAAGGATATTTTTTCCATTGATATTTAGATAGAGTGGAAGGGGGGGGAAGAGAGAGAGAGAAACATCAATGTGAGAGAGACACATCTACTGGTTGTCTCCCTCATGACCCCAGCCAGGGCCGGGGATTGAACCTGCAACCCAGGTATGTGCTCTTGATCAGGAATCGAACCCGTGACCCTTGGATCTGCAGGCTGATGCTCTAACCATTGAGCCTAACAGGCCAGGGCTCAAGTATTTCCTTTTAGATGCTCCTGAAAGATTTGACTTCAGAGATATCTTGAAAATTATAAGAACCGATGTTTCCCGAGGAAGGATACCGAGGTGCTTACTGTCCAAACTAGTCATTGTTCCCAAAGAAAACTAACTACCTACCTCCTTTCCACATGAGCAACATACTCATGTATTATTATATTCCCTTCCTCTCTATTTATATCATCATTATTTTGTGTGTGTGTACTAGAAAGTTATAACTTTGGGGTGTTATAAAAGATTGTTTCAGTGATTCTTTTATACAAGGCTTTATTTTCCTGGATCTTTGGATTCCTTGGCTTTAATATTCCTCTGGTTCCATTGCTCATCCTCTTTTGTCTGAAACTGTCAACTCTAATCTGGGTCCCACTTCTTTATAAATACATCCTTATATCCTGTTAGTCATTACATACAGTTATATAATGTGTGTGGTGTACTGAATATTACTTTCTTTTTCCTGTTTTCCCAAGTATATAATTGTATGTTATTGGAAGACTACTAGTTTGGGTTGCAACCACATTTAGACCTTTATGTTCAGACAATTGATAAGAGGAAATGAACAAAGATATTGTGATGAACTTTTAATTTATAATTTGTTGAATTTAAAAATAATTTTAATATAGAGAACTGTTAGGCTAGTTTTATTTTCTTCATTCTTAAGTAGGCATTGTTTAATTCTAATTTTCAATCTAATAACAGTGGGGATGAAAGTGATAACTTTGTGCTCAAATACTGTGCTAAGTTTTACTTATATACATCAATTTGTTTAGTCCTTTTGTCAATCCTATCAGGTAGGATTGTTGGAGATTATTATCATGCCCATTTCTACAACTGACAGAAAGTTAAGGAACTTGCTCATGGTCATTTAGCAAGTAGGGGAACTAGCATTTGAAACTAGCCTTATTTGTGTATTTAGCCACTGTGCCATAAACTCCCTGCTTGTTTGTCTATTCTTCAGTGAAACCAAGGCCAAGATTTTACATTATTTTGGCAGGAGTGAAGGTTTTGAAGTCAGTTTCAATAGTAATGAGAAACAAAATCTGATCAATTTTAAACTTAGTGTTCCTAATATTTTTGATAGTTTTTGTAACTTGCATCAACTTCTTCATATAGATAAAAATATATTTAAAAAATGAAGATATATATTCAGTTAATAGTGATGTGTTGAGATTAACTCTGACCACATTCCAAATTTTATTTGCCCCAATTTGGTGAAAAGTTGTATATGTTTATGTACTAACATACCTTTTCTAGCAAGGATTTGTTGGGATCTGATAAAACTTTAGGAGTTTCTTTTTCATCATTTAACCTTTACTTCACTATCTTTATATTTCCCACTACTTTTGTTTCAAGAAATTTGAGGACTTTTGTCTTTTGGTAACTGATCTCAAATACAGTTTTTTGATGCTTTTATTATTATTCTAAACATTTGTGGATTTCTTGAAAATATTCCTATTTTCTCTTCCCTCCTTCTCTTTTTCCTTTCCACAACACACCTCTTCCTCTTAAAAAATCATTGCACCATAGTTCAAATTCTGGAATGATCATGCTATTATAAGGAGAAAACTTTGAGTAAGAAAACACTTCTAGGCCTCCTATCTGTAATATTTTATACAGGCAGACTTCCAGACACTCAGGATAATTTATAGAGCCTTCTTGGAATTAACCAAACAAGATATAACCTGTATATGAATTCAGGAGGAGTGAGAATATAATATTAAGGAACTGGTATAATTGCTTAGTATTTATTTTCATAAAAGTGAGGTTTGTATTTTAGCAGATGATGTCTCAAATTAATCTTATTTTCTTCCTTTTTTAAAAATATCTTTTCATAGGTAGGTCATTCTGATATGGACATTAGTCAGTCTTTTTCATCTGTATTGCCTCCATTTGTTCCTCATGAGCCAGCCAGAGAGTTGGAGTATCACTCTTCAGATCTCAGAATGTTGAGGGTATCTCCTGAGATTGTGCCAAAGACTCTCAAACATTTATCAGGTACGTAGAAAATGCGATATTAAATGCCCTTATGGCTTACTCGTTAAAAATATCTTGTTATGGCCCTGGCCGGTTTGGCTCAGCGGTTGGAGTGTTGGCCTGCGGACCAGAGAGTCCCGGGTTCAGTTCCCGCTAGGGGCATGTACCAAAAAAAAAAAAAAAAAAATCTTGTTATGGCTAATTTTTTATATTTGAACTCCTGCAGTAATGTTAACTTTGGATCAAGTATATTTATAAATGCCCAGGTCTCTTTCATTAGATAAACCATTTGATTTTTCATGACAGTGTTTAGAACTGACTTACATGGACAAGTCTGAATTAGAGTCAGTTTGTTTCTATATTTCTTTCTGTGATTAAAAGGGAAAAAATTAGTTGAGTACAAGACAAGAGCGGATATAAATAAGTTTGTAGAGAGGAAATTGAGAGCTCAGTTTTGAGGCAGAAAGCAATATTATCTATCTGCTCTGGGAATTGGGGACAGGTGGAGGTTTTAGGGGCTTAGAGGGAGAGTGGCCTGGGCGAAGGCTCAGAATTTATGTTGAAGTGAGTAGGAGATGGAGCCAACTAAGGACAAGCAAAAGGATTGGCAGGTAATTCTGAGAAGTCAGCTGAGGTTAGAAATTATTTTATGACGTTGTCAGCCTGTATAGTATCTCTGATTTTTTTTCTGTACTAAAACCCAGGAATGGAGAAGATTAATTATAGGATTGATCTTTGGTTGAGGTATTTGGGTGTGGTAGAAGGATAGCAGTGGAAGGGAATAAGTGAGAGAAGAGTTGATCAACTATTGGTTTCAGTCTGCACAGGGGAAGAAAAGAAGTCAGGAGAGTTGTTAGTCTGGGAGAAAATAAAGGAACAGAAGTTTATTTATGAAGTTGAATGCATGAGGTGGGTATGAATTACTGAGGGACCTAAAAGAATGGGTAATTTTGGTCAGAGTGAGTTAGAACATTTAATTGTGGATGAGTTTGAAGGGTGATAAGATCCATGGGTTGGCTCTGAGCAGATTGGATAGTAGAAGTTGAATAAAGATCATTGGGATAAAGTAAATCGAGATTTTGAGGCTAGCATTTTGGATTGATTAACTATGTTTAAATATTTTCTGATTTTTGTGGGATTTGGGGTTTAGGGAAGATTGTGTACTAGACCTTGAAATCTTCAAGAAGTGAATGGGAGCAACTGGGAGTTGCAAGAACATGATAGATGGAGGATAGTATTGAAGCTATGTGTGACCTAAACCTCAGCAAAGGTTTTATTTGTATGTTTGTTTATTTGAGGAAGATAGAAAATAATAGTAAGGAAATCATTGTGTGAGAGGTAGTTAAATGCCAACTTCCACCTTCCATCTCTCCTTGTTTCCAGAATTATGGTATATGGGAGAGGGCTGCATAGTCAATATTATCAAGAGGGAAATGAAGTGTTTTCTTTTTTTTAAATCCTCACCGGAGGACATGCTGAGAGAGAGAGAGAGAGGGATAGATTGATGTGTGAGAAATAAGAGAGAAATATTGATCAGTTGCCTTTCGTACTTGCCTCGATCGGGGATGGAACCCACAACCCAGGTATGTGTCCTGACCAGGAATTGAGCTGGCAACCTTTCAGTGCACAGGACAATGTTCCAACCAACTGAGCCACTCTGCTCAGGCTCACATGTTTTTTAAGGCAAAAAGTTGGAGAGTCATTCTCTGAAAAATTTGAGAAAGCTTGTTTATTAAACAGCAGAATGGTTTCAAAGAACACAGAGGAAAGAAGTGAGGGAAGGAATAAATAGTGGGAGGAACCTAGGTAAGAAAACAGCAGGAATAGAATATGGGGACAGGAGACTGGTAATATTTGCATTTTGTCTGGACCAGGAATTTCAGTGATAATCATAGTTGAAATGAGTGGCCTCAAATATACTAATTTTATCACAGGTAATTTTGATGTCAGAACTATCTGAGGGTCCCAGCTCACACCTAGTCTTAGAGATGAGTTGATGACTGCCTTAGAGTTGGGTTTGAGAAGGGCATCTTATCTAAAAATGTTGTTTTGTGGCTTTCTTTCACAAATTATAGCATACCTTGGTAAAGAATTCTCAGGTTTCTGTTCACCTCACCCTCACCCCCTTATATCCTTTGAAATTGTCCTCAAGTTCTTGGGTATTCTGTTCTTTTTTTCTCTTTGCATTTCAGTTTGGGCAGTTTCTGTTAACCTACCTTAAAGCTTATTGATTCATTCCTCAACTCAGCATGTGCAGTTTGCTGATGAACCCATCAAAGGCACCCTTCATTTCTGTTATAGTGTTTTGATTTCCATCATTTCCTTTTTTTTTCTTCAATTTTTATTAATTTATTTTTGTTACAGATGTTTCTCATTTTTCCCCCCTAGACACCCTCCTCCCCATCCTGCACCCCCACGCCCCTGGCATTGTTTTCTGTGTCCATTGGCTATGCATACATGCATATAAGTTCTTTGGTTCATCTTATCCACCCCCCCACCCCCCTACTCTGAGGTTTGTCAGTCTGAACCATACTCCTCTCTATGTCTCTTGGTCTATTTTGTTCATCAGCCACCTTGTTCATTATATTACACAAATAAGTGAGATCATGTGGTATTTGTCTTTCTCTGATTAGCTTATTTTGCTTAGCATAAAACTCTCGAGGTCCCTCCATGTTGTCTCAAAGGATAAGAGATCTTTCTTTCTTACAGCTGCATAGTATTCCATTGTATATATGTACCACAGCTTTTTTATCCACTCATTTATTGATGGACACTGGGCTGTTTCCAGATCTTGGTGATTGTAAATAGTGCTGCTATGAACATAGGGGTACATATATTCTTTCTGATTGGTGTTTCAGGCTTCTTAGGATATATTCCTAGAAATGGGATCACTGAGTCAAATGGCAGATCAATTTTTAATTTTTTGAGGAAACATAGTGGCTGCACCAATCTGCATTCCCACCAGCAGTGTACTAGAGTCCCCTTTTCTCCACACGCTCGCCAGCACTTATTGTTTGATGATTTGTTGATGGGAGCCATTCTTGCTGGTGTGAGGTGATACCTCATTGTTTTTTTAATTTGCACCTCTCTGATGATTAGTGATGTTGAGCATTTCTTCATATGTCTCTTGGCCATTTGTATGTCCTGTTTGGAAAGGTGTTTATTTAGGTCCTCTGCCCATTTTCAAATTGGGTTCTTTGTCTTCCTTTTATTGAGTTGTATGAGCACTGTATATATTTTGGAAATTAATCCCTTATCTGATGTATCATTGGCAATTCTGCTCTCCCATACAGTGGGTTCCCTTTCCATTTTGATGGTTGTTTCTTTTGCTGTGCAGAAGCTTTTGAGTTTGATGTAGTCCCATGTGTTCATTTTTTCCTTTGCTTCTGTTGCCTTAGGTGATGTGTCAGTGAAGATTCTGCTACATATCATGTCCGAAATTTTGTTGCCTACATTTTCTTCTAGGATTTTTATGGATTCATGAGTCACATTTAAGTCTTATTCATTTTGAGTTTATTCTTGTGTATGGTGTAAGTTGATGGATGGTCTAGTTTCATTTTTTTGCATGTAGCTGTCCAATTTTCCCGTCACCATTTATTAAAGAGGCTGTCTTTACTCCATTGTATGCTCTTGCCACCTTTGTCAGATATTAATTGAGCATAATGTTTTGGGTCAATTTGTGGGTTCTCTGTTTATTCCACTGATCTATATGCCTGTTCTTGTGCCAGTACCAGGCTGTTTTGATTACAGTAGCTTTGTAGTATAATATTTAGTATTGTGATCCTTCCTACCTTCTTTGTCCTTCTTTTTCAAGATTACTGTGGCTATTTGGGGTCTTTTTTGGTTCCATATGAACTTTTGAAGTATTTGTTCTAGTCCTATGAAATATGTTGTTGGTATTTTGATGGGGATTGCATTGACTCTATAGATTGCTTTGGGTAGTATGGACATTTTAATGATAATTCTTCCAATCCATGAACAAGGTATGTGCTTCCACTTTTTTATATCTTCCTCTATTTCCTTTTTCAATGACCTGTAGTTTTCTGCAAATAGGTCCTTTACTTCTTTGGTTAAGTTTATTCCTAGGTATCTTAAATTTTTTGCCACGATGATAAATGAGATTTATTTAGTTTCTCTTTCTGCGAGTTCATCATTGGTGTATAAGAATGCCGTTGATTTCTTGATGTTAATTTTGTATCCTGCTACTTTGCCAGATTCATTTATTAAGTCTAGTAGATTTTTGATGGAGTCTTCAGGGTTTTCTATGTATAATATCATGTCATCTGCAGATAATGACAGTTTCACTTCCTCCTTTCCAATTTGGATCCCTTTTATTTTTTCTTCATGTCTGATTGCTGTGGCTAAGACTTCCAGTACTATGTTAAATAAGAGTGGCGAAACTGGACATTCGTGTCTTGTTCCTGTTCTTAAAGGAAATGCTTTTAGTTTTTGCCCATTGAGTATGATGTTGGCTGTAGGTCTTTCATATATGGCCTTTATTATGTCTAGATATGATCCCTCTATTCCCACCTTGCTGAGCATTTTTATCAGAAATGGGTGCTGGATTTTGTTGCATGCTTTTTCAGCGTCTATTGATATGATCATATGGTTTTTATCTTTCATTTTGTTTATGTGATGTATCACATTTATTGATTTGGGAATATTGTACCAGCCTTGCATCCCTGGGATGAATCCCACTTTGTCATGGTGAATAATTTCTTTAATATATTGCTGGGTCCAATTTGCTAGTATTTTGTTCAGGATTGTGGCATCTATGTTCATCAGGGATATTGTCCTGTAGTTTTATTTCTTTGTAGTGTCTTTTTCTGGTTTTGGAATTAGAATTATGCTGGCCTCGAAAATGAGTTTGAAAGTCTTCCTTCTTGCATTTTTGGACTAGTTTGAGGAGAATGGGTGTTAGTTCTTTGACTGTTTGATAAAACTTCCCAGTGAAGCTGTCCGGGCCTGGGCTTTTGTTTGCTGAGAGAGTCTTGATTACATCTTCAATTTCCTTAGTTGTTATTGGTCTGTTCAAGTTTCTATCTCTTCCCGGTTCAGTTTTGGGAGACTGTGTGTTTCTAGAAATTTGTCCATTTCGCTTAGATTGTCCAATTTGTTGCCATGTAATTGTTCATAGTATTTGTTAATGATTCTTTGTATTTCTGATGTGTCAGTTGTTACTTCTCCTCTTTCATTTCTGATTTTGTGTATTTGGGTTTTCTCTCTTTGTTTCTTGGTGAGTCTAGCTAAGCGTCCATCAATCTTGTTTATCTTTTCCAAGAACCAGCTCTTTGTTTCATTAATCCTTTGAATTGTTTTTTTTTTTTTTTGGTCTCTTATGTCATTTATTTCTGCTGTGATCTTTACTATTTCCTTCCTTCTACTTGCTCTGGGGTTTTCTTTTTGTTTGCTTTCTGTTTCTTTAAGTTGTGAGGTTAGATAGTCAATTAGGAATTTTTCTTGTTTCTTGAGGTAGGCCTGTAGTGCTATGAACTTCCCTCTCAGAACTGCTTTCGCTGCATCCCATAGATTTTGTGTTGTTGTGTGTTCATTTTCATTGGTTTCCAGAAAGTTTTTAATTTCTTCCTTGATCTCCATGGTAACCCACTGATTGTTCAATAACATGCTATTTAGCCTCCATGTTTTCAAATGTCTTTGCATGTTCTTATTGCAATTAATTTCTAGTTTCATGACATTGTCATCTGAGAAGATGCTTGATATGATTTCAATCTTCTTGAACTTGTAGAGACTTAGTTTGTGCCCTAACATGTGGTCTATCTTTGAGACTGTCCCATGTGCACTTGAGAAGAATGTGAATTCTGCAGTTTTGGGTTGTAATTCTCTGTAGATATCTATTAAATCCACTTGGTCTAGTGTTTCATTCAGAGTCTCTGTTTCCTTGTTAGTTTTTTGTCTAGAGGATCTATCCAGTGATGTCAGCGGGGTGTTGAATACCCCTGCTATGATTGTATTGCTGTCGATTTCTCCTTTGAAGTCCTCCAGAATATTTTAAATATATTTTGGTGCTCCTATATTGGGTGCATATATGTTTACCAAGGTTATATCTTCCTGTTGGATAGATCCTTTCAATATTATGTAGTGACCTTCGTTGTCTCTAGTTATGGCCTACATTTTGAAATCTATTTTATCAGATATGAGTATTGCTGCCCCAGCTTTTTTGTTCCTTTCCGTTTGCTTGGAAGATTTTTTTCCATCCCTTGACTTTCAACCTATGTGAGTCTTTTGTTGCAAGGTGGGTTTCTTGTAAACAACATATATATGGGTCATGCTTTCTTATCCAATCTGCTACTCTGTCTTTTTATCAGAGCATTCAATGCATTTACATTTAAGGTGATTATTGATGTGTACTTATTTATTGCCATTTTTGTTTAGTGTGGTTATATTTTTCTTTCTATTTCTTCTACTAATTACAGCAGTCCTTTTAACATTTCTTGCAGTGCTGGTTTGGTGCTAATATATTCCCTTAGCCTTCTTTTGTCTGGGAAGCTTTTTATTTCACCTTATATTTTGAATTATAGCCTTGCTGGATAGACTATTGGATTCAGATCCTTGTTTTTCATGACCTTGATTACTTCATGCCATTCCCTTCTGGCCTGTAGTGTTTCTGTTGAGAAGTCAGATGATAGCCTTAAGGGGGTTCCTTTGTAGATAACCTGTTGCTTATCTCTTACTGCCTTTAAGATTCTCTCTTTGTTTTTAATTTTTGGCATTTCAATTACTGTGTGTCTTGGTGTGGGCCTGTTTTGGTTCTTTTTACTCGAGGCTCTCTGTGCTTCTTGAACTTGAATGCCTTCTTCCTTCACCAAGTTAGGGAAGTTTTCTGTCACTGTTTCTTCAAATATATTCTCTAACCCTTGCTCATTTTCTTCTTCTTCGGGGACTCCTATTATGCGAATGTTGTTACGTTTCCAGTTGTCCCACAGTTCTCTTAAGCTGTCCTCCTGTTTTTTAATTGTTTTTCCTTTTGGTTTTCTGATTGGTTGATTTTTTCTACCCTGTCTTCTAATTCACTGATCCAGTCCTCAGCTTCTTTACTCTGCTGGTTATTCCTTCCAATGTGTTCTTTATTTCTGCTATGTCATTCTTTATTTCTGGTTGGTTTTCATTGTTTCTATATCTTTACTCATGGTGTTGAGGTCCTCACTCATGCTGTTGAGCTTCCTCAAGATCATGGCTCTGAACTCTACCTCTGATAACTTGCTTTAACTGCATTTCATTTATGTCATCTTCAGTAGAGTTCTCTTGTTCTTCCGTTTGGGATTTGTTCCTTTGTTTCACCACTTTGGCTATCTTAGTGGGTTTTTGAGCCTGTCAAATTTTTCCTGTGGTTGGTGGTTTTCTGCTGTTTATGGCTGCCTCTACTGGGTTTGGATGAGTGTGGGAGGACCCACGTTAAACACCACTGTCAAGTCTTATTTTCCTGGTTAGATTTGCAAGCCCAGGAAAAGTTCAGTTATCCTCTGGCTTTTTGCCTGGAGGCTGTTATTCTCAGTTACTTGATGACTCTTGGGTTGTAGCCCTGAGTTGAATGAAAACCTCCCTTAGGTGTTCAACGTAAGAGGATTTCCAGAGGGTGGGGCAGATGCCGGTTGTTAATGAGCCTCAATTTGCATTTATTTGGCCCAGCTGGGTGCGGTTAAATCTCCAAGGGAGGGGCTGCTGCTTCTCCCCAGAGCTCCGGGAAGGAGTATGCTTTTCTGTTGCTTTTTCCCCGATAGTTTGTCTTTTTTTTTAATTTTTTTTATTATTTTTATTCCTCACCCGAGGATATTTTTCTGTTTATCATTAGATAGAGTGTGAGGGTGGGAGAGAGAGAGGGAGAGACAGAGAGAAACATCGATGTGCTAGAGCCACATCGACTGGTTGCCTCCCATCCGACCTGACCAGGGCCGGGGACAAACCGCAACTGAGGTACGTGCCCTTGACCGGAATCCAACCTGCGACTCATTGGTCCGAGGGCCGACGCTCTAACTGCTGAGCCAAACCGGCCAGGGCAGTTTGTCTTTTTTTAGTTGTAATTCTAGTTCGGTCCTGGGAGAACGTCTGTGTAGCTTCCATTCACTCTGCTGCCATTTTGGAATCCTATCATTTCCTTTTGATTCTTTCTTAGAGTTTTTATCTCTCTGCTTATTATTACTCATCTGTTCTTCCATATTATCCACTTTTTCCATTAGAGCTCTCAGCATATTTGATCATAGTTACTTTAAATATCTGTTCTGGTCCGGCTGGTGTGGCTCATTGGTTGAGTGTCGACCCATGCACCAAGAGGTTGCCAGTTTGATTCCCAGATAGGACCCATGCCCAGGTTGTGGGTCCAATCCCCAGTGGGGGGTATGCTGGATGCCACCAATCAATGTTCTCTCTCATCAATGTTTCTATCTCTCCCTCTTCCTTCCTCTCTATCTAAAATCAATAAAGGAAAAAATATATATGTCTGGTCTGGTATTTCCAAAATCTCTACCATATTTGAGTCAGGTCCTATTGCTTGCTTTGTCTTTTCAGAATTTTTTGCCTTTTAACATGCCTTGTAATTTTTTGTTGAACACTGGACATGATGTATTAAGTAAAAATACTGAGGTAAATAGGCCTTTGGTGTGATGTTTTTTTGTTTTTTGTTTTTGTTTTGTTTTTGTTTTTGTTTTTTATCCTCACTCGAGGACATTTTTCCATTTTTTGTTCAGATAGAGTGGAAGGGAGAGAGAGGTAGAGAGAGAGAAACATTGACGTGAAAGGGACACATCGAGTGGCTGCCTCCCGCACGACCAACCAGGGCCGGGGACAAATTACAACCGAGGCACATGCCCTTAGCGGGAACCGAACCCGGGTCTCTCTGGACCGCAGGCTGACGCTCTAACCGCTGAACCAAACCGGCCAGGGCTGGTGTGATGTTTTAAGTCATTGCGGTTTAACTGCTGATAATCTTGTCTTGGCAGGTCTTAGGACTGCTTGGGTGTGATAATTAATCCCCTCTCCTGCCTTAGTAGCTATTTATCCTGCCTAACAGTTTTTTTTTCCTCCTAACAGTATTTCGTAGTTTTCAGTATACAAGCCTTACTCTTCGTTAATTCTAAGTTTTTTAATCTTTTTGTGTTATAGTAAAATGAATTGTTTTTTTATTTCACTTTTGGAGTATTCATTGTCATTGTATAGAAATACAGTTGAATTTAAAAAAAAATTTTTTTTCCTCACCTGAGGATTGTTTTTTTTTTTTTTTACTTATTATCAGATAGAATGGGAGGGAGGGAGAGAGAGAGACAGAGAGAAACATCGAAACATCGATGTGATAGAGCTACATTGACTGGTTGCCTCCCACACAGCCCAACCAGGGCCGGACGAACCGTGCCCTTGACCAAAATCGAACCCGAGACTCATTGGTCTACAGTCCGATGCTCTAACCGCTTAGCCAAACCAGCCAGAGCTACAGTTGACTTTTGTATGTTAATCTTGTAGCCTACAATCTTGCTTAACTCCATGTTTATTATTTTTATAATTTTTCTATACAAGACCATGTCATCTGCAAATAGAGATAGTCTTACTTTTTCCTTTCTAATATGGATGCTTTTTACATATTTTATTTCCCCAGTTGACCTAATTAGGACTTCCAGTACAATGTTGCATAGGAGTGGCAAGAGCAGACATCTTTTGTCTGGTCCTGGTCTTTATGGGAAGGTGTCAAGTCTTTTAACATTAAGTATGATGTTAGCTGTGGGATTTTTATAGATGCTTTTTATCAGGTTGAGGAAGTTCCCTTTTATTTGTAGTTTTTAGAGTATCATTATCATGTAAGGGTGTTATATTTTGTCAGATGTTTTTCTGCATTATTAATACATTTTCATACATTGAACCAACCTTGCATTCTCTTGGTTATGGTGTATAATTCTTTTTATATGTTGCTGGATTTTTTTTTTTTTTGCTAGTAATTTTTTTGAGGAATTTTTGGTTCATAGTCATAATAGATATTGGTGTTTAGATTTCTTGGGATTTGTTGTTGTTGGGTTTTGGGTCCAGGCTAATACTAGTGTCTTAGGTTGAATTGGGAAGTATTCTTTCCTCTTCTAGTTTTGGGAAGAGTTTGTAATGGATTGGTATTAACTTTACTAATATCATTTGTTTATCTGCTTTAAGTCTATTGAGAGTTTATATTTTTCATCAATCAGTTTTCATAATTTGTATCTTTTATGGAATTTGTCTATTCCAGATACGTTGTTTAACTTGTTGGCATATAGCTGTTCATGGTATTATCATATAATCCTTTTTGTTTTATGAGGTTGGTAGTAATGCCCCCTCTTTCATTCTTGGTTTTAGTAATTGGAGAGTTCTCTCTCTTTTTGTGAGTGTAGCTAAATTTTGTCAATTTTTTTTGTTGATCTTTAATTTACAAAGAAATAAATTTTGGTTTCTCTATTTTTTATAATTTTTTTTCTCTGCCTTTTAAATTTCTATTGTATTTCCTTTTTAGTCTTTATTATTTCCATGCTTTCACTTGCTTCAGTTTTAGTTTGTGATTTTTACTGTTACTTAAAGTGAAAGGTTAACTTACTGATTTATTTCTTTTTAATACAGGTGTTTACATAGAAAAATTTCTAAGCATTGCTTTAGCTGCATGCCTTAAGTTTTGGTTTGTTGTGCTTTTGTTTTAATTCACCTAAAATTTTGACTAATTTCCATTGTAATATTTTGTTGTTGACCCCTTGGTTATCTGGGAGTATGTTGTTAATTTCACATAATTATGACTTTCCTTTTGTTATTGAGATCTCATTTGATTCCCTTTTTTTAGAGAACTTATACTTTATATGCTTTCAGTTTTTAAATTTTATTGAGGCTTGTTTTATGTCCTAGCATATAGTTTATCCTGTAGAATGTACAGTTTGGACTTGAGAAGAATGTGCATTCTGCTGTTGTTAGGTAGTGTGTTCTATACATACATATCTGTTAGCTCTAGTCGATTTATAGTGTTCCAGTCTTCTGTATCCTTGTTGATCTTATGCCTAGTTGTTTTCTCCATTTTTGAAAGTAAGATATTGAAGTCTTTTTTATTATCTGTTTCTCCCTTCTTTTCTGCCAGAATTGCTTCATACATTTTGAGGTATGATATAAAATGCATTTATGTTTATATATTATAATTTATAATGTTATATTCCTGATGAATTAACTTTTTTGTGGTTATATATTGGCCTTTAATTCTAGTAACATTTTTTTGTTTTAAAGTTTTATCTTTTCTTTTATTAGTATACTTGCTCTAGCGCTTATGTTTGCTGTTTGTATAACATATCTTTTTTTTTTCTAATCCTCACCTGAGGGTATTTTTTCTTAGGTAGAGTGGAAGGGAGGAAGGAGGAGAGAGAGACAGAGACATTGATATGAGAGAGAGACACATCTATTGTTTGCCTCCTGCACTACCCCAACCAGGGCTGGGGAACCTGCAACCCAGGTGCATGCCCTTAACCAGGAATTGAACCCACAACCCTTTGGTCCATGGGCCGACACTCTAACCATTGAGCCAAACCAGCCAGTGCTAACATATCTTTTTTTATCCCTTTATTTTAAACCTAGTTATATTTGAATCTAAAGTGCATCATTTGTAAATAGCTTATAGTTGGATCTTTTTTTGATGCAGACCAATAACCTCTGCCTTTTGATGTGGTTGTTTAATCCATTCACATTTGATGTCACTATTCATAAGATTGGGTTTACAATTTCTGGTTTACTTTCTGTTTTTAATAGCATGCTTTTTGTTCTTTTGTTCCTACTTTAGTGCTTTTTATTGCATTAAGTGAATATTTTCTTTTCTTTTTTTTTTTTTTGGTACGTGCCCCTAGCGGGAACCGAACCCAGGACTCTCTGGTCAGTGGTCCACAGGCCGACGCTCCAACTGCTGAGCCAAACCGGCCAGGGCCAGTGAATATTTTCATAGTGTGACATTTTAAGTTCTTTAATTATATTCCATTTATTTTTCTTAATCCTCACCTGAGGACACGTTCATTGATTATTAGAGAGAGAGAGAGAGAAACCTCGATTGGTTGCCTCCCACACATGACCTGACCAGGGCCAGGGATTGAACTTGGTACATACCCTTGACCGAGAATCGAACCTGCAACCCTTCTGTGTGTGGGCCAATGCTCTAACCACTGAGCAGCATCGGCCAGGGCTTAAATTGCTTTCAAAATCAGTTAAGAGAAGAAAGGAAAAGGAATGTGCAAGTATGCTGTCTTTTCCTACATAATTATCTTTACTAGCACTATTTGTTTTGTTATGCAACTTCATATTACTGTCTGGTGTCACTTGCTTTCAGCCTGAAAAACTTCTTTTAGTATTTCTTGTAAGATGGGTCTGCTACAAACAAATTCTGTTTTTGTATATCTGGAAATGTTTTTGTTTCTTCTTTTTCAAAGATAGTTTTTCTGGGTGTAGAGACAGTCTTTTTTTTCAGCCCTTTGACTATATTCCCACTGTTTTCTGGCCTTTATTGTTTCTGATGAGAGGTCAGCTATTAATTTTAGTGGCCTTCCCTTATATGTGATTTGTTTTCTCTTACTGCCTTCAAGATACTCTCTTTGCCTTTCCACATTTTGATTTTGATGTTTTGGTGTGGATCTGTGTGTTTATTCTACATCGAATTCATTGAGCTACTCTGATGTATAGATTAATGTGTAGATTAGTTTTACATCAAATTGGGGAAGTTTTCAGCCATTATTTCTTTGATATTTTTTCCTGCTCCTTTTTGTTTTCTCTCTCAGGTATCCGTATCCCCCATTATACGTATGTTGGTGCACTTAGTCTTGTCTCACAGCTCTGAGCCTCTGTTCTTTTTTTTATTATTTGTTCTTCAGGTTGCATAATGTCTATTGATTTAAAATCCTGTTCACTGATTTTTTTTCTTTCTGTCTGTCCCTATTTCATGTTGAGCTTCTAGGATATTTTTCATTTCAGTTGTACTTTTCAACCCCAGAATTAACATTTCATTGTCTTATAAGTTCTATTTAGCTTATTTTCTATTTTATGAGACATTGCCATTACCTGCTTTTAATTTTTAAAGCATGATTCCCTTCTTTGAACATATTTCCTGCTTTGAAGTCTTTGCTGGCTAAGTCCTTAATGACAGTTTCTATTACCCTGGTTCTTGATATTGTGAATGATTTTTAATTGTATTCTAAGCATTTTATGTTATGGGAGGAAACTTTGGATCCTATTTAATCTTTTGTTTTAGCAGGCATTTGTCCTGTTTACATGTAGCGTATAGGTCCTGGTTTATTTGTGTGGGCCATGGTTTCAGAGACAGTTTAGTTTTAAGAGGCCTTGCATTCTGGTCTACTTTATTCAGGGGTGTTGCTAAGGCTCATGCTTGATCCCTACTAGTGCTGCTTATGGGGGTAGAATGCTTTTCCCCAGGCCTGCTACTCTTGGGTGGGAAGTGGGAGGTACTGGCCCATAGAGTTGAGGGTGCTTTCCTCGGCCTGCCCCCTGAGCACTTGGTGCCAGTAGATCTCCCACTTGATTCTTACTGGTGTTGTCTATGGGGGTGGAAAGTGCTTCATTAGGCCTTCTGGTTCATCTAGGTGGAGTATGTAGGATGCTGGGCCCCTGGGAAGGAAACTGTTTTCCTAGACCTGCTGTCTGGGTCTCTTAGTGCTGGTGGGCTTCTCACTCAGTTTCTACCAGTGTGATTTTTGGGGAAAACACCTACCTTGGCTACCTTCTGTCACTGGGTTGGGAATCAAGAGACTGGGAGTTAGTTGCTGGCTCCAGGTTACCGGCCTCTCCCAGGTCTATTTGGGATATATAAAGTTTAAAAGAAAACCCAGGGAACTCGCTGTTGTTCCACAAATTCTGTGGTCCCTAGCCAATTGGGCTTCTGCTTCCCAGCATTTTGGAGTCTTTTTATGGTTGTTTGTGGAATTATTTCCAAGGACGAGCAGGAAGAAGTGAGTTTATGCTATTTTGTCTGGGGACCAGAAAACAACTTGAATTTTGAATATGTGAGAACTTGGAAGCATTGTCTTTGGTCTATTGGTAGAAATAATCAAATGAGAGAGCCAGGGTGTTAAAAGTAAAGTAAAGATCGTTCTCAAGCAATCTTGAATAAACTCAAGGATCTTAAGCCACAGAAGTTGGGGACACCTGTGCTATGAAACTTTCCTAAAACCTTCCCCATCATGGACAAATAATGATAGCTAACATTTATTGCATGCTTATTTTGCTAAGCATTTTCATCAGTCATGTTATTTTATAGCTATACCTGACTTATGATGATAGATATTACTATTATCTTATATGGTAACTGATGAAAATGAAGTTTGGAGAGGTTAAAGAACTTGACACGTAAATGGTAAATTGGTGGAGTGCCAGTTGTGAACCCAAGCAATCTTCCTCTTTCGCCTGCATTCTTGATCGATATATTATGGCACCTTTTATCTTTCTTAAACCCAACTGTCATATTCTCCTTGAACATTATTATAGTATCCTTCTTTCCTTTATTAAATCTAAACTCTTCTGACTGATTACCAAGACCTACTAAATTCTATTTGTCTGACTTTAATTTTCTCGTACGTTTTGATCATTCTAGGCAAGCCATTTTGTTGTTATTTTCTTTACTTCTCTACCTCAAGAGTAGGAGTGGGGAACCTTTTTTCTGCCAAGGGCCATTTGGATATTTAGAACATCATACTCAGGCCGTACAAAATTATCAACTTAAAAATTAGCCTGCTATATTTGGTCAGGCTAATTTGGTGAGGTGTGTGATGTTAGCTGGTACTAAGTTCTCAGGCCTTATATAGCCTACGGGCTAGATGTTCCCCACCCCTGCTCTAGAGTCATGTTCAGTTTTTATCCTGATATTTTCCTAACACTTTTTTCCCTTCCCTGAATACTGTTTCTTATCCTCACTGTATCTCTATATTCTAGTTATAATTTATGTCCTAAATCAAGTTCCACTTTTTCTAAGAGAATTTTTGGTTAATTCATTCCATATTCTCTTCCTTTTTTGAATTTTAAATGCCTCTGTAACCTTACCATAAAATAGTACACCAACAATCGATTCAAATTCTTCTGTAGAGAGGGCACCATACTTTATTTCTATCCAATACTTAACACAAATCTTGGTATATAATAAAAGCATGGGAGAGTATTGAAGATGGTTTCCGAACTTAAGAGTATCAGTTAGTGGTATAGTACTGGCTGTATCCTCAGCTTGTTTATAGGAGCAGGTAGAAACAGAGTAGAAAACAGTGTTTTGATCTTAATTTCTTCTGAGGTGAGTGAATCCTTTAATTAATATCTATTACTGATGACTTCCAAATGTAGGACTCTATCTAGATATGACTCATACTCCAGATGTTTGTTTCCATCTATCAATAGAAAATCTTCATTTGGATGTCCCATGGCATCTTAATCTCAGAACTTTGAGTAACTGATCATCTTCTCAAACCTTCTCTTCCATATTTCCTCTCAGTGAAGGGTCATCTACTTTTACCAAGCCAGAAACTTATATATATATATATTTCTTCACTTTCATCCCTGTTCAAAAACGTAATCCTGTTGATTCTCAGAGTGGTATTTTTAATTTTTTTTTTGTATTACTGCTTTAGTAAAGGGAAACTGGTCATCTTTTCTGTCCTCCTGTTCATCCTCTTTATTAAGTCAGAATAGTCTTTTTTTTTTTTTAAGGCAGACCTTGTAATATCACTTCTAGTTTAAAACCCTTGCTTTCCATTGTTACCATCAGAATAAATTCCACATTCCTGGTATGTCATAGAAGGTCCTTGCTTACCTCTTTAGTCTCACACTTGTCTCTGAACACATCAAACTACTGCCATTTCTTCATTATGCTAACCCCTTTTGTCTCCTTGATTTCACAGATGCTGTTTTCTCTGCTTGGAATACTTCCTTCCTCCACTTCTTGTGCCCAGTTCCTACTCTTCATCCTTTCATTCTCAACTTAGATGTCTTCCAGGAAATATTTTCTAGTTTTCACCACACATCATGACTTCTTCTTCTTCCTTGTTTTTAAAAAAATATGTTTTAATTATTTTAGAGGGTGAGGAAGGGAGAAGGGAAGAGAGAGAGAAACATCAGTGAGAGAGAACCATTGATTGGCTGCCTCCTGCATGTCCCCTACTGGGGATCGAGCCCGAAACCTTGACATGTGAACTGGCTGGGAATCAAACCCACAACCTTGCAGTGTATGGGACAATGCTCCAACCAACTGAGCCACCCAGTGCAAGAAATATTTTTCAATTAAAAAAATATATTAACAAATTTCTTTTTCTTTAGGAGATATTTCTAAAGGAGGCATAAGTGAGATTACTCAATCCAACTTGAAAGCAGACATCACTGCCACTTCTGGAGATTCAGGCATTGGATCTCATTTACCCTTGTCTTCTGATGACTTTTCTCAGTTGGCTGTAAGGTCTTCTGTGGAGAATATTATTGGTCTACATACTGATACTCTCAACCAACAGATATTGACAAATGGTCATGTAACTGAAGAGACACTAAAAGTTTCAGCTGTTTCTGAACTAGCTGACCAGAACACTGGGATATCAACAGTACCCTTTAGTTCCTGCTCACTTAGAGAGAAGCCTGATATTTTCTACCTACAGGCCTTGAGAGATAGTCATCTAACTGAAGAAGCTCTAAGAGTTTCAGCTGTTCGTGGACCTGCTGACCAGAAGACCAACATATCTACAGTCCCTCCAAGTTCTTACTTACTTGGAGAGAAGCACAGTATTTTCTACCAACAGGCATTGCCAGGTGGTAATAAAACTGAACAGGCTCGGAAAGTTTCCTTTGTTCCTGGACCAGCTGATCAATCGACTGCAATACCAGCAGTATCCTCTATTTTATACTCACATGGAGAGAAACCCCATATTGTCTATCAACAGACATTGCCAGAAAGTCTTCAAACTGAACAGGTTCTGAAAGTTTCTGCTGCTCCTGGATCCACAGAGCAGAAAACGGGCATACCAATAGTATCCTCTACTTACTCACATAGAAAGAAGCCCAGTATTTTCTATCAGCAAGAGTTGCCAGAGAGTCATCTAATTGAACAGTATCAACAAGCTGCAACTGTTTCTGGATTTGCTGATCAGAAGACCGGGATACCAACAGGAACCTCTATTTCTTACTCACATAGGGAGAAACCCCATATTTTCTATCAACAGACATTGCCAGAAAGTCATCAAACTGAACAGGCTCTGAAAGTTGCTGCTGCTCTTGGATCCACAGAGCAGAAAACGGGCATACCAGTAGTATCCTCTACTTACTCACATAGAGAGGAGCCCAGTATTTTCTACCAGCAAGAGTTGCCAGAGAGTCATCTAAGTGAACAGTCTCAACAACCTGCAACTGTTTCTGGATTTGCTGACCAGAAGACTGGGATACCAACAGCAACCTCTCCTTCTTTTTCATATGGAGAGAAGCCCAATATTTTCTACCAGCAAGAGTTGCCAGAGAGTCGTCTAACTGAACAGTCTCAACAAGCTGCAGTTGTTTCTGGATTTGCTGATCAGAAGACCGGGATACCAACAGGAACCTCTATTTCTTACTCACATAGGGAGAAGCCCCATATTTTCTATCAACAGACATTGCCAGAAAGTCATCAAACTGAACAGGCTCTGAAAGTTGCTGCTGCTCCTGGATCCACAGAGCAGAAAACGGGCATACCAGTAGTATCCTCTACTTACTCACATAGAGAGAAGCCCAGTGTTTTCTACCAGCAAGAGTTGCCAGAGGGTCATCTAAGTGAACAGTTTCAACAAGCTGCAACTGTTTCTGGATTTGCTGACCAGAAGACTGGGATACCAACAGCAACCTCTACTTCTTATTCACATGGAGAGAAGCCCAATATTTTCTACCAGCAAGAGTTGCCAGAGAATCATCTAACTGAACAGTCTCAACAAGCTGCAGTTGTTTCTGGATTTGCTGACCAGAAGACCGGGATACCAACAGGAACCTCTATTTCTTACTCACATAGGGAGAAGCCCCATATTTTCTATCAACAGACATTGCCAGAAAGTCATCAAACTGAACAGGCTCTGAAAGTTGCTGCTGCTCTTGGATCCACAGAGCAGAAAACGGGCATACCAGTAGTATCCTCTACTTACTCACATAGAGAGAAGCCCAGTATTTTCTACCAGCAAGAGTTGCGAGAGAGTCATCTAAGTGAACAGTTTCAACAAGCTGCAACTGTTTCTGGATTTGCTGATCAGAAGACTGGGTTACCAACAGCAACCTCTACTTCTTATTCACTTGGAGAGAAGCCCAATATTTTCTACCAGCAAGAGTTGCCAGAGAGTCATCTAACTGAACAGTCTCAACAAGCTGCAGTTGTTTCTGGATTTGCTGACCAGAAGACCGGGATACCAACAGGAACCTCTATTTCTTACTCACATAGAGAGAAGCCCCATATTTTCTATCAACAGACATTGCCAGAAAGTCTTCAAACTGAACAGGCTCTGAAAGTTGCTGCTGTTCCTGGATCCACAGAGCAGAAAACAGGCATACCAGTAGTATCCTCTACTTACTCACATAGAGAGAAGCCCAGTGTTTTCTACCAGCAAGAGTTGCCAGAGGGTCATCTAAGTGAACAGTTTCAACAAGCTGCAACTGTTTCTGGATTTGCTGACCAGAAGACTGGGATACCAACAGGAACCTCTACTTCTTATTCACATGGAGAGAAGCCCAATATTTTCTACCAGCAAGAGTTGCCAGAGAGTCATCTAACTGGACAGTCTCAGCAAATTGCAGCTGTTTCTGGATTCATTGACCAGAAGACTGGGATACCAACAGTAACCTCAACTTCTTACTCACATGGAGAGAAGCCTCATATTTTTTATCAACAGGCATTGCCAGAAAGTCATCTAACTGAACAGGCTCTGAAAGTTTCAGCTGCTCCTGGACTTGCTGACCAGAAGAGTGGGATACCTACAGTAACCTCTACTTCTTCTTCACATGGAGAGAAGCCCAGTATTATCTACCAACAGGAGTTGCCAGTTAGTCATTTAACTAAAGAGGTTCAGAAAGTTCCAGCTTTGCCTGGACTAGCTCAGCAGAAGGCTGGGATACCAATAGCACCCCCTACTTCCTACTCACCGAGAGGAAAGACCAGTTTTTTCTATCAGCAGGACTTGCCAGACAGTCATCTAACTGAACAGGCTCAGAGAATTTCATCTATTCCTGGACCAGCTGACCAGAACACTGGGATACAAACAGTACCCTCTAGTGCCTACTCACAGAGAGAGACACCCATCATTTTTTACCAGCAGGAATTTCCAGATGGTCATCTAACTGAGCAGGCTCTAAAAGTTTCATCTGTTCTGGGACCAGCTGAGCAGAACACAGGGATACCGTCAGGATCCTCTGGGTCCTACTCATTTGAAGAGAAGCCCAGTGTTTTCTACAAACAGGCATTACCGAATAGACATCTGACTGAAGAGTCTCTGAATGTTTCATCTGTTCCTAGATCAGATGACCAGAAGAATGGTATACTAACAGTACCCTCTAGCTCCAACTCACATAGAGAGAAGCCCAATATTTTCTACCAACAGGAGTTTCCAGACAGTCCTTTAACTGAACAGGCTCAGAAAGTTTCAACTATTCCTGGACCAGCTGAACAGAAGACTGGGATTCCAATAGTAACCTCTACTTACTCACATAGAGAGAAGCCCTTTATTTTCTACCCACAGGGCTTGACAGACAGTCATCTACCTGAAGAGGCTCTGAAAGTTATAGCTGTTCCTGGACTAGTTGACCAGAAGACTGGGTTGCCATCAGAACCTTCTGGTTCCTACTCACATAGAGAGAAGCCCAATATTTTCTACCAACAGGAGTTTCCAGACAGTCCTTTAACTGAACAGGCTCAGAAAGTTTCAACTGTTCCTGGACCAGCTGAACAGAAGACTGAGATTCCAACAGTAACCTCTCCTTACTCACATAGAGAGAAGCCCTTTATTTTCTACCCACAGGGCTTCACAGACAGTCATGTACCTGAAGAGGCTCTGAAAGTTATAGCTGTTTCTGGATTAGTTGACCAGAAGACTGGGTTGCCATCAGAACCTTCTAGTTCCTACTCACATAGAGAGCCCAGTATTTTTTATCCACAGGCCTTACCAGACACTCATCTCACTGAAGAGGCCCTGAAAGTTTCTACCATTTCTGGGCCAGCTGACCAGAAGACTGAGATACCAACATTACCATCTACTTCTTATCCGCATAGAGAGAAGCATATTATTATCTCACCACAGGCCTTGCTGGATAGTCACCTACTTGAAAAGGCTCTAAAAGTTTCAACTGTTTCTGGACCAGCTGACCAGAAAACTGGTTTGCCATCAGAACCTCCTACTTCCTACTCACATAGAGAAAAGCCTGTTATTTTCTACCCACAGACTTTGACAGAAAGTCATTTGTCTGAAGAGGCTCTGAAAGTTTCAGCTGTTCCTGGACCAGCTGACCAGAAGACTGGGTTACCATTAGAACCTTCCAGTTTCTACTCACATAGAGAAAAGTCCGGTGTTTTCTACCAACAAGAGTTGCCAGATAGTCATCTAACTGAAGAGGCTCTGAAAGTTTCAGCTGTTCCTGGAACAGGTGATCAGAAGACTGGGATACCAACAGTACCTCCAAGTTCCTACTCACTTGGAGGCAAGTCCATTATTTTTTACCAACAGGCCTTACCAGATAGACATCTCACTGAAGAGGCTGTGAATGTTTCAGCTTCTCCTGGACCAGCTGACCAGAAGACTGGGTTACCTACAGTATCCTCTACTTCCTACTCTCATAGAGAGAAGCCCTTTATTTTCTACCCACAGGCTTTGCCAGATGGTCAGCTACCTGAAGAGACTCTGAAAGTTTCAGCTGTTCCTCTCCCAGGTGACCAGAAGACCGGAATACCAGTAGTGACCTCTACTTCCTATTCAAATAAAGAGAAGCCCATTATTTTCTATCAACAGGCCTTGCCAGACAGTCAGCTAACTGTAGAGGCTCTGAAAGTTTCAGCTGTTCCTGAACCAGGTGACCAGAATACCAGAAAACCAACAGTAACCCCTACTTCTTATTCACATAGAGAAAAGCCTATTATTTCTTACCAACAAGAGTTGCCAGGTGGTCATCTATCTGAAGAGGCTCTGAAAGTTCCAGGTGTTCCTGGAACGGCTGACCAGAAGACTGAGATATCTACAGTACCATCAAGTTCCTATTCATATAGAGAGAAGCCTGTCATTTCTTACCAGCAAGATCTTACTAAAGAGGCTTTAAAAGTTTTAGGGGTTTCTGGACCAGCTGACCAGAACACTGGGATACCAGTAGTAACCTCTACTTCTTACTCTCCTGGAGAGAAGCCCATCATTTCTTATCAGCAAGAGTTGCCAGATCATAATGAAGATACTTCAAAACTTTTAGTGGTTCCTGGACCAGTTGACCAGAAGACTGGTATACAAATTGTGCCCTCTTCCTATTCACAGAGAGAGGGCCCCATCTTTTCTTACCAGAAGGAATTGCCAGATATTACTGAAAAAACTTTGGAAGTTTCAGGTGTTCCTGGACCAACTGACCAGAAGACTGGGATACGAAGAATCCCCTCAGGTTCCTACTCACATAGAGAGAAGGGCAGTATTTTTTACCAGCAGGAATTGCCAGATACTACTGGAGAAGCTTTAAAAGTTTTTGCTCTTCCTGGGCCAGCTGACCAGAAGACTGAGGTACCAGCAGCACCTTCGAGTTCTTACTCACATAAAGAGAAACCCAAGATTTCAACTATGGTTTTACCAGATGACCAGAAGACTGAGTTACCAACAGCTCCCCTTATTTCCTACTCACATAGAGAGAAGCCCAAGAATTTAACTGTGATTGGACCAGCCGACCAGCAGACTCCGTTACTGACAGTTTTTCGTAATTCTTATTCTCAGAGAGTAAAGCCCAGTATTTTCTTTAAACAGCATTTGCCAGGTAGACATCATAGTGAAGATATTGTAAAGATTTCATCTGTCCCTGAACCAACTGATGTGAATTCTGGGATACCAATACCTCTTCCTAGTTCCTATTCACGCAGAGAGAAATCTAATATTTTCTATCCACAAGAATTGCCAGACAAACATCTAACTGAAAATGTACTGATGGTATCAACAATTCCTGAACCAGCTGACCAGAAAACTGTGTTGCCAACAGCTCCTCCTAGTTTTTTTTCATACCGAGAGAAACCAAATAAATTATATCAACAGGATTTGCCAAATAGACGTCTAACTCAGGATGCCCTGAAGTTCTCAAGTGGTTTTGGGCAAGCTGATCAGATTACTGGGTTATCAACAGTTCACCCTGGTATTTACTCACATAGTGAGAAGCACAAACTTGTTTCAGACCATGCCCAAAGGCTAATAGATAATTTGGATTCTTCTAACTCTAGTATTATCTCAAACAATAGGCCCTTAAATTCTCAAGCTCCTGGTAGAGTTGTAATAAATAAACCACAACCTTCAGGGTTTGAAGATGTCAGCTCTGAAGGATTCCAGGATACAGATAATGGTTCTAAAACTCTTAAAGAGATTCGAACACTTTTAATGGAGGCAGAAAATATAGCATTGAAACGATGCAATTTTCCTGCTCCCCTTGTACCTTTCAGAGATGTTAGTGATATTTCATTTATTCAATCTAAGAAGGTTGTTTGCTTCAAAGAACCCCCTACGACTGATGAATCTAATGTTGATTTGCCTCAGAGACAGCCATTCACAGAGGAGAACCCAAGCAACAAGTACATACAGAAGGATATTAGCACACAGACGAATCTGAAATGCCAGAGGGGCATTGAAAATTGGGAGTTTATTAGTTCAACTACAGTTAGAAGTCCTCTACGGGAAGCAGAAAGCAATGGCAGAGCGGCATTAGACGAAACCCTTAGGCAATGTAAAGCAGCCAGATCTGTAATGAGATCTGAACCTGAAGGGTATAGTGGAACCCTTGGGAATAAAATTCTTATCCCTATGATGACTATCATAAAAAGTGATTCAAGTAGTGATGTAAGTTCCTGCTCATGGGAAAGTAATTCCTTAGAGTCAGTTTCTGATGTTCTTCTAAACTTATTTCCGTATACTTCACCGAAAACAAGCGTGACAGATAGCAGAGAGGAAGAGGGTGTGTCAGAGAGTGATGATGGAGGTGGTAGTAGTGTAGATTCACTGGCTGCACATGTGAAAAACCTTCTGAAATGTGAATCCTCATTGAATCATGCTAAACAAATACTCAGAAATGCAGAGGAAGAGGAATGTCGGGTACGCGCACGAGGTAGGAACTGATAATTTGTTATAAAGGCAGGTGAAGCGTATAAACATTGTAGTTTAATTTATTTAAAGTTAAGTGGTGTTCTAAATTTTTTTTCTTGTAGAACTGTTAGGATGATTACATTTTCTACTGGCAATCCCAAATAAGCCCATTTAACCAATAGTGTAGCTACATCACAGTATTAATAGTGCTAGTCTGAGTTTAAGGTATTAGGAAAAGTAAGTTCTGATGTCTGAAGGAGAGTAAAGAGATAGCTTGAGTTTCCAAACTCCCAAAGCTCTCATGTTTCCCTAATCTTCCCATTATGGTATCCTTATTTTGGAGGCAGAAAAACAAAAACAAAAACAGTTTGCTCTGCTTTACATCACTATATCATAAAACTATACATACTTTCTCATCCCCTTTGCTAATAAAATTCTTATAGAAGATCTTAGGTAGACATTAGAAAAAACTAATCAAGGTATTTCATACTAAAACCTGGGTAACAGGTTTGAAAGAGAATATTATTAATCCTTTTAATCTCTAATAATAGAATTCCATTAAAAAAGAAAAAAATCTTTAGGACAATGTGGGGAATATATTTTGGAGGGCAATTTATATAAGCAATCCAGACCTACCTGGGGATCTTTCCTTGAGATTAACTGCCTAAATCATTCCTTTTATCATTTAAACATATTTTGATTCTCAAAAAACCTCCCAAGTTTTATGTATTTTAAAATATCAGCTCTTGTGGAAGTGGCAGTAACTGTACCGGGAGCTAATGGGGAAGGCAAAGGAACTGTCTTGATTAGAAGGAGGGTTAAGATAAAAATGATTGAATACCATATTTAAAGTGGCCTCTTTGGAGAAAAATTTGTAGAATTTGGTTTTAAAAAATCAGACTCTTCAATGAAATGATCTTTCTCAAGAACGTCTAATAGTTTGTCATATAATTTAGAGGACACACTTTTTGCTAAGTGTGTGGTAGGCATTAAATGAGGTATAATGATGATCTTCTGTGCTCTTATAATCACTGACAAAGTAATCACTTCTGCATTGTATTACCTCAGGTGTTTTTATGCTTTCTCTCCAGCCTGGAATCTGAAGTTTAATATGGCTCATGATTGTGGCTACTCCATTTCGGAATTAAATGAAGATGACAGGAGAAAAGTAGAAGAGATCAAAGCAAAGTTGTTTGGTCATGAGAGAACTGACTTGTCCAAGGTATAAAAGAAATCTAGAAATGAAAAGAGAAAATGTGAAACAGGGTTGTAGAATTTGGATCTCTTACCTGGGCATTGATGAGACTAGCTGAGTCACTGATAATCTTTGGCTTAAAGTATTAGGAGTCTTAATTCTTCAAAAGTTAATATTAAGGATTAGATTCTGTAGGTTTTGATTAATTCCAAATTCATCTGTTGGGAAAAAAATTATCTCCTTTGGAAAATAAGATTTGTTTTACCCCAGTATATTGTTGTCACTTTATTTTCTCTTGAGGGTGATATCTTGAGATGCAGATAAAGTCCAGCTGTTTTCAGATGTATAGTCTCTGCTTATAATAGGCTATGTATAGATTACTTTTTTTTAAAAATATGTTTCTATTGATTTTTTAGAGAGGGAGAGGGAGAGAGAGAGAGATGGAAACATTGATTGGCTGCTTCCTGCATGTCCTCCACCAGGGATCAAGCCCCCAACCTGGGCACGTGCCCTGACCAGGAATTAAACCAGGACCTCTCAATCCACTGAGACAATGCTCAATCCACTAAGCCACACTGGCCGGGCTAAATTACTTTCTTTTTCTTTTTAAAATTTTTTTTCTTTATTGATTGTAGAGAGAGAGGAAGGGAGAAGTAGGGAGAGATGGAAATGTCCATGAGAGAGAACATCGGTTGGCCGCCTCCTGCATGCCCCCCACTGGGGATTTGGCCCACAACCTAGGCATGTGCCCTGACCAGGAATCAAACTGGCGACCTCTTGGTGCATGGGTCAGTGCTCAACCACTGAGCTACACTGGCTGGGCAAATTACTCTCTTTTTAATAGTACTTATTTTCCTTTCTTTGTGAACTATTTCTTTTTTTTTTTTTTAACATTTTATTTTATTTTAAATTGTTTATTTTTGTTACAGATGTTTCTCCTTTTGCCTCCATTGACACCCCGCTTCCCCCCCACCCACAGCATTGTTGTCTGTGTCCATTGGACATGCCAACATGTGAACTGTTTCATGCATAGAAAAGAAGATATAAAACATGTATATAAGGAATAAAGTAAAATTAATTCCTATATATCAGCCATTCAGCTTGAGAAATAGAATGTTGCCAGATGACACTGAAGTCCTGTGTGTTCCCTTCCGTAGTCATAACGTTTACTACTTATCCTGATATGTATTGATTTTCTTGATGATCATTATGGTTCTGAACTCTATAACAGATCGAATTAACATGGTATATATTCTCATGAGTTGTGTTTTTCATATAGTCTTAGATTTTTGAGATTCTTCTCCTTTTATTTCTGTAAGTATGCAGTGTGTGAATATATCATAGTTTATCTATTCTCTTGTTGGTCTGCTATTATGAACAATAATAGGTTATAATAATACCTGTCTTACAGGATTTTGATACAGCTTACATGAAATAATGTCTATAAAATGCTTAGTAGAAGGTGTGATATCTAAAAGTATAAATTAGGTTAAATTTGAGGTTTACATATATGCTTATGAAGAACAAAATTAACAAATAATAAAATGGATAATGCATTGCCTTTGTTTAAAAGTACGTATTTCTCCCAGTGATCTGTATTTTTTTTGTTTCATTGTCATATGCCGATGTTTTTAAACACAATCAATTAGACTTTCTTTGGGTAGACTTTAGTTTGTATTCCTCTTAAACATAGTGTTTTAAATTAGATTAAGCACAAAATTTCACATGTTCTGACCAGCATGAAGTATATTTAGTAATTCTCTTTTTGCTAATGTATTCTATGATTTCTGGTGGTCATATCACACTATGGTGGTTTTTAAAAACTGCTGACCAGATTTCTATTCCCATTTCTTGTGCATATAATTCTTTAAAATTGTGCTGTATTTTTTCTTGTTGGTTTTATATTAATGTTCAAGACTATTGGAAGGATTTTGAATTTCAATTAGGTCATCTATTATATTAAATATCCTTCCAGCTTGGTGCCATTTATGTATTTATTAAGTATTTTTGTCCATATATTTGATAAAAGTGTTTACTAAGGCATGGTCATTGGGGAAAAGTCTAAAACTTTTTGAATAAGATTTTTCTGACAACTGGGGTAAGTATTATTTCACCGTTAGCCATTTTATATTTGACTTTCTTCAATGTGTTGTCTGAGTAATTATCAACTACAATTTGTCTAGTATGACGCCTTCCTCTTTTTCTTCTTCCTCTTTCTCTTATTCCTCTTCTTACTCCTCCACCTCCTCCTTCCTCTTCCTCTTCTTTTTCTTCGTCTGCTTCCTCTCCTCCACCTCCATCTCCTCTTCCTCCTCACCCAAGGATATATTTTTGTTGATTTTAGAGAGAGAGGAAGGGGAAGGGGGACATCGATGTGACAGAGAAACATCAATGGGTTGCCTCCCATATGCGCCCTGACTAGGGATTGAACCTGAAACCTAGGTATATATCCTGACCAGGAATTGAACCTGCAGCCTTTTATTTTGGTGTATGGGATGAGGGTCCAGCCAGCTGAAGCACCCAGCTAGGGCGGTATTGACTTGTTCTTAGTGAACTCATATTGATCACAGCTGTGTGTATATTTTTTTTATCCTCACCTGAGGACATTTTTGCATTTATCTTCAGATAGAGCAGGAGGGAGAGAGGGAGGAAGAGAGAGAGAGAGAAACATCGATGTGAGAGAGACACACTGAGTGGTTGCCACCCACACAACCGCAACTGGGGCCGGGGACAAACTGCAACTGAGGTACGTGCCCTTAGCGGGAACTGAACCCAGGCCTCTCTGGTCCGCGGGCCGACGCTCTAACCACCGAGCCAAACCGGCTAGGGCATGTGTGTATATTTTTGGATGCTTCTTTTAAAACTTAAATATATGATAATTTCCCCTTAAAACTACTTTAAAAATACAATTTTATGTAGGCATGTAATATTTTATTGTCTGAATATAATACTTCAATCATTCCCCTAATGTTGGAAATGTATTCATTCATTTAAAAAGTGTTTATTGGGTGCCTAATATGTGCCAGTCTATTAGCTGAGATCATATTACTGAACAAAATAGACAAAAATTCTTTCCTTTTGAAGCTTACATTCAAGTGAGAGGGTACAGATAGCCACCAAATAAATAAGTTAAATATATAATATATCAGTTGGTGGGATGCCAGGGAAACAAAGCAGAATAGTCAAGGGTGGACCTGACAAGGGAATATTGGATCAAATATCTAAACGAAGTGAGAGAATAAGCCATTTGAGTATCAGTGGCAAGAGCATTCCAGACACATAGCATGTACAAAGTCCTGAAGTTAGAGTGTGCCTAGTGTGTTAAAGGATAGTAAGGAGGCCAGTGTGGTTGGAAAGAGAGACTGAAAGAGAAGACTAGATTGTGGAGAGGGACATACTTCTTTTCAGGGACAGTAAATGCCATCCAAAGGCATATTTTGGAAATTTATGTGGGTTATTTTTGGTCATCACAGTAATGGAGGATTGTTTCTGGCATGTAGTAGATAGATATCAGAGATATTAGAAGTCCTGAAATACACAGAATAAGCCCTTGTTACGTACAACTTTTGAATGTCCCTCTAAATATTTATGTGAAAAAACTATTATAATTATTTCAGTGTTCAGTTTTATTGTCATATTTCCTTAGGTTCTTTCAGTATAAAAATTTTCCTCTTTTTTTCCTTGTCTTTCGTCACTTTGACATTTTTTTTATTAATTTATTTTTGTTACAGATGTTTTTCCTTTTTTCCCCATTGACACCCTCTTCCCCATCCCTCCCCACCCTGTCCCCCTTTGTTGTCCATGTCCATCGGTTATGCGTACATGCATATAAGTTCTGTGGTTTATCTCTCCCTCCCCACCCCCTCTTCTGAGGATTGTCAGTCTGTACCCTACTTCACGTCTCTGGGTCTACCCTGTTCCTCAGACTGTTATGTTCATTATATTCCACAAATAAGTGAGATCATGTGATATTTGCCTTTCTCTACTTGGCTTGTTTTGCTTAGGATAATACTTTCCAGGTCCCTCCATGTCATCTCAAAGGATAAGAGATCCTTCTTTCTTACAGCTGCATAGTACTCCATTGTGTATATGTACCACGGCTTTTTTATCCATTCCTCTACTGAAGGACACTTGGGCTGTTTCCAGATCTTAGCTATTGCAAATAGTGCTGCTATGAACATGGGGGTACATATATTCTTTCTGATTGGTGTTTCAGGCTTCTTAGAGTATATTCCTAGAAGTGGAATCACTGGGTCAAACGGCAATTCAATTTTTGATTTTTTGAGGTAACACCATAGTGTTTTCCATAGTGGCTGCACCAGTCTGCATTCCCACCAGCAGTGTACTAGAGTCCCCTTTTCTCCACACCCTTGCCAAACTTGTTGTTTGATGCTTTGTTGATGGCGGCCATTCTGACAGGTGTGAGGTGATACCTCATTGTTGTTTTAATTTGCATCTCTCTGATGATTAGTGATGTTGAGCATTTCTTCATATGTCTCTTGGCCATTTGTATGTTCTGTTTGGAAAGGTGTCTGTTTAGCTCCTCTGCCCATTTTTTAATTGGGTTCTTTGTCTTCCTTTTGTTGAGTTGTATGAGCACTGTATATATTTTGGAAATTAACCCCTTATCTGATGTATCATTGGCAATTCTGCTCTCCCATAAAGTGGGTTCCCTTTCCATTTTGATGGTTGTTTCTTTTGCTGTGCAGAAGCTTTTGAGTTTGATGTAGTCCCATGTGTTCATTTTTTCCTTTGCTTCTGTTGCCTTAGGTGATGTATCAGTGAAGATTCTGCTACGTATGATGTCCGAAATTTTGTTGCCTACATTTTCTTCTAGGATTTTTATGGATTCACGAGTCACATTTAAGTCTTTTATTCATTTTGAGTTTATTCTTGTGTATGGTGTAAGTTGATGGTCAAATTTCATTTTTTTGCATGTAGCTGTCCAATTTTCCCAGCACCATTTATTAAAGAGGCTGTCTTTACTCCATTGTATGCTCTTGCCACCTTTGTTGAGTATTAATTGAGCATAATGTTTTGGGTCAATTTGTGGGTTCTCTGTTCTATTCCACTGATCTATATGCCTGTTCTTGTGCCAGTACCAGGCTGTTTTGATTACAGTAGCTTTGTAGTATAACCTGATATCCAGTATTGTGATCCCACCTACTTTGTCCTTCTTTTTCAGGATTGCTGTGGCTATTTGGGGTCTTTTTTGGTTCCATATGAACTTTTGAAGTATTTGTTCTAGTTCTATGAAATATGTCATTTGTATTTTAATGGGGATTGCATTGAATCTATAGATTGCTTTGGGTATTATGGGCATTTTAATGATAATTCTTCCATTACATGAACAAGGTATGTGTTTCCACTTTTTTATATCCTCCTCTATTTCTTTTTTCAATGTCCTGTACTTTTCTGCATATAGGTCCTTTACTTCTTTGGTTAAGTTTATTCCTAGGTATCTTAATTTTTTTGCCGCAATAGTAACTGGGATTTTTTTTTAGTTTCTCTTTCTGTGAGTTCATCATTGGTGTATAAGAATGCCATCAATTTCTTGACATTAATTTTGTATCCTGCTACTTTGCCAAATTCATTTATTAAGTCTAGTAGATTTTTGATGGCGTCTTTAGGATTTTCTATGTATAATATCATGTCGTCTGCGAATAATGATAGTTTCTCTTCCTCCTTTCCAATTTGGATCCCTTTTATTTTTTCTTCATGTCTGATTGCTGTGGCTAAGACTTCCAGTACTATGTTAAATAAGAGTGGCAAAAGTGGGCATCCCTGTCTTGTTCCTGTTCTTAGGGAAATGCTTTTAGTTTTTGCCCATTGAGTATGATGTTGGCTGTAGGTCTTTCACATATGGCCTTATTATGTCAAGATATGAACCCTTTATTCCGTCATTGCTGAGCATTTTTATCAGAAATGGGTGCTGGATTTTGTTGAATGCTTTTTCGGCCTCTATTGATATGATCACATGGTTTTTATCTTTCATTTTGTTTATGTGGTGTATCACATTTATTGATTTGGGAATATTGTACCAGCCTTGCATCCCTGGGATGAATCCCACTTTGTCATGGTGAATAATTTTTTTAATGTATTGCTGGATCTGATTTGCTAGTATTTTGTTCAGGATTTTGGCATCTATGTTCATCAGGGATATTGGCCTATAGTTTCCTTTCTTTGTAGTGTCTTTTTCTGGTTTTGGAATTAGAATTATGCTGGCCTCATAAAACGAGTTTGGAAGTCGTCTTTCTTCTTGAATTTTTTGGAATAGTGAGGAGAATGGGTGTTAGTTCTTCTTTGAATGTTTGGTAAATCTCCCCCGTGAAGCCGTCTGGGCCTGGGCTTTTGTTTGCTGAAAGAGTCTTGATTACATCTTCAATTTCCTTAGTTGTTATTGCTCTGTTCAAGTTTTCTATCTCTTCCCGGTTCAGTTTTGGGAGACTGTGTGTTTCTAGAAATTTGTCCATTTCGCTTAGATTGTCCAATTTGTTGCCGTATAATTTTTCATAGTATTTGTTAATGATTCTTTGTATTTCTGATGTGTCAGTTGTTACTTCTCCTCTTTCATTTCTGATTTTGTATATTTGGGTTCTCTCTCTTTGTTTCTTGGTGAGTCTAGCTAAGGGTCCATCAATCTTGTTTATCTTTTCCAAGAACCAGCTCTTTGTTTCATTGATGCTTTGAATTGTTTTTGTGGTCTCCATATTGTTTATTTCTGCTCTGATCTTTACTATTTCCTTCCTTCTACTTGCTCTGGGGTTTTCTTTATGTTTGCTTTCTGTTTCTTTAAGTTGTGAGGTTAGATAGTCAATTAGGAATTTTTCTTGTTTCTTGAGGTAGGCCTGTAGTGCTATGAACTTCCCTCTCAGAACTGCTTTCGCTGCATCCCACAGATTTTGTGTTGTTGTGTGTTCATTTTCATTGGTTTCCAGAAAGTTTTTAATTTCTTCCTTGATCTCCATGGTAACCCACTGATTGTTCAATAACATGCTATTTAGCCTCCATGTTTTCAAATGTCTTTGCATGTTCTTATTGCAATTAATTTCTAGTTTCATGACATTGTCATCTGAGAAGATGCTTGATATGATTTCAATCTTCTTGAACTTGTAGAGACTTAGTTTGTGCCCTAACATGTGGTCTATCTTTGAGACTGTCCCATGTGCACTTGAGAAGAATGTGAATTCTGCAGTTTTGGGTTGTAATTCTCTGTAGATATCTATTAAATCCACTTGGTCTAGTGTTTCATTCAGAGTCTCTGTTTCCTTGTTAGTTTTTTGTCTAGAGGATCTATCCAGTGATGTCAGCGGGGTGTTGAATACCCCTGCTATGATTGTATTGCTGTCGATTTCTCCTTTGAAGTCCTCCAGAATATTTTAAATATATTTTGGTGCTCCTATATTGGGTGCATATATGTTTACCAAGGTTATATCTTCCTGTTGGATAGATCCTTTCAATATTATGTAGTGACCTTCGTTGTCTCTAGTTATGGCCTTCATTTTGAAATCTATTTTATCAGATATGAGTATTGCTGCCCCAGCTTTTTTTTTCCTTTCCGTTTGCTTGGAAGATTTTTTTCCATCCCTTGACTTTCAACCTATGTGAGTCTTTTGTTGCGAGGTGGGTTTCTTGTAAACAGCATATATATGGGTCATGCTTTCTTATCTAATCTGCTACTCTGTCTTTTTATCAGAGCATTCAATGCATTTACATTTAAGGTGATTATTGATGTGTACTTATTTATTGCCATTTTTGTTTAGTGTGGTTATATTTTTCTTTCTATTTCTTCTACTAATTACAGCAGTCCTTTTAACATTTCTTGCAGTGCTGGTTTGGTGCTAATATATTCCCTTAGCCTTCTTTTGTCTGGGAAGCTTTTTATTTCACCTTATATTTTGAATTATAGCCTTGCTGGATAGACTATTGGATTCAGATCCTTGTTTTTCATGACCTTGATTACTTCATGCCATTCCCTTCTGGCCTGTAGTGTTTCTGTTGAGAAGTCAGATGATAGCCTTAAGGGGGTTCCTTTGTAGATAACCTGTTGCTTATCTCTTACTGCCTTTAAGATTCTCTCTTTGTTTTTAATTTTTGGCATTTCAATTACTGTGTGTCTTGGTGTGGGCCTGTTTTGGTTCTTTTTACTCGAGGCTCTCTGTGCTTCTTGAACTTGAATGCCTTCTTCCTTCACCAAGTTAGGGAAGTTTTCTGTCACTGTTTCTTCAAATATATTCTCTAACCCTTGCTCATTTTCTTCTTCTTCGGGGACTCCTATTATGCGAATGTTGTTACGTTTCCAGTTGTCCCACAGTTCTCTTAAGCTGTCCTCCTGTTTTTTAATTGTTTTTCCTTTTGGTTTTCTGATTGGTTGATTTTTTCTACCCTGTCTTCTAATTCACTGATCCAGTCCTCAGCTTCTTTACTCTGCTGGTTATTCCTTCCAATGTGTTCTTTATTTCTGCTATGTCATTCTTTATTTCTGGTTGGTTTTCATTGTTTCTATATCTTTACTCATGGTGTTGAGGTCCTCACTCATGCTGTTGAGCTTCCTCAAGATCATGGCTCTGAACTCTACCTCTGATAACTTGCTTTAACTGCATTTCATTTATCTCATCTTCAGTAGAGTTCTCTTGTTCTTCCTTTTGGGATTTGTTCCTTTGTTTCACCACTTTGGCTATCTCAGTGGGTTTTGGAGGCTGCCAAATTTTCCCTGTTGGTATGGTGTTCTGCTGTTTATGGTTGCCTCTACTGGGTTTGGATGAGTGTGGGAGGACCCACATTAAACACCCCTGTCAAGTCTTACTTTCCTGGGTAGATTTGCAAGCCCAGGAAAGGTTCAGTTACCTCTAGCTTTTTGCCTGGAGGCTATTAGTCTCAGTTACTCAGGGCCTTGGGTTGTAGTCCTCAGCTTCTTGAAAAACTCCCTCAGGTGTTCAGCGTAAGAGGATTTCCAGAGGGTGGGGCAGATGCTGGTTGTTAATGAACCTCAATTTGTATTTCTTTGGTTCGGCTGGGAGGGGTTGACTCTCCGAGGGAGGGGTTGACTCTCCGAGGGAGGGGCTGTTGCTTCTTCCCAGAGCTCCAGGAAGTAGCAAGGTGGCCACCGTTCTTTGTGGCCGCAACTCAACAAAAACTCTTGAGTGCGCTCCAAATCCCGGGTGTCCCCATAGAGTTCCAGTCCAGTCTGTCCTCCCTCTGCCAGAGCCCAAGATGAGTGGCTGTAGCTAATTTAGTGCTCTGTCCCGGCCCTCTGCGTTGTGGAACTGGCTTGGGATTTTAACTCCGAGGGTGCTGCCCTCAGTTTAAACCGCTGCTGTTCGTGGGCCCCTAGCTCGCCGCCCTATTGCACCTCTGTAGACCTACCAGGCTCGATTCATTGTCCCTGGTTATGTGGTCCTCTGCAGCTGCTTTTCTGTTGCTTTTTCCCAAAGATTTGTCTTTATTTTAGTTGTAATTCCAGTTTGGTCCTGGGAGATCGTCTGTGTAGCTTCCATTCACTCCATCGCCATTTTTTCCTCCCCACTTGGATATTTTTGAAGAGTCAACCCAGTTACTGTATAAAATGTTCCTCAACTTAAATTTGTCTGATGTTTTTTCATGATTAGACTGAAGTCTGATTTTTCTGTAGGAACACCACAGATGTGATGATGTGTTTTTCCTGGTATATCATATCAGGAGATACATTTTGTTGATTTGCCCCAATGCTGATAATGTTAGTTTGTACTACTCAAGATAGTATCTTAAAAAATTTTTTTTTCTTTATTGATTTTTTTTTTTTTTTTTTTAGAGAGAAAGGGAGAGAGAAAGAGAGATAGAAACATTGATGAGAGAGAACATTGATTGGCTGCCTCCTACATGCCTCCCACTGAGAATTTGGCCTACAACCTGGGCATGTGTCTTGACCGGGAATCGAACCGGTTACCTCTTGGTGCATGGGTTGACGCTCAACCACTGAGCCATACTGGCCAGGCCTTAAGATGGTATCTTAAGAAGATGGCACATTTTCTCCATTTTAATGTTATATTCTAAGTGTGTCTTACATATCAATAAGTAATTAACAAGTATGAGTGAGAGACACTTTAAGACAATGTAAGTATCGTTTTAAACTTTTACTTAAATTATCATGTATTAATGATTATAACTGAGTCATATATTAAGATAGCTACAATTTGAAGTTTTAAAAAATTTTTTTACTAGTCCTTTAACACTTATTACATAGAATTCTATGTTATAGGTTTCCATTCTCTCCATATATTTATTTATATTAGTATGGACTCTTGGATATTTCTTTTATGTTTTTTTTTTTTTTTTTTTTTTATCCTCACCCGAGGACATGTTTCCATTTTTTGTTCAGATAGAGTGGGAGGGAGAGAGAGAGAGAGAAACATCAACGTGAAAAGGACACATCGAGTGGCTGCCTCCCGCACGACTCAACCAGGGGCCGGGGACAAACTGCAACCGAGGTACATGCCCTTAGCGGAACCGAACCCGGGTCTCTCTGGACCACAGGCTGACGCTCTAACTGCTGAGCCAAACCGGCCAGGGCTTGGATATTTCTTTTAGTCAAAGGGTATTATCTAAACTGTTTTTCTTTATCTTGATACCTAAATTATCTCACACTGCCAGTGAGAGCCATTTTAAGCTGGCTCCTGTGTATTTTTGATATGTCTTTGTTATTGTTATTATTATTATTATTTTAATTGTTGACAGTATTACAGATGTCCCCATGTCTTTGTTATTCTTGAAGTACACTCACTTACTTTGTGGTGGAGGAAGGCATTCCAGGCAAATCTTGTATTTTCTCTTCAGTAGCCTTGGAGTCAGCCTTTTCTCCAAGGGGCCCTGATTCCTTTTGGCAAAGACTGGTATTAAGGAACCAAGATCTCTATGCTAATTGTGCTTGTTGATACTGTTGATACCATTGCTTTTCGACCTTCTCAGCAGGTAGTTTGTATATATGTAATTACACACACACACACGCATGCATAGCTATATTTCAAACTATTTTTTGTTAGATCAATTCAGTATAAGAAAAAAATTTTTTTTTTTCTACCTTCACTTATTCTTTCTTTGGCGCTCTTTATTTATTTATGTGGATCTGAGTTTTTGACCTATATTTTTCTCTGTAAAGTTCTTCTGTTAACATTTGTTGCATTCCCTCAATTTTAGTTTGAGAAAGTCTTATTTCTCCAGTTTGAAGGGTAATGTCATAGGGTATAGAATTCTTACTTGGGTTTTATTGTCTCTCAACACTTTTAAATACTTTATTCTCTTCTTGCTTGCATGGTTTCTGTGGAGAAGTCAGATGTAATTCTTTGCTTCTCTGTAGATAAGGCGTTTTGTTTCTCTGGCTTCTTTCAGAATTTTTTTTTTATCTTTGATTTTCCTTACTTTGAAAATGTTATATCTAGGTGTAGCTTTTCTGTTGTTTTATTTGTTGTTGTTTTGGCATTTATCTTGCTTGGTATTCTTCGAACTTCCTGGATCTGTATTTTGGTGTCTGACATTAATTTGGGGAAAATTCTTAGTTATTGTTTTTTTTCCAAATAGTTCTTCTGTTTCTTCTCTTTTTGGTATTTCTGTTGCTAATGTATTAATATCTTCTGTAGTTGTCCTAGAGTCCTTTGATATTTTGGTCTGGGTTTTGTTTTTTTTTTTCCTTCCTTCTTCTTCTTTTTGTGTTTAGTTTTGGAGGTTTCTCTTGAGCTATCCTGAAGCTCAAGATTCTTGCCTTGGCCATGTTCACTCTACTAAAAAGCCTGTCAAAGGCATTAATTATATCCGTTACAGTGTTTTTTATCTCTAGCATTTCTTATTCTTTGTTAGGATTTTCATCTCTCTGCTTACATTGTGTTTGTGTTCTTGCGCGCTGTTCACTTTATCCGTTAGAGCTCTTAGCATATTAATCATAGTTATTTTAAATTCCTTATCTGGTAATTCTAACATTCCCTCTATATCTGGTTCTATGCTTGCTCTACTCTCATGGGGTAGGCAGATTGCTTTCTCAGCATCGGTGCTCCCACTTTGGGGAAGTGAAAATTCCTGGGGTCATTTTCATTTAAGTCACAGTTTTAAAACACACAAAGGAGATAAATTCACAAGCTATTACTTACAAATCCCAGAAATCTTGGATGGGGTGGGGTGCAGTGAGCTGAGGGAAGGACAGTCCTCTGTCCAGATCACGAGCAGGAGATAGAGAGAAGGGTAGCAAACACTTATTACTTATAAGGCGGTTGAGATAGAGGCCACTGACTTTTCAATGGCTCAGTTCTAAGTGGTTATTTTCAAAGATTTCCTGGGGAAAAACAAAGAGAGAACTACTGGCAAGAATAAATTCAGGGCCTTATCTAACTGTCCATACTCTGGGTGTGAGCAGGGTTGTCATACTGTAAAATGCCTAGGCAGCAACTCAAAATAGCTGTTTTCTCATCACAATTGACCCTGTGATGCCTAGGCATTAGTCTTTAGGGAAAATCAAGGTCACTGTCTAGATGGTGGAGATATTAACAGCCACTGGCAGGGTTTGGGTCACCTAGCATATGAAACACTTGAGTAAAGCAAAAATGCCAATCAAGAACATCAGTAGATAAATGATAGTTTGAAATCCTGTTCATAACCATCCTCCCATCTTTTGGGGTGCAGTCAAGAAAATAAATTCAGTCCCATGGATAAGGTTAAGGTAGGTATTTAATTAAAGTCTTGGGCGAGATTATGGAATATTGGTACCTGTTGGGTATCTTTTTTTTTTTTTTTGTTAATCCTCGCCTGAGAATATTTCTCCATTGATTTTTACATAGAGTGGAAGGGAGGGAGCGGGGAAGAGAGAGACAATGTGAGAGAAACACATCGATTGGCTATCTCCCACACGATCGCATCCAGGGCTGAGGAATCAAACCTGCAACCCAGTTATGTGCCCTTAACTTGGAGCCTTCGGTCCAAGGACTGATGCTCTCTCTAACTACTTAGCCAGACTGTCCAGGGCTGGGCCATCTTTTGTAAGTTTATTTTGTCCAGAATTATTAATATATACATGCAGCAGGTGGTGTACTTATAGCACACATACCTCTTTCCTTGGCCGATAAATAAAGCTAAATGGTTATCCAAAACTGTCTGCACTAAGGAATCATGTTGTTGCCGTGGCCAGCGTGGCTCAATTGGTAGGAGGATTATTCCATACACCAAAAGGTTGTGGGTTTGATTCCCAGTCACGGCACATACCCTAGGTTGCGGGTTCAATCCCTGGCCCCAGTGGGGGTGCATGCAGGAGGCAGCCAATCGATGTTTCTCTCTCTCTCCTTCTTCTTCTTCTCTTCTTCCCCCTCTTTCCTCCTCCCTTCCTCCCTTCCTCTCTCTCTACAAATCAATGAAAAAATCCCTAGGGTGAGAATTTTAAAAATGTTATTGTTGCATTAGGCTATGCTTTGGTGTACAGCCTAATGTTTTCAGCCAATGTGGTTGACAGGTTGGTGTTTGCCTTAATAATTTGTTATTATTGTTCTTTGTGGTGGTGTGTAACCCATTTCCTGTGAGGAATAGTAGCAGACCTACTTCCAACATGATGGGGATAAATATCACATACTGTTGATGTGAGGGCCAGAAAAAGAGATGGATTGAGGGTCCTGTTTAGTGATTTATATAAGGGTAGTCCCAGCTGGTCCCAAGAGTGTTGGTATGAACATACAGGACTCCTCTGGGGCCGGCTAAGAAGTTGAGGGGAAGAGAAGTGCACATATAGAGAATCATGAATGTATAATGGACCCAGGGCACTAGATGCATAGTGGTCACTAACTGTGTGATTAGGGAAGCTGATGTAATTTAGGGTTTCTTTGGGTGACTGAGCTGCAAAGCTCAGTGCTGTGGGGGTTGTGCTCCTAGGGACAAGGTATAGGTCATATTCTCCCTTGTGTTGTTGCTTGGGCAGATATGGAGGATTATAAAGGGCATGTGGGGGCTCCTGCCAAGTACCACTTACTGTATGGCAAATGTATTGCATGGAAGCAGTTGAGCACCATAGAGAGTATCCGGGCAAGCTGCAGAGTTGTACAGAATGCCTTTTGTTGGGCAAATGGGGGCAGTGTTAAAAAATCAGCCAGGTAGGCCACTAACTTGTTGAGCCTGGTTACATGACCAGCAGTTATAGAGCCCCCCTCTCCAAGGTGAGCTCTGGTTTCTGCCCATTGCATAAAATATTAGACTCACTGCTATCTACTGAAAATCAGCCCTTGACACAGGGTTTGAAGAGAAAAAGAAAAAAATTAGGACTATTTGAGGGCTTGAATGGAAGGATTGTAGAGCTCTGAGTGGTAACAGCAGGAAAGGGTCTCTTCAAGGTGATATAAGCAGGTGACCAGGTGGATATGATCCTGGAGGGTATGTCTGGGGATACTGTGGTTGATAGTAGCATGTGCAGCTGGGGAATGTTCTTCCTAACAGAAATTAAATTCACTAACCCCCAGTAGGACGCAAATGTGGACCAATCTAATGGGTGTGGTGAGGGCAAGCAACTAAATGAACTGTTTAAAGGGGCCCCCATAAGGTTATGAGACTCAACACATATCTTGGTCTTCTAAAGCTCAAAGGTGCAGTGGAGAGCAGCTCAGCAGTCATAGTACCACCTCACACTCAAGCATCAAGCATTGTAGTAATAAGCAAGGGGGCCTTGAAGTAAACACAGTTAATTCTGCAAAATGTCTCCAGGGAATTTAGATAAACAGCATTTTGTTCTGCAAATCCTATTGAGTCCTTGCCATCATTAGCTGCTATGTCTTCCTGGGTGTCATCTATGCTATAGTGGAAGGTTGTGGAGGTAGCATTCAGGATAAAGTTTTTTTCTGGGGTGTCATGGGCTCAGGTGTTGTCATCTCTGAGATTGTCCTGTCCTGTACTCTTGTGTGCCAGGTCATTGTCACCACCAGTACTGGGACATTGTCTTCACCAGTGTTATCGCAGGTAGAGGGAGCCATCCTAGAGGGGTTGGTTTTTCCAGGTAGCCACCAAGGAGGGAAACTGAGGGCCCAAGGAGCCTAACAGAGTTGCATAGATTTGCGATGCCCTAATTGGGGTTTGCTTGTCTACTGGTCTCACAAATTCTGAGTAAATTTTGGGGGTCCTCAGGGGTGCACCTTGCAAATGATTGGGTGGTGCTTTTCTCCAAGGCATAGGAGGTTTCCATCCATAATCAGTAAAGGTTGGGGGCACATGTTTAGCTTTGGCTTAAGAAAATTTAGTTATATGCTTCTGACAATTTAATGTTTGGCCCTGTATTACCAGAGATGGGTGTGAACTGCATAAGCCTATCATCCACGTATAAGCATTTGTGCCATCGGTCCCATTTAAAACAGAGGGCTTGAATCTCCTGGCTAGTATTCACACCTGGTGGCATTTTAGGCACAGCTCTTCTAAGGCTGACTTCCAACACATGCTGTTTCCCCATCCTGGTTGCAATTGCTGGCAATTGCTTCCAGCAACTTTTTAGTGTTGCCTTTCTGGGAACAAGAAGTCTTATGACCCAGATGGCACAAAAGGCACAGAGTAAGGCCAACAGTAGCAAGCATGTGCATTTTATAGTGTTGTGCCTGCCCAGTGACTGTCCCATGTGAAGATTTATTATGGGGCCACTGTGGGTCAGCACCTCATTGGATGTCTCCTCCAGAGTTGAGTAGGGTTAAGTGTTGTGATCATATTGCCTTGATGTCATCTCCTAATGTTGCTAGGGTCAACCAACCTGAGTGCCTTTCCCCCCCTTTTAGAGTTCTACACTGTTCTTTTGGTGGGCCCGAGTTGCAATTATTTCTACTTCCTGTGGGGAGATATGAGCCATTTTTTAAAGCCTCTATATATTGGAATTTCAGCTGGAATTTGCATATCCAGCAGGTAAGTATGGTCCAGGAGCAGCATAGTGGGTTTGTTTTCTTCTAATGGGCCTGGACTATCTATGACTAGGGTGTCATAGCTAACCACCTCTTCCTGATTGGGTTGCCAATGCATGCTGAAAAGTGAGATGATCAACATTTTAGATCTGTAAAGGGACTCAATATTGTTGGGAAAATATATAAATGATATTGTCCCATAAGATGAAGGCATCATAGTCCCCTGTGATAACAGTCATAGGCAGCATGACCTGGCAAGCCCAGTTGGGGTGAGAAGAGTGGTGACCATGTGGTTAGTGCCCCTAGCAGCAAGAGAGTCCACTTATTGCACTGTAACTTAAGGAGCAAGGATATTAAAATTAAAAGACCATTGTGGTATATAAAAGATGAAACTTCCACTGGATGCTATGTTGGAGAACCCAGTGCTGTGTTATGTGGGCAGTAAAATGAGATGTTTCATTAAAAGTATCCACATGGGTACTAGCAAAGCAGGTAGTGCCTGCAGGTAGAAGAAGTGGCCCTATGAAATTAACGTGCTAGCAGCTCAAAGAGCCATCTTTGAAACTGAATATGGCAAGGCAGTTTTCACTGTTTGGTTTGGGAGCATAATTTGGAATTCAAAACAATGCATTTTGCAAGGGCGGCCTTAAGCAAAACACCCATGCATTGGCCTAGGCCAGTGTGGCAGCAGTTTCCTCATGACCCAAAGAGATATGTGATCATTCAGCCAGGGAATTAGGGGTATAGAAGTGGTGACTAGGAAAAGCCCAAATGGTGGAGTCAAGGACTGATTGATGGAGCTGTGGTTTTGTGGTAGTGGGTGGAGCAGAGTTGTTGGTAAAGATTCATTGATTGAGAGCCCTGAATGGTGGTGACATGGATTTGAGTAAGGACATCTGCCTTGCAGTTAAAGACAGACTGGTGTGCTAGCTTTTTGTATGTGCTGAAACATGGGTAACCTTAATTGTGGTTGGTGCCTGGGCAATGTCTTTCTAAATTGGGGCACCCCAAATGGACAGCCATGAATGTGAAAATTGTCCCACTGCCATTGTCTGGGCCAAACTGCTAGCCAGTTAGAACCACCTATGAGTTAGTAAAAATATCGACAAGAGGCTTGTCTGCACAGCCATTTGTATCACCACAAGCTCAAATAGCTGAGCCTTCCCCAACTTGCTGTCTTTGAGAAGTGTGGTGCTGCTGGCAGGATGGTACACTGCTGTTCTCCAACAGGCTCTACCATGTATAGTGGTGGTGCTGCCATCTGTGAAGTACACAGATACCCTTTCTCATTCCATCAGCTCTTCCCAGGGGCTACCTCTAGGTCTCCAGAGGTTTAGGCAAGAGGAGTACTGTCAACAGTTCCTCGAGGTCTGTGTGCACAGGGCTGAGGATCAGGGAAGCCTCATTCTCTTGTAATGTGGAAAGAGCTACCATGTCAGGTTTAGCCCATTTCTGAATGTACCATTTTCAGTTTAATAAAGAAGCATTTGTGGCCATGCCAAGCCACTGTTGGGAGGTGTGACATAATAGTAATATGGGTTTGTAAGAGAATAGGCTTTGTCCTGTGAGTGTCTCTTTTTTTTTTTTTTTTTTTTTTTTGGTATCCTCACCCGAGGACATTTTCTCATTTTTTGTTCAGATAGAGTGGGAGGGAGGGAGAGAGGAAGAGAGAGAGAGAGGGAGAAACATTGATGTGAAAGGGACACATCGAGTGGCTGCCACCCGCACGACCAACCAGGGCCGGGGACAAACTGCAACCGAGATACGTGCCCCTAGCGGGAACCAAACCCGGGTCTCTCTGGACCGCAGGCCGACGCTCTAACTGCTAAACCAAACCAGCCAGGGCAGTGTCTCTGTTTTTAAAAAAGCCCAGTAAGTACCCAGAAATTGATGTTCTAAGGTTGTGTGGCAGGAGACTGTGGAGGGAGCTAACTGGTCCAGAAGCCCATAGACAACCTAGTTCATAGGGTCCAGGGTGCATAGTCCATGGTGGCCAATGTTTCATCCCAGAAGGGGGATCCAGGGATAGAGCTTGATGAATTGATCTTTGTGCCAACTGTAAAGCTTGTTGTTGAGCTTCTCCCTTTATAATATATGGAGGATTTGCATGTGACTGCATAAGTGGGTCTGAGAATGATGGATAAATGTGTTATGTGTTGTCTCTAAAATGTGAAGACCCAAGATGTTTTGGGCTTGCTGTAATGTGGTAGGAGGATGAATAGTTAGCAATTTATGTTAAGTGGAATTTCCTGGCCTTTACAGGACCAATTTAATGCCCAGGCATTTACCAGTTGTGCCTGGTCCTTCGATTTTATGTGGGGCAGTAGCCCTACCTCTAGGTTGTGGGTGGGTTACCAGCTGTGTTAGGGCCTTGTATACTTTATCCTCTGAGGGGCCCCAGATTAGAATGTCATCAGTATGTGGTACAACTGTAAGGGCATCCAGGTTTTACTGACAGAGATTGTGGGCAATGGCAGGGCTGTTAAGATAGCCCCATAGGGAGTTGGGTAAAGATATACTGGGTGCCTTCGAATGTGAAAGCAAACTGCAGCTGTGACTCCTTGGCTATCGATACTGAACAGAACATAATGGCTAGATCAGTTATGCCAAAGTAGTCCTTTGGAGCCCTTTGGATGTCTTCAGTGAACTAGACAATCTTGGGAATGATTGCTTAATGGGAGCACCCAAGCATTTAAATTCTGGTAGTCGACTGTAAGGCTCTGCTCATTAGTAGAAATGGTGTGTTTAATGACTCCTTTCTTTAATAAGTCTTGAATTACAGGCCACAGTCCCTCAGCCTCCTGTCGTAAGTGATATTTGGTGGTATTTATCATCTTAATCTGTAGTGGCAGTCTTACAAGCTTCCAATGTGCAGCTGCCACCAGGAAGGCCAGGAATTTGGGTATGTTCCAAGTGGCATGGTGCCATGTCAAGTCAGGAAAGGGGGGACCAAAGTAGCCACCACTACTAAAAGATTTTTAGTAAAGGTTGTGCCATTAGTGACATCCAATAGAAGTTGAACACTTTCTGCTATCCTACCTATTATGCCTTGTAATTTAAAAGGTGCTCCTCACTTGTGTTTAGAGGTTTTCCTGGGATACACTGTAATTTGGGCTCCAGTGACAATGAGAGCTGAAAAATGTTTGTTACATGTGTCCCAGTGGATTATTAAAGAAGTGTATGGACAGTTGTCTCCCGAAGGAGGGACAAGGTACAGGGAACTGATTGGCCCCTAGGGCAGGGGCTTGGTTGGATGTCACACTCAGAAATCAGGGTATTGGATCTTGGCTCTTGTTGCCAGGGCTGGGGTGTTTCAGGAGGTAAATGGCATTTGCTCACGGAGTAGGCTCAGTGATCTCTTTAAGAGCTTGCAATGAACATAGGGGTGCATATATTCTTTGTGACTGGTGTTTCAGGCTTCTTAGGATATATTATTCCAAGAAGTAGGATCACTGGGTCAAATGGCAGTTCTATTTTTAAGTTTTTGAGGAAACACCATAGTGTTTTCCATAGTGGCTGCACCAGTCTGCATTCCCACCAGTATTATGCTTAGCAAAATAAAACAGTCAGAGAAAGACAAGTACCATATGATCTCACTCATTTATGGAACATAATGAACAAAATAAGCTGTTGACCAAAAGAGATCCAGAATCATGGAAGTAGGGAACAGACTAACAAAACTCAGAGATGGGGCGGGGGGAGGGATGGGAAGAGATAAACCAAAGAATTTATATGCATATATGCACAACCAATGGACACAGACATTAGGTTGGGGAAAGCAGGAGGGGGGTGGGAGCGGGAAGGAGGGAGTCAATGGGGAAAATAGGGGGACATCTGTAATACTTTCAACTATAAAAAATAGATATATATTAAAGAGAAAAAAAAAAGAGCCTGCAGTGCCTGAGCTAAGATTTCTAACTTGTGTCACTCTGACGACCTGAGATTAAATCATTAGGGACCCCTGAACTAAGGAGCTGCTGATAGAGGGAAGCCTGTTGGTACTTTCTTGAGGGAAGGAGATAGGTTGAGGCACTATCCCTTGGTAGAGACCAACAAGTAGTCTGGAAGTCCCCATATCCTCTAGGGCCCATCTGTTGGATTCCTGGCTCAGGGGGCAGTGGGGCCCATTCACTTTTACTGACTGACAAGATTTGGACTTTAGGAAGATTTGTTTTCATGTGGTAGCTATAGCATTAATATGGCCTAATGCCTATTGTACTGTATCTGACATTTCTGTGAATATAACAACATGGCCCTATAATTATTTTCAGTGGGTGGAGGCAGAGAGGGCGCTGTTTAAGAAGAACTCGATAGCCCTGGCTGGTTTGGCTCAGTGTTTGGAGCGTTGGCCTGCGGACCAGAGAGTCCTGGGTTCGGTTCCCGCTAGGGGCACGTACCAAAGAAAAAAAAAAGAAAGAACTGGATAGACTCTGGCCCCAGGGGCACCTCCTCTAGGTTGAAAATGGTCAGATTGTTTCTCAAATTGGAGTATTTATCTCCCAGTAATAAATCAGGCTGTCAGGGTACTAGGAACCCATGAAATAAAAATGGCATTTTTAAAGTGTTAGTTTTAAAATTTTATCTTTCAATTACAGTTTATATTCAATGTTATTTAGATTCAAGTGTCCTTTATGTTGCCCTCTAGTAACTACATCCACTTCCCTCTTGCTCCTACCCCTTTCTTAACCTCTGGTGATTATTAATCTTGTCCCTATTTTTATAATTTTGTTATTTCAAGAATGTCATATACATGAAATCATATAATATGTAACCTTTGGGTATTGGCATTTTTCACTGAGCAGAATTCTGTGGAGAATATTTAGGTTGAATATATCAGTAGTCTGTTCTTTGTTATTGCTGTGTAGTGTTCCATGGTATGGATGTAACAGTTTGTTTAACTTTGTACCTATTGAATGACATCTTGATTGTTTTCCAGTTTGCGGCTATTACAAATAAAGCTGCCGTAAACATGTGCAGATTTTTTAGTGAATGTAAGTCTTCGTTTCTGTGGGATAAATGCCCGAAAGTACTATTGCTGGGTCATATGGTAGTTGTATGTTTAGTTTTTTTTTGAGAAACTGCCACAGCATTTTCTAGGGTGGTTGTACCATTTTACATCCCCACCAGTAAAGTGTGAATGAGTCAATTACTCCACAGCCTCACCTGCATTTCATATTTTCACTATTTTTTATTTTAGCCATTTTGATAGGTTTGTAGTGATATCTCATTGTGGTTTTAATTTGTATTTTCTTAATGATTAATGATGTTGAACATCTTTTTTCATGCCGTCATTTCCCATCTCTATCGTTATTAGAGAAATGTATATGGGGTTTTTGCCCATTTTTCCTGATTGAATTGTGTGTTTTTTTAACTGTCTAGTTTTGAGAGTTCTTTGTATATGTTAGCTACAAGTTTTTGTTTTTTTGTTTTTTCTTCATTGATTTTAGAGAGAGAGGAAAGGAGAGGAAGAGAGAGAGAAACATTGATGAGAGAGAATATCGATTGGCCGCCTCCTGCGTGCCCCCAACCGGGGATCTGGCCCACAACCTGGGCATATGCCCTGACCGGGAATCAAACTGACGACCTCTTGATGCACGGGTCAATGCTGAACAACTGAGCCACACCAGCTGGGCAGTTACAAGTCTTTTATTGGATATGAGATTTGCAAATATTTTCTTCCAGTAGGTAGCTGGGAGAGAGAGAGAGACACCTCATTACTGCTGAGTGAGAATGAAAGTTCAGTCTTCCTGTGTGGTCTCCACTGACACCACAGGGAGAGGTAGCTTATTATCAGCCAGCAAGGGTAAAGATTAGTCCTGGGCTCCTACTTGGCCATCTCTAATACCATGTTGGCTTAGCGGTGCTTCATTATAGTTTTGCAAGGGTAGAAGTCTGTGCTCACTTAGACTTTTGCCATATTTTTTTCCTGTAGTGTTTGGCTGAAATAGATGTTTTTGTCTAAAAGTTTTCTGTCTTTTTTGTTTTTTTCATTCTCACCCAAGGGTATTTTTAAAATTTATTTTAGAGAGAGAGAGGAAGGGGGAAGAGAGAGAGAAACATTGATTGGTTCTTTCCTGTATGCACCCTAACCAGGGATTGCACCCACAACCTAGGTTTGTGCCCTGACCGGAAATCGAACCCACAACCTTTGGTGTATGGGACGACATTCAACCAACTGAGCCACCTGGCCAGGGCATAGTTTTCTGCCTTGCTAGACTTCATCTTTACTGGTATTTTTAGCTAATGAGAGTAGGTGTTTTGTTTTGTTTTTATCCTTACCCGAGGACATTTTTGCATTTATCTTCAGATAGAGCAGGAATGAGATAGTAAGAGAGAGAGAGAAACATCGATGTGAGAGACACACATCAACTGGTTACCACCCACATGACCCCAACCAGGGCCAGGGACAAACTGCCAAACTGCAACCGAGGTATTGTGCCCTTAGTGGGAACCGAACCACGACTCTCTGGTCCACAAGCCGATGCATTAACCACTGAGCCTAACTGGCCAGGGCGAGAGTAGGTTTTTGTTAGAGCTTTTGTTTGTTCCCTTTGTTCTTGGACTGGCTTCTTCAGATCTGAATCTGGGATATATGAGATAAAAAGAAAACCCAGGGATCTCATTACCATGTCATTCCTTAGGTCCCATTGTCCCTAGCCAGTCTGCTTTCTTTTCTACATTTTTCAGATTCTTCTTGAGTTTGTTTTATGTATAATGTCCAGGATTTTTAGTTGGACTTAGCAGGTAGAATATGGAAAAACTCGTCTTTTCCACTATGTTGGAAGTAGCAGTATATTTTAAATATTTATATATGAAATAAAATGTGACTATATCATCAAGTAAAAGGCCAGATTACTGACTTTATAGGTAAAACACATAAATCTCAAAGAAAATTATATTTCTGGCAGCCATAGGCATTGATCTAAACCAGGAAGAGCTATTAGTTCTTTTTCCTATTCTAAATGGTAAAATATTAGGGTATAGGCTAAGCTTCTGTAACAAAGAAACCCAAAAATAACAATGGCTGAAATAAGGTAGAATTTTCTTTTTCTTTTATGTGATAGTCCAAGGTAGTAACAAGAGCAAGCTTCTTGAGGTTATCCAAGGACCCAAGCTGGGTGGGCAGCTGAGCCATCCTTTTACATGGCTTCCATGGTTGTTCTAGATATCTATTTCAGTTGACAATAATAACAGTGATAGTAGTGATGGTGGTAGTAGGTGGAACGTGGAGGTCAGGAGTTTGATTTTTTAAGGGCAGTATACAGAATTTGTAACTTAACTGCTTTTGCTCATATTCCATTGTCCTAAACCTAGTCATATGGTCACACCTGGCTTCAAAAGAAACTGGAACTGTCTACAGCTTGGTGGCCATGTGACCAGATAATATTAAGGTATGAGACTGCTGTTACTAAAAGAAAAAAGGTGAGAATACTAGGGGACAAAAGTAGTCTTTGCTTTTGTTACTTCAGTGAAAATTTTTAGAAGCAATTAACTCCATGATCTTAGTTATCATGGACCATTTTATTCTATAGTTAACCATCTTATTCTTGTGTTCTTATCTGTTATATTATAAAACATCAACAAAGTGATTTTTGTATAACTATTTGGACTACTTCAAGTAAGATCTTGTTTATATTTTCTAGGGGTTACAGAGTCCACGGGGAATAGGATGCAAGCCAGATGCTGTCTGTAGTCATATTATTATTGAGAGCCATGAAAAAGGATGTTTCAAGACTCTAACTGCTAAACAACCACAGTTGGACAGCCATCCCTGTGTCTTCAGATCAGCTGAACCCTTAGAAATTATCAGAGGACAACGGAGCCCATCATCATGGAGAACCAGGCGCATCAACCTTTCCAAATCACTAGATCAGAGCAACACCCATTTCAAAGTTTGGAATTCTTTGCAATTACAAGGTCATTCCCCATTTCAAAACTTTACAGCTGATGACTTCAAAATTAGCAAGGGTTTGCGAATGCCATTTCGTGAAAATATGGACCCTTGGCTGTCAGAATTAGTAGAACCTACTTGTGTGCCACCTGAAGAAATGGATTGTAATTCTTCATCACAAATGATGTCCCCAGAATCCATGAAAAAGTTTACTACCTCCATCACTTTTTCATCTCACCGACATTCTAAATGCTTTTCAGATTCCTCTGTTCTTAAGGTTGGTGTTACTGAAGATAGCCAGTGTACTGGAGCATCTGTAGGGGTATTTAATTCTCATTTCACTGAAGAGCAAAATCCTCCTAGAGATCTAAAACAGGAAACCTTTTCCCCTTCATCATTTAAAATCATTAGTCATTCACCAGATAAAGCTGTGACTATTTTAGCAGAAAGTAGTAGGCAAGGCCATAAATTATCTGTTGAACATTCTCACCAAGAAGATAAACTATTAGAAAGATCAGATTTTAAAAGCAGTAATTCTGAGCCCAGTACCAGTACGAATTGTAGCAAATTCAAGGAAGTTCATTTTTCTGATGACCATACCCTCATTAACATGGGCAGAGCAAGTTCCACACTAGGAGTAAAAGAGAAGAATGTAACTGTAACTCCAAATCCTCCGCCCATATTTTTTGAACAAAGCAAAGTCCCACATGCAGATCACTATGTAAGAATACATCATTCTCCCCCTCCTCAACATCAGCATTATGTAGCTCCAAATCTTCCTTGTCACATTTTTCTTGAAAAACGAGAACTCTTTGAACAAAGCAAAACCCCACATGTAGATCATCAGATGAGAGAAAACCACTCTCCTCTTCCTCAAGGTCAGGATTATATAGCTTCAGACCTTCCTTCTTCCATTTTTCTTGAGCAACGTCAGCTCTTTGAACAAAGCAGAGCCCCAGACGTAGATCACCACGTGAGAAAACAATATTCCCCCCTTCCTCAAGGTCAGGATTATGTAGTAGAAAACAATGATCAACATAAGCCTAAATCCCACATTTCTAATATAAATGTTGAAACTAAATTCAATAATGTGGTCTCCCAATCAGCCCCAAATCAATATACATTAGTAACATCTCCATCTACTCCACCTTCAAATAGAAAAGCACTTTCTTGTGTTCGTATAACTCTTTCTCCCAAGACTCCCTCCAAGTTGGATAGTGGAACCTTAGATAAAAGATTTCTTTCATTGGATCCGGCTTCTAAAACAAGGACGAATAGTGAGTTTAACTCTGACCTACAGACTATATCTTCAAGATCATTGGAACCAACCTCCAAATTATTGACCAGTATACCTGTAGCACACGATCAAGAATCTTTAGGTTTTCTAGGACCTAAATCTTCACCGGACTTTCAAGTCATACAGTCTCTTCCAGATAGTAACACTATTACTCAGGACTTGAAAACCATACCTTTTCAGAATAGCCAGATAGTAACCTCAAGGCAAACACAAGTGAACTTTTCAGATTTGGAAGAATATTCCAATCCAGAAGGGACTCCAGTATCTGCAGATCGGTGAGTCTCATTGTGATGACAAGCAAGCTGATGGACTTTGTCATAAAGGGTTTTAAATATTTAAGCAAATATAAGTTTCTGGGGGGAAAGCAGTATGATTCTCTTAGGGGAGATTGTATCTGACTAAGCTGCTAGAAGTCTTTCAAGAGATAAATACCAAATTAAGAGAGAACATCAGAAAGTAATGTGTTTATACTTTCAAAGGGCTTTTGACAAGACTTGGCTTCAACTATTTAAAACACTGAATTACTTTGAGAAGAATCTTTGATCATGCAGTGGTACAAGTTACCTTATTTATCGTGTTGAAGATATGCTGAAGAGACCAGGCTTTGGGAGGAGATGCATGCACATGCTTGCTCTCCTACACGTGCTCTCTCTCTCCTTCTTTCTCCCTCTCTTTTTGTTTCCATTTTATGATTCCCCTCAAATATTTTGTATTTTCAATGTAAAAAGGTAACTTTCCAGTAGAGAATTCTGGCAGTCATCACTTTAGCCAAATAATCAAGGCTAACATGACCAGTAATGCATACCAACATAATGTGCTCCATGATGTGATCCCCTACTTCACAATGTATTGTAGGAAAGGAAACACAGTTCAGGGATAAATGCGTTAGATTTATATTATTCAGCCTAATTTTAAGACTGTCATGAATTCAGTTTTACATTAGTCTCTTACAACAGACTCATGACATTCTCTTATGGCTAAACAGAACTACCCTATGCATTTAATTTTTTATCTTATAGTTGAGACGGCAGCATGTCATAGTGGAGAGCACTGGCCTTGGAAAGGAGGAAGGGAAAACATGTTTTTTCAACATCCACATATGGTATTCTTGGCAGTGAGGGACTTATATAGTATTATGTTATGTCATTTAATTCTCAACAATAACCCTATGAGGTAGATGGTGGTATTTGTATTTACCCTCCGGAAAACTGAGACACAAGCATTGCTACCTTGTCTGTAGACAGCATTGTCTCAATGCTGTTAGTAAGCAGCAGATGGGGCATTCAAATGCAGTCTGTTTAATCAAAGCAAGAGTTTGTTCACCACATGATACAGTCTCTTCAAATCCTAAACCCTACTTCCAGCTCTTCTACCAACTATCTTCTTGGACAAAGTTAGTGACTGAGAATTGAATTGGGGCAAAACAAACAACAAACAAACAAGGTCAATCTCTAGTTTCAATATTATAAATAGCAGGATGCTGTAGAAGTCAGTATTGATAATTTTTTTTTGAAAAATGTTTAGAAATTAAAAGATTGACAAGTTTATATACAATACTTAAACTCATCAAAATAATAAAATGCCTAATTATTAGGGCTGAGTTCCTTGAATGAGAAGATTATAGATGATTATAAATATGAATAATAATAATGCCATTTGATCAGAATGTGCTAAATGCCAGGCATTGTAGCGGTTGCCTGTATTTTTTTTTGTTCAGTACAATCAGAGATGGACAGTATTACCTCAATTTATAGATTTAAAGAGCCTAATACTTAAAGAAATTAAATGTTTTGCCTAAGATCACATGGCCATTAGGTGTTGGAGGTCACATTTGAACCTAGGTGTGTCTGACTCCAGAGTCCATAAATAATTCATATGGTATATTCACATAACACATTTAGTTGTGTGTATATACAGTCATCCACCACATAACATTTAGGTCAGTGATGGATCGCATATATGACAGTGGTCCCATAGTTTATAATGGAGCTGAAAAATTCTTATTGCCTAATGACATCTATGAATCCAAAGGATTTGCCAAAGATGAAGAGGTTTCAAAAATTAACAAGGTTGTGATTGAGATGACAGACAACTGTAACCTGGATGTGGATGAGGATGACATTGAGGAGTTCCTAGAGGTGGTTCCTGAGGAACTGACTAATGTGGAGTTGTTGGAATTGGAACAGGAATGCATAGCTGAAGAAGGGCAAGAGAAAAGAAAACTGAAGAAGAAAAAGAAGAACCCCCAAGAAAATTCACAGTGAAGAGTTTGGTAGAAGCTTTTGCAGACCTCAACAAGCTCCTTAAAATTTTTGAAAACATGTACCTCAACACCGAAGGGTTTTCATTAGTAGAGAGGAATGTTTATGGTGCATTATCTGCTTACAAGCAAATCTATGATGAAAAAAAAGAAACATCCAAGCAAACCACTATGGACATATTTCTGAAAAGAGTGACACCTCAAGAACAGCCTCAGGCAGGTCCTTCAGAAGGTATTCCATAAGAAGGCATAATTATAGGAGATGACAGCTCCATGCATGTTATTGCTCCTAACGACCTTCTAGCAGAAGAAGATGTAGAACTGGAAGACAGTGACATTGATGATTCTGACCCTGTATAGGCCTAGGCTAATGTGTGTGTTTGTGTTTTAGTTTTTAACAAAAATGTTTTATAAAGTAAAAAATATTTTAATATTTTTACATAGAAGAAGGTTATAGAATAAGGATATGAAGAAAAAATATTTTTGTACAGCTATACAATGTATGTGGTTTTTAAGCTGTGTTATTACAAAAGTCAAAATTTTAAAATAGAAAGTTTGTAAAATAAAGTTACAGTAAGCCAAGGTTAACTTATTATTGAAGGAAAAAAAGATATTTTTAAAATAAATTTAGTGTAGTTTAAGAATACAGTATGTATAAAGTCTGTAATAGTGTACAGTAATATTGTAGGCCTTCACCTTCACTCACCACTCACTTATTGACATTCAGAGCTAGTTCTAGTCCTACAAGCTCCATTCATGGTAAGTGTTCTGTACAGGTGAACCATTTTAAATCTTTTATACCATATTTTTACTGTACCTTTTCTATATTTAGATATGTTTAGACACACAGATACTTAGCATTGTGTTATAGTTGCCTACAGTATTTAATACAGTAACATATTTTACAGACTTATAGCCCAGGAGCAATAGGCCGTACTACAGATCATAGGTGTGTATTAGGCTATACCACCTAGGTTTGTGTAGGTGCACTCTGATCCATACAGCAGCAAAAGCACCTAAGGATGCATTTCTCAGAATGTGTCTTTGTCATTAAGCAAGGTATGATTTTGTGTTTGTATGCATAAAACATGCAAGTATTAAATATTTTTAATCTTTTTTATTTTGAGATAATTTTCAACTTGAGTTGTAAAAAATAGTAGAGTTTCTGTATTATCTACTGATGTGTAACATACTCCCCTGACATTTAGCAGCTTAAAACAATATTATCCCAAAGTTTCTGTGGGTCTGAAATCCAGGCATGGTTTAGCTGAGTGCTTCTGGCTCAGGGTCTCTCACAAGGTTGCAAGCAAGGTATTGGCTACAGCTGTGGTCTCATCTCAGCTGTGCTTGACTGAAAGGATATGCTTCCAGGCTTGCTCATGTGGCTGTTGGCTTGAGACATCAGCTCCTTTTTCTATACAGGCAGCTTCAGCATAATAGCTAAGTTTCCCTTGGAATGAGCAAAGCAAGTAAGTGAAAGAGAAGATGTCCAGGACAAAAGCCAGTCTTTTTGTAACCTAACCTTGGAAGTGAATCTCACCACTTCTGCCACATTCTGTTTGGTAGAAATGAATCACTATTTCCAGCCCACCCTGAAGGGTTAGGGGATTACATAAGGGTATGAATACCAGGAGGCAGAAATCATTGGGGGGGGATATCTTAGAGGTTGCCAATATGCCCTTTACAAGAATGGAATTCCCCTATGTTAACATTTTACCATAACATCATTACCATAAAGCATTTACTGAAACTAAGAAATTATCCTTCGTATAAAATTATAACTAAAATATTGATTGATTTGGATTTCATCTGTTTTTTCCACAAATGAACCTTCTCTGTTTCAGATCCCATCTAAGATCCCACCTTGCATTTTGATTGTCATGTCTTCTTCTTCTCCTCCAATCTGTGGCAGTTTCTCTCAGTCTTTCCTTGTTTTTCATGACGATGACCCACTTTGAAGAGAATTGATTAGATATTTTGGAGAAAGTCTTTTGATTTGGCTGTTTGATGTTGTGTCAAGATTAGATTGAAGTTAGGCATTTTTAATGCATCTCATCAGGGAGCACATTATATTAATATGCATTACTGATGCTGTTAACTTTGATCACTTAGCTAAAGTGGTGTCTACCAATATTCCCCACTGTTCTACATATTTATAAATTTCCACAAGATGTTGTTACTTGTTTATTCCATTATGTGTGTGTGTGTGTGTGTGTGTGTGTGTGTGTGTGTGTGTATGAAATATAGACCAACATAAATATATGTATATATAAAAAGGTGTGTGTATATGTGCATATGTACATATATATATGCTACATATTATTAAGTGCTCTTCATTATTTTCTGTAGTCCTGTACTTGGATCACTTACCTCAGCCTAAAAAATTTTTTTTGGTATTTACTGAGGTCTGCTGGAGATCAGTGGTCTTCTCTTTATTTGTATTTTATTTGAAAAATAGATTCCAATTTTCGGTTGATATTTCTTTCTTTTTTTTTTTCTCCTCACCTGAGGATGTGCTCAGAGAAAGGAAGGGATAGAGAAACATCGATCGGTTGCCTTCCATACGTTGCCCAACTGGGGGCTCAAACCCACAATCCAAGCATGTTCCCTGACTGGGAATCGAGCCAGTAACTTTTGGGGGCACAGGATGATGCTCAACCAACTGAGCCATTCTGGCCGGGCAGAGATTTATCTATATTTTTCTATTATCCCCATCTTTTGCTCTCAATATATTAATAATCATTTTAAATTCCTGTGCTAACTTCAGTATCCGAATCCCCTAAAAATCAATTTTTCTGTCTTTTTTCCCTCTCAATTTTTACTTTTTTCTGCTTCACAAATTTTATAATTTTAGCTTATATGCTAGACATTGTGAATAAAAATACCATAAGAGAGTGAAAGTGCTATATTACTTTGCAACAAAGAGGATTTTCCCTTTTCTCTGTTAACCAGATAGAGTGACTGATCAGTCATTTCAGAAATGACTCATTCTACCTATGATTGTTAATGATTTGTTTGGATTTTTGCTTTAAGCTGACAAGTCTTTGATTCTTCAATAATTAAATATAGTGAGATATTCAGTTCAGTCTTTCAGATGTTTGAATTTAGCTGTTTGGACTCAGCCCTTGCAGCTTTAGAATGTGACAAATGTAAGGGGAAACCAGCTATATATTTTTGTGGTTACATCTTCTCAATGGAAATTTGTCTCATAAGCACTCAAAAGATTACAAGTGATTTTACTGTTTTCTGACTCAGACCCCTTCATGAGGGTGGCACTTCTGGGTTTATTTTTTATTGAGTCTTATAGGTCTCCAAATTCCTCACCTTAAAGCTCTCCCCCTCAGGCATTCATTACTTAGCTTCCTGCCTTATGCAGGTTCAAAATCTGGCAAATGTGAGGAGACCTGATGTTTATCATAGGCCCCTCTATCTAGTGGGACTTGGTTTGTTATTAATGCCGTGACTGTTCAGGAGATTTCATTCTGCTTTTCTGGCTCAGTCCCCCATCCTCCCATATCACTCTAACACTAAGGAAATGTCCTGGGGGAAAATCAGCTTGGCATTCTGCTAGATTTCATTCTGTCATGCCAGCCATGGGATCATAAAAAACTCTGGTGGTTTCTCTTTCCCAGTGGAGTATATCTACCTATACCAAGCCCCTGCCCTTAATTTCTAAGATGCTCCTCCAGCTTATTAGTTGATATTGTTCCCTGATTGCTCTCACAGCTCTCTTGATTTTTTTTTAGTATGATTTTTATAATTTATTCAACTTTGTTTGCTTATTACAGCAGAAATGATGGCCTATGGCTACCTACAACATTTTACCTGGAAGTGGATCTTATTTTAGATCACCTTTAATTTCTCTCTATGATATATTAATAGTACTTTACTTGGACTGCTTATATCTTTTATTGTACTTATTATTAGGTATTTTTATGTTTTTGATAATATTATATATGGTATATATTTTAGCTTTTAATTTTATAACTTCTGACACTGAAAAATGTATTTTTAAAAATTTGATTCATATCTGGCAACTTTTCTAAAAACTTATATTCTAATAAGTTATCTGTAGATTGTTTTGGATTTTCTATCAAAATTATATCAAATATGAAAAGTGACAGTATTATTTCTTCCTTTCTTATCCTAATTTCTCTTCTTTTTTCCTGTTTTAACTGTTGATACCATTTAAGACCTTTACTAAAACGTTGAATAGAAATGGTAAGAGTTGGCATCCTTATTTTGTTCCTAATCTCACAATGAACATTCTCCACATTTCACAATAATTAGGATAGTTGCCTTAAAGTTTTTTGTAGTTTCCCTTTCCTACAAATTTTTATTACACCTGTTTATTACATTTTTTCAAATGCTTTATCTGACCATATTGGCATGGTCATATGCATTTTCTCCTTATTTTATTGGCGGTGGTGAATCACATCGATTGATTTTCGAATGGTAACTCACCTTGCATTCCTAGAGTAAACCTTCTTGGTAGGAGTTGACGGACACACACAACATTTGGTTTTCTAACATTTTATTTAGAATATTTGCTTCTATATTCATAAGAGCCTATTACTTTTTTTCATGATTTTTTTTCAATTAGTGACTAGTAGGCAGAGGGTAGAAATTGAAAAGTTCTGTTCTTGTGATATAGATATTAATCCAATATAATACAGTATAGCTCCATTTTTAAAAAGCGAACTTTATTTTTTGAGTAATTTTATATTTACAAAAAAGATATTATAGAGTTCCCTGTACCCCTCCCCAACTTTTTTCTGTTGTTAACATATTACATTAATATAGAATGTTTGTCGCCCTGGCTGGTTTGGCTCAGCGGTTAGAGTGTCAGCCTGCGGACCAGAGAGTCCCAGGTTTGGTTCCCGCTAAGGGCCACGTACCTTGGTTGCAGTTTGTCCCCAGCCCGGTTGGGGTCATGTGGGTGGCAGCCAGTCAATATGTCTCTCTCACGTCGATGTCTCTCTTTCTCTCTTCTTCCTTCTCTCCCTCCCGCTCTATATCTCAAGATAAAATGCAAGGGTGCCCTTGGGTGAGGAGAAAAAAAAAAAAAGGGAAATATAGAATGTCACAATTAAGAAGCCAGCATTTGTACATTACTATTAACTAAACTCAAGGCTTTATTTGGATTTCACCTATTTTTCTATTAATGACCTTTTGTTTGTTCTTGGGCCCAATCCAGTATATCACTTTCAATTTAGTTAGTTGTCATGTCTTTTCTTAGTATCCTCTGGTCTATGATAGTTCCTCATTGCTTGTGTTGAGGAATACTGGTCAGATATTTTATAGACTGACCCTCAATCTAGGTTTGGCTGGTGCTTTTCTCATGGTTAGACTGGAGTTATGGATTTTGACAAAGAATACCATAGAAGCGAAGTACCCTTCTCATAACATCATAGCAGAGAGTATGTGACATCCACATGACATCACTAGTGATGTGTACCTTTATCACTTGGGTAAATAACATGGTATTTGCCAGGTTTCTCTGTTGTAAAGTTACTATTTCTCCCTTTTTATATTCTATTCTTTGTAATCCAATCACTAAATTCATTCTATACTCAAGGGAAGAAGGAGAGATTAAGCTTTACTTTCTTGGGCTGTGGTAGATGTGGTATCTACATATATTATTTGGAATTCTTCTGTAAGCAAGGTTTGTCTTATCTCCTCTTATTTATGTATTCAATCATTTATTTGCTCCATTCTGTTTTAATATTAATTCTCTATAATCTTAATATACATAATTACAGCATTGAAAACTTTTGGTTTCCCCATTGACATATAAACTCCTTGATTGAAAGCTTTGTTTCTTGTTTCCCTTTGTACACTCTATGCGTTTAGTACAGTCCCTTAATTTATAGTGAACCTCTACTAATTAAAAAAAAAAAGAATGAATGTATTTTCACTTGAACTGAAAAGTACTCTTTCCTCAGCTAAATTACATAATAGCATTCTAAATTGAAATTAAAAGATTTAAAAACGTAAAAATTAACTCATGCATGATTTCATTGTAGTAAGTATCTAAGAAAGCGAAGGTTACTGCAGAAATAACTTAACCATTTGAGGTTGATGTGTCTGCAGCAAAGCATTCCTTGAAACTACTTAAATATTCCTTGAAGCCACTTTGGAAAGATATTATGGTATTTTATAAACCAAAGATATGACCTGCTGTATGTCCTTTCTTTTATTTGTTCAGATCACTGGAGGAGAATAAGCCCTCACTTTCTGCCTTCTCTGGAAAACTATCATCTGATGCAGTCACTCAGATTACAACAGAAAGTCCAGGAAAAACTATGTTTTCATCTGAGATTTTTATTAATGCTGAAGATCGTGGACATGAAATTCCAAAGCCCAGTTCCCAGAAGCTGGGCAAAGTTCCTGTCAAGTTTGCTTCATCATCTTCAGTCCAACAGATTACTATTCCTTATGGCACAAATGGAGGTAAGAGAATGTGATTGCATTTTAGGTCGGATTACCAACTTTTATGTGTAATTATCTTAGAAATTTGTGATTGTGTCTTTCTAGTCAGAAAACCTAATTTTACTTGTAAGCCTTAGGCGCCACATAATTATAGCCATCTTTTATTTACATAGCTATAAAGAGAATATGATTTATTAGGTTTTTACCTTAATTTCTAATAGAGTTAACATGGAACTCATGCTGCTTGTGGTTGACATTTTTTTTTAATATATATATATTTTTATCCTCACTCGAGGACATTTTTACATTTCAGATAGAGTAGGAGGGAGGGGGGGAAGAGAGAGAGAGAAACATCAATGTGAGAGAGACACATTGCGTGGTCGCCACCCACATGACCCCAACCAGGGCCAGGGACAAACCACAACCGAGGCACGTGCCCCCAGTGGGAACTGAACCCGAGTCTCTCTGGTCCGCGGGCTGACGCTCTAACCACTGAGCCAAGCCGGCCAGGGTTTGTGGTTGACATATTTTTATCCCATGATACTTGTAATAACAATGCAAGTATTTCATAAAAACTTAAAAACTATAAGGTCCAATTTTAGGTGGGCATTTTGTTTTATAGTAAATGTTATATTCTATAATAAATATTAATAGATACAAATATATGTAATAGTGAAAATATAGTATCATAAAACAATGACCAGGAACCCAGATTGACTGTGGCTCTGCTGTCTTTGAAACACGGAACCCACGATTACCTTGAATTCACTATCATAGTCAACTGGAAGGGACAAAAACCACAGAAGAGCTCATGTGGGAAGTTTTTATGGGCTGGGCTTGAAAGTGGCTGAGAATTAATTTTTACAGGCTAAGAATAGTTTAAGCTGTGTTTTTGGTAAGCAGCTAGCCACCTCTACATAAGGTCTATATTTAGAGAGTTCTATGCTATTATTGTGACGATGATAGTTCAATAGTGCTTATACTCTATAATATTCAAAATTAGAGTAAGGTTTTTTTTTTTTATTTTCTTTTGTAACAAGAAAATTAACAATTAAGTTCCCATTCTTCCCCCAGATGATAATGGAAACTTTAGCTTACTAATTTTTTTAAGTATGTAATAGTTTGCACAAATCTATGTAAAATTTTTACTTATGCCAAAAGTTTATCTATCCATAGATACAGTTTGGATATACCTAAATGTGTAAAAGGAGATTGCTTGGTTCAGCATTTAAATTGCATTTAATTTCATTTAAATGAATACATTTATATGTTAAGATAGTTATACTTCTTAAACATTTTTATTGTGAAATAAAAGAAACTCCTAAGCTGTATAGTTTAATAAATATCACAAAGAACATACCTGTTGCCACAGTGATACTATATAACAATAACCTCAAAAATCTCAGTGCTTTATAACAACAAACATTTGCTTTTCTCACTCATTGGCTTGTGTGTCAATTGGAGTGTGGCTTCAGGCAGCAAAAATGATTTGGTTCTGTTCCACTTGCCTTGTTCTGAAACCCAGGCTAATGGAACAATAGCTATCCTACAGTATGTTGTTCTCATGGTGGTGTTAGAAACACAGAGGGGAAACCCAACTGTGAAAGTGTATTTTAAACCACTAAAATCAAATGGATCAATCTATATAGAGGCCACAGTTTATGATTTTACCTTTACATACAGGTACTTGGGAGAAAGGACTCCTTTAAAGTATTGATATTATTTGGTTTAGATTTTTTTTTAAATCCTCACCCGAGGATATTTTTTCATTTATCTTCAGATAGAATGAGAGGGAGGGAGGGAGGGAGAGAGATAGAGAAAGAGAGAAACATCGATGGTGAGAGAGACACATCGACTGGTTGCCTCCCACACAACCCCGACCAGGGCTGGGGATCAAACCACAACCGAGGTATGTGCCTTTGGCCGGAATTGAACCCGTGACTCTTTGGTCTGCGAGTCGACGCTCAAACATTGAGCCAAACCAGCCAGGGCTGGTTTAGATATTTTTAATACTGTGGATTTAAAAGTAAAATTTTTATGATTTTTTTTTTTTTTGGCATGAAAACATTTTAAAGAACAAAGAATATGTTAAACATGACTATCTGCCCATTAATCTGAAGTAACAAATTCAGAATAATTTACTATATGTTTATATTTGGTTCTATTTTTAATTTTTTTAAAGAAATGTATAGTTGAACTTTCTTTAACCCTTTCCAGTCTTTTCTTTCCCCAAAGCAGCCATATTTGCTGTGTAGTCACTGCTTCCCCATAGGAAGGCAGTACAAAGTAACCTTAAGACTATTGCATCCAAACATAAGTTTGATGAAAAACTTGATAAGCCACTTATCTTTCTGAGAATTCTCCATCTCCATATCATAACCATACTTGATCTGGGTCCACTGTAATTCTGTTCAATTGTTGTTACTTATTTTTTGCAACCTTTTAAGTAAATGGTAAATTTAACCATCACTCTCAATTTTTATGTACACTGGTAGAATAAAATTAATAAGTCAGTATTCTAGCAATAATGATTATAGCAATGACCAAATAGAAATGGAATGTACAGCGGTTTTTCTGTTGTTTAAATTATTCTTTACAAAATTTTTGTTCACATTAACTTCAGCCAGGTTCTCATTGGCTAGGTTTTGGGGTGTGTGTGTGTGTGTGTGTGTGTGTGTGTGTGTGTGTTGTATTTTTGTTGTAGGTTTTGTTTTATTTTTTGCCTGATGGAATGGAATAAGTATTCTTAAACAGTCTGAGACTTTACTAGGCCTGCATCCTGCCCCAGTTTCCCCAATACTCCTAATCCCCTCATCATTTTCTAATTATTTTCTTCATGTCACTTATAATTTATTAAAATACTAGGTAATTGACTTATTTAGTATGTTAATTGTTTACCATATATCTCCCTCCTCTTAAGGCAGAGGTACTTTTCTTTGTAGTTCACTGATACGTCCCAAGAATCTTGAACACGGTTTGGCACATTGAAGGTACTCAGTATTTGTTCATTGAATTAATAAATGTTTTCTTATCAATTGATCTTTATCTCCTTAGCTCAGCCTTTACTGTTGCCATATAAGCCTTCTGGTAGTACGAAGATGTACTATGTTCCACAGTTAAATAAAATGCCTTCATTTCTGGATTCCAAATCAGATACCACCATTGAGAGCTCACACTCAGGTATTATACAGAATTATTTAAAATTTTATATTTTGAAATTTTATTTGTAGATTGGCTACTTAATTCTGGAATGACATATGAAAGCTCAGTGCTATTTCATCTTTCAGTGAAATATGGAGCTTTTCATGCCTCAATCTCTGGTTCAGATAAGTTGAGTTATTTGGTCAAATATATTATGTATACTTAAACATTTAATAACTATTTGAAGAAAATTGTATGGACAATTGTTTTAGACTAGAGAACTCTGTCTAGGTCAGAGTTTTCCAAGTATTCTCTGTTCACAGACCCCTTAATGTTTCGGTGATTTTTTACCTCATCATTAGGTGGAACACATAATTATAAGAAGTATTTTTTCAAATAGCTAGCAAGTTATTAGGACACAAATACTTATTGTTTTGATCTAACAATTTAAACACAAATATTAGGTATAAATAAAAATGTTAGGTATTTATTTTGAAAGAAAATACTTTGTTCATCAGTAACCACAATTACTAATGAGGTATGTACAGCTGCTAGGACACTGTATACCTTCTCAAACCTTGAGATGAAATTGGACACAATACCCTATTTCCTGCTTTTATTACAGAAACTGTCAAAAGTCATGTTTGTAGCCCTGGTTGGTTTGGCTCAGCGGTAGAGCGTTGGCCCGCAGACCAAAGAGTCACGGGTTCGATTCCGGATCAGGGGCACGTACCTCGATGCACGTACCTCGATTGCAATTCGTCCCCGGCCCTGGTCGGGGTGGTGCGGGAGGCAGCCAGTCGATGTGTCCCTCTCACGTTGACGTTTCTCTCTCTCCCTTTCTCTCCCTCTCTCTCTACCTGAAGATAAATAGAAAAATATCCTGGGGTGAGGATTAAAAAAAATAAATTATGTTTGTAAAAATACAACAGCATTAAAAGGAATGTAAGACTATCTAATGTTGAAACTTTACCTTGAGCTAGTAGTTTGTGTAGTGTTCACCAGATAGCAAATATCATTGTTTCCCTAGAATTTTAAAATATCCTACAGCACCCCTGTGCAATCGATCACCCCAGGGCAACTGCAGATTTAGAAAATGAGTAACACCCCACGGAGTTCTCAGTAAATATTTCCGACAGTAACTTTAAAATAAGGATACTTAGTTGACATGTTGTGGAGTTTTGATTGATGGACTTAAAACATTTTTAATGGTCCACAGGAGATGACCTGGTTCAGTTTAGATATGACCTGTTTTCGTAATGATTTGTCAGTAGACATCTTTATATATGTAGAAATTACACAGAAAGGAGAAGTTGTTCTAGTCTTAGGCAGATTTTTTTTTTTTTAGTTAATTTTGAGAGGACAAGATACCATAGTATCTAATGGTAATTGAGTAAAAGCTCCTGGTATAACTGTTTCTAATTTCCAACTATGATGCCACTGAAAAAAAGAACCACAAAATGATCATGTTACCAAATATTAAAATTGATTATTAAGCTTTTAACTAGAAACTGGAAGAAATGTCCATTACTTGCAAGTCTGTGATTTTCAAAACACACTTAATGGCTACCAGAAATAAAACAAGCTCCTTAATTGATTGTAGGTAGGAAAATCTTTGATCTTACTATCACTTTCAGCCCTCTACTTCAGAAGACAGAATGTCTGTATCAACAGAAATCTGATCAGTTTTCCCAATACTTTTTGAGGCCTCTAGTGTCCTGCTATCCATTCACATCCATAACTATTCCATCTAGTTGGAGACATTGACTTTGAGAAAAACTGGACAATGATGAGAGGAGAAAATGACTCGGGGTTGGGGTGGTGCACTGTATCCCGAGAAATATTCTTCCTGTAAATAAAGTACTAAATGAATGCACCAATAAAATAAGAAGAAATCTAGTAACTGTATATACTTGAGATTGTAGTTTTTCATGTTCTCCATCTATTCTGGAAGAGGGAGTTGAGAATAGAAAATAATCCTTTCTACAAATATCACATGATCTCACTTATTTGTGGAATATAATAAACATAACAGTCTGAGGAACAGGGTAGACCCAGAGATGTGGAAGTAGGGTACAGACTGACAACCCTTAGAAGAGGGGGTGGGAGGGAGGGAAGAGATAAACCACAGAACTTATATGCATGTATGCATAACTGATGGACATGGACAACAAAGCTGGGGACGGGGTGGGGGGATTGGGAGGAGAGTGTCAATGGGGAAAAAAGGAGAAACATCTGTAACAAAAATTAATTAAAAAAAAAAAAGAAAATAATCCTTTCTTAGACCAGTAGAATTACTCTAGAGTAATGGTTCTCAACCTTCCTAATGCCGCAACCCTTTTATACAGTTCCTCATGTTGTATGTAGGCGTATCTGTATGTGGGCGGACCCACCTGGAGGATAGAGGAGCGGTGTCTCAGTTCCTAAGACCATCGGAAATACGTGTTTTCCGATGGTTTTAGGTGACCCCTGTGAAAGGGGGTCGTGACCCACAGGTTGAGAACCGCTGTTCTAGAGGAAAGCCTAGGAATTGTTCTAATAGCCATTGTCTATTAATGTGTTGTGCATCTACAGCTATGAGAATAATCCAATTAGAGTTTGGGGCCAAGGGCAAGTCATGCATTATTGTTATCAAATAGTTGGGCCAAATAAAATTCTCCTTAATTGAGAATGAAAAAGCGGTTGAACTCATAAAATCCTTTAAAAAAAATACAGACAAGGCAAAAGTAACAACATCCCAAAGAAAGAGACAGATGTTAGAAATTTATTTATTAGGCCCAGCAACATTCATAACTAGTTAAAGACTTTTAAACAAAAATTATTACTGCAGACAAGGTTATTTTATAGTGATAAAAGAGTCCATCCATTATCAAGAATATAAAACCAGTTCTAAATATATATGCACCTAGCAAAAATCTTAAATACAAAAAGAAAGACAAAATTAAAAAGACACAAGAAATAGCCCTGGCCAGTTTGGCTCAGCGGTTAGAGCGTCGGCCTGCGGTCCAGAGAGACCCGGGTTCGGTTCAAGCTGAAGGTATGTACCTCGGTTGCTTTTGTCCCCGGCCCTGACCCAACCAGGGCTGTGCGGGAGGCAGCCACTCAATGTGTCCTTTTCACGTCGATGTTTCTCTCTCTCTCTCTTCCTCTCTCTCCCTCCCACTCTATCTGAACGAAAAATGGAAAAATGTCCTTGGGTGAGGATAAAAAAATAAATTTAAAAAAAGACACAAGAAATAATTCAATCCAGTAGCAAAAAGTCATGTATTTCATGATTCCTTTATATGAAATGGGCAGAATAAGGAAGTTCGTATAGACAGAAAGTAGATTACTGGTAGCCAGGAGTTGTGGATGAGGGGGAAATGGGAAGTATCTGCTAATGTGTACAGGGTTCCTCTTTGGGGTGACAAAAATGTTCTGTAATTAGATAGCAGTGTTGATTGTGATTATACTAAGAACTACTGAATTGTATACTTATTTAAATGTTATGTGAATAATATCTCAATTGAAAAAAAGAGGAGCAGCAATGAACAAATGAAGAAAAGTCAGTCTGCCTGAAAATGTAAAGATTTGGTAGCAGATTTAAAATACATTTTGCAGGCAGTAAAGAGTAAAATTAACATGAAGGAAATTGAATTGGTGATGAAGACAAACTTGAGAAATTCTCCAAATACATAGAAGAAAATGAAAATGATTAAAAAGACAAGAGACATAAGAATCACAGCTAAGTAAACCAAACCAAGAATTATATCTATAGCTGAAGAAATAAGCAGAACAGTGGGAACAAAAGTATATCAAAGACTTAATGGAGGAAAATTTCCCTCTCCTAAAAAGGGAACACAGGCCCTGGCCGGTTTGGCTCAGCGGTTAGAGCGTCAGCCTGCGGTCCAGAGAGACCCGGGTTCGGTTCCCGCTAAGGGCACGTACCTCGGTTGCAGTTTGTCCCCGGCCCTGGTTGGTCGTGTGGGTGGCAGCCACTCGATGTGTCCCTTTCACGTCGATGTTTCTCTCTCTCTCTCTTCCTCTCTCTCCCTCCCACTCTATCTGAACAAAAAATGAAAAAATGTCCTCGAGTGAGGGTAAAAAAAAATAAAATAAATAAAATAAAAAATAAATAAATAAAAAGGGAACACAGTATGCAGATTGAAAGTTATACAATCCAGGCAGAAATCAGTAGTATGACATACATACTAGAAAAATATTTTTAATTAGAATGAAAGGAAAAAATTATATAAATGTGTAGGGTTTTTTAAGTTACATAGTTAAGGGAACAAAATTTAGTCTGATATCAGATTTATTTAAAATACTAAAATGTAACATAAATGGAGCAAAATATATTTATATAATTATATAATTCAAGGATATATGAACCCAAGTTCATATTCCTTAAACAACATGGCAAAGAGAAGACATTTTCACAAATATGCAGGAACTACAAAATGTATTCTATCTCTGTCCCATCTTGAAAAATTCACTTGAAGACTCACCCAGCTGAAGAGAGGGACCAAAATGAAGAGTTCAAAAAAGAGAAACGAAGTAGTGCTAAAAGCGCCTAGTAGTGAACTTTGAAGCCGATTTAACATAACACTCATCTAAAATGGTAATTTAGCCCTGGCCAGTATTGCTTAGTAGTTAGAGCCTTGGCCTGCACACTGAAGGGTTGCAGGTTTGATTCCCAGTCAAGGGCAGGTACCTGGTTGCAGGTTTGTTCTCCACCCCAGGTGGGGCACATTCAGGAGGCAACCAATCCAGGTGTCTCTCTCACATCTTTCTCTCTTTCTTTCTCTCTTTCTTTCTTTCTTTCTTTCTTTCTTTCTTTCTTTCTTTCTTTCTTTCTTTCTTTCTTTCTTTCTTTCTTTCTTTCCCTCTCCCCTCCCCCTCTCCCACCCCCTCTCCCTCCCTCCCTCCCTTCCTTCGTCTCTCCCCCTCTTCCTTCCTCTCTCTGTCTCCCCCCTCCCTCCCTCCTTTCCATTCTATCTAAAAGCAATGGAAAAATATCCTTGGGTGAGGATTAGCAAAAAAAAAAAAAAGGTAATTTAGTTATAAGGTGGGAAAAAAATGCCAAGAGTTACTTTTGAAATGAAAATCATGGAAAGAAAAAATGATTTAATTGAATTTTTTGTCTTTAATAGAAGAAATAACAGGGTTTCATTTTATTCATGACGGTGATCAGACAGGTTAAAGAGGTTTTTATGAAACTCTAATATACCTAAAGCAAGACAGCAAAAGAAAAAATAAATTAGACTTCATCAAGATTCAGAACTTTTGTGCATTAAAAAACACTATCCACAGAAATAAAATAAAAACAAACAAAAAATGCTATCCACATAGTAAAAAGGTAATGCAGAATTGGAGAAAACATTTGCAAATCACATATTTGGTAAGGAATTGATATCCAGAATATATGAAGAACTCTGACAACTTTACAACAACAAAACACAATATAATTTTCAAATGAACACAGGACATTTTTCCAAGAAAGGATATATAGAGATACCACTTCATACCCGTTAGGATGGCTATTAAACAGAAAATAACAAGGGTTGGTGGGGATATAGAGAAATTGGAATCCTTGTGTATTTCTGGTAGGAATTTAGAATGGTGCAGTTGTGGTCCTGGCTGGTTTTGCTCTGTGGTTAGAGCGTCAGCCTACAGACCCAAGGGTCACAGGTTTGATTCCAGTCAAGGGTACATACCTGGATTGCGGGTTCGATACCCAGCCCCAGTCAGGGCATGTGCAGGAGGCAACCAGTTGATGTGTCTGTCTCATATCCCTGTTTCTCCTTCCTTCCCTCCCTTCCACTCTATCCAAAAATCAATGGAAAAATATCCTCAGGTGAGCATTAACAAAAAATAAAAATTTAAAAAGGTGCAGTTGCTATGGAAAGCAGTATAGTAGTTCCTCAGAAAATTAAACATTGAATTACTGTATGATTTAGCATTTCTACTTCTGAGTATATACCAAAAACAACTGAAATCAGAAATTTGAACAGATATTTGAATACCCATGTTCATAGCAGCATTATTTACAATAGGCAAAAGGAAACAACCCAAATGTCTATCAACTGATGAATAGATAAATAAAATGATCTATACATACAATGTAACATTATTTGCCTAAAAAGGAATGAAATTCTGACACATGCTGGCTGTGGATGAACCTTAAACACATTGCACTAAGTGAAATAAACCAGTCAATCACAAAAGGACAAATAAAAGATTTCACTTATATGAGGTACTTATAAATTCATAGAGACAAAGTAGAATAGTGGTCACCAAAGGTTGGGAGGGAAAAAAGGGGAGTTAACTTTTTGATAGATTCAGTTTCAGTTTAGAGTTCTAGAGACTTTTGTACAACAGTGTGACTATAGTACTTAATGCTCTGCACTGTATATTCAAAAATAGTTAAAATTGTAACTTTTATGTATATTTTACTACAATAATAATAAAAAAAAAAACTAGAAAAAAAAGCTACCAAAAAACTACAATAGAATTTTAAAACTAAGTATCTATCTTCCAAATTACTGTTGAATATACAAAATTGGCAAAATAACATAGAATAAGAAACAAGAAACTTTTAAGGTAGCATAAACAAGTCAGATGAATGAATTACAATGAAATGTTTTTAGCTATGATAAATAGTATTAGCATATACTGGCATTGTCTCATACATGCATTTAACTTAAGCAAGTGCAATTACTTGTGTTTAACAAAAGAGAAGGAAACTTTCTTCCCTGGAAAATCCTTTACGAACTCCTAAATCTAAATTGGGTACTATTATTATTCTCTTAGGACTTTATTTTCTTAACAGAAAGAATCCACAGAAATAAAAACAAAACAAATAATTTGTTTTAAGAAAGAATTTTATTTATTTATTTATTCATTCATTCATTCATTCATTCATTCATTCATTCATTCATTCATTCATTCTCAGCTGAGGACATGCTTAGAGAGAGCAGGGGAGAGAGAGAAACATAGATTGGTTGCCTTCTGTACGTGCCCCTACCAGGGATCGAACCTACAACCTAGGTATGTGCCTTGACCAGGAATCGAACTGCCAACCTTTTGGTACACAGGACAACACTCATACAAGTGAACCACTCCAGCTGGGCTTAAGAAAGAATTTTAAAAGTGCAAGTGGTTTGTGCACTCTACACTCTATGAGTATATTACTATGAAGGTGTTTGAAGTGGGTGGTGGGAAACCTTCATTCTCAAAATTTATTGTCCTCATTTGTCTTTTATAGTTTAAGCATCTTTATTTTGCTTTCCTGAGTGTTATTCTGAAATGTCTTTTTGGTGCAACATGGCCTCTAAACCCAAGCCAGGTTCTTCATCAGGTGCTCAGATGCAGGCACAGTGATTGTTGTAAGCCAGCAGGAAAGAGTGAACTCTGGTGGATTTATTGAGCAGACAGGATATCAGTTTCAACATGGTGCCTTAGGAACCTTCAAGGGTGATTTTGACTTTGCATGGTTTTTAAAATTACATTCTGACTTTAAACTCTAAATTCCATTTAAAATATTTCTCTATTTAAGTGAATAAAAAGATATGAAATTATACATTGTGATCCTAGTATATATACACTTAGAATGATATCTAACCAAAGTTTTTTCAAAAAATTATTTTCTGCATACTTCTCTGAATTGTCTAAAGATAACCAGGTTGATTTTTTTTTTTAAGGTGACAGAAAGCTTTCAGCTTATGTTCACTTGTTTTTTCAATCAAAAGGTATTAAAGCTCGTAGTGTGTTCCTGACAGATACTGTGCCAGGTGCTACATTTACAGGAGTGTGAAAAATAAACATGGCCCCTATGATCATGGTTGTATATTGAAGTGGAGAGACAGATTAAACAAATAGACTACAAATAAGTACAGTACAAATGATGAGTGTTAAGAAGATAAAGAGTCCTAAGAGAATAACAAGAGGACCCAGTTTAGTTTTAGGAGCTCTTGAAGGATTTTCCAAGGAAGAAGAAACATTTGAGCTGAGACCTGGAGGATAAAGGTGTGTTAGGAAGGCAGAGTGGAAGAATGAGTGTGTTTTGGCCAGAGGGAACAGTATGGCCAAAGCTACTGAAGCAGGGAAGTTGAATGCATTTGACAAATGAGAAAAGACTGTGTAGGTAAAACAGAGTGGTAGCTAGATGTGGTGAAATATGGTAGGTCCAGGATCATGCAGGGCCTTATAAACCATGTTAAAGCATTTGAATTTTATTCTGGTAGGCAACTGTGGTTTGATTTACATTTGTAAAATTTATTCTGGAGAATGGCTTGTAGATGGGAAGACAGGGAGCCATAGTGGGGAGGGTCAAAAAGTGGAAATGAGAGTTAGAAGGCTGTTGTAGTCAGTACCAGAGATGGTAGATAGTATCTAGGATTAGACTGACGGTGATACAGGTGGAGAGAAGTGGATACAGTCAATTTATTTTTAGGAAATAGTTCCTTCTGGACTTGGTGGTAGAATATGGTGAAGGATCAGGAGGTGAAAAAAATGATTTCTAGTGTTCTAGAGTGAGCAAGCAACTGGGTGAATTTACTGAGATGGAGAAGTCTGAAAAAGAAGCAGATTTGAGGAAGAGGATGAAAATAATCTGCTTTGGAAATGTTAAAATGAGATTCCTGTTCCACATCCACTTGTTTTTTCAATCAAATGGAGATGTTAAATCTGCAATTGAATGTAGACAGTCAGTTTACAAATGTTGAGGTTTATGCAAAGTCACCACAAAGAAGGTGGCACCATTCACATCATAAACATATGCTGCTGTTTTATGAAAACACACAGTGCGCAGGAAGGTTTCAGATCCCCGTTAGAGATTTGAAATAATAGTGTTAACTTTCTTCCTGCCCCAAACATAAATCTACACTTACACATCCTACAGCTGTGCACAGATGCAGGAAAATAAGTACCCATACACTCATTGGCATACACACATGCATGTGGCTCTACTCTCTTTCAATTACCTCTGAGTTCCACTGAGATTGGTTCTCTTGCCATCAACCCACTGCTGTCAGGAACTTAATTACTATTCCCCACCTGACTCTGAACCTGACGTAGTCACCTCTCTTGAAGAATGAAAGGTGGGGGTGAAGAGTGTGCATAAATATGTTGCTGGCAGTGTGTGTTCTCTGTTTATCTGGAAGTAGTTGTGAGGAGAGTGACCCCGGGTATAGTTGTATAGTACCATGGTATATAATAATTTAATTTTTTTGTAATTAAGGAAGGGGCTGTTTTTCTAATTTAAAAAAAAAAAGTGCTGTAAGGGCTAGTTGTGTCCTAAATGCTAGAATCTGAAGCTCAGAAGAAAGGTTCCAGTTAGAGATATGTATTTGTTGATCATCAGCATCTAGATAGCATTCCATACATTGCTAATCAGTAATTTCACCAAGGATTTTAAGAAAGCCCAGTTCTGACCCCTTGAGGAACTCTGACAATGAGAGATTTGGTAGAAGAAAAGATACTAAGGATTTGCCAGAGAGGTAGGGAGCAATCCAGAAAAAGTGATGCCACAGAAATTGAGAAGATCCAAATATAATCAATACTATGACCAATAAGGCTTTGTAGGATCCTTGCAATCTGGCTTGAAAAATTCTTCATGGCTTATTAATGTTTGTATTGTACTTATGATACTGATACCCAGCTTTTATTGCATATCCATTTTAGTTGTTCAGAAAATGAATGAAGGACACAATCTCAGATTAGAAAGAAAACACATTTTTGTAGAAGGTAATTCTAAAGTTACTACTTATAGGTCCAGGGATGTTCTTTTGTTGCTTATATATGGCATAGATAAACTTCTCTTATCAGTAGATATAGCAACATTAAAATAAAAAAAATTAGTTTCAAATTTTGTATTTATTACACAAGAGGTTCCTTTCAATGTTTTGTCTCTTGTATTGTCAGATTAATCTTCCTTTATTAAAAAATAACATTTTCCTTTATTAAAAAACTTAATGATGTTGCAGTTCACATACAATAAAATTTACACTTTTTTTTTTTATCCTCACCCGAGGACATTTTTCCATTTTTGTTCAGATAGAGTGGGAGGGAGAGAGAGGAAGAGAGAGAGAGAAACATCGACGTAAAAGGGACACATCGAGTGGCTGCCACCCACACGACTCAACCAGGCCGGGGACAAACTGCAACCAAGGTACACGCCCTTAGCGGGAACCGAACCCGGGTCTCTCTGGACCGCAGGCCGCCGCTCTAACCACTGGGCCAAACTGGCCAGGGCTCTTTTTTTCTTTTTTTAATTGTCACCTGAGGATATTTTTCTATTTATCTTCGGACAGAGTGGGAGGGAGAGAAAGGGAGAGAGAAACATCAGTGTGAGAGGGACACATCGACTGGTTGCCTCCCGCACGACCCCGACCAGGGCTGGGGCCGAACTGTAACTGAGGTACATGCCCTTGGCCAGAATCGAACCCAGGACTCATTGGTCCACGGACCGACGCTCTACTGCTGAGCCAAACCGGCCAGGGCAAAAATTTACACTCTTTAGCTTGGGATTCCATGCCCTGCTGAATTTTGTCCCGGCCAATTATTTTTTAGTATTTTCCACAACTCTCTTTCATGTATTCTGTAATCCAGCCTGACCACAAATGTGTCTCCTGTTCTTATATACTCTGCTTTTCTGCCTCGTTGTCTACTAATGCTTGTCTGCCTAAAATGTCTTTATTCTTTCCTCTGTGTTTTCATACAGCCTACTTTTTTTCCAAGGTACAGTCTATTTTCTCTTTCCTCTGAAAACCTTCCAGAGCTGGAAATTGTCTCCCTTCTGAACTATTAGTCTACTTTTTTTTTTTTTTTTTTTAACTTCTATTGATTCCAGAGAGAGAGGAAGGAAGAGGGAGAGATAGAAACTTCAATGAGAGAGAACATTGATTGGCCGCCTCCTGCATGCCCCTGACTGGGGATTGGGCCCACAACCTGGGCATGTGCCCTGACCAGGAATTGAACTGGCGATCTCTTAGTGCATGGGTTGATGCTCAACCACTGAGCCACACCGGCCGGGCTGAACTATTAGTCTACTTTATATGTCTTCTCTTATGTCATTTGCTTCTCCACCTTGTATTGTTGCAATTTATTGTACATGTCTGACAACTTCAGTTTGACATCTCCTTCTGATTACCGTACAACATTCCCATTGTAGTGCCTTTTTTTTTTTTAAGTGGTTTAAGAGAGAAATTTTTGTCTTTCTTCAGCTTCATGTCTGTATTTTTGTTACTTGTACTACTTTCCCATTTTTCTTAGGATCCAATGATGCCATTGCTCCAGACTTCCCGGCTCAGGTGCTAGGCACGAGAGATGATGACCTGGGATTCCCTGTTAATATTAAACATAAAGAGGGGATCTATAGTAAGAGGGCGGTGACTAAAGCATCCTTATCAAAGGGAAAAAAAACCTTTCAGAAAGATAATGCAGGTAACTGGATTGGCTTTGTATATTTTGTGGCTTCCCCCCCCCCCCCCATTCATCCTGAATGAGAACATTGTTTAATCTTTATCTTTTTCTGCTTTGTTATACAAATTTTTTCTTAGCTATTTTATTGGGTATATAGAAAAAGATAAAATATTTATAAGTAATATCCAACCAAGTATGTTTTAGAGACTAGAATCCATTGGAAATCTTGATTAAATTGCCTGATGAGTTTATCTGTCAGATGGTGCAAAACTAGTGGCAATTTGGTAGACATAGATAACCCCGTGATTCCACTGACAAACAGTTGAAAATGGGAAAGATATGGACAATTTGGCAGGGAACAAAGTGATAGAATAAGGGAACTCTTTTAGAAGTCTGCACAAAGAACTCACCAACTATTACTCCTAGGCTGCAGTTGGTAAGGATGATGCATTTTAAATAAAGTTGGGCTCTGTTGCCTAAGGGACCTTCATAACCACCAACCTGTTAATAAGGGTCTACTAATACTAATATTGTTGGGTTGCTTTTAAACTTTGCATCCTAAGGAAAAGTCCTCCTCCTGACTTAATCCTATGCATTCGTTTCACCGTGGGAAAAGTTCAGCCTCAGAATCTTTCTTATCTTAAAGGATTACAAAGGATAGGAGAAGGTGGCTGCCTGAAGAAATAGTGACCGATGTATAATAATAGCTAGGTGATCTCATAAAATATGTCAGAAATAAAAGTCTCAGTGGAAGGGTTGAAATATAAAAGTGAGAAAATCTCTTAGAAAGTAGAACATGAGCCCTGGCCGGTTTGGCTCAGCGGTTAGAGTGTCGGACTGCGGTCCAGAGAGACCCGGGTTCGGTTCCCGCTAAGGGCATGTACCTCAGTTGCAGTTTGTCCCCCGGCCCTGGTTGGTCGTGCGGGTGGCAGCCACTCGATGTGTCCCTTTCACGTCGATGTTTCTCTCTCTCTCTCTCTCTTCTCCTCTCTCCCTCCCGCTCTATCTGAACAACAACAAAAAAGTAGAAAGTAGAACATGAAAAGAAGGGAAAAGAAAAAAAAAAGGAAAATTCAAGATGGGCCAAAAGGTTCAACAGCAAAAAACAGGTGTTCCAAAGAGACAATAGAGAATCAGTTGATTAGAGCCATATATATTAGTGTGAGTAAATCCCCAAATCATAATATTGAGTGAAAAAGGCATGTTGCTTAAAGATACATAGAGTATTATACCATTTATATAAAGTTTATAGACTTGCAAAACAATCCTGTACATTGTTGATTAATTCATGCAATATAGTAAAAAAATAAATAAATATTCTTGAGATTGATAAACTCTAAATTCACTGTAAAGATTGCTACTGAAAAAAAATGGCATCAAGGCTTTATACACAGAATCATAATCATTATTCTGTAATGTTTTATTTAAGCTCTGTGGTAGACATATTGGTGTTTATTATGTTATGTTTTTAGTAATCTCTATTGCCTTTCTGATTTCTTTTTTTTCATCCTCACCCGAGAATATTTTTCCATTTATCTTCAGATGGAGAGGGAGAGAGAGTAACACCAATATGAGAGAGACACATCAACTGGTTGCCTCCCACATGACCCCAACCAGTGCTGGGGACGGAACTGCAACTGAGGTATGTGCCCTTGACTGGAATCGAACCTGCGACTCTTTGGTCCACGGGCCGATGCTCCAACCACTGAGCCAAACCGGCCAGGGCACGCCTTTCTGATTTGTTGAAAAATATTCATACTTAGAGATAGCAAAGGACTTTTTTGTCAACCCATTGTAAAAACATATAATCATTATTAACTGATGACTGTTGTCTTAATTGTATTGGTAATTTTTTAATGTATTTACTAGCATATTAGTTTGCATTTGTTTTTTCATATGATAAAAAAAGTAAAGAGTTGTTTTTAAAAGATCAGTAAGATAGGTAAATCTCTAGCAAGTATGACCAAGAGAAACAGAAACAAAGTATTAGACAAGTTTAAAAGGATGTAACTTAAGATTTTAAAAATTATATGAGTATTATATATAAAATGTACATGATATACATGCTTTTCTAGGATTATATTAAATATCTAAATTGACTCTGTAAGTAACAAAAACTTTGAGTAGCCCAAAGAACTTGAAAGAGTTGTTCAACTGTTCTTTTCTACTTTGAAAAAGATACCTGATCTAGATATTTTCTTTTTTTTTTTTAAATTAATTTTCATCAGAGGATATTTCTCCATTGATTGATTTTTAGATAGAGTGGAAAGGAGGGAGGGAAAGAGAGAGAGAGGGAAAAACATCAGTGTGAGAGAGACATATCGATTGGTTGCATCCAGCACAACCCCGACCAGGGTCGGGAATTCAACCTGCAACCCAAGCATGTGCCCTTGATGACGAATCAAACCCGAGACTATTCATTCCTCGGGCCATGCTCTAACTGCTGAGCCAAACCAGTCAGGGCTAGATTTTTTTTTCTTTACTGTTGTATTGAACCACAAGGAACAGATTTTATTTTAAGTAATGTGTTATTTAAACCATTGTACAAAGAAAAATACAGAAAGCTTTCCATTTCATGTCATAAACCCACTATAACAGTCACAGTTTTTACATGGTGGGGCCTAAGAGGTGCTTTTGTCCTGACATATATATAAAGAGGTTTTGGGGTTTTTTTGAGGGGGTGTTGAGGGATAGGGTTACTTGCCATTTGTGTTTATTACCTTTTCCTTCTCTGTGGCATCAAATGATGTCATTATTTCAGATGCCCAGGTTCAAGTTCTTATCACTGGTGATGATAACCTCCGAGACAAAAACCAGAAAAAGAAGATCTACAATAAAAAGGCAGTGACTAAGCCTGCCCAATCTGAAGAAATAAAATTTTTGCAGAAAGACACTGGAGGTAGCTGAACTGGATTATCTGCATATCATTTTCTTCTGGCCTTCTAAAATAAGAATAGATGTAACAGTATTCTCTATTCTCTTCTTGCTTTCTTCAACCGTCTATCTTGCTCATAAGTGAAATAAAATATTAGCTATAATTTTTGTTATACATTGACAGCTATAAAACCAAATGTTTTATAAAACTTTTTTTTTTTAAGCTACTAGGGTCATGGCCTTTATTTTTATTATTATTTTTTATTAATTAATTTATTTTTGTTACAGATGGTTCTCCTTTTTCCCCCATTGACACCCTCCTCCTGATCCCGCTCCCCCTCCCCCCACCATAGTTGTCTATTTTCATTGGTTACACATACATGCATATAAGTTCTGTGGTCTATCTCTTCCCTCCTCCCACCTCCCTTATAAAAACATTTTTAAAGCCCTTTGAGACATTCCTGGAGAACTTTGTGAATATAGTACATAAATTAATTTCATTGACAGAAATTCACATAATGGACTTTTAAAAAAAAGTTCAGTGTTGCCCTAGCCAGTTTGGCTCAGTGGTTAGGGTGTCGGCCCGCGGACCAATGAGTTGAGAGTTCAATTCCGGTCTGGGGCACATACCTCCCTCGGTTTCGGTTCATCCCTGGCCCTGGTTGGGTCATGTGGGAGGCAACCAGTCGATGTGTCTCTCTCACATTGATGTTTCTCTCCCTCTCTCTCCCTCCCTCCCTCCCTCCCACTCTATCTGATGATAGATGGAAAAATATCCTCGGGTGAGGATTAAAAAAAAAGAAATGTTCAGTGCTGCCCTGGCTGGTTTGGCTCAGCAGTTAATGTGTCAGCCCGAGGACTGAAGGGTCACGGGTTCAATTCCCAGTCAAGGGCGCCTACCTGGGTTGCAGGTTCTATCCCCAGGCCTGGTCGGGGTCGTGGAGGAGGCAAACATTTGATGTGTCTCTCTCACATCGATATTTCTCTCTTTCCCCCTCTCTCCCTCTCTCCCTCCCTCTCCTTCTCTCCCAACCTCCCTCCTTCCCTTGCACTCTCATAAATAAATAAATAAATAAATAAATAAATAAATAAATGGAACAATATCCTCAGGAGAGGATTAAGAACAACAAAAAAGTTCCATGCCATGAAATGCTGACTTGCTAGCACCATTGTTGTATATAAGTCTTTGTGCTTGAGGAATTTAGCATGTTTACTTTCTTAACTATCTGTCCGTCCATAATACGTTGGACTGTGCTGATTAAAAATGCCTGTAACTAGTGTGTTTTAGTTAGGATTCGTTTTGGCTCTGAGAGATGAAAACAAAACCAAAATAACATTGGCTTAAAGAGGGCAAGAAATTGTTTCTCTTTCTTGTAAAAATCCAGAGGTAGACATCCAGGCATTACATGGTACTCTAGAGTATCAGGGAACACAGTTCTTTCTCTCCTTTTGCACTAACAATTTTAGTCTCCATTCTCATGCTTTAGCCATCTGGCTCATATTCCAGCCAGGAGAAAGGAAGAAAGGGAAAGAAAGAAGCCTATTCCTTCTATAAAATACTTCTTAATAGTTACATGTACTATTCCCCTTCCATCCTATTGTACATACATAGTCACATGGTCACATCAAGCCATGTTGCCACAGAGGCTGGGAAATGTCTTTATTCAGGAAACTATATGCCCAACTAAGTTAGGGTTCTGTTTGTAGAGGGAAAAGGAAAATGGATTTCAGAAGACAACTGGCAGTCTGCCACAATGTAAACAGAAACATATTGGAGCATAATTAGCCATCTTTGTTATTTAAAAAAAAATTTTTTTTTTAAATGGATATTTTCCCATTTATCTTAAGATAGAGTTTGGGGCGGGGGGGCATCCACACGAGAGAGACACATTGATTGGTTGCCTCCAACACGACCTTGACCAGGGGAGGGGACCAAACCACAACCGACTGGAATCAAACCTGGGACTCTTTGGGCTAAGGGCCAATGCTCTAACCTCTGAGCCAAACCGGCCAGGGCTAGATTTTTTTTTTTTTTTAATGTTGTACCAAACCACAAGGAACAGATTTTATTTAAAGTGATATGTTATTTAAACCATTGTACAAAGAAAAATATGGAAAGCTTTTTAATTCATGTCATAAACCCACCATAACTGTCACTATTTACATGGTGGGGCCTAAGAGGTGCTTTTTTCCTGACATATATATAAAGAGGTTTTGAGGTTTTTTGAGGGGGTGTTGAGGGATAGGGTTATTTGCCATTTGTGTTTATTACCTTTTCCTTCTCTGTGGTGTCAAATGATGTCATTATTTCAGATACCCAACTTCAAGTTTTAATCACTGGAGATGATGACCTCCGAGATAAAAACCAGATAAAGGAGATCTACAATAAAAAGGCAGTGACTAAGCCTGCCCAATCTGAAGAAATAAAATTTTTGCAGAAAGACACTGGAGGTAGCTGAACTGGATTATCTGCATATCATTTTCTTCTGGCCTTCTAAAATAAGAATAAATGTAACAGTATTCTCTATTCTCTTCTTGCTTTCTTCAACCCTCTATCTTGCTCATAAGTGAAATAAAGTATTAACTGTAATTTTTGTTATACATTGACAGCTATAAAACCAAATGTTTTATAAAACTTTTTTTTTTTAAGCTCTAGGGTCAGGGCCTTAATTTTTATTATTATTATTTTTTTTTATTAATTTTTGTTACAGATGGTTCTCCTTTTTCCCCCACTGACACCCTCCTCCTGATCCTGCTCCCCCACCCCCCAGCATAGTTGTCTATGTTCATTGGTTACACATACATGCATATAAGTTCTGTGGTCTATCTCTTCCCTCCCCCTACCTCCCTTATGAAACATTTTTAAAGCCCTTTGAGACATTTCTGAAGAACTTTGTGAATTAATTTCATTTGACAGAAATTCACATAATGGACTTTTTAAAAGAAGTTCAGTGCTGCCCTAGCTAGTTTTGCTCAGCGGTTAGAGTGTCGGGCCGCGGACCAATGAGTCGAGAGCTGGATTCCAGTCAAGGGCATGTACCTCCCTCGGTTGCAGTTCGTCCCTGGTCCTGGTTGGGTCGTGTGGGAGGCAACCAGTCCATGTGTCTCTCTCACATTGATGTTTCTCTCCCTCTCTCTCCCTCCCTCCCTCCCTCCCACTCTATCTGATGATAGATGGAAAAATATCCTCAGGTGAGGATTAAAAAAAAAAAGTTCAGTGCTGCTCTGGCTGGTTTGGCTCAGCAGTCAGTGTGTCAGCCCAAAGACTGAAGGGTCACGGGTTCAATTCCCAGTCAAGGGCACCTACCTGGGTTGCAGGTTCTATCCCCAGGCCCGGTCAGGGTCATGGAGGAGGCAACCATTTGATGTGTCTCACATCGATGTTTCTCTCCCCCTGTCTTCCTCTCTCCCTCTCCCGCTCCCTCTCCCTCTGTCCCAACCTCCTTCCTTCCCTTCCACTCTCCCAAATAAATAAATAAATGAACAGTATCCTTAGGAGAGGATTAAGAACAATAAAAAAGTTCCATGCCATGAAATGCTGACTTGCTAACACCATTGTTGTATATAAGTCTTTGTGCTTGAGGAATTTAGCATGTTTACTTTCTTAACTACCTATCCATCCGTAGTCCATTGGACTATGCCGATTAAAAATGCCTGTAACTAGTGTGTTTTAGTTAGGATTCATTTTGGCTCTGAGAAATGAAAACAAAAACAGAATAACATTGGCTTAAATAAGGCAGGAAATTGTTTCTCTTTCTTGTAGAAATCCAGAGGTAGACATCCAGGCATTACATGGTACTCTAGAGTATCAGGGAACACAGTTCTATCTCTCCTTTTGTTCTACCATTTTTAGTCTCCATTCTCATGCTTTAGCCATCTGGCTCATATTCCAGCCAGGAGAAAGGAAGAAAGGGAAAGAAAGAAGCCTATCCCTTCTATAAAATACTTCTCAATAGCTACATGTACTATTCCCCTTCCATCCTATTGTACATACATAGTCACATGGTCACATCAAGCCATGTTGCCACAGAGGCTGGGAAATGTCTTTATTCTGGTAACTACATGCCCAACTCAGTTAGGGTTCTATTTGTAGAGGGAAAAGGAAAATGGATTTCAGAAGACAACTGACAGTCTGTCTCAATGTAAACAGAAACGTACGTTGGAGCATAATAAGCCATGTGTATTACCTTTTTTTCAAATTTATGTTGTATTCTGGTCAACACTTCAAAAATTAATCCCCCTTTTGAATGTTCCAGAAACAGTTTTAATCATATTAATCTCCTAATCAAAAAGTTTTCATTGCCCTTAAGAATAAATTCTTGACTCTTAGCATAATCTTTCAGAACAGTTCAATCAGCTTCCAAACAACTTTTCAAATGCTATTTTTCACCTATTTTCCTTATAAATTCTGTAATCAAATAAACCATAAACTTGCTGTATTTCTTAGATGTTCAATTGCTTTCCTAATTCCATTCTCTTCTTTTGTAGTCACCTTTGCTAAAATCTCTTTCTCTTTTCATTTCAGTGTGTATCCCAGCTCAGCTATCTTCTAATATCAAGCTTAGTTCACTTTACTCCAGAGTTCTTTATAGCTGGAATTAATTTTTCTTCCTTTGAGTACTTACACTTCTTTATCTGCCTGTCTCTTATGGTGTAATTCTTTTACTTTGTATGATGTCTATATTTGTACTTTTTTTTCTGTTAATTCTTACCCAAAGGTATTTTTTCCATTGATTTTTAGAGAGAGTGGTAGGGAGTGAAGGGAGAGAGAGAAACAGAGAGAAGAACATCCATGTGAGAGAGACACATTGATCAGTTGCCCGCCGCACACACTGGCCCCAACAACACAGGCCCCATCTGGACAGGGGATCAAACCTGCAACCTAAGTATGTGCCCTTGACTGCGAATCGATCCTAAGACCCTTTGGTGTGCAAGCTGACGCTTTAACTGCTGAGCCACACTGGCTAGGGCTGTATGTGTTTCTGTTTTGGTTTTGATTTTTAACTCCAATTTAGAGCAACAATTTCTAAATACATTGCTGATTGCTCTTTTTATTTTTTCTTCAACACCAATAATAATGCCTTTGATAGTAGATGCTGGAGAGGTATTTTAAAATTTTTTGTCAACTTCCTGTCTGGATAGGGTGTTAATTGTCCTCTTTTAGGTTACAGTGATGCTGTTGCTTCAGAGCTCTCATCTCAACTACAAATCACAAAGGTTGAAAGCCTACCAGACACTAAAGCCATTAAACAGAAAGAGGAGATCCAAACTAACAGGACATTTCCTAAGGAAGCCTGGTCAGAGGATAAGGAGTCCTTGCAGATAGATATTGAAGGTAATGGGATTGGGATGTGTGTGTAGAAGGGAAAGGGGATGCTATGTCTGTCTGTTTCATTCTGATGGAAATATAGTCTTGCGATTTAAACAGATCCATTTTTTTCTCTTCTTTTTTGCTTTCTTATGTAAATTACTTCAGTGCTACTTTGTCTGTGTAGATGTACTTATTGATTTGTAAAATAATTGTTACTTCTGGGAAGATATATTGGCATCTTAGAAACAAGATTATAAATAAATACCTAAGGCTGATAGTATTATAAGTGAAGTATCATGTGTCAGTACTAAGACAAGGAAAAACCTAAAGTTATTCCAGAAGACTAACAAAGACAGAAAGAACCTCAGTACAAACTTTTAATTTTAATTTTAATTTTATTATTTTTTATCCTCACCTGAGGACATTTTTCCATTTTTGTTCACATAGAGTGGGAGAGAGAGAGAGGAAGAGAGAGAGAGAGAGAGAGAGAGAGAGAGAGAGAGAGAGAGAGAGAGAGAGAGAGAGCAACGTGAAAGGGACACATCGAGTGGCTGCCTCCCGCACGACCCCAACCTGGGCCAGGGACAAATGGCAACCAAGGTATGTGTCCTTGACCAGAATCGAACCTGCGACTCATTGGTCTGTGGGCCGATGCTCTAGCCACTGAGCCAAACCGGCCAGGGCTATTTTTTAATTTTTTAATAATTTAATAAATATTTCTCCTTTTCCCCCTATTGACACCTAATAGGAGTACAAACTTTTTAAAACTTACAGTAAACAAGAGCCAAGACCATATCTATTTATGTTTACTCATGGCTCCCTTTTAAGTCTAACAAAAGAAAGGCATAGAGGACACAAGCCATTACTACTTGGCTGTCACACTTTACCTCTTAGAGGAAGATAGAACAGTACCCAGATAAGGAAAGAAAGGAGTCAAGGAGCTATAATCTGTCCATATTGTATTTTGGAAATAGTAAAGGTGCTGTTGAACACATCAAGAATGTATAAGATAGCCCTGGCCGGTTTGGCTCAGCGGTTAGAGCGTCGGCCTGCGGTCCAGAGAGACCCGGGTTCGGTTCCTGCGAAGGGCATGTACCTCGGTTGCAGTTTGTCCCCGGCCCTGGTTGGTCGTGCGGGTGGCAGCCACTCGATGTGTCCCTTTCACGTCGATGTTTCTCTCTCTCTCTTCCTCTCTCTCCCTCCCACTCTAGCTGAACAAAAAATGAAAAAATGTCCTCGGGTGAGGATAAAAAAAAAAAAAGAATGTATAAGATACATGATTTTCCACTAGTGTGCCAAGACTACATAATGAGGTAAAAACATTGTCTTCAACAAATGGTGTTGGAATACTGGATATCAACATGCAAAAGAATGAAATTGGATGCTTACCTTTACCACATATAAAAATGAACTCAAAATGAATCAAAGATCTGAAAATAAGAGCTAAAATTATAAAACTGTTGGCAGAAAACATAGGAGAAAAGCTCTATGGCCTTGTATTTGGCAGTGATTTCTTAGATATGACTCTAAAAGCACAGGCAACAAAAGCAAAAAAAAAAAAAGAAATAAGTTACTCTACATCAAATTAAAAAATGCATCAAAGGACACAATAGAGTGAAAAAGCAACCTATGAAACGGGAGAAATATTTATAAATCATGGTAAGTGCTTAATATCCAGATTATATATGGAACTTCTATAATTCAATAGCAACAGAGAAACCCAGTTTAAAAACGAGCAAAGGATTTGAACAAGACACTTCTCCAGAGAATATATTTGAATGACTAATAAACACATGAAGAGATATGCTCATAATCACTACTCATCAGAGAAATGTCCATTAAAACCACAATGATATACCATTTCATACCCATTAGGATGGTCACTATCAGAACAGAAAATAACAATTGTAGGGAGATTCCAAAATGGTGGCGGAATGATCTCCCAGGACCAAACTGGAATTACAACTAAAAGACAAATCGTCAGGAAAAAGCAACAGAAAAGCAGCTTGCGGGGACCATATAACCAGGGACACTGAATCAATCCTGGTAGGATTGTGGAGGCGTGAGAGGGAGCTGTGAGACCACGGACAGCAGCAGTCTTAGCTATGAACAGCACTCTCGGGGTTAAAGCCCAATCTGGCTCCACAGTGGAGAGGGCCAGGACAGAGCACTAAAATAGCCACAGCCACTCACCTTGGGCTCCAGCAGAGGGAGGGCAGACTGGACTGGAACTGTGTGGGGACACTTGGGATTTGGAGGCACACAGAGCTTTTGCTGAGTTGTGGCCACACAGGACGGTGGCCATCTTACTCCTTCCCAGGGCTCTGGGGAGAGTCCGCAGCCCCTCCCTCGGAGATTCAGCCCCACCCAGGTGGGCCATTGAAATGCAAATTGAGGCTCATTAACAACCAGCTTCTGCCCCACCCTCTGGAAATCCTCTCACGCTGAACACCTGAGGGAGGTTTTCATTCAACTGAGAACCCAAGACTCTTCAAGTAACCACGACTAATAGCCTCCAGGCAAAAAGCTAGAGGTTAACTGAACCGTTCCTGAGCTTGCAAATCTACTCAGGAAAGTAAGACTTGACAGTGGAGTTTAAGGTGGGTCCTCCCACACTCATCCAAACCCAGTAGAGGGAGCCACAAACAGCAGAACACCAACATCCACAGGGAAAATTTGGCAGGCTCCAAAACCCACTGAGATAGCCAAAATGGTGAAACAAAGAAACAAATCCCAAATGAAAGAACAAGAGACCTCTGCCGAAGATGAGATAAACGAAATGCAGTTAAGCAGGTTAACAGAGCTAGAATTCAGAGCCATGATCTTGAGGAAGCTCAACACCATAAGTAAAGACATAGAAACATTGAAAAGCAACCAACTGGAAATGAAGAAGCACCAAGAAGAAATGAAGAATGACATAGCAGAAATAAAGAACACATTGGAAGGACTAAACAGCAGAGTAGAGGAAGCTGAGGACTGGATCAGTGAATTAGAAGACAGGGTAGAAAAAAATCAACCAATCAGAAAACCAAAAGGAAAAACAATTAAAAAACAGGAAGACAGCTTAAGCAAACTGGAACAACTGGAAACATAATAATATTTGCATCATAGGAGTCCCCGAAGAAGAAGAAAATGAGCAAGGGTTAGAGAATATATTTGAAGAAATAGTGACAGAAAACTAACCTAATTTGGTGAAGGAAGAAGGCATTCAAATTCAAGAAGCACAGAGAGCCCCAAGTAAGAAGAACCCAAACAGGCCCACACCAAGACACATGGTAATTAAAATGCCAAAAATTAAAAACAAAGAGAGAATCCTAAAGGCAGCAAGAGATAAGCAACAGGTTACCTACAAAGGAACCCCCATAAGGCTATCAGACTTCTCAACAGAAACACTACAGGCCAGAAGGGAATGGCATGAAGTAATCAAGGTTGTGAAAAACAAGGATCTGAATTCAAGATTACTCTATCCAGCAAGGCTATCGTTCAAAATAGAAGGTGAAATAAAAAGCTTCCCAGACAAAAAAAGGCTAAGGGAATACATTAGCACCAAACCAGCACTGCAAGAAATGTTAAAAGGACTGCTGTAATTAGTAGAAGAAATAGGAAGGAAAATAGAACCACACTAAACAAAAATGGCAATAAATAAGTACACATCAATAATCACCTTAAATGTAAATGCATTGAATGCTCTGATAAAAAGACACAGAGTAGCTGATTGGATAAGAAAGCATGACCCATATATATGTTGTTTACAAGAGACCCACCTCACAACAAAAGACTCACATAGTTGAAAGTGAAGGGATGGAAAAAAATCTTCCAAGCAAACAGAAAGGAAAAAAAAGCTGGGGTAGCAATACTCATATCTGATAAAATAGATTTCAAAATGAAGGCCATAACTAGAGACAAAGAAGGTCACTACATAATATTGAAAGGATCTATCCAACAGGAAGATATAACCTTGGTAAACATATATGCACCCAATATAGGAGCACCAAAATATATTAAAAATCTTCTGGAGGACTTCAAAGGAGAAATCGACAGCAATACAATCATACAGGGGACTTCAACACCCCGCTGATATCACTGGATAGATCCTCTAGACAAAAAACTAACAAGGAAACAGAGATTCTGAATGAAGCACTAGACCAAGTGGATTTAATAGATATCTACAGAGAATTACACCCCAAAACGACAGAATTCACATTCTTCTCAAGTGCACATGGGACATTCTCAAAGATAGACCACGGATGTGAGGGCGATCTGGCTGTGACATCTGTCACCCCATTGATCGCCAGGGTTGATTCGTCTGATTGGCTGGCTAGGCGAGTGTCCCCCTCCTCCCTCACCGATCCATATGCGTCCCTCCTGAAGCTGTGCGCTCGGTCGAAGAGGACGACCTGTCCCCCAGAGGAGAGGACCGGAATTCCGTCAAGGGTATACGAGTAGCTGCGCTCCCCTGCTAGAACCTCCAAACAAGCTCTCAAAGATAGACCACATGTTAGGGCACAAACTAAGTCTCTACAAGTTCAAGAAGATTGAAATCATATAAAGCATCTTCTCAGATCACAATGGTATGAAACTAGAAATCAATTGCAACAAGAACACGCAAAGACATTTGAACACATGGAGGCTAAATAGCATGTTATTGAAGAATCAGTGGGTTACCATGGAGATCAAGGAAGAAATTAAAAACTTCCTGGAAACAAATGAAAATGAACAACACAAAATCTATGGGATGCAGCGAAAGCCGTCCTGAGAGGGAAGTTCATAGCACTACTGGCATACCTCAAGAAACAAGAAAAATTTCTAACAGGCTATCTAACCTCACAACTTAAAGAACTAGAAAGCAAACAAAAAGAAAACCACAGAGCAAGTAGAAGGAAGGAAATAGTAAAGATCAGAACAGAAATAAATGACATAGAGACCAAAAAAACAATTCAAAGGATCAATGAAACAAAGAGCTGGTTTTTTGAAAAGATAAACAAGATTGATGGACCCTTAGCTAGACTCACCAAGAAACAAAGAGAGAGAACCCAAATACACAAAATCAGAAACGAAGGAGGAGAAGCAACAACTGACACCACAGAAATATAAAGGATCGTTAACAAATACTATGAACAGTTATATGGCAACAGATTCGACAATCTAAGGGAAATGGACATTTCTAGAAACACATAGTCTCCCAAAACTGGACCAGGAAGAGATAGAAAACTTGAACCGACCAGTAACAGCTAAGGAAATTGAGGATGTAATCAAGACTCTCCCAGTAAACAAAAGCCCAGACCCGGACGGCTTCATGGGGGAGTTTTACCGAACATTCAAAGAAGAACTAACACCCATTCTCAAACTTTTTCAAAAAATTCAGAAGGAAGACTTCCAAACTCGTTTTATGAGGCCAGCATAATTCTAATTCCAAAACCAGAAAAAGGCACTACAAAGAACGAAAACTACAGGCCAATATCCCTGATGAACATAGATGCCAAAATCCTGAACAAAATACTAGCAAATCAGATCCAGCAATACATTAAAAAAATTATTCACCATGACCAAGTGGGATTCATCCCAGGGATGCAGGGCTGGTTCAATATTCGCAAATCAATAAATGTGATACACCACATAAACAAAATGAAAGATAAAAACCACATGATCATATCAATAGACGCTGAAAAAGAGATGCAAATTAAAACAACAATGAGGTATCACCTCACACCTGTCAGAATGGCCGCCATCAACAAATCATCAAACAACAAGTGTTGGCAAGGGTGTGGAGAAAAGGGGACTCTAATACACTGCTGGTGGGAATGCAGACTGGTGCAGCCACTATGGAAAACACTATGGTGTTACCTCAAAAAATTAAAAATTGAATTGCTGTTGGACCCAATGATTTCACTTCTAGGAATATACCCTAAGAAGTCTGAAACACCAATCATAAAGAATATATGTACCCCCATGTTCATAGCAGCACTATTTACAATAGCTAAGATCTGGAAACAGCCCAAGTGTCCATCAGTAGACAAATGGATAAAAAAGCTGTGGTACATATACACAATGGAGTACTATGCAGCTGTAAGAAAGAAAGATCTCTTATCCTTTGAGATGACATGGAGGGACCTGGAGAGTATTATCCTAAGGAAAACAAGCCAAGCAGAGAAAGACAAATATCACATGATCTCACTTATTTGTAGAGTATAATGAACATAGTCTGAGGAACAGGGTAGACCTAGAGATGTGGAATTAGGGTACAGACTGACAACCCTCAGAAGAGGGGGTGGGGGGAGGGAAGAGATAAACCACAGAACTTATATGCATGTACACATAACTGATGGACATGGACAACAAAGCTGGGGACAGGGTGCGGGGATGGGGAGGAGGGTGTCAATGGGGAAAAAAGGAGAAACATCTGTAACAAAAGTAAAAATGTTTTCATTTTAAAAAAGAAAAGAAAAGAAAATAATAATTGTAGGCAAGCAGGCAGAGAGATTGGAACCATTGTGCACTGTTAGTGGGAATATAAATGGTTACAGCCACTGGAAAATATTATGGAAGTTCCTCAAAAAATTTAAAATAGAATTGACATACAATCCAGCAACCTCACTTCTGGGTGGGTATATATCTAGAAAAAAATCAAAGCAGATCTTAGAGATATCTGCACACCTATGTTCATCTCAGCATTATTCTAATTAATCAAGATATGTAAACAACCCAAATATTCATCAATAGGTGAATAGATAAAGTGTGGTAAAAAGATAACAATTAAGTACTATCCTTAAAAAAGAAGGAAATCCTGTCATATGCTACAGCATAGATGAACCTCAAGGACATTGTGCTAAGTGAAATAAACCAGTCACAAATGAAAAAAATACTGTATATTCCACTTATATGAACTATTGAAAGTAGTCAAAATCATAGAAACAAAGTAGAAAAGTGATTGCCAAGAGAGGAAGATGGAGAATTAGAGTTTAGTGGGTATAGAGTTTTCAGTATTGCAGTATAAAGACGTTCTAGAGATCTGTTGCTTAACAATGTGAATATACTCAGTGCTACTGAACTGTACACTTACAATAGTTAAGATGTTAAATTTAACGTTATGTATTTTTTACCAAACAAAAAAAGTGTAAGATCAAAAAACAACATTGCAACTCTAATGGGTAGCGTAGAAGACAGTTTGGAAAAGAAAGATAAAAATCTACTCTGTAAAAGCATACTCTAGAAGACAAGAAGAATTTTCCTAAATGTTTTGCACTCTGAATAGTTATAGAAGACATGAAATGTATTAAATAAAAGTTGAGATAATCATGAGATATTAAGAGAGATTTAGGAGATCAGAGAACAAATTGAAGGAAAAAATTGTACTAGTTAAAAGAAAAAAGTAGCCCTGGCCGGTTTGGCTCAGCGGTTAGAGTGTTGGCCTGCGGTCCAGAGCCTGGGTTCGGTTCCCACTAAGGGCATGTACCTCAGTTGCGATTTGTCCCCGGCCCTGGTTGGTCATGTGGGAGGCAGCCACTTGATGTGTCCCTTTCATGTCGATGTTTCTCTCTCTCTCTCTCTCTCTTCCTCTCTCTCCCTCCCACTCTATCTGAACAAAAAATGGAAAAACGTCCTCGGGTGAGGATAAAAAAAAAAAGTAATAAAAGCAATTAGAAAAAATAATGTGGGGACTGACAGTGAAAATCTAGCACAATGATGTCTGTCGGCGTCTCTAAAGAAGATGAAAAATAAGAAAACGTATAAGGAAAACTGAACCTGCAATTTAAATGATGTACCAAGTCCTAGGAAAAATTTATATGTAATAATCAACACCCAGACATATGTTGGTGATAGTACTGAACTTCACAGAAAAAGAACAAAATTATACAGGCATCCATTCAGAAAAAGCAAAAAGAAAAATCATCAAGAGGACAGACAGAGGAAAGGGAAGTCAAAGGAAATATAAGTGAGCTAATTTCATCTTTAAAGTTAATAAATCAAGAAATGCATAAGTATAGTACTTAAAATTATTAAAGTTACCTCTAAAATAGTTAAAATTAAAGTATAAAACATTTAGAAAAATCATTGGAGCAGCAGGGGTATAGAGGGAGGAAAAAAGCAAAATTAAATTTGTAACAAAAGAAAAATTATAAAATGAGAGTATATAAGACTATATAAATATATATGGAATAAATTCACCTATTTAAAAAACTCATATTAGGTTAAAAAACAAACTCAGTCCCATGCTATATAGCACACACATTGAAAATAAAATAGAAGGGTTGAAAATAAAAGGAAAACTAGAGACATGAAAAATATGGAGACATGATATTAATATAGATGAGATTAAATTAAACACTAAAAATGTTACAGGAATTAAAGAGTAATGTTTTCATACTGATTTACAATCTACAATGAGATCATAACACATAAATCTTTAAACAGGAAATAGCGTAAAAATATATAAGAAAACTGGGAGCAGCATCAGTAAGGAAGTTTATGTTGCCTTATAAAAGAATGAAGATGTAGAATTATATGAAAACAAGTCATATTGTTAGGCAAAAGGTGTTATGGGGAGAGGGAAATTTGCTTATGGGGGAGGAAATGCAAAACTGTCCAAAGCCCTAGGACCTTCAAGAAAAAAAAAGGAAAATACAGAATAGTATTAAGGAGTTTGAACACACATACTTATCTCATACTAGATCTTAGAAATGAAATTTTTAAAAAAAAACAAAGTTAAGAAATCATCTGGTAATAATGCATATAATGATGTTGATATAATAGACGTGTAAATATTTGTATGCTTAAAAAAAAAAGATGTCCTTCAAAGAGCAAAGATTTTTTTATCCTTACCTGAGGAGGACATTTTTCCATTTTTTGTTCAGATAGAGTGGGAGGGAGGGAGAGGAAGAGAGTGAAAGAAACATCGATGTGAAAGGGACACATCGAGTGGCTGCCTCCCGCACAACCCCAACCAGGGCCAGGGACAAACTGCAACCGAGGTACATGCCCTTAGCGGGAACCGAACCTGGGTCTCTCTGGACCGCAGGCTGACGCTCTAACCTCTGAACCAAACCGGCCATGGCAGTACTAGTAGATTTTTAAAGTATTCTTAGAATATTATAGATACAAGATCTTGATATCTGTGAATATAGTTTTACTTCTTCCTTTGCAATCCACATGCTTTTTTTTTTTTTCCTTATTGCCCTGGCTAACACCTCAAGTACATTGTAAATAGAAGTGGCAAAAGCAGACATCCTTGTATATTCCGATCTGGGGGCAGACACTCTGTCTTTCATAACTGAGTATGACTTTAGCTATGTGTTTTTCATGGATGCCCTTTACCAAATTGAGGAAGTTCCCTCTATTCTTAGTTTGTTGAATAGACAACAAACTAAGTTTGTTTTTCATCACGAAAGGAGTTAGATTTTGTCAAATGCTTTTTCTGTGTCTTTGAGATTATCAAGTGAGTTTCTTTTGTTGTTAATTTAAATTTTTTAATTGAGTTAATTTTTTATCAATGTTACTTTATTTTATTTATCTATTGAATTTATTGGGGTGACATTGGTTAATAAAATTATGTAGGTTTCAGGATACAGTTCTATAATATATCATCTGTATATTGTATTGTGTTGAAACAAACTTACATTCATGGGGTAAATCCTTCTTGGTCATGCTGTATAATTCTTTTTATATGTTTGTGGATTTCATTTGCTAATATTTTGATGAGGATTTTTGTGTCTATATTCATAAGAGCTGTTGGTTTGTAGTTTCTTTGTGATGTCTTTGTTGGGTTTTATTATCAGGGTAACACTAGTTTCATAAAAGGAATTGGAACAATAAGTATACTTTAAATGTTTGGTAGAATTCAGGGTGAAACCATCTGGGCCTGGACTTTTCTTTACAGGTAATTTTTTTTATTACTAATTCAAACTCCTCACTTGCTTTAGGTCTGTTCAGATTGTCTATTACTTCTTGGGTCATTTTCAGTAGTTTGTGTCTTTCTAGGAATGGAATTTGTTCATTTCATGTAAATTATCTAATTTGGTTCATAGTATTCCTTTGTAATAATGTAATTATATTGTTCCCTCTTTCATTTTGGATGTGAATCTTCTTATTTTTTTCTTGGTCAGGCTAAAAGTTTGTTGGTTTTTGTTTGTTTTTTTATCTTTTCAGAGAACCAGCCTTTGTTTTCAATTATTTTTCTCTTTTTAAAATTCTCTATTTCGTTAATTTCCACCTTAATTTGTATATCCTTCTGCTTGCTTTGCTTTTAGTTCAGTCTTTAACCAATGTCTTAAGGTGGAAGTTTAGGCGATTTTACTTGATCTTCTTTCTTGATACAGGCATGTACAACTATAAATTTCCCTTTTAGTTTTAGGTGCATCCAATAAGTTTATTGTCATTTAGTACAAAGTATTTTCTGGATTCTCTTTTGATTTCCTCTTTAACTCATAGGTTATTTAGGAATGTTTAATTTCCACATATTTGAGTTTCCCTAATTTTATTGATTTCTAATTGCATTCTATTGTGGTTGGAGAGTGTACTTTGTATTATTTTTGTTCTTCTAAGTTATTCTCTTGCCTGATTACTCTGACTAGGACTTCCAGAACTATGTTGACTTAGAGTGGTAAGAGTGGGCATCCTAGTCTTGTTCCTGATTTTAGAGGAAAAGCTTTAAGTTTTTCACCATTGAGTATGATATTGACTGAGGGTTGTTATATATGACCTTTATTATGTTGAGGTACTTTCCTTCTATACCCATTTTATTGAGTGTATTAATCATAAATGGATGTTGAATCTTTTTTTTTTTTAACCCTCCCCGAAATACTATAATTTTTCAAACATCTGGCTCACATACTTTTTTCTTAAATAATTTTAAGCTATGAAATATTTTAATAACGTAGAAAAATGCTAAAAATAACAGACACCTGGGTTTATTCCTAAAATGCGTACAGTTTGTTTTTCATGATAGGTTTAACACACCAGGAATTTGTGGGGCATTTTGTATAGTGAGAGGTAGAGATATAATTGCATCTTTTTTTTTCCCCTCCAATTTTTATTTATTTTTGTTACAGATGTTTCTCCTTTTTCCCCCCTTGACCCCCTCCTCTCCATCTGGCCCCACCCCCTCCCCCCTAGCATTGTTGTCTGTGTCCATTGGTTATGCATATATGCATATAAGTTCTTTGGTTCCTCTCATCCATCCCCCCTACCCCCCTACTCTGAGGTTTGTCAGTCTGAACCATACTCCTTTCTATGTCTCTGGGTCTATATCGTTCATCAGCCCACCTTGTTCATTATATTCCACAAATAAATGAGATCATGTGGTATTTGTCTTTCTCTGATTGGCTTATTTCGTTTAGCATAATACTCTTGAGGTCCCTCTATGTTGTCTCAAAGGATAAGAGATCCTGCTTTCTTACAGCTGCATAGTATTCCATTGTATATATGTACCATTGCTTTTTTATCCACTCATTTATTGATAGACACTTGGGCTGTTTCCAGATCTTAGCTATTGTAAATAGTGCTACTGTGAACATAGGGGTTACATACATTCTTTCTGATTGGTGTTTCAGGCTTCTTAGGATATATTCCTAGAAGTGGGATCACTGGGTCAAATGGCAATTCAATTTTTAATTTTTTGAGGAAATACCATAGTGTTTTCCATAGTGGCTGCACCAGTCTGCATTCCCACCAGCAGCGTACTAGAGTCCCTTTTCTCCACACCCTCACCAGCACTTGTTTGATGATTTGTTGATAGCAGCCATTCTGGCAGGTGTGAGATGATACCTAATTGTTGTTTTAATTTGCATCTCTCTGATGATTAGTGATATTGAGCATTTTTTCATATATCTCTTGGCCATTTGTATGTCCTTTTTGGAGAGGTATCTATTTAAGTCTCTGCCCATTTTTTTAATTGGGTTCTTTGTCTTCCTTTTGTTGAGTTGTATGAGCACTCTATATATTTTGAAATTAACCCCTTATCTGATGTATCATTGGTGATTATGCTCTCCCATACAGTGGGTTCCCTTTCCATTTTGATAGTTGTTTCTTTTGCTGTGTGGATGTTGAATCTTATCAAATGCTTTTTCTGCATCTATTGATAACACCATATGACTTTTGCCCTGGCCGGTTTAGCTCAGCGGTTAGAGCGGTTTAGCTCAGCGGTTAGAGCGTCGGCCTGCGGTACAGAGCGACCTGGGTTCGGTTCCCGCTGAGGGCATGTACCTCGGTTGCAGTTTGTCCCTGGCCCTGGTTGGTCGTGCGGGTGGCAGCCACTCGATGTGTCCCTTTCACATCGATGTTTCTCTCTCTCTCCCTCACTCTCCCTCCCACTCTATCTGAACAAAAGATGGAAAAATGTCCTCAGGTGAGGATAAAAAAAAAAAGACCATATGACTTTTATCCTTTGTTTTGTTAATGCGCTGTATTATATTGATCAATTTGCATATGTTACACCATCCTTGTGCCCCTGGAATGAACCCCACTTAATCATGATGCATTATTTTTTTAATGTATTGTTGTATTGTATTTGCTAGTATCTTGTTTAGAACTTTTACATCTCTGTTCATCAGAAATATTGGTCTATAGTTTTCTTTTTGTGTGTGTTATCCTTGCCAGGTTTTGGTATCAGGGTTATGTTGGCCTCATAAAATGTGTTAGGAAGTTTGCCTCTTCTTCGGTTTTTTTGGAAGAGTTTGAGAAGGATAGCTATCAAATCTTCTTTGAATGTTTGGTAGAATTCAGTAGTGAAGCCATCTGGTCCTGGACTTTTATTTTTTGGGAGGTTTTTTTCATAGTTGTTTCAGTTTCCTCACTGTTGATTGGTCCATTTAGATTTTCCAATTCTTCCTGATTCAGTGTTGGAAGGTTATATATTTCTAGGAACTTATCCTAGAAATAACTGGTCTGTCCTCTTCAGAAATGTTAGTGACATGAAGGACAAGAGCTGAGGAACTATCCTAAATTAAAGGAGACTAAAGAGACAGGGCAGCTAAATGCAGTCATTATCCTAGATTGGACCCTAGTCCAGGGAGAAAAATTGCTATAAAGGACAATTTTGGAAAAATTTCTAAAATTTGAACATAGATTACAAATGAATATCTTATCAATGTTAAATTAAATATATTTGATGGGGGGTGGGGGTTGGGATGGGGAGGAGAAACATCTGTAACAAAAATTAATTAATAAAAATTGGGGGGAAAAATTTGATAATTATACCATGGTATGTAAGGGATAATCTTTCTTGTTAGGGTATATATGCTCTATTATCTGGAAATGAAAGGATATGATGTCTATAACTTATTCCCTAATGGTTCAGATAAAATATTATTAATATATATATAATTATAGGTTGTGAAAGAGATGAAGCCAGTGTAGCAATTTTTAACAATTGGTGAATCTAAGAGAAATATATGGAAGTATTATTATACTGTTTTTTTTGCAACTTTTTGGTAGGATTGGAATACAAAATAAAAAGTTTAAGGGGTATATGAGATTTACCAGAACGAATCTGAAAAAGGTGATGGGGATGGAGTAAGGTTTGGCTGTACAATGTATTAAAGTAATAGTGATAATAGTTAAAAGGTTGCTACAGGGGCAAGAGACATACAGCAATGGAAATAAGCTCAGATACAATGAGAATTTACTTTATGATAAAAGTACCATTTTGGATCAGTTTGGAAAAGTTGGATATTCAACAAATTATCTTAAGATGCTTAGCTAGCCATTTCTGGTATGTATAGATTTAAGCTGTAGCCCTGCGTCACTCCTGATCCATACTTTTTATCTTTCAGAGATCTACGTAAAAAAGAGAGATCATAAAAGTTCTGGATAAAGGCAGGGATTATTATTAACTTTTCTTATAAAATGAGGTGATAAAATCTAGAAGTCATAAAGGCAAAAATTTGATAAATTTGAGGACATATTAAAATTAAATTCCTGCCTGGTAGAAAATACCATATGCAAAGTCAATTGAAAATGGAAAATGACAAAACAATTTTAAATTGATAAACTTGAGAAAAAGTGGCTAATTCTCTTAGTATTCAGAGAGCTTTTTATAAACCAATGTTTATTAAAAGATAATCTAATAGAAAAACAAAGAATGTGAACAAGATTTTTATTGTAAAAAAATACAGATGACAAAGCTTTGAAACAATATTTAACCTTTTTAATAATCAAAGAAATATACTGAAATCACAGATTTCTTTAAAATTTTATTAGAATAGCACAGATGAAAAGATTTGATTATCCTAAGTATTGTCAAGCGTATGGGGACACATCCATACATTTTCACAATATTGTTAGAAGTACAAATTTGTTGCAACATATTTGACCCTTTGGCAATATTTAACTGTTGTGACTTTGTTAAATTAACAGTTGTTAAGTAGAGTTCTGGGACGTCCAATGGTTCAACAAAAGACCAGAAAAGAAATTGAAGTAGAGAAGTTTATTACTCACAGGTCTTGGAGGAGGTACACAGGAAGTCGAGGTAGGGTGCAGGTAGGGAGAACAGCACAATCTGGGGCACATGCCTTCATTAAGGTCTGCAGGTGGAGTAGATGAGTAGATATCTCATATAAGTGCAATCATGCAATATTGGGTCTATGACTATTTTACTTAATGTCCTCAAGATTCATTTATTATATCAAATATTACAGAATTTTCTTTTTTTTAATGTTTATACATTTTCTTTATTCATTCATCTGTCAAAGGATTTTTAGGTTGTTTTCATGTCTTGACTATTATGAATAGTACAGCAATGAACATAGGAGTGCTAATATCTCTTTGAGATCCTGATTTCAATTCTTTTTGATAAATACCCGTAACTGGGATTGCTGGATCGTATGTGGTAGGTCTATTCTTACCAACACTTGTCTTTTTTATTTTTTTATAATAGCCATTCTGACAGGTATGAAATGATACCTCACTGGGGGTTTGATTTGTATTTCCCTGAAGATTAGTGATGTTAATCATTTTGTTATCTACCTACTGGCCATTTACTCTGTGAATGTCTATTCATGTCCTTTGCCTATTTTTAAATTGAGTTATTAGTTATTTTACTATTGTTGTAGGAATACCTTATAAATTTTGGAGATTAACCCCTTACCAAATATATGGTATGTAGATATTTTCTCTCATTCCATAGGTTGCCTTTTTACTTTATTGATTGTTTCCTTTGCTCTAAAGAAGCTTTTTACTTTGATATAATTCCACTTGTATGGTTTGTTTGTTTGTTTATTTATTTTATTAATTTTGCTTTTGTCACCTATGCTTTTATTGTCATGTTTATGAAATCATTCCAAAGACCAATGTCATGAAGATTTTCTCCTTTATTTTCTTCTAGGAGTTTTACAGTTTTAGGTCTTTTTTTTTTTTTTAATTCTTAATTGGAAGATATGTTTTAGACTTAGAGAAAGGGAGGCAGGGAGGGGAAAGAGGGAGAGAGAGAGACAGACAGAGAAACATCTATGTGAGAGAAACATCGATCAGTTGCCTACTGTACGCACTCCGACTAGGGATCAAATCCACAACCTTGGTATGTGCCCTGACTGGGAATTGAACCTGCAACCTTTTGGTGTATAGGATGACACTCCAACCAACTTCTTCACCTAGCCAGGGCTACAGTTTCAGGTCTTATATTTAAGTCTATAATCCATTTTGAGTTAATTTTTGTATGTGGTGTAAAGGAAGAGTCCTTTTACTTCTTTTGCATGTGGGTGTCCAGTTTTCCAACACCATTTGTAGAAAAGATTATTCTTTCCTCACTATGTATTCTAGGCATTCTTGTCGAGAATCAATTGACTGTATATACATGGATATATCTCTGTTCTGTTCCATTGGTCCCAAATAATTTTTCCTATCTTATTTTTCTCCATTTCCTCTATTTTATAAATTGTATATGCCACACAAACCGAATGTTTATACTCACTTGCTCAGTGCTTTCCCACTTGCTCATGCTTCTTGGTGAAGTGGGTGGGAAAGGCCAATATTATTATCAAGAAGTAGAGTGATATGCCCGGCCAGTGTGGCTCCATGGTTGAGCGTTGACCCATGCACCAAGAGGTCGCCGAATTGATTCCCGGTCAGGGCACATGCTCAGGTTGTGGGCCCGATCCCCAGTGAGGGGCATGCAGGAGGCGGCCAGTTAATGTTCTCTCTCATCGATGTTTCCATCTCTCTCTCCCTCTCCCTTCCCTTCCTCTCTCTCTCAAATCAAGAAAGAAAGAAAGAAAAAAAAAAACAGAAGTAGAGTGATACATGGTAAGGTGGAAAAGTTATATAGTGCTTGTATGCCATATTAAGGAGTTTGGATTTTGTTCAAAATATAAGAGAAAGCCATTGAAAGTTGTCAAATAGAAAATGACAAGTTCACCCTGGCCGGTTTGGCTCAGCGGTTAGAGCGTCGGCCTTCGGACCAGAGAGTCCTGAGTTCAGTTCCTGCTAAGGGCACGTACCTCAGTTGCAGTATGTCCCCTTCCCCGGTTGGGGTCGTGTGGGTTGCAGCTAGTTGATGTGTCTCTCTCACATCGATGTTTCTCTCTCTCTCCTTCTCTCTCCCTCCCACTCTATCTGAAGATAAATGCAAAAATGTCCTTGGGTGAGGATTAAAAAAAAAAAAAAGAAAGAAAATGACAATTTCATTTTATATTTATAAGATTACTCTGTCTACTCTCTGAAGAATACATTGGAAGAGGACAGGAATGGACAGGAGACCTATTAAGAGACATATAGTATTGTGGGAGAAAATGGAGAGAAGTGGGCAGATTTGTGGTTGTTTGGTCAAGATTAATGGCAAGAACAGCAAGGTGTGTGAGGTGGAAGTCTCAAGAATAACTCCTAGACATCAGTTTGGGTTTGAGAGAGGTACTGTTTTAGAGGAGGCTAGAATAGAGTTCAGTTAGGGACATTTAAAATTTGGGATGGCTGTGAGATTCAAGAGAGTATATCAAGTATATAATTGAATATGAATCTAGAGCTCTAGAGATAAGTCATAGCTTGAAATGTAAACTTGAGAGTAGTTAACATGATAAATATTGTACCAAATGCCACAGGGAAAGATGGGGTTACCTAGAAAGAGAATACAGAGTAAGAACATCCTCTGGAACTGGCCACACGTGGAGGTCATTGATCATCTTAGCAAGAGCAGTTTTAGTTTAGTGGTATCATTATACTCTGATTGGAAGAGTGAATTCAAGTAGGGAAAGCAGTAAAGAAAATAACAATTATATTTTCAACTTTACAAGGTTGGCAGTAAAGAGGAGCAAAGAAATGGACCCAGTCCCTGAGGGAAGATATGAGCGTTTTCTAAGCATATGATATAGTAAATGATGCTTTCAAGATATTGGAAATGAGCCAGTAAAGAGAAAGAGCCTGAAGATATGAGAGAAATTTAATAGGGGTAGAAACCAAGATCTTGAAAGGAAGATGATTTGGGCTCCAGTGGAGGGGTTTGCCTTGAAAAGAAGGAGGGGTGGTTCTACTATTGCATCTGAAAAGGTTGTACGTGTATATGAGTTGACAGAAGGTGGCATTGTTGCCTACATCGTGCTTTCTGCCCAGAATGTTCTTCACCTGCTGTCCTTTATCTGTTTTCTTCTAGGAGTTTTTATGGTTTCAGGTTTTACATCTATGTCTTTGATCGATTTTGGGTGATTTTCGTGTATGGTGAAAGATAGTGGTCTGGTTTCATTCTTTTGCATGTGGCTGTCCAGTTTGCCCAGAACCATTTATTGAAGAGATGATCTTTTCTCCATTGTGTATTCTTGAATCCTTTGTTATAAATTAATTGACCCTATATGTGTGGGTTTATTTCTGGGCTCTGTATTCTGTTCCATTGATCTGTGACTGTTTTTATATAAATACCATACCGTTTTGATTACTATAGCTTTGTAATATAGTTTGAAATCAAAGAACATGATGTCTCTAGCTTTGTTGTTCTTTCTGATGATTGCTTTGATTATTTAGAGTCTTGTGGTTCCATGCAAATTTTAGGATTGTTCTAATTCTGTGAACAATGCCATTGGAATTTTGATAGGGATTGCATTGAATCTGGGTATTGCTTTCAGAAGTATGGATATTTTAACAATATTAATTTTTCCAATCCATGAGCACAGGTTATCTGTTCATTTCTTTGTGTCTTCAACTTTTTGTATCAATGTCTTCTACTTTTCAGTGTACAGGTCTTTTGCTCCTTGGTTAAATTTATTCCTAGGTATTTTATTCTTTTTGATGCAATTGTAAATGAAATTCTTTTCTAATTTCTCTTGATAGTTTGTTGTTAGTGTATAGAAGCACAACTGATTTTTTAAAATACATTTATATTGATTTTAGCAAGAGAGAGAGGAAGGGAGAGGGAGGAGGGAGAGACAGAGAGAGAGAGAGAAACATCTACGAGAGAGAACCACTGATTGGCTGCCTCCTGCACGCCCCCCTAGTGGGGATCAAGTCTGCAACCCAGGCATGTGCCCTGACCTGGAATTGAACCGGTGACCTTGGTGCTCAGGATGACACTCAACCAACTGAGCCACACCAGACAGGGCACAACTGATTTTTATATTGATTTTATAGTCTTCAGCTTTACTGAATTCATCCATTAGTACTAACAGTTTTTTTGGTAGAGTCTTTAGGGTTTTCTATATATAATATCATGTCAATTGCAAATAATTGACAGTTTTGTTTTTTCTGTTTTGATTTGGATGCCTTTTCTTTTTCTTGCCTGACTGCTCTGGCCAGGACTTAAGTGCTATGTAGGATAGAAGTGGCCTTATCTTGTTCCTGATCTTAGAAGAAAAGTTTTAATTTTTCACCATTGAATATGATGCTAGCTGTAGTCTTGTCACATATGGCCTTTATTATGTTGAAGTACATTTCCTTTATACCTACTTTGTTGAAGATTTTTATTATGAATGGATGTTGAATATTATCAAATGCTTTTTCTGCATCTATTGAGATGATCATATAATTTTTATCCTTCATTTTGTTAATGTGGTGTATCACATTGATTGATTTGCAAATGTTGAACCATCCTTGCATCCTTGAATAAATTCCACTTGATCGTGTTATATGATTCTTTTAATATATTGTTGATACTCGTTTACATCTATTTTCATCAGGGATATTGGCTAGCAATTTTCTTGTAGTGTCCTTGTCTGGGTATCAGGGTAATGCTGACCTTGTAAAATGAATTTGGAAGTATTTCCTCCAATTCTATTTTTTAGAAGAGTTTGGGAAGATTTTATATTAATTCTTCTTTAAATATTTGATAGAATTCACCAGTAAAGCCTTCTGGTCCTAGGCTTTTGTTCATTGGGAGATTTGATTGTCTCTTTTTTTTTTTTTTAATTTCCATTGATTTTAGAGAGAGAGAAACATTAATTTGCTTTTCCACTTATTTATGCATTCATTGGTTGATTTTTAAAAATATATTTTTATTGACTTTTTTTAGAGACAGAGGAACATGGATCGGCTGCCTCCTGCCTGCCCCCTTACTGGGGCTCGAGCCTGCAACCCAGGCATGTGCCCTGACCGGGAATCAAACTATGCGACGATGTTCAATCCACTGAGCCACACCGGCCGGGCCATTGGTTTGACTTTTATATGTGCCCTGAACCCGCAACCTTGGTGTATCAGGACAGTGCTTTAACCAACTGGGCTACCCAGCCAGGACAGATTATCTTTTTTTTTTAATCCTCACCCGAGGATATTTTTCCATTTATCTTCAGATAGAACGGAAGGGGGGGGGAGAGAGAGAGAGAGAGAGAGAGAGAGAAAGAAACATCTATGTGAGAGAGACACATCGATTGGTTGCCTCCTGCAGAACCCCAACCGGGGCCAGGGACACGAACTGCAACCGAGTTACATGCCCTTAGCCAAAATCGAACCCGGGACTCTTTTGTTCATGGGCCAACACTCTAACCGCTGAGCCAAACCAGCCAGGGCCAGATTATCTTTTTATACTTAGACATAAAAGCAGATTTCATGTGTCTTACTATATTCTGGGGAAATTGCCTTAGGGATTCCGAGAGTATTTAATGAAAACCCTAATTGCCAATAATCTATAGTGTAGGTGAAAAGGATCCCATAGTTAAAGTGTTACTTTGTTGCATGCATGTAAACATCTTTGTTTCTACCCATGATTTGGAACTCCAAAAATATATATTGATCCTATATTACTATTTACAGTTGGGGTTTATGTTTGTAAGAGGTTACTTCATCTAAAAATGCCCATTTTAACATAGAATAATGACTTCAAAAAGTGAACTTTGAGGATGGTAAATTTTGTATTAGGTATTTTTTACCACAATAAACAAAATTGGAGGAAAAAATGTAAAGGTGATCCACAGAAAGGAATTTTAAGAGGCTCTAGAATGTGTAAGGAGTTTTTCTTTTTTATCTACACATTTAATTACTGATTATGAAAATGAATTCTCAGGTTTCTTAGCTGAAAGAGGGGTTAATAATACCTATCTCTTAGCTTTATCAACACGATTGAATAAAAAGGGGAAAAAAGCCTGGCCTGTTTAGCTCAGTGGTTAGAGTGTCGGCCCACAGGTTTGATTCCCAGTCAAGGTCACTTACCTGGGTTGCAGGTTCGATCCCTGGCCCCAGTCGGGGTTATGTGGGAGGCAACCAATTAATGTGTCTCTCTCACATCAATGTTTCTCTCTCTCTCTCTCCCTCCCTCCCTCCCTTCCACCCTATCTAAAAATCAATGGAAAAATATCATCAGGTTAGATATAGAGCACATATCATAATACCCCACACATAGCAAGCAGTTAATACAAAGCAGTTGTTACTGTCCAGAGGCTTAAAGTGCCTTTCTCGAGGTCACACAGCCAGTTTGTGGCAGAGTCCCGTCCAGATTCCAGGTCTTCTGATCCTGAGTCTCAAATGTTTACCATGCCAGTCTGGGTACTAGGCATAAGGCATAAATTCTTTGTTCATGCAGTGAATTTTCTGAAACTTTATATAGTTCTTTTCTTTTTCTTATATATCTAAAGCATTAAGTGTGAATACTATTTCTAAATGGAATGAAAATATTTTGAAAGTACTTCAAAATCTTTTTTTTTCTTTTCAGAGTCCAGCTGTCACTCAGAATTTGAAAATACTACCCATTCTGTGTTCAGGTCAGCCAAGTTTTACTTTCATCATCCAGTCCACCTACCAAGTGATCGAGATTTTTGCCATGAATCTTTAGGGAGAAGTGTTTTCATGAGGCATTCTTGGAACGATTTCTTTCAGCATCATCCAGGCAAACAACATATTAGTCTTTCTTCCCCTTGTGAAAATGAGGAAAAGACGAAGACAGACTACACTAGAGTAGAGAGCCTCAGTATCAATGTAAACTTGGAAAACGAAGAAGCGTTACATCTTACTAAAAGTGAGGCTAGTGATCATATAAAATATGACAAACAAATTAATGATCAAAAAACGGATCTTAACGTCACACCAGAGCCCACAGCTCAGCACATTACAAGTTTGAATGAACTCTGGAACAAGTATCAGGAACGACAGAAGCAACAGAAACCTCTAGGGATCAGTGGCGGGAAAGAACTATCCTTGGTGGAGCGACTTGATCGTTTGGCTAAACTTCTTCAGAATCCCATCACACATTCTCTTCGGCCCTCAGAAAGTACACAGGATGATAGCAGAGGGCAGCGAGAATGGAGTGGTAGACAGCAACAGCAGAAAAACAAGCTTCAGAAAAAGAAGCGATATAAAAGCCTAGAGAAATGCCGTAAAAACATAGGAGATCTTAAAAAAAGCAAGGTGCTCTCTACTCATCAAGCTGGAAGGTCCAATCAGATTAAAATTGAACAGGTTAAATTTGATAAATATGTTCTGAGAAAACAGCCAGGTTTTTGTTATATAAACAATACTTCTTCAGATTCTAGACCCTCAGAGGATAGTGAGCGGCTCACAGATACTGCCACCAACATCCTTTCTACCACAGCTTCTCCTGTGGAGTCAGATATATTGACCCAAACAGATAAAGAAGTGACTTTGCATGAGAGGAGCAGCTCTATTTCCACCATTGACACTGCCCGATTGATCCAGGCTTTTGGCCATGAAAGAGTTTGTTTGTCACCCAGGCGAATTAGATTATACAGCAGCGTCACTGATCATCAGAGGAGATACATTGAGAAGCGGAGCAAGAACAAGAAGAAAGCATTGAGTACAGGTTATCCCCAAATGACTTCTGAACACACCAGAAGGAAACACATCCAGGTACATGGCTACAAATTGCATCTGGCAATGTGACTGCCTTTTTCATGGACTTTTTAGTTAAGCTTTGCACACAGGTGAAAAAAGCCATTTGCCCTTTCTTCACTATACTATTTCTTACCAACTGGAAAAGAGTGAGAAAGTGTAGTACAGTGCTATTGTGAGTTGTCATTCTTTTCATCAACACTCATTTACAAATTATCCTTTGGATGAAGGGCTTTGCTGCTGCTTCAGAATTTGCAAAGTATATCCCTGGCACAGGGGAGCTTTGAGTTTAGAATGATCTCCATTCTGAACAATATTGCCTTGGGTTTTTTATCTCTTCATTTCTCCTCGTCTTTCAAGAAATTTCGAGTTGCTTTTAAATACACACACATATAATAAAATATGACTTTTAAAAAGTAAATGAAGAATTCAAATGAAGGAAAATTATGGCCCTGGCCGGTTTGGCTCAGCGGTTAGAGCGTTGGCCCGTGGACCAGAGAGTCCTGGGTTCGGTTCCGACTAAGGGCACATACCTCGGTTGCAGTGTGTCCCCGGCCCCACCTGGGGTCATGTGGGTGGCGACCACTCGATGTGTCTCTCACATCGATGTTTCTCTCTCTCCCTTCCTCTCTCTCTCCCTTCCTCCCTCTCTCCCTCCTGCTCTGTCTGAAGATAAATGCAAAAGTGTCCTCAGGTGAGGATAAACAAAAGAAAATTATGGAAGCCAGAGAGGGGTTGTAAGTGATGGGAAGACGAGTTAATGCTACAGGGGAGATAAAATATACCTTGTAGATATGGTTGTTAGCCACAAATTTTGCTTTGTTTTCTACCAGTTAGTGTTGCTAGAATTTTGTGATCAATCACGAGTCTATAATATAAAAACAAACTGAATTTTCAAAACCAATACATATTTCTGGCACTAAGACCTAAGAGAAATTTACTCACCTGTCCTCATAAAGAAGGCACCACAGTGTAACAGAGTCCTCAGCAGCATCCTTACAGTAGGTTCAGTAACAATGCCTACAAGGCTAATACAACCTTACTATGGAGTTTGGTAAAGGCAGCTCTCAAGGGGGCAGCAAATACAGACAATTACTTTAACTCAAGAATAAAATTTAGGTTATCTAGAGAAGTGCTTTACAAAGACAGTTTACCATAAATATTATTTCTCATAATTAAGGTTTGGTAGGTATTAAATGACAGTGATTACATATATAAGTAGTGTAATACAACTTTTTTTTAAAGTAAAAGAGAATTGGGAATGGCACAGATTAAGGCTTTTTGTTCCATAGAGGAGATAAGGGAAAAGGGATTTTTGTGTATGTAGTAAAATACATACACATAACAAAGTTTATTATTTTAATCATTTTAAAGTGTATAGTTTAGTGGCCCTGAGTACATTTACAGTGTTTTACAACCATCACCACCGTCTAGTTCAACAACTTTTCATCACCCCAGTGGAAACCTCATACCCATTAAGCAATCTCTATTCCCTCTTCCCAACAGCCCCTGACAACTACTTAACTTTCTTGTTTCTGTGAGCTTGCCTGTTCTAGTTATTTCATACATAAGGAGTCATACAATAATGACCTTTGTGTCAGGCTTCTTTCACTTTAGCTTAATGGTTTGTGGGTTCATCCATGTCCTGGCATGTATCAGTATACATTTTACTTATCCATTCATCCATTCATGGACATTTGGGTTGTTTCCACCTTTTAACTATTGTGAGTAGAGCTGATATGAACTATTTGAATATCCGTAAACAGTTCTTTTGCGTAGACACCTAGGAGTGGAAATACTGAGTCATATAGCAATTTTATGTTTAGCCTATTAAGGAACTGCCAAACTTCCACAGTGGCTACGCTTATTTTACATTCCACCAGCAAGTCTGGGGGGTTCCAATGTCCCTACAATCACCAGCTGTTTTTGTTTACCTTAGGGGGGGACATCCTAGTGTGAGTGAGGTGATATCTCATACTTATTGTCGTTTTGATTGTGGTTTTGATTTCCCTGTTCTGTATGACTAATGATGTTAAGCATCTTTTTATGTGCTTGTTGGCCATTTGTATTTTTGGAGAAGTGTCTGTTCAAGTCTTTGCCTACCTTTTTTGTTTGTTGGTTGGTTTGTTAATCTTCACCTGAGGATATTTTTTACATTGATTTCTAGAGAGAGTGGAAGGGAGGGAGGGAAGGGGAGAGAGAGAGAGAAACATCCATGTGAGAGAGACATCTATTGTTTGCCTCATGCACATACCCCAGCTGGGGCTGGGGAACAAACCTGCAACCCAGGTAGGTGCCCTTGACTGGGAATCAAACCCAAGACCCTTTGGTGTGTGGGCTGACACTGTCCACTGGGCCACAATGGCCAGGGCTCTTCACCTACTTTTTAATTGTGTTTGTCTTTTTGTTTTTGAGTTGTAAGATTTCTTTATATATTCTGGGTTGTAGACCATTATCAGATGTATAATTTGCAAATATTTGCTCCCATTCTCTGGGTGTCTATTCACTCACTGTGACTGTCCTTTTGATGCACAACAGTTTACTTTTTTTAAATTTATTTTTATTGATAAGAGTATTACAGATGTTCCCCATTTCCGCTTCTTTGCCCCCCTCCACCCAGCTCCCACCTCACCCCACACAACAGTTTACTTTGATGAAGAGCCCAGTGTACCACCCTGGCCAGTTTTGCTCAGTGGTTAGAGCATCAGCCTTCAGACCAAAGGGTTGCAGGTTTGATTCCTGGGCATAGTCAGGGTTGTGCAGGAGGCAACCAATCGTCGTGTCTCTCTCACGTTGATGTTTCTTTCTCTTTTTTCCTTCCTCCCTTCCACTCTATCTAGAAAATCAATGGAAAAATATCCTCAGGTGAAGATTAACAAAAATAAAAATAGAAGAGCACAGGGTACCTATCTTTTCTTCTGTTGCTTGTGCTTTGGTATCATATCTAAGAAACCATTGCCAAATTCAAAGTCATGAATATTTGTCCCTGTATTTTCTTTTAAAATTTTTATACTTTTAGCTCTTTCATTTGCATCTTTGATATATATTGAGTTAATTTTTGTATATATTATTAGGTAAGGGTCAAAACTTCATTCTTTTCCACATGGATATTTAGTTGTCTCAGTACCAGTTATTATAGAGACTATTCTTTCTCCCTTGAGTGGTCTTGGCTCCATTGTCAAAACTGAATTGACCATAGAATTGAGGGTTAATTTCTAGGCTTTCAATTCTATTCCTTTTATCTACATTTTGTATGCCATTACTGCACTATTTTGATTACTGTAGCTTTGTAGTAATTTTAGAACTGAGAAGTTGATTCCTCCAACTTTGTTCTTTTCTAATACTATTTTGGCTGTTCAGATCCCTTTTATCTCCAGGTGAATATTAGGATCAGCTTTTCCATTTCTGCTGAAAAGGTCATTGGGATTTTGATATTAATTGCCTTCAATTTGTATTTGCTTTGGGATTTATTGCCATCTTAACAATATTAAGTCTTCCAATCCATGAGCACAGAAAGTAATTTTTGTATATGGTGTAAGTTAAGGCTTTAACTTTATTGTTTTGCATATGGATATTTAGTTGTCCCAGCACCATTTGTTGAAAAAAGACAGTCTTCTTCCTGTTGAATGGTCTCAGCACCCTTGTCAAAAATCATTTGACCATAAATATAAGGTTTATTTCTGGGCTCTCTATGCTATTCCATTGGTCTGTGTGTCTGTCTTTATAACAGTTCCACACTGTTTGAGTTTACTCTATCTTTTGAAATACATTTTGAAATCAGGAAGTATAAGACCTCCAAATGTATTCTTTTTCAAGACTGTTTTGGCTATTTGGGGTCCCTTGGGATACCATATGATTTTTATTATTTTTTCTTTTTGATGCTATTTTAAGTACAATTGTTTTCTTCATTTTTGCATTGTTCATTGTTAGTGTATAGATACTGAACTGATTTGCATGTTGGTCTTTTATCATGCAACTTTACTGAATCTGTTTATTCTAACAGCTTTCTTGCAGATTTTTTAGGATTTTCTACATATACGGTCTTGTCATCTATAAATAGACTTAATCTTTCCCTTTTTCAATTTGGGTGCCCTTTATTTTTCTTGCCTAATTGGTCTGGCTAGAACTTTCAGTAGAGTGGCAAATAGAAGTGGCAAAAGCAGGCACCATTGTCTTGTTTATTGTCTTAGAAGGAAAGCATTCACTCTTTTGCCATTGAGAATGGTTTTAGCTGTGTATTTTCGTATATGACCTTCATCATACAGAGGAAGTTACCATTTTTCCTATTTTGGTAGGTGTTTTTACCATGAAAGGGTTTTGGGTTTTGCCAAGCACTTCAGCATCTATTGAGATGATCATCTGGGTTTGTTTTCTTTATTCTATTAATATGGTATATATTTATAATCATGTGTTGAACCAACCTTGTGTTCCAGAGATGCCTTGCCAGGGAAAGAGGGGGCGTTGGGGAGGGGCAGGCAGTGCTAAGTGAAAAGCCGCAAAGCTCTCCTACTTCGTTTAGTTGGCCTTGCTGCTGCTTAAGTTTTTCTTTAGTTGCCATAAACTTTTTTGTGTATTTCACAGTTCTGATAAGGTTGATTTTGACAGTTTTTGTCAGATTTTTGGTCCTAAGAAGAGACAGCTCCTGGAGCTTTCCCTGTTCTGCCAGTTTCGCTGACATCCCTCCCAGGTACTTTTGTGCCCTTCCCACAACAGCTGCTGTTTTACTTTTCTGGGTCTGCACTATAATGGATACTTTCGTAAAACTCTTCAATCTTTTTCCTGATGTAGTTTGCAGAGAAATAGTCAGCAAAGGGGTGCAGACTCCCTCAATTTTTATAACCCCCAAGGGCTTCACACTCTTGTCAATGCACACTTGTTCTCCAGCACTTAATCCAGTCTCCAACCTTCTTAATGGTATCCAGTTGTATCTCTTCCAGGTAATCTGGTGCTCATGTCTCAAATATCTCTGAAGGTAGCAGCAGCCTTTTCTTAAATTTAGGACCAGGGTTGACCTCTGACCTCAACTTTCTGATGGCCTCAAGAAAAGTCTTGAAATTAAAGTTGGTACATTTTTGTTGTTATTGGTGGTGGTGGTGGTTATAAGGATGGGAGCACTGCTTTATTTAACTCTGTAGATACCCAAGTGGAAAATCTATGTAGTAAATTTTGACTTGTGGTGTTTTTATTAGTAGTACTTTTTAGATGTTTTATAATTGTAGCTTTGGATTTCCTGTTTGACCCAAGAGGAGTTTAAGGGAGAGTTTTTTAATTCCATTAGCTTGGATTTATTGTCACTGCATATTAATTTATAATTTTACTGTATCATGATTAGAGATTGTGCTCAGTTCTGTTTCTGTTTTTAAGGATATGTAGAGATTTCCTTTGTGACTTAATGTATGAATATTTAAATACTCCACGGTGTTATAAAGGAGGTAGAGTCTCCATACAGGGTATTACATTCTAATTCTGTGATTATATGTAGCAAATCATCTTTGTTAATTATATTATATTCTTCCCAAATATTGGTTTCCTTGATTTGTTAAGGACTTCAAAGAGTATATTTGAAAGTTGATTTATCTTTGTGGTAATTGAAGGTTTATGTATGTTTATGTCTGGCACATAAAAACATAGATGACAGTTTTTTATTCACTGTGAATTATCCTGTAAATCATACAAAGTAAGTTCATTTTCTATTTTTAACATGTTTTGTCTTTGATTCTGCTTCATCCAGTGCAATTTTTGAAATGTACATTTGCACAGTTGGTCTTTGCCCATCCTTTTATTCTTAGCTTTTCCTAAGTCACTTTGCTCAAGTGTTAAGTAGCATCTAGTTGAATTTAACTTTTTCCCCCCACTCAATGTGAGGGTTTTCTTTTGAGGTGAATTTATGTTACTTAAGTTCAAAATTATACCAAGTATGTTTGGTTTAAATTTTATAATCTTACCTTTCTTCCTGTTCTGATGTGTTTATTATACAAAATTTCATTTCAAACTGAGGAAATGACCTTTTTATTGTGTTAAAAAAATAATACATAAAATGTATCATCTTAACCATTTTTAAGTGTACAATTTAGTAGTGTTAAGTATATTCACATTGCTGTGTAACAGATGTCCAGAACTTTTTCATCTTGCAACACTGAAAGTCTATACTCATTAAAACAACTCCCCATTTCCCTCTGTCTCAAGCCCCTAGTAACCACCATTCTACTTCCTATTTCTATGAATTTGACTACCTTGAATAATGTCATATAAGTGGAATGATACAATATTTGCCTTTTAGTAAAAGGCTTGTTTCACTTAGCAAAATGTCCTCCAGTTTCATCCATGTTGTACCACGTGGCACGATTTTCTTTCTTGTTGATTGTGTCCTTTGATGCACAGATGGTTTTAATATATATTTTATTAATTTTTAAATTAATATTAATGTAGCCCTAATTGTCTGTTTTTGCTTTTGTTGCCTGTACTTTGGTGTCATACCCAAGAAATTATTTACCAAGTCCCATGCCATGAAGCTTTCTCCTATGTGTTCTACGAGTTTTACGGTTGTAGATTTTATGGTTAGATCTTTAACCATTTCAAGTTAATTTTTGTATATGGTGTGAGGTAAGGCTCCAAGTTTATTCTTTTGCATGTTGGTATCCAGTATTCCCAGCACCAGTTCTTGAAGAGACTGCACTTTCCTTATTGAGTGCTCTTGTACCCTGTCAAGGGTCAAAAATCCTTTGACCATATGTCATCTGACCATATGCACAAGGGTTTATTTCTGGGCTCATCAGGAAGTGTGAGTTCTCCAACTTTGCTTTCTAAATTGTTTTGATTCTTTAGGGTTTCTTATCATTTTTAATGATTTCTTACTGTTTCCAATCTTTTTTGTTCATTGCTATATGATTTTCTTTCCATTTTTACTGTCCAAACTTGTTTTTTATTGATATAGTTGAACTTTACACAAGTGTCATAAAATACTATAAACAGAGTCTTCAGATAGAGAAAAAAATCAAATTTAAATATGTTAACCATATTAAAGCATTCAAAAGATCCAATGATAAACACATTAAATAATAATATGCTAATTATATCTAATTTACCCACTTTATATTCTGTCATAAAAATATTAGTAAACATCAATTTGAAATTTGGTGAATGGACTTGATTCCTGATTTATGTATATGATACACTATTTGCATGTATATGGTTAATTTTACTGGTTGTATTATAGTACATTTAGAGAAGTTTGATATTGACATATATTTACTACCCATAGTGCAGTAAATAATGGTTAGAAATGCATTCTCCTAATTTTCTCTATCAACTTGGAAAGCACTAATGAATTAACAACATGGGTCACTAAGGAACCAAAATTTCTTAACTATTCACATTTACTTTTTCCATGAAAATTTTCAAATATAACATTAATTAAAAGTTTTCAAGGCAAACTTTTCTGCATAATTTACTGAAGCAGATTTAAATAAGGCTCAATAACTAAGCTAATACTCAAAAATACAATTAACTAGGAATTATCTCTCTCTCCTACCTTGATATTAAAATATGGTGGCCTTAGCAAAAGGCTGAAATGCCATTAGGAGTCTTATAAGCACATGGGACAACCCAGACAGAGATGGAAAATGTCTCTTGACTCACAAATTTTTCAGTGATCAGATTTAAATTAAAGGGATTGAGAGTGGTTCATGTTAATGCTTTTTGTTTGTTTGCCATTATAACTCTGAGTGGGTACAAACTATTCCAGAGATTTCAGAAGGTAATTCTGCAGAGCTAGTTTGGCGATTACCAGGATGGTCACATGGAATTTTAGGAAAGGAGTTAAAATGGCTCCCACAAGTGCTACTGCTCTTTTGACAAGTAGATGAGTTCATTGTGGAGAGAGTCAAGATGCTGCTGTCATTTGGTATAGAAAGGATCCATCGCACTCCCATCATCTGCTGACATGGGTCAGACTACATCTTTATATTATTTTCTTTGAGTTGACTTGTTTTATTTCTGATGACTTAATATCATGTAATCTAATTAATATGCTTAAACCACTCTTCTCTATCTCCCTCATATATGAAACAGTGTCTATTAACTCTGTCATTTGAAAAATTAAGAAATGGGTTGCACTTGGCCTGCTTCTCCTCACCCTACCCACAAACACATACTTCCCCCAACCTACCAATATTCATTATATTCTATGAATTTTGTCTCAGTTCATTACGGTAGCACTACTACTGCACTGACAAGCTATATTTTAAAGAATCATAACATTTTACTTCCACATTATAAGCAAAATGCCCACTTTTTATTAGTTAATGTTTTTAAATATAGGGTCAATATTTACCATGAGTCTTTTCATATAACTGTTTATGAATTTGTTAATTTAAATAATTCTTTTATTTGTCTAGATACAGTAAACATATCTTCAGTTCCTAAAATTTTGAGACTATTAACTTTATGTAAGAACAACTTTGTTGGATATAAAACTTTTGGATAATAATCCTTAATTCAAAATTCTGTCAATTTTGCTCCCCTTTTCTGGGCACTGGCATTTAATGTTTCTTTGTCAGAGGCAACCCTGATATTTTTCCCTATGGGGGCCAGGTGTTTTTTTCTGAATTCTTGTCTGTTTTTTAAATTTTAAGTTTAGTTATTTCCCAGGGTATGTCTCAGTGTTGGTCAATCTCTATTGATTTTTTATTCTTGAAATAAAATTCACATGCCATATATAGTTCACTCTTTTAAGTATACAATGATGTAGGTTTTAGTATATTTAGAGAAGGTAAAACATAGGCACGCCCGTGTCAGTCCTTCACAAACATTACCACTAATTCCAAAACATTTCTATCACAACAAAAAGAAACCCTGTGCCCATTAACAACCATTTCCCAGCCTCCCCTATCTCCTCCCAACCATTAATCTACTTTCTGTCCCTATGGATTTACCTATTTGGGACATTTCTTATAAATGAATCATGTAATATGTGACCTTTTGTGCCTGGCTTCTTCTACTTAATATAGTATTTTCAAGGTTCATCCATTCTGTAGCATGAATCAGTACTCATTGCTTGTTATAGCTAAAAAATATTCCATATACATATATATTTTCTTAATTCATGGGTTGATGGACATTTGAATTGTTTCTGCTTTTTGGCCATTATGAAAAATGTTGCTGTAAACATTAATGTACACGTTTTTGTGTGGTTGTATTTTCTATTTTCTTAAGTATATACCTAGGAGTAGAATTGCTGGATCATATGGTACCTCCACTGTTTAACCTTGTGTTTTCCAAAGTGGTTATACCATTTTACATCTCCATCATGTTTATATTACAGTTTCTCCATATCTTTGTCAACAGAGTTATTGAAGTGGTATCTCACTGTGGTTTTAGTCTGCATTTCTCTAATGACTAATAATGTTGAGCATCTTTTCATATACCTATTGACTAGTTGTATATCTTTAAAGAAATGTTTACTCAGATCCTTTGCCCATTTAAAAATTAGGTTATTTATTATTTTATTACTGAGTTTTATCTCTTTATATATTCTTGAATATAAGTCCCTTATTAGGAATATGATTTGCATACATGTTCTTCCATTCTGTGAATTGCTTTTCACTTTCTTGATATCATTTGTGGTACAAAATTTTCAGTTTTGCCAAAGTCCGATTTATTTATTTTTTCTTATGTCACTTGTTCTTTTTGTGCCATATCTAAAATTATTGCCTAAATAGAGTTCACAAAATATGTACTTTTTTCTTAACAATGCTATGTTGAATAGAAGTGCAAGAATGGATATCTTTGTCTTGTTCCTGATTGTAGGAAGAAAGCTTCTCAGTTACTAAACATGATGTTAGCTGTGATTCTTTTTTTTTTTTTTATAGATACCCTTTATCAAATTGAGGAAGTTCCTTTCTATTCCTGATTTCTTGAGTGTTTTTACTATGGAAGGGTTTTTAATTTTGCCATATGCTTTTTCTATGTATATTGAGATAATCATATGTTTTCTTTATTAATGTGGTTGTATTACATTGATTGACATTCATATGTTGAACCTATCTTGCCTTCCTGGGATAAATTCCACTTGGTTTTGATTTATAATCCTTTTTCTATGCTTCTGGATTCAGTTTGCTAGTATTTGAGGATTTTGCATCTATATTGATAAGGGGTATTAATCTATAGTTTTCTTGTGCCTTTGTCTGCCTTTGTTATCAGGGTAATACTGGCCTCATAGAATTAATTGGGAAATGATAATTTTTTCTGGTATTGTTTTTTTTAAGAGTTTGTGAATGATTGCTATTAATTATTATTTAAATGTTTTGTAGAATTCACCAGTAAAGCCAGGTCCTGGGCTTTTCTTTTTTGGGGAAATTTTCTGTTTATTAACTTAGTCTCTTTCCTTGTTATAGGTTTGTACAGATATTCTGTTTCTGTTTATGTCAATTTTGATAGTTTGTTTTTCTAGAAATTTGTTTTATCTAGGTTACCTAATTTGTTAACATTTGATTGTTCAAGATATTCCTTTAAAATCCTTTTAATTTCTGTATGGTTGGTATTAAGATGTCCTCATTCGTAATTTCAATGATGAGTTTTATCTCTTTTTTATCTTGGTGTGGGTCTAGCTAAAGATTTGTCAGTGTCTGTGGCTCTTTTCAAAGAACCAGCTTTTGGTTCCTTTGATTTTCCCTTTTTTTAATTCTCTATTTCATTTATTTTCATTTTAATCTTTATAAATTCCTTCCTTCTGTTTTGTTTTTCATTTTCTAGTTTTCTAAGGTGGAAGATAAGGTTATGGATTTGAAATCTTTCTTTTAATATAGACATTTACACATACAAATTTCCTTCTAAGCTCTGCCTTCACTGCATTCCATAAGTTTTGGTATGTTTGGCCTTCATTTTCATTCATCTCAAAATATTTTCTAATTTCTCTTGTGATTTCTTCTTTGACCATTGGTTGTTAAGAGTATGTTTTTTAATTTCCACATATTTTTGAATTTTCCAAATTTCCATATGTTTTTTATTTCCAGCTTCATTCCATTATGGTCGGGGAACATACTTTGTATGATTTCAGTCTTCATATATGTAATGTGACTTGTTTTATGGCCTAGCGTATGGTCTTTCCTGGAGTGCATTCCATATGCCCTTGAGATGAATGTGTATTCTGCTTTTGTTGGTTGAAGTATTCTATATGTGTCTGGTGGTTTATAGTGTTGTCAAGCCTTCTGTTTCCTTATTGGTCTGTCTAGTTGATTTATCCATTTTGAAAGTGTTATATTACAGTCTCCATTTATTACCATTGAATTGTTTATTTTCCCCTTAATTGTTGTCAGTTTTGGTTCCTATATTTGGGGTATTAATTTTTTTCTAGTACCATGTATATTCAAATTTACTTTCCCTTGTATGTTCAAATTTATCTCTATATCCCTTGTATGTTCAAATTTACTTTAATTTCAACAACAAAAAAAATTGTAAATATCCTTGGATATTTTTTCCTTCCCTCTCAAGCTGTTTCTATCTTAGGAGTGAGGGATAGGGGCAAGGACACTTATCCAACTATTAGATCTCTGCTGTATGTCTTCCTATCCTAGCATTCCAATTATTTTTATTTCCTGAATCTTTTTTCTGCATTTCAGGAGACTTTTTCAGTCTGTAATCTACTCCACTAGCTAAGTTTTCTCTTTTTAAAAAAAATCAAATTTCTATTTTCTATTGCATAAATTAGTTCTGCAGTAGTATAATGCTATTATTTTTGTCCTTAGTTTTCTTTAGTGCCTGCCTGTGCTGGTCTTTAACACATAATAGATATTCACTAATTTTTTTTTTTTTTTTATGAATTATAGTAATTTTGTCAACTGCCTTTTAATCTCCCTCTATTGTCTTAGCTTATCTTGGATCAATTTCATTAGATCCGTGTTCCATTTAATTTTGTCTAATGTGAGAATATAAATTACTAACTAAAATGGGTAAACCTTCTTGTAAAATAAATTTTCTCTTTCCCTTCTTTTTTTCCTTTCTTCCACTTTAATGCTATAACATATTGATATAATTCTTCTCTTTTGTTTTCAGATTACTGTCTTTGTCTCTGAACAGTTCTGTGGAAACCATTTATTTGCCCACAAGCAATGTAGAGGAATTCTTTATGACTATCTTATTACCTGTTTTCAAGATACTGCTTCAGTCCCCTTCCCGGGACATGAACATGAAGACTAATGTTGTATGGCTTGTATGTATTTTTCCCTCAGAGTTGAGAAAGGCAGAGAGATAGTAGGTGATTCTAGGACTCGACAGCTACAGTAGGTGACAGTTTTATCTGCCATTGTTTTTCAATCTCATAAACTGATGGCCACCTTACCAATTGTGGAGGTAAGGAGAGTACCTAGTTCTGTGAGACATGCCCTTGGAGTTTTGTTACTGTACTACTTTAGGGTCAGCTGGTGGCAGTTTTCATGGCATTGTTGTGTGAGTAATGATATGGCTAAGGCCTTATTCTTTTCTAGCAAATCTGAGATACCAAAGGGATATTTTTAAATTTAATTGACTTGCCTTTTACCTTTCTGTATGATCTTTTGTGTAGGAAGAGCTTGGTGACGGCTTCTTAAATTTGGTCCCAGTTGTTTTGTTGCCAGTGGAAATAGGGTTCTTTCATGGAGTCATTAGAAAAGCATTTCAGTGACCCACACATAGGAGGAAGAGGTGTAGTGGTAAGATTTATTGGAGTAGAAACAAAGGACTGTCTCCAGGTGCCCAGTGTCTTATCCATAATCATATGGCTAAGCTCTGTCTCGCTGTGGGGGAAGTCCAGCCTCTGGGGCATCAAGCTTGCACTTGTCCTTACCAAACCCAGGAGGACCGGGTCCCAGACATTCTGTGCCTTTGGCCTAGCATCGGCAGGGCGTCCGAAGCTTTTGTAGTTCAGTTCATTCCATGCCAGAGCTTAATCCAGCTCAGTCTCGGTCTCATCCAGCTAGCTTAGTCTCTGTTCCCAACTGTGCTTGGCGGGTGCTGCACTGCTGTACCCAGTCCCACCCTAGGAGCCACACGGCTGCTACACAGAGAGAACCCACACAAACAAGTGGGTGAACACGTGCTACCAAGATGGGCCTTTGTTAAGCTTTGATTATATTACCTTGGGTTTGGGAGAAAGCAGGCTTTCTTTCAAACTAACCAATCTCTTTCCTAACCCTTCCTGGGCTTGTGCTGGGTTCCCCTCATCCAAGCTTATCCTTTTCCCAAGCTAGACATCTCCCCTTTATGGTTGCCATCTTGGCGCCTGCTGCACATGCCTCAAAATAGAAGGACACCTGCCCCACACCATCTTGGCTTCTAGTGCCTGTCAAAGGAATTTCCCCTTTATTGTTTATTCCACCTGCTCCCACCCCCATAGTCCAAATGGACCAGCTGTCCCTTGGGGAAATTGAAAAAATGGGTCCTTCCTCCCTATGGGGGTTGGGGTGGGGACAGAAGGGTGTTAATCCCTTTCCAGGGATTTGGCTATCCCCTGGGGTGTCTAAAGCTATAACTTCCAGACTCAATCAGGCCCAGCCAGTCTAGCTCCCTTCTCTTTTGTTAATTTCTAGCTCTCTCTGTATACTAACAGTTTCTCTAGACAGTATTTCTGAATTATGTCATGAGTTGGGTCCTTTCCCTAGATTTTGAGTATTCTTTTCACTTTTTGTTGTTTTTGTTTGTCTTTCAGTTATTGAAGAAGAGGTTCATTAAGCCTGTGTTTCTGCTGTCATATTTTCTAAAATTCATTCATCTAATTTCTGTGTGTTTCTCTATCTTTTTATATTGGATTTCTTTCTTTTCTATAGGCTTCTTCCTCTCAACTAGAACTGTGCTTATGTCTTTCCTCATCATAGACTGGATGATTTACCTGTCAGGATAGCTTTTTTTGGTGCTTCTACCACTTTGTATTTTTCTATTACCAAATATTTTGTACAAAAAAATCTCTTTATTTCCCTTAACTAAATATAAAGTTAACTAAATATGAAGAGTTCAGATAATACAGAAAATATAAAAACCTTGGAAATCACCTATAATTCTCACCATCCTGAAATAGTCATGATTAACATTTTCATAAATAAGCTTCCAGGTTTGTATTTTATGAGTCACATACCTACTGCTTATGTTGGATCTATTTCATTATGTCCGTGTTCTAATGTAACTAAATACCCAGTGAAGAGACCTCATTGAGAGAATAAGATGAGAACTTTATTAACGTTCCATTAAATACTTACCAGTGTTCCTTACATTTTTATAAAGCAGACTGATTTCATCAGTCTTTATAATCATCCTCATATATAGAGAGAAATAACAGTTTTAAAAAATGAAATTATATATATATTGTTTGGAAGCTCTACACTTAATATATCATAGACATTCTATATCAAATGCAGATTTATGTAGTCGTTTTAATGACTTTATGGCTTTCATTGTATAAATATAGTATTTATCTAATTAGTTCCCTAATGACAGATATTTAAATTGTTTTGAAATTCTTATCACAACTGTACTTTGAATAGTTTGTTACATCTTTATGGATTTTTCTATTTCCTTGAGATACATTTCTAAACATGAAATTTCTGGGTTACTAAGTATGCACGATAAAAATGTTTAATCCCCCCTGGCCAGTGTGGCTCTGTTGATTGGAGCGTTGTCCTGTACACCAAAAGGCTTCGGATTTGATTCCTTGTCAGGTCACATACCCAGGTTGCAGGTTCGATCCCCAGTCAGGGCGTGTGCGGGAGGCAACCAGTTGATGTTTCTCTTTCACATCAATGTTTCTCTCTCTACTCCATCCCCCTTCCTTTCTCTCTAAAATCAATAAAAACATATCCTCAGGTGAGGTTTAAAAAGTTTAATCCTGGCCAGGTGGTTCAGTTGGTTGGAGCATCATCCCCTGTGCCAAAATGTTGCAGGCTTGATCCTTGGTCAGGGCACAAATGGGAGGCAGCTGATGGATGTTTCTCTCTCACATCAATGTTTCTCTCCCCCCCCCCCCCCCGCCTCTCTCTCTCAAAATCAATAAAAACATATCCTTGGGTGAGGATTTTAAAAAATGTTTAATCCACACTGCTAAGTTGTTCTTCTAAAATATTGAATCAATTATTTTTCACCAGTAATGAATGTATAATAATACCTTGGTCAGTACCTGGCAATAGTATTCTTGTTGACATTTGCCAGTCAGACAGGCCAGAAATATGGTATCTATTCTGCTTTACATTTTTTAAATCACACCCAGAGTTTTTTTTTATCTTCTTTTGTGTATTTATTGACCATTTCTATTTCTTTTTTGAACCGCCTGCTATCTTGTCTTTAACCTAGATTTCCTTAGATAAGCTAATGCTTTCTTTATCCTGAACATGTGCGCCCAGCACATTTTTTTTTTTATCTCTTTATGCATTTGAGGGTTTAGGAGTCAGTATAAGGGAATAGCTGCAGCTACCTGCTCATCCCTCCCTCCTTCCTTTGATGACACCTACTCTTTCTTTGACTCAGTCTTTCTGTACTTCTGTCTGCTGTATCTATGAAGTCTCCCCTAGTCTCTACAGTCCATGCTTTCTCTCACTACTGTATCTTTTCACTCTTGTCTGCTTCTCTGTTCTTTCTCTGTGCCTTTATATAACCCATATCTTTGTGCACTGTGCTCTCCCCCTTTCCAGCCCATGCTGTCTCTTGTCTCACTCTGCTGTGTCTCTTTTGGTTTTCTGGTTGCTCCTCCTTTCCTCCCTTTCTCTCATGTTCTTGCTATGTTTGCCTCTGTTCTCTCTCTCTCTCTGTCTCTCCTATTCTTTCTCCCACCATCCCTTATCCTTTTTTCTCAGTTTCTAGTTGTATATTGGAGTTGAAAAAGCAGGACAATTTACTACTGTCAGTACAAAAAGAAGAAAAGTCAAGTTTTTCAGTTTTTGTTCTTGGAAAAAAGCTGGGGATGAATTATTTCTCTGTATTTTTAAAATTATTTTTATTAATTTTTTTGTTGTTGTTACAGATGTTTCTCCTTTTTCCCCCATTGACACCCTCCTCCCCATCCCCCCCTCCCCATCCCTAGCTTTGTTGTCTATGTCCATTGGTTATGTATACATGCATATAAGTTCTGTAGTTTATCTCTTCCCCACCAACACCCCCTCTTCTGAGGTTTGTCAGTCTGTACCCTACCTGTTTGTCTCTGGGTTAATTTTGTTCATCAGTTTGTTTAGTTCATTATATTCCACAAATAAGTGAGATCATGTGATATTTGTCTTTCTGTGTTTGGCTTGTTTCGCTTAGCATAATACTCTCCAGGTCCCTCCATGTCATCTGAAATGATAAGAGATCTTTCTTTCTTACAGCTGCATAGTATTCCATTGTGTACATGTACCACCGCTTTTTATCCACTCATCTACTAATGGACACTTGGGTTGTTTCCAGATCTTAGCTATTGTAGATAGTGCTGCTATGAACATAGGGGTACATATATTCTTTCTGATTGGTGTTTCAGGCTTCTTAGGATATATTCCTAGAAGTGGGATCAATGGGTCAAATGGCAGTTCAATTTTTAACTTTTTGAAGTAACACCATAGTGTTTTCCATAGTGGCTGCACCAGTCTGCATTCCCACCAGCAGTGTACTAGAGTCCCCTTTTCTCCACACCCTCTCCAGCACTTGTTGTTTGATGATTTATTGATGGCGGCCATTCTGACAGGTATGAAGTGTTTTAATTTGCATCTCTCTGATGATTAGTGACGTTGAGCATTTTTTCATGTGTCTCTTGGCCATTTGTATGTCCTGTTTGGTGAGGTGTCTATTTAGGTCCTCTGCTCATTTTTTAATTGGGTTATTTGTCTTCCTTTTGTTGAGTTGTGTGAGTACTCTATATATTTTGGAAATTAACCCCTTATCTGATGTATCATTGACAATTATGCTCTCCCATATAGTGGGTTCCCTTTCCATTTTGATGGTTGTTTCTTTTGCTGTGCAGAAGCTTTTTAGTGTGATGTAGTCCCATGTGTTCATTTTTTCCTTTGTTTCTCTTGCCTTAGGTATTGTATCAGTGAAAATTCTGCTGCTTGTGATGTCTGAAATTTTGTTGCCTACATTTTCTCCTAGAATTTTTATGGATTCACGAGTTACATTTAAGTCTTTTATTCATTTTGAGTTTATTCTTGTGTATAATGTAAGTTGGTGGTCTATTTCTCTGTATTTTTTACCTCATTACTATCAGTTATTCATGATTTTAGCAACTGGCAAATGAACAACACAAACTAACTACCAAACAGAGAGACCTCCATGAGAGAATAAAATAAGAGCTTTAGTAATGTCAAATCAAATGTTTACCAGTATTTCTTACTTGTTTTTTTTATATAAAACAGGCTGATTTCATATTAATCTTTACAATTACGATCATATATGGAAAGAAACAACAGTCAAAAGCAATATCTTGGAAACGAATAAATTTCATGATATGTTAAGAGATAAAAAGCAAGATATAAAGCTATATTCATATTATTACTCCAAATATTATAGATATAGATATAAATATATATACACACACACACAACCAAAACAAAATAAAATATTGACATTATCTTGAAATTATGGGATTCTTTATAAATTTCTATGTGTTTTATATTTTTTTATAAGAAGCATGTATTTTCTAATAAGAAACCATTAAAGTTGTTTTTGCTTGACTTTAACAAAAAAGTGAGGTAAGCCAGACAGATCAGACACACACAAAATGTTAGTTATGAGCTGGAAAGGAGAATTCTCAAGCTTTTCATTGCATTCTAGTTTCTGCCTAAAATAACTTCTCGAATCTCTTAATAAATCCTTCTAGAAGCAGAGTGAAATAGAGAAGTATTATACACAGTTTCAATGCCAAGATAAAGTAAAATTTTCTTTTAACTCCAGGTGCCAAGGATTGAGTTAAATGTGCTCCTAGGTTCATGGCCTCTTTTAAAAATTTTATCACCATATATCAAACTTATTCCTGTCCTCCCATTGGCAACTACACTTGTTTTGTAAATACCTTTTGGCTTTCAAGAGTTCTTACAAAATGTGTGTTTTGTATGTGTGTTTGTGTATTTTCAATTTATATAAAAGGTATGTCATTATTCTTATTTTCACTAAGCACTGTATTTTTTTATTAATTTTTTTCCTTTATTGATTTTAGAGAGAGAGGAAGTGAGAGGGAGAGAGAGATAGAAACATTGATAAGAGAGAACATCATTTGGCCGCCTCCTGCATGCCCACCACTGAGGATCAGGCCCACAACCTGGGCATGTGTCCTGACCAGGAATCAAACCTGCGACAGCTTGGTGCATGGATCGATGCTCAACCACTGAGCCACACCGGCCAGACTAAGCATTGTATTTTTAAGATCCATCTGCATTGCTATGAGTACATCTGATCCAGGTTTCTAATCATTTCATAGTACTCCATTGAGTGTATCTACCAATTTATCTATGCACTTTCCCTGTAATGGACACCAAGGTTGCTGTCAACTCCCAGCACCACATAACACCACAGTGCACATCCTTGTGCATATTCCCTAATGAACCTGTGTGAGACTATCTTTGGCACATATATATCCAAAAGTGGAATTCTTGGATCATAAGCTATATATGTATATAATTTTCCAGTCTATATTCCTACCTACAATGCATGAAAATTCCTACATTTCCATTTCCCTGCCAGTAATTTCTAGTTTTACTGGAAGATTAGAAATACACATTTCTATATTATGGGAAGGTAGGATGTTGTTGTTTTTAATTAAATGTTACTTGTCTTGAGAATCTGTCCTACCCCCACTTTGTAGTTTCCAAGAGAGTCTTTTACAGACCTCTAAAATTACTGCTATGCTTTCAACCAGTATACATTAATTAGTTCATTCATCCAGACATTATAGAGTGTGATAACATTAAAAGAGTGGGATACTTTAATTGCTTTTCTCTGGTTTTGACATATAACAGATGAAAAGATATGGAAGATTTTAATAATATTACAAGCTTGATTTAAAATATCTGTATAAAACTTCATTGCCACAACACAGTAGCCACAGTTGTTCCAAATGCCCATGGCATATTTACAAAAATTAATTGTGCATTTATGCAAAATGTTGATAAGTCCCCAAAGTGGAAGATTTATAACTAAGCTCTTATTCTGTAACCACAAATACCCTAACGTTGCAGATTTAACAACTACTATTTTTCACTAAACAGATAAAAATTTTAAAGCATCACTCTAGCCCTGGAGGGTTTGGCTCAGCGGTTAGAGCATTGGCCTGCAGATTGAAGGGTCCCGAGTTCAATTCTTGGTTAAGGGCATGTACCTGAGTTGCAGGTTCTATCCCGGCCCCAGTCAGGGTCATACAGGAAACAACCAATCCATGTGTCTCTCTCACATCGATGTTTCTCTCTCTCTGTCTCCCTTCCACTCTATCTAAAAATCAATGTGACAATATCCTCAAATGAGGATTAAAAAATAATAATAATTTTAAAAAATAAAAGCATCATTCTAAACTCTTAAGTTATAGAAAAACTAAAAATTGAAATTACAGATTTTTTTCTTTAAGGTCAGTAAAAACACATGTCCAAAATTTGTAAAATGTGACTAAATCTATATTTAGAGGAAAGTGTATAACCTTAAATGATATTTTAGTTGAACAAGTTCAATTAGGAAGTAATTGAAATAAGCATTCCAGTCTGGAAAAAGACTAACAAAATAAGCAAAGAATGCAAGAGGTAATTAATAAAATGGAAAATATATGAATTAATAAATCAGTTCCCCAGATTGATCAATATAATCAAAAAATGATTCTTTAAAAAAACACACACACAAAACATTAGACCAAATCTCTGGTTATTCTGACCATGGGTAAAAGGATATCAACATTAGTGATATGGAAGGATATATCCACAAACAAAAGAGATGGTTTTCTTTAAAAAGATTACTGTGCACAACTGTAGGCTGATATATTTTAAAATCTAAATTAGATGGAAGATTTTCTAGGAAAATAAAAATCATAAAAATTGACCAAGAAATTTTTTTGTTGTTTTTTTATCCTCGCCCGAGGACATTTTTGCATTTATTTTCAGATAGAGCCGGAGGGGGAGAGAGGGAGGAAGAGAGAGAGAGAAACATTGATGTGAGAGACACATCGACTGGTTGCCACCCACACGACCCCAACAGGGGCCGGGGACGAACTGCAACCGAGGTACGTGCCCTTAGCGGAAACTGAACCCAGGACTCTCTGGTCCGTGGGCCGACACTCTTAACTGCTGAGCCAACCAGCCAGGGCTGACCAAGAAGTTTTAAACTCTAAGTAGATCACTAACAGTAGAAATGGAAAGACTGTCAATAATCTACAGTGCCCCCCATCTCTATGTGTCCTCCAGAAATTTTTTACAAATATATGTTCACAACAAAAAGTACGAGAGCATGTGTTTCTTCATTCTCTTGCCAACTCTGAGTACTATCAGCCTTTTTAATATTTGCTAACGTGGCCTTGGCAAGTGTGGCTGGGTTGGAGCTCCATTGATCCTGGTCAAATCCTGGTTGTGGGTTTGATCTCCAGTCTGGGAACATACAGGAGGCAACTGATCGATGTTTCTCTCTCACATTAATGTTTCTTTCTCTTTTCCTCTCTCTCTAAAATCAATAAACATAACCTTGGGTGAGGATTTAAAAAATAATAATATTTACTAATCTGATGTGTGAAAAAACTCATTGTTTTAAATTTCCATTTTTTAATATTAAGGATATTAATATCAAGGATTGTCATTTACATTTCTTATTTTGAGAATTACTTTGCTCTTTGTTCATATTTCTCTGAAGATTGTTTCCTATTAATTTTAAGCATTACTTTGCTCTTTGTTCATATTTCTCTGAAGATTTTTTCCTATTAATTTTAAGCATTAATTATATTGTATTACTAATGTAACATAGGCATACCTCAGAGATATTGCAGGTTCGGTTCCAGACCACTGCAAAAAACAAATATCACGATAAAGTAATGAATTTTTCAGTTTCCCAGTGCATGTAAAGATTGTGTTTATACTGTAGTCTACTAATTGTGCAAAAAGTCATTATGACTAAAAAGACAGTGTACATACCTTAATTTAAAAATGCTTTATTGCTAAAACAAACAAACAAACAAAAATGCTAACAATCGTCTAAGCGAGTCCTAATCTTTTTGCTGGTGGAGGGTCTTGCCTCAGTGTTGATGGCTGCTGACTGATCAGGGTAGTGGTTGCTGAAGGTTGGAGTGACTGGCAATTTCTTAAGACAACAATGAAGTTTGACACATCGATTGATTCTTCCTTTTATGAATGATTTCTCTGTAGCATGTGATGCTGCTTTGATAGCATTTTACCCACAGTAGAACTTCTTTCAGAATTGGAGTCAATTCTCAAACCCTGCTACTGCTTTTATCAACAAAGATTATGTAATATTTTAAATCTTTTGTTGTCATTTCAACGGTCTTCACAGCATCTTCACCAGGAGTAGATTTCATCTCAAGAAACCTTTTTCTTTGCTCATCCATAAGAAGCAACTCTTCCTCAGTTAAAGTTTTATCATGAGATTGCAGCAATTCAGTCACATCTTCAGACTCCACTTCTAATTCTAGTTCTTTTGCTTTTCCATTTTATCTGTAGTTACTTCCTCCACTGAATTCTTGAACCCCTGTTGTTCATGAATTTTGCAACCAACTTCTTCCAAACTCCTGTTAATGTTGATATTTTGACCTTTCCATGAATCACAAATGTTCTTAATGGCATCTAGAATGATAAATCCTTTCCAGAAAGTTTTCAATTTACTTTGCCCCAATCCATTAGAGGAATTACTGTCTGTGAAATCTATAGCTTTACTAAATGTAATTTCTTAAATAATTAGACATTATTAAAGTCAAAATTACTCCTTGGTCAATGGGCTGCAAATTTGATGTTGTGTTAACAGGCATGAAAATATTAACCTAATTGTATATCTCCATCAGAGCTCTTGGGTGACCAGGTACATTATCAATAAGCAGTATTATTTTAAAAGGAATCTTTTTTTCTGAGCTTAGGTCTCAATAGTGGGTTTAAAATTTTTTTAGTGAAACATGTAAACAGATGTGCTTTCATCCAGGCTTTGTTTTTCCATTTATAGACAGGCAGAGTAAATTTAGCACAATTCTTAAAGGCCCTAGGGTTTTTGGTAAATGAGCACTGTCTTCAACTTAAAGTCAGCAGCTGCATTAGCCCCTAACAAGAGAGTCAGCCTGTCCTTTGAAACTTTGAAGCCAGAAATTGACTTCTCTCTAGCTGTGAAAGGGTTGGTAGTATCTTCTTCCAATATAATGCTCTTTTGTCTATATTGCAAATCTGTTGTTTAGCATAGCCACCTTCATTAATTATCTTAGCTGGATCTGGATAACTTGCCTCAGCTTCTAAATCAGCACTTGCTCTTTTCACCTTGCATTTTTATGTTATGGAGATGGCTTCTTTTGATAATTCTCATGAACCAAATTCTGCTAGCTTCAAACTTTTCTTCCACAACTTTCTCGCCTCTCTCTGCCTTCACAGAATTGAAGAGAGTTAGGGTGTTGCTCTGGATTAGGTTTTGGCTTAAAGGAATGTTGTGTTTGATGCGATCTTCTATCCAGAAAAACTTGCTCCATATCAGCAGTAAGGCTATTTTGCATTCTTAACATGGGAGTGTTCACTGGAGTAACACTTTTAATTTAGAGAACTTTCCCTTTGATTCACAACTTGACAAGTGCAAGAGACCTAGCTTTCAGCCTATCTCAGCTTCTACATGCCTTCCTCACTAAGTTTAATCATTTCTAGCTTTTGATTTAAAATGAGAGACCTGCAGCTCTTTCACTTGAACACTAGAGGCCATTGTAGGGTTATTAATTGGCCTACTTTCCATATTGTGTCTAAGGGAATAGGGAGGCCCAAGGAGAGGGAGAGAGATGGGGGTTACTGCTGGTCAGTGGAGCAGTCAGAATACATACATTTATCGATTAAGTTTGCCATCTTATATGGATGATGTTCATGGTATCCCAAAACAATTACAGTAATAACATCAGATCACTGGTCACAGATCACCATAACAAAATTTAATAATAATGAAAAATTTGAAATATTGCAAGAAAAAACAAAATATGACACAGAGACACGAAGTGAACAAATGCTATTGGAAAAATGGCACTGATAGGCTTGGTTGACGCAGGGTTGCTACAAACCTTCAATTTGTAAAAACAAAGTATCTGTAAAGTTCAATAAAGCAAAGCACAATACCGCCTGTAATACTCAATTTCTTTATTTCTCTGTTCCATGCTAAGAAAGATCTCAACTTCAAGATTATTATTTTTTAATTCTCCTGGTTTTGTTTTGTTTTTAATACTTTTTTTAGTGTAGGGGCAACACAAACTTTTAATCCGCATGGAATTTATTTTTATGTGTATAGGTATGATTTTATTTTTGTGTCCAGTTAATTGTCAATAGAGGTTTTTAAATAAAGTGATATTACTAAATTATTAGAAAAGTCTAATATTCTTTTGTTAAGCTTAACTCTAATTAATTGGACTTGGTAATTAATAGCTATGGTTCCTTTGAAATTTCTACTCAAAATAACTGAAGTAATATGTGAACACCTTATAAGAATGGAAAGATCTAAAGAGGAAACTAATTCTGATGAAATAAGCCATTTCATTTATTAAACCTGAAGTTAGATCACAACATACAAGTGAAAATATCTAACCAATATAGATATATCTGATTTCATGAGTGAAATATTTTAGAGTCACCATGTAAAAGTGATCATAATCTTCATAAATATTAAAGCCAAGAGGAAAGATTTGAGAGAATTCAGGGAAGGAAAATAAGGAGGGGGGGGGCACACTTCCAGATTATAATTTTCAAACCTGATAGAAAATCTTTTGGGACCCATGACATCTAGCTCGACCACCTTCTACAAGATTTTCACGATCATTTGTTAACCTGGTTTTTCCCATATATTAATTGAGTGCTTTTTTCATTTTATATTTTTCTACCCCAAGCCCTGCCATTATCTGGGAAACTTTACTATCTTGTTTCTTGATCTCAGTTCTCATTTTAACCATCCAGTCTTATAACCATACTTTGAATTTTGACATCATTCAGAATCATTCCATCTCCATAATCTTTACTCATTCATGTAACAAAAGAAATTTTCTAAAGAGCTTTGCATTTTTAATTTTCTGGGGAAGGTTTTTCATAATTACAATCTGCCATACTTGCAGAAATAAATGACCAGTTCTGATTTTCTAAAGGTAAAAATCACCTGAGTTTCTACTTTTTTAAGCTTTTAATTTTATCTCTAAGAATTGAAACTACTGTATGTTAAAATGTTATTTTTTGGACAGATACTTTGTGATTGTGTCACCCTTTACTGGTTAGTAAGTTTTATTATTGAAACTACGGTTGCCAGTTTGATCTGCAACTAAAAACTTCACAACAAAAAAAAAGTCTTTTGATGCCATCAAATATATTTCTAATTTTGACTCTGTCTTATCATTGTGTATATCTGATCCTAAAGTTGAGTGGTTATAAATGAATTAACACAAACCCATTCCTTGGGGGGGTGGGGGGAGACAAAACATTTCCCTGCAGACACCTGACTGCCAGAGGTCATCAGTAACAATCTTTCTAAATGAAGAATAGCCATATAGGGTCATGGAAGAAAACATGGCCTTTTTTTCCCTATATTAGATATGTTTTCCTATTTCCACCTAGAAAGTAAATTTTTAATTGAAAAGCTTTTTTTTTTCTTTTTTTTTTTTCTGAATCTGATGGTGTCTCTGATCAACAAATATGGAAATGAGTTTCATTTAGATTTTAGTTAAACTAAAAAGTATTACAAAAGCCTGGAACATCTCTGAATAAGGCATCAGCAGGTGAGTTTGCTCTCTTAATAATAGAAATTAAAACAGAAGCAGCCAGCCAGCATGTATCTCCTTCCAAGACTCTTCAACGGAAGCTTAAACCATGGTAGCCTATGTCAGTTGACTTGTAGTCACTTAAATCTTTATGTGTAAGCCCCATTGCAGAGAACTGAGTGGGCTAGAATCCACACCTGGCTAATCTCAGGCCCTGAGCAATGATATCACTAGAGGAGATGCCTGAGCCTTTTCCATGGACCAAGGAAAGTGGACTGTTGTGGTTTACCAACCAGCATCTGTAAATTAATTAAGCAAAAATGATGTTCTATCCCCTGGTGGGTTCTCAGCACAAATTGTCAGACACAGTGCAGGCCTGTGTGTTGCGATTATTGTTGTGAATCTGTGGAAGTCAACATGGCATGATTGCATGATTCTGATAGTTTGCACTTGGCTCTAACCGTAGAGTATGTGTAGTGTTTCATCATACCTACAGCATCAGCACACACATTTTTGTTATGAATGTCTATTCCTTATTATGTGAAAATGACACTGTTGATCACCTTCCATTGTTGTATCCATGATTCAGTAACAGGAGATGCAGAACCATAAAGCATGAGAAGCTTTTTTCTCCAAATAAGGCTTCATAATCTACGTGTATTTCAGTTGGCCATACATGAATATATTTTTACAGCTTTCTTGAGGTCTTTCACATGCCATAAAATTCACATATTTAAAGTATACATTTTAGCCCTGGTCAGTATGACTCAGTTGGTTGAGTGTTGTCCCATGCTCTGAAAGGTCGCCAGTTCGATTCCCAGTCAGGGCACATGCCCGGGTTGCGGCTTCAACCCCCAGTCTGGGCATGTGCAGGAGGCAACCAATTGACATTTCTCTGTCACGTCAATGTTTCTCTCTCTCTCCCTAAAATCAATTTTAAAAAACATATAAAGTATAACAGTTTAGTGGGTCTTAGTGTATACACAGAGTTGTGCACCATCACTCTAATCTAATTTTAAAACATTTTGACACCCCCAAAAAACACCCTGTACACATTAGCAGTCATTCCTCATTTTCCCCCAACCTCCCACAACTGCCCCAGCCCCCAGCTGTGGTTACTAATATACTTTCTGTCTAGATTTTCTTATTCTAGATATATAAATGGAATCATACAGTATGTGATCTTTTGTGACCGGCTTCTTTCACTTAATGTTTTCAAGATTCACCTACATTGTAGTATGTATTAATTCCTCTTTATTACCAAATAATACCATTCCATTGTATAATATACCACATTTTATTTATCCAGCTGTCAGTTAATGGACATTTGGATTTCTTTCACTTTTTGGCTGTTATTAACAAAGCTTCTGTGAACATTCATGTCCAAGTTTTTGTGTGGACATACATTTTCTTTTGTGCATATGCCTATGAGTGGATATCTGCTGGGTCATGTATAACTCTATGGTTAACTGTTTGAGGATCTACTAGACTGTTATCCAAAGTATTGTCACCATTTTGCATTCCCACAACAATGTATGAGGGTTCCAATTTCTCCACATCCTTGAAAACACTTGTGTTTGTAAGTCCTTTTTATTTTCACCGTTCTGGAGGGCTAACTAAATATATTTTGCTGAAAGGAAATTTAGTTTTAGACTATTCTCTATTTTTAAATAATAACTATTTTCTAGGCAGGAATTAATCAGAGAGACTTGACCTAGAAATGGAAGCACACACACCAAGGCTTCTCATTTAATCAGATGTAAACGTGTGTTCTTTCACACTAGTGGTGCATATCACAACTGGGTGTGTACTTTGGAATTTCAGGAGGTTCACAGACTCAGGCTTGGAAGGGACCATCATTAACACTTCTTCATCTGTACCACAAGGTGCTCCAGCCTCTGCTTCAACAGCTCCACTACTCACTGTTCATGGGTAGCTCATCCCATTTGTCTAAGGCTCCAATTATCAAAGATATAACTTACAAAGACCCAAACTCTGCCTGCATTGATATCCTGGCTCTGTTCCCAGTTTAGTACTCAGAAGGCATAGATAATAGATCTAATCTACTTTTTTGGTCCCCTCTTCCCTGAAGTGTTTTTTTCTTTTTCTTTCTGGTCTTCATTCTTTAAACCATTCCTCTCAGGTCATGCTTTCTACTCCCCTTTCCTAAATTGACAGCTTTCCTGGGTCTATTCAGTTTGTCAATATACTATTTTTATTTTTATTTTTATTTTTTTATTTATTTATTTTTTTGTTCAGATAGACTAGGAGGGAGAGAGAGGAAGAGAGAGAGAGAGAAACATCGATGTGAAAGGGCCACATCGAGTGGCTGCCACCCACACGACCAACCAGGGCCGGGGACAAACCACAACCGAAGTACATGCCCTTAGCGGGAACCGAACCCGGGTCTCTCTGGACCGCAGGCTGACGCTCTAACCGCTGAGCCAAACCAGCCAGGGCAATATACTATTTTTAAACATGTCTCTTTGAACTAAGCCTGCTGTACTTAAGATGGCGAGAGCATGTTGACAGAGCAGATTTTTCACCTTCCTTTCTGTGGCTAAAACATTTCTATGGCCTAACATATATTTTACTCTTGTTGAACTCACCAGAGCCATTAGACCTTTATTGCTACACTCTTTGTAAGATTTTGTTTTGTTTATTCTCACTTCTTAAACTAATAATACAGTCCCATGGTACATAATTAAAAATGTGTAAAAGTATTTGATAACATGTCCTTCACACTCCTGTTTTCCAGGCACCCAGCTCTCTTTTCCGGAGTCATTCAATGTCACTTGTTCTTACATATCATTACAGAGATTTTTAAACAGCTTTATTGAAGTATAGTTTATGTAACAAAATTCATCTATTTCAAGTGTACAATTATTTTTAATAAGTTTACAGAGTTGTGCAGTTATTACCACAATTTGGTTTTAGAACATATATGTCACCCCAAAAGGTCCCTTGTACCTGTTTGCAATCAACCTGCATTACAGCCCCAGAAAATTTCTAACCTGCCTCTGCCTTTTCTGGACATTTCATACAAATACAGTCATATAATATGTAGTCTTTTGCATCTGGCTTCTTTTGCTTAGCATGTTTTCAAGGTTCATCCATGTTGTAGTTTGTAGCAGTAGTTCCTTTTTGTTGGTCATTAGTATTCCATTGTATGGATGTGCCACATTGTTTATCCAGTTACCAGTTGTTAGACATTTGGATTGTTTATTTATTTATTTTTTTGGATAATATAAATGATGTGCTGTGAATATTTGTATAAATGTTTTTGTATGGACATATGTTTTCATTTATTATGGGTTTATTATACGTATGAGCGGATTTGCTGGGTAATATGTTAAGTTTATGTTTAATTTTTTAAAGAAAATGCCGAAGTGTTTACCCAAGTGGCTGTACCATTTTTACATACCCACCAGCAATATGTGAAGGTTCTAGTTTCTTTGCTTCCTTGTCAACACTTAAAATTGTCCATCTTTTTTATTTCAACTATTCTAGTAGGTATGAAGTGATATCTCATTATGATATTAATTTACATTTTCCAAATGACTGATGATGTTGAACATCTTTTCATATGCTCATTGGCCACTCATATCTCTTTGATGAAATGTGTATTCCATCTTTTACCCACTTTTAAGTTACATATGTGGAATATCTTACTATTTATTTAGAAATCTTTAATGTCTCCCATCAGTGGTTTATAGTTTTCAGAGTATAAGCTTGCACTTGTTAAATTTATTCCTAAATATTTTATTCTTTTTTATGATATTATGAATGGAATTGTTTCCTTAATTTTATTTCAGGTTGGTCATTGCTAGAATATAGAAACACAATGGGTTTTGTTTGTTTGTTTGTTTTATCGTATTGATCTTATATTCTGCAATCTGGCTAAATTTATTTTAGTTCTAGTAGCTCCTTATGGATTCCTTCATGTTTTCTACAGACAGGATCATGATCTAAAAATTAAAAACAGTTTTACCTCTCCCTTTCCAACCTGGGTTCTTTTATTTCACAGGTATTTTATATATTAAAAAGCAAATACCTGCATATGTTTTATACTCCTTTTCACAAAAATGGCAGCATACTTTGCTTTTTGTACTTATAATCTATCTAGAAAGTCAGTCTATTTCAGTACCTAAAGTGCTTTTTCTCCTCTTCCTTTTTTCTTTTACAGCTACAGAAAAGGTGTAGTGTATTGTTGGTCAGTCACATCTTCCTCACTACTCAGTACTTCTGTAATTTCAGAAATGTGGGTGTACCCTTTCTAGATGGGAAGCTGGCATAGAGAGGTCATAGCTTACTCAAGTGGAAACTGTTAGTAAAGCGAAGATCTGAGACTGGCTTAGGTCTTGGACTCCAGACCCAGAGATTTGTCTACTGCATCAAAGTTTCTGCCATTCCTCCTGCCTCATGTGTGGGGCTTTACAATTATCCTTTGTTTTATTTGGCCTATCATTCCTATTATTATTTGGGATTGTGACAGCCATTTAGGCTCTCCCAGGTGTGCATTGTAAGGGAAATCTGCTTTCCATATCGCTAAGACATTGATATATAAAAGGTTAAGAAGGGACTAACCAAGTGACTGGCACACAGAAAGTGCTTAGTAAATATTTCTTTTTGAATGTAAGATATCACTCAGTAAAGGCCTCTCACTATGTTGATAATAATATTTGAGTAAGAGTGTTTCAACTAATTATGGTTCTACTGACTTATATTATCATTCAACCCATATCATTCCATCTTGCTCTCAAAGATGTCGTGAGAATTTTTGTCATTTTATTCAACTCAAGTATTGTACTACACATTCTTTTGGTCTACCAGTTAGTGACCATGTCTACTAAGAAAACAAGGCTAAGCTGGCAAGGCTTGTTCTGCCTGCCTTACTGAGCCCTAGCTGAAATTTGCTCATCTTTTCCTTGCCCCCCCCACAAAACTTCAAATTATCAGATTGGTGATCCACTATAAAATATTTCAGGTCATTAGTGTTAAACCTACCAGCTTGCAATGCATACCTTTTTGAAAATTAAAACATTTTCTGTCCCCAGACATCTATCACAGCTGTCCTCCAACAGAATTCTGTTGCCAAGTTTCCTGAAGTCCCTGGAATACAGTTTAGTTTATCTAGTTCAGGGGAGAAGATACCTTCAGTTTCCTTTCCTGACTTGGTCTTCATTTTACCTCTACCAAACTTGCTTAAGGAGATAAGCACCTGGCATTTATTCAAAATACAGATGTTCATATCCCTCCCCATGAGATTCCAATTCATTGTTCTGGGTCAGGGCCCCTCCCCAGGGGATTGTTATGATATACAAGTTTAAGAAATACTATTTTATACTATACTTGTTCAACTATAGTTTGATGATTTTTTTTTTTGTCACCCACTAATATTCCACTATCAAATTAAATCCATGAACTTTCCCAACCTTCATTGCTCTCCTTGCTCTGAACATAACTAAAAAGGCCTTTTGGGCTTTTTAATGCTTTTTGTAGTACTCATTCAGGACTTCTCAGGGGACCTTTCAGCTCTGTGGCATTTATCCTGTGTAAATATATGAGTCTGGTCTTATTAGAAAGCACTCTGCAGCTCATCACTCTCTTTAATTATCCCCAGCCCTCTGTCTCTCATCAGAATTTATGCAGGTGTCAAGTCAGAATTTATTCTGAAAACTGACCAGGCTAATTTTTGGCTAGCACCTTCAGTTTTTTCCAAGTCCTAGAAATATATCAAGTTTTTTGTCATACCTTCAGGAAACAACTCAGGCCCTTACTCAACTACAACAGCATTCTTCTCCCTGTCATAAGCATGTGGTAGCATGTTCACATTATCACAAGCTTCCTAGCAACTTCATCTCAACAAATTTGAACTGGATGAGAGGTCTGTCCTTGGTGACTTTTTGTGTTCTTATTCTGTGGGTAATTGTGCCATTGACTGCAGGTAATGATAACAGGGTCTCTTGTTTTTTCCAGGTGGTAAACCATTTGATTTCTTCTGACTCTATTTCATCTTCTGCCAGTAGTTTCTGGAGCTCGAGCTCTACCCTTTGCAACAAGCAAAGTGTACATATGTTAAACAAGGGTGTGCAAGCAGGTAAATTACTTGAATTTAAACATTTCTTTCCATCAAAATATAAGTAGCTCTTAAACATGATAAGATACTCAGCATGATACTAAATGAAGATTAACTCTATACTCATGTCGTTATTCACCTATCAGATTGGCAGAAATCTAAACTTGATAGCAAGTGTGTGGGCAAGAGTGTCAGGAAATAGGTACTTTCATACATTCTAGTAGGAGAATAAGTTGGAAGTACAACTCCTATGACAGGTAATTTGGCAGTTTCTATCAAAACTCCTTTTACTTTTGGAATTTAGCCTATAGATACACTGTGCATATGTATAAAATGACAAGTATGTAGAATGAACCACAGTTAATCGAAGTATTGTTTATTATAGCAGAAAATAAAATTCAACTTAGATGTCCATCAAGCCAAATAGTTAAATACATTACTGTACATCTATATAATGAAATTCTACTTAGAATGTCAAAGGTCTCTCTCTCTGCCAATATGGCAAGATCTCCAAGACATGTAAATAGAAAGAAAAGGCAAAGTACAGAACAGTGTATAGCATACTACTACATGTATTTAAAGAATAAAGAGAACTACTTGAATGTGCAGAGAACATTTTCTGGAATCATGGGGTTATAAACTGAGTGAGTGGAGAACAGCAGTGGGAAAGAGACTTTTCATTTTATGCCTTTCTATATCTTTTGATTTTATAAAATAAAAATAAACATCCGCCTTGATTTTTTTTTCCCCCTTCAAATCTTATCTTTACATTGGTCAACCTCTTCCTTACCTGGGTGGACTAAAAGCATGTATTGTCTTTCTCACTTGGGATCAGAACTAATATTCTTTACCCGTTGAATCTATGTTAGTTCTTTGCATCTAATATCTAAATTGACTTAGAGATAAAAACCCTCTTTTTCACCCCTCTCCCTCCTCTCTTCTGTCTCCCTTCTCTCCCCCCTCCCCCCTCTCTCCTCCTCCTCTTCTCTCTCTCTCTCCCTCCCTCCCTCCCCAACCACGTTTCCTCCCTTCTTCTCTCTCCCCCACATACCCCTAGCCCACCCAGCAAAGGCCATATCCTGTGTTTTAGAAGCCTTAAAAACTTTTCATTTACTGATTTAAATGTACTACCTGCCAACTAATTCTCCAGGCTGCTCCTAGAGACATCTGTGATCTTTTCCCTCAGGTAACTTGGAGATTGTGAACGGTGTCAAAAAACACACTCGAGATGTTGGGGTGGTTTTCCCAACTCCAAGTTCTAGTGAGGCTAGAGTGGAAGAGGACAGTGATGTGACTTCTTGGTCAGAAGAAAAAGTAGAAGAAAAAGTGGAAGAAAAAAGACTCCTTACCAGTTATCTTGCGGACAAAAAGTTAAGGAAGAACAAGCAGAGTTGCTATGAAGGTCAGTTTCTAATTCCTGGTTTCTAATTCCCGGTTTTGTAGCAGAAAAACTAGTGAATTTTAAATCTCTTGCAATGCTTAGATTTTTTTTCCCTAAATGACTCTATGGGCCCGATCTCCACCCCCAGCACCACCGTGGCAAGAAAAACAAACTTTAAAAGCATCTAGGATTACAATTGCAGAGTCACCTTTGTAGTTGAGTGGACTCCTGGGCATCATGATGGCCTCTGAAAGCTGAGTCTGCTGAGAGCCTATATTATGCACGTCTCTGATGAGAAAAATGAAAAATCCTTTTTCTTACTTAAAAATATTTCCTATAGGAGTTTCATGGTTTGTTCCTGTGGAACATGTGAAGTCTGATCCAAGGAAGGAAAACCTGCTCAAGCATCGTGGACCTGGTATCTCCTGGTTTGCACCAGTAACCAACACCAAACCCTGGAGGGAACCACTACGGGAACAGAACTGGCAGGGTCAGCACACGGGCAGCCACGGGTCACAAGCAGGCCCAGGCAGAAGTCCACTGAAGCCATTGGTGAAAGCAACCTTACAGGTACAATGACTGAGTTCATTTCAGCCCTATGTTTAAGGTGGGGAAAAGGGTGAGATACAAAAGAGTTAAATCTGTAACTTGGCCTTCAGAAGTACAGTCATGTGGCCCTCATTTCTAGCACCTGCTCGGTTCATCTGTTCTCACTCTCATCATTAATCAGAGGTTGTCTTACTCTATTAACCTTTTTTTAAAAATCCTTACCCGAGGATATTTTTACATTTATCTTCAGTCAGAGTGGGAAGGAGAGAGAGAAACATCGATGTGAAAAAGACACATCGACTGGTTGCCACCCGCAGGACCCCAGCCGGGGCCAGGGACGAACCACAACTGAGGTACGTGCCCTTGGCTAGAATTGAACCTGGGACTCTTTGGTCCGCAGGCTGACGCTCTAACTGCTAAGCCAAACTGGCCAGGGCTCTGTTAACCATTTTATTTTATTTATTTATTTATTTATTTATTTATTTATTTATTTATTTATTATCCTCACCTGAGGACACTCTTTCATTTTTTGTTCAGATAGCTTGGGAGGGAGAGAGAGGAAGAGAAGAGAGAGAGAGAGAAACATCGACGTGAAAGGGACACATCGAGTGGCTGCCACCCGCACGACCAACCAGGGCCGGGGACAAACTGCAACCAAGGTACATGCCCTTAGCAGGAACCGAACCCAGGTCTCTCTGTGCCGCAGGCCAACGCTCTAACCGCTGAGCCAAACTGGCCAGGGCTCTGTTAACCATTTTAAATCATGCATCACTCTCAGTAGCTGGGGACAAGGCAGTAGAATGGAGGATGTTGTGACACTGTTCATTGGGTTTGTAGACACCTGCATGTGCTCGGGAGGCCTCATGTTTGCATCAGCCTAATACGTGTTCCTCCATAACACCTATTTCTGTTTAACACAGGATTTAAAAGACCCCAGGTCTCTATATGTCCCTTGGGAGCTAAAGGAAATATTATTTAATAATGTACAGGGTGGAGCAAAAATAGGTTTACATCCCCAGCCAGTGTGGTTCAGTGGTTAGAACATCGGCCCTCACACTGAAGGGTCACGGGTTCGATTCCCAGTCAAGGGCATGTACCTGGTTTGTAGGTTTGATCCCCAGTACTGGTCGGGGCATTTTGAGGAGGGAATCAACCAGTGTGTGTCTCTCACAGTGTTTCTGTCTCTCTCTCCCTCCCTCCTTCCTTACACTCATTCTAAAAATCAATGGAAAAAATATCCTCAGGTGAGGATTCACACACACACACACACACACACACACACACAAAGTAGGTTTACAGTTGTGAGAATGCGAAACAGAGTTTATTCTTGCATTGTTATTTATTAATTATTGTATTATTTTCCATTGGAACAACTGTAAACCTACTTTTGCTCCACCCTGTATTTGTTTGAAGGGAAATTTAAGTTAGCACAATGTGCCAAGCTCTGTCCTCTTTGAGAGAGTTGTAATTGCCACAGTCTTACTTCTTGGCTTATTCTGAAGGCATTTCTTTGATCCCTCTGATTTCCCTCCTGGAGCTCTTCCCCATAGAGAGCTGTTTGATTATTCTTCAACTTGAGATATTTTCTAGAGAATAGGAAATATTTTAGAGACAGGCTCTTTAAATCTGTTGGTCAGGCCCTGGCCGGTTTGGCTCAGCGATTAGAGCGTCGACCCGCGGACCAGAGAAACCTGGGTTCGGTTCCCACTAGGGGCATGTACCTCGGGTGCAGTTTGTCCCAGCCCTGGTTGGGGTCGTGTGGGTGGCAGCCACTCGATGTGTCTCTCTCACATCAATGTTTCTCTCTTCCTCCTTCTCTCCCTCCCACTCTATCTGAAGATAAATGCAAAAATGTCCTTGGGTGGGGTTAAAAAATAATAATAATAAAATAAATAAATATTTAAATAAATCTGTTGGTCAGGTACTGTTTTTCAAGGCCCTTGGAGAGCAGACTGCATCATTAATGTGAGGATGGGGTCTTTTTCTCCTCCTCAGGAATCACTTCAGCTTCACAGACCTGACTTCATCTCCCGCTCTGGGGAGCGAATAAAACGCCTGAAGCTAATAGTCCAGGAGAGGAAGCTGCAGAACGTGTTACAGAGTGAGCGGGAGGCACTGTTCAACACTGTGAGAGAATGCCAGGGCCACCGGGACCCCATGTGCCCACTCCCAAAGAGAGGTACACTCTATTCACTTTCCTGTTCCTGGGTAGAGAGGTCATGGTCTACATTTTTTTAAAATATATTTTTATTGATATTTTAGAGAGAGAGGAAAGAAGGGAGAGAGAGATAGAAACATTGATGTGAGATGTTTATCAGTCGGCCGCCTCCTGCACACCCCACACTGGGGATCGAGCCTGCAACCTGGGTATATGCCCTGACTGGGAATCGAACCAGGACCTCTCAGTTCATGGGCCGACACTCAGTCCACTGAGCCACACTAGCCTGGGCAAGGTCTACTTCTTGCTAGGGAGCACTGATCAACACCAGGCCGGTTACTTGGAGAGACAGTGACTTTTTGCTTGCAGAGACTTACATTTTCTTAGGTAGCAGAACCTTCCCAGTTTAGCTCTCAGTACTTACATGATCCAAATAAGCCCAGTTACTCTTGCCCTGTCACTGCATCTTAAAAACGAGAGTGTGCAGCTAGAATGGTGTTTTTATAAGCAAGCTCTGTGTCTGTGACCAAGTTAGTTCCAAAAGTAGTAGTATGTTTTTGTTAAAGATGGGGCTGATTCCAGGCTTGTCTACTTCATAGGGTGGCAATCATAATAATAGTTGTAGTAGTAATAGTAGTAGTGGGCCCTGGCCGGTTTTGCTCAGTGGTTAGAGTGTCATTCCATGGACCAAAGGATTGAGGGTTTGATTCCCGGTCCAGGGCACGTATCTGGGTTGCAGGTTCCATCCCCCGACCCAGTTGGGGTCGTGCGGGAAGCAGCCAATTGATGTATCCCTCTCACATCAATGTTTCTCTCTCTCTCCCTCTCTCTCTCTCTCCCTCTCTCCCTCTCTCTCTCTCTCTCTCTCTCTCTCCCCCCCCCTCCCCTCCCTCCCTCCCACTCTATCAAAAATAATGGAAAAATATCCTCAGGTGAGGATACACAAAAAAAAAAATTGTAGTAGTGATAGTAATAAGAATAATAATAGTTATATAGCCCTTATGTTTTACCCAGACATTGTTCTCATTTAATGCTTACAACACTTCTTGAGGTAGGTACTATTAAAATCCCTATTTTAGAGATGAGAAAACTAAGGCAAACAGAGATTAAGTACCTGCTGAGCTGGGATTTGAACCCAGGTGGGCTGGCTCCAGAGTCAGTGCTCTTCACAATTATGCTGAGTGTAAGATCAGTAAAATAATATATGAAAGCTGTGAAAACTATTAAGTACTACATAACGCTTTCATCACATTACCTATAAACCGAGCAGTATTTCAATTCACAGTCTAGTCTGTGCCGCAGAGTGTTGTGTCTTTAGGAGACTGAGGCTGCTGTCACAGCCATCATAGTTTAACCCTGGCCTTGGCCTTGGCCATTGATGACTACCTCGCACTGTCAGCTCACAGTAGGGCCACAAAGTCCTAGCAGCTCTCTCACACAGCTCTTGGACATTATTCACTGAAAACTCTTTCTTCTCTTGCTTAGGTTTCCTGGCTGTCCAGAAGTACAAGCCTATTGGAAAGAAGGAAATGATTCAGAGGTCTAAACGGTAAGGCCAGAAGAATAAGAATAACTAGAAAAGTACAAATCAAGCCAGCAAGTGGTCAAGAGCTCTGGCTTGCCCCAAGGATAAAGGCATTCTGCTCAAGATAAAACGTTATAAGAAAATTAGTTGTAAAAGTAGTTTCTCACTTATGGCATTAACAAAAGAGAAGACAAATAGGTAGCGGATCATGGCATGAATGACTCATCTACAGAAGATACAAAGAATCCCCACTAATTTACGTGCCTTAGTCAGGTTCATCTTTATTAGAAACCTAAATATAAATAAAGAATATTTTGACGTACATATTTATTCAGGGCCTTTCCCTTTATCTAAGCCATCTTATTTCTAGGAATTTGTTCAATACAGTGAGAAATATTGGAGTTCTCTCCAAGACACATTAAGTTAAGCTTTAAAAAAAGTAGGTTTCAGAAGCATGTGTACCCTGCCACTATTTATAGTCTTTAAAAAGAGGGATTTGTACTTCTATAGATACAAATACTTTATATGCATAGAATATCTCTGGAAGGATACCCCAAAAACTGGTAATAGTGGTTGCCTTTGGGAAAAAGAACCAAGTGTGTGGGGTACAGAGGTAGGAGAAAGACTAATTTTTTTGCCTTTTTATACTTTTTGAATGTTGTGCCATTGCATGCATTAGCTATTCATTAATTAGAGATATGCATATATTGATCATGAGAATGCCATGGCATAACTAAGTAAAGAGTTACCTTTTGGGGTTCATCAGCTACCTCCTTAAATAAGAACAGTTTTATAGTCAGCATAGTGCTTGAAAACAGTTTATGTTAGGTGTTTTTATTCTCCATTTAGTAAACCCTTTCCTTATAGGTGAATCAAAGGGATGCTTTAATCAAGTGGTTCTTGAAATGTGGTTGTGGACCTCTGGAAGTTGCTGAGGCCCTTTCAGGGGATTTGCCAAGTCAAAATGAATCTCAAAATAATACTAGGATGTTATGTGCCTTTTTCACTGTGTTGACATTTGCACTGATGATGCAAAAGTAATGGGAGAGGAGTAAAACTGCTGGTGCCTTACACTATTTGAGACTGGCACCAAACTGTGCTGGTCTAGAAAGCCCTGTAGTCTTTACAGCCACATACTAGCAGTGGAAGGGCGGTACACGCAGAGCACTTGCTGCATACGAGATCAATGACTGGTTCCAGGAAGAGCACTCACACCAAGGTTTGTGGAGTGAGCTAAAGTAGCTACCTTTCTCATAGAACACAGCTTTTACTTGAATGAATGACAGATAAACTGATTATTCCAACTTGGGTATATGACAGACTTTTTCCTGAAAATGAAGAAGTGAGTCTGTCACTTCAAAGAAAACAGCTGACAGTATTTCCTGCCAAAGAGAAAATTTGAGCTTTCAGGCAAAGAATAGAACTCTAGAAACTTTGGTCTACCACTATAAGCTGACTGGCTCCTAGTACTGAGACTTTTCTGACGATATCAACAGTGACTTTAACAAATACGATGTTATTATATAAGTAAATATGTCATCATTTGGAAGCTCTGCGTAAGTCACTGAACCAGGATTCTCCCAATGGCTGTTGCATTGTGTTACAAAATCAGGCACGGATAGACAATACATTCAAAGTGCAAGATAGACTGATGTCCTCTGTTCATGTAAGAGTATAAAAGTTTAGCCCTGGCCGATTTGGCTCAGCGGTTAGAGCGTTGGCCTGCGGTCCAGAGAGACCCGGGTTTGGTTCCTGCTAAGGGCACGGACCTCGGTTGCAGTTTGTCCCCGGCCCCTGGTGGGTCGTGCGGGAGACAGCCACTCGATGTGTCCCTTTCACGTCAGTGTTTCTCTCTCTCTCTCCCTCTCACTCTATCTGAACAAAAAATGGAAAAATGTCCTCGGGTGAGGATAAAAAAAAAAAGAGTACAAAAGTTTATTAATATGGTTTCAAATTCAATTCCACAATGCAACTAAATGTTAAGAAACTACCACTTGTCAAGTTTTGGTGTAGTATCAAGAAAATCAACAATTATCTGAAAAGTGTTAAAATACTCCAACTACATGTGTGTGTAAACTGGATTTTTTAAAGTGTGTCCTTTAACCAGAACAATATATAACAACAGACTTAATACAGAAGCAGATGTAAGACTCTAGCTGTCTTTTATTAAACCAGACATTAAAAGAGATTTGTAAAATATATAAAATAGTACCACTCTTACTAAAATATTTTAGTTTTGGAAAATATTTATTACGTTTTAGCATGTAACAAGCTAATTATTTTTATTTTTAAATGAATTAAGAAATAAGTACTTTTAAAATGTTTACTTTTAATTTCCAATACAGTAAATCTCAATAGATAAAATCCACATTGACCAAAATTGGCCTCAAGTTTTAAGAGTATAAAGGGGTCCTTCCTTAGTCCCAAAAATTTGAAAACCATTGCTTCATTCTAACTGTCACAAAATTTAATTAGGGAAATTACACAGTGTTCATTGTGTGGCAGCTAATTACACTCTCACCTCAGTAAGAGGAGTCCTGTAAGGGGCTGTGAACCTTGCCTATGGGAAGAGATGCCAGTGCTTCAGAACATAAAAGTTGTAGAAGTGGATTGAGTACCCATCTCTGGGAAGAGACTCAGATTTTAAACTGATACATTTTCATTAGAGTGCTTCCATTCAGTTTTATTTCTGGTATGGCACCTTTTCAAGGAAGCCATCTACTTCCTTCTGAGAATCATAGAATTGAATGTGATCTTAAAAACCATCTAGTCCACCCTTAATTGTTAGGAAACTGCAACCGAGAGAGAAGTAGCCCAGCAAGTCAGTGCCAGAGCAGGGAGGAGAGCCCAGCATTGGGCTCCCCATCCAGTCCTCCTTCAGTTGTATCACATGGAAGATTTCGATCTCTGGATCTCTGTTACCTATCATCTTCTCTCATCACCTACCTCTACCAAAGATATTACAGGTTTCTGGTGAGAAGAAAGGGTTTGGAGAAGTGAGAACTTGACTAATTTCTTCTAATATGTCCTTTAAGTGAAGTCATCTCACTACCTTAATAATGCATATAGAACTTATTGATGTATGTGCCAGACCCTGGACTAGATACCAGAGATGAAAGAGAACTGACTCCAGACCATAAGCAGATGTACAGACAGTTCCAATAATGTATAGTATCTTTGTCTGAAATAATATGTAATAATTGCTTTCAAGGAACCATTTACAAAATGTAATTTCTCGCTACTCATTAATCTGTCTCCCAGCTTTCCAGCCCTAGAATACAACCTTTCCTGGTCCAAGCAGATTTTCCCTTCATACCACATGTTCTCCTTGGGATAACTCTTCTTTTTCAATGGCCTTTGTGATCCCTTCTGTAATAGTGACCCTTTTTTTTTTCAGCTTTACTGATATCTAATTGACCTATATAACATTGTGTTAAGTTTAAGGTATATAATGTGATGTTTTGACACACACATATATTTAAAATGTTTACCACAATAAGATTAGTTAACATCCTTCACTTCACGTAATTGCCATCTTGTTGTTGTCCTTACTTATGCTGAGAACATTAAAACTCTACTCTCATAATAACTTTCAAGTATACAATACAGTATTGTTAACTATAGCCACTTTGCTGTATATGAGATCCTGGGAACTTTTTCATCTTATAACTGTAAGTTTGTACCCTTTGACCAACATCTCCCCATTGCCCCATCCCTCAGCCCCTGGCAACCGTCATTCTATTCTCTGTTTCTGGGTCTGATGTTTCTAGATTTCACATATAAGTGAGATCACATTTTGTCTTTCTCTGACTTATTTCACTTAGCATATTGCTCTCAAGGTCCATCCATATTGTTGCAAATGGAAGGATTTCCTTTTTTGTGTGGCTGAAAAAAACAAAAAATATATATATATATATATTTTTTTTTTTAATCCTCACTCGAGGATATTTATCTTCAGCTATAGTGGGAGAGAGGAAGAGAGAGAGAGAGAGAGAGAGAGAGAGAGAGAGAGAGAGAGAGAGAGAGAGAGAGACATTGGTGTAAGAGACACATCGATTGGTTGCCTCCTGCACGACCCGACCAGGGCCAGAGACCAAATTGCAACCTAGGTACATGCCCTTGACTGGAATTGAACCTGTGACTCTTCCGTCTTCAGGCTGACGCTCTAACTGCTGAGCCAAACTAACCAGGGCTCCATGTATTTTTATAAATATGTGCATGTGTTTGTGTGTGTGTCACATTTTTTAAAAAAATGTTTTTATTGATTTCAGGGAGAGGGAGAGAGAGAGAGAAACATCAATGGTTCAGCTGCCTCCTGCACACCCCCTACTGGGGATCAAGCCCACAACCTGGGCATGTGCCCTGACCAGGAATCGAACCAGCAACCTCTTGGTGCATGAGTTGACACTCAACCACTGAGACACACCGGCTGGTCTATATCACATTTTATTTATTTATTTATTTATCCATTGATGGATACTTAGGTTGTTTCTATGTCTTCACTACTATAAAAAATGTTCCAATGAATATGGCGGTGCAGATATCTCTTTGAGATTGTGATTTCATCTCTTTTGGATAAATACCCAGAAGAGGGATTGCTGGATCATATGGTAGTTCTATGTTTAGTTTTTTGTGGAACCTCCATACTATTTTCCATAGTAGCTGTACCAATTTACATTCCTCCTGACAGTTCATAAGGGTTCCCTTTTCTCTACATCCTCACCAACATTTGTTTTTTCTTATTTGTTTGTTTGTTTATCATAGCTATTCTAACAGGTGTGAGGTGGTATCTCATTGTGTGTTTCATGAATGGTGACTTTTAAAAGTGTATACTTATTCCTCTTTGGTTTCTTTCCTGACCTCCACTTTTGCCTTTTTAGTTATTGATCATCTTCACTGTGTCCAAAATGGAGCTCCCCATTCTACCCTCCCATAGTTGTTTGGGACACCCACTCACCCAGCGAGAAGGCTGGAGAGCAGTCACTTTACCCGACTGCACATGCAGCCAGCTAGCACATCCTGGAGACCAGGCTTCTCGATTGCTCTGGAGCCCATGTCTCGCTCCTTGGTGAGGACTGGCCTACCTCCTCTAATCTATTTCCCACAGAGCTCCATCATTTTCATTTTTTTTTTTTTCAGGTTATAGAAAATGTTGGAAAATATAGAGAAAAAGTAGAAATAAGAAAATATCACTCATAATCCTTCCATCTAAACATAACTTACACTATTCCTATTTCTGGCAAGAGTGGGGATTCTGTAGAGACCTGTATTAACACACTGCCCCCACCCCCCAGTTATTGATCAAACTAATATATACAGGTTTGTAGCCTGTTTTGTTGTGCTTAACATTATATTGTGAACATTTTCCCATAACACTAAAAATTCTTTGAAACATCCTTTTTATGCTTTGTAATAATTCCATTATATTCCATAATCTGTTTACCTGTTTTTTATTGGAGCTTTAGATGATTTCCAGTTAGAGTATATGTATCAAATGCATGTTTGATCATGTTCCTTCCTACTTAAAATCAGTGACACCCAGTCCCTGGTAGGACAGAGCCCACGTTTTCACATTGCTCTGAGATCCTCCGCAGCCACCTCCCCTTCACTCGTCTGCTTCCTACCTGCTCCCCTGCATTCCTCTCTGTGGAGCTTTGACTCACCAGTGCTCCCTTCTCCTGCCTTCCCTGACCTACTTTACTCAGAGTAAGTTTCTTCTTTTCCTGTAATATTGTGTAGCCTTTTGGAGAAATGACCATTATTGTACTTTTTTCCCCAACATTTCCCTTGTGTTTAAAAATATAATAGTACTACATGTTCATTATCTCATCCTGAAGTTATACATTTTTGCATATAGCATGAAAAGTAGTGTATCTTTACCCTTTACCCCACTCCTTTCCCAGAAGTAACCACTATTAGCAGAGTTTTATTGTGTTTTTATTTATCTGTCTCCCCTTCCAGATCATAAACACTTCAGGCCAGAGTTCTTTGTGTCCACGTGTCTAACAGGAAGCGAGCACACAGTGGGCCTAGGGCCTGTCTGAGGGACCGGATGCCCCGAGAGCGTAGAGCTTAGGGAGAGGGGTGAGAAGACACTACATGCCTCTGTGGTCTGGTAACCTCACTGCTTTCTGTCTTTCCACTGATGTCGTTTCTAAGGATTTATGAGCAGCTTCCAGAAGTACAGAAAAAGAGAGAAGAGGAAAAGAGGAGATTGGAATATAAGTCGTATCGGTTGCGAGCCCAGCTGTATAAAAAGGTCAGTCTTACCGGAGCGGGATTGATCAGGTTTATCAGAAGGAAGAGAAACTGAGAGGAACACATCTGACCTGTCTGAATTAACTACATTTGGGGAGTGAACTTAAGCTCTTAATGCATTGTACCACTGCTGAAATTTGGAAGATAAAGGCACCTGTGACTAGATTTCAAATCTTTAAAAAAAGTAAATCTAAAAAAGGCCCCTTCCAGGCATACATTTGGAATGAAACCAAATTTCATTCTTAGGGGTCAGTTTAGATGTATGTCATGGTAGAAATATTCAAATCTAGTAGAATTTTGTTGGATTTTTATTCCAAAGTCCCAGATGGTAGTTTTATACCTCAAAAACTTTTAAAATAAACTGGAGTTGGCAGCTGGGGGAGCCAGAGCCGCAAAGCCAGCACCACTTCCTACCCATAGCTCCTGTGTGATCAGTGGTGCTGCAGGTTGCAGAACCTCACAGGCCAGGGGACTTGCTAGCAATTCATTCTTGAGAAACGCAATGGGCTACCATGCCTGAAGATCCACAGCCTACACTGTCCTGGTTTCCTTCCCAACCCCTCCCCTCATCCCAAGAGGACTCTGCAAGTCAGAAACCAAAGGACGAGTTCACACCAGACCCACGTGGGATTGGGAACCTGCTTCTGGAACACACCCCAGAGCTCGGGCTGGGCCGTTGAAGTGAGCAGCCTCCCCCAGGCCTCTCACTGTGCTTGTGTGGTTCTCAACTGGTGGGTAGATTAGTCTATCAGGCTTACAGAGTATCTGTATCCATACAGAAATAATAGATATTAATATAGATCGTCTTTCCCAAACATAGGAAGTAATTTTAGTGTAACTACCATAGTTTCTGGAGTTGGGGGAGGTAAACAGGATTGGGGTAGAACCGCACAGGTCTCTTCAGTGACATGTCTGAGGTGAGGAGTGCCTGCCTGCCTCTGATCGCGGGAGTTGCTAACTTCTTTCCTGCCTGTCTTTTCCTCCACAGAAAGTGACCAATCAACTCTTGGGGAGAAAAGTTCCCTGGGATTGACTTACGATTATTTTCTTCAGAGCCTTGGAATTTTATTTTATCAACCTGAAGAAGCACAATCCTTCCTTTTTTGAGCCTGGTTTAATAAACTCTGTCTGTGTGTGATGTAGAAGTAGTAACTATCTGAAGAGTCCGGGGCAGAGTGGTGAGTAAGGTTATCAATGGTTTGGGAGCAGTGCTTTCTCCACAGTGGCCTTGCCCCCGGGGATGTTTGTTAAAACAATTTTATCTCTTTGTTCTAGTCCAGAGTTAGTCCCTTTTTCTGTGTGTTTTTATACTTTTAGAAAATAAATAACTTGTTTTTTTATATATATATTTTTATTGACTCATCATAAAACAAGCCACAGAGGGTCATTTCTTTTCCATCTGGAACTGCATGGGGGCTATGCAAAGTCTCCCCTGAAGTGTGCAGAGAGCCTCAATCTAAAAGGATCGGTCAAGGGAAATGCGCTGTGAGGGTGAAACGTGGCCTTTCTTTAGAAACACAGCATGACATGGCAAGAGTCCTACCATGGGTTTTGTGGCTCCCTTCCTAACCCAGAAGGAGGCTGTGAAGAAGGCTTAGAGAAAAGCACCAATGGTGCATGTGTGAGAACTATGCCTAGCTCCTCCCTGTCTTGCTGGGCAGGTAATTAACCACTTTGGGACAGTTTACCTGTAAAATGAGTGTTAATATGTCTGTGCCCCCTTTTAACTCTCAAATGCTGTGACTGTACATGTGTTATGGGAAGCTACTACTCAGAATACAGACAGAAAGTATAATTGTTTGGAAACCGGAGTCTACAAGGAAACAGGCATGTTGAAGTCTTCTTGGGAATGATGAGTGTGATTCTCTACACCTAGGCTGTGTCATCCAGGCACTTTCCCAGAGCATTTAGGTTCAGGGTCTGGAAAGCCACAGGTGGCAGCCAGCAGCCCAGCCCTCCTAGCCCCAGCCAGAAAACACTTTGGGAGTGCTTCCACAGGGTGCTCTGGGGGAAAATCCACTTAAACAAAATACACAGACTTGCTTTTACATTATAACAGTGTTGTCCCAGGCCACCTGCCCCACACACAAAGTCAAGGTGCAAAGTCAAAGCACAGCGTGGGGGACAGGTGCTGAGGGTTCTCACTATGCATTTTTCCTTGGCTGAGTGCTGCTTGCAGAATCTAAGCATTGGCCTCACAGGTGTTCTTTCCCAGAATCTGTTCTGCCCCCAGAGCTCAGGATGATTTCCCCACTCTGCTCGCATCAGTTCAGGCTGAGCACCTGGCAAAAGCCACAAAGTCACCACCTAGTGCTGTCACTCCTATGGCCGTGAGGCTGCTCTGCCCCCACACTCCACCAGCCCCCATGCCTGTCAGGATCTTGAGCCTCTTGTTTTGTTTTGTTTTTTGTTTTATTGTTGTTCTTACACAGACACAAGAAACCCAGGCCCAGGCTGAACCATTGCTCCTGGTTCTGATCTGATGGAGAGTCACTTCTGAATTGCTTCTTCCTAGATCTAGTTCACACCTAACCTGAGAACTCCCTGCCCTCTTTTCTCCTGAAGTTTAGGCTTCAGCCTCCTCAGCCACTCTTCCCTGAGGGCAGCTTCTGTTTCTGCTCACCTAACCTGGACAAAGGCCTCCAGTGGCCATCAGCACATGCAGTGTGGGCTGAGAGAGTATATGGGGAAGGCAGAGTGTTTTAACTATAAATCACAATGCATTCAGTATCCCAAATGATCATGCGGGCCAGTCATTAGAAAGCTAGGCCAAGCCGAACTGTTGATGTGGTCATCATCTTTACCTGTTTGGGAGCTGGGTGACTTTAACCTACATTGTTAGTTGTATTTTCACTGGCTGTGAACCCTTGCTTAAAGCCCTTCCCCAATTTCTCACTACTCCTGAATTCTGGTGGGGTGGGGCCGGGGCTGGATAACAGCAAAACTAACTCTACTGGCCTCTAGGAGTCAGTCTTGGCTCCTCTCACAGCTTCCCCACTCCTAGCCCCTCACTCCTCAAGATGAAGATCTTGGTCTAAGGAAACTCCACTTTCCCCAACGCTGGGTTATTTTCCAAATCTGACTGGGCTGCATTTTAAGGGGATTACAGTCACAAGGTGCATAGATGTGGGCTGTTCATTTTCTTGGTCTACAACTCTAGGCCTATCTGGTCCTCTCCTACCTGTCTTTCAGAGAACTGTAGTAGGCCCAAAAATACCCAGTAGCTGAAGCCAACCTCTCCTTGGACATTGGAGTAAATTCTCCCTTTCTTCTTTTCCTCCTTGCGCTCTCTTTTTCCTCTGACACCGGTACCATTACTCTAGTGAAACCTGAGACTCTGCTCTGGACTTAGAGAAAACAGAGCTCCTTCAGAGGTCCACCCAGCTGTCTAGACTTCTGCCTGGGGTTTGGGTCCAGCACGTCCCCAAGGAGGCATGGTCAGATTCACATATTTCTAGGATTCCTGACCCACTCTCATCATAGTGTTCACCCAGCCTCACCATTGCTCCTGACACAAGACAGTGTAACATCAGAATCTAAGTCCAGAACCTCAATTAACCATGGGGCAAATGGGGCTGGACTGAAAAACTGCCTACTCTAACTTCATTCCACCAGACAGGGTCCAACTGGGGAAAAGTGGGGAAACGTTCATATAGCTCCCACTGTCAGCCCCTAACTTGGAGGTGGAGGGCTTGGGCCAGGGAGGAGACTGGGAAGCAGCCCTCTCCTACTCAGGAGACGCACACCCAGTACCATCTTAATGAAAAACAGGCATCAATTCCAGACCCCCCAGAAAATAACTAGGAAAGAAAACCCATTGTTTCCTGAATCTACCATTAGATAGTAAGCTCCATGAAGGCAAGAATCATAACTGCCTTGTTCACTTTCCTTTGCCAGGGCCTAAGACACTGTGTGGGCACCTGGCTAACTCAATATGGATTTGCCGACTGGCACACAGTGTGATCAGTCCAGATTGGAGGCCAAAGGCTGTGGGAAAGAATTCAGGGAGATCTAATCGATGGGTTACATGGGGCACCTGAATGTCATAATATATAGAAACATCTGATAGAATTTGGAGTTAAATAAGTGATTAATACATAGAAAGCTAAACAACTGATAAAAGATAAATTCCATGGAAAAGAATATGAAAAAAAAAATCTGCAGGAGAGGATAAGTAATCATGTTTTACTATGTAGCTTAGCTTAAACACAGAATACTGATGTTCCCCAGACGGTAACCTAACCACTTTGGGCAGCTAGGGAACAGGAAGGGTGCATATGCCTGGTGGAGACATGCCATCCACCTCCTGGTGGCAAAACTGAATGATCAAGGAGGAGCCACAGGAGCCCATTAAAGAGGTGGAAAGAAGTGCACATGGGGGGAGTGTAAGGGCTGCTCTTCCACACTACAAATCCACAGACCTCTGACCCTTTCAAATAGCTAGGCATGGTCAGGCCGGTGTGGCTTGGTGGACTGAGCATTGTCCCATGGACTGAGAGGTCCCAGTTCGATTCCTGGTCAGGGCACATGCCTGGGCTGTGGGCTTGATCCCCAGTAGGGACCATGCAGGAGGCAGCCGATGGATGGATATCTCTCACACTGATGTTTTTATCTCTCCCTCTCTAAAAAATCAATCAAAACATTTTTAAAAAAATAAAATAAGTAAGTATACATATAATTTTGATAAAGATAAATCTTTTAAAAAATTGAATGTGAAAGGCAAAACATTAAAACAAACTTCAGAGTGAATGGGGTTGGGTGGGGGACGGGACGGGAAGAGATAAACCAAAGAACTTGTATGCATAAGCAATGGACACAGACAACAGTCCAGTGAAGGCAGTGGCGGGGGCGGGGGGAGCAGGAGAGGGAAGGAAGGTATCAATGGGGGAAAAAAGGAGGAACATCTATAATGCCTTCAACAATAAAGATAATTTTTTTTTAAAAAGTTTAAAAATGGTGATAGAATAATGAGGTATAGACTGAGAAGGGGCATCAAGCAACCTTTTGGAGGCTGGGGTAGTTCTAAATGTGATGTTCATATATTGTATACCTCAGTAAAATTCATCGAGCTGTGAACTTAAAATATATGCGTTTTATACCTCTTGCCCAATGCATCTTACACCTCAATTTAGAAAATACTTTAAAAATGCAAAAAAACAACAACAACAACGACCCAAAACATTAGCAGTGAATATAGGAGAGTATCTCAAAGAACTCAAAGAAAAATATCTAAGGCACACACAAAAGTACAAACCTTATGGTTTTAAAAAGTGATAAATTCGCCCTGGCCGGTTTTGCTCAGCGGTTAGAGCATCGGCCTGCGGACCGGAGAGTCCTGGGTTCTGTTCCCACTAAAGGCACATACCTCGGTTGCAGTTTGTCCCCAGCCCCGGTTGTGGTTGTGTGGGTGGCAACCATTCGATGTGTCTCTCTCACATTGATGTTTCTCTCTCTCTCTCCATCCCTCTCTTCCTCCCGCTCTATCTGAAGATAAATGCAAAAATGTCCTCGGGTGAGGATTTTTAAAAAAAGGTGATAAATTCAATTGATAAACTATAAAAATTTTATCAACACCATAAGCACAGTAAAAATACAAGGCGCAAATGGGAGAAGATAACTGCAGCACATGTAACCGATAAAAAGGATTTATTATAAAGAACTGAGTCCATTTTTTAAAAAAAAAAAGGTGCAATGTATATGACTAAATAAAACATGAGTAGACAATTTCACAGAAGAATATCTGGCCTGTAAAAAATATGATAAATTGTTCAACTTAACTAGAGAAATGCACATTATTAGCAGAGTAAAAATACCTTTTTACACTCACTGGATTGGCAAAATTTTTTAAGTCTGACAGTAAGTGTTGTCAAGGATATGGATCAAATGAAATGTATGTGCCACTTGGAGTTTGCATTCACTCTGCAACCAACAATTGTAAGTATGCGCTCTGGGGAAAAGGGCATACGCGTTGTCAGCCCAGGAAGGTTCACAACAGAACTAGAAACAACCCAGATGTCCTTTGACAAGAGAATGGATAAGTGAAAAGTGGTATATTTACACAATGGAACTCTAGGCAGAAAACTAATGAACAGCCATACACATCAACCGTGATGATTCTTAGAAACAATGTTGAGTAGAAAAAAGCAAATTACAGAAGAAAATTATATGACACCATCATTATAAAGCTGAAAAACAAGCCAAGGTCAGCATATGTCTTAGGGAAATGTATGAACACGTGGTTTTAAGATGATAGGAAGATAGAAAGATGGTTTTTTAAAAAACCTCAAAATAGTGGTTACCTCTTGATAGGATTGGAAAGAGATATTTATCAAAAATAGTGACACCTTTCTAGTTCTTTAGTGTGTTTCATGGGTATTCATTTTATTATACATTGTAATTTATGTAAGATTGTTTATATGTATCAACTATTTTCTAAGCTACAATAAGCATTTTGTTGAACATTCATAAATAAATTCTAGCTCTTACGAACAATGCTGCCATAAATATCAGGACCCAACTTGGTGTCTAAGTGCTCTTTGTAGGTCTAATCTGAAAGGGTTAATAATGTTTTAACAAAACTAAACTCCATTCTGACCCTCAGTTACTGCACGTACGCACCCTGGCAGTTTCTTTCTTGTAAACATAAGGGCCTTGAGAAACCCAAAGATAAGGGGTTCATGAAGGCCTTGAGAAACTCAGAGGAACCATAAGAAAAAAGAGATTAATGATGGCCCTGACCTCTGCCTGAGCAGACTCCTTACCTCTGAGACAACTCCTACCAACCCAGACACCAATTACGCGGTGCCAAGAGAATGTGGGTTTTTTTTTAATGTAGTTTTTTTTCTGTAGTTTGTGCCTATATAAGCAAAGAACAAAGGAAGCTCGAGGCTGAGGATTTGGGGAAGCTGTACCCCCCCAGCCCGCCGGTGTTAACAGCCCACCGGTGTAATAAAATGCTCCTTTCTCCACACTGGCCTTACGTTGAAGATGTGATCTCCTGCCAGCTCAGACCTTTTATTTGGTGCCGAAACCTGGGAGGTCTGTGAGGATCCCACACTGGGGGCAACTGCGGGCCCCTGGAGTCCTCCGGGCCTCCTGTTGGACCGGGATCAATCACATCCTCAGCCGGATACCGGACCTCCAAACTTTCCTGCCGATCCAGCATCAACACCGGACACTAATTTATGGGTGAGTGTTTATTTGCCTACCGGTCTGATTCTCCAGGCTGTCTCGTTATCCTCCGTCCGGGACAAGAGAGCCAGGCTCTCAATCACTACTGTGTGATCGTCCCTCCGAAAATCCAGCGCTGGTCGGGACATGCTCCTCGGGAACCAGGTTCCCTCAGCTCACCATATATCTGGGGACGCCTGGTATAGGTGAGTTGCACGTCTCTCTACTCTAGGGGAGAAGTGGGGACGCCTTCTTCTTCCTCTAGAGTATCCGTCTGTCGGACCGCTAGGCCGCAACATCTCACACCGCAACATGAGACAACACCCCTAGGATGTCCCCTAAAAAGTCTACAGACCCTAGGGCGCGCTCAGGACCTACGTCCCAAGCGACTCATTTTTACTGCAACACTGCGTGACCTCAGTACAATGAGTCACAATAACCTAAAATGACACTTTCGACATTCTACCAACATAGACAATTTCTGTCAAAGGCAAGGAAATGGTCTTAGGTTCCTTACATCCAGGCCCCTTTGCACTCACAACACAACCCTCTGTATGCGACTCTTACTCTCCCTCCCAAATCTTCCTGCTGCACTCTAATCCTCCCAAACCTCCTTCTGAAGACAGCGAGCTAACTTCTCCTGTTTCCTCCTTTGACCCAGCCCATCTTGCTCCACCACCTCCTCCCTCAGCCCCTCCGGCAGGGTCTCCTCCTCCGGCCCCTTCTGTGGGCCCCCACCCTACCCTGAGCCTCCTACTTCGGTTTTGACTCCTCTACCTCTGCAAATGACTCCCTCACACACGATCGGGATCCATCTCTGGTCCCTATCCGTCCCCTACCTCAGCCCCCGTTTTAGAATGCCTCCGGAGGGAAGCAGCGGGAACTGGAGGGACTATCATTTTAAACCTGAGATTTAACTCTCAGTCATCCCTGGACAAAAACTTGAAAATGGCCCTCAAACCCCTCAACAGAAACTTCTAAATCTAACCTTTAAGTTCAATAATCATGATGAAGAGGCTAAACAGCAAAAAATAGCAGAATTCCAAATGCTTGCCTCTGCCATCAGAGCCCCCACCAATAAAAGGGGTCAGCAAACCCCCTTCAGGGGACAGAAGAAGGACACCCACCAGGATCAGCAAAGCGAACCCCCAGGTCCCTGCTTTAAATGCAATCAGATTGGCCACTGGGTGAGGCAGTGCCCCAAGCCCTGACCACCGCCTAAGCCATGTCCTCAATGTGGAGGGCCCCACTGGAAGTCGGACTGCGGACAGACTGCGCAGAGTCGGTCCTCATCCCTTCCTCTGGCTGGCGGATCGGGCAATCCAGGCCTTGATCTGATTGGCCTCGCGGCTGAAGACTGAAGGTGCCCAGGAACGGACGCCCTGACCGTCATCTCGAACCCCGAACCTCGGGTAACTCTGGTGGTAGCAGGTAGGCCAATTTCATTTTTAATTAATACCGGGGCAACCTACTCTGCCCTCCCCGAGTTCAGGGGACCTCTTCAACACTCTGGGGTTTCAGTTGTGGACATTGACGGCCAAATATTGCAACCCAGGGCAACCCAGACACTCACTTGTTCTTTAGGCCTTTATATCTTTCTCCACTCTTTTTTCTTACATTACCAGCCTGCCCCACTCCCTTGTTAGGGTGGAACATTCTATCTAAACTCCATGCTACTTTAACCTTACTCCTTCTCTCCCCACCAACCACTCTCATTCTTTACTTTGTCTCCTCCAAGAATCTGCTTCCTCTCCTAACAAAAGCCTTTGGCGCCCCTCCTCCCCTTGTGGGCCACCGCTGAAACACCACTACTCTTATCGGTTTTTTCAATGACCCAGTGAGGTGAGGGGAAGGGAGGCGAGGCCCAGGGGCTCTTGCTTCTGGCACCAAGCGCTCAGCTGCCCCAGCTGGGCGTGGCCTGCTCCGGGAAAAGTGCTAGATAGGAAATTTGACTGGGGCGGTACACCTGTCAATCAATAACACAGGTATCCTAAGGCATCTCAGGGAGGACAGAAACCTCCTGTGGAGAGGGAAAACTAAAAAATGTGCAGACTACAAATAAATGGAGCAAGCTCTCAGGTTCATGTCAGGGGAGGGACTAAAAAAGTCGTAGAGGGTCTGTGTAAGTTGAAGAAAGTTTGTGGAGAAGGGAAAAAAGAAAAAGAAAAGGATTATGCAGAGGAAGTAAAAAAATAAGAAAAAAAAAAAAGGGACACTGAGAGAGGGAGAGCTTGCCCCTGGTAATGGAATAACAGTCTAGGATGTAATAAAGAAAATAACAGGTTTAGGCTACTCCTGACCCTTAGATCAGACAACAGCCTCGCGTTTATAGCAAAGATATCACAGGATATCTCTAAGGGATTAGATATAAATTGGAAGCTTAATTGTGCCTACCGCCCACAGAGTTCTGGGCAGATGGAGCACATGAGCGGGACCTTGAGGGAAACCTTAACCAGGTTTGCTTTGGAAACTGGTGAGGGCTGGACCACTCTGCTCCCCCTCGCCCTCTTACAGTTCTTGCAGGCCCTGCAGTCCACCCAGAAAGCTGTCCATAAACACATCTGCGACACCCTGCCTGTGCCCACCTCGGACCCTGTGCACTCTTTCCAGCCCGGGAACTGGATGTGGGTAAAGAAGTTCACCACCCATTGTCATCCTGCCTGCACCAACAACGTCTGTCAAGGTCAACGGCATCCCGATCTGGCAGCACTGTTCCCAGCTGAGAGGAAAAAACAAAATGGACAATTCAGGCCTCTCCAGATAAGACTCTTGCGTTTATCGGGACTTTGATCTTTCTAGTTATGACTGTTCAAGAGAATCCTTATAGACCTGGGCCCCAATGGAACTGGGAACTTAGAAATGAAATATTGGGGAAAATCTTAAGAAATATTACTACAAAGGGAATAGAAAAATCTGTCTTCAACCTTAATCTATGTGACCCCTTAAGGGGGACCGTCAGGGTCACAAAGGTCCCTGATGTCTGGGTCACATATGGAGGGATTAGCCCCCAACTAGAAGACACCCCAGCATGGAGCTGTGGAACATCTGCTGCAGAATGGGGATTGCAAGGGAGAGGCTTTTTAGGAGTCCACGACAACCCCATACCTGCAGGAAGTAGACAAAGAGAAACTTCGCCCCTTTTCCCTTTTTTTTTTTTATCATTAGAAGGTGGGAATGAAAGGGTTAATAATGTTTTAACAAAACTAAACTCCATTCTGACCCTCAGTTACTGCACGTACGCACCCTGGCAGTTTCTTTTTTTGTAAACATAAGGGCCTTGAGAAACCCAAAGATAAGGGGTTCATGAAGGCCTTGAGAAAGTCAGAGGAACCATAAGAAAAAAGAGATTAATGATGGCCCTGACCTCTGCCTGAGCAGACTCCTTACCTCTGAGACATCTCCTACCAACCCAGACACCAATTACGCGGTGCCAAGAGAATGTGGGTTTTTTTTTAATGTAGTTTTTTTTCTGTAGTTTGTGCCTATATAAGCAAAGAACAAAGGAAGCTCGAGGCTGAGGATTTGGGGAAGCTGTACCCCCCCAGCCCGCCGGTGTTAACAGCCCACCGATGTAATAAAATGCTCCTTTCTCCACACTGGCCTTACGTTGAGGATGTGATCTCCTGCCAGCTCAGACCTTTTATAATCTATGGAGGGATTTCTTCCCTTATGCTCAAGATGAGAACTCAGGGAATCCCTTGACTGTCCTGATCACCTTTAGATGATTGTACATTCCACAATATTCGTTTTTTGTTTTTTGTCTTAATTTTATTGATCTTTAGAGAGAGAAACATTTATCAGTTGCCTCCCACTCACACCCCAACCTGAGATCAAACCCGCAACCTGAGTATGTGCCCTGACCGGGAACTGAACCCGAAACCCTTTGGTGTACAGAATGACACCCAACCAACTGTGCCACACCAGCCAGGGCATACAATGCTCGCTTTTTATTGCAAGCCCACTCTCCACTCAATACGAAGGAGTGTCCAGTCCCAAGTAATAAGGAAACCTACCAATTTGAGTTAGAGTTAAAGTCTCTCTTCCCCAGCTGAGCCCCACTATGCCTCATCTGGGGGAGCTGACATGTCTTCCCCAGCAGGTAATGGAGGTTCCTGTCCCACCTCTGCATGTCTGTGTGGTCAGGGTGGGGCCCACAGCATGGCTTCATGCTCTCTGGCCTGACAGTCCATTGTCTCAAGCTGACTCTCGGGTGCTTCATGGGTTTTTCTGAGGCCCTCACCTGAAATACTGGACCATAGCCCCTGTGATGCAGGCAACAGGTTTTCTGCGGCCACTGCTCTCCTTCCGCCCCAAACCTGGTTTCTAGTAGTCACTCCACGGAGACTCAGTCTTGGGCAGGACTGAAAGTGGCTCCGTGCTGGCCTCTTGCGTGTGCATGCGTGTCCTAAATCTAGTCCTCAGAAAACACTCATGCACCCTCTCCCAGCAAACTCCTGAGTGCAGGCCAACCCCAAGGTCATAGCTGAGCAAGGCCTCGTGCTTGCCCTTTAGATTTCTCCACTGTGGTTCCACTGAGCCTCTACCTGCAGGGAATGCACATCAAACTGTCCAAGTGGGAAGGTCTGGAAATCATGCACCTGCATGGTAATTCCTTTCTGAACTGGCTCCGGCTCTACGGTAAATAAATGATCATAGATTAACCCAGTCTGGTGTATTTTCCTGTAGAGCCTGAGGAAAGGCAAAGGGGAAAGAGCATGGTCCATATACTCCTCCTAGCCATTCAAGGAGAAAGGTGGCAGCCTATGGACTCGATTTGAGTTTGGTATTCTGGGTAGTGTCCACAGTAGGTCTGCCAAATATAGCAAATAAAATACAAGACTCCCAGTTAAATTTGAATTTTAGGTCAACAAATTTTTGTTTATTGATTTGAGAGAGAGAGAAAGACATTGATTTGTTGTTCCACTTATTTATGCATTCATTGGCTGATTCTTGTATGTGCCCTGACCGAGGATCGAGCCTGCAACCTCCGTGTATCGGGGCGATGCTCTAACCAACTGAGCTAACTGGCCAGGGCTAGATCAACACATTTTTTAGTGTAGTCTGTCCTGTGCTATATTTGAGACATACTTGTACTAAATAATACTTATCATTTATGTGAAATTCACATTTATTGAGGCACCCTGTATTTTACCTGGCAACCCCAGTCCACAGGTATTAGAGGGCAGCCTCTCAGTGGAAGCCGCAGCAACAGGACACGTGCGGGGGTGACAGCAGGATGAAACCTTCCCAGTGGTGTGTGGCTTAGAGAAATATCGCCTGTAAAAGGGAGAAGGATTTTTAACCTGTCTTCAGTCATACAGAAGACTTCCTTGGAGAGTCAACCTTGAAGAGGATAGAAGATCTACTGAAGGGCATTAAGGAGACAACTTCAGCCCTGGCCGGTTTGGCTCAGTGGTTAGAGCGTCAGCCTGCGGACCAAAAAGTCCCAGGCTCAATTCCCGCCAATGGCATGTACCTTGGTTGCGGTTCGTCCCCGGCCCGGTTGGAGTCGTGCGGGTGGCAACCAATCAATGTGGCTCTCTCACGTCGATGTTTCTCTCTCTCTCTCCCCCTCCCACTCTGTCTGAAGATAAATGTAAAAAGGAGACAGCTTCAAAGAGAACTGGAGGGCAGGAGAAGGTCACCATGACAAAGCAAAAAGCACTATCATAAAATCAATTTTTAGTTAAAGATGCAAATAAAATAGATGAAAGTCCAATGAGATAGAGTTAAGAACAGTCATTTACAGTGAAAGACAAAAAAGAAATAAATACAGAAATTCAAATATTGTATGATTCCATTTATATGAGGTAAGTTGAGAAGGCAGTTATTAGGGGCTGGAGGAGAGGGAAACAGTTATTTAATGGGTACAGAGTTTCTGTTTCGGATGATGAAAATGTTCTGGAGAGGGGATATTGTTTGTTGATGGCCATACAACAATGTGAATGTACTAATAACACTAAATTGTACCATTAAAAATGGTTAAAATGCCAGATTTTATGTTATGTTTATTTTCCACAGAACTATTGATAACATACAATGAAAGGAATTATAACTTATGAGAAATAAAAATCACAAACATCAAGAAATTTGTAGAATATATATATCTTAGATATAAAAGCCTAAATTAAAATATTTAAAATGTTGCCCGGCTGGTGTGGCTCAGTGGTTGAGCGTTGACCCATGCACCAAGAGGTCACTGGTTTGATTCCTGGTCAGGGCACATGCCCAGGTTGTGGGCCAGATCTCCAGTGAGGGGCATGCAGGAGGCAGCCAATCCATGTTCTGTCTCATCGATGTTTCTGTGTTTCTCTCCCTCTCCGTTCCTCTCTCTCTAAAATCAATAAAGAAAAAAAATTTATAAATAAAATGTCAACAGAAGTTTTAAAATTTAAAAAGCATCGAAATCCTAGCCACAGCCCCAGTTCAGAAGGAGCACTCCCCACAACACACACACACACACACACAAACACACACACACACACACACACACACACCCAGCAACAGCCTCCCTCTGCCAAAGTTCCAGGCCCATAGGCGCCACTATGACTTTCAGATTCCTCCACAGCAGAGACACAGGTGTCCCCAAGGCCTCTCCTACCAGCGGACTTGGAGTGAAACATGGCACCTCCCTCCCCACTTTGCTTGGTGAGGGCGGACTCAGCACAGCAGCCCCTCTCCCAGTAAAAACCTCTCAACATCTTTGCTCTCTTTAACCTTTTGTATGTTCTTTGGGGTTTTAGAACCATCTAAACTCTTCCATTTTTTGAAGTTGAATTTCACATAAATTATTTGAAAATGGCACTTAGTGCATTCACCATGTACAGCTGCTGGCTCCAAAATGGTCATTCGAACACGATAATCCTGGCGACTCAGCTGAAGAGTGGAGGAGCTGAAGAAAGGATGGGCAGAGGAGAGGGCGGAGGAGAATGTTCCAGACCGAGAGCAGCATGTGCGAAGTCCTCACGCAGAAGGAGAGCTCCGGGTCGCTGAAAGAACAAGAGCCACTCGGTGCGGCTGGGCAGCGAGCGCAGGGACGGGAGCTGGTGATGGGCACAGTCATTCCTGGTTTTGATTTTCAGGAGCAGAAGCCCTGGCCCTCTGGGAAGCCCTCACCAATGAGGGGTCAGGGGCCCTTTGGTGTCCGACCACGTTGCCAGTAATTCCTTCATCCCCCCACTTCCGACACTGCATCTGCCCTCACCTGACCTCTCAGCCGCGGCCTGGAAGCCCCTGGAGGGCCGGACCATGTCTGTCTGGAATCAGTAAAGCCATTTCATTGTTACTTTAAAACCCTTTCAAAGCATCGGACTTACTGTGGACTCCGTCATCTCCAGCCCCGGTGGTGCCCCTGTGGGAACCCTGTGGGGCCTCCTGACTGGGCCGGGAGAGCTATGGGAGCGGGTCCCTGCCTCACCCTGCCCCTCCGGGAGGGTGGACCCAGGCCCCGCCATTACATATGGAAGCTGGAACACAACTAGGGAGGAACAGATATTTGACATAAAAGCTAGAGTTGGGGCACAGTTTAAGAGCTGGTTTGGAAGGTCGAGTTTTCCGCGAAGCGTGGGGGCAATGTTCAAGGCGCAGGCCTGGAGGAGGAAGATGAGCTGGCAGAGGGGACTGTGGAAGAACTGCAGACCAGGGGGAAACCCTGAAAAGGAGGAACAAGTTCAGGGCCATGGTATTGGGCAATGAAACGAGTGTGGGCGCCGTGCTGGTGATGAGCCCTGGAAGGGTGCGCGGAGAGGCACACACCAGCCAGGGGTCCCAGCTCCACCTCACAGCGGATCACACAGAGTCTTACCGCATGAAGCGGTTAAGCCTGAGGTACCCGTGAAAATCTGGAGTCTCTGGGCATTTGGGGACAGAGGCGGGATCCCAGGTGTGGCAGATCTGGGAAACTTGCCAATTCCATTTCTCCTCCAGGACACGAATTTCCCAGCCTCCCTTCAGACATGTTGGGGCCCTGTGACTGGGTCCCAGCCCGAGGGATGTGGGTCGCAGGACTTCTAGGTCCAGCCTAGGAGTCAACATGCCACACTCTGTCGCTGGCTGCCTTCCTCCCCTTCAGCAGAGCAACTGGGGCCAGAGCAGATGGATGGCCTCCCTGGCCCCAACCCTTCTCAGCTGGACTCATCCCACACTTCTCCCCAAGTCCCCTTGCCAGGAGACTCTGCAGCTCCTCTCACTGAAGAGGCGGGTCCCTTTCTACCCGCTGAGTCTGGGATCTCAGCAGATGTGAGACCTGCAGAGGCTTGAAAAGGCATTTGCTTGTTTCTACTTTCCTTTGGCTCACCTGCAACTACCTTGAAACCATGCCCGAGCAAGCCTTGGAATATGAGGAAGCCCAGTCACCCCTCACTTCAGCCAACCCCAGACATGTGAACCAGCCACCCCCCGACGTGTGAAACAGCCACCCCCCGACGTGTGAAACAGCCACCCCCCGACATGTGAACCAGCCACCCCCCGACGTGTGAACCAGCCACCCCCCCGACGTGTGAACCAGCCACCCCACGACCTGTGAACAAGGCTGAGACCAAAAGAGCTGCCCAGCCGAGCCCAATCCACATAGCTGACCCACAGACTTGAGCTAAGTAAATGTTCATTATTCTTTTGTGATTGATTTTATGCAAACTCTTGTGTCACTAGATAAATGCAACAGTGGCAACTGAAAAAGACAGAATGAATCAGAACCACCACCATCCCTGGGCGGGTTCCATGTTAACAAACAGAAGCTTTTACTGTGCTGTCACAGTGTGAGCTCAGGGTTGGCTTGTTACTGCTGCAGAGCCCGTCCTGTCCTGACTAATCTACAAGGAAAAGGATCACAGGCCCCCTCTCTGCCTTGGTGCCTGAGACACCTGAGCAGAGGGGAGCTGGTAGGTTAACCGAAATGCAGGAACAGCGACTAACACCCAGCTTTTGGCAAAGAAGTACTGGCGGGTCTTCCAGAAGCCCATGCCCTGGTAGAGGGCCAGGGCGGAGTGCTGCAGCATGCTGGTGCTGAGGACGACTTCACGGTAGCCCTGGTCCCACGCAAACTGGAGGACAGTCCTGACCAGGGCTTTCGCTATCCCCTGGCCCCGGTGCTCCGAGGCCACGCTTAAGTGAAGCAGCTCCAACTGCTCCTTTCGCAGGGTGGGCTCCTCAACTGGCAGAGCTCCCACCGTGCCCACCACCTGCCCCTCACACTCAGCCACCCAGAAGCAGGAGCCAGGCTCACTGAGGTACGATTTGGTGATGTCACACATGTCTGTGCGCAAACTGTTGACCGCATACTGGGTCCAGGGGTATTTGGCAAGGAACCTCAGGGCAGCGAGGAGGGTGAGGCCAGCCAAGAGGGCCAGGAGCCAGGACCCAGAGGCCAGGAACAAAGTGAGGGGCCCCCCAAGTAAGAGCACATATGTCCGTGGCAGCTTCAGGATGTGGAGGAAGGTGGTGGGGGCATGCTCGACTGCGCCCTGGAAGAACAAGCTCAGGACCCGTTGGCGGTCACGCTCCTGGTACTTGCGGATGTGATAAGGAGCCATGGAAGATGTGTGTCCGAGTCTCAAAGTCCACCAGAGAGAGCTAGGCGTCCCTGACTCCTTCCTGGCAGCCCTGGGGAAGAGAGAGGAAACCAGGTGAGAAGCCCCATGTCTCCCGCCTCCCAGGAACCAGAGAGCCCCTGATCGAGGGCTAGTCTTTCTGCTGCTGCCTGAGGAAGTAGGCCACAGCCCTGGGAGAAGGTGTAGGGTCAGAAAGACTTGCATTTGATCCTGGCTCCATTCCTTTCTGGCTGTGTGACCTTGAGCATGTCGCTTAACCTCTCTGAGCCTGCTCTTCATCTGAACTACAGGGTGAAATCAAAACCTGCCTTCTGGATTGTTCTGAGAATTTGATACAACATACACAGAGCGCTGGTATATCAAGTACCCTCCCCGGCACCCTCTTCCCCTTTTTCCCGGCCCTCCTCTCAGCTTGGTACATTGGGTGATACCGTGCACAGCCAGAACATGTGTCCCCTACCCTTTGGTCCCTCCTCCAGGCTCCGTACTTCGCAGGAAGCCTGTGTTCCCAAGCAGAGGCTCCTTCCCCCTTGATTGCAAATGTGTAGGCTGCTGAGGCGGCATAAGAGCCAAACACCCAAACTGGCCTTGAGAGCCAGAGGAGGGTCCGGGGCCCCAGGCCACACTCAGAGCACCGTCCTTCCACCCATGTCCTCTCACCTGCTACCACAAACGCCTCGAAGGTCCAGGGTGGCCTCAGCCTGGCCTCTTCCCTCAGCCTCTGACTGGCATCGGGCAGCCTGGGCACAGCCTGCTGCACTTGTGGGGACCAGGCCCTGGAGGCCACCTCACTGGCTGGTTCCTGGACACTTGTTAATCATAAACCCCAGGATCAAGGAATAGCGGTATGCAGGGCAGGGCGCCCACTCTCCATTTACTTTTGTGATCGTGGGTAATTGCTGGGAGCTGGGGGAAGCAGGGTCTGAACCACCTCAGGGGTCCTCGTACTCGGAGTCTGTCTACACCTCTCCTCCCATGGAGGTTCAGGCCCAGAGCATCTCCCACCTGGCTCTTCAGTGCTCCCTAATGTTCAACCTCAGCCCTTCCAACGGAGCCTGGGCACACACCTTACCCTGTCCCGGTCCTCGTCCCCTGCTGGGCACACAAGGGCCTTCACCAAGGGGCTTCTCCTTGCCGAGACTACCTGGTCTGAGAAAAATCAATCATTTGCACTTCCCTGTACTTACCCTTCCTTTCTTCTACTTCCTTCCTTCTTCCTTCCTTCCTTTTCCTTCTTCTCTGCCTTCCTTCCTCTCTGCCTCCCTCTCTGCCTCCCTCCCTCCCTTCCTCCCCTCCTCCCTTCCTCCCTCTCTCCCTCCCTCCCTCCCTCCCTGCCTTCCTTCCTTCTTCCTTCCTTCCTTTTCCTTCTTCCCTGCCTTCCTTCCTCTCTGCCTCCCTCTCTCCCTCCCTCCCTCCCTTCCTCACCTCCTCCCTTCCTCCCTCTCTCCCTCCCTTCCTTCCTCCCTTCCTCCCTCCCTCCCTCCCTTCCTTCCTCCCTTCCTCCCTTCCTTCCTTCTTCCTTCCTTCCTTTTCCTTCTTCCCTGCCTTCCTTCCTCCCTCCCTCCTCTCATTTGGGATACTGTTAACTAAGATGCACCCTGCACGCCAGGCGTCCTGCTCAGCTCTGAGCCCTGTTGACAGGCAGCTGCTGGGTCCCATTCCAGACTGCAGCTGGTGTGTGTTCTGTCATCGCTCAGATCCTGTGCCGTCACCACTGATACATATTTTTCACTGAGATGTACCAATAACTAAAAACAGGCAAAAACAAAACAGGTAAATCCCTTCTCTGCGGAAGCCTATGCCATCTGGGGGGATACTTCCCTTCCAGCCCTGTAGCTGGCACCTCTCCCCAACGGCCGCCTCACAGACCAGTTGTTTCCAGCTTGATGTTCTCACGTTTCCTGAAGCCAGTATCACAGTGAGAATCAAGCCTTCGTTCATGATATTTATGCAATGTTTCCGCGGCGCCATGCCCTGCGTGGGCACGTGGGATGGAGCACAGTGCCCGGGACGTGGTCCTTTCGTTCAGACGCTCCCCAGGAGCTCGGTGTCGGTGTCGGGGTGTCGGGGTGTCGGTGTCGGAAGCACAGCCCCTCTCAGGCCGGCAGAGGGCCAGGCGGGGCGGCTCTGAGGGAGTGTCATGGGGGCTTCGGAGGCCCCTGGGGCAGAGCCCCGAAGGAGCGCTGGGTCCGAGCAAGGCCAAGTGACGGGGAGCTCTTCAGGCTGAGGAAACAGGCGGACGAGCCTGCGGCAGGACGAGGCCAGGCTTTCCGGGAAAGGTGGCCAGCGCTGCCGAGGGCGTCAGGGAGGCAGCCAGAGCCAGGCCCTGGGAGCCGAGGTCCAGATCGAGGGTTTGGACTCCAGTCACAGAGCACGGGAGGCCATGGACAGGCTGCTAGCCGAGGGGCAACACAACCAGGGCTGTGAGGTGGTGTGTGTGTGTGTGTGTGGTTGTGTGTGTGTGGTTGTGTGTGTGTGGTTGTGTGTGTGGTTGTGTGTGTGTAGTTGTGTGTGTGTTTGTGTGTGTATGTGTGTGTGTGTGGTTGTGTGTGGTTGTGTGTGGTTGTGTGTGGGGGTTGTGTGTGTGTAGCTGTGTGTGTGTAGTTGTGTGTGTGGTGTGTGTGGTTGTGTGTGTGGTTGTGTGTGGGGGTTGTGTGTGGGGGTTGTGTGTGTGTGGTTGTGTGTGTGGTTGTGTGTGGGGGTTGTGTGTGTGTGGTTGTGTGTGGTTGTGTGTGTGGTTGTGTGTGTGTGGTTGTGTGTGGTTGTGTGTGTGTGGTTGTGTGTGTGGTGTGTGTGTGGTGTGTGTGTGGTTGTGTGTGTGGTGTGTGGGGGTTGTGTGTGTGTGGTTGTGTGTGTGTGGTTGTGTGTGTGTGTGTGTGTGTGTGGTTGTGTGTGTTTGTGTGTGTGTTTGTGTGTGTGTGTGGTTGTGTGTGTGTGGTGTGTGTGGTTGTGTGTGTGTGGTTGTGTGTGTGTGGGGTTGTGTGTGGGGTTGTGTGTGTGTGGTTGTGTGTGTGGTTGTGTGGGGGGTTGTGTGTGTGTGGTTGTGTGTGTGTGGTTGTGTGTGTGTGTGTGTGTGTTACTCTGGCTATATGTGGAGAATGGATTGGAAGAGGCAGGTATGAAAAAAAATATATAAATGGAGCCACTTTATTTTTTTTTAATGTTTTTTTCCATTATTAATTTTAGAGAGACAGGAAGGGAGAGGGAGAAAGAGAGACAGAAACATCGATGAGAGAGAAAGAGTATCGATTGGCTGCCTCCTTCATGCCCCCCACTGGGGATCGGGCCCACAACCTGGGCAAGTACCCTGACTGGGAATCGAACCGGCGACCTCTTGGTGCATGGGTCAACGCTCAACCACTGAGCCACAGTGGCCACACTAAATGGAGTCACTTATAATGGAGCCAGAGCTGCATCTCAGAGGAACTTCCTTTCCCATCAGGTGCCTCAGACCTTTGGATGTTAATATGGGGCAAAATAACCTGTGGACTGGGCCTAAAGCATCATGTGACCCAAAGAACTGTCTGCAAAGGTAACAACGAGACATGTTATGACTGATGGACCGATGTCTACTGGACTGAAAATTAAAAATGTATAGATTTAGTGTCACTGTGTTAGCTCATCTGCACCTATAGACATGCCTTCCTTCTACTGATGACATCGTTCCCCGTCCCTTTCTCATGAATGCCTTACATTTGACCCATAATTACAACACTGTTTCTGTTTGAATCAGTGGTTTTCAAATAACTATTCTTTTTCCTTTTAATCCTCACCCAAAGATATGTTTATTGATTTTAGAGAGAGAAGGGGGGGTGGAGAGACATCAATGTGAGAGAGAAACATTGATTGGTTCCCTCCTGTAAGCACCCTGACAGAGAATCAAACCCAAAACCTAGGTATGTGCCCTGACTGGGAATCAAACCTGGAAACTTTTGGAGTACAGGACAATGCTCCAACCAACTGACCCACCCAGTTGTGGCTATTCTTTCTTTATTTTAATCTCAAATAAATGCTCGTTGCCTCTCACTTTGGATTTTTATTTTTAGGTTAACATATTTGGTTTCAGAGTTGGGGTCTACATGGCCTCACCCTCATGGACTCGCACCCCTGGAACCAGGCACAGTATCTCTTTCGTGCTGACCACTCCCATGGACTGCTGTCTCCTTGACCGTGAAGTCCTCTTAGGTATAGGCCTCTCTCCTTGTTGGTTGAGGTCAAATGCCTTGATTTGAGATCAGGAGTTTCCCTGAAGGGAGAGGGTTTTCCCTCAAGGAGGGCAGGGCCGATTGCCCCCAGGGACAGTTGTCCTGGTGCCAGCATGTGGTGGGTTTTCGCAGGAGCCTGCTACTCTATGTGAAAGAATCTGAAAGAATCCACCCTCCACCAGGAGGGGCTTTTCACACTCATGAGAACCACCCTGGGGGCGAGCAGCTCACGGGGTTCCCTGATGGTGAGTACTCACCTGGTTCGTGCTCTTTTGTCTCCTTTTCTCATCTCTGTCTATTATGTAGTTTGTCATAAGAAACAGATTTCATAAGCAGAGAAATCCAAACCTTTCCATGACAATGGGACACATTCTTTGATGAGCAGAAGCTTCTAAAAGACAAAATCATTTTCTCTAAAAGAATCCTAAAATAAACTGTGGTCATCTGAGCAGGTGCTTAAAAATGTCTTACTGTTTGTCCTGCCTGAAACTTGACAAGATATTTCAAAGAGTTTAATAACTCTATAATCAGAAATTTGGCAAAATTAGGCTAATAGGATTTTTAAAGCCTCCTCAGCAACTTTCAAGGCCTTCTTACAGGTAATCAGAAATGTAAACACAGCTCCCAACTGCCCGAAAATAAACAAACCGAAGGGGGAAACATGGGGAAAGAAAGCTTTTATTTTTATGTTTTGCACATGCAGCTGAAAAGATTCCCTTGCCTGAGCAGCCCCCCCCTCCTCCTTAAAAACTGTTTATCAAGGACAAACACACATCTTAAAAGTCAATTAAAATTAGTACAAGTCTTAGCCATCTGAAAAAAGAAACAATTCCTTCCAGCTGTTATAAATTATGGAGGTTTGCCTTATTGTGTTATTTTTTATTGAATTTATTGGGGTGACATTGATTAATAAAATTATATAGGTTTCAGGTGCACAATTCTATAAAACATCATCTGTATACTGTATTGCGGGTTCACCACCCTGGTTCCAGTATCCTTCCATCACCATTTATCCCCCCTTTACCCTCCTCCTCCTCCCCAAACCCCCCTTTCTCTCTGGTAATCACCATAGTATTGTCTGTCTATGAGGTTTGTTTTTTTGTTTTTTGTTTTGGCTTAATCCCTTCACCTTTTTCACCCAGCCCTCCCACCCCTCTCCCCTCTAACAGCTGTCAGTCTGTTCTCTGTATCTGTGAGTCCGTTTCTATTTTGTGTCTTAGTTTATTTTGTTCATTAGAGTCCATATATTAGTAAGATCATATGGTACTTGTCTTTCCCAGACTGGCTTATTTCACTCAGCATAATACTCTCCATGTCCATCCATGCTGTCACAAAAGGTGAGATTTCCTTCTTTTTTACAGCCAAGTAGTATTCCACTGTGTAAATGTACCACAGCTTTTTTATCCTCTCGTCTACTGATGGCCACTTGGGCTGCTTATAAATCTTGGCTATTGTAAATAACACTCTAATGAACATAAGGTGCATATATTCTTTCAAATTAGTGTTTCAGGTTTCTTCAGATATATTCCCAGAAGTAGAATGGCTGGGTCATAAGGCAGTTTCCTTTTTAATTTTTTTTTTATTTTTTTTTTATTTTTTATTAATTTATTTTTGTTACAGATGTTTCTCCTTTTTTCCCCATTGACACCCTCCTCCCCATTCCCCATCCCCCCACCCCATCCCCAGCTTTGTTGTCCAGGTCCATCAGTTATGCATACATGCGTATAAGTTCTGTGGTTTATCTCTTCCCTCCCCCCCACCCCCTCTTCTGAGGGTTGTCAGTCTATACCCTACTTTCACATCTCTGGGTCTACCCTGTTCCCCATACTGTTATGTTTATTATATTCCACAAATGAGTGAGATCATGTGATATTTTTCTTTCTCTGCTTGGTTTGTTTCGCTTAGGATAATACTCTCGAGGTCCCTCCATGTCGTCTCAAAGGATAAGAGCTCTTTCTTTCTTACAGCTGCATAGTACTCCATTGTGTATATGTACCACAGCTTTTTTATCCATTCATCTACTGATGGGCACTTGGGCTGTTTCCAGATCTTAGCTATTGTGAATAGTGCTGCTATGAACATGGGAGTACATATATTCTTTCTGATTGGTGTTTCAGGTTTCTTAGGGTATATTCCTAGAAGTGGGATCACTGGGTCAAATGGCAGTTCAATTTTTAATTTTTTGAGGTAACACCATAGTGTTTTCCACAGTGGCTGCACCAGTGTGCATTCCCACCAGCAGTGTACTAGAGTCCCCTTTTCTCCACACCCTCGCCAACACTTGTTGTTTGACAATTTGTTGATGGCGGCCATTCTGACAGGTGTGAGGTGATACCTCATTGTTGTTTTAATTTGCATCTCTCTGATGATTAGTGATGTTGAGCATTTCTTCATATGTCTCTTAGCCATTTGTATGTCCTGTTTGGAGAGGTGTCTATTTAGTTCCTCTGCCCATTTTTTAATTGGGTTCTTTGTCTTCCTTTTGTTGAGTTGTATGAGCACTCTATATATTTTGGAGATTAACCCCTTATCTGATGTATCATTGGCAATTATGGTCTCCCATACAGTGGGTTCTCTTTCCGTTTTGATGGTTGTTTCTTTTGCTGTGCAGAAGCTTTTGAGTTTGATGTAGTCCCATGTGTTCATTTTCTCCTTTATTTCTGTTGCCTTAGGTGATGTATCAGTGAAGATTCTGCTGCGTATGATGTCCGAAATTTTGTTGCCTACATTTTCTTCTAGGATTTTTATGGATTCACGAGTCACATTTAAGTCTTTTACCCATTTTGAGTTTATTCTTGTGTATGGTGTAAGTTGATCGTCTAGTTTCATTTTTTTGCATGTAGCTGTCCAATTTTCCCAACACCATTTATTAAAGAGGCTGTCTTTGCTCCACTGTATGCTCTTGCCACCTTTGTCAAATATTAGTTGAGCATAATATCTTGGGTCAATTTCTGGATTCTCTGTTCTGTTCCACTGGTCTATATGCCTGTTCTTATGCCAATACCAGGCTGTTTTGATTATAGTAGCTCTGTAGTATAATCTGATATCTGGTATTGTGATCCCACCTACTTTGTCCTTCTTTTTCAAGATTGCTGTGGCTATTCGGGGTCTTTTTTGGTTCCATATGAACTTTTGGAGTATTTGTTCTAGTTCTGTGAAATATGTCGCTGGTATTTTGATTGGGATTGCATTGAATCTATAGATTGCTTTGGGTAATATGGACATTTTAATGATGTTAATTCTTCCAATCCATGAACAAGGTATGTGCTTCCACTTTTTTATATCTTCCTCTATTTCTTTTTTCAATGTCCTGTAGTTTTCTGCAAATAGATCCTTTACTTCTTTGGTTAAATTTATTCCTAGGTATCTTAATTTTTTTTGCCGCGATGGTAAATGGGATTGTTTTTTTAGTTTCTCTTTCTGTGAGTTCATCATTGGTGTATAAGAATGCCGTCGATTTCTTGACGTTTATTTTGTATCCTGCTACTTTGCCAAATTCATTTATTAGGTCTAGTAGATTTTTGATGGAGTCTTTAGGGTTTTCTATGTATAATATCATGTCATCTGCGAATAATGACAGTTTCACTTCCTCCTTTCCAATTTGGATACCTTTTATTTTTTCTTCACGTCTGATTGCTGTGGCTAAGACTTCCAGTACTATGTTAAATAAGAGTGGTGAAAGTGGGCATCCCTGTCTTGTTCCTGTTCTTAAGGGAAATGTTTTTAGTTTTTGCCCATTGATTATGATGTTGGCTGTAGGTCTTTCATATATGGCCTTTATAATGTTGAGATATGATCCCTCTATTCCCAAATTGCTGAGTGTTTTTATCAGAAATGGGTGTTGAATTTTGTCGAATGCTTTTTCAGCGTCTATTGATATGATCATGTGGTTTTTATCTTTCATTTTGTTTATGTGGTGTATCACATTTATTGATTTGCGAATATTGAACCAGCCTTGCATCCCTGGGATGAATCCCACTTGGTCATGGTGAATAATTTTTTTGATGTATTGCTGGATCCGATTTGCTAGTATTTTGTTCAGGATTTTGGCATCTATGTTCATCAGGGATATTGGCCTGTAGTTTTCTTTCTTTGTAGTGTCTTTTTCTGGTTTTGGAATTAGAATTATGCTGGCCTCATAAAACGAGTTTGGAAGTCTTCCTTCTTCTTGAATTTTTAGAAACAGTTTGAGAAGAATGGGTGTTAGTTCTTCTTTGAATGTTCGGTAAAACTCCCCTGTGAAGCCGTCTGGGCCTGGACTTTTGTTTGCTGGGAGAGTCTTGATTACATCTTCAATTTCCTTAGTTGTTATTGGTCTGTTCAAGTTTTCTATCTCTTCCCGGTCCAGTTTTGGGAGACTATATGTTTCTAGAAATTTGTCCATTTCGCTTAGATTGTCGAATTTGTTGCCATATAAATGTTCATAGTATTCATTAACGATCCTTTGTATTTCTGTGGTGTCTGTTGTTACTTCTCCTCTTTCGTTTCTGATTTTGTGTATTTGGGTTCTCTCTCTTTGTTTCTTGGTGAGTCTAGCTAAGGGTCCATCAATCTTGTTTATCTTTTCAAAAAACCAGCTCTTTGTTTCACTGATCCTTTGAATTGTTTTTTTGGTCTCCATGTCGTTTATTTCTGCTCTGATCTTTACTATTTCCTTCCTTCTACTTGCTCTGGGGTTTTCCTTTTGTTTGCTTTCTAGTTCTTTAAGTTGTGAGGTTAGATAGTCTATTAGAAATTTTTCTTGTTTCTTGAGGTAGGCCTGTAGTGCTATGAACTTCCCTCTCAGAACTGCTTTCGCTGCATCCCACAGATTTTGTGTTGTTGTGTGTTCATTTTCATTCGTTTCCAGAAAGTTTTTAATTTCTTCCTTGATCTCCTTGGTAACCCATTCGTTGTTTAATAACATGCTATTTAGTCTCCATGTATTCAAATGTCTTTGCATGTTCTTGTTGCAATTGATTTCTAGTTTCATGCCATTGTGATCTGAGAAGATGCTTGATATGATTTCAATCTTCTTGAATTTGTAGAGACTTCGTTTGTGTCCTAACATGTGGTCTATCTTTGAGAATGTCCCATGTGCACTTGAGAAGAAAGTGAATTCTGTAGTTTTGGGGTGTAATTCTCTGTAAATATCTATTAAATCCATTTGGTCTAGTGCTTCATTTAGAGTCTGTGTTTCCTTGTTAATTTTTTGTCTAGAGGATCTATCCAATGATGTCAGCGGGGTGTTGAAGTCCCCTGCTATGATTGTATTGCTGTCGATTTCTCCTTTGAAGTTTTCCAGAAGATTTTTAATGTATTTTGGACCTCCTGTATTGGGTGCATATATGTTTACCAAGGTTATCTCTTCCTGTTGGATAGATCCTTTCAATATTATGTAGTGGCCTTCTTTGTCTCTAGTTATGGCCTTCATTTTAAAATCTATTTTATCAGATATGAGTATTGCTACCCCAGCTTTTTTTTCCTTTCTGTTTGCTTGGAAGATTTTTTTCCATCCCTTCACTTTCAGCCTATGTGAGTCTTTTGTTGTGAGGTGGGTCTCTTGTAAGCAACATATATATGGGTCATGCTTTCTTATCCAATCCGCTACTCTGTGTCTTTTGATCGGGGCGTTCAGTCCATTTACATTTAAGGTGATTACCGATATGTACTTACTTATTGCCATTTTTGTTTAGTGTGTTTCTATTTTCCTTTCTATTACTTCTACTAATTACAGCAGTCCTTTTAACATTTCTTGCAGTGCTGGTTTGGTGCTAATGTATTCCCTTAGCCTTTTTTTGTCTGGGAAGCTCTTTATTTGACCTTCTATTTTGAATGATAGCCTTGCTGGGTAGAGTAGTCTTGGGTTCAGATCCTTGTTTTTCATGACCTTGATTATTTCATGCCATTCCCTTCTGGCCTGTAGTGTTTCTATGGAGAAGTCAGCTGATAACCTTATGGGGGATCCTTTGTAGGTAACCTGTTGCTTATCTCTTGCTGCCTTGAGGATTCTCTCTTTGTCTTTAATTTTTGGCATTTTAATTACTATGTGTCTTGGTGTGGGCCTGTTTGGGTTCTTCTTACTTGGGACTCTCTGTGCTTCTTGAACTTGAAAGCCTTCTTCCTTCACCAAATTAGGGAAATTTTCTGTTGCTATTTCTTCAAATATATTCTCTAACCCTTTCTCATTTTCTTCTTCTTCGGCGACTCCTATGATGCGAATATTATTATGTTTCCAGTTGTCCCACAGTTCTCTTAAGCTGTCTTCCTGTTTTTTCATTGTTTTTTCCTTTTGGTTTTCTGATTGGTTGATTTTTTCTACCCTGTCTTCTAATTCACTGATCCGGTCCTCAGCTTCTTCTACTCTGCTTTTTAGCCCTTCCATTGTGTTCTTCATTTCTGCTATGTCATTCTTCATTTCCAGTTGATTTATTTTCAATATTTCTATGTCTTTGCTCATGGTGTTGATGTCCTTACATATGCTGTTGAGCTTCCTCAAGATCATGGTTCTGAATTCTAGCTCTGTTAACTTGCTTAACTCCATTTCATTTATCTCATCTTCATTGGAGGTCTCTTGTTCTTTCGTTTGGCATCTGTTTCGTTGTTTTACCATTTTGGCTAGCTCAGTGGTTTTTGGAGCCTGCCAAATTTTCCCTGTGGATGTTGGTGTTCTGCTGTTTGTGGCTCCCTGTACTGGGTTTGGATGAGCGTGAGAGGACCCACGTTATACACCACTGTCGAGTCTTACTTTTCTGGGTAGAGTTGCAAGCCCAGAAAAGGTTCAGTTATCCTCTAGCTTTTTGCCTAGAGGCTATTAGTCCTGGTTACTTAAAGAGCCTTGGGTTCTCAGTTGAATGAAAACCTCCCTCAGGTGTTCAGCGTGAGAGGATTTCCCGAGGGTGGGGCAGATGCTGGTAGTTAATGAGCCTTGATTTGCATTTCAATGGCCCAACTGGGTGTGGCTGAATCTCCGAGGGAGGGGCTGCCGCCTCTCCCCAGAGCCCTGGGATGGAGTAAGTCGATCAGGCCACAGTCCCGCGTGGCCGAAACTCAGCAAAAGCTCTGAGCGCCCTCCAAATCCCGAGTGTTCCCACACAGTTCCAGTCCAGTCCGCCCTCCCTCCGCCGGAGTCCGAGGTGAGTGGCTGTGGCTGTTTTAGCGCTCTGTCCCGGCTCTGCGCTGTGGAGCCAGCTCGGGCTTCAACCCCAAGGGCGGAGCGCTGCTCACGGCTAAGGCCGCTGCTGTCTGTGGGCTCCCAGCCCCCCTCTCGCGCCTCCGCAATCCTACCAGGATCAAGTTAGTGTCCCTGGTTGTATGGTCCTCGCGAGCTGCTTTTCCGTTGCTTTTTCCCGACGATTTGACTTTATTTTAGTTGTATTTCCAGTTTGGTCCTGGGAGATGATCTGTGTAGCTTCCATTCACTCCGCCGCCATTTTGGAATCCTCCCCTTTTTAATTTTTTGAGGTAGCTCCATACTGCTTTCCACAGTGGCTGCACCTGTCTGCATTTCCATCATCACGCACAAGGTTCCCTTTCTCCACATCCTCCTCAACACTTGTTGTTTGTTGATTAATTGATGATAGTCATTCTGACAGGTGTGAGGTGATATCTCATTGTGGAGGGTTTTTGTTTGTTTTTGCCATTTTAAAAACAACATTTATTGCTTAGATGGTTTGATACAGAACAGCTGTCTTCTCATTCTGAACTTGGAAGTACTAGGCAACTGAATACAAAGAGGAACAAACGTGCCAAAACTAATCCTGTGATTCTGTTCATGTGGTATAAACCAGTTTTGTACATAACAGCAGTTTTCAAGTTTCCTTTTTAGAAAAATATGAACACTACACACTTATTACTGTTTCCTGTTTAATGCATGGGCTGAAATCACTAGGATCAGCTTCCTTCTTAATGAAGAGAGGAGAGGAAAGAGGCAAACGGGGTGGAGGGTACAAGGAATCTTTCCGAATCTGGCGTCCGACTGTCACACAGCTCCCCAGGACTGCTCAGAAAAACAGCCCTTTGGGTTTTTTGTTTTGTTTTCACAGCCAGGAGTTTCAGGTAGTGATTGAATCTCAGCATTGTGTCCACAGATGAAAGAGAAAAACGTTTACCTCAATCTCATTGTGGTTTTAATTAGCGTTTCTCTGATAATTAGTGACATTGAGCATCTTTTCATACGTCTGTTGGCCTTCTGTGTGTTCTCTTTGAAGAATGTTTATTCAGGTCCTTTGCCCATTTTTAAATTGGATTGTTTGTTTGTTTGTTTAGTGTTCAGTTTCGTAAGTTCTTTATAAATTTTGTATATTAACCCCTTATCAAATGTATCATTGGTGAATATGTTCTACCATTCAGTGGAGTGTCTTTTTATTTTGTTGATGGTTTCCTTTGCTGTGCAAACACTTTTTCATTTGATGTAATCCCATTTGTTTATTTTTTCTTTTGTTTTCCTCACCCGAGGAGATACATCATAAAAAATATTGCTAAGAGAAATGCCTGAGATTTTACTGCCTATGTGTTCTTTTAGGATTTTTATGGTTTCAAGCCTAACATTCTAACATTTAACTCTTTAATTCTTGTTGAGTTTATTTTTGTGGATGGTGTAAGTTGGTGGTCTAGGTTTATTTTTTTTCCCACCCATCTGTCCAATTTTTCCAACACCATTTATTGAATAGACTATCTTTACCCCATTGTGTTCTTGCCTCCTTTGTGAAATATTAATTGACCATATAGGTGTGGGTTTATTTCTGGGCTCTCTATTCTGTTCCATTGATCTGTACATCTGTTTTTATGGCAGTACTGTTTTGATTTCTATGGCCTTGTAGTATAGTTTGATATCAGGTAGCAGGATTCCCCCAACTTTGCTCTTCTTTCTCAATATTGCTGTGGCTATTTGGGGTCTTTTGTGGTTCCATATACATTTTTGGAATATTAGTTCTAGTTCTGTGAAATATGCCACTGTATCTCGATAGGAATTGCATTGAATCTATAGATTCCTTTGGATAGTATGGATATTTTAATGATGTTAATTCTTCCTATCCATGAACACAGTATATGCTTCCACTTATTTGTATCTTCGAGTTCTTTCTTCAGTGTCTTAAAACTTTCCAAGTACAAGTCTTTTACCTCCTTGATTAAATGTATTCCTAGGTATTTTTGTTGTTAACCTCACCGGAGGATATTTTTTCCATTGATTTTTAGAGAGAGTGGAAGGGAGGGAGGGAGGAGAAGAGAGAGAGAGAGAGAGAGAGAGAGAGAGAGACATCAACTGGTTGCCCCACACACATGGCCAGACCAGGGCTGGGTATTGAACCTGCAACCCAGGTACATGCCCTTGATCGGGAATCGAACCCTCAACCCTGTAGTGCACAGGCCGATGCTCTAACCACTCAGCACACTGGCCAGGGAGGTATTTTTTTAATGTAATTAATTATTCCCCTTCCCTTTCTCATAAACACCCCTTGCCTTTGTCTCCTAGCTGGGACACTATTTGGGCTGCTGCCTGAATCTGTGCTTCCAGAATAGCCGTTCTCCTTTGACATCGAATATGTGCTTGTTGCCTCTCACTCTGGCCTTTTCTTTTTGGTTAACACAGAAGTGGAAACAGTTATCCCCCAACTCCCTACCCCCCTCCGAGCCCAATGTGGTGTTCAGGCGAAAGAAGGGCCCCCACCAGGTACAGATACACAGGTTGCTCACTGTGCAAGAACACCTGGGCAAGGAGGGCAGGCGGAAACCTGAGTCGAGCCTTACTCCATCTACCAAGCCATGAGCCCTGGCACAGAGCCGAGTCTGCCAAAAGGAAAAGGCACCCTTTCCCTATTTGCTCAAAGGCATTGCTGCCCAGTGAACTGTGCATCCAGTGGCTGTGTCTGCAGGAAGGGCACGCCTGGTTCTATCCACAAAGGAGCCATCTGGGCTAGCAGAGACTGCGAGAGAAAGCGGCGGCTTGGACAAGAGTGGGGTGATGGAGGTGGTGAGAGCTGGCTGCATGGAGGTGCGTTTTGGGGGGAAGAAATGGCAGGAGTTAGTAACAATCAAATGGGAATGAGGATGAGGGTGGGGTCAGTGATGTCAGCCGTCCTCGGCCCACGGACCAGAGAGTCCCGGGTTCGGTTCCCACTAAGGGCATGGACCACAGTTGCAGTTTGTCCCCGGCCCCAGTTAGGGTCATGTGGGTGGCAACCATTTGATGTGTCTCTCTCATATTGATGTTTCTCTCTCTCTCGTCCTCCCTCTCTCCCTCCCACTCTATCTGAAGATAAATGCAAAAAATGTCCTCGGGTGAGGATTAAAAAAAATTTTTTTACAGAGATGTCAGCCAGGTCTCTGGCAAGAGCTTCTAGAAGGATGCTGGAGAGAGTCCAGGCTGGAGAGAACAATCACGGCCACCCTACAGGTGCCATCTGCAGCCTTCCTGCTCAGACACCAGCAGCTGGCCGCGGGAATCCAGGCCGGTGGATGGAGACTGCCAAGGGTGCGGATCTTGGCACCCGAAAAGGCACAAGGGTAGAGTTTCACTAACATGAAGTCTGGGTGGAGAGTCCATGGGTATTTGTCACATTGTTTTCTGTACATTTTAATATTTTATTTAAACATTTCAATGCTAAGCAAAATTTAAACTAGACATCAAAAGAGAGCAGTGGTCCAGGGCACAGCTCAGCTTTCCTCGTGAGCCTGATATTGAGCCTCGGAGTCAGCTGAAGAGCCCGAGGCCGGCGCTGTCCCTGCCCTCTCACCTCTGAAAGCTGCATTCCCACTCAGCTTCTGTGGTGTCTCCAAGGCCTCGGGTGACATTCAGGCTTTCCATCCTTCCTCCCAGCCTTGAACATTAATGATGAGGAAGTACCAACATGGAAATATTGTCAAAATATAGTGCCTTGCAATGAAAGGTTATAAAACAGTCTGTTTACATTCATTTTTGGGGAATAATTTAACTTAAAAGGAATATACACACAGCATGCAGAGAGAAGTCCGAGCGGTTGCACCAAATGCTGGCAGCAGTTCCCTCTGGCTTAGAGGACTGAGGGTGATTGATTCTCTGTGCAAGGGACGGAGTCTGGCAGTCAGCCGCTCCGAGCTCTGGCTCTGCTTTCAGACGTGGAGACCGAGGCTGGGGATCTGCCTGGCTCCGCCTCGGCCGCCTCTGAGAGGCTGGACTCCAGACTCCAGAGGGACCCAGCTGAGACTGTGAACGCCTAAGGGTAAGACAGGTGTGTTGTTAATTAATTAATTTATTTATTTATTTATTATTTTTTTTTTTTTTATCCTCACCCGAGGACATTTTTTCATTTTTTGTTCAGATAGAGTGGGAGGGAGAGAGAGGAAGAGAGAGAGAGAGAAACATCGACGTGAAAGGGACACATCGAGTGGCTGCCATCCGCACGACCAACCAGGGCCGGGGACAAACTGCAACCAAAGTACATGCCCTTAGCGGGAACCGAACCCGGGTCTCTCTGGACCGCAGGCCGACGCTCCAACCGCTGAGCCAAACTGGCCAGGGCTATTTATTAATTTTTTATCCTCACCCAAAGACACTTTTACATTTATCTTCAGATAGAACGAGAGGGAGAGAGGGGGGAAGAGAGAGAGAGAAACATAAACGTGAGAGAGACATACCAACTGGCTGCCACCCACACGACCCCAACCGGGGCCAGGGACAAACTGCAGCCGAGGTACGTGCCCTTAGCGGGACTCTCCGATCCATGGGCCGACGCTCTAACCGCTGAGCCAAATGGCCTAGGCACATTATTTTATTTTCTTAGTTAACCATCGTAAGCATGTACAATGCAGTGGCATCTCGTACGTTCACAGTGCCATGCAAGCGCCACCTCTGTCTGGTTCCAAAGCACGTTCATCACCCCAGAAGGAAACCTCTCCCCAGCTAGCACTTGCTCTGTCTCCCTCCGCCCCGCACCTGGCCACCACTCGCCTGCTCTCTGTTTCCAAGGATTTACCTCCTCTGGATGTTTCATCTAAATGGGTTCATGTGGTGTGTGCGATTTTATGTTCAGCTTTTCTCTTCATGTTTTCAAGGTTCACCCATGTTGTAGCTCGTGCACTTCATTGCGTTTTATGGCAGATGTTACTCCATTCATGGAGAGACAGCTTTTGCCTATCCACCCATCCACTGAGGGACACGCGGGTTGTTTGCCCTGCTGGCCCCTGTGAATACAGCTGCGACGGACTTTCACGTGCACGCACTCGTGTGGACACCTGTTTTCAATTCCTTTGGTATATACTTGACCCGTCCCGCAGGTCGAGCAACGAGGACTCTAGAGGGGGAGTGAGGGTGGTAGGGGGCAAGAGACACGAAGAATGGAGACAAGACAGGGTTCTGATCAAGTCTCGTTTATTGTAAAACAGGGGCAAGGTTTTATAGCATGAAAGCAGGAATGTTCCTGGGGCGCTAAAGTCGGGGCTAAACTGGCTGCTAGGAGACCAAACCCTATCGGCATAATCGATAAGGTCAGTGCTTGAGGCAAGCAGAAAACACCTGCTGCAGTTCCAGGGGTCCTGGGGGCATTGTGACCCAGGGGGCACTGTGACCTGAGTCACGCCCGCCCAAGAGAATAATGCCAAGAATGTCTTATAGCCGGGGGTGAACTTTCCAGTCCCCCACAGGTCCCCCTTTTTTATTTTATTTAAGTGGCTGAATTCCTTGAGAGGACTGTGCCTGTCTTAGGTCGGGATGTTCTCACACGGAGCCGACCAACCTTGCCCGTCATGGGAGACTGAGGCAGCGTGGGCCCAGTTCCTGTCTTAGGTGGCGGTCGGCGATGCGTGTGGACTCCAGTTGCCCGTCATTGACTAACCAGTCCCGTTCACCAAGGTCTAGGCATGGTCAGCCATCTCCAGTTTGTGGTAGTGGACCTGTATGGGCTGCATTCTTATGGCATCAATTTGTTGTTTCAGAAAGGCCATTAATTTGTTGAATAAGATGGGCCCCAGGGATATAAGGCACAAGAGCCCGAGTAAGGGACCCAGCAGCGGAAGAAGGTAGGGTAGGGCACCACTCAGTCCACTCCAAAGGGGATTATCGAAGTTCCTCCGCGGCATTCACAAGGAGGGCCAAACAGCTTCTTTATGAGCTCTTCAGCATTTGGAGGGGGCTCAAAGCTGCCTTCCACGGTTCTGAGCAGGCTTAGCAATCCACCCAGGATTATAAATCCGACCTTCAGGTCCATTTCCTGAGGACAGAAAACAGGAGAAAATCTCAGGGCGAACTATCGACCCTGGAGGCAATTGTTTGATTATCCTCTATTTTTTGGACTTTATCAATTTGTTTTACTAAGCATTCTGGTAACCATCTGGCAGATTTCATTTCTTTAGAATATATACATACTGAGCCTCGACCCCAGATAAGAACTGGTTCGGGACTGTGCCAAGCATTGGTCAAAGGATCTTTCCAGAGAACCGAAGTGAATTGCTTTTGAGTTTCTGAGTGCCAGAATCTGTTAGCCGTTGTCCATTGGCATCCAAATTTAAAAAATTGAGAATGAATAGAGCATGTGAGAGAATATTTCTGGGTGTCCCTTTCGTGGGGTACCATTCCCCCTTTTTTATTTTAGAAATAGTTGTTTTCAAGGTCTGGTTGGCTCGTTCAACTATTCCTTGGCCTTGAGGGTTGTAAGGGATTCCTGTAATATGTTGAATATTGAGACGCCGACAGAACTGTGAAAAACTGGAACTAACATACCCTGGCCCATTGTCTGTCTTTAATTGTTGAGGACAACCTAACACAGAAAAGGTGGCTAACATGTGACTTATGACATGTCTGGTGGCCTCTCCGGATTGGAGGGAGGCATGTATGAACCCACTATATGTATCTATGGTGACATGCATAAATTTTAGATTACCAAATTCAGGAATATGAGTGACATCCATTTGCCAGAGAGCATTGGGTACCAGCCCCCTAGGGTTGACTCCCAAATGTGGGACTGGCAAGTGAGTAGCACAGGATGGGCAGGTTTTGACAATCTGCCTAGCCTGTTCTCTGGTGATGCGATGCATGAGGCGGAGGGTTTTTGCATTCAGGTGGTGTAGTTGATGGCTATGTCGAGCTGCAGCGAGGTTGTTACCTATAGTATTAGTAGCTACAATGAATTGGTTTGGGTCCCTAGTAGGGAGGTCAGCCTTTTGGTTTCCTTCTGCCAGAGGCCCTGGCAGTCCGGAATGAGCCCGCAAATGCCCTATATAAAAGGGATGAAATCTTTTAGTAATTAATTTCTGCAGTTGCCGGAATAAGTCCCCAGCACTGGAGACAATTTTTATTTGCCCTGCAGTTTCTATTAATGGAACTGAGTGTGCAATATATGCACTGTCTGTATAAATGTTCAAAGGTTGGTCAGGAAACGCAGAGAACACAGCGATTACTGCTTGCAGCTCTGTTAGCTGGGCGGAAGAGTCATTGGTCATAAAGGAGACTGTTTTATCCAAATAAGTATAGGCGCTCTGCCATTGGAGGACCCATCAGTAAATACTAATAGGGCATTTCTGAGGGGCTCAGGAGCTGTCCTGGTAGGGAAAACAAATTCATGCCGATTGGCAAAATCAATGAGCTTGTCAGGTGGATAGTGATTGTCTAAAAGCCCAATATAAGAGGCCAGAGAGATAGGCCAGGATTCAGTATTGTGCATCAGCCAGTTTATTTGGTCGTTAGTGTAAGGCTGAATAATAGTATCAGGTTCTTTACCAAAATAACATTTGCCTTGATCCCTGCCCATCATTATTAGAGTGGCAACGGCCTGATAACAAGGTTCAGTTACTCTTTTAGGTGTGGCAGGGAGGTGGAGCCACATGAGGGGCGCTGTCTGCCAAAAGACTGCAGTTGGTGAGAGCGCTGTTTTGCATATAATAAGCTTTAGAGGTTTGTTGTAGTCTATAAATGTGGTAGCTTGAGAATGGACAGCTTGTTCTACAGTATGTAAGGCTTGTCTTCCCTCCAGGGTCAATTCCCTGGGGGAGGTGGGGCTAGCATCCCCATGCAAAATATCATACAATGGTTTAAGTTCCCCTTTGCTAATTTTTAGATAGGGCAGTAGCCAGTTAATGTCTCCTAGGAGCTTTTGGAAATCATTTAATGTCTTAAGTTTATCTAGCCTTAACTCTAATTTTTGGGAGGAGATTAAGGCTCCCTGCATTTGGAATCCTAGGTATGTGTAAGGGTCCGTGAGTTGGACTTTGTCTGGGGCTATTTGAAGACCGCGGCTTTGTAATGCCATGCGCATTTCATCGTAGCCCTTTAGGACTTCAGTTCCTATCTTTCCAGCTATTAAAATGTCATCCATGTAGTGGATGATATACATGTTTGGCCAGTGGTCTCTTATAACCTGGAGAGCTGAGGCAACATAAGATTGACAGAGGGTAGGGCTATTAGCCATACCTTGAGGCAGGACTCGCCATTGGAAGCGTTTCATGGGTGCTCTAAAATTAGTGGTAGGTAAACTAAAAGCAAAGCGTTTTTGATCTTCTGGGTGCAATGGGATAGTAAAAAAGCAGTCTTTCAGATCAATAATAACCTTAAAATATCCCAGCGGAATGGCAACAGGGGATGGCAAACCTGGTTGTAAGGCTCCCACAAGCACCATAGTTTTATTTACGGCTCGTAAATCTTGTAAGAGCCTCCATTTGCCTGATTTCTTCTTAATTACAAATATAGGAGTGTTCCACGGAGAATTACTAGGAACAATATGGCCAGCTTCAAGTTGCTCCTGTACCAACTGTTGTGCAGCCATTAACTTCTCAGATGTAAGGGGCCATTGGTCAACCCATACTGGCTCCTCGGACAGCCAGGTAATTTGTTCTGCATGGGCCACAGGAGTGTCAATGGCCCCTATGTAAAATGGCCTAGTCCTGCTCGATCATTTTTTGGAGTTGCTTCGATAGGTACAGTTATGCCTGTGTTATTTTTTCCTAGGCCCTGTCCTGGTAGGAATCCGGTTTTCAACATTTGTGTGGTGATAACAGTATTTGGACTTCCCATTATTATTCCCAATTGAGAAAGGAGATCTCTACCCCAGAGGTTTATAGGTAGTCCGGCTATGACATACGGCTGTATACTCCCTTGATTCCCTTCCTTATCTTTCCAAGTTAGTAATTTTGAGCTTCTTTCCGGGTTCTGACTCTGTCCTATGCCTTTTAAATGAGTCATAGTAGTGTCTAATGGCCAGGCCGTAGGCCAGTCTTCCTTCTTTATTATAGTAACATTGGCCCCAGTATCTATAAGACCTGAGAATTCCTTGCCATCTAACCAGAGAGTCATAATAGGCTTTTGGGGGGTGATAACCTCTGCCCAATAAACATTAGAGGAGCCAAACCCTCCTTGGCCCCTCCTCCCTGACATAACTTGGTTGGGTGTAGGGAGGAGGGGTAGTAGCAATAGCTGTGCAAATCTTTGTCCTGACGTGATGGTGTTAACATTCTTGGGTGAGGATATCATGACCTTAATTTCGCCGGAGTAGTCATTGTCTATGACACCCGGGAGGACCTGTAAGCCATTCATGGTGGTACTACTACGCCCTAATATCAGACCGAATGTGTTTTCTGGTAAAGGCCCAAAAATCCCAGTAGGGAGGGCCTGAACCCCCATTTCAGGGGTTAGTACCGTGTGGGTGGTGGAACTGAGGTCCCGTCCTGCACTTCCTGTTGTAGCTCTGCAGAGGTCTGAAATGGATTTTTGGTTTCTGGAACAAAGCTGAGTGCCCCAAAGATTTGTTTGGGTTTGGGGGCCTGGGGCTGGCCTGTTCCCGTTTCCCTGCTGAGGCATCAACGGATGGCCTTGTGCATCTCGCTTAGAGCGGCATTCGTTAGCCCAATGGTTTCTTCTTTTGCATCTGGGACAGAGACCAAGGGGTTTCCCTTTAGGAAAGTTTTTGTTTTGATCATCAGAGTTCCCCTTACAATTCCTGGCAAAATGTCCGGTTTTCCCACAGTTAAAACATTTGTTTTTGTTCTGTTGATTTTGTTGGGATAAGAATTGCTTAACTGTGTAGCCTTGTAATGCTGCAGCCATTGCGAGGCCCTGTTGGTAAGCTGCTCCGATATCAGAGCATAAGCGTATATATACGCTCAAGTCAGTTTTCTTTTTATACGGTCTAATAGCTGCCTGACAAGCGGCATTTGCATTCTCAAAGGCTAGTTGTTTGACAAAATCAGTGCCTGCATCAGCGTTACCAAAAATCCTGCTGGCTGCAGTAAGTAATCTATGGACAAAGTCTGCAAACGGCTCATCCGGACCTTGTTTAATACTGGTAAGGGAGGAGCTCGGATCACCTTTGGTAGGTAATTTTCTCCAGGCTCTCGCCCCAGCTGCTTGAATCTGGGCAAAAAGTCCTGCATCATACTGCATTTGGTTGTTACTATTTGCATAATTGCCCTCCCCTATTAACATATCAAAATTCCATCCGTTGCCAGCTTGAGCATTACGTCTGGCAGTGTCTCTACATACCTCTACATATTCTGACTTCCAGAGGAGATAATCTCCTCCGGCCAGGGTGGCTCGGGCCAGTGTCTGCCAATCTCCCGGAGTGAGCCAGTTTTCTGTTACAGATTCTAAGATTGCCATAGCATAAGGGGCTGTAGCTCCATATTGGGCTACTGCTGTTTTTAATTCCTTTATGACTTTGAAATCAAACCCAGTGTGGTGTCTCCACGCCTGACCCTGTGCGTCCACAGTCTCTGATACGGGGAAGGCAAGGGCTTCTGCATCATTGGACCCTGAGAGCTCCGTTCGGGGGGAGATTTTGGGAGCGGCTCCTCTCATGGGAGGCCTCTGGGTAATTTGCGTCTCAGATCTCAGGGTATTTTCCCTTTTAGATTTCCCTATTTTTAGTTCTTCTAACTGGGCAATAAGATCTTGATGTTCTTTCTCTAATTTAATCTGCTCTTTCAAATGCTCTATTTTATCCTCTAATTCCTTTTTTGGATCAATGACAGGACAGGCTAAAGGGGGAGCACTAGGCTTCTCTGGAGGAGAGGAATAAGGTGGGGGTCGCGTACTAAGCGGTGGCCAGTCTTGGTGATGGTATCTGGCTGCTTGATCTGCTAAATCATCCCAGTTAACTTCCCCATCATCGTCAACTGTTTCAAGATATTCTGATAAATTTGGATATTCTTTGGTTTTTGGCCTGACTATTTTCTCTGGTTTTAAAGTCTCATTCAGTTTTTTAGTCCTTCCCTTATCCCTTTTTATTCCCTTAACCTGTGCTTCCTTTTCAGGAGGTTTTGTTTGTTCTTGCTGTTCCTCCTCAGTGTCGCTATCAAAAGACATAAGGTCCTCACAAGCTTGATTCTCTGCCTCTTTTTGTTTATTGTCTTTTTCCTTCTGGAGGATATTTTCCCCGCTCTCTACAACATTAGCTATAACGGGGTCACAGTGTTTTTGAGAAATGATTTCGTCTATGAGATTTCAGTAAGAGAAGGCGGTTACAGGTCCAAAAGTATTATAGTAGTCTTTGAGTGCATCCCCTACTCTTTTCCATCTTTTCTGATCTATAGTTCCCTCAATGGGAAACCAAGGACATACTTCCTTGATGTAATCAAAATAATGACATAAATGTTTTGTCTTAACCTTTACTCCTCGTGCCTTTAAAGCTTTAGTTAATTGTTCCACAAACAATCTATGCTGACTTAATTCTTGCCCCATAATCGCTGATCACTTACCGAGGTTCAGTAGACGCAGCAGGTTCCCGCGCCGCCTGTGCCTCTTTCACTTTGTATTTTCAGCCGGCCTCTCAAATCAGCGTCCTTCACGGGGTCCCCCGTTCTCGAGCCCCACATTGGGCGCCACTTGACCCGTCCCGCAGGTCGAGCAACGAGGACTCTAGAGGGGGAGTGAGGATGGTAGGGGGCAAGAGACACGAAGAATGGAGACAAGACAGGGTTCTGATCAAGTCTCGTTTATTGTAAAACAGGGGCAAGGTTTTATAGCATGAAGGCAGGAATGTTCCTGGGGCGCTGAAGTCGGGGCTAATGTGGCTGCTAGGAGACCAGACCCTAACGGCATAATCCATAATCAATAAGGTCAGTGCTTGAGGCAAGCAGCAAACACCTGCTGCAGTTCCGAGGACTGTCGTTTCTGCAGAGGTCCCGGGGGCATTGTGACCTGAGTCACGCCTGCCCAAGAGAATAATGCCAAGAATGTCTTATGGCCAGGGGTGAACTTTCCAGTCCCCCACATATACTTAGCAGTGGGACTGGAGGTCACGTGGTAATTCTAGGCCTGACATTTTGAGGAACTCCCAAACTAAAGTGGCTATGCTGTTTTTCTTTTTCTATTTTTTTTTTATCCTTACCCGAGGACATTTTTGCATTTATCTTCAGATAGAGCGGGAAGGAGAGAGGGAGGAAGAGAGAGAGAGACATCAATGTGAGACAGACACATCGACTGGCTGCCACCCACATGACCCCAACTGGGACAAACTGCAACCGAGGTACGTGCCCTTAGTGGGAACCGAACCCGGGACTCTCTGGTCCGTGGCGCTATAACCGCTGGGCCAAACCGGCCAGGGCTATGCTGTTTTTCTTTTTCACCAGTGAGTCTTACTTTATTTCACTGTCTGCCTCAGCACTGCTGCCTGGGACGTACGGGGAAGAGAGAGCTGGCATTCACCAAGAACTTAGGTGTCTGGCATGTGAGAAAGATATTTTCCTATGCTGTGCTATTTGTTTTTAATTTTTATTGCCTTTTTTTTTTTTAGTGAGAGAGAAACATCAATGTGAGAGAGAAACAATGATCAGTTGCCTCCTGCACACGCCCAATGGGGTCGAACCTGAAACCTTTTGGTACACAAGCCGATTCTCCAACCGCTGAGCCACACCCACCAGGGCCTGTGCTGTGCTATTTGACATTCACAGCAGCTTAAAACCTAAGGTTGGTATTCCTGTCTCCATTTTACAAATGGGAAACGGAGGCCAGGAAAGCTGAGATAACCCAAAGCCCCAGAGCACCTGGCAGGGGAACGCACGCCGAGGCAGCCTGACTCCTCGGCCTGCTTGTCTGCTTCCTCAGCACAAGTGCTGACCCCACAGGAGGCGTGTCTGACAAGTGTCCGCTGGGTTATGCATTGCTGGGAAGCACTCTGTGAGGAACACCAGCCCTGTCTGCCGGGGTGCAGGACTCATCCCTCCAGCCCTGTCAAGCCCATCCTGTCACCAGGGGGCAGGCCGTACTTGGCCGCATTCCGATGTGAGACGAAGGCTCTTCTTTCCTCAAGATCCAGTTTAGGGCTCTGTTCTCCACGAAGACTTCCAACCGCTCCCAGCCGGATGGATCTGGTATCCCTCCCTCCGCTGGAGCCTTCGCACGGCTCCCCAGGCACTTCTGTGGCTGTCAGGTTGTTACTTGCTTAGCAAGTAACTGTTAACTTCCTACAACTAATTCAACTCACCATTAATACAGCTACCCTGATAAACTGTTTCATTCATCTTTCTGCTGTCCATAGACACCTGATTAAAATAGTAAATATATATATTTTATCGTTTTGCAATTCATTCATCTCGCACATACCACTACTTTGTTCGTTGGGTTTTGCTGCCTGGTGGTATTCCATTGTACAAATACATAATTTGTTTATCCACTCACCTGTTGATGGACACTGAGGTTGCTTCCAGTTTGGGGCTACTACTAAAAAGGCTGCAATAAACACTTGTGCACAAGTTTTTGTGTGGACCTGTTTGCATTTCTCTTGGGTGAATACCTAAGAGTCGAGTGGCTGAGTCATATTAGTGGGTTTTTTATCAGAGCTAGGGAATTATATTTTTGGAATCACTGTTATTCTGAGAGCTGTGGGACTGGAGAGAGGCTGTCACTCAAATCTCGTGCCTGCAGCCATGAGGAACAGCCCTCCATCTGGAAACGGGCCCGTGAGATGGAAGGTAGACAACCGAGCGGCACTGTGTACTGGAAGTCTCTGGAGAAGCGAAAAACCAATTCAGGTTCGTTTAGCTTAGGCTCCTGGAAAGAACACCATCCCCCTGACCTCTCGTTAGGGTCCCAATAACCCAGCTGCAGGTCAGGGCGCTGCACTTCGCTGGAACTCCGAACTAAAGGAAACGAGTACGAAAACAACGGCAAGTCACTTCAAGGGGAGATCGGTGGACAGATCGGTTATCCTTGGTAAGACATTCAGATGCCAACTCCATAGAAATGCTCTCTAAGCTAACCGAACTTTTTTTTTTTTTACTTGATAGAGTAGAAGGGAAGGAGGGAGAGGGAGAGAGAAATATCGACATGAGAGAGATGCATCTATTGGTTGCCTTCCACACGGGGCTAGAAATCGAACCTGCAATCCAGGTACGTGCCCTTGACCAGGAATCAAACCCTCGACCCTTCGGTTCGCAGGCTGGCACTCTAACTGCTGAGTCAAACCAGGGCTAAGCTAATTTAGTTTTTTTTTTTTAATTTTTTTTATATTTCTCACCCGAGGATATTTTTCTATTTATCATCAGAGTGGGAGGGAGGAGGGAGAGAGAGAGAGATACATCAATGTGATAGAGCCACATTAACTGGCTGCCTCCCGCTCGTCCAGACCAGGGCCGGGGACGAACTGCAACTGAGGTATGTGCCCTCAAACCCATGACTCATTGGTCTGCTGGCTGATGCTCTAACCACTGAGCCAAACCGGCCAGGGCGCTAACCTAGCTTTTAATGAATTATCTGAGAAAGGAAGATGGTATCAGGTCCTAACACTCAAATTAAGGTAATTCAAGCAGATTTCATAGAGCTAGTCAAAGGGACTCGTTGCGAAGGTGGGGGTGATGGAGGGAGGGAGAGAGGGTACAGGAACCAGGCATTATTGCTCAGAGGCCTGAAGCTGGGGGAGGGAGAAATGACAAAACCCCAATCCAAGACTCAAGTGAGCAAGCGGCCTTGAGAGGGCCAGAGCCAGCCTTGGGGATCACACAGGAGAGGACACTGAGTAAATACTCCGGCGTCACTCTCTTCCTCCCTCCAATCTCCTGCTAGCCTGCCCCAAACCCAAGCAGAAGGCAGGGGAAGAGAGACTCTTGCTGTTACATAACACCTCATCCATCAAATTAAACAAATTATCACCCTGGCTTGTGTGGCTCAGTTGGTTGGGTGTCGTCCCGTGCACCAAAAGGTCGCCAGTTTGATTCCTGGTCAGGGCACATGCCCGGGTTGCGGGCTCCATCCCCAGTGGGGGGTGTGCAGGAGGCGGCCAAGAGGCAGCCCCTGGATGTTTCCCTCTCTCTCTCCCTCTCCCTGTAAAATCAATAAAAACATATTTAAAAATTAAACAAATTATTAGCTGAAGAAAAGTGAAGGGACATTTGGAGTCAGCATTCTAGGTTTTCTTCCTTCTGAGTTCAGTCACTGACCTCTAAAATTATCATGGGGCAAGCCCTCCCTGCTTCCTACTTTCTGGAAAACTCAGTTTCCTACACCTGCCCCAAGGGGTCCCTGTGCAAATCACAGATCTGTATGTTGCTTCCCTAGGACCCCTGCCTCACCTTTGTCCGCATCCCACGGGCTTGCGGGACCCACTGCCCACAGCCCCAGTTCAGAGGAGCACTCCCCCAACACACACACACACACACAACAGCCTCCCTCTGCCAAAGTTCCAGGCCCATAGGCGCCTCTATGACTTTCAGATTCCTCCACAGCAGAAAGAGACACAGGTGTCCTCAAGGCCTCTCCTACCAGCGGGCTTGGGGTGAAACATGGCACCTCCCTCCCCACTTTGCTTGGTGAGGGCGGACTCAGCACAGCAGCCCCTCTCTCAGTAAAAACCTCTCAACATCTTTGCTCTCTCCAAACGTTCCTATCCTCCTTTTGAATTAAGGAGCTGTCTAACTCAATCTTTTTTCCCCCTGATTTAAAAAAAAATAACATAAAATTATTTTAAAATGTCCAGTGGCATTTAGTACATTCATTATGTTGTACAGCCTCTATATTACATCTCAGAGCATGCTAATCACCCCAAAGGAAAGCCTGCGCTCATGAAGCCATCAGTCCTGTTCCCTTTCCCACTTGGCAACATTTGGCAATCCCCTAAACTGTCTTGATAATCTCCTTCGACATTTCCACATTTTGGTCTCCAATCTCACAGTGAAATTTCTCATCACACCTGGTGCCTCAATCTGACACTCCAGTTTAGTTCCTGTTGCCCTTAGGCCACTAACTGGGCCCAAGCATCCTCCTTCAATTCACAAACACAGATGCATTCACTTGGCAGCTTTGGATCCGTTCATGAACCCCTCAGGAAAAAACTGCTTAAAAAGCGGTGGTACATATATGCATTGGAATATTACTTGGCCATAAAAAAGAATGAAATCTTACCATTTGTGACAGCATGGACTGACCTAGAGGGTATTATGTTACGTGAAATAAGTCAAATAGAGAAAGACAAATACCAGCCCTGACCGGTTTGGCTCAGTGGTTAGAGCGTCGGTCTGCAGACCAACGAGTCGCCGGTTTGATTCCAGTCAAGGGCATGTACCTCATTTGCAGTTCGTCCCGGGCCCTGGTCGGGGTCCTGCGGGAGGCAACCAGTCAATGTGGCTCTCTCACATTGGTGTTTCTCTCTCTCTCTCCCTCCTTCCCACTCTATCTGATGATAAATAGAAAAATATCCTCTGGTTAGGATTTTAAAAAATTAAAAAAAAAAAAGAAAGATAGATACCCTATGATTTCATAGATATGTGGAATCTAAAGAACAATAAAAACAAACAAAATAGAAATAGAATCATAGACACAGAAAACAGACTGTTGGTTGTCAGAGGGAAGGAGAGTTGGGAGATGGGTGAAAAGGTAAAGGGATTAAGAAGTACAAATTTGTAGTCACAAAATAGTCACAGGTGGTAAAATATAGTGTGGGGAATATAGTCAATAATATTATAATTCCTGTGTTTGGTGCTGGTGGATACTGGAAATATCGGGGGGATCACTGTGTAAAGTATGATTGTCTAACCACTATGCTGTACACCTGAAGCTAATACCAAATAATATTGAGTGTAAACTGTAAAAGAAAAATCAAAATTGTAAGAAGACTCCATTGGCAGTGAGTGTGGATTTGGTCTGGGGAAGATGGGCCAAGGAGTAACCAGCCCGGCGGGCCTGGCCTCTGTCCCTGCTGCCGGGACACATCAGCCCCTCACCGGACCACCAGGCAGCAGGGAGCTGGGACCAAGAAGGAGACCTGACTTCCTCTGCCCAAGGCAGAGCCAGAGGCCCATGGCAGGCTGGCGCCCCGCTGCGTTCAGGGAAAAACTGTCCAGGATTAATGCTAACGTGCTAATATCACCTCGTGGACATTCACACTTATTTTCAGCACGCATCCAGGCGATGTCCTGCTGCTGGTCTGAGGACCACCCTTTGAGTAGCAGGGACTAAACAGCTACCTCTGCCAGAATAAAAGTAGGAAGAACTGCTTCCTCCCTGCTCAGAAGCTGCCTCCCCAGCCAATCCTCCCTGCCACTCAGCTGAAAACTATAGGAATTGAACAGCCATAGAGGGGGGATGGAGGAGAGGTGGAAGGAGAATGTTCCAGACAGAGGGAACAGCAAGTGTGAAGGCCTCAAGCAGAAAGAGAGCTTCTATTTATTTATTTATTTATTTATTTATTTATTTATTTATATTTATGTATTTATTTATTCATTCATTTATTTATTTATTTTCCTCACCCGATGTGAAAAACATTGATCATACTCTGACCGGTGACCAAACCCGAAACCCAGGCATGCGCCCTGACCTGGAATTGAACCTGCAACGTTTAGGTGCATGGGATGACGTTCCAACCCCCTGAGCACCCGGCCAGGGCCAGAGCCTGCCTTCGTTCACTGAAAGAGCTGGGACATCTCGGTGCGGCTGGGCAGCGAGCGCAGGGACGGGAGCTGGTGACGGGCACAGTCATTCCTGGTTTTGATTTTCAGGAGCAGAAGCCCTGGCCCTCTGGGAAGCCCTCACCAATGAGGGGTCAGGGGCCCTTTGATGTCTGACCACCTTGCCAGTAATTCCCTCTTCCCCCCACTTCCGACACTGCATCTGCCCTCACCTGACCTCTCAGCCGCCGGCCTGGAAGCCCCTGGAGGGCCGGACCATGTCTGTCTGGAATCAGTAAAGCCATTTCATTGTTGAGTCCCATGGTTTTGGGCAATACGAACATGAATGTTAGAGCCACCCTACATACTTGGTTAAAGGTCCCCATTTAGATGTAATGTGCCTGTTACAACACAAGGTGGCAGGATCGTGCCAGGTGTGTGGCCTGGCTAACCCTTCAGAGGAGACAGGCTGTGCCCAGGGCACACTGCAGGGTAGAAGGCCTGTGTGTCACAGGATACACCTGAAAGGATACCTGGAATTCCTGGGTCAACAGGAACTCGCCAGTTCCTGAAAGGTAGCCTCTGGGTTGGGGGGCCTTGTGAGAGGCTCCAGACATGTGTGGGTGTCATGCTGGTGATGAGCCCTAGAAGGGTGTGCGGAGAGGCACACACCAGCCAGGGGTCCCAGCTCCACCTCACAGAGGATCAGACAGAGTCTTACCGCATGAAGCGGTTAAGCCTGAGGTACCCGTGAAAATCTGGAGTCTCTGGGCATTCGGGGACAGAGGCGGGATCCCAGGTGTGGCAGATCTGGGAAACTTGCCAATCCCATTTCTCCTCCAGGACACGAATTTCCCAGCCTCCCTTCAGACATGTTGGGGCCCTGTGACTGGGTCCCAGCCCGTGGGATGTGGGTCGCAGGACTTCTAGGTCCAGCCTAGGAGTCAACATGCCACACTCTGTCGCTGGCTGCCTTCCTCCCCTTCAGCAGAGCAACTGGGGCCAGAGCAGATGGATGGCCTCCCTGGCCCCAACCCTTCTCAGCTGGACTCATCCCACACTTCTCCCCAAGTCCCCTTGCCAGGAGACTCTGCAGCTCCTCTCACTGAAGAGGCGGGTCCCTTTCTACCCGCTGAGTCTGGGATCTCAGCAGATGTGAGACCTGCAGAGGCTTGAAAAGGCATTTGCTTGTTTCTACTTTCCTTTGGCTCACCTGCAGCTACCTTGAAACCATGCCCGAGCAAGCCTTGGAATATGAGGAAGCCCAGTCACCCCTCACTTCAGCCAACCCCACGACGTGTGAACCAGCCACCCCCCGACGTGTGAACCAGCCACCCCCCGACGTGTGAACCAGCCACCCCCCCGACGTGTGAACCAGCCACCCCCCCGACGTGTGAACCAGCCACCCCACGACATGCGAACCAGCCACCCCACGACGTGTGAACAAGGCTGAGACCAAAAGAGCTGCCCAGACGAGCCCAATCCATATAGCTGACCCACAGACTTGAGCTAAGTAAATGTTCATTATTCTTATGTGATTGATTTTATGCAAACTCTTGTATCACTAGATAAATGCAACAGTGGCAACTGAAAAAGACAGAATGAAACAGAACCACCACCATCCTTGTGGGGGTTCTAAAAACAGAAGCTTTTACTGTGCTGTCACAGTGCGAGCTCAGGGTTGGCTTGTTACTGCTGCAGAGCCCGTCCTGTCCTGACTAATCTACAAGGAAAAGGATCACAGGCCCCCTCTCTGCCTTGGTGCCTGAGACACCTGAGCAGAGGGGAGCTGGTAGGTTAATTGAAATATAGGGATATAGACTAGCCTGCCACTCATGCTGGCAAAGTACTGGCGGGTCTTCCGGAAGCCCATGCCCTGGTAGAGGACCAGGGCGGAGTGCTGCAGCATGCTGGTGCTGAGGACGACTTCACGGTAGCCCTGGTCCCGCGCAAACTGGAGGACAGTCCTGACCAGGGCTTTCGCTATCCCCTGGCCCCGGTGCTCCGAGGCCACGCTTAAGTGAAGCAGCTCCAACTGCTCCTTTCGCAGGGTGGGCTCCTCAACTGGCAGAGCTCCCACCGTGCCCACCACCTGCCCCTCACACTCAGCCACCCAGAAGCAGGAGCCAGGCTCACTGAGGTACGATTTGGTGATGTCACACATGTCTGTGCGCAAACTGTAGGCCACATACTGGGTCCAGGGGTATTTGACAAGGAACCTCAGGGCAGCGAGGAGGGTGAGGCCAGCCAAGAGGGCCAGGAGCCAGGACCCAGAGGCCAGGAACAAAGCGAGGGGCCCCCCAAGTAAGAGCACATATGTCCGTGGCAGCTTCAGGATGTGGAGGAAGGTGGTGGGGGCATGCTCGACCATGCCCTGGGAGAACAATCCCAGGACCCGTTGGCGGTCACGCTCCTGGTACTTGCGGATGTGATAAGGAGCCATGGAAGATGTGTGTCCGAGTCTCAAAGTCCACCAGAGAGCTAGGCGTCCCTGACTCCTTCCTGGCAGCCCTGGGGAAGAGAGAGGAAACCAGGTGAGAAGCCCCATGTCTCCCGCCTCCCAGGAACCAGAGAGCCCCTGATCGAGGGCTGGTCTTTCTGCTGCTGCCTGAGGAAGTAGGCCACAGCCCTGGGAGAAGGTGTAGGGTCAGAAAGACTTGCATTTGATCCTGGCTCCATTCCTTTCTGGCTGTGTGACCTTGAGCATGTCGCTTAACCTCTCTGAGCCTGCTCTTCATCTGAACTACAGGGTGAAATCAAAACCTGCCTTCTGGATTGTTCTGAGAATTTGATACAACATACACAGAGCGCTGGTATATCAAGTACCCTCCCCGGCACCCTCTTCCCCTTTTTCCCGGCCCTCCTCTCAGCTTGGTACATTGGGTGACACCGTGCACAGCCAGAACATGTGTCCCCTACCCTTTGGTCCCTCCTCCAGGCTCCGTACTTCGCAGGAAGCCTGTGTTCCCAAGCAGAGGCTCCTTCCCCCTTGATTGCAAATGTGTAGGCTGCTGAGGCGGCATAAGAGCCAAACACCCAAACTGGCCTTGAGAGCCAGAGGAGGGTCCGGGGCCCCAGGCCACACTCAGAGCACCGTCCTTCCACCCATGTCCTCTCACCTGCTACCACAAACGCCTCGAAGGTCCAGGGTGGCCTCAGCCCGGCCTCTTCCCTCAGCCTCTGAATGGCATCGGGCAGCCTGGGCACAGCCTGCTGCACTTGTGGGGACCAGGCCCTGGAGGCCACCTCATTGGCTGGTTCCTGGACACTTGTTAATCATAAACCCCAGGATCAAGGAGCAGCGGTATGCAGGGCAGGAAATCAACTCTGTGACACCAGGAAGTAGTAGGGGTAGAGATGGTAGGGAAGGGGGGTTAGCAGGGTCTGGAACAGCCTAAGAAGAAAGCACAGGGCTCTGCGCAGTCTCAGTACTTTTGAGTGTGTGTTGGGGGTAGTGGATGGGGGATTAAAGACCCTCCCCTGAGGGACTCAGTTTAATATTGGGGTAAAGTGGAGCAACAGCGATCACCTGGGTAACTGAGCCGGCTCCCCCATCTCATTCCGGAGTAAAACCACTCTGCATGACATGCAAACTAAACATAGAGTTCAACCTCCCCAGTAGTCCAGCAGCTCAGACGGGCCAAAAGGGCCCTGGCCGGTTTGGCTCAGTGGTTAGAGCATCGGCCTGCGGTCCAGAGAGACCCGCTAGGGGCATGTACTTCGGTTGCAGTTTGTCCCCGGCCCTGGTTGGTCGTGCGGGTGGCAGCCACTTGATGTGTCCCTTTCACTTCGATGTTTCTCTTTCTCTCTTCCTCTCTCTCCCTCCCGCTCTATCTGAACAAAAAATGAAAAAATGTCCTCGAGTGAGGATTAAAAAAAAAAAAAAAAAAAAAAAAGAAGGGCCAAAAGGCTTAAAAGTCAGAAGGCTCTGCAGAGACCGGCATGCTGTCCTCTGCCGCTGGGAGTGCAGTGGCACCTTTGTGGCAGTTGTCATGCCCTGGGACGATTACCTCTGTTGATTAACTACTCTGTTACGTTATGCCCTATGCCCTGGAATGTTTACTACCCCGCTGCTCTGTTGAGTTTTAAGTCTTCCATTGTTATAACTTAAAGGTTGCCATGCACCTGAATTGCAGCTGTCAGCCCCGAGGCCTATTCTGTTTGCTTGAAAACAGGAAGCCCCCCGGGCAACTGTTAGAGACCCTGAGAAATGTTAAGCAAACAACTGCTAACTGCTGATATCTGCTTCTGTGAATGCTGCTTGCTTGCTCTTCCCACGAAAACAGACTATAAGAGGCAGCCATTTTAGAGGCTCGGGGCTGCAGTTCTCCCCTGAGTAGGTTGGCTGCAGTCCCTGCGCAGGTTAATAAAGCTCCTAAAACATAATTTTGGTGTCCGAGTGAGGTTGATCTACTGGGTTACAACAGCAGTAAAAGCCCTCAAGGAGAGCACATCCTCTTCCCAGTAATCCCACTTCGGGCAGCGGTCCTAAAGAGAGGTATGTGCCAAGACTGACTTGCAAAAGGGAGGCAAAAATTAGAAAGCAACACAAATGTGTGATAATGGAATCACATATACGATGTGTTAGAGTGTTGGTGTGGGAAAAGGTGGTCTGATGGTCTTTGGGAGCACACCTGGGGTCTCCCAGATCTGAAACTTAAGCCTGACCATACCATTTTGAGCTTTGGCGGGGAGAGCATCAACTCTCTTGGCTTCAGGGGGATCATGCATTTATAATGAAGAGGTCTGGGGGTATATACTTCCTGAACCAGTGATCAACCTTTGTATCACCACTTCGGGGCCAACTGACATCATGTGCCTCTTGATGACCTGCAACAGGAAGGACACAAAACCGATCTACTGTCATTCCCAAAAGTATCTGAACTGACTTAAATCATGAACAATTCCAGATCGTGAAATTCTGAAAGACATCAACTCTTAAAAAATCTCAACAGCCCTGGCCAGTTTGGCTCAGCGGTTAGCGCGTCAGCCCGAGGACCAGAGTCCCAGGTTCGGTTCCCACTAAGGGCACGTACCTTGGTTGCAGTTTGTCCCTGGCCCAGGCTGGGGTCATGTGGGTGGCAACCACTCGATGTGTCTCTCTCCCATTGATGTTTCTCTCTCTCTCTTCCTCCCTCTCTCCCTCCAGCTCTATCTGAAGATAAATGCAAAAGTGTCCTCAGGTGAGGATTAAAAAAAAAAAAAATCTCAACATTCTTTTTTTAAAGGACTGTTCTAGACGAAGAGCCACGACCAACAGTGCAGGGCAAGTTCCATGAGGTCTGCGGCTGACCTTCACAGTCCAGAAGAACCCGTGTGGGAGCCATGCAGATAGGTACTTGACACACCAAATGTAGCAAATGTTGACAAATGGCGAATTCACATAAACGACACATGGGTGTTCCTTGTAGTATCTGCAGTTGTTTTGTATGCTTGAAACTTTTTGAAGTAGACTTGACAGACCAAGTCTAGTTCCTCACTGAAATCTCTCGGGGTTGGAAGAGGACTAAGTGAGAGTGCTTAGGAAGTGCACATAAGAGACCTTAGCTATGTGCTTCTGTATTATTTATGAGCGTGAGGGAAATCCCTGGTTTGTTCCCTAAGTAGTCCTACCTCTCCACTTGCTAGCACATGGCAGGATCACACTTCTCCACCCGCCTTTTTTTTTTAAATCCTCACCCAAGGATATTTTTCTATTTATCTTCAGGTAGAGTAGGAGGAAGAGAGAGAAACATTGACGTGAGAGGGACACATCGACTGGTTGCCTGCCTCCCACATGACCCCAACCAGGGCCAGGGACGAACCACAACCGACATGCCCTTGACCAGAATCGAACCCGCGACTCATTGGTCTGTGGGCCGACGCTCTACTGTTGAGCCAAACCGGCCAGAGCTCTCCACCCCTTTTGAAGTTGGCATGGCCATGACTGGTTTTGGTCAGTGAAACAGAGATAAGCGATGTCACAGCCACGTGGGAGCTTTGAGAGCCATCTTGTAAGGCAGTGTTCCTTTCAGCTGTGCAGGGGTCCGTGGAGCACACGATGAGATGAAGCCTTCCTACTGACTCATGCTGGCCATCTAGAGTGGGCAAGAAACTTCTATCATGTGAAGCCATTGAGCTTTAGGGACAGGAACTGCAGCCTAACCTAAGCCAGAACTCCACAAAGCACAGCCCTCGGTCAAATCCTACCCATCACTCATTTCTGCCCACAGGTTTACTGGACAGCAGCCGCACTCATCGTGGGTGTACCGGCTGTGGCTGCCCTGGCACCACAACAGCAGGGGCTGCGTAGATTCCACAGAGACCAACGACCTGCAAGCCTGTCGGTATTTACTATCTGGCCCATCACAGAAAGGTTTGCTGACCCCTGACTTTGATTGATACAATCAAAATATAAAGTGAGAAAAAACTCAAGCCATTTATGAAACATGATTTTATACCAGTGGTAGGACCTTGGGCAAGTCACCATGATCTTTTAGTGGCTGTATGTAAAATGGGGGTAATAACAGCATTTATCTCATAAAATGTTATGAGAATAAAATTAATTCTCATGTGCAAAAAAGAACCAGGAGGTTTGGCAAGGGGGTGCTGGAGTATCCAGAAGTAAGGGCATGGGTATGAGCTCGTGTATAGAAATCCACTAAGGCAAAAACCTAGTACCCTGTAGACATCCAATAAATGTTTGCAATTCTTATTCCAATTATATAAAAATAAAATAGATTTTAATGGAAATAGAAGACTAGAAGAAAATAACAAATAATACTAACAGTGATTATCTTTTAAAATATTAACAGGTAGGATTAGGTTTTTTTCCCCTTCCTTATACCATTCTGTGTTTTAAATTTTTCTATAATGAAGATATATAAATTTTATAATCAGAAAAGAAAAATCAGTATTTTTTATAAATGCTGAAAATTTTTAATATTTCTGTCACTTCACAAAACATCTTTTGTTGACATTCTACAAATAACACCATCCAATAATGTCCCAATACTTTCTTCTTGTGAAGATAATTTATATATCTATAAAAATAAAAGACAAATTATGACATGCTAATACATTTACGCACTACTAACTTTTATTATACAAACATGTATAAGTGAAGTATTGGAATCATGGTATAAAATTACAAATGTGATTAAAATATGAAAAGTAGATGGCAATTCATTACTTATGTCAGAGTGCCATTTAAATCGCAGTTATGGTGGTAACTCTCTAAACACAGAAACCAAATCTGTACCAGTTTTAAAAGTATACATCTACACACTAGCTTCATACTAAATTTATTTACTTTATATTACAAAGGTACTATGTAAGCTTGACATTTAAAGTTATCTATTCTTCCTTCATTAGAGAATGCTTCTATCAACTAAGTTACATAAACCTGCATCTTCCAATTCTTTGCATGTCATTATTTTTAAGTAATTTTTAATTATATTTACCTTTTTTAAAAGGTCAAAAAAAAAAAAAAAAAAAAAAAGCCCTGGCTGGGTGGCTTAGTTGGTTGGAGCATCAGCAGGTGCACAAAAAGGTTGTGTTCAATCCTCAGTCAGGGTGTGTACGGGAGGCAACCAATCAATGTTTCTCTCTCACATGGATGTTTCTCTCTCTCTCTTCCTCCCTCTTTAAAAAAAAAAAAAAAAAATCAATAAACATATCCATGGGTGAGGATTAAAAAAAAAAAGTTAGAAAAACTAGAAGCAGCCCTGGCCAGTTTGGTTCAGCGGTAGAGACCAAACAGTCTCGAAGTTCGATTCCGGTCAAGGGCACATACCTTGGTTGCAGTTTGGACCCCAGCCCTGGTCAGAGTCGTGCGGGAGGCAACCAATCGATGTCTCTCTCTCTCTCTCTCTCTCCCCCTCCCTCCCACTCTATCTAAAAATAAACAGAAAAATATCCTCGGGTTTAAAAAACAAACTAGATGCACAGGTGAGCAACAGCCAACAGCACTGCACTATCCCTCATTTACCACATTCTACAAGTGTGCATTTACAAACCTTTTTGACTTCTGTAATATTTGTTATTTCAGGAAGATTTTCCAGAGAAACTTGATGACCTTCTACCTGAGATATTAGGCCTTCTTGATCTATTTGTTTTTCTCCATCTTCAATGTAAACAATTAGAATCGAAGTGTCATTTGCTGAGATACCAAATTTTTTCAAAGCCTCTGAAATCTGAGGGAAAAAAAAGACAATAAAGCAGTAGTTTCTATAGCTGAAACATCTCCCCATCTGCTTTCTTCCCTGCTCAGGTTATTTTCATATCCTAAGGGTTCTCTCTGCCTAGTTCTTACCTTCATCTACCAGTTCTGCCTCTACAGTACCCTCTGCTCAAAGGCACACCTCCTCCTGTGGAATCAAGCTCGGACTTCTTGGCAGGGCACACAGCAACCCCTTCCTCTGACCCCAAGTGACCCTCAGCCACGCACTCCTGCCTTCCAGCCAGTCTGGACTGTTTAGAGCTCCCATCATTTCATACGTCTTTGCCTTCGCTCACATCCTGTTCTCTGCCTGGAGTGCTGGCACCCTTCAAGGCCCAGTTCAAATGTCACTCCCACTCACTGCACCCTCCTCCTTACAGAACAAATTGTTCTGTGCTGTTCCCACAGATGTGAATTATTATTCCCACATATCATTTATCCTAGGGCATTTTAATTTCTGCCTTCTTCAGGAACATATTTGTTTCTTCTGTTCCTAGAACTGTAAATGGAAGAGGGACAAACTCAACAGATGTTTATTGAATAGTTTCTTGAATTATTTCAAATGATCTCAAAGAAACAATAATTATCTGGTAATCTTTTCCTTCAAGTACCGGGGAATTCTATTACCACGCATTTTATAAATATTTCAAACATCTGCATTATTTACTTATTTATTTAAATATGTTTTCACTGATTTTTTAGAGAGAGGAAGGGAGAGATAGAAACATTGATGTGAGAGAGCTACATCGATCCGCTGCCTCCTGCACACCCCCTACTGGGGATCGAGCATGCAATCTGGGCATGTGCCCCGACCAGGAATCGAACTGGGACCTCTCAGTCCAGGGGACGACACTCAATTCACTGAGCCACACTGGCTGGGCCATCTGTATTTTAAACCGTACCACAGGTTTCCTCATTTTTCTTTTGATGATATTAGTACCTGGTTGTGTTATTAACAGTAGTAGTAATACTAAACCTTCATCAGCAAAATTTCAGTTATTTTTTTATTTTTATGTGGAATGTCTTTAGCTCGATAATTCTGATTACTATCAGTATCTCAAACCACAAATTCTTCCTATGCACTGAGTGTGTGAATAAGCATGTGTTAAGGGCTGTTTTAGGTACCAGGCAGACTTCTGGTATATGGGAAAGACATGAATTCTATCCTCAAGGAGTTTACAGGGAGAATAAAAGATGTGTATGATACACAAATATCCATGCCTATTGCTTTACCACTTAGATTTAGATATCACGTAGAGGGATCTTCCTGACTCGTTATAGATAAAACTATTCTCACTTAAATTAGAGAAACTTTTGTTTGCTCAGATACTGAGTCCAAAGCTTATTTTTCTAGTAAGAGGCAGAGCTAAACCTCAACTCTCTGTCCAGACCTTTCTTCACTATTATTTTGATTTGTTACTAACAACAGGCTTACAGGAATTTAGTCTCCAACTCAACACGGGAACATACACATTATCATGACAGGGTCAACAGAAGTAAGTAAAATCCATATTAATTACATTGTTATTTGGGGACAGGTTGAAAATAATTTCAGTAGATAGAGTTCTCGTTTTCATTTTTCCTAGTTTGTAGAGATGAACTGCTTTGTTTGCTGCCACAAGTATTTGAAATGGATCGACGATCTACCAAAGAGAACAAAAAGAATTACACACAGAGTCTGGAGTACTCTAAAGACGCATGCCCTGCCCCGCCGGTGTGGCTCAATGGTTGAACATCAACCCATGCACCAAGAGGTCGCCAGTATGATTCCTGGTCAGGGCACATGCCCAGGTTGTGGGCCTGATCCCCAGTGGGGGGCATGGGGGAGGCAGCCAATCAATGGTCTCTCTCATGCATGTTTCTATCTCTCCCTCTCCCTTCCTCTCTCTCTAAAATCAATAAAGAAAAAATATTAAAGACACATGACCTATCTCATGGTAACTCCAAGGCCAGGCTGTTTTACTTCATCACAATTCCTATGGACTATATTTTCAAAGCTGCTATCTCAAGGACCTGGGTGTTCAGAAAATCAGAGAATTTTAAAGCTGCAAAAACCTTAAATAGTAAAAAATTTAAAAATACCACTTGTCAAGGGCTAATATTATAGGAAAGATCACATTCTAAAAATTTAATACTTGTAATATTTTCTTTAATTCTTGAAACTACCATGTGAAATCAGTATTCTTATTCACCTGCAGTAAATGAGGAAACAAAGGCAGCAGATCTCTGGGTTTGATCGCCAGCTCTGTCACTTAGCAACGAGGGAACTCAGGCAAATTCCTCAGTGCTTCATCTGTTAGATGCAGGTAATCAGTACTTCACAGAGTTGTTGTGAAGTGAGTTATTATGTAATGCACTTAGAATGATGCCAGGAACAGAGTAAATACTATATAAAGGTTGGCTACCATTTGTGCAAAGTCCTAATGACTGCAACGTGATTCCACAGTGTGTGCTCTTCAGCACTACGCAATGCCTCCTGTGCAGAGATTTTCTAGTTCAGATGAGAAAAGGAGATCCAGGCATCTGCCATCATTATAAAGCCAGACCACAACCTATCTCTTAGTGCAGGAACTGAAATTTCAGCTTCTATTCATTGTTAAATTCAAGGTTGCCCAAACCTGACTCCACTCCACAGCCTGCACAAGAACTTTTTACCTGAAGATGATAATTTTAGGATAAAAATTAACGTTTTCTTAAATACCCCATATATCTAATTCATTCTCACTTGTACTTACCACTGCAGGGTTTATTAATGAACCATCAATGGCACCTTCCATGGCCTTTTTTCTCAAGTCCCCAGCATTTTTTACATCTTTAAATAACAGAAGGGTCACCCTACATTCAGGAAATAGGTCCAGCTGATGTGTTAACTGCATTTCATAGATAAGCAGGATTCTATTGCATAAAACCAAAAAGACCAAAGACTTCTTTTGTTTAAAGTTAACATTATAATTCATAACAAACAAACATCCTTGCTAACAAAGTAATTAAAATAACTTTAATAATAACATAGAACTGTTAAACTAGAAAAATCCATATTGGTTTGTTACTAATAACAGGCCTGGGGGCGCTTGATAAACAAGGGCGGAGGGGACCCCAGGCGTCATCTCAGAAAACCCGGTACAGCCCCCGGTGTGGCTCGGGATGGAGCGTCGTCCCCTGGACCGAGAGGTCCCGTGGGATTCCGGTCCGGGCACAGGCCCCGGCTGCGGGCTCGATGCCCAGTAGAGGGCGTGCAGGAGGCAGCCGATCCTTGTTTCTCTCTCCCTTCCTCTCTCTAAAAAAAACAATAGTAATAATAATAATCAATAAAATACATATATATTTAAACAACAACAACAACAAAACCGTGACAGCTGCCCGGCACTGGCCCTCCCGCTCACCTCCTCCAGCCGCCTCCTTCCAGCCGGGCCGGCCCGCTCCCGCGCTGGGACGCCTCACCCGCGCCTCGGGCGATCTTCCGGAAACCAGCGCTCAACTTCCGGGAGCTCGGCCGCAGCAGCGCCGGAGCCCCGCCCTCCTCGAGTCCGCAGCTTCTTTCCGGATCCCCGCGGGAGGAAGGTTCCGGGTTTCGGTCCCACCCTCCCGCCTGTCCGTCCGTCCGTCCGTCCGTCCGCCCGTCCGTCCGTCCGCCCGTCCGCCCGCCCGCCCGCAGATCCTTCCTCCCCAGCTCGAGGCCCGTCAGCCGACGCGAAGGAAAGCCGAGGTTCCTCCCGTCACTTCCGGCGACGGGCGTGGGGCGGGGGCTAAAAGGATCCGTGGGTCGGAAGCTGAGGTCTGGATGCGAGTCTCAGCCTTGTCCCTAACCCTTGTTGGGTCTTGAACGGGAGGGCCTCACTTTCTTCCTGTGCAAAGCATTGGCCAAGATGAGCTCTGCACATGTCTCCGCTGGTCGAGATTCAACAGTCTTTTGCAGGAAAATGGGACTCAGTTTCCTTCTTCCTCTCGGTGCGGTCCTTTAGGGAGGATCCCCTAGAGGGGACCACGCTCGGACATTTGATTTGGGTGAGAGATCCGTGACATTAATGAAATCAACTTCTTCATTTACCAGGCTCAGAAATTTGGTTTGTCATCCCCGAATGTATCAGCCTCCAAGAGAGGAGGTAATCCCCTAAACAGGCTGTATTTTACATGTTCTTTATGGTTGGGGCTCATCTTGTTCAATACTATTCTTTACACAGGAAGACACATAAACAACAATATAGCCGTCCTATGGATATGTGCTGTGGAGAGAAAATAGAGGAAAGGGGTAAATGCCTCTTTTAAAAAAAAAAATTTTTTTTTCCCTTTATCGATTTTAGAGAGAGGAAATGAGAGGGAGAGAGAGAGAACATCGATGGGCCACCTCCTGCATGCTCCCCCTCTGGGGATTGGCCCACAACCCAGGCATGTACCCTGACTGGGAACTGAACCTGTAATCTCTTGCTGCATGGGTCCACGCTCAACCAGTGAGCTACACTGGCCAGGCAGAAATGCCTCTTTTAAATAGGATGTTTAAGAAATATCTCACCAAAAAGGGCCATTTGAACAGTGACTGGAGGAGGTCTGGAAGCAAGCTGTGTATCTGAGAGAACAGCATTCTAGGCAACAAAGAGAATTCAAAGGCTCTAAGACACATAAGGCCTTAGCCTATTTAAGGAATAGCAAAGAGAACCATGTGGCTTGAACACAAGGGGGAATATATTTAATTGGAAAAAGTTATTCTGATAAAAGTCTGGTATGCAGATTATATAAAGAATCCACACAACTCAAAAATAGTAAGAGAAACACCCTAATTAAGAATGGGTGACATTTGAACAGACACTTCACAGAAGATAGATGAGGTCAATAAACTCATGCTCAATTTAGCCATCAGGGAAATGCAAATTAAACATAATGAAATACTATACATCTGTATGACTAAAATTTAAAAGACATACTATCAAGTGGAGTACAACATGCAGCAACAACTTTATATTGCTGAATATAACCACTTTAGAAGAGAGTTTGGCAGTTTCCTTAAAAATTATATTTAACTTAGTAATAAAAACATGTATAAAATATACGTACTATACCCAGAAATTTCACTCCTGTTTATCCAGAAGTGAAAATATGTGTCCACACAAAGGTTTACATATAAATGTTCATAACAAATTTACTCATGATAGCCAAAAATGAAACAACCCAATACCTACAACACATCAATGGATAAACAAATTATGGTAAATTCATACAATGAAATGCTACTCAGTAATGGAAAAGAATGAACCACTGATATTTGCACTAATACTTGCAACATAGATGGCTCTAAAAACATTCTCAGCAAAAAAATATATATAAAATTATGTTACTCTATGATCCCATTTCTACAAAATTCTAAAAATTACAAATTTATTCTAGAGTGCCTAAAAGCAAATTAGTAGTTGCCAGGGATGGGGAAGTGGGAGAGTGACTGGAAAGGACCCGGAGGGGTCCTCTGCAGTGAAGCCAGTGTTCCATATCTTGATGTGGTGTTAGTTATCAGGGAGTATGAATTTGTCAAAAATCATCAAATTATTCACCTTAAAAGAGTACATCTTATAGACTATAAATTATGTCTCAATAAAGTGGATTAAAAATAGACATTGAAAAAAATTGTCTCAGTTCATAGCAGCTTGTTTATAAGCACCAAAACCTGGAAACAACCCAAATATTCATCAAGTGAATAAACAAACTGTATATCCATACAATGGACTACAACTTGGCAGGCAAAAGGATTGACTGTTGCTACATGGATGAATCTCAAAATAATTACACTGATGATAAAAGCCAGACATAAAAATAGTACATGATGGATCTACTTTCCTTCCTTTTTCTTCTACTGATTACAGCAGTCCTTTTAACATTTCTTGCAGTGCTGGTTTGGTGCTAATGTATTCCCTTAGCCTTTTTTTGTCTGAGAAGCTCTTTATTTGACCTTCTATTTTGAATGACAGCCTTGCTGGGTAGAGTAGTCTTGGATTCAGATCCTTGTTTTTCATGACCTTGATTACTTCATGCCATTCCCTTCTGGCCTGTAGTGTTTCTGTTGAGAAGTCAGCTGATAGCCTGATGGGGGTTCCTTTGTAGGTAACCTGTTGCTTTTCTCTTGCTGCGTTTAGGATTCTCTCTTTGTCTTTAATTTTTGGCATTTTAATTACTATGTGTCTTGGTGTGGGCCTGTTTGGGTTCTTCTTACTTGGGACTCTCTGTGCTTCTTGAACTTGAATACTTTCTTTCTTCACCAAATTAGGGAAGTTTTCTGTCATTATTTCTTCAAATATATTCTCTAACCCTTGCTCATTTTCTTCTTCTTCAGGGACTCCAATGATGCGAATATTATTACGTTTCCAGTTGTCCCACAGTTCTCTTAAGCTGTCTTCCTGTTTTTTCATTGTTTTTTTCCTTTTGGTTTTCTGATTGGTTGATTTTTTCTACCCTGTCTTCTAATTCACTGATCTGGCCCTCAGCTTCCTCTACTCTGCTGTTTAGTCCTTCCAATGTGTTCTTCATTTCTGCTATGTCATTCTTCATTTCTTCTTGCTGCTTCTTCATTTCCACTTGGTTGGTTTTCAGTGTTTCTATGTCTTTGCTCATGGTGTGGATGTCTTTACTCAAGGTGTTGATGTCCTTACTCATGCTGTTGAGCTTCCTCAAGATCATGGCTCTGAATTCTAGCTCTGTTAACTTGCTTAACTCCGTTTCATTTATCTCATCTTCGGTAGAGGTCTATTGTTCTTTCATTTGGGATCTGTTTCTTTTTTTCACCATTTTGGCTATCTCAGTGGTTTTTGGAGCCTGCCAAATTTTCCTGTGGATGTTGGTGTTCTGTTGTTTGTGGCTCCCTCTACTGGGTTTGGATGAGCGTGGGAGGACCCACTTTAAACACCACCGTGGAGTCTTACTTTCCAGGGTATATTTGCAACCCAGCTGAGGTTAAGTTATCCTCTAGCTTTTTGCCTAGAGGCTATTAGTCATGGTTGCTTGAAGAGCCTTGGGTTTTCAGTTGAGTGAAAACCTCCCTCAGGTGTTCAAGGTGAGAGGATTTCCAGAGGGTAGGGCAGATGCTAGTAGTTAATGAGCCTCAGTTTGCATTTCAATGGCCCACTAGGGTGTGGCTGGATCTCCAAGGGAGGGGCTGCTGCCTCTCCCCAGAGCCCTGGGATGGAGTAAAACAGCCAGGCCACAGTCCTTCGTGGCCGCAACTCAGCAAAAGCTCTGAGCGTCCTCCAAATCCCGAGTGTCCCCACACAGTTCCAGTCCAGTCTGCCCTCCCTCTGCCGGAGCCTAGGTGAGTGGCTGCGGCTATTTTAGCGCTCTGCCCCGGCTCTGCGCTGTGGAGCCGGCTCAGGCTTTAACCCGAGGGCGGGCGCTGCTCCCGGCTAAGGCCACTGCTGTCCGTGGGCTCCCAGCCCCCCTCTCGCGCCTCTGCAATCCTACCAGGATCGAGTCAGTGTCCCTGGTTGTATGGTCCTCGCAAGCTGCTTTTCTGTTGCTTTTTCCCGACGATTTGTCTTTATTTTAGTTGTAATTCCAGTTTGGTCCTGGGAGATGGTCTGTGTAGCTTCCATTCACTCCGCCGCCATTTTGGAATCCCTATTTTCTCTTTTTAAGAAGAACACAAACAAATACCCATAGTCTATCATCACATTAGCATTAAGCATCTGTATGGAATAGAGATATACTTAAATCTTATCAGCTTGTTATCCCTCCTTTTTGACATATTTTGATAGGCCTACTAAGGTCACAGGCAAAATTAGAATTGTCCAATTAAAACCTAACATTTGCATCATGGAAAGAACCAGAAGTACAGCTCAAGAGCTCAAATGTCATCAAGAATTCACTGAAGAGGAAACAGATCCAGTGACAGGAAGAAAACATTTATGTGATTCAGCAAGAGTTGTGGTCAGTGAGGAGATGAAATATATTTGCTACTTCAATGCACCAGTTTTAATTCTCCAGTCTTAATGGAGGCAAATGAGCTCTAACAATGTTTTCCTAAACTTTTCCTTCTTACGTGGTTTGTTGCTGCTCTTTTTCTGACCATATACTTACCAGGAGCAATAGTCAGAAATTAAAATTACAAGCATTTAAAAAAAAAATAGTACATGATGTATGGTTCCACTTATATAAAACTAATCTATAGTGGTTGCTTGCGTAAGGAGCGTGGGGGTGGAAAAGAGGAATTACAAAGGGGCACAAGGAAACTTTGGGGTAAGAGATATATTTTATATTAATTGTGGTAATGATTTCATGGATGTATACATGTCAAATATATAAAGCTGTACATTTTAAAAACTGTATAGTGTATTGTATATCAATTATATTTCTAAAGCTGTTTTAAAAATTACAGTGCAACGATAGGTTAGCTAGAATAAAAGAGAAAAACTGACAGTACTGTGCTGGTGAGGATGTAACTGGAACTCTTACACCTTGTCGATGAGGATGTAAAATAGTACAGCCATTGTGGAAAAGTTTGGTAGTTTCTTATAAAATTAAACACATACTTATCCCATAGTAGCAATCCTAGTCCAAGGGAAATAGGCATGCGTGTTCATAAAAAATCTGTACACAAATGTTTATATCATCTTTGTTCAAAGGAAAAAAACTGCAAACAATCCAATCCTTCAACTGGTAGATGGATAAACAAATTGTGGCATATCCTTACAATCTGTAGGGATATTAAAGGGAGCATTAAAGGGAATGAACTATCAATCCACTCAGTGACATGGATTAATCTTAAAAGCACTATGGCAAATGAAAAGTCACATTCAAAAGGCTACATATATTGTCTGATTCCACTTACATGACATTCTAGAAAAGGCAAAATTACAGGGAAAGAAAGCATCAGTTGCCAGGATCTGGGCTTGGTGGGAGCAGTTGGTTACAAAGTGACATAAGAGCATTTTCTGGGGTGGGGGTGGTGGTGATGGTGATGGTGATGAAACGTCTTAACTGTCATTACAAAATTGAATGCATTTGTGAAAAACTCATAGAACTGTACACTAAAAAAGGGTGAATTTTACTGTTTTTTTAAATAATTTATTTTATTATTAATTTGTTTTTGTTACAGATGTTTTTCCTTTTTTTCCCCCATTGACACCCTCCTCCCCCTCCCCTTCTCCTCCTCCCCATCCCTGTTATCCATGTCCATTGGTTATGCACCCATGCACATAGGCTCTGTGATTTATCTCTTTCCCCCACCTCGCCTCCCCCCCTCCTCTGAGGCCCGTCATCCCATACTCCACCCTCCATGTCTCTGGGTCAATTTCGTTGTTCAGTTTGCTCAGTTCTCCTGTGTGTTGCCGGCTTCCTCCGTTGGTGTGGGGGTCGCCCGGCTCCCCCGCTCCGCCTGGGTTCCCCCGTGGTGGGGGGGGTCGCCCGGCTCCCCCGCTCCGCCTGGGTTCCCCCGTGGTGGGGGGGGTCTCCTGGCACCCCCGCTCCGCCTGCGTTCCCCCGTGGTGGGGGGGTCTCCCGGCTCCCCCGCTCCGCCTGGGTTCCCCCATGGTGGGGGGGGTCTCCCGGCTCCCCCGCTCCGCCTGGGTTCCCCCGTGGTGGGGGGGGGTCTCCCGGCTCCCCCGCTCCGCCTGGGTTCCCCCGTGGTGGGGGGGGTTGCCCGGCTCCCCCGCTCCGCCTGGGTTCCTCCGTGGTGGGGGGGGTCACTCGGCTCCCTCACTCCTGGGTTCCTCCGTGGTGGGGAGGTCGCTCAGCTTCCGCAGGCGCCCCTGGCTGCAGGATCTCGTTTCCTTTCAGGCGACAAGGAGGGTCCTGAAGGGCAGTATGCCGTCTCCATTCTGCTGCTTCTTTAATTTCGTAGTTGCAGGGCTTCCATTCAGCTTGATTTCATGCGGTCTTTAAGTGATAGTTATTCTGTGATTTAGTTGTAACTTTGATGTGGTTGTGGGAGGACGCGATTCCGCGTCCACCTAGGTCGCCATCTTGACCGGAAGTCCTAAACTATTCTTTATTTCAGTTAGTGCCTCCTTCATTTCTAACTGTGTATCCATCATTTCTGACTGGTCCCTTTTTATGCTCTTGAGGCCCTCACTAAGTTCACTGAGGTTCTCACTAAGTCCATTGAGCATCCTTATAAGCAGTATTTTGAACTCTGCATCTGTTAGGTTTCTTAACTCCATTTCACTTAGTTCTTTTCCTGGAGTTTTGTCTATTCTTTCATTTGGGACCTGTTTCTTTGTCTCCTCATTTTGGCTGCCTCCCTGTGTTTGTTTGTATGTATTACTTAGCGAGAGATGTGGGGCTAGCTGAGACCAGATGCTGCTTGTTTGAAAGAATTTAGGAAAAGCTGAAGCAGGCTCCAAGACAGGCCAATCCTATGGTAAAGCAACTGGCAATAGCTTGGGTGGGCCTGGAAGTTGGGTGGGGCGGGGCCTCAGGGAATCACCAGGGCGGGGCCAACTGTGTGAGCCAGGTTGCTGGAGTCCCAGAAATGGCAGCGTCTACTGCCCCAGGGAAGGGCTCACCAAAGGAACAAAAGCCTCTGATAGCACATCTGTCCAGGAGAAAGCTGCCTCTCCAGCCCTCACCCCAATGCCAAATAGCTCAGTTCTTCCCCATATGATTCTGGTGCCTTTCAGGCTGCCTCCCCCGCGCTGGAGCCCGGAGGGAGTGAGTCCGAGTAAGTCTGTGCGCGGGCCCTTTAAGAGGAGCTGCCGGGGGCTCCAGCTGCCTCAGCCTCAGTTCCCGCTGGTTTCTCCAGCCAGAAGTTATGGGGACTTCTCTTCCTGGCACTGGAACCCTCAGCTGGGCGCCTGGTGTGGGACGGGGACCCCTCAGTCCTCAGGGAGGACCTTCCCAGCTGAGGTGTCCTAATTTTTATCCGCCACACGTGGGTGTGGGACCAGCCCGTCATGCCTCCGCCGTCCTACCAGTCTCGATGCGGCTTCTTCAATTTCGTAGTTGTCAGACTTCCATTCAGCTTGATTTCAGGTGGTTTTGAATGATGGTTGTTCTGTAGTTTAGTTGTAACTTTGATGTGGTTGTGGGAGGACGCAATACTGCGTCTACCTACACCGCCATCTTGACCGGAAGTCCGAATTTTACTGTTTTTCAAAAAGTCATCTCAGAGGTAAAGATGATCCTTTTACCTACAGCTGCAGAGGACTAGAGATCCTTATGCATCATAAAATGAATTCAAAAACTGATCTGATGAAGGGTTAACTGAGAACTTTCATAAGAACATCAACCTTTTTCTCTGTAATACATAGGTCTGCATTTATATGCTGTCACCATCTGTTGAAGTGAGCCTAACCATGGAAGTGTTATCTGAACAAATAGGTCCTGAAAGACACCAGACTCCAAAAACTATTCCCATCATGTGAAAATAACCTGTACTTCTTGAAAAACTTACCTCGGATGTAAGTGACATTTCTGTGTTGCTAAAAGGTGTAAATATGTGTAGGATCTCAATGTGAAATTAGTGGAAGAGCTCTGGTGCTTCCCACTGTCATAGGCATGGTTGAACACTCAAAACTATGACTGCCAGATTTATTTATTTTTTAAAATATGTTTTCATTGAATTTTTAGAGAAGGAGAGAGAAACATCGACTGTCTGCCTCCTGCATGCTCTCCACTGGTGCTCGAGCCCACAACCCGGCCATGTGCCCTGACCTGGAACTGAAACGGGACCTCTCAGCCCATGGGACGATGCTCAATCCACTGAGCCACACTGGCCAAGCTCTGCCAGATTTATTAACAAAACCTCTAGAAAGCAGAGCCTGAAGCAAGTATTAAAGTGCTGGTGTTTTATCTGGGAGGTGAGGGTGACAAAAACAGGCAAGTGAAGCAAGGAGAGATACAAAGTATGATGACATAATGGATTACCTCACTGGCAGAATTCACAGCAAGCCAGAGTCAAGACACACAGCTGGTTTGCCATGTGTTCACTCAGCGGGCTGGACTTTCTCTGAAAGTCTTTGAAAGGAAAAACTGCCTGAGTGTAGTCCACAGAAGGGGGAAAGGAGGGAGAACCAGCCTGCCAGGCTCCTCCTGTCTTTTATGTTCCATTAATCAAAATTCCCCACCGTGGGAACTGACCCCTCCACACTTCTGATCATCACCTCGCCCTGTAGTAGCTGCTCAGAAATCTGCTGGGTGGTGGCTGGGGACTATTCTTTTTCATGGTATTCTTGGTAAAACTAGTTGAATTTTATTTTATTTTTTCTGGTCGGCAGGCTGACACTCTAACCGCTGAGCCAAACCTGCCAGGGCTTATTTTTTAATATAATTTTTTCTTTATTGATTTTATTTTTTTTTCTTTATTGATTTTTAGAGAGAGAGGAAAGGAGAGGGAGAGATAGAAACATCAATGAGAGAGAACATCGATTGGTCACCTCCTGCATGCCCCCCAGTGGGGATTGGGCCCACAACCTGGGCATGTGCCCTGACCAGGAATCGAACCGGCGACCTCTTGGTGCATGGGTCGACGCTCAACCACTGAGCCACACCGGCCGGGCTTCTTTATTGATTTGAGAGAGAGAGAGACAGAAACATCGATGAGAGAGAACATCGATTGGCTGCCTCCTGCATGGCCCACACTGGGGATTGGGCCCACAACCTGGGCATGTGCCCTGACCGGGAATCGAACTGACCTCTTGGTGCATGGGTCGACACTCAACCACTGCGCTACACCGGCCAGGTAGAACTATTTGAATTTTAAACTATTTATATGTGGGGTTTTCTTTCTTTCTTTTTTTGAGACAGTAGAAGGGAAGGGGGGAGGGAGAGGGGGAGACAGAAATATCAATGTGAGAGACATCAATTGGTTGCCTCCTGCATGAACCCTGACCAGGGCCAGGGATGGAACCTGCAACTCAGGTACGTGCCTGACTGGGAATCCAACCCTCAACCCTCCAATGCGTGGGCTGACACTCTAACCACTGAGCAAGGCCAGCCAGGGCATGTGTGTGTGTGTGTGTGTGTGTGTGTGTGTGTGTGTGTTTAATAAAATAAATTTTAAAACCTTAAATAGAACAATAAAGACCTTTTAAAAAGGGAGTTGCTAGTCCCTTTAGCCAGAAAACTTTCAATGGAGCAGAAGCCTGAACCAGTGTGTTGAAGAATAAATGAGACACAAGATAGCAAATGGAGCCTTGTTAACAAGCCATGCTGATAACTGAAATAGAAGGGGAAGGGGACAGAGGGAACAATAAGGTAAAGAAAGGTATTTTGAAGGTGGCAGTGTTTATATGATGGCACTTCTGCTGGCAATGTCCTCCTTAGAAAATGCTTGCCAAAGAACTCCTTAAAACTATTAGACTAGCTGGACTCCCATACCTGTCCCTGCTTGTTCTTTTTTGTCTCACCAGTTGTCTTGCTCCAATTTCTTTCCAAGTGAGCTTTTGCGATGTATCCTGGGGAACAATTCCCCAGGACCAGCCCTTTAGCATCAACATTTCTATCTTGTTCAATGTGCCAGGCAAAGAAAAACTTTATGAGCCATCACTGATGAAGGGTAGCAACTTGACTGAGCTAATTAGACACAGAGAGGAGTAGCTGAGTTAGAGCATTTCCTGAAGGTCACGTTCAACATGTTGTTCACATATAAAAGAGAACAGATAAAATAACTATCACATGAAGTACAAGACATTCTGATACAAATTTTCAAAGTAAGAGGTTTTCAAAAATGAAGCCAATTTACCCAAGCATTCATCAAATATCTCCCGAGGCTTTTGATGTCATGATGTGAAGACACTTTATTAAGCAAACAAAGGTTTTTGGCTTTCTCTGCAACTAAAAATAATTAACACCTCCCAAGTGATCCATCTGTGTGTTCTAGAGGTATAGAAGCAAAAGAGGCAACTTAAAAAATGTCAAGGTCAAGTCACTACTCCACTGTGAGATTCAAATGGAGAAAGATTCCAGCAAGCTTTATTCAACAGAGAAGCAAAAACTCAAGGAGCCATGCAAGTCTTCCCAGATATCCCAGGCTTTAAATGTCACATCCTATTCTGTACATTAAGCAACCTTTATAGTCTACAAAAGTTTTCAAGTTTTCTGAGTAGTTCTACCCAGCTGATAACAATTACCCTGTAAGGTAAATTACCCAGCATTCTGGTTTATCAGTCTCTTGCCCAATTGACAGTCAATCCCTAAAAGTGTATCTACTCCTGGGTTAGAGGGCATATCTGACAATTCAGTGAAAGGAAGTTGGTCAAATCCCACAATAGACTGCCAAAGAAAGAAATGTCTAATCACAAAATTACCACCACTAATTATAAATAGGGATAAGGTTCCAAAGAGATTGTCTCCTAGGTATATTTTAATAGAAATCTTGAACAGTTAGGGGTAAAAAAAAAAAAAAAAAAAAAATACCGTTAATGATTGGGTCAATAATAGAACATGACAAGAATTTTTTGTACACATTCATAACACAAATCTAGTCAAAAGGAAATGCATAGAAAAGATAGAATTTTTAAAAATTATGTACAAGGACTTCTCTTTATTACTATATCAGTTCTAAAATAACATCTTCCTTTTAAAAAAATTTAAGACTGGAACAACAGATTATTGCCTCCACTGCTGTAAATACTGCAAATTTATCGGCAAAGAGTTAAATATTAATATAATTTTTCCTTATGTTTGAACTTAAGGGAGAAAAAAGTAGATTATAAACCTCATTTGACCTGATCTTATAAAAAGTCACTCCAACAGTCTTCAGTCCTGTCTCCAGATAGATTTCCAGTGCAGGTCTGTGTCACTCAGTCCATCCATAATAGGTTGGATAGGGTAGTCCATAGTAACTGCCAGGACACCACCTTTGATTCTGGACTGCTTGGCTGGCATTTGGCTGTACATTCCAAGAGTACCTCCTTTGTGAATAGTCCTCTCCGGGGGGACCAGGAGAAGGGATATGGCCTCTCTGGTAAATGTTCTGATTCTGTGAAAATTTTCTTAAAACAAAAAGTAATAAACTATTTAGTTTTAATAAAATATATAACGAGTTTTATAAAATAATACATAGATACTCTGGTTCTACTGTTTTCTACCTGTGTGACCTTAGCAGATAAATTGCTTAATCTTTGGATTTCTTAGTTCTTTATAAAATTGCCCTGGCTGGTTTGGCTCAGTGATTAGAGCATCGGCCTGCAGACCAGAGAATCCCGCGTTCAGTTCCCGCTAAGGGCACGTACCCTGGTTGCAGTTTGTCCCTGGCCCCGGTTGGAGTCGTGTGGGTGTCTCTCTCACATCGATGTTTCTCTCTCTCTTTTCCTCCCTCTCTCCCTCCCACTTTATCTGAAGATAAATGAAAAAAAAAAAAAAAGTCCTAGGGTGAGGATAAAAAAATAAATAAATGGAGCTAATAACACTTTCCATCTTCATGAGTTGTTCTGAAGGTAAATTAAGCCAATACAGTTAAATTACCTACCATAATGTCTCAGCACACAATAGATTCCCAGGAGCCTTTCTACTTTTTTCTATTGAGATAAATGCCCATACTATTCTAATCAGATACTTTCTTTCCAAGTCTGGCAGGTTGACATGAGACAGAACAAGCTATTTATTTCTGAAAACATGAAGCTGCTTTCACTTTATAATAAATACATATATAAATATAAAGTATAGAAATTTTAACCATGGTACATGCAACACATTTAGAAAAGATTTAACTTTGTCTCAAAAGCAAGATCAGTAAATCTAATATAATCATACAAAAGAAAATTTGAAATCTGACAAGAAAAAGTACCCCCTACCCCACTAACTCTCAATCCTACCTAATCTAATTCGACTGGTTAATATTTCCTGTTGATCTTTTTCCTGTAGTATTTAAAAAAATTTTTTTTTCTTTATTGATTTTAGAGAGAAAGGAAGGGAGAGGGGGAGAAAGAACCATTGATGAGAGAGAACATCAACTGGCTGCCTCCTGCATGCCCCCCAGTGGGGACTTGGCCCACAACCTGGGCATGTGCCCTGACCAGGAATCGAACCAGTGGTTGAGCATCAACCCATGCACCAAGAGGTCACTGGTTCGATTCCTGGTCAGGGCACATGTCCAGGTTGTGGGACCCATCCCCAGTGGGGGCGTGCAGAAGGTGGCCAATCAATGTTTCTTTTTTTTTTTTTAATAGACTTTTTTTTTTTTTATCCTCACCCGAGGACATTATTGCATTCATCTTCAGATTGAGCGAGAGGGAGGAAGAGAGAGAAAGAAAAACATCGATGTGAGAGAGACACATCGACTGGCTGCCACCCACACGACCCCAACTGGGGCTGAGGACAAACTGCAACAGAGGTACATGCCCTTAGCGGGTACTGTACCCGGGTCTCTCTGGATGGCGGGCCGATGCTCTAACCGCTGAGCTAAACTGGCCAGGGCTCTCATCAATGTTTCTATCTCTCTCTCCCTCTCCCTTCCTCTCGCTCTAAAATCAATAAAAAAAATTAGAGAGTGGAAGAGAAGGAGGGAGAGGGGGAGAGAGAGAAAGAGAAACATCAATGTGAGAGAGACACATTGCTTGGTTGCCTCCCGCACATGTCCCAACCAGAGCCGGGGAATGAAGCTGCAACTCACGTATGTGCCCTTAACTGGGAATAAAATCCAAGACCCTTTGATTGGAGGGCTGACACTCTAACCACTGAGCCACACCAGCCAGAGCAGCTACTATCTACTTTTTTTTTTTTTTTCCCTGTATTGATGTGAGAGAGAGAGAGGAAGTTAGAGAGGGAGAGAGATAGAAACATCAATGAGAGAGAACATTGATTAGCCGCCTCCTGCATGCCCCCCCCAGGGTTTTGGCCCACAACCTGGGCATGTGTCCTGACCGGGAATCGAATCGGTGACCTCTTGGTGCATGGGTCGACGTTCAACCACTGAGCCACACTGGCCGGACAACTACATACTTTTTCACTATAATAAATAACGCTGGCATTAACATCTCAGAACATGTACTACTGTATCCTGAGTAACCTTAGCCAAGTGTTTGATTTGTAGTTGGGAGATTTGAGAAATGTGCTAAATGATTAAATGAATATAACTTCTTCCATATTTTGAAGTATTTCCTTAGTCTCAATGTGGAATTAACAAGTATGAGCATTTTTTATGGCTATTAAAGTTATGTTTCAAAAGGACTGTAGTAATTTTCAATGCCACTGGCAATTCAAGCAACATTCTAAATGTTTGATTTTTTTTTTTATTAATTTTTAGAGAGAGAGGGAGAAACACTCATATGATAGAGAAACAGTGCCCTGGCCATTCTGGCTCAGAGGTTGGAGCGTCGGCCTACGGACCAAAGAGTCTCAAGTTCAATTCCAGTCAAGGGCACATACCTTGGTTGCGGTTCAGTCCCCGGCCCAGGTCAGGTCGTGCAGGAGGCAACTAGTTGATGTGTCTCTCTCACATCGGTATCTCCCCCAACACTCTATCTGAAGATAAATGGAAAAATATCCTCGGGTGAGGATTTAAAAAAAAGAGAGAGAAACAGCAATCAGTTGCCTCCTGTATGCACCCCAACAGGGGATCGAACCTGCAACCTGGGCATGTGCCTCTGACCAGGATCGAACTGGCGACCTTTTGGTGCATGGGACGATGCTCAACCAACTAAGCCACGCTGGCCAGGGCACAGGAACACTTTAGAAAAAAGGTTTACATCTTCTAAAAATGCTAACATCTTCTTGAAAGTATTTATAATGTGCAAAAGTACATTTTCAGTTCATGGAATAGTCAGCAACAATCCCTCTGAAGTAGGTGGTATTAAAATTTCCATTTCATTAATGAGAAAAAAAATTCAGAAATCTTATCCAAGATCACATAGTGAGTGAAGGGCAGAGCAAGGGTGCAAATCCAGGTCCAGCCTGACAACCACTACACTGGACTGCTTTATCAAAAACTATTGCTATATTAACAGGCAAACAATAGAACCTTGCTATTTTTAACTGTACTAGCCTGGCCGGTGTGGCTCAGTGGTTGAGCATCGACCCATACACCAAAAGGTCACTGGTTTGATTCCCGGTCAGGGCACATGCCCAGGTTGTGGGCCAGATCCCCAGTGTGGGGCATGCAGGAGGTGGCCAATCAATGTTCTCTGTCATCGATGTTTCTATCTCTCTCTCCCATTTCCTTCCTCTCTCTCTAAAATCAATAAAGAAACAAAAATTTTTTAACTGTACTGAGGTTTTTCTATTTACTAAGTGAAAATACTTTTGTGATTTATCTGTTCAAATCCTTTGCAAATTTCTGCGCTGGAATTTTTCCTATAACTTGTACTTACTCTTTAAATAACAACCTTTCTTATTCGAAAACAATACCATTAACGTAGTCAAAGAATGCAAGATCCTTTTTGGTAGCCACATCAAAGTGTTGGCTTAAACTAAGTTTAGAAACAGTGAATATTTCTAAGTCCTTTTCCCGAATGCCTCTGCAAAGTAATTTATTTCCCATCCTATACTTGATTTTTCAGCCCTAAATACAAAATATGAAGAAACGGTACCTCCCAGTTGACACTGATCAGAAGGAAAATGTCAATTCCTCACCATTATCATAATGTTTTTGCACTAATTTACAATACTATTCACTTCTATTTCTTTCAATTCTAGAAAAAGGGAAAGCAGCAATACCTTACTGACTGCTGTAAATCTTGGGTTTGGGTGTGGAAATGCCGAGAAGGTGCTGGGTAACCTTGGGTCCAATGTACGTTATTCCTAGGTCCATGGTTAACAGCCTTATTAGTGGTTTGGGCTGGTTCCATCATATATGTTGAATATTCAAAACCTCTTGATCTGGATACACTGGAATTCCGATCCCTCAAAGAAAATGTTTTTTACATGTCATATTACTGGTTTCCAAATTTAGGGTCCAAATTTTGGCCCATAAAAATAACAATCCCTTATTCCCCCATTCCTATTTGTTTAGGTTTCCCTGAGCATGTAAACCAGCTATAAGAAGAGTGGGTATGTACAACTTAATGACATAAAAACATCTCCCTAACCACAAATTTCACATGTAAAATGCAACTTACCTTCTGATGGGACCATTCAGAAGGTCTTCAATGTAGTTTTGTCTTTCTATGCAATGTCCCCGGCACCTATTGAATACTGAGGAGCGGAAGAACTGTTAGAAATAACTGTACAAAACGCAAATCTTTTCCAGATAAAGCAAATCAGAGCTGAAATCCACTGACAAATTATTCAGGCTGTTATATCTCAATATTTCCAGATACATCTCTGTATAAGCTTTTGGCAAAAGATTATCTTATGTCAGAACAAATGAATTACAAACTTTTCTTTTTTCCAAAATTTGAGAAATTCATCTATATTTCCACCTCCAACTTTTATAAAAAGGGAAAAACAGTGATAAGCCTCATACTTACATTCAATTGCATTATCTGGTCTCATGCCTTGTACATCAATCAAATATCTAACAAAACAACATAATTTAAATCATTTATATATAAAAAAAAAAATCAAGTTTTTTCAGAAAAGGTACAATTTCACTTACAAATACAGTTATAAAAATCCTGAGACAATATCAGCATATCTAATCCAATAATTGTTAAAAAATGATATACCATGACCACAAAAAGGCTTTATTCCAAGGATGTAAAAATGAGCCAACTGTAGGAAATCCATTAATTAAATTACTTACATTAATATAACAATTTAATTAATAAATAAAAGAACAAAAATACAGAACCAAATTGGCAGATGTTAAGGTATCCAATAATATACAAGTACGACAGAGTATTTACCAGGAATCAACAAATAGCAAACGACAAATTGGGAAAAAATATTAATATCATATCTAAAAAATATTGTTTAATCACTGAATGAGCCAAAAACTTAGGAGTCAGCATCACTGCCAGCTATTTCTTCCATACCCTCATTTTCAACCCACTGTGAATCTTAACAGTGACATCACCTACATATCTCTAGCATATGTTCACATCTTTCCACCAAAATGACCACCAGACCCTGGACCAAGCCACCACTATGCCTCAATTTCTACAAGAGCTTCCTAACTTGTCTACTTGCTTCCATGCTGTGCCCCTGTAGTGTATTCTCCACTCAGTACCAAAATGATAGGTTGAGAATGCAAATTGATTATGTTCTACACTAACTCACCCTCGAAGAAAAGAGTTCAATGATTTTCTATTACTCTTAAGATAAAGTCTAAAACCTTAAACACAGGCCTGCACGATCTAACTCCTACCCATTCTTCCAGTTCTATTTTAATGCCATACTTTCACCATGGCCCAGCCTCCTGGCCAGTTCCTCCAACACAGCATATGCTCTTCTGTTATAGGGTCTTTAACTGTTCCTTATGCCTAGAATTCTCTCCCCAATGTTCCTATCTTAATACCTACTATTCCTTCAGATATCAGATCAAGCCTCCCCATTAAAACCTTCTCTAACCTCCATGATGAGGTCAAATTCTTCCTATTAAATGCTCTCTTAATACCATGTTCCTCTCCTTCTTAGCACTTACCAAAGTTGTAATTCTATATGCATTTGTGTGATTCTTGAATAGCTATTCCCTCTCTAGACTGTTAGGATCCACAAAAGGCAGGTCAAGTCTCTTTGCTCACAAGTCTTTTTGCTAGCACCCAGCACAGTGCTTACATATAACAGATGCTATTTTCTGAATGAACGAACACAAATAAGTACACTGTAGCAAAATCCATAAAAAAGCATAAGGGTATGAACTTTTTGATTCAGAAATTCCATTCTGAGTGAAATTATCTCTGAGACAATAGCATATATACTAGAAGATGTTCACAGAGGAATGTTCATTATTTCAATGTTTCATAATATCAAAATCTTCTTATTCGTATGTTCATCAGTAAGCGAAGGAAAAATGCAGCCTTTAAAAACAGAATGTCTGAATATGATACCGTTAAATTCAAGTATATGCTTATATCTGCATTTTTAAAGTCTGAGAAAATATGTACTAACATATTATTGGTGGTAAGCTCTGAGTGGGGGGCAAGATTGCTTTTTACCTCATACATTTCTATACTGACTGCATTTTTGCAAATAGTTTATATTACTATTTAAATAAAACAACTTAGACATGGTCTGCCTCATGGGTTTGGCAACTCACCTGCAGATGAGGTAGCCAGTTCTGTTTAAACCATGGGTACAGTGGACACCAATAAGTCTGTCTATAAAACAAGGAGTATACAGTTAAATAAATTAAATACCCTAAAAACAAGTTATATAATTTTCTGAATAGTAATATTTATTAGTTACCACAATACTACCACTACCTGAAAATAATTAACTCTGAAGAGAAATGTGTTTTTTTAAAGAACATGCTATAAAGAATGATCTAATATAAAGTCAAAATTCATTGTCCTAGGAAATTTTGCATAGCCCCCACTTAGATGCAATAGTGTAAACTGGGGAAGGCCTGGTGAGGTACTTACAGTAAAATTCCACTGAGACAAACTCATTTGTCTTAATATAGAATACTCACCCATAACTGATTTAATTATTTAAAAAGGGAGTTAAAAAAAGACTGCTATTCACCTCTAAATCCCTGTACCTGAACAAGAAACCCAAAAGGCTCTCAAATATTTACTGAATCGATTTATTTTCTGAGTCTACCAGTTCTAGAGAGTGGATTGTGGAGGGTCCTCCTCTTCATCAGTGAGCCTGGTATCTGTGGGAGGGGCTTACAGCAGAGGTGGCCAAATGGATTGTAAGCCAGGTCCTGAGACCGCTATGGTAGGGAGCACTGCAAGACACAGTGAAGTCAGCACAATGCAAGCAGAAGACCAACGTGGGGTCAGCCTATGCAGCACACTACACTTGGTGTAACATGTGCATGACCAAGATTTACAAACATGTTCTCATGCACTCATAATGGATCTTCTAGCCCCACGGGAACAGATGGAACACTATATAACAGTTCCACACAAAGGAGCCTGAAAGCAGTGAGCAGGCAACCAGCTGCACCCTAACATCTTAAGAGGTAATGTTTCTGTGATTACAGTTTATACAAATAAGATAATTTACCTACTCTGTAGATGTTGTGGTTATCACAGGCAAAGTCCAGCAAGTACGGGGAGATCTGTGACCAGGGCTTAAGATACTTAAGAACTAGTGTCTACATTAAGCAACCAGGTAATAGTTTGAAATTTTATCTTGAAAGCCATTGATACCCCATCTCTCTCTTTCCTCCCATCCCCTATCTTCTCATATCTATCACTATTCTTTCTCTCCTATGCCCTGTTCATATATATTTATACACGTGTGTGTGTGTGTGTGTGTGTGTGTATATAAAATATATATATAACCCTGGCTGGTTTGGCTCAGCGGTTAGAGTGTCGTCGGCCTGTGGACCAAAGAGTCTCGGGTTCAATTCCAGTCTAGGGCATGTACCTCGGTTGCGGTTCGGTTCCCTGGCCCTGGTCAGGGCCATGCAGGAGGCAACCAATTGATGTGTCTCTCTCACATCGACCCCTCCCTCCCTCCCACTCTATCTGAAGATAAATAGAAAAATATCCTCAGGTGAGGATTTGAAAACTATATATATATATATTATACATATATATATTATGTGTATTATATATATATAATATATATATGTATAATATATATATAATATATACACACACACACACACATATTTACTATATGTCAGACTTACTTAATAAAGTGTATACTACTTAAGCTAAAGTTAGAAAGAGGACAAAATGAACACTTTGTCCTGTAGGTGGGTGGCTTTCCAAAGAAAAAAGATTCCTCAGTCTTAAAAGGTGGCAAACACCATGTTCCTTCTGACAATTAGATATCAGAAACAGGCAACTGATTCTTTAAAATTCAGAAGCTGTTAAGATCTGTTTTCAAACAGAGTAAAGTAGATCTTAAAACAGGAACAAGAAAATACCAGCTTTTTAAGTTCTTCCTGTCTGAAAACTAAAGAGGTGGTCATGACATTCCTTACTTGTACCCAGAAATAGCAGAAATATTCTAAATATAAATGAAGAGGATACAATTCCACTACTTCACTCCATTTTGTTCTGCTTCTAGGGGGTCTGTGTCACTCTAAACCTTTGCTTTTGTTTTCTCTTTTACACACTCTAAGAGCCGAGATTCTAATGTTTCCTTCCACCCACCACTCACCTCTTAACCAAGAAATAACACAAAAGAACATTTAAATTTTATTATATATTTCCCATTCAAATACCTAAAAAAAAAAAAAAAAGATAAGCTAGTTCAGTTCATATTTCTCACTAAACTCACTTTCCAAATTAAATTGTTTATTTGTAATCATAAAAGAACAAACACCTTACTCTATAACCACCATCTGATATGTCCACATTATCAAATACAACAGGTCTAATGTAGGAACTGTTAAAAATATTAAAAATCCCCAACCCAATTCAAAATGAATACCAAAGTTCAGGTAAGAAAAATAAAAAACTCACCATTATCTTTATTTTCTTTCAAAAACCCATTAACAGCACATTTGAATTTAAAAATAGTGTCATCATCAGGCACCTGATGCCCAATCGTAAAAATTTTTAAGTAAGGAATAGTTTCTGGTAAATCCTATAAGGCAAAACCATTAAAATGTATATTATTTCATTTGCAGGCAAAGAATTAAAAATTAATTAGAAGAGCCAAAATATAAACCAAAAGATTATAATAAACTTAGTATGTAATTCTGACAAAAGAGCCATGTTTTCCAAAGCTGTGTCAACCAAGAAGTATCACTAGATTTTCATTAGTCAATAGGTATACAAAACTGAAAGCAAAACTCATGTGAATGAATGCATATATAACTAAAAATTGTATAAATAATTCTATCTAATATTTTACATTTCAAGGGCCATAAAGCAGCTGTAATTTAAGTATAATAGAGTCAGAAGAACTTGGAAATCGATTGTGACACAGTAAATCTCAAGCACTGTTGAGAACTGGTATTCTTGGGGTAGAAGAAAGTAATATTGATAAAAGCCAGAAAAAATTAAATGAAAATTCTATACTTCTGAACTTAATACAAAAGCATCACTATGAACCTGTGATGTATTTTATATAAAGGGTGCTGGTTCAGTTCCCAGTCAGGGCACATGCCCAGGTTTCAGGCTTAATACCCACTAGGGGATGTTCAGGAGGCAGCTGATGGATGTTTCTCTCTCACATAGAGGTCTCTCTCTCTCTCGCTCTCCCTCCCTCTCCCTTCCTCTCTTTCTGAAATCAATAAAAACATATTAAAAAAAAAATACACACCTGGCCAGTGTGGCTCAGTTGGAGCAATGTCCTGCGCACCAAGGGGTGCAGGTTCGATTCCCAGGTCAGGGCACATACCTGGGTTTTGGGCTCAATCCCCAGTAGGGGCATACAGGAGGCAGATGAACCATCTCTGTTTCTCTCTCTCCCTCTCCCTTCCTCTCTAAAATCAATAAAAACATATTAAAACACACACACACACACACACACACACACACACACACACACACGATATAAACACATTTCCTAACTGTGACCACTGAAAAAGCAAAGGAACAACTGATGTCATGTCATCATGACACATCAGGGGCCACATTGAGAAGCTGCAACTGGCCAAAGACAGGACCTCAATTTGTGCCTCAATGAGAATAACAACTGCAGTGAAGTCCCTAGTGATACAAAAAAATAAATAAAATAAAATAAAATTTAACCGTCATCACAGGAGGATATGAGTGGATCGATTCTTGAAAATTGTTAAATGAAAGGAAAGAATCATGCCTCTACAACTGGGCAACTAAATAGCTGAAGAGGGAAAGCTTCTTTAGTTAGACATATACCTAGATAATAAATGGAAAAAGAACAATAGAATTTGCCATTTTTGAAGCCCCAAATGAATTAATGGATGTAGGTATCAATCATCGGTGACTGCTACAGAAAAAGTCAATCACTTACATGTCTCCATGGAAGAACACATCATAACCTATGAAACTGTCTTGCAAAGAAAAAGAAAAACAAAAAACCAAGCCTGAATTTGATTAAGCCTCTAGGTTCAACTACCAATTTACAATAAAAAGGACTGACGAATATGTTAACACATGGAGACACAATCATCAAAATCATATGGGACAAATTACATAGTTTCTTCAAAAAATAAAATTTAAGGGGGTAAGTAAAAGAAAGTAACAGGGATGTGGAGGGAGAACCTATAGATTAAATAAGACTTCAGAGATCAAATCATCAAATGCAAAGTGTGGACCTTATTTGGATTTAACTCAAACTCTTAAAAACATCTTTTTAATGATGTCCTGGCCAGTTTGGCTCAGCGGTTGGAGCGTCAGTCGGCCAGTGGACCAAAGAGTCCAGTCAAGGGCACATGTACCTCAGTTGCAGTTCGGTCCCTGGCCCTGGTCAGGGTCGTGCGGGAGGCAACCAGTTGATGTATCCCTCTCACATCAATGTTTCTTGCCACCCCCCTTTTGAAGATAAATGAAAAAATATCCTCGGGTGAGGATTTAAAAACAAAACAAAACAATTTTTTAATGAGATTGAGAAGACAACTGCAAATCTGCATTCTGACTGGATTCTGACTGGTCATTTAATATTAAAAAATGATATTAAGGAATAAAGTCCTATATTTTAAATACACATACCAAAAATTTATACGATAAAATGAAATGATATCTGGGATCTACTTCAAAATAATATGAAATGGACAGAAACAGGTAGAAGTATAGATAAAACACAGTATCAGTTGATAAAAAGGAAGCTGGATGAGTTTATAGGTGGACAACAAACACCCACAGTATTATGTCTTCTACTACTATATATGTTTAAAATTTATGATAATTGCTTCAAAACAAGAACACACTACGGAAAACAGTCCAGCAGTTTCTCAAAGGATAAACATAGAACTACCATGTGACCTAACAACTCCACTCCTACCTATACATCTAAAAGAACTGACAGCAGGGCCCTGCCGGTGTGGCTCAGTGGAGTGAGCATCGTCCCATGGACTGAGAGGTCCCGGTTCGATTCCTGGTTGGGGGCATGCAGGAGGCAGCCGATCGACGTATCACTCTCACATGGATGTTTTTATCTCTCTCCCTCTAAAAAAAATCAATAAAAACATATTAAAAATAAATAAATAAAAGAAATGACAACAGGGATTTGAACAAATATTTGTACACCCATGTTCATAGCAGCATGATTTACAATAGCCAAAGGGAGAAAGAGTCCAAATGTCCATCAACAGATGAACAGATAAAAAAAATATGGTATATACACACATGGATTACTCATCAATAAAAAAGGAATGCCAATTTGTTACATACTGTAACATGGATGAACCTTGAAAACATTATGTTTAGTGAAACAATCCAGACACAGAAAGACAAATTTGTGAACTCTTATATGAGGTACCTAGAACAGGCAAATTCAGAGACAGAAAATAGAAGAGGATACTACGGGCTGAGAGGAGGGAAAATGAGGTTATTATTGTTTAACGGTCCAGTGCTTTTGTTAAGGATGATGAAAAAGTTTTGGTTACAGACAGTGGAGATGGTTACACACATTGTGAAAGTATTTAATGTTACTGAATTATACATTTGTGAATGGTTAAAATGATGTTATTTATGTATATTTTACCACAATAAAAAAAAGGAAAAACTGAGTTTAACCTTTAATTCTTCCTTATCTGAGCCTGTTTTATCATCTGTAAAATTCATAATTGTAATCATTTATCCTCTGAGTTTAGTGAAGAGTGAGCACTCAATAGGAGATATCAGCAATACTACTTCATCAGCTGAGGACTGCTGTGAGAAGTCACTAAGTTAAGGTATGTGAAAGTACTTTTTAAATGGCAAACTGCTACACAATCATTAACAAACATTAGGTGTTACTGTTTCCCAAGGCCATGGAGCTGGTCAGAAGGAGTGTAATTCTTTCCCACTGATATGTCACATAGGCCCAGAGAATATATGGGTTTCTGTATTACAGACTGTAGTGAAAAGAAAGCATGTAACTTTGAGAACAACTTGTCGTTTTCTGTAATGCTCAGGCAACTGCTTAAAATAAAGGCTAAAGACATAATGAATGTTCTTTCTTTTCTTTTAGTCTAATACTAGAGTCTTACTAAAAGTTTACTTCATTTTCAAAATATAGAACATGGAAGCTTATAGATTTTCTTAAGGACAAACAAAGCCTACTGCCTAATGTTAGCATTTAATTCATGTCATTAGTCTCATTTTGAGACAATCAGAATGTTTAATTAAGAAAACCACTTGGTTCCCTTTATTCAACTGTTACCCATGAAAGAAGGCCTGGATTCACCTTAGTATAAGTGATAACTACTAATTACTATGAATTATTATAGTATGAGAAAGAAGGTTCTTTTCAATTAAGATTTCCATTTACCTCTGGTTTATAATAGCGGCGAGTATATGTTAAATCAATAATCAGTCCAAGTTCTTCATTCTGTTCTTGGATTTTGTTAAAAAGATCCAAGGGAGAAAAACGTTCTTCTGGAGCAAGTTTCTCTTCAAAACTCTGTCAGAGAGAATGAAATAACAAACAGCAAAGGTATGCTTAAAATCCTTTCTTATAATATCAATTTATTCAAGCCCTGTGCTGCTGTAATATAGTGATTTAAAGGAAAGTTCAATCTCATGGAGTTTAAAAGCAGTATTACAATCCTTTCTTCCAGACAGACTGCAGGTTAAAAAAAAAAAAAAAAAAAGCTCCTGTCTATATATTTATTTCTGTGTTTGTTTCACATTGGTCTCCTAACCAGACTGTAAACTCCCAGAAGGCAGGGACCACATCAATTTTGTTCCACTGTAGCTCCAGCTGCAAGTGAAGTTCCAATACACAGATACTTGTAATACTTCTTAAATGGCTTTTATTGCTACATATTCTTTATGTATTTGGCTTATTTGTGTACTATGTTCCACTGATCTTATTGGTTATCCAAGTGCCAACAACACAGTATTTTGTTTGTATTTTTAAAGAATACACTAGTTTTTAGAGCACTCTTAGGTTCATAGTAAAACTGAACAGAAAATAGAGTCCCAACTTATACCCTCTCTCCTTCACCTCACACAGCCTTGCAAAACATCAACATTCCATACTATTGTGATACATTTGTTAGAAACAAAGAACCAACATTGACTCATCATTATCAGTTCAAGTCCACAGTTTACATTGTAATTCTATGGGTTTTAACTGATTTTTTTAATCCTCACCCAAAGATACTTAGAGGGAGGGAGGGAGAGAGGAAGAGATAGGGTGGGAAGGAGGGGGTAGAGGAAGAGAGGGAGAAAGGAAGGGGGAGGGGGGAGAGAGAGAGATTGATGTGAGAGAAACACTGATCAGTTGCCTCCTATATGTGCCCCCAACCTGGGATTGAACCTGCAACCTAGGTATGTGCCCTGACCAGGAATCAAACTCCCAACCTTCTGGTGAACAGATGATGCAATAACCAACTGAGCCACCCAGCCAGAGCTAGGTTTTGACCAATTTATAATGATATGTATTTACCCTTATAGTGTCACTTAGAAGAGTTTCACTAACCTAAACATCTCCTGTACTCCAGCAACACTTTTAATATGGCTTAATTACTAGTAGGGCTAGAGGACCCCCTTTAACCATTATTCTTTTTTTTTTTTTCCAGTATTTTCCTAGCTTTTTAAATTTATTTTTCAATGTGAGTTTTAGAATCACCCTATTTGAGATGATGTTAAGTTTATGAATACACTCAGGAAGATTGAACAGATTTATGATGCTGAGTCTAAAAGTTTTAGAGAGTAAATTAATTACAACAAGGCATATAATCTCTCCAGTCAGTTTCTTGAAGACTAAGAGCTGATGGGTCAATTATCATCTTCAGCTATCTGAACAGTAACTAATTTTTGATGACTAAATAAATCACAACCCTTTAGGAAGCCTTCATTAGCTCTGTTATCATTTCACCCTCTTTTGAATTCCAAGTATTTCTTGCTGTGGATTTATTCGACACTTAACATATTCTATTTTATATTCCAGTGTGCTTAACAAGTGACTGTCGAGTATGGAGGTGACTTATCCTTGGGTGACTTCCATAAAACACACAGAAAACCAATGTCACATTTGACTTCCACAGAGGGGTAATTCATCTCCCTAATTCTACTGCATGAATAAGTACTACACTGGGAGTGGTTATATAGTTATGTGGTTTCTTATACAATCCCAACCCTGAATTAAATCACTGAAGTATACTGAGCTAGAAGAGTCTTTTTATAATGACGTCACACAGGAAAGATCTGTGCGTGCGTGGAGGAAAGGAAACTAAAGTCTTCCTGTTTTCTCTCTTGCTGATGTACTTTCTGGCAAAGGGCTAAACAGAGACCCTTGTTAAAACCTCAGGAATCCACTTTTAGAGACCTTGAGGTACAGACTTGAGGAGTTAGAAAAATTGTGTAGAGAGGAGGAATACAGGAGAAAATTTACAGTAACTGCAAATGTGGGCGGGGAGTCCATTCATTCAACAAGCATTTGTTAAGTATTTATTACATGTCAAAACTATACTTGGTGTTGGTGGATGTGAATGAGAACCCTATGTTTATCTTTATCAAATAACTAATTTTAAAGTCCAGAGATGCAGAAGAAATGACATAGTAGGCAAAAAAGGAACCCTGACCTATGCATCACAAATTAAATAAATTCCCAATACATTTAAAGTGGGCTTTTCCTGATGCTGATCCACAATATGCTGGGAAATTTATGAGACATGGACTCTCTTCTCACCTTTTTTATATAGGTCAAATGTTTTCCCCACCTATTACTTTCTTAGTTCAAACAAAAACACAATTTTCAGAATTTCCATGCTGAAATCCTAACCTTTCTGATCAAGACATTATTTGGTTCTGATGATGTGAGCAAAGGGTCTTACTGGCATCTAGTGGGTGGGGTTGTGAATGCTAGACATCTTATCGAATTCAGGGAACAGTCCTACAAGTGTGTTTCATACCTGAATGACTCTTCAATGTCCTACTCAACATTCATATAAACTGTTCATAATTATCTAAGCCTTAGAAACTAACTCCATGTCACGAACAAACACAAAGGGTTTTTTGCAGTTTTAATGTACACTGAATTTTCCAGGATGGTCATAACCTTATTAGCCAAGTGAAGAATGAACTTGGTTTTATTTGGAAATCTACTAAGAGCTCTTCACTGTTATGGAAACTCCTACCTGTAAGGCAATATGACCCACCAAAATCAGTCCGCATTTGCAGTTTTTGCATTCATAGTGCAAGAACTGACTTACTTTGTTTCTAAATGCCTAAACATTTACATATTGAAATGTAAATACACATTACTTTATTACAAATTCCTTTATTTATTTCTTGTATTACAGTTAGAGCAATACACTGATTTTTTTCTTTAAAAGTAAATATGGAAGAAGGTTGTACTGACCTATGAATTTCATTTCAGGATAGTAAAGGCGAAATACAAAAGTAGGTGCTATAACAAAAGAAAATGGAGTGGGACAGGATTGACAATCTGTGTTCTACACGGTGAAATTAGATTTCTGAAAGACTACTGAATAAATTTTTGTGCCCTGGCCGGTTTGGTTCAGCGGTTAGAGCGTTGGCCCGCAGACCAGAGAGACCGGGGTTCGGTTCCTGCTAGGGGCATGTACCTCGGTTGCAGTTTGTCCCCGGCCCGGCTGGGATTGTGTGGGTGGCAACCAATCAATGTCACATAGATGTTTCTCTCTCTCTCTTCCTCTTTCTCCCTCTCTCCCTCCCGCTCTATCTGAAGATAAATGCAAAAAAAAAAAGAATAAATTTTTGCTTACCTTTTTCAAAGGAACTTTGAAAGCAATGAAACGAGTCCCAGGCATCCTCTGTCCAACTGGGAGATAGTCTTTCCATCTGTTAACACATTTTTTGTCAGCCAAATTTTCTTAGCCTGTCTCCCTGCATAAACTGAAGACTCCTCCATTGCCTCTTCTCTTGGCTTTGCTTTTTTTTAAAAAAAATATGTTTTTACTGATTTTTTTTAGAGAGAGACAGAAACATCCATGTGAGAGAGAAACATGGATTGGCTGCCTCCTGCACGCCCCCTACTGGGAATCGAGCCCACAACCTGAGCATGTGCCCTGACCAGGAATCCAACCAGAACCTCCCAATCCATGGGAGGATGCTCAATCCACGGAGCAACACCTGTCAGGCACTTTGCTTTGCATTTTGATGCTCCACGTATTCAACCCACCTAGTTACTTCTACATTCCCTTCTTCCTGTTTCCCAATCCTGAAAACAGATACAAGGCAACAAAACAGTGCAAAGGTCTCAACAAATGAGGCAGAGCTAACACAAGAGATGCAAGAACTTCTGTATCTCTGATAAAATTTAGCCTGGTACTGAATAATAAGGTGGCATTGATACACACATGTTGACTGAAATAGTTTAAACTCAATTCTTTCACTTCATAGCTTATTTTTAGTCCTCATACAATGGATGCCATCAAATCTGATCAGTAGGGAACTTAAAGTTCATATCCTAAAAGAAAATCTGATAGAAAAGAGACTGACTTCACTTAACAATACTAGGAGTTACAGTAAAAATTAATATTTGAGCTGACTTCTGTCAGATTAGTTAGAATTAACTTAGGTTGATTCAGTATATCTGAAACATAGAAAGTGAGGGCAAAAGTGGCAAAGTTGGGTCTGGAGAAGCAGATTGGATTCTAGAGAGGACAGTCTTCAAGGCCATGGTAAAAGGTTTGCTTTTATTCTTGAAACAATGCTCTTGAGTGATATTTTTGAACAATGTTCCAAGCTGCCTATTAAAAAGGTTTCTTATGTGAAGGATGGATTGGAAGGACACAAGAGTAGATGGATATAGTACACTAGTGAGGGCCTAACTGCAATAGATCGGGCAAGCTCTATATTAGGATGCTGATGGACAGAAGCTGAAAGATTGAAATATTTTCAGGGGATAAAATGAAGGGGACTTTATGACATACGAGGTCGAGGAAAGGAAGGTCTGGAGGAATAAATAAGGGTTCATTGCACATTTAAGCAAAGTCTCAACATTAACCATTTGAACCTCTAGAAAAAGATCTCTCAAATGAGACCTGTTAGGAAGCAACAGTATGCTCTTTGTCACTCCTGGAAACAATACAAACCAACCTGTTCGGTTAAAAGTTCAGCGGTACTGGTGGGTGTTTTCACTCAGACTTCGACCTTATTACATTTCTGTACCAAAATGGCACAACTTCTGGAATTAAGGGGGACTCTATTTTGAGTGTCCCCAAAACTGACAGTCCCATCTTAAAAAGCAGCCCCTCTGCATTTGACCCGAAGGGCAAAGGTCAGAACCTCACTTTAATTCTTTTTAATGTACTTTTACTGTGGAGAGGATTACAGAGCTCCCTCATCCACCCCTTTGCAGAGCCTCGCTTTTACAAGGATGGGAGAAATCAGAAACGCGTAGGCGGCCGCTCTCAGCTCCTGCGGACCGGCCGGCCAGAGGGGCAGGGCTCCCGGCCGGGGGCGGACGGCCCGAGCGCGCGGCTACACCGACAGGCAGAGCCCAGGGGAGATGAAGGCCAGGCCTCGGAGCTACCAGCTGCAAGGGCCACGCCCAGGGGCCAGGGCATATTACCTTTCCGGGATGTGGTTCCCGCCCTTCTTCTTGGTCGACGAACGTCCAGAAAAGCCGCGGCCCCGGCCCCGACCCCAGCCGCCACGGGCACCATGCCATTGGCTCATGTGGGCCCCAAGATACCGCTCACCCAACCCCAAGAGCGCCAAAGTCGCCAGTGCAACTCTGTCGAAGCCAAAACGAGATCCTCCACCGGAAGCTCCGCCACAGCAACCTCCACAGCTCCGCCTCCCACCCGGCTCCTTGCTAATGCGCACGCGCCACTGCCCGTGCTGATGACGTCACCGCGCGGCTGCCTGAACAGCTTTATTAGGAAACAGGACCCTAGTGGCTATGGTGCCCTCCTTCGCCCGGGGCCGGTAACACAGGTGCATGAGTTCCTATATAGTCCTTCAGAGTTCAAACACTACATATAGCCCGTGGAATGAAAAGTTGAAGTCCCACTCCCCCAGTTCCTTGTGTGGTCCTTCCAGATATTTTCCAAGTGTTTCCATTCCCACTTATTGTATAGTGTCTATATATTTATTTGTGCAAATATGGATATTCTCTATTTTATATAAAAGAACCAATCTATATATATTCTACAATATAGCTACAAAAATTTTATAATGTTCCCTCTCAATTTATGTGTACATCCATTCTATTGTTTTTCATGGTTGCATAGTATTCCACTTATAAGTGCCATAATTTATATAACCTGTCCAATACTGATAGACTTTCAGTTCTTTGCAGTTTTTTTTTTGTCCTCCATTAAGACAGGCTGCGATGTTCACATCCTTAAATATGTATACAACTATATCTAAATTCCTGGAAGCAGAATTTCTAGAATGAAGGATATGCAAACTTAAAATTTTGAAAGATATTGCCTAATTACCCTCCAAAAATATTGTGTTAACCTACATTCCCACTCACAATGAAACTTTTATTGGGTTCCTATCATATGCCAGGTAGCATGTATTTACATTTTAGAAAATAACAAAAAATAACAGACAAAAGTGGAGCTCTAAGATTCCACACAGTATCAGGCTCAGAGATCTGTATCTGTTAGCAAACCTCTCAGCTCTGCTGAGTGCAACATCAAAAGACTGCATGTCCAACAGTAAGTTTGAAGGCAGAATAGAATACCAAATTTCAGATTCAATTGTAGATAATTATAATGTTACCTTAGACAGTCAGTGGGAGTGCAGGGGGTTCTCCCCCATTGGCCAAGTTGGCTGCAGGGGGTTGTTACACTGAACGTATCAAAAGCTAGAAATATGATTGGATAGGATCTGAGCTGGGGGTGGAGAGGGATGGCAAAGTCTGGAAATATAAATGGATAGGACCTGAGTGCACCAAAAGCTATAAATATGAATGGATAGCTCCCCCAGCACCTGGAAAGCTAGGAAGATGAATGGATAGGGCCCCCAGCACACCAAAAGCTAGCAAGATAATTGGATTGATAAAAAGTCCTCCACTCCTTATTTCTGTAAGATCTATTGGCTTGAGCATGAAGGTATTGGTTTTTGAGAGGGGATTCTGCCATTCTCCCAGGTCGTGTGGCTCCTGAATAAAACCTCTTTCTTTTTGTACCAGCACCTGCCTCGTGAGTTTAATTTTTGATGAGGCAGGCAGGCGAACTTCCATTTTTTGTTTGTTTATTTAGTTTTTGGTGAGCCATATGAGACAGTGTGGACCTCCGTGAGTCCCTTGGTAAGTCTTGGAGGGCTCAGGCTGGGGTCCTAGCTCTCTGTGGCCAGCCTACCCCGGTAGAGCAGGACAGCGGGGATTTCCCAGCGGCTGCAGAGAGCTTTTCTCAGGGAATTTCTCTGCACTCCTTCTCCAGGTGTCAGCTGCCTAAAATACTTGGCTGGTGAAAGGAAACAGGTTTGGGGGGAACAAACTCTAAAACTGGGTAAGTTGAACCGGCATGCATACTGGGGGTCCTCTACCCCTGTTGCTTGGGTTTTGTGCTGCCTTGGCTTTGTGCCGCTTGGGCTTTGTGCCGCTCGGGCCCAGTTAGGATCACTTGCAGTATCAGTTGGCAGGAGATAAGACTTGCTTGTGAGCACTGGTTTGGACTAATGGAATTATGGATCTAAGTTTTGTTTATGTGTTTCCACTTTGTCTGGAGTCTTGCTATGGTTATGGTTTTGGATTTGTACTTTCGTGCCATCGAGGGTTGTTCTGTTTTGAATCCTGAAGGGAGTCCACTGGGCCAAATTTTACCAGATTGGTTCATGTACAGCTATGATCCAATGACTAAGAAGGTATTGGTTTTCTATTCTAACACTGCCTAGCCTATGTATACTCTAGACTGTGAGGGAAAATGGCCCTTAAATGGTCCCCTAAATTACTAAATTATCATACAGTTGGAATTGTTTTGCTAATGGTCAGGGAAATGGGGCAAAATCTCTTATGTCCAGGCATTTATGTCTTCACACAATAAGGATTTGGCAAAGAAAGGGAACAACTTAATGATGCAGAGAATGGAATTGGCTTCAAAATCCCTCCCTGACAGTTAGACAAGGGGAGAAAAGGAAAATGAGGAAACGAGTCTCTTTAATGCCCTGAACCCCGGGGACCCAGGATTAGCAGCAGGAAGAATTCTTCCTCACCCCCCCACCCCCACCCCCACTGCTGGATACCCCTGAGATAGGGCCCAGAGGGGTGACAGCCCCACCCTTGTATGATGAAGGAATGGCCTCCCTGTCGAAGACTTGGCAGGACACCCAATTTGGCCAGGGAGCATTCCTATCCAGAGCAGTACAATTCCCTTTGAGATGATACCCTATAGGCAGAATAAACCAGGAAGGCCAGCCACTGGCTACTATTAGACCCATACTCTATTTTCTACTTCAGATTTACTGAAAATTGGAAGAATTCCAACCCCTCATATAGGGAGAATACTCAGAAAAATTGTGGATCTTATCACCTTGATTTTTGCCACGCATCATCCAAACTGGGCAGATGTATAGACTCTCTTTAACATCCTGCTAATGGCAGATAAAAGGCAGCTAGTTATAAATAAGGCCAATGAAGAGGCTCATCACCTCCATCCAGAGAATCCCAATGGGGCCCCCAACCCAGCCGGGGCAACACCCTTGACAAAGCCCACTGGGACCCAAATAGCAGGGACCTAGCCTCCCTAGAATATTACAAAAGGTGCATATTGGAAGGGCTTAAGAAAGGGATGCCTAAACAAAAGAGCCTGAATATGATACAGGCCATTCAATAGAAATCAAGTGAAGACCCTTCTGAATTTTTAGAAAGGATCTATCAGACCTATCAAAAGCACACTGATGCTGACCCACAGGCACCAGAAAATGTCTGGATGATAAACACGACTTAAAAATTTTTTTTTGTTACTCCTCACCCGAGGATATTTTTTCCATTGATTTTTACAGAGACTGGGAGAGAGGGAGGGAGGGGGAAGAGAGAGAAACATTGAGGTGAGAGAGACACATTGATTGGCTGCTTCCGGCACCCACCCTGACTAGGGCCAGGGATTGAACCTGCAAACCAAGTACATGTCCTTGACTAGGAATCAAACCCAAAACCCTTCAGTGCACAGGCCAACACTAACCATTGAACTACACCAACCAGGGCATTGGGAATGAATCTCTCCCAGCTGATGGACATAGCCTTTAAAGTTTACCATGCCCAGGAAACAAGGAATCTAAAGCAGGCTGCAGTTTTCTTAGAAAGTGTGGAGAAACCAGAAGGAGAGGCAGGACATGGAAGGAACAGGGAAAGACCCACTAGGTGTCAATCAATTGCGCCTATTGCAAAGAGGAAGGCCATTGGAGAAAGAGAACCCAAAAATAAAAATAAAAAGAATAGAAACCCTCTCCAGGAAATGTTAGAAAGGAATGACGAATCTGATGACAAATGAGGAGGCCCAGGGGCTCCTCTAGACATCTCCCGACCTATGACTTTTCCCCCACAGGAGCTCCGGTACAAGTGACAGTGGGGAACAAGCTAATTGACTTCCTCGTAGATAAGGGAGCTACATACTCAGTGCTACATACAAAACTAACCGAGAAAAGTTCAGCTGCGGTGATAGTTACTGGAATGACTGGACAACTACAAAAACAGGCATTCCTCTACTTCTAGAATGCCAGCTTGGGGATCAAAAATGTGTGCATAGTTTTCTCCACATGCCAGATTTCCCCATTCCACTGTTGGGCTGAGATTTACTTTGTAAATTGCATGCACACATAATTTTTCCCCCTGAGAAGCAGCAATTATGTTTAGAAGTCCCGCTGGAACATGCTCTCCAGCTCCAGGTGATCCTGACCTGCCTGGAAGGACCCAAGATCTACAAGCAAGTTGATTGAGCTGCTGAGGCTGATGGAACCCCAGGTAGGGTGGTTAACATCCAACTCATAAAAATTAATCTAAAAGAAGGGGCGCAGATCCCATGGAAGAAACAATACCCCCTTAAAAAGGAAGCTTTGGCCTCTGCCGGTGTGGCCCAGTGGTTAGAGTGTTGGCCTGTGCACCGAAGGGTTGCAGGTTCGATCCCTAGCCATGGTCAGGGCATGAGCAGGAGGCAACCAAATGATGTTTCTCCCTCACATTGATGTTTCTCTCTCTCTCTCTCTCTCTCTCTCTCTCTCTCTCTCCCCCCCTTCCCTCCATCTCTTCCCTCCCTCCCTTTTACTCTCTCTAAAAATCAATGGAAAAAATATCCTCAGTTGAGGATTAACTAAAAAAAAGGAAGCTTTGGAGGGAATTCCACCAATATTGTAGAAATTCTTAAAATCAGGATTAATTCAGCCATGCCAGTCTCCCTATAACACCCCCATTTGCCAGTCAAAAAACCTCACTCTGATGAATATCAATTTGTACAGTATCTTAGAGCTATAAATGATGTTGTCCAGGACATTCATCCTACAGTGCCCCACCCCTATACTCTGTTGACCATGGTGCCCAGGGATAGTAAATGGTTTTCAGTCCTAGACTTGAAGGATGTTTTTTTCTGCATCCCAATAGATGAACAGCCTCAACTATCATTTGCCTTTGAATGGCAGGACCCAGAAACTAAAGCCATGCTCCAATATTGTTGGACTGTGTTGCGACAAGGATTTAAGAATTCCCCAACAATAATATTTGGGGAGATATTAGCAAAATATTTAAGGGATTACAGGGTTTTGCTGAATTTGGATTCCAAACTTTGGCTTTATAGTGAAACCCTTGTATAATTATTTGAAAGGACTAGACTCTGAACCTCTTGAATGAACAAGAGACTGTCAGGCAGTAAGTATTTGACACCTTGAAGGAAAAAATAGTTTCATCTCCAGCACTAGGATAACCAATTTACAGAAAGCTTTCAAATTATACATTCATGAAAGGCAAGGAATTGGACTTGGAGTACTAACCCAGACCCTAGGAAATACCCTCAATCTGTAGCCTATCTCTGAAAGAAACTAGATCACATGACAAAAGGATGGCTACCATGCCTCTGGGCAATAGCAGCTACCTGTGACATCTTACAGGAAGCAGAGAAATTCACTCTGGGACAAACTACTATGGGTATTTGTACCACACCCGGTCCTAACCCTATTGGAACAGACAGAAGGGTAATATCAGGCCATTTTATTAGACAACTCAAATGTAACCTTAGAAACCACCACTACCTTAAACCTGACCACCCTACTGTTGGACTCAGAGGGAAGCTCAGACCTCCAACATGATTGCTTATAAGTTATTGAAAAAGTTTATTCCAGCAGACTGGATCTATTGGACCAGCCGCTGACAGAACCTGACTGGGAATTATCTACAGGTGGGAGCAGCTTCATGGAGAATGCTCAGTGGTGAGCCAGGTACATGGTGGTCACCATAGACAAGGTAATAGAAACCCAAGCCCTTGTCGTAGGAACCTTGGCACAAAAGACTGAACTGATAGTCCTCACCAGAGCCTTAAAATTATCCCAGGGAAAGAATGTTAACATCTACACTGACTCTAAATATGCCTTCATGGTAGTCGAGGCCCATGGGGCAAAATGAAAAAAAGAGGGCTCTTAACCTAGGGAAATAAGCACATCAAACATGCAAAAGAGATTTAAAAATTGCTAGAGGCAGTGAATCTATCAAACCAGATTGCCATAATGCACTGCTCAGAACACCAGAAGAATGGTTTCCAAACAAGCCAAGTAAACCAAATTGCCGATAAAGCAGCAAGACAAGCTGCCCAAGGGCCGCCACTTTATGGGGCTTTAATTCCCCACCTGGCTTGTCAGAATTTAAATCCCATTACACAGAACAAGATGAGGAATGGGCCCATGAATGGGAATTCTCTAACACTGACCCTAATTCTGTATGGAAAATCAACACTCATGGTATAATCTTACTCCCTGAAGGTCTAGTACATCCCAACCTCAAACACCTACATGAAGGGACTCATTATGGAAGGGATGCTTTAATGGATCTCATCAGACCACATTTTAAGGGCCTTCATTTACAAAGACTACCGAAGACTACCGAAGCCTTTGAGATATGCGCCAATAACAGTTCTAAGACAGAACATGCCCCAACAGGAAAGGGAGTACCATATAAAGGGATGTGCCCATTTGAGGAGTGGCAAGTTGACTTTGCACAGATGCCTAAAACCATAGGAAACTATAAATGTTTGTTTGTCTTTGTAGATGCTTTTTCTGGATGGGTAGAGGCATACTGCACTAGAACTGAGAAGGCAACTGAGGTAGCAAAAACTACTCAAAGAAATAATCCCTAGGTTTGGACTTCCTTACAGCATTCAAAGCAACAGTGGACCACCTTTCACTTCAGAAATCTCCCAGCAGACAGGACACACGTCATAGATTCAATGGAAACTACATGGATCTTAGAGACCCCAATCTATGGGAAGGACTGAGAAAACGAACATACAATAAAGAAGACCCTGCCCGGCTGGTGTGGCTCTGGCTGAGTGCCAAGCCAGGCACCAAGAGGTCGCCAGTTCAATTCCTGGTCAGGGCACATGCTCAGGTTGTGGGCCTGATCCCCAGTGTGGGGCATGCAGGAGGCGGCCAATCGATGCTCTCTCTCATCGATGTTTCTCTCTCTCTCTCTCCCCCTTCCTCTCTCTAAAATCAATAAAGAAAAATTAAAAAAAATAAAAATAAAGAAGACCCTGGCGAAAATATGTGACCAGGCACTCCCTATTGTCTTGCTCTGAATTGGGGTAGCACCCTGAAGTGGGCTTAAATTAAGCCTTTCGAGATAGTTTATGGGAGACCCTTCCAAGTTCCAGTTTTAGGATCACCCCCTTTAGATTTAGAACAAGAATAAAAAAAATCAAACAATATATACAACATCTATGGCAAATACTAACAATTTTACACAACTTTGCTCATTGCAGGTCCATCTACTTATCTGATGAACCCTTACACCTGCTCCAGCTGGGAGACCAAGTCTTACTAAAGACCTGGAAGACTCAAAGTCCTGAACAGCAGTTAGCTGAGCAATAGACCAATCCCTATGATGTCCTGCTGACAACACACTCTTCCCCAAAGCACCTGGAAATCAAGCCTTGGATTTATTACACACGGATAAAGAGGGCGCCGCCTAAGGAGGACTTGGATCTCGCTGCTGCTGTTGATACTGCCAGGGAAAGCTGGACCCGCACTCCAGAAAGAGATTTAAAATTCCTCTTTCAGAAAGGGACAGTGCCTCCCAAAGCTAAGTTACAATGTTACTTTTTATTTATTTTTAACTTTTTAATTAAATTTCATTTTTATTGTTGACATTATTATAGATGTCCCCATTCTCCTCCCCCCCCTTTGCCCCCTTCCACCCAGACACCACCCTCCCCTCCCTCTGGCCCTCACAATGTTACTTTTTATTTTATTTTATTTTTTTTACAATTGCTACACTTCATGCTTGTGCTTGGACTGATAAGGCTGTTGTCCGCATTTCCTAGACAGTAGCTTCCTTGGCAAACATATCCTGCTGTTGGGTGTGCCCTGCAAAGCCCTGCTCAGGGTCAGATCATTAGGTCATTAGTCTCTCCAGTTTCTGATTTCACTAAAATCTCCCCTGCACTATAGGCATAGCCCTCACTAAACACTTGTTTGTCTGCACAGTAGGTCTTACTTTGGAAGCCCATTGACAATACCATCTCTTGAAATATGAAGCAGTCCATCAGCTTTGCTTGTTCAGAGGTGCCATCCTCTAGACACCACTATGATGCCTTCTGAAGACAGCAATCCTCCCTCACCTAAAGGTTTCCCTCCATTCTTGACTGCCCCTCTTCTTCTAGTAGATAGTAAGAATCTCTGGACCCAGGGATAAGTAGGACTATGCCTTCTGACAGCAGGAAAAAACTACAGAACATGAGAATTTCATCCATTTACTCTTGTAAGATTACAAGGGTGTCCAGAGTTTTAAAGGGGGGAGTTGTTACCATAGTCAGTGGGAGCTCCAGAGAGTCTCCACCATTGGTCAAGATGCAGGCAGGGGGAGGTTCTTACACTGAGCACGCCAAAAACTAGAAATATGAATGGACAGGACCCCAGCAGCCAAAGCTAGAAATATAAATAGATAGGACCCTAGTGTACCAAAAGCTAGAAAGATAAATGAATAGGGCCATAAGCACGCCACAAGTTACTAAGATAATAGGATAGAAAAAAAAGGCCCTTCCCTCCCTATCCCTATGAGAACCCCTGGCTTGAGCAGGAAGGGGATTGGTCTTTGAGACCGGAGTCTGCCATTCTCCCAGGTCAGGTGGCTCCTGAATAAAACCTCTTTCCTTTTTCACCTCAGCACCTGCCTCATGAGTTTGGCTTTCCTTACAGCAGCCCCCAGACCTCTGTTTTTGTTGTTGTTTGGTTACAATAATAGCAAATGTTTTCTGGTTTTTTACTAGTTTCTAATTTCTGAAAATACCTCATATGCATTGTTACTAATCTTCACAGCCACTGAGATCTGGGTAAACTGAGGGTCAGAAAGGTGAGTTATTGAATAAATGAATGAAGGAATGGGTAAAAAGATCACTAGTTTTAACATTTTCTGAGACAATCATATTCTAACCAAGTTTGTATCCTCGAGCATTTACAATTCTGAAAGCATCCACATAATCAAAAATGGGTTAATATAGGAAATTACTATTTGGAAAAAATATGTAAGTTAGCACAGCACAGTTTGCAAATTTATAATTAGCTACATTCTAATTTGGTGCTAAAACATAAAATATTCTTTTGGAATTTGTGAAAAATTTACAATAAGTCCCGCCGGTGTGGCTCAGTGGTTGAGCGTCGACCCATGCACCAAGAGGTCGCTGGTTCGATTCCCAGCCAGGACACATGCCAAGGTTGTGGGCCCGATCCCCAGCGGAGGGCATGCAGGAGGCGGCCAATTGATGTTCTCTCTCATCGATGTTTCTATCTCTCTCTCCCTCTCACTTTCTCTAAAATCAATAAAGGAAAAAATAATTTTTAAAAAATTTACAATGAGCATGTAGTGCCCAAAAAGTATTATTGGTACATATATCTATAGGCTTAACAATATACAAAATGTGACATGAATCTATCAGAAACAAGAAAAACAATATTGGTCTTATACTTCCAATTTGTTAAAAGACACAAACTTAAGGTGGGAACAAGGGCACAAACTCGGTTATAGTTGACACCAGAAATCTAGACCTAGGCACAATAGAGTTTCCAGAAAGTATGGGAACTAGCAAAGAGTAGGCCTTTGGATGGGAGTGGATCCAAGATGGGGTAAAAGAATGCCTTAACAGGTATGCAGTACATTGGAATGGAAAATATAAGAGCAAAGGATGTTTGGAGCACCAAACGGTTAAGTAGATGACACTATAAAATCTACTAGTATCTGGTAGGGCTGCAAGTACCATGTTGGGGTTTGAGGGGTTCCAGTCTTTAATTACATAAAAAGCAAGAATAATGACGGGTCCAGGAGTAGGTGGACTAGGTATGTTTGATCAAAAAGTCCTAGTTACCCCAATGGGTACAAAAAACAGGAAGTGGATCTATGGGACAAGGCAATACCCTAACTATAAAAAGAAGGGTTTGGGTCAGGGTAGAGCTTGATGCTAAGTTTTAGAGGGTTGGAATAGATTTCTTTAGGTTCCTCCTCCTACGTTTAAGATTCTTTTAGCGATTAAGATGATGCTGAGTCCACAAGCTAAAGTTAAATGGCACAAACTGTGGAGAAAAAAATAGTTATAGAGGCTGGGAACCATTAAAGGGCTAATTAAGGGTTTGTCTAGATAGAATTGAGTGTTGGAACTGAGTATTTTAGATGTAAACATTTTAGTGCTACCAGGATTTATCTTACCACACTTTCCCCAGTGTTACACCACCCATCCTAACCTGCAGTAGCTATGGATTCTTTGATTTCCATAGGAACACAGAAAAAAAGTGACTGGTCTGGCTTGCAGATATTTATCATATACTGTTAGCCTCACATTATATACTAGTATCATGTAAGTTGGTGATCTGAGGTATGAAGTTTAGGGGGAAAACCTTGAAAAAATTGTATAAGTTAAAGCCATATCTCTACACTGTAACACCACTCAGATAAGCATCAACCCCCATCTTTGGAAAAATGCATATCTCATAAAAGGAAAAATAGGCCTATAAGTGAAATATGTCTCTTTGGATATCAAATTTATGAACTATCTTCTTGTGGGCTCTTGGCATCTTGTATCACACACTTCCTACTCACTTGCACTAAAAAAGACCCCAGATAGATTGATCTAGTCACCTCTAAAAGTGTATCATCAAAAAATGAGTCCGGCCGGTGTAGCTCAGTGGTTGAGTGTCGACCCATGCACCAAGAGGTCGCTGATTTGATTCCCAGTCAGGGCACAAGCCCAGGTTGGGGGCCAGATCCCCAGTGGGTGGCATGCAGGAGATGGCCAATCAATGTTCTCTCTCATCGATATTTCTATCTCTCTCTCCCTCTCCCTTCCTCTCTCTCTAAAATCAATAAAGGAGAAAAAAAAGACTTCCATAGATTTCCTCCCCAAAACCAGCTTAATCCATATACAGGGTTGGGCAAAAGTAGGTTTACAGTTGTGAGTACATGAAACAGAGTTTATTCTTGCATTATTATTTGTTAATTATTGTATTATTTTTCATATGAACAATTGTAAACCTACTTTTGCCCCACCCTGTATAAGTCATTACCAACTAAGCCATAACTCACAGACACAACAGGGGTTAATGAAAAACACACTAACCAGGGGGAGAAAAACAGAAGCAACACAAACCAAGTCCAGCTGAGTGCACACATCTGTTCCTTATACTTGAGGGCACAGTATAACTCAGCACATTGCCTTTTTCACAGATCCCTTTTTAAGTTTCTCCACAAAATCCATCAGGTGAAGTTAGTTCATGATGCTTATAAATAAAGTAATCAAGAGAAAAACATGCAATATGACATAGGATGGTAGAATCTTTAAAAATACAACTAGGAAAAAAACATGCAGAAAAAGCCAGAGCATTGATACAGAGCATAAAAACAATCGATATTCTACAAACATACCAATGAATGATATAAATGAGGTAATAGGACATAAAGCAAAGTGGAAAATATATTTAAGATTATTCTCTCTGGTGAACAGAATTTGTGGCAGTTGCTGCACTATCTCACTTATATATATATGGGGGTGGCAAAACTAGGTTTCCAGTTGTTCGTAAGGGAAATAATAAAATAATTAATAAATAATAATACAAGAATAAACTCTGTGTTTCATGTACTCACAACTACAAACCTACTTTTGTCCAACGCTGTATGTATGTAAATTGTTTTGTTCGGTTAATACACAATGAGGACAAAATGTGTCAACTTGTTTATCACAGAAACCGACACTTTCATGTTGCCAGTTTCCTATTTTCCATGAATGTCCTTGTCTTTCTCTAACCATTCTCCTTTTTATTTTTGCCGGGCCTTGCACACAAGCATGGCGGACAGAGAATCCTAGAGGCCCAAAGTTCTACAGTGGCTGTTTGCGAGGGGGAGGAGACTACAGTAACTGCCACACTGGATACACTTCATGTGAGAAGGAAAAAGGAAAATATCCTGAATGCCTCTCACATATAAAAGAGTAGGATGGCAGGATGCCTACATGGCCCAAGGAACGAGAGGTAGCAAATTATGGGCAGAAGAACTGCAACCAAAGGCTAACAGAGGAAAGGTTTATAATCAGCTGACTCCTAGCTCTTTGGTATTTGCTTCTAATGGACAGAGTTCATTTTGGGAAGCATCAGACACTGAAAAGAAGACCCCTGCTGCTGGAAGTTGACAGGAAGTAACATCCGTGAGTGTAAGAATGCAAGATCAAAGCTTGTCTAGCAACAACACCTATAATGAAGAAGAAGAGGAAGAAGAAAGAGAAAAGAAGAGATGCAAGTCTAACCTGGCCCAGCCCAGCACCAGGAGGGTAGGATTCAAGAAGAACTAAAAGAAAAGAGCCTTGGACCACATCATTCAACACAACATGCACTCAACAAACTTCATTTTACTCTTTAACCAAATTACAAAAAGCTTTTTAATCCCTTCCTTTGCTCCCCAAAAGCTGCAGTAAATTCACTAATCAGATGGACTGATATGATTTCAGAACAACTGTAATTGTGCAGCCTAGATGTCCCTCTCCGTTCTCTCTTAGGATAATAAAAATATATATAATGATAAATGTATATGTTATACAATATAATATAGAGAATATAAGTAACTAATAGTTAATTATATTAATGAATGTCTATAAGAAATACTGAGATTATTTCTCTAACACAAGAGCCTGGGGAGAGTGAGGCTACCACATCTGTCATGTCAACTAGCACATCTGGCCCCAGAGTTCAACCCGTTAGGTGTTGGTTTTGCCCCCTTATGGCTCCCTTCATCCAATCCTGTCTTCTGGCTGGAAATCTGACCTCCCTATTGGCTCTCTCATCCCTTTAAACTGCCTGCTTTGTGACATCGTTCTCCCACCAAACCTACCACCACCTGGTAGAATCTTGGGGTTTCCATGGAGTTGTCTGTAAATACATTTGGATCATCGCAACTGACCAGTGACCAGTGTGACCAGTGTGACCAGTGAACTTCATACTGGACACATGCGCTCTTTGGCTTCAGCCACTCAGACATCCTCGTCCCTTGCGTCTACAGTGGATATTTCCTCTTCTTCTCTGACCATGTCAGGTAAGAAAAGAAACTTTAGAATTTTCCATTAGATGTTGTTTACCCCTAAATTTAGCAGGGGAGTCAAAACAGCATAGAATAATCGGGGGGAAGTATTGCTCTAGAAATCTGGAGACCTCATTTCAGTTTTGATTTTGACATTTACTAGCTGTGTGACTTTGGACAAGTCATTGACTCTCTCACAAAATCCGTTTTTTCCTCATATGTTACATTAGGATGTCAGATTGGTTGTTCTCTCTAATCCCTTTTCTTTCTAATATTGAGTCTTAAAGAACACCCATATAGAAAATGAAATCAAGACTTCTGGAGAGTTTCCACAGAAACAGAGAGAAAACCTAAGTGATGTAGAAAACTATATATATATATAGTTTTATATATATGATGTCTCATGTGTAATGGTCTCCCACCGCTAATGTTTCAACTGTAGTATTTTATTTTGTTTTTATTTTTTTAATCCTCGCCTGAGGATACTGTTTCTCAAATATCTTCAGATAGAGTGGGAGGGGGAGAGAGAGTGAAATATCAATGTAAGAGGGACACATCGATTGGTTGCCTCCCACATGACCCCAACCAGGGCCGGGGACGAACCGAAACCGAGGTATGTGCCCTTGGCCACAATCGAACCCGCGACTCTTTGGTCCGTGGGCCGACACTCTAACCACTGAGTAAACCGGCCAGGGCGCAACTGTAGAATTTTAAATTTAGTGCTGTTCAAAAAGCAATATTCACCTGTTTGTGGAGGTGTCTATCCAACCTAGGTGGAAAGGGAAAACAGGGAGAGAGGATGGAGAGGACTGCAGTATAGGGAGGCAAGTATTTCATGGTAAGAAAGTTTAAGATTGTTTCATCAGCACAGACCAGCAGGAACCAAGAGGGAGAGGGAAATATAAGCATGAAGTAGGGAAACTATAAGAATGAAGCAGGAGAGCATGGAAGAGCTCTCAAGAGCAAAAAACAGTAGTTCGCAATTGAATGTTGAAGGGAACCAAGGATTTTAAATTAAAGCACAAAGAGGGGAGGGTGAAATCTGCTCAGAGTAGGGCAAAATCAAGTTGATGTTAGCCAATGCTTCCATTAACAGACTAGGAAGGAACGTAAGGACAGAATAGGGTATCACTAGGCAGAGCAACTTATCAAAAAAGTCATATTCGGTTGTCTGTGTTTTTCTATTGCCTCTCTGAACACTGATGGTACTTGACAGTCTTGAGTATAAACATTAAAAAAATGTATTTTAGAAATGATGCTTCCTATACACAAGAAACTAATAAAAGTGGTTATCTAGAGGGCTGGAAGAAAATAGATTTTTCAGTGTTTCACTTCATTCTGATTTTTAGACTAGGTAGATGTTTTGTCTGTTAAAAATAAAATTAAGATTTATAAAAAATGATATATCCTCACTTGAATCAAAAAGACCAATTCCTTTGTGTGATTAGTATATTCCAAGTCATAGCTGCTTTTCATCTTTACAGTTATATTCTTGCTAGTACTGAGAAGCACATTGATAAACAGCCATCATCTCTTTTTAGATCTTTTATAGCTTAGCTACCAAAGAAGAAAAAGAAAAAGTCAAGCCTCACATCTCTAATTTCACATTTATCTAAAAATAATTTTGTGGAGTCCCTTTGGGATTCCTACATTAAATTCTTATTTAATTAGGTTCTATCGATGATGGTTAATAAGGCTTTGGGTATGACACTTGCCTTGATGTTGAAAATTATTACAATCTAGGTTTCAAGATAAATATATAAACTTTCATGATACTTTTTAAGTGTTCTTTTCTGTTATATGTTTATATTAATTGAAATATATATATTTCTACTAAATATCTGTTACTTGCAGGGTAATATTCAGAAAAAATAAGAATGAGCACAATAATGGAATTCCTTTACACTTATTTTGCTCTTTGCTTTATAACAATTTTTACTGAGAGATTTATCTACATATTTTGGGGCTACTTATACATCCACATTTAGTGCTTCTTATGCAGTTTTTACTGATATATCTTCTTTGTTCATATGTATTGGTAAGAATTCATTCAAAATCACCTTCTATTGTGAGCTGATGTTTTGGTTGATAGTATTCACTAAAAGAGAATAGGCAATATTCATTTTTATAACAGTCTATGTATAAAACAGAACTTTATTAGTAAATTTATTGTGTTTTGATGCTTGCTACCTGCCCCCATTTTTGTACTGTCTATATATTTCTTTTTAGTTTTGTGATATATGTTGTTCATGATTTTTCTCTTTGTATTTCCAGAACTCATATCTTCTTCCATATAAATCATGTAAGATGTCACTTATTCATGTATGAATTATTACTATTATTATTATAATGACTTTATAGATGAGTAACCCAAACCTCAGAGAATATAATTTTTTTTTTTTTCCAAAAAGGCACTTTGTGAGAAACTCACTCTCAGATAGTCATTTTGGGGTAGGATCAGAAACAAGGCTTGAAGAGAGTAAGAACGACTCTTTAAATTTACCAACTGTGCTGAGCTATATGTGAATTCTAGGTGATAGCATGTGAACTGTGCAGGCAAAATGAGACGCTGAAGATTACAACGGCAGTAGCTGTACTGTTTTCTCATGGACAAAAAAAACCCCCACAAAAACAAACAACAAACCGCGTATATTAGAAGTTCTATTGCTCCCAGTTTACGGCAGTGCAATGCTCAGAGCAGAGCCCTGACAAGGAAGTCAGGACACTTGGGTTATATAACCTGGTAATAATACTAACATAATGGGAGAACTTGAACAAATCCATCTGACCTCTCTGAGCCTCACTTTCCTCACTCGTAAAATGAGAACGTTAGAACACAGGTTCCTTAAAGAGTCCTGGTTCTAAAATGCATCAAGCCCTGGCCAGTTTGGCTCAGCGGTTAGAGCATTGGCCTGTGGACCGGAGAGTCCCAGGTTCGGTTCCCGCTAAGGGCACGTACCTTGGTTGCAGTTTGTCCCCAGCCCTGGTTGGGGTCGTGTGGGTGGCAACTACTCGGTGTGTCTCTCTCACATCGATGTTTCTCTCCCCCCCCCCCCAACTCTATCTTAAGATATATGCAAAAATGTCCTCGGGTGAGGATAAAAAAATAAATAAATAAAATAAAATGCATCAATTCTAGGAAAGAGCATACAAATCAATACTAGCAAAGGCTCAAGGGAAGATAAGGAAGACAGCAATTGCTACTAGCCTAGAGAAAAATGTATGAACTACACCACTTGGGTCTTCTGCACATTTTTGCCCAGTTGGGAGCACAGCAGTTAACAGAGGAGTAGCAAACTGCTCCAGCACTTACAACCAGCATAAACTGATTTTTGATACCTCAGTGAGTATTGGTATTAGAGGCTTTCTGATAGCAACAATCTTAAGATGATGCTATTGTTCAAACATAGAGTTTATCAATCTCTGATTTTTTCATCACTCTCTTGTTCCCTACAGAGAATTTCCAAAATCCGCCCTTACTTGGAACTTCTAAGTCTCTGCAGCTCTCTCTTCCTGTGGTGAGCAATGCAGCCTCCCTAACAGGAAGTGTCTGCAATTTCTCCAGAGTCTCCGCTCCAGCCGTCAGTGCAGCATGGCTATTGCCCTCGGCCTCTGGCACCTCTTTCCAACCACCCATGGGTAGTGCCTACCTTTACCAACATGCTAGCACAGCTATGTTGTCCGGAGTTACTGGCCAGAGCCAGATCTCCACTTCAGCTGCTTCCAATCCTGGTATGTTTGAGCGGGCTCTCACAGGAAGCACTGAAAAGAAGTCATCATCATTCAGAGACTTCACTGTGACTGTCATTGACCAGGACACTGCTGTTTCTTCCATGTCTATGGCATCCCAGTACGATAAAACCTCAGATGCCAATAACATGGTCCCTCTATATCCATCACTTTCTGCCAGACTTGTTCAGGGGGCACCATCTCAGATTGCAAATCAAGGGCATAGCCTGTCACTTCCCTACCAGGAAGGGAGTCAGGTATATTATTATAATCAAGACACACTGGGGCCTCTGCTCTCTGGAGAACGTGGCCCCTACCTGCAATCCTATGGCTCTGTGTCTTACACAGAGAGCAGGGTCTCTGCCCCTCAACCAGAAATGGTCATGGTACTAAAGAAGGTTCAGCCCACAAATGTGATACCACCGGCTTCTACCACTGGAATCTACTACTCTGTGCCTGCTCAACCCATCACCCAGACAAGTTTTCAAGGTGAGACTAAACAGCAAGAAGGAAGAGGAATAGGGTCAGCATTCAAAAATAAGGTCAACCTGCACCTGGGAAGTGGTGAGTCCACAGATAGGTAGAATTAAGTCCTGTGACTTTAAGAACTACCACCCACGGTCAGTGTTCTCCATTTCAGACTCTCTGAGAACACTTAATAGAGGAGGGAAGATGGGACATTGTAAGGGTCGTGTATGCTAAATTATTATAATTCTAAGAGCATACCAAGGGATACCACACTTTTCACTGCCCTATCTGATTAGTCCCCAGTACTGCCACATTGTAATGAACTCGCTTCTCTGATTTATTGCTTTAGTATATTTGGAAGTCATTTCCAAACTCTTATTGTGATAGTGCCAGTTTAACTTTCCCTCACTTCCTTAGTTTATGCCTCAATTTAAGACCTTGTGCTCCAAGATCTTGTCCAAAGCAAGCAGGCTAAGAATCTGCCCTTGCTTATTTATTTCATCAGGAAAATCTCTATTCCCTCTCCTGTCCGTGGTGTGAAGTGTTCTTACTTTCTCAGGAAAGTGGAGAGAATTAAAAGGATTCCATACTAACAATGATAGCCTGTGAAACATTTAAAAAATAACTTTTACATTTTATTTGACTTATCACACCCCTCTGAAATACAAAGAATGCCATGAAACACTGACTTCAAATGATCACCAGTAAGGACTAGAGCACTTGCCACCTATCTCCTAGCACAGGGCTCTGTCCATGATCCTTAGAAGAGCTGGTAGAAATACCATTCCCAGTGTTGGAAGGGCGTGATTGCTGCATTGGTGATAGGGAGCACCTTGCTGACCAGGGACTGACTGACTTCCCCTTGATTTTTTCTAGTGATGGACACTTCCCTGGGGATGGAGACCTCCCTGGGATTTCAGCCTCCAAGCCAAACATTTTGTCTACCACAAAAGCCAGAATTCCCCACGTCCTGCAGTAGCAGCAACATCCAGATACTTGAGAGTAATCCACCACCTGAGCTTGGGGATACTTCAATGGCAGCTCCAGTCCAGAGTCCTAGTAATTTCCTGGCACTGCCTCCAGCTCCAAGCCAGAAACAGAAAGACAATACGAATTTGGATAATATTAATACCATGCTTTCAAAGCCTCTGGATGTCTACCAGATACCAACAGAAAACCATGACACTGCACTGCTCCCTTTAGAAATCCCTGATATTCACCAGCTCCTGGCCTACATTGATCCCCTTGGCCAAGAGGATCAGTCTGGTTTTGAAAACGCTGATCTAGGAAAAAATTTCCTGAGTGTTAAGAACCAAGGCACACTTGAAAATGGGACTGAATCTAATGATGGTTTTGCAGACATTGCTACACTGGTGGAGGATATTCAACTTCCACCAGTCTTAAATTCCTTGGATGACCTAGATCAATCCAAAATTCCCGAAGTGATCAAAACCAAAGATACCAGAGCCATCAAGTTGAATGAGGTGCAGAAAAAGTCTAGTGTTATAAAGGCTCCTTCTGATCAAGGCAGGAAGAACAAACATACGGCCTCGGAGCCTATCAGTGGTGCTCCCAAGGCCAAAATCAAGCCTGAGAGCCCAGATTGCATTATTGTGGGAGAACTGGCGGTTTGCAATGCTGTAGCCAGTGACAGGGCTCCTTCAAACACAGCCAAACATTCTAACAGCAAACCTCAGAAAGCTGCCCCCAGCAGGATCAGCAAAACTAAGAACCATGGGCAGGAAAAGACCAAAAGAACCAATAAAAACAATAAGAAAGCTGAAGAGAGTAAGCAGTCAGGGAAGAAAGTCAAGGCAGAGGAGAAGCCAATGAATCCCAAGATGAAGTGGAAGAAAAACCAACCTGAGCTGACCCAAGAGACTTTCAAAAAGCCTCGAAGCTACCTAGGTATGCACATGCTGGAGTCTGTGCAGGTTTTTCATGCACTGGGGAAGAAGACTGATAAGAAAACTGAATTCTTTTCTTCCCGGGCCCTGGGAAACTCAAGCAACCCCAAAGAACTCCGGCCACCCGTAGCTATCAAACGATGGCTGGATACCTCACGTGAGGACAAAAGTCTTGAGAAAACTCAAGTCAAACGCCAGAAACCAGATGGCAGTGCTGAAAAAGAGTGTTCGTCTCCATCTGAGTACGAGCTGCCACCTCCTGGGAAGGTCAAGTTGGTACCTTTGGTTTTTCCAACCTTGGACAAGACCCAAGCTCGACCTGTTCCTCGCAGGCCACTGTCTCTGCCATCACGTCGGCCTGCTGTGACCAACCCAGTCCAGCCTGGTTCTAACTCAGCTCAACCTACTGCAGTCAATTCATCCCAGCCTATGCCTGCATCTACAACAGGTCCTGCCAGACCACCTCGGCCAATTTCAACCAACCCAGCCCAGCCAGGTTTGACCAACCTTGTCCCATCTGGTTCTAACTCAGCTCAACCTACTGCAGTCAATTCATCCCAGCCTATGCCTGCATCTACAACAGGTCCTGCCAGACCACCTCGGCCAATTTCAACCAACCCAGCCCAGCCAGATTTGACCAACCTTGTCCCATCTGGTTCTAACTTAGCTCAACCTACTGCAGTCAATTCATCCCAGCCTATGCCTGCATCTACAACAGGTCCTGCCAGACCACCTCGGCCAATTTCAACCAACCCAGCCCAGCCAGGTTTGACCAACCTTGTCCCATCTGGTTCTAACTCAGCTCAACCTACTGCAGTCAATTCATCCCAGCCAAGTGCTGCATCTTCGACAAGTCCTTCCAAACCAGTTCAGCCAATTTCTACCAACCCAGCCCGACCAGATTTGACCAACTTTGTCCCATCTGGTTCTAACGCAGCTCAACCTACTGCAGTCAATTCATCCCAGCCAACTCCTGCATCTTTGGCAGGTCCTGCCAGACCTGCTCAGCCAATTTCAACCAATCCAGTCAGGCCAGGTTTAAGCAACCCTACCTGGCCTAGTGTCCCTCAGTCTGCTGCTTCTAGGCCTGCACCCTACAAAACATCAACTTGTACTTCTTTCCATCAGAAGCCTGTTCACACTGCTGTGACCAAGCCTGGGATTCCACCCAAGCCTCAAAACCAGTGTCTACCCCAGGATTTCACCCACCAACCAATTCCATGGAGGAGACCTGATATTCTTGGGCCAATAATGTCAAAGCCCATCACAGATGAGCAGAGGCCAGAGCGGGAGGCCATGAAGAGGAAGGCCCAACTAGAGCGTGAGAATGCTGCCAAATACACCTCTTTGGGGAAAATGCAGTATTTCATTGAAAGGGAAAAAGAAATGGGAATTTCTCGATACTACGGCTATGCAAAATAAGAGATGCTAGGAGTGTTGGTGCCACTTTGGATATCAGCTGTTTTCCCATAGATAGATATAAATTTCCTATTCTGATATATTTTAAATCTTAATAAAATTGAATAAATAAATGTAATAGGATTAGTAGATGAGTAATAAAGAAGCCCTTTGAGTTTTGAGATGTTGTTAACTGTGGTTTGTCTTTGGTGGGGGTGGGGATCAAAGGCTGCATGAGAACAAAAGACTTGGAAGTTAGAAAGAGGGACAGGGGTAAGAACTGAAGAAAAAGGAAGGAACTTAGTCCATGGCCTGAAATGCGAAAATGGGAGAGATGTTAAGGGTTTATAAAAAGAAGCAGGAGGGGGGAAGATGGTAGAAGTATGATGCAAAGTCTGAGGTCAGGGTTAAAAGGGTGAAATTTGAATAGAGTTGAAGATGGCAAAAGGTGAATCTACGTTGACCAGGAAAAATGTAAAAAGTCTCTCGTGTACATGACGCCTTATGTACACATTTAAGCATTAATTGTAACAATGAACACACATTGGAAACCTTTCCAAGCATGCATACAAACTCATTTTCCCAACTAGACATTTTTTCTTGGTCATGGGAGATACCAGTCTTCAAACAAACTATAGGTGGAGCTCCAAACCTCAGATTCATTTTCATGTTACTAGTTTTACTGTAGTCTTCTCAAGGAACACATTCTTCTTCAGGTAATTCCAACACCAAAAGAGAAGGAACATAATTTGCATGTTGTCATAAAATACAAGTGTAAAAGTACACTTGCCTTATTTCCCTTATTTTGAAAAGCTCATCCCATATCTTTTTCTTCCCAAGTATTTACTTTTCAAATTGTAGTTGTCATTTTATATTCCCAATAGGTTTATAGCAAAAATTTTAACAATATAAACAATTTTTTAATGTTTTTTTAATTGATTTTTTAGAGAGAGATAGAAACATCAATGTGAAAGAGAAACATTGATCGGCTGCTTCTTGCACACCTCCTACTGGGGACCGAGCCCACAACCCAGGCATGTGCCCTGACTGGGAATCGAACACGGACCTCTGAGTCCATGGGACCACGCTCAATCCACTGAGCCACACCGGCTGGGCTAAACAATTTGTTTGTAGTACACATTCCATTTCTGCTTTCAGAGCATCCTGATTCCCTAGCAATGTTTAAGGTAGGCTGTTTAGTGTCCCAATGCATTGAGCTCACCTAGCACCCCCTTGAGAAGCTTAATCATCTTACAAATTTTTTTTTTCCTTCTGGTGGCTCTAAATATTCATCCATGAGGTCGTTATGAAGGCATATGCTTTGGAGGCTTTCTGCTCCTAGTACTAACTGCCTTGTGGAGGAGACTTGGTTGAAAGAGCATCATGACCACTGTTTTTTATTGTTCATCTCAGTTATCACCATAATTGGCTACCTATTTCTGTAATTCACTTTGGAGAAGTGAAATGACATTTAGTTCAACAACATTTGAACATCCAACCATCTTTATTGAGTGTCATCTGGGTTTGCAAGCAGTTCTAGGCACTAGAAATAGAACTGAGCAAGCAGAAAAGCTCCTGTCTTCCTATAGATTATATTCTGGGGGGGGGGGGGTAAAAGACAATAAACAATCCAGACTATTGCAGACAGTGGTAAGGACTATAAAATGAATTAAAATAGGACCAAGTGATAGAGGGTGTCTGGGTGGCTACTTAGAGTGTGTGGTCAGAAAAGTTCTCTTTGAGGAGGTGACATATAAACTGAGACATGGATGACAAGATGGAGCCAGTTAAGGGAAGATCAGGGTAAAAGCCCCCAGGAAGAGAAAATAGCTGTGTACAGGTCTTGACTGGAAAAACAGATGTTTAGACAGTCTAGGTAGAGAGTAGTAAGCAAGAAGAGTGGGAGATGAGATCAGAGACATAAAGGGAATCTAGTCACTTGTAAGCAGGGTAAGGAGTTTGGATTTTAAATCTGAAGTGCCATGGAAATAATTGGAGGGTTTTAAACTTAGGAGCAATAGAATATTATTTTTGTTTTAAAAATAACATTAGCTGCTGTTGTAAGAATACATTGTAGTAGGTAAGAATGGATGTCATTCCTGTATTAATGAGATTGCTCCTCTAGGTATGGTACTTATCACAGGAGTAACAAGTAGGCAAATGACATCTTCCTGGAATCTTCCTTGTTTTTTCTCCCCCAGGAAGCTCACTTGGGCCTGTTTTCTATATCATGATGTTATATATCAAAATGTTTGTCTTCTAAGAGTCCCTTGATGTTTCCAAGGAATGAGCAGGTAGGAATAAGTATGCAAGAGTGCAGGAGCCTGGGCATTAAAGTATGCAAGAGGTTATATGGAGACTGTTCAGGGAAAGTGTTCATTGCTAGGTATGGGCACCATAAGGAAAAAGCACCTCACTTCCTAGCCTGACCTTGGCCCACCAGGTGAGATGCTGAAGGCATTTGCTAACAGAATACTTTCCAGGCATAGCCTCCAACCTTTGGGGCAGGAGTAAATAGATTAATTTCATTTATGTCAGGAACCAACAGAATTTTTGTATCCTTAATTTCCTGGTTGCATGTACAAAATTGTCCAGTTTTCAACCTTCCCACTTAATCAGGAAGTGAAGAATTTCGGATGTTCATCTTGGCCAGAGTTTCCTTGCTTGTCGTTTCTGGTCCCCACAAAGCCGAGAGTACTGACCACTTGCCCCAGATGCCAGAAACTCTGGTCAATATTAAAAATTCCTTCCCTAAAATGACCAGATACTGCTCCTTATATCCTCTTACCCATTATTTTAAGAACTGCCACCACCTGGGCATATTTACTAATATCAGGGACAGCATGTGTGTGGTGGTTGCTGTGTTTGTGATTGTGCACACTTCTCTTTTATGTGCTTCTTAATCATAAAGCCTTAAAGCCTTCTCATTACAGTCTTAACATCTAGCATGTCTGTAAACTCTGTTAACTTGTTAAGTTAAACATTGCAAAAGGAGCTTTTTTTTTTGAGAATGTGCTCAATGGGAGCAGATGCCCCTGCTCCACTTCCCATTAGCTCTGTTTCTGTCTGTGCTACCACAATAACAGTATGCACCTGCTGGATTTATTCACTGCTCTCTCCCTAACACCTAGAATAGAAACTGGCACATAATAGATGCTCAAGAAATATTTACTGAGTGAGAGGTTGAATAGGTTGGTTTTTATCCTATGTTCTCTCCTGCCAGGACTCCACCTGTATTGTATGCCCTCCCTATGACCACCACCCCTAGTGCATCAATTTCTTTAGGCTCAACTCACTATGTTTACTTTCTGAAAGGAAAGAGGCAGTATAGAAATAAGAGTTTTGAAGACACAGGAGAATGCCCTTTACAGCTGTCTTCCAAGAGTTGTCTGAGAAGATCCAGGAGAATTGACTGATCCTAGCACTGCTATACATATTTATGCTCGTAAGGGGGAAAGAATCTGCTAAGTGCTTTCAGCCATAAGTCTGAAAAGACAATGACCACACAGAATCACTTCGGAGAAATCCAAGAGAAATATACACAAAAGGGAGTGAGAAAAATTAGAGATCTGGATGCTGGCCTGGTGGAAGAGGTAGCATCAGTGCAGGAGCTTTAAACTAGACTTTGAAAAATAGGTCATATAATCACTAACATCACTAAAAATCTTGCAGGGAGGCTCCCAAAATTAGAGGCAGGTATATTGGAGGGGAGTCAAGGATCCCCAAGGGAGTCAAACTTTTAAACCAAAGCATAAAGTTTCAGAGTGGTGATGTACAAAGTCTCCTGAGACAGGCTCACTAGCTGGCTTGGACCCTTATGGAAAGAGACTGTGCATACACGCATCCATACACACACCCACACACAGACTATGCCACTCTGTATTTGGTGTAAATAGCCATGTTGTGCTGGCACAGGGGCAAAACTGTGTCATACAGATCTTTGTGTCCTCATTGCTTTGGAGCATCAATAAACTTTATTGGTGCTCTCACATTAAAAATTAGTCTATGTTATTTTCTAGACAATACAAGCAATTGCTTAATACCTCAAGCCATCAATTTTGTGTAGAAAGTAACACCAACAAGCTGAAAATTTCAGGCGTTCCCGCTCCCTCCCCAATTTAGAAACCCTGGTCAGTTTAGCCAGGTACTCTGGATTAGCAATGCCTCCTTGAATGCTGGATTTCTGTGAGTGTGATATAGAGGCTATCTGACAAGAAACCCTTACCCCAAATCAAAATAATTCTAAAAACAAAAATTAACTCGGTCATTGGTTCCTTTAACTGCTTGGTTCCCCTCCTTCCCTGTTGATTTCCTTTACCAAGATGGCCGCCGTGGAGCTCTCTCCTCATTGGCTGGATTTTCAGCAGGTGGCCCCGCCCATCAGCTCGCCACCCCCCAGCCCCCTACACCTTCGCCCCCGGTCCTAAATTCTTGGGAATGTAATTTAAACAGGCCAGCGGAGTGGGCGGGGCGGGCGCCGGATGTGACGTTTACGGAAGCTCCGAGTGTCGTCCGCTGGGACAGGTGGGGAAGGGTCGCGTTAATGCGGTGGGGCGCGGTCTCTGAGCGTGGGCTGACTCGAGGGGAGCGGCCCCGTGAGTGTGGGGCCTAGAACCTTCGCCTCCCCCGGGTCGCCTGCCCGGCCGGCCTCGCGCGCGAGGCCCCTGCCGGCTCCCGCCCCCAGCCAGGCCCAGTGTGTCCCGGCTTATCGCATTCCAAAGACCCGAAGATCTTGGGTGATTTTGTCCCGGGTTGGCAATTTGGACTTAAGTGCCTTCAAGGAGGGGACCCCAGGCGGTTGTCAGGAGATCCCTGCCGCTGCATACACCCTCTCCGCTCACTCCTGCTGCTTTTCTCCCCCTCCTCGTCTTTCCCCTTCAGTCCTTTACGACACCGTCCCTCCGTGTTGTGCGGGTGCTGATCTCCTCTGGAGAGTTGCTCTGCCCTGTAGTACTGGGCACCGCTTGCTGGCCTCAGGAGGGGGTTGCATTCGCGACCCCAAACATCCTCTCCGGAGAGGTACTGAGGTGCAACAGGCATCTTCTGCTTCAGTTAGCTTTAATGGTTCCTGGACTGAGTATAATAATTAGGCAGCTTGGGGAGGGTTTAGACTTACTAGCGGGTTTCTGAGCCCCTAAAAAGACTTTGTGGGAGATGGAATGCCTTGCATCCCTGGTAGTACCGACAGCTTTTGCACTATTAGCGAGGGCGTTTTAGAAAGGAAGCTTAGTGGAGGAAACGTGACCTAGAGATGGAAGTGGCCAGGAGAGAATTATCTCTGAGGGAGGGGTTGGAGTGGGAAACAAAAACAATGGGTAGACAAATGAAACTGAAATGTGAGGGTTTCTGGGCAGATCAGAATCCTGACTGGAGCAAATGATCTCCTTTGGGAAGGGGTAAGGTTTAAGACTGAAAAGGCAACGTGGGGCCAATTGGCTTAGGGCCTTGAGTTCCAAAATGAATCCTGTAGCTTGTATATTCTAGCTAGAGCATGCTGGTTAGGATATGCTGTAATTCAGTGTGTATCAAATATCTGGATTATTTTTGGAAATGATGTAGAGTGATAATCTCATTGGAAGGTTGAATCTGATCTCACAGCAGCAATATCTAGAAAGATTGTAGAATGACTGCAGTTTGAGACCCAGGGAGGGAAAACTCCTAGGTTTTTTGCTTGCAAGTTAACTTTGTGCCCTTTTGTTATTCAAAGAGTGCTTAGTCTTTGAAGATAGATTTGAGTAAATTGTTTTCAAGATCTAAATTTCTTGCCTTGATATGATGAATGATGTAGATTGACTGAAATAGTGGTTTAGTGAGCAAAGTTAGGATTGTGAGTGTTCATTCCCAGACCAGTTTCCCTAACTAACCCTGTGCTCAAATATGAAAAAGTATACCACAGGAAAATGTCACTCTCAGACTAAATAAAAATAATCAAACTTGAAGTCAGTTAACAATCATCATGGAAGTTCATTGAGTATACTCTGCCAGATACTGGGAGAGTGGGTAGCTGGGAGGAGAAACAATACCAAAAATATAAGATGCTGTCCCTCCTTTTATGGGGCTGAGGGCAGGGCCACCTAATGACAGAATAGTTAGCACAAAGGGTAGAACTGAACCCCCTGTGGCCCATTATAGTTATACTCCTTGTATCATCTAATTATGGCACAGGAACTGTGGGTTTTTGAGTCTGCCAGTCTTTTCATCATTGTGATATGGGCTTCCTTGAGGGTCTCAGCCTTCTTGTAGGAAAGAGACCTTATTTGATATGAGTCACTGCATATGGTATTTTTCTTTGAATGTCTTCATAAGGTAGAGGTTTGTGGAATAAACACACCAAGCTAGGTTGTGCTGGGATGATGTGGGCCATGATGTTGATGCCATCTTTTTTCTCTTTCCTGTTTCAGAACTTCTTGGTTCTGATGTCTGACCATGGAGATGTGAGCCTCCCTCCCGAAGACCGGGTGAGGGCTCTCTCCCAGATGGGTAGTGCTGTGGAGATAAATGAAGACATTCCACCCCGTCGGTACTTCCGCTCTGGAGTCGAGATTATCCGAATGGCATCCATTTACTCTGAGGAAGGCAACATTGAACATGCTTTCATTCTCTATAACAAGTATATCACGTAAGACGTCTCCAGTTTCTTTTTTCTGGTGACTGATGCCTCACTCATTCTGTTTTTGTGCTCATTTATTTGTTCAGAATTGCTAAAACTAGAGAACTTTACATCATTTAGCATTAATCATTTTTGCTGGCAGCTCCTACATATTGGCTGTCCTTGACATTCAAAGACACGAGCACTTTATCATGACTCAATAATTTCATGAGTAAGAGACCTAACTCTTTGGCCTGTGCCCACATGGCCCAGCTGTTAGGCAAGAGAGTTAGTGGTTAAACTACATGTTTTGTATTGATGAATGTTTTTCCTCTCTTCTATTAATCATAGTATTAATGTCAAGGCTTTACAGAGCCAAATTCCTCACCTCTACTTATTTTGTAGCAAATTGAATGATTCAGAAAAAAGTTTTTTCTTAATTTTTATGATGCAAATCATCAAATAAGTATTGACCACCTACAGTTTGTGTGGCTCCCTTTAGTTGCTTAGCATCATAGGGTAGGTAGCATAAATAAAAGATTTCTGTACAATTAACAAGGAACAACTCCTAAATCCCCAGTGATGATGAAATGATGTATAATTTAGGAAGGGAATAATGTTAAAGGGTCTCATATATAATTTCCAGTCTTCTTTGATAATACCAGGACCTTTTAAAAAAATATTTACAGTGTACTTGTATGGTTCCTAATAGTTCATAGAGTATTTCACTTGCGTTATTTCATTTGACCTTCACAGTTCTGTGTGCATTTAGTGGTGCAGATCATCCTCCCATTGTACAAATGAGGAAATAAGCTCAGGGTTTAGGGATGTGCTTTGCTCCACAGTTTGGAGTGATAAAACCTAACAGAGGTCCTGTTCTTTTTGTTTTCCTTTGGTAATGTTCTGTTTTTTGAGATCATAATCTTCAGCCACATTGACTAATTTTTAATTTGTATTATTACTTTTGAATAGGTAACATGTTCATATGGTGCAGAATTTAGAAGGTACAAAAGGTTATAAATATTTAAAAACTAAGTCTCCTACCACTCCTCTTTTCCCTAAAACTCTCAGTTTTCCTCTCCAGAGACAATTACTCTTATTAGTTTCCTGTATGTTCTCCTAGAGATGATATATGCATATCAATTATGTTATAATAAGTGTTTGATCCCATACTACTCTAAAGCAGGGTATCTCAACATTGGCATCATTTACATCTTGGGCTGAATAAATCTTTGTTACGGGGACTGCCCTGTTCATTGTAGAGTGTTCATCAGCATCCCTAGTGTCTTTCCACTAGATGCCAATAGCACCTCCTTCCCTCCAGCTGTGACAACCTAAAATGTCTCCAGACATTACTTAATATTCTCTGAAGGGCAAAATTGCCTCAGTTGAGAACCAGTGCTCTAAAGAAAAGTAGGAGTTAAGAGTGGACTGCCTAGGATTTTTTTATCCTCACCCGAGGACATTTTTTGCTTTATCTTCAGATAGAATGGGAGGGAGAGAGGGAGGAAGGGAGAGGGAGAAACATCGATGTGAGAGAGACACATCGAGTGGTTGCCACCCACATGACCCCAACCGGGCCAGGGACAAACTGCAACCAAGATATGTGCCCCTTAGTGGGAATCGAACCCGGGCCTCTCGGGTCCGCAGGCCGATGCTCCAACTGCTGAGCCAAACCGGGCAGGACTGGACTGCCTAGGATTTATATTGTAATTTTAGAATGGAGAAAAGGGACTGCTGTTGTCTTTTTCTTTTTCTTTTTTTTTTTTAAGTTTAGAAGTAGTGACTCTTTCTCAAAGATCTTGCATTCCGTCCATGCCATCATGCCTTGTCATGTGGCCACAATGTTGATGAAGTTTCAAAGAATTATAATTACATTTTGGCCTCTCTTCACTGTTATGAATTTTTCATTCCTAGGCACAGTGGTACAAAATTTATTTTCCTGAAAAGTTTCTTTGGCTACTGGTCCTCTCTTCATATACTCTAGAAATATTTTTCATGTATATTTCCAGTAATCTTATAGATAGTTTTCTCAGAATGAAACCCAGGGGCATAATTCCTTTGAGAGAATTCAGCAGAATCATGGAATTACTCTACCAGATGTTTTCTGAAGGGCCTTCTGGGTCCTATTGCCCCACATAGAAAGTGCTTTGAGGGCAAGGACCATATTCATTCAACAAATATATTAATATATTGTGTATACGTACTTGGCACTGCTCTAGGACCTGGATACATGGTAGATAAAATGGCCCCTACACTTATTGGTGTACCTTTTTAGTTATGGGAGAAGGCAATAAACAGGTAAACAAATAACTGTGTAGTCACAAAATGAGGAAAATGCTATGAAAGCAACAGAGAGGGTGCTGTGACAGAGAATAACCAGTATCTAGTTAAATGGAGTAGTCAGGGTAAGGTCTGTCTGAGAAGAAAAGATTTAAACTGAGACTTAAAGGATACAATAGAGTTGGTCATTGTGTTTGGAGTGTAACAGGTGAGGAAGAAGGATGACTCCAGATGAGGTCATAGAGGCAGGGCTGAATCTTGCAGAACCTTATAGGCCATAGTCAGGAGTTTGTGTTTTATCTTGAGAGCAATAGAAAGCCATTGAAAAATTTTAAGTGAGCTTGTGACCTAATCTTATTTATATTTTAAAAATATAAATTTTGGCTGCTGTGTGGTGAATGGTGGAGGGAACGTTAAGAGAAGGCAGGGAGATTAGTTAGGAAACAAAGCCGTTCAGGAGAGAGGCTGGTGTCTTGAAGGAGTATGGTGACCAAAAAAGAAGCAGATGGATTTGGTATACTGGCGGTAGAGTCCATGGCACTTACGTATAGTTTGGGAAGGAAGATGGTATCAAGATTGACCTCAGCTTTCTTGAGTAATTTAGGATGTGGTGGTCTGTTTACTGAGATGGGGAGAGTGATGTTGAAAGGGGGAGATTCAGGAGATCAGGTCTTGGTTTTCTTTAACAGGTTAAGATGTTAAATTTGAGATGCCTGTGAGATATCCAAGTAGAGATGTCCAGTAGAAGGCTGGTTGTACCAGTCTGAACTAAGAGAAGTCTGAGTTGGACAACAAATGCAGGAGACCTCAGTGTACAGTGGTTCTGAAGCCATGAGAGTCGCTGAGACCTAGCACAGAGTCTGTTAATCTGGGGTTCAGGAGCCCCACAGGGATTCATAGATAGAACTTGGAGTCCATGATCTTGATTGGGAAAATCTTTTCTTATTTTTACTAACCTCTAACTGAAATTGAGTATTTCCTTCAATTTTGAATATAGGCCTCAAATGACAGTAGTATTAATAATATAGGCATACCTCGGAGATATTGTAGGTTCAATTCCAGACCACTGCAATAAAACAAATTGTGCAATAAAGTGAGTCACATGAATTTTTTGGTTTCCCAGTGCATATAAAAGTTATGTTTACACTGTGCTGTGGTTTGTTAAGTGTGCCATAGCTTTATGTCTAAAAAAACAATGTACGTACATTAATTTAAAAATACTTTATTGCTAAAAATGCTAACCATCATCTGGGCCTTCAGCGAGTTGTAATCTTTTTGCTGGTGGAGGGTCTTGCCTCAATGTTGATGAAAGTATCTGCCAAGCACAATAAAATGAGGTGTGCCTGTATTTGTAATTTGTCACCAATAGAAATCAAGATATTTTCATATCACATTATAGTTTTTACTGATATCTCAAGGTAGCATTTTTACTTATTACTGCTTCATAATTACAGAGTTAAATCTGTGACTAGATTCTGTTTTTTAATGCATTAACAATGCATTAGTAAATGCATTAATAAAGAGCACATTAGTAAAGAAGCACACATTACAATTTTTTATATTTTGAAAACTATTTCAGTAGAATTGGCTTCTTTTGTAACTCTTTGTATGCTGTGTTATATCTTAAAATAGTTATTTCGGGGAGGAATTATAGACTTCATCAGATGCCAGAAGGATCCACAGCACATGAAAGGATCAAGAATCCTTGATAATGAGGCTGTAGAATGAGAAAAGGAGCCTGGGACTGAGCCCTGAGGTTGGGTAGTGGAGGGAGGGTCAGCAAAGGAGACTTTGAAGGAAAGTTCGAGAGGCAGGAAGAAGTCCAGGAGAGAGTGGGGCTGTGAGAGTCAAAATAGGTCAATGTTTGCAGAGAGGCGCCAACTGGATCAGATGGGTCAGATGGGTGAGGATTTGGGTTTGGTAACACGATGTCACTGGTGATTTAGGTATGCAATTTCACTAGAAGGATTAAAGAAATACTAGATTACAGTGGGTTGAAAGGTGAATGGATAGTAAGAAAGTGGAGACAGTGAGTATACTGTCAGCAGACATTTTTGTAAAGGGCCTCATAGTAAATATTTTTGGCTTTGTAGGCCATTTGATCTCTGTCACAACCTCTGCTTTGTAGTGTGAAAACAGCCATAGACAGTACATGAACAAGCGAGTATGGCTGAGTTCCAATGAAACTTTATTTACAAAAACAGATGGTGAGCTGGATTTGACCCACTAGTTTAGTTTGCCAAGACCTGGCATAGACAACTCTTTGTAGAAGTTTGGATAGGAAGTAAAGTGGAAAAATTGGGAAGTAATTGAAGGGGGACAAGTAGTGTGTAAAAATGTGGTATTTTAAGGCGGGAGATTCTAGAGCATCTTTTTTGCTGATGAAAAAGATCCTGTGGAGAAGGAGAGGCTGCTGTTATGGAAAAGAGAGTGTTTAACTGTAGCAGTAAACTCCTAAATAGGCAAGAGGGTGGTAGGATTAAAAGTACAGAGATTCTTAAGAAATTGATATTTTTCTGTGACTTGATGTTACTTTGAGTGACATGAATATTAGTGTTAACAGCAAGACTAATATGAGGAGTCTGTCCCTGTTTATGGTTCCTCATATGGGACCATCTAATATGATAAACTAGGCCTGGAGGAGAGTTGAATGAGAGAGAAGTGGCATGTAGCAGCTCATTTACTTAATTTGCTAGATTTGGGGTTTAATTTGGGATTTTGTTGGATTGGCTTGACCTGGATCAATAAATGTAGCTACCTTCATTTTTCTTGCAGATATCTTTATTCTGATTCTGTGAACCAATAAGCCCTAAGAGTAGGAAACAAGTTCTAGCTCAGTATTCTCTTTCTATTTTCCTACTGCATTTTACTTGGTCTATTTCTGTCAGTAACAATGGCTCATTTTGGCAATTATTACAACTGAGGAGAGGCAGGCATCCTAGTCACCACTCCTCTGCCTCCCCCACTATTGAGAGTCATTGTTCTAGACCTTTTGTGGATCCTTTAATTCGGGAGTTTAAAAGGCATGTTTGTTCTTTTCCCTAGAGCAGTTCAGGCATCTGAATGATCTCAAGCACATTCCCCGCCTAGGAGGTTTTCCCTGCTGTAGAAATGCTTTGCCTTTTGCAGACCCCAGTGTAGAAGAAGGATCTTCAGCATATTAAAGCAGTACATATTTTCATGATGAGCACAGACAATAATCCAGGCAGTGGATTCTTTCACAGCTTTTTATGGTCATTGACTAGGCTACATAGAAGGGGATTACAGAGGACTTAAGCAATTCCTGTCTGCTCTGTGAGCCTGCTAAAACACACACCCACTTTCTGAAAATGGTTACTACTGGAATTGAGGCCTATAGACTGAAGAGGTTTTTAAGATTGGAAGAAATGAAATGAGAGTCCTTAATGCATTCATGTTATGTAACCTATGCTTGACTTTTTAATTAGTTATTTTTATACAAAATTAATATTTGTTCATGCTTAAAACTATTTTTTTCAAAACATACAACAAGAGAATTATTAAAGTGAAAAGTCTCCTCTACCAGAGGTAACCACTGTTATGTTTTTATATATATAAGAAAATGTTTATGCCTGTGCAAGCGCCTAGGCTCACGTTTATCCTTTTTCTTAGAGCATGAATGAAATAATATAATATATTTTGTTCTACAACTTGCTTTCTTGACAGTCCTATCTATCTTTCCACAACAGGACATACTGATTCATCTCACTCTGCCTCAGGGCTATTTTTTCTACTTGGAGCAGTCTTATCCCAAATCTCTTCATGGCTCACTCTCTTCCTGTTCTTATTTAAATACCACCTTTCCAGTGATGCCCTTAGCTCCCCTGTCTAAAATCTCAATCCCGCCCTGGCCAGTTTAGCTCAGCAGTTAGAGCGTAGCCCCGCAGACCAAAGAGTTGTGGGTTCAATTCTGGTCAAGGGCATGTGCCTTGGTTGCTGTTCAGTCCCCAGCCCTGGTCAGGGTCATGTGAGAGGCAACCAATCGATGTGTCTCTCTTGCGTCGATGTCTCTCTCTCTCTCCCCCCCCCCCACCCCCCGCCTCCCACTCTATCTGAAGATAAATGGAAAAATATTCTCAGGTGAGGATTTAAAAACATAATAATAATAAAATCTCAATCCCTACCCCCTCACTTCCTATTTCCTTTCTCTAGTAATGACTTTGCCTTGCACTGATTATCTATATATTTATTATTTTGTTTATTGTCTGTTCCTCAGGTATAATGTACACTCTTTGGGGTCGATTTTGTGACTGTGTCATTCACTGCCAAATCCCCAGCTTTTACAATAATGCCTGACCCCATAGTAGATGCTCAATAACTATTTGTTGGATGAATGGATGGATGATTATGTTGTTTATCACATTTGGGTACACTATAATTTATTAAATAATCCTCTATTGATGAACATATAGGTTTCTAGTTTTCTCTGCTTTTATGAACAATGCTGTATTGAATAGTCTTATACATATACCTTTGTACTGTTGTGTAGGATAAATTCCTGGAAGTGGAATTGTGAGTTTAAAGGATATAAACATTAAAGACATTTTTAAAATATGTTTTTATTAATTTTTTAGAGAAAGAGGAGGGGGGAGAGAGAGAGAAACATCAATGTGAGAGAGAAACATCAATCGGCTGCCTCCTGCACGCTCCCTACTGGGGATCGAGCCCGAAACCTGGGCATGTGCCCTGCCCAGGGAATCGAACTGGGACCTGTCAGTCCATGGGACAACGCTCAATCCACTGGGCCACACTGGCCAGGCCACATTAAAAATTTTTTTTTTTATCCTCACCCGAGGACATTTTTGCATTTATCTTCAGATAGAGCGGGAAGGAGAGAAGGAGGAAGAGAGAGAGAGACATCAGTGTGAGAGAGACACATCGACTGGCTGCTACCCACACAACCCCATGGGGCCAGGGACAAACTGCACCCGAGGTACGTGCCCTTAGCAGGAACCGAACCCAGGACTCTCTGGTCCGCGGGCCGACGCTCCAACCGCCGAGCCAAACTGGCCAGGGCCACATTTAAAATTTGTAATAGTTGTCTCCCACCCACTCCCTTCCCTAAGAATAAAATAATATCAAATTATAGTCCTGCTAAGGACACTCATTTTCTTACACCCTTGCCTACACTGGTTATAATCAACCTTTAAACCTTTGCCAATCTGAAAGATGAAAATGATCTCTCATCTTAATTTCAATTTTTTTCACGATAAGTATATTTATTCACCTTCTGTATTTACTCTTCTCCTTATCTCTTTATCCCCCATTGTTCTGTTAGGTGGTTTTGCTTGTGTTTTTGCCAGCGATTCTTTCTTTGTTTTGGCACATATCCTCTCTCTAGGCTGTAACCATATCTAACCCCAGAGAACAGTACACATCTGGGCCACAGCTATTCTGAACAGGTCTAGCCCTGGTGTTAACATCTTCGTCTCTTCTTCTTGTTCACATTTTTTATTTGTTTATTAGTAAAAACAATCATATGAGCACACAGTAGATGTTAGCTATGTTAGGCACTGTACTCTTCTCTTTATTTTTTTTTATCTCTCTAAGCATCACAGCAATCCTATCAGGTGGTACTATTTTGTCTTAGTTTATATAATGTATATACATAAAGAAATTGAGGGATGGTGAGATTAAGTAATTTGCCTGAGGTCACAGTAAATGGCCAAGCCAGGACTGAGCCTGGGCAAGGTAGCTTCAGAGCCTCTCCTCCTAACCACTAAGCTCTGTTCCCTCCAGTATAGGAAAGAGGGCTTATGTTGCCCAGTCTCTGCTTTCAGGAGACCCTTCTGCCCATATGTCCCCATTCAGAAATGGACAACAGTTGAAAGAAGGGAAAGGTATTCATGTATAGGTCTGAAAGTTCTATCCTTACTTATAAACTGTTACTCCCACTCTTGTCTCATCCACCCTATTTCCCCTGCCCTCTAGTTACTATATATGGAATTCCTATTTCTTTAGATATATATAAGCAGAATTATATATATATATATATTATTTTTATTTTCCCCCTTTTTTACAAGGTAGCATACTATATATACTTTTTTTTATTTACACTTTGTTTTTTTTTTCACTCAGCTCATCCAGAGGTTTTAAGTCCATTCTATTCAGCAGATATTTATTGAGTGCCTCTTTATACAAGGCACTGTGTTGGCTTTAGAAGAATATACAAAGAAGCATGAGACTGAAGGGTCTTGGATTGAAAGGAAATTTTCACGTGCTAAATATAGGACCGAAGGAGGAGGATTCATCCATAGAGTCTGTTTTGATGGGGCTGGGATGGGGAGTTGTCTTATTTTCCCCTCACCGAGGCTTCCTCCTCTGTTTTTCTCCTGTTCATGGGCAGAAAATGGAAAAGACTTAGTTAATCCCAACTATAGCAGAGTATTTTAGGCTGTGAGCAAGCTACCTTCAATTTATTTGTTTTGGTTCTTGGCTTGTATTTATTACAACTTAATTCTGTTAAAAGACCCCTTTGTTTAGAACCCCTTCAGCAGTTGTGGACATTCCAGGAGCCATGTGGAGGCAGTGTGGTGTAGTGGTTAAAAGAGTAGATTCTGGAGCTGGCACTGAAATTCTGAATTCGCCACTTTGGGCTCTGACAAGATACTGGACTTCTTTTTTTTTCCCAATGTCTCTAAGTAGACATCCTAAATGTTAGAAGTCTGTGAATTGAATCAGTTTATTTTTCCCACTGAGCTTTATGCCAAGGGTAAGAGCTGAAAGAGAAAATCTAGTGCTTATGTTTCTCTAAGCACTTTTCATCAGAGATCATAATGCATGTTATACATGTAACATGAACATATTATACACAGGTACAGGTACTGTCTAAGCTTCTCAGTGTTTAGTATGATGCAAAGAGTATTCTTTGAAGGAACATGAATCCCAAAGGAAGAAAAGCCAAAGTCAAAGGTCACTCACACAGGGCTCGGAGTAGAAATAGAACATGGGTTTTCCTTTGGCTTCCTGCCCTTGGCTGCCCTTGTTCTCTGAAAATTATTTGTGACAGAGACCCTTTCCTCTAGAAACCTGACACTGGCACAAAAAGAAAAGACTGTCTCTGGCAGTGTATTTGTGGGCACAGGATAGGCTCTCCCCTCACGCATTTTTGTTGTAGGAGTCTGGTGCTTGCTGCTGTGGGCCTGATTTTGGAGAAGAGAGAAACACTCTGTTGCTCTTTACAGGCTAGAGATTGGTGAGGGAAACATGGCCTGTCTGGGTGTGCCTGTTCCCCATCCCCTGCACATCTGGAACCCCATCATGTGGTGGCTGCAGGACAAGGGAGTTGTATTGGACATGTGGACATTTCTTTGTATCATAATCATCCTGATCTTTTTCCTTAGGCTCTTTATTGAGAAACTACCAAAACATCGAGATTACAAATCAGCTGTCATTCCTGAAAAGAAAGACACATTAAAGGTGGGTCTTCACTTTCATTGTTGCCCATCTAAAAGCTTCACAGTGGCACACACTGACTTCAGGGTAAAAGCAGTAGTGTCTGCACCTGAGCATCAAATCCTGCAATAGGAGATGAGGCCATTTCACCAGATCAGTATGAAGTAGCAGGTATGGTACCATAGGGGGTATTTTAACATTGTTTTTGGAAACATTGTTGACATTGCCAATTTGACTTCTCTACTTAAATAGTTGGAAATTGTTCTAATTCTCAGTATTTTTGTGTTTGTCTCAGAAATTAAAGGAGATTGCATTTCCCAAAGCAGAAGAGCTGAAGGCAAAGCTTTTAAAACGATATACCAAAGAATATGCAGAATATAATGAAGAAAAAGTGAGTATATCACAACAACAAAAAAAGGAAAGTCATTTTTTTTTCTTAGGCTATGCTCTGGGATTATAATATAATATTTCAACAGATCCTGTGATTTTAATGTAATACTTTACTTTTTTTTGGCAAAGGCCAGAACTCAAAAAAGTAGAATGCAAGTGTTTTGGCTGAGTATACTTCCTTGTCCAAGAGGGTGACTTGAGGGGCAGAAAACTGCCTGTCTTCTGTATCTAGAGCAGGAACTTAAAAACAATGAAAATTCTCACTAAAACATGGGTTTTTAGATCAGAGAATTTGGTAGGTTTGATTCACATTTTATTATGCCTGTTAGAATAATTGATTTCTCTTTCAAGCCATTTTCTTTTTTTGGGGGGGAGGGGAGATATTTTTCCCTTGAGTTTTAGAGAGACTGGAAGGGAGGGAAGGAGAAAGAGAGAGAGAAACATTGATGTGAGAGAGACACATCAATTGGTTGCCCCCTGCATGACCCAGACCAGGGCCTTGGATTGAACCTGCAACCCAGGTATGTGCCCTTGACCGGAATTGAACCTGAGACCCTTCAGTCCATGGGCTGATGCTCTAAGCACTGAGCAAAACCGGCCAGGTCATGGAGCCATTTTCAAATCATTCTTGTTAGGAAGAGGCAGTTCAAGCACGTGGAGACGCTCCCAGGGCGCCGTCTGTGTCAGCTGTGAGGGCGCACTGCAGACACGTCCATGTTATTTTGTAGCGCTCTGACAAGCTCTGTTCTAGATTCTGTTGGTGAAAATCTGCAGAGGTGAACAGCTATGAGGTGTATATTTCTAAGGCACTGAGTGAGTGAAAACCTTATTGAAGGAGATTATTACTTAATATTTCTTGTTCATTAAAAATGTCACTCTGTATTGAAATGATCACCAGAAAATCTCAGGCTTCATTTTAGGTTAAAAATTCAATAGAGACCCCCAGTATAGGAGGTATAAGTTCAGATTTGGTTCTATTTTATGACCTTACTTGGGATGTAGAATGTAATGTCTACATGGCACAGTTAGAGAATAACTGTACATGATACCAATTATGAGGTGCAGACAATATTTGCATGGAGATTTTGGTAAAGAAGAAATACATTAGTTAGAGTCATTGGAAAGGGTACTGAGAGGATTGAGGCTTTAATTATCCTTGAAGAATAGGTATATGGTGGCTAGAGAGACAGGAATGGTGACTCTTCCATGTGTGTAGAACAGCGGTTCTCAACCTGTGGGTCGCGACCCCTTTGGGGGTCGAACGACCCTTTCACAGGGGTCGCCTAAGACACAACAGTAGCAAAATTACAGTTGTGAAGTAGCAACGAAAATAATTTTATGGTTGGGGGTCACCACAACATGAGGAACTGTATTAAAGGGTTGCGGCATTAGGAAGGTTGAGAGCTACTGGTGTAGAGGTACTGAGGGAAGCATGAATCCTCTGCTGGGAAATCAGGCCAGAGCAGAAGTACATTTTGGGAAATCCCCCTGCTGAATAGCCTTGTCCTCCTGAGGTGTGAAGTCACCTGAGTGTAGTGTTAGCCTAACTCCTATTCTCTCTTTGTAGAAGAAGGAAGCAGAAGAATTTGCCCGGAACATGGCCATCCAGCAGGAGATGGAAAAAGAGAGACAGAGGATAGCACAACAGAAGCAGCAACAGTTGGAGCAGGAACAGTTTCATGCCTTCGAGGAGATGATCCGGCACCAGGAACTAGAAAAAGAGCGGCTGAAAATTGTACAGGAGTTTGGGAAGGTGGACCCTGGCCTAGGCGGCCCACTGGTGCCTGACTTGGAGAAGCCCTCCCTAGATGTGTCCCCCACAGCACCTGTTCCGTCCACACAGACTTCAGATTGTAATACAACCGTAAGACCTGCCAAGCCACCAGTGGTGGACAGGTCCTTGAAACCTGGAACATTGAGCAACTCAGAAAGTAGTGAGTCCTTTTGCTTATGTCCTCATTCACCTTAGCTGCAGCTAAACAGTATCTTAGCCTGGGGGATTCCGCATAAGATTACTCCATGATCCCACTCATTAGGCTGTGGTCACAGATACCCATTTGATCAGTATTGCTGTACTGCGTCCTGTCACACCGGCTGCATTATGAAAGTGGCCTTTACTTAAGCCATATAATTTACCTGGGCCCCGATCAATATTCTGAAGAACTAATAATATCCTTGAAAGTTATACAGAGATTTGAAATGTTCAGTGAACTAGAGACCACTATTGGCCTTTGTAAAGGACACTTGAAATTTGTTATACCACTTTGTGATGTAACAGCTGACTTAAAAGGGGATGGGCACTACTGAACTGTACTTGCCCTGAAAACATTCCTAATCCTTAAGGAGCCTGGTCAAAGTAAATATTGTATATAGTCAATGATAAATCAGTCTAGCCATAAAAACTATTGACAGTCTTTCCTCCTCTCACCAGTGATTGACTATCTGAGAAAATAACAGCTGCAAAATGATGTGTATACCTTAATTATTAGAATAGGTCTTTTTGGTAGGAATATGCTTTCAAGTAGTCATTTAAGGAAGTCTGCTTTGCAGAAGATCCACTTAAAAAGACAATGTAAGAGTGGTCAAGGGGTGCTAGACTCTGAAGCCTGGCCTTTAGGGTTTTTTCCCACATACTTGGCAGACTTGTCTCTCACTATGATTCCTTCATACAAATTCTATACTTTGGTCAAATTGGACTCTCACATTCCCAGAACAGTCCCTGGACTATCTTATCCAAAGAGGTTTGTTAACATTTGCCCTGAACCTAAAATCTCCTTTTTCAATCTCTGCCTTCCCTGATTTTCTTAAAGTTTTTTCAGATCCCCTTCCCTTCAATAAGATTGATTCTATTCTTAAAACACCCAGAGCTTTTATTATCTGTAATGCAGTTGAGATCATTACCTCATAGTATAGTCATTTGTCAATAACTAGATTTTAACTTCTTGCAGGGTTAGGGCTTGAGTGTTATTCCTTTTTGTGTCCTCTGTGGGCTGGGCACAGTGTCTATTTGGTAAGTGATTATTGAACTGAAAGGAAAGGACTGTGTCAGACCTTAATTCAGAATCCTCACACACCGTCATCAGACTGTCGCGTGACTACTTGGCTCTTGGACTGACATTGTTACCTCTCCAGCAGTTTAGATCTTGCTATTGAATATGCAGAAGCAGAACATCCTTTTACACTTTTTTTTTTTTTGGAATGAAAATGTAACTGTGAAAGATACCCTCTGATTTTAGCCTGCTGGCTCTCTCACAGATTTCTCCTGGTGTTCAGGGACTGGGTCCATTCTTGGCATTCTGACCTAGGCTTATAAGCTGCTTTGTTTGTGCATGCCTTTTATGAGGACCAGGGTGCTTTTTGTTGTTTTGTTTTATCATTTTAACTTTCTTCTAAATTAATAAATTTAGAAGTAAGTAGTTACCCATATTACTTTCTATCATCTAGAATATATCCTGGTGTATCTCTTTGATATTCTTACCTTAGATAAAAGAGAGGTTTAAAATAGAAGTAAAAATTTAATTGAATGAGGTTATTTTTTAATCCTTTGTGTTAGATGGTGACAGAGAATTTCCAAATAGCTCAGAAACTTCTTTTAAGTAGTGGTTTACCCTTGTCTTAATTTGAATGATTGAAGCCTCTTTTCTTTTCTTGAAATAATGTACTCCCAACAGCTGTGGCTAGAGGCTGGAGAAGAGACTTTATAACTCTCTTTCTTCTGCCATTTAGGATGAGATTCCCCCTCACTGCCTGAAGTTGGGGGCAGGGGTAGTGATCTGACATTGCTGTCCATGGGTTGCCAGTTCTGAATCTGCTGGGGGTGCTCTGCCTGTGGTCTCAGACGTTTCCCTTTTCTCCATTACAGCTTCTACAATCGACGGACTGCGCCATGTGGTGGTTCCCGGGAGGCTCTGCCCACAGTTTCTCCAACTAGCCAGTGCCAACACTGCGCGGGGAGTAGAGACATGTGGAATTCTCTGTGGAAAACTGGTAAAAACAAATGCTTTCCTGAGCTGAAACTGTTTCTTCCCTCTTGGCCTCCTGTGACTCTCAGAGAAGATAAACGGGGTCAGTTACTCTGTGCCCATTCCTCTGCTGATTACATTATGGACAGCATAATGTGATATCACTTTGAATTTGATGACTCTGTATTGATTGATTTTCAGAGTCCCTTGAATTGAACTATTTTTGTTTTTGTTATTATCCTCACCCAAGGATATGTTTTCCATTGATTTTTAGAGAATGGAAGGGAGGTAGGGATAAGGAGAGAGAGAGAGAGAAACATCGATGTGAGAGAGACACATCGATTGGTTGCCTCCCTCACGCACCCAGACTGGGCTGGGGATTGAACCTGCATTCCAGGTATGTGCCCTTGACTGGGGATCGAACCCAGAACTCTTTGGTCTGTGGCCTGATGCTCTAACCACTGCGCCACACCAGCCAGGGATGAACTGATTATTTTAATGCTAGTAGTAAGAAATACCTACTTCTACACTTGGTAGGAAGATCCAGTCGTTACCTATATATCATTTTTCAAGCACCTGCTTTATGGTAGGACCTGGGGGTATGAAATATATAAGGCACGTAGCATGTGTCCACAGAAAGAACCCAAGTACTTTGGAAAGGTGAGAGATACACACCAAAAGATAAATAGCACGCTGAATAGTATGTACAATATGAACACTAAGAACTTTGCAAAGATCATTGAATGGAGGCACTTACAGAACCCATTACTAACTGCTGGATGAACAAATGAATGAAGCAGACTGAGCTTTAAAGGATGGGAAGGACTTAGAGAAACAGTGAAAGGGAAACTACTTTAGACGTGAGCAAAGGAAGAGAAATGGTACTATAGGTGGAGCTTCCTAAGAACCACGGATAGACCCATTTCATCGAAGCAGGGAATTCCCATGGAGCAGTGGGCACTTGTGACTTTGCAGAGTGCCCCCAGGGGAATGCACTTGAGCAGCCAAAGTTGTGAACCACAAGGTGGGGGACTCAGGGATCAAGACGTAGACTGCGGTGGGAAGGGCCTTCACTTGTGTAGATGTTGAACTTTCTACTGCTGTGACAGAGTAGGGTTGCATAAGTGCCTGGAAATTGTGATGGGTTGTTTTCTCCTTTGACAGATGAGGAATGAATTTACCATCACCCACGTTCTCATCCCCAAGCAAAGTGGTGGGTCTGATTATTGCAACACGGAGAACGAAGAAGAGCTTTTTCTCATACAGGATCAGCAGAACCTCATCACACTGGGCTGGATTCATGTAAGCAGTTCTGAGCTCTCAGGGTCAGTCTCATTTCTCATGATGTCATAAACACACTGCCAGTTTTTTCCTTTAAGCATAGCGATTGCATGCAGGTTATTGAGATGATTGTGTTTCCCTCCCTTGGATGCAGACTTGACTTTCCTAGCATACTTGACTGCTTGTTCAGCAGTATTGATTTCTGGTAACTACTTAGGGTTTTTACATTTTTTTATTTAAAACAAGTGTTTTAAATAAAAATGAACTTGTTTTCCTAAAGTCCCAGTTTCCTTGTGAGTGTGAATAGTGATGGGATGCTGGCCTAAAATATAAGTGGGTGCGGACTATGCCTACTTCATACTTAGTGTATAAAGTATATCAATCCTAAAAGTATATAAATCAAAATATTTTAAATGAGTCAAGGAAGTTAATTCAGATGTTTGCATTTGGTTTTTCTTAGAGCAGCATATACCTTTATGTAAACCAGAAGGGCCACCAATATAGGTGATTTTAAAGTGTTTGCATATCTTACATAATCTTTTGGCAATATTCAGGTAAAATATAATTCTATCTCTAAAGATTATTTCTTTTTTTTTTTTTTTTTTTTCTTTACCTTTTTAATTCCTCACTCTCACAGATCAAACTGCTTTTCATGTTGCCTGCCAGAGTTACATACCAACAAGTCAGCTTGCTTCTGGATTTGGGAAGATGACTCACACTTGTGTGTTAGAATTGGCAAAATACTGACCTGGGAGGCAGTCCCAGGGGCCTCTGTCCTCTATTCAGTTTAATTACATGAATATTTGCCTTCCATTGTGTATCCCCATTGGATAGAAAACTTGTTTCTTATCTGAGGGGATACAGATTTGAGTAAGATACAATTGTAGTCTTATGAAGGAGATTAGACACATAGACAAGTTATAACTCTTCACATGAGGCAGAACATACCAAGTGCCTCAAGAGGACCAAAGAGAGCCCTGTGGGATTCAGAGGAGGGGAGGGTCATGCCTGGTATGATTTACTAGAATTGTGACAAGATTGGCCAAGGGAGAGCTCCATGTGGAGGGGAAGGCATTGGAAGAGGCAGACTATGTTCCTGGAACATTGAGTGTCCAGTTTGCTGGAGTTTATGCTTCATACCAGGAAATGGTAGTAAATAAGCTTTAATGTGATACATTGGGTAGACAGGAAGAATAGTTCTCCTTTTTAGTAAGTAGGGAACTCTTAAAGTTTGTTTTTTTTTTTTCTATATTTGTGATGACTTCTTTCTTTTTTAGCATAGTTGACATACAATATTGTATTCGTTTCAGGTATACAACATAGTGATTTGACATTTTGAGTAGAGCAATGACATGATCCTTTAGAAAATTTAAAATAAAGGCAGTTTTAAAATAAGTTGAGGCAGGGAGATCATTGACGAGATTAGAGTGGTGATAAAATGTCCTAATAATAAGAGCTAGGGTGATGGCATTGTGTTTGGGTAAGAGGAGATGAACATAGGATGTCAGAGGATGTGAGGAATGAGTAAGAGAGGATGATGAGTAAAAGTCAGTGATGACTTAGAGATTTGGGGCCTGAGTCATGGGGGTGGCAGTGATCATCTCATAAGCAGGAGGAGAACTTAACTTTGGCAGTGGAGTACATGGTGTTCAGTTCTGAGCATGTTGAATGGAAGGTACTGGTGAGACATTAAATAGGTGGAGATGGTTATCAGGCAGTTGGAAATGTGGCTAGGACTTGGGAGCAAGGCTAAGGCAGGAAAGAAATCTAGGAGCCTCTGCATAGAGCTGACCTTGGAAGCCTTAGAACTGGAAGAGAGTGGAGAGCAAGAAGAGATTCATTGGCAGCCTAGGGGACAGGCTACCTAGGGGGACATAGGAAGTAGGCAGCAATGAAGCAAAGCCATGTAAGAGAAAGGTGAGGGTGGTGCTCAGGCACAGAAGCCAAAGGAGGCGGAAGGCTCTAAGAAGAAACTTTATGATGTTAACTATGTCACATGCTGCAGAGAGCTCCAGAATGGTGAAGACCTGGATGAGCCTGTTGGATTTGGGAAGTCTCTGATGACCTCGACTTAGTGGGTTTCAGGCAGTGGTGGGAGAAGATTATGAGAGTTTGAGAAGTAATGGGGATTGAGGCTGTGCTGATAGTGAAATGCACACTAATTTTTTGAAGAGCTCAGTTCTAAAGGAAAGGGAAGAGATGGGATGGTGGCTTGAGGAGTAGCCAGGTTGAGAGATTTGCTTGATTTATGGTTTAGTATGAAGAGCTTAAACATGTGTTTTGTTTTGATTTTGTTTTTTTTAAAACTTTTACATTTGACATATAACATATGTAAGAAAGTACATAAACTAAATTATGAATCATTTAGCAAACATCTGTGTACACAAACTGTAAGAAATAGAACATTGCCAGAAGCACGCTCCTACCCCCGTCTCCTGCCCGGTCACACTTCCCCCTCTCCTGACTTTTCTGGAAATCCTTTGCTTTCTTTAGTTTTACCACCTAAATGTGTATTCCTAAATGCGATTTTAGTTTTGCCTGGTTTTAAACCAGACGAATTATATAAATAGAATTATATGATATGTATTCTTTTGTCAACATTTTTAAGATTTGTTTCCATTCTTGTCTGTAGTTGTCTGAATGTGTTTTTAACACCAGTGAGCCACTGGTGGAGATTTTAGAGGGTAGAAGAGACAGGTAATATGGAGGTAGGAAAATATCAAGTTAAAAGTTAAAAAAAGACATTCATCTTCATATGGGGGAGAAAACATTCAGTCCTCTGAGACAGAATGAAGGCAGAGAGAAAGATACAGAGAGCTTCTTTTTTAATCCTCACCTGAGGATATGTTTTATAGAAAGTGATTTTTAGAGAGAGAGGAAGGGCCCTGGCCGGTTTGGCTCAGCGGTTAGAGCATTGGCCTGTGGACCAGAGAGTCCCGGGTTCAGTTCCACTAAGGGCACGTACCTCGGTTGCAGTTTGTCCCCGGCTCTGGTTGGGATCATGTGGGTGGTAACCACTCGATGTGTCTCTCTCACATCGATGTTTCTCTCTCTCTCTTCCCCCCCTCTCTCCCTCCCGCTCTATCTGAAGACCCGTTCTATCTGAAGATAAATGCAAAAGTGTCCCCAGGTGAGGATAAAAAAAAAAAAGAGAGAGAGAGAGAGGAAGGGCCCTGCCAGTTTGGCTTAGTGGTTAGAGCATTGGCCCGAGGACCGGAGGGTCTCGGGTTTGATTCCCAGTCAAGGGCACTGCCCAGGTTGCAGGTTCGATCCTTGGCTCTGATGGTCATTCGGGAGGCAACCAATCAATGTCTCTCTCTCTCTCACATTAATGTTTCTCTCTCTCTCTCTCCCCCTCCCACTATCTAAAAATCAATGGGAAAATATCCTTGGGTGAGGATTTACAAAACAAAAAAAATAGAGAAGAAGGGAGAGAGAGAGGGAAACATCAATGTGAGAGAGAAACATTGATCAATTGCCTCTCAACACACGCCCCGACTGGGGGAACCCACAGCCTAGGTATGTGCCCTGACCGGGAATCAAACCTGTAGCCTTTTGGTGTACGGACCAATGCCCCAACCAACTGAGCCACCCAGCTAGGGCAGAGAGATTTTTGAGGTTATATTTGGAGGGGTTGATGGAACTCATTTTAGGTGATTGTGATTTCAACAAGGTTGGAGTCTAAATCCACTGCCCATTAGGATGGAGAGGGGGGTTTAGGAACTGGAGGAGATGGGGGAAGGTTTGGAATAATTATTGTTTAGACTTCTGAAAGAACTTAACCACACAGGGACAAAAGGATTTCTAATGTCATTGAAGGCCCAAATAGGAACAAATATAGAGCCTAAATTGATAGCATTTCAGCTTTTTCCCCCATGATATTTCTGTCCCGTTCCTTCTTTTTTTCTTTACTGATATTAGAGAGAGAAAGAAAGGGAGAGGGAGAGAGAGATAAAAACATCAATGAGAGCCCTGGCCGGTTTGGCTCAGCGGTTAGAGCGTTGGCCTGTGGTCCAGAGAGACCCGGGTTCGGTTTCCGCTAAGGGCGTGTACCTTGGTTGCGGTTTGTCGCTGGCCCTGGTTGGGTTGTGCAGGAGGCAACCACTCGATGTGTCCCTTTCATGTCGATGTTTCTCTCTCTCTCTCTCTCCCTCCCACTCTATCTAAACAAAAAATGGAAAAATGTCCTCGGGTGAGGATAAGGAAAAAAAAAAAGAAACATCAATGAGAGAGAACATCAAGTGGCCGCCTCCTGCATGCCCCCACTGGGGATTGGGCCCACAACCTGGGCATGTGCCCTGACCAGGAATCGAACTGACAAACTCTTGGTGTGTGGGTCGACGCTCAATCACTGAGCCACACTGGCCGGGCTGTCCTGTTCCTTCTTAACTTGGTATTAAAAATAAACAAAAGCAGACCATAGGTGTGCTCAGATCTTACAGTTGGCAAAAGGAAAATGCAAAAGCTCAGTTCTCCCTTCTGCACCACCTTGGCAGCCACAAACCAGCTTCTCTGGTCAAATGCTTTGTATGGTCATGAATTCATCACCAACTATTGTGTAACTCCCAACCCAGTATTCAAGGCAGTCCTTCACCTGGTCTCAGCCTGACTTGGCTAGCAGTGCTCTCCTGTGGACGCTCTGCTCCCATCCAGGCATCCAGGCTGCTGTTAGCATCCACTCCCCTTGCTCATTTCTGTTCCTTTGGCATATTGAAACTGAATTGTGAAGGGAAGTAGGAGAGAAGGCCCAGTAGAAAGAGGGAAGCAGAGGCTCAAGGCAAGGTTTTTGATTTGGTTTAACGGTTATTTATTGAGTCCCTGCTATGTGTCACTGTGCTGTCTCTCTGGCTAACCCGCTTTAAAACATTTTTTTTTCCTTTATTGATTTTAGAGAGAGAAGAAGTGAGAGGGAGAGAGAGATAGAAACATTGATGAGAGAGAACATCGATTGGCCACTTCCTGCATGCCCCCCCCCCGGGGATCGGGCCCACAACCTGGGCATGTGTCCTGACTGGGAATCGAACCAGCGACCTCTTAGTGCATGGGTCAGCACTCAACCACTGAGCCACACCAGCCGGACTGGCTAACCCACTTTAGATTGGAGGCCTGGATTGGCTTGTGTAGGCTTCATTTGTTCCCTGTTAGAATTCCTGGCTCGAACCTAGGATAAAATGTTTCGGCACAGACCATTTGTCCTTAGCAGTCTATAGGATCATATGATTATCAGCTAGAAACTATTTGTCCCTTGTGGTCACCAAAATCCTTACCTGCCCCATGAGGACCTGTGTGTGGTTTCCTGTCAGCATCCAGCTAAAGTGTTCGTGTCCCGCAGACCTATTCCACAGTATTCTGTGGAGTGCTGCTTCTCAGGCAAGGTGGCACAGAAGAATTATTTAATGAGCTTCTTAAAAAGAAAAGTTCTTTCTCGGGATGGATATTTCCAGGGTGGAACGCAGCAGCCCGTGCTTTCGACAAGCTCCTCGGGAGCTTCATTTTCTGCACAGCAGGTTTGGAAACCCTGGTCAAATATGCTTCTTTATCTTCTGTGCTTTTTGAGTCATACTGGGTGTTTCTTTTTCCATTCTTGCTATCTAAAATCACACCCCATCTAAGATGAACATACACCATTATATAGTTGTATGTTTGTATACAAAAAATGTGCTTATTAAAACATTATCTAATTGAAAACAAATGAGATAAACTGGACATACATTTAGATGGTGCTTTAACTGATTACCCTCAAATTTCAATATCTTGGTCTTTTTCCCAAACAAGACAGGATCCTTTAACTACCCACTGAAATCCCAGTCACCCCTGCCTCTTATATCCTTGGATGATATGGTTTAACCACTGGACAGCTTTTGCCACATTTACCTGTAGAACCCCAGACTCGTATTTGACCTTTTAACACCTCTGTCAGGAAGAAGAATCATTCATCTAACTGTGATTTGTTAAGTCCTTGACTTCTGTCATGTTGTAGTATTATTGGGCAGCTGTACCATCTATTCCAGAATGGACGACTCTCATTGTGTAGAGAGAACTTGTGAGGAGTTAAATAAGTCTTGATGGTCAGTTAGAAATTAGAAGTCTCTTCACATACTCATGTTAGACAACACTTGTTTACACTGCTGGAAAGGAAGTTCATTACTTACTATGAACTTCGAGCTTACCCTTTATGACTGTAAATGGCTTTGTACTTGAGAAGGACTGTGGCCAGCTGCTAAGAACTGTTTGACTCTACTTCCTGCCTGGGCCAGTGTTAGCTGTGCAGTCTCACTGAGGGGGTCTCTGACTTTTCTTTCTCTTCTCAGACTCATCCCACACAGACTGCCTTCCTCTCCAGTGTCGACCTACACACTCACTGCTCCTATCAGATGATGTTGCCAGAGTCGATAGCCATTGTTTGCTCCCCTAAGTTCCAGGAGTAAGTACATAGGACACGGTTCGGGGGGTGTTACAAGGAGACAGTGGGGGGAAAGCCTCAGAGGAAAAGGTCTGGATTCTTAAGACCTTGTTCTCTATAAAAGATATAGACTGTGGTATTAATTGGCTGTTCTAAAAGGCTTCCTTTTAAGCCCCATATCCTGATAAACCTGTTATGCTTGTTTGAAAAGATATCCAAACAACAACTTAGGTGCTTTTCTAAGAAAAGGACATAAGAAATTTGAAGTGTTTGACTTAAAGCAATAGGAATTTTTAGAGATTAATATCAGATTAATCAAACAAACTATCTCAATGTTAACTTCTTTTTCATTGTAAATGCTATTATTTCCTGTGAATTCCCCCAGCAAACTAGTGTGGTGGCAGTGATGAGTCATTCTCTAACTCTGATTTGTTCACCAGAGAAGAGACCTATGAGGACCTATGAGTCAGCATACTTTTTTGTCAATCCTTACCTGAGGATATTTTTCCATTGAATTTTAGATAGAGTGGAAGGAAGGGAGGGAGAGCGAGAGAGAGAGAGAGAGAGAGAGAAAGAAAAACATCCATGTGAGAGAGACACATCAATTGGTTGCCTCCTGCATGATCCCGACCAGGGGCAGGAATCGAACCTGCAACCCAGGTACATGCCCTTGACCGGGAATCTAACCTGAGACTCTCTGGTCCAGCATACTTTTGAAATGGTCTCAAAATGAGCACTGCTCGTGTGTGTGTGTGTATGTGTGTGTGTGTGTGTGTGTGTGTGTGTGTGTGTGTGTGATTGGTGGAGCCACATTTGCTTGATTCTGGACCTGCTTTTTCTTTTTTTCAGAACTGGATTCTTTAAACTAACTGACCATGGACTAGAGGAGATTTCTTCCTGTCGCCAGAAAGGATTTCATCCACACAGCAAGGATCCACCCCTCTTCTGTGTATGTATTTGTGTAGAAGAAATTGGGCCTGTGCCTCAAGCAGAGAGAACAGTCTGAGCTAATGAGGTGCATTGTACTTTCTGACCCACATAGAAGATTACCCTTATCACCTGTCTTTCCAAATCTTCCTAATAAGGACATACATGGGAAGCAGTGTGGGATAGGAACGGATTGGAGTCTTAGCGCTGCTGCTTAAGGACCATGTGTCTTTGATCGGGCTGCTTAACCTTCCTGGGTCTCAGCTTTCGCACCTGTAAATGGGGGTGATAACAGAAATAACACCTAATTTATAGGATTAAAGAGAGGATTAAATGGAATAATATGCAGAGAGTACCTAGTGAACTGAGCTAGCTTATTAACTGTTAGTTTTCTTCTTCATCAACATCAGTTGCTAAGCCTATAAGAGATTTGAAATCAAAGGAAAAAAGCCACTTAAGATAAATAGAGTATATTTGATTGTGGAATTTTATTTAGATAATAGGGATTTTTATGACCTTCTTATGAAGTTTTTTCCCATAAGTTGTATTCTGTGAATAAAAGTTTAAGTTGCTGGTAAGATCAGTATGCCCCTAAAATCTAATGTGATAGTGTTGCTCCACTCCTTGCTGGCCATGTACTATTATCTTGTTTCCGTTCACTGAAAAGTGACCAGTATGGAAAAGAGACTCAGAAACTTGTCACGTGAAGGGAATTGGGGGTGTTTAGAAGAGAAACTCCAGAGAGAATCTGAGAACTGACTTTAATGTTGAGGAAATTGTTATATAAAAAGATATTGGGTATATTTCCTATGACTCCCAGAATTAAAACTAAGATCTTGTGAGATGACAGTTTTCAGCTGAGAATGAGGAACAACCTTCTAACAGATCTGTTCAAAAATAGGTTGGTCTGGGAATTGTGCACCTGAAACCTGTATGATTTTGTTAACCAGTGTCACCCCAATAAATTCAATAAAATGGAAAAAAAATATTAGGCTAAAAACCCTTAAAGAAAAGCATTAGACTTGAAAGAAAATAGGTTAGTCTGCCTTGGAATGTAATAAATGTCTAGGTGCCAGGATGTTGAAACAGAGGCTGCACAATCCCCCCCAAGTGCCCAAGTTTTCTGTTATGAAGACCCTTTTGCATACCAGAAGGTAGCATTCTCCATGTACGAGTAGGTGTGCTTTATTATCTGGTTGACACAGTGACCCAAAAACTGCAATGAATTCAGCCATTCTTTTAGATAAACATATACTCTAGAATATAGATACATTTGAAAAATGAATGAGGATAGCTGGGCCCATGTTGATTCAGGGTACAGGTAGGGATTGGCCGAAGTAATGATTCCCAGACCCGTTACCATAACTGCCAGTTAAGTAGCAGTCTAGCTTCCAGACTGGGAGCCACTAGCCAGAATGAGTATTTTAAGTAAGGAGCTTTAAAAAATGACTTCAGAATTTTCGAGAACTTCCCCTTTCTTTCTTTTTACCTGTTACAGAGCTGCAGCCACGTGACTGTTGTGGACAAAGCAGTGACCATCACAGACCTTCGATGAGAGTTTGACCCAAACACCTGTCAAGAACTATAAAACCACATCAGTGTACTGTAGCCCCTTAATTTAAACTTTTCAGAAAGCTCTGAAAGCTTTTTTAGATAGAATAGAGAGTGAGTGTCATCTGGGAGAGAACTGATTTTCTATTTCTGGCTTGAAAAGAAGTAAATGAATATATTTTTTTAAGGCAAGTCTGGAAAATAGAACCATCATGCTAAAGCAACTTTTCAGTCTGCCTGTAACTAAGCAATTAAGTTGAAAGGGTATGATGAACACTCATATACTCTTTGTTCTAGATTTACCAATTGTTAACATTTTTTTCCTTTCAGCTCTCCTTATTTCTCTGCCAACTTGTTTACTGTTTACCTTTGGACTAATTAAGGGCATCTATGCAGAAATTTGGAAGCCATTCAGAAAATCTCTGGGTTGTCCTGTGGTTTATGGCAATATTAATGAAGTTTATTACAAGGGCCAGGGATAGCTCACTATGTCCAACCAGGTGGTGAGGCTTGACAACCCTAAAGGATGATTTTGTCAGGAATCACTGTTATTTAACAAATATTTCAGGATATTTTTTCCTCTACAATAAAATAACAGTTAACTTATTTGTGTATGTGTGCTCTAGAGTGATCTGTTTGATCAAGCATTGTCTAAACAGGCTGACTAGAAGGTCTAGTTGTTTGGGTATATGGAATTGAGATGTACCGCCATGAAGGTGTGTCCCAGTTCACTTTTAGCTGCTCGGTGTTTTTTCTCTACCTATTGCCATCATCCAGGGCTGTGAAGTCATCTGTTCATTTTGGTGCTGTCTCAAGTGGGTCATCCCATTCACTTCCTCCCTATGCCCTAAAAGCTTTCAGATGAAGATAATAGAGCCTTTATTTGGGGTGCCAGATTACACTCCAAATAAATGATTGCATTCCCATGCTACCCCACCCTACCAATTTTTTATGTTGACTATTCTTTTCTGACTTAGGCAACATTTAGGAAGGTGTTCAAAGCTGCAATTGATCCTGTGTTTTTCTTTGTGAGCTGAGCCCTGTGTTCTAATGCGGCCTAGAAATAATGGTATTGTTTGTGACCCCTCAGGTAGGAGCAAAGACTAAATGGCTGGATAGGAGAGGAGTGGTTTCTTTTTATTTCAAAATTCTGTGGAGAAAAGTCTGCAAGTGTATGAAGTTTTGCTTCATTTTAAAATTTTATGTCCTGAGTATGTTCAGTCTTTATCACTTAGGTTAGTGGTTGTGGAACTTTTCCCTGAAAGCCAAGTCTCTATATTTTTTTTTCTTCTCTTGGGTTCTTAACCTCCAAGATATTGGAAATTCCTTCTTCTGCAGTTTTAGTGTAGGTAGGAGTGTGGGGCAAGAGGGGATGAGTGCCTCACCTGTCACTGTCCTTTGGCTCCACCCCACTCTGGTTTGTACCTCTCACTTTGGTTGTTCCAACTACTTCCTGAGATGAAAGAAGAGGAAGAGAACTTTGACCCTCTTTACAGAAGTCTTCACTCCTTCATCCAGGGTTGAATTTTTTGTTAACCTTAACATACTTGGTGTTAGAAGCAGGGCCGTACACTTATGGGATGTGCCTGTTATATCCGGAATCCAGCCCTGTTGCACTGCATAACCAGGGCCTGTGTCGTTTGGTGATCAAACCTGCTTCCTTTAGGGCTTAGCTCAAGTTCGACCTCCTCCAGTGTCTTCTCTCACTGGTCAGTTCACTTTAAGGCAATGGTTCTCAACCTTCCTAATGCCGCGACCCTTTAATACAGTTCCTCATGTTGCATGTGGGTGTATCTACATGTGGGCGGACCCGCCTGGAGACGGATAGAGGAGCGGTGTCTCGGTTCCTACACCATCGGTAATATGTGTTTTCCGATGGTCTTAGGCGACCCCTGAGAAAGGGTCGTTCGACCCCCAAGTTGAGAACCACTGCTCTAAGGGCTTCCGTCTTTGAACTCGGGTGGCATGTACAGCTTGTTTCTCACAATCTGACATGGAGAGGGTTGTTTGTTTATTCGCTGGTTTGGAGTGTTTTCTCATTGTCTTCTTACATGAGTCATGTGATGTAAACTCTGTAAGGCTAGGGACCATGTTTGCTTTTTAGCACTATGTTGAGTGCCTTTCAGTTAGGCTAGCACTTCCTTACTTTCTTTTGCTCAGCCCTTCCTTGAAATAGTGTCCTGGTGTTGAATTATGTGTCAGGAACCCCATTGGACCTATGTTCTCACCTTGAGAATCTCTACCTTTACCTTGTAGGAAGGATCTAAATGCCTTGACTCAGACATTGTATCTTGGGCCTGTGCTGCCACTGCAGTGTCTGTGCTGAAGGTTCAAATACGAGCAAGAACTCTCAGCAGAGAGCGCCAGCGGTTGAGCTCTACTTCCAGCTGCCAGGACAGATGTTTTTCCTGCCCAACAGGCTCATTTAACGGGTGATCAAGGGAAGGTGTACCTGCAGTGAAGGCTGAAAGGGGGAGCTCATAGAGGTAGAAGGAGACCAGGAGGTAGTGACACCACCGTATTGTTGCAGAAACCATGGAAGGCAACAGTTTAAAGAAGGGAGGGGAGTAGTGTCAAATGTCTCCGGAGAAATTTTCTGGGCTAAGGACCAAGATGAGTCCAAGATGGGATCTGGCACTGAGCAGAGGTCTTCCCTGACAACCCACCTAAAACACTTCCATCCCATCACTCTACAACAACTTCTTTACCGTCTGTACAACACTGTTATAAGCTAAAGTCATCCTGTTGGCCTCCTTAAGGATCTCCTTAAGTAACTCCTGGAAAACAGCAACTATGTCTTGTCCAGCCTTGTATTCTCAGCTCCCATAATAGTGCCTGACACTCAATAAGGGAGAATAAATGCACAGACTTGTCCAAAGTCACCCAGTTAATAGGTGGGAAAGCTTTGGTTTGGGGTGAGAGCAGTAAATATACACACATTTTGAATAATGCCTTTAAAGATTGTATAATTTAAAAATTAACAAGTTAATCAGAAGGTTACCTTTTAGAAGGTAAAAGAAGGAAAGCATGAGAAAATAAATACTACAGATATAGCCATTTGTCTTTATTTAGAAATGAATGATAATGCAATATCACAAATTAAAATTTCTGGAATTTCTACAAATTATACAGAGAAGGAAATTTAGAACTTTAAATGCTTTAATTATTTAATAAGAAAGACTCAAGAGATATGAATTAAGCATTTGACTCAAATTAGAAAAAAGAATAACAATATACTAGGAAAGCCAAGAAGAAAAATATTAAAGCAGATATTATTGCATTTTAAAATAGGAGAATTAGTAGATAAATTCATAATGTCATTCTTTGAAAAAACACTAAGATAGCCAAAGACAGAAAAAAAACTAGAAATGAACAAGGAGATGCAACAAATGCATGTTATAAGAAAGTCGTATATATAACGAGGCTAATGAATTTGCTACTCCATGAAATAGATGATTTTCTATTAAAAAATTATACATGTGAATGAAATCACAATTATCTTAGGATAAGTAAAATACTTGAAAAATCAATATTCAACCAAGAAGTGGAAAAAAGTGTGCAAATATTATATCCAGATGCTTTTATGAATGAGTTCTTTCCAACTTTCAAGGAACAGATCATTCTTAGGCCATTTTTTATTGTAAAAAAATCACCTAACCTAAAATTTACCATATTAACTTTTTTTTTTTTTTTAATCCTTACCTAAGGACATTTTTTTGTTCAAATAGAGTGGGAGGGAGAGAGAGAGGAACATCAACGTGAAAGGGACACATCAAGTGGCTGCCTCCCGCATGACCCCAACCAGGGCAGGGGATAAACTGCAACCAAGGTATGTGCCCTTGACTGGAATCGAACCCGCGACTCATTGGTCCGTGGGCTGATGCTCTAACCGCTGAGCCAAACTGGCCAGGGCCATATTAACTTTTTTAAGTGTACAGTCCAATAGTGTTAAGTATACTCACATTATTGTAAAACCAATCTCCAAAACTTTTTCATCTTGCAGAACTGAAACTCTGTACCCATTGAACAACATCTCCCTTTTTCCTCCTCCTCCAGCCTCTGGCAACCACACTTCTCTTTTCTATCTCAATGAATTTGACTTCTTTAGATGTTTCATATGAGTAAAATCATATAAGTATTTGTCTTTTTATGAGTTGCTTATTTTACTTAAATAATGTCCTCAAGGTTCATCTATGTTGTAACATGTCTGAATATCCTTCTTAAGGCCGAATAATATTCCATTGTGTGTACACAACACATTTTGTTTATCCATTCACCCAACAGTTGACACTTGGGTTGCCTCCACTTCCTGGCTATTGTGAATAGTGCTGCTGTGGATGTGAATGTATAAATATCTCTTGCTGTCTTAACTGTTTCAGAGCATAGGAAAATAAGAAAACCAATGTAATTCATTTTTGTGAACATACCTAATAAATTGTATACACACACACATACACGTACTTCACATAATTTTCAATTATATAGATGCAAAAATCCTAAATAAAGCACTAACAAATTCATCAATACAGTAAAGGAATAATGTGTCATAACTGCCAGCATGTATTGTGCGACCCCATTTAGAACTTGCCCATGACCTCCAGCTAGTAAGTGGTAGACTAGGAAGGAAGCCCGGTCTCCTGACTCCAGAGCCCAGGATGCATATGGTGAGTTTGTTGAGAAGGTGATAATGGCCCCATAAAAGAAATCTGCTGATACAGTATATCACAGAAGTAGGTCAAAGGAAAAAAACAGACGCAAGAGAATCTCAAAGTATTTGAAGATGAAAATCAACATTTATTCTTTATTTTTTTTATTTTTATAAGTTATTTTATTATTAATTTGTTTTTGTTACAGATGTTTTTCCTTTTTTTCCCCCATTGACACCCTCCTCCCCCTCCCCTTCTCCTCCTCCCCATCCCTGTTGTCCATGTCCATTGGTTATGCACCCATGCACATAGGCTCTGTGATTTATCTCTTTCCCCCGCCTCCCCCCCTCCTCCGAGGCCCATCATCCGTACTCCACCCTCCATGTCTCTGGGTCAATTTCGTTGTTCAGTTTGCTCAGTTCTCGTGTGTGTTGCCGGCTTCCTCCGTTGGTGGGGGGGGTCGCCCGGCTCCCCCGCTCCGCCTGGGTTCCCCCGTGGTGGGGGGGGGGGGGTCGCCCGGCTCCCCCGCTCCGCCTGGGTTCCCCCGTGGTGGCGGGTTCGCGGCTCTTTTTCTTTATTTTTAAAACTCCCTTAATAAATTAGGAAAGAAAGAAGCTTCATTAACATGATAAAATATATCTTCTGAAACAACACCCAGTATCATTTTTAATAAATAATGTATCGAGGGCAAGATAGACCGATCCTAACTACTGTTATTCAACAGTGTCCTGAAGGAATAATCTAGCCACTGTAATGAAGCAGGATGAAGAGTTTACTACTGGAAGAGAAACACAGCTTTTGTCTGCAAACTAAATATCTACCTAGAAATCTGAAGATAATCATGAAAAACAGACCTAACAAGAAGGAGCAAGGATGTCCAGTAAAAGATACACATACAACTTCTAACATAGTTTTCTAGTGTAGGTAATAATAGCCAGTTGTGTTTGGGAGAAAAAAATGTCACTCACCCTAGCAACCTAAACTATAAACTACCTTGGAACAAAATTAACAGGAAATGTGTAGGACTTACATGAAAAAAACTAAGTTTTACAGAGGGACTTGAAGAAGGTAATTGGAAAGACAGGTACGCTATATACCGTGAGAGAAGACAATACTTGAAAGATGTTAACCCTTCTTGCCCTGGCCAGTTTGGCTTAGCAGTTAGAGCATTGGCCCTGGGACTGAATGGTCTCATGTTTGATTCCCAGTCAAGGGCACATGCCTGGGTTGCAGGTTTGATCCCAGGCCCTGACGGGAAGCAGCTAATGTTTCTCTCTCCCTCCCTCCCTTCCATTCTATCTGGAAAAAAATGAATGGAAGATATCTTCAAGTGAGGATTAACAACAACAAAAAAAATTGAAAAAAAGTTAACCCTTCTTTAACCCATAAAGTTTAATGTAAATCTGCAAAAATGTTATTTTTTTAACTTGAAAGTAATATTCTAAAATTAATCTGGAATAAGTGAAATAGCCATTTTTAAAAATTGAAAGAAGAATGTTGGGGGAAATTTTATTACCAGATAACTCTTATTATAAACCTGTAAGTTAATATCGTACTGGTGGAGGGCTAGACTAAGAATTTGCAAACTTGCCCTGGCAGGTTTGGCTCAGTGGTTGGAGCATCGGCCAATGAATCGAGGGTTCAATTCCAGTCAAGGGCACGTACCTCAGTTGCGGTTTGTCACTGGCCCTGGTCGGGTTGTGCAGGAGGCAGACAGTCGGTGTGTCTCTCTCACTTCAATGTTTTGCTCTCTCTTCCCCCCTTCTCTAGCTGATGATAAATACAAAAATTATCCTCAGGTGAGGATAAAAAAAAAAAAGAATTTGCAAACTTTATTGCTGAAGGAGATACGACTTAAAGAGATTGAGCTATGGGAGCCCACAGAACTCTAATTGAGTGGTCTCAGACTTCCAAACCACATTCTTAACCACAATGCAATACTGCCTTCCTAAAATATATAATACATACATATATACATGCATTAGTAAAAACTATGAGAAGTGGCCTTGGCTGGTTTGGCTCAGTGGTTGGAGCGGTGGCCCGCAGACCAGAGAGTCCCGGGTTCAGTTCCCACTAAGGGCACATACCTCAGTTGCAGTTCGTCCCTGGCCCCAGTTGGGGTCGTGTGGGTGGCAACCAGTTGATGTGTCTCTCTCACATCGATGTTTCTCTCTCTCTCTTCCTCCCTTTCTCCCTCCCGCTCTATCTGAAGATGAATGCAAAAATGTCCTCGGGTGAGGATAAAAAAAAAAAATAATAATAATAATAAAAAGAAAGTCACAGGTAAATAAATAAGCATTTAAAAAAAACCCAAAAAACTATGACAAATAAGTACACCAAAATAATATTAGTTATCTGTAGATGATGAAATTATGTCATGATCTTTTTTCCCTCTATACTTATTTTTAAATTCACTTTATTGTCGAGGGAATTACAAATGTCCCCCATTTTCCCTCCTTTGCCACCCTCCACCCATCTTCCACCCCACCCCAGGTCTTCTATACTTTTTTTGAATTTTCCAAATATTCTGCAGAGAACATGTATTGCTTTTATACTTGCACAGAGAGGACAATTTTACTATTTTCAGACACCAAAGCTCCACTGTCCCTTCAATGTGGGAACCCAGCCAAGACCTGATTCTTGGACAGCATCAGTGAAAGGGCCTTGGGAATGCTCTTGGGCACAGCAGCATTCATATATGGAAACCTTCCATGAGGATGACCTCACCACTGGAACCCAGTCAACATAAACCTTGCCTGCAAGAGCTAGCAGAGATCTTTGGACAGAAACCTGGAGGGTGAGGAGCCGAGAAAGAACTGACCGAGAGAGAGAACTTCTGGGCTTACTCCCTGAAGAAGTCCAGTGTATCCATCTGGGCTTAGCCAGTCTCTTCTGTGATCAGTTCCTAGGAAGGATCACTTTTCCTCACCTCAACCTCCTCCAAAAAAAAGAACTCCCAAAATGGCCAGGGTTATTTTTTTTTCCCGGGCCTAAGTGAGAACGTAAGATGCTACTGTTACTGGACTAACAAGAATGGTGAATTGGTGGTGAAAGAAGTGAAAACATCACCTGGACTGAAAGAAGAGACTATGCTTAGCTATTCCCAAGTCATTCTCTGTAATTAGCTTCCCCATCCCTGGCAGTCTTATCTCTTCACCTCACTTCATCTTTTAAAAAGCCAACAGCGTAATACCCAACCACAATTCCATCAAAATATGGTCCAGCCACCTGTAGTGCTGGCCCCTTTGCCACATGGAACAGCTCTTAACGCCCCAGCCCACCGTAGTTAAGCATCTGTGTCGAGAACTTCTTTCACCAGCATTGACAACACTAGAGGCAAACAGTCCCCATGAGTGCTTTATTTAGCTCGAGTTTGAAAAACTAGGCATTGACGGGCCATAACCAGGCTCTAGTCGGAGACTGGCCTCACGTTTATAAAAATTGGACTCATCGACTTGTGTCGTGAGCCAGAAGAAGTGAACTTCCTAAGTGTTATTCAGCAGTTGGTCTCACACAAACTCACTTTCCAGGAGTCTGCCCTGCTTGCTGGATTCCATTCTCACCACAAGGTGTTATCAAAGTAAGGTATTTTTAAGACAGTGAAAAATGCTGTCTACACTTAAATTTTTATGAGGTCCTGAGTGGCCCCTTCCTATTTTGGTTGTTTGCAGCTTTTTCGTTGGACTTGTTCAAGGTTATTTTGGCTACCCAGAATTGTTATACCAGTTGTAGAAAAGCAGGGCATGTATTTGTGGTAAGGTTTTGACATTCAGACTGGTTTTATTTTATTTATTTTTATTTTTTATCCTCACCTGAGGACATTTTTTTTTTTTTTTCATTTATGTTCAGATAGAGCGGGAGGGAGAGAAGGAGGAAGAGAGAGAGAGAGAAACGTTGACACGAGAGAGACACAGCGAATGGTCACCACCCACACAACCCCAACCGGGGCTGAGGACAAACTGCAACCGAGATATGCGCGCTTAGCGGGAACTGAACCCGGGACTCTCTGGTCTGCGGGCTGACGTTCTAACCGCTGAGCCAAACTGGCCAGGGCCAGACTGATTTTAAATTATTTGTATTATATTGTTATGGGAGAGTCTTGCCTTCAGAACACAAGTGATGCTTCTAATAGTTCACGGCTCATACCAAATCGCAAGTATATTTTTCCCCTCGGCCCTAGGAGAGGGTGTGATGCTGAGGTTGTAAGAACAGGCTCTGGAGCTAGACTGACCTGGCTTCTTCACTTACTGGCTCTGTTCCTTTAATAAGTATCTCATCCTTCCCAGATTCAAAGCCTTCACCTCTAAAATATTTGAATAATACCAGGATTAAATTAGAAAATGCATACATATGGCTCAGTACAATGTGTAGCATGTAGACACAACTCAATAAATGGCAGCTGTCGATAATAACAATAATAGTAATAATAATGAGGCCTAAGACCAGTAGTTTGCTCCAAATCACCCTGTGGGACTCTTGTTCTTGCCTAGAGAGATGGGCAGAGGAGCCTAACAACCCAGGCTCCACTGAGTCCCTATATGCTAAGGCCTTTCCCAGAGAAACCACAGCCCCTAAGTACAAAATGCTTTCACTTAAAAGCCACCCTTCTGGGTGTACAGGCCTGTGTCAAGTAGCGTTTGACATTTAAAAGAACCATCCACCCTGGCCGGTTTGGCTCAGCAGTTGGAGCGTCGGCCTGCGGTCCAGAGAGACCCGGGTTCGGTTCCCGCTAAGGGCATGTACCTCGGTTGCGGTTTGTACCCTGCCCTGGTTGGGTTGTGTGGGAGGCAGCCACTCGATGTGTCCCTTTCACGTCGATGTTTCTTTCTCTCTCTTTCTCTTCCTCTCTCTCCCTCCCACTCTATCTGAACAAAAAATGGAAAAATGTCCTCGAGTGAGGATAAAAAATAAATAAAAATAAAAGAACCATCCAGCAGGTAGGCTACCAACCCTGCTTTTAAAGCCCTCCAGTCTCTCTTCCACCATCACCCTGCCCCCCAAGCAACTCCTGTCTGCAGGGATGAGGAGAGGGACCTGGGGCACCACAACTCAAGGGCTTGCCAGGAAGGAGGAGTGTGGGAGTTTGGGGAGAGAAATGCCTGATAATAAGTAAGAGAAGGAGCTGGGGTCCTGGGGCACCTCCCAGGCTAGCCCAAGGCTCCCGACACTTGGAAAGTGGAGAGGAGTGTGTGTAGTCTGTTTCTAGCTCCTCCAGAGTTGCCTTCTCTTGTTCCCACCTGTTTTATCTTTATTTTTCTCCCCTTTCTTGATTTCCTTTGAATTAACAAGTGTTTTTTATTATCTTAACTGGTTTCTCTTCTATTAGCTTATTATTTATACATCCTTTTTACTTTTAAAGATTAACCTAGATATTATAACATTCATCCTTGACTTATTAACATTTCATGTAAAATAGTAACTTTTCTCCTTCCAAGACAATGCAAGGATCTTAGAACACTAACTCCATTTATCCCCAATCCTGACTTTAGTGTTACCATTATTGTGCATTATAATTCTACATATATTTTAACCCTCACGAGACTTTTGTTTTGTATAGTTAATATTCATGCAGATTTATGCACATATTAATTCTTTCCATTGTTCTTTATTCCTTCTTGAATTTCTGTGCTTTCTACTAGGATAATTTTTTTTTCTTCCTGACAAATCCTCCTTAAGGCAAGTCATCTGGTGATGAATTATCACAGTGTTAGGTTTTCTGGAAATGTCTTTATTCCATTTTTCGGGATATTTTCACAGGGTATATAATTATAAATTGCATCTATTTTCATGCAGCATTTTAAACATGTTATTCCATTGTGAAAAGTTGGCTATAAGTCTTATTGCTGTTCTTTTGAAGGTTTTCCCCACCGTTGCTTTAAAATTTTTCTTTAATTTTAGTTCCCCCTCACCCCCACATTACATACCATGGTTCCACTATGATGTGCTTAGGAATGGTTTTCTTTGTATTTATCCTACTCGGGATACAGAGTACTTCTAAATCTGTAGCTTAATGTCTTTCATCAGTTTGAGAAATTTCTTGGCCATTATTTTTCAAAATTCTTTCTGTCCCATTCTTTCTTCTCCTTCAGGGATTACAATTACATATATTTTGGACCTTTTCACCATATTCCAAATTTATCTTTTTTGTATTTTTTCAAAATATAGATCATCTGTGGTCTGTTTCTATTGTTTTCTTTTTTCTCTTTCATTCCTATTTCCTGGTATTCCTGATAATTTTTAAATGGAATGCCAGATAATGTGGCCAAAAATTTGTAAAAGCTCTTGATACTATTATCTTCCTCTAGAGAGAATTTACTCTAGATTTTGGCAGGTAGTTTTAGATCACCTTATTCCAATCTGGAACTGTGGGCTTATTCAAAGCTGGGTTCAGTCTTTCTAAGGCCTGTTCTATTTCTGGCTTGCCCTTACTGATTGGATGAGACCCACCACATTATAGAGGATAATCTGTATTACTCAAAGTCTACCCATTTAACTGTTAATCTCATCTGAAAATACCTTCACAGAAACATCCATATTTGACCAAATATGTAGATACTGTGGCTTAGCTAAGTTGAGAGTAAAATTAACCATCACAGGTCCTGGTGGAAAGCCTGGAGTTTTTGCCAGGGCCCCTCCTCCACAGTGGGCTCTGAACTCCAGTACTTTTCTCCCCAGCCCCACAAGTCTGCCAAAAGTGCTGGTGAGTTTCTCAGTCTCTTAGTTACTGCTTCTTGCACAACTTCTTGGCCTCTGCCCTGTGCTTCTTTAATATCGAAAGATGTTTCAAGAGGAAAATGGCTTAGAATGTCAGGTTCACCTAAATGACTTTTCTCTCTCTAGAAACCGGTCCTTTCACATCCTGTCTGCATTGGCAATTCCCGGGTGCCTTCAAACAGGTGTTTTTCATATTTTATCCTCGAGAGGAGGTCATTGAGAGGCTGAAAAGACTTTTTATTAAATCCAACTCCCAATGAATAACTCTTGGTGCTTTTTAAAAAAAATGTTTTTTCTTTATTGCTTTTAGAGAGGGAGAGGGAGAGAGATAGAGACCATCGATTGGCTGCCTCCTGCATGCCCCCCACTGGGGATTAGGCCCACAACCTGGGCATGTGCCCTGACCAGGAATCAAACCAGTGACCTCTTGGTGCATGGGTCGATGCTCAACCACTGAGCAACACTGGCCGGGCTCACTTAATAACTCTTAATGAACCTAAAATAAAATAATATTTTTTAAATGTAAAAATAATGCTTATATTGAATAACATTTAATGGGGACACACTAGAGTATGGTCCTCAGTGGTGTAGTGGGAGAGAACATGCTTCTGTATTATCTGTGCAATTAACAAAACATAGTTGCCTGGGTCTCATCTCAGATTTAACGAATTAGAACCTGTAGGGGGTGTAGGGGATTGATTAAGAATAACAAACTAGAGACATTCTGATTAAAGACAAGGATGCCAGCCATAAGGGCAAAACATCAAACATTGTTCTAAAAGTTGTAAATAGTGACATGAAAATAAATAAAAGGTAGAAATATTGGTTAAAATAAATATTATTTTCAGATGATATGTTATCTACCTGAAAAAGAAAAATGTCAAACTAATGAATTTAGCAAGATGACTAGATAATATATATTTCCTATGGGTGAGTAATCAGTTAGAAAATATAATAAAAATGTTAACATAGTAGCAACAAAAAATATAAAAACCTAGTTTAAAAAAAAAACAACAATGCAGGATCTGTATGATAAAAACAGATGTTATTGAGAAACATAAAGTTTTAAATAAATGGAAAGTCAAATGATGTAAAGATATTAACATTTTCTACATTAGTATGTAAATTCAATGTAAATCCAATTAGAATCTCAACTTTTTCAGGGGATGTTGTAACAGAATTTCATAAAATGATTTTAAGGTTTTCCTGGGAGAATAAATGAGCAATAATAACCAAGAAATATTTGAAAGAAAGTGATAATGTAATGTTTAGTTCAGTAAATGTTAAAACTATATTTAAAATGGTGAGATACTGGTGCATAAATAAACAGACAAATAGAAGACAGCAGAGAATAGAAAGAGGCAACATTTCAAATGATGGACATGGTGATGACTAATTTACAAATGATATTGGCTAATTAATAAATGGTGTTGGGAAGTAGCCCTTGAGGGAATAGAGAAGACAGGAGAGTTTGCTCCCTATCTCATTGTTTCAGCTGGATTGGAGATTTCAATGTAATAAATTAAGTAATCAAAGTTCCAGAATAAAATGTAGGTGAATATTTACATAGTTATGAGTCAAGGAATGCATTTCTAAAGATAGATATCATGAAGGATAAAACAGATTATTATTATGATAAAATTTAAAACTTTATTAGAGTAGTGATTACCTTTGGAGAATTATTGACTGGGAGAGGTTCCATTACACACTTAAAATTTGTGTACTTTCCCGTTATGTACATTATCCCTCAATTAAAAAAAAATAACCAAAACTTCTGTTTGGAAAAAGATACTATGAAAACAATTTTTTAAAAATTACAAACCAGGCAGGTGAGGCGGGGGCTGGGTGGAGGTGGACAAAGGGGGGTAAAATAGTGCCAACAATAAGAAAAAAAAAAGACAAACTAGGAACAAATATTTGCAAAATTCATGGCATACAGAAAATTAATATCATGCCCTGGCCGGTTTGGCTCAGAGGTTAGAGCGTTGGCCTGCGGACCAATGAGTCCCGGGTTCGATTCTGGTCAAGGGCACGTACCTCGGTTGCAGTTTGTCCCCAGCCCTGGTTGGGGTTGTGCGGGAGGCAACCACTAGATGTGTCCCTTTCACATCAATGTTTCTCTCTCTCTCTCTCTCTCTCTTCCTCTCTCTCCCTCCCACTCTATCTGAACATAAATGGAAAAATGTCCTCGGGTGAGGATTAAAAAAATAAAGATTAATAGCTTAATATATGAAGAACTATTGTAAATCGATAAGAAAATATTAAGCGCATAGAACGGCAAAAGTCACAAACAATTCACTAAAGGAGAAATACAAGTGGACAATAATTAAGAAAAGATGCATAACTCACTAATAAGAAAATAAATGCAGATTAGAATCCAGTGTAGCACTATTTTGTATGTATTAGCTTAAAAAGATTAAAAGATGTGATGCTCTCTAGCTGGGTTGTAAGGAACTGAACACTCTCATACCTGAATGGGAGAATAAATTGCAATCACTTTCTGGACGTTTGGCTTAGCAAAATGATTTATAATTAAAATGCGCATTCTACTTGAGTAAGAAACTTCTCTTTTTGATTGCTCTGAGATAATCTCAGGTACACAAACACAGTAAAAACACACTCATTACAATATTGTTTATAATAGCAAAAAATTGGAAACCACTTACACAGCCGAGCAGTAAAGTCTGGTTCAATAAATACATTGAAATATATGCAGCCAATAAAATAAATGCTGTTGAAAACCTATATAAATGGACACAGAAAAAAGAAAGTCTAAGACATTTTTAAGTGATAAAAGTGGAACGTGTGTAGTTCTTCATTTAGCAGATATTTATTGGGTGCCGATATGTGTCAGACCCTACTCTAGGCATGGGGGATACAGCAGTTGGCAAAAAAGAAGAAATCGCTGCTTTCCTGGAGCTGACATTCTAGTGATAAAGGAAAGATAATGAAGAGTGAAATAAATTATGTAGTATATAAAGTAGTGTGCACAATAAGATACCATTTTCTAAATGTGTGCATGTATTGAAAAATGTGGTTATCCAGACGATGGGGTATTTATTCTCTACTCCATACCTTTTTCCCCCAGAAATATTTTGAATGAGCATTCCTTTTAAATCAGAAGAAAATAAATGAATTTCTATTTTGACAAAAATAAAATAACAAAAAGTTATTTTTAAGAGTTTCTGAATAATTGACATTTGCTATTTCCTTCCCTCAAAGAAATGAAAAGATCAACAACTGTCAATTGGGAGAATTTTTTGATATTAAAAAGAAGTGCTCAAATGCAAATCAAAACCACAATGTGGAATAACAGAAACTCTCATTCATTGCTGGGGGAACACAAATGGTACAGGCACTTTGCAAAACAGCCTGGAAATTTCTTACAAAACTAAACATACTCTCACCATATGATCCAGGGATTGCACTCTTTGGGAGCAGCTAAGATGCACGCCCTTCAATAGGTGAATAGATCAGTAAATTATGGTACATCCAAATAATGGAGTATTATTCAGCACTAAAAAGAAATGAGCTATCAAACCATAAAAGGACATGAAGAAAACTTAAATGCATATTATTAAGTGAAAGAAGCCAAGCTGAAAAGGCTACATACTATACAATTCCAACTACATGGCATTCTGGAAAAGTAAAAACTATGGAGACAGTAAAAGATCAGTGATTCAGTGATTGCCTGGGGTTGGTTTGAGTGGGGAGGGCTGAATAGGTGGAGCAGAGAGGATTTTTGTAACAGTAGAACTACCCTGTATGATACTATAATGATGGATACACGTCATTTTTCACTTGTCAAAACCTATGGAATGTACAGCGCCAAGAGTGAGCCCTAATGTGAACCATAGACTTTGGGTGATAATGTGTCAATGTAGGTTCACTGACTGTAGAAAGTGTACCTACACTCTGGCTGGGGATGTTGATAGTGAGGGAAGCTATGCATCCAAGGGCGAGGAGTAGGAGGTATATGGGAAATCTATACTTTCTGCTCAGTTTTGCTGGGAACCTAAAACTACTTTAAAAAATAAAATCTATTTAATTAAAAAAATTTTTTTATCCTCACCAGAGAACACTTTTTTTTGCATTTATCTTCAGATAGAGTGGGAGGGAGAAAAGGAAGAAGTGAGAGAGAGAAACATCGATGTGAGAGAGACACATCGAGTGGTTGCCACCCACACAACCCCAACCAGGACCGGGGACAAACTGCAACCGAGGTATGTGCCCTTAGCGGGAACAGAACCCGGGATTCTCTGGTCCGTGGGCTGAAGCTCTAACCACTGAGCCAAACCGGCCAGGGCAATCTATTTAATTTTTTAAAACCACCTCACATCCATTAGGATGTCTACTATTAAAAAAAAAACACACACACAGAAAATAACAAGTGTTGTTAAGGATGTGGAGAAATTGGAGCCCTTGTGCACATTGGTGGGAATGTATAATGGTGTAGTAGATGTGGAAAACAGTATGGGTGTTCCCCCAAAATTAAAAATAAAATTGCCACATGATTTAGCAATTACACTTTAGAATATGTGCCTAAAAAAACTGAAAGCAGGGTCTTGAAGAGGTATTTGTACATCCATGTTTATTGCAGCATTATTCACAACAGCCAAGAGGTATACATAACCCAGTGTCCCTAAATGGATGAATGGATAAACAAAATGTGGGATACACACACACAGTGGAATATTATTCAGCCTTAAAAGGAAAGAAATTCTGAAATATACCACAACATGAATGAACCTTGAGGACATTCTGCTAAGTGAAATAAGCCAGTCACAAAAAGACAAATACTGCATGATTCCACTTCTATAAAGTATTGAAAGAAGTCAAATGCAGAAAGATGGAAAGTAGAATGATAGTGGCTAGGGGCTGGGAAGAGGAGGGAAGTGGCAATATTGTTCAATAGATACAGAGTATCAATTTTCTAATGCATTGGGTATTAGAATTTTATTTTTAAATGTATTGGGGTGACATTGGTTAATAAGATTATATAGGTTTCAAATGTACAAGTCCATGATATCTGTATGTTGTATGGTTTGCCCACCAGAGTATCAATTTTTTAAGATAAAAAAGTTCTGGATATTGCACAACAAAGTGAATATACTTAGCACTACTAAACTGTATACTTAAAATGGTTAAGATAATACATTGTATGTGTATTTTACCACAATTAAAAAAGAAGTGTTCAGCCCTGGCTGGTTTGGCTCAGCGGTTAGAGCGTCAGCCTGTGGACCAGGGAGTCCCGGTTGGGGTCGTGTGGGTGGCAGCCAGTCGATGTGTCTCTCTCACGTCGATGTTTTTTTTCTCTCTCTCTCCCTCCCACTCTGTCTAAAGATAAATGTAAAAATATCCTTGAGTGAGGATTAAAAAAAAAAAGTGTTCAGCTTTTTTAAGAATGTTATGAAACAGACACTAAAATGGAAAGACATTTGATTAAACTTTAATAAGGCAAATGCTACTGGACAAAATAAAAAAGCAACTGTTAAACTGGTGGAAGGGGACAGAGAGGAGGAGACCTACAAGCCTGTGACAGGCCAAAGGCTAACAGTATCACTAACGTAATATACCAAGAATGCTTATAACTCCGGAAGGAATGGGTGAACAATCTAAGGGAAAAATGAACCAGCCGCTCTACTCTCAGGGAAAGACCAAATAAAATAAAAGTTCATAAAAGCCAAGCATGTTCATCCTAATGAGTTACCAAAGAATTAAAATTTTTAATTTTAAAATAAGAAGATGCTAAGTGTCTCCTTTCGGATTAGGAAAAATTGCGAAGATGGATAATTGCCATCATTCCACATGGTTCATTCGGGCACGAGGAGAGCCAGCTGAGCACAGCGGCTCAGTTGTCACCTATTTTCATATTTCTCCTTTTAAAAATCTGTGGCGTGTATTACTTTTATAATCAGGGAAAACGCTAAACAATTCTTAGGTGATGAGTCATGAAAATTAACATGTTTCCAAATATAATCAACAAATGTACTGGACAGGAAACATCGTGCTCAGTGTCTGAAGCGTGTGAAGAAGGAGATGGTCTCAGACCATCTGTACAGGCAGGACTGGAAACTCACGCAACCTTTTTGGAGGACAATTAGGCAGTTTCTATTTCAAACGTTCTTGCTTTAACAAACCATTTCACTTTAATTTACCATAGAGATATACTCACACATACACAAAGGCACATGTAAAATTTCATTCATTGCAGCAATGTTTGCATAAGTAAAAAATTAGAAATGACCCAAGAGCCCATCAATAAGATGTTGGTTAAATAATTTATGGTATATCCCTATTATAGAAAACTATGATAAGGTTTTAAAAATTATATAAGCTGACTTGGAAAGACATCCAAGAGTATTATTAAGAGAACATGGCAAGTTTCAGAACAGTTGTAAAAACATATGTTATAACATAATCCCATTTTATAAAGTAATATACATATATGACATAGAAAGTAATATCAAAATGATAGAAAAAATCGGAAAGAATACACATCATACTGTTAACGGCAGCCATCTCTGACCCAGGTCTGTGTGAGGTGGCAAAGGATGTTTGCTTTCTAAAATAAATATTTTTGTGTTCTTTGAATTTTTTGCATTGATATTTGAAACCAGGCAATAAAAACACAAAGAAAGAAATGTTAAGGGTGGGTTATTTTCTTCATACTAGAAATAAAAAAAGAGTACTCTGGCATCTGGCTTAGCCTGCCGCTTCCCCACCTCCTTCTGTCTATCAAAGACAAGGAGGACTCCCCTCCCTAAGCATTCCCTAAGGGTTTCGGTTTATTCAGACAGCCTTCCTTTCTGATCTCTGGGCTCTGTGGACCCTGAATCACAACCATTCCCCTTTGATTACAGGCTCTTCACTGTTTATCAGCTGATTGTACTGACCAAGGTGTGCATGTCCTCCTGGCCACAGACCTGAATGGTTGCAAGGGAGTGGAGCCAACCCTGACCCAGTGAAGGGAAACATACCCGGCTAGGTCCCCGATCAGGGCACGGGAGACTGGCACCCTGTCCCCACCCAGGAGGGAGACTTGGGGGGAGGGGGAGCCCATGATCGGGGCACTGGCTCTTAGCGGCCTCTGCCAGTCAGGACTGACAGCACTCTGTCCCTGCTGGACAGCTCCACCTCAGCAGCTGCTTAGACGGCCGGTCAACCACGTGAGGGCTTTCCCAAAGACCTGCAAGGCTCAGGGAAGCTTCCCACGAGGCCTGGAGTTCAGACTTAAGTCTAAGCATTCAGGGCAGTGGTCAAAAGATGAGGAGGAATACATCATGACGCTACAGTGTCCCTTCTCTGAAGAGACAAGCACAGGCCCTCAAGGAAAGCCTTCCCTGATCCTTCCTCTGGGTTCTCTCAGCAGCGGGCACTCCTTATCCACACCTCCGCTCTCCTCAGTCCTCACCAAGTCATTGGTCCAGGACACCCGAAACCAGCCAGAACTCCCATGCTGTGTCCCCAAAATGGGTGCAGTTGTGCCTGGTCTGGTGTAAGCCCAGGACAACTAAAAGCCATCCACACCTGGAGAAGAAATCCCCTGGTGCCCCTCACACAAGCTCCCAAGCCCTGACTGAGTCCCTTGGGGTCCCAAGACACCTTATGCAGGTGCTCAATGCATGCTTCTTCCAGTTAGATATCCTGGGCCCCTGGGTGGGAGCAGGTTTGTGAAACACAGATAGCTGAGCCCTACCCCCAGGATTTCTGATTCAATCCGTCTGGGTGTGGCCTGAGGATCTGTATCTCCAACATGTCCCAGGTCATGCTGATGCCGCCTTCCAGTGGGCCTGGGGACCACACTTTGGGAATCGCTGGGTTTGAAGACGAGGCAGAGTCAGGAAGGCCAGTCAGGGAGCTGTGGTGGCTCGAGCCAGGCAGGACCAGAGCTTGAAGCAGGACAAGGCCAGCAGGGAGGGACCAGAAGGGCCAGCAGGGGACGCAGAGTGAGAGGCATTTCTGAGAAGAGGGGCACCAGAGAAGCTGCCCAGGTGGTTATGGAGACTGACTTGGGGTTTTCTAGCTTTAAGGGTGGAAGGGAAAGACTTGCGGCCAGGGAACCCAGGAGGGCAGGGTTCAGTAGTGGAGCGTCCTCTGCGTGGGGATGTGCAGTGGGCAGTAGGTATTTCAGCCTGGGTGGGACCTGAGGTATTGGGGCTGCAGGCATGTGGAGGTGATGGTAATGCCACAGAGCTGGTACCTGATGGAGTGGGAAATGCAACAGCTACCTGGGGAGAGTGCATGAATTATGAGGGGAAAAAAAGAAAAAAGCAAGAACCACAGGAATGGGGAAAATTCTACAAGCTTGTGAGCCTTGTTAGGTGTGCCTCAGCCCTCAGGCAGCTCCCTCGGTCTGTAATTCCCACTATTTAGGGGCTGGTGGAGGGAATGCAGTCAGGAAAGGTGGAAGGTAAGAGAAGTGAAGTTTCAGAGGCAGCTGAGGGTGTCCTGGGACCCCAGGTGATTTAGCCCTGGGTTAGGAGCTTGTCTGGGGGGCAGCAAGTGAGGAGGACCCAGGGGATTTCTTTCCCAGGAGTGGATGGCATTTCCCTTCAGCTTTTAGCTGTCCTGGGCTTGCACCAGACCAGGCACAATTACACCCACTTTGGGGACTGCATGGGTGTCCCAGGCCGACGCAGCATGGCAGACATCAGGGCCTGAGGAGGGAGGCATGGAGGGAGGAGGCCCACTGCCATTCTTGGTATGGTTCTCTCTCCAGGAGCTGACCTGCATCTGGCCTCGCTCTGGGCAGCTTATAAGGCCTGGTGTGAGTTTTGTTTATGGGAGTACAGCATAAAAGGAACAAATCCACCAGCACCAGGGATGTTGCCACTCAAGTCCTTTTGCATACATTTTTCAAACGATAATTCACTCTACCCAACCCCCTTTCCCCACCCCCCAAGGCCGATTTATTGAAAAAAAACACCTTATATGGTAATATTGCTAACACACCGTCAGCTGGCCTTTTTAGGGACTCTGTTTAAAGAAGATCCGCCTCTGGGGTTTTATATTGCTCTGGTATTTATGCCAAAGTCACGCCAGCCCTCATTCACTGGGAGAAGGACCTCTCATACATTTGGTGAGTACCGTACAGCTTCATGGGCTCTTCCTTCCTGGGGCTGCCTAGCCTCCTGGGTGCAGGAGGCGTCTCCAGATTGGCCTGGCGGCTGTGACGCTGGCCCGGGTCACACACGTCAAGGCCCTCGCTGGGCAGTGGTGCCTGCTTCTGGCCACGGGACATCTGGGGGCAGGGGCTTTTCCAGTCTGGATGGGTGCTCCCTGCCCTCCTAGCCAGGTGATGGGTGGGATATAACACCTGCAGTCTCTAATCCTGCTGACCAGGGGCGGGCAGATCTGCACTCTCCTGTCCTTTGTCATGGCTCCGAACATCTGGGACACTGTTTTGGGTGAGCAGATGGGTTTCGGCAAAACTGCTTCTTCTCGGGGTATTTGAATCAGAGCTAGCGATGGTCCCAGTGTCTGTGAGATGTCTGCGTTGGGAATAAGAATGTATTTACGTTAGTCCTCTGTAGGTCTCACTGTCCTCTGACTTGTGCTTGGCTGAGGTGAACAGAAAACTTTCTCAGTCCTTGAAGGCTCTAGGGTCATGGGGGGATGTGGGTTGGGGGGATGTGGGAGGGGGGGTGGGGTAGGAACAGTGTTGTGTGGCATGAAGCAGTTTAGGGCTGGGAGGAACACAGGAGCCATCTAACCCACTCTCTGAGGACACTGAGGAAAGTTAAGCAACTTGTCCAAAAGACCCACGCAGCTGGGAACCACCTGCTGATGCGCTGACGCCCCGCCCACAAACGCTCGCACAGACACCTGTGCACAAACAATCACGAGGAAAATGAGACCGAGGGGCCCAGGGGAAGGACGCGGGGGTAGGGAACCCAGGACGCACACCAGCACTGATGGTTGGGCAGGGTTCCGTTTTGGAGGGTCCACTGTGTGGGGATGTCCAGTGGGAAACTGGTCATTTCAGTCTGGTAATTTCCACTTTGTGATCAGAGTCTGCTAACATCTCTTTACGGCTGAGGCAGATGGTGTAAGAGGTGCAGGCCTTGGATGCAGACTACCAGCTACCAAAGTTATTGAGTGACCTCAGTGTGCTGTCCCGTAAAATGAGGGCAACTGTAATACTACCTACTTGGCAGTGCTGTGGTGAGGATTAAATGAGATAATACATGTATAGAGTCAGACCCGGAGGGCTTGTGAAACACAGACTGCCCTCCAACCCACCCCAGATTCTGATCAAGAGGCTGGGGCCGGGCCCACTAATTTGCATTCCTAATAAGCTCCCAGGTGATGCTGAGGCTGTAGGTCTGGGACTGCACTTTGCATAGGGAGGCTCTAAGCACTCGCTTTTTTTTAATCCTCACCTGAGGATATTTTTCTATTTATTTTCATACAGTGAGAGGGAGAGAGAGAGAAACAGCCACATGAGAGAGACACATCAACTGGTTGCCTCCTGCACAACACTGACCAGGGCCAGGGACAAATCGCAACTGAGGTATGTGCCCTTGACCGGAATCGAACCCGTGACTCATTGGTCCGCAGGCCGACGCTCTACCGCTGAGCCAAACCCGCCAGGGTGCACTTGCATTTTTTTATTTGAATGGGTTTAAATTTGGAGGTTATCCTTTGGGCTGAAGAGAGCTTCCCACCTTATGACAGGCTTGAATGTGTGCTGGAGAAACTGTAGTGAGCAGAGAAAAACTGTAATGCCAGGCCTGGGAAACCAAGATGGGCAGCATGACATCCTGACCTCGAGGCATGATTTCTTTCCTCCTTCCCTTTGTTCATTCCACCAACATTTATTGAGCCTTTATTATGTGCCAGACAATGTCCTGTTTCCTTAGGGACAGTGTAGGGACTTCTGCGATCATTGGGAGAGGCAGAAAAACAGATGAGAATGATGGAGTAAATAAATGTATAAAGGGCTCTAGGAGGAGCCCCTCACTCAACCCAGGAGTTATCAGGGAAGCCTTCCTGGAGGAAGGGGTGCCTGAGCTGGATCCTGCAGTTGGGTTAGTCCCTGAGAGAGGAAGCATGGTCTTTGGGATTTTTTAAGTGGCTCAACTCTACTGAATTTATACTTCAAGGCAGGAAGCAGGGAGAGCAAAGGTCAAAAGGGTAGGCAGGGCTGGATTATCAGGGCTTTACATACTACACTAAAGGATCAGGCAGTGGGGGACTGCAGAAGGCTGAGAGCACAAGATTTGCCCTTTGAAGGGGCTACTCCAGCAGCTGTGAGGAGAGTGGACGGGAACAGGGCAAGAGTGCTACTGCCCTGTGCAGGGTCTGGAGTTGGTCCTGCAGGGTGGCAGGGAGACAGAATGAAGACATCTTGGGGATTGGTTGGGAGGGAGGAAGAAGGAGTCAGGGTGTATGGCACAGACACGGGGTGGGTGCTGCGATGCACTGAGGTACAATTCCAGTTCAGAGGGCAGTGATGAGGAGAGCTATCCTGGAGGTAGGATTGAGGTGCTGGGGGGAATGGGGTATAGATAGATGCCCATCAGGCAACTGGCTCTGTGCATCTGCAGCCCAGGAGAGGGGTCTGCACTGAGCCAGGAGGGTGAACGGGAGGCCCAGGTAAAGGCCAGCAGGAGCAGGTCCAAACAGCAGAGTCCTGAGGCTCAAAACATCACTAACCAGGAGTCGTTTTAAATTTGATTAATATACATCAGCCAAGTCCAGATACCCTGAAGTAATTAGAGGTGCTGCTAGAATTTTCCACTGAAGGCATGTTTTTCGTGAAATGACTTCTCTCTGCCAGGCTCTTTGATCACGTGAATATGTGTGTGCAAATTCTAATCGGCAGCTGCTTACATGTCATTTAAAGCCCTCACCCCAAAATATTCCCCTCAACTATTGTCTGAAGTCTCACCATCTGAGAGCCTTCCTTTAAGGGTTTAAACTTTCTGCTAATTTCTAAACTGTCTTTCAACTTTCAATGATCATTGATTTGTGAAGTAGATCATTCAACTCCTTCCAATATTCAACAGAATTCATCCTGGGAGCAGGTTCTGATGGAGAAGAGTAGGCGAGATGAGAAGAATTATTTCTGCAGCCCTTTACAACAGTGATGGGCCGGACAGTAAATATTTTAGGCTTTGTGAACCTATAGGTCTTCGTAGCAACTGTTCAACTCTGCCCCTGTAGCAGTAGCCGCTGTAGACAGCATGTGAGCAAATCGTGGGCATGGTTCTGTTCCAATAAAACTTTATTGATAGACACTGAAATTTGAATTTCCTATCATTTTCTTGGGTCACGGAACATTTTTCTTGGGCTTTTTGGCAACCATTTTAAAATGTCAAAACCATTCTTAGCCCGTGGGCCACACACAAACAGGTCTTAATTTGCTGACCCTGATTTATGATTTAGAAATCACTGTCATTTCCATTATTTTGTTTGATCCATCACCTTGAGAGATAGATGTTATGGTTTCCACTTCATAGTTGAGGAAACTGAAGGCCAGAGGAGGGGACATGGGACTGGGCCATGGGATGGGACTGGGCCATGGGAAGGGGACTGGGCCATGGGAAGGGGACTGGGCCATGGGATGGGACTGGGCAATGGGATGGGGCCTGGGCCATGGGAAGGGGACTGGGCCATGGGAAGGGGGTGCCAGGAGGCAGGAGAAGGGCAGTGAAAGGGGAGGTGGAGGGAACTCAGACCAAACTTCCAGAGTGACAGGGAGGGGGTTTAACGCTTCTGTCCTCATATTTGCTTGGGGAGGGGGGTGCCCAAGGAGATGAGTGAGTGAGCAAATTCTTTACACCCTTGTGTTTGGTTTGGCCACTCTGGGGGAGGAGGGGCGGCTGTGTTTCTAACTTCGTGAAGTCTCAATGAAGCCCAGATGTAGTGCGTGCTGACAGAGCCAGAACACTTTGCTCAGCTTTCTGCGAGCGCAGAGCGGTTGTGACCTCAGGAAACCACAGTGCCTTTGGCTCCGGTTCAGCTGACATGCTCCAGTCTAGCCACAAGTTACCAGCAAGCAGCTGAGGAGGGTGTAGAATTTCTCCCGGCAGAGACATTCCAGGAGAGTCTGGATCCGTGGTAAATCCCTTCTTCCCAGGGCAGCGTGGGGCCCCACGGAGGCTCCACTCCAGGCCAGCAGCCCGAACCCAGCCTTCGCCTCCCTCACTTTTCATTTGGGTCCGCCTTCGAGAAAGCACATTTAAATCCACCCAAAGTGCCGCAGAATGGCATAGTTGACACCTTGCTTTGTGGCTTGTCTCAGCTGCTGGGAAACCAAGTCCAAAGCTCTCTTTCTGTGGGGAACTCGGGGAGACAAAAGGGGGGCACTGAAAAGGCAGACAGGCTTGAGCTATAAATCACACACGAGAGAAAAAGAAATGCTGCGGGGACCCTAGAGCACACCAGTCAGAGGTGAGGCTTGGCCTCTGGGCCACCTGCTAGCTCTCAAGCTTGCTTTCCCCTCAAGGTGGACCCCTGCTAGAACACAGAAACATAAGTACTTGCTGGACTACTTGTGAAGAGAAAACTGTCCCCGTGTGGTTCTAAATCAGGCCCATGTAACCAAGTGTCATGATACTGGACGGAGAGGACCTGAGGATACCAGGGGCAGTGTAGATCAGGCCTGGGAGGAGGCCTCTCAGGTGGTGGGGTTGTCATCCAACATTAATTGAGCACCTACTATGTGCTAAACACCGAGGCAAGTGCAGGGACTATAAACATAAGTGTAGACGTACTCCTGGCATAGGAGGGGCCCAGAGACTCAGGGAGACACAAGAACACAGACCCTTTTGTTTTAGAGCTTTTGCTGCCAACAGCGCCAGAGAGGCCGAGAGGCAGAAGCAAAAACACCAAACATGGAGAAGTTACGAGAGTGTCACCAAGGTGGTGAGGAAGGTGCAAGCCCAGCTTTGGAACCTGCCTGGGGCTGACGCCAGCCCTGCCTCTTCCCAGCCAGGCGGCATTCGGCTAGTCCTTTCCCTTCTCGGAGACTTGGTTTCCAGACCTGTAAAATCAACATCAAAATATCTTCCCTCGACGCTTTTGTCAGGATTCAATAGATAACACATGTGAAGGGCCCCCATTTTTTAAAAAATTAAAAATACATTTGTTTACCAAAAATGGACACAGGGAATCTACGGCTGTGTTTCACCTGACATGCAGCCGGGCCTTTCCCATTGCAGTAAGTATTCTGCTCTCTCCACTGTATGGAGGTTTCTGGCAATTAGCTTACAAACCAGTTTGTTTGTTATTCAATAACTTTTTTAATGTTAAAGTTGTTTCTCATTTTTTTTTTTTTTTTAAAAGCTGGGATAGTCCTGGCCGGTTTGGCTCAGCGGTTAGAGCGTTGGCCTGCGGTCCAGAGAGACCCGGGTTCGGTTCCCGCTAAGGGCATGTGCTTCGGTTGCGGTTTGTCCCCGGCCCTGGTTGGTCGTGCGAGTGGCAGCCACTCGATGTGTCCCTTTCACGTCGATGTTTCTCTCTCTCTCTCTTCCTCTCTCTCCCTCCCACTCTATCTGAACAAAAAATGAAAAAATGTCCTCGGGTGAGGATAAAACAAAAAAAGCTGGGATAAACTGGCTCTTGGCCAAATCTTTCCACTTACCCATGAATGTTTCCCAGGAATAAATCCCTAGAAGTGCCTTTGTGGAGTCAAAAGATATATACATGTTTATATCAAAAGATAGATGCAGGTCTTCATATGGAAAATAATATAATAATACATACTAATACAAAAATTAATTCTGTTTCACCTAATCACAACTGTAAACCTACTTTTGCCTACCCCGTACATTATACACAAACTATATATTAATATATATTCATTTTAAGGTTTTTATTATTATTATTTTTCCTCATCCGAGGACCTTTTTGCATTTATCTTCAGATAGAGCGGGAGGGGGAGAGGGAGGAAGAGAGAGAGAAACATCGACGTGAGAGACCCATCAACTGGCTGCCACCCACACGACCCCAACCGGGGCCGGAGACAAACTGCAACCAAGGTACATGCCCTTAGCGGGAACCGAACCCGGGACTCTCTGGTCCACGGACTGACACTCTAACCGCTGAGCCACACTGGCCAAGGCTAGGCTTTTAAATAGTACTTTCAAATTTCCCTTCCAAAAAGTGCTACAATTTGACATGTCTGCAGCGACTGCAAGCCCATTTCCCCACACTTTTTCCAACCAGCGTGTCCCCAGCCACAGGCCACAGGGCCCCAGCCAGAGGTGGGCTAGCTTTCACACTGGACTGTGGGCGAGACCCCAGGTCCTGCTCACAGATGCTGAACGAGAGCTTTCACAGTTTGGTTATTTAGACGCATGTGCAGAACTTCATATTTATCCTATTACATTTAATCTTATTGGATTCAGCTTATTTTCTCTGCTTTTGGAAACCTGCTTTGGATTTTGGTTCTTCCATCAACATATTTAATATTACTCTCTACTCGGTCTGTTTTATCTGGAAATTTGACCAGCATGTGCTCTATATTTTCATCCAGCTCATTTATTAAAATGCCAGATGAGAAAAAAAAAAAGAGTAGAGCTTGAAGACCCTACCAGTGTGGCTCAGTTAGTTGGAGCGTCGTCCCATATACCAAAAGGTTGCAGGTTCAATTCCCAGTCAAGGCACATACCTAGGTTGTGGGTTCAATCCCTGATTAGGGTGTGTGCAGTAGGCAGCTGATCGATGTCTCTCTCTCTCTCTCCCCGCCCTCCCCTCCCCTCTTCTAAAATCAATAGGCATATCCTCAGGTGAGGATTAAAAAAGTATCAGGTGATACTTTTTGAGGCATATCACTGTCTCCAGGCTGACGTTGATCCATCAATTAACACTTTTCAGTGACTAATTGAGGCAGCTACAAATATGCCCACTTGACTTATTGTTCAGCCCACTTGGCTTTATCAATAGGGATATCAAGGAGACCTTGTCAGATGTCAAGATCAAATTAAGCTCAATGTCTCCCACCTTCTCCTGCCCCTTGGTCCTGAGAGAAAAGGCAGGGCCGTTACTCTGACAACATTTGCTCATGGTAAATAAACCACTACCAAATATAAGAAATGACTGCTTCTTTAAAAATGTGTTCTTTAACAATATCTCTGGAAACCTGACTCGCATATCAAGATTATCTGATATAATCTTTCCTTTCCCTTTTTGAGCACTAACATTTGCCCATCTCCAGTCTTGTAACATCTCCTCACTTCTCCATTCTTCCGATATGGTCGGAGGTTGGCGGGTCGTCTCTGCGGTCCAGAAACTGCTCAGACCCAGGGGCAGGACTGTTTTGAGCAGCTAGATGCTCTCCTTCAACCTCCACTTCACCTCAGACCTCGATTTCCTCTTTCCAATGTTTGGCCTACCTTTGTGGCTCTGAAAACCTTTCTCCTTGACAGCCATTGGTTCATTCTCTCATTCATTTTGATAACAATGAAGGAGCCCGTGCCAGGCATTATGTCAGGCACACTGAAGAGTCCCTGGGGAATAGGGCAGACCCAGCTGCTGCCTTCACAGAGCTACACGAGAGCAAGGACATGCAGAGCTGATCATTGCTTGGGCAAGTTCAAGGTGCCGTGGGGCAAAGAAGAGGCACCACTAAGACCAGTGGTCAGAGAGGCCTCAGGAAAATGCAGTGTCAACACAGGGGCCTGACAGGTGATAGAAGTAGCAAACAGGTGGGAAGAAGGGTGTTCCAGACCCTGCATTTAATAGTTCAGAAGGGAGAGGGAGTGACATAGTTCAGAGAATGGAGAGAAACGCCACCTGGCCAAAGTGAGAAGGCTGAGAGGGCCAAGAGGAAAGATGAGCCTGGAGACGCAAGCAGGGGCCAAGCCCTGATGGGCCCCATGGGCCAAGTTAGAGAGCTGGGACTCGATCTCCACGGCCAGGGGAGGTCATGAGGATCAACAGAGACAGAGCAGAGCTGGACTCAGTAAGTCACAGTGGATCTCTCCCCTAGTGTGCACCATACTCCAAATGCAACACGACAGGGCTTCCTTTTAGCCTTAACATTTTATTAATGTGCTTCTGTTCAGTCTCTACTTAGCCTTTCTGACCTCCTGTTCACAGGCCTGTGGCTCTGTCTCCTCTTCGCTTTGGCCATCGTCTTCACTGTCCATCTTCAGCATAAGGCCATTGCTGGGCCAAGATCACCGGTTTCCTAGCACCCACCTTCTCCTCCTGTGGGCGCGCATCCTGAATGAAGCTTGGTTGGGGCTTCCTCCTCCGCCACCACCTTCTCTTTCCACACCTTGAGCCTCTTTTCTCTGGACCCCTGACTGCTGGCCTTCCTAACCCCTCAGCGAGGACCTTCCCACTTCCATTCACGATGTCCCACCCAGGGCCTCCCAGGCTAGAAGGCAATCTGCTCACTGTCTCCTGAGTGTCTGTTGCTTGTCTTTTATCACCGAGTGTCAATCATTTGTCAGATGTTGTCTTTCAACCTCCCCCCAAAAAAGAAAACGCGTAACAGAAGTTGGAGAAATGAATTGCCTCCTCACTTTGCAGCCGTCCCAATTCAGGTATCAGCTTCAGAGGAGGGACTTCTCTGTTTTCTCCTTCCGGAGCAGCAGGGGGCAGTGAGTCTCACCATGAGTCTCTTTCCTCCTCAGCTGCTTTACCCTTAGGATTGTACGTTACCTCTATAACTACTGCGTCTTTTTTCCCTAATGATATGTTATGTTGATTTTAATTATAAACCATTCATGAATACAGTTTCCTTGTAAAAATTTAAAACATTACAACTATAACCCAGCACCTCCTCTCCCAGCCCCTTCCCACCTCCAGAGGTAATCACTATGATCAGTCTTTTATTTCCAGAACTCGTTGCTGTGTTTAAATCTACAAATAAAAAATTATGGGCCCTGGCTGGTTTGGTTCAGCGGTTAGAGCGTCGGCCTGCGGTCCAGAGAGACCCGGGTTCAGTTCCTGCTAGGGGCACGTACCTCAGTTGCAATTTGTCCCTGGCCCTGGTTGGTCATGCGGGAGGCAGCCACTCGATGTGTCCCTTTCACGTCGATATTTCTCTCTCTATCTCTCTCTCTCTCTGTCTCTTCCTCTCTCTCCCTCCCACTCTATCTGAACAAAAAATGGAAAAATGTCCTGGGGTGAGGATAAAAAAAAAAAAATTATGGGAAAATGCACCATATTGGGTTGTTTTTTTTTAAAGAATTTGCATAAATGGTTTTATGCTATACATTCTAGCTTGCAACTTGCCTTGTTCACTCAGTAGAATGGTTTAGAAATCTAGCCACGTGAGTCCATAGAGACAGGCCTGGCTCTTTTCTTAACTTCAGTATAGTATCCCATACTTTGGACTTCTGGGTAGTTCCAAACTGTGTGTTTCTCTAGTTAAAGAGTGCCAGTTTTTCCACACCTTTGCCAACATCTGTTATAAAACTTTGACACTGTGATGGGTGAAAACAATCTTATTTCATTTGCATTTCCCTGATAACTAGTGAGGCTGTGTATCTTCACATACAGTTGTTGGATATTTGCATTTTCTTTTCTGTCAATTATCTATTCATCATCTTTGTTTTTCTTTCCAGCTGTTTACGTCTTTCCTATTGGTTTGTAAGAGTTATTTATATAGGGTAGATAATAATCCTGTGTTATGTGTACTGACATTGTTTCAACTCCTTTCCTAACCCTCAAGTCTTTTAAGATTCTCTCCATTGGATTAAAGCTTTGTAGCCATTTGGGGTCTTTAAGAGGCAGGTGGATGAGTTTGCTAGAACTGCCATAACCAACTGTCACAGAGGGTGGCTTAAACAACAGAAATGTAGTTTTTCACAGTTCTGGAGGTTAGAGGTCCAAGGTCGAGGTGTCGGCAGGATTGCTTTCTTCTGAGGCCTCTCTCCTTAGCTTGGAGATGCCACCCTCGTGCTGCCTCTTCACACGGTCTTCACTGCAAGTCTCTGTCCCTGTGTCCTCATCTTACAAACACACCTATTCTTTTGGAATAGTTATATTGGACACCAGTCATATTGGATAAATGACCTCATTTTATGTTAATTACCTCTTTAAATGCCCAGTCCCCAAATACAGCTACACTCTGAGGGATGAAGGTTAGAACTTTAACACATGAATTTGAGGATACACAAATCAGCCCATATCAGCAGGGTAGAGGGAAGAGGCCCAATCGCCAGGGGCTGGGAGGCCAGGTCCACGCTCGTGTCTCCTGGAACTGGGCCCTGGCTGCAGGTGGGGTCAGGCTCCAAAGTCAAGAAGACTATGCCCTGGATGGTTTGGCTCAGTGGTTAGAGCATTGATTGACCCATGGACCAAAGGGTGTCGGGTTCGATTCCCAGTCAAGGGCACGTACCTGGGTTGCAGGTTCAGTCCCTGGCCCTAGTTGGGGTTGTGTGGGAGACAACCAATTGATGTGTCTCTCTCACATTGATATTTCTCTCTCTCTCACTCTCTCACCCTCCCTCCCTTCTACTCTCTCTCAAAATCAATGGAAAAATACCCTCAGGTGAGGATTAACCAAAAAAAAAGAAGACTGTCTCCAACATGTTTTTGACAATTGGCTAACTAGTTCTCTTCTCCCCCGACCCCCAAGGTGCTCCAGCCCCTGGTTCGCTTGGCTACACTCATCATGTGTGAAGAGGAGACTACTGCACTTGTGTGTGACAATGGCTCTGGCCTGTGCAAGGCTGGCTTCGCAGGAGATGACGCCCCCCGAGCTGTTTTCCCCTCCATCGTGGGCCGCCCTCGCCACCAGGTGTGTGCTCATCTAGACACAAGGCTGTGAGACACTGGGAGTAAGCACTGCATTGTGAAGACTGTGCTGAGCTGTGTGTGTGTGAGTACAGGAGTGTGTGTCTGTGTGTATGACTGAGAGAGAGAATGAGTGTGTGTGAGAGGCTCTGAGTGTGTGTGTGTGAGTATAAGGGTGTGTGTGTGTGTGTGTGTGTGTGTGTGTTGAGGGTGGGGTTCTCTCTTCTGATTAACTAATAGAGCAGGACCCCTGTTTTTAAAAAATATGTTTTTTATTGATTTTTTAGAGAGGGAGGAAGAGAAAGGGAGAAAGAGATAAAACATCAATCAGTTGCCGCCTGCATGCCCCCCACCAGGGATCGAGCCCACAACCCAGGCATATGCCCTGACCAGGAATTGAATCAGCGACCTCCTAGTGCATGGGATGAGGCTCAATCCACTGAGCCACACCGGCCGGGCAGCAGGACCCTTTAAATAGAAATATACAGAACCAAACACATCCGTCAGGCATGGTAGTATGTCTGACTTAAGTATTTGGGGTTGCTAGGTTTGGAAGAAATCTTTAAAAATTATATATACAATTAAGTAAGCCCCTTGCCTTTAAGAAATGTATACTCCATGAAGATACATCCACAACTTATTTGAGATCACAGGCTGAATTAGAGGCAAAATAGTTCACCAGGAGAAGGAGAGATTAAATATAAACAGAGGCCTGGTATGGTAGCTCTGTTGGTTAGAACATCCCCCTGATAAGCCAAGGTTGTGGTGTGGGTTCGAACCCTGGTCAGGGCACATACAAGAATTAGCCAATAAATGCATAAATAAGTGGAACAACAAATCAATGTTTCTCTTTCTCTCTCCCTTCCTCTTTCTCTCTAAATTCAATATATTAAAAATCTGAATGAAAGGCCCTGGCTGGTTTGGCTCAGCAGTTGGGGTGTTGGCCCTCGGACTGAAGGGTCGCAGGGTATGATTCCCGGTCAAGGGCATGTAGCTGAGTTGCAGGTTTGATCCCAGGCCCTGGTGGGGGTCTTGCGGGAGGTAACCAATCGATGTGTCTCTCTCTCATTGATGTTTCTTTCTCTCTCTCCCTCTATTCCACTCTATCTAAAAAGCAATGGAGCCCTGGCCGGTTTGGCTCAGCGGTTAGAACGTCGGCCTGCGGTCCAGAGAGACCCGGGTTCGGTTCCCGCTAGGGGCGTGTGCCTTGGTTGCAGTTTGTCCCCGGCCCTGGTTGGTCGAGCGCGAGGCAGCCACTCGATGTGTCCCTTTCGCGTCGATGTTTCTCTCTTTCTCTCTCTTCCTCTCTCTCCCTCCCACTCTATCTGAACAAAAAAATAAATAAATAAAAATAAATAAAAAGCAATGGAAAAATATCCTCAGGTGAGGATTAAAAAAAAAATCTGAATGGAGGGACAAGGGAAGGGGAAGACTTTGCAGAAAAAGGGATAACTGAGGCTAAGGAGGATTTCAGCAAGTGGAGAGAACAGCAGGAGCAAAGATTTGGAGGTTTAAAGTGTGAGCATGGGGTATTTGGGGAGGGCAAGTATAAGTCGTGTGTGTGTGTGTGTGTGTGTGTGTGTGTGAGTGAGTGTGTGTGTGAGTGTGTGTGTGTGTGTGTGTGTGTGTGTAAAGTAAGGTAAGGACAGGAAGTGTATGGATGAGCTCTGCTCTCTCTCAGAAAATGACATTGTCTTAGGAGAAAGAAGAGAGACAAGCTCACAAGAAATCCTCCACCTCCTCTCCTTATCACTTCCTCCTTCACTGGTATCTGCCTGACCCTTATCTCCTGCTGTTCTGTTTCCTGGGGAAGGACATTTTCCCTATATTTTTCCTCAGAAACCCTCTAACACCTGAGTCCCTCTGAGGGGATCCCTCAGCCAATTCACAACTTTCCTCTTTTGTGTTGCAGGGTGTCATGGTGGGAATGGGCCAGAAAGACAGCTACGTGGGGGATGAGGCTCAGAGCAAGCGAGGGATCCTGACTCTGAAATATCCCATTGAACATGGCATCATCACCAACTGGGACGACATGGAGAAGGTAATGGTGAACTCCCCCTTTAACGTGCTCATTGTAATGGTAATACATCATCATGACCCTCGTATCCCACAGTCCTCTGGTGCCTGCTAACTCTTCCTCTAAAATGTTTCTCACATCCTTCTTTCCTTCCTGTCCATCCCCATGGCCATCCTCAACCACGGACGCTGACATCTCTCACAGGACTATTGCAATGGCTTCCTGACTGCTTTCTTTGTCTCCTGTCTCACTCACCCCGTTAATTCTCTACATTGCTTCTCTTTCTAAAAGCAAGTCAAATCAAGGCATTCACCTCCTCAAGAATCTTTAGTAGCTCCTCACTAACTAATGAAAAATTTAAGTAAGATTCATCAAGGTTTCTAGAAGCCTTTTTTGTGTGTAAGAAAATGTGGGGAAGGGGCAACTTTTAAATGGTAGTTTGTGATCAACAAAATCATGTGTGCAAAATGCTAATAGAGCCTTTTTAATATTCTTTTGATAAATTCTGCTGACAGTTGTCTGAGAGTTCTTGTTTCGCAATGACTGCCTTTTGAAATGTAATAGAGGGCTTATTGAGCAGACTGCCACTGGGAATAAAGAATGTTGATTTGAAATCTGTAATTCTCTATGCTTTTATCTAAATCCCAGATTCAGTCACTCTGGATGCGAGATAAATAGATAAAATATAACAGCTTTTGCTTCACACAGTGGAACCGTTAAGAACACAGGCATGAGTCAGTGACAGGGAGATCTGGGAGCAAACCCTTCCCTCTAAGCCTCAGTTTCCTCATTTATGGAGATAAAAATACTTTCTTCATTAGGTTGCTTGGGAGATTTAATTAAGTTAATAATTAGTACAGTCCCAAGGAATGAAACATACTTAATGCTCAATAAATGGCACATACTATTTGTATATATATAACAATATATAATTCAAAAACATAACAGACAACAACATTTTATTCATAGTAATAACAATATGAAATCTTTAGAGAAACTCCTAAATATATATGATGTGTCTGAAAAGAAAAATGGGCCCTGGCCAGTGTGGTTCAGTTGGTTGAGCATTATCCCATCACCAAAAGGTCATCCTGTGCACCGAAATGTCACCAGTTCCATTCCCAGTCAGGGCACATACCCAGGTTTCGGGCTCAATTCCCAGTAGGGGGCGTGCAGGAGGCAATCCATCAATGTTTCTCTCTCCCCTTACTCTCTAAACTCAATAAAAACATATTTTTAAAAAATGGAATAAGATAAAGCTGTCAAGTCTTCTAAAATTAATTTATGGGCTCATTGCCATTCTAATAAAAATCTCACATTTTTTAAAATTGTATACATTTAAGGTGTGCAATTTGATGATTTGATATGCATATACATTGTGTAACAGTCACCACATTCAAGCTAATTAACATACCTGTCACCTCACATAATTCCTTTTTCTTGTGGTAAGAACACTGATATACTTTCTTAGCAAATTTTAAGTATACAATACAGTACTGTTACTTATAGTCACCATGCTACACATTAAGTCTCTAGAATTTATTGATCCTGCATAACTGAGACTTTGCTTTCCTTGACCAATATCTCCCCATTTCCCCTGCCCCACCCCCACCTCCTGGTAACTACCATTCTACTCTCTGTTTCTATCAGTTTGACTAAAAAAAAAAATCACAATTTTAAATTATGTAAGATGATCATAAAGTATATTTGAAGAAAGAAATAAGGCAAAATTTGTGAGAACAAAATGAGTAAGAAAAACTATAAGTAGAGACTTGCCATATCCAAATATTAAAATATAATATAGAGTTATAAAAATTAAAACAATTTGGTACCAGCACAAAGATAAAGGGAAAATGCATGATAAGTGAAATTTCCAATACTAGAACAGGATTACCTAATGAATTATTCTGGGACAACTGATTACTTACTTGAGGGGTGAGGAATCTTTATTTCTTGCCCTTACCTCATACAATTTCACCAAACACATATCAATTGAATATAAAAATTAAATATAAAAATTCAAATGATGACAAAATACAACATGATAAGTTGTGAGTATCAAATTTCTGGTGAACGAAGTCATAGAGAAAAAGAATGATAAATGTGATTTCTTTAAAATCATAACTTTGAGCAAGTAAAAAATAAAAGCCAAATTTAAAAAGCAAACAACTCATTGCAAAAAATATTCACAAATACAATGAAGGATTAATACAAACAGCTAGTGCAAATTGATGAGCAAAGATACAAAGTCTCCACCAGACAAATAAACAAAGGCTAGGAACAGATAATTTCCCAAATAAAAATTATAAAAAGTTGCAAATCTGAAAAAGTTTAAACTCATTTGAAACAAATAAAAAATTTCAAAGTGAAACTAGATATTATTTTTATCTATCAAATTATTTCATATTTTAAGAGCGACAACACTGGATACAGGTTAGGGTGAGATGGGCACTTTCTTATTCTGGAGTAGAGCAATTTAGCCTCTTTGTTGGTAGTAAAAATTTTAAAAGTCTTCCAATTGCCAGACTCTTTAACCCAGTAATGCCACTGTTAGAATTCTTTTCTTTGGAAAACAACCTAAATAGAAAAAAGAAAATGTAATATACACAAAGGTAGCTATCATAGGATTATTTATAAATAAAAATGGAAGATACCACATGAATAGTACTGCTCTCTCTCTCTCTCTCTCTCTCTCTCTCTCTCTCTCTCTATATATATATATATATATATGTAGATGTCTTAGGATTTTGTCTTTTTGCCTGTCTTTCTCCCCTCCAGACTTTGAAACCAAGATCCAGGGGCCATGTCTGGTTTATATCTGTCCTCCTCACATTTATTTATTTATATATATATATATATATATATATATATATATATATATATATATATATATAAATTTATATATATGTGTGTATATATATATATATATATATATATATATATATATAGAGAGAGAGAGAGAGAGAGAGAGAGAGAGAGAGAGAGAAAGAGAATATGATGAAATATTGTATAAGCATTAAAAATAAATGTTCAGCCCTGGCCGGTTTGGCTCAGCGGTTAGAGCGTCGGCCTGCGGTCCAGAGAGACCCGGGTTTGGTTCCCGCTAAGGGCATGTACCTCGGTTGCAGTTTGTCCCCGGCCCTGGTTGGTTGTGCGGGTGGCAGCCACTCGATGTGTCCCTTTCACGTCGATGTTTCTCTCTCTCTCTCCCTCTCTCTCCTTCCCACTCTATCTGGACAAAAAATGAAAAAATGTCCTCAGGTGAGGATAAAAATAAATAAATAAATAAATAAATAAATAAATAAATAAATGTTCAGTGTATTAAAAATAAATATTTACTATGAAAAAGGCAATTATGTTATATTAACTGAAAAGTGGCAGGAAACAAAATTGTATTATTTTGTATAATTACAAAACTGTAAAAAATATAATAGTATAGTAATAAATAAATCAAAGGATATGAAATAAATAAATATTAATAGTAATAAATTTGAAAATGCATAAAGGTGAAATATTAGAAAGAAGAAAAAAGCCAAAAGGTTAGCTGTTTATTATTAGGTGATTGAAATATGGGAGATCTTTATTCCTCTTAAAAATATTTTTTCTAATTTTAACATTATTGATATCTTTTGTATTTAAAGTACTTTATAAAAACTCAAAAAAATGAAATAAAATGAAGTGCAGATGTTTGGGTCTAACACCCAGAGACTGTGGGTCGTGGTTCCGGGGTATGCTTAGGAACCTGCACAGGTATCCCATAGGATGCTGATGCTGGTGCCATTTCCTCTGCCTTGGGTGCCCTTCTCAGCCTCTGCAGACTTCCTTTGCCTTCAGGGCCCACCTAAATCCACTGGTAAATGAACTGCTTTTGCCTTGTTCTTTACTTACAATGTAGATGTCTTAGTATTTTGTCTTTTTGCCTGTCTTTCTCCCCTCCAGACTTTGAAACCAAGATCTAGGGGCCATGTCTGGTTTATATCTGCCCTCCTCACATTTAGCACCATCCTAGCACAAAGCTAGGGATCCATAAATACATGGGTACGATGGAATCAAATGATCCTGTGCCCCACCTCTGAGGAGATCAAAGCCCTAGGTTCCTGGCACTCTTTGCCAAATGCCTCTTAAGTAAAAAATAAAGTCCCTCTGAAAGTAAAAAATAAAACTCCTGTTTTGTAGTCCTGGATCACTGAAGAGGAATCTGGACACAGAAGGAAGAAATAACTTCCTTTAAAATGGTGGTTCTCCACTGGGGCAGTTTTGCCTCCCAGGGACATTTGGCAATGTCTGCAGACATATTTTGCCTGTTACAAGCTGGAGGGGTGCTATTGGCATCTACTGGGTGCAGGCCAGGGATGCTGCTAACCATCCTGTAATGCACAAATCAGTCCCCTGCAACAAGGAAGTATCCAACCTAAAATAAAGCCCTTAGGTTGAGAAACCCTTCTCTAAAGTACTAGCCAGATCATAATACACAGGGAAGGTTCCAGTGTATCTCTCAGGTTCCCATCAGGAGACAGGATACTTTCAGGTAGGGCTTGGAAGTTAATTTAAGGAAAAACTACTTACAGGGGTATGAGCAGAGTTAGGGAACCAGAAAGGGATATTGAGGCACCCAAGTACTAGCAACAGAGGGAAGTTCTTACACCCCAAATGCTGGCGGGGGAGGGCAACATCAGTAAAACTTCCTGAGAGCTGAGCCCTGAGAGAGGGGCCACTCAACAAGAGCTGTGCGCAAGAAAGGCCGCACTATCACAGGGAGAGACACCCTGGCCTCTCTCCCTCCTCCCACTCTCCAACCTCTTGCTGTATCTTCTATAAGCCAAACATAGCCAGAAGCCAGAAAGCAAGGAACACAGAGATCTAATGGGCCTGGCCCCCCAGGGCACAAAGCAGGGGAGAGAAGGGGAGTTCAGGCAGACATAATCAACACACTAAGTATCTTGGCTCCAGATCTGAGTCCTGTCTGGGGCCCTGTTGAGAAGGAATATAACCTCTAAATTTCAATCAGAAATTCCCAGGGCTGACAGTTCTCTCCAGACCCAAGAACACTGAGCTAAACTCCCTTAGCATGGGCATGTCAATTGGAATTTTCCAGCCCACTGGGAGTCTGCTGGACTCATCTGACTTTTGTCCCAAACAGATCTGGCACCACTCCTTCTACAATGAGCTGCGGGTAGCACCTGAGGAGCACCCCACCCTGCTCACAGAGGCACCCCTAAATCCCAAGGCCAACAGGGAGAAGATGACCCAGGTAAGAGGCCAGCCAGACTTGAGCACTGGCCCAAGAATGCAACATGGATGCTCGGCCAAATCCTTTCTCCCATTCATACATCAATGCAACAGAACTTTTTGAGGACCTGCTATGTGCATGCCAGGTCCTGTGGGAGGCGGGAGTAGGGTAAATAGGCATATTTTCTGCCCTTAATAAGATTCCAAACCATTTTTTGGGCCAAGAGGTGCTGTGATTTCTGGTAGACAGTCTTTAATTCTTCATTGCCCTTCCAGATCATGTTTGAAACCTTCAATGTCCCTGCCATGTATGTCGCCATTCAAGCTGTGCTCTCCCTCTATGCTTCTGGCCGCACAACAGGTGAGTGAGTGGCCCTGTTGTTGCAATCCGCTCCTTTTCTGATTTTAGAGGGAGGAGGGAAAGAGGTTCCTGCTCAGAAGAAACAAAGGGGCAGCCAAAGTCCAGGGAAAACCTTGCATTGGGATAACAGACAGGAAGCCCATGTGGATGGGAGTATGCCCAGTACACATGGAAAGAGTTCACATGAACAAACCAAGGGCCGTTTCCCTCACAGCAGTCAGTCTGGGAGCTTATACACACTTTCCAACAGTGCTGGAATGTTTCTGCTCATGACGCAGCAGCAGCAAAATCTGTGATGGTGGATATGCAAGTATGTGTCCTTGGTGTAGAAAGGTACTCGGAAACAGGGAGCTTCAAAATAAAGGAGTTTTCAATAGGGATTTGACAGCTTCCATGGCTATCATTCAAACATCTATACACGTATTCATTCTTTTGTCTTTTTTTGTTTTTTCTTACTAATAGTCATTCATGTATTCATTGCTATGTCCATTCATTCATTCATCCATCCATCAGATAGTTCCCAATCCTGCCTACTATGTGCCAAACACTGCACCACTGACAAGACCAACTCTGCCGTTATGGAGCTAACAGTCTAGTGGGGGAGAGACAAAAATAAATAATAATTTCACCACAGGTGACAAGGACAGTAATAAGGAAGCAGAAGGTATATATAGTTTTGTATCCTGTGCTTTGCACTTGATTTTGTTGTAAACATCATGTTTAATGGTCACGTGGTAGTCATTGTACGATGGTTCCATTATTAATTTATTTATTTTACCATTTGTCTATTGCTGTGCCCTTAGGTTGTCTCCCATTTTTTCTTGTTTATTATAAAATATGCTATGATCAACAAACTTGTACAAGAGGAAGTTTTTGGTCTCTCGATATTTCTTTTACCTCTGGCCCTTATTAAACCATCTTATTAGCTCTGATCATTTTTCATTTGATTCTCTTGGGTCTTCTAGATATACAACCACATCACCTGCAAATAATGACAGTTTTGTTTCCTTTTGATAGTAATACTTTTTATTTCCATTTTGTGCCTTATTACATTGGCTTTAAAAACCCAGGACAATAGTAAATAATAATAATAAAATAACAGTATTATAATGTTTCCCCATCAATTATGATGTGGCTGTAGGATCAAGAGAGATTTCTTATCATGCTGAGAAAGCTTATTTCCCTTCATGGTTTACTAAAAATTTTATTAGTAGAGAATGTTCATTTTTTTCAAATTGGCTGGTTTTTATAGTCCCTTTTAGATCTGACATTCTAATTGCATGTGCATATGTATTAGTTGGATGCCTGAAAGATGTACAAATTATCCAGTCTCACATAAAGAATGCGCCATCCAGGTGCAAACTGACAAACTGACAAGCGTGCATTGTTGTGAAAGTGTTTCAAGGAGTACGAGGAGAGAAGACATTCTACTTGCTTTCCAGTAGGCTCTAGTGTCATTTGGGAGAATAAATTGATGTGCACAAAAAATATGATTGATCATTCTTCTGGTGGGTGAATTTTCTCAGCTACTAAAGAAAAATATGGTAATGGAAGAGCATAGGTAAATGGTCCCAGAAAGAGACAGATGAAAGACAAGAAAGGTTTTCATAGGTCCTATCCCCTCTGTCCACAGGCATCGTCTTGGATTCAGGGGATGGTGTCACTCACAATGTCCCCATCTATGAGGGCTACGCACTGCCTCATGCCATCATGCGCCTTGACCTGGCCGGCCGCGACCTCACGGACTACCTCATGAAGATCCTCACAGAGAGAGGCTACTCCTTTGTGACCACAGGTACGCAGCCCCTTTCCTGATTCTAAGTGCAGCTCAAAACCAAATCTGATCTAGGACAAGAAGTTCCCGGGACAGATGAGAAGTCTGTGGCTCTGTGTCCTCACACTATCTTAGGGTAGACAGGGAGGCCCTAGCCTGAGGCTGGGCCTCTGGACAAGAGCAGGTAGTCAAGGCAACCTTATTTAAGGAGGAAGGTTCCTGACCAATACACCTTGGAGAGGGGGACAAGGCTTAGGCCTACTTATTCTAAGCAGCACTCGGCTGAGCCCTCCTGAGGTGCACTTTCACAGCATCCCCTCCTTCCCAGGGACCTGCTACCTGTCCATGTCCACACCAGGATCAGAGCTAGTTTTTAACAGTGCCAAATGGCAGTAAGATCTGGTGACACATTTCATTAACTAGGGGCATGTGTAGTTTGTCTGAGGACACATGGAATAAATAAGTATGAATATCTAAGGGGAAGGTATCATGCCTCAGTGGCCACCCTGGGAAAGAGAGTATTTAGGTAGGAGCCTTCCTAGATTCTGTAAGATCACAACATACAAGCCTACATCTAGAATGGAAATGTGTCCTGCAAGGCCCAGGAAGGCCTGCAGTGTTGTCAGGGCAAAGCAAAGCCAGCAAGGAGAAAAGCCCATGCAACATTTGGCTTGGGAATTGAGACTTTGAACTCCCACTTTAGGAAGAGGAATGAAAAATTAACATTTTACCTTAAGACTGAATCCAAACAAGAGGTAAGAGGAGGTTTTCACAGATATCAAAATGGGACAACCAAACTAATAGTATCTACTTTCTGTCATTTCTACTCCTTCCAGCCGAGCGAGAAATCGTGAGAGACATCAAGGAAAAGCTGTGCTATGTGGCTCTGGATTTTGAGAATGAGATGGCCACAGCAGCCTCTTCTTCCTCCCTGGAGAAGAGCTATGAGCTGCCAGATGGGCAGGTCATCACCATTGGCAATGAGCGCTTCCGCTGCCCCGAGACCCTCTTCCAGCCTTCCTTCATTGGTGAGGCACTGCCCGTAGTTCCTGCCAATCAGGAGGGCAGGGTGGAGGGGTGGGTGAGGGATGGAAAGAGAAACACCAGGAGTCACGCACACTTTGTTTATTGTTTATACATAGCCCATATTTTTCCAGGAAGAGCCAAAAATACATAAACAATACAATTAGATAAAATCTAGTTTTAAATAAAAGGGTAAGGAAATCAAGATAAAGGAAAAGCAGGAGAAGGAATATAATATGAAGCTAAGAATGAGGTTAATAAACAAAACCCTTCTTGGGTCCCTCAGCATTTAGGTCATGAGGCTGAAATTTATAGTAGTAAACAGGATGGGCTTGGGGGTCAGACCTGATTTTAAGTCCTGATTCTGCCCCTTTAATCCCTGTCACTTTGGACATGTTACCATCTTCAAACCTCAGTTATCTTATCTGCAAAATGGAAATAATGCTAGCACCCACTAAGTAGGGTTGCAACAAGGACTAAATAACAGAATAATACAAGGACAACTCTTTGTTGAGGAGTGTATAAGAAGAGATGGGCCTATAAGCAAATGTTGATATACAGTGTAGTGGTAAATAGCAAAATGGACAGAGTGCTATAGGCCTAAGAAATCCAGGGAAGACTTCTTAGAGAGGGTGAATATTTGGACAGAACCTTGAGGAATGAGTATCACTTTATGGTATCTGGGGATGGAAGGAGTGCAGAGTAGGGAATGGCATACAAGGCTGATGGAACGGTGTGTGCAAATGCACGGAAGAGTGAGAGGTCATGTTCTATTTGGGACACATTGGAAGAATGTGTGTGTGTGTGTGTGTGTGTGTGTGTGTGTGTGCATGTACTCGTGTATGCATGTGTGTTATGTGTTTGTACACAGGGGAAACTGGAGAGAAAGGATGGACCACACAAAGAACGTGGGGGTTAATCATATCAGCAATGGAGATCCCCTGAAAGCTTTTAGGCAGCAGCGTAGCAAGGTCAGGTTTGTATTTTAGGAAGATTCTTCTATCTGCTGTGTGAAATTATATCACATGGACAAAAGACTAGAGGTGGAGAGGCCAGGCAGGTGGGCATGAGCTGGTTTGGCATGTAGGAAGATCTTGGTGCCAGGCTAAAGTAGCTAAATGTCAACCTGTAGGCAATGGAGGATTATCAAAGATGATATGTGGCAATAAAAAAGAATGAAGTACTGACACATGCTATAACACGGAAGAACCTTGAAAACATGCTATGTGAAACAAGCCAGATGCAAAAGGCCTTATAGTGTATGAGTCCATTTATATGAAATACCCAGAATAGGGAAAGCTATAGAGACAGAAAGTGTATTAGTGGTTGCCTAGAGCTGTGGAAGGGTAGAGGGGAAAATGGGGAGTGTCTGCTAATGGGTGTGGGGTTTCTTTAGAGGGTGTTAAAAGTGTTCTAAAATTACATTGTGGCAATAGTTGTACAACTCTGTGATTATACTAAAAACTACTTAACTGTACACTTTAAAAGGGGGAATAGTATGGCATGTGAATTATATCTCCATAAAACTGTGAAAAAAGAGGATGCGATGAAAGTGTTCTTTAGAAATATAGTTCAGGCAGTGATGTGAAAGATCCACCAGAACAGAGGGAAACTGAAGTCAGGGTGATGATTAGTTAGAGGGTCTGATCTTGTCACCCATTTGGGAGGTAACTGAGGGCCTGAACTAGGGTAACTGCAACAACAGAAAAGTCACTTGAGGAGCTGAAAGTGTGTGGGTGTTTATGAGAGATGGATGTTGACTAGATACCGTGATCTCTACTAGGCATGGAGTCCGCCGGAATTCATGAAACAACCTACAATTCCATCATGAAGTGTGACATCGACATCCGCAAGGACTTATATGCCAACAATGTTCTCTCCGGGGGCACCACCATGTACCCTGGCATTGCTGACAGGATGCAGAAGGAGATTACAGCCCTGGCCCCCAGTACCATGAAGATCAAGGTGGGTCTTCACCCAGTTCCTTCCATCCTGTTCTTTGAACAATGACCTGGGAAATACTGAGAGTCCAGCTGCCAGGCTTGGAGCTCAGTGGTCTCCTGGGTTCGGCATCATCCTGGTCTGGGACAAATTTCATCTTGTGGGAGTATGCTTCTTGGGCACTGATGAGTTGGAGACACTCTTAAACATAGTCACATGATGTCATATGAGAAGGGGTGAAAGAATTTGGGACAAAGAGAAGATTGAGCTGGTTGAAGAGGAGATCAAAAGGAGGGAAATGAAAAATAAAAGAGAGGGGAAATAGAGGGGAAGAAAAGGAGGAAAACTACAGCATCTCTAAACTTTAAAAAGGAGTTGGGTGTTACCCAGAGGAGGGTGAACATTTCAAAGAGAGAGAGTCTGGCTCTGAGGCAGGCTGCTGGTTCAAACTCACAGGGACATCCTTGATTCCTGGACAGCCTGTGGTCCCAGCTTGGCCATAGCCCTCCCAACACTACTTCTCACCAGGGCTTCTCACCTCGTAGACCTCAGCAGAATGGGAGCCCACTTGTCTTACTGCTTCTCCCCAGCCTCTGATCCCTAAGCAATCAATAATATACTCCCTTTTAAGGGCTTTTAGGAACTTTGCTGCTAACAGGTTTAGAAAGAGTTGGGAATAGAATAGAGATAACAAATAGACTGAAAGTTACAAAGTCTCACAATAAAGTTGGTCTCTGGGGAGTAGGCCTGATCTGAGGAAGTATGTTCTCTATGTCAGTATTCTAGGAACCTTTTTCACAAAGGAAGGCTGCACCAGGCCTTCCTTCTGCCTAGCAGATGGTGCTCAGCACAGGGAAGCAAAGCAGGCCATCAGAAAACAGGTGAGAACCTGCAGGCTCTTCTCACCTGGAGCCACGGGAGCAGCCATGGTTACTGAGGCCTGCCAAGTGGGGCTTTTTACCAAAACCATGTGTCAGTATACCACACCTAGCCTCACCAGGTCTGAGGTAGTCCCACCACCTACAGTGATAGATGGACACCAGTGATTTGATGCATATCCCAATTTTGAGCCATTGGCCTGAGTTGAACAATATATGCCAGCCTTCAAGGAGCCTAGGATCTAATTAGTAGACTTGATCAATAAAAGGGCAACCGAAATAAGAGGAGGGGAAAGGGCCCGCCAGGCAGGGGAAGTAGAGTGAGCAAAGGTGCTCAGGGGTGTGTGTGCATGTGTGGGCATCCCAGCCAAATTGGACAACAGGATTTGTGTAGAGGAATTCGGGGAGATGAAGCAAGCCTCAAGGATGTGGAAGAAGAGATGTGGGCTGGGGCTGGGGCTGAGATTGAGGACCTCTAGCCCAAGACAGCCCTGAGTTTTCTCACAACTAGAACTGCCCAGCAATAAAATCTCTTATCTTCTTAGTGGCTGTGCCAGTCCTTGAGGTATCTATCCGAGGAGTGATGGGGTGACTTTTGTCTACCAGAATAAGATAACTTCTAAAGACCCTTCTTATTCTGCAATTCCATGATCTCTGTAACTTCAGAAATATGCAGAGAGATTTTAAGGAGACAAAAAACAATCCATTTAACTTCTGGTTTGTTCTAGCACTGAATTCTTAGACCCTTCAGAATCTGAGAAATTAGAAGAATCAGTCCTTCTAGATCTACTTTTAGGTGGAGTTCATAGTTGTTTGACGGGACAACCAATTTCTAAAGGCTAAGCTCAGTGGCAAGAATGAATAATGTATGAATGAATTTAAGAACTTCTCAGGTACAAGTGGCTGTTGACAGATGAAGCTCAAGACAGGGTCTGAGTAGACTGGCTCATACTCAGGAATGGTGGAAGCCCAGCCTGAGCTGCTCATGCATCCAATTCCAGGCAAGAAGAGAACAGCACTTCCCCTGTAGATGTTTGCATTGGTCAGCTATTGTTGAGCAACAAGCAACTATGAAATCACAGGGCACATAACAATTAGCATGTATTGCTCATGCATCTGCAGGTCAGCTGAGAGTCAGCTGATCTAGGTCAGGCTTGGCTAGGCTGCTCTGCAGGTCCAGCCAGCTCAGGTCAGGTCCACATCTCTCACTCATTATGGGACCCGGGCTGAAGGGCCAGCAGCTCCTCAGGGAAGCTCTTTTTGTGAAAATGGCAGAGGCACAAGAGAGTATGCCCAACTGCATGCCTGAAGCACATTTCAAGCTCCTGTTTGGGTCATGTCTGCTAACATTTCATTGACCAAACCAAATACAGAGCCGAGCCCAAAGTCACATGATGGAACAGTGCAATCTTCCTATGGGGGCGGGGGGGGGAGCGGTGGGCAGTGAAGATTTGAGCAATAATCCAATCTACCACAAGGTTTGCCCTGTTTCTTTCTGACCATGGAGTCTGTCCATTTCTGGGGCAGCCTGGCAGTGTGATGAGATGGTTCCTGGACCACCTTCCTATTTTCTTGGGGACTGATCATGATTCACCCATTTTCTCTTTGCAGATTATTGCTCCCCCGGAGAGGAAGTACTCAGTCTGGATCGGAGGCTCCATCCTGGCCTCTCTCTCCACCTTCCAGCAGATGTGGATCAGCAAGCCAGAGTATGACGAGGCTGGGCCCTCCATTGTCCACAGGAAGTGCTTCTAAAGTCAGAACAGATTCTCTGGGGATCTCCTTGAGACTGCTATTACCAATCATGAAACATTAAAACCTGCAAGCCTTACTTCTCTGTGTGGAGCTCTCCGCCCCCACCACCCCTGGGCTATGTGTCATACACAGTGCAAAGGGCTTTTCACATCTTATTTCTAATCCACACGTAACCCTGTGAGATACGTACTATTATTACCTCCGTGTTACAGATGAGGTAATTGAGGCTCAGAGAAGTTAAGGACTTGTTGAAGGTCACCCAGAACCAAGATTAAAATCCAAATGTAGCAGACTCTGAAGTTAGTACTCCTACTACACCATCTTGATTCTTTTTCCTTGAACATGAGTTAAGAATGAGGGCTAGATGGCTTGTGGGGGTGGGGGTAAGAAACAAGGGCTTTCAGAGATGTGAGTCCTTGTACTTGAGGGTGACGCACAGAGAACACAAACAGAAAGAGAAACACAGGCTTATAGGAACATAAGGTGTTAGGTGACATAATGCAACAAAAACACAATGTTATTTGAACTTAGGTAAAGGAAGTTTATAAGAGGCTTAAAATCTCTATGAGGTCCTTTGTCACTGAGGGTTAGATTGTATTTTGCCCCCAAACTAATCAAGAAAGTAGCACATTTAGGAAGAATATTTTTTCTACCCTTCCTCTCTTCCTCCTCCTTCTTCTTCTCCTCCTAACACCTCCTCTTGGTCCTCCTCCTCTCTCTCTCTCTCTCTCTCTCTCTTGCTCCCCACTCCCTGTCTTTGGGCAATTCTGTTTAACTTCACAGGTATTTACTACATTTTTGGTAAATAAATCAACAATTACTGGGTAAGGCCACATGGAGTTTATGTACCCCACAAAGATGAATCCTACCCATCAGGGTCCCAGTGCATAAAGGGGGAGACAGACACATACATATAAGACAATGATTTGAGGTGAAACAGAAACACCCACAAAGTACCATGAGAAAATACGGGATAATGAGAACAGCTAGCATCAATTGAGTGTTTATAATATGCTAGGCACTAGGTTAAGAGCTTTACCTGGATTTCTTCATTTAATCCTCATCATAGTCCTATGAGGCAGGTACTAGTATCATTCCTATTTTATAGCTAGTTTACTAGTTAACTCTATCACCCAGCTAGTTAATGGCAGAAATAGGTACTTACTTCTGCCAGGTGTACCTTCCCTCTCTCCACCTATTCAAGTCCCATCCTTGATACTCCTGAGCAGATCCCACCTGGTCCATAAGCCTTCCCAGAAATACTTGTTTGGAGACAGTGAACCAAGTGGAAGCGCAGGGCCCTCAACATCAGATAGTCTTCCTCTGCCACCTTTGCACTTCCCCTCTGGGGGTGAGGTGGAGAGGCGTATTTTCAAAACCCCCTAGAGGATTTATGTCTTAGGAAGGATTTCCCAGGAGCAGACCCCAGGATCCACATGCAAGTGATTTATTCAGGAAGCTCTCTAAGGGAACCCCTGAGCAGAGTGGAAGAGGCAGAACAGGAAAAGGGAAGAAGCCCAGCAAGGGACCTCTCAGGCATTGCTTCAGCCTGGTCCCCAGAGAGCTCTGGAGTATAATTCTGCCTGCACCCAATGAGCTGGGCTTTCACAGTCACCGGTCAGTGAAGGTGCACCCTGGACATAAAGTCCCAGGCCTTTCTTTTGTGAAGGGAAAGGGCTCCAGTAGGCTGAGGGCAGTCCTGCAAAGAGGAGCCACAGGCACTGGCTGTTGGGAGAGAAAGCACAGGGAGGAGGCTGGAGGGCGTATGCACGCACACAGGGACACAGGGACACAGGGAGATGTGGAATACTGACACTCCCTGCTACAGAGGGGCACATTGGAATCTCCACATGGGGGAAGAAGGGGAGGTTCACTGGTCATTCTCTTCCCTCCCCCATTCAGTCTTGCCCCACTTCAAGAAGTGCTGTCCTAGAATTCTTCAGAGGATTGATTATAATGGCTTGAGGAGAGTGGAAATCCAACAGGAAGTCAACCAAAGATAAATAGAAGTTATGTCCCAGGCACTGAGAGCCAAGCTGAAGGAGCCATTACCTATTATATAATGTCTATTGGGTGGTAGCTGTGTGGCATGCATTGTGTTAAAAGCTGCCTGTCGATTATCTTTCTTAATCCTCACCCCTGGCTATCTGAATCCAGAGCCCATACTCTTAACCACCGCCCTGTATGCGTCCCTTTATGATGAGGTCTATCAGTCAGAATTCATTCAGAAAAGCAGAGCCACCATGCATTGCAGAAATAAGGGAGTTACTAGGAAAGAGACTACCCGAAGGTGAGAGGAGCTAGGGAAGTGAAGGTCTGGAGGGAATTGTTGGATGATCAGACAGGAGACACTGAGGCCTTGAGGACTAGCTGGTATCTATCTGTGGGAACATCTGTCTGTCACAGTATCTGACAACGGATATCTCCCCAGAGGAGTTGCTGAGGCTCCCATCTGCCTTCCAAATCTCACACTAGATCCTCTTTTGGCCAGCTCTAATTCACAGTCCAGTCAGGAGGTGGTTCTGGAAGTGTACTTCCCAGCTTCACCAACTTGAGTTAGCATAATCTGGCACATAAGAATATCTTCGATGTAGATGAGAATATAACTGACCAGATGTCCAGAGAGCAAAAGAAAGTCAGGGTCACATGTGTGTATGTTTATCTCCCCATTTTTAATGGCTGCATAAGCATTTTTGTAAAATGAGTCAGTGTTTTATTTGTTACAATAGCACTTAAAAACATTTTAAGATAGTAATTCCTTCAGAGCTGCACGCCAAGGACTAAGCAGAGTACATGGTACATAGTAGATGCTCAGTAAATATTGAATGAAGGGATGAATACTGAACAGCTACAGTTCATGTAGGGCTATCAGCTCTTACTCATAAACTCTAGCAGATATCTGACAATCTCCCAGGAACAGGAAGTGGCCTCATTCCTTCAGGCAAGTGAGACATAATTCTGCTCACCCACATGACACTATTTTCTGTCCTCTTGCCAACACCTGAGGTGGGATGAAAACACCCTCTTTACTTCTTCTAGGAGGAACTGATCACCACCTTTTTAGTATCTTCCTTGCTCACAATGATCCCTTTAATCACCCTTCTTCTTCACACACAGGGGTGGGGACCTAACACGCATGTTTGTTCCATGAGACCCTATCTTTTGGGCACAGCTGGGCCAATCAGATTCTCTCTTCTGGGAATTTGGAATTAAGACCAAGAAAGACACTGAATTTTTATGCATGGTATAACAGAATAAAACAAAAATAAAGAAATAAAGGGGAATAGAAGAATCATCGCTAATATTGAGATCACTGACAGGCAATTTAGGAAAAAGATATTTTAGTTTCTTACTTTACACCATACATCAAAAAAAAATTGAAAGCTTTTAGAAGCAAGAAACAGAGAGAAAATAGTCACAAAAGTCTCATATGCAAAATACATAATGAACAATAACAATAAGTAAAAGACAGACAACCAGTAGAAAAATGGGCACAGGACTTGAACAGGTCCTTCACAATAGAGGTTACTGAAATGGCCAATAAACATGAAAAGGTGTTTTACTTCACTAGTCGTCAGGAAAATGCAAAACAAAAATTTAATAAGCAGAGTGAAAAAACTGACAATACCAACTGTTGGCAAGAATGTGGAACAATCAGAGCATGCACTTACCCCTTGCTGGTAGCAGTGTTGACTGATACAATCAAACACTGTGGAACTGTTTACTGTTTAGGAATATTTACTAAGCTGATCATACAAATAGCCTATCATACAGCAGTTACTCATAAGTATCTACCCAAGAGAATTGCATACTTTACCAAAACACATATTCAAGAATATCCATAGCAATGCTCTTCATAATAGCCCAACTCTAGAAACTCTCAAATGTCCATCAATAGTAGGATGGATAAAATACATTGTGGTAGAGTGATATAGTGAAATACTACACATAATGAGAATGAATGAGCTACAACTACATATATAATATAGAAATCTCACAGGTGTTATGTTGAATGAAATTTCATTTATAGAAAGAACAGGCTGAACTAATATTTGCTGTTAGAACTCAGGCTATTGGTTACCTTTGGGGGGTAGTAACTGGCATGAGAAATGGATTCTGGGAATGCTGGTAATGCTCTATTTCTTGATCTGAATCCAGGTAACAGTGATGTGTTCAGTTTTGCGAAAATTTTCATTAAACTGTATACTTACAACACATGCTCTTTTCTTCACTATATACTATACTTTACTAAAGTTATTTTTGTTTGTTTGTTTGTTTTTTCTTTATTGATTTTGGAGAGAGAGGAAGGGAGAGGGAGAGAGAGATAGAGACATTGATGAGAGAGAACATTGATTGGCCACCTCCTGCATGGCCTGCACTGGGGATTTGGCCCACAACCTGGGCATGTGCCCTGACCAGGAATCGAACTGGTGACCTCTTGGTGCATGGGTCGACGCTCAATCACTGAGCCACACTGGCTGGGCTACCTCACCAAAGTTTTTAAAAATAATAACTTTTAGGAGCAGGTTAGTCGCCTGTCCACACATAAACCTGCTGACAACTTCCTTCACAGAGATCCTGAGGGCAATGAAGCAGCGAGATCTTGGGGGCCCAGAGAGCCTCTCAGACTTTTTTGGGTGAATAGTTTCCAAGTCTGAATTTACCTAGATAAAAAAAAAATGTAAGTAGTATTTTTACACAGAGGTGGCCTGGGGACTGGGGGATGAAACAGACTTTAGCTGTTCCAATATCCATTAGTGCTTCACTCAAGTTATCCTAAATAAATTTACAATCTATTTTTTTAAAAATAATGTGTTTAATATACAAATGTCACTTCAACCATCTTATATAAACATAAATATAGGAAAAAGGACCTGTGCTTACTATGCAAACAGCTTCAAGACAAGCGTCCCAGCCACAGACTCCCTCTCCACTCTCCTGCAAGCAAGTCGCTGCTTCCTCAAAGCTCCCACCTCTAAGAGTGCTGCCCGAATGCGGGTATGCCTGTTGACTCTTGTGGTTAAGGTGGAAGGTGGAAGCACCTCCCGACATGTTGGTGAGCCCTTTGGGTGTGGCTGGACAAAGCCAGTCAGGGCCTCACTCAGTAGCAGCAGCTCAGAACTGTCCCTGCTCCTTTGCAGAGCAGTTCTCCACCGACAGCAGGACTCCAGTTTTATACACCAGCTTGTAGTTTCTCTCTACCCTGCCTCTTCCTTTCACAAATCCCATTCAGGATCCCCATCACTCCCCACCCCGCCCCGCACCTCACCCCTGATATTGTTCACGCCCACGGAACCCAATCTATCAAGTTCAAACCAGTTCCAGTCACACCCGAGCCTCCACCCACTTAATGGGATTTTGGCTCCTATGCAAATCGGTTGAGCAAATGATTATTTATTCAAGAGACAAAGTAAGAGGTGGGGTGTAATTGAACTCATTTGTTGATTTATTCAGTAATGTGCCAGCATTGTGCTGCCGCGGTACAGGGAATGGGAAAAAGTTAACTTGTGTAAATGATCAGATTGCATCATCTTCCTACTTAAAGCCGTCCAATTTCACCCCATTTTAGAATAAAAACCAGGCAACAAACACCTGGAAAAAAGAAATCTCGTTTAAAATCACAATTATTTTTTATTGGTCTTTGTTATGAAAATTATTTTTAAGTCATACAGAAATGCAAAGGCGATGGAATTGTTATGTCTCTTTTAAAATGTTATTTTCCAATGAGCAAAGCCGCCCTTCTTATCAACAAACTTTCCCGCATCCCAAACTTAACTTTTCTTTCGCTCAACGCTTCTCTACAAACATCGCGAGAACAGAGAGGTCCTTTGGCCCCACCCTCTCAGTCAGCTCAATCCCACCCGCTTCCTGCCTGGCGATCTCTTGACGTCAGCGGTGCGCCAAAGCGCTAGGACGGCCGTACCGGGAGCGGAAGTACTCTCGGCGGAAGTGCTTGTTGCATGGATTCGTGGGTAGGATGGCCGTAGGCAGGCGCTTTCTAAGGCAGCTGCGAGCATCTTCCAGTTCTATGGCTCAGAGCCTACTCGAGGGCGTGCCCCTCTCCAAGGTTCTGCACGCGAGGCTCGGGCCCCGAAGGCTCTCCATCGAAGGCAACATTGGTAAGGGCCGGAAAGGGGCTGCCGAGCCTTGGCCTCTGCTGAGCAGGTGCCTGAGAAGCTGGGAAAGGGAGCTGGGCCCAGAACCCCTCCCCTACTCCCTCCGCCCTTCTTACTCCCCCGGTCTAAAGTGGCGAGGCTGCTAGTTCTGAGGACCATTCCACGGCCAAAACGCACTGTGGACCTGTGCCTCTTTGATTTTTAGAGCATTCCTCAGTCCTCTCCCACAGGGACATAACAGCCACTCAATCTGTAGATAGGACAAGAGTTCAACTAGCTTGTACGGATAGATCTAAATAGAAGCTACAAGGAGCTCGGTGTAATTTCTTTGATCTCCTAATAGAGTGTTGCCAGATTTAGGGGCGGGGGGAGGATGCCCATTTAAAATAGAATTTCAAATAATGAGTAATTTCTTAGTGCATTTGTGTGCCATGCAATATTTGGGGCATACACTAAAAATATCATTCATTATTTGTCTATAACTGGGTGTCCTATAGTTTATCTGGCACCTCTACCCTAAGAGAGTCCTTAAACTTCAGTCATTCAGATATCACAGACTATTTTTGTCATGTTTCTTTGCTAGTCCCACTATAATTTATTAACATTTTTCTTAGAAGAAACTCACTTTTTAAACTTAGAAATACGTACTAAGTTAAAAACTGTTACAAGAGCAAATAGAAACCCAGTATCTTAAATGAAAAGTAATTTAAAACAGAATGAAAGCAAAACATTTCAATTTTAATTTAATGTTAGTAAATTCTGACTTGATACTTTTACCAGCTAAGGTACTGAGCCCTAAAAGGGGATTAGCGGTGTTGAGTGTCGTAGACATACTAGCAGTAAACTGAGAATTTCTCATTTTATTAATTCAACAAATAACCCTTTGAGCCATGTCCCCATGCCAGCACTGTTCTTGGCCCTGAGGATATACAGCAATGAACAGAACAAATAAAATCTCTGCTCTCATGGAACTCAAATAGGGGGAGAGAGACAATAAACAACATAAGTTAAGCAAGGTAAACTAAAGTTAGGTAGTAATGAGTGTAATGAAGAAAATTCAGGGATGAGAGATTGAGGGGAGTTGCAGTTTTAAATGTAATTAAGACAGTCAAGACTGCAAAGGAGACATTTGAGCAAAAACCTGAAGAAGGTGAGGGAGTAAACCATGTGGATAACGGAGAAGAATCTTTCAGGCAGAGAGAAGGCTAAGTGCAAAGGCCCTGAGGTGGACAGTGTTTTCAGGGAACTGGAGGGAAGCTATTGTGGCTGGAGTGGAGTGAGCAAGAGGGAGAGTTGTGGGGAGATAAGGTTAGAAGGTAAAGGGTGGCCAGGTTGTATACAGGCCTTATAGTTCATGCTGTGTTTTTACTCTGATTGAGATGGGAAGCCATTGGAAGGTTTGAGCAGTCAAGTAATATGATTTGACTTAAATTATTACATGATCACTCTGGCAGATATGTTGAAGGTAGAAAGTGTCAGGAGGTTATTGCAATGATGAGTTTCAGGGAGTTGGACTAGCGTGGTAATAGAGGAGGTGGTGAGAAGTGATTGGATTTTAGTCACTTTTTTTTTTTTTTAAGTCCTCACCCGAGGATATTTTTCCATTTATTTTCAGATAGAGTGGAAGGGGGGCGGGGGGGGGGGGGGAGAGTGAGAGACAGACAGACAGACAGAGAGACATCGATTGGTTGCCTCCTGCATGACCCCAACCTGGGCTGTGGACGGAACTGCAACCAAGGTATGTGCCCTTGACCGGAATCGAACCCATGACTCTTTGGTCTGCGGGCTGACACTCTGTAACCGCTGAGCCAAACCAGCCAGGGTGGATTTTAGTTACATTTTTAAAGTAGGACTAACTAGATTTGTTAACAGGTAGATGTGGAATGAGATAAAGAGAGGGGTCAGTGATGACTCCAATAATTTCGGCCTGAGTAACTTGAAATGTGGAGTTCTGATTTTCTTAAATGGGAAGAACATATTTGGGGCAGGGAGTGGTTTCAAGATTTTGAATTTTGGCATGCTAGTTTTTATATGGTTATTAGTTATCTAAGGCAGTTGGATATATGAGCCCAAAGTTCAGAGTCTCCCTGGACTGGAGTTATAAATGTAGATGGTATTTAAAGCCAGGAGACTATGTATATTGATAGAAAGGGCTAAGCCTTGGGGTGCACAAATGTTAAAGAGACTGGGGAGATGGGAAGGAAAAAGCAAAAGAGACTGAGAAAGAATGACCACTGAAAAACCAAAAGAGAATGATATCCTGGAAGCCAAGTGAAGAACCTGTTTGGGAGAGGGAATGATCAACTGTGTGATGATTTTTAATGGAGCTCTTTGGTAAACTTGAACAATTTTTAGGAGTAATAAGGGTGAAAGTCTGATTGGCATAGGTTCAAGGAGAATAGGAGGTAAGGAATTGAAGACAGTGTGTTAAGCAACTGTTTGGAAGTTTTCCTAGAAAGGGGAGACAATGGTGGTAACTGAAATGGGAAGAGGGTTTGAGATGGTTGTTTTTATTTTTGTAAAATAAATTAGAAATGGTAGAAAGGGAGAAAAATGGTGAAACAGGAGAGAGGATAGAATTGCTAGAGTGATGTTAGTGAACAAGAAGGAATGGACCAAGTGGAGCAAGCTTGGTCTTAGCTGGGACCACAGTTTATTTCGAATGATGGGGAGCATGGCAAGTATGAGTACTGATTTGAGTGAGTGAAAGGGAGAAATGTAGAATTTCTGGGCAGCATTAAGGACCCACGTGGACCTAGTGGTCATGAATTTAAAGTGAGACCAGTCCTGCCCTGGCCGGTGTGGCTCACTTGGTTGATTGTCTCCTATGCCCCAGTAGGTTGTTGGTTTCATTCCTGGTCAGGGCACATGCCCAGGTTTCCGGCTCGATTCCCAGTAAGGGGCGTGCAGGAGGCAGCCAACTGATGTTTCTCTCTCCCTCTCTAAAAAAATCAATAAAGACATATTTTTTAAAATAGTGAGACCAGTCCCCACGGCTGTGTGTGTTTCTCCAGCCAAATCAGAAACATTGAGAGAAATGAGAAGGGAGGGTCCTGCTGCTACCTGCCTGATAGTGTTATTCAAAGATGTTCTGTCCTGTACCTTGAGAAACATGCCTCCAAAGGAAGTTTGGTCCTTAGAGCCCAGAGAGGTACAAAGTACTTCACAAAATAAGTACTTTGGACAAGCCATCAGGTGAGGTGTGAGCTGCCTTTCCCAATCTTCCTGACCTTTGCTTCTGAACCTTCCCAGACTTCTATGCTTCTTCCTTGCTTTCTCATGCAACCAAGGGTCACTGAGTGTCTACGATGAAGGTGGACTTATGTGTGATACAACTCCTGTCCTTTAAAGAGATCACAGCCATATGGAAGAAACAGACTTCTAAACATGGTTTATATACCATGTGATGAGTGCCATGTTTGGGCATGGAAACTTGGAATCTCTGGAGTAGGAATTCCCAAGGGGGAGAAGAGGAAAGAGTGTTCCAGCCACAGGAAGTAACATTTGCTAAAGTAAAGCCTGAAGAAACATGCAGTTTTAATAACAGGGAAGTAGCTGGACGTGCTTGGAGTTTGAAGGGCCTGTGAGAGGATGGCAGAACAAGAGGTTGGAAGGGTAGGATTTACCAGATGTTGGAACAGCGTTGAGGGCCGTGCTAGGAGTTTCTCCTTTAGTCAGCGAGAGGCTACTGAAGACTTGAAGCCAGTATGTGCCGTGACCAGATTAGTTTGAAAAAGGAATGTGGGTATGATGAGCAAATAGGAAGAAAGGTCCATAAAGCAGGCACTCTCTTTACATGTCTTATTTCCTGTAGTACCCAGAATGCTGGGCATCCAGTTTGTTGAATGAATAAATAGAAACAGTTTGGAGTCGATAGATTCACTCTGTGACTACTCTAGGAGTTGGAGGGAGGAAAAATGCAGGTCTGCACAGAAGGGATGGAAAGACAGAGAAGAAGTGATGGTTTGAGAGAGATTTTGGAACTGGATTGATAGGACTTCGTGGCCACTTGGAGGTGAGGGATAAGGAGGCATAGAAGATGACAATGAGGTTTACAGTTTGGACACTGGCTCTGAAAACTGAGGATGGGAATAAAGGAAGAGGAAGTCTGGGGATGTAAGAGAGATGTATTTTATATGAGATGCCTCTGAGACATAGAGATAGGTGTTCTGAGGTAGATTAGAATATGTGCTTGGAGTCAGAGAGATGGGAGCTGAGATTTCATATATGGAAGTTGATGACTTGGGGTAGTTGTTGAAACTTTGGAAGTGAAATCATTTGCCCAAGGACAGTGTGACTAATGAGAAGTCAACTGGGGTTCTTTAATCTGGCTCTCTCTAGTTATACCTCCCATCACTCTCCATCACCCCACACACACTCTGATGACTCTCCCCAGACAGAATTAGTCACTGCCTCCTCTGTGTGTTCTGGTAACATTCTGTACCCACAACTGCTATAGCAGTTGAGCTCTGTTGAGATTGCTTGCACATTCAACATCTTCCCTGGGTTGGCCACTTAGTATCTTAATCATCTTTGTGTCACCAGCACCTAACCCCCTGACTGACTCATTGTACTCATTCAGTGTTTACCAGATGCTTGAATCCTATGCTGTGATATCCATATGGAAGTTAGTCATTTGTACCCACAAAGGAAGTATTTTAAACTGCTAATTCAATCAATTCAAGAGTTATTTTGGTTCTCTAATAACAGGTGGCATCTCTAAACAAATCAAAATAAGACTACCCATTCAGGAAACCTGAACAGGGCAAGGTGAACCCTTGTCCTAAATGAAGTGACATATCTTTAGAGAGGCTTTTCTTGTAGTCCTACTGCTCTAAGTCTTGTTATTCTGACCATGCAGGTGTAGACAGTAGCATGTGTAACGGAAATGGATCAGTGAAGTAACAACTAATGGCATGTAGCATGAGTTGTGAAGCCATACACCATATGTATTTGAAAGTGAAAAGCTTGAGCCCTGGCTCCGTGGCTCACTTGGTTGGTGCATTGTCCCATACACTAAAAGGTTGTGGGTTTGATTCCTAGTCAGGGCATGTATGGGATGCAACTGATCGATGTTTCTCTTTCTCCATTCCCCTCTCTCTAAAAAATCAATAAAAACATATCTTTGGGCCTGGCCAGTGTGGCTCAGTGGTTGAGCATCAACCCATGTACCAAGAGGTCGCTGGTTCAATTCCCGGTCAGGGCATATGCCCAGGTTGTGGGCCAAATCCCCAGTGGGGGGCATGCAGGAGGCGGCCAGTTGATATTCTCTTTCATCGATGTTCTCTCTCTCTCTCCCTCTCCCTTCCTCTCTCTCTAAAATCAATAAAGAAACAACAACAACATATCCTCGGGTGAGGATTAAATAAATAAATAAATAAATAAATAAGAAAGAAAGAAAAGAAAGTGAAAAAGCTTGATACCTAGAATCCCTTAAGATCTAAAAAATAAAATACCTAGCCTATCTTTTTAACTGTATTCATTCCTAAAGTGTAGCATCGCCTTCCAAAACCAGTTATATTATGATTACAAACCTAAATTGAAGAAAGGAGTGCTCTTTGAAATATTGTCAGTGAGTCATCTCAGACTATTGTTACTTTGATTTTAAAGACCCCACCAGAAAAGAGGAAACTGTTTTATACTTTTGCAGTCTAGAAACTTGTACCTAAAGCAATGGAGAGCTTCCCTAATAACATGTTTCCTCTGGCATTCAAGATTAGTGATTTAAGATCACCAATATACATCTTTAACTTTTTCCCCCCCTTTTATCTTTAGATAGAGTGGGAGGGAGGGAGGGAGGGAGGGAGAGAGAGAGACAGAGAGAGAGAGAGAGAGAGAGAGAGAGAGAGAGAGAGAGAGAGAGAAACATCGATGTGAGACATGTAGACTGGTTGCCTCCCAAACAACCCCAACCAGGGCCGGTGACCGAACTGCAACCGAGGTATGTGCCCTTGACCAGAATCGAATCTGCAGCTCTTTGGTCCACAGGCCGATGCTCTAACCGCTGAGCCAAACCAGCCAGGGCACATCTTTAACTTTTATTGAGTATAAACAATTGGGCAAAGAATCCTAGGGGAAAAAGACCTATTTACTCCAAACATTGTAAATTGGAGTCTGTTTCTGTGATTCACCCCATTCCATCCATCCATCTCCATTCTTTGTACCTGGCTAGATACTCAGGGTATCAAGAGATTAAGGTGAGTCTGTGTTTTCAAAAAGTGAGCTCCCAGTCTAGCTGGAGAGAGTGATGAGTCAACAAATAATTACAGTGTAATAACTTGGTAAACCAGAGCAAGCAGTAATTAACTCTGCCTAGAGGTGAAGGAGCTGGAGACAGTAGAAGGAGAAGGCGTCTGTGAAAGGATGAATCAGCTGGTGGGCAAAGTAGGGGAGGAGGGCATTCCTGATCATCCGGGGTCTCAGGCAGAATGGAAGATTTTGGGTTGTATTTGGAAGCTGTGAGGAGCTTCTTTTTTTGTAAACATAGTTTCCCATGAAAATAAAATAAAAGGAATCAGGGCAAAAATGTACTAAATTTCTTTTAAGCCTGCTGAGTGATTTTTGAAAGTTTTCCCAGAATGCCTGTAGGCTCAGAGCCTCTGTGATCCCGGGTGCTTAGATTCAGGGTTGGAATGTAAGTTTCTTAAGGGCAGGGTCTCAGCCTAGTTCATCATTTTAGTTACAGTACCTACCACTTAGTAGCTACATCTCTTGGTTGAATGAATGACTGAGTGAATGAATGCAGCATCAAATGAAGTTCCTGAAGTAAAGGCTTTCATTTTCTTTGAAGATTTTTTGTTTAAAGAGAGACAGTTTTATATTTACTGCCATTTGTTTTTTGGTAGAAGGTTTCAGAAATGGGTTTTTTCATTTTGTTTTGGAGAAGAAAATACTTGGAGTTGGTGATATATTTAAGAGTCTCCCATGAAATACAGCTGTATTAAGTTTAAAATAATACATTATTTTGGGTATTACATAAGATACTATCTTACTACTAGATTTTAGCATAATGTAGTTTTAGTAGGCAATGTAGTTTATAGAAAAGTTTGTGGGAGGAAAAAACCATGACTTAGGCATAAGATGAACATTCAGAATAGAACTCTTTGGTCCAGCTTGTGGAATGACAATCCTGGTGCTAATAAAAATCAACATGTTGAAGTAATATACTCTAAGAAAGTAGCTCCCGCCCCTTTTCAAGTCATGGCACTTAGAATAAAGTTTAAAGATAGCCAAGGCTCTGAAGGAAGGTTTGATGCTGAGATCTGATACCTCCCAAATTTCATGATATTAAAAAGTACTTTGAAAGCTAACAGTTAAGCTGGGACATAACTAAGTTGTGATAATGATATCATGAGAGGCTGGCGCTCTGCACAGAGACCAAACAAAGGGAGGAATTTGTCAGTTTGCCCAGTGTTGCATGAAGAAGAGTGGCTTTCAGTGGACATGAGTGTTCTGGTCACTAGCAGCAGGCCAGTGTGGCAGTGGAGAGCCAGCCCGCATCACCAGTAACACCACTGGGAAGCCCCTGGAAACACTTTAAAACATGTATCTTAAAAACAAAAATCAAGACACAAGCCGGAAGGAAAAACTATTAGGATCAGTTATCACAGCACTAAAAATCGTTATACTGTGTCTGGTTTTAATATAAACATATAACTTTGAATTATTTTTTAAAATTAATTATTCCATATCTGTAGGTGGTACCCGGCACAGCTGAGTTCCATTACAATGAAGTTTAAAAACTAGTGCCCTTTGGTAAATGACCCAGGTTCTCCAAGCCTACAGCAGCATGGATGGCACAACTCTTATGGTCCACCACCACTTACTGTCATTCTTTGCTGAAGCTGGCTTCTGAGTACTCTACTGGCTTTCCAGAAGCTTTGGAATGGGGAGTGAGGTGCAGGGAGGAGATGTTGCTCTGGTGTGATTGTTCCCATAATTGGAACTGTATTTCCCATTACATCTAATTTGTTGGCATTCTGGGTTTTGTGTGTTTAAATGGCCTGAGTCGGTTTCTGAGAATCCTGACTGCTCTTAAATGAACTAATAGTGTCTGATCTCAGAGGTGAAGTTGGCACTCCCTAACGCGCAGGGCCCTTTCTTTCTTTAAAAAAAAAAAAAAATTTTTTTTTTTCTTTATTGATTTCAGAGAGAGGAAGTGAGAGGGAGAGAGAGACAGAAACATGATTGGCTGCCTCCTGCATGCCCCCCACTGGGGATTTGGCTCACAGCCTGGGCATGTGTCCTGACTGGGAATTGAACCGGCCACCTCTTAGTGCATGGGTCAACGCTCAATCACTGAGCCACACCATCTGGGCAAGGGCCCTTTCTTTCTATATGCAATAGTTTCTTATGTAATTGTTTTTAATTTTTAAAAAATTTAAATAATTCTAACAATCATTTAGTATCACCCAGCTAACAATTATTTTCATCTTTTAATATTAATTAAAATAGCTTTTCAGCTGACAGCAGGGACCATGTTTTAGACTTAATCAACAACCTGCGATCTAAATATTGATCATCTTTGCCAGATGTTTTAAACTAGGGGCTACTTAGGGCAGGCAACTATCTGATAATATGCAAACTCAACCAATTTGTAATTCCTGCCATTCTTAGGTACTCTATGACAAGCACAGAGGGTTTTATTTAGTAGTCTAGTATGTAGTTTTGCAACCTAAATTTTTAATAAACTACCTCTGTTGATTTTGATCAGACTGTTCTGGAGAGCATTCTCAAAAATAATTATGTATCAGGATCCCTTAGGGGCATACTTTAAAAATGTGCATTCCTGTCCTGGCTGGTTTGGCTCAGTGGTTAGATCGTTGTCCCAAGGACCAAAGAGTCACGGGTTCGATTCTGGTCAAGGGCATATGCCTTGGTTGCGGTTCGGTCCCCAGCCCTGGTCAGGGTCATGGGGGAGGCAACCAGTTGATGTGTCTCTCTCACATCTCTCTCTCTCTCTCTCTCTCTCTCTCTCTCTCTCTCTCTCTCTCTCTCCCCCCCCCCCCACCCTCTCTCTCTCTCTGATTCTATCTGAAGATAAATAGAAAAATATCCTTGGGTGAGGATTTAAAAACAAAAAAGATAAAAATGTGCATTCCTGGGGCCCAACCCCAGAGATTCAGATGCATGAAAGAATCAAAACAATTAGATGCTAAACTTATTTTAGGTAGTTAATAGTTAATAGATATTTCTTGTTTGATTCAACTGCCCAGTGTGGTAGGAATTTGGTGTGTTAGAGAAGTCCTGAACTTACGGAACAGGTGGGACCTTAGGCTTAGTAGAGGAGAGGATTTAGACACAGGCCTAGAAGAGCAGGGGAAGGCATTTATTCACTGAGGTGTGGGAAGAGCAGAGGCTGAGCAATGTTCCAAAGCGCTCATAAGTGGTGGTGGGACTAGAGATGAGTATGACTGTGCAAAATGCATAGACTCATGTTTGTTCTTACCCTGTGTGTTCCGAGAGGAGTTGGAGTGGTGTGTAATAAATGTCACATATTGGATGTGTGGGCTCTTTTGCTGAGACATCTCTTCACTCCTGATAAGTAATCATGAGTGGCAGATAAAATTGACTGGAAGGGTGCCTTCCTCTCTTCTCTTGGTTCCAGTTGGATTTCTCCTAAGGGTAGGACTCACTTGAGAAAGATCAACTCCAGTAGAGGAGATTGAGTTCCAAAAGCACTCTTAAGGTTTACTTTTGATTTTTAACAAATGTGGGTTTCAGAGGGAACGAAAATGAATAATGTATTAAGTGTTTTATTCATTCAGTCAGGTCATCAGGCTGGGCTTTGGTTCCTGCCCTGAAGGAACCCCATCTTCTACCTGGAGAAATGCAATTACAATGGTAGTGGTAGAGTCTTACCCAGAATGCCAGGTCAAGCAAAAGGAGGATTGGCTAATTCAGTTTAGAGGTGTCAGGGTCTGGAAAGGGTTCACACAGGAGGTACATCTAAGCAGATTCTTGAAGACAGTTGGAGTTGGCCAGCTGAGAAGAGGAAGTGTACCAGGAAATGGGAAAACATATGAACAGTTACATTTGCAGCAGAGAACATGGCGTGATTGGAGTTGTAAGGAATTTGGTCCAGAAGGAGCTCAGGATGACTGAAGGGAAGCTGAGGCCAGAGAGGTCTGTGCAGGGGCTAGATCATGATGTGTCTCACAGGCCGTGCTGTGGGGTTGGATTTTGTCATGAAGGCAATGTGGAGTTGCCAGAGAGTTTTAAGCAGTTATTTTGTGTTCACTGTGGCTGCAGTATGAATAATGAATTGAAGAGGGCAAGGCCAGAGTTCAAGAGGCAAGAGATGAGGACAGCCTGGTCTTGAGCAGGAGGTGGGACTAGAGAGTAAAGGGCAGATGGAAACTTAAAAGGTAGGAATAAAAGCACTTGGTGGCCACTTGAGGTTTGGAAGAAGAGGAAGTTCTAACAGTGAGTGGATGGTGCTGCCATACCTTGAGGTGTGGGATAGGAAAGCAGTCAGTTTGGTGGGGAAGATGATGAGTTCGTTTAGGGAATATATTGACTTTGAGGTGTTTTGGGGACATCCAAGTAGAGATGTCTGGAGGGCTCTTGTATAGTGAAGTCTGGAGTTCAGGAAGGTATGGGCCAGACATTGGTGTAAATCAGAAAAGATAACTTGAATGTTGTGGTGCTAGGTTGATTTAATCTCCAAAATGTTTCCCAAAGCATCTGCTACTTTCTGCACGTCTCCCATCACCTTGGTTCAAGCTACTGTTGCCTTCTAACTGGTCTATCTACTTCCATCTTAGTCCATTCTTACACAGCTGGCAGAGTAATCTTTTAAAAATGAGATGGAAATTTGTCATTTTCCTGTTTAAAATCCATCATCACTGACTTCCCATTGCCCTTAGAATAGATTCAAACTTCTCACTATGGCTAGAAGGCCCAGCATGACCTCGCCCCAACCTGCCTTCCTGCCTCTCCACGCACATCTGGAGTCACACTTCTCCCTCACTTGACCACACTGTAGCTGCACTGGCTTCTTCAAGGCTTCTCCTCTTCTGTCTTACTGTGTGCCTAGTTCTTTCTCTTTCCCCAACCTTTGTTCATGCTGCTCTCTGCCTGGATTACCATTCCTCTGCCCCTGTGCTGACTAACTCCTCATCTTTCAGGTTTTACCTCAGACATTTTTCAGAGGAGCCTTCCCTGACCTCCTGAGCTATGTTAGAGCTGTTCTGCATTTTTCTTTTCTAGCATTTAACACAATTTGTTACTAGTTCCTTGAGTGTTTGTTTCGTATCTATCTCCATACAAGCTCTGTGAGGGCAAAGTCCCCCCGTGTTTATCGTTATATCCCCAGTGTCAGACAGTCCTGAGCATTGGTCAGACTTGTTGAATGAATGAGGGTCATAATCTATTCTGAAAAACTTGCAATTTTTATTCTGTCACAGAATAAATAGGACTGTGGTTCAAGCTTTACAACTTTGGTAGCTGATTTCATCTACTTTTGACAGTCTATTACATTTTTAACTGTTATTAAATACTCTTTGCTTCTGGGAGGTTGGGACAGTAAAATTTCAAATCAAATGTTAGGGGTGTTTTTCCTCCCTGTCGCCTGCATTCATTATGGTGACTGTGGTTAGGATGGCCTGACCCATTGTCAGTCTGACAGTGGTACAGCCGCTGCTGAGTTTTGAAATTGGAAAAACTGGTCATTGTTCCCTTGAGCTGGGCAGAATTTAATAGCTGCCTTTTCCTTCAGCCCTGATTTGGGAAGTGTCCCAATACATGCTGTTTGCATTGCAGCTGTGGGAAAGTCCACCTTTGTGAAGTTACTCACGAAAAGTTACCCAGAGTGGCACGTAGCTACAGAACCTGTAGCAACATGGCAGAATGTCCAGGCTGCTGGCACGCAAAAAGTAAGTTTTCAGTTGTGGTGGGTAGTTGGCAGGCATGGGTGAGTAAACTAATTGTAATAATCTAATTTGCTCTGAGTGGGTGAGTAGCCCAGTTTGAGTCTCCTTTTTAAAATACCTTCCTGCCCTGGCTGGTTTGGCTCAGCGGTTAGAGCGTTGGCCTGCGGTCCAGAGAGACCCGGTTCGGTTCCCGCTAAGGGCATGTACCTCGGTTGCAGTTTGTCCCCGGCCCTGGTTGGTCGTGCGGGTGGCAACCACTTGATGTGGCCCTTTCACGTCGATGTTTCTCTCTCTCTCTCTTCCTCTCTCTCCTTCCCACTCTATCTGAACAAAAAATGAAAAAAAAAAAATGTCCTCGGGTGAGGATTAAAAAAAAAAAAAATACCTTCCTTCCAGAAAGCAGGCCACGTACACCAGAGAGGATATGACTTGTTTGAATATGTTTAGTTTTTGTTTTTGTGGTTTTTACATGTCTATATAAAAGTGACTGCTTCTGTTCTGGGTGGTTTCCCAAAGCATGTCCAGCCACTCTGGCTTTGAAGATTAATTTTGTCATTTCTACCCTTAAGTATATTACTGAAGCTGACCAGCAGGATTAACAGTTAATTACAGTGATTTTAACATATTTAGGAAGTATTAAAAACTGGAAAGGACCTTATAGAGTACCTTGTCACACTTTATAACTAACATTTATAAAATACATACTGTGCCCTGGCCAGTTTGGCTCAGCGGTTGGAGCGTTGGCCTGCGGACCAGAGAGTCCCAGGTTCGGTCCCCGCTAGGGGCACGTACCAAAAAAAAATAAAAAAAATAAAAAAAAAAAATAAAATACATACTGTGTACCAGGTACCATATTGTACCAAGTACTGCACATTTCCCTTATGCCTTGTGGCTTAGGCCCTTGCTTTGTGAAAAGCTGTAGGGTTGGTTTCAACACCAGCCACATCAGTGTGAGTAAGGAAATACCAGTTTGGACATGGACCTTAGAGGTAGCTGAGGGTGTGGCAGCACCGTGCCTCCGCTGCCAGGCTCCTGCAGCCAGTGGGAGCATTCACTGAGTGGCTCATTCTGGTGTTTAACAACTGTTAGAAAGTTCTTGTATGAACCACTTTGCATACCTGTGACTCTGAGTCATTGGTTCATGTTCTGCCTCTTAAGCCTTTTAACTTTTCCACATGGCAACCCTTCATATGGGTGAAGACAGTGATTTGCCTGCTCTTTCTCCCCTTCAAGTCTTCTCTCTTTCAAGCCAAACACCATTTTCCTCCAGACTATTCCTCATTCTGAGGTAACTTTGTCTAAGTCATGAGCTCCAGTTTATTAGTTTTCTACTTAGAATTTACTAAGAGTGATACTCAGAGCTGAACGGGACATTCTGGATGTAATCTAAATGGTCCACAATATCAATGAACTTGTTCTGGATGCTATTTGTCCATTATTCCAACTCAGGATTGTGTTACTTTTTTTTTGGCAGGCACAGCATGCTTATTGAGAATATTTGTTTTTTAAATTTTTTTTTATATTGTGTGTGTGTGTGTATGCGTGTGTGTGTGTGAAATTAACTTCCATTTAGAAAATAAATCATGTATCTTTTTCTGAGTATGCCACAGGTCACCTATTGTGGGGATTTAAAAATATGTCCACACATTGTTTGATACTCTTTCCTTCAAGAGGTGAACCTTAACTCTCTCCTTTAGTGTGGGCTAGACTTAGTAACTTGCTTCTACTGAGTAGAATGTAGCACGAATAACAGAATGTGACTTTCTTTGGTAGGCCATAAGAGGCATTATATCTTTGATCTTGCTCTCTCTTGATCACTTTTGGCCCTGGGGATGCCAGCTACCATGTCATGAAGCATGCCCTTCTGTGAAGAGGCCCACACAGCAAGGAACTGAGTCCTTACATCAGCTATGTGAGTGAGCCTTCTTGGAAGAGGGTCCTTCAGCCCCAGTCAAGTCTCCAGATGACTATAACTCAGCCAGCATCCTGTCTGAAACCTCATGAGAAACCCTGAGGCAGAACCACCCAGCTAAGCTGGGTCCCAGATTCCTTGATTACAAAAACTGAGATAATGAGTGTTTTTGTTTAAGCCACCAAATTTTGGCACAATTTGTTATACAGCAATAGATAACTAATACTCCCATAATTCCATTATCCAGAAGTAAAATTAACGTTTTGTCCTTTTAGATTTTTTTCTACAGAGAAAATGTATATATTCACATATACTTACATAAATGTATAAAACATATATACCTTTACTCTTTTTAAACAAAGCTGTGATTGTCATTTGTATGTCACTTTATGTACAAGGTCTTCCTTTCATAGTAATGTTATTTTAATGGTGGCAGTGTACTGCATAATATGATATTCTATCATTTAGTTATCCAGTCTTTTATTTTAAATATTTAGTTTTCTAATTCTCCCTATTATAAATAATGTTATAATGATGGATATCCTTGTAGCTCCATCTTTGTTGTTTTTTATAAATTATTTTTATTAATTTGTTTTTGTTACAGATGTTTTTCCTTTTTTCCCCCATTGACACCCTCCTTCCCATCCCCCCCTGCCCCATCCCCAGCTTTGTTGTCTATGTCCATTGGTTATGCATACATGCATATAAGTTCTGTGGTTTATCTCTTCCGCCCCAACACCCTCTCTTCTGAGGTTTGTCAGTCTGTACCCTACCTCTGTGTCTCTGGGTCAATTTTGTTCATCAGTTTGTTTAGTTCATTATATTCCACAAATAAGTGATGTCATGTGATATTTGTCTTTCTCTGCTTGGCTTGTTTTGCTTAGCATAGTACTCTCCAGGTCCCTCCATATCATCTCAAAGTTATAAGAGATCTTTCTTTCTTACAGCTGCATAGTATTCCATTGTGTACATGTACCACAACTTTTTTATCCACTCATCTACTGATGGACACTTGGGCTGTTTCCAGATCTTAGCTATTATAAATAGTGCTGCTATGAACATAGGGGTACATATATTCTTTCTGATTGGTGTTTCAGGCTTCTTAAGATATATTCCTAGAAGTGGGATCACTGGGTCAAATGGCAGTTCAATTTTTAACTTTTTGAGGTAACACCATAGTGTTTTCCATAGTGGCTGCACCAGTCTGCATTCCCACTAGCAGTGTACTAGAGTCTCCTTTTCTCCACACCCTCGCCAACACTTGTTGTTTGATGATTTGTTGATAGCGGCCATTCTGACAGGTGTGAAGTGATACCTCATTGTTGTTGTAATTTGCATCTCTGATGATTAGTGACGTTGAGCATTTTTTCATATGTCTCTTTGCCATTTGTATGTCCTGTTTGGTGAGGTGTCTATTTAGGTCCTCTGCCCATTTTTTAATTGGGTTCTTTGTCTTCCTTTTGTTGAGTTGTATGAGTACTCTATATATTTTGGAAATTAATCCCTTATCTGATGTATCATTGGCAATTATGGTCTCCCATATAGTGGGTTCCCTTTCCATTTTGATGATTGTTTCTTTTGCTGTGCAGAAGCTTTTGAGTTTGATGTAGTCCCATGTGTTCATTTTTTCCTTTGTTTCTCTTACCTTAGGTGTTGTATAAGTGAAAATTCTGCTGCATATGATGTCTGAAATTTTGTTGCCTACATTTTCTTCTAGAATTTTTATGGATTCACGAGTTACATTTAAGTCTTTTATCCATTTTGAGTTTATTCTTGTGTATGTGTAAGTTGGTGGTCTAGCTTCATTTTTTTGCAAGTAGCTGTCCAATTTTCCCAACACCATTTATTGAAGAGACTGTCTTGACTCCACTGTATGCTCTTGCCACTTTTGTCCAATATTAATTGAGCATATTGTCTTGGGTCAATTTCTGGGTTCTCTGTTCTGTTAATTTTGTATCCTGCTACTTTGCCAAATTCATTTATTAACTCTAGTAGATTTTTTTTAAAGCTTATTTAATTTAATTAATTTATTTTTTATCCTCACCTGAGGACATTTTTGCATTTATCTTCAGATAGAGCAGAGGGAGAGAGGGGGGAAGAGAGAGAGAGAAACATCAACGTGAGAGAGACACATCAACTGGTCACCACCCACACACGACCCCAACCGGTGCCAGGGACAAACTGCAACCGAGGTACGTGCCCCCAGCGGGAACCAAACCCAGAACTCTCTGGTCCGCAGGCCAACGCTCTAACCGCTGAGCCAAACCAGCCAGGGCAACTCTAGTAGATTTTTGATGGAGTCTTTAGGGTTTTCTATGTACAATATCATGTCATCTGCAAATAATGACAGTTTCACTTCCTGCTTTCCAATTTGGATCCCTTTTATTTTTTCTTCATGTCTAATTACTGTGGCTAAGACTTCCAGTACTATGTTAAATAAGAGTGGTGAATGTGGGCATCCCTGTCTTGTTCCCGTTCTTAAGGGGAATGCTTTTAGTTTTTTCCCATTGAGTATGATGTTGGCTGTAGGTTTTTCATATATGGCTTTTATTATGTTGAGATATGATCCCTCTAGTCCCACATTGCTGAGCGTTTTTATCAGAAATGGGTGCTGGATTTTGTCGAATGCTTTTTCAGCATCTATGATATGATCATATGGTTCTTATCTTTCCTTTTGTTTATGTGGTGTATCACATTTATTGATTTGCGAATATTGTACCATCCTTGCATCCCTGGGATGAATCCCACTTGGTCGTGATGAATAATTTTTTCGATGTATTGCTGGATCCGATTTGCTAATATTTTGTTCAGGATTTTGGCATCTGTGTTCATCAGAGATATTGCCCTGTAGTTTTCTTTCTTTGTAGTATCTTTATCTGGTTTTGGAATTAGGATTATGCTGACCTCATAAAATGAGTTTGGAAGTGTTCCGTCTTCTTAGATTTTTTGGAATAGTTTGAGGAGAATGGATATTAGATCATCTTTGAATGTTCGGTAAAACTCCCCCGTGAAGCCATCCAGGCCTGGGCTTTTGTTTGCTGGGAATTTCTTAATTACATCTTCAATTTCCTTTGTTGTTATTGGTCTGTTCAAGTTTTCTATCTCTTCCTGGTTCAGTTTTGGGAGGCTGTGTGTTTCTAGAAATGTATCCATTTCTCCTAGATTGTCCAATTTGTTGGCCTATAATTGTTCATAGTATGTTTCGATGATCCTTTGTATTTCCGCAGTGTCTGTTGTTACTTCTCCTCTTTCGTTTCTGATTTTGTTTATTTGGTTTCTCTCTTTTTGTTTCTTGGTAAGTCTGGCTAAAGGCCAATCAATCTTGTTTATGTTTTCAGAGAACCAGCTTTTTGTTTCATTGATCTTTTGAATTGTTTTTTTGGTCTCTGTGTCATTTATTTCTGCTCTGACCTTTACTATTTCCTTCCTTCTACTAGCTGTGGGTTTTTCTTTTTGTTTACTTTCTAGTTCTTTAAGTTGTAAGGTTAGAAAATCAATTAGGAATTTTTCTTGTTTCTTGAGATAGGCCTGTAATGCTATGAACTTCCCTCTCAGGACTGCTTTCACTGTGTCCCATAGATTTTGTGTTGTTGTGTGTTCGTTTTCATTGGTTTCCAGAAGTTTTTAATTTCTAACTTGATCTCGTTAGTAACCCATTCATTATTTAATAACATGCTATTTAGCCTGCAAGTGTTTGAATGTTTTTGTGTGTTTTTATTGTAATTGAGTTCTAGTTTCATGCCACTGTGATCTGAGAAGATGCTTGATATGATTTCAATCTTCTTGAATTTGTAGAGACTTGCTTTGTGTCCTAACATGTGGTCTATCTTTGAGTATGTCCCATGTGCACTTGAGAAGAATGTATATTCTGCAGCTATGGGGTGAAATGTTCTGTAAATATCAATGAAGTCCAACTGATCTAGTTAGTCTTGTAAGGACTCTATGTCCTTGCTACTTTTTTGTCTAGAAGATCTATCCAGTGGTGTCAGTGGCGTGTTAGTCACCCACTATGATCGTATTGCTATTGATCTCTCCCTTGAAGTCCTCCAGAAGTTTTTAAATATATTTTGGTGCTCCTGTATTTGGTGCATATATGTTTACCAGGGTTATATCCTCTTGTTGGATTGATCCTTTTCATATTATGTAGTGACCTTCTCTGTCTCTTATTATGGCCCTCATTTTGAAGTCTATCTTGTCAGATATGAGTATTGCTACACCAGTTTTTTTTTTTTTTCATTTCCATTTGCTTGGAAAATTTTTTTCCATCCCTTCATTTTCATCCTGTGTGAGTCTTTTGTTATGAGGTGGGTCTCTTGTAGACAGCATATATATGGGTCATGTTTTCTTATCCAGTCAGCTACCCTATGTCTTTTGATTGGAGCATTTAAGCCATTTACATTTAAGGTAATTATTGATAGATAGTTATTAGTTGCCATTTTAATTTTATGCTTGTGTTCCTCTCTCTCTCTCTCTCTCTCTCTCTCTCTCTCTCTCTCTCTCTTTCTTCTTTTTCTTACATCAGTCCCTTCAGCATTTCTTGCAGTGCTGGTTTGGTAGTGGTAAATTCCTTTAGCTTTTTTTTATCCGTGAAGCTCTCTATTTCTCCTTCAATTTTGAATGATAGCCTTGCTGGATAGAGTAGTCTTAGATTCAGACCCTTGCCTTGCATTACTTTGTACACTTCATGCCACTTCCTTCTGGCCTGCAGCGTTTCTATTGAGAAATCAGCTGATAGTCTAATTGGAGCTCCCTTGTAAGTAACTTTTTGTCTCTCTCTTGCTTCCTTTAAGATTCTTTCTTTGTCTTTAATGTTTGCCATTTTTATTATGATGTGTCTAGCTGTGGGTCTTCTGGGGCTCTTCTTGCTTGGAACTCTCTGTGTTTCCTGGACTTGTGTGACTTTTTCCTTCACCAGTTTAGGGAAGTTTTCTGTCATTATTTCTTCAAACAGGTTCTCTATTCCTTTCTCTGATTCTTCTCCTTCTGGTACCTCTATAATGAGAATGTTGTTACATTTTGTATTGTCCCACAGCTCCCTTAAACTCTCCTCCTGCTATTTAAACTTTTTTCCATTTGCTGCTCTATTTGGGTGTTTTTCCCTACCTTGTCTTCTAAGTCGCTGATTCGGTCTTTAGCTTCTTCTAATCTACTATTGAACCCTTCTAAGATATTTTTCATAATAGCTATGTCATTCTTTATTTTCTCTTGATTTTTATGCATAGCTTCTACCTCTTTATGCATAGCTTCTACCTCTTTTTTTAAGCTGAAGTAGTTCCCAGTGAGCTCTTCATAATTCTTACTAAGTTGCTTGTAGTTCTCACCAAATTGTTTGAGCACCCTTAAAATAATTGCTTTGAATTCTTTATCTGACAAGTTGCTTTCTTCCATTTCCTGTAGTTCCTTTTCTAGTGATTCTTCTTTTTCTTTTCTTAGGGTGTTGTTTCTTTGTCTCCCCATTTTAGCTGTCTGGTAGCTCTAGACCTGGTGAGGGATGTTTGGATGTGTAGACAGCTCACTGTATATCAAATAAGGCTACTGTCCCTCAAGACTGTTCTGTTGCGTGTCGCCTCTTGCCTGCTGTGGATCCTGGAGGATTGACTACTGGGGGCTGGTATTGGTGTGTCCTGGTAGGTGCTGCTGCTGGATTGCGTGGACCCCTCTGAAGCTGTGTTCCCAGCTGGTCGCTGGTGCCACCTGTAGCTGTATTGCTCAGGCCCTGCTGGAGCTGCACTCCCTGCCCGCACCTTGGGTGGCTGGGTCACACAGGCCCCTCTTGAGCCCCAGCTCCCAGCTGGACCCGTGGGCAGCTGTGTTGCACAGGCCCCTATGGAGCCCCAGGTCTCGCTGCTGGTGGCTGGGGAGTGCTGCTGCCCAGTGGGGCTCAGCTCCTGCTCAACCTTTGCTGTAGTTTTGGGGGATGGTTCTCTGCTGCTGGTCTGTGCTTCTGTTGCCTGAGGATGGATGTCTGCTCCCCAGCCTCTGTTGCTGGGGGTATATCTCGACTCTGATCAGGCTGCTACTGCGGGGGATGGTGCTGGGCTCCTGGCCATTTGCAGCTTCCACAACCAGCACCTTGACACCTCCACTACTGTGTTGACACAAGGTGTCCACTGGTCTGATGGTGCCAGGTGCACTGGTGGGCTCAGGTTGCTGGGCCCTAGCCACTCCCACTGCCTCTTCCCAGGGAAGACCCGGGATCTTCCAAAATGGTGGGACCTCCCCGCGGCGCAGGGAGAAGTGCCCTGAAGAGCCGCTTACCACGGTAGCCGGCTGCTCCCGTCCACAGCACAGGAACCTGCTGCTCTGTGTCTCTGCCCTGCATGAGTTTGGTCGTCCACCTTCATGTCCACTCACTCTCTCTCACACACTAGCTCACTCTCTCACGCACTCACCCTCCCTCCGGCCCTGCCCGCCGCCATCTTTCCTCCATCTTTGTTCTTTTTAATAGCTAAAATGTGTGCCCCTTTGTATTATCTTAGGATAATCTAGAACTGGAATTTTGGTGTACAAAAATTAGTCATCTTATTGACACTTCTGTTATAATCTCCAAAATTTTTCTTCAGAAAAGTTGTACCAATTTCCTCATACTTTCAGCAACACTAGATATTATTCTTTGTCATTTTTGCTAATGGGAGTGGCAAGAAAATGGTGTGTTTTATTTTACATTTCTTTGATTGCCAATGAACTGAAAGAGAGAGAGAGAGAAACATCGATGTGAAGAGAAACACTGATTGGTCGCCTCCATACGTGCCCCAACCAGGGATCGAACCCGCAACCTAGGTATGTGCCCTGACCAGGACTTGAACTTGCAACCTTCTTGGTGTACAGAACTATGCTCCGACCAACCGAGGCACCCAGCCAGGGCTTTATTAGTACTCTTTAGTGAATTTCCTATTCACACCTCTTGGGATTTTTTTTCCCCCAAGAACTTAACCATATGTTAAGTATCTTAACTCTTTGTTGTATACTGCTGATACTTTCCCCAGTTTGTCATTTTTTAATAAATCTTTATATATGATGTATTTTGCAATATAATGCTTATAAGTTTTTATATACTCAAATCTGTCTTTTTTTTCATAGTTGCTGCCTTTGATGTTAAAGTTTTTTGGTTAAAAAAAATTTTTTTTCTTTATTGATTTTTTTAGAGGGAGAGGGAGAGATAGATAGAAACATCGATGAGTGAGAACATGGATTGGCCGCCTCCTGCATGCCCCCCACTGGGGATTTGGCCCACAACCTGGGCATGTGCCCTGACGGGGAATTGAACCAGTGACCTCTTGGTGCATGGGTCAATGCTCAACCACTGAGCCACACCAGCCAGGCTGGTGTTAAAGTTTAAAAAGACCTCTCACAGACTAAGATTATAAAAACATGTACCTATATTTCTTTCACTTGCTTTTATGGTTTTACTCTTTATGTTTATTTTAAAAATTATAGGAGTCTAGGGAATCCCCTTCCATTTGCTACATGGGATGCTGCCTGATTCATGATCGCTAATAAAGCCAATTAGATGTTCAAAAAACAAAAACAAAAGATATAGAAGTCTAATTTTCCCCAAATAGTTATGTACTTGTCCCAGCAGTATTCTTGTTTAGTTTATGCCTGACTGGTTATACATTTTGTTGTTATTGTGACTGGGATCTGTTTTCCCATCATCTTTTTCAACCTGGTTATTGCTCTTTTATTTATTTATTTATTCATTTTAATTAAATTTATTGGGGTGATGACATTGGTTAATAAGATCATATAGGTTTCAAGTGTACATTTTTATGATATGATCTGTATATTGCATTGTGTGCCAACCACCCCAAGTCACATCATCTTGGTCACCATGTATTTGGCCCCCTTTACCTTTACTACTTCCTCACCTCCCCCTTCCCTTTGGGAACCACCATACTGTTGTTGGTGTCTATGAGTTTCAGTTTTATATTCCACATATGAGTAAAATCATATGGTTCTTGGCTTTTTATGACTGACTTATTTTGCTTAGAATAATATTCTCAAGGTCCCTCCATGTTGTCGCAAATGGCAGTATTTCATCTTTTCTTGTGGCTGAGTAGTATTCCAGTGTATATATGCACCACATTTTCTTTATCCAATCTATCAAAGGGCACTTGGTTGTTTCCATGTCTTGGCCACTGTGAATAATGCTACAGTGAACATAAGGGTGCGTATATCTTTGCAAATAAATATTTTCAAAGTTTTTGGGTAGATACCTAGGAGAGAGATTGCTGGGTCATCTGGTAACTGTTCTTAATTTTTTAAGGCACCTCCATACTGTTTTCCATAGTGGCTGTACCAGTTTATATTCCTACCAGCAGTGCATGAGGGTTCCTTTTTCTCTATAACCTCTCCAACACTTGTTAATTACTTTTCTAGTTGATAATAGCCATTCTAACAGGTGTGAGGTGGTATCTCATTGTAGTTTTGATTTGCATTTCCCTAATGGCTAGTGAAGGTGAGCATATTTTCATATATCTATTGGCCATTTGTATGTCTTCTTGGGAGAAGTGTTCGTTTTTTAATTGGATTGTTTGGTGTTGAGTTGTATGAGTACCTTATATATTTTGGATATTAACCCCTTGCCAGAGCTGTTGTTTGCAAATATATTCTCCTATTTGGTTGGTTGCCTTTTTGTTTTGTTGGTGGTTTCTTCCGCTGTGCAGAAGCTTTTTAGTTTAGTCCCATTCATTTATTTTTGCCTTTATTTCCCTTGCCTTTGCGGTTAAATTTATAAAATCTTCTCTAAGACAAAGGTTCATAAGTTTAGCACCTATGTTTTCTTCTGTGTAATTTATTGTTTCAGATTTTATATTTAGGTTTTTGATCCATTTTGAATTAATTTTTGTACATGGGACAAACTGTAGTCCAGTTTCATTCTTTTTTTTTTTTTTTTTTACAATATTTGATTTTTACGTTTATATTTTTACACATGTACATAATAAAGCAAATATATTTCATATTTCGCAATATTGAGTTTATAGCATTTTAACTATATTTGCTCTTCTATCATCAATCCACCAGTCTCGATGTGGCTTCTTCAGTTTCATAGTTGTAGGACTTCCATTCAGCTCGATGTCAGGCGGTTCTGAATGATGGTTGTTCTGTAGTTTAGTTGTAATTTTGATGTGGTTGTGGGAGGAGGCGATACTGTGTTTACCTCACCATCTTGACCGGAAGTCCCCCAGTTTCATTCTTTTGCATGTGGCTTTCCAATTTTCTCAGCACCATTTATTGAAGAGGCTTTCCTTTTTTTTTTTTTTTTATCCTCACCTGAGGACATTTTTGTATTTATCTTGAGATAGAGCGGAAGGGATAGAGGGAGGAAGAGAGAGAGAAACATCAATGTGAGAGACACATCAAGTAGTTGCCACCCACACGACCCCAACCGGGGCCAGGGACAAACTGCAACTGAGGTATGTGCCATTAGCGGGAACCGAACTCTGTACTCTCTGGTCTGCGGGCCGACATTCTAACCGCTGAGTCAAACCGGCCAGGGCTGAAGAGGCTTTCTTTTCTCCTTTCTTTTTGGCTCCTTTGTCAAAAATTATTTGCCCATATACATGTGGTTTTATTTCTTCTGCATTCCTATATACTAACAATGAAATTTCAGAAAATAAATGAAAAAACAAAACAATTCCTTTTGCAATTGCAACAAAAAGATTAAAATGCCCAGGAATAAACTTAACAAAGGATGTGAAGAACCTATATACTGCAAACTACAAAGCATCAGTTAAAGAGATTGAAAAAGACACAATGAAATGGAAAGATATTCCGTGTTCATGGATTGGAAGGATCAACATAGTTAAAATGTCCATATTACCCAAAGCAATGAATTTAATAACCCTTCTATGGAATAATTAAAATATCTATTAAGTTTAATTTAGTGAACATTGTGAGATGTATCCCAGTTTCAGATATGTAAAAAAAAAAAAATGATTTTGAGTTTTATTTTTCCAAGTTCTCATTTTGGGGGGCTACTTTTAATATTAAATTCTGAGAGAAATATGTCATTTAAAGCTTTGTGCTTTTATTGTGTTTTGTCCATTTCTCCTTATATTTTTAATGGTCTTTGCTCTATATTTATATATTTCAATGCTTTATTATTCCGTGTAAAAAGGTTCATGACTTCTTTGTGGAGTCTTTGTTGGTTTATCAGTATTAAAAAACCTCTTGTAACATTTAATGCTTTTTTCTTAATACAGTTTTGCCACATCTGCTTTCTTTTTATTTGCTTCTACTTGATGGATTTTTTTCTGTTCCTTTGTCTTCAACCAATTTGTCATCTTGTTTTAGGCTTTTCTTGTTTTAAGTGTTTCTTTTATGAATAGGATATTTAGTTTTTACCCTGTCTTAGAGTTTGCCTTTCCTGGGAATTTCTCTCTCTCTCTCTTTTTTTTTTTTTTTCATCCTCACCCGAGGACACTTTTCCATTTTTTGTTCAGATAGAGTGGGCGGGAGAGAGAGGAAGAGAGAGAGAGAGAGAGAGAGAGAGAGAGAGAGAGAGAGAGAGAGAGAGGGAGAGAAACATTGACATGAAAGGGACACATCGAGTGGCTGCCTCCCACACGACCCAACCAGGGCCAGGAACAAACTGCAACCGAGGTACGTGCCCTTAGCGGGAACCGAACCCAGGTCTCTCTGGACCGCAGGCCAACGCTCTAACCGCTGAGCCAAACCGGCCAGGGCAGTTCTTTGGTTTATTTCTTCCCACCCCCAAACCCCCCTTCCCTTTGAGGTTTGTCAGTCTAACAACCAATTTGTACTTCTTAATCCCTTCACCTTTTTCACCCATTCCCCCAACCCTCCTCCCATCTGGTAACCAACAAAAGTTCTCTGTATCTATGAGAATGTTTCTGTTCTGCTTGTTCATTTTGTTTGTAGATTCAGTTGTTGATAGATATGTATTTATTGTCATTTTGTTTATATTTTTTTATCTTTTTCTTCAAGAAGACCCTTCAACATTTCATATAATAATGGTTTGGTGGTGATGAACTCCTTTAACTTTTCCTTGTCTGGGAAACTCTATGGCCATCGATTCTAAATGACAGCTTTGCAGGATAGAGTAATCTTGGTTGTAGGTTCTTGCTTTTCATCACTCTGAATATTTCTTGCCACTCCCTTCTGGCCTGCAAAGTTTCTTTTGAGAAATCAGCTGACAGTCTTATGGGAACTCCCTTGTAGGTAACTAACTGCTTTTCTCTTGCTGCTTTTAAGATTCTCTCTTTGCCTTGAACCTTTTGAATTTTGATGATGATGTGTCTTGGTGTGGGCCTCTTGGGGTTCATCTTGTTTGGGACTCTCTGTGCTTCCTGGACTTGTATGTCTGTTTCCTTCACCAAGTTAGGGAAGTTTTCTACCATTATTGTTTCAAATAGGTTTTCGATTTCTTGTTCTCTCTCTTCTCCTTTTGGCACCCCCAAGATGCAAATGTTGGCACACTTGAAGTTGTCTCAGAGGCTCCTTACACTATCATCATTTTTTTGGGTTCTTTGTTCTTTTTGCTGTTCTGATTGGGTGTTTTTTGCTTCCTTATATTCTAAATCAATGGTTTGCTTCTTGGCTTTACCTACTCTACTGTTGAATCTGTGCAAATTATTCTTTATTTCAGTTAGTGCCTCCTTCATTTCTGACTGGTCCTTTTTTATGCTCTTGAGGCCCTCACTAAGTTCACTGAGGTTCTCACTAAGTTCATTGAGCATCCTTATAAGCAGTGTTTTGAACTCAGCATCGGTTAGGTTACTTATCTCCATTTCGCTTAGTTCTTTTCCTGGAGTTTTGTTCTGTTCTTTCATTTGGGACCTGTTTCTTTGTCTCCTCATTTTGGCTGCCTCCCTGTGTTTGTTTCTATGTATTACTTAGCGAGAGGTATGGGGCTAGCTGAGAGCAGATACTGCTTGTTTGAAAGAATTTAGGAAAAGCTGAAGCAGGCTCCAAGACAGGCCAATCCTATGGTAAAGCAACTGGCAATAGCTTGAGTGGGCCTGAAAGTTGGGTGGGGCGGGGCCTCAGGGAATCACGGGGCGGGGCAAACAGTGTGAGCCAGGTTGCTGGAGTTCCAGATATGGTGGCGTCTGCAGTCCCAGGGAAGGGCTCACCAAAGGAACAAAGGCTTCTGATAGCACATCTGTCCAGGAGAAAGCTGCCTCTCCAGCCCTCACCCCAATGCCAAACAGCTCAGTTCTTCCCCATATGACTCTCGTGCCTTTCAAGCTGCCTCCCCTACACTGGAGCCTGGAGGGTGGGAGTCCGAGTAAGTCCGTGCACGGGCCCTTTAAGAGGAGCTGCCGGGGGCTCCAGCCGCCTCACCCTCAGTTCCCGCTGGTTTTTCCAGCCAGAAGTTATGGGGACTTCTCTTCCTGGCACTGGAACCCTGAGCTGGGCGCCTGGTGGGACGGGGACTCCTCAGTCCTCAGGGAGGACCTTCCCAGCGGAGGTATCCTCCTAATTTTTATCCGCCACACGTGGGTGTGGGACCAGCCCATCACGCCTCTGCCCCTCCTACCAGTCTCCATGTGGCTTCTTCTTTAATTTTGTAGTTGTAGGACTTCCATTCAGCTTGATTTCAGGCGGTTTTGAATGATGATTGTTCTGTAGTTTAGTTCTAACTTTGATGTGGTTGTGGGTGGACACGGTACTGCGTTTACCTACGCCGCCATCTTGACCGGAAATGGAATTTTTCTCTTTTATTATGATTATATTTAATTTATTCCTGCCACAATATTTTGTGCTTCCATCTCCGTTTTTTTCTTTTTGCTTTATTTGAAGTTTTCTTTTTTAATTTTTTTTAATCCTCACCCAAGGATGTTTTTACATTCATCTTCAGACAGAGTGAGGGGGCGGGGGGGGGGGAGAGAAACAGAGAAACATCGATGTGAGAGAGACACATCGATTGGTTGCCACCCACATGACCCCAACTGGGGCCGGGGATGAACCACAACCAAGGTGCGTGCCCTTGGCCGAAATCAAACCTGGGACTCCCTGGTTCACAGGCCGACACTCTAACCGCTAAGCCAATCTGGCCAGGGCTGAAGTTTTTTTTCAGTCTTCTCCCCTTCATTCATTTGGGAAATTTACTGTTCTTATTCTACCATAAATATTTAAATTTTAAAAATATACATGTTTAAACCTACCTATCAATGTTAATGGAGTCTCTGAGAAAGAAAAGAAAACAACAACAAAAACTCTTACTACTTTTTTTATTACCATTTTCTCCAGACTCCATCCCCCAGGTATATTGAAATCAGCCGAAATTTTAGAGCTCCGGAATGTTTATACATTGTGAAATTTCTCTTTTAACTATTAAAATTGGCATTAAACTTTACAACCACAAACAATAGTTACTTTATACTTAATTCGGTCCTAGTGGTTGATCATTGACCACTGTTTTCTCATTACCACATCCTCTCATTTCTTATTCTTTATTTTGATTAATGTTTTAATTGGTTGAAATACATTTCAGAGAAATGGTTTTTTTTGTTTGTTTTTCAGAAAAGATATATGGGTGGAATAATTTTTGAGTGGTTGCTTGTCTAAAAATGTCTTTCTTTTGCTCTGGAATGTACAAGGTAGTTTCTGTTGTAGGTAAGTGTTATGTGGTTCTGATCGTTGTGTGTGTGTGTGAGAGAGAAAGAGAGAGAGATTTATGGTTTTCCCCCTCATTAGGTTTTTGTTTTGCTTTTATGAATGGTTGACGTTTTGCCAGGATGGGTCCAAGTGTGTGTGTGTGCAAGCTGTATATATAAATAAATTATATATATAATCTTTTCTGGTACTTGGTGAATTTCTTCAGTGGAAAGTCTTGTGTCTCAGAAATTTTCTTTATTTCTTTGATTTTAGTTTTTTCATCTCATCAGTTACCTCTGATTTATGACTCCTAGTTGTATCATGATTAGAAACTTTATTTTTATTCTTTTTTAAAAATATCTTTTTATTGATTTAGAGAGAGAGAGGAAGAGAGAGAGAGAGAGAAACACTGATGTGAGAGAGAAACATCCATCAGCATGCCCCTACTGGGGATTGAGCCCAAAACCTGGGCATGTGCCCTGACCAGGAATTGAACTGGAACCTCTCAGTCCCTGGGATGATGTACAATCCATTGAGCCACACAGGCTGAGCTATTTTTGTTCTTAAATGCCAAGAGGTACAAAGTGTATCTGTTCAACAGTGATTCTCAATGATGGTGAAATTTGATGTGTGGGAGACAAATACCTTATGAGGAGTGATCTTCCTGTACTCATCTCTTTTGTTGTTGTTGTTGTTGGGGGTTGCATTTTATCTCTGTGTATTGGACTCTTGTCACATGAGAAGAAAAATTGTTTCCTTGATTGAGTAGTTTTGTCTGAGCTATGGGTACGATGAAGTTGCAGATCATTTCAGCCCGTTTGAAAAGTTGTGTGATTCAAAATTTAATTAATTGCTGTGAGGTGAATCACAGGTAGCATTACATCTTGATGCGTCTTTCCAGAATAAAGGAAGAGAAAGAAAAACCAACCCTACCACTATATTACAATATATATTGTATATCCTTCTTCTAACCTGCATGTATGTGTTTTCATAATTTTCTGATTTTTTTCCTGCCACTTATTTCAGGGAGAATTTCTGGAGTGGATGCTGTATATGATATTCAATCATCAGGTTTGCTGCAGTATACAGCCTGCTAGTTACTGTCTTCATTGGGTGTTTTGTTTTGGCAATTGTATTTTTTCTCCTCAAGACTAAGAATGTTCTTTTCATATTGCTTTTTTTTTATGACAGCCTGTTTTTATCAATGTGGCAATCTCTTGAATCTCAATGAGATTCTTCTGTTTTGTCTTGTTCCTGGCAACAGCTGTCTCCTAAGAGGCTGCTTGTCTTGAGCACACAGATTGCTCTTCTCTTTTTGAATTGCTGAATATTTTTATATCCATTGATTATTCCTCTATTTGTTTATATGTTGGAAGTAATGTTTGCATTTGTTCTGTAGCTGAGATGGTTCTTTCAGAACTTATGTAGGCCCCTGTGCAGTTTTCTGTTCTGGAACAGTCTCTCTTTGCTGGCCCCAAAGCCTGCTGGTGGCATAACCCCCACCCAGTCAACCTAGTACATCTGTCAGCACAGCGCCCCGCTCATTCAGTGGGCTTCCACGCTATCTCAGAACTGTGCCACACAACAGTCATGTGTCATCAGAGACTCCAGTTGATTTGGATTTGTCCCCCTGCTTCTACTTCCAGCTCTTAGCCAGGGACAACTTATGAAGCTGGTATGTGTTTGTTTTTTTGGGGATTGGAAAGAAGGAAATCATTTTGTGATTCACTCTGCTCTACCTGTATTGCTCCTGCTGAAGCCTTCCAAAAGGCTGGGACCCTTTTTTTGAATGTAGGGATGATATTTAACCAAACTGGACCACTTGTTGTTATTTAACCTTTTCCCCCTTCTGTATCTTTGTCTCTACCTGAAATGCTTTCTTCCTAAACCCATTTCCATCTGTAAAATTCCACATATCCACGTAGCTTAATGCCACTTATTTCCAGAAACTTTCTCAGATTACTTCCATTATGAGTGATCAACCCCTTCATCACATGTTCTGCCTTATATTCTAGCTCTTTATACCCTTGTCACCCCCTTTCCTTTTGCATTGTGAGCTCTTTGAGTTTGGGAACCATGTCTAGCTTGCCCCTATATGGAGAAATATTAGAATGAAGAAGTTAGAGGAAGCCAGGTTTGACTTCTCATTCAGTACTTAGTCACCAGGAGACCTTGGACAAGTAAGGTACTTAACCTTTCTGAGTGGATTTTCTCAGGAAAATGGGCATGCCAATAGTACCTACCTCATGAAGCTGTTCTGAAGATTAAATGAGCTAACATAGCATAGTGAACATGGGAATAAATCTTAGTTATGTTTTCTGTGCCCTTTGCAACACCTAGCTCATGTAATGCCTCATTCACGTAGGCCTTCAGTTAATTGTGACTGCATGAATGCAGATTCCAAGTGCTTTGTGCGAAACTCACTTTTGCACTGAGTCAGTAGCAGAGCCCAAGAAAGAATCCAGGGCTCCTGAGTATCCCACACATGCTCCCACCTGTGCATGCCGAGTAAGTGGGTCTTCAGATGCCTTTCATGAAATCGGTAGAATGGAGGAGGGAAGGAGGTGGAGGGTGTTGTTTGTTAAAAAATTGTAGCCCTTCTGTGTAAGAGAGATTTCTATTTGGTTGGTCAGATTTTCAAGTAGTCAGTTGCTTTCTTTTCTGGGTTGAAGTTTTATGAAGAAATAGCTACAGCCTTGGCCGGTTTGGCTTAGTGATTAGAGCGTCGGCCCGCGGACCAGAGAGGCCCAGGTTCGGTTCCCGCTAGGGGCGCGAGCCTCGGTTACAGTTTGTCCCCGGCCCCAGTTGGGATTGTGTGGGTGGCAGCCACTCGATGTGTCTCTCTCGCATCCATGTTTCTCTCTCTCTCTTCCTCCCTCCCGCTCTATCTCAAGATAAATGCAAGAATGACCTCAGGTGAGGATATAAAAAAAAAAAGAAGAAAGAAATAGCTACAAATGGGAGCTCAAAAGGAAGGCAACATAGTGTTACAATGGAAAAAAATGTTTCCAAGTAGTTTTAGATGGTTGTTGATTGTTAACTCCCCCTCAGACAGACTCCACAAATCCATCAATCAGTAAGTAATGTTCTAATTCTATGTGTGGTCCTTCCTCAGCTCTTCTCTGGTATGTTGAAGGTGGCATGTCATCTCTGTCTAGGAGATTCTTGTTTAATAAAGTAGGCAAATCTCTTCCTTGATTGCATAGCATTGAATAAAGGAAACCTCTGTAATTGCTTCTCTTGTTGATTATTAAACCTGCAGGGGGGTGGGGAGAAGGTAAACACCATGAAGTAAATATGCCTGCTAGGAAATTCTCCTGTTTTTCTGTAATTTCCCTCTAGGCCTGCATTACCCCAAATTCTGGAAACTTGCTAGATTTGATGTACCGGGAGCCTGCACGATGGTCCTTCACATTCCAGACGTTTTCTTTTTTGAGCCGCCTGAAAATACAGCTGGAGCCCTTCCCTGAGAAAGTCTTACGGGCCACGAAAGCAGTCCAGATCTTTGAGAGGTCTGTATACAGTGACAGGTAAGACCCTGAACCCGCCCCTCATCAGAAGCCCACGCTCAGCTTTGCATGTTTTCTCTTCTTGCTCAGGCCCTGCGCCACCTTGGTCATTGAACATTGTACTTTAAAAAATTGTCATCTTTTTAAAGACAACGCTATACAGATTTGTTCAGAGTTCCAGTTCCACAGGGCTGTCATATATGTCAAGAAAGAAAATTGTATTTTTCATAAACTAAATGCACTTCATTTCCCACATTGACGCTGATTATGTTTTCCTGTTCTTTTCCAGCACAGAGGCAAGCTGGTAGATACCTAATAGAAACATTACATGCTAAAAGGCACAGACTAGACACTTAAGAAGCAGTGTGTGTTCTAGGAAGCCAAGTGAATCAGTGGTTGGTTATTACCTTGAAGAAGAAAGCAGACAGAATTAAAAATTTGTGTTTCTAAAATGATATGAGAGATATATTCATCCTTCTTTTATTCTTCAAGAAAGAATTTCTAAGAAGAAATAGCACATCTGTGAAATTGGCTTCAGTTTCAGATTTATTCTTTGACCCCTTGTTATGTGACAGGGCTTAATGCTGGCCCGAGTCTAATGGACATCGAATGCCTATGTCGGGTCATGGGAAGGGCATTACCCTGACCACCTGAGGGAGTGAGATGTGGAGTCACTTTTTTTTCTCTCCTTAAATCCTCATCCAAGGATATTTTTCCATTTATCTTCAGATAGAGAGGGAGAGAGGGAGGGAGGGAGGGAGGGATAGAGAGAGAGAAAGAAACTTTGATGTGAGAGAGACACATCGACTGGTTGCCTCCCTCATGACCCGGACCAGGGCCGAGGACTGAACCGCAACCGAGGTACATGCCCTTGACCGGAATTGAACCCTCTACTCTGGTCCGAGGGCTGACGCTCTAACCACTGAGCCACACTGGTCAGGGCTGAAGTCAGTTTTAAAGAAGGCTAGCAGCTAGCTTGGGAACTCAGCTCATCTGTTCCATAGGAGCTAGTCCTTCCAGGCTCCGGATTTCTTGGCTGTGCCACAAGACCAGGCTGTGACTTAAGCTATTTGGAGACAAGTGAGGGTGCCTTGATCTGGATACTGCTGTTTTGTTTTATTTTGATCTGAAGGCTGTGAATGACCTGTGTCGGTGTGAAATGGTGGTTTAAAGCATAATGGTCTATCTTAAGCCCCTTTGAGTTTTCAAAATGGAAAATGTTGCATTTTCATTGTCCATTCACTTCTGAAGACACTAAGTTGGTTACCTATTTAATTCCAAGTTAGACAACAAGGTCTGTTTTTTAGCACTTCCATAAAAGCCTCCTGGAGGGAAAAATAAGGGTACATTTGTAAATGTCATGTGATTTGTTTTAATATTACCTAAAATCATTCAACACATGTAAAACAAACCCTCTGGGTTATGCATTCCCTCTCTCTGTACCCCAAGAGAGAGCCTACTCTTTTTAAGAGCTAAATTTGTGAATTACAAATGCGTGGGCTCTAGATTTGGGTTCTTTTTCACCTGTTGGGTATACTGCTTCCTATTTTCCTCTCCCCTCTCCCGAGCCATTCCTCCTGGACTAGGAAGATGAATTTCATAGCCCACCTATGTTACTTGGAAATATATTTACCATCAGTCTTTTCATTTCCAGCTCTTTAGTGAGGTAGGCATGTGAGAGACCCCCTCAGAAATAGAAATACATTGTTTAGAAGCTGCAAGTTCTTACCATTTACTTGGAAGAGATGAGAATTGATTTCACTGTAGGCAGCTACCACATCCTAGATGTTTTCTTCAGAGAGAGTAATTTGGGACAGAGAGGATAACTAATTACACATTCTAGTCCTGATAGTAATTTATAGAGCCTTTCCACTCTTTTTTTTTTTTAATCCTCACCCGAGGACATTTTTTCATTTTTTGTTCAGATAGAGTGGGAGGGAGAGAGGGGGAGAGAGAGAGAGAGAGAGAAACATCGACGTGAAAGGTTTACATCGAGTGGCTGCCACCCGCACGACCAGCCAGGGCCGGGGACAAACTGCAACCAAGCCTTTCCACTCTTAAAAATTCATTCATGTGTGCATTCACTCAGCACAGATATGTTGGGTGCTGCCTGTGTTCAGACACCAGGCCAGGCCTGGGGGCTGCAACAGGAAGCAAACAGACCCAGTCCCTGCCTTCACAGGACCTTAGTCTAACAGGGACCTCCGAGACGGCACATGTTGTATGTGTTCCAAAGGAGGAGCACAGGTTGTTTGGGAGAGTGGATGACAGGGAGGAAGAAATCGAAATCTTTTCTGTTTGAATGAAAAGAAACAATAGCATATGGTTTTAGAGCAGGGACCCTGCCACCTAGGTCCTTAAGTTGATTCTTTGCAGCCCATGCTTTCAGATGGCAGGGGTACCCTCCACTCAGCATTCAGCACCGCACCCTCTACTCGCGCCTTCCCATCACCACCAGCTTTGGAGACATAAAGAAGTGCTCATCCTCAGGAATGGCGAGGGCCCTTTTGTAGGGCTTATTAACAGATCATTAATTCCTTTTTATAAGATCTTAATTTCCATATTACCTGTGAAGAAGCTGAAAACATTTTTGAGAAATTGAGTTACAGATGTCATCTCTTTTTACTTTTAGCTCGGCTATAGCTAACATTCCAGCCTGGGCGAGTTGACCTCTGGAGCTCTCAAATTGGTTTCTTCATAGCCAAGCAAAGACATAGTTATAATAATAATGACTAAGAGGCCTTGAATACTATATGCCATTCAGTCCTCTAAGTTCTTGTGAGTATTATGTACAAGCCTCACAACAACTCTGAATTAGGTTCTACTGTTCTCTCTTTAATTAAACAGAGGAAGAAACGGGCTGAGAGAGTTTGATGATGTGCCCACGGCGACACAGCTAGTGAATTTTCAGAGCTAGGATCAGACTCAGGAATGTGATTCTGCAACCCATTCTCTTAATCACAACGCAGCCATGCAGTGTATACTTCCCTGAGCCATTCCTACACAAGGATTCGGAATTTCATTTTCTCAGAAGTGGCCAGTTGCTGAGCGTTGCCTTAGAAACTGCAATTCATTGTTTAGGATGTGAATTGTGTTTTGTATCAGGATGCCTGAGATTTGAAAGCAGAATTGATCCCCTTCTGAAGCCATGGTTTCTTGTTAGCTCTGATTTCCTAGTTACCAGATGCTCCTTTAGTTGTAGAAGTAAGCAAGGGGCAAAGCTAGTTTATTTTTATTTTTATTTCTTTTTGTTAATCCTCACCCGAGGTTATTTTTTCCATTGATTTTTGGATACAGTGGAAGGGAGGGAGGGAGGGAGAGAGAAGGAGAGAGGAAGGGAGGGAAGGAGGAAGGGGGAGAGAGAGAGAAACATCGACTGGTTACCTCCCACATGCTCCCCGACTGGGGCCAGGGATCAAACCTGCAACCCAAGTATGTGCCCTTGACCGGGAATCGAACCTGAGACCCTTCGGTGCACATGCCAACGCTCTAACTGCTGAGCCACACCGGCCATTTAGATTTAGCTTTCTTATGTCTAGATTAGAGGCTCAGCAGCAGATGAAGCAAGTAAATAAGAGCTCACGTGTGCTGTGGAGGAAAGTCTGCTTTCTTGGTAATCCTGCTTCAGAGGTGATGCCACTTCTCAGCTAAACGGAAGGCTCAGCAGCCTGGAGACTCAGGAGCCCTCAGTCTTTGAGTGAAGTGTGGTGGGTGCTTTGTCCTAGGCTGGTTTTGTTTGGGGGCTCTCTACAATACTACCGAGGAAATCGGAACAGTGTGGCTGCATGCACTATTCGCTGTACGTCCTGACTGGTTTCCAGCAGGAAAGATTGCTAGCGACCAGTGATAAGTACGCTTCCAGGGCCCTTTCTTCTGGTGGATCTACCCATCTGGAGAGCTGTGATTTTGGCCTCTAAAGTCCAGATGCTATTTTCCATCTTAGTGTTGAGCAAGGAGGGGGGTATAGGGTAAAAATACAGATTTCTTCAAAATTGAAGAGGAGCTAAAAGGGTTAAGTGGTTTGAACAGACATGGAGCAAGTTGGTTATTGATTTTTCTGCTTCTTTCTTTTGCCCATTCCATTTCCCATTCTTCTCCCTTCCCCCCACCCCACTTACATTTCCAACCAGGTATATCTTTGCAAAGACTCTGTTTGAAAATGGTTCCCTCAGTGACATGGAGTGGCATATCTATCAGGACTGGCATTCTTTTCTCCTGCAGGAGTTTGCCAGCCGGCTGCAATTACATGGCTTCATCTACCTTCAGGCTACTCCCCAGGTAATGCAGAACCCAACACCTTTGACTTTAGGGCCATTTGAACTTCAGAGGAGACATTCCCCAAGCCCCTGATTTATTTTCTTGTTAAAGAAATTAGATGGTGGGTATTGTCTGGAGCACAGAGAGCAGTAGGTAAACACCCTCCCATTCTAGCATTGAGCACCCAGTTTCCCACAGGCTTTCTGCAGCAGAGGGCTAAAGCAATTGACTTTCCATAGAAAGGGTCCCTCTTGATGTAGCATCAAGGTAGAGCAAATTGGGTGTTATCTTTATCACCCAGGGTTCATGGGTTGGACCCTTTGACCAGGGAATCTATAGCTAATTGCCTCAACCTTTCCCTCCCTCTGTGGTGGTCCTGACGGTTTCCTAAATAGGATGTACTACCCTGATTTGTAGCGCATTTTTGAACCTTGAGGATATCACTGGTAAGGCAGGATGGACTGCAGAAGTTGCTTTCCATGACTCGGACGTGGACCGCGGAGCCAGCCTAGCACAGAATAGGGGGATGCATTAGAGGGAGCACCAAAGTCTCTGGAGACAGCAGTGGTCCTTGGCCTCTGCTGACTGGCAGTGACCTTGGGCAGCCCCTGGAAACCTTTCCCTGGAGAGGTTCTTGTCTGTTAAATCCAGTGGCTCAGACTGGTGCTCTCTAAGGGCTCTTCTGGGTGGGATTCTGAGTCATGCAGGAGGTATTCTTTTTTTTTTTTTTTTAATTTTTTTTCTGTTTATTGATTTGAGAGAGAGAGGAAGGGAGAGGGAGAGAAAGATTGAAACACTGATGAAAGAGAACATCGATTGGCTGCCTCCTTCCTGCATGCTCCCTGCTGGGGATTTGGCCCACAACCTGGGCATGTATCCTGAGCAGGAATTGAACCGGCGACCTCTTGGTGCATGGGTTGATGCTCAACCACTGAGCCACACTGGCTGGGCAATTCTTGACAGATGTGTTGCTCTCAACCTTTGAGACACATATGTCATGTATAGTCAAATTCCAGATACATCACATAATCTTGGGAGGGAAAACTCTCTTCAGGCTAGAGGCCTTGCTTTTTCGAGACAAGACTGAGCCTGGTGGACAGGAGGAAGCCTGCAGCTGACTAAGTAGGGTCTGAGAACAGGTGGGAGAGCCGTCACACAGGCTCGCTGGAGCCGGAGAGGAGAGGACCGGAAAGAAGAGCCTCACCTAAGGAAGTGGCAGCCAGGAAAGAGGCCAGAGGTGTAATGGAACCAGGTATCAGGGTCTTTGTGTCAGGAGTTTCTAGAGATTGTGAGGCAGAAACTAGATCATAGAAGGAAATAAAGAGATTCCACAGAAATAAATAGGGTCTAAGGTTTGAAGTGAAGCTGAACTAGGGATTCAGTGAGGCCATGGGCGGAGAACCTTCGGTGAAAGAGGCGAGCTGAAATTAGATGCATTCACTGCAAGTTGACTGGCCGGGTCACATTTATAGGACTTCTTTCCGTTGGTCCTCATTGCCTGGGAACATTAATAAAGAGGCATATTATGAGGGTGCTTATACTTGTGGGGGTGGAAATCGGTGTCAGTGATTAGGGGAAAAGAAGACCCTTGCCAGAGAGGATGGCTTAAAGTAGCTGAGTGTAGGGTTCAGAGTGGGAGGAAAGTCCTGGTCTCATGAGGGCTCATGGCCTGGGCCAAGGAGGAGAGAGGCTGTGGACTTGGAACTGGTGAAGATTGTAGCTGGAGTGTGCAGAGTTGACTGGTGTCTAGTAGGTGTCGCAAGATGGCTGGCTGCAAGAAGCAGTGGGTTGGGGGGCTGAGCTTTAGAAGAACCTAGAGTGCTGACCTAGCTCTTCCAGGAGAAACAGCTTCCACATGATCAGTTCAGTGCCATGAAGATGGGTGTTGGTGACGAGGAAGTGGGTGGGCTCGTTCCTGAGAGCGAACCAGAGCGCTTGCTTTACTGACATGGTTAGCTGCAGAGGCTTTGTTTCTGGGGACCCAGCAAGGAAAACAAGAAAGGCTTGCTGACTTTGTGCCTCAGATGACTTTGTGAGAAGGGGCAGTGATGATGACAGTGGTGATAATTACTATTATGATGGTGGTGTGGCTGATACATCTTTTTGGAGAGATAATTGCGATATTTCAGCTGGGGAAGAATGAGGGGAATTGAAGGGTTATTTCAACTTAATGGTAGAAAAAGGAAAATAGTTTAATTTGTTTTGAGATTGGTTGGGATTTTGGTGCTGATTTGATGGCATTAGATCCAGGAATCCTGATAGCCTTTCCCTGAAGTCACCTTGACCTCTTCTGTGAGATTAAGAGATAACTATATCCAAGAGAAGAGCAGAACAGAGGTTAAAACATCTATGTAAAAAGTGTGCAAATGGTCAGCACTCCAGTGCAGAGCCCTCGTAAATACTGAGTTCAGAGCATGTGAGATGGACCTAAGTAGGACCTTTTGCTCCTTTCTACCTTCTTCCCTAAATTCTAAAAAGCAATCAAGCTAACAATAAAAAAACATTAGAAGAGAAATGGCTGGGCCTCAGTGTCCCTACCCAACTCCGTAGTCTCGGAAGAGGGAGTGCAGCCGGCCAGTGTGCCTCAGAGAGCCAGGCCCTGCCTGGCACTGTGCGCAGCATGGAGACAGTGTGTGGAAATGCCTGGGATCAGATGCCCCTGGGTTTGGGAAGCACAGTGGCCTGCCCACTAGCAGTCACCATCTAATTGCTGTCTCTGCCTCCCGCAGCCTGAGCAGCAGCTTTTCCTGGGGGAGGCAGATGGGCAGAAGGGAGCCTCCCTTTCCATTTGCATGTACACTACCTTTTCCTGTTTACATTCAGGTGTGTCCTTCCCATGGGGATTGAAGTGAAGAGGGACCAGACTAAAGCACTATCTGTGCAGGATTTTTTTTTTTTAAAGAATGTTTGTAACCATGTCAGTAAAGCAAGAATTATGCCAAGTTCTCAAAATAGGAGTTTACGTAGACTTCAGCAGGGAAGACAAGTTTGCTCTGTTAAGCAAATTAATAGTAAAAAGGGAAATGTTAGCCTTTTTAATAGGAGAGACCTTTCGCATCAGTGTTTGCCTGCCAGCAATAAATGAATAAATACAACTTTTATAAAAAGTTGTTCTGCCCTTGTGTAGAATTGAAAATATAAAGTCACATTTAAAAAAATATGCATTTTTATCAATTCTGATAATATTTTTCTCTCAGTGAGGAAACTTAGGTAGCTTTGCTGTGTTTAGAAACCCTGAAGCTTACCTTGCTGGCGGGCACTTAAAGTGGTCAGCCTCTAAGGAGGCAGTGTGGCGGTGCACTAGCCAGGACACATCCTTTCCACCCACCAATTATGCTCCTGGAGCTTACTCCATAGCTACGCTCCCGTGCGGGCAGATGTCTCGTGCAAGGCAGCATTGTTTGTAAGAACAAATTAATGGAAACAACCCAAGCAGAATATATAGTAGGACACCTTTTACATTTATGTTTTTCAAAAAAGATGGGGGTAAGAATGTGTATATATGAAAATATTTCTGAAAGTATACAAAAAATTAGTAACATGGTTGGTTGTCTGGGGTGGAGAACTGGGCAGCTGGAAGTCAGGGGGGTAAAGCTGTGTGATTGAGGAGGGAGGGGAAGAAGGGGAAGTGCCGTTGGGGGGATATCTTGAAGCCATCGGCTGTAGGGTGGGGATGTAGAGCAGAAAAATAGAAGGAAAGAAAAAGAGGCAGGTGCAGAGTGAAGGAAAGTAGAAATGAAAAAGATAAAAGTAGGAGGAAAAGATGAATGGACACATAGAGACTAAGTTAGATATTAAAACATTAAATGAATACATTCGACAAATACTTATTGACCTCCTACTCTGCCAGGCCCAGGGCTCAGCCCTGAACAAGATAGATTCTGGCCTGCCTCGTGGGTTCTCCCCAGTCCCTGTGCCCTTAGAGCACCTTGTGCAGGCCTCCCTCCGTCACCTGATACAGCTAAAATGCCACTGGTGGTCTGTGTTTACCCAGGGTCTACACAGCACCCAGCTTGCAGAGTGGTGCTCAGTGAGCTGGTACCAGAGATAAAGGGGAGCTCCTGTTCCTTCCAGGAAACACCTGTTGGACTGTTGGAGCCCAACTGCTCTCTCCCTTATCTGACTGCTGCACTTCAATCCAGACCTCACTGTTTAGCACTTGAGTGTCTGTTTTGCATACTTTGTTTTACTTACTATCTAACTACATTATAGAATTCCTAGTACAAGGACTTCTTCTGAGTTTGGGATGATTATTGATTCAAGGGCGAGGGAGAGACCAGAAGGGATACGTTCTAAGAGTATTAACATGTTAGATCTGTCTCTGTTAATCAGTTTGCAAAGTTGGACATAAGATCATAAGTGAAATCTGTGTATATGACTTTGTCTCCTTAGAGGAACAATAGGACGAGGGAAACAGCAAAGACTGTGTCTTTGGGAATATTGTGCACTATATTTGGGAATAAAGTTTTATAAGGGTTTGGAAGAGGGAAGTCGTGAATCAGTGGGTTAATCCACCTGTTCTTCCAGGACAGATGACATTGAATAATGAAATGTTTGCCAGGCAGAAAGGAAAATAGTTCAGGCAAAGCAAACATTTGGAGCAAAAGTTTGAATGCGTGAAAGAGCGAGGTCTGCCCTGCAGGCAGGAGGTCGAATCTGGTAAAGCAGTGAGTCCAGGAGAGGAGCTAAGGCAGTTGAGAGTGGAGACAGGAGGGGTAGCCGGCCTCCGGGAATGGCCTTGTGACAGGTAAAGAAGGTAACATTCTCTGAGCCATTGTGCTTCAAACTTTTCTACCATGTGAAAGGAGAATGGAAATACGCACACTCTGGAAGGAGAGAGGGAAGGAGAGTTAGTCCCAAACCTCACTTTTTTTTTTTTATCCTCACCCCAGGACATTTCTCCATTTTTTGTTCAGATAGAGTGGGAGGGAGAGAGAGGAAGAGAGAGAGAGAGAAACATCAACGCGAAAGGGACACATTAAGTGGCTGCCACCCGCACGACCAACCAGGGCCGGGGACAAACTGCAACCGAGGTACATGCCCCTAGCGGGAACCAAACCCAGGTGTCTCTGGACCGCAGGCCGACGCTCTAACCGCTAGGCCAAACCGGCCAGGGCTCAAACCTCACTTTTTAAACTTCTTTATCTTTGACCTATGCAGATTTTGTATTCTGCAGCAGTGAGTATATGCTATGATTTGAAAGAGATGTTTCTGATTACTTACCCTTTCATAAATATGATGCAGCTCATTTTCCTTAAACCCAGGGGCGGTGGCTGTAGGTAGGCAGTAAGGAGCCTGTGAAATATTTTAGGCACGGAGAGTACGACCATTTTACTGGAGTCCTATGGAAGGGTGGACTGAGCGGACAGACTGGGAGGAAAGAACAGCTGGACCAGGAACTTGCCCTGCCTTACCTCCGTGAATCCTCACAGCAGCCTGTGGGTGCGGAGGGCGAGGAAATGGAGGCTCACAAAGACTGCACTGCTAGTGCATGGTGGAAACAGGACTTAATCCTGGACTTTCTGCTGTGAAGGCCTGGGCCCTTTCCATCCACCTCACCATCTCCGGGAGGCAGAGAGCCAGAGACTCTTGCTGTGGTTCAGGTGAGAAGTGATGGAGACCTGACCAGGGCAGGGGTGAGAGAGAAGCCAGGAAAGATGAACTGGAGAGATTAAAGAGCAGTCAGTGACTTCTTGGATGTGGTGGGAAGGAGGGAAAAGAAAGGCAATTCTAGATTCTGGTTGGATGATGTTTGCCCGTAACCTGTGATTGAGTAAGAAAATAAGACCGCAAAAGCAAGTTCTTGGCATATAGTGCCCAGGATAGACATCACGAGTTGGCCTGAGAGCCCCCAAGACTGCGTTGTCACAGCTAAGAAAACAACTGAGCTCACCAGGGCCCGGGAATTGTCTTTCAGGTTTGTTTGAAGAGACTGCACCAGAGGAACAGGGAAGAAGAGAGAGGAATTGAGCTGGCGTACCTCGAGCAGCTTCATAGTCAACACGAAGCCTGGCTTGTTCACAAGACCACCAAGTAAGCAGAGGAGAGAGCAGCAGACAGGCCTGCCCCCTCCAGCCAGGCCTGGGACACAGCCAGTGTCCCGTACGTGTCCCACAGCACGCAGCTCCCCAGGAAGGTTCCGCGTGTGCTGGAAGCGCTTGGAAATGTCGAGCATTATCCAACTCACATTTAATATTGGGTGCAATCTGTACACTCCACGAGACTTTATTAGATTCTATTTCCCCAGCTCTCTGTTTTTTCAAGTTCCACTGGGTTGAACATGGTGATTGATGATGATGATATAGTTGGCTCAGGGTAAGGGGCTGAAAAATGTTGGAGAAATTAAGTTGACATTCCTGGTTTTGGCCTTTCCTCCCTTCAGGCATGGTATGCTGTCCACTTAGAATGTTTGAGGCTCTCGCCTTCAGGATTAGTCTCAAGACTAAAGAAAAATTTCAGCCTTCGTCTTTCCAGCTAACTTGATTGAATTTTTTTTATGACTAAATGATTTTTTTTTTTTTATTAATCCTCACCCAAGGATATGTTTTACTGTAGGGAGAGAGAGAAAGAAAGAAGCACCAATCAGTTGCCTCTCCTACGCACCCGGACTGAAGATCAAACCTGAAATCTGGGTATGTGCCCTGACTGGGAATCAAACATGCAGCCTTTTGGTGTATGGAACAACACTCCAGGCAACTGAGCCACCTGGCCAGGGCTAAATGATATTTTTCTTCCTTTCTTTTTTTTTTTTTTTTTAGGATATTTTAAATAGATTTTTAGAGAGAGAGGAAGGGAGAGAAGAGAGAGACACATCCATGTGAGAGCGAAACATCGATTGGCAGCCTCCTTCCTGCACACCCCTTACCGAGGGTCAAGCCACAGCCTGCCCTGACCCAGAACTGAACCAGCAAACTTTCCGTGCCCAGGACAGTGCCCAACTAACTGAGCCACACCAGCCAGGGCTCAATGATACTTCTTTAGGTGACAGATTTCTGTTGCATCCTGGTTACAATTTAAAACAAATGAATTGGTTTATTCATTTATTTATTTATTTTTACTACTTTTGTTGCTGTTGTTAATCCTCACCTGAGGATATGTTCCCATTACTTCTTAAATAGAGTGGAAAGGAGGGAGGGGGAGAGAGAAAAACATCCATGTGAGAGAGACACATCGATTGGTTGCCTCCCACAGGATCCCGACTGGGGCTGGGGATCGAACCTGCAACCCAGATATTTATTTATTTTCACTTTTAATTGAATTTATTGGGGTGACATTGTTTAATATATAGGTTCAGGTGTACAATTCTATAATACATCATCAGTATATTGTATTGTGTGTTCACCACCCCAAGTCAAGTCTCCTTCCATCACCATTTATCCCCCTTTACCCTCTTCTGCCGCCCCCAACCCCCCTTTTCCTCTGGTAATCGCCATACTGTTGTCTGTGTCTATGAGTTTTTGTTTGTTTGTTTGTCTGTTTTGCTTAATCCCTTCACCTTTTTCACCCAGCCCCACATGAATGCTTTTCTAAAACTGCTGTTTACATGCCATTTCATTGAGAAGCCATGTGACTTTAGATCTGTTCTCTGAATTATTAAGACTTGGTGAGTATGTGAAGCTTGGCTCAGCTTTCTTTTTTCTGTTCCCTGAATGTTCATGCTTCTCACAGGCTCCACTTTGAGACTCTGCTGAACGTTCCAGTGCTGGTGTTGGATGTCAATGATGATTTTTCTGAAGAAGTAACCAAACAAGAAGAACTCATAAAAAAGGTGGGGAGGACTTGAACTGCTTTCTAATGGTTTCCTTTGTTGCACTTTTATCTTTGCTTCAAACCTCAATGTCATTAATAGGTCTTGTGCTTTATGCCTCAAATTGCATTTCACATTCCCAAGCCCATGGAGCCTTGCACAGTTACAAACGTAATCCCAGTTTTCTAAAGTATTTTGGTCTAATAATGGTTAAATAATTGACGTGTAATACATGCTTCTCAACTAACTTCCTCCTCTAAGGTATTCTAGAACTAGGGAAATGAGACTTCTGGATTCTATTCCCAGCTCTGCCACCTGACACCATGTGGCCCTGGGCAGGTCACATTTCCTCTCCATACCTATTTTCCCTTCTTTACAAAAACTCATGGGCTTGGTCACCTTTGCATTGTGTATGGACTATTGCATAGTCTGCTGAAAATGTGAAATTTAACTTTGGGGTTTTCTCTTTCCCACAGGTGAACACCTTTGTAAATGCTCTGTAACCAATACCAGGTTGTTGGCTGTGATCTGGGCTCTCGGACTTTCTGAAGCTAGAAAAACAGAGTCAACCACCTTCCATCCCACTCTGTCTCCTTCACTCCTAGAGTGCTCTGACTCTTCACTGTGTGGTTTCCGACCTTGGACTTGGCCATGCTCTTCCTTTGTGTCTCAGAGTCTTCTCAAATAAAGTGTATTTAAGTTTTGCTTATTTTGCTAATCCCGTTGCTCATTTATTTCAGCGTATCTGTTGGTGCCTGCTCTGAACTCCCCTCTAAACTAGCCATTTTCACCTGGGGAAACTCTTAGCTTTTCTTCTTGAATCCTTCACCCACCAGATATGCCAGGGTATGAACTGCTCCCAGGGCCCTAACCAGGCCCTGCCATGGGCCTGAAGAAGGGAAGGAAGTGGCTCAGGAGTGGGCAGGTGCTCAAGCGTGAGCCCCCAGAGCCAGGAAAGGGAGCCTGAACTTTACGAAGCTCCGAGCTCCTTCATCTCTTCCCTTCCAGCACTCTTGGTGTGGAGGATGAGGTGGAGATTTCGACCTTTGTCCTAAAGCTGAAGAGCCGGGACAGAATTTAAAAAGGGAGGTGAGGAGAGAACAAATCAGGAGCCTAGAAGCTCAGCATCTAACACTTAGGGTTTGGTCATCCTGGCACTGTGCTGCTCCAAACCCCTTACCCAGTGAGTTTCAGGTGACCTAGATGGAGGGATCTGTCTAGGCTGGAAAGAAAGAAGAATGTTTTATGCTGCATTTAAAGCTTCAAGGACAATGTATTGTTAAGAGAGAAAAATACATGGCTCGATAAAATCAAAATGCTCCATTGCAAGAAGCCTGCAGGTCCACGAGTCACTAAGAGCAGAATTCCTGCCCGAGGTCTGGAGCACTGTGGAGGCACCTAGCAAACGAGTGGCTGGGGACACAGACTGTCCCGGGACCGCTGTGGAGCACACAGCAGAGTGGCTGGGGACACAGACTGTCCCAGGACCCCTGTGGAGCACACAGCAGAGTGGCTGGGGACGCAGACTGTCCCGGTACCCCTGTGGAGCACACAGCAGAGTGGCTGGGGACACAGACTGTCCCGGGACCGCTGTGGAGCACACAGCAGAGTGGCTGGGGACACAGACTGTCCCAGGACCCCTGTGGAGCACACAGCAGAGTGGCTGGGGACGCAGACTGTCCCGGTACCCCTGTGGAGCACACAGCAGAGTGGCTGGGGACACAGACTGTCCCGGGACCGCTGTGGAGCACACAGCAGAGTGGCTGGGGACACAGACTGTCCCAGGACCCCTGTGGAGCACACAGCAGAGTGGCTGGGGACGCAGACTGTCCCGGGAGACGGAAACCCGCTTTCCTCCCTCTTGGGAAAATGAATGTGAGACTGTTTTCTAACAAATGTGATGTTTTGAAATAACAAAAAGCATTTCTTTATTCTACTTAAACATTTTAACAGCTTTATTGAGATATAATTCTCATGCCATATACAAGGTACCCATTTAAAGTGAATATTCAGTGGTTTTTAGTGTAGTCATAGGGTTGTACAACCATCACCACAATCAATTTCAAAATGTTTCATCAGCCCAAGAAGAAATGCCATGCCAATTAGTCACTCTCCATCTCCCACCCCCAACATCCCCCAGTCACCCTAGTCCGGCCCTCGGCAACCACCAATTACCTTATATCTCAATAGAGGTACCTGTTTTTGACATTTCATATAGATGGAATCACATAATATGTGTTCTTATGTGACTGGTTTCTTTCATTTTCAAGGTTCATCCATGTTATAGTGTATCAGTACTTCATTCTTTTTAATAGCTAAATATTTCAGTTTATGGATATACCTTACGTTGTTTGTTCATTCATTGATGGACATGTGGATTCCACTTTTTGGCTATGATGAATAATGCGGCTATGACAATTCACACACAAGTTTTTGTGTGGCTTTATGTTTTAATTTTTCCTAGGGAATGGAATTACTGAGTCAAAGGTAAACTCCATGTTTAACTTTTTAGGAACTGCTAAGTATTTCCAAAGTGGCTGCGCTATTTTACATTCCCTCTACCAAAGTATGAGGGTTCCATTTCCCCACACCCTTGCCCACACTTGCTATCTGTCGTTTAATTATAGCCATCCTAGTAGGGGTAAAGCTGTATCTCGTTGTGGTTTTGATTTACATTCCCCTGATGGCTAATGATGTTGAGCATCTTCTTATGTGCTTAGTTGTCATTCATATGTCTTATTTGGAAAAATGCCAATTGAAAGCCTTTGTCCATTTTTCATTTGGGTTACTTGGCTTTTGCTGAGTTGTAGGAGTGCTTTATATATTCTGGATACAAGTTCTTTTCAGATACATGATTTACAAATATTTTCTCCCATTCTGTGGGTTGTATTTTCATTCTGCTACTGTCCTTTGAGGCACAAAAGTTTTTAATTTTGATGAAATCAATTTTATTTTGTCACTTGTCCTTTTGGCATCGTGTCTAAGGAAGTTTTGAATAACCCAAGGTCACAGACACCTGTGCTTTCTTCTAAGAGCCATGTGGCTTTAGCTCTTCCATTAGGTCTATGATCCACTTTAAGTTAATTTTTGTGTATGGTGTAAGAAAGGGATTCAACGTCATTCTTTTGCATGTGCAAATCTAGTCCCAACATCATTTTTAGAAAGATTAATCTTCTCTCCCAGTGAACTGTCTTGGCACTATGTGGAAAAACTGTCCCACTTGTTCTCGCGTTTGTTTGCTCCTTCAGGCTTTGGACAAGACCAGGAAGGAAAATACGGTGTTAGGTGTGTTTTGGAAATTCACTGGTTTTGGTCCTTTGACTTTAAGTGTTCTTAGCTTTAACGTTTAATTCCCATTTACGTTTCCAGGAACCGCTAGTGTAGAAATCACCTGTAAACCCAGAGTAAGAGCACTCAGCCCTCACCCTTCATTCATTCGATCATCAACAAGTGTGAGCATTTGCCATGTGCTAGAGACCAAGGAGTTAAGAGTCGACACAACCGAAGGCAGACCTGGTCTTCACCTCACAGAACTTGTCATCTAATGGGGAACAAGTCATTGCAGGTGTCGTGAGCATTTCAAAAGGAGAAGTGCAGGTGTACTGTGGGAGCCTATGACAGTGGGGCCAGTGTAATCTGGGACAGCCCGCTGACAAAGGTGCTGAGTTCTGAAGATGAATGGGGTACTCGGGCAGAGAAGAAAGTCATGTGCCTCGGTCTTCACGTGAGAGTGAGACGTTAGGCCCAGACTGCCGAAACCAGATGAGCTCAGTGAGTCTAACGGAAGAACATACTCCTTTCCTTGCCACATTCTTCACTTAGCCTGAAAGCCCGAAAATCTACAGCTCCGGCGTTTGTTTCCGTCTGTGAACATTGCCTTTTAGAAGGTAAAGGCTCTCTAAGATAGTCAAAGCCATCAACAGCCTCCCCTGGGTGGACTAATCTGCCATTTTCCAAATTGGCAGCTGAGCTGGTCTGGAGAGAGTAAAGATTTGAAAGAGGAGCAGTGGTTTTGACCTTAAGTCTCGGGGGAAGGATAGGTGTGGAGGACTGTGCTGTTAGGCCTGTCTGGGTGGCTGTCTCCCAGAGTCAAATCACTTGAATGGACACATAAAAATATCTACATATCTACATTTCTTTCTGGTTTACAATGTGCTGTTCAGGAACTAGAATATTACCTTGATGGGTTTATAACACGGATTGAGGTTGTGAAAGTTCTCAAACTCAGGCTTTCAAAAGGAAGGGAGAAGGTGTGGGTTTCAGGTGAAAGAGGCGATTTGTTATATGCACAGGCTGGACTCGGAAAAGGAAGTAAATGTGCTTTAAATTTCAGACTGTTTCACGTCCTTCAGCCGCCCCCCCCCCCTTTTAAATTTCTTTTTGTTACAGATGTTTCTCTTCCCCCCCCCCCCAGAAGACACCCTTCTTCCTATCCTGCCCCACACCAAGTATTATTGTCTATGTCCATTGGTTACGCATACATGCATATAAGTTCTGTGGTTTATCTCTTCCCTCCCCACCGCCCCTGTCCTCTGAGGTTTGTCAATCTGAAGCATACTCTTTTCTATCTCTCCGGGTCTGTTTTGTTCATCAGCTTTTTTTGTTCATTTTATTCCACAAATAAGTGAGATCATGTAATATTTATCTTTCTCTGATTGGCTTATTTCGCTTAGCATAATGCTCTCCAGGTCTCTCCATGTCGTCCCAAAGGATATGAGATCTTTCTTTCTTACAGCTGCATAGTACTCCATTGTGTATATGTACCACAGCTTTTTTATCCACTCATCTACTGATGGACACTTGGGCTGTTTCTAGGTCTTAGCTATTGTAAATAGTGCTGCTATGAACATGGGGGTACATATATTCTTTCTGATTGGTGTTTCAGGCTTCTTAGGGTATATTCCCAGAAGTGGGAACACTGGGTCAAATGGCAATTCCATTTTTAATTTTTTGAGGAAACGCCATATTGTTTCCCACAGTGGCTGCACCAGCCCTCCCTTTAAAGAGCAGGCAGTTTAAATCTCCAGACCACTTGCTCCTCCTTGGAACTTGTTCCTTTGTTGGTCTTTTCTGGCTGTTCCACTGCTTGGCGTGTCCCTTTCTGTCTCATTTGCTGAAGTGTTGGTGGCCCCCAAGCACCCTTGACTCATTTCTTTCCTCACTCCTCTGGGTGACCTTGAATTCATTTTCTATTGCTGCAATATCAAATGACCACAAATGTGGCTGAAAGCAGCACAGACCTATTACCTCACAGTTCTGCCAGGCAGGACTCTGACATGGTTCTCACTGGGCTGAAGTCAAATTATCAACAGGGCTGCATTCCTTCTGGAGGTTTAGAGGAGAATCTATTTCCTTACCCTTTACATCTCCGAGAGCAGGGGTGGGGAACGTCCAGCCTGTATAAGGCCCAAGAAATCAGTACCAGCTAACATCACACACCTCACCAAATTAGCCTGACCAAATATAGCAGGCTAATTTTTAAGTTGATAATTTTGTATAGCCCTCGAATGATGTTATAAATATCCAAATGGCCCTTGGCAGAAAAAAGGTTCCCCACCCCGTCCTAGAGGCTGCCCTCATTCCTTGGCTCTCGACCCCTTCCTTCATCTTCAAAGCCGGCAACGTTGCGTCTCTTGACTCCTTCCGATGTCACATCTCTCTGATCACAGCCAGGAAAGGTTCTCAGCTTGCAGGGGTCCACATGATTACACTGAACTCACCTGGGTATTCCAGAATACTCATCAAGGTCTTTTGCCTTAACTACACCTGCAAAGTCCCTTTTACTGCTCAGATAACATTCACAGGTGCCGGGGATGAGGATGTGGATGCCTTTGGGGGCTATTACTCTGCCTCCCTCAGATCTCAAACACTGTCATGGCTGGTGCTGTTATCATGGGGCGAGGACTTTTGTGAAACTTGGAAAAGTTAGGAAAATGGATCATTTGCAATAGCTGAGGGAATAGTACAAAGACCTCCTGTATCCCCACTACCCATATCCTGGCCCAAACAGCCCAAGACCCTGGGAACAAACCTGCAGTCTGACAAAATGAGACTTATTAACTCATTGCAACAAAGGAGACCACACACAAAGGAACTGTGGGGGTTGTCTCACCAAACAGGCGAAGAGCAAGGTATAGGATTTGGGGGAAGGATAGAGTTTAGGTAAAATTTAAATGCAGCAGTGCTTTGATAGGCTCCAAACAAAGCAAGAGTCAGCATCTGGTGTGAGCCATGCAGCAGACCCATGTTCATCTTCGAAAGGACAAAGTTAAGACAAACGTGGAATATTGTGTTCAGAAGTCCCTGAACTGGAGCTCTGAACCTGGGTTGCAAATCGAGACTGCTTCTGTGTCAAAGTGACTTAGATCCTCCTGGCAACAGAGGGGTATTTCATTTTTACAAATAAAATTTCAAATAGCCAAGTTTCTGATGGTCTATCATGTTAGAGAACAAGGTTTCTCGGTGAGTCAGAAAGCAGTAGTCACGCAAAGAAGGGGGTGGTTATGACACTTCAGCTGCAGCTGCCCTTGGGAAGAATACTGTTTCATGGTAACTTTGTACCTATGTCTGTCCTCCCAGCCTCATGAATGTCAACGTTTTTTTCTTAGTCTGAACTAATTTTTACTTTCTCACCCACTTTGGTGATCTACTCATAGCCAATTTTGTTTCACCTATAGCCTACCCACTATTCTCAGATTATTTTGAAGCAAATTCCAGACAAGAGATCACTTTTAAAGCTCGAGCTGTATTGACCTGTAGATATCACCACCTGGATATCCCTTAGGCTCAGTGTGGACGGAACAGGGTTGTCATCCCACCCCCACCTCAGCCAACAAAGACGGTTTCTCCTGCTTCTCCATTTACCCAGTGGACCACATTAGAAGCCTCCTCCACTCTCCTCTTTATTGATTCTTGAGAGAGAGAGAAAAGGAGAGGGAGAGAGAACCTTCGACTGGCACCCTGGTGGAGATCGAGTCCATAACCCAGGTGTGCCCTGACCAGAAGTGGACCCGGCATCCCTTAGGTGCACAGGGCAACGCCCAACAACTGGGTCACACTGGCCAGGGCTCCACCTCACACCCTTTCTCACCAAATTCTGCCCGTTCATCTCTGAAATCTCAAATCTCTGCTCCTCATTTCTTTTTCTCTAGTTGAAGGTGCCCAATTTCATCTTTCCCACAGCCAGCCACCCATGACTACTACCAGCCATCATCTCTTTCCCAAACCACCCAACTAAACCATGTACAAAAAAGAACCAAGGTTGCTATGCAAAAGCACAGCATTGAGGTCTCCCACCCGATCCCTGCCCCCAGGTAGCTGCCCCTCAGTCCTTCCTGGGTGGAAGTCGTTAGAGCTGCCCTGTTTTTATAACCTCACCTCCCAACACTCACTCCATAAAACCCACAAGGCTACCTGCGGTTCCAGAATGCATCTCGTGTTTCCCACATGATGGTGTGCTTCTCTCTCTCTCCCTCTCACCTTCGCCCCACCCTTTTATGCTGGAAGACGGCTCATTCTGTCAGTCTGAGTCTACCACTCCTCTCTTTCCGAAGCTCTCCCCTCGCCCCACACAGAAGTAGCCAGTCTTTGTGCTCCTGGTCACTCTGCTTTATTAAACTATGTATCAGACTTAAAGGAGGGTTGTTTGGAGACATCGCTCCCCTCCTAGGCTTTGCCATTCTTGACACAGACTGTGTCTTGGTCACTTAGCACAGTGCCTGACATTTACTATTTATTGCTATTTAGTGAGTGCCTAATATAGACTTGTTAAATAAGTGAACAATGTAACTGGAGACATGATCTGCCCTTTCTGAGGTCATTGGGTTTGTGAGCTCCATATTACAATCATCAATTTATGAAGTACTTTCTGTGTGTTAAGCACTATGAGGATATTCAAGAAAATGACTGACCCGGACCCCACCTTCGAGTTGTCCAGGGAGCTGATGAGGCCTGAATGCCAGCTGCCCTGCTAATACCTTAAAATGTGAATCGATCCTCTCAACCCTATGAAGGGAGTTTAAGATCCCGGTTTTTACAGTGTGGAAACTGAACTCACCCAGAGTCCCTCGATCCGTGGTGGAGCCAGGATCTGCCCCAGTCCAGCCTTACTCCAGAGCCTGCTCTTTCCGTGACATCAAACTGCCTTGTATGGGAGACAAGAGTAGGCTTTCAGAAAAGGCAAGTGTGCGTTTCTCTGGCTGCCTCTCTAGATTCATTGGCCCACTTTGGTTGCCTGGACAGGAAAACCACCTAACTTACCAGCACTGCTGGATGGGGCCCACGGGGGCATCCTAAGTATGCCTTTGTCCCACTGGGGCTCTGAGCAGGCACAGAGATGGATCCAGTGGCCCAAATTTCCTCTTTTTGGCAACTGCACCTTCAAGGTGGTGAGCCCTTGCAGGTACTGGGCATTGGGGTGCATTTGGAAGTTTGGTGAAGGTTCTGGGATGCCTTTACAAATGCCTTCTTACCCCACTTCTGGGTCCATCCTGAATGTTGTTGTCAAACGATTCTCCTAAAATACCTTTAATCATGTTACTATTGGTATCTAAATGCAAAGGGGGTATCCTGGCTTGGTTCCTGGAACAGAAAAAGGACATTAGCGTGAAAACTAGTTCAAGTCTGGAGTTTAGTTGATAGTGATGTACCAATGATGGCATCTTAGTTTTGACCAGATAATGTAAGTGTTGCGTTAGGGAAAGCTGAACGAGGGGTATAGGGAAACTGTACTATCTTTGCAACTTTTCTGTAAATCTGAAATGATTCCAAAATAGAAGTTCATTAAAAAAAATCTTGGTGCCTCTTACAAGATGATGACCAGGCTCCTTAACTAAGCCTTTGGGGTCCTCCAGCCTAATCTCCCCTGCCCCTGTGAAAGGACCTCTGTGCTAGCTAAATGGCCTTACTCTCTTCCTCTGAATAAAGCTGTGCTCTCCTCGTCCCTGCATTTGCCTTACACATACCCTGCTGCACTGATAAATGCCAAAGAATTGGTCTGGTCCTTAATTACAAACCAGAAGTGGCTTACTGTGAACCCTATGAAGCTTGAGCTTCAGGGCCCATCATTTGCAAGGCCCTGGGGCGGGTGGGTGGGGCCCACTGTGAGTGTTGTCACAGAAAGTCCCTCAGGGACACAAGACTCTGGTAGGGATATCCGACTTGCAGCCTGGGCCACATGCCCCCACCTTGCCAAGGAGATTCCAGGGAGTCTGGGAAATATAGTATCTGACTTTTCATCTTGACTGTAGGAGGAGGTGGGTAAGTACCCAAACAGAAGAGGGGGATTCATTCTCTGGCTCGCCACAAAGTGGCAGATGTTCACTGCAGGTGGGGTTTCTAGAGCCAAGGCTTCCTCTAGGGACTATCAGGCTCAGACGGCGCTCGTGAAACTCTAGCTTGGTCTGCCTGGGCTGTTGCGTGGTACAGACTAAGCTCCTATGTTCGATTCGCTAGACCAGGGTCATGGGGACTAACCGGGCTCATGGTGCACCTTTGGGAGAGTGATGGAAAATGGCAACCCTGGGCAAGTGATAGTCTGCTCTGAGGCTGAGGGTATTCCCCACGGCAAGAAAGCACTCGGTCTCTGGGAGAAGACCCTGTGTTCTCCATCAGTGGTGGCCCCATCACTCCTCTGACTCCTCTTCTCCTCTTCTCACTCAGCCCCAGCACCCAGGCACTAGGGGCTAGCCACTTCCCCCTAATATTTCTCCGCTCTGTCCCATCAGCAAGCACCCTCTTCAGGAAGCCTTGCTGGTCCCCTCCCCCGCCAGGGTCAATGCCCTGCCTTTGTGCTCCTGTGGAGTGCCTTTTGCATCTATCTTATTGTTGCACTCACCACATAGCATTAAAATAATCTATTTTTAGTTTGTTCAGAGCTCAGAATGTGTCTTAGCCCTCTTTGAATCTCCAGTGCCTGGCACATAGGAGTGAGTAGCTCAGTAAATCGTAGACAAATGGAAAGAATGAAGAAAAAGAGAAAAGAAGAAGTAGGCTGAGCTTGAGAAGGCCCCCTTGGACTAAGCAATGAAATGTACCTCACATTCATTGCTTACCCCTTTATGCCGCTAGCTACATACTTACTACATACTTGCCAAATTCCAGGTCGGCCCCCAGCTAGGCTCTGAGCAGCGCTCCACCTCTGCGTTAGACTATATGAGTGTGAGGTCCTTAGAGTCAATGGTAGAAATAGGAGATGGGCAGTGAGCCCTTTGATTCTGCTCTCAGAGCGCCCCCAGATCATCTTGGGGGCCACTGTGGATCATAAAGTGCCCCATGAGGAGGGAATTGCCCGAGTCAGAAGAAGCCCCAGGCCCTGACTTGGGTAAACCACAATATCAGCCTTGGACTACCCTCCTCTGACTTCTCTTACAAGAGAAAGCTATAAACTCTGTCACTGTTTGGGATTTTATCATTATATACAACTGTAGCTCCAAGCTTGTTGCAACATTCTCTTGCCTAGTTTGGAGCCCTGCTTGCAGGGCAGACGACTGTGTGTCAGATGGATTGCTTGTAACTGGGGACCTCAGGGAATGTTACCTAGTACCAGGGACCCCCTGCAGTTGATAGATGGTTCCTGGGCTACCTGGCACGTGGCAGGAACGAGCAAAGGGGATAGGGAGAAGCTGTCACCTTGAGCAAGTCATTAGGCCTCTTTAGGTTTCTTGCTTTGAAAACAAGAAAGATGAGCTTCAAGGTCTGTATTGTCTCATGCTCAAAATATTTGCCTTATGAATGAAAAAGTAGCATGGACTGGGTGGAGGGCTTGGGTTTAGGCATCAGACAAACGTGGGTTCCAATCCTGACTGGGCCACTAACCTACAGTGCGACTTTGACAAATTACTTAACCTCTCCGAGCTTCTGTTTTCTTTAAACCTGAAAGTGAAACCAACTTTGCACCTACTTTGCAGGGGTTAGAAATACTGTAGACAAACATGTGAGCACAAAGTAGCCACTCAGTAAGTGGAGCTGGTAGGTCTGTGTGGGTGGAAACGTTGGAGAGCGTTAGAAAGTCCTTAAGCAAGAGTCTCGCTGAGCTGAGACTTGAAGGATGAAGTGAGGAATACGTTGGCAGGCAGAGTGGTAGGATATGCCAGACAGGAGAGCAGCATGGGCAAAGGAAGGAATACACATCGCATGATGGAGAAGAGTGGGTACAATGTGGTCCCAAATGGGGAGAGACAACATATCCCTAAGTGTGATACAAGACAGACTGTAACAGGCACTTCTTCCAGCTAAGGCAGCTTCAGGGATAGCGTGGCACTTGAGCTGGGCATTAAAAGATAGTAGGATTTTCGCCCTGGCTGGTTTGGCTCAGTGGTTGGGGTGCTGGCCCGAGGACCAGAGAGGCCTGGGTTCGGTTCCCGCTAATGGCACGTACCTCGGTTGCAGTTTGTTCCCGGCCCCAGTTGGGGTCGTGTGGGTGGCAACCACACAATGTATCTCTCTCACATTGATGTTTCTCTCTCTCTCTTCCTCCCTCCCTCCCTCCCGCTGTATCTGAAGATAAATGCAAAAATGTCCTCGGGTGAGGATAAAAAAAGATAGCAGGATTTTCAGCCCAGCCGGTGAGGCTCAGTGGTTGAATATTGACCCATGCACCAAGAGGTCACCAGTTCGATTCCCACTCAGGGCACATGCCCAGGTTGTGGGCCAAATCCCCAGTGGGGAGCATGCAGGAGGCGGCCAATCGATGTTCTCTCTCATTGATGTTTCTGTCTCTCTCCCTACCTCTCTTTCTAACATCAATAAAGAAAAAAAAAATTAAAAAAAAAAAGATAGTAGGATTTTCAGAGAGAAAGTTGAGCCTTGGCTGGTATGGCTCAGTTGGTTGGGCATTGTCCCATGCACCAGAGGGTCACTGGTTCGATTCTGGCTTGGGGCAGGTCATGGGCTTCAATTCCCTATTGGGGCATGTGCTGGGTTGCTGGCTTGATGCCGGTGGGGACTGTGCAGGAGAATCATGCGGGAGGCGGCCCATCTATGTTTCTCTCTCTCCCTCTCCCTTCCTCCCTCTCTCGAGGAAATAAATGGAAACATAAAAAAAAAAAAGTTGCGATGAAAGTGGCTTTGGAGTAACACCATGGACAAAGGCAAGGAGCTAAAACAGTGTCCTGTGTGTCTGAGGGAGGGGAGGACATGAGGCTGGAGGAGAGAGCAAAAGTGGAGGAGGAATGCTCAAATGTTTTAAACAGAGTGCTTGGGCCCCTCTTCTCTGCAAGGCCGAGACAACACAGGCCGGCCGGGCCTATTGCTCATGCTGTCTTGTACCTGGGTTCCTTCAGCACCTCAGTGAGGGCTCTGTCTGTGAGGCCAGAGCCAGAATGCCTGGGTCCGGAAGGAGCCTTTGAAGTCCCCTGGGGCCCTGCAAAGGGGCTGGTTCGGGACTTGCGTTCAGAAGGTGGAGGGCTGGGAGAGCAGGCGGGCAGGCATTCACTGCAGCTTCCTTCCCGCCTGGCGGCTGGCTGCATGCCCTGAACTTGACCTCAGATGACCTGGTGTGTTCCCTTCCTGGAAACTGTTCCATTGCCAGGAGCAGTTGGGCTTTGTCTTTGGCTTTCTCTCTCCTTCGAAGCAGGGACTTTGTCTCAGCTGAGACTGGCTTCTGCTGCTCCAAAAGTCCCCCCATTACCTGAGCAGGACCTTGCTTTCCTCTCCCCATGCGTGCCAATGGGGCTCCTGTTAGCAACCTGTTCTCCTCGCCTCTTGTCAGCCTTCATTGTTCTCAGTTTAGAATTGATGCCTTTAAGAGTGCAAGATCATGGTAGAGATAAGGACAAAAAGACTCAGGCGGGGGCTGTGAAATGTTTTCTCTGGCACACAGCTGGACCGGCCCAGGAGTGCGGATCGCAGGCCGCCCTCTCTGTCCTGGTGCCCGACTCTGTATTCCTCAAAGTAGTTAGGGTGTGGAAGGATGGACCTTGGCTAATTTGCAAGTCCGGATTAATGTTAGTGTCTTGAAATCCTTGTGTGAAAAAGTAGTTACGTTTCAGGCATCCAAACTATGCTTGGATGTTTTGTAGGTTAAATTGGCTTAAAAAGTAATTCCGAAAGTGCCTAAATTTGCCCTGTGTCATTGATTAGAGTTGCTCTAGGAAACTAAATCCAGTATTAGCCCCAGTAAAGGGAAAGATCTGCATCACCTTCTCCTATGTCAAATGCATTAAGTATACACAGCATACTTAATAAAGAAAGGGGCTGATTTCTAATCAGCATACAAACTAGAATTTATTAATCCCAAATAGAATGCTGTTGTTCAAAAACCTTTTCAGATTTACCTTTGGAGACAGTTTGTGGGTCTCAGTAGGAAACAAGAATGCATTCAACAAGAATGCATTAGCCCAGCCGGTGTGGCTCAGTGGTTGAGCGTCCACCTATGCATCAAGAGGTCACTGGTTCGATTCCCGATCAGGGCACATGCCCGGGTTTTGGGCTTGATCCCCAGTGGGGGGCATGCAGGAAGCAGCCGATCAATGTTGATGCTTCTCTCTCTCTCTCTCTCTCTCAAAAATCAATTAAAAAAAAAAAAAAAAAGAATGCATTCAACGTTTGGGTCCCAGGTGCTATGCAGAATGCTGGGAATATACTGGGTAGCAAGACACACACACACATACCTTCTAAGTGCCCTCTTTAGTTAAAAAATATAATGTTTTACCTAGGTTCAAATACATCTGAATCATCAAGTTTGACTGCTTTCTAAAATTAAGCTCCTCTTCGAAGAATGGAAAATGAATTCACTGATTGAAAATACTCAGAAACATGTAGCTTAGACAAAGGCAGTCTCTTTTTTTTTTTTTTTAATTTATTATTTTATTATTATTATTTTTATCCTCACCCGAGGACATTTTTTCATTTTTTGTTCAGATAGAGTGGGAGGGAGAGAGAGGAAGAGAGAGAGAGAGAGAAACATCGACATGAAAGGGACACATTGAGTGGCTGCCACCCGCACGACCAACCAGGGCCGGGGACAAACTGCAACGGAGGTACATGCCCCTAGCGGGAACTGAACCCGGGTGTCTCTGGACCGCAGGCCGACGCTCTAACCGCTGAGCCAAACTGGCCAGGGCGACAAAGGCAGTCTCAAAAGAGGAATTCCAAAGACATTTTAAGCAATGGTCACACAGCCTCTCAAGGGGACAATTTAACTAAGAGCATTTATTTAAGCCCTGGCCGGTGTGGTTCAGTGGTTGAGCGCCGTGCCGTGCATCAAAAGGTCACAGGTTCGATTCCCGGTCAGGGCACATACCAAGGTTTTGGGTTCGATCCCTGGTCGGGGCATGTACAGGAGGCAACAGATTGATGTTTATCTCTCTCTCTCCCTTCCTCTCTCTCTCTCAAATCAGTGCAAACATATCTGCTGAGGATTTTTAAAAAATTAAATGATAAACTGAGGGAAAACATTTACAAAACAAATGAACAGGAAAAGTGTTATATACATATTTAATATGTAAGAAAAAAGACAAATACACAAAAGGGGAAAAAAAGGGGGCAAGGGACATGAACATTCACAAAAGAAGAAATATAAGTAACGAATAAAGATATAAAAAGTTCAACCTCATTAATAGCAAATTGACAGATCACAAATGAAAATGCTCAACTTTGCAAAGTCTGTAACAATGTTCTTTTGCAAAATATGTCACTGATGGGACCATAAACTCATGTACTCTTCTGGGAAGCAATTTAGCAATGTTTATCAATAACCTTCAAAATGTTTATACCCTCTGACTCAACAATTTCACTTCTGGGGAAACGATGCCCAAAAATCTGGTACAAGGATCTTCATGGAAGACAACAAAAAATTAAAAACAACCTACATATCCAACACCAAAGTGATTAATTTATGAGCTATGAGCACATTGGAATATGATACAGCTATTATAATGATTTTATTAATTTAAACAGTATATATACAGGTTAATTATAGAAAAATAAAAACATACAAATGAGCAGAAAGAACAATCTGAAAATAATCAGTATATATTGTATTGTTAAAAATTTGTATGTAGCCCTGGCCGGTTTGGCTCAGCGGTTGGAGCATTGACCCGCAGACCAGAGAGGCCCGGGTTCGGTTCCCGCTAAGGGCACGTACCTCGGTTGCAGTTTGTCCCTGGCCCCAGTTGGGGTTGTGTGGGTGGCAACCAGTCGATGTGTCTCTCTCACATTGATGTTTCTCTCTCTCTCTTCCTCCCTCTCTCCCTCCCGCTGTATCTCAAGATAAATGCAAAAATGTCCTTGGGTGAGGATAAAAAAAAAAGTTTGTATGTAAATATGCACAAAGATTGGAAGATAATACATCAAAATATTAACAATGAATCTCTCAATGATTTTTGTTTTCTTCTTCATATCTTCCTTCTAAAATTTCTACAACAAATAGGTATTATGAGTCCTATAATTGAGAAATAGAAAATTACTCTTGAAAAAAGACAAGTGGAACATCAATGCCTTGAAGCAGGTTGTTGAGAGAGAAGCAAATCCTGATTACTGACCAAATGTTATGACTTTGCACACTGGAACAACCTAGAGAATTTAGGGACCACCGGTGCCAGGCCCCACCCTCGGAGATTCTGTTTGCTGGACCTGGATGGGGCCCAGGCCTCGTGTCCTTGGCCACACCCAGTCAGGCCTGGGCTGAGGGAACCACTGCTACGCGAGCTCTAAAGGAGGTAAGGCGACTGTCCTCTGGTGGAGGAGGAACTGCAAGTTCTGGTTTCAAGCCCCATAAGCCTCTCTAGTTGTGTGCTTTAGGCAAGCCATGTAACTGAAACTTAGTTTGTCTATATGCAAAATGGGAATATTTAGTGCCTACAGCAAGAGTTGTGGTGTGTCTTCAAGGAAAGGATAAATGAAATAGAAAGCATATTGAATATGTTGTGACACTCTGGAAACTCAGATGATAATGATTTTTTTTTTAATCCTCACCCGAGGAGATATATATATATATATATATATATATATATATATATATATATATAATTTCTCTTCAGATAGAGTGGGAGGGAGGAAAGGGAGAGAGAGAGATCAATGTTAGAGAGACACATTGACTGGTTGCCTCCTGCATGACCCCAACCAGGGGCGGGGACAACCATAACCAAGGTACATGCCCTTGACCGGAGCTGAACCCAAGGCTCATTGGTCCAAGGGCCGATGCTCTAACCACTGAGCCAAACCGGCCAGGGCAACAATTACTTTTGATCAATGAAATATTCTTGGCAACATGGGAACCCATGCAAATAAATGAGTGTATTTCTAAGCTGTGTCAGTCTTGTAATTTGATTTGATTTGGAGATCCTGTAGGCAGGTGCTGTCAAATGTGGACGCCTGGGGCAGTCCTAGCCAGAGGGCTTGTGAACAGTGGACAGCAGCCACTGGGTTTGTTTAGAGCATGTGGTCATCTTGCTTTGAGAGGTGGCTGGCCTCCAGAAGCCAAAACCTTGTCCTCATGAAAACGTGCCTTTGCTTTAAACAAACATCACAAAATGTCTACTTCCAAATAAATGTTCTGTTTTTATTTTATTTTATTATTTTTTTGCATTTATCTTCAGATAGAGCAGGAAGTAGAGAGGGAGGAAGAGAGAGAGAAACATTGATGTGAGAGAGACACATCGACTGGTTGCCACCCACACGACCCCAACCGGGGCTGGAGACAAACTGCAACCGAGGTACGTGCCCTTAGCGGGAACCGAACCCAGGACTATCTGGTCCGCGGGCCGACACTCTAACCACTGAGCCAAACTGGCCAGGGCTAAATGTTCTTTTTTAAAAAAATGTTTTTAGAGAGAAACATTGATGTGAGAGAGAAACATTGATATGAGAGAGAAACATCGATTGGTTGCCTCCCGTATGCACCCTGACTAGGGATCAACCTGCAACCTGGTTTGTGCCCTGACGGGGAATTGACCTGGCGACCTTTCGGTGCACAAGATGTCGCTCAACCCACTGAGCCACACCAGCCAGGGCTAATTTGTTTATTGGTGGGTTTTTTTTTTTTTTTGGACATCCAGAGGGTTTATTGATTTTATGCCTAGAAATACCTTTAGATTACATTACTTGGTCAGGTAAACAGTTACCAACATGTTCTTCATAGGTCTCAATAAATGAATGCTTGCTTATATAAGAGCAATTTGTCTGGGTAAACAGGATTTCATTGGTTTGAACTAAGAAATAGTCCATCTCCTACAGGAACTTGACTTGGAAGTGACAAAACTACAATACTTTTATAGAATCTGTTCCTTGAACTACCCCACCTGATACTGATAATGTAAAAAAACATGTTGGCAGTTCCCACCTATCGTCCTTCAGCCCAAACCTGCCTGGTCCCTGGTCTAATCCTGAGTAGGCTGCTCTGGCCATGTAATACTTGGGACATATGTACACTAACAAATGATTTGTTGTTTCTCTGACATTCAAATTTAACTGGGGTCCTGTATGTTTCTTTGCTAAATCTGGCCACCCTAATTCTGAGGTTTCTGTTCAGTGTTAATGTCGAGGCTTATGCCCCAGTGGCGCACACAGGAAGCAGTAGACAGACGGGCACCCCTGGCATACCATGGAAGGGGGCTCTCAAGGCCAAGGAGCAGCCTCCTCCCAGGGCCATAGAGATGTTTCCCAAAAACCCCACGCTATTGACTTTTCTACACAGATCAGCATGTGCTTATAAACCTGAGCTCTTTGCCAGGCCTCATGGGTGCTTCCAGGCTTCCTGCACTTCCTTGTTCTTCTTCCTCCTTTTTTTTTTTTTTTTTTTTTTTTTTTAGCAGCTGTGAGGCTCCTTTTGGGCCCATGGGCCACTGCCTCCCTCAGGCGCCCTTAGCCCACTGCACTTTCCTGTTTGAGTGGCCAATCTGTTTGTTCCCTGTGGCCTCTTTCTGCCTTTAACACCCTATTTTCTGTCTTACAGTTTGTTGATCGACTATCAGTAATTAGATTGTTTTCCAAAAGCTGGATGTTGAAATTCAAGTTTTATTGTGGTTTGAGACGCTGACTGTCATAGGCATGTGGGTCATGGCCTCGTCATGCAACCATTAGGACAGTCCTACAGAATGGCAAGAAGATGGAGATATCAGCTGGGAACCTCCTCCCTGGTTTAGGAAGTAAATAGAACAATGTTGGGAGTATCGCATCTCTGCCCAGGAACGACGCTAGACTCACCTCGAACGACTCCATCCATTAGTGCAGGTGTTTCTAAGAACACCTCTGCCGGCTCAGCTGGGGGGCACCTGCGTCTTTTTACCTCTAGCCTACTTATCCCTAGGTCCTCAAGGTCTAAAGCAGAGCTTCTCAGTCTGAGGTGCCTCTGAATCACCTGGAGGTCTTGTTAAAAATGCAGATTCTGACTCAGGTGCTGTGGGACCTGCTGAGATTCTGCACTTCTACCAGCTCTCAGTGGTTCTGCTGCTGCAGTCTAGTGATCACGTTTTGAGCAGCAAGAAGCTGAAACTTCTTTTCCTGATTGGCTACAGAATGGCCCAGGCACCCGACTTTTTTATCTGGGACTTTGGGTGGGACTGTCCAGGGCCCAGGAGGTCTGAATCACAGGCAATGTGATCCACATCTGTGAGAAAGGAGGGCACAGAGTGAGTGCAAAGGAGGTAGGCTGCAGGGGAGAGAGCCAGGTGGGGACAGAAAACCTCAGAAAGGGGACAAGTTTAGGACAGTTTAGAGTGGAGCTGACAGGACCTTGGGCTGACTATGTCTCTCACTGGGGAGGCTGAGTAGGAGCTCCTTCTCAGTACCAAGCCTCATGCTGGGCACCTGGACATCATTATCTTTATTACCTTAGGTGACACAATGTCCCCACTGATTACCTGTATACATTTTAACTTTGGTTGTCATGGATACATATGGTTAAAATATCGCTGCCTGGCCAGTGTGGCTTAGTGGATTAAGTGCTGTCCCATGGACTGAGAGGTCCCGGTTCAATTCCTGGACAGGGCACACACCCAGGTTGTGGGTTCAATCACCAGTCAGGGTGCATATGGGGAGGCATCGATGTTTCTCCTTCTCCCTTACACTCTCTCTAAGATCAATAAAAACATATCCTCAGGTGACTCTTTCTCTGTGACGTAGGAAGAGGAATCAAGGGATGGGGTGGGGATGGAAGAATGGAATAGCTTGAATGCCTACTGTATACCTAGGACTGAGATAGGACTTTGCTATAGTGTGGTTCATTTGATCCTCTGCAAAGGAGGCATCATGAGTCCCATTTTTACAGATGGGAAGGAGGCCAGGAGAGGGAATTACCTCACCCACAGTCACAAACCAGTACATGGAGGGGCTGGAAAAGGAGTCAGGAATCCAGAGGGAGCTTCTTAGTGTGTGGGAAAGGGGGTTTATCAAGAAGGAGGTGCACAACGGCTGAGCAGGAAAAATAAGGTCTCTGATAGGGTCTATGAGGATTGGTCCTGCACTGCACAGTTCCTGCAAATGGGGCTTGACCCCCCCCCCTCACCCAAGGAGGATTGAAAAGATGCCTCCAGGATGAAAGGTTGATATCAAGTTCAGGTCTCAGATGGGACAAGCAGGCTCCTGCTCAGCAGTAGACGGGCTGGGAGTGACACATGGAATCAAGATAATGGGACAAATAGGCTGAAGTTGAAGCAGCCTTTCAGGGATGCTCATTTCTTTCTATAAAGCCTTTGTACTGTCCTGGATGGACTCTCAGGACTTGCAGTCCAGGAATTTCACCATTTTAAAAATACACATATCTTCGCCCGGCCAGTGTGGCTCAGTGGTTGAGCATCAACCCATGCACCAGGAGGTTGCCGGTTCAATTCCTGGTCAGGGCACATGCCCAGGTTGTGGTTCTGATCCCCAATGGGGGGTGTGCAGGAGGCGGCCAATTAATATTCTCTCTCATGGATGTTTCTTTCTTTCTCTCCCTCTCCCTCCCTTCCTCTTTCAAATCAATAAAGAAAAAAAAACTGTGTGTGTGTGTGTATATATATATATATATATATATATATATATATACACATACACATACATATTTTCTCTGCATTCCTCTCCTCACTCCTTACCATCCCCACAAGTTCCTTTAAAAGATGATGACCTTGTGTGAGGGTTTGATGCTGAAGTTTAACCAAGGGGTAGATCATAGGATCTGGGCCCAACCAGTTTTCTCTACCTGAACCTTAGGCCCCTATAAGTGCTGCTTCCTGGGTCTCTCTAAGGGCATGTCCCATAGGTGCCTCAAGGGGACATGTCCTTGCTGAGTTCATTTAGCAACCTGCTCTTCTTCTGGGCCTCTTGATGCTACCATCCATTTTGTTGCTCTTCCAGAAAACTCTTTCCTACCTCCTCATTCAATCAACCCCTATCCTGTTGATTTGACTCCCTAAATCTCTCTAATTTCTCTCTGTCCCCACTTCCACTACCCTAGTGGAGACCATCATTTTTTTCTCATCCGGGTTCCTGTAACAGCCTTCCAGCTGATTCCTCTGTTTTCATTTCCAGACCCTACTCTAACACAGTCCCTATATCACAGCCAGTGTGGAGCGAGATGTAGTCCCTGTCCACAGACAGTGAATGGGACAGATCTAGGCTCTCTTATCATGTGATTGGCAGGCCCAGCCATCAAAGGCTTCCTGGAGTGTCACCTGAGTTTAGCCAGGAAGGATGAGTGGGAGTGAATGGCAACAAGGCAGGAAATGCTTCTACCAAAGCTATGCTGTTTTAGAAGTTTCCTTTAGCAGGCAGGCCTCTAGTGACACATATATCCTGAGCTCTTTCCTTTGCTAGATTCTTTCTCTATTTACAAATTAATTTCTACTGAGTTTGCTCCACTGCTACTTACCCCTTCCACCATGCTTCCCTCAACTCAGATTTTTCACACCAGTCTAAATCTCTGAACCTGCTCTAGGGCAAGGAATGCCAACCCATTAGAGCGGGAATTTCAAGTACATGTTCCCAGGAGGGAGAAGCACCCTGGATATGGGTAGAACTGATTGCACTTACAAACACCTCAAGTGCACACTTACACATCCACCTCCCATACACACATTCCCTGAGTGTTAGTTATTAGTGCTGTTAGCCAAATGTTTTTACTTCTCCCTCCAGGCATATGGGAGCATCGCATCTATTGCATTTCCCGCCCCCCCCCCCCCGCCCCGCTTTGGCCCGTGAAATGAGAGCAGAAGTGATGTGTGTTACTTCCAGGTGAAGGCTTTCAGAGTCAGTGCTCCTTTTGCCCCATTCTTGTTACCTGCCTTCAGGGTTAAGTAAGAAACATACCTATTGTGGTAGCCTGAGTTCCTGAGTGGCTGTGGGAAACAGAGCTCCTATGGACTCACAATGGACATATTTCATAATTGAGAAATAAAATTTTGTTATGTCAAAGCACTGAGATCTGGGGATTGTTTGTTATTATAGCACAAGCTAACTGATCCTGACTAATAAACCCAGTCAAATCAAGGTTTGGGGGCACCACAATCTTTATTCCTGTTGAATTTTTAGCAACCTGAGTCTCTGAGTCAATCAAAGTTCCTGTCCCTCTTAGGTTGGAAGATTTCCAGGTTATTTAATCTCTTTCACATTATGATGGGGACTCTGGCATTCTTCTTGTAAGTTATATAGTCTATTTGATTCAAACTAGATTCAAAATGAAGTCACAGAAATAAGTACAAAACAAGAAAGCACTTGCTGAGCTATTCACAAGCATAGTCTAGATACCCTACGCATGTTAAACTAACCAAAGCACATCCAAAAGCAATCCACTTGAATCTCCCTTTCCCCAAGAGCAAAATGCCAGCTTCTGCCCCATATCAGCTCTGGCAGGCTAATTTCAGAGGTCCTCATTCTGCCACTTAGTAGTGAATGACCTTGGTCAAATTACCTTTCTGAGTCCCTGTTCCCTTATCTGCAAAATGGTGATAATAGTAATAAAAACTATGGCATACAAAGAAAAGGAAAGTAACATTTTGTGTATTGGCCTCTCTGTACAGCCAGAATGACAATGTATGTGGAAGTGCTTTGAACAGAAAAGCTGTATGAAAACATTATCTGATAATATTTTTAACCAATACATGACTGAAGAACAACACATCCCAAATCAAATAAACTTCCCGATGCTTTCAGGCTTCACAACCAAGCCCAGGTGTGAACATCAGTGTCTATTTACATTTCTGCAAAAGGTCCCATGGTACAAAGCTCATTCTTCAAATAGGACAAATTGCTTATTAGTTAAAGAGAACGAGTAGGGTCAAGCACTTCAAAGGTGGTTAGTCACAGTCAATCATTTGCAGGTTCGGCAAACACCCAGCAGTGTTGGTTCCACGCAGTGACTTCCCCAAGAACCACAGGCGCACGTCCAATTGATGCCCTTGGCCCAGGGCTGAATCAACTGCAGTTCATCAATGGAGCTGGAAGCCCTCCGATTCCCTAGCCCCACCTCCATCTCCACCCGGGGACACGCTCTCTGTCAACACAGTACTGCCTGCAGTCCGGGCTTTCCCTAGCAACGGGATTTCCCTTTCTAGCCCTTGGGGCACCTTCGCCGGCAGATCCTGATCGCACTGAAGCAGTGGCCTAAAAGGCTCAGCCCTTGGCCGAGGCGGGCGGTGCCGCCAAGCCGCGGTCAGAGGAGCCTTGCTCGGTCCACCTCCTCTAAGCGCCTGGGGCCTGATCCTGGCCGCCGCCTAGGTATTGAACTTGCTTCTGGCCCGCTTCCTCTAGTCCACTATTTCTCAAACTTGGGCGTGCATCACCTGAAGGGCTTGTTAAGTAAGATCGCTGGGCCCCACCCCCGGGGTTTCTGCTTGAGTAGGTTTAGGGTGGGGCCCAAGAGCTTGCCTTTCTAACAAGTTCCCAGGTGTCGGTGATGCTACGGTCCTGGAGCCACACTTAGCGAAGCACACCGCCTCTAGCTTCTGCTGCTCGCAGACAGAGGCTCGCAGGGCATCCCCACGCCGGCCCAGCGGCTCTCCTGCCGGAGCGCTGTGCGCGTAGGGAATAACTGGCGAGCAGGAGGCCGCAGACCCCGCAAGACAAGGCCTGAGGAGTTTGGATTTATTGTGGGGGCCCCTGAAGGACTTGTGTGGGTAGGAAGGCGGGAGGAAAAAACCTTGGAAAACCTGTGGGTCCTCCGTGTTAGTGGGCTATTTCATCAACCTTCCAGGGTTACAAAGGTGAAAAGACAGAGTCCAGCCCTCCGGGAGCTCGTAGCAGCTGGGAGGGAAATGTTTATGACAATGTTTATGATAATGAGATAACTGTTCCCAGGGAGGGAGCGTTCAACTTCTGTGGAGGGCGGGTGGGCGGGGCTTCAGCATCTCAGGAGCATGAAAAAGTTTCTTGGAAGAACTGGCCTTTATGTGGAGACTTGGAGGACCGGTGTGAATTTGGCAGGTAGAAGAGGTAGCTGGGAGGGTATGAAGCGCGAAGGGATTTCCCATACAGAAGGAAAGAGCAACACGACTGCCAAGGTGCGAGGTTCGGGTGGCGAGAAGCAGCTGCACACACTTGACAGGCAGATCTTAGGCCTGGGCCTGGTTTCCCTCCTACTCTATGGAAGCTCCTCTCTTTTGTTGGCCCCTTGTCAGATGCTGTCCCTCAGGGGCTGGTGTTCCCTGAGGCTCTGCCTGGCTGCCTTTTCCTCTCACTCTCCATATCCACTCCCGATGAGCTCCTCCATACCTGGGGCCTCACTTAGGATCTACTCACTGACTGGGGCCCATAGAAGTGTTCCAGCCCAGACCGTGCCTCCTCAACTCCACATTCATCTCCCCACAAATGTCCCCAGGCATCTTTCCTCCTGTACTCTGTCTTGGTAAATGGGACCAGCATCCCCCTAGTTACCTAAGCCAGAGGATTTATGAAATGACCCTCTCATTGACAGCTGGTGAAGAGTAAATTGACACAGTAAATTGCTGGTACCACTCACTAAGAAAGAATACAGCAGGAAAGATTCCAAGCTCAAATTCTGAGTCTAGAATTTACTAGCTGAGTGACCTTGGGCAAGTTACTTAGTTTCCTTATCTATAAAATGGATTTGGTGATAGTCCCCACCTCACAAGATTGTTCTATAGATTAAACAATAATTGCTGTCATTTATTAAGCCCTGTGTTACGTATTTTACTTGGATTCTCTTGGAAAGTGGTGAATACCTGGTCCCAGGTTACTCTGCTAGCAAGTGGCAGAGCCAGGTTTGAAACCCAGAGCTCTCTGGCTCCTAAGCCACTTTCTTCATCTCATTGTCACACTGTCTCTCTGGAGATTGTATAACAAATAGGGAAATGCTTAGGGTATAATGTTAAGTGAAAAGAGGACAGCAAGTTGCATAATCAGTGTGAGTACACCATTTTATTAAAAAAGGAAACTAAACTACACATAGAAAAGGCTAGAGGGAAATGTAGCAAATGGTTCAATATTATATTGTGGTGATGTCTATCTTCTAATTCTCTATTTTCTACATTTTCTTTAATATAATTCATTAAAAATAAAATTATTTAAAACATTAAACAATTACATTAAAAACAATTACAAGCTCATAACCTGTTCTCATGTTTGAACATTACACTCTACTGGTTTCTCTTCTCAATTCTAGACTTACTTCCCTGAATAGAAACTCTTCAGTTCTCTCAAAGGCCAGGGTAGGAAGTAGGTAGCTGCCATGTTCACCACCCACCCCACAGCTGACAGCCCTGCCACTGGAGCAGGCTGTCAAAATCAAGCCTGCAGGGAAGTTCCAGACAGAACCTGGGCTTCTCCTACCACCAAGGGCTTTCTGGACAGCGCTTCTTGAGATCAGTTACTTTTTTTCCTTTCTAAATAGCCGGCCGAATGCTCTTTTTCCAGTTGTGGCTGACTTGTTAGCTTCAGCCTGGTGGGGACGCCTGCCAGGTACCTGGCTCCGGTGAGCACCGCCCAAACTGGTCAGGCCAGTCTGCCCGTGGCAGTTTCTGCCAGGACATGCCCGCGTGCGCGCCCGTGTGTGTGTGTGTGTGTGTGTGTGTGTGTGTGTGTGTGTGTGTGTGTTAGAGACCCACCCTTCTCCCCAGCAACCCAGGTAGGTGGAAGGCGGCTGCAGGCACCAGCCTAGCAGTCAGGCCAGATGGGTGGAGTTGAATTAATCTAACCTGGAATTTCAACTTGGCCTGAACAACAGGTGAGGGGAAAAAAAGCAAAAGAGCGAAGGGGCAGTTTGGCAACTTGGAAATATTCTTGTGCCTTGCCCCTTGCCCCTCGCCTGGAAAATATCCCAGGGTGACTTTTCAAAGTGTCTGTGCCTGGTTACAGGGCTCGATTGCGCTAAGGTCCCCTCCGAGGCTGTCCGAGCCCCTCCTGAACGCTGTCCTCCTCGGTTACCCTCCGCGACGCGCCGGTTCCCCCTCCTCTGAGAGGCAGGGCGGGGGTATCGGATTAGTCTTTGTTTTCGACGCGAAAGAGCCCAGCGCCACGCGGGGGAGGGTTGCGATGGCAGGGTCCCGGGGTCTGCCTGGGCAGGGCGCTCGGCCGTGACCCCCGCGAAGGTGCCCCGTAGCCGGCCCGCGCGGCCTCTGTCCCCGGGTACCCCCTCTTTGCTGGCCAGGGTGACTCGGTACGCAAACGGGCGATGTCCCCCATTGTCCTGCCTCGAAATGAACGAGCAGCAGCCCAGAGGGGGGTGGTCAGTCGGGTCGGGAGCTCAGGGCTCCCGAGGGCGCCGGGGCCGTCCCAGACCGCTCCGGCCCGCAGGGAGTGGCAGGAAGTGGGAACATCGGGCCGGCTCGGAGAGGGCCTAGGCTAGGAGGTCCGCATGCCCCACCCCGTGCGGCCCGCCTCGCCCGCCCGGGCTGCAGAAGCACCGGAGGGCGGGAGTGGCCATCCCGAGGGTGGTGGCTGGGTCCAGGGAGGGCCGACCGCGCGGGTGGGGAGGTTCTGCAGGTGCAAAGGCGCGGCGGCCGGGCCCGACCCTGCCCCCACCCGCTCGTGGGTCGCCCGCTCCATCCCTCCCCCTCCCCGGGAACTCCCCCCTCGCGCAGCCCCAGGCCCGGCAGAGGGGGCGACGGCGAGGCCGGCCGGGCTCGGCGGGGCCGCACGTGCGCGCCCTCCCGGGCGGGGGAGTCCCCGGGCGAGCACGTGCCGCGGCGCGCGGGGGGCGGGGAGTCCCGCGGACGCCTTCATTGCTGCTGCTGCTGCCGCCGCGGCCGCCGCTGCCTCTTCCTTCCTCCTGCGCCGTCCCCTCCTCGGCCTGGGCGGGGGGCTCCGCGCGCCGAGCTCGGCCGGGCCAGGAGCTCCAGGAGGCGGGCGCCCCAGGCGGCGGCGGCGGCGGCCGCGACGGTGGTGGCAGCGGCGCGGGCCGGGAAACTTTGCCCCTTTGTGCGCTCCGCCCCGGAGGCGGCGGGCAGGTCGGTGCAGTCGGTGCCTTTCCGGCTCCGGGGTGGGGGAGGGGCGGCGGGGAGGCGTGGGGGGCCCGGCCTCGGGGGAGGGGACGGCCCCGGCCGGCCGGAGGGGCCGCTACTTTGTTGCGGGGGACGGGGCGAGGGTGCTCGGATCACAGTGTAGCGGAGCCGGGCGGGGGCGGCGGGGCGGGGCGGGGGCTGCGGAGCCGCCGGAGCCGAGCGGCCGAGGCCCCAGAACAAAGGAGCCCGAGCGGCGGCGCGCGCGCGGCCCGGGCCGAGCTGGAGCGCGCCCCCCTCCCCGCGCCCCCTTGGCGGAGCGGGCCGTCCTCCCGGGTCTGGCCGGCGGGCTGGGGGCACGGCGGGGCGGCCAGCGCGGGCTACCCCGGGCGCGACCCCCTCCAGGCTGCTTCCGTGCCGGGGGCGCCCGGGCAGCCCCGCCGAGTGCAGCTCTCAGCAAACTTTATTTTGAAAGCTCTGCTCCGTTGGAGAGGCCCCAGCGACCTCCAGTGAGGGGTGTGTGTGGGAATTTGGGTAAAACTCTCCCAGGCCCGTGGGGGTGGGGCAAAGGACAACTTTCTTATAAATCACTTTGACCACCTCCTTCAATTTGTCGTTCAGGTTCCCTTAACACCCCATTAGGTCCTCAGCCTCCTCCCTCAGACAGGGAGTGGGTGCTAGTGCGCCCTGCCAGGGGTTCTGGGCCGAACTTCATTGAACAAGCCCCTAGTCTTCCCCCATTTTCTCTTTTCCCAGCAGCAGGAAGAGGTAACACGTGAAAGTTGTCCCTGTGCCCCAGGTGATGCGCTTCCCCTTTCTGTCTCTCTTTCAGGCAGCGTTGCCTTCATCATCCTGAGAGGAGAAATATCAGGAGAAACTCCTTACCCTACTCTGCCCCCACCACACACCTGCCCACCTCATGCCTGGGTCCAGGGTGGGTGAGGGTGAAGAGCCCACCCAGTCAAGATGAACCCTTCTCTGGGTGCTGCTGCTGCTGTCCTCCCCCAGACCCTGGGCCCCAGCAAGTGGGAGAGTGGCCCCCAACTGAGCCCTATCAGACTGCTGCAGAGGAGGTGAAGAGGGGTTGAGAAGAGGCGTCCACCCCAGAGACTGGAGCTACTTGCCTTCACCTTGTAGACTCTTGACTGTTTTAGGAAAGAAGGACCTGTTGGGGGCCTTTGTAGGCAGGCAGGAAGCTGGACTGTGGTTCTGACCCGGCACCTATGCCCCCACTTCTGGCAGTGTCATGAGCCAGTTTCAGGTGCCCCTGGCAGTCCAGCCGGACCTGCCAGGCCTTTATGACTTCCCTCAGGGCCAGGTAATGGTAGGGGGCTTCCAGGGGCCTGGGCTCCCAATGGCTGGGAGTGAACCTCAACTCCGAGGGGGTGGAGATGGGCGAAAGAAACGGAAACGGTGTGGTACTTGTGAGCCCTGCCGGCGGCTGGAAAACTGTGGGGCTTGCACCAGTTGTACCAACCGCCGCACGCACCAGATCTGCAAACTGCGCAAGTGTGAGGTGCTGAAGAAAAAAGTGGGGCTTCTCAAGGAGGTAAGCTGGCCCGTGCTTGGCTGCCCTGTCCCTTCCTTGAGGGTGCTGTATTCCCAAGGTCGTGTTAAAGACAGTTAAGCCCTTCCACTCATTCTGACCCGCTCGGTCCAACTTTGAGTGTTAGCGTCATTGGAAGCTGGCTTGGGCTCCTTTGCCAGGCTGATAATTTCTAAGAGAGTAACTAGGTCGCAGAGGGCTCTGAGCTAGCACTCTCATCTCTGATGTCTGCATTTGTCCCTGGACAGTGATATCCAGCTTTATCTCTAGAGGTTTCTTGTCCTGCTGGAAGCCTCAGATGTATTTCAAGGTCACACCAATGCTTGGGTGATATGGAGAGTGATGGTGTCAGGTAAGGGATGGAAGCTGATGGGTTTGGAAAGAAAAATTTGGAGTGGTTTTATGGTTTTATGTTGCCCTGATGGAGTGGGATATTTCTTTCCATAAACCTTTTTCTTGGGTACCATCATTTTTCTCAGAAAGAAACTGGCAGGAGAGCCAGTTGAAACTGCTTGGGAATTTAATGGGAAACCCAGGATTTGGGTTCCCCTACTAAGTAGTCTTGAAGTCTTAAGACTGTGTATCTCTGTGTTTCAGGACCTGGCTCAGTTCCTTGGTGTGTCAGAAGCACTCAGATACTAATTGAATGAATGAATGAGGTGTTTTGAGACATTGTCAACCCCAGGGAGGAGTAGCTCCTTTATTTGGAGTAGTGGGATAGAGGAAGTGAAGGAGAATTTGGGATGAGATCAAAGGAGGGAAGTGGAGAGGCAGTGAGCCTGCATTGGCCATCTTTTCCTTCCACAAGGTTGGTGGCAGCCGCGACAGTGGAGAGTTGGCAGGAGTAGGGACGAGCGAAGTTGAGCAGCTTGGGAGGCGCGATGTAGCGGCTGAGGTCGCTCCAGGCAGCAGAACTGGCGCTGGACAGAGACGGAGGCCTGCACTGTCTGTGGGGCTCCCTGGCTCTGCCACTGTTTTGGGGGCTCAGTTTTCTGGGCCTGTCTTCTCCCTAGAGAAATGGAGGGGTTGTGCTTGATGGTCTTTGAAACTCTTTCCAGCTGTGAGCCGCTGTGCTTCTGAGGGCTAGGGCACCTGTGGCTTCGATGGACTGGCAGCTGGTGCTCGGGGGTTTCCCTGACTGCCGACTGCAGAGCTGTGCCATGGGCTCGGTGGGGCTGTGGTCCCGTGGCTAGGAAGAATGATTCCAAGTGTTGGGGGCAGGGAGTTGGGTGTTTCTGGGATGTTTTTGCTCCCTCTCACCTTCTCTTGTCCACTCCTAGTGAAAGCAGCATATTCTGGTCTGGGGGATCACAGACTCAGTGCCCTATTTCCCCAGTCTCTGGTTAAAACAGACGTCTGGATCACATCTGCGGCTCCCACCCCAACTTGGGTTAAGTGTCCACCCCCTTGCTGTTACTGGTGTTGGGGAGAGTTGGCACCCTGCTGGACCAGCGCCTCATGGGTCATTTCTGAAAGGCCGGTGGGATCAGGGGTGAGCTTTACTCCTGGGTATGAGATCTGGTGTTTTGGGGAGAGGAGACCTGCCCAGTCTACTTTGTAAAGCTGGGGTCCTTTGCTTCCTTCCTTGCTTCCATCATTCACTCCCTTCTCTTGCTCCGTTATCTCATTCCAGCTCTCCCGTATTCAAACCTGAGGGGTGGGGGAGGGGGGAGCTGAGCTTTCCAGGCTGGATGTTCCTGGAACCAGTGGCCCTTGTGAACCGTGTGTAAGCTCTTTCGGCAACGATGAGGCATACCTGAGCGAGAGGGGCTGGAGTGAGGCCAGAGTCCTGTCATCCTTGTGTGTGAATTGCAGGCCCAGGCTGCCGGGTGGTCAGAGTTAAGATACTGGCGATTTGGGTTGGCTGAGGCTTAGAGACAACCCTGCTGAGAGATGTCTGCATCCCTGTGGACCTTGCAGTGGTTGCTGCCCCTCCAGGCCCCCAGGGTCAGGGAAAGTGCAGCTGGTGGCCTGCGGTATCCCAGGACAGAAGGTCCACACGATGGCCCATGACAGTGTCTCCCAGTTTCTGGAGAAACAATGGAAAGGAGACAATGGAGTGAGCTTTTTTTAAAAGCTAATTTTCTTTGACTTAAAGAGTACTTTGTTTTAATAATAGATCCTTTCTGCTTTTTAATGTTTAAAATGTGCTTTCTTTTATGAAATGAAGCTGTTGATAGGAAGTTGATCTATTTTTTTAAAGTAGTCGTTACTTGGCAAAGTATAAAATGATAACTTGTATCTGTTTCCGTAATCTTAAAATTTTTATTTATTTTTTAAAATCCTCACCAGAGGATATGTTTTTACTGTTTTATTTTATTTTTAGGGAGAGATTGAGTTGTTGTTCCACTTATTTATGCATTTATTGATTGATTCTTGTATGTGTCCTGACCGGGGATTAAACCCACAACCTTGGGGCGTTGGGATGATGCTCTAACCAACTGAGTTACCTGGCCAGGGCCTGTCTCCATAATTTTTTTAAATCAGTCTGCGAAGGCTGAAAGCGTGGGAACCACCGCCAGGCTACGCTGCGTCCAGTGGTTGCACCTCTAGCAGAGCTGACGTGCCTAGAGGCCCAGCCTGAGTGAGGGGGTTCCAGAAGCAGCCCAGTGTTCCCCCCAAGGGACTGCTGGGACCTGATGCCTGAGTAGCCATGGAGCAGAGGAACAATATCCAGGACTGGGGAAGTTGGGAAAGGAGAGGATGCATTCCTGGCACCAGAATTTTCTTTGGTTTTGGCTCAGGAATAGAACTTTAAAATTTGGCCCTGAGCCTTCAGGTGGAATGAGACACAACATCCCAGGAGTCTTTTGGGAATCAGACCATCTCCTTGCATCCCTGCTCCCTGGTATTTCCTCTTCTGGGCACCCTTTTCTTACTTCCATCCTGTCTCCACCTCCTTCTGGCTTCCTTTGAGCTATCTGTTGACAGCTGCTTTGGATCATCCTGTAAGCGGGTAAACGTTATCTTGGTTTTCTCAGCTTCCTTCCCTGCTCCTCACTCTTTTTCCAGTGGAAGGGGCGAGTGGCGGCGCTGCAAAGCCCCTGTTCTCGGAAGAGAAGTTCAGCGGCTAAGGCTAGAGACAGCTCCCAGAGTGGGCCCTCCCGCCGGAGGCAGGTGACTACTTCTCTGGGTCCTAAAGTGCAGTAACACACCCAAAGGGGTTCATTTCTGTACCATGGTCTTCTTTCCTAGCTCCAGGAAGGATTTAGATCCTGGGCTGACACCTGAGGCTGTTTGACCTCCACATTCTTTTGACCTGAGTGGTGGCTCATAGCACAAGACAGCTGATTAGAAGAGTCAGATTTGGTGGGTGTGGAGACACAGTGGCCTCAGATCCGAAGTGAGCCCTGTGCTGCTTGCTCTCCTGAGCATCGTTTTTCTCATTTGTCAGATGTGCTCATCCTTCTTTGCAGGGTTGTTGTGAGAATTGAGATAAAGTTTGCATAATGCCTGCCACATAGTAGGTAATCAGTGCATGGCTACAGGTCGGTCCTAGAACATCTAGAAAAGAATTAATCTTTATGCATAAACAGTTGTGCACTAGGGAGCCTCTGAGTTGCAATTGTAAAGATGCAATGCAAATTAAGTGTTTATCTCAAGACAGTCCCTAACATGTTCATAGAAGAACCGTGGGGCTAGGCGGAATAAGGGAGGAGTTTGCCAGCCTCTCTGCTGGAGAGGAGGCTGGACACCAGGAACAAGGAGCCACTCTGGTCCTGACTGAAAAGTTGCTCATGGATGAGGGAAGTGAACACCTGATCAGGTAGGAGAAAAACCCCTTGTGGGGAAAAAAAAAAAAAAACCTGTATAGGAAGATGTATGCATAAGGGTGGAAGCATGGCTGAGAATGTTATCAGTGAAAATGGAAAGAAAGGGGAATATATATGGTGTGAGACACTGTCTGACCCTCCGCCAAGTGGTTGAAACAGTTCTCTGTGCCGATTTTGAGACAAGATACCTTGGAATTAGGGATCTCTCAACAATATCCGAACAGCTGATGGATTCTTGCCTGGCCTGCCAGTAGGTCTGTCTTCCTGAACATAGAGGCTGTGAGGAGGGATCCTTTCAGCCAACAAAGGGAGAGTTGATGGGTGAAGTAGAAGTGATGAGACTTGAGAGAAAGGGACCCCATCTTTGTGGTTGTGAGGCCCAGAGGGGAAGGCTGGGCAAGGAGAGGTGTTTGCCATAGACTTTAGACAATTGTGTGTTTTTTTAAAAAATGGTAACCCCACAGCCACAGACTCTAAAAGGGAAGTTAGCTGGAGGGATAGGATTGCTCTTTAAAAAGGAAATGCTGACGGAACAGTCCTGAATGGCGCCCTAAGGAGGAAGGTGGTGGGAGAGGGGAAGAGCTGAGCCAGATGTGTGCTGCGTGGCTGCTGTCTAGTGAGTGCAGAGGGCGAAAGACCATGCTCCTCGCATGGACAAGGGGTGCGTGACACCGAAGGCAGATTCAAGAGTGGTCTGATCCCTTAGGAGGAGTGTCAGGAACTCCAGTGACCAAGGATGTGCTGAGGCTGGTGGAAAATACTCAAGACAATAAAAGCCTTTTATATACTCCCAGCAAGAATGAGAAGGAAGGGATAGGCTTACAACTCCGAGGAGCATAACCAATGACACACAGAGAACAGCCATTGAGTCTCTGTCGTGTTAGGAAGTATGAACTGGGAAGGACCACAGCGTGTGTGGTTAGAAAAGCAGAGCCAGCCCGCTGTCCTGCCTGAGTCTGAGTCATTCGCTCCCTCGCTCCCTCCTGAACACCTTTGTGTGTGTTTCTGGAGTGACATCTTCATGAATTATGATGATTGAAAGGGAGCCAAAAGATCAGAGACAGGCAAAACGACCAAATTTTCAAAGAGACTTTGGAAATTATACATTAAAACTTTGATGTCAATTTTTGACAGTTCTAGAGCAGACTGTTACAAAGGTGGTTTGTGAGTCTTTAGAAAGGCAAGCGGTGAGCTTTGGGGGTTCCTATGGTTATTGACAAAGCGACCCAGTGAAATGAACATATCTGGATTTCTGCAAATAAATGATGCTATCTCCTGCCAGCTTCTTGGACAGACCAGGGGGCCAGTTTTTTATGTAAAGTCATCCTGGAGAGATGGCACTGGTATAACTGCCCTGGTTCAATCTTTTTATCAATCATGTGGAGCAGGGGTTCCACACTGGGATCACTGGGGTCCCACCCCCGGGGATCTGATTCGATTGGTCTGGGGTGAACCCAAGTGGGCTGGGGCTCCCAGGTGTATCTAATGTGTAGTTAGAGTGGAAGTCCTCTGATGCAGATGAGAGCTGTGGTGATGGGCACCTACCTGGACTCTTCTGTAAATTGCTCACCTGAGTCTTGGAACACTTGAATGGTTCACACCCATACTCCCACTGTGCTAATCAGTGGACCAGCAGCATTGGGGTCACCTGGGAGCTTGTTAGAAATGCAGACTCTCAGGCCTCACCTTAGACCTAGTGAGTCAGAATCTCTTCTTTAATGAGATTCCCAGGTGGTCTGTATGCCCACGAGAGTTTGAAGAGCCAGTGACTGGGAGAAGGGAGGGGGCCGTGGAAAAGACGACAGAAATAAGTCTTGATAAACAGGTAAAAGAACTCCAGTTGTCGTCAAGGTTAAAGAGGATGACCCAACCTATTTCTTTAACCTGTAGGCCAGGGAGACTAGAATTTCTTAAGATTTATTCCAGGTTTATTCTTGTTCTTCTGGAGTCCATTTCTTGCTAGTCTAGTGAGTTATCAAAACCCGTTAGGAATCTGTGTGTGTTCTGAGAATAGTCAGGAAAGGGCTCTCACATATTTGCTGCTCAGTAGCCTGACTCAGGATGTTGGAGCCCCGTGAGAGAGTAGTAGCTGATGGTGATTGTGAAGAGAAAGGTTGTGTTCATGGAATCTTGGGGCTCACGGAAGGGCCTGGGGGCTTATGCAGCTGAAGGCACGTGTGCACTCTTCATAAGGTGTAGGTAGGGGGTAGGTGTGGCAGATCTGTGGGTAGTTTGGGGGGGGGGGTGCAGGTATTATGCTGAATAATAGATCAGGGGATTAAGGAGATTGTGACAGTCTGGAACAGTGGGCCCCAGATGAACTTGATGGAATTTAATCAGGGTAAATCCAAAGTCCTGTACTTCTTTTAAAAAAGAGAAGAAATAAATGCGCAAGTAAGGAACGTGCCTTCCTAGCAGGTAGGAAGAGCTGAAACTCTAAAAGGGATGTTGATAGCCTATATTGAGGAGGTCTGTCACGATTTGGCTTAGCGGTAGAGCGTCAGCCCGCAGACCAATGAGTCGAGGGTTCGATTCCGGCCAAGGGCCCTGGTTGGGGTCATGTGGAAGGCAACCAGTTGATGTGTCCCTCTCACATCGATGTTTCTCTCCCTCCCACTCTGTCTGAAGATAAATAGAAAAATATCCTCAGGCGAGGATGAAAACAAAAGAGTGGTGGCATGAGAGACAGATGAAGGACACTGGCCTGTTCAGCTTGGAAATGGGTAGAGAAATGCAGGCTAAGGCCCTCTTGTGTGGAAGAGGCAGTCAGCTCCGTGGTGTAGAGGAGTGTGCAGAACATTTTTTTGTTGTTGTCGATCCTCACCCAAGGATATTTTTCCATTGATTTTTTAGATAGAGTGGAAGGAAAGGAGGGTGGGAGGGAGAGAGAAACATTGATGTGAGAGAGACACATTGATCGGCTGCCCAAGACCCTTCAGTCCACTGGCTGATGCTCTCACCGCTGAGCCAAACTGGCCAGGGCTGCAGAACACTTTTTAGTGGGTGGAAGTTATAAGCAGGTAGACTGAACCCATGATAGAAAAGAGAATTGTCTAACATTTGTAGCTGTTCCAAGACTGAACAGCGAGCCCTGAGTGGTGGTGTGTTTCCTGTGTCTGGGTGGAGGCTGGCGGGCGTATTATGAGAGTAGGGGCTTCCACACTTGGTGTCTCTTGCTAAGACTATGTAAAGTATAACATCAAATCTATTTTCATGTTCTTCAGATAACTACATTGCAGAATAAGCATCTCCTTTAGACCATGAACTTTTGGTCAAGTTCTAGACAATCTTATACATAGACCTGATCTCAGACTTAGGTTGGAATAGAATCTGTGAACGTGCTGAAAGCGTCAGACAAATGTCGTGAGTGTGCAGGGGTGGCTTTTCTCAGGGGAGAGGGTCCGTGGTTTTCATTAGATTCTCAAGGGTATTTGTGACCGCCCCAAATTTAACAAGCATGCTCTACCTGAGCTGTCCAGTTAGGTAGCCATTAGTCACATGTGGCTATTTAAATTCAAATTCAAATTAAATTAAATCCAGTAACTCAGTCACACTAGCTGCCTTTCAAGTGCTCGACAGCCGCTCGTGGGTAGCGGCTTGTGAATTGAACGTGCAGATGACATTTCCATCCTCACAGGAAGTTCTGTGGGACATGAAGTTGCCCTTTGTGATCTCTGAACCCTCACCCAGACCTCTTTCTGGTTGGCTGCTCTTAGAAGCCTATTTTGGGTTAGGATCTCTGTCCCCACCCTGAGATAAGTGGTGAGGGGTGTGGAAGGGGACAGTGGTTTCCTGGGTTCTAACCCACCATGAAGCTCATTGTGTCTCATTCTGGAAGGTAGTGAGGTGACTGGGGGAGTTCGAAGACCACATCAGGAGTCTCAGGAGTTGTTATTAATTCCCCACTTGCCTTTCCATCACTTCTTTTTTTTTAAAATTATTTTTTAAAATTACTTATTTTTTAATCCTCACCTGAAGATATGTTTCCATTGATTTTTTTTTTTTTTTAGAGAGAGGAAGGGAGGGGATGAGGGAGGGCGGGGAGAGAGAGATTGAGAGAGAAACATTGATCAGTTGCCTCCTGTACGCACCCCTTCCAACAATTGAACCCACAACCATTTTGGCGTATGGGACGACACTACAACCAACTGACCCACCCGACTAGGGCTCTCCATCACTGCTTTTCAGCTCCCGTGTGGATTGCGGGCAGGGTGCTCAGGAAGGGACCTCCTCCTCTCCCTGGAGCCCTGCTGCAGGCCGGCGGCTGTTTGGGGGAAAGCCCTCGAGGGTTGCTGTGGCCTCTGCCTGAGTGTCTGTGCGGGGTCTGTCTGCAGGGACGAGGCTGCTGGAACACCTAGAGTAGACATACCGCTCCCTGGCCTTGTCTCCTGTCATTTGCATAAGAAATCTGGTAATCTAAGTTTTAGTCACTAAGAGAGGGAAAAAAGAAAGCCTCAGCCCAGTGTGGGGTGACTGGCTGGCCTTCAGGTGACTGCGGGTCAAGGGGTTGCTCGCTTGCTTCAGGTCACACAAGCTGTGTTCCTGCCCTGCCGGCTCTGACCATACAAGTTCCAGCTCCGTGGTGCCCCACATTCCCACCCCCAGCCAGAGGGTTCGTGGACAGGTGAATGCACCTCCCATCACTGGCAAAGCAGGAGTTCTAGATTCTCCAAATGGAAGGGAAGTTACATTGGGTAGAGTCATTTGAGGGCATTTGCCAGACTGCACGTGCCCCGGAGCTTCCCACCTCTCCTAATCATAGCCAGGAAGCCTTAGGAAAGGGTGTGGAGATGTTGGTTGAAAACAAGCAACAAGGGACTGGACTAGAGTCTGTTCCACTTCCTCAGCCATTCCTCGTGAGAAGGATATTATGTGACTCTCTCATCTTTTTTTTCTTTTTCTTTTTATCAATTGCTCTGCCCTTTAAGGGTAAGCTCTAGGCATCCTAGTTCCCTGATCAATGATGGGAATGACCCTGGAGCCCTAGAAGAGAGAGGATGGCAGACTGTCACTGTGAGGGCTGGGTCTGGACTGTGCTTCCCCTGCAGGCTGGGGAGCCATCGGGAGGAGGAGAGCTCGTGCTAAGAGGGCAAGGAGGAGAGACACCTTCCTGGAGTGTTTCGTCTCTCCCAGGACCTACAGTATCCCCTGTGTCGGGGGAGGGCAGCTCTTCTGTCTGGCGTTGCTCCAGTTTCCGGAGGCAGGACGTCATCTGCTTTAACTTGTAGACCTGTGAGTTGCCTTCCCAGCTTCATTCAGCACGTCTCGCCTGGGACTGGCTGTGTGCAGGGCTGCGGCTGAGCCTGAGCTGTGGGTAAAGGGGAGGCAGCGTGTACTCTGTCCCTAATGAGCTGACAGTCTGTGGAGGAAGATGAGTGGAAACAAATAATTACAGTGCAGTCTGGTAGGGCTACAGGGGAGGGATGCCTTGAGGGCAGAGACCAGCCTTTAGTCTTTGGGTCCAGAGAGCCCAGTGGAAAAGGGAAGGGACATGTTTTGAGAGTTTCAGTATAGCGATAGGTGAAGGATTGGGGGAGGGACTTCCAGGAGGAGGGAGAAATCTCTTCTGAGCCTGAGATGTGTAGAGATGCTACCCGAATGCTTAAATGCTCAAATGCTCGTCACTGGTGGCAGGGGTGTGGAAAGACACAGACAGGTTGCAGGGGGCCACCTGCCGGTACTCCTGGATCCTTCAGGTGGAAGGTAAGACTCGTCTTAATTCCTCTTGGAAGTTTTCCGAGAGGCTGCTCCCAGGTTTCTAAACCACTCAGCATTCCTGTCCACCTCTTAAGGTCCTGTGTTACTTGGGTTCTGGAACGTTTGGTGGTCCCAGGCTGTTGAATGTGGGGCGGCGAGGCCCTAATGAGGTTCGTTGACCGTAAGACCTCCTCACAAGTATCTAGGAGGGTATGTGGAGTTTGGGCAGAGCCATAGCTGCCACCTGTCAGCCTGTGGGGCCCCAGTGCATTCTGTTTGTTGGTACTGACGCGTGCAGGCAGAGCTGTTGGCTGGCTCTGGCTCTTTCCCCGTGGACATTGCTGGGTGCCTGGGTTGTCTGGTTCTTCTGTATCTCCAAGGAGGAGCACCTTTTCTTCTATTGCTGCTGCTGCTGCTGCTGCTGCTGCTTCTCCTCCTCCTCCTCCTCCTTCTCCCCCCTCCCTGAGATTGCTGTTGACACAGACTTCCGCTGCCAAAGCCAATTGTGAAGCCTGATCAGTGAATGAAGGCAAAGGCAGTTCCCATGACAACCGCAAAGAGTTTCAAATATAGGGGATGATGTGTGTGATGGGCTGCAATTACTTGGGTGGAAATTGATGCGTGGACACCAGGGACTTCAAACATAGGCTCTGAAGGTGGAGGGGGTGTTGGGTTTCTTTGGCAGGATCCTTTGTGTGATGAAGAAGGAAAGAAAGGAGGTCACAGACTTCCCCCACGGTCGACTCCAGGTGCCTTCAGTGTGTGGAATGTTGGGCAAAACCCCGCAGGGGCTTTGGAAAGGCACAACTCCAGCCATTCTGGTTGGAGAGGCAGGACACCCAGAGAGACAAATAGCAGGACCAAGTGTCAAGTGAGAAACGTTAGAAGTGCTGTCAGCTGGCAGAGGACCGTAGTAACCCGAGAAGGCTTCCTGGAGGAAGTGGACTTGAACTGAGCTTTGAAATAAAGCTTTGTGGGGAGTGACCTCATTCAGGACACAGCCATGACCAGGGAGGAGAAGTCTGTCTACCCACTGCCAACTCTAGAAGAGGTAGGTTGATATGAAAATCATAGGGCTAAGCAGAGCAGCACTTGACTGTGTAGCTACGAATGAGGGGGTAGCGAGAGTCCTGCTCAGTCATTTTCTAGCTGTGTAACCCTGGGCAGGGTGCTTAGCCTCTCTGTATCTTGATTTCTCCATGTGTAGAATGGGCATGAATAATTCCTGTCTCATTGGTTTGTTTTGAGGGTTAATTAAGATATGGTACATTTTACCCCAAATATGGGACCTGACATGGGGTTGATCTATGTCTGAATGTGTTCCCATTCCCTAGTCTTTATATATCTGCATGGGTTCTGGCCTGTGGGTATCCGTGTTCCTGAAGTTCTCAGTGTTGGGTATTTTGTGTGTTCTGAGAGTGAGTTAATTTATTCACCTCTCCCTGATGGTGAGAACTGTGGCCCCATTCTTCCTGTCGGGACTGCAGTGGGGACTAGAGGTCATGATGGAAGGTGCACAGGGACCCTTGGCCCTCATACAGAAGGGCCCCAAGTACCTCTGGGTCAGTCACTGTGAAGCTCCAAATGTGGAAAGAGGGGCCGATAGAGACGGGACAGGGTTGGGGTGGAGAGTGTCTCTGCTGGAGGCGGAGTAGCCCCAGCATGCGCCTGTGTGACTCCTTCGTGCCCTGGCCTTGCCGATGCCTCAGAAAAGGCAGGAGGCCAGGGTGGGACAGCGATGGGGGCAGGTGGCCTCCTCAGGGACCACAGGCTCCTCTTAGGGTATCTGCAGGGGTGGGCTGGGAGCTGTGGTTGAGGTAGGACTGAGTTAGCAGTGGAGGGGTTGGTGAAGCAGAAAGTCAGTGTGGCTCTTGCAGGCTGGTGAGGAAGATGTGGGCTGGGCTGAACAGGCGGAGGCTCAGCTCCAGTTTAGTTGTGGCAGGTCCTGCCCTCCCAGGAGAGGAGGTGTCCCTCTGATTCCTGGCCACCTCTGAGAGAAAGCCGACCAGGAGAATGGCCTCTGTATCGCCCAACCCCCCCTGCCTCTCCTCCGTCCTTGCGCGTAGAAACTCAGCTCAGCACATTCCAGCTCTGAGCAGAGCCTAGTAAAGTGGGGAAGACAGGGCCCCCGCCCACGTGGGGAAGACTGCCGTGTAAATAAATAACTGAACTTGGTTGTGATTGGTGCTCTGGAAGAGGCCCTGCTCCGCGAAAGCCCTGGGAGAAGTGGGTGCCGCTCACAGAGGCTAGATGAGCTGGAAAAGTGGCAGAGGGAGGTAACTTTTGGATTAAGCCTTGCCTTGCACCACTTGGGGGATGGGGTGGGGAACCCAGGCGAGAAGCAGCCTCTTGAAGTCTCAGATACTATTCTCAGATCCATAGCTTAAAGGGAAGTGGTTGAGTTCAAGTGATCCCATCCCTCTTTGCATTTCCCTGGGGTTGGCAGAGAGAGGCCGGTTAGCGAACTGGAAGGAGAAAGGCCTAGATTGGAATTCCAGCCTACCACTCACTAGCTGTGTACTATATGGGCAGATAATCAGCGTCTGTGTCTAAGTCCGTTTCCTCATAAGAGACAAGGTTGTGTGTGGAGTAATTCAAATGAGATGCTCCTACTGGTGTGGTTGGCACAGAGCCTGGTACGTAGCAGGGGCTTGATAAACTGTGGCCGCCACAGCAGCAGCGGTATTAATTGTGACTGTCCAAGCAGTGTTAGTTTCCTTATCCAGCAGCAGGCTGTATGTAGGGTGGGTAGGTGGGCCCAGGGTTTTGGGGGTCAGGATAAAGGAGGGACTTGACTTGGCCTGGCCAAGGTAAGAGCTAAGGGTGCAGAATCCCATTTTTCCATCTTCAGTCATGACTTAGGGCACTGCTCCTTGACCTGCCTTGTCACCTGCCCTGGAGAGGAGCCCAGCAGTGCTGCCCTTTGTCCCCAGGGGTGGTGAAGGTGTGGGCGCTATGCCTCCTGGAATCTCCTCACCAGAGTTGAGCTTTGCTGTCTCTCCTAAGGCATCTTATCCCTGCTGAGTACCCCCTGGGGCACCAGAGAGGGGCAACAGTTGGGCATCTGTGGTGGACCTGGTAGGGGAGCACATCACTGAACTGGGCTGTCACACATCTTAACTAGCCCTAAGTCACTCTCTCTGGCCTCAGCTTCTTCATCTGTGAGACAAGAAGTAGCACAGCAGGAGCTCTCCCAGAAACGAAGAGCAGTGGTAGCCAGCCGCATTTGCAGCGTGCGGGAATGTGCTGCGCTCTCCACAGAATCTTCACCTCTGTGTGGGAGTTCACTGCTCTTTGTGTTCCATTTTACAGATGAGCAGAGTGAGGCTAAGATGCCACCACCAGGGCCCTGCAGCTAGGTAGTGGTGGAGCAAGGAACGCAACCAGATGTGTGGTTGCAGAGTCTGCGATGTCCCCTTCCTGGGAGGTGGAGGCTCTGGGTGTTCAGCTACAGGGAGGGGATGGGGTGGAGCAGGATGAGCCCAGGGATGCCAGGAGTTAAATCCAGGAGTGGAGTACAGGGCCTTCTCACCCCGTTCTGTTCTGCCCTTCATTGTCCTGAGCATTGCAGCATTCAAAGGCTCAGAGCCTGGGAACTGGAGGCCGTTGCCCTTGGGGTCCTCAGCCTTTCCCACGGGTGGAAAGCCCTGATGCTTGGGCAGTGGGGGCGGGGGTGCCTCCCGTGGCCCTTCTAAGAAGAAAGAAAGTATCTTGGAGTGGTGATGGGGCTGATGGGGCAGCTGTGTGGATGGGGTGGGGTATGTTCAGGCAGAGGGATGAGCCATCCTAGGGTGAGGTGTGGGTGTTCGCATGGGGAGGGCCAGGCTGGCTTGTTGAGGCTTTGAGCCACAGGCAGTGTGGGCTTCAAGAAGCCTGTTTTCTGAGGTGGGAGCTGGAGAGAGGAAGGAGTAGGGCTGCATATGGTTAAGATCCTGGTCTTTCCAGCCAGACAGACCTGGCTTGGAGTCCCAGCTCTGCTGTTTTCTAGCTGTGTCACCTTGGGTAAGTTAACTTCACTTGGCTTGCCTTGTTTCCTCATATGAAAAACCGGGTAAAGGTTCATACTGTCAAGGCTTTATTTTTTCTTCGAAGATTGCAGGGACTATTGCCCTTCAAGCTCTTCTATGCTGGCTGGGTGAGACACCAGTGGTGGGAGGGGAAATCCCACCAGCTTCTGCTGGACCCCAGGCGTGGTCTGTCACTTGACCCTGGAGATGCCGAGGCTGCCTCTGGTATTACCTTCAGGGTCCCCCACTCGGAGGAGACGGGGTGCCCGGGAATCCCCGGCCTGCCTGGGAACGGCAGTGGGCCTGGGCCGCAGCGGAGGCGGCTCCGCGGCACCCTCAGAAGCACCCCCGCCTCCTCTGGCTGGGCAGGTCCGGCCCCGGTGGCCCTGCCCCCGCCCGGCTGGCCTCGGGGATTGGCTGGTGAGCGCGCCGCCCCCTCCACACCAGCCTCGCCGGCAGCAGGGAGGGGAGCCAAGCCGGCAGCTGGCCGCCGCCTCCTCTGCAGTGCCTCCCTCCGTGCGCTCCGGCGGGGATAATGGGAGGCCCGCCGGCCCATGCACCAGAGGAGGCCGGCCGAGGTAGAGCGGGCAGGGCGGGGAGGAACAGGCCAGCCGGGACGCAGGAGGAGGGGCAATGGCCTTCTGGAGCTCGGGAGGGTGGAAAAAGGAGAAATGAAAACAAAAACACACTGGAAGGCAATTGAGCCCCTCCACTGCGTGTCTGGGCGGCAGCTGGAGGCAGGAAGATGGTCCCCGCTGTCCTTTCTTCCCGAAGCTCCCTTCCTTCCATCCTCCGCTTCCCCTGCAGCGGTGCTGGGGGTGCTGCCGAAGGATTTCCAGTCTCTCCTGCTGTCAGCCTGGCTCATCAGTCTCTTTGGCTTCTTTTGCAGGTGGAAATAAAGGCTGGTGAAGGAGCCCGGCCCTGGGGACAAGGGGCCGCTGTCAAGGTACCTTGTGTGTGTGTGTGTGTGTGTGTGTGTGTGTGAGAGAGAGAGAGAGAGAGAGAGAGAGAGAGAGAGACAGGGACAGAGAGAGGGAGAGGGAGAAGAAGGAGAGGGAGCGAGTGTGTGAGTGTGTATGTAGTGGGGGTGAAGTGTTTGACTGGATTGGATAAAAATAAAGGGTCTCCTCGGGTGATCCCTTAATCTCCCACAGTGTGTGTAGCAGCAGCTGAGGGGGAGGGGTGGTGGGGGTGTGGGCGGCCAATGAATTCTCAGGCCTGTGTGGGTTTTGTTTGGATTCTTTTTGCTTTCTCAGCTGGATGGTTTGGGTGCAGTTGGGATTGGGTTTGTGGAACTGTTTCTTTCTTTCTTTTTTTTTTTTTTAAAGACATGCAACCCACTACCCACCCTTGCCCCTGGAAATCTCTCTCCAGAATGCCCCTGGCACTGTTGGTTTGCATCCACTCTGCAGAAATCCCTGGGTGGGGTGGGGAGGGGTAAGAGGGAGGGTAAATTGGGCTCCTGAGTCTGAAGCTGATAGGGTGTCATTAGTCATGCTGCTGTCACCATGGAGATGGCTGGAGAGGAGAGGAGAGGAGGTGGTGGGGGTGAGGATATTTTGGGTAGGGTGGGGGCTGATGCAACATCATGACTGGGAATCCGGCAGTAGGCTGCTGTTACTCTGTGGCTTGGTGTCTGGGGAACCGGGAAGGGAATGTTACCAGGTGAGTGGGAAGCAGAGAAGGGGCACTGAGCTTCTCCATGTGGTTGTCTGAAGGTCAGGGCTGGGATATTTGGGACAGGGCAGGGTCTGGTGGGGTATCAGCTATTACTAGGAAACACAGATATTCCTCCCAGGTTATCAAGGACCAGTATCAATAGATTTCCCTGGGCTTTGCCCCTGTTTTCAGGGCTGGAGACCCATGGTGAGTTTGAGATTACTCAGCAGTATCCTCTGCTGGCCCAGAGCAGAGAAAACAAAGCGGGAGGGCAGCTGCATGTGGCTGCCTTTCAAGTTCAGAGCAGAGAGGCTGGGGACAGGTGGGCAGGGGCAGGACCAGATGGGACTTTCCTTAGTAGGGAGGGAGCCCATTCTAGCGCATCTCAGCCCCACCTTCCCCTTGGGTCCCTGGAGCCTGTGGGGAGCTGGGGGAGTCTGGTTGCTTGGGTAGCAGGTGGATGGAGCGGTTCCTGTCCCCAGATGCTCCTCCTTGGAAATCCTCCTCCTGCTTCCTGGGAAAGCTGTGGGAAGCTCCGTGGAGGTGCTGGAAGTGGCACTCTGCCACCTCACTGCCTGGGTGGGGACATGGGCAGGGAGGGGCTCTGCTTCCCACGTGGGATGGGGGCTCCTGGGTGAGGCTGCAGGGTGGATCAGAAGCCAGGGTGGTTCCTTGGCTTCCTCCCAGGGAACTTGAGGCAAGGAAGTACTTGGGGGAGGGCAAGAATTTTGCTTCTGGAGTCGCTTCTGGGGGAAGGAGAAGAGCCAGATGGCATTGGCTCCCTGGAGAGCTGGGCATGTCTTGGTGAGGCTGGGAGAAGTGGGTGATCACCTGGGACAAGACCGTGGGAGGCCCCTGAGGCAAGCAGAGGGTGGTTGATACTGGCAGTGCTGTGGGTGGGGAGGAGAAAACTGTGAGCTCACTCCACACGCTCCTCTCCGGAGCAGAACCCCCGGGTTCCACCTCCACTTCCTCCCCTGGCCTCCCACTGCTGACTGGGGAGTGTGCTGTTGAGGTCTGTGGGCACAGAGATCATGGCATGGAGTGAACCTGTTCTGTCCCCCACCCTGGGGAAAGCAGGACAAGCGGATGAGGACAGATGGGCTCAGGGAGAGGGCAGCTCCCTCCCTCCTCTGTCTCTGGCCTTGTCAGCCAGAGCTTCCTTCTCTGCTGGGAGGAAGGACTGCTGGCAGGTTTGTTTACTCCCCAAAGCACCCCCTCCCTCCCGCCTAGCCTAGCGGTGGCTTCTCTTCAGCTCTAAGTGTGTTCTCCATTTCTCCCTGCCTGCATTCTGCTGGCCCTGCAGTCCTGCTAGAAGCTTCCAGCCTAGTATCTTGACTCTTAATGTTGTGGGCATATGTCAGGACTACTTGGAAAACCAGAGGAAGCCCTTCAGATACATCTTTCTCTTTCTCCCTTCTCAGAGTGGAGATTGAGCTGGCTGTTTTTAAAGCTCTGAGGTTATCTGCTTGTTTTTATTGTTGAGTTCTCCGTCGGAGAATCACCACTTTCTCTTGGCCCGCCTTGGGTACTGCCAGCAAGCATGGGGATCTGAGTCCCCTGTTCCTGGGGCCACCTTCCCCCTACACCGAGTTCTCTTGGGTGACCAGTGCGGTGTCCCACATACCCTAAATGAGGCAGTTTGGCCAGATCCTCTTCCATCAGCAGGTCATGGTGTAGGAACATGTCTGCTCTGTGAGCTCATTCTGAGATCAGGCCAAGACTCTGGGACACAGGACAAGGGGGTCTCCCAGTCTGTTCCCATGGGATGGGTGCAGGCTGGGGAAGTTCCAGGGGTGAAGTAGCCAGTGGGAATATGCTCATCTGCTGTGTGCCGAGTCCTGCCAAGGTTTCAAGAATATCCATGATGTGGGGTGTGTGGAGTTGAGCTTGATAAACACAAGTTGTCACTGTACTGTCTAGTGTGTTACGTGTCTACCCATGATAGGCAAAGGAACATGCCAGAGCACACACTGTTGCTGTCGCCTCCTTCTTGGCAGCCTGGACAAGAGCGAGTGCCCAGTGCCGAGAGCATCATGCTGCCCGGCTTACGGGCTCCCACGCTGCTCCCACGCGCTGCCCCATGGGAATCCTCAATTGGCTGAAGATGTCTGGAAACTATTTTTGGGACCGTGCCCAGGATCTCTGCCTTCTGTCTCTGCTTTGACCAGTGCAGAAATGCCCCTTTGTTGAGGTTCTGTGATCCTTTCCACACACCGTGGGTGAATCCTAGTTTCTCGCCTGCTTTGCCTGCTCTGCCCACTCTCCAGCCCTTTGTGAGGGTCCAGCAGGAACTCTTTATCTCTGAGGTGTGTGTACAAGTGGTCGTGAACTTGGGGAGATACGGTAACAGGTGAGCATGTCAGGCTAGAGTGGGAAATGAGCCAACCAAGAGGATTTCAAGTTGAGTTTGAGGACAGAGAGGGAGAGAGTGGGCTTCTCAAGTCATAACAAGAACTGGAGTTAGAGTCCCAGGGCTCGGCTCCACCTCCTTGGTGACTCCCAACCGGTGACCCCCAGCTGGTTTTTGAATGTCCTGGGAGAGAGAGGACTTTACTGGGTAGACAGGTGGGTGGGCCTCCCTGCAGAGCTCTTGCAGCCCTCCTACTGGCTCTCTGAGGAGGGGCCTGGCCCTGGGCTCCCTCCAGCTGCAGATGGACGTTTCTGCTAGAAATGGTCTTTATGGTCTTGCCAGGTCTCCTCACATACCCCCGAGGCTTTAAGGAATGGTTGACTGGGGTGGGGACAGGGAGTATGGGAGGGGCTTTGGTTTGGCTCAGATTTGTGTCTCCCAGTCCTCTCCAGTCTTCTTTCCCACCCTGACCTCTTGGGCCTTGTTTCCTCTCACCCTTGAGCATGTGGTAGCCAGCCGAGGACTCCCCCTCTGTTCCCAGTGTGTCTGCGGCATCTGAGCAGGAGATGGCTTCCTTGTGGGTTAGTTTAGGAAGCCTTTGGGCAGAGAGGGGACAGGGATAGCTCACACAGTTAGAATCTATAGATTGTCATGCTGTCCAGGACTCTGACCCTGTCATCATTCACTTTCTCTCCCTTTCTTCCTCCCTTTGTCTGTCAGCATTTACTTGAGCATTTACTATTTTCCAGGTACAGTATTGGGTCCTGGAAAATAAGAGAAATCATTATTATTTGATGTTTTAAAAAAAAATTTTTTTTAATTCTCACTGGAGGATATTTTTGCATTTATCTTCAGATAGAACGGGAGGGGGAGAGAGAGGAAGAGAGAGAAACGTCGATGTGAGAGAGACACATTGAGTGGTCGCCACCCACACAACCCCAACTGGGGTGGGGACAAACTGCAACCGAGGTACGTGCCCTTCGCGGGAATCGAGCCCTGGACTCTCTGGTCTGCGGGCCGATGCTCTAACCGCTGAGCCAAACCGGCCAGGGCTTATTTGATCTTTATAGTGCCACTGGAAGCCAGAGACCTTGACTGAATTACCTAAAATCACAACTCTATGTGGGCAAACCAACACTGGTCGTTTTTGTTTTTTATTCAGTGAAGGCCTTTTGATCTCGGTGTTGGGCCTGTGAATGTGCTCGCGGCAGACCGAACCCCAGCCTCCAGCTGTGCCTACCTCTTTGCCTTTGCTTTTATCACTGGCTCAGTGGATCGCAGGACTTTGAAGGAAGAATCAGCATGCCAGCCATGTTTTCAATAAGCTAGTGTTTCTAGGATCTGGTGATAACAGATTAAGGTGGTAGGGTCAGAATTGGAGTAGTTGGGGAGAGAGCTTACTTTTGGAAGTATTGGCTTTAGATGTGTTGGGTTTGAGATTCAGATAAGGCTGGATTGAAATACTGTGCCAGGCATTTTACCTGGAACCCAAAAGAGCCTTCTACGCATGGGGCACGCATGGGCCACGCATGGGCCCTGCAGCCTTGGCTGCTTGGGAGGGGGCTCCCACCCAGACCTCTGGCTGAGACGGAGGGCGAGAAAGGGCAGTTGTCCCATTTCTTTTCCCCTCTGTTCCCACCCCACTGCTCTTGGGTCTGTCATTGGTCATGAGGAGATCGCTTAATGTCCCTGGTCTTCGTTTCCTCTGTGAAATGAAGGAGTTGCCTTTCAAAGTTAATTTTTCTCAAACTCAGTGTGGCAGTTTTTTTTTTCTCCTTAATTTCCAAAAGGTTGCAGACTGACACACAGTCCTGCCTTGTACAAGTAGTCTGTAGCTGATGCCACACGTGGCTTGAAAGTTCACCTTCCAGACTGGTCTGAGCCGTTGAAGGAGGCAAGGCCAGTGCGTCTGCTCATGTGAGTCGAGGTTCAAATCTCTGCGCCGGCTTCTGAGGGCCTCCTGTTGGTTCCCATGGTTTTGCTGCAGTGGCTGCTGTTAAACAGTTTTCGGGTCGTACCCTGAACAGCATGACTTTTGAATTTCACTTCTGGGAGAGCAGAGGGTCTCTGTTTTGAACACTCAGCCCCTTTCTGGACATGACTTCTTCCCCTCTCTTCTGTCCTGTCCATCTTGGGGGCAGAGCACCACTGGGAGAGGAGAGATCTTGCTGTCCCTGACAGAGATTCTTCTCTCTCAATCCCTCGAACGATTTTCTTGCATCTCAGCTTCTGTAGGGAAGGATGCCTCCTGTTTACCCTTTCATCTCTGCGAGTCTCAGGTTCTGGTGGAGACATGTCAGAACCTGCAGAGCCCCCCTGGAGGGGCAGGGCTGTGTGCGCGCGTATGTGAACTGCGTGACTCGGAGGGACAGTTAAGGGGGAGGCCGGGTCTCCGGTAGATGCCGAGTGGACTTGGGCCCTGCACACTGAAGCTGCACCATTCAGGGGCCCCCAGTGATCTAGAGGTAGCGCCCTTTTCCTCTGAGGGCTGATCACAAGCTGTCCTGGTGTCTGTTAGGACAGGTACCCCAATATTTTTGATTTCATGAGTTTGGGCATCTTCTTCCTACTTTATCTCCCTTTCTCCTAGAACTTTTTTTTTTCTGCTGGAGGATCTTTGGCCTTTTTATTTAAGATGCTAAAGATTAGACAAAAAAGGTAAAATACTAAATTTCTTCTGCGCTTGCTGCCTCATCTTAGAGGAGAATGAGGGCTAAGGGGTAGGTAACACAGTCTTGCCACAAAAATCTTCCTTGAGAGGCAAACATCCCAAGGACAGTAAGATTAGGGTCTGAGTAAATCCTGGTTACCTCTGTGGCCTGGAACTCTTGTGCCCTTGGTGCTTAAGTAATTGGATTTCTCAGCCCTGCCTCCAAGCATTTTTCAGTGTAATCCTAACCCCATGGGCTTTGCGAAGGGAAACAAAGACATTGAAAGGGTTTGCAACTTGTCCCTGACAGTGAACTCCTAAACACCCTGTCCTGTTGACTGAATTTTCCTGCTTTGCTTTCTCTGAAGTATTGATACCCTCCTCCCCAAGATTCCCCTTCCCAGGAGTCTGCTCTCAGCCCGCAGGCCTTGGGTCTCAGCCCTGCTAAGCAGATGGAGTTCACAGAAGGAAACAATTCCTGCCAGTCCACCTTCCTGTACCATAGGAAGGTCCATCTCTGACCCTGCTGGCCACTCTGCAAAGAGGGAAGAAGCAGGGAGGCTAGTAACTCTGGGCAGAGGCAGACACCCTGGAAAGGTTCGGGGTAAGAGCCTAGGCTGAATCTCCAGACAGACTCTCTGCCACACCTTCTCCCTTAAGTGGGACTCCTGGGCCAAGATACTTGTATGCTGGCTTGAACAAGTTCAGGATGGGGTGCAGAGGGTGCCCCCCTGACTGCACCAGGCTCTGTTGGACCCAGAGAGGGAAGACTGTGCCTTCCCATTGGGATCATTGTTGCCCTGTATCCAGCGCTCTGGGTATATGGATTTTCAGTGGAATGCTAGAGTGCTGTCCCCCCCCCCCCTTTTTCCTGGCACTATGATCCCTCTCTCTTCTCTCTCTCCTGTTCTCCATCCTAGGACACTCTTCATGGCCTCAGCCCATCCCCACTCTTACCCCTCTTGCTTTGAGCTTAGCTCTGAGTTCTAGACTGAGCAGAGAGGGCCTCTGAGGGCACTGCTCTGTGGGACATGGGCCAAGGGCTCCTGTGTCAGAATTGTCCAGGAGCATGTGAAAATGCTGTGGGGCTGCTGGGCCAAGACAGCCGTCTGCTGGGGTCCGGCCCGTGGCTCCTGTCACCCAGCTAGGTAGAATGGGTGCAGGGAGGCTGGCGTGAGGACCCCAGAGATGAATGTTGGAAGCTCTGGGCAGGTGGGCCGTGTGGTGCCTCCTCCTTACTGGCCCTTCCACTTGTCCCTGAGCCAGGTCCTACCTGATGATTGAACTGTGCTGACCTCTGCCCTGGGGCCGTTCTTCCCACTATTATTTCTCCTCGGTTTCCTGTTTTCTAGCTGTGGGTTCCCAGTGGTGTCATTTGGACCCTGGGTAGTAGTTAGGGCTTAGCTCTGGGGTTGTGGTTGGAGTGGTGTATGTCTTGGGGTTGTTCTGGCAAGTGGTCCAGAGCAGTCTGAACACCCGCTGGGAGCCAGAGCCCAGGGTTCTGTGCCCAACCCCTGGAAAGCCCTCCCCCTCCCTTTCCAGAGGCTGCCTCCTCCACGCAGAGGGCATTGTTCCCCTCTGGGTCTCTGCCTGAGGTCTGGAGGAAGAGGGATGTGGAGGAGGACCTAGGTGGTTGCCAGGGCTTCAGCTCTAAACACTAGCTCCCACCCCCCACAGCCTCCAATAGGATGGGCAGGGGCCATGCATGCTTCAACTTGCCTAGAGTTTCCAGTGGCCAGTCCTTCTGGTTCAACTAGTTCAGTGGTTTTTGGTCCCACTGCACATTAGAATCACCTGGGAGTTTTTAAAGAGAACATGGCAATGCCTGGGCCCAGCCCCAGAGAGTCTGATGTAATTGGTCTGGAGTGGAGCGTGGGCACCAGCATTTTTCAAAGCTCCCCAGGTGATTCGAATGTGCCTCCAGGGTTGGGAAGCCACTGCCCTCATCCAGTTAGGCTTTCCCTGTGTCTCCTGTACCCCAGGGTTGCCCCAGAATTTTTTTTTTCCCAAAAATTGATAATTTTAGTGATAATCCATCCAGAGTCTGGAAAAATTAAGACAATGAGATATGTCAGACAAAATACTGGGTTGAATGTTCTGATCCATGAGACTGATCCATGAGTTCAGATGTATTAAAACCAGAATTTGAGGGAAACTGTAGCAGATGACAGAAACTCAGTGTTCTCCTCCCAGTTTTTAACTACTTAAACACTTTTTATTGAAGTATAACATACACACGAAAAAGCACCCACTGGGTACAGCTTGAATTTTCACAAAGTAAGCACACCTGTGTAACCAGCACCTGGATCAAGAAATGAGTACCCTCACCCCATTCCCATTGTCCAGAATTTCTGTGGCCTTTGGGCAAAGTCAGGTCAGGCTACCCGTGGTAGAGCAATGTGTGCTGGCTTTGGGCCCAGAGGGCTTTAGCTTGTCCTCTGCCAGGAACATCTTTCCACACGTGTGTGGGTGTCTTGAAGCTCAGTGGGTTTCACAGCCGTCGGGCACAGGACAAGCCCCCTCCTCGGGGTTCAGCCCTCTTCCCCATCACCTTTAGTTCGTTTGCCAACTTGGCCTTTAGGCTGGCCAGTCCTCTTAGCTAAATCCACACATCTATTTCAGTTTTGGCTTTTTATTATCTTTTTTTAGTATACAGATAGTACTTTGGAAAAATTAGGAAATGGAAATAGACAGAAGGGGAGGAGTTGCCCATAGTTTCACAGCCCTGTTAACCACTGTCCCCTGGAGCACCCCTCCAGACTTGGTCCTCCGGGTGCATGTGCTTGTTCTGTGCTGTTTGTAAGAATGGCGTCATGCGGCATTGGAGCCCGCATTTCCCTACATAATGACAGCTTTAATGCTCTTTATGGAGCACTAATTCTCTGTGGGGCTCAGGGGGGCAAAGTTTTCATTGTTTGCTCTCTGAGTTCTCATGACAGCATGGTTTGAAGATGAAATTATATTTTTCTTTGCCTCCTATTAAGATGAATTGTGTTAATACATTTCTTAATATTGAACTATCTTTGCATTCCTTGAATATACCACCCTTGGTATTGGGGTATTTTTTTAAACGTGTTGTTTAATTTGAACTATTAATGTGGGAGTTTTGCACCTACGTTTATTAATGAGATTGACCTGTAATTTTCCTTTTGTGTTTTCATTGTCAGATGTTGGTATGAGAGTAATAGTAACTTCATATAATGCATAGTGAAGCTTTGATTCTTTCATTAAATCGTGGAACGATTTAAATAATAGTTTAATAATTTTATTCTGTAAGGATTTGTAAAAAAATCTGCTGATGAAACTATTTGAGCCCGGTACTTTTTTTGAGGTATAGGTCTTTGCAGCTTTCTGATTTGTTTTTTTCCTGTGGCTATTAGTATGAAATGTTTACTTTGTGTTTCCCATGAAAGGGAGCTATTTTCAAATTTATTAGCATAATGTGTCTATAGTTATTCCTTTTCAATTCCCTTAGTATCTGATTTTTTTCACTTTCTTGATTTCTAATGTCATGTATTAATTTTTTCCTCTTTTCCTTCATTGGCTTTGCCAGAATTTTATGTGAGTTAAAAGGGCATCGACTTGTCAGTTGTACTTTGTTTTCTGAAGCATCAGTTTCTACTTTGTGTTTATTGTCTGTCATTAAGTTCATTTGGTATGTGCTTTTTCTAAATTCTCAGGTAGATCCTAGGACACTATTTTTTCTACATTTTTCTTCTTTGATCACAAACGAAACATTTAAAAATATGACTTTTTCTCTAAGTTTTACTGTGACCTCATTGTCCAGGCTTTGATATTTTGTCTGCTAGCGCTCTTGGGGAGATGCTGATGGCATAGCTACCTTGTGAATGCCAAGTCCTGATTTAGCCTGCTACCCCTTTCTTCCTCCTGGAACCCCATGGAGAGTCCTTGTACCTGGGACAAGACAAGGCCAGAGAATGTAGCGATTGGTTACCCTTGAGATCTTTGTCTCCAAACCCCTAGGTAGGGACCTAGTAATAGTTTACCAGCTTAGCAACCAGGACTTGTGGAAACTTTTTTTTAACCTAAGCAAAATCAGTTTGAATTTATAGCCTAGAACCAGAGCATCTCCCAAGCCCAAATGGAAGTTTTAGTAGTATTTAGAAAAGCCTCACACATAAGCACCAAGGAAATGAAGCTAGAAGCTAAGGACAGTGAGAGAGAGAGGGGTGGGGGGGAACTATTTGACACAGAGCTCATGGCCTCGATGAGCTGGCGTAGGCCACAGGTTTGGTTCTTCCTTTCCATGTCTTTCATGCACCTCTAGAAGATATGGTCCAGCTGGTATCCCTGAAGCTGGGAACAGTGTCCTAGGATGGAGAGGACAGTAGGAGAAGAGAGAGGGATCATAGTGCTATGAAAAACAGGGTGGGCATCTCTTGGGCACAGCCTCCAGTATGCCACTGAAAATCCATTTCTGTATCCTCCCCCCACCAGCTCAGGTGTAGGGCAACAATGATCCCAATTAGGAAGGCACAGCCTCCCCTTTCTGGGTCCAGCAGGGTGTGGTGGGGGGCACCCACTGCACTCCATCCTGAACTTGTTTGAACCAGCAGAGGAATGACCCAGGGGTCACACTCAAGAAGGTGCAGCACCTTGGGGGATAGACTTTTCCACCCTTTATCTTGACTTCCATAAAGAACAGTAGAGGCCAGGGGGAGGGTATGGGGCAGGGGGACAGGGAAAGGATGGATTTTGAATTCAACCTAGAAACCAATAGCAATGTTCTTCTTCTTTTTTTATTTTCCAAAATGGAAAATAAACTTTTGGACTTTAAATAAAAGTAATACTTTCCTATTTAAAGAAATCAAATAATATAAGAGTATATAAATTGGAAACTGAAAATCCCCATTTCTTCTCCATGCCAGTGTAATCTCTATGAACAAGTTATACATATTTTTACAAACTTCAAAATGAGTCCATGAACTTACCATCTTTCCCACAGAAATGTGTTCGTACCATACTTTTAATTTTGGTATTCTTCTGTGTGCTCATTAACATGTTGAGGACGTCTTTCCATGTCCGTACATCTATCTTAGCCTTTTATTTTATTTTATTTTATTTTATTTTATTTTATTTTATTTTTTCTTTTATCCTCACCCGAGGACATTTTTTCATTTTTTGTTCAGATAGAGTGGGAGGGAGAGAGAGGAAGAGAGAGAGAGAGAAACATCGACGTGAAAGGGTCACATCGAGTGGCTGCCACCCGCATGACCAACCAGGGCCAGGGATAAACTGCAACCGAGGTACATGCCCTTAGCGGGAACCGAACCCGGGTCTCTCTGGACCACAGGTCGACGCTCCAACCGCTGAGCCAAACCGGCCAGGGCTCTATCTTAGCCTTTTAAATGGCTCTAGAGTCTTTCATTTTATAGGTCGATCGTAATTTGTTTCCTATTGATGGACATTTACAGTTTCTGTATTTTGCCATTATAAATGATATGCTAATTTACATATTTATAAACATATTTTTTTACTTGTTTAAGTATTTGTATAGGACAGAATCATACAAATAGAATTTCAGTTGACATTACCAAATTACCCTCCCAAAAGGTAATTTGATAATATCTATCAAATTTACTGTCCCACCTGCACTGTATGAGGAGTTACCAGTTTTTAATTTTTGCCAATTTGGTAGGTAAAAAGGATATCTCCTATTATTTTTATTTTATCAGTGAACTTGAGAATGTTTTAAATGTTAATCATTTTGCATTTATTCTGTGTATCACATATACATTACCCACTTTTAATTAGATTATCTTTTTACTGATCCAAAAAGTTCTCATATATTATCAGTATTAAGCTCTGTTATATTTTGAAAAACTTGTGGCCTCTGATTTTTCTTTCAATGTGTTTGTCATATGGAAATTTGATTTTTATACAATTGGAAATCATCAATATTTTGGCCCCCAAGTTTTTACTTTATAGTTTTATTTTAGATACTTATACCTCTAAGCTGAGACTTATTTTGTATATGGTGTAACACAGGGATTGAATTTTCCCCAAATAGAAGGCCTGTTATGTCCAGTCTATTTATCAAATATCTATTGTTTCCCAAAAGGTTTAGAATTCCACCTTAAGCTTTTTATAACTTTTCACATATTCATGGGATTTTAGGGCCTTTCTTCAGTGCCATTAAATTATTTGTCTGATCCTGTGTCAGTATTTCATTGTTTTAATTACTGCAGTTTTTATATAACAGCTTGGTTTAAAAAAACACTCAAAAACTAATTTTTTCCACAGCATTTTTTTGGCTTTTCTTTTGCACTTCCTTTTCCAAATAAGCTTATAAACAATTTGTCAAGTTCTGTGAAAAATGTTTGGATTTTTCGACTGGAATCACATGGAACTTATAGATTATTTGGGGCAGAATGGACAGCTCTATAATGAGGCTCCCCACCCAGGAAATGGGAAGTATATGTGTTCATTCCAGTCTTTATGTGTGTCCACAGAGTCAAAGTTTTCTGCATATGACTTACACATTTCTCATTACATTGATTGCTAGGATGTTGTAGATTTTGTTGTTGCTGCAGTGACTGGGATCTTTTCTGCTATACTTTTTAACCCGTTACTGCGGGTATATTAGAAACGCTCTGTTTTTTGTCAGCTGCTCTGTGATGCTGTCCCTGGGCTCCAGAAGCCCCTTGCTCCCCCAGTCTTCATGTGCATTGTCTGTACCTCCATAGCGATACTTCAGGGCCCGGTATGAGTTCCTGGTTGGTGAGGTGCTCATTTTACTCAGTTTCATTCCCTAGCACCTGGCACAAAGCCTAGCATGCAGTAAATCCTTTTAATAAATGCTGTGGAATCAGATTGATGAGAGAGACGATGAGCTTTACCTCCACTGTGTGACAACCTAGGCCAGGAGCAGAATCTAAAGCAGCCCTGGGGGCTGGGGGCCGGACAACAGAGATGGGGCACCTGCCCTGCTCCCACAGTAAAAAGAAGGGAGGAGCCCTCTGATCTTATACCTTGTAATTACCCTGAGACTGACAGCCCACTTGTCATTAACCCTCATTAGTACTAACTAGTAGGGAGAGCTGCCTTCTTGGTTCCCAGACACCTGAAGGCAGCACACACTTACCTGCAGCTGCTTTTTGGGGATGAGGCGTCATCAAGTCTGAGGCAGAGCTTGTAAAGACCACTGTGACATTGGCTCCAGGCCTGGTGCCTGGTCTTCTTTCTCAAAGGTAGCAGCTTTCTCCTTCTCCCCACTGTTCTCCGGAGTCTGTGGCCACCCTACCCCCCAAGTGACTTCTGGTTGAAGTTTCTTCCTATCAGGGTGCAAATCCTCCCCATTGTCTTTGCATTTTGAGCTTGTACAGGTGATTGGGGAACGAACAACCCTATTTCTGGAAGGAGCTGTCCAGTGTAAGCCACTCTGCCCTGCCATCCTGCAGGTCCCTGGTCTGTCTGACACAGAGCTGCGATGGAGATCTCCACCCGCCTAGGACAGCTGGGTCCACTAGGACCATGAACAGGGGACCCCCACATTTCTGGGGTGCAGGGGCTACAGGCCTGGAGATGTGAGGACCCCTGCTGCTCTTAAGCAGTGGTCAGGAATCCTGCCTGAAAAGAAGTAAGGGAAGGGGATCGACTGGGCTTGTGTGTGTATGAAAGAAATAGCAATTAGCGGTGGGCTGTGAGCCGCTTCCTAGTCACTCTGTAGCGGTCCTCGTGCATCTGTTTCAGTGTGTCACTGGATTGTTTGACTGGGGCCATGAACGGTTCCATTTAGCCTGCAGTCTGTGCTCCCCCTCCCCTTTGATGCTCAGGGCAGCGGAGAAGAAACATTTTCCCTGGCTTCTCTGCTAGTTTACTTAAACCTATCAGGGAAACAGTGCAGCCAAGGGTATACCCAAGAGGTTGGAGCCCCACCCCATCTGTGTCTTACTCTGTTTTCTCATGCCCACCTGGGGTTGGGAAGCAGCCCAGGATTGGGGACAGTCACCCTGGGCCCCGCCTGCGAAGTGCCGTGTCCTCCGGCCCCTCATGGCAGCCGCGGCTGTATCTCTGCCAGCTCTGGAGGAGCCGCCTTCTCAGGGTGCCCAGCAGAAACTCTGACAGATGGACCTCTGTGATCCCATGGAGTTGTTTCAAATGACTTCTCCCGGCGCAGAGCAAGCCTGGCAGTGAAGCTGCGATGCTGTGCTGCTCGGGGCTTCAGCTCACCTGTTGGAGAAAGCCTTCCCCACCCCTGCCTCCCTGCCCACCTGTGGCCCTCTTTCAAAGAGCAGAGGAGCTGACCACTGACTGATGGAGCCTGTGGGTGCACATGGCAGGGTGGGGGGAAGGACTGCTGTCCCCTGCCAGCCCGTAAGACCCTCTGGTCGCCCAATTTCTGAACCAGTTGTTCTCTCTCCTCTGTTCACCCTCAGCCTCATAGGGGTATTGGAGGAGGACTCTCAAAGGGCAGTTCGGGACAACCATAGACACACAGGGCTGTCTCTGGGGGTGGGACCTGGGAGTCTCCCTACAGGTGATTCCTCTGCCCGGTGGTGTTTGAGAACTGGTCTGTGGAGTAATGTAAAAGGGGCTCCATTTATTTAGGGTTCCTAATGCTTGATGAGGACTGAAAAGACATGCCTTTAAGTGCTGCCATGGTTTGTGAAAAGGCCAGGCGTCATGCAGACACTGTGAAAAACCAAGAGAGACTAGATGGAAAGGCTGTTACGTTTCAGATAAGATCCAACTCTAGGAAATAGTTAAACTTTTGTTGTTGTTGTGTATTGCAAAGAATGCAAATTCATTGCAGAAAAATCGGGAAATTTATGTAAGCAAATAGAGAAAATAAAACATTCATAATTTTACCACTCAGAACTCCTGTTGATATTTTGGTCTTTCTAGAATAATTATATATATTTGAATTTTTTAAGTGTCTATTGATCCCCCCTCCCGTTATCAAGATAATACATTATTTATAAAAATGATTTATTTTTAATTGGTGTAAAACTAATGTAAAGTGTTTGATTTGCAAACCTTTTACTGCTCTGTTTAGTTGTGATCTTCATTTCTTTGTGACTATATTATGATTTGATTTGCTTGTTTTTCTTTTGTGTGATTTTCCTTATGAATTCATAAGAGAGCTTCATATATTAGTGGTATTAACTCTTTACCATACCTTGACAAGTATTACAAATGTCTTTTCATTTCTTAATGTTTTGGTTTTATTTTGCCAAACGTTTTTGCATGTTTATATGATCAAATCTAGTTCTAATAGTTTATCAAGTTGATTTTTATTTTATTTTTTTGGTTTTGCCAAACAAAACAGGCACTGCTTTTGTAAATTTAAGAGGAATTGAAGAGATTGGACAGTTATAGGCCAGACCAGTGCGTCTCTCATTGTAATGTTTATCTAGCAATTCAACAGGTCTGGGTGATACTGATGCTGCTGGTCATTGGACCACACTTTAAGTAGCAAGGGGCCAGATGTTCCCAAGCATGGATGATCACCAAGGAACTTGTGGAGCATTGGGAACATAGAGTTTTCTGGGTCAGACCCTGGAGATGTCTGGCTGTGGAACTGAGTCCCAGCTTGGCCACGTCTGGCTGGGTAATGTAGAGACAGTGCCATGGCCCTTCCGAACTCTTGGGTTCCTTGTTTGGAAAATGGAGAGACAGTGCTTGCTTCACAGGGATCTGGGAGATCTGGGAGAATTAAATGAAAGAATAATAAAGATCAACATTTTTTTTTGAACTAGAAAAATAATGTAATACACAGTTACTGGGCCTGGTGTCCTTTTCTAGGGGAAGGGGAGTTGGTTCTCTGACAAATTTCTACTTCTCTGGTGATCGATATTTTCAGTATTTCTACTTCTGGAATAATTTTTTTTACTAGAAAATTGTCCTTTCATCCATATTTTCAAAGTTTTTACTAATGAACTTCATGTCTTATTTACTGGCAATGGTTATTTTCCTTTCCACATTTCTGATACTGTTTGTTTGCCTTTTAAGATGATCATCCTTGCCAGGAGTTTATTTTATTAGTCTTTTGGAGAGCCACCTCTTAGATTCATTTATAAATACCACTACGTTTTGTTTTCTAACCACATATTTCTGTCTTTATCTCCACTGATTGCTTTTTCCTGCCTTTCTTAGTTTTTATTTTCTAGCTTCTTGGATTGAAACCTTCATTTTTTTCCCTTCTTATTTAACAAAAGTTTTTTAGAAGCATGATTTTTTTTCTCTGTTAACAGTTACTGTTTTCATTGATATTAATCTCCAGATCTGTAAGTGTGACTCCCCCCCAAAATACAGCTCTATTTTTATACTCATATCAGTTTACATATCAATGATATTTGAAGTATGTACTTACCATAACAAGTACAACTAGCATAAACAGATTGGAAATAAATATAATTGTGATTTTTATTTTATTTTTTTTCCCCCTTGACCCTGGAGTGATTTTAGGAGACTTGCTTAGGATTTCCAGATGTTGTGTTTCTTGTGGTTGGAGAGGGCTTGTCCAGGTCGTCCCAGGCTGTGATTCTCTGCTCCACGCGGGCCTGCGTGTTCTGGTGGAGCTCGTGCGTGTCTGTCACTGCAGCTTCGAGCTGGCCTGGGCTGCGTGTGAAGAGCTGCCTGTGCCCTGAGCAAGTGGAGGGAAGGGGTCTTGGGAGAAGAGCGGGGTGGTCCCTGTTCTGAGGCTCTCGGCTTCTCCTGACAACAGCCAGCCCAGACTCTGCCTAGATGGCCCTTTTCTTACTTGCCTGCTGCTCTTCTGTTCTCGTCCAGGGTGACTGGGGAGTGGTGCATGGGACTCACCGTTCCTTGCGGATTGGAAGAGCTGGGGTCTGGGGGAGAAGGGACTTGAGTCAGAGACCCTGAGTTCTAGAGCCCTCCAGCTGCTGCCAAGCCATCCTCATCCTGTTTCCTGTTCCTCATCTGTCAAATGCAGATAATGTCACTGTTTCACAGAAACTGGAAGTCTTAGCGATCATCTGGTAACATCGCTTTTAAAAAATATCCTCACCCAAGGATATTCTAATTGATTTTTAGAGAGGGGGGGCATTGATGTGAGAGAGAACATTGACTGTCTTCCATAAGTGCCCCAACTGGGGATTGAACCCACAACCTAGGCATGTGCCTTGATTGGGAATGAAACCCGCAACCTTTGGGTGCATGGGATGATGCTCTGCCCGATTGAGCCACACTGGCCAGGGCCTAGTAATAGAACTCTGAAAACATTTTTATTTTGGCATAACTTCAGAGTTCAGAAAAGTTGCAAGATAAGTACAAAGAAGTCTCTTCACTCAGATTCCCAAATAGTAACATTTTACTACATTTGTTTTATTCTTTTCTGTCTCTTTCTCTATCATTTTTATTTGAACCATTTGAAAGTAGGTAGTATATGTGACACCCATTACTTCTGAATACTTGCGTGTAGACTTTCTAAAATCACATAAATAACCACAGTGCATTGATCAAAATCAGGAAGTTAACTTGGGTACACCACCACTGCGGACTTACTCCGCAGACCTGAACGCTGACGGCACCACTTACAGACCGTGTCCAGTTTTGCCCATTGTCACAACCTCTTTTGTAGGAGGAAAATCCAAGGATCACACATGGTCAGGTGTTTTGTCTCCTTTACTCTGGAGCAGAGCCTCTGTTTTTCCTGAGATTTAAAAAAATGTTTTAAAAGCAGATGAGGAATTTGAGGCCCAGACAGGTGAAGTGACTTGTTCAGGGCTTACAGCAAGACAGTCGTAGAAGAGCTGGGGCTGTGAATCTGGCCTCTGCTGAAGTGCTTGTTCTCCTTGGTCTCCTCCTCTCCCCTCCCCCCAGCTCCCAGGTGAACACTTAGCTCCTAGGTCTTTATCATCAGCCAACTCCTCAGGCAGAGAGGTGGGGCAGGCCCAGTTCCCCAGGGAACGGCCTTCTCCTGTCCATCCCGTTTGCCCCTCTGTCTGCAGTGCCAGGCCACAGCACCCCACCTCTGCTCCTTCCCTTGCTGGTTAGGTGTTGGCTGGGGATCAAGGCTATAGCTGGGAAGAGAGAGGGCCTTTAAAACTGGTCTAGCCACTGCCTCTCCCTTGAGAACTGGGCTGAGGAACAAGGATCACTGCCTTGGGTGGGGCACCCACGGGTTGGGGGTGTGGGTATTAACCCCCCTTGGCAGTTTTGGGGTTAGTGGCTGGGACTTGTTTACCTCAAGCCAGAGTGGGAGCCTGGGATAGGTCCCTAGGCTGGGCCAGAGTAAGCACTGTCACCTGCTCACCTGCCCCAGGTCTTCCTGTGCAGGTTCTGGAGTGGTCATTAGAATGACAAGGGGGACACTTAAGTGATAATTAACCGTAAGGTTATTTTGCAGCATCAACCCTCTTGTATTGTGGGTATTAAAAACATGATTCCTTTTTTTCAACAAAATAATTTGCATTTATCTTTTTTAAGGGTATGCTAATTGCTTTAATTGCTTAATACACATTCTTGCCTTTGTTTTTATTTTACCGAATCTCTTTGTGAACTCCCTTCCTCTGCTTTTTTTTTTTTTTTTTTAAATAATAAGGACCTTTTGAACTTATCTATAATTCCTGTCTGACTATATCTGTGACGGTACTCAGCTGACCAGTGGGTTTGATGTCATTGGTTCTTGGATTTCAGGACACTCTCTCCCCCCCATGCATTTTCAGAGCTTATCTTTTTCTTCCTACCCCAGAGCCCATGGCCACACCAGCTTGCTCGCTTCTCCCCCCGGGAGTTACCATGCCCTGCTGTCCTAGAGGGTCTCCCCTTTAGAGCTCAGCAGTGGAGTGGGAGGTGGTCTCCCCACCTTGACCACCATCACCTCCCTGGGATAAGACCTCTCTTGCTCTCACTTTCTTTCCCTAGGAACCCAATGGGGAAATAAAAGGAGTGACAAACACTCGTGATGGATACTGTTCCTGTCACTCCTTCTGCCTTCTCCCTCCACCTCGGGTGGGCTGCCAGCTCGGCCCTCCCCCACCTTGAGCAAGTGCTTAGTTTCTGCTTTTGTCTTAAAGCTTCTTACCGAGATCTGGCGATGGAGATGAAGGTGTACTCTGAAGATTTTTTTATTGAGATATAATTCACCTAACATACAATTTACCCATTTAAACTGTACACTTCAGTGGTTTTTAGTATATTCACAGAGTTGTGCAACCATCACCACTCCAACTATTTCAGACGTTTCCATCACTCCAAAAAGAAACCCTGCCCAGTAGCATTCACCACTCCTTGTTCCCCCCAATCCCCTCGGCCTTGGGCAACCACTAATCTCTCTGTTTCTATGCATTTGCTTATCTGGCCATTTCATATAAATGGAATCATACAATAGGTAGCCTTTCGTGTCTGACTTCTTTCACTTAACATATGTGTTCAAGGTTCATCCATGTTGTAGCATGTATCAGTACTCCATTCCTTTTTATGGTGGCATAATATTCCTCTCCAAAGGCAGACTAGAGACATCTAAGTTGTCACCCAGATGAGTTAAAACCCTTGTGCTGATGTGAGTAAAAACTTACCTGTTGTTATAAAGGTTGTTACCTATAGCCTTTGGGGCTGGTCCAGCCAGCCAGCCAACCAGAACCCTGGCTTTGTGCCAAGTGTTTTGTCCCTTCCTCAGAGCAGTTACATGCCCAAATAGATGTGGGAGGAGGAGGAGAAACCATGCCAGTAGTCATTATGTGCCATGGGAATGTAGCAAAACGTGACAGAAACAAGACATGTGACCTCAGGGGCTATATGTAGGCTGTATATGTACCAGGAAAAGCATTGCAGCTGTTAAAATGAAACTTTTTAAAAAATAATTTGTCTTTATTGTTGAAAGTATTACAGATATGCCCCCCTTTTTCCCCCATTGACACCCCCCACCGCCTTCATCACACTTGTCTGTGTCCATTGGTTATGCATATAAGTTCATTGGTTTATCTCTTTCCTCTCTCTCCCTCCCCCTTTCTGTCTGGGGTTCATCAGTCTGTTCCCTGCTTCCATGTCTGTGGATCTGTTTTTTCTGTCAGTTTATTTTTGTTCATTGTGTTCCACATATAAGTGAGATCATGTGATATTTGCTTTCTCTGACTGGCTTATTTCACTTAGCATAATACTCTCCAGGTAACAGGTAAGACTATGGGAAATACTTATGATACAGAAAGGAAAGAAATTAGCATTTAAAAGATACCCAAATAAGATAACTTTGTGAAGATCTAATTTCAGTAATAAATAAAATAATTTATACCAAAAAAAAAACAAAAACAAAACCCAAATATACTTAGTGATGCCAGTTTTGTAAATTAAGTCCATGTTGCATAGGAAAGAGAAGGCACCAAGTGTGAACTGTAATCATCTCAGGGAAGTCAGTTTCTTGTTTTTACTTCATTTTCCACTTTGCAGTGACAGAGCTTCCTGTTCTCCCATATCTCTCAGCATCTTCTATCGAAACCTTTTTTTTACTTGCCTTATCATTCTATTCTTAAGACCTTTCTTTATTATCTTTGGTTACCCACCAGGGTTTTCCCTGGCCCTAATGAGTTTTCATTTGCCTTTGATATTCTATCAGTAACTACACAAAGGGCAGCTTCACTCCCAGATCAGCTCACAGTTAATATGAGTTTCATTGCTTTCATCACGTACTCAGAGCCACAGAGTAGAGAACATCGATTTAGGCTGCCACGCCATTTAGAGATAGTGGTACGGTGTCTACTCTAAAAGAACCTGGTTTTGAGTGGGACCCAAGATGGAGCTAAACATCTGGAAAGTCTCTGTCCATGAGGCAGGGACTGCTGGCTCACTGGTGTATCCCCCAGTGCCTAAAAGTGGCACTCAGGTAGTAAATGCTCAATACCTCTTTGTTGGAGGATTAAATGAATGAACACATAATTATATATATCATATAGGAAAGGTATGGTTGCTACAATGTGCTGATAGCATTAGTAGGTGAAATTTCATAATTCTATAGGGCTTCTACAACTATTTCCACTTTTTAAAAAAATTACCTTCCCTCTTTTGTCATTTGCATACATGGTTTTATAGCATTGTAATAACCTTCATGTACAGTGTGGTATTCTATTTTTACTTCCCATTTTATCCGACATTTTCCCTTAGTGTTTATAACTTAAGGGTTTTGCTGAGTGTATAATGTTCTACTGAATTATATCATCATTTACCAAACTGTTGCCCTCATTCTGAGTTTTCAGCTTTCACTAATGTGTCGAAAAGCTTTCTTTGAAGTGTAAATTTATAAACCTAAGTTCCCAGGAGCCTCACTATGAGATGGAAGGTTCTTTATTGCCCTTGATATATTTATCTGTCTATTTGTGTATTTGCTTACATATTTATTTGTTTGTTTGTTTATTTTTACTATTTAAACCTAAGGAGAAGATTGAAGCTGTGAATTAGCAGGCACCCTAGGAGTTGGGGGACATGGGTTTGAGGCTCAGTGGATTGAATGTGTGTCCGACAGTGGTGTGCCGGGGTGAAAGTAGAGGGGGATGGCTAGTCAGCGAGTCTCCTGCTGCGATTGTCCCCATGAGAAATAAGTGAGGAGAAAATGGAAAGAAGGCAGATCTGAAGTACTCTCAAGAGGAGCAGTTGACAGGGCTAGGGTCTGCTTGCATATGGAAGCAGAAAGAGGAAGACATCGAAGGTGGTGGAAGGGCGTTCTTAGGATGCTCAGGAGAATGACTCTTTACATGAATTTTAAAGAAGGAATATCCAGAGGAAGAGTTGCTGGGAAAGGGAGAGGTGCTAAGTTAGGTTTTAAGTGTGTTGGGCTTAGTTGCATCCAAGTGGAAAAGTGTCTGGTAGCTGGAGAGCTTGAGAAGCAGTCCAGGGGAAAGGAAACTTTGGAGCAATAGCTGAGCCATGAAGCCTAGGGTGCAAGTGAGGTTTCCAGGAGAGCTGTGAGGGGAAGGGGGAAAGGGGGGACAGCAGCTCTGTTGAGGGTACATATGGGAGGAAAAGAAGAGAATGATGGAGGACCAGGATCCTATGGAGGGAGGTGTGGGGTTGGGCAGAAGGGTGAGATTCTGCCACAGAGAGGCTGGAGGGAGGAGGACTCCCAGGGCCTTTCTTATCACCCTTGACCCTCAGGGAGAAGATAGCGGATGAGGAGGGGCCAAAGTTCTTGTTCCTTTGTTCTCCAGCATTGCAGACAAGACTTTGAGATGAACATGTACAAGAACCCAAATCATCTTTCAGTTTTCTGGGCCAACAGAGCAGTAGTGACTGTGGATAATGAGATTTTACACTGAGGTGTGTTGTATGATTTTTTCCAGGGGTTTAGGATAAACAGAATGTATCCACACTCCCTAATTTCCTGCCTTCTGGACAGCACCAGGCTTCTTCCCTAAATGTCAGCTTCCCCTTTTTCCATTTCCTAGCCCACAGAGGGAGAACGGTTTTATGACTGATGGGTGAAGGCTGCCCTGCCCTGAATTATTTTTTCTCCAGATTTTTGGGTGATGGCTAAAGATTTGTTTCTTTGAATGAAAGAAATTTAAGTCTTCTTGAGTCCTTGAGAAAGGAATGGATGGAGGCAAACTCACTTGGCAGGGGTCCAAGTGAGAGGCTGAAGTCCATCGTTATTGAATCTCCTGTGAATGTGGGAGCTTATTCTCTAAAGGATGAGAACTCTGGCAGCTAGGAGGCCATGGGCATCCACTGGCAGCTCTGATGTTAGATTGAGCTTGGCCACTCGTCAGTAATGAGCCTTGGAGTATGTCAGTTAACCTCTCTGCCTCATTCATTCACGCACTAGAATAGATGTTGGCTTGTTGGAAGAATTGAAAGGTTACATTTAAATGTAAAATTGCTCACTGAATCCAGAGTTTATCACCCAGCACTCAAAACTGTTAGCTGCTGTCCTCATGGTGGTTCTCTAGCCCTCGCCCTTTGGACACACCTGACCGGCCAGTGGGTTATGGGGGGTCTGGGACACCTTTAGGGAAAGTGCGTGGGGCCAGTAGTCAAGGTCAGTGGACTTGACGTTGGCAGTGTTTCCTTTCTCATGTCCTTAGCTTTTTAGACTTTTGGGTGGGAGGTGACTGGTGAGAACAGCATATGAGCCCGGTGGGTGGAGCTGGGGAATCCCCGCCCTCGCTGGGAACCGCTGGGGGCTTTTGTGGCCGTGAGACGTGCATTGCGTGGCTTGGGCCATGGCCCCAGCGCTGCTGGAGGGGGCGGGGGTGTGTGTGCGTGTGCGTGCGCACGTGTGTGCGTGTGTGCATGTGCGCGCGTGTGTGTGAGAGAGTGGGGGCCCTTGCTGTCTGGCTGAGGAGCCGCCTCTGCGTCCTGACCTGCTTCTCGTGTGCTGGTGGCTTTGGAGGCAGCTGCTGCTCCTCGCGCCAGGCCTCAGATGTGGTCGGCTCAATTTCCTCCCGCTGGCCTCTGGCCGCCACCGGCTGCTGGAGGCAGGGGCTTCCGTCAGCGTGCTGGCTCCCGCCCGCCGCTCGGGAGGCTTCCCCACCCCCACCCTTCCTGCCACGGGTGCCTAGGGGAGGCCCGAGCTGCCGGGGGAGGGGCTCTGCATGGGTCGGAGTCCGAGGGCTGTACTTTGGAGCCCAGCAAGTGACAGAGAACTTTTAATGGGGATGGGGTCCAGGCTCAGCACCCCACCTCGACCAGACGCTCATCTTGTAGAGTTGTTCTTACTTTCCGCATATGTGTGATTGTGTGTGTCTAACCGAAATAGCAAGAAAGAGAGCACCCAGGAATTCCTCTCCCTGAGGCTCCCTTCCAGCCTTGGTTGGGAGGCCTGCATAGTCCGTGCTTTTCAGGTGTGGTGCAGGTACTCTGCTCTTCAACTCCCCCAGGCCCAGATAAAAATGTAATACCTGCAATAAATTCTGGAGACCGAACAGCAAAATGTACTCATTCTCTACCACCAGAGATGAGTACTGTTAACATTGCTGCAAATTTCCCCTTGGCGTGCATTGTTAATGGAATAGAATTCTTAAATTGGGCAACATTTTGAATCCTGTTTCTTTCTTTCCACTTCAGATAGTATAAACACTTGTCATAAAACCCCTCAGCATCTATTTATGAGTACAAGGATATTCTTGGGTTTCATTTTTTTATTTAAGACATTTCCCTGTTTTTATTTTTTTGCATTTATCTTCAGATAGAGCAGGAGGGAGAGAGGGAGGAAGAGAGAGAGAGAAACATCGATGTGAGAGAGACACATCGACTGGTTGCCACCCACATGACCCCAACCGGGGCCAGGGACGAACTGCAACTGAGGTACGTGCCCTTAGTGGGAACCGAACCCGGGACTCTGTGGTCCGCGGGCTGATGCTCTAACCACTGAGCCAAACCAACCAGGGCCATTTCCCTGTTTTTAATATGTTCTTATTCTATATCATTTTAAGCTGTTTTACACCTACTGATGAAATAATATAGATTGTAATTTTTCTTATGTCTAATTTGAAACATATACTTGACCTAGTGTTTTGTATATAGGCATACTTCATTTTATTGTGCTCTGCTTTACTGAGCTTCACAGATATTGCGTGGTGGTTTTTTTTTTTTTTTTTTTTTTTACAAACTGAAGACAAGACCCTCCACCATAAAAAAGATTATGACTCACTTTATTGCTGTGTTCTGGAACCAAACCTGCAATATCTCTGAGGTATGCCTGTATGTTAACCAGATGAAGCATAATAATAAACACATGTGAATTCCCTACCCAAGTGAAGAACTAGAATGTTGCCAGCCTAACTGAAACAACTTGTTTTCCCAACCCTGTGCCCCTTTTTCACTTCCAGAGATAACCACTACCTTGACTTGTGTGTTTGTCATTCCCTTGCTTTTAAGAAACGAGGAAAGTCTCAAACAAGTTTAAAAAGTTTTAATTACATGTTTTATTCTTACATGATATATTTAATTTTTTTTGTTTGAGCTTTTTAGAATTGGTAGACTATAATCTTTTGAGGCTTTTTTTTTTTTTTAACTGAGTGTAGTTTCTGAGATTCATTCATGTTCCTGGGGTTCATTCATTCTCACTGCTGAAAAAATTTTCCATTGTCCATTCTGTGGTTGGTGGGCACTTAGAATATTTCTACAATTTGGTTTCTATGCGTCATGTTGCTGTGAGCACTGTGTGTACATCTCCTGTTGCTTGTGTGCACACTTTCTCAAGAAGTGGAATTGCAGAACCATAGGATACATGAGTGTTCAACATTAAAAGGTAGCACCACAGACCTTTCCAGAATGGTTGTTCTGTTATGCCCTCTGCCAGTGGTGTATTAGAAAAAGTTTCTGCTAAACGCCACTAGCACTTGGTGTTCAACTAAAATGCCCTTTTATGGTGTTTACTATGTATCTGGTACTGTTAGAAGTGTTTTCCATGTATTGATTTGTTTACGCCTCATGACAACCCTGTGAAGTTAGGTACTATTACTAACCCCCAATTTATAGATGAGGAAATAAGACACAGAGAGGTTAACTGTTACCCACAAATTTACAGATGAAGAAATGAGGCACAGAGAGGTTAAGTAACTTGCCCAAGGCCACAGAGCTAGTAAGCAATGGTGGCAAGATTTGAACTAAACATTCTTGCTCTTAAACTCTATATACTGGATATAAAATGGAATTGCACAGTGGTTTATTTTGTATTTCTCTGATTACTGATGAGAGTATTTTTATCAAATATTTATTTCCCATTCTCTTTTCATGAACTATCATAACATTTTATTCTATTTATTTTTTTAAATCCTCATCTGAGGACATTTTTCCATTTATCTTCAGATAGAGTGGGAGGGAGAGAGGTAGGGCAGGGGGAGACAGACAGACAGACAGACATCAACTGGTTGCCTCCCGCATGATCCCAACCAGGGTCAGGGACTGAACCGCCCTTGACCGGAATCAAACCCGCGACTCTACTTGCCAACTCTCAAACCACTGAGCCAAACCGGCCGGGGCCTATCATAACATTTTAAAACGATTCCCCTATTGCAGGGTGCTTAGGTTAGTTGTAATTCTTTACTATTAATGCTTTTGGGAAAATCTTTGGCATGTGTAACCTGCAGCAAAATTAAGAGTAGTACTTAGTGATTAAAAATGGCTGTGCTCTTCTGGATTGCTCGTGTCCTTGGGAAAGTGAGTTAACCTCTCTGTGTTGTGTCCTCATTGATGGAGATAAGTCTCTACCTTGTAGGAGTTTGTGATGATTGGAAGAGACAAATGAGTGTGCAGTGATTAGCATGACATTCAATACGTTACATAACTCCATCAGAGTTACGTGGAGACTTTTACTAGTTCTTCCTCCTCTTTTGCTTTTTTCCCTGAAACCATGTTAATTACTATTGGGTCAGAGGGCATGAACAGTTACGGTCCTGCGCTTCTGCCAGATATGATGACCTCAGGGAATTTGGCCTCAGTCCAGCTTTTTCCTGAGCATCGCCCCAGCTGTTGAGAGATCTGCTCTGTCCATTTTGTAGTAGGAAAATGTCTTGCTGATATGTTCATAGTAACCACAAGAACCAGTACCTCCCCTCATCTCACACAAACATACTCGCTGCCAACACATGACAGTCTTGAGAAGTTAGACAGAACCCTCAGAGATGTGCTGTCTGCAGAGAGAGTTTGCAGGTGGAGAGTGCAGACACAGGACTGGGCAGGACAGTGTGCACACACACGCATGCCCACACTTGCAAAACACAGGCCAACGTGCACATCCTCTCACACATTCCCCTAAAAGTCTTTTTCCTCACTCAGTTTTTTCGTCAGTAAATCTCAGGAGGGGAGACCGTCTTAGGAGATGAATAACTGATCAGATCTAAACAGAATATGCCATGAATACAGCCCATGTGCTATGGAAGGAGTGGGGCTGTCCATTTGGGGGAGGGGAGGAAGGAATGGGATTTGCATGGAGGTGGACTCTGAGCCTCTAGGACTGGGGAACGGGTGGAGCTGGAAAGTCTAGTTCCTTGGCCAGCGGCTGGCGGAATAGAAGAACTGAGCCAGTGGTGCTGGCGGCTGGGAAGACACTGGGTGGGATTTACTGGCCAGCTGGGTGGGGAGCAGCCAGTGCTATCTTGGAGTCCCCTGAGAATTCATTCTTGGAGATTCCACTGTAGAGGATGTACCCAGACCAGCCTGCTTCCTGGCCACTGGGAGGTTGACTGTAGACTTGTTCATCACAGATGAAAATACCTTCTTGGACCTGTTTCTCCTAAAATGGTGCCTAACTGCTGCTGAGGGTCAGCAGAACAGCCCCAGGACTCTGTGCTCTTCTGACTTCCCTCTTCAGGGGGCCCCAAGAAGGTGTGGTCGGCGAGGACTTTGATCTCTCAAGATAGTAGTCTCGATCTTCACACATCCCTTTTGTTTCTCTTTCCTGGAGGAGTGCTGGTCTGGTTTTGACGTGTTGAGCCTCAGAGGTGGGAAAGTCTTGGAAATCCCGGTGGTGTTCCTGCACCTCTCATTGTTTTATGAACCAAGTGAGGTGTCTGGGGGTGCAACTCACACTTCTGTAGCCTTAACTGGCATGTGGGTAGTTGGAGTCCCTCTGATGGGGAGGGCAGGCTGTTGAATGCTTGTGGCTGTCTGGGGGCAGCCGTGGGAATTGGGGAACATAAGAAAGGGGTTAGCTGTAGAGCAGGTAGGACCTTGGAAGTCCTGACCAGGCAGGGTGCAGGGGCAGATTCCGACAGAGGTTCCTGGACCCCAGAGAAGACCCGGGGTCTTCTGGAGGTGAAACTTGTGACTGGGGTGGCGATGCTGTATGCACACATCAACTCTTCAAGAAGTAGGGTGAGGGTCAGGTCTCTTCTTAGATCTGAAAAGAGCATTTACTCTGCCCGTCATCTAGCACCAAACCTCTGCTGCCCCCAGATGAGGGGAGCACACCTCAGCCTGGGCAAGGCCAAGCCTGGAATGGGCCAGAGCCCTCTCGAGATACTGTGAGACGGGGAAGAGAGCTGGTAAGGCTGGGTGTGCTGGTCTCAGTGAGGGCAGGGCAGGGTTTTGTACCTGGAAGGTGGCTGCAAGAAGGGCCAGAGCTGACACCTTGGTGGGCCTCTCTGTGGATGCCGGGACAGGCTGTTCCAAGATCAGTTGTCAGGTTCCTGAGTCCCTTATGGCAAAGGCATTCCTGATGGCATTGGCCGTTTCAGACTTCTGTGCGTGCACTGCGACGGGTACCATAATAAATGAGGACCGCCAACTCCGCCCAGAGCTGCTGTGAGCTGTCCCGTCAGAGTCCTGGGGTGAAGGGCTTGTACCAGCCAGATGCGGGGAGGAAGAAGCAGCAGTTATTTCTGAACACAGGCTGAGCAGTCTCTGCTAGGTTCTGAAGGCGTGACAGAAGACTTGTCCCCTAGGAGCTCACAGTGTAGTCGGCAATACACTGTGAGGGAAAGGTCCCCAGTAGGAGGTGTGCTGACTCTAGGCTCTGGTTCAGACCCTGTGGTGGGCAGGACTGGGCAAGGGGGACTTTATCAGCAGGACATTGATTCTGTTCCCTGTCCCACTCTCCACATTTAATCATTTGCTTGCATAACTGTGCTTCATCCCTGGCTCTCTGCTGTTGCCTTAGTTCAGGCCCTTACTTACGATCACTGGTCTGGACAGTGGCATGAGGCTCCCGAGTGGTCTTCAGGCCACCAGCCTTGAACTCTGCAGTCCTTGCTCTGCTGGAACACTTAAGTGCCCTTCCTGAGATGTAAATCTGCTTCACTGTGTTCATGCTGTGAGCCACACACCTGCCCTCCTCACACTTGATGCTCAAGGTACGCCCAGCAGCTTACCCTTCCCTGCCAACAGCTTACCTTTCCCCAGTCTCAGACCTTCTTATGATTCCGTGCCTTTGCAATGCTGCTCTCTCCATCTAGAGTCCCTCCTCCTTCCCCTCCTCCAAAACACCTGCCCATCTTTCAAGCCTCATCCTGAAGGTTACTTCGAGGTGAAACCTTTTTTGATGCACATGTTCACCTGCCCAGAGAGAAGTAACTCCCTCCACCCTGTGCCCCCCCGCCCCCAACCGTGGCCCTTGTATGACTGTTTTCACTGCACTGATATGCTTTAGGGGCATTTGTTTGTTTATAGGTCTGTTTCTTATCTTTCACCTTATAAACTTCTTGATGTTCCCAAAATAAACAGCCTGGTCTATTGTTCGGTAAGAAGCCACCCCAAAAGGTAGTGGCATAGAATAGTAGTCATTCTGTTATTCTCAGAGTCTGTAGATCCAGAAGTCAGAAGGGACATGGCGTGGGTGGCTGGTCTCTGCGCCTTGATGTCTAAGGCATCAGCTGGGAAGGCTCAAAAGCTAGAGGTAACTCGAAGGCTGGCCTGGAATCCTCAAAGGGCTTCTTCACGCAAACGTTTGGCAGGTGATGCCAGCTGTTGGTTGGGACCTCAGCTGGGATTGTCAGCTGGACACCTACATGCGACCTTTCCATGTGGCCTGGGTTTCCTCACAGCATGGTGGCTGGGCTGCAAGAGTAAGTGTCCCAAGAGACCCAGGCAGAAGCTGTCTTGCCTTGCCAGCTTTAAAGCCATGCAGTGTCGCTTCCACCATTGTCACAAGTCCACCTGGATCTGGGGGGAGGGGGGCGGGGGAACGCAGCCTCACGTCTCCATGGGAGACGTGCATGTGGGACAGAGGGCTTGTAGTGGCCGTCTTTGGAAAACAAAACCTGTCACACATGGTGAGCACTGGGCTCATGCAGATGACATTCTTAAAATATGAAGGTTGAGCAAGGAAGAGTTACAAAGTTGGTGGCTGGGAGCCTTGAGGAAGGGCGAGATATGATCAACAACAGAGATTGTAGGGTGGAGAAAAGACTACGTGTGTGTGTGTGTGTGCGTGCGCGTGTGTGCGTGTGCATACATATTTATGGTGGGGGGAGGGGCTTGAGGTGTGTAGAGTTGCTTAAAGGAGCCACTGTCAGGTTGGAGAATTTAAAAATGTGCACACACACCAAGGCCCAAATAGGAGAGCAGGAGCAGAAAGGGAGGAGATGGGATAGAGAGGCATCCGTGTTTAGAATTGTTTGGATCCGGTGATGAGGTGTGTTGGGAGGACGTGGATGATGTTTGGGTTGGAGACATTGGTGTGCAAGAACACTGGCAGAAATGGGAGTATTGGAGGAAGAGCTGTTGGAGGTGAGGAGGGGGAATTCAGTTCCATTTTAGACATGCTGCATTATGTTCCAGGGGTTGGAGTTAGCTGGAGGTCAGCTGAGAGGTTCAGACACAGGGCAGACACGAGCATCCCCAGAGTGGTGCTTGCTGAGCCCAAAGGGGAGTGACAGTTGAGGGAGAAGCTGTGGAGGGTTTTAGCGTTGGGCATTCTGAGCTGGGAATTCGAAAGGGGCTAAACTAGCCCCCCTCCTCTTCCTCCAGCAGCGTCCTGCCTCCAACAGTCACCAAGTAACTGCTTGGTTTTTTTCCGACATCTCCATTGAAAAGAGCTTGCTGCCTCCTGGTTGTTAGAGGGATGGGGTCTGGTGCATTTTTTAATATCTCTAAGTATTAAAACTCTTCCCTAAATTGAGCCTAAGTTCTTCTCTCTAAAGCTTCACCTGTTTTCTAATTCCACCTCTTAGGCCCACTCGAAACGAATCTAGTTCTTTCCCCAGTGACAGACCTTCAGATGTTTAAAGACCTTCTTGAGTTTTGTCTTCTTCAGAACCAAAGGGACCTGTTCCTCTGTGGTTTTGAACTGTCCTGCTCGCTCTCCTCTGTGCCCCCTCCAAGGTGCAGCCCCAATGGGAAGCCCGTGTTTCGGGTCGGGACTCCGGGCAGAGCAGGGCCGGCGCTGCCTGTGCTGCAGGGCCTGTGTGTCTCACTGTGGGTTGGGACTCGTTAGTGGACTCTGAAATGCTACCTGTAAGAAAGAGAGAGGGAGGGAGGGAGGGATTCATTAATCTAGTAAGGGGAGATACTATTTTGCAAAATTATCATATATGTAAGTATATAATAGATCACGGTATAAAATGTATTTCTCACTGTGGATTGTAGTAAAAAATTTTGAAAACACCCTGGATTATAAGACCCTTTATAATGGGTGTACCGTCGAGTCTTCTGCCCCCCTGAACCTTAAAATACCTTGTGCACTAGTCTCAGCCATCTTTATCTGCTTGGCCATTGCTGACTGCTTCTTCCATCTTTAATTTGCACAGATGTGGTAGGACCCCTACGTCCAGGACCCTCTTTACCCTGTTTGACTCTTTTCTTCTTCGTTGACCTTTTGGACTTGGTCCTGTCACTTATCATAGGTTTATCCCTCCCGTTTTCAGCATCTGCCTATTTGGTAAATGTGCCTTCGCTGTCATCATTGATAACTAGGCTGAACAAGAGAGTTCTGAGGACGGAGCCCTGTGGCAGACCGCTAAAGACTTGCCCCCTGGTTGACACGCCACGGGGTACTTGGAGCATGGTCCTTGAGCCGGTGGTGAGCCAGCCCGCCCAGCCTGTGGTGCTCTGCAGCTGGCCTTCACAGGGATCACGGCCGACCTTGTGAAACTTGACCGTCTACAGCCAGAGTCACAAACCCCAGTGCCTACAGGGGCTTGGCGAGTAACACAAACGAACACAAAAGTGATAATTCAGGCAGTTGATAAGTAACCCCTGACCCTCGGCCCGGTTTGCAGAAGCAGAGCTGAATGGCGAAGCGGGTGTGAGCGGCGTGGTAGCCAGTGCTCGGTGGTAGACCAAGTGGCAGGCAGCAGTGGGGCCCTTCAAGAAAGTCTGGTTTTTGTGTGCAATTTGATTTTTTTAACGTTGGCAGAGCCAACCAACCAGCCCAACACTGTACAAGTTTCCCCCACTGTCTAAAGGGAGAGGGTTTCTGTGAAACCTGCTGGGAGCTGAAATGACACAAAGCAAAGAAGCACCATTAATTTATATGAAAGAAACTTTGAGCGTTCCCAGATTCGAAAAATAATCGACCAAATACGCTGAATTACGTCCAGTTTCACACGAAGCATGACGTCCTTACGAGCTCTCTTAAGCTTCTCTGATACCTTAGGAGACATCTTGCTAAGGAATGCACAGAATAAATCTAAGTAACACGCAGATGCTCACAGACACAGCTCGGCGTCATGGCGGGACGCTGAGATCTGAGTGTAGTTCCTGGGGAGGGAGCTGGGGGGCCACTGCTGCTGCCCAGCGCTGCCTCTGCGGTGACACGCTGCAGAACGAGTGCTAAATGCTATTTGCAGTTTTTGCCTTTTTTGTTTTGTTTTGTTAGTCCTCATTCGAGAGTGGGAGGGAGGGAGGGAGGGAGAGGGAGAGAAACATCAGTGTGAGAGGGACACACTGAGTGTTGCCTCCCGCACGGTCCCGTAACCCAGGTGCGTGCCCTTGACCAGAATCGAAGCCGCAACTCTTTGGTCCGCAGGCCGACGCTCTAACCGCTGAGCCAAACCGGCCAGGGCCAATTTTCGCCTTTTTTTAACTAAACGTTAAAATCCTCTGTGGATTTCTTTCAGTGAAATGAAACAAGTACTAATGCTAGTCTTGCGTAAAAGCGCAGTGGCGTAATGTGAACTTTCAGAAAACACAGTATACCTGTGTAGGCCCAACCAAACAGGTCTGCGGCAGATTTGGCCTGCAGCCCTTGAATCTGTGACCTGTCAGCCAGGGTGTCTCCTCATCTCCTGGTCCAGTCATCACACGACACGAGGCGGTGAGATTGGTTGGATGGTAATGGGCTGATGGCCTTCTTTGGGCCTGACTCCTGTCGTTCCTGTGGTTACCCACTCAGGAATCTCACCTGGGGCTCTTCTCACTCCGTGTCCTGAAAGTTGGAGAACAACATTTGCCCTTTTCCCTCCTGTTGGCACCTTCCGCTGATGGCAAGTTTCCTCCAGGATCACCAGCAAGTGTGAGGAATGTATCGGTGGATTCCCCTGGCCAGGAAACCGGCATTGAGAATTTCTGAAAGTCTCCCTACCTGTCCTGGCTTCACTTCCCTCGTGTGTGTCTGTTCTTCCCTTTTTCCTCTTTCTGATCCGAAGAACATTCCCGCCCCCCCCCCCCCCCAGGGAATTCAGAGGCTCAAGAGCCAGCCTAGCCCTTCCTTCTTCTTCTTCTCACACCAAAAATAACTCTTTCAATCCTTTCTGTTGTCTTGACCATTTTGGGGAAGCCTCAGCTCATGGAGCATTGTTCTTCCTGGTGCTGTTTTTGTGAATCCACGCTACTCTCCCCTGTTCTTCCTGGTCATGCGTGCTGCTGGTATTTGTTCCTGGTCTCCCACCAGTGTCAGGGGGAGGCTGGCGTATTCCGTGGCCCGTGGGGAACGGGAGGCCTTTCACTGGACTGAGAACGTTACTGCAGCAGCTGTGGGCAGAGGCACAGAAGTCAAGAAGATTTGAACGTTGTCTTAAAGGAACCGTCAACTGGTGGGGGGTGGGCAGCTGCTTGGATAAGAGTAGTGGCATGTGATAAGTGCTAATAGAGACATCTGTCAGGTGCCATGGAACCCAGGGGAAGGAGCCACAGGTAACTGTGCCAACCACGTCGAGGAGGAGGTGACACTGTAGGGTAAGGCAGAGCAGCCTCCCAGAGTCTGGGAAAGGCGTTCCCGGTGATGAGAACTACGTTGCCAAGGCTCAGAAAAGTGTGCTGGAAAAGCACAAAGGTCCTTTGTGTCCGCAGTTGGGGCAGTTTGGAGGATGAGGCGGGAACCACAGGCTGGGGCCCCGCTCACCTCCTACAGGGCTGATCCCAAATCCCAGCTTCCCAGCACCAGCTTGGGGCCCGTGGTGGCCATGATTGACAGACTGGGGACTCATATCACCTATGTTTTACCCGAGGGACTGATTTCTTTTCCACTTTTTATTTTGATAGAACTTTAAAACTTACCAAAAAGTTGCAAGAAGAGTCCCTGGGACTCCCATATACTCCCGTTTCCATTTGCCTTACTGGCTTTATCATTTTCTCTGTGTGTGTGTATTTTTATAGATGCATATACAGTCATGCACTGCTTAATGGGATTTCGGTTAACGGTGGACAGTGTATGTGATGGTGGCGCACCACGTAGCCCAGGTGTGTGGTAGGCTGTGCCATCTAGGTTTGTGTAAGTGCACACTGTGATGTTCACACAGCGATGAAATCACCTAATGACACATTTCTCAGAATACATCCCCGTCATTGAATGGCACGTGACTACTTTTTTCTGAACCATTTGAGATTAAGTTGGAGATACTGGGAACCTTCACTCCTAAATACTCCAGTGTGTGTGTCCTAGGACAAGGACGTTCTTTTACATAACCGTGGTATGATGATCCAAGTCACGGAGACTGAGATGGACGCGGTACGGTCTTATCTGTTTTCAGATTTCATCCATTGTCCCAGTGATGGACTTTATAGCTGTGTTCCCCCCGTCCGAGGTCTAGCCTGTGAACATGGATTTTGCTGTCCCGTCTCCTTAGTCTCATGTAAGCAGGAAGAGATGTTCGTCTTTCTTGTCTTTGAAATTTTTGAAGAGAACAGTCCAGGCACTTTCTATTATGCCCTCTGTTTGAGCTTATCTGATGTGTCCTCATGGTTAGGTTTGGGTTGTAGGTTTTAGCTGGAGTCCTGTGTGGCTGCTGTTCCATTCTTCTCCGTGAAATAGATCAGGAGGCACACGATGTCATGATGTCTGCTTGTTCCGATGTTTGTGATGATGAGAACCTGGGACATTTGGTAAAGGTGGCGTCCCCCAGGTTTCTCCACTGTGAAGTTACTATTGTCATGAAGTAACTTTTTTTTTTTTTTTTTTTTATCCTCACTCGAGGACATTTTTCGTTCAGATAGAGTGGGAGGGAGAGAGAGGAAGAGAGAGAGAAACATCGATGTGTAAGGGACACATCGAGTGGCTGCCTCCTGCACGACCCAACCAGGGCCGGGGACAAACTGCAACCGAGGTACATGCCCTTAGCGGGAACCGAACCCGGGTCTCTGGACCACAGGACGATGCTCTAATCGCTGAGCCAAACTGGCCAGGGCTGAAGTAACTTTTGAGGACATGTTTTGAGACCATGTGTATATCCTGTGCTCCGTCAAGCTTTCACTTGCTAGTTGTAGCATCAATTGATGACTTGCTAAATCCATCATTCCTTCTATATATTTTTTAAATTGGCATTCTACTGTAAGGAAGAACTCTCCTTTCTGGAAGGATGAATCTTGCAAACTCAATTCTGCGTCTTTGTATTAGCTTTTAAGTTGCGAGGCCAGGCCCCTAGCCCCTCTTCTTCTTGCGTCCTCCCCCCGCCGTGTGCCTGGTGGACATCAGCTTCCTGGGCTTGGGGAGGGGCCTGGATCTTCTTCCAAGAAGTAATGGGCTTGTCATCCACAGGACTGGCCCAGCATGGGACAGGTCGTCAGTGTTTCCCTCAGGCCTGGGACAGAGTGGGGTTGTCGTTCTGTCCCAGACTCTGAGCTCGGCCTGGGCTTATGTGAGGACGGTAGTGGGCATAGGAAAGAACTTGTGGGTTCCTTCCCACTGAGGAGCTATGGCTGACCCTTGTCCTAGCTAAATTTGTTAATCTTATAAAGTTTGTCACACATCTTTTGCACTTATGGCACACTGCTACCTGGTGTGCTTGGGTAGCTTGCTTTCTCTTCTGGAAAAAAAAAAAAATCAACATGGTCCTGGTGTCACCTTGGTCCTTGGGAGTTAAAGGCCTTTCTAGGTGTCCTTAATACATGCTTAGTGTCAGGGGAGCCTTGTCCGTGTGATTGTTCTGAGGCCCCAAAACGTCTGAGCGACATTCAGAATTCAGTACTAGGCGCTCTTAGAGATCTGCCTTCCCTTCCTGCTGGCGCAACGAGCGGGGAAAGGAGACTTGGGACGGTGAGCTGAGGCTCGGCCATAGCAGAGACAGAGGGTTTGCCAGGACAGCAGGGTGTAGGTGTGCATCTGAGTGATGTGAAGCAGTACAAGCTTTTTAAATATTATGGCTCATCTTTTTCCCTTTTTTTTTTTTTCTTCTCTCTCTCTCTCTCTCTCTCCCCCTCTCCCTCCCTCCCTCCCTCCAGACAGGCTCAGAGCTCAGCCCAGTTGATGGACCTGTTCCAGGTCAGATGGACTCAGGGCCAGTGTACCATGGGGACTCAAGGCAGCTAAGCGCCTCAGGGGCGCCGGTCAATGGTGCTAGAGAACCCGCTGGACCCAGCCTGCTGGGGGCTGGGGATCCTTGGCGAGTAGACCAGAAGCCCGACTGGGACGCTACCCCAGGCCCAGCTCACACTGCTCGCCTGGAAGATGCCCACGATCTGGTGGCCTTTTCGGCCGTGGCCGAAGCTGTGTCCTCTTATGGGGCCCTTAGCACCCGGCTCTATGAAACCTTCAACCGTGAGATGAATCGCGAGGCTGGGAACAACAGCAGGGGACCCCGGTCAGGGCCCGAGAGCTGCTCTGCCAGCAGCGAAGACCTTGACACGCTGCAGACAGCCCTGGCCCTCGCTCGGCATGGCATGAAACCACCCAGCTGCAACTGCGATGGCCCAGAATGCCCCGACTACCTCGAGTGGCTGGAGGAGAAGATCAGGTCTGCGGTCCCAGGGACTCTGCCCCCTAGTGAGGCTGGCCTCCCAGCACCCAGCACCAGGCCACTCCTCAGCTCTGAGGTCCCCCAGATACCTCCCCCAGAGGGCCTGCCTCTGTCCCAGAATGCCCTGAGTATCGCCAAGGAAAAAAACATCAGCCTGCAGACCGCCATCGCCATCGAAGCCCTCACACAGCTCTCCTCTGCCCTCCCCCAGCCTTCTCACTCCACCTCCCAGGCTTCTTGCCCCCTTCCCGAGGCCTTGTCCCCTCCTGCCCCGTTCAGATCTCCCCAGTCCTACCTCCGGACCCCCTCGTGGCCTGTGGTCCCCCCTGAAGAGCCCCCATCCTTTGTTCCCGACAGCCCTGCCTTCCCCCCAGTGACTCCTAGAACGGAGTTTCCTGAAGCCTGGGGCACTGACACCCCACCAGCAACTCCCCGGAGCTCTTGGCCCATGCCTCGCCCAAGCCCTGACCCCATGGCTGAACTGGAGCAGTTGTTGGGCAGTGCCAGTGATTATATCCAGTCAGTATTCAAGCGGCCTGAGGCCCTGCCCACCAAGCCCAAGGTCAAGGTTGAGGCTCCCTCTTCCTCCCCAGCCCCAACCCCCATTCTCCAGAGGGAGGCTCCCACACCAGCCCCGGAGCCAAGTGCCCACCAGAAGGCCCAGGCCGCCCTGCAGCAGCACCTCCACCATAAGCGCAGTCTCTTCCCGGACCAGGCCCAAAATGCCTCCTCTTTCCCCGCTCCCACGGAGCCTCCTGCTCCCGGCTGGTGGGCGCCATCAAGCTCACCTGTCCCGCGGCCTCTGGACAGACCGCCCAAGGAGAAGAAGAAGAAACCCCTGACACCAGGTGGAGGTCCCCTGGGCACCGAGAAAGCCACTCCTGTGATCAAGCCCAGTGTCCGGAAGCCCATTCAGATCAAGAAGTCCAGGCCACGGGAAGCGCAGCCTCTCTTCCCGCCTCTGCGGCAAATCGTCCTGGAAGGGTTGCGGTCCCCAGCCACCGAGGATGCGCAGGCACATCCACCTGCCCCTGCCCTTGCCCCTGCCCCTGCCTCACAGGGCTCTGCTGTCCCCCTCCCCCCAGAACCTTCTCTTGCGCTATTTGCACCTAGTCCCTCTGGGGACAGCCTGCTGCCCCCTACTCAGGAAATGAGGTCCCCCAGCCCCATGGCAACCCTGCAGCCAGGCTCTGCTGGCCCTCTTCCCCCCACCGATGACAAGCTGGAAGAGCTCATCCGGCAGTTTGAAGCTGAATTTGGGGATAGCTTTGGGCTTCCCGGCCCCCCGTCTGTGCCCATTCAGGACCCCGAGAACCAGCCAACGTGTCTCCCAGCCCCCGAGAGCCCTTTGGCCACCCGTTCCCCCAAGCAAATCAAGATCGAGTCTTCGGGGGCTGTGACTGTGCTTTCAACCACCTGCTTCCATTCAGAGGAGGGAGGCCAGGAGGCCACACCCACCAAGGCTGAGAACCCGCTCACACCAACCCTCAGTGGTTTCCTGGAGTCACCTCTTAAGTACCTGGACACACCTACCAAGAGTCTGCTGGACACACCTGCCAAGAGAGCCCAGGCTGAGTTCCCCACCTGCGACTGCGTCGGTAATTCCTCTGGGTGTCAGGGAAGGGCAGAGGGTTGTGGCCCAGGCTTGGGCTCCTAGGGCTCTGTCTTTCATCTGGGCAAACCATTACTGTGTGCCAGCCACCGCTCTGGGGTCTGGGGACACAGAAATGAGCCTTATGGAGGCCTTCCTGTGGGAGGTGGTGCTTGTGCAGAGGCCTGAGCTTGTTGGCTGTGCGAGGGTGGGGCTTATTTGGACTGTTCTTGGTCTGGGGGTAGCAGAAAGGGAGGAACATGTGTGGGGATGAACAAAAGGTGGCGTGAGAAGCAGGCAGGGGCCAGGTTTTTTTAGGGCCCAGCGAGCCAAGGTTGGGCGTTTCATTTGATCTCGTAGGTAATGGTGAGCTTCTGAGGGTTTTAAAGCATGTAATGACCTTGTGTTTCTGAAAGACTATTCTGGCTTATGGAGAGGAGGGATTGGTGGGGGGATCTGTAAGAAAGGTGTCTTGAGCCAGGCAAGAAATCACAAGGGTCTGGACTGAAAGAGCGGCAGGTGAGAGGCGCAGATGGGTGGGTTGGAGGGCCTCTGAGGAGGAGGGGATGTGGGAATGAGGACAACTCAGGTGTCCACCTGGGGTGGTGGTCACTGAGAACACAGATTAGGAGAGCTGATGGGTTCTGTCTGGACAAGCTGAGTGTGTAGGGGCTGAGAGACTGGAATCTGGGTTAGGGACTGGGACAGAGCTAGCGTCCTGGTGGGGGTTGACGCTGTGGTGTGGGTGAGAGCTCTGAGGAATTGGGTGTTTCTTGCTTTCCAGAGTGACAGCAATCCTGGGGCTGTGAGGACTGCTCCCATGCACTTGTGCTGTCTGCGGTGGGTGGGGGCAGGGGGGGCTGGGGCCATTGACGCACTGGCTCCAGGTCCATTCTAGACTCCAGCGCGCTGGTATTTATGGAGTGTTCCCTAAAAGATAACGTGTGTCAGATGTTGACCAAAAAACACGTTGATGTTGGTGAGGAGCATGTTGAATTCTTGAGATTTTATGATACACCAACAGGTTCTGCAAAAAGGCTTTCTTCTCTGCTTGTCAGATACATTAGTGTCACGTCAGTTGTGTGATTTGTTGAGATGTTGTGTCCCTGTCAATGAGGAGGAGCTGTACCCCAGACTCCTGGGATACAGGGCAGAAGGATCAGTGAGCAAGGGACAGTTGGCCCCAGGGCTTCTGACCGGGGGTGAACAGATGTGCAGGGTCCTGCCGGATGCTCACAGACACGCTCCAGGACTGTGGTTCCCACCGAGGGCTCAGCCTGGATCTGACTAACAAGGATATGACTTCGGGGGCCCCTTGTTTCCCAGCATTTGGGAGAGGCTCGTTCTCATCATAGGAGTTGGGCTCCCTTTTCTGTCTTCAGGTCTGTATGTATCGTCCCGGCTGCCTGTGTTTAGTGCACTGGTAGGTGTTTCTCTTCCTCCAGGGTAGGCAGTATCCTTACCTAGCGCTCAGGACATAGTTGATCCTTAATAAATACTGTAATTGTTGGATTCAGTTACATGGGCATTGTGTTCGACCAAACTAGTTTTTTAAAGTTTGAATTCTAATTCCATCACTTCCTCATGTATAAAATGAAAATGATAACAGTAGCCCCTTTCCAGGGCTGTTGTGAGGAGTAAATTAGTTGATACATGTGAAGCCCTGAGAACCGTGTCTGGCCGGTAGTACACACTCTACAGTGTTGGCCGTTATCAAGCCTATTGAATGCAGTAAAGCAACACGAAGAAGTAAAAGCACACGTATTACAAAGGAAGGAAGGTGTTGGCTATGCTCGATTCATCAGTCATCTACTGATTACCCAGTGGTGTGCCCACTACCGATAGGAATAAAAATGAAGAGAAGTAGTTCATCTCTGGAGGACTTTGTGGTTTGTTTGAAGAGACAGTGTAAGCAGTAAAATACTCAGTCGCCCATTCAGCAGGTGTCTGCCAGGTATCGGTGCTGTCATGTGGAAGTGGCCAGACTGGAAGAGTGCTCTGAGGCACCAGGCTTGGTTGTCATTATGGAGGGTGATGTGTTATTTAACACATTCTTGTTCAGAGTTGGGTCTTGAAAAATGCAGTGGACACAGATGGGGAGAGACGGGAAGGGGGCCCCTCCAGACCGAGGACATGCATGAGTGCAGTCTTAGGGGGAGTGTGACGCAAGCTAGCAGGATGGAAGACCAGCAGAGCACCGGGTGGACCTGAACCCTCAGCTTCTCCTGCATTCCTTGGACCAGATCCCCCCACCCCTCACCCCATCCCGAGAGGACAGGTCTCAGCTTCGAAGCTAGTGAGCAAAAGTGCAGGCACTGGACTGTCGGCACCAGAGACCCCGGTGGTGGCAGCTGTTGCCTTGGCAGACGGGGAGAGCAGGGGCCTTGGGAAGAGAGAAGGGGAGCAGAGATTCCCACCGCCAGTCATCTATTGCTCCAGTCGTGTCTGATGCTAAGCAGAAAGTTAGAACTGAACCTACCTTGTATTGTTAAATTACGGAAAAATGCTTAGGTGGGAACAGCAGGCACAAATAGTATATAAATGATCATCTCACCTAGGTTGGAAAACAGCAAAGACTAGAAGGAAATATATCAACAGCGATCAACAGTCTTGTGGGGTGACTTTTCCCTCAGAGGTTTTCTGAATTTTCTGTAGTGAAATAGATGTGTCTTATAATCAAGAAATATTTTTGAAAGCACATTCTAGAGAGAGCATGGAAGATGGATTGGTGGAGGGTGATAATCTTGCGGCAGGAGACCAGTGAGGAAGCTAATAATAATAATGATGATGATGATAATTCTGAAACCTTGCTCTGTTCCAGGCCCGGTGCCAAGTGCCTTATAGTCACCACCTTATTCAGTGCTTATAACAACATCTCCGTGAGGTGGGTCCTGTCAGCACTGTAGTTCCATCTTAATGATGAAGTCAAGTTAGATGAAGTGATTTACCCAGGCCATAAAGCTAGCAAATGGTGGAAGTGAGATTTGAACCTAGGCGGTTGGACTCTTACCCCGTGTCATACATTGACTGAGATTGTTTGGCTGAGAAATGAGTCTTAACTCCAACAGTGGTATTAGGAATGAAGAGGGCCAGAGAAGAAGGGATTCGCTTGGAGACGGTGTCCGGAGGTGTTGGGGTCCGTGTTAGGGAAAGCCAGCTTATTTTCCAGAATTGCCTGGACCCCCACGTCTGGACAGGGGCTTCCACTGGCTGGTGTGGCAGAATGATGCTCGTGAGCTTGGGCTCAGAACGAGGCTTAGGAATAAAGCTGCTCACTCTGGGATTCATGTCAGATGGGAACCATCTTTATTCCAGAAACTCATCCTCAGCAGGGACGGGTAGAGGGTGCAGACTGCATGTCAGCGTAGATGCGACAGTGAAATTCGGAGATGCCATTAAGTGCTCACAATCAGTGATTGATAAGTACTATAGAAACCACTTTAGAAGAGCATGAAAAGGTTGTAAAGCATAGCAAAAGAACGTAATATTCAAGGTCTGAGGTGATTTTTGCCAAATAAGCAGTTTTGGCCAATATGGACATCGCCAAGTAACCAAAAAGCCAAACACCAAGAGCATTTTTGTGTGCTTGTATGAAAACCATGGGTTTCTGAAGGTATGGATGGGATTCAGACGGACTTGTTCTCTGAATCTGGAAACACTAGAATTAAAGACACCCTTTGAAGCTTTAAAGAAATAAATTTAGAAGTCGTGAAAGGACATGCCTTACTTCAGAAGGTAGTAGGATGTGTACAGGTTGCATATGTACTTAAGCATATGTTGAACTTCTACCTTGAATTATTAGGGGAAGAGAGTATTGATACATTTCTAATGTTCTGAGGTACACATTGGAGATCCTGCTAACCACCTCTTAACCATCCTGTAACCCCCCTTAACTATCCTGTAACCCCCTTAACCATCCTGTAACCCCCCTTAACCATCCTGTAACCCCCCTTAACCATCCTGTAACCCCCCTTAACTATCCTGTAACCCCCTTAACTATCCTGTAACCCCCCTTAACCATCCTGTAACCCCCCTTAAGCATCCTATAGCCCCCTTAACCATCCTGTAACCCCCTTAACTATCCTGTAACCCCCTTAACTATCCTGTAACCCCCTTAACCATCCTATAACCCCCTTAACCATCCTGTAACCCCCCTTAACCATCCTATAGCCCCCTTAACCATCCTATAACCTCCCTTAACCATCCTGTAACCCCCTTAACCATCCTGTAACCCCCTTAACCATCCTATAACCCCCCTTAACCATCCTGTAACCCCCCTTAACCATCCTATATCCACTATGAGAGACAGGACGGTGAGCTGCAACGACTGTGGGCTAGGCCCTTTTGTATTTTATCTATTCTCAGAAGTGGGGAAACTCGCAAGGAGAGCCAGTTTAGGACAGGGAGTGAATCCCGGGGACATTTTAGTGGGGAAAGCATCCTTGGAGATTCTCTGCGTATCATTTTATAGATGAGGAAGCAGGTCTGTGTTGACTTTCAAGTCTTGTCCTGATGCCTCTGAGACACAGCCCACAGATAGCTGTAAGCAGATTAGGAAACAGAGATGTTAAGGGTCGCCTTCATAGAAATGCTGCTTTGTATACAGTTGATCATTCTGCCCTGAAAAAATAGCCAAAGACCAGTGCAAGAAAACTGTCTCCTTTGCCTGGAATGTGGGGCAAGTTTGGCTGCGGGAGGGATGCTGCCCTGCAGGTGTGGCTGCCGGCAGTACCCACGGGGTCAGCCCCGTACGGGCCACAGTCTGAATGGGGGACACGGAGGCTCATCTCTGCTTGCAGCCACGGCAAGTCTGCTTCCTGCAGCTTCTGTGAGAATGTGTTTTCCCTTCTTGCATTTCGTTTGAGATAAAGAGGAACTTCATTGTTTTAAAAAATTTTTAAAGACAATAGGATATTTTGACACCAGTATAAAGGTGGGGAATCTGCCTCTGGGTAGGAGGGCATCAGAAAAAACTTCTTGGAGGAGGTGATGTCTGATCTGAATTTTAAAGGATTAGCAGAAGTTTAATAGGTTAAAGAAGGAGAAAGTAGAGTGTTCCAGGCAAAGGGACATGAAGATGTGGAGATGAGAAAACATGGGGAAATACACGTCATTCCGGTGTGACCGGTGTGGGAGATGAAAGGTTGGGAGTGGCCAGAGAGGAAAGTTTCAGGGTAAGCGGGGATGGTACCGAAGGCAGAGAAACCAGTTTGCGAGCTCAGGCAAGAAATAATAGGTGCCTGAACTAAGAAGGACATCGAGTAAGAGGGAGGGCGGGGAGGAGGGGGTTGATAAGAGAAGGAATAAGAAAAAGAATTCATTGGTTCGGTGACCAGTTGGATTTGGAAGTAAGGAGGAAGAAGCAGTCATAGGTGACTTCTGAGGTTCCAGGTTGGGTGACTGGGTGGGATGGTGGTGCCGTTCACCAGGACGGGAAATATTGGAAGGGAAGCAAGTTTGGACATGCAGCCTTTGAGATATCTGGAGGTGTGTATCCGGTTGGATCTGTGATTTGGAGGTTCTTCAGCAAACTGGTGGTAGTTGAAGTTTCAGTGAGGGTCATTTCACCAGGATGAATATGTAGATGGAGAAGAGACCTGAGAATGCAGGATACTGACATTTAGGGGAGAGAATCTCAAACAGGAGGTGTGAAGGAGGTGTGGAAAGACACTGAGGATGGACGGATGGGAGGTTGAGAGGGCTAACAGCACCAGTGTTGAAGAGGGGTCAAGATTTAAGCTGGATTCTTCTTTGTCTTGACGTTATTTATTATACGTGCACTAGTCATTTCAGTGAAATCCCAGGTTACTTAAAAATAGGGACTGCCCTGGCCCAGTGGCTCGGTTGGTTAGAGCATCGTCGCAAAAGGTTGCGGGTTTCATTCCTGATCAGGACACATACCTAGGTTTCGGGGTTGATCTCTGGTCGGGGCACATATGGGAAGGCAACCAGTCCATGTTTCTCTCTCTCATAGATGTTTCTCTCTTCCCCTTTCTTTCTAAAATGTATTGAAAACATATCCTCGGGTGAGGATTGAAAAAAAAAAATAGGGACTGAATATTGTATTTCTTTTTTTTTATTTATTTTTATTTTTTTAAATGTTTTTATCCTCACCCGAGGACATTTTTTGTTCAGATAGAGTGGGAGGGAGAGAGAGAGAGAGAGAGAGAGAAACATCGATGCGAAAGGGACACATCGAGTGGCCGCCTCCCGCATGACCCATCCAGGGCCGGGGACAAACTGCAACCGAGGTACGCGCCCCCAGCGGGAACCGAACCCGGGTCTCTCCGGACTACAGGCCGATGCTCTAACCGCTGAGCCAAACCGGCCAGGGCGAATATTGTATTTCTAAAGCATCTTGACCGGCGCTGAGTATATGATAAGTTCTCCACATATGTATTTTTTGGTTAACTGGTCAACCTTATTCTGCCTATCTATTTAAACTCTACAAAGGCATCAGATCAGTTTAGGCATGATCCCCTGATCTTCGTCATCTGTGAATGTGCCCCTTGCTATAAAGGCATTTCTGTCTGCTACCTACAGGCCAGCATGCTACCCATGCTTACAGCCAGCTGACCTGAGATTTTAGAGATTTGAATTTTTAAAAAATGTTCACCTGGCACACCTGATCCAGGGTGGGACCCAACCATCTGCCTTCCCTCCGCGTGGGTTTGTGACCGCCCGGAGGTGTATGCTTGCAGTCATTGACTGCCATGGAAGTAGAACCTCGTTAGTTATATAGGCTTAAGCTGTTTGGCTTTAAGTCCACTAACATCACATCAGGAAGCTGAGGCGTTCTGTAGGATTGTTTGGAAAATGAAGATAGCTACAGCAGCCTTTGCGTGGTCGTGACACCAGTGTATTACTCGTACGCCAGTTATCAGTGGCCTCTCTCTCTGTATCAGCGTCTGAGAGAGAAGAAATTCCTCAGCCAGTATCTGTACCTGGCATGAGGGTCCCCACTGGGAAGTGTGGGTGCCCTGGTCTCTGGTAGAGAGAGAGGAAGGTGGAAAGTTTGTTTAGAAATTAAGGGTCCCTTTTTCTGTTAGGTAGTAAGGAGTAGTTTCTTCTGTTCAGTGTCTCTTGCTGACAGCAGAAAGGATACATGTCATTCTCTCCCAGCCTGGAGCAGAAGTGGAACAGAGCTTATTTCTATTTTAATGAGTATAAAATTAAGTGCACAGGGCAGAGGAAAGCACCTAGAGCCACATAACCAACATTTGTCAAAAATAGGATTTTTCTCTCCCGAGCACTACCCCAGAGCTTTCGACTTCGTGTTTTAGAAAAAAACCCTTCCCTTCTGCCCTCACTACTCAAAGTGGGACTGAAAGATTTTTCTGTAAGAAGGGTTGAGCTGTTTTCTTGCTCTGTCACTTTTCCTCTTTGGAGAAGGAAGAAAGATTATACCAGGGACTAAAAGGTAAGAGAGCAAAATATCCCTTTCCTGAAACCTGGCCAAAGAAACAAAAGCAGAGGAGAAATTTCATCAACTGGAATTTAGAAATAGTCCCAATGTTAAAACACAAATTTAAGGGCTGTCTGGCAGTTAAAGGTTAATTTGAATTACAATAAAGGATGACATGGGGTATACAACTCCCAGTATTGAGCAACACAATAGTGGAGGCTCGGAGGGACCCCACAGCTTGGAGAGAGAGGCTGGAGACCACCCATCTGGAAGGCATTCTCTCTGGAAAGTCAGGATTGCAAACAAGCCCCCTTTTCCTGTTTGCTCCAGCATCTGCAGGGGATAAGGTGTGGGGTGAGGGCGGTTGGCTGGAGGGATGGGAAACCATACCCTAGGAGCTAGCTTTGTAACCAAGGGCCAGCAGCACCAAACAAAGGCCATTGTGCAGAGAGAAATGCTTATCCAACCACCCAACAAAAGTCCTGCAAACCATGGGGCTATATTTTAACTTGATGTCTTATCAGAATGACCTGCTCACTCCCATATGAGGAAATAAACCAGAATCCTAGCATCAGAACAAAGTGTAACCCAACCCTCAACACACAGATTTAGAGGTGTTGGCCCCAATAAACAGAGGACATAGAGATGAAATTGCCCAGTTGTAGCTGTCCACAGCCAGCCCCAGTTCCTCCCGTCCCCCCTCAGGCTGCTGAATTTTTGAACTAATAATTGAAAACTCTATAGGATCCAATTTTCTAATGTAATTTCTAAGGGAAGAATTTGAACAGTGTCCAGGAAAAGAGAAGTAAGGAGATTCTATTCATTCTATTTTTGGGCAAATGAGTCTAGACTGGTGGCTTTCAATAGGGACTCTTTTACCCCTTATCCCCCCGGGGCCATTGGACAATGTCTGAGAACATTTTTTCATTGTCACAACTGGTGTGGTACTTCTGGCATCTAGAGGGTAGAGGCCAGGGATACGGCCAAACCTTCAACAATACACAGGACAGCCCCCACGATAAAGCATTCTCCAGTCCAAAATGTCAGTAGTGCCGAGCAGGAGAAATCCTGGAGCTGAATTTCCTCCTTTGAAAGATTAACAAGCAAACAAACACAAAGTAGAGGGGTTCATATAACATTCAGAAGGAAGGTTTGCATTAGAAAACACAAGAAGAGTTTGGACAACTCGTTCATACCTTCCAGGAAGTTGAATTAAATGTTCGCAGTGAAACCAGGAATGAAAGATGGGGTGCTTGCATAAAGTTACAGAGAATGACAAGAGATGGGGATTAAATTCGAGGAGCACGCCATGGCACGGAGCACTTGCAACTGTACTAGAAGCTGCAAAAAGCAGAATCAGAGTTACAGAAAAAGCAAGCCAGTGAGCAGGAGAGACAGGCTCGAAAGGTCGCTCCTAACCAGGAAAAGAAAATAGAAATGAGCATCGCTAGAGTGGAGGTAAGGGAGGGATACAGAAGGGATGTGACACACAGACTCAGTCTGTGGGAATGTTGGGGTCATTCGTTGGTTCCCAGCGCAGAGCATGGAACAAACTGAACAAAGGCAAGGGTCGACGATAGAATAAAAAACTTTTCTCAAATGAAAGAAAATGAGCAATAGACAAATAGTGATCCTGATGAAGTAAGTGTATTTTAAGAATGAAGAAGCGCCTATAAATAAATTAACCAAAAAGTTAAGTTGGTCACACATACTTGGTTTTTCAAACTTCTTAAAAATGTATCTTTATTGTTGAAAGTATTGCAGATGTCCCCCCTTTTTTTCCCCATTGACACCCTCCACCCTGTTCCTGCACCACCCCCCAAGACCTTCACAGCACTGTTGTCTGTGTCCATGAGTTATGCATATATACATGCAAGTTCTTTGGTTAATCTCTTCCTGCCCCCCTTTCCCTCTGAGATTTGTCAGTCTGTTCCATGCTTCCATGCCTCTGGACCTATTTTGTTCATCAGTTTATTCTGTTCATTAGATTCCACATATAAGTGAGATGATGTGGTACTTGTCTTTCTCTGACTGGCTTATTTTGCTCAGCATAATACTCTCCAGGTCCCTCCATGTTGTCTCAAAGAGTAAGAGATCTTTCTTTCTTACAGCTGCATAGTATTCCATTGTGTATATGTGTCACAGCTTTTTAATCCACTCATCTGCTGATGGGCACTTGGGCTGTTTCCAGGTTTTAGCTGTTACAAATAGTGCTGCTGTGAACATGGGGGTGCATATATTCTTTCTGATCGGTGTTTCAGGATTCTTAGGATATGTTCTTAGCAGATGGATCACTGGGTCAAATGGCAGTTCAGTTTTAATTTTTTGAGGAAACACCATATTGTTTTCCATAGTGGCTGCACCAGTCTGCATTCCCACTAGCAGTGTACTAGAGTCCCCTTTTCTGCACACCCTCACCAGCACTTGTTGTTTGATGATTTGTTGATGGCAGCCATTCTGGCAGGTGTGAGGTGATACCTCATAGTCATTTTAATTTGCATCTCTGGTGATTAGTGACTTTGAGCAATTTTTCATATGTCTCTTGGCCATCTGTGTGTCCTCTTTGGAGAAGTGTCTATTTAAGTCCTTTGCCCACTTTTTAAATTGGCTTGTTTGTCTTCCTTTTGTTAAGTTGTATGAGTTTATATATTTTGGAAATTAACCTCATTCTGCTACGTGAGATGTCTGAGATTTTGCTGCCTGTGGTTTCTTCTAGGATTTTTATGGTTTCATGACTTACATTTAAGTCTTTTATCCATTTTGAGTTTATTCTTGTGTATGGTGTAAGTTGGTGGTCTAGTTTAATTTTTTGCATGTACCTGTCCTGTTTCCCCAACACCATTTATTGAAGAGACTATCTTTACTCCATTGTATGCTCTTGCCTCCTTTGTCAAATACTAATTACGCATAATGTCTTGGGTTGATTTCTGGGTTCTCTGTTCTGTTCCATTGATCTATATGCTTGTTCTTGTGCCAGTACCAGGTTGTTTTGATTATAGTGGCTTTGTAGTATAATTTGATGTCTGGTATTGTGATCTTTCCTACTTTGTTCTTCTGAAGATTGCTGCAGTTATTTGGGGTCTTTTTTGGTTCCATATAAGTTTTTGGAGTATTTGTTCTAGATCTGTGAAATATGCCATTGGTATTTTAATAGGGATTGCATTGAAAAATACTTTTTTTTTGCCCTGGCTGGAGTGGTTCAGTGGTTGGAGCATCGGCCCTCGCACTGAAGGGTCACAGGTTTAATTCCTGGTCAAGGGTATGTGCCTGGGTTGCAGGTTCATTTCCCGGCCCCAATCAGGGTGCATGCAGGAGGCAGCCAATCAATGTGTTTCACATAGATGTCTCTCTCTTTCTCTTCTCCTCCTTCCCTTCCACTCTCGCTGAAGATCAATGGGTGACAATTAACAAAAATAAATAAATAAAATAATTTAAAAATTATTTTTCAAAGCATTCTTTTAATTGAAATACACATGTAGGAAGGTATCTTAAGCATACAGCTCAGTGTAGTTTTACAAAAGCACATACTTGTGCAACCACATCTAGATCAAGAAACAACTTGACCAGCCCCTCAGAAGTTCCTGCAGGCCCCCACCCAGTCATAGCCCCTGACCCTCTCAAGCAAACTATGGCCTGCGGACCATTTCTAGCCCACATCTGTGAGCTAAAAGTGATTTTTGTGTTTTTACATGGTTAAAAAAAATCAAAAGAAAAGTATCTCAAGACTCATGAAAATTATACAACATCCAAATTTCAGCATCCATAAGTTTTAATGAAACGTAGCCATGCTCATTTATTTATGTCTTATCTGTGGCTGCTTTTGTACTACATCAGCAACGAGGAGCAGTTGCCACAGAGTCTGCTTGCCCTGCAAAACCTTAAATGGTTGCCAGCTGGCCCTGGCTGGCGTGGACCAGTGGTCAGAGCACTGGCCCTCGCATGGGAGGGTTTTGGGGTCGATTCCCGGTCAAGGGCACATACCTGGGTTGCAGGTTCAATCCCCCGCCTCAGTCAGGGCGTGTGCAGGAGGCAACTAATCAATGTGTCTCTCTCCTCTCTCTCTCTTCCTCTCCCTTCCCTTCTACTCTCTCTAAAAGTCAATGGAAAAAAATATCCTCAGGTGAGGATTAACCAAAAAAAAAAAAAAAAAAGAAATGGTTTCCATCTGGCCCTTAACATAAAAAGTTTGATGACCCCCATCCTAAGGTGACTACTATTCTAATTTCTAGCATTGGTCAGTTTTGCCTGTCCTTGAACTTCATATGTATGAAATCATATATGCATTTTTTTATATTCTGGCTCTTTTTTTTTCAATGTTGTGTTTATGAGATTCAACTATGTGTACATAGCTGTACCTGTAGTTCGTTCGCGCTCATTGCTGTATAGTAGTCCATTTTATGAATAGACCACCATTTATCTATGAGATGGCTTATAGTCCTTTGGATTGTTTCCAATTTGGGGTTATTATGAATTGTGCTGACCTAAGAGGTTCTTATATATGTTTCTTGGTACGTGGATGTATACGCGTATACATTTCTGTGGGGGATATACCTAGGATGGCAATTGTGTGTTCAGCTTTAGGAGGGACTATCCATTTTCCAAAGTGCTTATAACAGTTGAGCCTCCTCCCAGCGTGCTCCACATGCTCACCAGCAGGTGTTGTGGACCGTCTTCCTGGCATTGTGGGAGTTGTTTCCCCTCTCATTGGGGCTTTAATGGACATTTCCCTGATGACTAAGGAGGTCGAGCAGCTTTTCATATGTCCTCTTTTGTAGAGTACCTGCCCATTTCTCTTTTGTGTTTCCATTTTTTTTTTATTGGTTGGTGTTTATTCTAGATATGAGTTCTTTGTTGGATATATGTATTGCAGTTCTCAGAATATTGAGATAAAAAGTTTGACCGAAGAATTCTGTACCCAATAAAGTTGGTATTCACATGTAAAGCCTTCATAAAAACATTTCCAAATATGCACGAACTCAAATTTTCTAGAGATGAATCAACTAAGTAACAGATTGGGGAAGTTGTGGTACGAAGGGGCTGGCAGGGAAGACTAAATGTATTCAAATATAAAGTCTAAATGTAAATAATTGTGACAATTATTTTTTTTCTAAAACAAGAGGTAATATACTTACACTATGCTTGAAGCAAATTTATTTTTATATTAAATATCTCTTTTACAGTAGAGGGGGGAAGCATGTTCACAAGGATACCAACGAAAAGCAGGAGGTAAAGTGGAGGAGGAGGTGGGAGAAATAAGCTGCTAACTTCTTTCTCTCCAAAAGTAGTACCATTAGCATCACAGAAAACATACTATAGATTTTCCAAATCACTGGGGGAGGGGGGTGTATAAAAAGAAAATACAAAATTTATAGCGAAAGGAAAGAAAGGAAACATAAGCACGGAACACATAAAATGGCAGAACACCACGCAATGTTACAACAGTAAATGTAAGGAGGGTGAACTCACCTGTTGATTTTAAGATGAATGGCTGAACAGCACCAAGAGGTTAATAATGAACCTTATTTCACCATGGGAAAACAGAAACACATACTGGTCACTAATTCAGCACATGCATATATAACACATATATAAAATGAGGATATGTATAAAAGTTAGGATAATTCAATTTGTAAATGTTAGGACAATTAAAATTTTAAATGTATACTAGTTTCATAACTAAGCATACTTATAAGTCCAGTTTCTTCCCATAGAACATCTTCTTTCTGATACATATAATTAAGGAAAGGGATATATATATTGGGGCAAGGGATGTAATTAAAAGAAACAACACTTCTGTAAGACTCCTTGGGCTGCCTTGTAAACTGCTCCAAGGGAGAGAGTGACTGGTTTTGTTTGGCACTTGGAGCTGTGTCTGCCCTTTGTGTTCTCATGGGCTTCCCCAGAGGAACCTGACCCTTCAGCTTCCACGTTGGCTTGGGTTTGGATTTTCATACCTTTTTCCCAGCCGCTGGGATGGAGTTGCCAAGATTTAGTTTACATCTTCTCCTTTAAAATCTTTCTCTGCCCTTAACTGTGTATGTTTTTAGTTTTTCTGATTTGGGGCACAAGGTAGTCACCAAAAGCTGTATCATTGTGTTCTAGTTCTAGTGTAAGACCCTGCATTCAATCCATGACTTTGATTTTTCTCCAGACAACAGAAACTGGAATAGAGCTCAGACCTTCTGCCATGTTCTTACATGTTTTCTGTATGCCATGGAACATCCTGGTGCCTATAAAGAGCTTTCAGACCACTACTTCCAATGCTGACATTCTTACGCTCTCTTTCCCTCTCCCCCTGGGTCTCCTCCCCTCCCCCACTTCACATGCATCTTTCTGTAATTCTCTCTGTCTCATGGTTCAAAATAGTGTAGATTTGGAGCAAGTCTTTTTGTTGTTATTAATCCTCACCCGAGGGTATTTTTTCCATTGAATTTTAGAGAGAGTGGAAGGGAGGGAGGGAGGGAGGGAGAGTGAGGGAGAGTGAGGGAGAGAGAGAAACATTGATGTGAGATAGACACATATCGATTGGTTGCCTCCCACATGTGCCCTGACTGGGGCTGGGAATTGAACCTGCAACCCAGGTCCGTACTCTTGATCAGGAATCAGACTCACGACCCTTTGGTGCATGAGTCTATGCCCTAACCACTGAGCAACACTGGCCAGGACTGGAGCACGTCATTTAAAAAAAACTTTTTTTCTTTATTGATTTTAGAGAGCGAGGAAGGGAGATGGATAGAGAGATAGAAACATCAATCAGAGAGAACATCGATTGGCCACCTCCTGCATGCCGCCCACTGGGGATTTGGCCCACACCTGGGCATGTGCCCTGACCAGGAGTCAAACCAGCGACCTCTTGGTGCATGGGTCGATGCTCAACCACTGAGCCACACCAGCCGGGCTGGAGCACGTCACTTTTAATTGTTTAGTTCAGCGGTTCTCAACCTGTGGGTGGCGACCCCTTTGGGGGTCGAACAACCCTTTCACAGGGGTCACCTAAGACCATCGGAAAACACATATTTCCGATGGTCTTAGGAACCGAGACACCGCTCCTCTATCCGTCTCCAGGCGGGTCTGCCCACATGCAGATGTGCCCACATACAAAATGAGGAACCTATTAAAGGGTCGCAGCATTAGGAAGGTTGAGAACCACTGCTTTAGTTGAAAATATTCATTCATGCATGAAATGTTTAAGCACTGATAGGTTGAACTGTATTAGGTATCTTGCATCTCATCTAATACTCAACAATTCTATAATGTAGAGACATTATTTTAACTGTTTAAAGGCTCATAAGGGTTGTTGTAACTTGACTACAATCACACAATTTGCTTGGCAGAGTATGGACAGCAGCTACTTATTGAGCTCATATAATGCACCAAATCCTGCACTTAGCGCCATGGAATACTTGAGAATTGGAGAGGCTGGGAAGGTAACTCGTCACAGTTACCTGGGTCTCTCCACGTTCATTCTGCTGTTCCATGTTAACACTAAAAGTGTACTGTGATACGTGCTTTGATATTTTTGTTGTATGCAAGGTGCTCTGGGAACTCAGGGAAAACAAGCCTGAGAAGTCCAGTAGGTTTCACAGAAAAGGAGACATTTAAACTAGGCCTTAAGAGATGAGTTTTCCAAAGAGAGAAGTAAAGGAAGACACTGTTGTCGATGAGAAAACACGTTTAAAGACACAGGGATGTTGCCTGGTTGTGTGGAAGGAGCTGTGGTGGCCGTTGCAGAATGCAAGGCTGGGAGGTATGCAGAGATGGCTCCCCGGGGGCCTTGGGACTGTGCTCTGGAATTTGGGTTCTGCTTCTGTTTAGCATGGAGTCACCAGTGGAAAGTGATGTGACTAGATTTGTTTTGGGAAGTATAAGTGGTGATGTTGGGTAGGATGACCTGGGAGAACTGAGACCAGTTAGGAGACCATGACAGTAATTCAGGCAAGAACCTGACCCAGGACTTTAGGGGGTGATGAAGAGCCTCCGTGAGCAGAAGTCCTAAGAGGAAGGCAACTCCTATCCATTCACGGCTGCACACACCATTGCCAGTTTGCTCTTATACTTATTGTTAGTGTGGGTCATGGCATATACACCTTTATGCTTGCATATGTGTACATGTATACTGACGTGTATGAGTGTGTGTACACTAACTAGCCTATTATACATACTATACTGAAACTTGCTTGTTTTTCCACTTAAAATACGTGGAGGTCATTTTTTATCAGTAAATTTGGAGCTACCTAATTCCCTTGTGATATCTGCTTAGTATTTTATTATATGGATGTGCCATAATGTGTTTATAACACGTAATATATTAGGATGGACATTGAGGTTTCTGATATTGTGTCATTACAGATGATGGAGTGAGTATTCTTGTATGTACATATTTTGTACATGTGAAAGTATTCCCAAGTTCCTAGAAATAAATTCTTAGAAGAATTTGACATTCTTTGCAATTGCTGAGTCAAATGGATTGGGCAGTTGTATTTTTAATATATTGCTAAATTACTTTCCACACTGCCTGTTTTCCTTACCCTCACCCCACAAGGCGCTGTCAGACTTTGATGGTGACTCCTCTGCGTGGTAAAACTGGTGCCTGTATGTATGTTTGAGCATTTTCATTTCCCTTTCAAAGAACCATTTTTATCCTTTTTCACTTTTCTGTTGTGTTATTGACCTTATTTATCTGGAGGAGCTCTTGATATATTTAGGATATTAGCTTTTTGTCTGATGAGAGTTTCAGATATTTTTTCTCAGTATGGTATTTGTCCTTTGGCTTGAGTTTTGGTAGTAATTACTATAAAATTTTTTAAATTTTTTTATTTATTGATTTAAGAGAGAGAGAGAGGGGAGGGAGGAAAAGAGAGAGACTTGTTGTTCCACTTATTGATGCATTCTTTGGTTGCTTCTTGTATGGCCCTAACTGGGGATTGAACCTGCAACCTTGGCATATCGGATGATGCTCTAACCAAATGAGCTACCTGGCCAGAGCTGGAATTTTCTTTAGTTAAATCTAACGGGTTTGTGTGTGTGTGTGTGTGTGCGCGCACATGTGTGTGCATGGGCTTCTGAATTTCATGTTATATGTAGAGAAGATCTTACCACCACTTCCATGATTATTTAAAAACTCTTCCATTGTTTTTCATCCAGAACTTGTATAGTCTAATATACTTTTTTTTTTAATTTAAAACTTTCAACCATTTGGAATGTGTTTTGGGATAAGGTATTAAGTATGGACCAAACTTTTCCTCCAGCTGTCCCAACATCATGCATTAAAAAATTAATCTTGCCCTGATGACTTGGAATGCCATGTTATCTTCTTATGTGTGGGTCTCATCTACCCAGCCAGGTGATTCACTTTTTAAGGGCCCAGTCAGCTTTTATCCTGTCTTGTTTCCCTGATAAAGTTGAGCATAATGCTCTGCATAGAATAGGTATGACATTAATTTATTTTTTCATTTTAAACATTGTGAACTCCATATACTATATAGGAAAGTACACACAGCATTCATATACTGTTTAATGAAAGTGTATAAGATGAACCCTTGTATAACCACCACCTAGACCAAGAAATAGCCCATTTGCGGTTTCCCAGATGTCCCCTGTATACTCTTCCAATCACATTCCTCTCCCATCCCTCAGAGGGAACCACTGTCTTGACTTGTGACGATGATTTCCTTGTTTTTATCTGAAGGTTGAACTGTATGAAATTGCCATTTTTTGTAAGTAACAAATTGTTGAATGTCTGCAATTTTATATTTCAACCTAGTAATTTTACCCTGCCAATGGATCTCTAAACAGTATCGTTTTGTTGAGCTTGGTTTTGAATATTACTTCAGTGCAGTCTCCCTGTGTTTGCCCTGTGCTGTACTTTCTCACTCACTGTGGTGCAGTCTTCAACCGCGGTGTTGCGCATTGCCAGTTCTCATTGCTGGCTGTATGCCCTTCTGTGACTAGTACATTTCATTGATCCATTCCGCTGTTGCTGGCTTAGGGGTTGTTTCCAATTTTGACGGCTGCAAATGATGTCGCTCTGAAAATCCTTGTACACGTTTTGATGCATGTCCTCTAGGACGTGATCAGCAACCTAGGGCCCCCTGCATAGTTTTTTGTTTGTTTTATTTTTTAACTTTTTATTTTGAAATAATTTTGCATTTATAGAAGAGTTACAAAGTTGGAACAGAGAGTTCCTGTATCCCCTCTACCCGGCTTCCCCTAATATAAATGTCTTACATAATTACCGGTACATTTAAAACTCAGTTTTTCCACTAATGTCTCTTGTCTGTTCTAGGGCCCAATGCAAGGATACCCCCTTGCATTTAGTCGTCATGTCTCCTTAGACATGAAACAAACTTTCCAACTGTAGTACAGTATTTGTATAAAGTTCTTTTTGTTTTTAGGCTTCTAGTATTCAGTCAAAACACTGCTCTCCAGAGTTGTTATTGCATAGTCTTTTGGGCCTCGTTTCTTTCACTTAGAAAAAATTGTTTAAAATTCATCCATGTTGTTGCATGAGTCAATAGTTTGTTCCTTTTAAAGATATGTAGTGAACTTTACATAACATACAATGAATCCTATAAAAGTGACCAAGTCAGTGGCATTTAGTACATTCACAGTGTTGTGCATCCACCACCTGTGTAGTTCCAAAACCTTTGGATCACTCCAAAATAAAGCCCCTTAAGCAGTTACTTTCCATTTCTCCCTCCTCCCAGCCTCTGGCAACCACCAGTCTGCTTTCTGTCTCTATGGGTTTACCTATTCTGGACGTTTCATATGACTGGAATCATAACTGTGTGGTCTTTTGTGTCAGGCTTCTTTCACTCAGCATCATGTTTTTGAGATTCATCCACATTGTAGCATGAATCAGTACTTCATTCCTTTCTTTTGAAAATTGTGGTAAAATACACATGACATAAAATTTGCCATTTTCACCGTGTTTAAGTGAACAGTTTAGTGGCATTAATTACATTCACAGTATTGTGTAGCCATCACCACTGTCTATTTCCAAAACCTTTTCTTCACCCTAAACAGAAACTCTGCACCCATTAGGTAGTAACTCCCCTTTCCCTACTCCTCCCAGCCCCTGGTATCCTCTCATTTTTATCTCAATGAATTTGCCTATTCTAGATATTTCAACATGTGGAGTCGTGCAGTATTTTTGCTTGTGCCTGGCTTATTTCACTTAGCATAATGTTTCCAAGGTTCATCAGTGTTGTAGTGAGTGCCAGACTTTATTCCTTTCTGTGGTAGGATAATATTGTATGGCTAGACTACATTTTGTTTATCTGTTGATGGACACTTGTGTCGTTTTCCCCTTTGGCTCTTGTGACTAATGCTACTTGAGCGTGGGCACACAGGTACTGTCGAGTCTTTGTTTTTAGTCCATTTGGGTGGATCCCCGGAGTGGACTAGAATATCCCCTGGTCTAGAATATGTAGGATGATAAGCTCAATTCCAACATGGTTGGACCACAGTCTTGACAACACATGGTTTTATCATATTTTAAAATTTTTGCCAGTTTGGCCTATGTGTAATGGTATTTTGTTGTGATTTTAATTTGTACTTCCCGATTTCTAATGGGGTTGAACACATTGTCACATATTTATAAGCCATTTGAATTTCCTGTTTTATAATGTGCCCATTAATTTTCCCATTGGTGATTTGCCTTTCCAATGAATGTTGATGAATTGGTGTCTGCAATTAATGTTTACTCTGTGTTTCTGCAGAACAAATAGTGGAGAAAGATGAAGGTCCGTATTACACTCACCTGGGATCTGGCCCCACGGTAGCCTCTATCCGGGAACTCATGGAGGAGCGGTGAGTGATGCGCACATGTCCAAGGAGAAATGGGCAAATTGTTCATAGACTGTGGATTTTAAGCACCTCTCATGTTCATTGCCTTGTACTGGACAACGTACGGAAAGGAATATTGATATTCAGACTGTGGATGCTTGAATGTGGGATTCTTACCCTTATTGCTTCTGGGTTTCTTTCTGTCTAGGCCTGCCCTCCATTGGTCCCCCTCCCCCTTTTCCTCTCTTTCTTGAAATATTTTTTATTGAAGAAACATGGTTAAATGGTTATATGGTTTATAGAGTTTCCCATGGTCTGGATTTTGCTGCTAGCTCTCCTGTGGTATTGTTTAACATGGTCTTTTGTCCTGCGTCCTATAAATTGGTAGGTAGGTGTAAAGGCGTGATCAGAATCAGATTGTTTATTCTTTCTTTAGTTTTTTCAAAACTACTTTATTGATGATGTTTTGTATCTCAGTTTAGAGGAATGTACTGTCCCATCTTTGGCCAGTGGTTACTTCTTTCAACATGGTCCTAGGAGTCTTGAACAGCTTTCTTGATTTCTCGTATGACAAGATGTTCTGGGCTCACACTGTGCGTGTATCCAATAAGTACGGGTTTCTTTATTGTGAGAAAAAGAATTTAGAAAACAGACTCTGGGTGCTAGGCATGCTCATTGCCACTGGGGTGCTCATTGTTTTAGACCATTTTGGTAGACAGAGCTAAGATGTGTGTGTAAGTTTTTGACTTTGTTATTGTTTAGTGATTAAACATATCGTGAGTTTATATGAACACTTCCAATTCAAACTCAAGACTATAGGGTTTTTACTTAATAGCTCTCTTTTGTTTTTTTTTAAGCAGTTTGTGTGAATAGAGACTTTAAAATCTGGGTATGTGTCCACAGCCGATATTCAATGCTATGAGTTCCAGTATATGGAGTGGTAAAATAGCTCAGTGATGGAGAGCAGATGGACACTGGAGCTAGACTAAGGTCCAGTCAGTCCTGGCCCTGCCTCTTACTGCTGAGTCACTCGGATTCTCTGTGACCCAGTTTTCTGATCTGCAAAATGGAGATGATGATAGACGTGTACACATTGTAGGAGCGTTGAAGATGAACTGAATGGATTGTATGTGAAACACACAGTGTTTACTAGTGAGTACTACATATAGAGTGTCTACCTCATATACATGTGTACTGCTGCATTTTTTAATAACAGGCATTAGTATATTTTAGTAGTAAAGGCAAAGATTATATAGACATAAACATGTTTGTTCATACATACACATCCGTGTGTGGAAGGCTGAGGGGCTCCAAGTTTCCACAAATTTGGGAACCAGAATTTGTCTGACCAGGGGAGCCAGACCAATCCTGTTATTAATATAGCAGGGAACATGATTTTGAACTGAAGAACTCAGAGCATCCCTGAAGGAGGAAAAGGTAAGGTGAACGGAGGATAGTGGTCTGCTGTCATCACTCTTAATTCTCCTGTACCGTCTGGAAACATTTCTATTCAGGGTAGCCCATCAGAAAAGCAGTTGATCAGAGACCTAAGGTATAAATTCAAATGTGATGAAAGGGCACCTCTGAGTCCCTGAGAATGAAACCGATTTAAAACAGGGTGTGTGTTGTACATTTATGGTTGGGAGGGGCATTGTTTTGGCCATTGACTTTTGTAAAGAATTCTCACACTAATGTTTGCAGGTTGAGGGCTGTTGGGGAGTCAAATGTACAAGTTTGGCCCTGGCCACTGTGGCTCTGTTGGTTGGGCGTTGCTGGTTTGATTCCCAGTCAGGGCACATGCCTGGGTTGTGGGCTTGCTCCCCAGTAGGGGGCCTGCAGGAGGCAGCTGATTGATGTTTCACTCACACATTGATGTTTCTCTCTCTCTAAAAAAATGTTTTAAAAAATCTAACAACATAAAAAATGTACATGTTTGATCTGGGACAGTTTTTGTGTGTGTGTTTCTTGGTCGCAAATTTATGAGTTTTCTGGATAACAGTTAAATAACTTGTAGTTATAGAAGACTATGTTTTGAAACAAGGATTAAGAGACACTGATAAAGTTGAGATTTTTTTTCCTTTTTGCCCCCCTCATTGCTTTAAAAATCACTGCCAAGTATAGATTCTTCAGAAACTGATCCAAAGGCGGAATTCCTCTCAAGACCAGGAATACTTGTGTTTTTCTTCAGCAACTGGTTTATTTTTATCTTGAGGACCTTGTAAATCATGTAACAGATTGCGTTTGCATCTTTGTGTTGGCTGCTCATAAGCTAGAGCCGGATTCGTGTACCCCCTTAGGAGGAGTTTTTGGTCTGTGGGGGCCTATTCAGGTTCATTCCAGAGTCCTTTTGACAGGAATGAAGGACCCTAAGGAGTCTTCATTAGCTTTCTTGATTTCTCATATGGTGAAATGTTCCAGGTTCATCTCAAAAATACCCACAAGACCCCACTGTTTGCATTTTGTGTACCAACATCATGTCTGTCTGTCCCACCTTTACTCTGATGCCATTGCCTATTATTTTTATCGCATAGACATCTCTTTAAGCTCCTTTTGGAACAAGAAGGGGATTGAATGATTGATGAACATAACCTGGCTGGGGGTCTCATTTGTGAATGGTTCAGGCTGTCTCTTTCCCTAGAGCTCCCCCTTTTCTCTGCAGGACCACACTACTGCCAGGAGTTGGCCAAAGGCAGGAGGGGAAGCAGACTGAAATCAAGGAGACTTTGGTGCCTTTAGCTTACCTGGTAAAGATTTGGAGAAAGGAGGGGGAGTCAATAGGGAACTCTAAAATATTATCCCAATTTATTATGCATTCCATACCTCCTGGCTCCCAGCTCCTCATTGTCGCTGATGATTGGAACCAGTGGTTCAAACCCATATCTAGAGTTGTGTGCTGCACAGAGCCCTGTGGCCTCCGGCTGGATGGGGCTTCTCTGCGGCCTCGGAGTTCATTAAAGGTTCATTCCAGAAATGTTACTGTGTGACACAGGTGACCCCAAAGAAGCACCACATTAGACCAGGGGTTCTCAAACTTGAGGTGCTTCCTTTTCCTGCTGGGCTTGTGAAAGCACAGATGGCACCCCAGCCCCGAGTCTCCGGGGTGCAGCCCCAGAATCTGCATTCCTCCCAGGTTTCCAAGTGATGCTGGTCCTGGCACCACGTTTAAGAGCCACTGGCTAGGATGATCAGGTTACCCTTGGGACTAAGGTTTCAGCCTCAGACTTAGTTTAGGGTCTAGGAATTCATCTACATTCTAAAAGGGCCTCTTAATGATAGGCCAGAAAGTGAGACATTTAAGAAAAAAGAATTAAGTCTAGAATTGATTGGTTGTCTTTAAACACTGAGACAGTGCTGGTTTTAAAAAAAAAAAATCTAGCTGGTCATTCAGTGCTTGGCCCTTATGCTGGCTCTGGAATACGGAGTTTGCTGCAGGAAGCATTTCTCGCAGGGGTGGGATGGTGGGGAAGGTCCTAGTCAAGCCCGCGCCAGTGTCCTCGGCTCACCCTCCTGTGGGGAACATGATATCCTTCCTGTCCTTTCGGGTGGGGGCAGTGTGGTCACCTCCGGCTGTTCTTCCCGCAGCGACCCCAGCACACACCGAGTGCCCAGCCTCTGCCCTTGTGGGCCCCTTCCTGATAAATCTTGTTGCATTCAAAGTTTTCCGGGACCCAAACAAAAGCAGCACTATCTGGGCTTGTCCTCTTGAGCCAGCCCATGCTGTGTAAACTCCCCGCGCTGTCTGCGAGCGCAGCCTATACGGGACGAACACAGCCTGGGCATGTTAATGTGGCAATTGTCAGAAACACTTTTCGCCTGTTCACTGAGCCCTCGAGTGAAATAGAGAATGCAGAGAAACCTTAGATCAACAGTTTTAAAAATATGAGTTCTCTTTTCCAATTACAAAAATGAAACATGTCTGTAAAAGGCCTTTTAAAAAAAAAACTTAGGAGTGAACAAACTCTCTTAGCTCTTCACCTTCCTGGGAGAAACTTTTAAAAAAAATGCTTACCTTTGCATTTTTTTCTGGGCATTTATCAAGATACACGTATGGATATAAAGAGATTTTGAACCAAATGGGATCAGTCACACTAGACCCACTGTGTGTGGCTGCGTCCTGCTGCCCCTGTAGTTCTGTCGACTCCTGTTAGATGGCTACGTGGTTTCCCATTGCACGGAAATTTATTATATTCTGTTTAGCCAGTCCTATGCTGGACACTTAAGTTGTTTCTGATTTTTTTCTGTTGTTGATGCAATAAGGAATATCTTGTTCTTAAATCTTGGTGTATTTGCAGTTACCTCTGCGGTAGAGATTTGTAGAAGTGGAGTGAGAGAGCCTGTGTGTAACTGTGTATGTATGTTAACAATGTGGGTAACGGGAAGAGCTAGGATAACATTGCATTCTCTTAAACAGTATATTAGAATAATAGGCGTTGACCAAATTGGGTTCATTATAGAAATCCAAGGAAAATTCGATTTAGGAAGTCTGTTAAAATAGTATATTATGTTAATTGACCAGAACAAAGGAGAAAACCACTCAGTTATCTCTCTCCTTAGATGCTAAAAATGTATTTGATGAAAGTAATCAGTTCTTTTTTTTTTTTTAACATTTAAAAAAACTTGATTAACTTGCCTTGGCCGGTTTGGCTCCGTGGTTAGAGCATTGGCTCACGGACCAAAGGGTCGCGGGTTTGATTCCTGGTCATAGGCATGTATCTGGGTTGCAGGTTCGATCCCCGGCCCCAGTCGGAGTCGTGCAGGAGGCAGCCAGTCTATGTGTCTCTTTCACATCGATGTTTCTCTCTCTCTCTCTCCCTCCCTCCTTTCCACTCTGTGTAAAAAAAAAAAATCAATGGAAAAATATCCTCAGGTGAGGATGAACAACAACAACAAAACATTTGATTTTTGTTGGGATGGCATTGGTTAACAAAGGTAATCAATTCTTGATTAAAAATTCTTTGAACAGGGGACCCTTTCAAAGTCAGGAGGTCTCTGTCTCCATCCCAGAGCCAGTGAGCTTCATCTCAGTGATGAATGGTTGGGAACATTTCCAGGGAAGTCAGTAAATAAGCAGAGATGCCTGCTGGCACTTGGGAAGCGCCGCCCAGGAGACGGGAGACTGCTGCAGAGGCGGGAAGGGTGGACAGGAGCGGGTGGGACCACTATTTGCAGGTGATGTGATCATGTACCTGAAACTAAAAAGCTATTGAAAATAAGACAATTCAGTAAGAAGACTGCTTACATTATTAAGAATAATTCATGTTTCGGTTGCAGTTTGTCCCCGGCCCTGGTTGGTCGTGCGGGTGGCAGCCACTCAATGTGTCCCTTTCACGTCGATGTTTCTCTCTCTCTCTCTTCCTCTCTCTCCCTCCCACTCTATCTGAACAAAAAATGAAAAAATGTCCTCAGGTGAGAATTAAAAAAAAAAAAGAAGAATTCATGTTTATTGGACTCTTCCTTCGTGCCAGGGACTTCAAAGCACTTGAAATAATGCAGTCCATGTGGATTGCCTCATTTGAGCTTTTTCCAAGCCTAGGGGGAAGAAATCATTTTTATTTCCATTTTACAGATGAGGAAACTGAGGGTTGGAGAAGTTCAGTCATTTGGCCACAGTGCTTGTAGCAAGAAAGTAGCTGGGCTGGCACTCAAGCCCAGGTCGTCTGGCCGGCAGGACTGCGCTTTAAGCATCACAGTCCCCAGGTAGCTGTGTGGCCTTGAGCAGGTCAGCTCAGCTCTGGGGGCCACAGTTTCATCCCCTCCGAAGGTGCTTTGGTTAATTAGGTGGTCTCAGAATCCCTGCGTGTGTGCACGTGTGTGTGGGCCGGGGCAGAGTGTGTGCGGGAACCAGATGTGTTTACTGTCCGGGGGAATCTCGGAGCCAGTTTGTCCTTTGTCACCCTCCTGGCCTCAGCTGTCCTCCTCATGTTCAAATGTCAGCTGGAGATTGTTGAAAGAGCACAATAAGGGTTTCCCCATTTATTTTCTTTTGTTTGTTGAATTTATAAATAGCTAGCTCTCAGAGGGACTCGGCCTAGAGGGCTATGTGTGGCCTTTGGTTTGACTACCTTCCTGGAGGCTCAGAGGTGATAATCAGGGACATTGTGCTGGACTTCTCCCTGGGACAGAGCTGGGCCAGATGGACCAGAGGCCCTGGGAACTAGAAGTGGCCACCATGTCCCCAGAGGCTCTCAGCACAGAATAAACATGGCCACCTTTCTCTTTCTTCTTGTTGCTCCCCTAGTTACTCGAAACCCCCTGAGGCTTGCCTTCTCACTGTGCGTCACTCTCCTTTGGGTTCCTCTGAGTTAATGGTGCTTCTGTCTCCCTCTGCAGGTATGGAGAGAAGGGGAAAGCCATCCGGATCGAGAAGGTCATCTACACCGGGAAGGAGGGGAAGAGCTCGCGCGGCTGCCCCATCGCAAAGTGGGTGAGTGTCGTGACCCCACAGCCACAGCGGAGCCTCGCTCTCCAGGGCTGGCTGTGTGGAGGAAGGGACACGTTTACTCTCCAGGACCTTGGAGCTGGCATCTGGTGCTTGGTTGGGGTCCTTTTCCCCAGCCTCAGCTGTTTGTCCTCTCCTTGTTTAAACACCAGCCCCTGGCATCCTGGGCTGGCCCGGGAACTGCTCGAGTTGTACTCGGCGCGTACCATCTCCGCGTTCAGGGCTGTCAGGAGAAGAAGGGGAAGCCGGAAATGCCATCATACCAAGTCTGGGCCCCACTGGGGCCAACTGTGTGACTCCTCTGCCTGCTCTATGTGCCCGGAGTTTCTGGTGCTTCTGTCCCCTCCCCGGAACGGGCTGGTCAGGGACAGCCTTGCCCTTACCTTGCCTCTGAGCCACTGTCTCCTGTGAGGCAGCCCGAGTGTCTCAGCAGGTAGATGTCAGTGACTCAGACCCCAGTTTCACCCAAACAAAGTTTCCTGACCTTACGTTTCTAGTCCACAAAGAGGTTTCTAGAACCACTGCAGAGTGAGTGCTCAGGACAGCAGCAAGGTCCTTGGTGGCCATGAGCTCAGCTCTGTGCTGGGTGCGTGGTAGGGGGATGTGCCGGGAAATGCAAGGCTCTGTCCCTGTGTTCAGCTGCTTATGTCGAGACACATGAAATAAAATCGCAGAGACATGAGTAATGGAGGTTTAACTCTGAGAGGCGGCTTGGTGCTGTGGAGTCAGGGGCAGGGACACGAGTGGGGGGAGCAGCATCAGGCCGGGTCTCCCAGAGAGTGTGGATGTGTGTGGGGCCGTGAATGCAGGGCCGTATCGGACGGGCACAGGAGAGGGTAGGAGCATTCCTGGTGAGGAGAGCCATGCCGGCTAAGGCAGAAAGGCTGAGTGAACACACACGCTCACTTTGAGTGAGGGACACTAGCAAAGGACCTTTGTCAGCCTGTGTCCATCTGTGCACCTGCGTGTTCTTATCTGTATCTACCCCATGCCTTTGCACCTGTGTATTTAATGAAAGTAAGACGGTCTGAACTGGAACTGCCACGGATTTGTCTGTAGCGATTTTCAGTCAGTGTTGCAGAATTATTTACAACGAAAGAATCTAGAACTACTGAAGTCATTCACAGGTATAAAGAAGTGTTGTTCTCACCCTCCTGAAAGATGGTCATTTCAGTGGGAAGTTGACTGTGTCTGTCTGTGGCTGATCGGGTGGGTGTTATCCCCCCAGACGACCATCAGGGAAGTGACATCTGCCCCTTTCTCCTGCTAATTCGTGCAGTCCTTGGAATTCCAAAGCCTTGGGCACTGAAGATCCTTGGGGCGCAGGTAGAGCTAGGGACTGTTCCAGCTTCAGAAGTAGCTAGTTCCTTGAGGAAAGAACACACCTGGCTCTGTGGATGGCACCGAGGAAGAGAATATGCATTTCCAACCTTGGCTACCCATGGTAAAGCGGTAACACCGACCAGGGCTGTGTGTCCCTGCTGAGGGCTGGGAAGAGCACAGCCACCTGGGCAGGAGGAAGGGAGGCGCCAGGTAAAGCATGCGACCAGTTCCCAGCGGTGAGAGGAGAGCAGTGTGCTGGAGGGATGGGTCTTCGGAGTCTGTGGACGGAGCCAGAACAGAGCACATGGAGCACTGGGAACTTGAGGTTTTGTCAAAGAATGGAATAGCTTGTGGGTGATGTCACCGAGACCTGTGGGTGATACTGGCCTCGAAGTAAAAGTCCAGATAGTAGGAAATGCATAGTGACAGTGTTCCCAGAGGAGGGGAAATTCCTCTGTCTGATGAGCGAAGATAAAAGGAGAGAGGAAGAAGGTAGTTGTTTATAAGAAGAGCAAATTGTGTAGATCGTAGAACTCCACGCAGCCACCAAATACCCTATGTATTTTGGTTGGTAGAGCTCATCTGAAGAGTTCCACCTCCTTGGAAGTTGGAGAGGGAGTAGTTGTTCCCTTTCCTGCCCCCCCCCCCCACCGAGAAAAGCACCCACAAACACCAAGAAGGACAGGTGATTCTTGATAGCAGAGTGGTGTCAAGAGCCCTGAACAGTGGTATGTGGCCACAGGCGAGTGGCAGCGTCCAGCTGCCTTTGGTGGTCCTCCCCACTCTAGCTGGTCCCATGTCTAGAGCCGGGGCTTTCTTGTCCAGCCAGAGTTCGTGTCTCTGTTTGCAGCCTGAACGCATGACCAGTACCTTCAGCTAAAACCAGTGTGCCCGATAAGTTCTAGTCTTGACTAGCCAGGATCTTGGGGGACAAAGTTGAGGCGTATCATGGATGCTCAGAAAATGTGAGTTAAGAAAATAGAGGGCCCTGGCTGGTTTGGCTCAATGGTTAGAGCATCACCCCATGGACCAAAGGATCATGGGTTCGACTCCTGGTCAAGGACACATACCTGAGTTTCAGATTCGATCCCTGGCCCTGGTTGAGGTTGTGTGGGAGGCGACCAATCAGTGTTTCTCTCTCTATCCCTCCCTTCCACTCTTTCTAAAAATCAATGGAAAAATATCCTTGGGTGAGGATTAACAAAAGAGAAAGAAAATAGTGGGACGACCCAGAGAGCCTGATAAGCTCTGATTTCAAGGTGGAAGTCACTGAGCGTGGGAGAAAGAGAGGGACCCAGGTGGCATTCCAAAGGCTCCAAATAAATGGGGGTGTACTGGAAGCGAACACTGTGAACAGCAAAAATGGGCTTTTGGTAGAAGAACCGTGGAGGTGCTTCTTGGGCCAGCCTGTAAAGATAACGGGTCAGAAGGCAGGTATTTGAAGGCCCATCGGGGGTTGGTGGAGCGGACTTACCTGGGAAGCCCTGTGGGCTGGAACTAAGTACCAGGGGTGGGAGGTACAGGAGGATAGATTGGGGTGCTGTTGGGTGCTGTGCTGGTCTTGGTTCAGTGCTCAAGGAATTCTTGCCCAGAATCTGGGTGAGATGTTTATGATTCTACGCCGGTGTGTGACCTTTTGTGTCGCCGTGCTCGGGTGTCGCTGCGTCCGTGCCTGCCGTTGGCCTTTGACGCGCTCTGTGCGTTCCGTCCTGCCAGGTTCCTCACAGAGTGTGGGCAGGGAGCACCTGTTCATTTTCTTACAGTGTTTTGAATGCACACATAGGCCTGGGAAGATGTGGCCACAGAGAGCTTCTGCTTGTGCCTGGTGACATCTGTGTGTTTGACACATGGGAAACCAAAAGGATGTAGTGTGTTCAGAACTTGACAGGTTGGGTGTCTCTTCGTGTCTGGACACATGTGTTTCACCAGTGAAATAAGCCAGTGAGCTGCCCCGGGCACTGAGTGGAGGGTGACAATGGTGCTTCAAACACCCTAGTCACAGGGCCACTGTCCAGTACCTGCAGGTGTGTGCTGGTGCCACGGCATGCTCAGCTCCGTGAGCGGGAGGCCAGGCAGCCACACAGGAATGCTGACACGTATGATTTAACAGCATGCTCGTGTGTCACTGGTCCCAAAAACCAATTTAAAAAATAATGATGTAATTGATGTTTCTGTGGGGAGCACCATTATCGCTATGGCTCAGAGCAGGGACTCATGGCTCAGAGATGTGTTTTGTTTAGCATGCAAGATGTCCTTTAAAATTTTGAAGGAGCCCTGGCCGGTTTGGCTCAGCAGTTAGAGCGTCGGCCCACAGGCCAAAGAGTCCTGGGTTCGATTCCAGCCAAGGGCACGTACCTTGGTTGCGGTTCATCCTCAGCCCTGGTTGGGGTCATGTGGGTGGCAACCAGTCGATATGTCTCTCTCACATCGATGTTTCTCTCTCTCTTTCTCCCCGTCCCACTCTGTCTGAAGATAAATGTAAAAATAATCCTTGGGTGAGGAAATAAATAAATAAATAAATAAATAAATAAATAAATAAATAAATGTATGTAGTTGAAAGAAGAAAAAAATAAAATAAAAATTTGAAGGAAATTCTGACACACACTACAGCAGAAGACATTATCCTAAATGAAATAGCCAGTTACAAAAGGACAGGTATCAGATGATTCCATTTATGGGAGGTACCCAGAGGAGTCAAACTCCTGGAGTAAGAAAGCAGAATGGTGGTTGCCAAGGGCTGGGGTCAGGATGGAGAATGAGTGTTTAATGGGTACAGAGTTTCTGTTTTGGAAGATGGAAAAGTTCCGGTGATGATTGCACAGCTGTGTGAATGTACCAAATACCTCAGAACTGTACACTTAAAAAGAGCTAACATGGTAAATTTGATGTCATGTGTATTTTACCCCAATAAAAATTGCATTTGGCCCTGGCTGGTTTGGCTCAGCGGTTAGAGCGTTGGTCGGCCTGCGGTCCAGAGAGACCCGGGTTCAGTTCCCGCTAAGGGCACGTACCTCGGTTGCAGTTTGTCCCCAGCCCTGGTTGGGTCATGCGAGAGACAGCCATTCGATGTGTCCCTTTCACATCGATGTTTCTCTCTCTCTCTTCCTCTCTCTCCCTCCCACTCTATCTGAACAAAAAATGGAAAAATGTCCTCAGGTGAGGATTAAAAAAAAAAAATTGCATTTGGTGCTCACATCTTTTTAAGGGAGACTTCATGCAATAATCTGGATTTCTATTTTCTTCTTGCAAAATTGCAAGTGGTGGCTGCATTAGGCTGGACTTCCCTGTAAGCGTGGTTGATGAAGAGGAGGCCTGGCTTCCTCCCTTTGAAGATACAAGTGCTTTTTGCTTTGCATGGTCCACACGGCTCCCTAGCCTTACATCTGGCCCATTTTCCTCAATTATATCGCCTGACTGCATGCCCCTTCAACACTGACATACTTGTGACCAAGTCTGTCGCCAGCTCAGGTTATGTCTCCTGTCCTCCGGATAGCCACTCAGGTGTTCCAAAGGACCTCACCCCTGGCATGTTCCTCTTTCACAACACCCACCAATAACACAACCAGCAGACAACACCTACTCACGCTCCTACACCACAAAACGTGAAAGTCGTTTAAGACTGTTTTCCATCCCTCAATTCCTGTGGTCAGCTCCTCCCAAAATCACCTTTCTCCTAAATGTCTCTGGAATCCATTCCTTTTCCTGTTTCGTTCCCCACTGCCCTAGTTCACGACTTCGTTGGTGCTTGTGTTATGTCTGTGGTCTCCCAGTCTCCCCGTCTCCTCCTCGCCCAGCCTTCTGTCCCCCTTTCTACAGCATGAAGCTGTTTACATAAGTAAGCCCCCTGCTTATAGTCCTTGGAAACCCCCACCTTGAGTCCTTGGAACCCCCACCTCGCATCCTTGGAACCCCCACCTTGCATCCTTGGAACCCCCACCTCGCATCCTTGGAACCCCCACCTTGCGTCCTTGGAACCCTCACCTCGCATCCTTGTCCTTCAGTCTGCCACTGAGAGCCGCTCCCAACCTCCCCTCTTCGTAGGCACCTTCATCTTCTTACCTGGTTATAGAATTTCTTGGGATCCTTTGGGGAGATTCAGCCACATCATTCTCCGGCTCCTGGGACCCTTTGCCTTGACATACTGTCCTGTGAGCCAGGACAGTGTTTTCAGAGTGAGTGGGGAGTGAGGTGAGGACCTGGGTGAGGGAGGAGCAGAGCAGGGCAGTGCTCAAGGCCCTGGCCTTTTCGTCAGCAGCCTTATTGAGATATAATTTGTGTACCATACTGTTGACCTATCCAAAGTTATAATTCATTGATTTGGGGTATATTACATTATTAATTTTTAAAAATTGTATTAGAATATGCATAACATAAAATTTGCCATTTCAACCCATTTCTAAGTATCTAGTTCAGTGACATACCAACTGTATGCATGTTGTTATGCAACCATCACCACAAACTGTTTCCAAAACTTTTTCATCATCCCATACTGAAACTCTCTGTCCATTGAACAACTACTCCCCATTCCCTCTCCCCTCAGCACCTGGTAACCAGCATTCCACTCTCTCTGCATTTGCCTATTCTAGCTACCTGGTGTAAGTGGAAACATAAAACATTTGTCCTCTTGTGTCTGGCTTATTTCACTTAGCAGAATGTTCTCAAGGTTCATCACGTGGTAGCCTGCGTCAGAATTCCATTCCTTTTTAAGAGTGAGTAGTATTCCATTGTGTGGATCTGCCACATTGCGTGTATCCATTCATTAGTTGATGGACCTGGGCTGTTTCGACCTTTGCTGTTGCAAATAATGCTGCTCGGAACATGGGGCGACGAGTGTCTGCGTCCCTGCTCTCGGTTCCCCTGGTTACATGCCGAGGAGTGGAATTGACTAGTCATATGGTAATCGTATGTTTAGCTTTTTGAAGAACTGCCAAAAACTGTTTTCCACAGCACCAAGGTCCTTGCTTTTTAACCAAAAACATACAGATATGCAGCATTTTCTCTGCAAATGTTTTAGGACAACATAAAATTCTCAATATGTTTTGGCTTACAATTTTATCTCAATATTCCTAAATCTACATAAATCATGAATAACTTAGCTTTAAAAAAAAATGTTTTTATTGACTTTTAGAGAAGAAGGGAGAGGGAGAGAGAGGTAGAAACATCGATGGGAGAGAAACATGAATTGGCTGCCTCCTGCACGCCCCCTACTGGGGATCGAGCCTGCAACCAGGGCATGTGCCCTGACTGGGAACCCAACTGGTGACCTTTGGGTGCATGGGTTGGCGCTCAACCACTGAGCCACACCGGTTGGGCAACTTAGCTTTTGTAATAATTATTTTTTATTTTCTTCTCAAAAAAATAATTTTTGTGTTTTTTGTTCACTAATTATAACGGTCCCAGCCTCTGTGGTGGTGACACCCACAGACCCCTGACTGAAAGACCTGCACCCCCAGGTCTGGCTGGCGGACGTGAGGGGGTGTGGCCTCCTACGAGGGGGTGTGGCCTCCTACGTAGAGGAGCGTGGGCCCCGGCTCCGTGGCTGACGGCGCCTGCCCCTCCCCACATCCCTGCAGGTGATCCGCAGGCACACGCTGGAGGAGAAGCTGCTCTGCCTGGTGCGGCACCGGGCGGGCCACCACTGCCAGAACGCCGTGATCGTCATCCTCATCCTGGCCTGGGAGGGCATCCCCCGCAGCCTCGGAGACACCCTCTACCAGGAGCTCACTGACACCCTCCGCAAGTACGGGAACCCCACCAGCCGGAGATGTGGCCTCAACGACGAGTACGTGAGCAGGGCCCCGGGCAGCCCAGGGGAAGCGCTGTTTGTCCTGCGGAGTGAGGCCTTGGGTGGGAAGAAGGTCCGCCCACGGATCCCGACCTGGGTTCTGGTCCTGGCTGGGGAGGGTCTGCCCTGATCGACTGCGGCTCCAATGATGGTGACAAATGGGAAAAAGGGTGTAAGTGCCCCACTACAATAGGGCGTCAATGGTATTCACCAAACCTACCCTTTTAGGGTTTTTTTCCCTTCCATTTTTAAAATTAAAGTATTTTTGTTTACAATACAATTCATCCTTTGAGGAGGTACACAGTTTGAAGAGTTTTGACAAATGTTTAGTCGTGTAGCCATGACCATCATAAATCAAGATGTGGAACAGTTTCATCCAAAAAAACTCCCTCATGCGCTTTTATAGACGGGCCTTTCCCCCACACCAGCAACCACCCATCTTGTTTCCTGTCCCTGTAGGTCTCCCTTTTCAAGAACGTTACATAAATAAACCCATACAGTGTGCAGGCTTTTGAGTGTCTTCTTTCCCTGAGCACAGTGTTTCCAAACATCATCAGTAGCCTGTTTCTTTTCGCTGCTGAGTAGTATTCCACTACGTGGATGTGTCACCATTTGTCCATTCCCCGAGTGGAGGAGCATTTGGGTTGTTTGTGGATTAAGGGTTGAATTGTAATGTCGGTGTTTATTTAAAGGCCTGTCAGAGGCAGGACGCAGGCGAGTTCAAACCCCGTCTTCATGTCATTCCCCTGTCTTTGTGGTCCGTGGTAGAGTTGGTCGAGACATTCGAGTTAAGACAAAGTATAAACCTTATTGGGTGTTTGACTAGATTCTTCCCACCTCTCTCGAGCAGCCCATGTGCCTCTCCCAACAGCAGGCTCAGGAGTGGGAGCAGAACAGGCTGCAGAGAGCTGGCGCTCTACCCAAGGAAATTTGGGAAAGGAGTTGAGGGTGGAGAAGGATGTGGTCCCAGTCATGGGAGTCCATGGATGCCAGGCCTCAGGGCCTCCCCCGGAGGGAAGAGGAAGATTCTAGAACAAAAATAGTGTACCTATGCCTCACTCGGGATGTGTGTTGCAGCCGGACCTGTGCTTGCCAAGGCAAAGACCCCAACACCTGCGGTGCCTCCTTCTCCTTCGGTTGTTCCTGGAGCATGTACTTCAACGGCTGCAAATACGCTCGGAGCAAGACACCTCGCAAGTTCCGCCTCGCAGGGGACAACCCCAAGGAGGTGAGGAGTCACCGGGACCCTCCCGCTCGCTGCGTCCCGCCTGCTGTCTTTAACTGTCCAAGTGGGAGGAGGGGTTAACACACCACGACTCAGATGTACAGAAAATGGATCTTCATATTCTTTTAACTGATCTTGCTGCGAAATAAGGCTGTGTGGGACATACGCGGAGAGTGCAGTGAGTGAAAAATTAGGCTTCTCACAGATGCTTCAGACTCTTCCCGTTCAAAACCAGCTCTTTAAAGTAAATATTCAAATGTCTCGTCAGAATTTGACCCTTTTAAAGGGTAATTTCTCCCCTCCATTCTTCCCAAGACCTCTTTCTGGGTCTGGGAAGTGGAGCAGGAAGAGGACCTCTGGTCCTAGGGCCAGTCTCCGGGCCAGTGCTGGGCTTCCCGAGGCGTCCCTCATCCCGTCTGGTACCAGGAGGACGTCTCTGTGCTTTTGTCCAGTTTTCTCCTCACCAGAGGCCTGCTGCTCCTTGGGCACTGGGTTGCCATCCACATGATACAGCCTCTGGGTCTGAGGCCTCCTCTCTCTGCACTGTCCTCATTGGAGGCCAGGTCTCCTTCCCAGCCCAGTGACAACGAGACAGGAGGCTTCCAGGTCTCCGCTGCCAGCCGTGCTCAGGCTGTGGGAACCAGGGGCACTAGGTCAGGTCACCTCCCACTCTGTTGTCCATGTGATGAAGGCCACCCGAGAGGTGGTTTCCACTCAGAGTTCTAAATGCAGAGAAGGTGCAGGCCTGTCTGTACTCTCTGTCATTTGCCCTCCCGCCTCCCTGCCTCCCTCCTGCCTGAGCTCCTACAAGGGTGGCATTCTGGGTCCTTTTGCTGGATTCCAGGCAACATCTTGATCCCAGCCATTATGTCTCAAATCTCTCCAAGCTCCTCGAACCAGAAGGGCCTCCCCCTTTTCCTCGGGCGGGGACTCCCCTGGGACACATTTGTTCTACACCACAAATAAACTTCTGTGCTCAGACTTCCAGCTTTGCTTTTCAGAAGTAAAAGGAAGCATTTTCAAATTTAGAACCCCTTTTTTCCTGCAAGCCTGGCTGTTAGACTGTTGTGTGAGCTGGTCTGATAGTCTCATTTGACACTGGACTTTTATTTAGGACAGCACCCACTCTGCCCAGCAGCAGCAAATGCAGTTGCTTCAATGAATGCAGGAGCCCCAGGGCCACCGAGAAGTAGGAGTTACCGAGAATGAAATGTATTGGTTTACTTTCTCACAAATACTTCCCCTGTTCCATCAGCTGCCGTTTCCTGTGCACTTACTAAGTGCTGGATGCTCTGCCCAGCACCTCAGATATCTCAGTTAATTTCACGACGCCCTGATGCCCTAGGCACATTACTCCTTACTTAAAAGCCAGGTGAGGCACAGGGCTTGCCCGAGGCCATATGGCAATAATGGTGAAGTCAGGGTTTAAGCCTAGGCCTGCGACCCCCAGAGCTTAGGGAGCCTCTCCGGATGCTGTGCTGGCGGCAGCCAGGGGGTGCAGTCGTGGAGGCAGCCGCTGGTCTCACTCTTCCATTTCTGAGTCTATGGACTTGGTTGTTTTTCTCTTCCCTCTTTCTCCTGCTTTCTTCTATGAAAACTGCTACGAGCTTCCAGTCCTCCTCGCTACCCTCTGGACACCTGAGACTGTCCACCACATGTCTGTGGGGGCTGCTGCTTCGTCCAGGGCAGCATTGTCCTTGGAGCTCTGTGGCGATGGAAATGTTCCCTGCTGTCAGTGCGGGAGCCACCGGGGCCGCAGGAAGCTGTGGGGCATTTGAAATGTGGCTAGTGCAACAGAGGGACGAGTTACTTTTATTACATTTTAATTACAATTACTTACATTTCAGTAGCCACACATGGCTTGTGACTTAACACAGGGGTATAGAGGATGGAGCTTTGAAATCTGTCGGCGTACCTGGCTCAGGACAGGCTGTGGGATTTCTAGCACAGACCTTGAACACCTTCTCAGCCATTGTTTACCTGTCTGTAATGTGGAAGGAGGAGCCACACTCATTGCTGACGCTTTCACGTGCTACCGCACCGCCCTTAGCTGAGGGTGTGGGGCACTCGAAAGCAAGAGCCATTTTTGTGTGGCTCGAGCAGCACTGGGCTCGATGAACAGTAGCTTAGTCAGGGTGACTGGACTGGCTTTTCCTGGTGAGCGTCAGTGCCTCCATCTTCCAACAGGCACAGCACTGTAGCCCTCACAGAGGGAACCCTGTGAAAACCCCGGGGGCGCCCTGCTTCCTGTCCCCCGGTGGAAGCCCAGCGGGGTGCCGGCTGATGCCCAGTGTGCGGGCGGCCAGGCGGTCTGGCGAGCCAGCTGATGCCCAGTGTGCGGGCGGCCAGGCGGTCTGGCGAGCCGGCTGATGCCCATTGTGCGGGCAGCCAGGCGGTCTGGCGAGCCGGCTGATGCCCAGAGTGCGGGCGGCCAGGCGGCTGCTCTGCATGTGTGACCGCTCTTCTCTCCGCAGGAAGAGGTGCTGCGGAAGAGTTTCCAGGACCTGGCCACCGAAGTCGCTCCCCTGTACAAGCGGCTCGCCCCCCAGGCCTACCAGAACCAGGTACTGAGTCCCAGGCCTTTCTCTGGCCCTGAAGCTGGGAGTGAGCTCTGTGCTCCTCACTGGAAAGGCCTAGCCAGAGATGGAGCAGTGATGTGGTTCTTTGATGAGACCCCGTTTTCACCCCACATTGACTGCATCCCAGACCATCTCTCCTCCGTCCCTGGTCTTCATCCCCGTCCACCGCCTCTGGTATGGTTTCTCTTAATAAGGCTTGAGTTTCTCTCCCCCGTCACCCATACTGCACCTTGAATCTAGGGTGTGGAGTACTCCAAAGCAAGAACCATTTCTATGTGTTCCAAGGGGCACTTAAAGGGCCCCCCAGGTGAGGTGAGGGGGACCTGAGATAACCCAGGAGGAAGTAATTCCTATAGGGGCCTCAGCCAGAAACCCTCCATCCTGCAGCCCAGAGGCAAGGCAACTGTGATCCTTAACTTCCCTTCCCCAAGACCTGGCCTACCCAAGTACATAGTCAAGGCCACTCACCTCAGGTCACGAGAGCAGCTGTCCTTGGTCATCCACACAGGTGACCAATGAGGAAATAGCGATCGACTGCCGTCTGGGCCTGAAGGAGGGGCGGCCCTTCTCGGGGGTCACGGCCTGCATGGACTTCTGTGCCCACGCCCACAAGGACCAGCATAACCTCTACAACGGCTGCACAGTGGTAAGGAAGCTTATGTCCTGCCACAGCCCCACCCACGGGTCCATCCAGGGGTGGGGGTGGGGTGGGGGGGATAGTCTATGCAGACAGGTGGGCTCAGGGGGGAGGGACCTAGAGAGCTTCTCAGACTCGGGGACTGCCCTGCCAGACTGCCCGCTCCTGCCCTCCTTTCTGGGAAAATCCTCACCAGATGCATGGACAGGGCTCGTGATTAGGTGAAAGCTACAGAATGCAGCCCCTTGGGCACCTGGAGTGCTACCCCCCCCACCCCCCAGTTATCTAAAGTGTGGTTCCAGGTCTCTGTGGCACTTGGACTGAAATCCAAACACCCTCTCAGTTCATTCATTGAGCAGATGCTTACTCCCAGGTGCTGCTCTAGAAGCCAGGGAATAAAGTGCACAAAGTCCTTCCCAAGTATGTGACATACGGTTCGGTAGTGATAAAAACTGTGAGGAAAAGATGAAGGCGGGTAAGGGATGAAGTGGTAGGAGATATTTTAGAGGCAGAGAGGCCTCTCTGAGGAGGGGCCCCGGAGCTGAGACGTGAATGAAGCAAGAGGAAGGAGCTGGACGTCCGGGGGTGGAGTGCTCCAGGCAGAAGGACCAGCACAGGCAAAGGCTTGGGGGAAAGAGGGTGGAGGGGCAGCCTGGGACCAGGTCGCAGGGAGCCCAGGAGGCCCGGCAAGGCTGTGGGTTGTGCTCTAAGTGTGATGGGAAGTCCCTGGAGGCCTCTTCAGCTGCGGTGGTAAGATCTCATTCATAAAGTTAGACACACTCTCTTGCTACTGCAGACTAAGAGTAAAGTATGTGGGGTGAGTGGGAGAGAATCAGAGGAAGGCCATGTGGGAGGCTGGGACAGTTGTCTGTGCCAGAGGTGACAGGGTGTGGTCAGGAGGGGTCGGGGGGTAGTTGGACAGATTTTGGATGATTTTGAAGATGGACTGAGAGGGTTTGCTGGTGCTCGATGCAGGATGAAAAGAGAAAGGACTGGAGGGCCACTCCAAGGTATTTAGCTTGAGCAGCTGGGCAAGTGTTGGTGTCATTTACTGAGACACAGAATAATAGGGGAAGACCAGTTTTGGGGTGAAAAATCAAGAATTCTGTCGTGAGATGCCTGTTAGAGGTCCAGGTGGAGATGTGGAATAGGCAGGGGACAGGAGGATCTGGAGAAGTGAACTTGGGACCGGAGAGCATGTGGTCCACGGTCAGAGCCACCAACCTAGATGCAGCCAACAGGAGTGACTGGAGAGGAGGTTCGGGCTTGAGTGGGAAGCAGGGCCGGTGGTCCGCCCAACCCAGCAAGTGTGAGGCCAGCTCTCTTCTCTGTGGTTGAACTGGGTCCTGGGCAGGCAGGGCTCCCGAGGGGCTGAGGAAGAGGCAGGGGCACCAGCACATTCATCCAAAAGGGGGCTCCCAGAGTCTAGTGTAGCTTGTGTCCCCCTGGGCATTAATGACCCAACCCCAGGACTTCATTTCTCCACCTTGTCTTCCTTCTCCGGGTCCAGACTGAGAAGCAAGAGGAGCCAGGCTCCTCTCTGTACTCTGTGGTGAGGGTTTCTAGCTGAAATAGAGAGAAGGGGAGGGCCCTCTGGATTAGGAGAGGGGTGGAAGGCAGGACAGGCACCAGGAGAAAGGAGCACAGGGAGGCTATTTGGATCTCAGAGCTTCTAGAGTTTGGGGTGAAAAAGTAAACTTTCCCAAAATGAATAGTATATTTTACTAATTAACAACCATTCATTGTAAAAAAAAAAAAAATTTAAATAGCGTAAGATAACATAAAGTAAAAATTGCCTGAAATCCCATAGAGATAAATAATGTTAGCATTTTGATGACCATTCATTCAGACACCTGAATGTGTGTGTGTGTGTGTGTGTGTGTGTGTGTGTGTGTGCGCGCGTGTGCATGTACAGTTATATAAATTTCACACAAATGGGATCACATTACATGTACATGCTGTTGCACAACCTGCTTTTCTTAAGGGTGCGTGGTGGACAGCTCTCTGTGTCAGTGGCTATAGGTTTACTTCAGCATGTTCTAAGGCATCGTTCATTTAACCAATGCCTTATCGATAGACGTCCCCTCTGTAAACCACAGGGAGGGGCCGTGCTCACACCTGTGCAGTGGTGTGGAATCTCCTGGAGGTCCCAGGGCAAGGACAGGTACAAGCTTAGCACGCTCGTTCTTCAGCTTACTTGGCAACGCAGGGTTTTCTCAGCCTTTTTAGCCTTTGCCTGCCTGCGTGGCAAACATACAACCTGATTTCAGTGTGTGTTTATTTTATTACTAGAGAGGTTGAACATCTTTTCCTATTTTTCTTGCTCGTTTTAATGCCATCTTTGTGGCTATCCTATGTATGTCCTTTCCTTATTGTTGTTATTTTTAACTGGTTATTTATTAACTGTTACTTTTTGGCTGTATCTGTTGACATTTGTAAGGCACCTCCACGTCAGGGAGAGAAACACAGTTCCTGTCACATCTCATCCTTCGCCTTTTCCTGTGCTCTGTTGTTTATGACAGTGGGTGTCAGAGAATAGTAGGAAGCAGGGCTGAAAGTGCGCAGGGGTGGGGTCAGAGCAGAGTAAGTCTGGAGACCCCCACACTCGGGAGAGACACGCTGGGTGTAGAGCATGACACCAAAGGATACACTGTAGATGAAAGGATGAGGACAGTTGATTCCATAAAACTGTTCAAGAATAAAACACCATCATCAAAATCGAAAGACCAGTACACACTGGAAAACAATATTGGTAGCAAGGCAGGGGAATGATACTAAATTATAGAAATTATTAAAAATGAGTAATCTATAAAAATGGGCAGAAAGCATAAAACTTACATAGAAAGACAGAGCGTTGTATTAAAATGCATCTAGGATTTGTTTTCATCGGGTATGATGAGACATAAAGACACAGAAATGGTTGTCGTGAAGGAAGAAGTTGATACTCGCAGAGCCCTAGAAACAGGAGGCCCAGCAAGCCAGGCAGGCCACACGAGGAAGCACGGGGTCCGGCAGGAGGCAGAAGCAGTGTGGGGAGAGCGTGGCCCAGAGCCTTCGTTGGGGCATTGCATGGGAAGGAGTGGGTGGGGCAGGGTAGGTAAACTGAGTACATTTAGGATTAGATAGTTTGAATGATCTCTGTGGGCTGAGGGCCATAGAGATGGTCCCCAGTTGTCTGTACCTGGCCCTGGAGTGATGTCGGACAGGGGGAATATTGGTATGTGAAAGTTTGATGACAGAGGATGGACTGGGGTGTGGGGCTGGATTGGTTAGTTTGTATATCGAAGGTGTGCTCACAGGGGAGTCATTTGCTGTCTCTAGGAATTAGCTGGCCCTGGGAGGGGTACTCCCTTCAGGATCAAGGCCCCAAATGTCAGAACATCAAGAATTTCTAAAAAGGCCCTGGCCGGGTGGCTCAGTCAGTTGGAGCATCGTCCTGTACACCAACAAGTTGTGGGTTCAATTCCTGGTCAGGGTACATACCTAAGTTGCAGGTTTGATCTCCAGTGGGGTGCATACAGGAGGCAACTGATTGATGTTTCTCTCTTACATTGAAGTTTCTCTTTCTCGCTCCCCTTCCTCTGTCTCTCATGCACAACCCTTACCAGGACTGGGGATCGAATCTGCAACCCAGATATGTGCCCTTGACTGGGAATGGATCCTAAGATCCTTCGGTCCTCGGGCCAACACTCTAACTGCTGAGCCAAACCGGCCAGGGCCCTTCCTCTCTCAAATCAATAAAAACATATTCTCGGGTGAGGATTAGAAAAAATAATAATAATATAAAAAATAAGAAAAGCTAGTCAAGCCCTGGCTAGCGTGGCTCAGTTGGTTGGGTGTCATCCTGTTCACCGAAAGGTTGCGGGTTTGATTCCCACTCAGGGCCCATGCCCAGGTAGTGGGCTTGATCCCCGGCAGGGGGCATGCAGGAGGCAGCAGATTGGTGTTTCACTCTCACTTCGATGTTTCTCTCTCTATCTCTCCCTTCCTCTCTAAAAAATCAATTAAAAATCTTAACAAAAAAAAGGTAAAAGAAAAGATGATCAACACAAGAGTAGAGAGTAAGCCCCCACTGCCCCCGTCACGGGTCCAAGCCGCTTGGGCAGCCGGAGAAGGGGCAGTGGCCAGGCAGCCCATGTTTGATTCTTGGCATGTACCTACCCGCTGCCGAGATGCCCAGGAGGAAGCTTAGCTGTGCTGAGGGGGCAGGGGGTGGCGAAGGAGGAGCCCAAGAGGAGAGGGGCGAGGTTGTCAGTGAAACCTGCTCCTGTAAAAGCAGAAACGAAGCCAAAAAAGGCGACAGGAAAGGATAAATCTACAGACACAAAAGTACAAACAAAAGGGGAAATGGGCTGAAGTGGTTAACCAGGAACTCAAAGGTCTACCTGCGGAAAACAGAAACTAGAAACGAGGGAGTCCAGCCTGGGCTGAAGCAGGAAAAAGAGAAGTCTGATTAATATCATGTATAGCATGTCGAAGCCGTGCTCCCTGTCTCCCTTCTTGTACAATCCAGGGGAATGTTTTTATCAGCTGTTTTGTAAATGCAAGTTGTGTAGTAGCTCTAGAAATGTTTTTAAGAAGGAGGGAATTCAACCTTATCCCATTTTTGTTTTGAAGTGTAAATATGTGTATATATTTTTTAAAGAGCTGAAATCATTTACTGGTTGTTTATTTTTGGTACAACCAGAAAATAATGGGATATTGAATATGAGAGGCTTTGATTGACTTGGGTGTCAGCTCAGCATTACATAGATGGGAGTAGTTTTTATATCCTATAATACAGAGCATACTAAGTGGCAATTTGGAATCAGTCGTGCATTTACTATGTCTTGAACGTTTTAAATTACTTCTTAGCCCATGTTTTTAGTAGAATTGTTTCCTGAAGAAAACTGCTCCTTGATCTTGGCTCTCACTGTCAGATTCCGTGCACCCTGTAACATCTTCGGTGTGGTAGTCCAGCTTCCCTAGGAACTTTGTTAATGTGCTGGGAAAGATTGAACATTTGACTCTGTGGTGTACCTGATACTAAATTGTGGGACTTTGCTGTAACAGCATATCAACATTTGAAGATACTGGTACTTGATACTCTAGTAAGGAAAATTGACCTCCAAATTTTAAGCTGGAAAGTCACTGGAATAACTGTTTAGAAAAGAATCACAACCATGTGACATTTTAGGTTTTTGGTAAGGGTGCAAGAATTGCGTACAAATTGAAATATATACTTATCTTCAGAATAACCAATAAAATCTCAATTATGAAAGAAAAATAAAAAGAATAGAGCCTGGCCGGTATGGCTTAGTGGTTGAGCATCGACCCATGCACCAAGAGGTTGCCGGTTCAATTCCCGGTCAGGGCACATGCCCAGGTTGTGGGCCCGATCCCTACTGGGGAGCATGCAGTCGGTGGCCAGTCAGTGTTCTTTCTCATTGATGTTTCTCTCTCTCTCTCTCCCTTCCTTTCTCTCTAAATTCAATAAAGAGAAAATAAAAAATTGAGAGTAAATGAGAAAAAAAAATCAAACCTTGTTAGTAATCAGAGAAATGCAAACCAACAATGAGATACTTTATGATCATAAGCAAAAAGTTTTTAAGAAATTGGTGACAAAATAATCGGCAAAAGTATAGGAATATTGAAACTGAGTTGCCAGTATGGGTTAAACACTGATGATAATTATTGTGGAAGGTAGAATAAATAAATCAATGCATCGGTACAGCATCAATTCCTGTCATATTGAAGGAGAATATTTCATTCATAAGAAAATATTCATACTGTATTTTTTAAATGAAGTTATTATAGAACTGCATGCATAACCTGATCCGATTTAATTACCTGACAGTGAGTGTGTGTATGCATAATGACCAAAGTGTTTACAGTGATTATTTCTGGGGGTGGGATTACGGTGAAAATTTTTATTTCCTTCTTGCTGGCCTAAGTTTCTGCAACCAGCACATGTAGTTTTTAATAAAAAGGAAAAGTATTTTAAGAGTGAAAGGAGGGCCCTGGCCGGTTTGGCTCAGCAGTTAGAGCGTCGGCCCGTGGACCAGAGAGTTCTGGGTTCAGTTCCCGCTAAGGGCACGTACCTCAGTTGCGGTTTGTCCCTGGCCCCGGTTGGGGTCGTGTGGGTGGCAGCCACTCGATGTGTCTCTCTCTCTCTTCCTCCCTCTCTCCCTCCCTCTTCCTCCCTCTCTCCCTCCCGCTCTATCTGAAGATAAATGCAAAAATGTCCTCGGGTGAGGATAAAAAAAAGAAAAAGAGTGAAAGGAGGCCCAGTGTTCAGGGCAAGGAGGATAACGAGGTTGTAAGATTTAGCACAATGGCAATAATGCTGGTCTGGAGGGCGGAGTACCTCTCCCAGCCCTGACCCAGCCCCTGCCAGCCATGTGACCCTGGGTCAATTATCTCATCCCCTCTCAGCCTTAAGATCACATGAGCCCGGCCGGTGTGGCTCAGTGGTTGAACATTGACCCATGCACCAAGAAGTCACTGGTTCGATTCCCAGTCAGGTCACATGCCCAGGTTGTGAGCCAGATCCCCAGCAGGGGGCATGCAGAAGGCGGCCAATCAATGTTCTCTCTCATCGATGTTTCTCTCTCTCTCTCCCTTCCTCTCTCTAACATAATAAAGAAAAAAAATTTTTTTTAATAAATAAATAAAAATAAAATTGAGATTATTTTTAAAAAGAGATCACACGAGACAGTGTGAATGGACATGCTTTGAAAGCTCTAGAGCAGACTAAATGTTAGTGGTCTGCACTGTTACTCTGCACCAAGACAGAGGTACTTTTTAGACACTCCGAGAGGTAATAGGGAGCATCAGGGTGGAGTGGATGGCTGGTGTTGGGGCTGTGTGGGGAAGGGGTGTCACGAATGGGGGATGCTCAGCCCCTCCCGGTGCTGGGCTCGCCCAACTCTGCGCCCCTCCCTCTCTCCGCTGGGGCAGGTCTGCACCCTGACCAAGGAAGACAATCGCTGCGTGGGCAAGATTCCCGAGGACGAGCAGTTGCATGTGCTGCCCCTCTACAAGATGGCCACCACGGACGAGTTCGGCAGTGAGGAGAACCAGAATGCCAAGGTGGGCAGCGGGGCCATCCAGGTGCTCACCGCCTTCCCCCGTGAGGTCCGGCGCCTGCCAGAACCGGCTAAGTCTTGCCGCCAGCGGCAGCTGGAAGCCAGGAAGGCAGCGGCTGAGAAGAAGAAGATTCAGAAGGAGAAGCTGAGCACCCCGGAGAAGATCAAGCAGGAGGCCCTGGAGCTGGCTGGCATCTCCACTGACCCAGGTATGTGGTTGTGGGCACCCACTGGGGTGGCATTGGTACTGCTGGGTGGTGGACCTGGACGGCTCCCTCACTGCCCCCTTTCTGCCTCACGATAGAACTCCAGATGGAAAAGTCCTGGGGTCCCTCTCAGTCACCTGGACCATCCCATTATCTTAATTTTATCAGGGTGATAGCTACAGCAGCCCCAGGACACTAGACCTGGTAGGAGATACCTGGGTGCAAGTGCGAGGAGGTCAACTTATGCTCCCAGAGAGGAGCTGGGTTTCCCCTCCAGCTTGCCCGCTCCCTCTCAGCGTCTGGAGGGGACCACGGCATCAGGCACATGGGCTGCAGTGGGGGCAGCAGAGTGGGCCACGCTGCCTTCTCCTGGCCCTTGTCCCTGCAGCGGCAGCGCCAGGGGAGGTGCTCAGCGAGGACTTGGGCAGTTCGCTGGGGTGGGGAGGAGGAGGCGTGATGCAGAGGGTGCCATGGGCTCTGTGAGCCACTTCCCGGGCTTCAGCGGGTCTGGGGTCCATGCTGAGGGGCACCCAGAGCAAGTCCAGCCTTGCTTGTCTCGCCTGACCTGCAGAGGAAACTTCTGAGGGCGGGGTGGGGGGGTTCCATCCCAGTCCTCCTGCCCAGGGCCTTACTGGCTGTGGTTCCATCTGCTCCTTCTCTGTTTTGCCTCCTGTTCTCCCCAGGCCTGTCTCTGAAGGGTGGATTGTCCCAGCAGAGCCTGAAGCCCTCGCTCAAGGTGGAGCCACAGAACCACTTCAGCTCCTTCAAGTACAGCAGCAACACGGTGGTGGAGAGCTACTCGGTGCTGGGCAACTGCCGGCCTTCTGACCCGTACAGCATGAACAGCGTGTACTCCTACCACTCCTACTATGCACAGCCCAGCCTGACCTCCGTCAATGGCTTCCACTCCAAGTACGCTCTTCCGTCGTTCGGCTACTACGGCTTTCCATCCAGCAACCCCGTCTTCCCCTCTCAGTTCCTGGGGCCTGGCACCTGGGGGCACAGTGGCAGCAATTGCAGTTTCGAGAAGAAGCCAGACCTCCACGCTCTGCACAACAGCCTGAGCCCGGCCTACGGTGGTGCTGAGTTTGCCGAGCTGCCTGGCCAGGCTGTTCCCACGGACACCCACCACCCCACTCCTCACCACCAGCAGCCTGCTTATCCAGGCCCCAAGGAGTATCTGCTTCCCAAGGCCCCCCAGATCCACCCAGTGTCCAGGGACCCCTCTCCCTTTGCACAGAGCTCCAACTGCTACAGCAGATCCATCAAGCAAGAGCCAGTAGACCCACTGGTCCAGGCTGAATCTGTACCCAGAGACCCTGGTAAGATGGGCAAAACACCTTTGCCCGAGGCATCTCAGAATGGTGGACCCAGTCACCTATGGGGACAGTACTCAGGAGGCCCAAGCATGTCCCCCAAGAGGACTAACAGTGTGGGTGGCAGCTGGGGTGTGTTCCCTCCAGGGGAGAGCCCTGCCATCGTCCCCGATAAGCTCAATTCTTTTGGGGCTGGCTGCCTGACTCCGTCTCACTTCCCGGATGGCCAGTGGGGGCTGTTCCCTGGTGAGGGCCAGCAGCCAGCCTCCCAGCCTGGAGGGCGGCTGCGAGGCAAACCGTGGAGCCCCTGCAAGTTCGGGAACAACACCTCGGCCTTGGCTGGGCCCAGCCTGACTGAGAAGCCATGGGGGGTTGGGGCAGGGGATTTCAACTCTGCCCTGAAAGGCGGTCCTGGGTTCCAAGACAAGTTGTGGAGCCCCCTGAAAGGGGAGGAGGGACGGATTCCAACTCCAGGGGCAAGCCAGCTGGACAAAGCCTGGCAGTCCTTCGGCATGCCCCTGGGCTCCAGCGAGAAGCTCTTTGGGGCCCTGAAGTCCGAGGAGAAGCTGTGGGATCCCTTCAGCCTGGAGGAGGGGACAGCGGAGGAGCCCCCCAACAAGGGGGTGGTGAAGGAGGAGAAGAGCAGAGTGGAGGAGGAAGAGGAGGAGCTGTGGTCTGACAGTGAACACAACTTCCTGGACGAGAACATCGGTGGCGTGGCCGTGGCCCCCGCTCACGGCTCCATCCTCATTGAGTGTGCCCGGCGGGAGCTCCATGCCACCACGCCCCTCAAGAAACCCAACCGCTGCCACCCCACGCGCATCTCGCTGGTCTTCTACCAGCACAAGAACCTCAACCAGCCCAATCACGGGCTGGCCCTCTGGGAGGCCAAGATGAAGCAGCTGGCGGAGAGGGCACGGGCGCGGCAGGAGGAGGCCGCCCGGCTGGGCCTGGGCCAGCAGGAGGCCAAGCTCTACGGGAAGAAGCGCAAGTGGGGGGGTGCCGTGGTCAACGAGCCCCAGCATAAAGAGAAGGGGATTGTCCCTACCCGGCAGGCGCTGGCTGTGCCCACAGACTCAGCGGTCACCGTGTCCTCCTACGCCTACACGAAGGTCACTGGTCCCTACAGCCGCTGGATCTAGGTGCCAGGGTGCCAGCGTACCTCAGCGTCGGGCCCGGCCCGAGCTGCCTCTGTGGTGCTTTTGCCCTCACACCTGGGGGCGGGTTGGGGGTGCAGAAGTCTTTTTATCTATATATACATATATAGATACGCATATATATGTATTTATGGTCCAAACCTCAGAACTGACCCGCCCCTCCCTTCCCCCCACTTCCCCAGCACTTTGAAGAAGAAGCTACGGCGGCGGTCGGGTGATTTTTTCGTGATCTTAATATTTATATCTCCACATTGGCTTTTCCCCCCCTTGTTAGGGGGGGCTTTTATTTTCTCTTGTTTTTAAAACTCTATCCTTGTATATCACAATAATGGAAAGAAAGTTTATAGTGTCCTTTCACAAAGGAGTAGTTTTAAATTCCATTTAAAATGTGTATTTATTGGATTTTTTAAAAGCGACAATAGTAATGGTAAAGGATGGTCAGGAAAGGCCAGAAGTGCTCATGCCTGGCCCTCCTGGGAGCTGATGAGGTTCTCTCAGCCATCTGCCCCTCATGAGCCAAGTGCAGATTGTAGCTACCCAGTCCAGCCCTCCGGCAGACACGCCTGCCCCTCAGGGGAGGGGCCCTCAGGGTGGCTTCTGTCCTTTCTGGTAGGATGGGAGAATCTGTAGAAAAACATCTGGGGTCCCTTTTCCAGGCACTGGCTTGGAGTTGGGGGGAGGGGCAGGTGCACCCCAGGCCAGGCACCTGAGAGGCTGACGTAGATTTCCCCAGAAGCCAGGTTGGAAGTAGACAGCTTCAAGCTTGCTAGTCACCACACTGAATCCTCTCTGTCCGTTATTTATCAAGTCACATGATGTCAAGGTTCCCTAGGCAGCACCTCGTGATGGAGCTGGAGTGGAGAGGCTCTCAGGAGCCCTTTCCACCAAGTCAACAAGCCAATGAATAATACTGGACTGAAGGAATTTGTCTTATTGGCAGTTTTAAAAAAAAAAAAAAATGCCCCAAAGTCCATGCTGATACTGAAAAAGGGCTACTGTATCTTTAAAAACAAGAAGTTGAACCCAAGCTGTGAAAAGCCAGCATTGCCCTGTGTGCAGCGCTGTGCAGAGCCTGGTGCTGTAGTATTGTGCTGGGACTCCCTTGCCTCGGGGGCAGGTCCCATCCTGCGGAGCCCAGCACACCAGTGTAACAGCAGTTAACGCATCTCCTGTTCCTGGATTTTCACATTGGATAATGGTGCATGCCTCACACCTGAGCCCACCCCCCCATGCTATCATTTGGGGAGTGGGCCTACACTTAACAATTTTAAAATGCAAGAGTCAAACGTTTTCAGCTGGTAGCTATGATTTTCCTCCCTAATTGGTGCCATTTCTCTATTCAGTCATTTTTCTCTTTTCCTTCCTCCCCTCTCCACCACCCACTTTAACACACTCGTCCGAAAATTCTGGTGCATTTGTTCAGTTCTTTGAAATGAGAATGTGGTGCTTAATTTTCATAACATTGTTGAGAGAGGTTGGGCCTGACAGGTAGAAGCAACATGCATGGGCAGCGAGTCACACTTCTCGGAGCGTTTGTTTTCCCTGTGGTGGTAGCAGCAGTTCTGTCCCGGCGGATGTGTGGTGAATGGGGGACGTCATCAGGACGCGGGGGAACGTGGCCACACGGTGAATGACAACCAAGCCCTGAAATAAATTGTCAGATATTTATTGAGCAGTTTTATTCAGATGTGGGTCTTCTTAAAACGAGTTTAACAATCAGATGACGATGCTAAAGGCAAGTCCCTGAGCTTCCAGGTGCCTTGTGTGAGAGCTGAGAAGCGGCCCGCTGGGTGTTTCCTGTAGCTGTTCCAGAAGCCCTGGCGGAGGGTCGCGGTAACACGTCCTGAGCTTTTGTGTGGTCTGGTTTTAACTGTAAATAGCGAAAGATTTTTTTAAGCACTTTTGCCTAGATTTAAACAGCAACTTGAAAAAAAAAAAAGTATGTTTTAACATGTAATTGTGGGAGAAATTGTAAATAGTAGCTGAATATTTAACGTGCTTTGTCTATCCTTCACTTTTACCATATTCTGTAAAGTTGCATTTATTTTACAGGACAAAAATGAAATATTATTGCTTTTGAAATAAATACCCAAGAGCTTATCAGGATTTAGAATTATTCAGAACTCAGATTTATAGGAAAATCTCTGACCTTCAGTTTGACAAGCTAAAGGAAGCAGAGTCTTTAATGAGCATGCTAATTTTCTAGTTTGGAGGAAGAGTTGGGTCCTTTAAATGCTATTTTGCTTATCGCATCAGTACTTTTATGCAGGTCTCATTTGACTCCGTGCTTAGGTAGATACGGGGGTGCCTTGAAAACTTCATTTTAAATGATCTTAAGCAAGAAGTACAATATTTTACGAAACATTTTGGAGAATGTGATCGTCTGTATGACCCGGGAAAGCCCCAGGTTGGCTGTTGGTTTGGAAGGTCCCGAGTGTAACCCAGGTGATTCTGATACTTGGCATGTGTGGATCTCCCTGATGTATGTTAAATAGACTTTCTCCCTCGTCACCCTTGGGTAGCAAAGCCATTAGAATCTAACGATTAGATGAAAAGAGAATCCAATACAAGCTCAAAGCATGCGATGTCTGTCCTCCTCCCTCCCCTGCCCCGCCCCCAGCTCAAACAGCCTTCGGTGCATACATTTCCAGATTAGCAAACAGGCTGCTGAGAGGTGAGTCCAGAGGCGGTCTCCACTGGACGCCCCCATCCCTGAGAATGGCGTTGCAGAAACTCGGTGCCAGTGCCGTGCTCAAGCCCAGGCTGATTTGTACACACTACATGTTTAACCTACCTCAAATCTCAGTCATTAAAATTAGCATGCTTTAGACGTATATTTAAAAAGTAACTATGCACAGCTCTCTATCCCCCCTTGCTGCTGAAGGTTTCTTAAAGAGAAAAATCAAATTTTTATTTTTTACTGGCACTATCATTTTTTTAAGCCCGAAAGATGATTAACAGACATTTTTATCATGAGAAGAAAAATAAAGCCATTGCAACTAAAGAACCTAACAGCATGACCAAGTTTTAAGAGTAATATTATAGTAACAGAAAACAATGGAGTCTTCTAGTCATCTCCCCAGTGTGCCCTGTCCACAGACACATCCTCATGCAGCGCTAACGATTGGTTCCTCTTGTTTTGTTTTGTTTTCTTCCCCCCTGCCTTTTGTGTGCAAGGGACGTGCTCGCAAAGTTCTGTGCTAAGAGATTTTTAACATAAAAATTGCTTCGCGGCAGGTTCTCACAAAATAACTGGTGCTAGCTCAAGAAACCATTCTTTAACCATCGGAAATCTTGACTAAAGGTGTTTCGTGGATCTTGAGGTGTTTTGTTTTTGTTGTTGTCGGGTTTGTTTTTCGGCAGGGCCTCAGTTTCCCACTCACTGGCCTCGTGGGCACTGCTCTGCCTTCTCCCCGAGATGACAGCGGTGTGCCTGGAAAGAGGTCGTTCCCTGCCCCCTCTCGGTCCTTCCACCAGCCTCTTTGGGATACCGCAGTGTGCAGAGCAAGGGATTTTTCAAGTGCTAAAAGCAAGGAAAGAAGTAGCAGAGCTTAATTGTTTTGTACTTAGCAGCAGTAGGTGGGTGAGGACGGTTGACGATGAGTAGTTGGTGACCTGATCGCGTTGAGAGCAATCCCGCCAGACGTGGGACAGTGAACCACCACCAGATCCCAGACCAAGGCAAAGCTGGTGGACAAGTACAACGACATCCCTGACGTGCCTCCACCAAGTCTCTTTCCTTTTGTTACTGAAGTGTGTCTTCTGGACTAGGAAGCATTTTTATGAATTGAAATAGTCTAAATAAAATGGTGCTATGGTGTTTTAATGTGACTGTCCCCGATCCTGTCCTGCTGAGGTGCTATCAAGGTTCTGAAACCGCAACCAACCAAAAACAAGGTGGGCTCCAGTCTCTCTCGGCTTCTTTTCCCCTCCCTATTTTGGTGCTGTCTCCTTAGACCTCTGTTGACCGTGCTATCACCTGCTCTGAGCAGTATTTCTGTTTTGGTTGATTGTTCTTCCCTTGGTGGCCAAACACGGAAAGGCAAGTCGCAAAGGTAGCTAGCTCCCCGACCACGCACGGGAGCGGGCCTGCCTGGCTTGGCTGGTGCTCTCATTCCACATCTGTCTTCTCAGGCCTAACGAGAAAGGAAGGGCTTTTTTTTTCTTTTAGGAAGGGGAGTCAGGTTCTCCTGCCTCTTCTGACATGGCAGGCATTCTCATAGCCAAGGACACACGTCCTCCTGCAGCCCAGGGTGCCAAGTCGACCTCTCTGAGAGTCCCAGAGGTGCTCTGCATGCCAAGGTGGACCAGAGGACCTCCTTCCTCGCCGGCAGTGGCCGGGGTGTGGTGGGCAGGGCTCCTTCCTTGGCTCCTCATAGCCTCTGCCCCAGTGTTGCTTCTCACTCTCATCGGTGACCCCTCGCGTTCAAGCTGAAGGAAGGAGCTTTCTTGCTCACTCGATGCCACTGAGGCTGCTTTTTAGTTGGTGCTATTCTAAATTTCTTCTTGGGTCCACAAAAGTTGACGTTTTAACAAACTCAACAGGAAGCTCCATTGTGTGTCATCCACTGTCACAATAATTTCTTTTAAATACCTCAAAAACGGGACGACATGACAACTTCGGTAACGTAGATTCCGTGAGGGTCTGATACCTGCAGCTTTGTCCATTTGATGATGTGCTTGACCTTGAAGAATCTGGGGTCATTTTATGTTTCATTCTTCAGCAGTTAACATGGCAGACCGCCCAAAGGAAGGAGCATGGTTGACTTGATTTCGTTTTCTTCCTGAGTTTTGCTTTTCGGTAAAATGTGAATCTCCTGTGCCCATCTCATTGAGCTTTCTCCGTCATCGTTGCTGTCCAATGAAATGACTCCCTCAACACCTAGATTTATCAGCCAGCTGCATCTACACCAGTACATGGCCAATTTCAGCATAACCCTGGACCAAAATGAATACTTTTTGAGGTGCATGCCCCCAGCATAGGTTATACAGTCCCACACCCACACCTGCAAAGTTTTTGTCTGCGTGCGAGGTCCCTGTCTTGGTGCTCCCTGCCCTTCCTCCCGCAGAGCGCCGGCAAGAGCAGAGCAGTAGCCCCCCCCCCCCCCCCTGCGGACTGCAGCCCAGAAATACACGCGAGGTCGAACGTTGCTTTCTGCCTAAGAATCAGTGAGTGATTTGGCCTACTTCCTTGTTCGCTTCTATTCTGATATCAGGGATGCTTTGTGTAGTGGTATTATTTGCTCTCTTTTCTCATTTTGACTACCCGTCATTCAGGGATAACGTGTCACTATTCACATGGGGATTTAAAAAATACTATTTGGCTCATCTGAACATCCACATTTTCTTGGTTCCAATACTTTTTTTTTTTTTTCTTTCGAGGGGAAAAAGGAGGAGAAAAACAGGAGTGCTGTCGTTTCTTTTTCACGTACTCCAATTTAAAAAGAAACAAAGTCAGGTCACGTCGTGGCGTATACATGCATCTGATTTAATCTAGAACCCCTGTAGCTTTTTGATGTATTTTATTTCTTCTCTCTTTGAATTCCTGTTTGGTTACTTGGCTTCCAATGGAGGTGAACTTAACAACCATACTTGAATATTCCGTCTTGACTTTGTAACTGTGGCTACTTGAAATGAAGTTTATCTGGGGTTGATGGATGAATGGTAGATTTTTGCAATGTCTCAAGGCAATAGGATGTGTATTATTAAACTGTAGATATTCTTAGTACAGTAAATTTATGCTGATAATTTTATTTTGTATAATTTTTACCTTTTTGTTAATATTTTTCCTCCCACTTTATTGGTTTGCCTCCTGAGCTACCCCTCCTTACCCTCCCTTCTCCCCCAGTGTTTCAGTAAATTTAATTTAGGGTGCCTAGAAATTGCAAGTATGTATTCTTTTTTGATTTGTATTTTATTATAATTTACACAAACAACTGGGTTTGTGAACTGTATTACTCCTGGTATCTTTAAAATATTGTGGGTGTTTTAATAAATTTTATATTTATTTTTTGCACTCAAATTCAGTGTGGGTTCTTCTTTTTTTCCCCTTGAAGCAGGCCGAGATTGGGGTGTTTACGGTCCACGCTAATCCACTCTCACCTGTGGGTTTGTTGGCTGTGAGAACGGCACGGGAGTTAGACCTGTGGGGTCAGACCAGACCTGGGTTCAGCAACCGGGGTACTTGAGTTCTAGCTGAGAGAATTCAGAGCCAAGACTCAAACTATAAGAGAAAGTTTGTTTAGAAAGTCACAGAGATAGAAGGAGCGGTAGAAGAAATGGGCTCAGGAAACAAGTTACAGAGGCAGAAGATGGGCCCTTGGAGCTTAGGAAAGAGAAGGGTGTAAGGGTGAAGGTAACGATCTCCTCTCCTGGGAAGGCGAGCGAGGGGGAGGGGAAGTCCCCTGTGAGCTGGAGCACAGGGCTTTCAAGTGAGGGCATTTTAGGGGTGGTCCCAGGGGAAGATCTCAGTAGAATGTTCATCTAGGTGTGTCCTTTCAGGGTCATGGTCACCACTGACTGATCGGTGCCAGGGCAGGGGGTCTTCAGTCAATGAAGCTGCTTCTGAGGTCAGCCTTGACCTTGCTTGTCTGGTTTTGCTGCTTTGAGGCGGGTGAGAACCTCATTGTTCTGGGGGCTTAATGCTTAAGGGCTATTCAGCCCCCTTGTTTGTTCCCTCTCTAAGGGGGGTCTAACCCAGGCCTGACCAGCAGCATGCCAGGGGAGGATCTGAACCGCATGACCAGAGATATGCTAGGGGAGGAAAAGTTACTCTGGGGCGAGGTCCTTGTTTTCCCAGTGTTGCCCATTGCTAGGCACCCAGGGCTTTCCGCCCTGGTGACCGTCTATACCTGGCCCTTCATCCTTGCTCTGATCTTGTCCAACTGTCTACCACAGATGGCAGATGACAAACGAAGCCCTCACTAATAGCAATGATTGAACCTGTCCTTGTCTCCTTCTGCCACCTGCGAAAGTAATGTTCAAAAGCCATCAGCTATTGAAACTGTAACGGGGAAACAGAGATGGCCTTTTTCTCGTGTGTTTCTCCTTTTTGCTTTCTTTTCCTTTTATCTTAGTTCCCTTTTTTCATTCAATTTGGAGACCATCACTCCCCCCCATCACATTAAAGTTGTCACTTCTAATGTTACGTTTGCTAAAGGATCACTAATGCTGCTCCAGTCTGATGGCCTGAACCCCATGGCTGGTAGGGAGGGCCAAATACGGGGCCTTGCTCCTGCTGTCTTTGGGACAAGGAGCTTTCCCATAGGACGCCATGCTTGGGGCTGCCTCTCTTAATTCAGATTGCCAATTGTGGTGGCTGATCTCAAAAAGGGGGCTATAAATCAAGGAAAGCAAAAGAGAGAAGGACACTTGGGAGGGGAAACTGTGCCCTCCCTCTTGAAGCATCTGACTGAACGGGATCCAACATTTCAGCCGTCCACAAAGACCTCCGTGTTCTTTCTGGTCGATGCCAACATCCTGTTAGGTCACTAGACGGAAGAGCGCCTCCCTGAAGGCATCGGAATGAAAGCCCCACAATCCCAACAGGGCGCCAGACGACAGGCTCAGAAGCTTTCGTCCCCATTTCCCTTGCAACGGAACCCCTAGAAGTGCCTGCCACGCGTGGCTCTCCGGGATCCTCACACACGTTTGCGTGTTTTACAGAAGTGGAATCACACTGTGTTTGGTACACTGCTTCTTTTTTCCCTTGACATCTTTGTGTGGAAAGAGGCCTAGTCCTGTCCCTTCCCCAGCCCCTGTTGTGTTGGCCCCGTGTCCAGGGCCTGGGGTGAGGACCAGGAGATTCCTGCTTCTGCAGGAGCTGACTCCCTGCTGGGTAACTATAAATATGCTTTCATCTCTTCATATACAAATTCCATGTTAAATATAGAAAAATTAGAAGACTGAAGTTTTTAAATTTTTTCGGAAATCCCACTACAAGAGAACCACATATTGGTTGCAGACATTTTCTGAGTATGTGAATATAACCATATATGTACATACACTTTTATTTGTTAAAACTTTTTTTCTTTATTCATATTAGAGAGAGAAAGGGAGAGGAGAGAGAAAAACATAGACGAGAGAGAACATTGGTTGGCCGCCTCCTGCATGCCCCCTACTGGGGATTGGGCCCACAACCTGGGCATGTGCCCTGACTGGGAATCGAACCGGTGACTTCTTGGTGCATGGGTCAGTGCTCAACCACTGAGCCACACCGGCCGGGCTGTACATACACTTTTGTGGGGTTTTTTGTTTGTTTTTTTTAATCCTCACCCGAGGATACCTTTACATTTTATCTTCAGATAGAGCAGGAGGGAGGGGGGGGAGAGAGAGAGAGAGAGAGAGAGAGAGAGAAACAGAAACATCGATGTGAGAGAGACTCATGAGTGGCTGCCACCCACATGACCCCAACCGGGACTGGGGACGAACACAACCAAGGTTCATGCCCTTGGCAGGAATCGAACCCGGGACTCCTTGGTCCGCAGGCCGATGCTCTAACCGCTGAGCCAAACCTGCCAGGGCTGTACATACACTTTTAAATGGAATACTTTGTTATAATCTTTTTTCACTTAATATATCTTTAAATACCAGTGATACAGAGCTACATCTTTTTAGAGTTGTCTAGTATTTCACTATATGGAGATGGAAGCATTTAGTCATCCACAATATTATTGAACTCTGAATCCCAGCTTGTTACCATTGCAAATTGAACCAATCTAAATCTGCCTCCACCTAAGTCCCACCTGCTGAATTTCTCTCTACTCTGAAGCATACCAATGAATCCCTCAGCCACACGGCCACATCCTCAACTCCCTGAACCTTCTTGTGACATAGCTCCAGACCCTGTCCTACCCACCCCGTCCCCCTGTCTTTAACACCTAGAGCATCCTTATATTGGGATTTCTAGAAATGAACACTTGGTTCCAGACGGGATCTGGCTGGCCTCAGCCAAGCACAGACACCAAGGTTTAACTTTTTAAGCAGCTGAGTCGTGCTGCGGGCTGCGTGTCTCGGTGGAGAGGATATAGTTCCCTCACTTCCCAAGTGTGTGATGTGAGATGAGCCGTTTCATCTCCCAGTGCCATTTTCTTTGTCTATAAAGCAGGCTAATGATCCCACATAAGAGTGATATGATAATAAAACAACTGCAATAAAAGTTGCAGGCATTCGGGACAAGGCAGGTGATAGAAGCTATCATTAACACTCATGACATATACAAAACCTTAAGGCACTTGCCCTGGCCGGTTTGGCTCAGCGGTAGAGAGTCGGCCCACAGACCAGTGAGTTGCAGGTTTGATTCCGGTCAAGGGCACGTACGTCGGTTGTGGTTCATCCCCGGCCCTGGTCGGGTCATGCAGGAGGCAGCCAGTCAATGTGGCTCTATCACCTCGATGTTTCTCTCTGTCTCTGTCTTTCTCCCTCCCTCCCTCCCACTCTATCTGACAATAAATGGAAAAGTATCCTCAGGTGAGGAATAAAAAAATTTTTAAACTTTAAGGCACTAAAGTGTGCAAGACTAGTAAACCACATAGTGACTTATGTGAACTACGGCCAAGCCAGATCCCCCAACCCCAGCTTTTTTTTTTTTTTTTTTTTTTGCATTTATCTTCAGATAGAGTGGGAGGGAGAGAGTGGGGGGAAGAGAGAGAGAAACATCGATGTGAGAGAGACACATTGACTGGTTGCCACCCACACGACCCCAACGACCCCAACCAGGGCCGAGGACGAACTGCAACCAAGGTACGTGCCCTTAGTGGGAACCGAACCTGGTCTCTCTGGTCCGCAGGCCGATGCTCTAACCGCTGAGCCAAACCAGCCAGGGCCCAACCCCAGCTTTTATACAACTCATCTTGTTTTTAATTCTACACATAGCACTTGAAATTTAGCCACCTTTCTTAAAAAAAATAATTTTTCTTTATTGATTTTAGAGAGAAAGGAAGGGAGAGGGAGAGAGAGATAGAAACATCAATGAGAGAGAACATCGATTGGCCGCCTCCTGCATGCCCCCCACTGGGGATTGGGCCCACAGCCTGGACATGTGCCCTGACCAGGAATCCAACCGGCGACCTCTTGGTGCATGGGTCGACGCTCAACCAATGAGCCACACCGGCTGGGTGCAATTTAGCCATTTTACATGGACTGTTTACCTCACCCTCTCTCCTATTTTGAATCTCAATTTTGTCAGCATTGGTTTTCCCTCCCCAGCTGCGGAAACTTGCTCAACAACCTTATCCCAGGTTCTTCTGCTGATGCCCTTGTAGGCTTCTTAACCTCGGAGAGCTGTCAGTCATCTTTATGTCTCCCAGGTACTGAAAATAACAGGCACTCGCCATCCTGTAAGAGGAAATGAATCCTTTCATACCCCCTAGGCATGGTTCTGCTGAAAATATTTTCAACACACATAACTCAGGGCAGTTCCGTCAGAGCCATGACTACCGTAGAAGACACGAGGACCACACACACAGAGCACCATCAAAGCTCATCGAAATCTAGGTCTTTCCAACACCATCCTCTCTCCTTCCTCCCGAAGCCTTGGCAGATACCTGCTCTACTCTGCTGAGAAGCTCAGTGCCAGGCCCCTCTGTGGGTTGCCCTGCCCTGTTTCCCTTCCCTACACTGCACACATCTTCCCACATTTTCATCTTTCTTCTTCACACACATGACCCTTACTCCTCTGGGCTAACTGCCCACCCTGCCCCATGTGTTCTCTTGGTTCATACCCTTTGCTTCTCTCTGGAACGGGGTCATGCACTATCGCTTCCTGCAGCCCCGCCCCCTCACCGTGCCCTCAGGCCCAGCCTGGTCCTGCTCTGCTCTCGTGCTCACCCCTGTTCTCACTGCTTCCTGCCGCTGCCACATTGCTGCAGGTGTAGACAACCTCCTGGCTTCAGCTTCCACACCACTCACTCACTCGTGCCCTCGTCTCTCCTGAAAACTGTCTTCTAGGCCAAGGATCCTGTCCTCGCTGGCCCCTCCGAAGCCTTGACCCCTGAAACCCTCCACTCCTGGGCTGCACCACCAGTGGCATTCCATTGTCCCAGGGCCCTGAAGCCTTCTGCCCCTCTCATGCCCCTTTGTGCATTCATGTCCTTAAAATACAGATGCTCCCAAGAGAATCCCCCTAGTCTTTGCCATAGGCTTTCCCTCAGAGGCCTGGCTCAGCCACCAGGCCTCAACTATGATCCCAGTGCTGATGATTTTCAAATCTGTGGCTAGCCCTGACCTCCCCCATAGCTCAGGCTGCTAGACAGCTCTGGGTGGCTATTTGGCAGGGCCAAAGTCTTAACACCTAAAACTGACTTTTTAACTCTGCCAAATTCCCCTCTGGCCATTGCCGGCCTTGTCGTTCTCTTGGTCACGTCCTGACACGTGCCAAGTCTGGATTCTACCCCTTCAACGTCTTCAGTCCTGCCCTCCTTGCTACTATTGTTAGCAGCCCACACTGTGCATTTCCCAGGCTGTGCACTGTGAAAGTCCGAGAGGCGCCATTCACACAGACTGCCACCTGGGCTTTGATCGTTGGCATTGGCTCCTCCCCCCAGGAGCAGGGGCAAGCTGGAAGGAGACCATGTAGCAGGGCCCTCGAAAGCTGGGGGCCCAAGGCAGAGGCCTCTCATACTGGTCTAAAAAGGAGAACTTTCAGAAAAATTAAGTGATTTGCCCAAGACTATCCAGCTAAGAAGTGGCAGAACCCACACTCAAACCCAGGTGTGTCTGACACCAAGCCTCTGCCCTGTCCGTACATACCCCTGTTTTTACTGCATCTTAAGAGCCACGTGCCTGAGAGACCCACTGTCCTCACTAGCAGGAATCGACCGCAAGCAGAGCTTAGGGCATGGCCGCAGCCTGGAGGTCAGCAGACACAAGAGGCACTGGGTGCTGCAAGGTGGGTGGGCAGGTAGACTTGTGCTCTTTGGAGCTTTTTCAACAGGCACCGATATTTGAAGGCTGCATTCCCCTTTGATCTCCCTGTCCACCTCGACAAAGCCAGTCTCTCTTTACATAGATAATCTTCCTACAAACCAGATAGGATGATACTATTTCCCTATAACGCTCCTCAATGCTCCCCTTGGGTACAGCTCTCAGGATAAGGCACAACATCCTAACTTTGTCATAGGGCCCTGCAGGACCGGCCCCAGCTTGGACCACTAGTACCACTGCAGGCTGCTTGGTGTCCTTCTCTGATTATCTCAATGCCCCACCCCCCATGTGGCTTCTCAAATGTGAAGTGGCTTTCCAGTTAATGGTAATGCAAGTAATACCACCAAGAACTCAGTCCTTTTAAAATCCATTAAAACATTTCCATAAACTATAAAGCAATTCCAAATAAATTATCAATAAGAACAAAAAGATCAACAAGCTTTTACTCAAGGAAGGATGAATAAACAGGAAGCCAAGTTATCTGACACCAAAGAGAATCTTTTACTGTACAACAAACATTAAGAAATCAAAGACTAGCAATGAGTCCTTCGTAAGAAATAAGAGGTTAGGCAGAGATTGCAATCTATTTTCAAAAAGATTCAAAAGAACATTTCACCTACTCAACAAAAGTGAGATGACTAGATAACAGACTAAGTAGTATCTATGCCAAAAACACAATTGATGTGCAGAGAACAGGATTAACCAAAGCCGATCAGAAACCAGCTATTTAACATGAAAGAATAAATAGGGAGCTAGCTGCATGAGGCCGTAGGAGACCATGAGACCAGAGCACTGACATGCCTCTTGTGGACACTGGGAGTTCCCAATGCAGGACACAGAATGAATGGTTCTGAATCAGTAATCAAAGACTATGGGGGAAAAGGTATTCTGACTGAGGTCAGATGAGAACTGCTACCTCCAAGGCCTTGCAGGCTGTGGTTCATTCCATCAGGAAGTGAGAGTCCTGGAAATAAATTATCTTCCTCCTAATGGTCTGGGGAAGCATCTCTGCAAAGACATCTGGACTCTTCAGCCGTGTTCTCATTGGGAACCCTGAGCAAAAGCTGCAGCCCCACGGCCCACGGGTCTCCGACCCACCCCCTCCAAGACCAGCACCGAGCACCGAGCTCTCAGCAGTGCTGCGCTCGGCACAGGTCCGGCTGGGTTTTTATTATCCTGTGAGCTGGCAATTCTAAGCAATATCATTGCTAAAGGAGTACATGAAAAAAAATATTATGGTACAAAAAAGGAAAAGGAAATTAACACATTTTTGTTTTAAAATAAGTAAATTTATTTTAAACAGTTTTAGGTTTATAGAAAACTTGAGCAGTAAGTAGAGTGTTCCTCCCCAATTTCCCCTATTCCCCTATTATTAACATCTTGTACTAGTGGGGTACGTTTGTTATGCTTGATGAGCCAATATTGATACAAAGTTATGAACCAAAGTCTATACTTTACACTGGGAATCACTCTTTGCATTGTACATCCTATGGGTTTTAACAAATGTAAATGACATGTAACCACCACTGTAGTGTCACACGGAGTAGTTTCACTGCCCCCAAGTCCTCTTTGCTCCAGCTGTTCATCCCTTCCCCCTCTCTAACCTCTGCAATCACTGATCTCTTCAGTCTTCATAGTTTTGCCTTTTCCAGATGTCACAGAGTTGGAATCAGTGTGTAGCCTTCTCAGATTGGCTTCTTTCACTTAATAGTGTGCATTTGAGTTTCCTCCGTGTGTTTTCTTTTCCTTTTTTTAATTTTTTTTTCTTTATTGATTTTAGAGAGAGAGGAAGGGAGAGGGAGAGAGAGCTGGAAACATCCATGAGAGAGAACATCGATTGGCTGCCTCCTGCATGCCCCCCACTGGGGATTTGGCCCACAACCTGGGCATGAGCCCTGACTGGGAATCAAACCAGCCACCTCTTGGTGCATGGGTCAACGCTCAACCACTGAGCCACATCGGCCGAGCTCCTCCGTGTGTTTTCATGGGTTGATAACTCATTTCTTTTTATCACTGGAATTAACACTTCAATTGCATTAACGTGTGTTTTATAAAAGGAAGGAGGAGAGGTGGGTGGCCAGGGAACAGGGTGTCATGTGGACAGAGCTGCCAGCACCAAGCCTGAACAGATGCTCCTGGCCCAGGTGAGGAGGGAGAAGGGGCCGACTGGGTGGGAGAAAAGGGGGCCCAGAGAAGATGGAGCAGGAAGGGTAATGGGAGGGAAAGAAGAGTGACCTGAAGGATCTGTGTTTTTGTTGTTGTTGTTAATCCTCACCCAAGGATATTTTTTTTCCATTGATTCTTAGAGAGAGTGGAAGGAAGGGAGGGAAGAGGAGAGAAAGAGAGAGAGAAACATCGACGTGTCTCTCTCACATCGATTGGTTGCCTCTTGCATGTGCCCTGACCTGGCAGGGGTGGAACCTTTAGCCCAGGTACGTGCCCTTGACCTGGAATCTATGGAGTGACCCTTTGGTGTGAGGGCCGATGCTCTAGTCTGCTGAGCCACACCGGCCAGGGCTGGGATCTGTGTTTTGACAGCACCGCTCTGGCTGCTGGGTCAGCCGTGAGAAGTGCTGCCGAGAGCAGCAAACATTAAGTCCGAAGGCAGCTCCGGTCCTGCAGCCTGGGTCCCCGTTTTCAGCCGGGTGCTTAGACAGACCGCCTCCCTGAGAAGGCAACCTTGACGGTCTAAATTCTAACAATTGCTTCGGTTACCATTTTAACAATATATGTATCCTTCAGATTAGCACATTCTTAAATGACTTACTCTTTAACAAACATGATATTCTGCAGGCAAATGAATTCCAAATCAGCCTCTGACACAGCCACATGCTTTTTTAAAAAACAACTATTACTGTTGTTTGGTTTAAAATGGGTTTTTCCCTTGGCTTTGTTTACTTAGCAATTTTTTATTTTTTATTTATTTTTTCTTCATTGATTTTAGAGAGAGAGGAAGGGAAAGGGAGAGAGAGAGAGAAACATCCATGAGAGAGAACCTCTATTGGCCGCCTCCTGCATGCCCCCTACTGGGGATTTGGCCCACAACCTGGGCATGTGCCCTGAGAAATTGAACCGGCAACCTCTTGGTGCATGGGTCGACGCTCAACCAGTGAGCCACACTGGCCGGGCTTCTTAGAAATTTTTAAAATTTGTTTATTTATTTTAAATCCTCACCCAAGGGTATTTTTCCATTTATCCTCAGATAGAGTGGGAGGGGGATAGAGAGAAACATCGATGTGAGAGAGACACTGACTGGTTGCCTCCCACATGACCCTGACCAGGGCCAGGACTGAACTGCAACCAAACCTGGAATCGAACCTGTGACTTTTTGGTCCACAAGCTGTCACTCTAACCACTGAGCCAAACCGGCCAGGGCAAAATTTATTTTTTATTGTAAAATGTACATCACATAAAATTTATTTTACTATTTTAACTATTTACAAGTTTACAATTCAATGGTATCAAGTACATTCACATTGTGGAATTCTCCAGAACTTTATCATCCCCAACAAAAACTCTGTACCCCTAAACACCAACTTGCCATTCTCCTCTCTTCTGGCCCCTGGCAACCACCTTCCAACTTTCTGTCTCTGCATTTGATTACTTCTGTGTATCATAGAAGTGAAATCATACAGTATTAGTCCTGTGTCTGGCTCAGTTCACTTCGTGCAATGTCTTCAAGGTCCATCCATGTTGTAGAATGTGTCACAATTTCACTCCTTTTTAAGGCCACTAATATTGGCCACATTTTGTTAGCTGCCGGCTTTGAAGAGAGAATTTGTAAAGGTCTGAGTGGCTTTGAGGTGTCTCCAACCCCCTCTTCCATATCCTCCTGTAGATAAATAGTACATTTGAAATAAATGATGGTAGCACAGTGATTGTAAGGATGGAAAAATAGAACTTCTATTACTTCAATCCTGTCATTCTGTGTGAACACTTGGAATTTTCTTGTATGTTTAACATTTTTAACTCGGAGACCATTTAAACCCACTAGAATCAATCTTAAAAAAACAGACATTGGCATTATTGCAATTTCTGGGATTTATTGTGAAACGAGATTTTTATGAATCTCTGTCCAACTTATCCATTTGTTGGCAACTCTCCCCATTTATTTATTTCTTCTTCAGCAAGCGATGAGTGAAGATAGTTTGACATATCTGTTCGTACCATCTGTTGAACATGAATATGCACACAAAAAATCAGTCCTAACAAAGTCATTGACAAGTTTGCAAAAATTAAAACTAAAAAGGGAGTTATCGTTTTATTACGTATCACTATGACAGACCAACAGATAGGTAAGATAGGTATAGGTTTTCCCTTTTTAAAAAAACATGTATTATTGTCATTTAAAAGGATCAATCCATTTTTTTTGTACTGTAATTTTAATTTTATTTTTTATATTCACTTCCAAATATGAAAGTTCTCTCTTTAAGTAGCCTGTCAGGACTACAGCTCTCTCAGCAGCTCCCTTTGCCGCGGCGAAAGCCTTCGTTCTTAAGCATCAGTATACAGGGTGGGCAAAAGTACGTTTACAGTTGTGAATACATGAAACACAGAGTTTAGTCTTGTATTATTGTTTATTGATTATTATATTATTTATTTGTATTACAACTGTAAAACTACTTTTGTCCACACTGGTATTTAGTCATTTGCTCAATCCTATAATATACACTAAATAGTTCCAGAATTGTTACATTCATGTCACTATTAACAATACAAATATGAAGTAAATGTCAAGATTTCTTTTTTTTTTTTTTATCCTCACCCGAGGACATTCTTGCATTTATCTTCAGATAGAGCGGGAGGGAGAGAGGGAGGAAGAGAGAGAGAGAAAGATCAATGTGAGAGAGACACATCGAGTGGCTGCCACCCACACGACCCCAACAGGGGCCGGGGACAAACTGCAACTGAGATACGTGCCCTTAGCCGGAACCGAACCCAGGCCTCTCTGGTCTGCAGGCTGATGCTCTAACCACTGAGCAAAACTGGCCAGGGCTCGTCAAGATTTCTTTGTAGGTTTCTTTCATCCTCCAAATATGTCCAGTTAAAGAGTGCTGTGTTCAAAGTTACTGGAACTCATTTTTTTTCTTCTGTATGAATGATTTTGTTATTCATTTGACTTCCAGGTAGGTTAATTTTAAAATGAAATTTTGAGTATTTTTTCCCATCCTTATCTATTGATTTTTATTGTTTTGGATATGTAAAACATTATTAACACAGTTCAAAAGTCAAAACTATATGAAAAAGCGTATCCTGAAAAGTCTCATTCCTTTCCCACCCCGTTCTCACTTAGCCCCCCTAGGTAACCCATTTCATTCATTTGTGGTTGATCTTCCATCTTTCCTTTTACAAAAATAAGCGGACACACAGATAGACTTTTATTTCCCTTATGCAAACAACAAAAAACATTCAAAATATGCCTTTTCACTTTATTTTTTAGGAGGGTTTATTGAAGTATGATATATAGTGGGTGAAATTCACCCTTTTTCAGTGCGGAGTTTGATTGATGTCGACATGTGTGCAGCTGGCTAACCACAACCCAAATCAAGATACAGAAAACATTTCCACCACCTCACCAAGTGCCCTGAGCCCCTTTGCACTCAACCCTCTGCCACTCCCAGCCTCTGACTCTGATTTAGTTCTCTATCATTTCACTTTTTCTAGAACATCACAGAAATGGAATCATACAGCATTTAGCTCCTGTGTCATCTGGCTTCTTTCACTTAACATAATGCATACTGATTTGTTCAAGTACTAATAGTGCCTTTCTTTCTATTGCTGTGTCCTAGTCTGCGTGGCCTAAACAATTTGTTTACTCCTCCCAGCTGATGGACATTTGGATTGCTTCCAGTTGACTGCACTTTACTTTTTTTTTTTAATCCTCACCCGAGGATATTTTTCCATTTATCTTCAGATAGAATGGGAGGGAGAGAGAGGGAGAGAAAGGAAGAGAGAGAAACATTGACGTGAGAGGGACACATCGATTGGTTGCCTCCCGCACCAGATGAACTGCAACCGAGGTACGTGCACTTGGCCAGAATCGAACCCGTGAATCATTGGTCCGCGGGCTGACGCTCTACCACTGAGCCAAACTGGCCAGGGCTGCACTTTACTTTTATATCTTAACAATATAAACTGGAAATGATTCCTTATCAGCTTATAGAATTCTTTCTTATTCTCTTCCCTCCACTTGTATTCACTTTTTCAAATGACAGCTTTATTGGGGGTATAATTCACAGAGCACAAAGATCACCCTTTTAAAGTGTACAATTCAATGGTTTTTAGTATATTCATAAAGTTGTGTATAAATCAACACTTCACAATTCCAAAATATTTTCCTCACCCTAAAAAGAAACTCCATACCCAATAGCAGTCACACTCAATCCCTAATCCTAAATACTTTCTTTTTCTAAGAATTTGCATATTCTAGACATTTCATATAAATGGGATAATATAATACGTTGCCTTTTGTGTCTAGATTCTTTCACTTGGCGTAATATTTTCAAGGTTCATCCACTTTATAACATGTATCAGTACTTCATTCCTGTTTATAGCCTTGTAATATTCCACTGTATGAATGTACCACATTTTGTTTACCCACTCATCAGTTGATGGACTTGTGGATCATTTCCACTTTTTGGCTGTTATGAACAAAGCTATGAACATTCATGTACAAGTTTTTATGTACACGTATGTTTGCACTCCTCTTGGGTAGACACCCAGGAGTGAAATTGCTGGGTCCTATAGTGACTTAACGTTTAAACTTTTGAGAAACTGTCAGACGTCTTTTCCAAAGCGACTGCCTCACAGCATGTATGCGAGTTCTGGTTTCTCCATATTCTCTCCAAACTTGTTACTGTTCATGTGTTTTTTTTATATAAGATTTTAAAAATTGATCTTAGAGAGAGCAAGGAGGGTGGGAAGGAGGGAAGAGAGAGAGAGAGAGAGAGAAGCGAGAGAGAGAGAGGTGAGAGAGAGAGAGAGAGGTGAGAGAGAGAGAGGTGAGAGAAAAACATCCACAGGTTGCCTCCAGCACGCTCCCCAATCGGATATCAAACCCACAACCTGGTATGTGCCCTGACGGGGAATCGAATCCACCACCTTTTGGACCAGACAATGCTCCAGCCGAGAGCCACACCAGCCAGGGCATCATGTTTTGATTCTACCAGTCCTAGTGGGGGTGAAGTGCTATCTCATTGTAGTTTTTTTTTTTTTTAAAGGAGCATCAGCTAAGAGTAGATGCTGATACAGCACTGGACTAGTGTAACAGTGGAAAATTTTTAAAAAATATGTTTTTATTTATTTCAGAGAGAGGAAGGGAGAGGGAGAGAGAGATAGCAACATTGATTGGCCGTCTCCTGCATGCCCCATCAAGCCCACAACCCGGGCATTTGCCTCGACGGGGAATCGAACCAATGACCCCCTGGTGAATGGGCCCAAGATCAACCAACTGAGCCACACCAGTGGGCTCATTGTTGTCTTGATACTCATTTTCCCAATGGGTAATCTTTTTAACAAGCTTTTCACGTGCGTTTTGGCCATTTGTATACTTCTTTGGGGAAATGTCTATTCAAATCTTTTGTGTGTGTGTTTGTATTGATTGATTTTAGAGAGAGAGAGAAAAACACCAACTATTGTTCCACGTATTGACGCATTCATTATTAAGGCACTCATTGGTCGCTTCTTGTGCCTGCCCTGACCGGGTTCGAGCCCGCAAGCTTGGTGGGAACCTTGGCATATCCAGATACTTCTCTAGCCAACTGAGCTACCCAGCCAGGGCCTATTCAGATCTTTTGCCTAGAAGCCCGAGCAGCCGCAGCCTCAGTGGAGACTCAGCCCCAGCAGCACGGCATCAGCCCCCGGGTGTCCGAGGCGGCAGGGGCGGGGGCCTGCGGGAAGAGGGCGCTATGGGCTGTGGTGCCCGCGCAGGGGCAGGACAACCACTGTACCGCCTGTGAAGTTCACCAGGGCGGCCATCTGGGCGCTTGAGACCTACCAGAGCCACAATAATGTAATTCCTTTTCCACCTTCAGTTCCGTTCCAAGGGCTCCAAGGGCTTGTCGAAATTCCCCAAAATGATCCAGTCGGTGAGTGCATACGTCTAACTTCTGTTTGTCAAACGTGGGTCAAGACAACCCTCAGGGCAGCGTTGACTGCGTCCAGCAAAGGTTCTCCAACTCTGGAGCCTCGCAGCTCAGCTGCCTGGGATTTACACAAGATCAGATTACAGTGTGTGCCACAAATGACACGGATCAGATGCTCGGAGAAGGATGACCCAGGCAGAGGAGGAATCCCCCAACGGAAGCACAAGTTATCAAACGCCGTGGACGGTATGTAGGGGAAAGAGCGCAGGCTGGGAAAGCATCTCAAGCTGTTTCGGAGGCAGTGCCCGAGGGGAAAAGGTCAACCCCATGAACCCTGCAAATAGGACTGGAAAGACACAGGGCACAGCAGTGTTTCTCAGAGGCCATACAGGGACAGGGTGAGTCACGGGCTGGCACTGGAGGCCTACAGGGAACCTGCACCGCGGGCGGAAAGATGGTGTCAATCAAAAAGACAAGAACCCTCTGGAGCAATTCTGCAACAGGTAGCCAATCAGAATCCTAGGGACCGCTGATGTTTTTGAAGAGCTTCAGAGGGATTGGCCTGGGGACAATGAAAATGACAGCCGGTCATTCGAGTCAGAGCTCTCAGGAAAACTCAATCCGCCCAGAACGCTGCCAGCCAGCCGTTCAGAATCTCCTGTGTGTTCTAGTACAGACACTGCGTCTTCTCAGAAATGGCTGTTAGATTCAGATTTTTTTTTTAATCCTCACCTGAGGACATTTTTGCATTTATCTTGAGATAGAGCAGGAGGAAGAGAGGGAGGAAGAGAGCGAGAGAAACATCGATGTGAGAGAGACACATCGAGTGATTGCCACCCACACGACCTCAACCGGGGCCGGGGACAAACTGCAACGGAGGTACGTGCCCTTAGCGGGAACCGAACCCCGGACTCTCTGATCCGCGGGCCGATGCTCTAACTGCTGAGCCAAACCGGCCAGGGCTAGATTCAGATTTTATTGATCCTTTAATGAATAAAAAAGTTTGAATATCTCACCTGACAAATAGGGTGGCGCCAACATTAAATGGTCATTTGAATTCCACCAGTGGAAAATCCGCCGCACGTCCCCTGACGCCCCCTGCAGCCGCTGCCATCCCCAGGCTCCACCTCTGCCTTCCACCCACCTGCCCGCCTCCAGGCCTCCTCCCACTAGGTCCAGCTCCGATTCCCCTAGCACTCCCGGAGCGCTGGGGACTCAAGACCTTCCTGTGGACAGTGTCAGTCATCACAGCGGTATCTGCAAGGACCAGCAAGACAAATACACCTCTAGGACTTCTCTGGAAACCTTACCCCCTGATTCAGTTCTACTGAAGTGTCCAAAGCAAACCATTCAATGTCTCCCAGAAAGTCCAAAAAGAAGTCTAAGAACACAAGGAAAAGGACCAAAGAAAGAAATACGACATTGAGATGATTGAGGGAAAGGAAGAGGACCTTGAAAGAGATGAGGAAATCGCCAAGCTGAACAACTCCAGTCAGATTCCAAGGAGGGAGTTCAAGAGTGTGGCCCAGCGTCCACGGAGCCTTCTGCAATCATAACTCCCAGAGTATTTGATAAAACACATTGCTCTCGTCTCCTATGAGCAACGCCAGAATTACAAGGATGACTTCAACGTGGAGTAGGATGAGCCCAGGGCCTTGCACGCCAGGACGGACACTGTATCTAGAAGATTTCTCAATGGTGCCTTTCTCCAGGCTCAAAAGAATATCAGATGTTCATGAAGAAGTCGTACACAGAAAATCAAGCAGTTTTGTCCCAATTACCATAAAGAAAAATACAGATGCGAGTATCTTCATAACAAGCTGGCTCATATAAAAAAACTAATAGGTGAATTTGCCCAACAGCGAGGAGAGCCATGGCACCAGAGCTCTGCTTGGATCAGACGACGTGAATAAACTCAAGCTTGTTTATCGAAAATTCCAAATGAGTTGCTCTAAGGCTCTAAACTTTGCCTGCTGTAAGTTTCAGTATTTGTAAACTTGAGTTACCTTTCTTTTTTTGCTTCCATTTTTCTTTGCTTCCCGGCATTTTTGAAACTGCTTTTTCTGATGCTTTTTTTTCTCCCCTCAAGACGTGTGTTTGTCGCCCTGGCCAGGTAGCTTAGCTGGTTAGCGCATAGTTCTGGTACACCAAGGTTGTGGGTTCAGTCCCTGTTCAGGGCACATACAAGAATCAACCAATGAATGTATAAATAAGTGGAACAACAAATTGATGTTTCTCCTCTCTCAAATCAATAAATAAAACAAAAATTTTTTAAACACTTGTGTTTGTCAATAGAATTAATTTGTTTTAGATATTGGGGATCCGGTATCTATACTTCATATCAGTTTTTTCTTAAAAACTTGCTTGTTATTAGAAATGATTTTTAGACATTGTGGATCCAGTGTCCACACTTCAAAGTTATGTGTGTTAAAACAAAACAAAACAAAAACAAAAAAACACACAGTAATGTGCAAAGTGAAATGCTTTTGGATAAACATAAGCCTATTTTCTGACCTTTCTTAATGGGAACTCTTTGCCTTAAATGGTAGAATATTCAGAATGTTGCACAAAATACAAAATATTGAAACTGTTTTGGAGAGTTAAGAAATAGAAAGGTGTTGCCTGGCTGTTGTGGCTCAGTGGTTGAGCATCAACCCATGCACCAAGAGGTCACTGGTTCGATGCCCAGTCAGGGCACATGCCCAGGCTGGGGGCCCAATCCCCAGTGGGGGGCATGCAGGAGGCGGCCAATCGATATTCTCTCTCATCGATGTTTCTCTCTCTCTCTCTAAAATAAATAAAGAAAAGAAAAAAGAAATACAAAGGTGTATGAGTATGTATATGTGTATAGCTACATATACACACATGTATATACAGGCTGACTTGACCTAGAACAGTACATTGCCCTGCAAGTTAACCCCCCTTGCAATGGTTGCCTTAAGGTTTTGCTAGCTGTGTTCACACGTGGTTAATCATTAGCTACACTGCTGCCCACTTGATTGGAGCAATGGAAGCACACTGTGGCCTACCAGCGTCTGAAATCTAGTGCACGACCTGTGTGTGTGCAGAGGTGGTGTGCATGAAGGAACAAAAGCTGCTTCTGTCACTGGGCCAAACGCTCAGGTTAAACAACTCAGGAGTTACTATAGTTTTTTTTCCTGTCGAATTGTTACTTCTATTGTGGAAGACAAAAGCATTTCCATTTCAACAGTTTGTCAGTTGTTTTGTTGGGCAAAACTGATATGTTATGAAATAAACAAATCTATAGTTTTGGGGCAAAATTATAAAATTAAATATGTAGGTAACCTATTAGATACTGCTATAAAGTATTTTTTGAAGAGAAATATGCAAAGAAGCTATTACCTACATGAAATGTATATTTAAAGTTATTTTTCTTTATCCTGGGTGCCAGGAATATAAAAAAGAGTGGATATATTTAACCATAACATACTGTGATTCATCAAACAGCACAAGCTTTCATTTCATGGAGTTTATCTGTTGACATTGATTTAAACTATCACTTGTTTTACCATGTGGGAACATAAGTTATGTAAAAAATATAAGGATTTTGAACTCATGTTGATTCAAGTTGTGTTGTCTTACCGTATTGTCTTTTCAAAGTGCTGCCAGTTAAAAAGGGAAGCATTATGTTTACAAATCTGCTCTGAAATATTTGCCAAATTTTTGGTAGTATCTTTTTTATTTATTTATTTTATCCTCACCCGAGGACATTTTTCCATTTTTTTGTGCAGGTAGAGTGGGAGGGAGAGAGAGGAAGAGAGAGAGAGAGAGAAACATCAACGTGAAAGAGACACATCGAGTGGCTGCCTACCGCACGACCAACCAGGGCTGGGGACAAACTGCAACCGAGGTACGTGCCCTTAGCGGGAACTGAACCCAGGTCTCTCTGGACCGCAGGCCAACGCTCTAACCGCTGAGCCAAACCGGCCAGGGCTTTGGAAATATCTTTAATAAAGATGTCTGTTTCCAGAAAAAAAATTTTTTGCCTATTTTTAAATTGGGTAATTTGTCTTTATTGTTGAGTTGTATGAATTCATCAATTGGTTGCCTCCCACTCGTGCCCTGATGGGGCCTGGGGAATGAACCCACAACCCAGGTACATGGTACATGCCCTTCACCGGAAATGAACCCCGAGACCCTTCAGTGCATGGGCCAATGCACTAACCACTGGTCACACTGGCCAGGGCAAATTCCTTTTTTTTTTCTTTTATTGATGTTTTTAGAGAGAGAAGAAGGGAGAAGGAGAGAGAGACATAGAAACATTGATGAGAGAACATCGATTGGCCGCCTCCTGCATGCCCCCACTGGGGATTGGGCTCACAACCTGGCATGTACACTGACTGGGAATCAAACCCGCGACCTCTTGGTTGCATGGGTCGACGCTCAACCACTGAGCCACACCGGCCCGGGCCGAATTCTTTATATATGCTTTCATCTACTACTTGTGTGATTACTTTTTTAACATTTAGATCTCTGATACATTTGCACATTTTTCTTGTTTATGGTGTAATGGATCCAATCTTATCTTTTCCTAAATTGTTCTCTAATTGTCTCAACACCATTAATAACCTCCCAGTAAGCTGAGATGCCACCTTGTTACATACTAAATTTCCATACTCTGGTCTTTCTATTCTGTTCCTCTGGTCAGTCAACTCAGGTGCCAGTACCTTGTTGTTTTAATAGTATAGTATATTTATATTTATAGTATATTTTAACATTTATATCTATAGTGTATGTTAACACTTGCAAGGCTAGTGTTCCCTCATTGCTCTTCTTTTCCAGGAGTTACCTGGCTATTCTTTTATGTTTATTTTTCTATATTAACTTTAGAATAAACTTGTCTAGTGCCAGAAAAAAAATACTTGTTGATAGTTTTATTTGACTCATATTGAATTTATAGTTACTTGGAACTGACATTCTTACGTTGTTGAGTTCCTCTATACAAGAATAAAATTACATTTTCCATTTGTCCAAGTCTGCTTCATTATCTTTTAGGATGCTTTAAGGTTTTCCTCATTTAGGTTTCTTGTTAAGTTTATTCCTAAGTAAATAATCTTTTATGTTGCACTGTAAATGGGGCTTTCAATTTCATTTTGTCTTCTAACTGGGTATTGTTCTTTTGTATGTGTGTTTTTTTAATACTCACCAGAGGATATTTTTCTGTTTATCTTCATATAGAGTGTGAGGGAAAGAGAGAGACAGAGAGAGAGAGAAACATCAACGTGAGAGGGACACATTGACAGGTTGCCTCCCGCACGACCCTGACCAGGGCCAGGGACGAACTGCAACCAAGGCATGTTCCCTTGGCCGGAATCGAACCCGCGACTCATTGGTCCACAGACCAACACTAACCGCTGAGCCAAACCAGCCAGGGCTGGGTATTGTTTTTGTATGTAAAGGCTATTGATTTTTGTATGGTAATTTTGTATATTGTTACTTTACTGAATTCTTTTATTATTTGAGTTAGCTTTAAAATAAATTTTTTTGGCCCAGCCCATGTGGCTTAGTGGTTGAGCATTGACCCATGCACTAAGAGGTCGCTGGTTGATTCCCAGTCAGGGTACATGACCAGGTTGTGGCCCTGATCCCCAGTGGGGGGCATGCAGGAGGCAGCCAGTCGATCAATGTTTCTCTCTCTCCTTCTCCCTTCCTCTCTCTCTAAAATCAATAAAGAAAAAAAAATTTTTTTAAATAAATTATTTTGGGATTTCCAGATATGCTATGTCACCTGCATACAGAGATAGTTTTACCTCTTCTTTTCCAATTCTTATGACCTAGTTGTCTTTCTGTCTAATTGCATTGGCTAATAATTCAAATACAATGCTAAATAGTAGTAGAGCTTATGGGCATTCTTGCCTTGTTCATGATCCCCACCAAGTTAGATGCTGAATCTAGAATATATATATATTTTAAAATATATAAAATCAGGCTTTAAAAATCCACCAATTACTATTTTATTAAACATTTGATCAGAAATAAATGTTAAATTTTGTCAAAAGGTTTTTTTCAGCATACCTGGGAAATATATAGTAAATTATACTAATGGATTTCCAAATATGAACTATTTCTGCTTTTTCCCACAACCCACTTGGTTATGAAGATTTATTGCCATAATGGGCTATTGGGTTAGGAATGCAATATTTTATTTAACTCTTAAGTGAGATTGATTTATAATTTTAATTTTAGTGCTAGCTACATCAGATTTATATATTAATTTTGTACTTGCTTTATAAAAGGATTTGTCCCTGGAACAATTTATGTAGTATTGGGATTATCTGGTATTTAAAGATTTGATAGAATTCCCTTATATATGGTGTATTTATATAACAAGTTTATTATTTTCTGGAGATTGGTCTGTTAATGCTTTCTATCTCTACAGGGGTCAATTTTGGTAAAATATATTTTCCTCTGAAATTATTCATTTGAATCTGTGTTTTGAAATCTATTTGCATAAAGTTACAAAATAATATCATATTTTAAATTTTCCTCTTGTCCAATGGTTATTTCCCTATGCTACTTCTTATTTTGTATTTTTGTGCTTTTTTCCCTATTTTCTTTATTCATTCAGTTATTGGTTTGATGATCTTGTTAATTTTTTCCAAGGAACCAGTATTTTGATTTCTACTATCTTTTGTTTCTTACCTCATTAATTTATACTTTTATGCTTATTATTTCTTTCCTTGTACTTTCCTTTGTTTAATTTTGTTCTTCTTCTAGCTTTTTTTTTTTGAGTAAGGTAAAAATTTAAACAAAAGGTAAGTATAGCTTGCCAACTATTTCTGAGTAAAAAGAAAGGATTTTTTTGTTTGTTATTTGTATTTGTTTTTTGGTTCTATTCAACCTATGAATCCTAGGAATAAAGTTCCTTCTAGAAAATTTTACTGAAAAATGTCCTGCCTGAATTAAGGTTAATGGCATCAATACATATACCTGTGAGCACAAGCCCTTGTTTCACATGGCAAAGGTAGACCACAAGAGCAAGCTACACCTGTCACTTCTGAGACATTGTCTACACCATACCTTATAACTCTAAAATTTTGATTAAGGTTTTCAACATAAAATTTCAGATTATTGAAGTTAATTATCCAATTATGGGATTCCACTGCATTCTTAGCTTTGGCTTAGCATTTATTTTGCTGTCTGGTCTACTTCTACCAGGAAGTTCGGTCCACTTCTACCAGGAAGACGGCAAGGAGGTTGGGAGGGTACAGTCTAGTTTAGGGGTGGCCAAGAGAGAAAAGATTGAGGAGGCTTGATCCACCTCCCTTCTCATAGGAGAGGGCCTCTTGGACTTCCAGCTTCCTCCCCAGGGTGCTGCAACCCCGGGGCGCTGCATCCCAGGACTGGTTGGACATTTTTCCCGGGTTGTTGCATCCCTGGGGCCGGGATCCAGGCTCCTCCCCGGGGCGTCCAGTCCTGGGCCCGGCGGGCGGCCTCCGCGGCGGCAGGGGGCGGCCTCTCGGGGGCGGCCTCTCGGTGGCGGCTCTCTGCCGGGGCCCGGGCCTGGGTCGCAAGCTTCCGGGACTTTGGCAGGCGACGTCCCTACCTCCGTGTGTCCCTTTCCCGGCTTGTACGCGCGTCCCCAGGACGAACGCGCGAGTGTGCGCCCCTGGACTCGGGCTAATGTCCTGGTCATTTACAAATTAAAGCACACAGGGCGCGGGGGCAGGTTCCTCGGGCCGTGTCGATGAGGAAGACGGGGAGGAGGGGCCGCGAGGAGCGCGGGAGGTGGAGGGGTGGCCCCGGAGGGGACCCGCAGGAGCGGCACCTGCCGCGCGGGGCGCCCCTTCCCGCCCTCTGCACTCGAACTGGGGCCCTGAGCTCCGGGATCAGTTTGACTTAGAAAAACACACAGTGGGAAAGTGGTATTCTTAAGAAACACATCACACTTGTCAGTCAGGGAAAGCACAGAGACTGGACTCTGCAACGCAAAGCAACTCAGGAATCTTTCCAAGAACAGCAAGAAGCCCGGCCAGTCAGGGCACATGCCCCCGTTGCGGGCTTGATCCCCGGCAGGGAACGTGCAGGAGGCAGCCGATGATGGATGTTGATGCTTTTCATCGGTGTTTCTATCCCTCTCTCCCGCTCCCCTCCTCTCTCTCCAAAATATCAATAAAAACAATTTTAAAAATAGAAAGAATACAAGAATGCATCATGTAAAGTTTTCCTTTCCACCCTGTGAGGGAAACAAGCGACCACACTGGACAGCATATGGTCTTGGAGAACTTGACCTCAGATCACTGTGGAATTAGCGGGCTAATATGCTCAAGGCCTGAGCAGGAGTGGAAATCGCACTTAAATCAAGCGCCTTAAATCAAGTACAGTAAAAGACCTGAGAGGGATTGCAAAAAGACCAACAAAGCACAGCAATATTTTTGGAAAATGAATGTTTTTAAAATGAGAGAAAAAGCTCATGGATACAGATAACAGTGTGGTGATTGCTGGGAGAAGGGAGGTGGAGGAGGGTGTAGGGGGATAAATGGTGATGGACTGAGAATTGACTTGGGGTGGTGAAGACAATACAGATGATGTGTTGTAGACTTGTGCACCTGAAACCTGTATAACTTTGTTAATGTAAAGGCAGCTGAATCAATGATCAGAAAAACGTCATAGCTGATCATAGAACCTTTGGAGTTAGAATTTGAGCCTCCTTGGAGACACTTGAGGATGATACTCAGGCAGTGACCTGCAGCACATCTGATAATCATCTTTCAAATTCCAAAGAAGGCAAACCAGAGGTCAAATCTTGTAGCAAATCCAAAGGAAAGTTATCTTTCATAACAATAAATGTCTCCCAAACAGAAAAGGGAATCCTTTGCTTCAGTGAGTTCATGATCTCCAAACCCTAAATTCACTGCTTCAAAAGACTGAAGTGTGGCCCTGACTGGTTTGGCTCAGCGGTTAGAGCATCGGCCTGCGGTCCAGAGAGACCCGGGTTCGGTTCCCGCTAAGGGCACGTGTCTCCGTTGCAGTTTGTCCCTGGCCCTGGTTGGGTCGTGGGGGAGGCAGACACTTGATGTGTCCCTTTCACAGCGATGTTTCTCTCTCTTTCTCTCTCCCTCCCTCCCACTCTATCTGAACAAAAAAAAAAAAGGAAAAAAATGTCCTTGGGTGAGGATAGAAGAAAAAAAGACTCAAGTGTAGGGGTGCCACACCAGAGGATTGCAGCAATCTTCCACCTCACCGAAGAAGGAAGAAGCTATAAAAGAAAGTCAATTAATTAAGTCATTTTCCTCGGCTGGTTTGGACTCTAATCAAGTTTCTCTTGCTAAGATGAAGTGCCAACTGCCATTTACAACTGTGTCATTTGACATTTGATTAACATTTCTTCTTTTGGCAGCATCTATAAATAACAACAACAACAAAAAGTTGGGATCTACCTTCTAAGCATTATTTCTGAGTCAAAAATATAGCATAATGGGTGTATGGAAAAGATCAGCTCTCTTATGTATATAGTGTCTGCCATAAATTGAAATGCATTAGAATGTAACTTTTAAATAAATGGAACTATGCTAGTTTGTTAAATTTTACCATTATTCATTTAGAGAAAATCATGAAGATAAAATCTCACCCCTCTTGAGAAAAGAAGTAAATAAGAAAATACTTAAACATTTGTATTTTTCCTTAAATGTGGTTCAGATCATGGGTACTGTATCATGATTATTCCATCATGTCCATTTGATCCCACACAACCCATTGAAAGCTGGAAAAGTTTGGTCAATTAACCTGTTGGTTTTTTAAATAAGATACCAATTGTTCTCTCCATCAAATTGACCTAGTAGATCAAATGTTTTCATGCTGTATAAACACACTTATAATGTAAACAGTGCATGCCTCCTTCTTAGTCATCTTGGTTCTGTATCAGAGGGAGGTTTTGTGGCAAGAGGAACTGTGTTCAGCTCACACTTCCCTAGGCTGAGCTATAACTAGAATTCAACGTGCCAGTCACTAGAATGCAGTAACTACAGTAACACAGAGACACAAAACTCAGCATATTGCTTTCCAAAGGGTAGGTTTTTGTTGTTGTTGACAATATTACAGATGTCCCCCATTTCCTCCCTTTTCCCCCCTCCACCCAGGCCCTGCCCCACCCCAGGCCTTCACCACACTATTGTCTGTTTCCATGTGCATATAAGTTCTTCAGTTAATCTCTTCCTGTCCCCCACCCCCCCTTCCCTCTGAGACTGGTCAGTCTGTTCTATGCACCCATTTTGTTTATTAGATTCCACATATAAGTTAGATCATATGATACTTGTCTTTCTCTGACTGGCTTATTTCACTTAGCATAATACTCTCCAGGTCCCAACATGCTGTTGCAAAGGGTAAGAGACCCTTCTATTTCACAGCTGCATAGTATTCCATTGTGTATATGTACCACAGCTTTTTTATCCACTCATCTACTGATGGGCACTTGGGCTGTTTCCAGATCTCAGCTATTGTAAATAGTGTTGCTATGAACATAGGGGTATATATATTCTTTCTGATTGGTGTTTCAGGCTTCTTAGGATGTATTCCTAGAAGTGGGATCGCTGGGTCAAATGGCAGTTCCATTTTTAATATTTTGAGGAGACACCATAGTGTTTTCCATAGTGGCTGCACCAGCCTGCATTCCCACCAGCTGTGTACTAGGGTTCCCTTTTCTCCATGTCCTCACCAGCACTTGTTTGTTGTCAAATGGTAGATTTTTAAATCATTGGCATCTTTAAGACGTAAATTTTGAGCTTGCTGGAGTTTTTTTAAAAGCAGTAAATGTAAAGGCTCACTTCAAAAAGTAATATGATTAACTTTGGCCAGAATAGAAGTTTCTCACCATCTTCAAAGAAATCTGGCTACAGGAATAGACAGCTACCAAACCCAGTATTTAATCTTGCCCAGTAATGAGATCTACCCAGAGATCACAGAGCACCAGCTCTAAATGGGTCAGAAGGAAGGAGTCAGGTTGAGACTTTCCTTTTTTTTTTTTTAAATTGCTTTGAAAAAAATTTTTTTATTCATGTCCCTCCTACTTTTAGAAAGGGAAGTTAGCTTCTTGCCTCTACCCGTGGGCTCATTTCATCAGCTGAAATCGGAGAATCACAGTGGCAGGAAGGACTCACGCTTGCTGCTCTGCACGGTGGTGAATCAAGGTTCCGGCAGTGAGTTAGCTCACATTTACTAGGGTTGCCAAAGTGAACCGGACTTTGCTTAATGACAGCCTGACTTATATTATATGTATGTAATTTTTAAATATTGAAATTAAAATTTCTTTATATTAAAATTATTATGCCCTCACTGACCTAATATTGACGAAGCTGCTCATCTTGATCCAGATCTCTTTAGAGGGGTCAGTTCTCTAAGTATTGTAGCAAGAAAATCAGCTGGCCCTGAAACCATGGGGATGTTTTAGCAGCCACAGATTCTTCCCCCACTTCAGCACTAGTAAATTACCAGCTTTAGGCACCTAACCAAATGAATGGGAGACAGAAGATAGTAAAATATGACCTTCCTATATCAGATAATGAACGCATTTCCAAACTGTTAACTGTCAGAGAAGCAAACTAAACTCCCTAGAAGCCTAGAACAGGGCAAGTCAACAGCAGCTTCTAAAAAGCCTGCCTTGAAAAACATCCTGTTCTTTGAAGTTTTTTTCCCCTTTAGACTTGTGCAAATTTGATTCAGAAAATAGCTCAGTTGTTTTGCTAGAGAGCAAGGAGTGTGTGTGTGTGTGTGTGTGTGTGTGTGTGTAGGGTGGGTCGTTTATATGCATACATTAATGATCATTATTTTAAGTTGTATTCCTTAGCACCGAGAACAGATGAAAATGTGGGACATTAACTAAACAGTTCAAGATATTTTGTAGTTTCAACTCCTCTAGTCAATGTCTGAAGTATTAGAAAAAGTAGCAAAACAATTTCCAAAGCATCGGGAATTTCCATTTCCACCCAAAGTAGTTTTGTTTTCTTCCAACAGTTCCGTTAAATTAAAGAAGGAAAATCTCTGCTTGTTTCTAAAGTTTTCTTCATTTTACAGGTTGATAATAACACACTTACAGGTCAATAATGCGTGTGAGAAGCTTTCCTCCCTAACCTTGTTTATAAATCTGCCAAACCTCACCCAAGCGATGCCCTCCTTTACACATACACTGTCGAGGCAAAGCTGCTGCTTCCTGAAGTCCATAACTCGGGCAGTTGTTTGATTTTTAATAACACCAGTGCACTTTTGTGGCATGGTGTCTAAGATGTGATTATTTAAGGTTTGCCAAAATGTTTAAAACAGTGTAACTTTCAATCGGCCAACTGGATTGTGACTTTTGTGGTCTTGATTTTTTCAAAACTACTTTCTGTCAAACACATCCATACAGAATATATTTGCATGTACTGCTATTTAAAAACTAAAGGGGAATAAAAAATAAGGACATTCTGAGAAACTGCCATGGCCAAGGGAAGCCTGAAGAGCCATGACAACGAATGGAATGTGATGTTAGAGGGCAGACCTGGCAAAAGACATTAGAGAAAAACTAAGGAAATCGGAATTAACTATGGGCTTTAATTTATAATACTGTATCAATGCTGGTTCATTAATTGTAACAAAAGTACCACAGTAGTGTAAGCCTTTAACAGGGAAAACTGGGTGTGGGGTGTAGAGGAACTCTGTACTATCTTCTCAATTTTTCCAGAAATCTAAAAGTGTTCCAAAAAGTTACAGGAAGTTATATAAACTGTTCTAAAATAGTTAAACAATAAAAACTAAAGCTATTACTTGAACTTCAGTTGTTTAAACATTTTACTCTTTTAACTATTTGTTTAGATGCTTATTCTGCTCCCTAACACCTTTGTTTTGGTTTTGTTAATCCTCACCTGAGGAGACTCTTCCCATGGATTACTAGATAGAGTGGAAGGGAGGGGGGGAGAGAAACATCGATGTGAGAGACACACATCAATCGGTTGCCTCCTGCACGGCCCGGCTGCAGCTGGGATGGAAACTGAAGGATCGAACCTGCAAGTGAGGTACATGCCCTTCATCCGAAGTCGAACCTATGACACTTGGGTCTGTGGGCCGAGGCTCTGGGGCTGAGTGAAACCAGCCAGGGCACACCTTTTGTTTTTATAACTGCTGGGGAGTGCCTGCTGGATGCTACATATGAAAGGATTATAGACATTTGAGTTCTGAATAAATTGTGTTTGAATAAAGGTCATCATGATTATTTCTTTTTATTCTTATTCTAAAAGAAAATATGTCTGGCATCTTTTAGTTGTACCCCTTTCTCTGCCTCTCTAGTAAACATATTTTTCTCAAAAAAATTAAAGTGCATACATGTTCTTTTAAATTCACAGTGGCAGGGGATCTTACAACAACCTATGAGATCAGTATCTGAAATGAGGTGCCTAACATACTTAATCCTACCAGCATAATTAGAGAAAATGCAAATATAAAAGGTGTCAAAAGTCGGGTTCATTGCAAGGAGGTGAGATGCCCCCCTGGGTCCCAGGGGAAGACGGTTGGGAGATGGGCACGGTGTGGCTTGGGGTCTTTAGTGTGCATGTAAGAAAACCAGCTTTGCTGACTCAGGCCAGGGGTTCGGATGTGTGCCCATGTCTTACACGTTCGTCTGGAAGAAGCACAGGTGAGGATCGCCGTGGGCGGCTCCGCTCCAGGTGCTCCGGGGAGACTGGCACAGCAGGTGTCGCCCGGCGCACTTACCCACGGATCTGCAGGCTGGATCCCGCCCAGGTGAGGTCAGGGGCCTGCGCCAGGCTCAGCTGGCACTAGCGCTCCTTTTACTCTGTGGAATTAGGGGTGTCGGGGGCCGCTAGACGAGTGATGGGTAGAGGTAAGCCCGCAAACTGACATGCGCAGCAGCTCCCCGGAGGGACAAAGGGGTGGCTGGGCAGGCCTCACCGGAGTGGGTGGACAGAGGGGAGGGGCCTGACTCATGAGGCTCTGGGTCCCCGCGGGTCACATGGAGTCTAACTTTAATTTGACTACCTGGTCTGTAGCCAGCCTCGAAGGCAGCGGTATTTTGAATGCCCCAGGTAGTTCTCATTTACAGCCAGACTGAGAATCACTCTACCTTCTATGCCCGCTTCCTTTTAACTCCGACTGCCAGTACCCCTGGACATCTCCCGGGCGGGCTTTTGCTTCTCCTTACCTGATCGATTCTCTCCATTTTTCTGATCTGAATGCTCAGCTTTGTTTGCCCTGAGCTTTACACTAGTCATTCGTTTTTCCATGGCCTGGCTGTCCCTGGGTCACCCTTTCCAGTGTGGATTCCCAAGAAAGGGAATTGGATCTATTGACTCCTTGCTGCTGAGTGTTGGGTGGGGCTTTGTGGCCCCAGGTCCTCTCCCAGGTTGCAGGCCAGCTGGCCCCACGACTGCTAGCTGGGTGGTCTAGTCAGGGTGAGAGGGGCCCTACCGGAACCCATGGAACAGAAGGGGCCCGGGGCAGTGCGCTGGGCGGGGCAGTTCCCCTTCCATTGACTTGCTTAGTCAGCAAGCACCTACCTCAGGACTCTGAATTTTCCACTGGAAAACTGTACACTGTTTTTAAAGACACTTAGCTCAGAAAACGTATCATTTTTCATAATTCAGCAGTTTCCACAAGAGCACTTAATCAAAAAGCTAGGAGTTGGCTGTATCAGATGCAATGTTATACTCTGGCCACTAAGATGAACAATTTCTTCTTTTTTAATCAACTAAAAAGAAACCCTGTGATTCCTCTTCCAACTTTCCTTTTAATTTGGGGGGGAGAAAACAACTGGGGGTGGAGGGGACTACTTTAAAAATTTCTTGTTGCCAGATTCGGGCACCGACACGCCGTACTGGTAGGACTGACACATTTCACTGGGACTGGAGTCCCCTGGGGTGGGGCTGAGGTGAAGCAGAGGGGAGACTCGAGTTTCTCTCGTGTCCCCAGACTCCTGGGAGGCTTGCTAGGCCACATCACCTTTGCTCCAGTCAAGAACACCTGTTGCTTTGTTCCAGCCTCTTTGGAGAACAGAAGCCCTCCTTTTTTTGGCAACTGCTCCTCCCGTCACTCCAGAGTCTAGAGAGAGGCTGTAGTTAGGGCACGTGACTCCTGGACTCCAGCCGATTCGTCTAGGGTGGCTCCTGATTCAAGAGCAGCGAGTCTTGTCCAGCCGGTGTGGCTCAGTGGTTGAGCATGACCCATGCACCAAGAGGTCGCCGGTTCGATTCCCGGTCAGGACACATGCCCAGGTTGTGGGCCTGATCCCCAGTGGGGGGCATGCAGGAGGCAGCCAATCAATGTTCTCTCTCCTCGATGTTTCTATCTCTCCCTCCCACTCACTTCCTCTCTCTCTAAAATCAATAAAGGAAAAAAAAAAAAGAGCGGCAGAGCGGTGGGTCAGAGAACTGAACTTGGCATCTTTGAACTGAACCGGGAAGGAAAGTAAGCCCTTCTTGTGGCCTGGACGTTAAGATATAAAAATTAATGTATGGTGCCAGGTGGGTGCTGGAAATATGGGGAGGAGCACTTTGTAAAGTATATGATTATCTATCCACTATGTTGTATACCTGAAACTAATACAAAATAATATTGAAGGTAAACTGTAATGAAAACTGGAAAATACATATAAAAATTAAGAGCTACTGGCAATATAATCACTGCTCTATGGTGGAAGCCAATGCAGAGTGAGATAATAATGCTGATCTGCCCTGGCCGGGTGGATCAGTTGGTTGGAGTGTTGTCCTGTGCACCAAAAGGTTGCAGGTTTGATTCCTGGTCAGGGCACATACGTAGGTTGCAGGTTCGATCCCCAGTCGGGGCGCGTGCAGGAGGCAACCCATCAATGTTTCTTGTTTCTCTCTCTCTCTCTCCCCCTCCCTTCCTCTCTCTAAAAATCAATAAAAAATATATCCTCAGGTGAGGATGAAATAATAATAATAATAATAATAATAATAATAATAATAATGCTGATCTGCGGAGAGAAGCAGACAGGAGATGCAGAGGCCTGGTGGCACTGGTGTTCCTGACATTTCGCTGTACCCGTCCTTTCTGCAGTTTGGCTCTTCAGCTCTTACTTCATTATGTGAAAGCCTCAGCCCTCCCAGTAACGCAGAGTGTGCCAGTTATCCATCACTGCCAGTCTCAACGCCCCACTGGCTCCGCTTCTTGGCGACACTTGCTCCCAATTCAAAGACCAGGGCAGATCTGTCAGATTGGCTGAGTCTAGATCATCTGCCTGTGCCTTACTTTCAAGGGAGGTAGGAAAGTTAACTTTTCAGTTTCTGTGAGTGGAGGTGGGCTCCACCTCCCAGCAAGATGCAAAGAGTGGGGGAGCTTCAAACACAGGAAAAGATCCTGATCCAGGCAGCCCCAAATCCTCAGAGTCCACTCCAGGGAGTAAGAAACCCAGGGGCCGAGATCATTCTCATAAGAAGTTTGGAGGGGAAAGGAAAGAGAGTGGTCAACTATGGGAAGAGCAAAAGCAAAGGATCTTTTCTTTTTTTTTTTTTTTTATCCTCACCTGAGGACATTTTTGCATTTATCTTCAGATAGAGCAGGAGGGAGTGAGGGAGGAAGAGAGAGAGAGAGAAACATCGATGTGAGAGAGACACATCAACTGGTCGCCACCCACACGACCAACCAGGGCTGGGGACAAAATGCAACTGAGGTACGTGCCCTTAGCGGGAACTGAACCCTGGACTCTTCGGTCCGCGGGCCGACACTCTAACTGGTGAGCCAAACCGGCCAGGGACTTTTCTTTTCTTTTTGGTAAGATTAAGGGGGCTGAGCAGTTTCACAGATGAGAAGCAAGGAAGTCTCACGTTGAGGCAAAAGTAGCTGGCACTCCATTCTGCCTCTACAGCAGCAGGACGGGACTGTCCAAAGATGAGACCTCTTTGGACAAAAGGACATTTTATCTGAAATACAGGATCTAGAAGTATTACCAATGACTCTTCAAAAGACAGTTGTCTCTTGCCTTTAATTAACATCTAAATAGATAACATATTATTCTATAATTATAATATGGAAATGTCTCTGAACAAAATAGATTAATTTTTTGGCAAATGCCTAAAGAATGGTCAAGTTCATCCAAGGTTTTAAGCAGCAGCTTCTATGCAGCCGGGGCGTGGTCAGTGTTTGGGGACAGAAGTAAATATCCGCAATCCGTGCATTCCTTTGATTTCTTCTTTCAGTGCCTAAGTAAGTAAAAGAGCATCATCATTTCTTTTGCATGTGACATTGATCACAGTAAGTCCCTTGGAGAGTATCTTCATACAGCTCTATATCTGTAGGAGACTTTGCACACACTTTCCTTCAGCAGGTCTTCCTTTTTTTGGGAAACAATTTTATTTTATTTATTTTTGAATCCAAATATAACCTGGCTCAAAAATCAAAGAGGCATAAAAAGGCATAGAGTGACATCTCCCTCCCACACCTGCCCTCTGTGCCCCCGTTTCCACCTCCATCTCCAAATAGAGAACTGTTGTTGGTTTCTTGTGTGTGTCTGCGAGGATTTAAAAGTGCATATTCAAGCTAATATGAATATGTAGTCCACCCCACACTACCTTTTAAAAGCAAAAACGGTAGCACTTTAAACAGTGCTTTGCACTTTGCTCTCGCCCTAACCACGGGAGATCTTTCTGTATCAGGTGTAAAGAGCACCTTCCTTGTTTGCATCAACATGCTATTCCATACGAGCTATCATAACTCCTCAGCCCATCCTCTGATGAACTTTTAGGCTGTTTTTTTGTGTTTTGCTATTTTGAACAACAAACAGCTGTTCTTTAAAAACCACACTATTTAGCACAAATTCCCCACTTTGACTTTAAAAATAAAGTTGTAAAATAATTATGAGACTCGTTTAAGGCTACAAATGGTGTCAGGGCACAAATCTGAATGAGCTATCAGTCAAATTGATATCATTTCTCTGCAATGTCAAGAGAGAAGCTACAGGACCCGAGGGAGGCGCGGACCACTGGAGTTTATAATCACTGCAGAAGAAGAGTCAAAGTCCTTACATTAGGTCCAAACCTGATCATCACAATGGGGTGGACATTTTTCCCCCCAGTCTGTCCAGCAATCTCCCTGCTCCTGGGGAAGAGTTCCTTTCCACTTTAACTGTGTACTGCTGGTGAGACTACCAACTGGGCGGGTCTTGAGGGAGTTATGCACCCCTGGCCCACCCTGATTGGTTCAGGTGTGGCACATGACCCAGGCTGGGCCAATTAGAATCTCCCCTGGGATTTTTCAGTACAGAGCCTTCACTCTTGGGTCACTATACAGGAATAGCATCAATTGGAGGCAGCGGGGGGCCATGTTCCCCACCTAGAAGAGAAAGGCCATCTCTAGTAGAAAAAGATGAGGCCAACATACAGAAGATGACAGTCCAGAGAGAGAGGCTATGAAAGAGAGCAAGCAGATGAACATGTTTAAAATTCTGAATCTCGATATGCCAGAAACCAGATCATTTCATTACATGGACCAATTCATTCCCTTTGTCTGCTTATATTAGTTTTAACTTGCTCTGTCACTTACAAGTAAAAGAATCCAAACATATGTGGTCGGGTTTATCAAGTCAGGAGCCTTAGAGATAATTTAGTCCTATCCCCTTCTTAGATAAAAAAGAAATAGTTTACCCCTTGTTCAAAGGCAGCAGTGACTAACAGATAGGACCTGAACCCAGGAATCCTGATGTCCTGGCCACCTGTTTCCCTTGGGCTCCTGTACAGCCCTGATGCCAGGAGCTGCTGTTGTGTTGGGAGCCAGTGAGCTGCCTCACAGTCTCCCTGTTCACATACAAGCTCCCTCAACTCTGCAGACAGGCAGAAATGTCCCTGGAAAGAACCTCATGTTATCTCTTGGGGAAGTGCACACAGCCCCCTGGGCCACATGCTGTCACTTTCTGCAGGCACAGAATGCTCACTAGAGGCTGTCCCTGTGTCTGTGCCATGGCCGAAACCCCTAAAGCCTTCATGGCTAGGCAAGGGTGCAGTCACACCTTCACACTAAAGGTCTTGACCCCTTGTGCCCTGAGCAGTGCCTTTCCCCAGCTCTCTGGCAGCCCTCTGAGGGCTCCCCAACACAGGTCACGGTGTCTTACAGCTCAGAGGGCCGTAGAGATCCCCTGGGTCAGTTTACGTTGAGGAAACAGGCCCTGGAGAGGAAGTGACTTGGCCAAAGTCCCAGTTTATCAGATGTAGCTCGGATAAAGCTGCCCCCTGAATTGTGCTGGCAGCTGGGGACACAGATGAAAAAGTCATGGGAAAATGTCGAGAAAGGGAAGGCAAATAACACAAGTTCATAAGAAACTGACTCAGTGCAGTGATGGGTGCTCCCAGACCCTAATCAGCTCAGGACTGTGGTGTGTGCTCCCAGGAGGGAGTGTCTACTACTGAACTGGCCATTCATGGAGGAGGCCACCCAGGAGCTGGACAGCTGAGAGTGGACTTGGTAGAGAGGGACAGGACATCAGGCCCAGGAGCGCAAGGTGAGGAAAGGCAGGCAACACACCACGATTCACCAGGAAAAGCCTGGCTTCAAGTCAGGTGTATGAGGGGGCAGACTAAGGCAGGCCACACGGGATTGGAAATCCCAGGCCAGGAGAGGGGGGCTGGACTCTGGGCAACCAGGCCGCACACTGAAGGGCTCTGAGCTGGGGAGACACAGGCAGAGGCAGCCTTGCGGGGAGGGAAGTGATGGGCACCAGGCAGGAAAGAGACCAGAGAAGGGGAAAGGCAAGTGCTATTTACCATGTGCCTTCCACATGCTGGCATGAGGCTGGGCACGTGTGGTCAACACCTCATGTGATCTTTGCCAGGAAGGAAACCGAGGCTCAGATCCCACTGTGAAGCAGAGACCAAGTCAGTGCTCATTCTCCTCCCTGTGGCTGCTCCCCAGGGCGGGAGGAAAGGGAAGAAACACTCGTCCTCCAGGCATCCCCGGGGCCTGGCTCAAAGCAAATGCCATGGACTATTTCAGAAGAGAAGGCTGATGAACCGGGGAGCTGGGAGAGGCTGGGCCACAAGTTGGCAGGGTCCCAGAGGACTGGTGAGTTCGCTCCTGAGGGTGCAGCAGGTGTGAGTTATTGGGGCGGGGCGCCCTGTCCACAGGGAGGGACCGGTTGGAGGAGCAAACTGGTGGCTGTTTCACCCGGACCACCGGGCAGACTGCTGGCACCTTTGGGCCGTGGGTGTCCATGTGCAAATAAAGAGTTGGGCTCCATGGTGATCCACAGATCGATCCAAAGGGAACCAGCCCTCACAGGGCTGACATCGCCAAGGCAGAGGGCAGGGACGTGAGTATCCAGGATTTGAGGCACAAAATGCCGGAGTCAAAGGGCTGAGGGCATTCATCCCTGAGGGGCAGGCAGGGAGGCAGCGCTGGAGCTGGCAGAGGAGGGAGGGAACCCTGCAGGAGGCCTGATCTGGGCAAAGATCCAGATGCACAGAGACCGTGGAGGGTGTGTGCCGGATGGCGGGGAGGGCCCGGAACAGCGGTCTGGGACACCTGAGCTCGATGAATAAGGGGTCACAGAGGGACTCTCATGACCAAAGCTGTGCTTTACAAGTTAAACTAGTTCACAGTGTTCAAGACCTTCCAGAATGATGTCAAATACACCTGCTGAAGGGGGCGAGTTTACAGGCACAGGCCCAAGGGTCAGACTGGTACTAATTCCAAGTAAAATAAGTGTAGATAAATCAACGTGGCCTTTCAGACCCCTGGTGTCTGTCACTGGGTCTGGGGCAACGGGAGCCATTCTCAATCATGCCATGCCTCAGTTTACCCATCTGTAAAGCAGCCCTAAAGAGAGGCTAAAAAAACTTCAAATCTACAAAAACTTATCTTTTAGTACTCTTACATTTACAAATACCATTCAATATGTGACACCACCAGTGAACACTGGTAACATTACACAAAAAAAGTACGGGTGGCTTGTTTTCAGTTTTGAAGAAAAGTCATATTTGTCCACGATCGGATTCCAGAAAGTTCCAGATTCTATTTTTCTCGGGTCTTAAATCCTGTTTGCATGACTGCAGTATTGCATTATTCTTTCCTAGACTGTCAGCAAAATACCATCGTCCCCGGCAGGCCCTTTCGGAGGTAGGAGACCAGTGGCAAAGGAGCGTTGTTGCCTCTACTGACCTGATTTACCATCTGGTGCTGCTGGACAGTCCTCTTCTCCTTAAATTCTTCTGACTCAATTTGGATTTCATACATTGCCCCACAGCCTCCTGAAAGAAATGCCATTTGAAAGCATTTCGATTATTAAGTTCGAGCAGCCCCGGCCCCACATGTCCTTGAAGTGCCCTCAGGGTCTGAATACTACTGTGCAGCGGAAAGTTGCTCAGACTGTTAGAAAGGTCGTGGCCTACGACCCGACCACACACTCCTGGCAGGCTGCCTCCACCCAAAACGTGCTCCTCCTTTTGCAAGGCAGCTGCGCCAGCCAGGGTTATTACTTGTGGGGCAGGAAGGATAAGGCACAAAGCATGGAAAACCTAGGGAATGTAGGTTTTCCTAGTATTTCCTTTTATTAAACCAACAAATGCCATGGAAGAGGGTGGGAGGGACTGAATTTCAGTGTTCCACCTTCAAAATATACCAGCCATCATTTTATTTTTTTAGTGCAAAAATACCCTAAAATTTGGTTTGAAAACTGTATAATACCATCCAAAAGAAAAGAAAGGAACAAGGAAGTGAGAGACAGGGACACAGCATTACAATAAAAACTGCAGATACGGGGGGCACAGAGCTGCTGGGGTCCCTCCCTCCTGGGGTCCTTCCCCCTCCCCATCAATAGCAGCCTTGAGTGCTCCTCCTGGGCTCCTGCAGGGAGGGAGCAGCTTCCTGGTGCTCGGGCAGAGCTTGCGTGGACTCATCCACCCCCTGACCAGGCTTGGTCTCCACACAGCTGGAGAGAGTGCTGGGGACTGAGCGAAACCATACTGCTCTAGCATGGAACAACCTGGGCAGGAAGGACAGCCCCTGTGCTGTCAACACCAGGCCACTGGATGACAAGTGCTCTGTTACGCTTCTCTCATGAGCTCTAGGAGTCCGAGTTTTGGTGAAACCAAGGTTCCCAGCCTCAATTCTCTTTCTGTACTCGGTCCAGGGCTGGGCAGAGTCAGACAGGAGGTCAAGTTCCAGCTCTGCCCTACTTGGGCCTGGGGCAGGTACAGGGCTGGTGACATCAAGGCCTCAGCATTGCTCTGAGACCCCTGCAGAGTGCTCACCCCACCTACCACTTCCAAGGATCTTTAGATTGATTAATGTCCTCTAGTTTCCAGAATAAAAACCATTTTTCTAACCCTTCTCCAATCCTTGTAAATGCTGTGTTCTCAGAAAAGCCTGTGAGCCGTTGTGCAATGCAGAGGGGCAAAGACTGAGTCTGGGGTGGCAGTCAGGTGCCCGCCCACTGCCAAGCCGCTCCATGGGTGTGTCTGGAAAAGGCCCTATCTCCCCCATCCTGTGGGTGCAGAAGGTGACTGCCCGGCCGGCTCCTACCACACAGCCAGCTTGAGCTGCGAGATGCCAGTGGCCATCTGAGAAATGCAGGGTCTGGCTGGGGCAGGAAACTGGGCTCAGGTCAGAGTCTGTCCTGGGTCCTGGTCCTGGTTTGTTCTGTCGCCTCCTCCCTGTGAGGGACTGGAAAGGTTCCTCAGTCTCCCTGGGCTCATCTCCTCGTGGGGAAAGTGAGGCAGTTACTTTCTTCAAAGGGACAATCTCCTCCTGGGGTCCAAACCAGCTCTGACATTCGAGGGTATCAGAAGAATGTGGGGACATTTTTGTAAAGCCCATCTTGCAGTCAAATGAAACACTATGGACCAGAACCCAGGGGTGACTGAGAGGGACCTCATCCCCACTTCCACATCTGCCCCAAGCCACACAAACTGAGCCATCGGGTTCCCTCCACTAAGCCCCCACCCCGCCTCGCCCTCTGCCACTCCAGAGGGCAAGATCCTACCAAACCCTGTGGGAAGATGACAGAAAATGTTACCTGAAATGTCAGTGACTTTGATAGCTGTAGCTCGAGGAAAGTGTTCCTTGAGAATTTGGGTTACTTTGAGCTCCCCCTCAGTCTGCGAGGCAAACATCCGCTGGGCACAGTGGAGAAGAGGAAGCTGCCACAGAACAGAGAAGAGCATGGCTGAGCAAGGTGACGCTGCCCCCGCTGGGCCACTGCGCAGGACCTGCTGGCCCTCTTCCTGCGAGGCAGGGCCAGCGTGGCCATGGGCTGAGTCAGAGGGGCTGGGTGTGTCAGATGCCCATTTAAGCTCCCTAGGATGCAGAAAACACTTTCTCGGGGTGGGGGGTGATTGTAAATAACTCACTTTGACTCTAGAGACAGGGCCCCAAACCTAATTCAGTAGATGTTTTAACTTGCCATAATAATGCCTTCAGAGAGAGATGGCAGTTTTATTATTTTATTTTATTTTGGTACATGCCCCTAGCGGGAACCAAACCCGGGACTCTCTGGTCCACAGGCCGACGCTCCAACTGCTGAGCCAAACTGGCCAGGGTGAGAGATGGCAGTTTTATAGGTGAGGAAATGGGCATTAAGTAATATGCTGAAGGCTGGATCCATTAGTAAAATGCAGAGCTGGGAGAGGCCAGGCAGCTGTGTCCTGCTGGACAACTTGCCACTGACCATGTACTGCTGGGGCCAAATGCCACCCACTCTTTAGACCTGATTAACATTCCAGTCTCTTCAGTGGGATCTGACCTTGTGAACTTCTGCTCAATAAGCCAGCGACCCTTGGCAACATGGATTCTCACCGGGGAGAAGCAGAATTCTATTAAATCACCTTTAGGAGAAACATTTTTAGATTATTTGCCATTGGCAACATCTCTTCCCCCACCCCTAATGGCTACCACAGGGAGCCAGTGCTTCTGAGGGGAACATATCTCAACACTTAGGGGTAAAGGGGCAGAAAACCAGGTCAGCAACCTCTTGGCTGGGTTGATGCTGAAAAGGAGACTGAAAACAGAGTATGGCAGGCCTTGGATGTCAAGCTAAAGATTTTGCACTTAGACAGGCACCTTGGTGCCAAAGTAACCTGGCACAAAGCGGTGCCTTTTGAAGCTAGTCAGTAAAGATGCCCGGATAAGAGGCAAAGGGAGTAGCACCAGCTGTGTCCCTGCCTGGAGGAGGATGGCAGGTGGGGGAACACCAGCGCTGTTTATCAAGTGCTGGTGCTAAAGGAACCTCCCCTCCACCCCTCAGTCCTGGCCATCCTCAAGCCTTTACTGAGGGCCCAGAGCAGGGTCCTATGTTACAGAATCTCCAAGCACCTTCTTTAAAATGACCTTGGCACTGGCTCTTTCACCAACTGGTCTCAAAGGTCACGACTGAGTCTGTTCTGTTACTGCAGGCTTCCAGAGCTGAGCCAAGGCAGGCGGTCTGGAGGACTTGGGTGATGGATGGATGGTGAATGAATGAATGAGCAGGGGAAGAACCACACAATTCAGGACATGCCTACTGGCACCTGCAAAGAAGTCTGGCAGGCAGTTGAAATGCAGCTAAGGAGAAAGATCTGGACTTGGACTGTCTGAGTGCTGTGCGGAGGGAAAGAAACTTAATATTGTGGACCTGGAGTGTGGGGTGGGTGGGGCCTCTTCTGAGAAAAGCACCTTGGGGGACAAAGGCAGAAAACAATCAGGTGGCAGGCTGAGGTGTGAGGATGGTTAGCATTGAAGATTTCCCAGGAGAAGCCTTTCCATCTTAGCATATCTCTGGGCAGCGGCCTTTAAACAATCAATCTAACAAAATTCCAGATGCCGCTGGTCCACGCTGAAAGTCACCAGCAGAACTGCTTTCTGGAGGCAGGTCCAAGGCCAGCAGGGGAGAAGGAAGAATATCAGAGGAAAGGGAAAGAAGTGGATGAAATGAGGAAAGGATGAATCAGAAATAGGGAGAGAAAATTAGGAGAGCGCGCGGTGAGTGCCCTCTGCTGGGCGTCGACTCCGGGTGTGTGGGATTTGTGCGGGTCAAGGTCAACGAGGCCGGGCGGACGTTCCCACAGTCCGGACCCCGCCACAGTGCCCGCCACCACGCCGTGACTCCGGGCCAGGGCTCCTACGTCTTCGGCTCGATAGATAACACCGCTTCTCTCGTGCCCGCTGTTATTATGGCTGTTTAGGGGCCTGCTCCCCTCGCCCGACCCCCACCCGGCTCGGGAGGTCCCCCAGCGCACCGGCGCCTGACACCTCTCCGAATGCCGGTTGCCCGGGCCCGCTGAATGAACGAATCCACGAATGAATGAATGAAAGGACGGGGAGCCCCTGCCCCGACCCCGCGGCCCCTCCGCAGCTCCCGCCCCAGGGCGAGCACCTGGCCCCTGCCCGTGCTCACCCCGCGGATCCGGCGGAGCAGAGGCACTGCCGCCGCCGGGCTCCACGCCGCCATGCCCGGCCGACGCGACCCGCCGCCCGAGGTCGCCGCGTCTCCCGAAAGGCGCGGAACCCGGGACCGAAAGCCGCCGCCGACAGCAAGGCCGCCCCCTGCCGCCCGGAGGCCGCGGGCCCCGGCCCCGCCCCTCGCCAGGCCCCGCCCCTCGCCAGGCCCCGCCCCTGCCCCTCCCCGGCCGGGTTAGTGCCTGCGGGACGCGCCGCCCGGAACCGGCCGCACCGCCGCTCAGGGCCCCGCCCCTCCTCCGGCGCCCGCCCCCAGGCCTCGTTCCACCAGCGGGTCCCGCCCCCTCAGCCTTGAAACACTTCCCGGGTGCCCCCGGTTCTGCCTTTCCTTCATCCCAGTGCCCCTCGTGCCCCTCGTGCCCTAGGCGGAACTTCACTACCCCCGCGCCTCGCAGCCTGGCTTCTCAACTAAGGAGCTTGGGTTCTTTCCTCCAGAAAAGGGGAGCCGGAGGAGGACTTTAACAGGGGTGTCGTTTTCAGATTTGCGTGTTGGAAAGGTCACGGTACTGACCTGAGAGGAGGAGGTACTGACTGTAGGGGCTGGGATTGGAACTGAGGGCGAAAGTTCCGAGGCCATGGCTATAGTCCAGGAGAGACTTGAGGCCTGAACCAGAGCAGCGCAGCAGGGATGGGAGGAGTGGATTGAGATGTTTGGGAGGCGAATGCCAAGCAGTGACTGGATTGGGAGTGAGGGTGAGAAGGCATCAGGGATGACTCCCAAGTTTCTGGCTTGGACAATGAAATGGGTGGAGGAGGCCCAGGTTGGGCGTGAAGGGGGGGCGACAAACTCAGCTTTGAATTTGCCTGAGTTTAAGGTCCCTACGGGTCACGGCCCACCAGAGTGTAGGCCTCACAGATGGTGGAGTCCCAAGAATGACGTGGAAGCTAACAGCCATGAGGTAAGATTGTCGGCAAAAACTGCACATCAGACAGAAGTCAAGGTGAAAATTCGACCAAGCCCTTTGTCTCTCTAGCTGTATTTGTTTGCAGCGGGTGGTCTGGTACATCCTGTAGCCTTTACCAGTTCTTTTTGCTATTTCATTCTGGCCTCTCCAATCAATAACCTTAAGCGTTTCAAATGGATGAGTTGGTCAGACCTACAGTTAGTTGTTCTTTAAAGTGCTCAGCTAAAAATACACTCCTTCATTCCAGTATTGAGTGACTCCTACCTCTTGCCTCTCATTAATTTCTCCTTTGAATTACTGCAATAGCCTCTCTCACATTTTTTGTTGATAACTTAAAAGTTATGGTTGGTGGGATTAAGGACAATTTGCTAACTTTTAGGTTTTCTTCCTTGATGTCAATGATATAACTAAAACCACCAAACATATTTTATCCACTGGTGTAGTGGTGAACCACCCCTTTGCTCCTCAAACCACATGGTTCAGGTGAGGCAGCTCCAACCCCGCTTTAGGAGTGATAACTAGACCCAGGTCTGGCCAATTAGACATAGGGATTGGCTGAGGGTTGATCACATGTTCTGAGCCAGACCAGAGATGGTCTAGGGATTTTTCTGGAACTAAAGAAAAGATCATTTTCAACTGGATTGCTAACCTGGTAGAAAGCCTAGTGCTGGTGGTCATCTTTGCAGCCATGTGAACAGAGCCACTTTGGGAATGAAGCACATAGAAGGAAGAGCTGAGAGGAGACAAGTTTGACGTTGCTTGTGCAGCTAGAAACCAGCAGTGCCAGAAATGGGCACTAAAGACATTTTAGTTGATGTTAACTTAAAAAGACCTTTCAAAGTGAAAGGCAAACAAGTGTTTATTTGAGATAAATAAGACTAGGTATTCAGGAATCATTAATTCAGACAGAAGCCCAAATAATGTTCTGATTAGGGACAAAGACAATGGGTATTTATGAGAAAGGAAAAGGGAACAATTACATCAATAGAAGGAAAGCATTTCTATTGATGCAGATAGCATAGGGATGTTAAGTTACTAAAAACTATGTTTTTGTTGATTTTAGAGAGAGGAAGAGATAGAAACATCAGTGAGAGAGAAACCAATCGGCTGCCTCCGGCACAACCCCTACTGGGGATCAAGCCTATAACCCAGGCATGTGCCCTGACCAGGAATCAAACCAATGACCTCTTGGTGCATGGGCCAATGCTCAACCAACTGAACCACACAGGTCAGGCAAGGATATTAATTTTAAAGTACTTTTAATTTTCAGTCCAGTAGTCATAATAACTGCTTTTTGTTATCTTTGTGCAGTTCTTTGGGAAACAAGGTTGGTTAGGCCCAATCGAAAAGTTATATTCCAAGGTTTGATTTATAAGACATGCAAGGCAGTTCCTCTGGCATGGCAGCTCCGGCTTCATTTTAAGGTGGCTCTGTTTATATTACAGTTTACATTGGGTTTGTCACTTGTAACTAAGAGACCCATGTTAAACTGATTTGTATTTGCAGAATCCCTCCTCCTTTCCTTTATTGAAAATCAGTACTATCCGGCCGGTGTGGTTCAGTGGTTGAGCGTCGACCCATGCGCCAAGAGGTCGCCGGTTTGATTCCCAGTCAGGACACATGCCCAGGTTGTGGGCCCGATCCCCAGTGGGGGGCACGCAGGAGGTGGCCAGTCGATGTTCTCTCTCATCGATGTTTCTATCTCTCTCTCACTTCCTCTCTCTCTAAAATCAATAAAGGAAAAAAAAAATCAGTACTTATCTCCAAATTTCCTCTCCATAATTTAACAATTGCTTACATTATCTGTTATTTTAAACGGATACTCTGCCCTAGTATCCACCCCTGCCCTGATTCCACACTACTATCAGAGCCACCTGAGATGAAACTCTGTCCATTGTGTTTACTTAAAATCCTTCAGACTCCGCATTACCGACAGGCAAAAACCCAACTTCTTTCATATGATTTAACCCCTATGTATCTGTCAAACTGAAATTCACCTTTCACTAATACTGACTGCTTGTACCTCCCTGTAGAAGCCATGCTGCAAGTTTAGTTATGCAGTTACCCATCTTTTAAGCCAATTCAAGCCTTGTATTCTCCAGGGAGCCACCTGACTGTCCCACAACTTGTGTATAACTTTAATTGCACATATGGCCCTTCAGTACTATCAATTTATGTATGTGTTTCTCCCACTAGCCCATAAGCTCCATGATGGGATCTTGCTTTATTCGTCTATAATCAATCTTGGGTTTACAAATTAATTACAATTTAATAGTTCAAGTATGATTTTTTTAAATGACAGAAACAAATAAAAGGCCAGTTTTACTTTATGATTATAAATGTAATGCCTTTAGTTTAGGGAAATAGGTCTAGCTTTTCTGCATTTTACTTTTTTTGCCCTGAACTTGAGATTCTCCTATCTTCACTTGCATTGGTCCATGATCACTCCCAGCTTTCATAGTTACATTTATATCTGAGGTAACTGCAGCAAACTCCTTAGGCAGGATCTCTTTGAATACATTTTTATTTTTACCTTATCAGTAAAAAATTAATTGCGGTCATTTTGTAGAGCTTCCTAGCACTCTTTAACACACAGAATTTTCACAAATGCAGCCTAGAGAAATAGTGACCTACCTCATTATGAACTAGCTAATTGAAGTCTGAGCTTATGTGACACTGAAAAATTCCTAATATGTCTCAATTGCCACTCCCTGCCCAGGTTGCTGTAAGGATTAAATGAGATAACTTGCTAAAGGACTCCCCTAAAACAAGTAGGTTCCTCTAAGGAATATTTAAAGCGCGGGTCAGCCACAAGATAAGGAGCTTGGCCAGAATCTGGATCAATAATCTACTCCCTTCATTTAGCAAATACATATGCTACAAAAAAAAAAAAAAAAAGTTGGCTGAACTAAACAGTGCACTCAGATACATGCTGGTGAAAACCCCTTATCTTTTCACGAACAGTAACAAAAAGCTCAGAGCTGCAGCCAGTCCAAGCTTTTGGACCATCAGCATCTTTTTTTTTTTAAATCCTCACCCAAGGATATATTTATTGATTTTAGAGAGGGAGAGGGAGAGAGACATCGATCAGTTGCCTCCTGTATGCACCCCACAACCTAGGTTTGTGCCCTGACTGGGAATCGAACATGCAACCTGTTGGTGTACTGGATGATGCTCCAACTAACTAAGCCACCTGGCCAGGACCATCCAGCATATATATATATATATATATATATATATATATATATATATATATTTTTTTTTTTTTTTAATTTTTTCCCTTTATTGATTATAGAGAGAGAGGAAGTGAGAGGGAGAGAAAGAAACATCGACGAGAGAGAACGATTGGCCACCCCCTGCATGCCCTCCACTGGGGATTGGACCTACAACCTGGGCATGTGTCCTGACCAGGAATTGAACTGGCGACCTGTTGATGCATGGGTCGATGCTCAACCACTGAGCCACACCAGCCGGACCATCCAGCATCTTTTAAACAATTTTGCTATAAACTCAGAACTCTTAAATAAAACCCAGGAACTTTCCCCCAGTCTCTCTTGCAGCCAGAACAAAGGTATGTGACCTAGAAACTGTCAATCAAAGGCATCCATGTAAGTTTTTGATTAGAAAGATACACAAAAGGAAGAAGGTACTAGGTAAAATTCTTCTGGTCAGGATACATATATCTAGCTTTTGGGAGCTCAGAGACTGACATCTAGTGGTCAGCAGTTAGCGGTGCAGGCTGTAGTGTCCACACCTAGTGCCACAGAAATGGAGTATTTGCTAGAGAAGGCCCAAGGCATGTTTTGGACATTTTCTGACTGTGCAGCTTTGAAGACCGACTCTGGCCCTTCCAAAGATTATTTGGTTTATTCTACTACTCATTTATAAAAATTGAAATAGCTTTCAAATTTAGCCATTATTAGATACCCTTACAAACTTTAACATTTTTGTGGTCAATTTTAAGCCAAATAAAATATAACTGTCCAAAAAAACCCAAAACTGACTGTAGCTTACCCATATCTTATAGACAGTGAGTGTTAACCCATATTATTTAGCCACATTAAGTTTTGACTTTTATTCAAAAAAAGGTCAAAACAATTCTAACACTGCTATTTTGAATAGACCTAATATTAGGTATCTGTAATTTGGACCTCTAAAAAATAACTAATATTTTCCGTACAATAATGAAAAATGACTGGGAGAGGGTTTGTCTTTTAGATAACGCAGAGTACTCAATTTCAAGGTCAGAAAATTAAGTTCAGTCTCTCCTCTTCCATTTTCTTAATCTCACAGCCAGGAATGTCAAGACCTTGGTTAACATGGTAGAAAGGAGACTTATTTTTTCTCTGGAATGGGTTTTAGCCGCTGTACCCTTTCTTCTAAGAGTTAAGAAAACATTTTAGCTACTAAATGATAAGCAAAGACAATGTTTTACAAAGGCTGCAAAATTCTCAAGTTTCACAAATAAGTGTGTTGAGACACATACTTGAGTCATTTCTTTCAATATATTTTATTCTGATGAAGTTACAAAAGTAGATACAAAATACTTTGAAAAAGTACAGTTAACTGACTTAGAAAAATAGATAAAGCCCCTAAAGATTTAAAAATACAACATAGATTTTCATAAAGAACATTTAAAAATATTTTAGATGGTAACCAAGACTAACTTATGCAAGCTATTTTTTGATGCAGACCAAACAGAATGTTCACTAATAAATCTATGCACACCGGCAATCCATTTGGATTTACAGAATACTTGTTTGGAACAGAATCTGATAATGAGAGAAAAACTGAAGTGGATTTCAATGCAGTTGCTTCAATAAAATTACTATCACATTTAACATCCCCCAAGAGCCTTTTACAGTCTGAAATATCAAAATTGAATGCAAAAACACAGGAAGACTGAGGGACTACTATTTTCCCTCTTTGCCAGAATTCTACAATAGTAAATCCACGTATTGAACAGATCTCAGGAGGAAATAATGTCCCTGTTGAAGTTGCTCAGTTTGGTGTCCCAGCTGCAATTTTTAAGCCAGAGTCCTACAGACAGGAGACAGCCTCCCCTAACCATGAAGGGGTAACACCAGTGCCATGACTGGGGCTGCTTTGAAACAAATTTCTAGGACCTATATTCTTTGGGCCTGATTTGTTTATGCTTCTGAGGTAATAATGTTAAGCTTAGAAGCTCCACTTCTAGTATAACCGCACTGCTCAGAGAAAAGGCCAACAGTATAATCAGGAAACCTCAGCAATGTTTGCAAAAGTTAAAATCACCACCAGGATCGCTCCTCTTGCCTCACGTGACTAGGAAAACTTTCCTTTGGTTGATATCAGAGTCATGATGACTCCAGATTTGCTTTACTTGAGCAGGCAGCTACATGAGCTGGGGCTCTACAAGTCTAAGATGAAAGGAAATACTTTGTAGCTGGCAGTCCTCTAAAATCACTTTATTCAGTCTGGAGAAGAATAAAGGATACATTTGGCTGTCAATACAAAAACTGTAGTACAAGAAGTTTCAATATTTAACAAAAACCTGCACATCATTGTCCAATTTTTTAAAAAGGCCTGAAAATAAAAGCACCAAAGGATTAACTGCATAATGTACAAAGCACTCTCCACCCCATGGCTGTTATCAGCTATGAGGAGCAGATCAGACATTGAGAGATGACTTGTGATTAGGAATGGTCAGGGTAGGGAGTGTTGTCAAACAGGCAGACCCTGGGCACAGGGAGATAAATAAAAAGTGAGAGGAGTCACAGACAGACTGATTTCTTCCAGCTCCTATCAAAAGTTGGCCCTCTAGCCAAGTAAGGAAGGGGCCATCCTCTCCCCATCCCTCCAATTCTCCTGCCCTCAACTCCTTGATATTTAGATGCATTGTTGGTTAAGCCAGATTAGTATGGGAACTTGGTAATGTTTTTATTATTTTTAAAAGGACATTCTGAGTCTCAAATTACCAATAATTTACTTGTGTCACTAATAAGCTGCCTTTACTACTATTCTAACATAACCGTCTTTGATTCACTTTGGGGCTGAGTCATGAAGACGGAGAGAGGATTTCTATCACTGAAAATAAATGGAGAAAAGTGACAACCCTTTGTTTTGAGAATATTAGAAATGATGGTGCAAGTGCAACCCTAGTTGAGAAATCTAACTTTATTCTTTGCAGATTTTCGTAAATGACCAACATAAACATATAGACCGCCTGACAGGGACCTTTGAATAAACTTAAAATGTGGATTGTGGAATGTCTCAGAGGGCTTTTCTCTTTTTTTCGTAAGTGATTATCCCACTCTTTTAATTCCTAAAACAATGAAGTATAGTTTCAGCCTAATTAGATGAAATGTTTTGTTTCCTTTAAAATTCTGTATATATTTAATAATTTATTGAAATTGAGTTATTATAAAAATGGAGTTTCTAAGTAATTCTCTTCCTTATACTCTAGTGGAATAATAAAAATAAATAACAAAAACACCCTATCAAAATTAACCTTGCCAAAGCCATCAAGAAGTTGGTGAGTACTTTGCAAAAGTACAACTCTGAAACAGAATGCCGATGAACTTCAAGTGGTGCCAGTCTGGCAGGTCTTTAGTATACCTGTGCCTCAATACATTTAGTCAGAGTTTACTAAATCCTAGAAACCTAATGAAAATCAGATCTTTTCTTCACTAAAGTGGACGATTCTTTTTATCTGAATTAGAAATAGAGTAATTTCAAGTTTTGATACAAAAACAACACAGGATAAAACCCCTATGAGGGCTCAATCCATCCCTTGACTATTAACAAAATGAAGATATTTACTTATTCCTCCCATGTTGACTCCTTTAAATGTGTGCACGCACGCACACGCATACGCACACACACGAATAGGAAACACACCAAACTTTTTAGCTATGTTATAAAATGTGTACACCTTTCAAGGTTTTTAAAAATTGTGGTTTTCCTTAAGTTTTATCCTTATTGGGATAAAGTTGGTGCATTTCTACAGTACTCTTCACTAAGTCTCAAGACACACACACACACACACACAAGCATACAGAAGTAATTCTTTAAAAAAGGAAACTAAACACAAAACAATCAAGTAATCTGAGTATTTTCTTCCATCCTCCTATCCAGAATTTCAAAGCCTTCTAAAAGACAACGTGAATGAAAATAGTGGTTTGAGACCTAAATTTGTGATTTTTTGGAAGTTTGCTTTTTGTCAGCCAAAAGCTACATAGTCAAATACATCTGAATGAAGTATTAAAAAAAATAAACAAACAAAACAAAAAACAACCAAAAGAAACCTATAAGACCATCTTAGATGCCTTAAAAAAAATTATTTCTGATACACACACATTCCTACTAAACATTTAGATAGGCTCGTATGTGAATAAGATCCCAAATAAAGATTTAAAATAAAGTCATTTTAGAATTAACTTTGGTTTCTTCCATACATGTCATATGATGATTTAAATGGCAATCATGGATTTTGAAAAAATATACATATATGTTTTATCTATAAAAACACTAGTAAAAACTTCAAACTAAATGGTTATCCAAAGTGATACAAATTGTTCTAAATCTTAAGGAAACTTAAAAATACCTCTTCTATAAGCAGAATATAACCTATTTGACTGAGTTATTAGCAAATTTGTTGTGGAAACTTGTTAATAAATTATTGGTGGAAATTCTTAATATCCACTATGCTGTAACTTGAAATAGACTATATCATTTTCTTTAATAAAAGAATAATAAGTAAACTGATAAACTACAGTTTAATCATCACATATTAAAACCAAGTGTGACAAAGAGTGGTGACACAGTGCCTCAGATTCGGCTGTGTCCTGAATTTCTCACTCTGAAGGTATTAGGCCACCCTACCTTTGGGACAATTTTTATCAGTAGACACAGACAATAGGTGTCTTTTTATGCTGTTTTTTCTTAAAGTTTGTATCACTAGTCTATAACAGATAGCAATGAGATAGCTCTAGCAGTAGGTGAAGCAAGAGGGTAATTGTGTATTAGAAGAAACATTTATCTGTCTTTTGATCCAAGCTTCTCAATTAATTCCTGAAGAGGTGCCAACTCACGCCTATCAATCAGATTAAACTCCTAAAAAGAGAAGAAAAAGAAAATTTAAAAACAGATCTAAAATTAAAACTCTGTAAATGTCAAAGTATTCCCAACCCTAGTTTTCTGAAATCCAAAAGAATGATGAAATGATCTCTGAACATTTTAAAATGGAATCACTTTTACTCCTTTTTAAAATATAGGGGACTTACTAAATAAGCAACTGTATGTAATAGCATGATGCTACTGGGTAAACCATTAAAATCAAAATTGTATGTTTGCATTTACATAGAAATTATCTGAAAACTGTACTCTGAACCTTTGCTAGTGGCCACCTCTGGGGCAACAGACCTTTTCCTTTCATCTATCTATAGGTATAGCTATCCTCTATAGCTGTGCCATGCAACAATCTCAGAAGGAAGATAGAGAAGAGCACAGTACATTCTCCTCTGTGTGATACATAGAACTGTAATACACAATTATCTTCTAAAAAGCTGCTGGTTTGTCCATCAAAAAATAGTATCTAGACATATCTGTATTTTGCATATAGAATTATATATCTCTAAAGTGAGACTAAAGAAGTCTCGATTCTTCGACATCGTTTTCAAACAATGTGAATTATTTTGATTTTTGAAGTTTCGAGCTGCTGACTTCGTAAGATTTGGCTTTTCTGGAAACTGAACCCAAGACAGCAGGTAACAGGTTCTTCCAAAAGTTTCTCTTCCAGGCATAAACATCTCATGAAACAACCCAGCTTCAGACGTTTTTCATAGCATCCCTTTACCCAGCAGTGGTGATGGAACAGAAGGATATGGACAAGCTTTTCTGAGTTTTTGGTGCTCCTTGTCATATTCTAACCAGAGACCTGGGCAGCCAGAGGCAGAAAGCCCAATATGTGCATGATGCTTTCTATGCTGCTACACACATCAATGAAATAATGTGGAAAAGAGAACCCTGTTTTTACTTAGCTCTACATCTATAACTAAGACTCTATAAATTGCTCTTTATTAAAGTTACCAAGCCAAGTATATCCAAGTCGAAGGACACAGATGTCAATATGGTTCAACTTACCTGAACAAAGAAAATAAAGTGCTTAAAGGAGGTGTTGAGGTGGGCCTCCTCTTGCAGTTGCATCACAGAATCAAAGTGCTGGTGATAAATATGGGCATAAACCCTGAACAGACGCTTTAGAATGGTCTTTGCCACAGACATAAAGTTTTTGGGAAATGGGACACCTATAATCAAATATACATATATATCCATTAATCTTTTATCTAACTGAACAGCAGAAAGTTTAGATACGGCTATGAGCAACTCCAACAGACAAACACACACATTCACAAATACAAGCCTATTGATATATATATATATATTAAAGGCAAGGGAAAAAAGAATCCCAAACCTAAGTATATGAGTTACGCTCACATGCCATACCTTTTCTGACTGTCTTAGAATAGCAGCAGGCACAGGTTTCAAAAATTGTATATAAGATGTTACTGAGTCAAAGTTAAAATAAACTTAATTTTAGTTGTTTAATATTAAAGAGTTTCTAAGATTAAATGCAACAATATTAAGCATTTTGACTATAAATAGAAAACTTTTACTTTTTGTAACCTGTAACTCTAAAAAAAGTTTTTACACACTCAACTAGACTGGAAACTCTCCTAAGCAAAAGAAAAGGCACACTTCAAGTCATCATAATCTACTGTTTACAAGTATTTTATCTTCTGAAATACTCCGAAAAGCCAGTTTTCTTAAAATAGGAATACAAACTTTTTATTTTATTTTTTTAAGTGCTATTTTCACTTTTCTATAGTCTAAGAAGGGGATCTACTTCCTGAAAAAGGGAGGAAGGGCAGCTCCCTATTTTTCAAAGAAAATATACACCTGCTTAGAAAAGAACTGGGAGAGGGTTTGGTAATTTCTCTCCAAGTAGTATAGGTAGGTATGCAACTGGTTACATTCCTGAGAATTTTGGTTAACAAGACCAAAATCTCTTAGAAGGTGGTGGTAGGAGAAAGACAATACAACGGGCACTGAGTATAGTAATGCACACACAAGAAGGAATCTACTTCCAAAATAACCTTCAAGGTCTGTTCCAGAACATTTACTCTTGAAACATTTTCTTTCTTTAATCTTTCAAAGGACACAAACTAAAACACTCTCTCCTTCCCTGCACTTTGTTTTATTTCTCAATTAGTTCTTAATAGCTTGAAATTTAGTATACTTTGCTCTTCTAAACTGATTTTTGTGGGGGATTCCCCCCACTCCCAGTCTTAGCTAACAACCTGCTCTTTCAAACATTATTCTGGAGCTTATGGGCATGTTTTCTGAAACGGGTCTTGCATTCATGTACTGAAAAGATGGATTTTTATATCAAACTCCTTTTCAAAATTTACAAATGGGCACCTTGCTAATAAGAAAAGGAAAAGTAGTAACTTGGATATACTAGTTTAAAAATGAATAAATAATTTTGTCTAATATAAATAAATAAATGGCATAAGTAAGATGTGGATAATAACCTAATGAGAGGGGAAAGAATCACAGAACATTAGGATAAATTATTGATGAATGGGAAGCTGAGAAAAGAGAATAAAGTCAAAAGTATTCTTTATCTTCCATAAGGAAAACTTTAATGAATAAAGAAATATAATTTTTAATCTAAGCACTTTCAAGTTGAATTTAACAGAAACATTCAAGCACAGTCACTATACAATAACAAATCTATGAGAAAGGAAATAAAATGCTTAATAATAGAATGGAAAAGTTGACCAATAGCAAACAGACCAAGTGTAACATGATATAACTTCTTCTCCTGAAAGAACCTTTAATTAGACTGCAAAAAGGAACCTGCTATGGTCTGAATATTTGCGTCGTTCCCCTCTACCCCACCCCACCCCCTTGCAAAATTCTTATGTTGAAGTCCTAACTCCTGGATGGCATTAGTAGGTGGAGTTTTTGGGAGGTGATTAGGCCATGAGGGCAGACCTTTCATGAATGGGATTCATGCCCTTATAAAAAGAGGCCCCAGAGAGCTGCCCTTCCACTCTGGGAGGACTAGATAAGTCAGCAGTCTGCAGCCTGGAAGTGGACCTTCACCAGAACCCAACCATGCTGGCAACCTGATCAGACTTTCAGCCTTTAGAACTTTGAGAAATAAAATTCTCTTCTTTATGCACCATCCACTTTCTGGCATTTTTGTTATAGGGGCCCAAACAGACAAGACAGAATCCAATAATATGTTGTTCATAAGACACCCTTACACTGAAAATGACAAGGACCAATCTCATCCATAAATACCAATTCCAAAATCTTAATCAAAATATTAGCAAATAAAAAGTACTCTTCCAGGAGAACAATAAACAAAAAAATGGAGAAAACTTTATGGTCATCAACAACAAATTCTGGAAAAGTATCTGATAAAACTATACAACCATATACCTGACTTAAAAAAATTCACATACCTCTAACCAAAAGCAAGATTCCAGCTTAATGCTAAAATACTAGAAGCACTCATAAAAGGAAACAAGAAAAGGATGTCTGCCATTATCAGCATTAGTCAGCACTGCTCTGGAAGTACTAGTTGTAAGAACAATTAGGTAAGAGTTACACAAGAAGTATACATTATCAGAAAGAGGCAAAATTACTATTATCTTAATATGATGTAAATGTATACTTTAAAAACTCAAGAAAAACAACCCAAAACAGGAACAATCAAATTCTAAAATGGTCAATTATGAGATTTATATGAAAACCAACAGCTCTTCTACATACTAAACATTAGCCAATTGGAAAATAAATATTAATCAGAAATATTAAATGCCTAGGAATAAACTTAAGAAACTTGAAGGATTAGCATAAAGCAAACTATAGAATTTTATAAGAGGAGATAATAAATAAGAGACATGAATAAATGAAGAAATATACCTTGTTCTTGGACAAGAAGACTCCATATTGTCAAGAGAACAAGAATCCCTATATTAATCTACAACTGAATAAATTCATAACAAAAATCTCACAAAGATTTTTTTTTTTTACCTTGACAAAATGATTCTAAGTTCTTTGGAAGAACAAATATCCCAGAATAGTCGTGCATATTCTGAAAAAGAAGAGCAAGGAAGAGAGACTAGCCCTACAAGATGCTCAAAGATATACGGCCATGGTTAATTAAAACAGTGTGGAATTTCTACAGAAACAGATAAAGAGATTAAAAGACTCCAAAATACGTGACAACTTGATAATCAGGGGAGAAAAGACACATGTATGTGATAAACAGTACTGGATAAACTGACTAGCATTTATAACTGGAAAAAAAATGAAGGAAACAGAAAAAATTCCTGACAGAACAAAGACTTAAATGTAAAAACAAAACCACAAAAGTACTAAATGAAAACATGGACAAATATTTTTATAATAGTGAAGTAGGGAAAACCTTTCTAGTCATTGATTAAAATCCAGAAATCATTAAAGAAAAGATTAATAAGACAAAATAAGGAAGTTATATATAGCAAAGACACTTGATGAACACAGCAAGACAAAAGGCAACCTGGAGAAACATATAACATTTATGACAAAAAGCTAATATCCTTAACATACAGAGAAATGAACAAAGGATATAAAGAGAAAACATAATGATCAATAAAACAAAAAATGCTCAACCTCATCAATATCTTAAAAATGTACCTTAAAGCAAACTTATTTATCTAAATTATTAAAAATTTTTAAAAAATGAGTAACAACCAGTACTGGTGAAGAAACACAAGCAGACACAAACATGTCTGAAAGGAATATACATTTATAATCTTTTGTAGAGAAATGTGAGTCTGTTACATTTTTTAAAAAGTAATAGTGTTAAAAGGCACACAATTATCATTTAAAAAGAAAAACAGTTCTACAACAATAACTCACCAATCTTGGAAGGAAAAAGAGTTTCATCATCAAGTTGATCCTGAACCCAAGTCATCAAATAGTCAATGTATTTTGGTGCAGAACATTTGATTGGCTTTTTAATATTAGTACCATCTGCCCAATGATATTCGTATCTGAAGAGAAAAAGGTTTTACTGGTAAAAATTTTCATATTAACAAATGTGCAACTTGTAATCAAAGTTGGTTCGCATTTTGTCAACAGAAGTTATATATGTATCTCTAGTAAATTACCTAAACTTCTACTGAAGATTACTGAGAGTTTCCTAAGGAATTATTTTGAAATGTGATGGCTATAACTGGAAGAAAAAGAGAAGATAATGTGACAGCTGACAGTGCCAAAATGGATGTTTCCTAGCACGGCTCTGGGAAAGATAAAGGAACTGCATTCCTGTCTGTCAGACAGAGGATGCAGAGGACTGAGGAAGAGACTGATGGATCACCACATTCTGAAATCCTTGGCCACCAAATTATCATCAACAAAGTCAAGATCATAAAATCTTGTTTCTTGGAGAGAGTGTTAAAGAAACATCCTTAAGCATGCATCTTCCCCCAACCCCTCACCTTTGCTTAACTAGAATGATTAACAAGACTTATACAAAACTTCACTATGTAAAGCATTTAAGCCATAGATAAGTTTAATTTTCTCATTTATTTTATTTAAATTTCTTTTAAGGAAGTTTGAGAACTAAAACTTAAACAACACAAAATAAAAGCGTCTCTCCAAAAATACTGTAATAAAAATAAGACTACAAACTCATTGGGGACCTATGTATCCTTTATACCTATAGCAAATTCAGAAAAGACATTTTTTTCCCAAGAGGGAATAAATATCTTGATACCAACTATCACCACATAAAATCAGTCATTTTCTATATTGAAAACTAGAAGGAAACACCCAAGTCACACACCATCACACCTTAACAACATATGGGTGACAAAGAGTTCCATCTCTTAATATTTCTTGAAATTTATTACAGTCAAATTTTTTAAATCTAGCATCTTTAAGCCAGATAACACAGCACAATTTGGAAGTAATTCACACTAAATAAATATGAGAAAAAAGAATCAAATATTTAAAAGTCACCTAAAAACTCGATTTCAAGAAATTAATTTAAAAAACAGAAACAGCCAGGCCAGTATGGCTCAGTGGATTGAGCATCGTCCCATGCACTGAGAGGTCCCAGTTCCATTCTGGGTCAGGGCACATGCCCGGGTTTCTGGCTCGATCCCCAGTAGGGGGCATGCAGGAGGCAGCCAATCAATGTTTCTCTCACATTGATATTTCTCTCTCTATAAAAAAATCAATAAAAACATATTTTTAAAAAATAATAATAAAAAACAGAAACAGAATCATTAATAAATTCTAATTGTTTTCCCTTCACTCCTCTAACATTCACATTACTATAATGCAATTAACAAAATCAAACACTAATTACCTAATGCCCAAGTATTTAATAATAACTAAAAGCTTATAGGTACGTATTCAAGAACTCATAAAATTGAACTGTTTTTACACAAGCAGACAAGAAAAAAACTATTATTTAATTTCTATCAATTAGTGATTAGCTTTACTTAGTAATCTAAACATCTATATAAAAAGTAGTGATATGTACCTTGGACCTGCAGACATGACTGGACAGCTGGCTTCAGTGCAGAATTCTGTAATAGTTCCATATAACATGTTGATCTGGTTGAAGAAATCCACAGCTGGAAAGATAATAGCAGGATCGTGTTAAAATACCCATGTAAACCCCACAAAACATTAGACCTCTCACTTGAAGGAAAAATAGACAATTATTCAAATTCTTGGCTGAATCCTTGAGAAATTCAACAATTCAGGGATTCTGTAAATTCTCTTCTCTTTGTAAGCTGTCATACCTAAGTAAAGTTAACTTTTAGTATACATTCATTTTTAATATACTAAGCTTTTAACAGCAGAAAAATAAAAATCAGAGATAACTCTACCTTAATGGTGACTGTTAGAACATACAATTTGATTACATCCAAGGGAATGAAAAAAGCCATAACTTCTATTCACCTGGACCAGACAATATCATTTGTTACAAAAGTGTTGTGAAATAATACATTGTGAGGGAGAAGGTTTATCAGCTATTATCAACAGGCATTTAAAAAATCTAATTCATCATAAAAAAATTGAGGCTATGCATATTGAGAACATTTAAAAAAAAGACACGGGATAATGTTCCTTACCCTGGATTCTCCAGCTAACAGAAGGGACAAAATTGTAAGAGATGAATGATATAAAAAGGTAGTTATACAAAGGCCAACAATAAGTGTGAGAGTTCAGAGAAAAGACAACAAATTAAAGAGGTGAGGTAGTCAGGGAGTACTTCCTAAAGGAGCTTCAGCTAGATCTGCAAAAACAGATCTAGGAAGAGGAAGAAGGTGAATGAAACAACTGAGTGAAACATATTACATTCTGTACAAAGAGAACCACGTAAGCCTTAATACCACAATTTTTTTAGAAAAGATTTTTAAAATTGATTTCGAGAGAGAGAGAGAGAGAGAGAGAGAGAAAGAGAAACATTGATGTGAGAGCAAAACACTGATTGGCTGCCTCCTGCATGGCCTGACCCCAACAAGGGATTGAGTCCGCAACCTGGGCATGTGCTCTGACTGGGAATCAAACAGGCAACCCTTTGGTGCATAAGACGATGCCCAACCAACTGAGCCACACCAGCCAGGGCAAAACCACACAAGTTTTAAAAAATGTTTTACTTTCCTGTCTAAAGGAGTACCTAAAAATCCACTAGGGCTTTTCCAAGTGTCTTAAAAAACATATTAAAGGAACTTTGTACAAAACTTCCTCACTTACAAACCTTCCTCTTAATTAGTCATGTTTCTAAGAAAGCAATACTTAAGTACTCAATATTCAATTAAAACAAAAAGTATGCTCAGATGGTGTGCTAGTTTATTGGTCTAAAGAGCGATTTTCAACCAGTGTGCTGCAAGAATTTTTAAAACATGCAATACTTGACTATTTAGTCAGGGGCACTGACCTCTTTTCCCTTAGATTATCAAATAAAAAAATGACAGCAGCCAACGCTATAGCTTGGTAAGGATGAATCCAAATTATACCTATTTCTTTCTGTCAGATCGGCAAAAAAAAATTTTTTTTGGTGTGCCACAGAATTTTAGCAATTAGTTATGTGTACTATGAGACAAAAAACGTTGAAAATTTCTTGCCTAAAGCAACTGTTCTCCAAATGTGGTCCAGGGATTCCCTGTTTCAGGGGGGGATCTGTGAAGTTGAAACCATTTATTATTATTATTATTATTATTATTATAAAATATATTTTTATTGATTTTTTTAGATAGAGAGGAAGGGAGAGGGGGAGAGAGACAGAAACATCGATGAGAAAGAAATATCGATTGGCTGCCTCTTGCACGCACTATACTGGGGATCGAGCCCACAACCTGGGCATGTGCCCTGACCAGGAATCGAACTGGTGACCTCTCGGTGCATGGGACAACACTCAATCCACTGAGCCACACTGGCCAGGCTATTATTAGTTTTTAATTGGTTTTGTTTTTTTTAAGAGAGAGAGAGAGGAAGGAGGGGGAGAGAGTGAGAGAAAGAGAGAAACATCGATTTGTTGTTCCACCCATTTATGCATTCACTGGTTGATTCTTATATGTGCTCTGACCAGGGATGACAATACCTTGGATATCAAGACAATGCTCTAACCAACTGAGCTACCTGGCCAGGGCTGTACCTTGTTTTTTTTCTCTTAGTGATATGAATAATGGCTTTTTTTTTAAATCCTCACCCAAGGATACTTTTCCATTTATCTTCAGATAGAGTGGGAGGGAGGGGAAGAAAGAGGGAGGGAGAGGGAGAGAGAGGGAGGGAGAGAGAGAGAGAAATATCGACATGAAAGAGACACATCAACTGGCTACCTCCGGCATGACCCCAACCAGGGCCGGCGACAAACTGCAACCGAGGTACGTGCCGCCCTTAACCTGAGTTGAACCCAAGACTCACTGGTCCGCGGGCCAATGCTGTACCACTGAGCCAAACTGGCCAGGGCATGAATAATGGCTTAAAAAAAATTTTTTTTTTCTTTATTGATTTTAGATAGAAGAAGGAAGAGGGAGAGATAGAAACATCGATGAATGTGGACATCAATTGGCTATCTCCTGCATGCCCCCCACTGGGGATCGGGCCCACAACCTGGGCATGTGCCCTGCCTGACTGGGGATCGAACCAGCAACCTCTTGGTGCATGGGTCAATGCTCAGCCACTGAGCCACACCGGTCGGGTGAATAATGGCTTTTTAACGAGTTGAGAGAAACAAAATTTTTCTTAATGTGGCTACTAGAAAATTTTAAATTATATTTGTACCTTACATTATATTTCTATCAGATGTGCTGATCAAGGCAACAGTTAATAGCTGATTAATAATAATATACCACATTAAAAATCACTAAACACTACAGAAGTAGCTATACCATTGGAAGTATATACCACCACCTATGAAGTAATCTTCCAAATAAAATCAAGTCTGATTGATTCAAGCTCCAAATCTGTGCTAACATGGTAGCTACTAGTCACATGTGGATACTTACATTAAAATAAAATTAAATTCAAAATTCAGTTCCTCAATCACATTACCCACATTTCAAGTGGCCACAGTGCAGATATAGAACATTTGCATCATCACAGAAAGTTCTATTGGACAGTGTTGCTCTAGATCTAACATTTACAGGAAACAAAAGGAGGAACAGAACATGATAATCAATGTTTTGGGGATATAATCAGCAAAATTCACACTGTAGAGAACAAATGAACAAATGAACTGATTTCTTCAAGAATTACAAAACAGCAAAGAAAAAAGACTATAATGAGGGGAAACCTATGAGTAAGAGATTCAAGAAACACGTGTACATATATACAAAGGAATACAGCCATAAGAAAAGATGAAATACTGCCATTTGCAACAACATGGATGGATCTTGTAAATATCATACTAAGTGAAATAAGTCAGACAGAAAAAGTAAAAAACCATATGATTTTACTCACTTGTGGGATAGAAAACTGAACGCACAAATGAACAAACAAGACAAATAAACAATCAAAAACTCAAGACACAAACAACAGTGTGGTGGCTACCAGAGGGAAAGGGCAGGCAGTAAAGGGGGTCAAAAATATGGTGATGGAAGGAGATTTGGCTTTGGGTAGTGAGCACACAATGCAATAGACAGATGATGTATTACAGAACTGTACACTTGAAACCTATATAATTTTATTAACCAATGTCACCCCAATACATTTAATTTAAAAATTTAAAAAGGAAAAGAAACAGGCCTTCTTGGATCCTGATTTAAACCAACCATACATAAAAAAAAATGCATATATATATATATATATATATATTTATTGATTTGAGAGAGAGAGAGAGAGGAAGGGAGAGGGAGAGAGAGAGAGAGAGAAACATTAAAGTGAGAAAGAAACATTGATCAGCTACCTCCTATTGGGGGATCGAGCCCGCAACCCGGGCATGTGCCCTGACAGGAAATCAAACTGGCAACCCTTTGGTGGCCGGGCCAATGCCCAGCCAACTTAGCCACACAGGCCAGGGCCCAACCATACATCTTATTTATTTATTTTTTTTTGGTAGAATGATTTACTAGCAGTTCTGGAACATGGTCAATATACAGTAAATGTTGTCAATATTCTATGCTGCCACATGTCCTGGAGAATATTTACATAGCCTGGCTGGTGTGCCAATTGATGTTTCTCTCATTGATGTTTCTCTCTCTCCCTCTCCCTTCCTCTATTACTTATCCTGTTGAGGATAAAAAACAAAAAAACAAACAACAACAAAAACCAAAAACAAACCAAAAAAAAACAAAATAAAAAGGGAGTTGTCTTTTAGAGATACTGAAATCTTTATAGATGAAATAATATTCACTTTAAAATAATCAGGGTGAGATACACAGAAGAATCATGAATGGGCCATGAAATGATCATTGTCAGAGCTGCATAATGGATACCTAGGAATTCATTGTACTAGTTTCTATACTTTTGTATCTTTGAAATTTTCCATTAAAAAGTTTTAAAAACTCCTGGAACATTGGAAATTCTTAATAGATTTAAACTATCATCCAGAACTGTTCTTATCTCAGAAATTATATACTCTTAATAGTCAAATCTCTAGCCTCAGCATAATCTTCCATGTCATGCCCTCACTTTCTTGAACTCAACAGTTACTTTTAGCTCATGGGTCCCACCATTTTCTACCAATCACTCAATTTCCTATGACTACTCTTAAGTCACAACAAATAAGTGACTGAAGATATAAATTGCAATTGACTTTTCTGTATACATAGTAGGTAGATGAGAGCTGCTGAGAGTAGGAGCACAACTATACAGAAGGATTTCCTACGAAGTCATGGTCCACCACAGGTAGAGTCTTTGCATTTATCAATCTTTTGTTTGACCTTACTCAGCTGCATTCTTCCAAGTATTCATCATTTCTCCTTAGGTTTCTCTACTCAACCACAAAAGCTAAAACTAAGTACTCTCGAGAGAACACTACAATTTTTAATATATTTGTATTTATGTGTTTCTTTACAGATAATCTATTATTTTACAACCCTCACATACCTGTAAAATAAAATCCATTAACAAAAAGATTTTAGCAAACCTTCCTATAAACCAGTAAAGTTGAATGTTATTAAAAACTTACTGTTAACAGCAATCCATTCATTGAGATCCTCTCCCTCTGGCAACATAACAGCTTGTCTCAGATTCCCACTTCCTAGAGTTGCTTCTGCATGTTTTAAGAGTTCATACTGATGAGACCCTTCAGGGATATTCTTCTTTGGTTTGAATGTTTTAGAAGAGCGGCTGCTGCTGTTAGGTTAAAAGAAAAACTATATCAATTTTTAGGACTAGAAGCAGAATGGTATAATTTTAATGGCATAATATAAATTGCTCTGTAAAATAAAATAAAAAATACCCCCTGAAAAGTATCAGGATTTGGGGACAGGGTGGGTGATGATCACAATAAAAGAATGCTTTAAATTTCTTTTTTTTTTTTAAATCCTCACCTGAGGATATTTTTCCATTTATCTTCAGATAGAGTATGGGGGGGGGGGGGTGAAACCTCTATGTGAAAGAGACACATGGATCGGTTGCCTCCCCTCATGACCCCCACCCAGGGCCAGGGACTAAACTGCAAACGAGGTACGCGCCCCTGACCAGAATCGAACCCGCGACTCTTCAGGCCACCGGCCGACACTCTAACCACTGAGCCAAACCGGCCAGGGCTTAAATTTCTTTCTTCATGTAGAAACAGGATTAGCAGCACAATGTCACATAGAAGGCAATTTAACTATGCCTCATGAAGCAGTCAAGTGTAATAGAAAGAGAACTTGAACCAAAGAAGAAAAAACCTGGATTCTAGTCCTTGATCTGTCAACATCTCTGTGGCTGCTTGAAAAACCTAACCTCTTTTGGGCCTCAATTTCCACCTACACCAAATGGTGCTGGGAGGGAAGGAGACCTAAGGTTCTAATAGCTCAAAAAACCAGTTTCTGTACCAAAATATTTGGGATGCCATAAAATCAAACCACAGTGGAGGTATACCTTTTTTTTTTTTTTTTTTTTAAGTTTTAAGCAGGAAAAATAAAAGAGACAGACAACTGGTTATTGGAGAAAAAATAAGATATTATTCCTATCTCACACCATCCACAAGGAATGTCTTCTTAACATGTCACAAAACCCAGAAACCTTAAATGGATGGATTTCAAATCATAATGAAAACTAAAAAAGTACTTGCAACATACATTACAAAGAATAAACTGGATAATAATGGGCTTCTATAATCTGTTAAGAAAAAGGTAAGGATCCCTTTAGAGAAATGAGCTAAGGAAATGAATAGTCACTTAGGAAAGAAAAATACAATGGCCAATGAACATCTGTAAAGCTGTTTAATTAAAGTAAGATTTATCTTTCCTTAAACTAAGTGTCAAAAGTGAAAACAATTATATTAAGTGTGGTATAGAGAAATTAATACTTTAATACACCAATAGTGAAAGTGTAAAGTGTTTTTGGGAGGGCAATATGGCAGGACATGTTAACACTGAAATGCTCCTCAATCTATCCCTTCCACTTCTAAGTATCTCTCTTAGATATGGTAAGGATGTGTTTTTCAAGATTTGTTTTTAATAGCGAAAAAATGTGGAAACAATCCTAAGGCTTATTAGAAGAATGAATAAATAAACTGCAATACATCCACTTCATGGAGTATTGTATTGTAGTTGAGAAGAACAAGATACAAGAACAAGACAGAGCTACATGTATTTACATGAAAAGATCTCAAGACATGGTTAAAACAAAACCAAATGTACAGCAGGAGCCCATTTGGTAAATGCACATAAAGTGTCAGAAAGGATACACATCAAACTGATAGTGGTGGTTATTTCAAAGAAGGGGAAAATACTAAAATGTGGGCTTTCACTTTACCTCAGTAATTTGAATTTTAAATAAGACTGATTAAAAAACACTAAAAATCAAATATGGAAAGTTTTTTCACATGGTAAATACCTATATTTATTAGGGAAGTACTAAATTAGAAGGAATGACCATTTGCAGATAGAAAGCTGCGACAGAAAACTAAATCTGGAAAACATGGAATGATGGCTCAATATTCAAATACAATCTTTGTCTAAATTAAGACTTGTGATTCAAATGACACCTAGAGAGTGAAAAGAATCCACAAAATGGGAGAAAATATTTGTAAATCATAGCTGTGATAAGTGACTTGCATCAGGGATATAGAATTCTTACAACTCAAAAACAAAAAGAGAACCCAATTTAAAAATGGCCAAAGATTGCCAACTAAAATTTAAAATAAAAAGATTTTAATGGTCAGAAGATTTGAATAGACATTTCTCCAAAAAAATATACAAATGACCAATAAGCACATGAAAGGATGCTCAACCTTCTTAGTCATTAGGGAAATGCAAATTAAAATCACAATGAGATATTTCACATCCACTTAGGATGGTTATAATCTAAAAAGGAAACTCAGACAATGCTGGCAGGAATACAAAATGGTGCAGTGGTTTGAAAAAGTTTGGCAATTCCTCAAAAGATTAAACATAATTACCATGTAACTCAGCAATTCCACTCCTGGGTATAATACCCAAGAGAAATGAACACACCATCCAATACGAAAATGTGTGGTACATAAATGTTCATAGCAGCCTTGTTCATAAAACCCAAAAGGTGGAAAATAAAGTGTCAAAAAAACAAAGTTCAGAAGCTATACATAGTCTCACATTTACATCCAAAAGCAACTAAGCAACGTGCATACACAGACAAAACCATTACATAAACATTAACTCCTAAGAAAAAGACTTGGGGGATGGGAGAGACTGTTCTAGTAATATAGAAATTTGCAATTAAAATTTAAATCATACAGACTTCTTGACACAGTGATCATATTTTGAAGACTAAACCCTTAAAAAATAATCAAAAGGAGAGAAAAGGAGATTCGAACAAAAATATTCTCAGTAGTGCTATTTCATAAATAGCTAAAGAATCCAAATTTCTCACAATAAGGAACGAGGTAGATTAACTCTGGTTATTAAACACTATGCAATTTTTAAAATTTAATAAAATGTCAAGTTTATGGGTAACGTCTGTGACTATAAAAATGGATATTTATTCATTTATACACCACACATGTGAGCAACATGCTACGTCAAGAGAGCCACCTGAGAATAATAGGTTACAGAGCAACGCCTCTCGAACTGCAGCGCTCCGCGTTTTCCTGGGGCGGCATTTTTCCACGGGGGTAACTTAATACTGACGATCATAAAACTGGACAAACGGTGGAATAAAAAGCTAAGTCAGCAGGGATCGTTACCAGAAGAAGGCTCAGACTTGAGAAAAACTGGGAGCCCCCAGGTCGTCCCTTCGCCCTCAGGGGCGTTCGGGCGGAAAAGTTTGGAGGCGCTGCGGGCCTCGGGGCCTTTCTCCTCCTCAACCTTCTTGCTCCGCTTCCTTTACGTCGACTTTCTCATCTCCGTCTTCCTCGGCCCACGTCCTCGCCTCTCCCGGGGCCCCAAACCCGGGCAAACCAAGCGCCGGCCACCCGACCCCGGGGCCGACCCTCGCCTCCGGCGCCCCCTCGCCCCGTGCCCGACCCCGACCCCCGCCCTCAGCCCCGGACCCCTCGGCCGGGATGCACTCACAAGAGGAAGCTCATCTTCTATCCTCAGAGGGGAGGGGAGGGGCCGCTGGCCCCTGCCGCAGTTAGGATTCGGAGCCCGCACGGGAACGGAGAGGTTGCGACAGTCCTCGGCCCGCCGACAGCTGAAGCACTGGCCGCCGCCGCTCGGAGCCGGGGTCGAGCCGTTTCAGCCGACGCAAGCGGTAAGCCCACCTCGTTCGCCTGCCTCCCCCACTTAGCAGAGCCGAAATGCGGAACCAGCATAATCTCGCGAGAAAAGGCTTCGCTCTGCCCTGCCCCGCCCCGCCCCCAGCCGAGAGGTACTTGGCTGGCTCCTTTTGTGCACGCCCTCTTTTCAGCTCACCCAATCATCAGTCCCCAGGCCAGGACTTCCTTCTCTGGGAGGCGTGGTAGGATTGCGGTAGGCCCGGGAGAGTGGCTGGCTTTGTGGTTGGTCCAGCTACTTGCTGTTGGTTTACGTTCCCTAGGTAGTGTGAGGCCTCTATGAACGCCACAATTTAAAAAAATTTAATTTGATTTTTAAATTGACATATAATTCACATAGTATAGAAGTCACCCTCTTAAAATGTACGCTCTAGTGGTGTTTTCCGCATATTCACAGAGCTGTGCAGCCATCACCACTATTTAATTCTAGAATATTTTCATCACCACAAAAAGAAACCGGTACCCATTAGCAGTCCTCCCTCTTCTCAACCCCTGGCTGCAATTAGTCTACCTTCTCTTTATATGCAATTGCCTAATCTGGACATTTGATATAAATGGAATCATACGGTCTTTTTATGACTGGCTTCTTCCACTTAGCATAATGCTTCCAAGAGTCATCTATGCGGTAGCATGTATCAGTACTTAATTCCTCTTTATAGATGAATAATATTCCATTGTATGAATATACCTTACTTTGTTTATCCATTCATCTGTTGATGGACATTTCCATTTCCACTTTTTAGCTATTATGAATAGTTACAATGAACATTCCTGTACCAGTTTTTTACCTGAACAAATATGTTAATTTCTCTTGGGTATATATCTAAGAGTGGCTGGTTCATGAGGGGAAGCAGAATTTGCCACCCCAAAATAGGCCTTTTGGGATATTGATTATTTTAAGCTGGTTATTTTCAAGAAACAAGAGACTGAGAAAGAACCTTTAACCTTTCCCCTAGTTGCCTCTAAAAAATTTTTGATAGAGCACCTACCTGCTCCAGAACGGGAGCTATTACCATACATGAATTAAATGTGACAGACAGGGAGGAGCCTAGCAAGGCCCTCTAATCAAATTCCTCTCTGTGTCCCATTGTTAAAGGTGGCCCAGCAAACATTTATTTACCAAATATTTGCTTTTTCATCAATATGTGAATTGCCTTCCTGTTCTTTGACGTTTATGTTCTCTTCTACTTTTCTAAATATTCCAATTTTTCTCTAGTAAGCAAATACTAATACCATTTTTAACTTTTGTTTTGAAAAAAAAAAAAAGAAGCAAGATAGAATAGTGACTAAAAATCTCATATTTTGGAGGTGACAGGCTGAACCCTGCTCGTGCTATTTAATAACCATATGTATGACCTTGATTATTTTCATTACCTTTTGATTCAGTTTTCTCATCTTTAAAATAAGGGGGGGCAACCTCATAGGGTTGTGAGGATTAAATGAAAGGTAAAGAACTCATTTCTTAGAACATAGATACACTCAGTCAACATTTGCTTTTTAAAAAGAAATTTTGACCTCTTTTTTTTTTTTTTTTTTTTGTAATTGACTTTTTTAGAAAGAGAGGAAGGGAGAGGGAGAGAGAGAAACATTGTGTGAATCAGGCCTACAACCCGCACAGGTACCCTGACCGGAAATTGAACCAGTAATCTTTTAGAGCATGAGATGACGCCCAACCACACTGAGCCACATCAGCCAGAGCTTGACGTGTCTTATCACCTCAATTAGATGATCAGCGTCCTGAAAGCAAATCTCTGACTGTTTATCTTTGTACAGTATTTTACAGGTGCCTACTGTGGGGTCTTGTGTCAGGGTAGATATTCAGCAAATATTTGCTAAATAAATGCAATTGGATATTTGACTAAATATTATTTTAGAGTTCTCTCTCTCTCTCTCTCTCCCTCTCACCTTTATCTACCTTGAGTTTCCTTACAGGAGAACAATCTCTTATCAAATGGCAGTGAAATGACCAGATACAGCAGTACATATTTTCTGGGAGGGAAGGAAGTGCCTGGATACTTCCCCAAACACCTTTGCAAGGCAGCCATGTGGGAAAACCACAAAGATATTATATCACTAGGATACTGGAGTGAGAGCCACAAGGAAAATCCTATGTTGGTTCTGTACCCTTGGCTTATAAGAAAGAACATAGCCCTTAAATGCTAGAGCAGTGGTTTACACTGGAAACTAATCTAAGTATCTTGGATACCTATGTGTTTTCTATGAGAATATTTTAAAAATACGTTTTTATTGATTTTTACAGAGGGAGGAAGGGAGAAAGAGAGAGAGAGAAACATTGATCGGCTGCATCCTGCATGCTCCCTGCTGGAGATTGGGTCTGCAACCTGGGCATGTGCCCCAATCAAGAACTGAACTGGTGACATCTTGGTGCACGGGATGACACTCCACCAACTGAACAACACCAGCCGGGCTCTATGAGAACTTTTTATACGGTGTTTTCAATTTGTTGTACACACTTTCTCTCACACACAGTTATTTTAGACTGTGTGGTCTAATAGAAGTATAATGTGCAATTAAAATTTTTTTAGTATATATATTTTAAAAAGCAAAAATAAAAACAAAAATTCCAGGTAAAATTAATCTTGATAATATATTTTATTTAACCCAATATATCCCAAATAATGTGATTTTTAACATGGAATCAGTTTAAAATTTTTTAATGATATTTAAGTTTTTTCATTCTAAGTCATCAAAATATGTTGTGAGGGTATTTTAGATCTACAGCTCAAGTTGGACTAGTCACATTTCAAATGCTCAGTGGCTAATGGCTGCCATATTGGACAGTGCAGTTCTAGATCGTCTGTATGATCTTCTTATAAACACAATTTCAGTACCGTGGGTCCATTTGTGCTTGCTCTGTTGGTACCAAAGTGGCAAGTTGTTACTATCTAATGAAACATTAATGGAAGCATACAATATGAAAACGATGCAGTAACACCAAGTAACAGTCATGACACCTGGTGGAATGAAGAAACCAATGAAAAGGAAAATTGTGGGAGAATCAAGTCACAGCTCGCAAATGGTGATACAGGATGCCCAGCACAAAAGAACTTTCCCTGTACCTGTCACTACCATGTTCATGTTGCAAATGATTTTATTTCATCCAAAAAATTACCTGTCACATTAAATAATGATATTATTTTTATTTGAACTTTTGTAATTTTGTTGGTGTTTAATTTATAACCGTGTGATTTGATAGTGGTATAAAAGCTATAATCAAGGATATTTATAGATTTGTACTTCTATAATCATTTATATTATTTAAATAATGTAATTATTATAAAAATATTTCCAGGCAGCAGGGAAGCATAAGGATAAAGAAATTCATGAAAGTCTGCACTCCCCATTAATGGCATTGTTCTTCAAGTTGGAGAATCACTGAGGATATGAAAAGTTGGCTATGTATTAGGAAAACCTTTCAGAATAGGTGGATTTGGGATGGGGGAGAGGCAAGGAGCCTCAGGGATTTGGGAAAAATCCTAGGTCAATATTGGACCAGGATATTGAGAGCAAGAGAGAGAGAGAAAAATTGAGAGAGAGAGCCAGTGCTAATTTCTGTTAGGCAATTTGTCCTCTGCTGCCCCAAACACACACACACACACACACACACACACACACACACACACACAGCCTATAGTTTACAAAGACTGGGAAGGTTTTACTCTCTCCTTGGATCAGTTGGTCAGAGAGATCTCTGCACACCATCTGGTCATAGCAGATGCTTGAAAACAGAAGCTAAGCAGCAAATTATAAAGTCATCAGTACTGCCTTTCCTGAACCTCTGCTACCCCCCATTGCCCCAACACCCATTCATCACACAGTTCCCCTTTCCAGCTCCCTGGGGCAGGATTTGCAACCTTGCATTTTCATTCTGTGTAAGTGTCCTGTCTCATCATTTACAAAACTCCAGCTTTAACCCGACAACCACGCTCATGCTGGGCCTCTTACCGCTGTGGTCACAGTAAGGTTTCTGCCCCTCCCAGCTAGTTGATGCTGTCTGGTGCAGTTTCTGTTTTAGACCCTATCACAAGAGGCTGAAAAAAAGGCAGACAGACAATAAAGTTGCTAAACTGTCCCTGCCTGTCATCTCAGGACTCTGGTTGAAGATTGTAAAAGGGAAATCCCAAGTTATCAGGCAATGAAAACTCACTAGCAAAGAAGCCATATGAAAGTTTCCATTTTGGTCTTAAGTCTAAGGTCAGACCTCTGCCAGTCATATACATCGAGGAATAAAATACATAGCCCTACTGGAGCTCACATTCAATTGGAGAAGACAGATATTAATCAAATAATTACACAGTAAATACTAGGAGGAAAGGCATAGAATGCATTAAGAATATTAAGAGAGCCCGGCTGGTGTGGCTCAGTTGGTTGAGAGCCAGTCCATGCACCCAGGGGGTGGTCAGTTCAGTTCCAGTCGGGACCAAGCCCAGGTTGTGGGCTCCATCCCAGTGCCGGGCATGTGGGAGGCAGCTGATCAATGTTTCTCTCTCTCTTTCTCTCTCTCTCTAAAAAAAAAATCAATTGAAAATATTTAAAAAAAAAGAATATTAAGAAAGTGAAACAGGCAGGAGAGACCCAAGAGACTGGGGTGTTGAAGGAGATATTATTCAAGCCAGGACCCCAGAAGATGAGGTAGCTGAATGGAGAAAGAGGGAAGATGTCCTGCTCAGAGTCAACACCATGTACAAAGGTTTTTTCTTTTTTCTTTTTTTTTAATCCTCACCCGAGGACATTTTTTGAATTTATCTTCAGACAGAGTGGGAGGGAGAGAGGGAGGAAGACAGAGAGTGAAACATTGATGTGAGAGAGACACATCGAGTGGCTGCCACCCACACGACTCCAACCAGGGCCGGGGACAAACTGCAACCGAGGTACATGCCCTTAGCGGGAACCGAACCCGGGACTCTCTGGTCTGCAGGCCAATGCTCTAACTGCTGAGCTAAACCAGCCAGGGCTGTACAAAGGTTTTGAAGAAGGTAAGCGTTTACTATGATCAAGGAACTGAAAGAAACCCGTGTGATGAGAATGTGGCAGGCAAGGGGAAAAGTGAAGGGGACTGTAACCAGCCACCAAGAATCGTGGCTCTTATTTGAAGCAAGGTGGCAAGCCATTGAAAAGTTTTCAGGAGAAGGATGCCATCTACACTTTAAAATCGGAACCAGTTAAGATTCAACTACAACTATTGTAGTTGTCTGGGCAGGAGATGGGGTTCACCTGAACTAGATCAATGAACAGAAGTAGATGGTACTGACATCTATTCTGGAAAAAGAATAAACAGGTCTCAATGATGAGCTGGATGTGAGTCATGGCTGAACCCTGTGCTTCTGGCACAATCAACTAACTGGGAACTGGTTGTTACCAATTACTGAGATGGAAAAGATTGGGACGAGAGGCAGCTTTGGGGGAAGATCTGTTCTATTGTAAATGTATAATTCTGCAACAGATACATCCAGATCTGGAGCACAGAGAAGAGAACAGGATGGAGATAAATTTGGGAGTTGTCAGCATATAGATATTTACAGGCGTGAAAGTGGATAAAATAGCTGAGGTGAGTGTGGTAGGCAGTTGGACAGATATGAGCGGATCGAGGATGATGGGCCAAGTACAGAAGGCCACCAGGGCAGAAAGCCCTGGGTGCCTAGCAATGGGCAAAACTAGGAAAACAAGGACCTCACCCCCAGAGTAATCTTTCCTCCCCTAGCATATCTCTGGTCATGCGATTTAGGCCATCTGACCACTCATGTCGCCGGTCAAGCGGTTCCCACCCTCCCCTGACCTTTCCTCCCCTGGCCTGTTGCTAGTCATGCTGGTTAGACTCCTTTAGAGGGGAAACAAACAAGGGGACTGGAGAATTGCCCTTAAGCATTAAGACACAGGGCAATGAGGTTCTGACCTGCATCAAATACATCTAGGCCTCAGTTGTGTTTCAGCCCCAGGCCCAGAATAGCAGCAAAACCAGACAAGCTAGGCCATGGCTGACCTCAGGACTAGCTGCATTGACTCATGACCCCCTGCCCTGGCACCAACCAATCACTAGAGACCATGACCTGAAAGGATACACCTGGAAAGCTGATGGATGTTCTACTGAGATCCTCCCCAGGGACTGCCCCTAACATCTCCACCCTTAAAAACCCTTAGTTATGGGGGACCCAGTGCTCACTCTCCCTCTGCCTTTCCCTCCCCCTCCCCCACTTCTTCCCCACAGGGAGTTTTCCCTGCCTCTCTCTTTCTTCCAAGCTCAAAGGGTCCTTCTTCTGCCTCTGTAACTTGTTTCCTGAGCCCATTTCTTTTACCACTCACTTTGTCTACCTCTGTGACTTTCTAAATAATCTTTGTTTCAGTTTGAGTGTTGGCTCTGAATTCTTTCCTAGTCAGAACTAAAGTACGGAGGTTGCTGAACCAAGGTCCGGTCTGATCTAACACCTAGTGCGTTCTCGCTAAGAACAGTGAGGGTAAAGAGTAAGAGGTGCCAGGAGAGAACCTTGATGAGCCCTGATATTTAAAGGCCACGTAGAGGAGAAGACTGGTAAAGGAGGTTGATAAGGAACAGTCAGAAGTAGGAAGGGGTGTAATAAAAGCAAGAGCAGAGTGTTGAAGAATAAGAGGGGTCAACTCTGTGGAAAGGTCTTCAAAGTTCCAGTAAGATGAGGCCTGAAGGGAAAGTTTATGAAAGTAGTGACCGTGGGGGAAGTCTTCTGACAGCAGTTCTCATCTTCACGCTCCACTGCGGTGATTCAGCGAGAAGCCTTATAAATGTCCAGGGAGTGGGGGAAGGGATTCAGGCAGGAACCAGATGTACAGATGAAAACCTTTGTCACCCAGGCATGTCCTGCGGTACTCTCTGGAGGCTTTCCTGAAAGTGTACTCTTGAGTGAGAAATGGTGACAAAAATTTGGAGGAGGAGAGAGGGACTGGGGAGCCCACAAGGCAGGGCCGTTGTCTGTGCGGCCACACTCACTCTGCAGGGCCCGCCATGGCCAACAGTGGGGAAACTGAGGCCGAGGTGGCCGAGCCCTGACACAGAGCACTGGCTCGGCTCTTCAGTCGAGGGTGGGCCCCCCAGTCGGCCCCTCACTTTCATGCCTTTGGGAAAGCAAAGGCTGAAAAACTTGGACAACTAGGGTGGCTGGAGATGGGGTTGGGTGTGAGTTACCTGCACTGGGCTGGGCCTGGCCTCCCTGGGCAAGCGCAGCCCCAGTCCTGGGAACCTCCACACGTTCCTGGGGCCAGGATGGCCCAGCGCAGGCGACTTTCCCTTACTGCTCCCACAAATTTGCGGCCATCTAGACCCACCTTCCCGGTGCAGACCCAGGCTCTGGGGGGCAGAGGAACTTACCTAAGGCACTTAGGCTGCACATGTGGTTCTGGGGCCAGGGGTCGCTGATGGAGAGGGAGGTGATGACTGAGTATGGATGGCCCTCCTGGCTGCCCATAGACAGCCACAGCCCTTTACAAGACAGGGAGTCCTGCAGCCTGGTGCACACTGCCCTCTGTGTGACTGTGAGCAAGGCTCCCAAACGCTTTGGGCTTCACTTTCCCCTCTGTAAAATGGGGTAGAAACAGGACCCACCTCCATGGGACAGCCAGGAGCTGGATCCCACAAGGGCTACAGGGACCTGTTCAGGAGGGAAGCACTCATTCCCTTGGGGTAGGAGCATCCTGGAGGCTGGGAGGGCAAGTGATGGCTGGGAAGCCTTCCCCCAGCACAACCATAGGCCACACACAGCCTGGGCTTGTCCTGTCCTCCTGGTTTCTGCTTGATCCAAGCTTCCCTCCCCTGCTCTAGAAAGCCTCCTCCTCGCTGGCTTCTGCACCCTCTGTGCACTTGTCCCCCCAGCCCCCACACAAACCTTGTCCTGCCCCTCCCTCTAACCCCAGCCTGTTTAACTGCAGCCACTGGCTTCTAAATCTGAGGGCCAAGGCTAGGCGCAGGCAATCACGCCCTGAAAGGTCTGACCGGGAGCAAACCGAGGCACACTGACATGTGTGGGGCACGTGCCTTGTGCCAGCCCATTTCTCAGGCCTGTCTCCATCACCCCTGGCATGCCCTTGGCTATGGCTCACAAAAAGTGACCCATTAGGGCCCCATCCTCCCAGCTCATCCTCCTGGCCTGTGTCAGACCACTCCACACACGACTTATGATAGAAAAGAAAAAGCCATGTGCTCTCTCCATGAGGGGACCCCTTTAGGTATAAGTGACCAGGAGAAGCCCTCCCAGGACCATGGTGCCCAGTCCTTTGCTTGTCACCCCAACAACTGGTGGGCAGTGGGCACTACTAAGCCAACTGACTGGTGAGGACAATGAGGCTGGGAGAGGTGACATGTCACACAGTAGTGAGGATGAAGCCAGCATTTGAACCCAGGGCCTGTCCTTGGAACCTCTGGGCCACCAAGGATGTGAGCCAGTGACCATTGGTGTAGCTCTGTCTGCCTGCCACCTCCTGTGTGGACAGCCCATTCACTCTCCATGGCACTGGGTCTCAGGACAGATGGGAGGGGGGACAGGGAAACATGAATCATTGATCCCTGTTTTCCAATGCTGTGGGTCATGCATTCATTCAACAATCTTCTGCTGAGCTCTTACCAAGGGCCAGACCCTGTGCGCAGGCTGGGCGTACAGGTGGAGGTGTGGTCCCAGATGGACTGGCATGGGCCAGACCCCAGTTCTGCCGCTCACCAGCCGTGTGGCCTGGCCAGGTAACTTTCCTCCCTGTGCCTCAGTTTCCTCATCTGTAAAGTGAGGAGAGCTACACCTTCCTCACTGAGTCACTGGGATGGCTAACAGAGATAACACAGGGAGATTCTGGCACCAAGTAGAAGTTCAGTAAGCATTGGTTAATTGTACTGTTATTACTCTTATTATGCGATGATGCATTAGGCCCTCAGTGAGCCCCCACCCAGAGGGGAGATGAGACACACAAGGAACTATCATTGAGGTAGAATGTGGTTGGCAGACAGCCTTAGGGATGGTAATGGGAGAACAAGGCCATGTCCAGCCAGGTTGCCCAGGCAGCTTCTGGGTGTGGCTGGTTCTTGAATTGGGTTTCAGAGGTGGGAGGTGGGAGGTGGGGGTCAGGTAGAGGCAGGGGTGAAGGCACTCCAGGCAGGACAGGCATGAGCAGGGGCCTGGAGGTGGGAGGCACCCAGCACGGTGAGGGAACAGCAGGCAACCCACTGGGCCAGCCGGTTGGCACATGGTGGGCACTTATGGGAAAGCTAGTCCTGGAGGCCCGCAAGGCTGGGCTCAGGCATCTGTAGTCACCTCCGGCCCAGTGTGGTTCAGTGAAAACAAGGGCTGGTTTGAAAACTTGGTGAAGTGTAAGAAAGAAAAACTCTCCTCAGTTTGGCACTAGGAACCTCTCCTATGAGTGACAGAAGTCTGACCTGATGCAGGTTAGGTACACGGTCCCCTGATTCAGGTGTGTGTGTGTGACAAGCTGCAGGGGGTCAGCCGGCCAGGGGACTTCCCACCTTGGGGGGGGGGGTCTCTGTGACCAGGTGCTGCCGACCTGTGAGTGGACCCTGCTTGGGTCCTCTGGGCTGTGGCTGAAATGTGATGAACAAGAACGGCCATGGAAGTCACAGGGTCAGGGTGGCAGAGCCTCGAACCTGGGGTCCGGGCCGCTGCTCAGGCAGCTGTTGGCCTTCGTGAGCAGGCACACAGGAAACAAACGGTTGTGTTGGTGCCACTCTTCACTTGGGGTTTATCTGGTACAGTGATTAGCTATGCTGACTAAGTCAGGTTAACTTGTTTTCAACTTGCTAGATTCTACAGGCAGAGCACAGGCGACTTAATAGTGAGTAAAATTAGACTCTAAGTGTTGTCAACCCTAACAAGGTGAAGCGTTTCTCAACTGCAGAGGAGAGGACGGGCAGTAGAGGGTGACCACGCGGCCACCTTCACATGCATGGCGGGCCATCAAGGGCACCTCCCTCGTTAGGGGAAAGTGCTGTGAATCGGTGATTGCTGTGGATTCATCAGCAAATACGAGACGATACAGAGCCTGATGTGACCATACTGGAAACTGGGACGATGGTCACGGAGCCATGTCCTTACCCGCCAGCAGGAAAAGCACCGAGGCGGATCAAGAAGGTGCATTAGGTGGATGGAAAGGTGTGGAGGTGACCCCGGGATCTGACCTCAGAGCCAATTGAAGTGGTTCCCTCCAAGGAGCAAGTCTGGAGGTAGGGAGGTGGGTTAGGGGGCCCCTCCCCATCTCCACTCTCTCCTCTTCCCTCCTCTCCCCTCCTCCATCCCTTGCTTCCTCCCTCCTCCTCTCTCTCCCTGTCTAATCAGCCCTCTGCACTCTTTCATATGTTAAACATGTGTGTTTATTATTTTCATTAACATTTAAAGTATTTAGAGGTTTGCAAAGTAAGTAAACATTAGAAATTAGGTTACTGAAGAGAACAAGAGTATTTTTTGAATACTCAAGGGGCTCTGAATTATTAATTGATGTGCAGTTTACACACCATTCTTATGTTTATTAATGCAGGCCCCATGTTCCTGGCCTTGGGACACCCTTAATGTTAGTCATTGGGGGTCACTGCCTGACCTTGAAATACTGCAGGCACAGTCCTCTGAGAAGTATCTCGCCCGACTTAGAGAAAATGGAAAAGATGTATGCATGCCCTTTCCTCTACCTTAAATCACTCACAATCTATCTGTCCATCTGTTTGTCCATTCAGCCAGTGATAGAGGTGCAGAGGGATGGGCCTCTGGCCATATGCTGGCGACACAGGTCACCAGCAATTCCCAGGTCTGTGTGTGGGGGGAGGGGCAGGAGGAAAGGCCTTCATCCATGCACCAGTGTGGGAACAGGGCTGGACTTGCTGGTGACGGCTTCTGGGAGCCCAGGTACTGATTGATTGCCATATTTCCTGGTGGCCGACAGAGTGGTGTGGGACCAGGCATTTTGGCTAGCTGCACCTCAATGGAGGTCAGGCTCTAGCCTCCGTGTTTGACCTTGAATGCAGCTTTATTACCTTGAGAAGGATATTTAACCCTCAATTTCCACATCTGCAAAATGGGGTAATAATAACTGCAACATGGGCAGTTTTGAGATCTAAGTGAAGTGCATTCACAGAAAGCCCTTACTACTATACACAGGACACATGGTAAATGTCAGTAACTATTCCGTCTTTCTTGTTCCTGTCACTGATGCATCAGTCTGCGTTTGTTACAGTGACTCTGCACATGACATGTGCTGCATAGGAAACCTGGTCTTACACCTGTCTTACAGCACTGACCTGTCCAAGGAAATTTATGTGAAAGGAGATAGGGAGGGAGTCTGCTGAGGCGGCTTTGACACTCAGGGGCACGTCCCCCGAGGAGGGAACTGCATCATTTCCCTCTCGCCAGCCAGTGGTGGGCTTTGGGCTCTAACTTTTTTCTCTTCTTCTCTGATAAAAGATGCATTTCAGATGACAGCTAGAAAGGAAAGGAAGAAAATTATCTATGAAGAAGAGAGAGGTTGGGACCTGAAGATTCTGCAAAGCTCAGCATTTTCTTAGGAGCTCTTAACGATCTTATGAAATGTAAATTTCATGACTAGCTTTCTGTTCCTCTGGTTTTTTGTTTGTTTGTTTGCAACTGTTGTGCTATTGGTCATCTGACGGTGTTCTGACAGTCTTGGGGAGGGGCACACAGCTGGAAATGCTGCACCAGGAGGGAACCCAAGGAAACTTGATGACATTTCTCAAGTAAGAGATCTTGACATTGGCCCAGAACTGAGGAGTAAGCAGGACTAAGACCCTGGGACCAACTCCAGGTGCAGGCACACCAGGGGCAACAGTGATGGGAGTCTACCCCAGCCCTTCACAACAGAGAGTGAGTGTGTGTGTGTGTGTGTGTGTGTGTGTGTGTGTGTATGTGACTGTGAATGTAAATGTCAATGTGTATGAAGGATTGTGAATGGGTGTGTATGAATGTGCATATGTGTGTCTGTGTATGTGCCACAGGAAGGGAGTTCTTCCATTGTAACCTCAAGGCCTTAAATTTAGATCTTTGGTCTCCTCTTCAGATGAAGTTAAAGTCATAACGGCCCTTGAACAATGATGCCATGCGTTTCTAACGTGTGTCTCGTAGTGGACACATCACCAACACAGCCCTATGAGTTATTATTTTAGAGAGTATTCTACAATTTTCTTTTGATAGCACAATTACCACATGGCATCAATTATTTCAAATTTAAATATTTATTTCCCTGGCTGGGTTTCTCAGTGGTCGTGCAGGAAGCAACCAATCCATGTATCTCTCTCACATAAATGTTTCTTTCTGTCTCTCACTTCCTCCCTCCCTTCCACTCTATCTAAAAATAAATGGAAAAATATCCTCAGGTGAGGATTAACATATATATTTATCTCTTAATAGGCCTCCTGTAAGGTAGACAGGAGGAACCGAGGCTTGTCCAAGGTTGCTCAGCGGACCTCAGATCCCAGGCTCGTCTCATCACTGCGTGTCCAGAGGCCTGGTGAGAGCAGAGTTCAGGTAACCTGAGCACGTCCCACCACGGTTCTGTTTATAAGACCAGGCCTTCTTTTTCTTTTTTGGATATTTTTATCACAGTAAAATATACCCAATGAAATTGACCATTTTAACTATTTTTTGATGCATAGTTCAAAGGTGTTAAGTACATTCATGATGTTATGTGGCCGTCACCACCATCATCTCCATCACTATTCCTATCTTCTCCAAATGAAACTCTGTCCCCACTAAACAACTCCCCACCCCCCTCCCACCCCGGTACCCTCCATCTTACCTCTGTCTCTATGACTCTGATGGTTCCAGGGACCTCATGTGAGTGGAATCCACAGAATTTGTCTTCTTGTGACTACAGGCTTATTTCACTGAGCAAAAAGTCTTCAAGTTTCATTCAGACTGCAGCACATGTACAATGTCCTTCCGTTTTTAAAAAAATTGAATTTATAGCCCTGGCCAGTTTGGCTCAGCGGTTAGAGTGTCGGCCTGCAGGCCAGAGAGACCCGGGTTTGATTCCGGTCAGGGGCACGTACCTCGGTTGCAGTTTGGTCCCCAGTCCTGGTCCGGTCGTGCCGGAGGCAACCAGTCGGTGTGTCTCTCTCACATCGATGTTTCTGTCTCTCTCTCTCTCTCCCACTCTATCTGAAGATAAATAGAAAAATATCCGTGGGTGAGGATTAAAAAAAAATTGAATTTATTGGGGTGAGATGGGTTAATAAAATGATATCGGTTTCAGGTGTACAATTCTACAACATCGTCTGTACATTGTATTATGTGTTTACCACCCAAGTTGTGTCTCCTTCCATCATCCTTTATCCTTTCTATGCCCTTTTCTACAGCCCCCGTCTCCCCCTGGTAATCACCTACTGTTGTCTGTGTGTATGAGTTTTTTTCTTTGCTTAATCCCTTTGCCTTTTTCACTTAGTCCGCCAAACCTCCTCCCCTCTGACAGCTGTCAATCTGTTCTCTGTATCTATGAGTCTGTTTCTATTCTGTTTGTTAGTTTATTTTGTTCATTAGATTCCACATATAGTGAAATCATAAGGTACTTGAGTTTCTCTGACTGGTTTATGTCACTTAGCATTATACTCACCAGGTCCATCCATGCTGTCCCAAAGGGTAAGATTTCCTTCTTTTTTATGGCTGAGTAGTATTCCATTGTGTTTAATGTACCACAGCTTTTATATCCAGCCCATGATGGGCATTTGGGCTGCTTCCAAATCTTGGCAATTGTAAATAACACTATAATGAACATAGGGATACATATATTTTTTCAAATTAGTGTTTTTGGATTTCTTTGGATAAATTCCCAGACGTGGAATTGCTGGGTCATAGGCAGTTCCATTTTTTATTTTTTGAAGTAACTCCATACTGCTTTTCACAGTGGCTACACCAGTCTGCATTCCCACCAACAGTGCACAAGGGTCCCCTTTTCTCCACATACTCACCAACACTGGTTGTTTGTTGATTTATAGCCCTTTGCTCTTCTTTCTCAAGATTGTGTGGCTATTCAAGGTCTTTTGTGGTTTCATATAAATTTTTGGAATATTTGTTCTAGTTCTGTGAAATACACCCTTGGTATCTTGATAAGAATTGCATTGAATCTATAGATTGCTTTAGGTAGTATGGACATTTTAACAATATTAATTCTTCCTGTCCATGAACAGTATGTGCATCAACTTATTTGTATTTTCTTCAATTTCTTTCTTTAGTGTCCTATAATTTTCCAAGTACAAAGTTAAATTTATTCCTAGGTATTTTATTTTATTTTTATAGGAGACAATGTCCCCCTTCTTCTTTAAAAAAAAAAAAAATCCTCACTTGAAGATATGTTTTTATTTATTTGAGAGAGAAATCAATTGGTTGCCTCCCATACACACCCCCAATGGGGATGGAACCCGAAACCTAGGTCTGTGCTCTGACTGGGAATGGAACCCATGACCTTTTGGTGTACTAGGCAATGCTCCAACCAACTGAGCCACCCAGCCAGGGCCCTAGGTAATTTTTTAAAATGCGCTTTTAACTGGGATTGTTCTCTTAGTTCCCCTTTCTGATCATTTATTTTGGTGTCTAAAAAATGCAACTGATTTCTCAATATTTACCTTGTATCCTACTACTTTACTGAATCCATTTATCAGTTCTAGTAGCTTTTTGGTGGAATCTTTAGGGTTCTCTATATACAGTATCATGTCATCTGCAAATAATGAATTTTACTCCTTCCTTTTCAATTTGCATGCCTTTTATTTCTTCTTTGTCGGATTACTGTGGCTAGGACTTCCAGTACTATGTTGAATAAGAGTGAACATCCCTGCATTGTTCCTGATCTTAAAGAAAACCCTTTTAGTTTTTCTACTTGAGTATGACGTTGGCTGTGTGTTTGTCATATATGACCTTTATTATGTTAAGGTATGTTCTCTCTATTCCCACTTTGCTTAGAGTTTTTATCATAAATGGGTGCTGGATTTTATCAAATTCCTTTTCTGCATCTATTGATATGCTCATTTGGTTTTTATCCTTCATTTTGTTTATGTGGTATATATCATGTTTATTGATCTGTGGATATTGTACCAACCTTGCATCTCTGGAATAAAGCCCATTTGATCATAGTGTATGATCTTTTCAATGTATTGTTGGATTCAGTTTGCTAGTATATTGTTGAGGATTTTAGCATCTATGTTTATCAGGGATTTTGGCTTATAATTTTCTTTCTTTGTAGTGTCTTTATCTGGTTTGGGAATTAGGATAGTGCTGGCCTTATAAAATGAACTTGGGAGTTTTCCCTCCTCTTGAATATTTTGGAATAGTTTGAGAAGGATAGATATTAGTTCTTTCTTGAATGTTCGGTAAAATTTGCCTGTGAAGCCATCTGGTCCAGGACTTTGTTTGCTGGCAGTTTTTTTTTTTTTTCTTTCTAATTACTGCTTCAATTTCATTAGTTGTAATTGATCTATTCAAATTTTCTGATTCTTCCTGATTGAGTTTTGGAAGATTGTGTGTTTCTAGAAATTTATCCATTTTTCCCAGGTTGTCCAATTTGTTGGCATATAGTTGTTCATAGTATTTCTTACAATCCTTTGTATTACTTTGATGTCAGTTGTTGCTTCTCCTCTTTCATTTCAGATTTTACTTATTTGGGTCCTCTCTCTTTTTTTTCTCATAAGTCTGGTTAAGTGTTCACCAATCTTGTTTACCTTTTCAAAGAACCAGATCTTGGTTTCACTGATCTTTCGTATTGATTTTTAGACTCTATTTTATTTATTTTTACTCTGATCTTTATTATTTCCTTTCTTCCACTCACTTTGGGCTTTGTTGTTCCTTTCCTAGTTCCTTTAAGTGTAAAGTTAGATTGTTTGAGATTTTTCTTGTTTCTTGAGGTAGGCCTGTAATGCTATGAATTTCCCTCTGCTTTTACTGTGTCTCATAGATTGTGGGTTGTTGTATTCTCATTTTCATTTGTCTCGAAGTATCTTTTGATTTCTTCCTTGATCTCATGATTAATCCATTCATTGTTTAGTAACATGTTATATAGCCTCCATGTCTTTATGTGTTTTTCAGGTGTTTTTTTTTCATGTGATTGATTTCTAGTTTCATACATTATGGTCAGAGAAGATGCCAGATATGATTTCAATCTTCTTAAATTTATTGATACTTGTTTTGTGTCCTAACAAATGTGGTCTATCCTAGAAAATGTTCCACATGCCCTTGAAAAGGATGTATATTCTGCTTTGGGGTAAAATACTCTGAAGATATCAATTAAATCTATCTGATCTAGTGTGTCATTAAGGCCACTGTCTTCTTTCTGATTTTCTGTCTGGAAGATGTATCCATTCATGTCTATGGGATGTTAAACTCTCCTACTATAACTGTATTACTGTCAATCTCTCCCTTTATGTCCATCAAGATTTTCTTTATATATTTAGGTGCTCCTATGTTTACAAAGGGTACATCCTCTTGGTGGATTTTTCCCTTTGTCATTGTGTAGTGTCCTGCTTTGACTCTTACTAGCCTTTGTTTTAAAGTCTGCTTTTCAGATATAAGTATTGCTACCCTAGCACTTTTCTTCATTTCCACTTGCATGTGGTGGACCAGGGTCTCAGGGAGTCATCCTGGTGAGGCCTGCAGAATTTATCTGGCCCCAACAGACAAAGATTTGGCCATGTGATGGGAGGGTTCTGCACTAGTCATGTGTGTGAGGGAAAAATAAACCCTGTCCTAGAACCACGTAACTCAGTCTGTTCAAGATTCTGCTGGGAGGCTGAGCTCAGCAGGGTGGGGCAGCTGGGAGTCGTAAGGGTGAGGATAGTGGAACTCCTGTGATGGGGAGATACCAATCAGGCTGGGAAAAGATGGGGGTAGTGGTCCTTGCCTCAGAGCCATACAACTCTGTCTGTCCCTTTTTGCATCTCCACCCTTCCTACCAGTCTTGATGTGGCTTCTTCTGTAAATCCTTGTTTATAAGACTTCTCAACTAGTCTTCAGTTAGTTATTTAGGTTGCTTGCTTTACATTTTAGTTGTAATTCCAGTTTGGTCCTGGGAGAAGGTGAGTGTAACATCCACCTACTCTGCCACCCTCTTGGATCTCTCACAATGTCCTTTCTTTTAAGGAAGAATAATATTCCTTGTGTGAGTGGACCACATTGTGCTTATCCATTCATCTATCATTAGAACACTCGAGTTGCTTCCATGTTTATGCTATCGTGAATAACGCTGCTGTGAACATGGGAGTGCACATGTCTTTTCAAGACCCTGCCTTCAGTTCTTTGAGTGAACACCCAGAAGTGTTATAGCTGGGTCACATGATAGTTCTGTATTTTATTCCAAGGAACCTCTACACTGTTTTCCACAACAGCTGCACCCTTTTACATTCCCATCAACATTGTACGAGAGACCCAGACTTGGCTTTCTTTGCAAGAGTGGAATTAAAACGTCAAAACAGGCCACATCGCAGGACTTAAGGTGTCTGGGATCTGTAGTCCCAGAGGAGCCGTGTGAACTCAAGGGCTCTGCAGAGGGTCTGTGGGTTCTCAGAGGACAGAGAGCTGCTTCCTGTTGTGGGCGATTCATGGGTGCCCTGGTAGGCGGCGGGGGAGCAAGAGCATGGTGGGGTCATGTAGCTCGGATCCCGTCACTGTGTTATGAAATGTTTAGCCCCCTCATGCATGGCTGATTTTAGCAGAGGCCTCCCTCCATATCCTTCCTAAGAGTACTGCAGTTATGTTCAGACGTCTGACAAGATGCATGTTCACTGGCTGCCCGGCAGCACTGTCCCAGCCTTCTGCTCCCTGGCCTGGGTGAGCCAGGCTGGCGGGGTGCAGGGGAGGGTGGGCTGGTGGATAAAGTTTCCTTGGGTGGGTTGAAAATGCTATCAGAACCATTAAGGCTTTTATTTTCTTTAAACAAATTTTGTGTCTACTCCCACAGTAGAACAAGGCAGCCAGAGTGAATGCTTAGCGCAAGTGAAGGGGGCGTGGTTCTGCCCTGCGCCAGAGCCAGAAGCCCTCAGAGCAGCGATGGAGGCACCTGGAGGGAGACGGCGGGAAAGTCCTCCCCAAGTGGTGAAACCATCGCGGCAATGATTCTGACTGGACATGACTACCGCTGGAGTCATTAAGGTTTTTAGATGTGAGAATGACGTGATCTGATTTATATTTTTTAAAGATCACTCTATGATTTGACATTTGAAATGATATTTGAGATATATCTATTTCTAATTAAGTTTATCAGGAAATAAGATCATATAAGTTTCAAGTGTGCATTTCTATGTTGCAATATCTGTATATTGCACTGTGTGCCCACCACCCAAAGTCAAATCATCTTCTGTCACCATATATTTGGCCCGCTTTACTTTTTACTATCCCAACCTCTTCCCTCTGGGAACCACCATACTGTTGTCTGTCTCAATGAGTTTCAGTTTCATATCCCACATATGAGTGAACTCACATGGTTCTTAGCTTTTTCTGACTTATTTCGCTTAGCATAATATTCTCAAGGTCCATCCATGTTGTTGCAAATGGCAGTATTTCACCTTTTCTTATGGCTTGAGATGTGTCTTGAGAGCACAGGTAGGTTAGGACAGATGAAGAGGGTGAGATGTGCTTCAGGTACAGAGAGTGGGCACGCAGCCTGTGGGCAAGAGAGACGAAGACCAAAGACCAAAGCACACTCCCCCAGGAGGCCTGCGAGTGAGGGGACAGGGCAGAGAGAGAGAAGACCCTCCATGGAGGGGAGAGGGCAGAGGGGAAAGGGGACCATACAAGAAGAAGGCAGGGCAGGGGGACGGGGACCCTACAAGGAGAGAGCAGGGCAAGTGAGATGGGACCCTCAATGGAGAAGGCAGTGTAGGAGGGACAGAGGAACCCACCATGGAGGGGGCAGGGTAGGAGACACAGGGGCCCATCCATGGAGGGGACAGGGTAGGAAGGAGAGGGAACCCTCCATGGAGAAGGCAGAGCAGGGGGACAAAAGACCATTTATGGAGGGGGCAGGACAAGGGAAACTGAAGACCCTCCATGAAGGGGGCAGAGCAGGAAGACAGGGGACCCTCCATTGAGGTGTCAAGGCAGGGGGGACAGGGTACCCTACAAGGATGAAGCAGGGCAGGGGGACAGGGGACCCTCTACTGGGGGGGGACAGGGCAGAAAGACAGGGGACCCTCCATAGAGAAGGTAGGGCAGAGGGAACAGGGGACCATCCATGGAGAAGGCAGGGCAGGAAGACAGGGGACTCTCCATGGAGAAGGCAGGACACCCTCCATGGAGGGGGCAGGACAGGTGGCAGAGGGGACCCTCCATTTAGGGGGCAAGGCAGGGTGGACAGGGTACCTTACAAGGAGGAGGCAGGGCAGAGGGACAGGGGACCTCCATGGAGAAGGCAGGACACCCTCCATGGAGGGGGCAGGACAGGTGGCAGAGGGGACCCTCCATTTAGGGGGCAAGGCAGGGTGGACAGGGTACCTTACAAGGAGGAGGCAGGGCAGAGGGACAGGGGACCTTCCATGGAAGAAACAGGGCAGGGTGACAGGGGACCCTCCGTGGGGGGTACAGGGCAGGGGGGAGAGGGGACCCTCCATGGAGGGAACAGGGCAGGGGCAACAGAGGACTCTACAAGGCAGGAGTAGAGCAGGGGGACAGGAGACCCTCCATGGATGGGGCAGGGCAGGGGGTCCTGGGGACCCTGGAATAGGCTGGGCAGGGGGGGACAGGAGACCCTCAATGGAGGTGGCAGGGAAGAGGGGACAGGGGATCCTCCATGGATGGGGCAAGGCAGGGGGTAGAGGGGACCCTGGGAGAAGGCAGGGCAGGTGACATGGGACACTCCATGGAGGGGGCAGGTCAGGGTGGTGTGGATGAAAAAGGGGCCACATACTAAACCTGACAAGCTCAGGGGAGGCCTGCATGATGGGCCTTCAAACTTAGAGGCCAAAAGTAACCACATTGCATGGTTTGAAATAAAACTTCCTAACTAAAAGCGAGTCACGGCTGGTAGTCAGGTTCTAAGCCTGTATCTTTCTTTAAAAAGGTCAGCCTTGACCCTAACTGAGCCTGTCTATTGTCATTTTCCATGTACGATAACATACCTTTGGAATGACAGTGTAATTTCCTTATTTCCAAACCCCTCACTGCACCAGAGCAGATACCACAGAACAGCTCGTTGTGCCCTGGATGGGTGGCTCAGTTGGTTCTCAACCTTCCTAATGCCGCGACCCTTTAATACAGTTCCTCATGTTGTGGTGACCCCCAACCATAAAATTATTTTCGTTGCTACTTCATAACTGTGATTTTGCTACTGTTATGTCTTAGGTGACCCCTGTGAAAGGGTCATTCAACTCCCAAAGGGGTCACCACCCACAGATCGAGAACCGCTGGTTAGAGCATTGTATTGAACAATGGTTGGGGGTTTGATCTCCAGTCAGGGCACATACAACAATCAACCAATGAATGCAAAAATGTGTGGAACAAATCAATCTCTCCTTCCCTCCCTCCCTCCTTTCCTTTCTCTCTAAAATCAATAAAAAAGTAAAAATCAGTCATTATTATTGTTATTGTGTTATATGTTAACTGTTAACTATTCTGTGCCCACCAATGTAAAGGAAATATGTGTCTATTTGTTTTATGCAATCTCAGAGACGCCCCTGATTTGCTTTCTCCCGCCTCCCTAATGTATCACTGATAGATTTCATGTAACTCCCTTACACTTATTTTATTTTTAATTGAAATATATAAGATAAGGTGTAAAACTGCCATTCTATGGGACATTTTGTCAATTTGTTGAGATTTCACTCCCTGGTAATTGTCATCAGTTTGGCTCAAATAAAGTCATAAAAATTCTTACAGGTTTGGATGTTTCTTATGTTTACTTGGCATAGTGCAGCAGGATTCCAAAGAAGCCCACCCAGGACACCTCGCAGACTGGGACCTGTGCTAGGTACCAGCAGGGACTCATTGTGCCCCATTGGCTCCTAATTTTGCATTGGATGTACTTGGGTGAGTTTCCCTTGGAATTCTGGACCTCGCTGTTCTAAGGTAAGAGGCTGACTTTATCTGAGCTGTGTTTTTTGTTGTTGTCTTTAAATACTCGAGGTGAAGCTAAATGTTACAGGTTGAGAGAACCCAAGCTAAAGCTAAGAGTGGAGATAACTAAGAACAGGAGGAAAGAAAATGCATGGCTGGTTTTTTAGCTTTGGCTTCTTAATTGGAATTGCTTTCTGAGAGTCTGAACAAAACCTTTTACCGAATAAATGAGAGCCTGACTTCATTCGGCTGGGAAGATAAGGGACATTTCCTCCCTCCAGCTCAAATCTCAGGTATTCTTAGGTGACTAAGATTCTTTGTGGAGGTGTCAGAGGGGATCCCTCATCACATGCAGGAGCCCCATAGGCAATTCCAACTCAACTGTAATTAAATAATTGACTCATCCGGGCACATGCACAAAAAGGTTGGGTTACCTAGTGCTCCAAGTCCTCATGGTTGTATTAGACAGCCAGGGAGAAAAACCAACACCTGTAAGAGGGTTGACTGTGACTCAGGAGGTGACAGCCCCTTGGAGCCCCACCCATAAGCAGCACACTTCAACCCACTACACAGTATTCCTAGAAATTTGTTCAGACTTTTCAGATCTCAAAATAAAATTAAAATTAACATGGGAAATTGTGACTCCAAGGCTGGAAACTCCCATCCCCCAGCCCCCATTAATATTCCTGCAGATATACAATAAATAGAAAGCCTTTACTTGCAAGTACTTAAATGGGACGATGTAACTAAAAATGATATCACCTTAAAGTGGCCAAAATGGAATAGGATTTTTTTGGCACCTGAATTAATTTTTTGCATGCACAATTAGAAAATTCCAGCTCCAATATATTTAACTGAATGAATGGGAAGCATATGTTGATTGGAAATTAGTCTCTATAGGAAGTTAATAAGAAAATGTTAGAGACTGTCTCTGAACTAAAGAAGGCTTCTGTGGCTCATAAATGCCAACACCCTATCCCTCCCCCTTCTACAGCTCCTCCACTATTTCCTTTACTCTGAGTTCCTTGTCTGGACTTGCCCTCCCCCTCCCTTTTCCTTCCCCTTCTATCTCTCCTGTCTCCTCCACTACCAGTCCCTAATGACCTGGGGGGAAATGAGAATAGAAATTCAGACAAGGATAATCCAGGAATTCTAGCTGCTCCCTTCAAGGAAAAGCCAGTCTCAAACAGGGGAACAACCAATTGGATACTTTCCTTGGACTAGAACAGAATTAAGGAATCTACCCAAAGATTTCCCCAAATTTCTCTATGACCCTGATGGGTTCAAGAGGAATTTATTTAACTGTTAGCACATGTGATCCTGGTTATTCTAACCTAATCCAATTAATGTGCCTACTGGTTTCTGGGAGCAAAGCAACAGAAATATCAAATAAGGTTCGCTGGGAAACTGCTGTGGGGGAGTCTGTAAAAATCCAGGTCACCTTAAGAAGGGTTATAGAAAGGGGGAAAAAACAGAAGCAAGCATAGGGTTGCTCCGAAGACTATGAAAGGGTATTTCCCCCTCTCTTTATTAATAGTTTAGGAGAAATTAAAATTACCATAAAAAGGGGAAGCTACTAAGGCCCTTGTAGATGCTAGGATTATTTTATTTGTTCTTAACCACACTCAACCAAGTTGCCTTCTCCCTCATAGTAAAGCTTCTGTACAAATGGTAGATGTATCTAATCAACTAATGTCTGTTTTTTAAAAATCAGAACTGCCCTGGCCGGTTTGGCTCAGTGATTAGAGCGCTGGCCTGTGGACCAATGACCTTTAGGTTTGATTCCGGTCAAGGGCACGTACCTCGGTTGCGGTTCGTTCTCGCCCCTGATTGGGGTCGTGCGGGAGGCAACCAGTCAATGTGTCCCTCTCACGTTGATGTTTCTCTTTCTCTCCCTCTCTCCCACTCTCCCACTCTATCTAAAGATAAATAGAAAAATATCCTCGGGTGAGGATTAAAAAATAAATAAATAAAACAAAATACATAAAAATAAAAATCAGAACGTGTTCCCTTCCAGCTAGGGAATGTTACAGGACAACAGTCTGCCCCAATTCACCTGAGAGGGTGAGATTTTCTTGAAACCAATGATGCCCTTGAGTCCTTTTTCCAGAAGGGTGAAATGTATTTAGAACTAAATAAGTCAAATACTGAACCAATTGGGAAAGGAATGATTTTAAAGGAAACTCCACAAGAGGAAAGTAATCTTGAACCTGAGTGAATGTTTGTTACTGGATGTTCCAGTGCAACTTCAGGCCTTTTCCAGTCACTAATATACTTTATGCATGAGCAGGAATTGAGCCCATTGTACATTACTTTTAAAAGGGGGCTTATAGTCTGGCCAGTGTGGCTCAGTGGTTGAGCATTGACCCATGCGCCAAGAGGTCGCCGGTTCAATTCCCAGTCAGGACACATGCCCAGGTTGTGGGCCTGATCTCCAGTGGGGGGCATGCAGGAGGCAGCCAATCAATGTTCTCTTTCATCAATGTTTCCATCTCTCCCTCTCCCTTCCTCTTTCTCTAAAATCAATAAAGGAAAAAAAAACAAAACACATTAAAATAAATAAATAAATAAATAAATAAATAAATAAATAAATAAATAAATAAATAAAAGGGGGCTTATAGCCCTGGCCAGTTTGGCTCAGTGGTTAGAGCATTGGCCGGGGGACCAAAAAGTCACAGGTTCGATTCCAGTCAAGGGCAGGTACCTCAGTTGCAGTTCAGTCCCCGGCCCTGGTCAGAGTTGTGCAGGAGGCAACCAGTAGATGTGTCTCTCACATTGATGTTTCTTTCTCTCTCTCTCCCTCCCATTTTATCTGAAGATAAGTAGAAAAATGTCCTCTGGTGGAGATTAAAAAAAAAAAAGAAAAAATAAAATAAAAGGGGGCTTATAATTTCATGTATGAGCCCCTGTGATTCTCCTATCCTTCCAGTAAAGAAACTCAATGGGAAAGAATGGAGATTTGTACAGAATTTCATAGCTATAAATAAAATAGTTATCCACAAACATCCTGTGGTTCCAAATTCACATAACCTATTACCAGCGATTCCTGTGGACTGCCAATGGTTTTCAGTAACAGATTTATATAGTGCCTTTTCTAGCATTGAGAGAGAGAGAGAGAGAGAGAGAGAGAGAGAGAGAGAGAGAGATCTCTTTGCTTTCACCTGGGAAGATCAAGAGTTTACCATGTCCCAGGGATATGTGGAGAGTCCCACCTATTTGTCTTAGATACTGAAAGCTGATTTGAATGGTGTTGAATTTCCCAGAGATTCCATTCTAATCCAACATGTAGATGCTTTATTTCTATGCTCTAGTCTAGAACATATTAACTCCTAAGAGGACACAATTTACCTATTACAACAACTAGCCATAAAGGGACAAAAGGTCTCAAAGGACAAGCTTTGATTCTGTTCACCTCAGGTAAAATATTTTGTTTAATATCTAAAGATGGGCTACTAATTAACCGTGAAAGATTTGGGGGAATAATATCCTTTCCTCATCTAAAACAAACAAACAGAAAAATAGCTTAGAGGGTTCCTGGGTATCACTGGATACTGTCACAGTTGAATACCAAAATTTTTTACTAATGGCATAGCTGAAAGAGGCGGGAGAGAATAATAGAATAATAGAGAACTAATAATAGGGGGGGTACTAGCCATATAAGAAATGTTAAACACTTTTACTCTGTTCATTGTGATTGCTTTATTCTAATTAAAAAAAGCTCATTCTGATCTGGCTGGGAATTGTATGCCCTGGGAGTTTACCTCAGAAATGCTGTCCATTCTCCTTACCTGAGAACAAGGGAAAATTGTGCAACATCAGGGAAAGACTAACAACCTTGGAGCCCTGGAGGCATTGCACTGGAGACAACCCTTCCATAGGCCCCAGTTCACATTCCCCAGCTATTACTTCCCCATGCCTACACTCTTTAACAGTTTTACCCAATTTTATTCCTTTTGCCTACTAATCTGTAACCATTTCCCCCATTGTTATTCCTTTTTTACTTATCTATCTGTCCTTTCCCACATAGCTACCCAATATAAACAACTGACTGACTATCAAGGGAGTGGAGAGCAGATTTTTCAGGGATGACCTGCTGCTCTCCCATACTGCTGGCAATATTGGAATACATGTTCATCATCTATGATTCAAACTTGTCTCTGCTTAATTGGCTCAACTAGTGACAGGTAGCCCAGACCCATTCGTTGTCTGGTTTCACAGCCTCTATATGTATTATTAAAATCAAATTGATCGGATCCAATTCAGTAGAATCCAGAAGGAAAACATGCTCTAAAATCCCTAAAGAATTATCTGAAGCTCCTGCTCTGGGACACCTTAATTATAAATTTCCTAACTTTTTATACCTGAATATAAGGGAAATACTTTAGAAATTTTAACTTAAAAACATACATATTATCATAGACCTATAGAATATTATAGGTCTATAGAATATTACAGTCAGCAGTTGGACTCAGTGGTAGCAAAGGGCTCCCTCCTTGCTTGGCAGTCATCTCTGCTACAGCCATGTTGTGTAAATAAACAGAAAAGGTAATTATGAACTCTCCTTTGTTTATGGTCCTCATTCTGTTGACTCTCCACTCAGTTCTCATCACACTCTACATGTTTGTCAGTCAGCTGGCTTTTGCCTTCTATGCCTAACATTACTTTAACTTGATGTAACAGTCTTAACCCAGCAAAATGTTGGTACCTTCTTTGCAGGATAAAGACATCCGCAATTGTGTTTTGCTTACTGACCACCTTCTTGTTTTTAGGAATGGTTACAGGAAGCTCCTATTGATAATGCTGATGTAATTGGTTTACAGATGGATCTTGAAAAGATGAACAGAGACATTACTGAGCTGGATATGCAATAACTTCTGTGGTGGACATAATTGAAAGTTTTTATCTACCTGAAATAAGATCTGCCCAGCAAGCTGAATTAATTGTTCTAACTTGGCTTGTTAATTGGCCAAAGATCAAATAGCCAATATTTTATACTGATACTACCTATGCCCTTAGTATAGCTCACAACTCTAAAATGTGGAATCAGCAAGGCTTCTTAATTTATCAGGGCAGTCCATAAAGAATAGAAAATAAGTTGCAAAATTATTGAATGGCATACAAAAGTGGAAACAATTGGCAATTATCAAAATTCCAGAACATTCTAAAGCTGCCACCATGAAAGCAAAAGAAAATCATTTAGCTGATGCCGCAGCTAGACAGACAGCATTAAACAGCCAAATTATCTAAGTCTGAGAATGCTCCTTGCTTCCTATTAAATTAATAAAAGACTCTATTTTATAGTTTCATTGGACAGCTGCATGAGAAAAGACGATATGGCAACAACAGGGGAAACTTTGACCCAAGCAAACAGATATGGCTTGGACCCAATCAGAAGCCAATCTTACCTATAGGGGCCCAACTCTCTATACTTCAACATGTACATGAGCTAACACATTGGGGTCCTAAAAAGATTTCATGGAGTAAACAATATTACTGGAAACCTTCTACTGTAGCTTGTAAAGTGTATAGCAGATATTCTATCTGTCCAAATACAACCCTAGAAAATAATTCCATGGGTCCCAAGGGTATTTTCCACTTCATTTATATCCATTTGAGGTATGGTAATGTGCTGACATGTTTGTAACCCCATAATTGATGATTGGTAAATTATTGTGCTGACTTGTTTATAGTTCCATAATTGATGATTGGGAAAGTCACTGTGTGCCCTCTAGCTGAACCTGTTTTGTCAAAATAACCTCAGTAAATTGGAATACGCCCTGAAGCAAGAAATTGTTGGGAGCCAGCTACGTGTCTGACAGAGTCCATGGAGCCTGGAAGTCTTGAGTCAGAGACTCGACCTCCCCCCACAATCTCAAGGAATTAAGCTTGCACTGTGTTTGTGCAGCTCAGGGCTAAGTGTGACCCAATGTACCTTGAAATACCTGGGTGAGCCTGGGTGTTCCTGTTATCCGCAAGGCAAACTAATTCTATACAGCATTGTTGTAGCCCTGGGCATTATATCAAGAAGATCCTATTTTCTATAAGGTATAAAAGGCATGTAATAAAGCATATCGAGGCTGGTCTCCGAGAACTCGGGATCAGTCACTGGCCAGCTTTGCTCTCTATTTGGCTTTAATTTGGCTCTGGTGGTCTCTCCGTTCTCTCACGCCACAACAGTAACTGGATTTTGTCCAAATGCCACTATCTCAAAAATACAAATGTGTTAGTTATGATTTGTATATTGTCTCACTGGGTTGAGACATTCCTTTGCAGGAGGGCAACAGCCTTAATGGTAGATAAACTACTACTGGGAAAAGTTAATTCCCAACTGGGGAATTCCTCCGAGTTTCAGTGACTGAGGGACTTATTTCACTGCTCAAATAATGCAATCCATTTGTAATATTTTACCTATTCTACAGTGCTTTCATTGTCCCTGTCACCCTAGTTCTCTGGATTGGTGGAACATGCAAATGCTACAGTTAAAATTCAATGAAGTAAATTTTCAGAAGCTTTTAATTTCTCTTGGCCAAAAGCTCTCCCTATAGTGTTCCTCAACCTATCTACCCCTTTTGGGAAACATAGACTTTCTCCTTATGAAATAGTCACTGGCCACCCTATGAATCTGGATGAAGGGGCATATAAACCAATCTTGCTAAAAGAAGGCATCCTACATTATTGTTGAGAGCTTATTAACCAGCTTAAAGAGATTAATAAATTAGTAACTGATTCATTTCACAGTGCACTCTCAGGAGACAAAGACTTCAAAGACCATGACTTACAACCATGAGATTTTGCCCATTGAAAAAGACATTAATTAAAGTCTGTCTCCAACATTGTCGGAAGGGACCTTATCTGATGCCTAACCGCGAATGGACATCTGCCTCTGTCTCTGACATTTACCTCCACCTACAGTGGTGGTCACAGACTTCTCGAAGATGAGAAGCCACCTCTGTCAGAGATACACAGCTTTCCCAAGACATCGACAAGGCCTGTGTACCTACAAACTGATGGTGAACTTTGTTTGATTGTCTTTACCTGTCTGCTAATATTAGTCATAATGATAATTACACTTGTTCTTTGGGCTTTTCTCAAACCTTGTGTATATAGCTCAACTGTTAATAATTGCTGAAGGTATATAAGATAACTTTTGTGTTATCAATAATAATCTTTATGGTTTCTCTTTTGAAATTTAAAAAGAATGTTAGTGCAGAAGGAAGGAAAGGAATGCATATGTTTTTAAGAGAAGTTAAAAGAAAGTAAAGCTTTCTAACAAGTTGGTTATTTCTCAGTGAGCAAAGAGACAAACTAAGAACAAGGGAAGCTACAGAGAGTTAGTGAAAAAGAAATATCAAGAAAGAAATTTTATGGCCCTGGCTGGTTTGGCTCAGCGGTTAGAGCGTCGGCCCGTGGACCAATAAGACCTGGGTTGCAGTTTGTCCCGGCCCTGGTCGGGTTGCTCAGGAGGCAACCAGTCGATGTGTCTCTCTGACGTTGATGTTTCTCCCTCTCTCTCTGTCTCTCTCTTTCTCTTCCTCTCTCCCTCCCTCCTAATCTGTCGAAAGATGAATGGAAAAATGTCCTCGGGTAAGGATAAAAAAAAAAAAAAAAAAGAAAAAGAAAGGAATTTTATGTATATAATGCTAGAACCCAATTACAGAAATATGCTTACCCCGTAACCCAACAGAGACTACTAACTATATTAATTCAGATGGAAGCTGAAGTGGTTAGAAAAATATGGCCTTCTATAACAGTTGCTGATGCACAGGAAATTTACTTACATAACACTGTTTTCCTGGCCTCTGGAAATTTTTAGATGGTAATTATAATTTACAGCATTGTGTTCTTACAGCCTTGGCCCCGATTAAAACGTAAGTTTACAGCTTCCAATTGCACAACTAGCCGGCATCAGATGAATAATTAATGGCGCTTGAATGCTTCCAAAGGGAAGTAGACGAGCCATGGTAAATGGAAAACATCTCATGGTCAGATAATGAAAACTGAAGAGTTGTATGGTGTGCCCTCAAACTATAAGTAGATATTATATTGGATGCAAAATACAGAGAATGAGACAGACAATAAAACCTGGAGCATGTAGGTTAGAAATGATCCAGAGTGTCTTTCTTTCTTTTTTTTTAAATCCTCACCCGAGGATATTTTTCTATTTATCTTCAGACAGAGTGGGAGGGGGAGAGAGGGAGAGAAAGGGAGAGAGAGAGAGAGAGAAACATCGATGTGAGAGGGACACATCGACTGGTTGCCTCCCGCAGGACCCCGACCAGGGCCGGGACGAACCGCAACCGAGGTACATGCCCTTGGCCAGAATTGAACCTGTGATTCATTGGTCCGCAGGCCAACGCTCTACTGCTGAGCCAAACTGGCCAGGGCCAGAGTGTTTTTCTTTTTTTTTTTTTTTTAAATTTTTTTTTCTTTATTGATTTTTAGAGAGAGAGGAAGTGAGAGGGAAAGAGAGATAGAAACATCAATGAGAGAGAACATCGATTGGCCGCCTCCTGCATGCTCCCACTGGGGATTTGGCCCACAACCTGGGCATGTGTCCTGACCGGGAATCGAACTGGCGACCTCTTGGTGCATGGGTCGACGCTCAACCACTGAGCCACACCGGCCGGACCAGAGTGTTTTTCTTAATGAAGGCCCATAAGACCTGACTACCTCCCTTGTACCTGCTTTTCACTTTTGAGAAAAATTTGACATCGACTTCCATCCAAGGTTATGGTCTTGGCCCATCCCCACTGATCCATTGTTCAGCAAAACAAGTGCTGACACTAAAACTTCCTAGGAATGACCCTTCCTAGCACCATGGGCCCACATTATCCACCCAAAGGGTTGGTCATCAGTGCATCCTTTGGATTGATTTGCGAACAAGAGAGGGAAGTGTGGATGCAAAAGGGGCTACATACTAAACTGGATAAGCTCAGGGGAGGCCTGCATGGTGGGCTTTACAAACTCAGAAGCCAAAAGTAACCACACATGTCGAGTCCCCTATCTCTATGCCCTGTCCTTTCCATGGAGGGTCCCCTGACTTCTTGCCCTGCCCCTCCCAGGGTCCCTTGTCCCCTCTGCCTTGCCCCTTCCATGAATGGTCCCCTGTACCTTCTGCCCTGCCCCCTCTCAGGGTCCCCTGTCTCCATTTTCTATCCCTTCCATGGAGAGTCCCCTGTCCCCCTGCCCTGCCTTCTCCATGGAGAGTCCCCTGTCCCCCTTGCCCTGCCCCCTCCATGGAGGGTACCCTGTCTCCCCTGCCTTACCCCCTCCATAGATGGCCCTGTTTCCCCTCTGCTATGTCCCCTCCATGGAGGGTCTTCCATTTCCCTGCCCTTCCTATCACTCACAGGCCTCTGAGGGGCGATTGCTCAGGTCTCTGGTCTTCATCTCTCCTGCCTCCTGCCGTGTGCCCACTCTCTGTACCTGAAGCTCCTTTCTCATCCTCTTCACCTGTCTAAATCCTACCTGTGCTCTCAAGACATCTCAAAGATCATTTCAAATGTCAAATCACAGCGATCATTAAAAAGATTGTCCTCCTTTGCACCCCAGCCAGCCTGGCTCTCTCTGCCCTACGGCACTTGTCCCTGTGGGGCAGCTTCCCCAGTGCTCCATGTGGGCGGCTCTGTCTCAACAGACAAATCTGAGTTTAAATATGACAAGATCTTGGGAAGTCCTTCCCTGAGCTTGCTGAGGACTCACCCTGCAGAGGCCCCAGTCCAGCCCTGTGGGGTATCACATGGCAACAGATTACAGAGGTAAGACAGGTCATAGAGGTAACCTGGCAACCGTCCTGGGTCAGGGTGGCCAAGGTAACCAGGTGTTCATTCTCTCTCTTTTTAAATCAGTGAGTGAACGTTTACTGAGCACTAACAAACCTCATACCCTCTACAGAACGCACAGAGGTGTGGCCCCACCCAGAGGTCCTGGCCCTCAGTAACCAGGTGTTCTTGAAAGTGGGAAGTGGGCAGAAGGGTGGGGCAGAGATGCCGTGGGAAGGACTCAACCCAGGACGCTGGTTTTGAGGCTGAAGAAAGGGACTACTGGCCAAGGTGTGCTGGAGGCTTCTGGAAGCTGGGAGTGGCTTTTGCAGGGACATGGAATGGAGCTGTCCTGTAAGGAGCAGATTCTGCCAGCACCCCATGAGCAGGGGGCCTTCCAGACCTTCTGGGGAGGAGCGCAGCCTAATGAACCCACCTCGTTTCTGACCCACACCACTTGCGATCATGCACTGTGCAGTGTAGGCCACTCTGTTTGAGGTCACTTGTAAGGGCAGCAATAGGAAACGAATATATAGACCCTCTCACTTCCTGGTCACATCACCTAAGTCTGTTTTCTCCATGGTTCTTGGTATCTTCTGAAATAAAGTGTTGTTCTTCTTCACCTGTCTGTCTCCCAGCCCCTCTGAGCACCTGAAAGGTAACCTTAAAGGTCCCGCCCCTGAAACCCAGGTCCAGCTAGTGCCACAGAGGAGCAGCCGGCGCAGATGTGTTGAAGCAGCTCAGGAGTGAAGGGCTCTTTTCTGATTTTATAAAATTTTATTTTTGTAATAAAATGGATTTATTAACATGTAAGTACATATGATTTCTTAAACCTCTTTAAGTCATACCAAATAAAAAACCTCACGAGCCCTGGCCGGTTTGGCCCGCAGACCAAAGAGTCATGGGTTCGATTCCGGTCAAGGGCATGTACCTTGGTTGTGGTTCGTCCCTGGCCCTGGTCGGGTTGTGCGAGAGGCAACCAGTCGATGTGGCTCTATCACATCGATGTTTCTCTCTGTCTGTCTCTCTCTCCCTCCCTCCCACTCTATCTAGTGATAAATGGAAAAATATCCTCAGGTGAGGAGTAAAAAAAAATAATAATAATAAAATAAAAAACCTCACGAATAGAAAATTCAATGAGTGCATGAACAAGTAGAACAACAAATCTCCCTCCCTCCCTTCTTCTCTCTCTAAAATTAGTAAAATTTTTAGAAAGTGTGTGGGTTTGAATTAGTTATCTCACTGGCAAAGTACCAGATTCTCCTCCTCCCCACTCTAGCCACATTTCTGGTGACCACACAAACTGTCTGACACTGCTGGGCACTCAAGAAATACGTGGTAAAACAATGAAATGAATAAATCAATGTTAAACAGCAGAAAATACAAAATTCAAGTCACGTTGACATCTAAGGAAAGAATGTTGATAGGGAAAGTGGATGCCACTGAGATTGGGGTGAAGTGCCCCCAAAAGGCCAACAGAGATCTCTCAGGATCACCTGGTGACTTCATGGAATGATGTGGCTGGAATCCAGTGTTGTAGCCTGAGGTGGGGCTTACAGATTTTTATTTAAGCAAAGTCATAATTATAAAACAAAGGAGACATGTCACCAAATATTAAAGTAAATAAGTTAACAGGAAAACTAAGATATAAGTCTTTCCTAATTGTATGGATTTCATTTACCTGTCCATTAGCTGTTCACTTGACCCAGGCATTTTGAAATCTCAACTTATTATCCCAATCTTGCAGCTGAAGCACTGACTCTCAAAAGTAGAGCCAGATTACACATTTTATATCAACTCTGTGATTTTCTGTAGAAAATCCTATTGTTAACCAGACTTGGAACAAGTGACACCAGGACAGAGCAGCTGTGGAACTGGTGGAAAAGGCGCTGGAGCAGGAGGCACAGGGTTTGGGTTCTGGAGGATCCTCCGCCATTCCTTCCACAGAACACGCTGAGTCAGTTTACCACACTGGCCCCTCCCAGTTACCCAGGCTGTCTGGGGATCCAACACCATCTCTCTATGCAAAATAACTTTGTAAGTTAATGCATTAACAAATATAACGAACTATCATTAGAGGATGATATCATTTTCTATGCAGAAAAGAAAGACAAAAAGCTAATAAAACCAAAGAAACTCCACCTAAGGGCAGAGATACTCCACTTGGCTTCCAAAATATTATAATTAAGATAATTAACTTGATTGGCAACAGCAAATGCACTCAGGTCAAAAGACTCCTCTACCAGCATCACACCTGTCGCTTAACAAGTGAGGCCATGACCTCAGCATGTAACAGTTGAACATTTCCAAACAGCATCCTCCAGACTTCAAGTGTCTACCTGGCCCTGTGAAAGAGACCTTCAAAGCTCGGATCTTCCCCCTTTTTTTTTTATCCTCACCCAAGGACATTTTTACATTTATCTTCAGATAGAGCGAGAGGGAGAGAGGGATGAAGAGAGAGAGAGAAACATTGATGTGAGAGAGACACATCTACTGGCTGCCACCCACACGACCCCAACTGGGGCCAGGGACAAACTGCAACCTAGGTATGTGCCCTTAGTGGGAACCAAACCCGGGACTCTCTGGTCCGCAGGCCGATGCTCTAACCGCTGAGCCAAACCGGCCAGGGTGAAAACAGCTTTAAACAAGCAGTAACGAACTCGGGTAAAAGGTGCGAGGTCCCATGCTGCCTCTCTGCCAAACCTACACAAAACCCTACAACTGCCTCTCTGCCAGGCCTGCAAGGACCCGTTTTGCCTTTCTGCCAGACATGCACAGGACTCCATGCAGGCTCTTTGCCATGACTGCACTGAACCTTACAACTGCTTGACTGACAGTCTTGCACAGGACCCTCTGCTGCCTCTCTGCCAGGCCTACAGAGTAGCCCGTGCTAATTCTCCACCAGACAGCACAGGGTCCCATGCTGCCTCTCCAACATGCCTGCACAGAGCCTCATGCTGCCTCCCTGCTAGCAGTCACAGGACCCTACAACTGCCTCTCCACAGGCTGGCATAGGGCCACAGGCTGCCTCTGTGCTGGTCCTGCAAAGGTCCTACAGCAACCTCTCTGCAAGGCCTGAACAGGGCCCTATGCTGTCTCTCTGCCAGCTGTGCACAGGACCACATGCTGCCTATCTCTCTGTCTGCACAGGGCCCTATAGCTGCCTTTCTGAAAGGCCTACATAGGGCCCTATTCTGCCTCTATGCCATGCAAAGGACCCCATGCTGCCTTTCTGCCAGGGCTGCACACAGCTCCACGCTGCCTCTCTGCCAGGTTGAACAGGATCCCATGCTGTCTCTCAGCCGAACTGCACAGGTCCTCAAGCTACCCCTCAGTCAGGCTTGTATAGGACGTTACCGCTGCCTCTCAACCTGACTACAGAGGGACCTACAACCTAATCTCTGTCAGTTGTGAACAGCTCCATGCTGCCTCTCTGCCAGACTGCAAAAGGCCCTATAACTGCCTCTCTGCTGTACAGCACAGGGCCCTAAAACAGTCTGAATAATTACGCATATCTTTACATATATCCTTTCAGATGTGCTAGGCATATACATAAATATACACTTATCCATATTTGTATATCATCTTATGTTATATTTCTGTTTGTGACAGATTCTACTTCTAATATTAAAAATATTTCTGAAAAATAATATCTTCTAGAGTTTTTTCTCCTGGTTGTTGTTCATCCCTCCTTGAGCATCCTCAATCTGCCTCACCCCAATAGATGGTAGCTAATATTAGAGCATGGGCTTTGGAGACAGCCTGTCTGGGTTCAATCCCTGCCCCTCCCCTTACTAGCTCTGTAACTGTGGACACCTCTTGTGCCTCATTTCTCCCATCTGTAAGATGGACATAATGACAGCATTTACTCCATGGGGTTATTGTGAGAATTAAATGGGATGATATACACAAAGTGCTTAAAACAGTGTCTGACAAATTGTAAGTGTCCAATAAAATTTAGCTATTATTTAAAAGATGATTAATAGAGGTTTGGTCACGCATGTGCTTTGTGCTTTCATGCTTGAGGTGAGTTATGAGATGTGGCTGAATAAGCCCACATCATATTGGAGGAGATAGACAGGTGCACAAATACTATTAGGATATATTTATGAGGGCTAGAATAGGAGTATTTCTATATGCTATGATAGCCCAGAGGAGAGGGCAATTCATTCTGCCTATTCATATTGTGTTGGAGCAAAAATATTATTTTGCCTGTGTGTAGTCCTGATTCTCCCGGTGTCAATGAAACATTGGGGCCACTTAAAGTGGAGGCCTACAGGCAAAGCTTTTAAGTTAGGGAGTCGGGTGCAGCCTTAAGGGATGAGTAGCAGTGGCTCCGGGGAAAAGAGAGAGGTGGGCAACCAGACAGAAGTACAGGATGTGCTCAGTGGAGGACGGAGCAACAAAAGGGTAGTCAGGTAGGCTAGCTGGGATCCCAGCGTAGAGGGGCCTGAGCATCTTCGCCCTACAGAATTTGGACTAAAAATTGCACCACAAAGTATTTTTGTTAAACAAATGGTATTTTGATATAATATTGTGGGAACATAGAAGCAAGTCCTTTTGTTAAGCATATTAAAAATATATAACAATGTTCTTGTGGTTTTTCTCTTGAGAGTTCACATTTTGGGCAAAGAGAATTTCCAAAAATTTTCAAAGAGGTGAGAGTGTTAGGTATCTTTCTTTTTTAAAAAATATGTTTTTATTGATTTTTTTAGAGAGGAAGGGAGAGATAGAAACACCGATGTGAGAGAGAGACATCGATGGACTGTCTCCTGCACGCCTCCCACTGGGGATCGAGCCCACAACCCCAGGAGTGTGCCTTGACCAGGAATCGAACCAAGACCTCTCAGTCCATGGGACGATGCTCAATCCACTGAGAAACACCATCGGGCAGGGTTAGATATCTTGGTTTTAAAAAAATCCTTACCCAAGGATAGTTTTCCATTTATTTTTTTTCAGGTAGAGGGGGAGAGAAGGGGGGAGGGAGAGAGGGAGAAACATCAATGTGAGAGAAACACATCGACAGGTTGCCTCTCGTATGACCCTGGTCTGTGGGGATTGAAACACAACTGAGGTACGTGCCCTTAACCGAATGGAACGGAGACTCTTCAGTGTGAGGGCCAACACTCCAACCGCTGAGCCAAACCGGCCAGGGCAGGGTTAGGTATCTCAAAATCTGGGCACGTCTGGTTTCTTTCCCTCTGTAAGACATGCTTTGACCCTATGCAGCCTTTCATATATGCTGTCTTGAGGATTTCTTTTCCTTAGTTTTTTTTCTTGTTCATTGTATGCCTGCCTTATCCCAAGCACCATAAGGACAGAAATCTTTTTTTTTTTTTAATCCTCACCCGAGAATACTTTTGCATTTTTGTTCAGATAGAGTGGGAGGGAGAGAGGAAGGAAGACAGAGAGAGAAACATCGAAGTGAGAGAGACACATCCAGTGGTCGCCACCCACACGTCCCCAACCGGGGCTGGGGACAAACTGCAACCGAAGTACGTGCCCTTAGCGGGAACCAAACCCGGGAACCTCTGGTCCACAGGCCGACGCACTAACCACTGAGCCAAACCGGCCAAGGCGAGGACAGAAATCTTACTGATCTTTTTTTTTTATTTAAAAAATTTTAGACAAACAGAAAAATAGCAGGATATGTTCAAAGAATACTTGTGTGTGTATATATATATATATATATATATATATATATATACTTGTATATTTATTTATACTTGTATATATATATATTTTTTTAACTCATCTTTATTGTTGAATGCATTACAGATGTTCCCCCTTTTTTTTCCCCATTGACCCCCTCCTCCCCAATCCTGCCCCCCTCCTGCCTTCCCCACACTATTGTCTGTGTCCATTGGTTATGCATATATGCATAGAAGTTCTTTGGTTTATCTCTTCCTGCCCTCCCTGCCCCCTTCCCTTTGAGGTTCATCAGTCTAACAACAAATTTGTGCTTCTTAATTCCTTCATCTTTTTCACCCCTCCCCCCAGCCCCCACCTATCTGGCAAGCAACAAAAAGTTCTCTGTATCTATGAGTCTGTTTCTGTTCTGCTTGCTCATTTTGTTTGTAGATTCAGTTGTTGATGGATATGTATTTATTGCCATTTTATTGTTCATATTTTTGCTCTTCTTCTCCTTCAAGAAGACCCTTCAACATTTCATATAATACTGGTTTGGTGGTGATGAACTCCTTTAGCTTTTTCTTGTCTGGGACACTCTTGATATGTCCATCGATTCTAAATGATAGCTTTGCAGGATAGAGTAATCTTGGTTGTAGGTCGTTGCTTTTCATCACCTTAAATATCTCTTGCCACTTCTTTATGGCCTGCAAAGTTTCTTTTGAGAAATCACCTGACAGTCTTATGGGAGCTCCTTTGTAGATAACAAACTGCTTTTCTCTTGCTGCTTTTAAGATTCTCTCTTTGTATTAATATTTAACCTTTGGCATTTTGATGATGATGTGTCTTGGTGTGGACCTCCTTGGGTTCATCTTGTTTGGGACTGTCTGTGCTTCCTGGACTTGTATGTCTGTTTCCTTCACCAAGTTAGAGAAGTTTTCTGTCATTATTGTTTCAAATAGGTTTTCAATTTCTTGCTCTCTCTCTTCTCCTTCTGGCAACCCTATGATGCGAATGTTGGCACGCTTCAAGTTGTCCCAGAGGCTCCTCACACTATCCTCATTTTTTTGGATTTTTTTTTCTTTTTGTAGTTCTGATTGGGTGTTTTTTCTTCCTTATTTTCCAAATCGATGGTTTGCTCCTTTGCTTTACCTACTCTACTATTGATTCCCTGTAAATTATTCTTTATTTCAGTTAGTGCATTCTTTATTTCTGGCTGGTCCTTTTTTTTTTTTTAATTGATTTTAGAGAGAGAGGAAGGGAGAGGGAGAAACATTGATGAGGGAGAACATCGATTGGCTGCACCTCCCCTATTGGGGATTTGGCCCACAACCTGGGCATGTGCCCTGACAGGGAATCGAACCGGCGACCTCTCGGTGCATGGGTTGACGCTTAACCACTAAGCCACACCAGCCGGGTCTGACTGGTCCTTTTTCATGTTGTTGATGTTCTCACTAAGTTCCTTGGCGGTCTCCTTAAGTTCCTTGAAGGTCTCACCACGTTCCTTGAGGAACCTTATAACCTGTGTTTTGAATTCTGCATCTGATTGATTGCTTATCTCCATTTTGTTTAATTCTTTTCCTGGAGGTTTGTTCTTTTCTTTCATTTGGGACATGTTTCTTTGTCTTCTTATTTTGGCTGCTTCCCTGTGTTTGTTTCTATGTATTAGGTAGAGTTGTATGTCTCCTAGGCTTCCTAGGGTGTCCTATTGTTGTAGGTGTCCTGTAGGATCCAGTGGCACAGTCTCCCTGATCACCCCAGCTGAGCCCTCGAGGTGCACCCCTAGTGTGGACTGTACACTCTTCTGTTGTAATTGAGTCTTGATTGCTGTTGGCACATCAATGGGAGGGATTTACTCAGGTTGATCAGCTGCAAGGACTGGCTGTGCCCACTGACCACTGGCCTCTGACTCCCTTGGAGGATCAGCTCTGAGGGGCCCACCACATAGAGCAAGACTTACTTCATCAGGGCTCTGGTACTCACTGAGTCCACTCATTGAACGTGTCACTTGTGCAGGTGGTTGGGTGGTGGTGTATTGATGTGGTCTGATGTTGTCCACTGGGTGTGCTGGCTCTGGGGCAAGGTCAGCCACTGCCTGTGTTCTACCTGGGGCCACCTGGCATAAGCTACAAAGTGATCTGCAGATGTGCTGGGCTTGGAGGTGCCCAGGAAAAGCCAAGTTGTGAACCAAGGCTGGTTGCTTCTAGTGTCAGGCCTGGGGCCACTTAACGAGAAGTATAGGGCTCGCTGAGACCAGATGCTGCTTGTTTGAGAGATTTAAGGAAACTCTGAAGCAGGATTCAAGACAGGTGAATCCTATGGTAAAGCCTTTGGAAACAGCTTGGGTGAGCCCCAACGTTGGGTGGGGCGGGGCCTCAGGGAATCACCAGGGCGGGGCAAACAGTATGAGCCAGGTTGCTGGAGTCCCAGATATGGTGGCCATCTGCCACCCAGGGAAGGGCTCACCAAAGGAACATCAGCCTCCGCCAGCAAGTCTGTCCAGGAGAAAGCTGCCTCTCCAGCCCTCGTCCCGAGGCCAAACAGCTCAGTTCTTCCCTGTATGTCTCTGGGGCCCCTTAACCTGCCTCCCCTCTGAGCTTAGAGGAAGCAAGTCTGAGTAAGTCCATGCTCTGGCCCTTTAAGAGGAGCTGCCTGGGGCTTCAGCAGCCTCAGCCTCCCTCTGCCTCAGTTCCTGCTGGGTTTTCCAGCCAGAAGTTATGGGGACTTTTCCGGGCACTGGAACCCTGAGCTGGGTGCCTGGTGTGGGACGGGAAGCCCTTACTCCTCCGGGAGGACCTTCCCAGCCGAGGTATCCCTCCTGATTTTTATCTGCCACGTGGGTGTGGGACCAGCCCCTCCCACCAGTCTCGATGTGGCTGCTTCTTTAATTTCGTAATTATAGGACTTCCATTCAGCTTGATTTCAGGCGGTTCTGAATGATGGTTGTGTTATAGTTTAGTTGTAATTTTGATGTGGTTGTGGGAGGACGCGATACTGCTTTTACCTACGCCACCATCTTGACCGGAAGTCACTTGTATATTCTTCACCCAATTACCCAGTTGTGAATGTGTTACATTTGCCATATGCTTTATCAGTTCCTCTTTTATGTATATACATTGTTTTGATTACATTATGTCCCTTCACAATTCATATCTTGAAGCTGTAACCCCAAGTACCTTAGAATGTGACTATATTTGGAAATAGAGCCTTAAAAAAAGTTTAAAAGTTAAAATGAGGTCTTCAGAGTGGGTCCTAATTCAGTCTGACTGGTGTCCTATAAAAGAGATTAAAACATACAGAAAAGGACACCACAGGTGTGCTGCCACAGAGAAAAGGCCATGTGAGGACAGCAAGAGGGCAGCCATATGTATCAAGGAGAGAGGCCTCAAGAGAAACCAAACCTGCCAACACCTTGATCTTGGACTTCCAGCCTCCGGAACTGGGAGGAAATTAATTTCTGTTGTTTAAGCTAACCTTCTGTGGTATTTTGTTATGGCAGCCTTAACAAACTAATATTTATATTATATTATATTAATATATATATTTTGGAACGATTTGAAAGTAAATTGCAGATATGATGTCCCCTCATTGCTAAAAGCTAGTACATTTGCTTATATAACCACAATTTGAATAGCTAAATCAGGAAATTAACACTGATACCATGCTATTAGTTGATCTACAGACCTTATTAATATTTTGATAATTGTCCTAGAATGTCCTTTATAGCAAAAGAAAGAGAGCGAGAGAAGAATGAAAGAGAAAGAATAAAAATTTGGTTTAGAAATCATACATTACATTTAATTGTCATGTCTAGACTCCTTTAATCTAGAACACTTCCTCATTCTTTGTTTTTCATGACTCTGACATTTTCAAAGAGTACAGGCTACTTTTCTCATAGAATGTCTCCCTGTTTGGGCTTGTCTGATAGTTCCTTGGAATTAGATTAAGATCTACTAGTATGTTTCAAATTTTCTGGAATATCAGCTCTCTTCTGGATTGTTTTAACATTTCAGGTCTATCATCTCTCCTTTCAAGGTTTAAATGAAAAATCAGTAACATTTTTAGGGGACTCAATGGTTTGGGAAAGTCACTTCATTCAGTTATCAGCCTTGCTAAAAGTTATGAAGTGATGTGTCCTCCTCCTCACTCCATCGTATCTGGGGGCATACAATATATGTCTGTCCCATTACTAGTGGTGTTACTTTGATCACTTGTTTAAAGTGATAATTGTAGGTTTCTGGATTGTACATTTATCCTTGCTATTAGTAAGTATTTTATGGAAGAGATACTTTGAGACTATGCGAATGGGCAACCAGATAAAATACAAGAAGCTCAATTTAATTTGAATTTCAGAAAACCAACAAATACTTTTTTTTAGTGTATGACCCTCCTCCCAAATTACTTATCTAAAATTCAAATTTAAGTGTGTGCCTTGTATTTTTTGAGCAAATAAGATATACTTTATTTTTAATTTTCTTTTTCTTTTTTTTTTTTTTTGGTACGTGCCCCTAGCGGAACCGAACCCGGGACTCTCTGGTTCGCAGGCCCACGCTCCAACCGCTGAGCCAAACCCGCCAGGGCTAATTTTATTTTTGAATTACAGTTTACATTCAATATTATTTTGTATTCGTTTCAGGTGCATCTTGTATTTTTATTTGCAGGATCTGGGAACCCTATATGTGAATATCTTGTTCCAAATCCAGCTTCACCCAACTGTGTTGACATCCATTGGCGATTCTGAATCAGTGGTTTGCCAAAATAGTTATTTTCTAACTCCATCAGTCTTTTACATTTATTAGTTGGCACTTTATCTGACCATCTTTTTAGCCACTCTTTACAGTGACTGGCACGCACTAGGCGCTGAGGTATTTATTTGTTCAAACAACGAATAAACAAACGCTCGGGTTGGCTGGGCTTCGGTGACAAGCTGCGTCCGGCAGGGGCGGGCCTCGCTTCGGGCTCTTCTTGCTCCAATCAAAAGCACGGCTTTACTGGACAGAGGCCAATGGGTGCAGGCGAGAGGCGGGGCCTGACACGCGCCAGCGGTATAACCGCGGGGCCAGAGCGCGCGCTTCTCTTTGGGCACAGAAGCCGGCGTGGGCCATGGCTGCTTCTCCCTTCGTGTCCACGTTGGCCACCCGGCTGCTCCGGCCCGCACAGAATTGCTGCTTCCGTCATCGTCCCCTCCACTTCTCGGCAGTTCGGTAAGAGAGCTGGGAGCTGGGTCAGCGCCGAAAGCCGAGGGGAGCCGAGCGTGGGGGGCCGCCTGGGCTCCAGAGGGACTCCGAGGGACTTCTGAGCATCTCCGCCCCGGGCGGTTGTGGCCACCGAGAGGAGGGTGGCGGGCGACGTGGCAGCCGAGCGCAGCCGCAGTCAGCGACCTGGGTGCTTGCTCGGCGGGGTGGGCTGTTACCAGGTGCCCGCCTTTCAGAGGGAGCCGGTCTCCCGCAGGCTTGGGGTGTCGACCTTTCCCGGGGCCAATCTGCCGGTGGGAGGGGGCCCCCAGTGCGGAGCAAAGGCTGGCGGGTTCTGGGGCGCTCCAGTTTTCGGGAACATACGGAAGTTACCGGGTGGAACCTGCCGGCTGCCCTTGTAGGTGATGCCGAGATCCGTCTAGGGGAAAGCAGAGGAGACGCTTTGGCGAGCGCTGGGAAAGATTCAGAATGAGCAGCCTTCAGCGATCATCCTTTCCCGGGACCCTAGCGGCGCAGGGGGTTGGTGCAGTCTGATGAAATCTCTGAGCTACCTTGCTGCCGGGGCACCCGCACATCCCGGCTCCTCCAGGAGGTGGGTGTGCCTCGTGCTGCTCGTCAGCCGCCCCTTTCCCTCCCATGAGAATAAATGTGCTGTGGTCACCAAAGCTTTGATTACAGCTCATCCAAGAGCTGGTCAGTGCCAGGCAGAGTCAATTGAGGTGACAAATACCCGGGAGGAGGAGAAGGGGAGCTCTGTTTGTGTTTCCATGGGGAAGTAATAATTTTTTTTCCTGATTTTTCTGGACCTCAAACTCATTCTTAAACCTAGATTGAAGAATCTTTTCGGGAGCTGTGATTTCTCTCCCTAAATCTGTGCACTCTTCCTTCCATTTTTGGAGCGGTTGCATTGCCAGAGCCTTGTATGTAACAGCAGCCGTTTCTTTCATACAGGCACTGTGCTGGGCTGTGCAAATTCAGAGGTGATAAAAACTATTCTTTCTTCAGTGCATCTGTCAAGGGGCAGAACACAGACGTGCGTAATTTCCTCTCGGTGTAAAAATGTTATTAGAGACATTGCCAAGGTGCTGTAGAAGCGCAGAATGTGGATTAATGCGTTCTTGAAAGAAGACTTGGGAGGGGACACTCAGGGCTTTTCTTGGTCTGACCCTGATCCACCTCTCCAGCTCCATCTCTCATTACTGTCTGTTCTCCCTCTTCCTCCCTTCCTGAGTTCTGGCCGCATGGACCAGTGTCTTTGATGATTGAAAAGGATTTATAAAGATCCTCTAATTCAATACCCACAGAACTGAAACTGTAGGTTGCTTGCTCTCCAGTAACAATTGCCCTCCTTTCACTTGCGTTTCTGAATGAACAAGTAGACTTCCATGTTCTCTGAGGGCAATGTTCCGTTTGGTATTTATGGTTTTGTTGTATGGCTTTGATTACTGCTGGCTGGTAAAACTATTAAAAAAATATAAGTCTACATGTATTCCTTTTTGGGGGGTTGAGGAGTTGGTGTGAGAGTTTCAGGAACATAAACTCATGGTTAGAGAATATTGTAGTCTAGCATACAGTGGGGTATACAGAAAAATGGACTTTGGAAGCAGATGTTTGCATTTGTATCTTGTTTCTATTGTCCTCAGTTTCCTCTTCTGCACAACAGGATTATTATAATAGCCCCAAGGTAATTGAGAGTAATGTATGCAAAACTCTTAGCAAAATATCTAGTGTTTAATAGATGTTAGTTCCACCCTGCTTTGCGTCTTTCTTCACTCATTTCTGGTTCCATTAATTAGTGGATAACAAGAACTCTTTCTAAAATAACCTGATCATAAATTGTAAAATGCACCTGATGTTAATTTTTCTTGGAAAATTATAGTATTGTAAGCTATTGAATTAGGAAAGTGAAGATGCTACTGACTTGGATTTTAGTTTTGAATTTTATTTGAATAATCCTCATGACTTCTTTCTACTTCATAATTTTAATGGAAATTTTTTTGAACACATCTGTGAAAGCACATGATTGCAAAATAAGTATTAGCTAATATTGTAATACATTTTGAATTTCCTGTGGAACTGAGTTGAGTCTGTATTTCTGGGTAGCAATAACTTTATCCCTTTGGCAAAAAAAAAAAAAAGATTACGGGAAGTTCAGTAATGACTCACTTACAGGACTGTGTTTCACATTTTCCTGAGTTGTGGTATGCAGAGGAGGGCTAAAACAGTTACATTATGAGAAATATTCAGGCACAGAGCATTGTGGCGTTGTTTGTTTGTTTGTTTGTTTCTTATTATTCTTTCACTTTTTTTTTTTTTTAAAGCAAATTGGCATAACATCCAGAACCTGCCTTTGGGACTTGGAACACTGGGTTCTCCCAGAACCCTATGTCCTTAACTTTAGTGTATCATTCTTAGCCCAAATGTGCGGCTACCATTTTCTCTAAGTTTATTGCTTTCAAAAGGAACTTTTTAGTGAAATGCAAGCTAAGTCCTTCTCATTGAATATATATGTATATCTATATCTATATATATCCTTATGAGTGTACAAATAGATAAATATATCTATTACATATTAAGGATACATATGTATGTATCTTTTTAAAATTAAGGATACATATGTGTATATGTGTGAATATAAATCTAACCAAGAGAAGAGAGTAAGAAATTAATTTAAAAAAATATATAAATATGCCTGGAAGTTTTTATCTGTTATTTTATTCAATACAAATGAGTGTCCTAAGCCCTCTGTACGTTGTCTTTCTGGCCTGAGGCGGATATTCCTGGTACTAATATAGATCAGGCATGTTGCCAGGGGTATTTGTATCAGCAAAACCCTTTTAATGAAGTCCCCGTCAACTCTAATGCTGAAATGGATTTGTAAATATTAACATGTTTGCAATTCCTTAATGTACCATGGGTATATATGAAATGCTATTATTATTTTGTACTATGTTAGCCTCTTACATAAAATCTAGGTAAAAGTATTTGGTTTGCTATAAAATTATATCCTCTTAACAACTCACAAGATGCAAATGAAGATTAATATAAGGGTTAGATATAAAATTAATGCATTGTATCTAAGACATTGAGATTTAGTTTAAAGTAGTTATTTATTCATAATGAAAATAAAAAGCAGACCTTGAAGGCTTAAAGACTAAAAACTTTAAAATTCTATTTTAATTAGCAGGCCTTGAGAATTAATCATATCTGACCATACAAGACATCCAGTACCTTGATGTTATCCTTGAGAATTAAATATGTACCATGATGGGAAATAGATTGTTTTATTTATTTATTTTTAAATATGTGTTTATTGATTTTTTTTCTAGAGAGAGAGAGGAGGGGAGAGATAGAAACATTGATGTGGGAGAGAAGCATCAGTTGGCTGCCTCCTGCATGCCCCCTACTGGGGATCAAGTCTACAACCCTGGCATGTGCTATGACTGGGAATCGAATGGGGACCTCTCAGTCCATGGGACAACGCTCAGTCCACTGAGCTACACCAGCCAAGCAAGGGAAATAGATTGTTTTATTATTATTTTTAATCCTCACCTGAGGCTATTTTTCCATTTATCTTCAGATAGAGTGGGAAGGGGATGGAGGAGAGAGAGAGAGAGAGAGAGAGAGAGAGAGAGAGAGAGAGAGAGAGAGAGAGACATCAATGTGAAAGAGACACATTGATTGGTTGCCTCCTGCATGACCCCGACCAGGGCCAGTGACCGAACCTCAACCAAGGTATGTGCCCTTGACTGGAATCGAACCCATGACTCTTTGGTCCATGGGCCGATGCTCTAATCGATGAGCCAAACTGACTAGGGCGATTGTTTTAATGTTTCAAACAATTGTGTTTCATTGATCTTGAGGTTGGAGCATTCCTCATGACACTGAGGACACAAATCTAAAGGGACAGACTTGTTTTCAGTGGCATCTTTTTGCTTAAAGAACAGATGCTTATCCTACTTTAAGTAATGGGAACTTTATTGTAAGGATTTGTGTGCAAATAAACCAGCAATCTTCCATTTGAAACCCAGGAAAAACTGTCTAACCAGTTCTTATTGGGAAGAGGGAGCCTTTCAAAGATCTGAACATGGTTTTGGTAACTGGAGTTTCCTCCAGATCCTGAGTTTCCTGATTGCCCTTCCCCCACCCCCAACCCAGTAGTTTTTCCTCCAACATGACTCTACTCTTCTCTCTGTCATACAACTAGATGCTAACAACACAGGCAAAACACAAACTACAAATGGGATATTAGCATATAGGAAAAACTAAGCTCATAGTGGTGAGGGGGTCCAATAAAGCAATTCAAATTAAAACAATGTTTTTTGTTTTGTTTTGTTTTTGTTTGTGCCTATCAATTTGTGAATGACCAGGAGGCAGGATGCTGTGGCATTAAGGGCCCAGACTCTGGATTCAGACAGAGCTGGGAGCTGTCAGTTACTTAAACTCTCTGAGCTTTAGATTAATGATAGTAACTGTTTCAATCGACTTTATCCTCCTAGACATGTAGCTGGATACAGATTTCCCACTTTGAACTTGTTCTTCAGATTTCACTTGTTCCTCAGATTAGGCACTATATATTTTAATCTAAACTTTAAGTGTTGGGTATTTTTTCCCTATGCTATTGAGAAATAATTGACATACAACACTGCATAAGTTTAAGGTATACAGCATGATGGTTTAACTTACCTATATTGTGAAATGATTCCCACAGTAGGTTTAGTTAACATCCATCATGTCATACAGATACAGTATAAAGAAAAAAAATGTTTTTCCTTGTGATGAGAACTCTTAGGATATACTCTGTTAACAACTTCCTGTGTATCATGCAGCAGTGTTAGCTATAGTTATCATGTGTGCATTGCATTCCTGGTACTTATTTATCTTATAACTGCAAGTTTGTATCTTTTGACCACTTTCCTTCAATTCCTCCTCTTCCTACCCCTTGAAATTTTGGGTATGTAATAATACCTTTTTATAGTCTGATCTTTACTTTTTACAAAAATTCAACTAGTATTTGGTTTTGTGACCCTGTTGCCTTCTGCAGAAATGAAGCTGTTGTCATTTCTGGAAGGAAACTTGCCCAGCAGATCAAGCAGGAAGTACGGCAGGAAGTGGAAGAGTGGGTGGCGTCGGGCAACAAACGGCCATACCTGAGCGTGGTTCTGGTTGGCGAGAATCCTGCAAGTCATTCCTATGTTCTCAACAAAACCAGGGCCGCTGCAGATGTGGGTAGGTGTCCCTCTCAGATCCCAACTGCTTCTAAAGGCTTATCTGAGGCAAACACTACTGTAATTTATTCTTCTTTTTTTTTTCTTTTTCTGTTTAGAAACCCAAGTAGAGGAGGCTAATATGATTGAACTATAGCCAAAACTTTGTCAGAAAGAAATCAAGGTGCATCTACTGGGGAGGCTTATAGACTAGGACAGAAGGAATATAGTTTATCTTATCTTTGCCTGTGTTTCTTAGTTTTAACATTGGACAGGTGGCCTGGAGCCCAGTTTACGTCTGCTTTCCTTGAGCAATGATGAGAGTATCTGACTGAGGTGTCTGAGCACTTGTAGTTTAAAACAACAGAGTATTGGGGGGAAGATTGAGGAGAACTCAGTGATGTAGCCTAGGGCACAGTTAGAGCTGAAGGAAATGAATGACTCTGACTTCTGGGAAATAGCTTTTGATTTCTTTACCAGTTGGTTCCAAAGCCAATTAAATTCTGCAGTTTAGAAGTGGTAGGAGTTTTGAATGCAGAAGGCATGAGTCTGGGTGATGGGAGATTTGTGTTCTAGGTCTCCCTACACCGCAGACTTTGTGTGTGGGTAGACCAGAGATGGGTGGGCTCATCTGTGGACCAGCAGTCTGAGCAGGTGCCCTGCCCTCTGAGGGGCTGTGACAATACTGGTGTGGCTGGGCAGTGTTACTGGACCATGAGGCCTTGGAATACTCTATTCTTTTCTTTCTTTCTTTTTTAAAAATCAATTAGTATACTCTATTCTTTATTACAGAAGATTGAGGACTCCTGCCCTTTTCATTGGGAAACCTTTAGAACCTCTGAAAATAGGAAGCCATGGTTTTCTAAGACATTGGGAGGTACAGGCTGCAGTGGGAAAATGGGGACTTTGAAACAGGAAGATTGGCTTCACCACTAGCTGGCTGGTTTCGGTTTCACTGCGCCTCGGCCTCCTGTCCGTGAAATGAGGTTAATGAGGATGACATAGAATAATATAGAGACACCATCAAGCTAGCATTCTCCAGTGTATATATGTGTGACATCACTGTTTTAAGTTCCTTTTGAGCTGATTCAAGCTTTTCAGCTAGCAGCATGGCTGTGATGATAAAAACCTCAATGGTAGAAGACTGTGACAGGCAACATCGCGATGCTCATTAAGTGCCTCGGTATTTTTTAACTTTGAAATTTTCTTATAGGAATCAACAGTGAGACAATTGTGAAACCAGCTTCAATTTCAGAGGAAGAGCTGTTGAATTTAATCAATAAACTAAATAATGATGATAATGTAGACGGCCTCCTTGTTCAGCTGCCGCTGCCAGGTAAGATTTGGAGCCCGCCATTTCAAATGCCTTCCGAGGAATGGAGAGGCGTGGTTGCTTTATTATACAGCCGGCCCCTTGTGTGAATTTGACTCAAAGTGGAGGTAAACTCAAGAGAGTGAATTTTTTTATTAGATATGGGCCAGACCTACTCAGTGAGTGGGGAAGCAGAGTTTGCCACCCTAAACTGTGCCTTTGGGGATATTGATTCTTTTAAGCTGGTTGTTTTCAAGAAGCAAAAGACTCAAGGGAAACCTTTGACCTTCCTTCCCCTTAACTACCTAATTCAGATAGAGGACCTGCTCCAGGAAGGGAGATAGCATCACAGATAACTATAGTTTAATATGAACCAGGTGTGATAGAGAGGAACCTAGCAAGCCCCTTTAATCAACGTCTCTGTGTCCCATTGTTAAAGCAAACATTTATTAACCAAGCATTCGCTTTTCCATCTCCATGTGAGTTACCTTCCTGCACTTTGCAGTCCCCAACCACAGCCCCACTTCTCATCAGCTCAAGATGGCATGTGAGCCGTAACTGCCCAATCTGTCCTGGGTCTCATTTAAAAAAAAATTGATTAGTGAGCACGAGAGAGAGAGAGAGAGAGAGAGAGAGAGAGAGAGAGAGAGAGAGGGAAAGAAAGAGAGAAAGAAACTTTGATTAGTTGTTCCACTTAGTTATGCATTCATTGGTTGATACTTGTATGTGCCCTGACTGGGGATTGAACCCAAAACCTTGGTGTATAGGGACAGCGCTCTAACCAACTGAGCTACCTGGCCAGGGCCAGTCACATATTCTTATGGAATCCTGGCATATACATACGTAATAAATTTGGACATTTTCTCCTATTAATTTGTCTCATATTAATTTGATTATTAGTCTAGCCTGAAGAATTTACAAAGGTAGGAGGAGAAATAAGTTTTCCTCTCTCGCATCAGAATACCAATTACTCCTTGATTTGGCATTGAGATCCTGATGCAAAGAACAATGCAAGGCAGCAGTTGTACAAGGCGATATTGGCTTTGATACTAGCATTTGGCTTTGCTTGATGTGTTCCTTCTGTGCAGATGGACAAAGTAAACCTTGGAGGCAAGTAGAGGCAAGTTGTAGAAGGGGAACAGGTTTGCGCAACGAATCAGATAAGTGGGAGTCAAGCAGTGCTACCTATGCCACAGTGACTTAAGGCCACTGCTCCGATTTCTTTTTCAGAGCACATAGATGAGAGAAAGATCTGCAATGCTGTTTCTCCAGACAAGGATGTTGATGGCTTTCACGTAATTAACGTGGGGCGAATGTGTTTGGACCAGTATTCCATGTTACCGGCTACCCCATGGGGTGTGTGGGAAATAATCAAGCGAACTGGTAGGTATATCCCACAATTGTATGTCTGTGTTAGTATTATAAAGGTAGTACTTTCAAATGGTCAAAGAGTGAACACTCCCACCCATGACCTCTAGTCCTACTCCCCAGAGCCTTCCTAGCAGTTGCCTACGACTGTTTTTGCTATTTAATCCAGAAGCCTCAAGGAAGGAAACAAACTTTAGCAGTGTTGATGATGCTCATTCATGTAACGTTTTGTTGCTTACAAAACATTTTCTTTAGCCTTCAAGTGATAGGGCCAGTTGACTGATGAGGCAATAAGTTTAGTGACTTCCTTCATTAGCACACTTAGATTCACGTCCTAGACCATCTGACTTCCTTTCCCTTTGGTGCCCTAAGACAGTCTGGCATTGCTTTTAGTGAAAATAATTTTTTTTTTTAAATAGGCATTCCAACTATAGGGAAGAATGTGGTTGTAGCTGGAAGGTCAAAAAATGTTGGCATGCCCATTGCAATGTTGCTACACACAGATGGGGCGCATGAACGTCCTGGAGGTAAGCAAACCGCTTCAGAGGCGTGTCCTCTTCTCCCTTACGGAGAGCCTTCAGAGGCTGTCCTGAAGGAAGTGTCAGCTTGGCTAAACGTCCAAGGAAACATTGTGTGTGCGTTTGTATTTGTTGTAATTTTGTTAACAGATATAATCTTTGTACAAGAAGCTGGTATTCAGTGTCACCTGAGAGTTTATTTATATTCATTTATTATGGAACTAGTTCAGAAATGGATATGCCCCAGAAATAAATTTCAGTTTGGAGTGTAAGCATGGTTGTATGGCTTTGATAGTTGTAGCTAAGAAGCAATTCTTGTTCAAAGTTAGTATCCTGTTCTATGTTATTTGGTAGAAAAAAACTAAGACCATTGTAAAGGATTGAATTAATATGACTGTTATGTGTCATTATGTCAAATTCTGTTAATTTGAGAAAAAGCTTCAAATCAGGGTTGTCATGTGTGATTATCATAATATGACCCTACATGGTTATAACAGAAATAATGGCAAAATTAAATATTTCTAGATATCTTTTAGCACACTTAAAAAACAAACCTTGAGTAATTCTAGTGATATTATGTTTAGAAAAGGTAAAATTCTTGAAAAACTGTTAAATAGGATAAGGAATAAATCTAGTTATATATGACTCCAAAGGTTAGAGCTAGAACTAACAGGTAAAAGTTACACGAAATTGAGTATTAATTAAAAAAAAAAAAAAAAAAAAAAAAAAGACAATTGGCTGTACAGAAACTATGGCACACAAATTAAATTACTTTTTCAGAGATGTTGAATTTCTACAATGGTTTGCCTAGTTGACACCTAGTCCAATCCCAGCTTTGATTCAGAAATCAAGACATTTCATTTTTAACTCATAGGTGATGCCACTGTTACAATATCTCATCGATACACTCCCAAAGAGCAGCTGAAGAAACATACAATTCTTGCAGATATTGTGGTCTCTGCAGCAGGTAAGAACACCAGGGAGGGGACGGAAGGATGTCAGAAGATGGACCTCTTATCTTAGAATTTGCCTGCCTCACTGCCATTCCATTCATCATTACCCTAGGATGACACTGTGAGCTGCCTACAAAGACGAGGAGAGAGTTGTGGTTGGTATAGTGGTTTCTGTTATTTCGTTATAGACTTGGTGAATGAAAGTTATTTCTTTAGCCTCAAAAGATTTCTATTTACTATATGAAGTTTAAATGTTTCCTTGGTTAATGATTCTTGTTGATTTTTATAAAACAAGCTAATTCGTTCTTCCAGGTATCTTGAAATTGACATTAGATAAGAATCTGACAGTTGGAATCTTCTTTTCAGTACTGAAGTGATCATGCCTGTTTTCATTTCCAGGCATTCCGAATTTGATCACAGCAGATATGATCAAGGAAGGAGCAGCCGTCATTGATGTGGGAATAAATAGAATTCAGGATCCTATCACTGCTAAACCCAAGCTGGTTGGAGATGTGGATTTTGAAGGTAAATTGTATAATTTTTAAAAAATATAAAATCAATAAATACTTCCTTTAATGGACACTTAGAACTGATCATTAACTTTTTCTTTAACTTTTAAACTTGTGTTACTCTGGTAATACCATTTAAAATGCTTTCCACAAGAATCAAGAGAAATATTTATTTATTTATTTATTTATTTATTTATTTATTTTTCTTTTTTGATTTTAGGGAGAGAAGAAGGGAGAGAGAGATAGAAACATCGATGAGAGAGAACAGCGATCAGCTGCCTCCTGCATGCTCCATACTGGGGATCAAGCCCACAACCTGGGCATGTGCCCTGACCGGGAATCGAACTGGTGACCTCTTGGTGCATGGGTTGATGCTCAACCACTGAGCCATACTGGCTGGGCAAGAGAAATCTTTTTTAAAATTATAGACATTCTAGAATTATTTTAGGTGTTTATATCAAAAAATTGTAGACACCAGGTATAAACTTTTCAGGAAATTGTTTTTCCTTAGGGTTATTTCATAATTAAAACAACTTCAAGACTTTTAACAAGTCTGAAAATTTAATGAAGTGATTTCCATAAACCACTGAGTCTCCTGAAAAGTATTACAGATTTCTCACTTTCACATTAGAAGAGATTCCAGACCTGGAATGTTAAAACAGTCCAGGAAAAAGCCATGTTCTTGAAAACTTGGCATTTTCTAGTACTGTAGATATCTCCTTTCAATTCTCAGGGTATTATGTTTATCTGAATTTTATGCTCTATTTCTATCGTTCTCTTTCTGTTAAAGCAGTCAGACTCAAGCCTAGGTATCTAAGTATTTTCTTTAAGATTGAGCTCTGGCTGGTTTGGCTCAGCAGTTAGAGCGTCAGACCATGGACCAAAGAGTCTTGGGTTCGATTCCAGTCAAGGGCACGTACCTCAGTTGCAGTTCAGTCCTGGCCCTGGTTAGGTCGTGCGGGAGGCAACCAATCAATGTGTCTCTCTCACATTGATGTTTCTCTCTCTCTGTCTGAAGATAAATGGAAAAATATCCTTGGGTGAGGATTTAAAAAAAAGATTGAACTAAAGCGCTGGCCTGGTAGCTGATTTGGTTAGCATGTCATCCCTGGATACACCAAGGTTTTGGGTTTGATCTCTGGTCAGGGCACATACAAGAAGCAACCAATGAATGCATATATAAGTGGAACAATAATAAATTGATGTTTCTCTCTCTCTCTCTCTCTCTCTCTCAAACCAATCTAAAAAAAAAGATTGGGTTTAAAAAATCTTGCTCCTTTACAGAAAATTGCTTGGTACTTTGGACAAACAGCATAAATAAATAACAGTATATAAATAAGGTAAAATTAAGAAAATGTATGCAGGTATTAATTGAGGTGTAATGCTTATTATTATAGGTACACCTTCCATACAGTTAGCCTACTGAAATGTTTCTTTTTAAGTTGACTTAATATGGAGGGAAGCATGGCTGGTAGATTACAGGTTATTTAGATGTATAAATATTCATTGAACAACTCTGCTTATTATGTGCATCTTATTTTATTAGTATGTTCAAAAGCCTTTACTCTTGAGTAATTAGATGTGATTTTTATGAGTTTGAGGCTTATGAAGGTGCTTATGTATATTGATTTTTTTTAATGCTTTTTCCATGATATGTTGAAATACATACATGTCCTTTATCATTAATAAAACAGTCTGTCTGTCTTGTTTCTATATAGGAGTCCGGAAGAAAGCCGGTTACATCACTCCAGTCCCTGGGGGTGTTGGTCCCATGACAGTGGCGATGCTAATGAAGAATACTATTATTGCTGCAAAAAAGGTGCTGAGGCTCGAAGAGCGGGAAGTACTGAAGTCTAAAGAGCTTGGAGTAGCATCTAATTAACTATTGTATCTTCAGTGTTATGACCAATACTCCAAGCCAGTTGAAGAGGCAAAACAGGCCAATAGAAATGCAGCATCTTTTATTTATTCTACTGACATGTTTTTAAATGATGCTTTGTATTTATTGAAAGCTTAAATGGGTGGGTGTTTGTGCACGTATCTCTGCAGTACCTCACCAGGGAGCATGCCGTTATCATGCTGGGTCATGTGGTCTAGCCCTAAGAGGAGCCATTAGCCTAGAGATTGCCATCGGGGACACTGTCATATTGAGGATGACTGCTTTACTTTGTCAGACCACTTCAGTTACAATTTGCCTTTTCTAGGATTGCGTTTCCCAAGTGCTATTCCAATAAGAGTTGATACTCACTTTAGGTTCCAAACCTTTTGAGTTCAACTGGTCAAACCAAAGGAAAAATGTTGCTAGAGAAAATTAGGGAAAAAGTGAAAAAGAAGAAATGATAATAATTGAGTAGAAAAAAACGTACCCTAATTTTATACATATTGACTGATAACCAGAAGAAAAGCTACATGTTAATACTGTCCTGTCATTTTATAGCTTAGTCATCGGGAAAATGTCTGTGGTTCTATGTGCTATTAGCCTTTGTTTTATGTGTGGTATTATTCATGAGGTCTCCCATTTTAGTTTTCTGGGATGGAAAGGCTTATTTTATAAATAATTCATGTGTATTGTCATATTTGGTTTCTCCTATATCCTTAAACTTCATTGTTAAATTTTTGTACTGGCGGGTGTCTGTATGGTTTCTTTGGTAGATCTTGAAACCTATTTTTGAAAAACATAACTTGGGCTTGATCATCATTAGGGCAGCTTGTATAAGTATGCAACTTACTTTCCACCAAAGAATTGTCAGCAGCTGCCTGCTTTTCTCTGGTGCACCTATTGGCTTTCCCCAATAGATTGTTGAGAGCTTGAGTTAATATTGACTTTAATCAGACTCTCTGATTAAGGGTTTTTTTGTTTTGTTTAATTTTTAATTTTTATTATTTTTTAAATAAAACACTTCTGACTGGTGTGAAATGAGTTTCTGAAATACTATATCTTTTTGCTACTGTGTTGTCTTAGTTGTGACCTAACCATAGTTAATTTTTCTCATTGGATGCAGTCAGTCTAGCTATTTCTATATTTGGTAACACTCACTCCTGTGCCTTAAACAAATTGGTTTAAAGAGCTGTGGAGAGCCCCGGCCGTTTGGCTCAGTAGTTAGAGTGCCGGCCCTCAGAGCAAAGGGTGTTGGGTTTAATTCCCTGTCAAGGACATGTACCTGGGTTGCAGGTTCAGTCTCCCACCCCAGTTGGGGTTGTGCGGGAGGCAACCAATGAATGTGTCTCTCTCACATTGATGTTTCTCTCTCTCTCTCTCTCTCTCTCTCTCTCTCTCTCTCTCTCTCTCTGTCCCTCCCTCTCTTCCACTCTATCTAAAAATCAATGGAAAAATATCCTTGGGTAAGGATTAACAAAAATAAAATAAAATAAAAAATAAAGAGCTATGGAGAAACCAGCCTACTCCATTTAGTCTTAACATTCCAATAGTTGTGGCAAGCTAGGACCTTAATCTGTAAGATGCCTTTAAGTTCTTAGTCTTGTCTGCGTCTTTTCTAAACTATGCATTTGATTTACACATTGTTTAGTTTACAAAGGAGTTGATGTGCTTCCCAAGTTCTCTCTCTCTCTCTCTAATACATACATATGTGTGTATACAAATTTTTAATTGGTATGTTTGATTTGACAGATTGGAAGGTATTGGCTGTGCACATTTGGAGGTAAGGCTAGATAGGTCCCTGAGTATTCTCCACCAGGACTGGGTATTTTGGCTTTCACACAGGCAGAAGGAGAACAATGGGGAGTTGACCTATTCCCTCCTATTCCTCTGCCAGCTGCCTTTATTCTTTTGATGAAAGACGACGATAGTTTGCTGGAGATGTTTTTGTGAGTGAGAAGTAGCTGGTGTCCATAAGCCATGCCTGCTGACTTACCTAAATTATTCAACATGGAGCAAGATGAGCAGATAGGATTATATTTTATTGAACTGCAGTTACAAGTGGAAATAAGGACACCTTCACGGAGAAGTAATTTGTCAACCTATTAAAAGCTATCAAAATTAAAATGTTCATGTATATACAAAATATAAATGGTGAAAATTACAGTGATCAATTTACAAAAAAAAAAAAAAATTAACATTGTAGTTTTTCCGTTTGTTTGATTGCACATTGACTCCTGCATCCAACATTTCTACAATTTAATTTGGACAAAGTGCTATTGAAAATCAGCCAAGTTTTAAAAGTGAAATGTTAAGGGTAGATTGTTAGCTCTCCCAGGATAGGTACAGATGAAGGTAAAGAATTTACACTTAAACTCAGGTGATGGTTCTGGACTGGTGAGCAGCTACGTCATTCTGCTGCTATCAGAAGTGGTAGAGGCTTAGAGCTTTACCTCGTGGCAGTATCCGTTGGAAAGGAGCTCTGAGATTTAATTTAATAAACAATTAAGAGCATTCTATGGGCCGGTCACTGTACTAGGCTTTGGGAATTACAGACATTTAACTGTCCTGGTGACAAGGTGTTAATGATCTAGTGTTATTTGTCTTAAAAAAACACACACACAAAAAAAAACACCAGGAAGAAATAAAGAAAAAGCACCTGCATTTGTCATCTTGAGTAAATGTAATAACTCTAACCAAAGACATTTACTCAAGATTCAAATCCATAGTTGTTTTATGTCAGATGCAGTGTGGCTATTAGGCACATAGTAGTTGCTAAATAAAAACATGGTTGGCATTCGTTAAATGTGGATCGAAGATAAGGACTGATCTTGTTTCTTGAGGAAATGGTTTGCTTCATTAACAATGGGTTTTAATCTACCCAACTTGCTTCCCATCATTCCTTTGAAGTATTAGTCTAATATTACAAAGTTATAGTCTTCCAAAATTTGACATCAGCTCTGCCTAACGTGCAGTGTTTATGTAAAGACGAATTTGACTCTGGAAATCAGGCTATTGAAAACTTGCAGGAAGGATCTACCCACATGCCCAGAAATCTGATTCTGGGCATAAGAAGCAAGTGATATTAATTCAAAGGATCATTTTGTGGATTTAACATGGTTTGAGATTTTACTCTAAAAAGAAGTTTTGTTTTAAAAACATTTATCCACTCAAATGTGTTTGTTCTTTCATTGACAGACTTTGGAAAATGGCTTTTCAATCTGGGAAAGCACAGTAACACTTCTGTGCTGGAGCAAGGCCCGTAATGCAGATACTTCAGACTTTTCATAGGCTCCTTAGTACATGGAATGAAACGGAGAGAAAAGATAGTACTTTTAAGCATTTCTTAATATGCAAAATTGCAAGATGAATTTTTCAACCTTGCTCTATTGAAGGGTATTTTAATAGTTCTTTCAAGATCATCTAGACACTTTAAAATCTAACCTTTAAAAAAATTCTCAACTGATCATTTTCAATAAAAATAGACTATTGCCCCTTTAACTACAGTTTGGGGAGGTAAGCATGTTTTTTGTTTTCATTTCAAAATAAATGTTATAATTTCCATGCTGGACTGCATTTTAAAATAAGGTATAACATTTCACTTTAGTTATAACTAAAAAGGGAAGGGGAGAGTTTTGCACCTAAGTAGTACTTTTTAACGACAGATTTCCAGTTTTCTATCAAGTAGAATAATGACTGGTTTGGTAAATAAGGAAACAGGCTCAGAGAAGTTCAGGGTTGTGGCCCAGACCCTCACAACGAAGACTAAACAATGCCCTCCCTCTGTGCCCTCTCTGGGGACGCCGTGTGCCCTGGGACCTAGAGGGTGGTCTCGCTGACAGCTTCTCTTCCATATACGTCCATGTCTGTGAAGTCACAGTCTGACTCCATCTCTATCTTCACCTGTGGCACCATGAACACTGGACTCTGAGAGTAGCTGAAAGCAGGTGAAGCTGGACAGGAAATTTTGAAGTGCAAGGTGATGCTGAAGGAGAAAAAGAAGGGGAGCGTGATTTTGCTAGTTTGGTGATTTTCGTGCTATTCCCCAGAGCCGGGCTCTAATGCAAGTACTTCTGTCCTTGCTCGTGGAATCTTAACATACCGCGGGAACTAGCAGTGTCCTGTGTGCTGGCCTTCAGCTGTGGTCAGTACTGGTCTTGGCCTGTTTCAACCTATTCACACTGCCGCCACAGTGAACCATCCAGATCACAAATCTGTCTGTGGTTCCCCTGCTTCAATTTTTCTGTGGTTTCCCACTGTTCAAAACATAGCATCCAGGCTCCTATGCTCAGATTCCTGTTTGCTTGTAGTTTGACTGCTCCATCCATCCCTGCGTCCTTTGCCCCGAGTGTGTGTGTTTTCAAATGGTATTTCCGGCCTGTTCTGGTGGCCTGAAATGCCCTTTCCTCTCCTCTTCACTCTATCTAGTGGACTCCTGTTTATTATTCCTAGGCGCCCCAGATAAGGCAAAATCGTCCCTTAGACCACTGTTCTTTCCCTTACGTGTGCTCCATTGTTCTTGGCACAAGGAGCTGGTGTCCTTGTTCACGTGCCTGTCTTTCTGTATCCCCAGGGATCAACCTCCTGCCTGGTGGATCGTGATACTCAACTTTTGTTCAATTAGATCGTGTTGCTGAGCCTTCTCTTCACTGAAACCGAAGCCTGCTCCTTGTGGTCTCTGCTTCCATCTGCTTCCATAGATTCAGTAAAACACCAGTGTGGTTGGGAGGTGCTGGCAGTTACCAAATGTGCTACGTTTCTGAACTTGCCCCATGCTTTGTATAATTTAACAGCGTTTTTGAAATGCCCTACCTTGGTCTAAATTCTCTCCCCGCTGACTGAAATTGGGGCATTTGTAAATTCAACTTAATGGAGGCTATTTTAAAGTGAAAATAAATCAGGGTAGACAGACTGCTTTTCTCCTAACACATTTAGATGTGAAGGTCAGTGACTTTAAGGGTATAAGAGCCTGGGTCAGGGAGGTGGGATGCGAAGGCAGGCAGAGACGTCATGTGGACATAAGACTCTCCTGGACTGGGGCAGCCTTGAGCCCACTTGTCCTGGTGCTAAGAGAGGCTTGTCCTGGTGCTAAGCTTCTCACTGGGCGTGACAACAGCTCTGACTTGTAACTCAGAAGATCCCGTACATGTTTCCTAAACTCCTGAGAGAGTGCCGTATAAGTGGGGCTGTATCTGCCTCTAGACTTTGAATAGCTTAGCGTTTACTGTTTGACCCAGTACAGAGTGACTTCTGTCCAGTTGAGGGCACAGTGTGAGGGTAGGACTACCATCTTCCCTAGTAACAACTGAGGCAGACTTTCTTGCCTCCGAATTGCTCCATGTTTGAGCCCCCCTTGTTTTCAACCATCAAGTAGTCCCACTTTCTGCATGGGGGGGCTTCTCATTTAGACCAGGTAAGAATCACATGGTTGGCATGGCACTCCTGGAAACCAGGCTTTGAATCCTTTTTGGACTGTCTTTATCTCCACCTAATCTTCGATATTTAGTTAGCTTTTCTTGATACCCTCTCTGGCCTTTGCTAATTAACCATGTTAGTTTATTCCACAGAGTATTAGATCACCTGATGTTTTGACCCTTAGAGTTCCTTTATCCTGGCTTTTGATAATATATACTTGTCATATCTGGTTTTCCTCTATGTTGTTTTCTGTTTTTCAGTATTTTAATTTTCATTTTATCTAATATTTTATAATAATGTCTTTTTCTAAAGTTGAATACCTTTGTGTGTTGTAATCATGTTTTTGTCAGTAAGAGGACAGCTTTGTTACTGGACACCCAATGGTCAGGCCTGTCAGTCTTTTTCTCTGCGGTGGACCACAAAGGCCTTTTACTGAGACACTGGCTGGTCTGGGACATCCTAGTCCCTCAACCTTCCGGCCACTGTTTAGTTTCTTATCCAACACCCAAGGAGGACACTTCATGGCTGTTACCTTCGATCAAGTTCTGAGTCACTGAAGGAAGAATCAGAGTGAGAAACTCCAACTGGAAGATCTTTTTCCTGGCAGGAAAATTAAAATGTCAGATGTGGAGGTTTGAGGACTACACTGGAGGAGATCCCCTTCTTCTAGTGCTTCCCTCACCCCTTTCTTCTCCTTTCTATTCTCTAGCCCCATGGCCAACACTACACAAGAGGAGTGCAGGGAGGGCCCTCACAGGGGTGGGTGGGTTAGTTATTCCTTCATTAGACGGCTCAGCCAGGCTACGTGGGTGGGAGATATGGGGAGGGCCAGAAAAGAGTGAGAAAGGGTGATAGAATTATACAGATAGGAAGAGGTATCTCTGTTGGAGACTGTGGTGGAAAGCCCTTTGTAGGCCCTTGGGGCCAGCAGGATCCCTAATCTGGGTCTTTGAGGAAAGGGGCAGACTCAGGTTGGGATCTCATGCAGTGTTGTCTCAGTGACAGGACTGTCTACCAATAGGGAGCTGAGGCTGGGCGTGGGTAAAGGCAGCAACAGAATCCCCCCGCATCTTCATAAGCAACGCTGCATTCCTCCCAGACAGCCTCCCTTTCAGCAGGTACAAGATGGTTGTGATTTGTACAGAATCACAGCCCGACTCCTAGGACCTTCTGACTAAGTTATAATCCAAATGTGATGCTCCTCGTTTCTCTCAAGGACAGCTCAGCTTGGATTTGAGCTCTCAGTCGTCTGGACAATTACTGAGAAACAAAGGAGGCTCAGCAGGTCATGTTTGGATCAGTGTGGCCAGTAACAATGCAAGAGGGGGCCAGGTGGTGCCACAGGCAGGGGAAAGGAAGCAATGAGAGGTGCTGCCTAAAGTGAAGATTGATGACTGGAGTCTGCAGGGTTGATTTGGGGTTTCCATCTGGTTGGAGCCCCAATCCTCATGGCCCAGTTCTGCCTGAACTTCGCCTAGCACCGTGGTCCTCTAGCATCTAAGACCATTGGATCCCCTGAATTAAAGAGGAAGTTCTGCCTGGCCGGGGAGGCTCAGTGGACTGAGCATTGTCCCATGACTGAGAGGTCCTGGTTTGATTCCTGGTCAGAACACACGCCCGGGTTGCGGGCTTGATCCCCAGTAGGGGGCGTGCAGGAGGCAGCCGATAGATGTTTCTCTCCCTTCCTCTCTAAAAAATCAATAAAAACATTTTTTTAAAAAGGAAGTTCCTTGAGGAAGAGGTGGAGGGTTAGTAATAAGGAAGAGAGAGACACCATGTGGTTTACTTACTGGCAATGCAGTGGATACCATTTTGGGGATCTGTTTGTACACTTTCCATGGGAATCTTTATAACTGAGGGAGGAGGGAACTGGGGCTGGAGAGAAACAGTGGGAAAAGCCGATAAACACCACCAACACAACAGCTTTGGCTTTCTTGCCAAGATGGAAAATACATCCACAGTGTGCAAACTACCATCTTCACATCCACGCTACATAGTTAGGGGCGCTGCAAATACTCTTGGGCCCACTGAGGGGTCGTCGCACAGTTAGTCCGCTGTCCTAGGCAGTACTGAACTCTTCCAGGAACATTACTCAGAACCGTTTCAACTGTCACGGTAACCAGTCATCGGGGAGTGAATCTCACCTGATAGCTGTGTAAGGATGTATGTAAAAGGAATTGAATCCCATTTTCCATCGAATATATTGTATAATCCAGAGACGTTTTTTCCCCCAACCCTGGAATAGTTCTGGGCACATGGTAGTCACTCAAATATTTATTGAATGAATCAATGAAAGAATAAGTATTTGTCTTTAAAAGGCACTTAGACTTTGTTCCCAGAACCTATCTGCAAAGCATCTAAACCACCAATGAAAAATGTGAATGAATGATGGGCCTCCTCCCTTCCTGGAAGAGGGTAGAAATTAATGACCAGGGGAGTTTTGGTCTCTCACTACCATCGGAAGATGGTTGAATCACCACCAACCAGCCAGCAAGGATTTGCCTAAGAACAGTTTTGAAGGCAAGATCACTAGGAGAACAATTCAAGGATGATGTAGGGATGCGGTGTTGGGTCAAATTGGAAGAATGAAAGCCAGGCATAGTATTAGGAGATGTCATGGGCAGCTTAGTATACTGAAAATGACATCATTCAAAGTTAGAAGTGGTATTCTCAGTTCCCGCTAAGACATTTAGCTATATGTCAATCTTAGATGAATCACTTCCCTTTTAGGAGACAATTGCATCATCTGTAATGAGCACTTGAACTAGATAATCTTTCTGCCTAACATCTTGTGATTTACTGTAAGTTCTGGACTGACTCCTTGTCTGTTGACTTCCTGAGCGTTTGTGTGGGGGATGGGGAGGAGACATAGGAAAAGGGATGCGTAGTCAGGACAACTGAGTGGCTGCAGCATCTAGGGAATGTACCCACCCTCCTTCCAGTGAGGACACATGCCTCTTCCTCCACCTCCCTCCCTGACACCCCAGGGGCAGGGCCAAGCAAACCTTGACCCCAGTCCTTCCACCTGTCCAGGAGTCCAGTCTACCAGTGGGCTCCCATGAGACCCCTCACCCCAGCCTGCTCCATTCTTTGGAGTCAGTCCTCATAGCCTTCGTGATGGAGTCAGGCTCTGCCCGGTTCCCAGGGGACTGCACTGCTGTTGGTATTGACCCCAAGAGCCCACGGGAATGGGAAAGATTGGGCTTGGCCAACCAACTTTTACTCTGGCCCACCCTGAGGATATTCCCACAAACAGACAAGCTCTGAGCATCTCAGACCAAGATAAGTAGAGCTTTGGCTCGTCCTGGACTGGGTCACTGCAGGCCACCCGAGAAGCTATCCCTGGCCCCGGCAGAAGTGGAGGGAGGGTCTCTCAGGCTCCCCCTGGGCCCAGGCCTCACATCTTCCCCACCTCCTCGTCACTGTCCTTGTGGGCCCCTTTCCTTCTCTTTTTCTTCTTATCCGTCTCCTTTTTCTCCTTCTCTGGGAGGATGTTGTCAATCCAGGCCAGATCATGCTGGGAGAAGATGAGGTCCAGCAGCCTTCGGACAATGATGAGGCCCAGGATCTGGGTGAGAGTTCAGAGAAAATGGCAGGCTCAAGTTCCCAAACTTGGGCAGTTTTCTCTCTCAGCCATGTTCAAAGGCTTTTTCTGGTCAGTGTCTTTGGAGCCATCTCCAAGCTCCCACAAACCATCATTCACCTCCTCCTGTCTGGCTTTCCTCCGTTCAGTGACAATGCCTACCAGTGACCCAGAGGGACAGAGCCTACGGTGGCTGAGGCGGGGAGCCGGGTGAAGACCATGGGCTGGAGAACTACAGTTATTCTTTAAATCAGTGATCCCCAAACCTGAGCATGCATCAAATCACCCGGCGGGCTGTTAATACACACAGTGCTGGGTGCTGGGGGACCCTAATGAGAAGCCCGGGTCGAAAATCTCTTATGTAGAGCCAGGAGGGCACATTGCAAACCCTACCTCTGTGTCTCACTTTGGCCCAGCTCCAGCACCGCACGCTTGCCCCCCCCCCCCCCCCAAGGACTTTCCCTGAGTGTTCTCCACAGGCTCCAGCAGCCCTAGCAGGGGCCTGGGCCACTTCCCTCTGGTGGAGTAATTCAGGAGCCAGATGCAACATGTTTTGAGCTTTTTTTCTTCTTTGTACTTTTTATTTTGGAGTACTTTCAACATTACATAAAATTTGCCAGAATAGTCACAGAACTCATGTACTTCCCCCAAACGTCATGTAAATGACACTGGACTTTGAGGTTCTTGATCTCTGATTCTAGTTCTTCCCAACCCCCATTTAGCTTTTCGAATTCAGTTCATTTGAATGATGGAAGGATTTCTGTTGAGCACAATCTACTTCTGCAGTTGGTTTGAATTTCAGCAGTGGGGACCTTAGTCTCCTTATTGCACTTGCTCAGCTTCTCCATCCTGCCCCAGAGTGGGGGAGTTGGGTGGCTTTTGCAGTCTCGCTGAGCTTTGTCACCTGAGCTGAGTGTAGATGGGAGTGTGAGTTGTCACCGCAGGACCCGACCGCTCACCACACAGACCTCCTTCCCCTGCCTTTCTCTCTGCTTCCCTGTCCCACCTGGCCTGGACGCACAACCCCAATCGTGTCCTGTGCTTGCCCGATGACAGAGGCCATCAGGGAGGAGAAAGCGACGGTGGACCTCCCCGTGGACACCCACCCAGGCCGAATCCATCCGACAGGAAGGGAAGCCAGCCCCACCTTACCATGACCGGGAAGATGATGGCGGCCACGGTGGACTTGAGGATCCAGAGCACCGCCAGGCAGAGAATCTGAACCAGGGTGAAGAGGTGGACCCGGCGCAGGGGCACGTGGCGCAGGAAGGCGTGGTCCGGCTGGTGCTTGGCGGGCATCAGGAAGAGCTTGCAGCGTTCCCAGAACTGCGGAGGACAGCACGAGGCTCAGCCGGCAGTGGGGACCCAGGTGGCCTGCTGGGGGCTTGGGAGGGGGGGACGGGGTGCTGCAGTGGGGCCTCGTGGAAGGGAGCCCCTGGTCAGGCGTTAAGGACGCACAGAAAGAACTGGAGGTATAGGAAGACACAGAGCGGGGTCTTGGGGAGGCGGCGTGGGCCCTGGGTGAGGCTGCGCCCTGCAGCTGGCCACAGTGAGCACTGTCCACAGTGAGAGAAAATCCAACTTCATTGCAACACCAATAATTCAAAACATCCCGGTGTATCATGGTAAATAAAGAACGAAACAAAATGTGTTAGAGGTGTACTGAAATGCTCATCGATGTCAGCCCGACCTGGGTTTTGAATTCTGAGCCTCAGTTTCCTCATCTATAAACCTGGTATCAGAGGACCTACTTATACAGATTTAATCATATAACACCGATAAAGTGCCTGGTATAGTTATTTACTCGGCACATAGTAAATGGTAGTCTTACTATTACCATTATTGTTTCATTAAGGAAAGTGAGCACTTGGGGTCTTGGTGACATGGACTCAGACTTGGAGTGCTGACCCCAGGGGGAGGGCCTTACCTGGATGCCATTCAGGGAGGCCACGCCCATGTAGAGGAAGACTCCGTACAGCACTGGCATGGGGATGTACTGGAACGAGAGAGGGAAGCAGAGCTTTGGACCGAGCCCCTGCCTGTGGCGAGCTGCCCTGTTCTGTATGAAAGTGTCTGCCAAGTCACAGAGGCAGCCTGGCCTGCCTGGGCTTTCCCCAGGCGGCGAAGGAGCTGGATGTTTGGAGGAACTGAGGGTCTGAGAGCAGATCTGGAGCCAGAGTGTCAGTGGGGAGGGAGATGGTCTGTGGGGCTCTTCTGCCGCCTTCTCCAGCTGGGGTAGCCAGCCCAGTGCACAGCTGCTCTCCCAGCCTGGTCCCCCGCTTGAGGCCCTGCAGAAGCAATGTGGTCTGAAGACACAGCTTCTGGAACATGGGAAAGCTCCACAGAAAGCCCCCTGCTTACTCCTGTCTGTCCCTTCCCACCTCCATCCCCAGCTGAGGGGCCCCAAAGCTGCGTTGCTCAGCTTGTAGGGAGCTGGGGACCTGAGTGAGCTGACCTACATCAGCTGGGAGTACCTGCTGATGAACAAAACTCATGCATCACACACAATCACATGAGAAAAGAAAGAAGAAACAAAACTGTATATACCAGCCACCACTAATTGCCAACTAACCACTAGTGGTTTGGTGAGTATTCTTCCTTCCAATCATGCTCACAGGTAGATCGCTTGCTTTTTCAGAAACGGGATCTTATCATTGATACTGTTCTGCAGTCATCATTAGGTCTCTTTAGAAGCCTTTGGAGGTGTTTCTCCACTGTCTCGCTAAGCTGTGTTTCTACTTTTTTTCTTTTTCTTTATCTGCACCTGCGGCTTGCCACGACGAACCAGGCTGCCCTGCCTCGCCCCTGGGGTTTTTGTGTTGGAACACATGGGAGAACCAAAGTACCATGCCCAACTTTTAGACACTATTTCAGAATGTCAATAAATCCAACCAAATAAACATTCTCTCTTAAAATAAAATTAGACTGTGTTCATTTTTTAAACATAAAGCACGGTTTGGACCCATATGCTGTAAACCTGAATCTAAAACATTTGAACTGAAGGAAAAGATATGTGGGGCCATAGCACCACTCCATTTGCACGCGGCTTAGGAGATGTTTACCTAATTATGAAACAAGGTGAACATTTAAATGAACAACACTGTCCTAGGCATTCTCAAAGTGGGAGCAATCGAGAGAGAAATAAAATCTTAAACAAAAGACAGCGATAATCTGTAATAACACAAATTTAAGATGGCTTAAAACTTCCTGTTGTCCTGCCCTGGCTGGTGTGGCTCAGTTGGTTGAGGGTTGTCCTGTGCACAGAAAGGTCGCTGGCTCGATTCCCAGTCAGGGCACATGTCCAGGTTGTGGGGTTCCTCCCCAGTCGGGGTGTGTGCAGGAGGCAACCAATTGATATTTCTCTCTCCCTTCCTCTCTCTCTCTAAAATCAATAAATATTTGCCCTAATGAGTGCGAAAACCACATCAAACAGGAGAACTGAGCTAAATCTTAGATAATTTGTAGTTACCAGTGACTGATTATTATTAAGCCTAGGACACTGTCTCTGGTCCTGTTATTTGCAGGCTCAAGTAGCTTTCCCAGCAAATCCCACCAGTGATGGGGCTATGATTTAGAATTCTAGATTAATTGGCACAAATCTTCCTTGGATTCCCAGGGAAAGGCTCTTTTCCAATACTAATGACACAGTAAAGTGGCAAAAGGGTGCCTCTAAGTGTCAGCTTTATGCCACCTGTGGAAGCAATGAGCAGTGATCACAGCCCGCCTATAGAATTTGAGGCTGAGATCATGAGAACACCGTGGGATTCAGAGGGGGTGCGTCTGACACCCCCTCTGAATCCCAGTCAGGAGTTCCTCTGAGGCAGAATGTAGAAATCCCCAGTTCTGAAGAGCTGTGGCAAAGTGCAAGGAACAAACCAACAAACACAACTTCAGGGTTTGGGATGGACTGGGAAGCTGACTGTGTAAGTCACTTACGCTGCCCAGGAGATATATGGCCACCTCATCCCCCCCAGTGCCCTCATTTGGCAAGATAACCAGAGATTTGCAAATTGGCGATGGAAAGACCTAAGATTACTGCTGGTCCTGTAACAATAAACATCACTGTGTCTAAATCAGTACAACCATCCATGGGGGGGGGGGGGGGGACTGAAAGAGAGAGAGAGAGATTTCATTCCTTGCTGCTCTCAAAGTGTAGTCTTTGGTCCAGCATCACAGGTATCACCTGTGAGCTAGTTAAAAATGCGGGATTTGGGATCCCATCCAGACCTCCTGAATCAATATCTTCCATTAACAAGATTCCAGGTGATTTTTACAGACCTTAAAATTTGAGAAACGCAGAACAGAACTCGACTGGAGGAATTGGTACCAAGACAAGTATAGTTCATAACTGATAGAGAACCATTAAAAGAAACACTAGTAACTGGACCCAGCTGGCACCCTCTAAAATATGTAGCATCAGGGGACCTCTCCTCTGTTGGCTACATAAGCAAGAATAAAGGATTTTAACTAAAGTATAGTCTTTTGTAGACAGCTCTCCAGGCTAGGTTCTCTATGACTCTACTACTCAGCTACGCCTAATTTGGAAGACATGGGCGAACTTACAGTTGCACAATGTCAAACAAGCTTTATAGAAAGCTTTCTTAATCGGGAATAAGTGCTGGGATTAAATCTAAGTTGTCAGATCTGGACTAAGTTATATTTTTCTTGAACTGGCTATACAAAGTATATCTTCTTTGACCTAAAATCAATCTAGTACTTAATACTGGTGTCAGCTAGTGATAATGCTTTAATCACTAAACTAACAATTTTGAAGCCTATCTTTTTAAAATTATGATTAGAAATGATTTTGTTTTGCTTGGTTAAGAGAGAAGAGGATAGTTGTTGGGTTGTGATGGGGTAGTTTTGCCTCAAAGTACTCTTGAGCCCTGGCCGGTTTGGCTCGGCGGTTAGAGCATCGGCCCACAGACCAATGAGTCGTGGGTTCAATTCCGGTCAAGAGCACGTACCTCGGTTGCGGTTCATCCCTGGCCCCGGTCGGGTCGTGCAGGAGGCAACCAGTCAATGTGTCTCGCTCACATCAATGTTTCTCTCTCCCTCTCTCCCATTCTATCTGATGATAAATAGAAAAAATCCTCGGGTGAGGATTAAAAAAAAAAAGATACTCTTGATATCTCATTCCCAGGAGCAGTCTCGGGTGGAATCAGTCTCGGAAGAAGTGTATGTAAAGTTGTTCACTTCCCCTGAGCTACAATCAAGTCAGAATCCTGAATCTTATGATCAAGAAAAATCTAGATGGATCTTCTTTGTTATAAAATGTATCAATAGATTGTGGAAAGAGTGAAGACAGGGAATATATAAAATGCAGTTATTTAAACCAAGCTGCTAAATGTATTAACAATCTGAAGGCCGAGGCCTGAGGAAAGACTCCATTCTTTGTCTAACTAGCCTAGGGACTTACTTTTTTTTAACTTTCCAGTTCTGCATCAATGTCTAGATATAAATCTGATCACCTCCTGAAGGACTCACATATCCAGGCCACCGGATTACCCCCGAAGGACTGGCATATATATCCACCTGGCAGCCATTAGCCACATCACAGGGATGTGGCCGGACTTCCTAGCGCCCATCTTCTGGACCACCTGGCATCCATCCTCCCGACTGCCTGACATCTGACAACCATCCTGAAACGATCCTAGGGCTAAGAATACAGGACTGATCATTCTCAAGAATGTACTGTTTCCTGTAAGAACTTGTAACCTTCCTTTCTTCTTTGGAACACCTCTGGGTTTTTGCCTAGTTATGTTCCGATTGCAAACTCTAAGACCCTTGAATAAATATCATTTATTTCTAGCAAAGTCTCCAGACTCTTTTTTGTTGTTGTTAGTCCTTACCCGAGGATATTTTTCCATTGGTTTTTAGATAGAATGGAAGGGAGGGAGAGAGAGAAACATCGATGTGAGAGACACATGGATTGGTTGCCTCCCATATGACCCTGACCAGAGTGGGGATAGAACCTGCAACCCAGGCATGTGCCCTTGACCAGGAATCAAACCCACAACCTTTCCATCCGCAGGCCGATGATCTAACCACTAAGCCAAACCGGCCAGGGCTCCAGATTATTTTTTAGTTCATTTGACAGATTATTTGGTGGTTAAATAAAATATTGTATTTTTTCCACTCTTATTGTAAAAGAACATGGGCAGGATTTTTCAAATCCTGTTGTGATTAAATGCAAAGACAATATCAGAGCATTTGGAGCTATGGGGCCCTTGGAAACCTTTTAAAAATGGCCAGAGTAATAATGAGCATCTCCCCAATGTGGAAACACAACCAGCTCGGGAAGCTCCTGAGCCAAATGAGGATGGAACTTGGCAGAACTTTCTGAGGGAAGAGTGTTTCACAGAAAGGGGAGGCTGGACTCTGGGAGGGGTGGATATCGCCATTGATGATAAATGATACAGTATCGCAGAAAACGGTGATGATGACGAAACATCTCTTTGACTTATTGGAATCCCGCCTTTTTAGGGACCATGGAGGGGCCCTTGCCCCATGTCCGAGACATCAGGCCAGTGGTTTCTCAGGCAGACAGGACCCTGGGGGAGGGTGCAGGGCCTCACCTTCAGGATAGGAGCCAGGAAGACGGAGATCCCGGTCAGGATGAAGACGATGGTGCCGGTCACTCTCTGCTCCCTGGCAGAGAACAGCACACGGTCAGATAGATTGGGGGATGCTCCATGACCATTCCAGCCCTCCGGCCCTCTGTGGGCACCTCAAGGTTGTGTCCAAGGCCCTGGCCTCTACCTTGTTCCCTGACTCCAGAGAGTGAGCCCACTGCCCGAGGCCCAGGTGACGGCACACGAGAAGAGCAGGAACCCTGACAGGGGCTGAGCCTTTGGTAGGAGTGTTGGGAGGTTATTCAGTGCAGTGACTAATCCCGGGGTGCTTGAGCCAGCCCGACTGAGGTGGGCTCTGCCACTCACCAGCTGTGTGGCATCGTGCCCTAAATGCCTTCACCACAGGAGAAGAGAGATAATGGCACCTGCCTGGGGGTGGGTTGTGAGGATGAAATGGGATATAAAGTTCGTATTATCCCTGCCCTTTAGCTGTAATAAGATCCCACATTTGTAGGGCATGACTGATGAGGACTGGGGGTGGGGGGAGGCTGGCTTCAGCAGAGCAGGTAGGAGGGTGGGAGAGCAGGTGTTCCCGAGCACCCAGGTCAGACACGATGCGGGTGGGAGTGGGAGCTCTGGGCAGACTGCTCGGGCCCGGCTAGCTGGGGCTCCGGGGTCTGGGAGGGGACCCGCTGGGAGGGGACCGCCCTGCCCACAGAAGTCTGGCTCGGGCAGGCTGGGCAAGTCAGCTCTCCCAAGGCAGTGAGGGCAGCTCTTAGGACAGCCGCTTCTGAGAATGCTAGTGTCTGGTGTGGGCTCGCCCCGGAGAACCTCAAAGGTGGGGGGGTGCTTCTCTGAAACAGACCAGGGACCTGACAGGGGCAGGAGAGGAACAGAGGCGACAGGCCATGGGCCACAGTCCAGGAGTGAGAAGAGTCCTGGAAGTCTTTCTGGAGGAATGGGTACTGAACAGGGCTCAGACCCACAGGAGGGCTTTGGGGACAGTGGGGGCAGGGCACCTTGAAGAGGAGACAAAGGGGCAGGTCAGAAGTGGCCTCTTGAGAGGCCTATGCAGGGGAGAGCCCAGAGTGTGTATACAGGCCCTGGAGGTGTACCGCTTGGAATCTATTAAGACAAAAAGCACCACTTAGAACTAAATCTTCCTCTCCCTCCTCCCTCCCGTCAGGAGTATCACTGCTCTCCGTGTGGCTCCTGGCTGTCAGAGAAGGGGCCCCCTTGGCCCAAATACCTTGATGGTGAGGAAAACCTGCTTCCCCTCCCCCAACCTGACCCCTCCTGCTCAGGTGGTCCCCAGGCCTGGAGCCCCACCTACCTGACCCCCAGGAATTGGGGCTGCTCCCCAGGGGCACTGGTCTCTGTTTCCATCTTGAGGCTGTCGATGTGGGCAATGGAGATGACCGTGGCAGCCACGTACCAGGGGAGCCCCATGAAGGAGCACAGGGCCATAAGGATGCCCACCCAGAACAGGTCCAGATGGTAGCCAGCAGCCTTCTGCAGGGGGTGGCAGGAGAGGAGAAGCTGTCTAGGAGCCTGTTGCTGACCATCTGTTGGGGTGGGGTGGATTAGACAGAAATCTCCCCAAAGCAGTCATTTGGTGGAACATGGTTCAAGGGTTCCCCTTGACCTTCTAGAGGGAACTCGAAGGGGGCTTCCATCTTGAAGTGCTCAGGCCTCACCAACCTCAGGCTTTGGTGAGCCAGGGAAGGGACACAGGTGAGGGAGGGGAGGGGTGTTCAGACTCGGAGAGGCCCTGGGCTCGGGTCCTTGGGAAGAAGGGCTCCTACCAGCGGCCACAACAACTCTGCAGCTCCTGAATGAGGTCCTGGCTGGGACAGGCCCTAGACCAAACCTAGAGTGGTCCAGATTGGGATGGGGGAGAGGGTAGCCCGAATCTCCTCAGACCCAGAGACAGGGTGGGAGTTACAGGGACCAGGAGAGCTAAGGATGCTCCCCTGCCTCGTGGTTCTGGGTCAGAATCCCCATTGGGATCTGCTCAGACTCCCAAGGTCACTGTGAGGAGGCACAGAGCTGCAGGGTATCTTTGGGAGAAGTAAGGTGCCCTGTGGCCCACCCTGGACTTGGTCCTGGTCTTAGGATCAAGTCACCCTGGTCCTGGTGGCCTTTTTGCATCTGGAGGTCACACTTCTCCACACACACCAGAACTCAGTCTCCTGGCCTCATATTTTGCTTCACAAATGGCCCAGAATTTTGATAGACTTTTCGGGAACAGAGAAGTGGTGCCCCTGCTCCCAGCCCCAGCCTTACCCTCAGCTTGTTTTCCTTCCGGTTGACAATGACGGCCGTGATCTGCTGGTCCATGAATATCAGGATGGTCACCAGCAGGGCGGGCAGGATGCTCGCAAGGTACACCCACCACGGGTTCTTCCCAAAGGGGGCCACGAACCAGCCTCGGTCTGGCCGTGTGGGCTGAGCGGAGCAAACAGAGAGGGCCCTTTTCTCTCTCCCTCGTCCCAGCGCGCTTGCCACCCAGGGCCCCCCTCCCTGCCTTCCTGCCGTTCCTCCACCTGGGGCACTCTTCAAGGCTTTTCCCTTACAGACATTGGCACCTGCAACTTTAGAACAAAGAGACCCTGAGGCAGGCAGACTTGGGAAGGACCTCGTGTCTGCAGAACTCAGAGGATCATGTGTGGCAGCTGCCAGGGAGATGCACAGTCAGAGGGCATTGGGAGGGAGCTTGCGGCCAGCAGGTAATTGCAAACTAAAAAGGAGCCGCAATGAGGCCCAACAGACAAGAATAAAGAATCTGATGGGCCCAGTGCCCTGATGCTCTTGCCTCTCCTTGAAGTCACCTGTCTGAGGAGCATTATAAAATTATCTGTAAAACACCGAACATAGTGGACAGACTTGCATCTTGAGAATAAGGGATGATCTGTGCAGGAGCTGGGCTGAGGTTTATTTTTTGTTTTACTTAAGAGAAAGAGGTACTTTAATTTTCAAGGCCAACACCAGTTTGATGAGATGGGTTTAAGCTCCTTAGGAGAACCCTGAAGTAATATTGCAAAGGTCAAGCCCTCAAAGGCAGGAAGGGCCAGTTCTCGAACCTGTACCTCCCAGCCCAGTGTGGATGGGTGGGGGTGGGGGGTGCTCCTTGTGAGGCTGCAGACTCTGGACTATGGGGGATTTGTGAAGCAGTGGCTCTCTTGATGCTGGTCGGGGACCACACTTTGAGAATCACTGTTCTAGGGATCATTTTCAACAGAACCCAGGTAGCCCAGCTTGCAGACTGCCAAGAGTCAAGGAACTGTAGACCCTCAAGTGGAAATCAGGGGGCTTCAGCTAGATTCCAGCACCTCCCCGCCCTGTGGGGTTTCGTTGTGAATATGGCCCCAGCCCACCATCTCAAAGGACCTCCTCCAGGGAGGCTGTACTACACAGAAAGAGTGGAGCATGCACAGAGAACCCACAGGGTTGCCTGGCTGGGAGGATGTGAGTTTGATCAGTGCAGAGGGGGAAGGATCTGCAGCTGGCGGGCAGCAGAGCTAATGCCCAGAGCAAACCTTGATGACGCTGGGCACGTGCAGCTTGGGGGTCTCCAGCCCGAAACAGGCATCGATTCCACAGAACAACAGGATGGAGAAGACAATGGAAAAGTCAGCTACTAGGGCCCGGACCTACAGAAAGACGAGCAAGTGAGTGAAGTACCCACTCACCCTCAGGCGGACCCTGTCCCCAGGCAGCAACGAGGCAAATGGATAAGAGCTTGGGCTCAGTCCTTGCCGTCCATGTGATCTTGGGGAAGCATTTCACCTCTCAGAGCCTAGGATTCCTCATCTATTAAATGGAGGTAAGGATAGCTCCTGCCTCGTAGGCATAAGTGAGCTATGACACATTCCGAGGGCTTGGCATATATTAGTCAAAGTGGGAACTGTTCTTATCCACGTGGCATAGAAGCCATCGCTGACATTTTTTGGAATGACAGACTGAACTGGGTCACCCAGCAGGGGTGGTAAGGACAAGGGCTGAACTCTGAAGAAAATCTTAGCTCCTAAAAATGTGAGACAGATTGTTGCATTGCCACCTGGACTGGGGAGGGAAGGCCCCCAACTCTGCTGGGGACCCCTGGCTCCTGTCAGACCTATCCTTGGCCTCTTGCTTCTCTGTTTCAGGAGACGCTTTAATTAATCTTTCTTAAATGTGTATGGAGTGCACATTTATTTCAATTTTTAATATTATAAATGTTTTGGGTCTTTATTTAGAAGTTTGGTGATGTTTTTGTGACCAGAAATAATGCTGTAGGAACTTAACTCTCATTTATAACAATTAGGCTATGGTAAAACTAGTTTTCTTATATGTTATTTCACTTAAAGTTACAGTTTCCAAGAATCCATCAATGACATTAAGTGAGGACTTACTGTAGGCAGTTTCACATGGTCCAACCTAATATAAAGATGGGTATAATAAACAGCTGTGAACTCCCTCCTACCTTAAGAAGTAACAATGTACCCATTCAGTCAATGCCTCTCCTGTCCCTGTTCTCGAGAGAGATCCACTTGTCTGAGTTTGGAACTGATTATTCCCGTGAATGTCTTTATACTTTTACTAAATAGGTATACAACCCTAAACTAAATATGGCATTGTTTTGCACATTTTACAATTTTACATAAATGGTATCACATTATTTGTAATCTGCAATTTACTTTATTTCCTCAGCACTATGTGATGCTTCTTGTGGATAGATGCAGTTGTAGTCTATGTGTATAATGCACACACAGCTTAATGTTTCTATGATTGTTTTTCATTTGTTTTTTTATTCTCCTGTTGACAGATACATTTAGATTATTTTCATTGTTTTCCTTTCAGAAGCAGTGTCTCTGTGAACATTCTTGCACACGTGTGAGTGTTTCTGGGGTGCAGACCTGGTGAAGTGTCTGGTTGAAGATCATATTCAGCTTTAGCTCTATCAGAGAGTGCCAATTGTCCTCTAAACTGGATCTACCTGTTTACATTCCCACCCATCGCTCTTCATCTCCAACACTTGGGGTTCCAAGCCTTTTATATTTTTACCAATCTGATGGATGTAAAATGGTTTGGTCTCCTTCTTCTTTGCAACACTGAATTCCAGGAGGCAACAGAGCACTTTGTAAGTAATTTGAGGGGAAACAAAGATGGTGGTTAAAGAATTCCATGCCATAGGATTTGTATTTCATCCTTCAGGAAAAAGATAGACATTCTCAGATGCAATCACTGCTCTAGAATTTTTATGTAAGTGGTGACTTAGGGATATGATATGATGGAAAGTGGTAAAGAAGGAAAATAATTTGTCCTAAAGATGCATTTATGTTGCCAGCACACTATTTTTTATTTAGTTTATATATTGCAAAGCTTCCTAAAGAGACTTTTATTTAATCCTTATAAAATATTGGGAAAGTCCAATTATTCATATCAAAGATTATTATTATTATTATTATTATTATTATTAACAAGAGTAGTAGCAGTGATATTTATTTAAGATGGCTTTAGGAGAGTGCTCATGAGGTTTATGGTGGAACAGAGTTGCTAAAATTCTTCTGAGTGCCCCTCCCCATGGCACAGCTGTTGCTCACATATGCAAGTACTGTTTTGATTAATTAATGTTTTATTCTGATCACAGAACAGAAAATATAATTAAAACTAGCAGTTAGCATTTACAAGAGCACAAAAAATCAAGTATCAGGAATAAATCTAATAAAAAAATGCATAAGATCTCAAGACCAAAACCTATAAAACATGGAGAGAAACAAGACCTTAATAAATGGTGAGGTATACCATATTCATGAATCAGAAGACTCAAAATTTGAAAGGTGTCTCTTTTCCCTTAATTGACATGTAGAGTCAATATAATCTTATAAAAATTCCAACAAGTTTTTATTTTTGTAAAATTTGAGATGATTCTAAAACTTATGTGGAAATGCAAAAGGACAAGGCATTATTGAAACAGAAGGACAAAGAGGGAGAGGTTGGTCTGTAAGATATACAGACTTATTATGAGCCATAGAAATGAAGATTGTGATATTGGCACACAGATAAACCAATAAAACAGAATAAAGAACCTAGAAATAGACCCCATTGTGTGTGAAATTTGATGTATGGCCAAGGAAATGCTGTAGGGGAAAGAATGATCTTTTTTAAAAAAATGATAGAACTGGCTAGCTCTACAAAAACAATAGTATATCTATGCCTAAAGCAATTCTGATAGATAGTAGATCTAACATGAAAGGAAAACAATGAAACTTTTAGAAGATAACATAAAAGAGTATCTTCTGTGCAATGTTTTCCTCGAGAGAACTTTTGATGTATTTGATTACAGTAAAACTAAGAATTTCTGTTAATAAATGATACCATTAAGAAAGTTAAAAAGGCCAATCACAGAGTGGGAGAAGATATTTGCAACACATCTGGGAAATGGAAATTTAAAAAACACAAAGAGTTACTACTACACAAAAAGGCTAAAGATAAAAGTCTGACAATATCAAGTGTTGTCAAGGGTACCTAACAACAAAGGGACCTGGTTCTCTCTGACTCCAAGTCTGCGCTATTAACTTGAAAAACCTCGGTGAGCCTGTGCTGATGTGTCCATCCTGTGAGTGGGTCAGAATCCTCTCAGGAAGATCTTGTGAACAGTCTGACTATAGGACCCCTCCTAACTGGAGTGTGAGCTTACCTTGGTAGGGAAATAGCGGCTGAATTTGAACTTTTTCAGGGTCAGGGTCATGGAGTATGTCCCGAAGAAAAGGATGAAGGACATAAGTGCCAGGTCTGGGATGAACCGGCAGGAATTCCCAAGCAGGTGCCCACCGTAGTTCAGACACTCCTTCTTGCTCAGCAGAGACCAGTCCAGTGCTGTGAGGTTAAGGGGGTTGTACTTGGAGACCAAGCACAGGAGAGAAAGGGTCAGGGCCATCCTGGTGGGTCAGCTGTGGCCTCCCCCTGCAGTCCCCAGGAAGCCCACACCCCCTCCTGCTCTCTGAGGAGCCCTAGCCCTACTGCCCCATGGAGCCCAGCAACAGAATGATGCTCCTGGAGACAGGTTGCTTTAAGGAATGACCAACAGGAGGCTCCCTTGGAAGATTAGAAGCTGAGATGTGTTTCTTCATTGTGTTCTAGGATGCACTGCTGTGTTAACACAGAGGAAAAGCGCAGAGGGTGGGATGCCCTCTCCCTCCGCAGGCCTCGCTCCCAGCTCAGTTCACCTCCTTCCTGGAGTGTCTCACACTTATTCTTGTGTCCTTCTGTCTACACTGGTCCCTCGACTGGAACATACTTCTCTCCATGGAACTAACTTTCCCAACCTTCTGGACCATGTCGCATTCCAGTTTCTCCATGAGGCTTTCCTCTCCAGCTTGGAAGGACACACTCGGCCCTTACTGGACACATGGCATGCTCCCTGTGCTGTCCACTACCTTTCAGTTCATTCCCACGGGCTTATTACAGCAAGTCTGAGGGCAGAGCCGTGTCTGTTTCTTACATGTCTGTTGAGCCCTCACAGCACAGGCAGCACCTTGCACATAAGTATTCAGGCACAGGTGCTGACTGATTCCATTCTTCCTCTCTCAAAATCAGATATTGAAAAGTCTTAGGTTAAATTGCAACTGAGCAGTCAGCTACCTGTGCAGGGTAACTGAAGGAGTGACCTTGGGGACATGAGAGGTTCAAGAATCTCCCCCAGGGCCAACCAGGTGCTAGCCTTCACCTGGTTTTGGACTTCCCACCACTGGAACCTGCCTGAACCTTTACACATTAAATTTTAAAAATATACATTAAATTGTATTACAAATTATTCTTTTATTCCTCCTAATAATGAGGGCCATTGCTTATTATTATTGGAAAAAGCAGGCCAGATCTGAGGGCCTGGGGACACATGAGCATAAAACACAGATCAGACACCATGGGGGGGCACAAATAACTGTGCTGGGACTGGGGAGTGGCACTGTTGGGTGGGGGGAGTGGCATTGTTGGGTGGGGGAGTGGCATTGTTGGGTGGGGGAGTGGCATTGTTGGGTGGGAGACTGGCATTGTTGGGTGGGAGACTGGCATTGTTGGGTGGGGGAGTGGCACTGTTGGGTGGGGGAGTGGCACTGTTGGGTGGGGGAGTGGCACTGTTGGGTTGGGGGAGTGGCACTGTTGGGTGGGGGAGTGGCACTGTTGGGTGGGGGAGTGGCACTGTTGGGTGGGGGAGTGGCATTGTTGGGTGGGGGAATGGCATTGTTGGGTGGGGGAATGGCATTGTTGGGTGGGGGAGTGGCATTGTTGGGTGGGGGAGTGGCACTGTTGGGTGGGGGAGTGGCACTGTTGGGTGGGGGAGTGGCACTGTTGGGTGGGGGAATGGCACTGTTGGGTGGGGGAGTGGCATTGTTGGGTGGGGGAGTGGCATTGTTGGGTGGGAACTGGGGATCCCAGGTAGAAAGGCAAGGAAGAAGGTAGAAAGATGGATGGGAAACTTCGTTCACAGCATTGTTTAGGGAGCCCTATTTATCATTCCTCATGTCTGCCTCCCCTTTGTGTGTGTGTGTGTGTGATATTTATGTACATGAATCTAGTGGAATGAGGCAAGTTATAAAAAGGAATAGTGACAGAATATATGTAAAATAAAAATGTGCATTGATGAGGCTCCACAGGGGACCCTGAAGGGCAGCTGGGTTGACCTCTGCAAGTCTGGGTTGCCATAAGATGACCTCAGTTTCCCAACTTTTTTCACTCTCCCCACAAACAAAAGCTCTTGAGTGTCTGACGTAAGAGGAAAGGACTTACCAGAGAAGTGTTGGTGTTTGGTGGCAGCAGGGCTGAAGCATTGAACCCGGTTGTATTCGCTGTGGGTGAGCACAGGGCATGGCGAGGGTCAGCAGCTGCTGGGCAGGGAGCCTGCGATCATCCCCTCCCAGCCCCCACCATTCCTCACCTTCCTCCATCCCTCAGAGCCAAGGATTGGGCAGCTCATTGAACCCCCGCCCTCTTGACTCTCCTCACTCTGTCTGTCCGGGGGCAGCCCGGGCCCAGCTCTGACAGACCAGCCCGGGGCCAGGCTAAGACGGTTCCTGTCTGACGCTGAAGGACTGACTTTAAAACCTGAAGTAAGGGATCTGCTCCCAAGACAAAGTGCTGACACAGATCAGTGAATAATGTGCCTTGTGAACCCCTACCAGCCACTAGCCCCATGTCTGTGTTCTTAGACTTAAATATTTTCAAAGAACTTACTCTATGCCATGCACCATGCCAAACCTTTACACACAACATCGGCTAAGTTCCTAACTCTGAAAACTAGCCCCATTTTAAAGATGAGGTAACTAAGGCCCAGAGAGGTCAGGTAACCTGCCCATTGCCCAAGATCACACAACTCCTACTTGGAGGAGCCATGATCAGTCCCAGGCAGGCTGGCCCAGGGCCTTTGCACCTCCCAGCTCCACCCAGAGAGCGTCTTCCCTGCCCCTCTCCTCTCCGCACACACTTCCCTTCTCTCCTGCCCCGTCCACTTGTGCTATTTTTGGGGGGTTCTTTTTTTAGGTCAGCGGGGCCTGTACTAACTCATTGCCTTTGATGTTATCTTCTCTAATCTGCCCCTTGAGTGTAAGCTGAGGAAAATTAAACCGAGTCCAGGCCTCAGCATCCCTATCTCTAAGGGGAGCATCTGAAGGTTCCCATCAGGGGCCACGAGAAGAGCTGAGAACTGTGAGCCCCGCCCTGGGGGCTGTGGCCATTCGTTACAGAGGCAGGTCTCGGAGGGCCACCGTCTTCCCTCTCTCTTGTTCCCACACGGCACCAGTGGAGGACAAGGGCCAAGTCCTCCTCGCCTTCCTCCTCCAGTGAAGGCTGGCTGGGCAGCGCCTCTGCCGCAGGTCAGGGGAGGGAGGAGGCCCGCCCGCCAGTTTGCTGGGGACAAATCTGGAATGCATTGCAAGCCCCATTTGGCTCCTGCTGGCTGTGGTTAGGACCCAGAGGGAAGAGAGACTATTCTTGAAGCTTCCATCAGCCTCCAGCAAGCTGTCGGGGGGCGGATGCGACCACCTCCAGGGAAACTGGGGCTAGAAGTGGCTAAGAGATTCAGCTTTGCCCTAGGTCACAACAGTCCTAGAAGCTCAACAACCTAAAGGTTTGTTACAATTATTCGGAGAAAGCTTCATTTCACAGAAATCAGGGACATCCGCTGCCTTTCCTCACATTATTGACCAAGAGAACGTGATGTACCATTAACAACGGAGGGGGAGAGATGGGTGAGAAGGCTGACCCCGGGCTCCCCACGCAAATGCTAGAGGACTCCCAGCTAATGCCCGAGCTGGCGAGCTCAGGTTCCCTTCCACTGCCGAGCCTGGCACACCAGACATTCCTGTGATGTCTTCTGCTTAGGCTTAGCCATTCTTTTACATCGAGAACTTTGTAGGATTTATCTGAAAGCCACTTGGAGATGAAGAAGGAAGAATTATGACATGGAAAAGTCCAGAGAGTGTCCAAGTATAAAATATTGTAAAATTCTGGTGTTTGTAAATGGTACTCACTCGGGATTGAAAGCAGCCAAGTCAGTGTGTGCAGCATCCATAAACAGAATACAAATCAGTTACAATGGAAACAAGATTAAATTTAAAAAGAGAGTGCCCCACACAAGCTGTTATGATGAATAGTGACAATGAGTGACAGTGTGCTAGTCAGACTGAGTTTTGCAGTAAAACTAGGAATATGGGACAATTAGTAAGCAAGTGGCCCATGGGCTGGGAAAGAAACCCTCCCAGTCAGTTTCCCCCTCCCCAGTCTCCTAAAAGTCTAGACTTTCCTTTTCATATTCTCCTAATCAAAACCAACTGGTTCTGGTTCCAGGGCCTTTATTCTCTGTGAAGAAACTGAGAATCCCATCTTATTAGGGTGAGTGGTTAATAATGGCTCAGTAGTACTAATTAATAGTTCAACAGAGCAATAGTTCTCAAACTCAAACATGCGGCAGAATCCCCCCAAAGGCTTGTTAATATGCAGCTGGTCGTACCCCAGACTTTCTGAGTCAGCAGGTCTCGGGCAGGGCCCGAGAATGTGTATTTCTAACAAGTTTCTAGATGGTGCTGATGCTGCTGGTACACTTGGAGAACTATGACAACAGCATGGCCCAAAAGGATGAGGTCACAGATATCAAGCACCTGGGCAAGGCCAGCGGGGCCCACTATTTGAAGGCAGGTGGATCCCATTAAGCCCTTCAAATCCTGTCTTACCTCCTCTTACATGCCTGTTTCTAGGGCCCCTTAGGTCTGGTTTCTTCTGTGGACACACGATGCTCGGATTGGCCAAAGCTCTACATATGACCCCAGAATTTGGACGGTTTCTCAAAGACAGCAAGGACGTGTACTTCCGGAAGCTTTGTTTATGGGAATATTTATGTTTAGTGCAATGAATCCACAACCCAGAGGGTACAAGCAGCAAATGGGAGTGCCCTGATGGGGCCAGGCAGAGATGGAATTCACCGTAGGGCAGGACAAAAAGAGCCTGCAGGCGGGATCTCCTCGATTCCCTGGGCAAGCAACACATCCCAGCTCAGGACAAAGGACAGCTTTACCTACCACTGGATTTTAATGGAATAACTTAAAATTAATGAAAGAAAAAATTAAGTCTAGACTTTGTTACAAAACCGGTACGGTGGTGTAGGGAGAGCGGATACAACCAGAACTATGTTCCCTGAGGTCGGGACAGCTTTATCTTCACCAGGCCTAACGTAGGAAGCATAATAATCATGCAGTAAATATTTCTGATTGACTTACGATGCATTTTTTTATTGATAGTATTATTAAAGAACTGAACAACAACTGTCTACTTATTTCCTCTAACCCAATTTGAAAACCTCACGAGAGTCCCGTGAGGCCGGCAAGGCCAGCACTGATGTCCCTCTTTCACAGCTAGGGAAACTAGGGTTCGGTATGACCTCGGGTGGTCTCTGGACCTCAGCTTGCTCTCTGTGGTTACAGCCTGATGGTGCTCAGAGATAGGTGGATGGCTCTTTGGCCCCTGCTCTGTAGCATTCTGGGCACTCTGGGCCCATCCCACTGGAAGCTCGTTAGGACATGATTACGACTGTGAAGGAGGCCAGGGGTTCAGACTCTGGGAAGCCCTAACTTTACAGATGACAGTTTTCAGGTCAGAAAGGAACCATAGGAGTGGCACTGGGTATTACCGGGTCAACCAGTTGTTTGATTCAGCTTCCTGTCTAGTGCAAGGATCCTTTTTATAACACCTTTGGCAGATGGGCATCTAGGTAGTGTCCAAGTAGCTTTAGACAACCCAAGGGGACCAAACGGAGGGTGGAGGCTCCTGCCACTGTAAGTATTTCCCCGTATTCAGCCAACATCTGGCTTCCTGGAGCTTCTGCTCCTTGGTCCTCGTTCTGCATCCTGTAGTAACACAGGGTGAATCTGCGCCTCTGTGACATGACAGTCCTTCCCTCACACCTCTCCAGCATGCTGAATAACCCCAGGTTCTCCAACTGTTTTTCAAATGACATAGCTGCCAGACCTTCCTTCACCCTGACTGTCCCTCCACCCTGGAAGTATCCCTATCTGTAGGGATGTTCATCCCTCTGGTGTGGTCTCACCTTACGTACTAGGGAGAGCTCATGGTATCATGCTCTCATAAAGCTGGGGAGCATTCCTAACAGATGCGGCCTCTCCATCACCCCCACACTGAGGCAGAGCAGGCCTTCTTCCCTCCTTCTGTTGTTCCTGCTCACTTCTGATTACACCCCTGGGCTCTGGTGTCATGATTCTCATTAGAGCTACTATCCCCTTGGTTTTCTTCCAAACACTGGGTTCAAGACTCTGAATCTGCTCCCTTGGGACAGTAGGTGCCCGTCAAAGCACGCTTACCCTTCTGCATTTGAGTAGAGACACGTGATGGGGGGAAGTGGGTGGGGGCCCAGGAAACCACTGGGGTTACCGGTCACCTGTGTCCGGAGCGACACATTCGCATCTGTAGGTGGTGATAGAGTCGGGCTTAAAGTCCATGTTGATGGGGTAGTACTTGAAGGCACCGATCATCTTCTTGATGGCATCGTAGATGAAGATGAAGCTGATGAGGGTGGAGAAGCCCTCCTCAGTGAAGCGGGTGATATACTTGATAATAAAGCTGGCGTCTGTGGCCACCAAGATAAGGCACTGGATGGCTGAGTGCAGGCCAATCCAGAGGCGGAACTCCATGTAGTCCAGGCCGTTGCCTCTGGAAGGCAGAGGAAAGTGGGGGGCCTCCAGCCCAGGGCTCTGGGCTGTGCTTGGCTCCCCAGACACCCTGAATGATTCATCTGCCCCTCCTGTGGCACAGATGCCCTCCTAGGAACTGCAAGAGGACTTGAGACAGGGACAATTCCTGGGTGGGGTTGTCTGGTCTTTGAGAATTCTGGAAAAGGATCTCATGGGGGAGGCAGGAAGGGGCTAAGACATCTCAGTTCTCAGAATTTGGTAACAAACACCCAGAGTGAATGAAAAAAACAACAACCACCCACCAAGGACTTTCAGACCTGGGACAGGCCTCAGAAATGGCCTGGTGTTGCAGCTGAGGCAGCTGAGCGTGGAGTGACAGCAGGAGCTGCCCAGGTCAGAATGCAGCCTCCTGACCTCCAACTCAACACCTTCCATGCACTGCACTGACTTCCAAGTCATAACTGCTCACACGCAGAGTGGTGCGAACTCTCTCATCGTGCCTGGATGTCTCCCTATCAGCTATGCTAATATGCACTAAGATGGCTTAAAGGCAGGTAACCAGAGGGAGTTAGAGGGACCACCTGGCAGTCCTCTCCATCGGTAAAGACAGCTTTGGACCTCCTCGCCCCTGCCTTCCCTTTGGTGTCATTCCCTCACCCCAGCCTCAGCAGACAACCCCAAGTGTGGGAGCAGGCACTGGGCGCCACCAAGCAACACCTACTTGCTAAAGTCGAAGAGGAGCTTCTCAAAGATGAGGATGGGCCCTGTGCTGCTCAGGATGATGAGAGGCTGTCCCGAGAAGAGGCAGAACAAGGAGCCGGCCATGGCAGTGCCCAGGAAGCTCTCCATCACTCCCTGGGGGCACAAGGAACGTGAGGCTCCATGGCGGCAGGAGAAGGGGTCTCTTGGCACAAAATGGAACACACCTGTCTCACCAGGGGCCCATTCTGCAATGTTCATCCTTTATTTCAGGCCCTCTACTTCCCAAATCCTGTTCCCCATCTCCTACTCCACAACTCCCCATAATCCATTATTCTCTCTAATTCCATTTGGGAAAAAGTCCTGTGTGACTTCCTTTTGGCACCCTAGAACCTAGAAAATGGGGCTGCCAATGGTTCTACTTGTCCCTTTGCTCATTCTACTCAAAGAGGACAGCCCGTTTATCTATCCAGTCATTTAGTCCTTCAAGCATCTATTAGGTGCTTTGGGAAGTTAGACCATTTGTTTATTCAAAATTCATTAAGTGCCTATGATGTGTCAGGCATTGTGCTAGGTATTGGGGACCCATCAGTACACAAGATAATGCATTTTCAGTCTAGTGGGAGATATAGACTAGTTACCAGGCAATTTCCGTACAGCAGAGTTTCTCCACCTCAGCACTACTGACATTTCAAGCTAGACAATTCTTTGTTGTGGGTGCTGTGCTGTGCATTGCAGAATGTTTAACAGCATCCCTGGCCTCTACCCACAAGATGCCAGTAGCACCCCCCCCCTTAGGACAACCCAAACTATCTCTAGATATTGCCCAATATCTCCTGTGGGGGTCAAAATCATCTTTTTCTGAGAACCACTACTAGGGAGTGTGATAAGCTGGGATAAGGTCAGGGTGCCATAGGAGCACACAGCAGGAATAAAGGGGTGGTCAGATTGCCTTTCCAGAGGTAGATATGTGGAAGCTGATACCCAAAAATTGAGCCGGGAATTGACCAGGAGAAGAAGGTAAGTGGAGTGATGAGAAAGAGTGTCCCAGGAAGAGGGAACAGTGTTTACAAGGGGTGGACATGAAGGGAGCATGCCTTGAAGAACTGAAGGGTGATCAGGACTGATGGAGAACAGAATGCAGAATGAGCGAGGACAGGAATCTGAGAAAGGGGATGCTGGGAGAGGAGGTGTGAGAGGCAAGTAGGACCAGGTTATGAGGGCCCCTCGGGGAAGCGGGATTTGTGAGTCCAAACACGGACAGCGGGGTGAACCATGGTGTCACTTGCTGTGCTGGTAGAACAGCAGGTCTGGAGGGAAGACCATGGACACAATGTGGGCCCTGGGAGCTGGGGTTCCCAGGGGGCAGCTGTCTGGACATGTTCAGAGGCGGCTGGGTATTGGACCTGCTGCTCAGGAGAGCGATGCGGGCTGGAAGTAGGCGTTCGTCTCAGTTTATCTGGGAAAATGGGTCTTCACCTTAATCTTCTGAGCGTTCTAATGGCGCTCTCTCGACGGCCCCCTTCAGGAGACCCTTGCTTGGAGTTCAAGCTAGTGTCTGCCGAGTGGATGTTTTCCCCAGGGAGGCCTGTGTTGTTGTCATGGTAACAGTTTACCATCTTTCTAAAGATGTCTTAACTCCAAGCTAAGAATTTAAAGTTGGTTAAAAAAAAAGTGTGGGCAAATACCCAAGAAAGAAGAGAAGGTGGAAAGAATGTGTATAATCAGCAAATTCGTCCTGAAAGAAACAGCTGCATTACCCACAAATAAAATTTACTGCAAAATGACAAAAAAAAAAAAAATTAAAAAAAGTGTGGGGAGAAGGCCACAATAAGCAACTCATTAATTGTGCTAATTAAGTTCATTAAGCGTCAGTATGGAAAGTATCAAATAGAGCAGATGATTCCCCTTGAAAGTTTGATCTATTTACATAGTCCTTAAACCTGGTCTTTAGTAACATGATTTAGCCTTAGATCTTTTAATAATGTTGGCTGGCTACTAGTTTTTTTAAGGGTAAAGGATTACTAAAAGTGATGGTCTGCACCTGCTTGGTAGATGAAACCCAAGACTTGGTTCGGGGATTACAGGATGAAGCTCCTTGCTGCCACCTGGTGGCGGCAGATTTTCCTGAGGTTTGCACTCATCCCAGCACACACACACACACACACACCTGATAATTGTCAGTGGCATCCCCTAGAAGCCCGCCAAAGGTGATCGCGTTGGTGATGCAGCCGAGGTAGATGAATAGGATGGCAGAGATGGACTGAATGTGGAAGCCGTCGTAGAAGTCACTTAGGAACCAGGGCAGCTTCCTCTTGACATCCAGACACAGGCCACCGAAGAACCTGCTTAAGACAGGCCCATGCACTGCTTTGTCACCACAAACACCAGCGTGGGGGCAGGGCTTCTAACAAGAGTCTGCAGAGTTTGGGGCGAGGAAGGGAACTTGACTAGGGGCAAGGATCTTTCCACCAGAACGTTTAAGACCAGGGAGGAATTCTCTCAGTACTGAAGTCTGTGGTCCGCACCATCTCCACCGAGAAGGGTGGTCAGAGACAGGCTGGATGGGAGAGGGAATGACAATGGGAATGTGTCCTGGGGTAGACCTAACAGTCCATGGTGAACAGAAATCTTGAGGGTCCAGACAGCCATCCTCCTCACGTCCCTGATCATCTCGGGGCACCTGTGCTTGGAAAACACAGATGTGCCCAGGTTTAGGAGACATCCTAGATTATAACACAGTTTCACTGTGTCCTCCCAAAAGATATCTTGAAATTTTAACCTCTGGTACCTATGAATGTGACCTTATTTAGAAACAGGGCCTTTGTGGATGTAAGGAAGTTAAGATGAGGTCATTAGGGCGGGCCCGAATTCAGTATGACCGGTGTCCTCATAAGAAGAGGAAAATGCCATGTGAAGACGGAAGCACGGGGAGAACACCATGTGACGACAGAGGCAGAGACCGGAGAGGTGCAGCCGTAAGCCAGGGAACACCAGGGGCTGACGGCACCACCAGAAGCTAGGACGCCGCAAGGAAGGATTCCACCCAGAGTCTCAGAGGGATCACAGCCCTGCTGACATTCTAGCTTGGAACTTCTAGCCTCCAGAACTGTGAGAGGCTACATCTGTGTTGTTTACACCACCTAGCACGTGATACTTGCCTATGGCAGACCTAAAACACTAAGAGGTACCAAAGGCTGTCTGGAGAAAAGGTTGGGTTCCTCCAATCCTGTGCTGGGTCCCACTTCCCCTCTCTAGTGGGAACCCTTTTGCTGGACGCAGGAGGGGCTTTGGGGGTATGAGGAAGAAAAGAGTGCAGTGGCCAGACCCCATGGCCAGACCCCAGGATGCGGAGAGGGCGCTGCAGGGAGAGGTGGGGAAGGTTCCCACAGGGTCGGTGGGAAGGAGACACGTGTAAAGGATGCTGGCATCACGGTCAGGCCTGGGGTGGGCACCTTCCTGTCCAGATAAGCTCTTCCCCGATTTCGTGCATGGCCGGCATCTCTGTGTCATCCCCGCTGCTCCCTCCGCCGACCCCACCACCGCCACTGCCACCTCCAGGGCCACCTCCTGCAGCGGTGCTGCCTCCCGCCACAGAGCCGTTCATCTGGCCTAGCTCGGCCAGGGAGAACACGGATTTCCTGGAAGAAGAACAGGGACATCGAACAGCCTGGCTCCCAGTCCTGGGAAGGGCTCAGCCCCTCCAGGACTGTCCCCAGAACACCTCTTACTTCTCCAACAAAAATTCTAAAATATCTCAAAATACAGAGAAAAACGCGGAAAAGGATGGAACAATACCCACACACAGGTCATCCAGATGTGACAGATGTTCAAATTCAGTATATTTGCTTCTGATATTTTGATAGAGAAATAAATGAAACTGGGGGTGGGGAAGGTATAAACCCATGTATGCTGATATCTTCCTTTTAAATCCAAAAAAAGAAAAGAAACAGCCAGACTGGAAGTGTCCTTTGCACCACTCCCGCTCACCACCCTCCATTCACATACTCACCTCTTGTCTGCAGAGGGCACCTTCTTGGGGGGCTCGATTCGGATGTTTGGGTCCCACTCTCCAGGGGGAAGAACAATGACCTCATCCAGAAACTCGTCGATGCCGGCAATCAGATCTTCCCGGTTCCGGGCTTTATAAGCCACGTCGCTGAAGAGCTGGTGGGGAAGAGAAGGAGAAGGTCAGCTCTCTGGCCAGCATCCCCTTGGTGCCCACCTCCCGGGAGCACACCACACACTGCTTCAGAGAAAACCACTTTGAACCACTGTTCCTGCTGCCCGTTTGCTCTCAGTTTTTGAAATGAGAACAAGAGCTCGGCAGGTGAAATAGGACCCAATGGGAAACAGCAGCCTGGGGGCAGATGGCCCCTCTCGGATCTGAAGGCCAGGTCTCCGTGTTCCAGCCGTGGGACTTTGGTTGAGTGACTTAACCTTTCTGCTTTCAGTTCTGCACACGGCATGCTCGTTGGAAAACCTGTCCAGAGCCCAGTCTGAAAAGCTCAGCTATTTCAAACCTGTTTATAACTTCCTAGCTCTTCATCTTTGGAGGGTCAAGGTGCCTCATTCCACACTGTCCCCAGAGCGTTCTTCCTGCCTCACAGATCTGATTGGATCATGCCCGTGTTTCAAGTCCTCTAGGCTCTCCATCACTCGGGAACAGAGTATGAACTCTCTGCTCTGCCCACGGGCTCAGTATGGTCTCTGACGTGCCTGTGTGTGTCACCTCCTGCTCTTGAAGCCCTAACACTGAGCCTCTGTTGAACCACTCCCATCCAGCTTCTCTGTCTCCGAACCTTGGCCCCTGCTCCCTTTGTCTGGAATGCCTGCCTCCAGGCTCATGCTGGGTCTACCCACCTCCTGCTCACCTGTAGCTTTAAAGCCCCTCAGGTGTGAAGCCTCCCCTGACTTCCTCGATTATAGGTCTGTCTCCCCCACTCAGTTGACACTCTTAAAGGGCAGTGACTATTCCCTCATCCTCATAATCCTCAGCACCCTGCACAGACTTGCACACAGTAGGTACTCAAATGTGCCTGTTGGATGCACAGTGCTTGATTCAGGAGCCCCGACATTCAGCAGCACACGCTCCTCATTACCACTTACATCGTCTACCATGAGGGTGGCAATGGCACGGCCAATTTCATTGTAGGACTTTGCTCTCCCAGAAGGTCCCAGCAGTATGAACAGAAATCTGCAAAGAAGATGCAGGAGGAGGAAAGTGAGAAGGAAAAACAGAAGCAGGTGAAGAGAAAGAGTCTCTGGCTCATTCTTAACTTTCTAACTGGCTGTAAGCTTGTCCCTTCCCTCTTTTGACTCCCATGTTTGCCTTGGGGAGACACTGCCTCTTCACTCCCACGAGCTCGCCCTTGAGCATCCTCACCGTGCCCTGGTGTCCCGAGCCCACCCAACAGCATCTCTCCCAGCTGTTGGCTCCTGCTGTAGAATAACTACTTTAAATAAACTCTCTAAAACTCTACCCGAGTCAGAAGACCTCCCTCCCCAACCAAGTCCCTAATTGTCCTATGTTTTAGGGGTATCTACACCAGCACTGCGTGCTGACTGCGTGGACAGCTAGTCGCCCGAGGGCAGGGGTGGGGGGCAGATTCAATGGCCCTCACCTGGTGGGGACAGGCACCTCCGTCACTCCTCCCAGCATGGCCGACTGGATGAGACGCACGAAGGCAATGAAAGGCTGGTCCAGGAAGTCCACCTCCCCCACAAGCACGTTGGAGGCTTCTGAGTCCTTGGGGATCTTCTTCATGAATTTGTTTTTCCGCTGGTCAAGGAGGGAAAATGAGACTCCCATGGTTACTCACACGCAGGGGTTTCAGCTCTTACTCCCTCAACCGCCTTCAGACTGCTGTGGAAGCCTGACTTTAAAAAGTTCTCCCAGTCCAGCTGCTGTGGCTCAGTGGTTGAGCATCAACCCATGCACCAAGAGGTCACCGGTTCGATTCCCGGTCAGGACACATGCCCGGGTTGTGGGCCGGATCCCAGTGGGGGGCATGCAGGAGGCGGCCAGTCGATGTTCTCTCTCATCGATGTTTCTCTCTCTCTCTCTCCTCTCACTTCCTCTCTCTCTAAAATCAATAAAGGAAAATAGAAAAAAAATTTTTTTAAAGTTCTCCCAGCCTTTCTCAAGAGACTGAAAGAAATAACCACTCTCCCCCATTCTGCAGATGAAGTGACTCAAAGTTTGTTAACCCAGGGACCAACTAAGCCTATGTAGATGGGAAGGAGCAGGCAATGACTTGATCCCTAAGACATCCCTTGATGGGTAAAAACTTTGCTCAACTGAAGTGTGAGCTGAGGGGTCAGAGAAGAGAGCCCTGGGCTTGCCGGATGTCAGGTCTCATCGCCCAGCCTCTGCGGCTGAAGCAGAGGGTCTTGGCTCTTACACTGTAGCTTCCCACCCCTCCCTCTCTGCCTTCACCTTGGGTGGCTGTGGAGGGATCGGTCCCTTTCTGATGGCCAGGGCCGATGCACTTTGTTTTCCCTTTGCCACCTGCTTCTGGGCTGACAGGAACTCCTGGGCCATGCCTCCAAGTCAGAGGGAGACTTCTAGGCCCCCAAGTCACCCCCAGGGGACCGCCCAGGAAACTCATAGCTTCTGAGACTTTACAACTGAGACTGTCCAGGTGCCCTATCTCCAGTCCTTCTGGATAGTGTCTGTTCAGAGCAGGAAGGTCAAATAGACAGAGCAAGTGGGGTCTGATGGGAGAGGTGCTGGAGATGAGTCTTCTTCCCAAACCTATTCCCACTGTCTGTGTTTATGACGTCATTCCTAGGGCAAGACACTGACTCTTTCTGAGTCCTCTCTTACAGTGAAAATGCCCCACGGCTGGTCACATACAAGCGCATGTCTCAGGATGCAGTTATTTTTCAGATGGCTTTCCCTCTGGGCAGCAAGGGGATGGGCAAGGGACAGAGACGCCGTTGTAGAGAGATGGTGGACAGGGACTATCTGGGAGGGCAGGCCTGGTGGAAGCCCACAGTGGCCGACAGAGGAAGAAAGGCCCAGAAGGTGGAGGCGAGTGCTTCAGGGAGATCCTATGGACGCCACAAGTTTGCCACTCATTTTTCCTTGTCTCTCCTGTGGGCACAGAAATGTCTGTTTCCTGTAAGCTCCGCGAAGACACAGGTTCTTTGTGTCTCTTACTGTACCGTGGAGGGGTCAGCTGTGGGCATGGGCGTGGCCAGCGGATGCATAGCCGTTTCCTAATTCACTCATGGGGGCGTGTACACACAGGGCTGGGTGGCCCACCAGCATGAGAAAAGGCTTGTGAGCAAGGGCTGCACACTAATAATCTCTTAAATCCAATCAAAAAGTAAAACTCTTTACAACCACCCAGGCAATAGCCCCAAGGACCCTAACGCAGTGAGAACAAGCAAGGCCAGAAGTTAAGGGGAAGGCCAGAGTCCCCGCAACTCAAAAAGTCCCTTTGTCCCAGCCGCAGTCAGCTGATTCATAAGCAGCGTTCTTCGGGATGGAGGGCTTGGTGTGCCAGGGCAGCCGAGGCCCCCCTGCCCGCTCTGTGCCCAAAAGCATGAGGCAGGGAGTAGGTTCAGGGGACAAGAGGAGAGGAGGGCTGGCAGGAGTGCCCTGGAGAATGAGTCTTTGAAAACAACAAGGCTTTGGGGCAGCTCAACAAACACACTCATAATCCAGGAGAAGAGAGCAGCTGAAACAGGGCCATGGGCCTCCCTTGCAGGTGGTGACACGTTCGGTAAGGAGGCCGACCAGGGTGGTGACATCCCAGAAATGGGCCATGCTGCCGTTCTGGCCACCCTGGCTTGGCTATAGTTTGGACCAGGGCCTTGCTGACCCCACTTCCTGGACCCATGGGGAGCCTGGCCCAGCTCTGTTGAGTGACCGCACACAACCGTGCTGTCTGTAGTCCACCCTCTGCTCACTGGGAACCCGTCGGACTGCCCGGGGTGGGCATGGAGCCATGAAGAAAGCCTGCAGAGCAACTGCCTCTGGGCTTGAATCTAAAGAGCGCCCACTATTGGGCAAACTGCTGTTCCTGCAACAAGTCTTTGCAGCTGCAGACCCTGAGAAGCAGCATCACCGGATCAGTTAGGAGAGCTGGACACTGGAGCCGGGCTCCAACCCCTAAATCAAGGCAGCATTGCCTGGGAAAACTGACGGCTGGCATTCTTCTTACCACTTAGACATTTATTAAAATATGTTGTGAATGACTCTGACGAGGCAATGCTTCCTTATCGTGGCTCCACTGTCTGTGTGCTTGACTGGACTAAAGTGGGGATCTTCTCTAAATAATAACCCAGAATACTCATTGCTAAGTCACTTCCAGATTAAGGGCTCTAGAGGCAGACTGCCTGGGTCAGATCATGGTTCTGCCACCTGTCAGCTGCATGAACTTGGGTACGTTATTGAACTGCTTTAGGGCTCAGTGTTCTCAGTAGACTGGAGATGACAGCAGCGCCTTCATGACACACAGAAGCTGCTCGGCAGAGTGTGGTGCCTGCAGTGTGTGGATTTTAAATGCTGGTTGATGCTGTTATTGTTGTTATTTTATTATTTGGCCACCAAAGGGCCCTCGGGACACTGACGTGAGGGACTGCTTTTGTTTTGCCTGCCACCAAACTTGGGATGCCTTGAAGGCCAGGGCCTCCCTCACCCCAGCTCCTGAGAAGTCTTCACCAAATTTCAGGTCTCTTTCATCACCTTTCCTCCTACTCCCAGGAGTACAAGCAAGGGGACCGTGAGACCTTCTGCCCTTGAGGTGTGCAGAGATTGGAATTGGGCTTTTTGGGCTTCCTCAAGGGGCAGAGTCACAGGGTTCCTGGGCTATGAGCCTTAGAACATGGACTCAACCTGTTTGTAGGATTCGATCTCATCAAGAGATTTCGGCCAGGCTGGTGGGAGACAAGAACTGGCTTTATCCTGGCCCAGCCAAAGAGAAGACACACCACTGGCCAGTCCAACTGATTTACCATCACTGCTGTTCCCACAGGGAGGCCCCGTTACCAGTCTCTACCAGCCCAAATCCCTGCTCCATCTTTAAAGGTACTGGTGTGTCATACAGGAGGCGAAATTCTGCGTGCTGGTCGCTCTCCAACAAATCCCAAGCTCAGAGACAGCTGGCACTTCACCTGATTATGCTTCTCTGCCCCCCACCCCTCTCAGGGCCAGGCACAGAGCCAGTACTTGGGGCTTGGTCAATACCCAAGTGACGGAATGGGCAGAATCACCAAGGCAGCCCACAGCCCCACCCATGTCCTCCACTCCTTCATGAGAGTGGAGTCCTGCTCATAGTGGCTCCCTGTCCGGGAACCCAAAGGCTTCTTCCTGCCCTGGCCCTTCACTGAGCCCAGTGCAGGGGTTTTACTACCTGGTCAGTGTTTGGGGTGCGAGAAATATCGTTCATGCTTCTGCTCTGCGCATGACCTAGGAGAGAAGGAAAAGAAGGTCCATCAGGAAGCCAAGCTCTCACTGGTCCTTTTCCTCTGGTCCCTATACATGCTTCTCCTGTCTTCACAAGCAAAGGAAGAGTCTCCCTGCCCTAATCCCCCTTGAACCAGACTCCACTCTCTTTTCTTCCCTTCAATGGCAGCTCTCTTAAAGGAGTTGCCAGATCCCAGGTTCTACTTGTTCTTTCTCACTCCTCAATCTGTTGCATTCTCGTCTCTACACTCACCCCCTTTTCCTGGGCAGAGACCACCTTCCTGGGCAGAGATCAAGATGTCTGTTCTGTGCCAGGCCCGGGCGGGTGGGGGCACAGACACATTATCAGGTGAGGTCCCAGGTGTCACTAAGTTTGGACTTTGTTGGAGAGAGAAGACCAGTTTCACCTCTGTCCTGCATGACCCACGTGAGTCTTTAAAGATGGCTGGGGATTTGGGCTGACAGAGGGAGGGAGGTGGGTTTCCCATGGGGAGAACAGCGGTGGTGACTTATTGGAACTGCCCGATAGTTCCTGCTTTTGGTTAAGGCAGGAGAAGGTCAGCCAGATCCAGGGGGCACTCTCTGAACTGTCACTTCTTGGCTCTCTGCTGCCTGGGTGTCCCCTCACTTCCCAAACGTGCTCCCCTCCTCTTATTCCGATCCAGGATCTTCTCCTGCTGGGCTCTCCAGAGGGTCTTGTTTTGCCCTCATTCCCTCCCAGAGTCTTCACCAGTCCGTCCTTGGTCAATCATACCACTCCTGTTGCTTCCACGCCCACATCTGGGCTGAGAATGCCCAGCTGGTCTCCAGTCCGGATCTCTCTCCTGAGTTCCAGACTCCTCTGCCAACTCAAACTCCACACACTGGGAAATGGAACTCACTGTCTTCCACCAGATGACACCCCCACAGACCCCACTCCACACAGTGCCCCCTCCCTCCCATCCACTGGCAATCAGAGCAGAGATCGACCCCCTCTTCCTCCTCCTCCCCTGCCCCTCCAGTCAACAGCTCCCATCTTGACCTTCCCTCTCCTTTCTTGCTCTCACAGCCCCAAGGCAGGACCAGTCTCTTGCTTCCAGTCTCCTTCCCTTGTAGTTTATTCTTTCTCAAAGAAAAATCTGATCATGATCTGCCCCTGCTTAAAACTTCTCAGGGGTCCCCCACTACCATCAGAATAAAGGCTTGGCCTTTCTGCAGGGTGCAGAGCCCCCTTCAATGGGACCCTCTTTCCCACAGGCCCTACACTCCTGGTGAACGGAACCGCTGTATTTCCCTGACTACACAGCACCCTCCACAGCACCTTCCCTCCACCTGCTGTTTGCCTCCTTTGCTTAGAACATCCTTCTCCTTCCTGGAAAACTCCTATTTATTCTCCAAGACTCAAGCGAATGACCCCTCCTCACTGAGCTTTCCCAGGTGCCACACAATGCTGTTATCACTTATTCAGGCCTTTTGTCCGGGTCCCCACCACTGCAGCACAGCACAGGGGCGACCTCCTACACAATGAATAACTGAAGACGTTCACTTCCTGCTCACTGCTGCCCCCTGGCACCTCTACGTGGAATAGCCAAGCCCAGGGGGCACTAAGGGCCCAGGACACTAAGAATGGAGAAAAAAGCCTGTGGCCAACGGCAGGTGGAGCCTCCGGCAGGGGCCACAGCTCCTCCCGTCATCCCTCGGGCCTGGTCTGCGCTTGTTCATATCTTGGCATTTCCCTAAAAGTTTTCAAAGGAAAATAGGATTGCTATTTTCACACTGCCTTTCCTTTACATTTTTCAAGTTCCCTCTTTTCTTTGCCTCACAGCTCACCTGTCCTGTTCCTCCCGATGAACCGCCTGGAAAAGCCCCGTCTGCAACCAGGCACCTCACAAGCCCCCTCCCCATTCCTGGCACTCAGGGGGCTGTGACTACAGGGTTTCATTGTCATGGTGGCACAAAACTGTCACCTAGTGATGGGAACATGCTCTGTCCTGGGGGGTGGGGTGGGGAGTACCTCACCAGTTTTTAGTTCTGTTTCTAGGAAGGCTTCTTACCAAAAACAGAGCTAATGACCAATTTGATGAAAACCAAGGCACAGACTGAGATACAGATGGCTAGCACATAGGACTGGGTGTTGATCATGTCAGGACCTGATTTAGAACAGTGTTTTGCAGAATAATTACACAGAAAAGTATGGTAGACAATTGGGCTCTGAGAGCAGGCCAGGGTTTGGGTGAAAGTCAGAGTTTTCCTGGCGCCTGTGCTGAGCATTCTAGACAGATCCTGGGCTTTGTCTCCTTCGCCTGTGAAAGAATATGAAAGATGACATTCCAAGCTGCCACAGCCAGGACGAGGCTGTCCCGAAGAAGCTGTGGCACACTCACACAGACGGCCGTAATTTGTGCTTTGCCGCATCCTCAGGTCCTCCGTGGAGTGGCGGAGGCTGGGGCCGGCTGTGGGGCTCCGGGCCGGGCTTCGACCTGGAAGGAGGAACATACATAGTGGGTTTGCCTTGGCAGCCTGGCTGCACTGGCACAGCCTCTCTCATCAATATGGTACACAATGCATCATCATCTCGCCTAAATACAGCTGGGCTATAAGACCTGTCTCTTCTTGGGGGGGCTTTCTTTTTTTTTTTTGGAAGCAATTTAATGGTTTGAACAAGATTAGACAAAATATTTGTACTATTGAAAGTGAGACCAAGAACCAATTGATTAAATAGGCACAGATGGCCTGGCTTTAGCCCTGATTGCACCACTTACTGGCTGTGTGACCTTAGGCAAGTAACTTAACCTCTCTGTGCCCCAGGCTCCTCATCTGTAAAATGGGGATGATGAAACAGTACCTAGTCACAGGGTTCTTGTGAGGATGAAGTAAGTTACGCTTCAGTGCTGGAACATGGTGAGTGTCTAGTGTGTGTCTGCTGTTATCAGGATACACTAAACCCTCCCCCATTTCAAGCAGTTCGTCTAAAGAAATTCCTCAAGGCCCTTTATTTAGCAACATTGTTCTGGTTACTGTATTTATCTGACGGTACAGCAAAGCTAGTGTCTGGGCATCTCGACTCCGGGATATCAAGATTGGAGGGTGGCAGGTTTGAGATGTGTGAATGGAACAAGCCACTGTCCCTAATGGCCCCCCGCTCTGCTCATCAGAATGAGCCAGCTGCCAGGTTTACAGCCGGGCACCCTTGAGATGACCCAGCCCCTTCTACCATCTGGATGTGCTTCACTCCCTCCCAAGGCTCTTGGCTCTTCTTGGGGGGTTCAGTGGGAAAAACGTCAAGCCCTTACCACAAGCACACCATCTCTGCAGCATTTTGCACCCCTGACTGCCCATGAGAATCTCCTGGGGAGCTTCCTAAACTCCCTGTCCCTAGGCCACACCCCACACCAACTGACTACAACTCCCCAGGGTGGGGCCCAGGCATTAGGGTACATTTCATACCCCTGGTGATTGCCAGGCACAGCCCAGGCTGAGAATCACTCTCTTCCCAGAAATGGTTCTGTTCTGGTGGTGTAGACGACGTGGGGGTGTGGCTGGGGTCCCTGCAGGCCCGCTAGAGAAGGAGGCTAAGGAATCACCAGAACCTCAGAATTTCTTCAGGGTTGTGAAGTCTGGGATGCTTCCAAGGTGCCAAGACTCTCAGGTCACTGACCGGGGCTCACTCGGGCCCCAGGGCCTGACACCAGCCTCCACGTGCCCAAGGCCCACCAGCCTGTGGCCCGACTCACTGGTTGGGGAGGAGACCGACTTTCCAATGTCGACCAAGGAGCGGTGGATGGGCTTCTTGGTTTGGTGACGGTGTTTCCTCAAGAGGACGTAGCTGATCCTCTCCCGGAGCTCCGGCCGCAGGAGGCCATCCTCAATTTGCTTCTCAATGACTTCATCTAAGTGGGAAACAGACGCGCCCTGTCATCCACTCGTGTGGGACAGAATGACCACGGGTGTGGGTCTTCCGTTTCACCTATTATCTGTGGGATTAAAAGTGGGCTAAAGGAGGCGGGGGGTGTGGAACTAGTCCCGGCTTTGCCACGAACTGTTGAAACTTGGGCAAATCACACACCCTCAGCCTCTGCATATGTAAAAGAGCGTGTGCATGTCCGTGGGTGTGCGTGTGCGCGCATGCATGTGGGTGCATGTGTACGTGGGTAGCAGTCTCTGCTCTATCAGTTCTATTGTCAAAAGTAGATGAAATCAGCCCTGGCCGGTGTGGCTCAGTTGGCTGGGCCAGGCTGGGTGTGGTGGGCCTGGTTGGGCGGCAGCCTGAGCACCGAAAGGTTGCCGGTTAATTCCCTGTCGGGGCACAGGCCGCGTCGGGGGATCCATCCTGGTAAGGGACATGCAGGAGGCAGTCGATGGATGTTTCTCTGTGGCATTCATGTCTCTCTCTCTTTCTCTCTCTAAAAAAAAGTCAATAAAAAAATGAAATAAAATAAGTAAATGAAATCATACACATGGAAGTACCCTAAGAAGCCCAGAAGTAGCGAGTTAAATGGTTTTAGTCCTAACACGAATTCTCTTTAGGAAAGTATTTTGGGCAAAATACTTCTGGCAAAAGTGAATGTGCTAGAACAAAATTCACAGAAAGTTTTGGAGATGATAAGGCAAGCCATTCCACTAAATGAGAGCTAATTTCCTAAAGATGGATGATGATCCCTTTACCCTGACAAGAAACAGATTGTCAAGGTAACGGGTTTCTCCAACCACACCAAGAAGCCCCTCTCCCTTTTGCTACGTTGCTGGATGGCATTTCAGAGGATGATCTTTTCCTCGTGAGACTGAAACTTGGAGCCACTGTGATGCTGCCTCGGGAGCATCAGATCCGTAGCCTGGTCTCTGCAGGTGCCAGGTGAGGATGTCACATAGACCGAGGGTGGGCAGGAGGCAGGACGGGGACGCGCTGCCCTGGTTTTGGGGACCTCAGTGGCCCCTGCCTCACCTATGATCTGTGGTAAGGAGCCGCTGTTCAGATCCAGCAGCACGGTTCCTGTCTGCAGGCAGGTCCGGAGCTCGAAGAGGCTGTGCAGGGACAGTGTGGCCACGTGGGGCTTGCTCCAGCGCTCACCTCCTTCCTCCACCTTTTCTTCAAACTTTATCCACCTGGAAGGTGTAAGGATGGGGCTCAGCAAGGCCAGTGTCCTCAGGAAGAGCCCCTAGCTGGGTCTCCTTGGGAGAGGGTGTTGGCCTGCAAGCTATTATTCTATGCATGATATTGGGGCGTTGGTTCTAGACTGACAGGCAGAGGACCTCTCAGGGACCCCCTCCCCCTGTCCCCTATGCCTCCTGGTGCTGTCATGCTCAGGGCAAAGTGGCATCTTGAGAATGACCATAAATGGGCACGAGGGATCTTTGGGGTTGGGGGAGTGTTCTAAAGTTGGATTTGGTGATGGTTGCACACAACTTTTCACATTTACTAAAAATCACTTAACTATACACCTAAAATGAGGGAACTTTAGGGTATTCTATAAAAACAAATCTGTTTTAAAAAGATTCAACTGGAACCTGGTTACCCAGGACTGGTCACACATGTGTTCAGTGTCTGCCTTATGGGGTGTAGTACTGGGAGCAGGGAGAACGTTTTCTGATGGGAGCAGGGCCTGAGGTTTGCAAGCATCCACTCTAGATTGTGGTCCTGAAAGTTCAAGTTAAAATCCAAATGTCATCTGGGGAAGGAAAGAAATTAAACCAAGGATGTGTAGGAATTTGTCCTTTCTAGAAGCCTTGGAATCATGGACTGGTGGAGTGGGGAGTGGAAGGCCTTGTACAGAGGTAGCACCTTCCTGTACCTGCCCAGCAGAGGGCAGCACCTGACTGCCTGGAGAGCTGACGGAGAGCCAGATCAGCTAGCTCAGCTTTGTAGGATGTCAGCCCCAAATTAGTAGGGAATCCAGCTATTCCAATCAAAATCCCAAGGGAGTATTTTTGGACCATGACTATCTAACACTAAAGTTCCTCTGAAAAAGGTAATGTCTGAGAATGGTTGGGGAAAGTCTGAAAAAGGAGAACGGGATGGGGCTTGCTTCTAGTAGATATAAAACTTGCTGAAAAGCGTGTCATTAAAACGATGTGGTTCAACCTTGGCCGGTTTGCTCAGTGGTTAGTGTCGGCCGCGGACCAGAGAGGCCCGAGGTTCGGTTCCCGCTAAGGGCACGTACCTCCGTTGCAGTTTGTCCCCTGTTGGGGTCGTGTGGGTGGCAACCACTCGATGTGTCTCTCACATCCATGTTTCTCTCTCTCTCTCTTTCTCCCTCTCTCCCTCCCGCTCTATCTGAAGATAAATGCAAAAATGTCCTCAGGTGAGGATTACAAAAAACAAAAAACAAAACAAAAAAACAACAACGTGGTTCAGCCTGGCTGGTGTGGCTCAGTGGTTGAGCATCAACCCATGCACCAAGAGGTTGCCGGTTCGATTCCTGGTCAGGGCACATGCCCAGGTTGTGGGCCTGATCCCCAGTGGGGGGCATGCAGGAGGCTGCCAATCGATGTTCTCTCTCATCGATGTTTCTATCTCTCTCTCCCTCTCCCATTCTCTCTCTCTAAAAATTAATTTAAAAAATTGTTTTTAAACAAAAACTGAACATTACTGTTAAAAATAAATAAATAAAACAATGTGGTTCCAGTCCAGATATAGACAAAGGGATCATGGGACAACAGTCCAGAAACAGACCTGGACCCCCATAGGAATTTGGGTTTTGACGGAGGAGTTGTTTAAAAGATGACTAACCTAAAAAATAAAAATAAAAATTACTTCTCACCTACTTCTTACCAAACACGATATTAAATTCCACATGGATTAAAACTTAAACATAAAGATAAATCTAGAATGGAATATTACTGAGCTTTAAAAAGGAAGGAGAGTCTGACACCTGCTACAGCGTGGATGAAACCTGAAGACACTGTGCTGGGTGCAATAAGCCAGCCATAAAAGACAAACACTGTGCAATTCCACTTACACGAGGGACCTGGAGTAGTCAGATTCTCAGAGACAGAAGGTAGAGTGGCAGGTGCCAGGGGCTGGAGCAGGGGGGAGGGGAGTTACTGTTAATGGGTACAGAGGTTCAGTGTTGCAAGTTTATGTTACGTCTATTTTACCACAATTAAAATAAATAAATAATTTAAAGTCTTTAAACAGCCTAGCTGGTGTGGTTCAATGGATTGAGCGTCGACCTATGGGACTGAGAGGTCCTGGTTTGATTCCCGGTCAGGGCACATGCCCGGGTTTCGGGCTCGATCCCCAGTAGGGAAATCTCTTTCCCTTCCTCTCTAAAAAATCAATAAAAACTTATTTTAAAAATAGAAAAATAAAATCTATAAACAAAAAATAAATATACTAGAAGAGAATACAGGAGAGCATTCTTATATTCTTAGTTGTGGAGAAAGATTTCCTTAACAAGATATAAAACCATAAAGAAAAACAATGAACAGATTTTGTTACATAAAAATAAACTAAACTAAAACGTCTATGAAACAAAATAAGACAAACAAAGTTCAAAGAAATACAATATACTGGGAATATATTGGCAACGAATGGGGCATCAAAGGACTGATATTTATAATATAACAAAGTTCCTTCACATCAATAAGAAAAACTCAAATTATGCAACTGAAAAGTGAACGATTCTGAAAAGAAATAAAAATGGCCAATAAATATATGAAAAGATGCTCAATTTTACTCGTAACCAAGGACATTTAAATTACTGCAAATAAAATTACATTCTTTACTTCTCATATTGGCAAAAATTAAAAAGACTAACAACTTCCTGTGTTGCTGAAAAGGGGAAGGGATGAGCAGTTAACTACCAGATGTATGTATACAGCATATGTATGCAGACACTGTATGTATGTGTTATACACTGTACATATGGATATCGTATATGGATATATACAGTGTATGTATGTTGCATGTACTGTGTGTACATAAACACTATATGTAGTATGTTTACACTATCCTAGCTGCTCAGCCTTCCGGGTGTGGGGGGTTGGGCAGCCTCTTTCATCATTTAGTGTGCATGTTTTTTGAGCCAGTGGTTCCATTTCTGGGAGATTATCACAGGAATATCAGTACACATCTGCACACAGTAATATGTACGTATGTAATATGTATAATATGGCTAAGGTGAAGAACTGGAAACCACCAGTTTTCAGTAGAGTCAGGGTCACACCCATGCCCTATGTCCATGCTGCAAAATACCCCTCAGAGGCAAAACGTCTGAGGGCAAACTATGTATACAAACAGGATAGACAATACCTTCCCATTTTATGAAAAAAAGAAAAGAGACACACATATCTGTTTGTGCACATGTGTCTGAAAACGCTGAGCAGGAATTTTGGAAGGATACCTGTCAAATGGTTAACTATGGTTCCTTCTGAAGATAGGGTTGGATCGCTGGCGGGGAGGATTGAAGGGACTTCCACTCTATTTAGGTTCATCAGAGCACAGCCTGTGCAGTTAGACCACCAGGTTTCGAATCTCAGCTACGTTATTTACTAGCTGTGGCCCGCGGGCAAGTTAGTTAATCTCTCTTTGTCTTCTTCAGGGATAATAATAGTAGACCACACTTAGAGTAGTGCCTAGCACATGACGTACTCTGTCAGTGTGAGCGATGAACGTAAAAATAGAGAACGTTGCTTTCGTCATTTTAGAAACAATAAAAAATAAGGTGAAGGCATTCAAAGCTCTCTCAACCAGAAGACACCATGGTTGATATTTCGATGGCTATCATTGTAGATCTCTGTGTGCATGAACGCACATGTACAACATGTGCACACTTATACACACACGTGTGCACACACAATTTTACATTGTTGACACCAAAGGGCATAATGTCTAATGGACGTCCTTTCATGTTTATTAAATTCATATCATTTTAAAGGCTCTTTAGTATTCCGTTGTATGAATGGACCATAATTGATATGGATTATCTTCACTTGGTGGACATTAATTTAGATTATTTCTAATTATTCTTTATTATAAACAAGGCTGGTTTGAATATCTGTGGCCCTCCCCGATACTTTCCTTAGGATAAACTCTCAGAGGTGAAATTGCTGTCTGCACTTTTTTTTTTCTTTATTGATTTTAGAGAGAGAGGAAGGGAGAGGGAGAGAGAGATAGAAACATCAATGAGAAAGAGCATCAGTCAGCCACCTCCTGCCTGCCCCCCCATTGGGGATCAGGCCCACAACCTGGGCATGTGCCCTGACCAGGAATCGAACCAGCGACCTCTTGGTGCATGGGTTGATGCTCAACCACTGAGCCACACCGGCCAGGCCCTGTCTGCACATTTCTAAGTATATGACATACATTGCCAAACTGTTCTCCAGAAATTGTGCCAATTTACCCTTCCACCAATGTCCAGTGGCCTCACATTTCTCTGAAGCCTCTCAAACTCTAGTATTGCCTTTCTTTTTCACCTCTGTTCAGTTGGTAACTGGAAAATCATATTAAATTTGCATTCTTTTTGTTACTAGCGGGGTTGAACATCGTTTCTTTTACCAGGTTCCCTCTTTACACAAGTGTGTGAGAACTTTGCATGATCAATGTTTAACATCCTGATTCAATACCTTTATTTGAGCTCAGTTAACTGGGCATCTGGCGGGGCTCTGGGGGTTTGAGTGGACACAGGATGGGGAGGTTTGATAGTTGAGACCTGGGAGCAGAGACCACACAGACACTTGCCTCGGAGACTCACCAAAGTGTTGCTGACCTTTTAAATAGGGAGATCTGTTTGGGGGAACACCATTTAAATTATGGCAGATCCAAGTCTGTACGATACCAATACAAAGTTTTTCTAACTGTTGTATTAACATAAAGGTTTGCAAGGAAGAGATGAAAGGATATGTCCACATGATTTGGTCCAGAGGGTGCTCACCTTCTCCCCGGGAGTCTTTCTTCCACTTAGCAATCACATTGCCCTTTTCCCCCTCAAAAATACACAAAATAAATTATAGTGTTACTTTGTCACTGAAGACTCTGTTGCTACTCCACGGCCTTACCACCCTCCTCCCACCCCCAATTCACCCAAAAGTGACGCGTCCCAGTGCACGTCATTTGAGTTGATTTCTCTCTACACTATCTCCTAAACATCCTGGGGGACATTCCCAGGCAGCTCTCTCCGTGACATCCCCTTCTTCAGCTTTCTGCCTGCCCAAATGCTCCTCCACCTGCAAGGAGGGGTGAGAGCGTCCTCTTTGAAACATCCTCCTAACTCCAGATGGCAGACAGTCGGTCCTCTCCGCCTCCCAGGACTTCAACTATTCATACTGTTAAGCACATACAAATAGATGAGAGCACCCCCCGACCCCTACCCCAGCAGTCTGCAGAAAAGCAGTTACCTATTCCCAGGTTCGGTTCAGGGTAATGCCTGACCTAGATTTCTGCTGCTGGCACCCCTAAACTTCATTTCCAAAAATTCACATGACAACGTCACTAGGAACACCTCTCCAGTTCTCTTTGCAACTATTTTAGGAATCGAGGTGTTGAAACAGCAAGCCTGCGACCTGGAACTTAACTTTGTGTTTTTAATGGCTACAGCTAGAAACAGAGCTCACCCTCACCTTGAGTGGAACATGGAAACATGGAGGACCCAAGACCTGCAACAGTGGTTTTCAACTTTGGCTGCCTATTAGAATTTCCTGGAGAGATGTTTAAAATGCTCATGCCTGGATGGTGGCCCCATCAGAAGGGCGGCCTGGCCACGGAAGCTCCTGAGTTATCTGACTGCCCGGAGGTTGAGAAGCCCTTGCTCTACAACGATATAGAGCTGTATGATCAGGGATAGTTGGACCTGTCTGGGATCTCAATGCAGGCAAGCCGCTCTGTGCACATGGGACACATTCTCCTTACGCAAGAGGGGACATGGCCTCTTTCCCTTAGAACGGCTCTGAGAACACCAGCTGAAAACATGAAATTGGAAGTCCAGAGCCTCTTTTCTAGCATGGATGGGGTCCAGGATGGGGGCCCAGCATGGCGTCCAAGATTCTGCATTTCTTTTTTTTTTTTTTTTTCCTCACCTGAGGACACCTTTTCATTTTTTGTTCAGATAGAGTGGGAGGGAGAGAGAGGAAGAGAGAGAGAGAGAAACATCGATGTGAAAGGGACACATCGAGTGGCTGCCACCCGCACGACCAACCAGGGCCGGGGACAAACTGCAACCGAGGTACGTGCCCTTAGCAGGAACCGAACCCGGGTCTCTCTGGACCGCAGGCCGACGCTCTAACCACTGAGCCAAACCGGCCAGGGCAAGATTCTGCATTTCTAACAGGCATCCAGGTATGCTGACACTGCTGGTCAGCTGGTCACCCTTGAGGATCATAGGTCTATACAGTAGAACTTTCTCTTTGTTCTTTGATTTCCAGATCTGATCCATTCTTTCTCCACTCCTAGCAAGAGTGCCCCTTCCTCTAAAAGCTTCTCCCAGTTATCCTGCTTATTTCTCCTATAACAAACACCTGGGACATGGTTCTCTAGCTCAAGCACACATCAGTATCACCTGAAAGGCTTGTGAAAATACAGATTACTGGGCTCCACCCCAGAGTTTCTGATTTCACAGGTCTGGCGGGGCGGGGAGGGAGTGCCAAGAGTTTGGACATTTCTAACAGGTTTCCGGGTGATGCTGATGCTGACGCTGGTGCTCCAGGGACCACACTTAAGAACCACCATCCTGGGACGACGATTCTTAAACTTGGTTGCACATAAAAATACCTAAAATGCTTTTAAAATCTAAGTCTAGGGCATATCATAGACCCATTTACATCAGACTATCTGGATGGGACCCAGGCAACTCTGGTACGGGCTGTTCTAGGTAAAATCCCTGACTTCTGGGCCTCAGAGGCTAAAATAACAATTAATTTTAGTTAATTGTGTTTCCCCGTTGTTTGGTACGTGCAGATGGTCCCCGACCTGCAATGGTTCGACTTTTGATTTTTTGACTTTATGATGGTGCAAAAGTGAAAGTCATTCCCTGGAAACCATACTTGGACTTTTAAAATTTGCTCTTTTCTCAAGCTGGTGATGCCGCCGGTACGATACTCTCGTGATGCGGGGCAGCCGCGGTGAGCCTCAGCTCTCAGTGAGCCACGGCATCACCAGGGTAAGTAACCAGTTTCCTGTGTACTGTGTCACCAAGTGCAGGATAATGTAAGTGTTCTGAGCACATATAAGCCATGATGTTTGGTAGGTTAAGTGTATTAAGCGCATTTTCGACTTACAATATTTTCAACTTATGATGAATTTACAGGGACTTAACCCCGTGGTAAGTTGAGGAGCATCTGTCCCTGCCTCCCCAAATAGACATCAAGCTTCTTGCGGACAGGGACTGTCTCTTCTCTGCTGTCCCATGTGGTCCCCTGCCCAGAGCAGACCTCATGACATGCTGTGCCCTCCTGCTGGAGGGTAGCAAGGCCTCACTGATTGCTTTGGGTGAGGTCTGGCTCTGAGGAGATGACTGAGAAAAAGAGAAGCCAACAACTGTGGAGTTTAAGTGTGTTTTAAAGTACTCAGGATGCCTAGCCGGTGTGGCTCAGTGGTTGAGCATCGACCCATGCACCAGGAGGTCGCCGGTCCGATTTACGGTCCGGGCACGTGCCCAGGTTGTGGGCCCAATCCCCAGTGGGGGGCATGCTGAGGGTGGCCAGTCAATGTTCTCTCTCATCGATGTTTCTCTTTCTCCCTCTCCCGTCCTCTCTCTCTAAAAATCAATAAAGGAAAAATATTTAAAATAAATAAATAAATAAAATAAAATACTCAGGATGATCTAGGAATGGTGCAGACGTCCACACAGGAGCAGCCGCTGGTGGAGGCAGACACCACTGCCCATGAAGTAGTCAGCCCGAGAAGCCTGGACCCAACCATCACTCCCGAGGAAATACAGGGGCCGAGGAATCGGTGAAACACCACCCCAGGGACACAACGAACAAAACCCAGAATATGGAGAACCGCACAGGACAGATGATGGCGTTTCTTTAGCAATAACAACTGTCAGGGAACAATAAAGGAAGAAGAACCTGTAGATTAAAAATAACTTAAGAGACATATCTCCCAAATGCAAGGTGTGGACCAATCCTATTTTTTAAAAAGTATGAGCCACTCTGGGAAACATGGATACTGCCTGGATAATTTGATGAAAATAAGGAATTACTGTCACTCAAAAAAAAAAAAAAAAATGTGACAATACTGTAATTGAAAACAGGGTCTTGAGGATATATTTGTACTGTATGATTCCGCTTACATGAGGCATTTAGAATTGTCAAAATCATACAGACAGAAAGTAGAATGGTGGTCTCCAGGGGCTGGAGGGGGGGGAAGGGGGAGCTAGTGTTTAATGGGTATAGAGTTTCTGTTTTATAGGGTGAAGAGAGCTATGGAGATGGATGGTGATGGTTATACAACATTAGGAATGTATTTAATATCACTAAAATATACTTAAAAATAGCCAGGATGGTAAACTTTATATTAAGTACGTTTACTACAATAAAAAATAATGGAAAAGATCCCTGGCCGGTGTGGCTCAGTAGAGGTCCCAGTTCCATTTCCCACGGACTGAGAGGTCCCAGTTCCATTCCTGATGGGGCTCAATCCCCAGTAGGGGGCGTGCAGGAGGCAGCCAATCAATGTTTCTCACATCCGTGTTTCTATCTCTCTCTCCCTTCCTCTCTCTTTAAAAAAGGAAGAGAAAGAGGTCTTATCTTTTAGAGACACACCGAAATATTTACAGATGGATGATGTGTTGTCCGGGGTCTGTGTCTGCAGTGTGTGGGTCTGGGGTGGTGGGTGGGGACAGGCACACCGACTGCCCATGAGTTAGCCAACGACCACTGAAGCTGGGTGATGGGTGCACGGGGTTCGTTCTGCTACACACTTCATTTGTATACATTTGAACTTTCCATGATAAAATGTTTAACCCCTTTTCAAAATGAATAAAGGAATGGGCTCTTTAAAAGGCCTCTGACCAAAGCCAGGTTTAAACTCTTAGAAGCCTGAAGAGTGGTTAATGTGTAATCCCAAGCAGCTCATTGCAAAGTGACCTTTATGCCGCGGTTGGCTTCAAACATGGGGAATTAGAATTGAAGAAGCAGGTCAAGTGGAAAGAAAATCTCCAGGCTGGGAAAAGACTCTCGGGGATTTTGTCTGGGCCAGGGCAGGCATCAGGTGCCCCTCTCCGAGCTGGGATGGAGCTAAACAGAACCTCGAAGAGTCACATGTCACTGAAAGCAGTCCTTGTCACGCAAAGGGGGTCCAGAACTGAAGCCTTTCCTGTGACTGGTAACTCGGTCACAGAGGAATTGCTTGTTCAGTTCATACCAAGAGTGGTAGAGAGGGTATGGGGCAAACTAGCCCAGATAGCCAAGGCCTTCCAACGCTCAGCCCATCGGGTGTGAGACGAGAGGGAGATTCTGCTTAAAGGAGGGTCTGCAAAGGGCTGCAAATGAAGAGACCTGAAATCTAGTTCCATCCTAGAAGACTTGAATGATGACGCACCGTGAGCCTGCCCTGGCTAGCATGTGTACCAGCAGCTCTCAGCCTTGCTGCGTTAGGGTCATCTGGGAGCTTTTACCAAATTCTGACATCCAGGCTGAACCCCAGACCAGTGGCAGCAGAATTTCAGGGACCTGAGTGTCAGATATCTGTGCTTTTTAAAAAGAAGACACAGGTCTTTGAGAAGACAGAGCCAGCAACAGGCCATTATGTGAGGTTAGCTAAGAGTAAAATCTGGAGAATATAGAAAACTATTGTGATTGGAGTGAAGGCCCTTCCTTTCTGTACTTATTTTGTATATCATTATCATTAAATTGTGTCCTGGTTAATTTGTTTTAAAAAATTCCCCTTAGAACACCCTGATTTTAAAGATTTTTTTTAAAAAATCTCCTAGCCCGGCTGGTGTGGCTCAGTGGTTGAGTGTGGACCCATGCACCAAGAGGTTGCCGGTTTGATTCCCGGTCAGGACACATGCCCAGGTTGTGGGCCCAGTCCCCAGTGGGGGGCATGCAGGAGGTGGCCAATCGATGGTCTCTCTCATCGATGTTTCTATCTCTATCTCCCTCTCCCTTCCTCTCTCTCTAAAATCAATAAAGAGGGAAAAAATAAAAATAAAAATAAAAATAAAAATGTAATCTCCTATAGAATACAACCTTTAACATTAGGGTTATATTGCCTCTAAACATTTAAGACTTATATTTGTGTAAATTTGTTTCTTAGATGATTTCAAGTTTACTCTCCTAAAAGTTGTGAAGTACATGCCCACACTGCAGTAATTCTCAATGCGCCTCGCTGACTTCACTCTGTAACTCTCCCATCCCCACCCCATCACCCATCACCCAAAGAATCGACATCCGTGTATGAGTTACAAACCATCAAGACGTGGTGTTTTCGCTTTCTGCCTGAGGCCTGTCGGCAATAAATTTTGTAACTCTAACAGATTCACTTCTTTTTTTTTTTCTATCCTCACCCGAGGACATTTTTGCATTTATCTTCAGATAGAGCGGGAGAGGAAGAGAGAGAGAGAAACATCGATGTGAGAGAGACACATGGAGTGGTTCCCACCCACACGACCCCAACCGGGGCCGGGGACAAACTGCAACCGAGGTATGTGCCCTTAGCGGGAACTGAACCCAGGCCTCTCTGGTCCGCAGGCCAACACTCTAACCGTTGAGCCAAACCGGCCAGGGAAGATTTATTTCTTAAAAGTAATATGAATGTGAGTTTTCCCCCATTATCTAGCAAAGCTATTTAGTCACGTCAAGGACCTGAATGTTTCAGCAGAAGCCAAAGTTCAGTGTGAATTCTCCTGTGGGCCTATGCAGAATTTTCCTAGAGACGTCTGAGGAACCATCAGATACTCCCTAGATTCAGTCTTTGACAGAGGCACCGAGAAATGATATATGGGAGGAAAGTTTTTCAAAAGGGGACCTCCTAAGCAAATTCTTGCCCATTTCTATAATTTATTTGGCAAATTCTTACCACATAATACAAGCACATGCATTAAAATACATATGTGAAACAATGCAAAAAAAAGTTGTTTCTACATATGGTGTGTATGTTCACTAACCAAACTTGACAGTAAATTTAAAAGATTGTGAAGTATAAAAGACTGAGTGGGCAAGCATAGGTCAGGGGTTAACATACATACACAGAAGTTTAGACAGTCCCAGGAGGGGCTGATGAGCCCCAGAAAGGCCTGGCAGTCCTCTTGGGGTGTCCACCCCAGACCAGACTCAGACATTGGTCTTTTTATTGTACCAGACATGATTAGGTCCAAAGATATTGTCTAATGCACACCAGGTTCACAAAGGCTGATGTATAAATCCAAAGGCCCATTTATTTAATTTACAGTGAGGTTTCCAACAGTTGCAGGGGTTAGTGATTCATATCTTCTAGCCTTTGCATTCTCTCTTTATAGGGAGACCTACAGGGAAAGTCAAATTTTCATCAGAAAGATATAGAATCAGAATGAGGCCCATTAACTAAGTGATTCAAATGTTTGATAGATTTTGGATAAGATGTCTGGAATTCTCCGACTCCACAAATGAGATCTGCCCGAGACTGGGACCAGACAGGCGGGGACCTCTGTCTCAGACTATTTGCAATTAACCCCACAGGCTTCCATGGCTGACTAACAACCTGCGATGGAAAGCTTTTCCTTTGGCTGGCCTAGGAGTCTCCTCCAAGGGCCTTCAGTTATGCAGTGCAATGTGGGCACTACTGGAGAACAACTTCTTCCCAGAGGGTGCGCCTAGCGGTCCACCTGCAGGCATGAGGCAGGGGCGCGGCATTCCAGGAGCTGTGGTGAATGGAATGGGGGAGGGATTGTCCTCCAAGCTCCTGCCTTTGGTGAGGGTCTGTCCTGCTGCACATCATTGTCTTTATCCAGGGATTAGGGGGAGCCCACAGCTATATGAATGCCATCAAAGTTACTGGCAAATTCTGATCTAGCTTCTTCAAGGGAAGGTTTCTGGAGCCAAACTTCTCCGAAGGCCACTGGTCTGTGTGCAGGAGGTATCTGTACTCACCCCGTGGGATTGTCATTTACAGACTTGTCCGTCTCCCTCAGAGTCTGCTGGCACCTTCTCCTCACTGCCCCTTAGAAGAGGCCCTCTCTTCCACTTCTGCTGTTCAGGGCCTACTTCAAAGGCCACCTCCTGCACGGCAGAGCCTCCCCAGGGGCCCAGCTTGAAGACACAGCTCCTTCCTCTGGCTCCATTGCAGTCTGTGTTCTTTGTCACATAGCGCAATAATACCAACAGCGGCTAAGGCGTATTGAGCGCTTTCTATGTGCCAGGCACTATGCCAAGACTTTACATGTGTTATCTCATTTAATTCCACAAGGTAGGTCTGTGACTATGCTCATTGTACAGGTGAGGGGAACAAAATTCTTAGAGGATAAGGAACCAGCCCAAGGTCATGCAGCTTATAGGAGACAGGGTTTGAGGACAAGCCTTTCGGCTCCAGAGCTGCGTTCTCCCCGCTTCACGTATGCTGCCCTGGGGTTCAGTCGCCTGTGTATATGAGCACCCACCTGCCTTTTACACTCGATCACGAGTTGGACAAACCATGTCTTTCGGGCTAAAAGTACCCCACAGCCTGTTTTGTAGGAATGGTTTTTACATTTTTAAAGGGGTATAGAAAAACAAGGAGAAGAAAAAGAGCAAACAGAGAGCATATATGAGCAAAAAGCTTAAACTATATATTAATTAGCCCACCCTAAGAAAATGTTTGCTAACATCTGTGCTAGAGCATAAGCATTTTGAGAACAGAGTCCTATCTTACTCATTAAGTTCTCCCACAGGACCTAAAACACCACATCCCCTGCGATGTTTGTAAACAAAAGAAGAAAGATGTGGATAAGACATTTTCCAAAGGTCTCCTAGCCCCGCCGGTCAGAGCTTCCATTTTCCACAGCGCGAGGGCCTGACACAGAGCGGCAGTGACGTCCGTGAGTGTCCGTGTGCGAAGACAGGGCATGATCTCGGAGGTGCCTGTCCAAGAGGGGGATGGGTTTGCAAAACTCTATGGTCTACACTCTCATGGGCGACTTGAAGAATTCCAAAAGTTCTGGTTGGCATAACAAATGTGACTGCAGCCAAAGAATGGATTACATAAAAGCACATATCTTCACTACTACATAGACGTAAAAGACATATTCGGGGTGTCCCCTCTGCTGCCATTCAGGTGGGTGTGTTCCCCCGGCCATGGCCAGCCCTCCCCATACTCCCTGTAACTCTGATCTGGGTCACAGTGATGGGACAACGAAAGTTGGGCAAATTAGATTCTCTTTGAAGAATTAGGAATTGGGATTGAGGAGCAGCCAGCAACTCTGGGATGATCCCTTGAGTAGAATAGATGTAAACACGGAGGCTGAGGAATGGCCAAGGGTACAGACAACCAAGAAGCCAGCCACAGAAGAGTAAAGAAGATGCCCAGAAAGAGGTGGAGAAAGAGGACAGCCTGGTTTCCCAGGTCCAGCCCTTGAGAAATCTGACTGTCCCTGGGTACCATGAGGTCCCCCCGTATTCTGCTGAGGCTTCCTCCTCCTTTTGCATAAATTAATTTGAATGGCCTTCTGTTACCATGTAGCCTAAAATGTCCTGACAATGGCAGTGACATTTCCCTCTCCCGGGCATCATGCACAGGGCCTGACAGCTCACTGAGGCTCAGGCTGTGGTTGGGGAAGCTGGACCTATCAGATGGGGGCTCTTAGCCAGCGTGTTTCCAGGGGGGACCATTCCTTCGGCATCTCTGGAGTCTGACAGTTCTGATCCTAACAAGACAGAGGCATAACCACAAAAATCAATGTGTAGATCTTGTTTTGATTCTAAGTTGTACACACCAACAGTGAAAAGATGTGTTTAAGACAATCCGGGAAACTTGAATCTAGAGTGGCTATCTCATCACATTAAGGAACTGTTCCCGGTTATGTGAGGAGATAGAATGGCGTTGTGGTGTGTTTACATAGAGATGTGTACTAAAATGTTTACAACGAAACAAAATCCCTAAGAGCAAACAAAAAGTAGTGGTGGAGATAGATAAATATTAATCATTGATGAAGGTGGGTGATGGATACACAGGGGTTCATTACACTATTCTCTCTACTTTTTGTGTTTGAAATTTTCCACAATAAAAAGTTTTAAAAATATATATTTAGATATGTATATTATTAGATATAATGTATACCATATTTTTATATATGCATATATATATGAATAAATCAACCGGGGTCTTGGCTCACAAGGTGGTCTGATGGTGGGGTTTATCCCCTCCTGACAACTGCAACTGAGGGTGTTGTCCAAGGATGTCCTCTGCTGGGGGGAGGTGGTCTCTCCTGATGACCGGCCTCCAGGGGCTCTGAGCAGCTGCCAGCCAGTCAAGGGAGAGTCCTGCCCTTTCTCCTCACTTAACTCTGCTTCCTGTCATGTTCACTGACCAGATAATCTGATCTGCCCGTCCTGGGTCCTGTTTGATGGCCCTGCATCCCTGTGTAGTGGTCTCCATGGCTGTGGACTGGTGTTTCCCCAACCTACCTGCAGGCCCTTCGAACACGTCCCCTCCCGAGCCGTGCTAACTGTAAGCGATCACTAAGTCTCTGTGGGGACGAATGCCCTAGCACAGCCCCATTCTGTGTCCACACAGCTCGAAGGTGAGAGCACTGGCTGAAACCAGGGCCTCTGAGGCCTGGGGGAACCTTGCCCACATCTGCCTGGAACTTGATCCAGGTTCTGACCCGCATAAAATGACTTTTTCCCGTTTGCCCGGCATCAGCATCAGGTGTTCACGCTTGACTAGTGGAGGGAGAGGGAAGGACCGTGTGTGATATCAGATGTGAAAGCAGCTTGATAATGACAAATAGTATGATTATTCAGACCGGTAGGTAAGCATCAAGTCAAACAACCTTAAAAACTTTCTTCCAACCATAAACTTCCACGCGTGGCTCCACCGCAGTAAAACAGGACGGCCACGGCCGGGAGCTGCGGACCTGCTCGGGACCACCTGGCAATCTGCAGCTCCTCATCTGCTCTCCACTCTCCTCTCCTTCAGTGAGAGACCAATGTGGAAAGCACCAGCCCAGGACTCTCTCAACGCTGCTCGGGGCTCCCAAACCTCACGGTAGATGCCCTGCTCTCTTCTTCGCCCTGTCACTGGGGCAGGTGGGGGCCTTCTTGGCTTGGGGAGCCCTGCAACCTGTGCCCAGGGCCCTGCACCCTCCCCCGGCAGCCCCTCTCTGCCTCTTGCATCTTCAAACCACCCTCCTTCATGTGGCCCCTCCTGTCAGCCTTCATAGGCTCACAGCTCTTTCATCCTCAAAAAACAAGAAAAAACTCCCTCGAGCCCACGTTCCCCTTGAAAGACTTCTCAAACCCCTGCCCTCCACAGACAGGCATCTTGGAAAAACTGTTCATCTGAACCCACCTTTATCCTTCTGACTCTCTTCTTCACTTTCTATCCCCATCCCTCCCTCGAGACTGTTCGGATCTGTCCGTCCTGTGGATACTCTTCAGTTCTTCCCCCACTTGTTGGCCCCTCCCTGTATCTTAATGTCCCCACCCTGTTCCCCTCTCTCTCCAGCTGCTCCTGCTCAGTGTCCTCTGTGGGTTCTGCTTCCTCTGCCCATCCCTTAAACGTTAGTGCTCCCAGGGGCTCTGTCCTGGGTGCTCTCCTCGCTCCGCAGAAAGGCAACAGTATCCTTTCCAAGGGTTTGATTTGCATCTAGACGCTGAACTCCAGACCTCTACGTCTACATGGTAACTGCTGGACATCTCTACTTGGAGTATCTTCAAACATGACATGTCCAAAATGGAACTCATCATCGACCCCCCCAAAACAAAACAAAGCAACATTCCCAACACAACAAAACCTTACACTGCTCTTGTGCTCCCTAAATTGCTACCATGAGTCACCCACTTGCTCAGACTATCTCTCCGACTACCCTTCTCCCCCACATGCCATATGTCATGAAATCCTGTCAGTTCTACCTATTAAGACACACCTTAGATTCAGTAAAAAGACCTGGGATTGGGGAGGAGAGAGGAATGAATAGGCAGAGCACAGAAGACTTTAAGGGTAGTGAAACTACCCAGTATGATACTGTAATGGTAGGTGCCTGTCATTATATGTCCCAACCCATAGAAGGTACCGCGCCAAGAGTAACCCTAACGTAGGCTGTGGACTTTAGGAGATAATGATGTGTCAATGTAAGTGCATCAATAGTGACAAATGTACCCCTCTCCTGGAGGATGTTGATAAAGGGGGACCCTGTGCATGTGTATGGCTGGGAGGCATATGGGGACTCTGTACCTTCTGCTTAATTTGCTGCTAAAACTGCTCTAAAAATAAAGTATTTAAAAGGATATGTATATATAATATTAAATTATATGCTAAAAAAATATGTCTACAACCCATTCCTTCTCTTTATTCCCACTGCCAACCTCTTGGTTCAGGGTCTCGTCGTCTCTCACATGGACCAGCTTCGTAACTGGCCCCGTCTTGCCCGAGTGATCTCTTTCAAACAGACAACCCTGTCCCTTTCCTACCCCCAACCCCTCAGTGGTACTCTGAAGCCTCGGTATCCAGTTCAAACTTCACAATATGACCTGTGTAGGACCTGCCGCTGCCACCCCCGGCCGCTTGCTCACAGTCTGGCCACAGGGAACTTCTGCCCCTTCTTCTATGTGTCTGCTCTCCCTGCTCCAGGACCTCTTGGCCCTTCTGGACCCTCTCCTGGCTAACCTTCAGGTCTCAGTGTGAACACCTCTTCCTCCTGGACATCTCCCTTGACCCCTCTTGTCTGGTTAGGTGCCACTACGCTGTGTTTTCAGAGCACCCCCATCACCAAATGCCCGGTTGTTCATTCTGTGCCTCTTTAGACAGAGTAGGGATGGCATCTGCTGTGTTTATTTTTGTATCTCCAATACTTGGCTCAGGGCTTATAGGTAGTAAACCCCTAGTAAACATTATTGAATGAATGGATGAGGTTTGTTCACTTCTGTGCTAAGAGCTCTCCACTTCCTACTCTGCTTTATGCCTGGAGTGGCCAGCTCTGGTCTCAAAAGGGTGAGCCCAGGTGAACGGTGAGAGCAAAGAGCTGGGGTGCACTCTGTCCCAGACTAAAAGCATAAGTGATGCTGGGGGGGGTGGGTAACCTACAAAGAGCTTGAGCAGGAGCAGTTTTAGGGTTGAGACGAAGTTCAGGCTTTCTCCTCTGTGAGCAGTGAGAAAGCATCCCCACCTACATGCTGAGGACCATTCAGGCCTTTTGAGAATGTCCTGATCTGGTTTGACCCAACTAACCTGACCCATTTCTCCTGCCCCTCTTTCTGTCCTTTCCTGGCCACATATGTTCTCAGAGCCTATGTGTCTCCTAAGAACTTTCTGGCTTATGCTTTGGTCCTCTCTGAGTTGAGATCAGAGGCAGCTCTGGATATTTTTGAGCTCTCCACCTTTGGGTTGGTTCCAGCTCAAGTCATTCTCCTTCCCTTCCTGTCCTTGCACCCAGGTAGACTTGGGCTTGAGAGAGCACAGAATTCTGGGTGAATTGTTTGCTGCAGTGAGGGGTCGCCTGCCCCCACCCCACCTGACACAGCCCTCCCTCCAGGCAAGGTCAGTCCCAGCGGCCGACCGACTGCATTTCCCTCCCGGGAAAGCTAAAGAGACAGAGTTAATAAAAATCTATCTCATGAACAGCCTGACCTACCAGCATTGATCACATTTGAAAGGACGCCTACACACAGTCCCCATTATGCGCAGAGGGGCAAGGCTCAGAGGAGCTCAAAAAGCCACTTAAATCCATCCACGGGTGACTCCTTCTCCAAGGGCCCAAAACATCCCTCAAACTAATAAACCCCGACAAAGCACTGCCGGGGAAAATTCCTTGCGGATTTGAGATTTTCACTCTGTTAATCTCCTAACTCAATAAAGCAAACACTCCTGCAGCAAATTAAATACTTTTCTGAAAGGGTCCCCTCCCCCATTCTCTTTGATGTGGGTATGTACCCTCCCAGGGCCTGTGTGTCTGTGTTAGGCGTTGGCCCCACTCCCCACCATTTTCTCCTGTTATTGCAAGGAGGCCCAGAACCCACCAGAATTTGCTAATTTTTGGATTCTGGAAACTTCTGAGACCTCTACTTCCCTGAGGAGATTCTACAGCCTGTCAGCTGAGGAAAATGCTTCCCATCCTTTGGTGGGGGTGACAGGTCTCAGGCAGGCCTGGCCCCCAGCACCTCTACTGTTCCAGTTCGCCTGAAGGGGCCCCCAGCACCACTGTCTGGGCCAAGGTGGACTCGGCCAGTGGTCAGACCCTTCCTCTCCAGAAGCTTGCTGGCTGTGCCTCTGACAGTGAGCTGCAAGCTGGGTGGGGTCGCTGGAGAGACGATGAAAGGAAGATGGGCAGAGAAAGGAGACTCCGAGGCCCTGAGCTCCTCTCCTCCCCCGGCTTCCTGCCCCCAGGCTGCTCCTCAAGCTGCTGGCTCTCAGAGCTGCCGGGAATTAGGTCCGACCAGTTTAATTTATAGTCACCACTTTCCTCTCACTATCGGTCTGAGGTTATACTGAGGCCCTTGCTGCGTCTCCTCAGATCCTGTCCTCAGAAAGCCTGCCTTGTGGGAGACCCAGCGGCTTGCAGATGGTGACTGGCAGGTACCTTTATATCTCAGGGGGAGCCTCCTAGAAACGTCGTCATCTACAGTTTCTCAGTTTCACTGCAGGATTTTCGTGTGGATGCTCCATGGATTCTAGAAAGTGGCTATTTTATCTATGGGGACGGACAGTCCGGTCTCAGAGAGACTAGAAAGTGGGTATTTTATCTAAGGGGATGGACAGTCCGGTCTCAGAGAGACTAGAAAGTGGGTGTTTTATCTAAGGGGACGGATAGTCAGGCTCTCAGACAGACTAGAAAGTGGGTGTTTTATCTATGGGGACGGACAGTCTGGTCTCTGAGGGCTGTGTGGTTGTGTGTGACTGGCCTCCTGGAGGGCCTGGTTCCAGGAGTTATTGCCAGGGCTCCTAGATGCAGACCTTGCCCACGGTGAGGAGAAGGCACCCTCTCCCTACCGGGCCTCTGAGAAGGCCATTCTCAATGTTCCTTCTTTCTGTGGATCCCCTTGGACAGAAAGGCGCTTACTCAGGGAGGCATGCCCCTCTGAGGGGTTAAGCCACAATAACCCAGACTGGGCCCTGGTCATTTGAAATGTCCTCCCAACTCCTGTCAGCCCTGGATAGATGTCCCAGGCTCAGTGGCTGTCCCCACTTATCTCCCACCCCAGTGGAACTGCTTCCAGATTTATGTCCTCCCATGGAAATCAAGAGTCCCTGGGAACTGGAAGAAGGGAGAGAGGTAACTGACAAAATGAGGAAAGCATGACCAAGTACGTAAGTCCTCAAGTTGGGGAGTCAAACAGGCCTCAGCTAGAATCCAGACTCAGCTACCTGCATGCTCTGACCCTTGCAAGCTATTTGCCCCTCTGAACCTCAGAATCTTCATCTGTAAAATGGGGATAATAATGGTTCCCACCTTCTCAGTGTCATTGTGCAGCCTAAATGAGATGAGCCTGTGAATTGTTCAGCACACAGTAAGGGCTCACTGAATGGTCTGATGAGAAGAGGCTCAGTGGCTTCCAGATGGAGATTGGGCCCAGCCACTAGGCTAGGAATTCATTCCTTCCCTCAGGCCTGCAAGGACTTGCTAGTCCTCCTGATGGCCTTTCTTCCAGGAGAGATTGGAGCTTCGGGATGTTAAAGCCCTTTCTTTGCTCTGCAGAGCAACTACCCGGGTGAATGAGGTTGGTGGGGGAGGGAAGGACCCAGGCCATGGCTGGGGACAGCTGCCAGGCTCTGGGCATCATTGTGGCCCCCAGGCAGAACCAGTCCTGGGCACAGATGGTCCATGCATTCTCAACCGGGGCAATATCAGCCCCAACAGGGTGAAAATTGGTTCTTGGAGGAGCGAAAACATTTTAGATGTTATGATGGTTTGTGGCACTCCAAAGCACAGCCCTACGTGACAAGATCTTATTTCTTAATAGCATTTAATTTCTCTCATTAGAATAAAGTAAATTAGATTCTAATTTAGTAAAGTTAGATTAAATTAAAATTTCCTTGGGGTGGGGGATGCTAATTGAAAAAGGGTTGAGAAACTTTGGTACGGTCTGTCTTCCAGACTCTCTCACCTTCCTACCCAGAGCCCCTCCTCCTCTCACCAGCCCCTCCTGCTGCCTCCTACCATGTCCTTCCTTCTCCTTGGGCTCTTAGCAGCATTTGGTGCTACTGACCAGTCCAGTTCAGAGGTCAGCCTGTCCCAGACTATGGCCAGCACTGCTCCTTACCCAGATCTTCCCTTGGCTCCCGTGACTTCACCACGTTGCCCCCTCCAGCCTTCTGGCTCCTCTCTTCCTTGCACTGCCACGTAGACACAGCTCTCCGCTCCCCATACAAGCTTCGCTCCGCTTGTCCTGCCCCAGACTCCAGCAGCGCAGTGGAGCACAGCATCTGGATTCTTTCTGGCACACACTGTCCCCCGCCCTGTCTACCCAGCAGCTCGGCACTTCCCCCTCTCCTATGCATTTAGTTGGAACCATTTGACGTGAAAGAATATATGGCCTTGTATTATTCTCTCATGATCTCGCGGGTGTCTGGTCTATCTTCCCACTTGGATTTTAATTTCTTTGAGGATTAAGACAAAGGCATAAGTTTCTGTTTGCTCCTTAGGGTCCAACCCAGTTCTGGACACCAAGGAAGGCAGATGAGAAGGTTTTTAGGGGCCACAAAGTGCACTGCAGAACTCGAGTTTCGAAGTGCCACTGGTCAATGCTCCTCCCACCAGGAGAACCAGCTCAGCCTGGGCCCTGGGCAGACCACAGTGGGAAGCCCCCCTCTACCTCCCACCTGGGCTCCGCCTCACCTGGCTGACTCCTTCCACTCCATCTGGTCTCCGTCGTGCTGTAGAGTGTCCATCTCTGTGAAGAGGGTGGGGTTGGGAGCCTCATCTTCCTCCCCCAGGATGTCCTGGAGCTGCTCAGCAGCTGGAGACCCTGCAAACGGAGGACAGCAGGGTCGCTGAGCACCCAGTGGGAGACAGAGGGCTGCAAGGCCAACTAAAATGGAGCAGGAGCCAAGCGCAAGGGAAAAGTACTTCCTAATTCAGTAACACTAAGGCCAGCCTCTGGGCGAAGCTGGATTCAAGCCTTCGAGGATTGGATGTGGATGAGATAGTCTTTGGAAAACAGAGCTGAAAGGATGTCGTCTGCATTCAGAATCCAGGGTCTTGTAGCTGACAATGAAGAAGTATGGAAAACGGCCAATGCCAGGGCAGCAGCAAGGACAGGGAACAGAATAGAAAAGTGAAGTGACAAAAACTGTGACCCAACTTCAGTGTAACAAATCTAGAGAGACCCCTTTCTCACTGGGCCCCAACAAGTCAACACCCAAAGTCGGCCTTGAAGGGACAACTGGCCACAGGAAAGGACGAGCTTGCCCCATTGAGCCACGTGAGCAGACTTCCTACATGGGCAAGGTGACAGCCTGCTCCTGAGCTCCTGGTCTCCTTTGCAACTGCCCACTGATGTCACCTCCTGGATGTGTCTCCAGCACCTCAAAAGTTAGCATTCCAACACTGAACGTGTGCCCTTCCCCAGACATGCTTCTCCTGTTTTCTTTTCCTTCTTTCCTCCCTCCCTCCCTCCCTCCCTCCCTCCGTCCCTTCCTTCCTTCCCCTCAATATTTAATGAATGTGTACTATGTGCCAGGCATTGTCCTAGGTGTTGGAAACAAAGCTGAGAAGGCCCATGTATCCTTGCTCTTTTAAACATCTGCTCTAGTGGCAGAGACAGACAATAAACAAATAAACAAACCCATAAATGATTATTTCAGGTAGTGATAAGTATTCTGAAAAAAAACAACAACCAAAAAACTAAATGACCAGGGAGCTACTTTAGAGAGCATGGTCACGAAAAGCCTCTCTGAGGGGGGTATTTGAATAGTGGTGCGAACAGCGGGAGGAGCCACTGTGGATATCTGGAAGAACAGTGCTCCAGTGTTTCAAAGACCCTGAGGTGGGAATGTGCTGGTCTAGAGCATGGTGTGCAAGAGAGAGTGCATAACATGACGTTGCACGCCTTGGCTAAAGGCGTAACTGTCCACCCAGCTGCATAGGACAGGCACCCGGGAGTCATCTTTACCACACCTCTTTCTCTCACCTCCACCCCCATATTGAAAGTGTTCAGAAATACGTTCCCTGCTCACCAACCCCACTGTCTCTGCCCTGGTTCAGTCTCTCACTGACTGTCTCCTGGACTTCACCAAGTCTTCCCTTCCTCTAACCCTCCTCCAGCCCCTCAGTTTATCCTCCCCTGTGGCCTGTACTTATTACTTCAAGGACTTCCAATGGTCAATAATTTCAACTACTCTTTCATCGCACCTTCCACCCTCTTACTCCTTGACTTCCCAATAAAACCAGCCAGCCAACGCCCAGACAGGAATCCACTGGCCCAATCATCTCTGCAGGTGTGTCCTGGGGGTACAGGGAGAAGCAATGCTAGAGTGAAGGCAAGGTGATTTCAGTCCAGCTAGACATGGGTATGATCTCAGAATTGCCACTTACTCATGAGTGAAGTCTGAGTGGACAGAGCTGTTGAGAGGAATAAATCAGACGAGAGGGTAAGACACGTGACACAGGGCCTGGAATGTAACAGGTGCTAATCCTCTTCACCATCGACTCAGCACCCAGGCTCCTGAGCCCTGCTGAAGAAAACCACTCAGCTGTGCAGCTGGAGGGTTTCCACTCTAGTAGGTTTCAGAAGTCAGCCACTTTCCACTCATCCTTGTCAGCACCCATTCCAGTATCCCTCAGTGCCATTCCTAACCTTTGCTCCTTACTCCAAGTCTCTTGAACAATCTCCTGTGCCACTTCACCAAGAAAATACAGGCCTCCAGGCATGAAAGCCAACTCCCTCCCTTCTGGTCCTCTGGTCCTTACCAGTATTGCACTCCACCTTTGCAGAAAGGAGTCCTACCTCCAGTTTAATCTCTGCCCCCATCCATTCCCTTCTGCTCGATCCTTATTTCATCAACTAGCCTTTCCTTACCTAGATCTTCAGCTTCTCTCTCTCCACCCTCTTTCTCTAGCTTATAAACAGCTCTTCCTACCTCAGAACACCCTCCCCACTCCTGCCTGCCTTCCAAGCTCTCCCGGTCTCCTTTCCCCCTCCTTTCCCCCAGCTTCTTGAAAGAGTGGTCTACACTTGCTGTCTCCACTTCCTCCTTACCCAATCATATCCCAGCACGCTGCAACTGGTTCAGCCCCCACACTACTAAGGCAGCGATTTCAAACTGGCAGCTCGAAGATGTGTTTAATTCAGCCCCGATAGTGTATAAAAGCTTTTGAAATCGTTGCTAACATAAGAAACTGTGAGATCTCATATAAAAATCAATGTTTCTGACTTTTCTTGAAAATTTAGATGCTCTGATGACTGTGCCAAGATTCCTGCATGGCAACAATTAGAGCTGAGTGATGGCTGCCTTCTTTTGTTGTGTGCTTTTTAGTTTGCCACAGTCCCCACTACTCCCTACTACCCTGCTAATCTCATTTACGTTATGTACCAGAGTTTACAACCCCACCCTTAGACCTTTCTTGTTACCTTCTCCTCAAACCCATAAGTTAAAAAGAGCAATCAAACCAACAGCCCTGTAAAGCTATGGTCTGGCTTATCTCTCTGGGACATCAGTGGGGCTGACTGTTCCCTCTGAACTGAAATGCTACTCTTGGCTCTCACGACATAGCACTTTCTTCATATTTTTTCCTATCTCTTTAAGGACTCCTTCTCAATATCTTTTCTTGGTCCCTCTTGCCATCTCCCTAAATCTTGATTTTTTTCCAGTTCACCCATGTCTCCAGGCCCCGCCTGTATCGAGCATTTCCCACTGCCAATGGGACTGCTCCATCTGGGAGTTCTCAAGTCGACCTCAACATATGCAAAACAGCTCTGCACCCTTTATTCCAACACCCCCACCCTGCCCTCCTCTGTTTGATTAATAGCACCCTTAGCTACCCAGCCATCCAGTTGAGAACTGTTGGGCTCGCTTCAGAAGCTTCCTTCTCTTTCACCATCCAGATCCAATCAGACACTGAGTTCTTTCATTTGCTGCCTAAATATTTTTTTATCTCTCTACCTTTCTCCCCCGCCCATTGCCACTGTCTTGGTTCAGGTGCCCATTATCGCTTGTTCCGGTCACTGCAACAGCCACCTGCTGCGCCCACAGCTCTGGGTGCCCCATCCATCCCCATTCCCTGTGTGGCAGCAGGGTTTGCTTTTGTAACATTTCAAACATGTTCACATGGCCGGCTCCTGGGAGTCAGGGTGCTCTCTGGGCAACACCACAAAATATTGTGCATATGAGTTAGGAATAATTTTACTAGAAGAAAATACTATTAATGTATCTGTATATAGCTCAATAGATCTCATTTATTTAAATAGATTTTATTTCTAAAGGCTACCCCTTTTTAGAGTATCCCTCCCTTCTCCAACTACATTGCTGAGTGAGGCTGGATTTTCTTCATCTACATCAATCAACGCAATATATCCTAACAGACTGAATGCAGAGGCTAGTGAGACTCCAACTGGATTCTGACAGGCCTAACATTGAAGAGATTTGCAACAATGTAAATGAATGCCACCCTCCTCCTTCACTGTATTTGGAAAATACAATTTTTCATAAAAATATATTATGTGAATATGCAATAAATAAATAGATTTTATTTCTTAATTTTTCTAGTACTTTAAATTTACACCTTTTTCATTAGCTTATTAATAGCTGACACTTCCTAGCTGACATCGGAGGTTTAAGGAAGCTTTATAGGAGAAAAAATAACAATTGAACAAATAACCTTACTTTTTCTTTAAATTGGGGGGAAACTCTTAATTCCAAGAGGGCACAGTAATTCTCTCTGTGATCAGAGTTCAAGAACTACTCTTCTAAAATGTAGATTTGATCATGTTACTCTCCATGCGAAAAACCTTCAATGGCTCTCGATTACCTAAAGCCTAGGGTCTATGACAGACTCAAAACACCCCTTGTGGTCTGGACCTAAATTGTCTTTCCAGGGACTGTCATGTCTCTCAACCAGACGCCCTCGGCCCCCCCAGCCACCGTGTACCCCAGCTCCCCGTGACCCCAGCCATCCCTGACTCCACATGCCCTGGCCCAGCCACATCAGACCACACACAGTTCTCTGAAAACGGGGGCACATCCCTCCTGGTACCTATGTGCCTCCCAGGCCCTGAGTCTGGAGTCCCTTTCCCCTTCAAAGCCAGATAAGAAGAGAGCGGGAGCCCTGAAGCAGCCCTGCCCGGCGTTACCTGCTCCCCGGGATAGCGAAGCGCTGGGGTCTCTGGCCGTGGGCACCGCCTCCGGCCCCAGCCTGTTTCCGCTGCTGCCACCCGGCCGGTCGCTGCCTCCGCACGTCCGCTGCGGCCAGGCGCAACAAACTCACTTTTGTTTCCAGTTAAGCACCAGGGGAGGCGTGGGGTGAGAAGAGGGAGAGGCAGGTGGGGGAGGGCAGGGGGGAGAGAGAGAGAAAGAGAGAGAAGGAAACGTATGAATGAGTGGGAGGGTGGAGGGAGAGGACTATATGTGCGAGAGAAAAGAGATGTAGTAAGTGTGAGAGAGACTGTGTATGTAAGAGAGAAAAACTATATTGAAAGGGAAATAAACATACTGTGAGTAGGGGGAACTGTGTGTGGGGGGTGGGGTAGAGAGAGAGGGAGAGTCTCAGGTGCAGGAAGAGGAGGGCTCAGTGGCCCCAGCAGAACCTCAAGAAGGCAGCCAGGTCTCCTCAGCCACAGGCCTGTGCCCGGCCTGGCAGAACTGCCCCCCGCCCCCATGAGCCCTTCCCACAGTGCCTGGGAGCTCCAGGAGAGCCCAGCACCTCTCGTCAGGCCCCTTTATAAAGGCAGAGGTAGGATTTGCCCTGAGACTCCCCGGGGCCTCCTTAAGAGCCTTGGCCGCAGGTGAGCTGGCTGGAGTGGCCTGGGGCAGGTCTCAGCCACACAGCTCTGGTGTGAAGGTGGGGTTGTTGGGGAGAGGGCTGCTGTGGGGTCACACATTTCACAGCACCCACGCCTGGAGCTGGTGTCTCTCCTCCCCAAATTTAAACCCAAACTCCTGATTCTCTCCCTCTTCAGCTACTTCTAAGAAAAAATCCCAAATGTCACCCCTCAGCCGGTGTTTTTGGAGAGTCCATGGACAGTGGGAAACTGGTCACTTCAGGGTGCGTGGGGAATTATTTGCTCTGCCGAGAAACTCCTAATCTCCTGGGTTCAGTTCAACAAGTGCTTACTGAGGACTTAGAATGTGCCAAGGTTGATTAGAGGTCACCGAGCGGCGGCTGCTCCAGGGAGCTCTGAACCCTGAATTCACCAAGGCTTAGCGCTGGAAGGGAGCTTAGCAATCGTCCAGCCCAAAGCCTGCACTTCACGAATGAGAACACGGAGACCCGGCGTATAGCACAGAAGACCCCAACAGGCCCTGGTGAGGGGAGCCGGGAGGAGAACAAAGTCTGCTGACAGCCTCCCCCTCGGCACCCTGCTGGCTGCCTCTACTTACCATGTTTTCATACCTGAGGCTCGAGGATCAAATATGGTCACTTTAAAGCTGAGAAAACAGCAACAGAGGGGCAAGGGCATGTGTTTAGGTGCAGAATCCAAGCACACGCCATCATCAAGGAGTTCCTGCCTTGGCGGGCTCCTCAGCAGGCAGGACCGTGAGGAGGATGGGTCCCTCCGAGGGTCCCAGGCTCCAACAGCTCACACTGCATTGGGCAGCCACTGCACACCACACCGAGTCAGGGGCTCTGGGCGACCTTCCCCCAGAGAAATACCAGAGAGATCACCAAGGATGCCAGCGGATTCTCTCTGTTCGTGTGGTACTTTCACAGCCCAGACCTGAGTTCAACTCCTGACCCTGCTAATTACTAGCGGTAGGATCTTGGCAAGGCGTTAATCTCTCTGAGCCTTAGTTCCCCATCTATAAAGCGGGACCTTGCACACTTACCTCACCGGACTGGTGGTCATTGACGTAGTGTATGTGATGTGGTTGGCACAGTGCTTGGCATACACCAGTCACCCAGTAAGTGATACCACTATTTTTGTTGTAGCCAACAAGTGACCCCTTCCTCCCTTATGCCCATCACCAGCCTGGCCTTTCTAACACTCTGGGGGCTTGGTCCTTTTCAGCGTCTAAATGTCTGTGCTACTCCCATGCTGCTCCCCTACCCTGCCACCCTGGACCCCTCTCCCCTCTCTGCTTTTCCCTCCTGCCCAGGGAAGGGCTAGCACCTCACAGGCTGAGCTGCTGGGTCAGGTGGGTGCACCGTGGGGCACACATGCGTGCAGCATGTCAGAAGTTAATCCACGTAATAAGAAACCACAGGTACGAGCCCCCCTGGTCCACAGCTCGCAGAGAGTCACACAACACCCGACGGTGAGAATGAACTCAACCAGCTGCTTGTTGCTGGAAGAAATACAACCTCAGTGGGAAAAAGCTTCAGGAAGCACACTAAAAGAAGCAACCAGGATGGGCTTTCACTGGGTGGGAACTGTCCCACCCAGTTGCTCATCAGATGAGCAACGCACAGAAATGACCCGGAGGACCGTGAATCGGCAAGACTTCAGCTCCTAATAAAGTCCCAGGAGGGGATGTCGAGGGAGTCGGCATGAGGACTTGGTCCTGGACTTCCTGTCCCTGGGCCGTTCCTTCAGAGACCCCCTCTCTCTCAGGTTCCACACCAACTGCTAGATGGCCATTGGCGAGGCCAGGGTCTGTCTTGTTCACGCTGTGCTGCTGGCCCCTGACACAGGGTTCACACCATGCGGGCACTCAAGAAATGCTAGCCGGGTGAATGAATTTTACTGATTAACACTTGCAAGCTTATCAGTTGGGATTAGGCTCAGCAAGAAAAGAGGTAAGAACAAGGAAATGAGCTGGGCGGGAACTTTGCGTGGCTCAAAGCCACGAGGATGGGGGAGAGGGAGATGAAACTGAGGCTTCCAAAGTTATGCTTGCAATTGGGTCCAGTTGGTCTTGAGAGTGGACTTGAAGGCCCCAAGTTCTAGTTTCATGGACAGTAAAGTTCTTTTTCTAGAAAACTGTCTGTAAACTCCAAATGTGCTTGCCGAGAGAGGAGAGAATCTGCCCACTTGTAGTGTTTGTGGGAACCCCTCCTGTGGTAGGCAGCTTTGGGGATGTCAGCCCAGCCCATACCCCTCCCCGCAAAAAGATGGCCCTCTGGCGGCCGTGTTTGTTGAATGCATGACCTGTGCCCCTTGGTTGCAGTTAATTGGAAACTTAGAATGGGTCGCTGAGATAGCTGGGCCTTTCCTGAGGTTTCTGGAGGAGAGAGCGTGTAAATAGGGTGCTGAGGGCACAGATAGGCAGAAGAGGCTGCAGAGAGAAAGGGCAATGCAGCAGATCTACAGAAAATGTCTGGGGAAGAGGCCATGTGGTCCCAGAGAGGTGACAGGATGCTGCATCTACCTCCTGAGCCTGGCTGCTTATTCTGCTTTGGGACTGTGAGAAACTCCTTTGCTCTTATAATATAAACTCTCTCTCTCTCTCTCTCTCTCTCTCTCTTTCTCTCTCTCTCTCTCACACACACACACACACACACTCCCTCCTTGCCAAGCCAGCTCAAATAGGTTTCTGATACTTGTGATACAATTACCTTCTTAATCATGAGTACCCCTTATATGGAATTCTAGGGTATGGAGATTTTCTCCTTTGTACCTTCTTCAAACTGGAAGTGTAACACTTAAAAAGAATGTTGAGTCACTGTAGTAAGAACAGTTAGAATAAGAAGGGACAGAGAAACAGTAAAAGAGAGGGCAGAGAAAAGGCTGAGCAGGCTGAAAGAAAGAAGGGAAGGAAGGAAGGAAGGAAGGAAGGAAGGAAGGAAGGAAGGAAGGAAGGAAGGAAGGAAGGAAGGAAGGGAGGGAGGGAGGGAACCCTGGTCCTGGCTAAGGGAAGAAGCTGTGGCAGAGGGGTGGCAGAGCCTGGCTGATGCATTGCTGGCTCCCCAAAAGTGTTCTTGGATGGAACCAAGTTTGGAAGATCTATGTGTGTTGGGCGAGGAGGAGACTCAGCCAAGGCTGTTGAGAAATTCAAACAAGAGACCCCTCAGCCTTCCCCTATGGAGCTTCCCACCACTCTGCCCCTTTGGGAGCTCCCTGGGAAGGGTATCGGCCTCATTGTGAAGTCAGAGACCACGGAGAAACGACAACAATGACACTCTTTGCACTGGAGGCCCAGAGGAGGGGATGCTGACATTCCTGGAGAACCAAAATAGTAAAAGGCATTCGTTTGCGCTGCATCCATTACTCCTTATTTATGATGTGTAAATGTCACTGATAGGCTTCAGTGAGTATGTGGTCCTTACTGCTTTGTTTTAGTGCGTATAAATGCTGTAAAGTGAATAAATTCTTATTTAAAATCAAAACAGTTGCTTCTTCTCCTAAGCCAAGAGGGGCCTGGGGGCTGACTCATAGGACTGAACCTCTTCCTCTTGCAGAGGCTGGTGGGGAAAAGGAGATGTCAAAGCCTCTCTCAGACCTTCTCAGCTGCTGAAAGGCTAGACTTACAGGAGACGGTCTTTGTGTTTAGTTCCACACGGGGCATGTGCCCTTGGAGCAGAAATGGGCCCTGAGCCAAGGCGCAGGGCAGAGGGAAAGCACGTGACTGAGAAGTGAGGGGAGTGAGCTTATGTGTGTGGGGGGAGGGGCTCAAAATCTGAGCCACAGGGAGTTGTGAGGGGACTTGGGAAGGGGAGTGGGGTTGGGTCAGAGTTGCCTAAAATATGGTAGGAGGCTAGCACTGCAGAGGAAATGTCCAGTGGCCAGAGGATTTTAAGAACAAGGATATCTAGTATCTCATTTTAAAATAGTTTCTCTGCAACATTAAACTGCTCCATGGTTCTGAACCGTCAAAAAGCCGGCTACTCACATATATGCTGTATATGACCTATTTGGGGGGAACCAAAGAAGGCCTGAACTGCATGTCTGAGTTGGCCCCGGGTGAAAGCAGAGGACAGGTACAGGAGGTGACACACAGAGAGGCTGAGAGCCCACCAGGGAGGCACTTGGAGCCAGAGTGACACTGAGACTGAAAGCCTCTGGGAATTCACAGACACTTAGGCAAAGGCATAGACCTCCCCCAGGATGTGGGCCAGGAGGCCAGCTAACTCCCAAGGACTAAGGTAAATCTGGCTTTTACAGGTTCACGTGTAAATTCAGGCTTTCAACCCTAATTTCCCCTTAAGGTCTTAAGGCCACTAACTCAGGATTCTCTTCTAACAGGAGTTTTGTCTGTTTGTTTTTAGAATAGCCCTTGGAGCTCAAATGCTGATAATTCCAGGAGATCTAGGTTTTAAGGCATCAGAGGGCAAGAAGAGAGAAAAGAGTAAATACAGGCTTCCTTTAGGAAATTTCAATTTGCCTTCCTGCCTAAAAGGTCTGGGATGACCTGCATTGTTTCCCCTTTTCCTTTCTCTTTTCCCTTTTCTCTCTTCTTGTATCCTTCCAAGATACAAATTGGTAATGTAGACAAAGGAGAGGAAGCCATCCCATTTTAAATTTTCAAATGCTACATGAAATCCAGCTGTCTTTGCTCCCACATTGGAAACACAGTCTGTCTCCGGAACTCCTCCGCGGAGGAGATGCTCTAGGGCTGAGGAAAGAGTGAAGCTCAGGAATATACAAAATGCAGTCCCTTTAACCAAGCTGCTAAAATCATCAGCATTAAGAAGTTTGAGGTATGAGAAGACTCTATTCTCCTTCTAACTAGTCCAAGAACTTAAACTTTTTGAACTTTTCAGTCCTGTGTCGATGCCTGGATATACATCTGGACATATCCCAGATCTCCAAATAACCCTCTGATCATCACTGGAAGGACTCACATATCCAGGCCACCTGAAAACATTATCTAAGCCATTGGATGTGGTCACCTGGCACTCATCATCCAGACTGCCTGACATCTGCCATAACCATCTTGGACCAATCCCAGGGCTAAGAATGCAGGACTGAGTATTCTCAAGAATGCCCTTTTTATTATAAGAGCTCTTAACTTTTCTGCTTCCTTTGGAACACTTCTGGGTTTTTGCCCAGCTATGTTTCAAGATGGCAAACTCGAAAACCTTTGAATAAATCCTCATCATCTATTTCTATCCAAAAACTCCAGACTCTTTTTGAGTTCATTCAATAAGATAAATGTCTTCTGTCCCAAATTTTGCTCCTTCTTTCATCAGACATGGGGAAGGAAAGACCACATGAAATGTATCCTTGGTGCTAAGGCCTTAGAACCATGTGAGGCTCAAATGTCTGGTCGGAAAACTGCCTCTCTCTCCTTTACTGCTCACCTTGAGGTGGCTTTGATCTTTAGTGACCCCAGAGTTGTTCAACATCTGGCAAGTAGAAGAAGGCCTTAATAATTTTCACACCCCGCCTGGCCGGTGTGGCTCAGTGGTTGAGCGTTGACCCATGCACCAAGAGGTCGCCAGTTCGATTCCCAGTCAGGGCACATGCCCAGGTTGTGGGCCTGATCTCCAGTGGGGGGCATGCAGGAGGTGGCCAGTCGATGTTCTCTCTCATCGATGTTTCTATCTCTCTCTCCCTTCCCCTCTCTCTCTAACATCAATAAAAAATAAAATAAAATAAAAAATAAATAAATAATTTTTACACCCCTCCCACCAGAAGGATCTCATAAGCCCTTGGTACCAATCAGACAAGCCAAACCAATATCCACATGTAGAGGAAAAAGATTTGGGTTCCTTGCTCTTTAATTAAGTTAATGTATATCAACTGAACTAACATATTGTGTCTACCAGGCACCGTGCACCATGTAAAGTATTTTATGTCTGTTTACATAGCATTTAGCGACTCACAACAACTTAGCGCGCCCCACAATCCGGGTTTGCTTGGGACTGACCTGGTTTTAGCACTGAAAGTCCCATGTCCCTTGTCCTGAGAAACCCCTCGGTCCCAGGCAAACTGAAGCAGTTGGTCTTCCTACAACCGTCTTCCCCTGTGCAGATGAAGACACCGAGACTCCAGGCACTGCACAGCCAGGCTGGGCTTGGCTGATCTTGTTTCTCTTGGATCTCGGCTCCAGTTCTTGTTACCAGCCCAGCAACGTGGAAGTGCGGCCACATTCTACAGCTTCTTCTATCCACTCGCTCCTAATGGCCTCTCAAGAGGTTCTCAGAGCCAGAAAAGGCGTTCCTTCCAGGGTAGGAAGCAAGGCTCTTACCGAGTCTCACCACAGCTGGATACTTTGATTCCTCATATATGCTCTGCTTGAGTTGAAATGGATTGATGGCTAAGTATTGACTTCCTAAAATTATATTCACACTGGGGGAAGGGGTGGTGTGGAGAGAGAGAGAATAAACAAACCAACTGCTGTGCCATATTATTCCCTACCATAAGGCAATTCGGCTGCCTGGAAGGATGTGATTCTCAGCCTGTGTTGCGTGGGGTGACTGGCTAATGACATCTTAACACGGGACAGCAGTGTGGTGGAAGAGCCACGCACAGGCTTTGGAGTCAACAGACCTGTTCTCAAATCGCAGCTTTACTGATTGCAGCTGCATCACGCTACATCCCCTTGAACCTTGATTTCCCAGTCTGAAGATGGGAGAGTAACATCTCCCTTTTATTAATACTATACATTTAGTTAATAAAATTGTAATGAACTGCCATTTTGTACATACAGACCTCCTTCATATACATCGTCTTGCTGGATCCCAGCCATTACTCAGCGAGGTGGGAACTGAAGGAGTCTCCTGCCAGTTCTTCATCTGCACAGGCGGCTTTATGCGCAGGCCCCGCCACATCTAGCCACCCCTGCCGGCCCAGGCCCCCACATTCTGCACGAGTCCCGTCCTGTGTCGTGGGAGTTCCCACGGGGCTATGTGGCCAGGCCAGCTGGACCTCCTGCCTGGGCTGTCTGGATGGGCTCACAGAATGCACAGGACACTCAGAGAGGAAAAAACACACATGATCAGGTGCCCTACAGCCAGGAGAAGAGGGCGAGTCAGGCAGTCATCTAGATGGTGCAGGTGAAAGGGTCCGGCCGCGGTCACTGACCCTGCGACGCGGTGCAGCAGGGTTTGTATCTGCATCACACACACAACGCCCCGTTTGGCTTGTGGAAGTGAAGACTGAGGGGTCACTCTCCCGCCTCCATCACCCCAGGGAGAATGGCAGGACCAAGCTCAGCTCCCTGGGCTACAGAAGACCGCTGTGGCTGTTGACTTTGCTAGCAGGCTTTGTGGCTCCCTGAAATCAGCGCGTCTAAAACTGGGTCTGCAATGTATTCTTAGGGGTAGGTGGGTTCTATGGGGAGTTTTAAATTTTGTGTTTCCATTTTGATGATAATCTTGAAAATATTTCTTTTTTTAAAAAAATATTTTTGCTTTATTGATTTTAGAGAGAAACAAAGGGAGAGGGAGAGATAGAAACATTGATGAGAGAGAACATCAACTGGCCGCCTCCTGCATGCCCCCCACTGGGGATTAGTCCCACAGCCTGCTCAAGACAGTAAAAATATGTAATAGAAACCAATTAAATACTATTTATTGGGCAGATGTGGGATAGGATAAGGGTAAAATTATGTCCCTAGAAACAGTAAGGTCACATGAGAATAAAATGCCACAGCTGTGCTCTAAGAACTCCAGTCCTCTTTTTTTTTCTTTAATTTTTTTTTTTTTTTTTTGGAGAGAGAGGAGAGGAAGGCAGAGGGAGAGAGAAACATTGATTTGTTGTTCCACTTATTTATGCATTCATTAGTTGATTCGTGTGTGTGCTTGACCAAGGATCTAACCCACAACCTTGGTGTATCAGGGTGATGCTCTAACCAAACTGAGCGACTCGGCCAGTCTTTTCACTCCTCTTAAGATTGATACCTTTCTTTCCACAGGAAAGAACAAAAGACTGATTGTTAATCAGCCCAGAACTGATTTCTGCAGCAGCAGGGGAAGCCCTGGGCTTTGTGGACCAGGGAGAAAGCTTCCCAGGGGTCTGCAGCCCCCATGCAGGGTCTTAGACAATTCTGCACCATTCCTTCAAGCTTGGTGAGGAGGGAAGAGGGAGGGAGTGGAAGAAGCAATTCCGTTTTCTGAGCACAGTGCCTCATGCCCAATAGTCATGCTTGTATCGGTTCTAAGGGCAACGGCCACATGGTCCATAGGAATTTGAAATTGAGGGAGATAATTCTGAGCATTAAACCATGAAAACAACAGGGAATGAATCAGAGCAGAGAACTCGAAGTCACCCCAGAGAGAGGGGTTCAGCTGACGAAAGGTGTCCCTGAGCAGTGAGACCGTCCTGGCAGCGGTAGGACAGAGGGGGCCTGGGACGCCAGCCACATCTCCAGAAAATCCCTCCAGCCCTGCCATGCCCCGCCTGCACCCACAAGTAGATGGCTCCCCAGAATGCGCCCCTCAAGAACTCACGGGTCCTGCTGGCATGATCCACACCACTGTCCCGGCGGTGTCCCCTGCTCCCCACGCCGGTCAGTTCCTGCAGTGGCCTGTCAGGCCACAGGCCCCAGCGGACTTTTTGCTGGCCTGAATGGTGTCCCTTCTGGTCTCCTTTCCTCTGAGGGTAACTGGGGACTGAAAGCCCAAAGTGGATGGTACGGCAGTCTGTGGGCACAACACAAGAGCGAGGGGGAGCAAGAGTTACGAAACGCTGGCATTTCTCCTTAGTCCTCCAGTTCCAAAGAGCTAAGGCCAAGAGCAAAATGGAAGACATGGGATTCCTGGACGGGGCCACTTCCCCAGGACTTGGGTTCGATAAAAGTCCGTTTCTGAAAAACTCTGTGTTGCAGAAAAAGACACCCTTGGCGCTATAGTTAGAACTGTGTTCCCCATTCCTGCTCGTCCAGAGCAGCCATGACCACATATGGCGTATGACACAGGACAGAGGCCCGCAGTGGGTCACAGATTCAGTCCAAAATGCCAAGCCCCTCTTCGGCTGTTACAGAAAGGCTGCTTACACCTCTGTCGAGGGCCATTTTTACTAACAACCAAGGGCTACATGAACTACTCACCAGAAAAGCAAGTTAGTAAGGGTTTCTCAAAGCTGGTTGTGTAGACTAGAATTTTCAAGAACTGCAGTTACCAAGAACCTTAAATTCAGATTGTCACTGGGAAGCCTGGCTGCTACGCAAAGCCCACCCCTCAGGTCTGTGGCAGAGATACAGCAGAAATTCTCTCAGCCCCAGAAAGGACCCCGCGACCAGCTTCTCATCAGTGTTGTCTTGCAGTGGTCAACAATTTTTAAAAATAAGTAACAGATTGTTGAGTATCAGTCTAGACATACAGAACAAATGAGCAGATAGTACATAGATTTCCATATACATATCCTCACCTCCACAGTTTCCTCTATTTTTTTATTGAGGTATAATTGACATATAACACTGTATGCATTTCAGGCGTACAATATAATGATTTGATATATGCATATATTGTGAAATGATTACTATAGGAAGTTTAGTTACTATCCATCACAACACAGTTAGATTTTTTTTTTCTTGTGATGAGAACTTCTAAGATCTACTCCCTCAGCAACTTTCAAGTATGCAGTGCAGATGGCTAACTATAGCCACCAAGCTGCGCACCACATCACCAGAACTTACAGCTGGAAATCTGTACCTTTGACAGCCCTTAGCCATTCTGTCCATTCCCCACCACCTACCTTTGGCAACCAAGAATCTGTTCTCTGTTTCTATGAATTTGGGTTTTTAGATTCCACATATAAATTAGATCGTACAGTATTTGTCTTTCTCTGTATGATTTATTTCACTTAACATAATGCCTCCAAGATCGATCCATGCGGCTGTTTATAGCAGGATTTCCTTCTTTCTCGTGACTTAATTATATATATAACATTTTCTTTATCCATTCATCCACTGTTGGACATTGTGGTCGCTTTCATACCTTAGCCATTACGAATAATGCTGCAATGAATATGGGGGTGCAGACATCTCTTCCAGATAGTAATTTTGTTTCTTACTGATATATACCCAGAAGAGGAATTGCTGGGTCATATGGGACTTGTATTTTTAATTTTTTGAGGAACCTCCATACTGTTTTCCATGGTGGCTGCACCAACTTACATTTCAACCAACAGTGTACAAGGGTTTCCTTGCCAACATTTGTTATCTCCTGTCTTTTTTATAATACCCATTCTAACAGGGGTGAGGTGATATTTCATTGTGATCTGATTTGCATTTCCCTGATGATTAGTGATGTTTAGGACCTTTTCATGTACCTGTTAGCCATTGGATATCTTCTCTGGAAAAATATTTATTTAGTTCCTCTGCCCATTTTTTAATTGGATTGTTTTTGCTTGTTTATTTTTGGGTTTTTGTTTGTTTGTTTGTTTTTTGCTGTTAAATTGTATGAGTTCTTTATATATTTTGGATATTAATCCCTTATTAGATACGTGATTTGCAAATATTTTCTCTCATCCCATAGGCTGCCTTTTCATTTTAGTTTGATATAGCCCCACTTGTTTACTTCATGTTTTGTTGCCTTTGCTTTGGGTGTCAACTCCTGCACCCCACCCCCACCCCCTGCCAAAAAAATATATTGCCAAGACCATTGTCAAGGAACTTACCCCTAATGTTTTCTTCTGGAAGTTTTATGGTTTCAGGTTTTATGTTCAAGTCTTCTATTCATTTTGAGTGGATTTTGGTGTTTTGTGTAAGGCAGTGGCCCAGTTTATTCTTTTGCATGTGGCTTTCCAGTCTTCACATCACTATTTATTAAAGCGACCATCCTTTTCCCATTGTATATTCTTGGTTACTTTGTTGTAAATTGAACACATGAGTGTGGTTTATTTCTGGGCTCTCTGTTCTGTTCCATTGATATATATGTTTGTTTTTATGCAAATACTATCCTGTCTTGGTTACTATAGCTTGGTAATATAGTTTGAAATCAGGACATGATGTCTCAAGATTACTTTGCAATTTGAGGTCTTTGGTGGTTCCATACAAATTTTAGGATTATTTGTTTTATTTCTGTGAAAAATGTCATTGAAATTTTGATAAGGATTGCATTGAATCTGTAAATTGCTTTGGGAAGTATAGACATTTTAACAATATTAATTCTTCCAAACCATGAGCATGAGATATCTTTTCATTTATTTGTGTCTCCTTCCGTTTCTTTCATGAACATCTTATAATTTTCGGTGTACAAGTCTTCCACCTCCTTGGTTAAATTTACTTATTCCTAGGTATTTTATTCTTTTTGTTGCAATTGTAAATGGGATTTTTTTTCTTTCTGATAGTTTGTAACTGACTTTTTAAATAGAATGTATTGGGGTTATATTGGTTAATAAAATTATACAGTTTTCAGGCGTACAATTCTATAATACATCACCTGTATATTGTATTGTGTGTTCACCACCCCAAGTCAAGTCTCCTTCCATCACCATTTATCCCCCCTTTATCTTCTTCTATCTCCTCCCACCCCTCTTTCCCTCAGGTAATCATCACACTGTTGTCTGTGTCCAAGAGTCTTTGTTTTTCTTTGCTTAAACCCTTCACCCTTCTCATCCAGCCCCCAACCCCCTCACCTCTGACAGCTGTCAGTATGTTTTCTGTATCTGAGTCTGTGCAAGCGACTTTTGTGTGTTGATTTTGTATCTTGCAACTTCACTAAATTTGTTCATTAGTTCTAACAGTTTTTTAGTGGCGTCTTCAGGGTTTTTTATATATGAGATCAAGTCATCTGCAAATAGAAACAGTTTCATGTCTTTTCCAATTTGGATGCTTTATTTATTTATTTATTTGCCTAATTGCTCTGGCTAGGACTCACAGTGCTATGTTAATAAAAGTGGTAAGACTGGGCATCCTTATCCTGTTCCTGATCTTAGAGGAAGAGCTTCCAACTTTTCAAGACCTACCTTCACTTGATATTTTTTTCATGGAAGGGAGGACTGCCTCTTGGCTCAGACTCCTGAAATGCACATGCTAGGTACCTGGGCATTTACCGACTGCAGCCATCACACGGAAGTCACATCAAGTGGAACCCTAAAGAGTCAGTTATCCTGCATTGTCCTTCACTCGTCTATGGTCATGGACATCTCCTTCTCTGGGACTCAGTGTCCTCATCTCTAATGCAGAAATAAAGAATCCTTTCCCTACCCTGGCCGGTTTGGCTCAGTTGTTACAGCGTCGGCCCGAGGACCAGAGAGTCTCAGGTTCTATCTGGTCAAGGGCACGTACCTCAGTTGAGGTTTGGTTCGGGTCCTGGTTGGGGTCGTGCGGGAGACAACCAGTCGATGTGTCTCTCTCACATAGATGTCTCTCTCTCTCTCTCCCTCCCTCTCTCTCCCCCTCACGCTCTATCTGAAGATAAGTGGAAATATATCCTTGGGTGAGGATTTAAAAAAAAATCCTTTCCCTACTGGTTGGGCAAGTTTTTGAGAAATAGAATGAGATGGTGTATGGGAACATGATCATGAAAATTCTAAGGGGCTATATACATGAAGGGTATGCCCATTAAAGAAATCAGGGGAGGTGGCTGTCAGGGAGATGTTTTACTTTCTGCCCTGGATCTACCTCGTCCCTTCTTTTTTTTTGGGGGGGGGCTCCTGTCATCAGAGTACGGCCATTCAGCTGCTGAACTGTGGGGAATGGCTAACCCTCTTCCTTCTTTGTTCTGTGGGACCTCTTCTCCCACTGTGAACATCTTGCAGTTTTCTGGGGACAATGCCACCTTCTCCTAGGAACTCCTCACTGCATTATTCTCCATTGACAGCCCGAGTGGCTCTGCACTCTGCCTCTCAGCAAGCATCCGGCTGGGCAGTGAGATCAGTGTTTGCCTCCAAGTGGTGCTGGGGTGGCGGTGGGGCAACAGCCTGTCTGGTTGCCTCTTCATAAGCCCTGTGGCTGCTTCTCTGAGTGTGGGATCCTTAGGGTCTGAGACAGCAATTCTGGAGCAACAGAAATACCTCCACTCAACACCCTCTTGCACTGGTTTTGACTGAACTGCCATTTTTAGAATCTATAAAATGTTGATATTTAGCATGTAGTATGGTTTGTAGATTTTGTAAAATAAGCTGAGCTTAATTTTGTGTCCTAATCCATACAAGCAAAGTGCCAGTTTCCTTTCTCCAGCCTGACCATGTGGTCCCTTTGAGACACAGTGAAGGCTGGTCCCACTGGATCTAAAAGAGACACTGTGGGTGGGTCAGGACAAGTGACCGGCTTTCTAGATTCCCCAGTGGAAGGGTTGTTATAAGGATAATTAAGGAATTCTCAGACCCTCCTAGGATTTGCTTCAAGTTCTCAAAGTGACCTTACCTTCCTGCTCCTGACATCGCCTTCTGTAGTTAGCAGGGTCCAGCTTCCCTACCCCAGCCTTCTCCTCCTCCACCTTCATGACTATAAAGTAAAGAATGGACACAGCCTCAAAATGTGTATGACACAAAAAGGTAGAATTTCAAGGAGAAATGGTTAAATCCACATTCATAGTGGGAGACAATGCAGATGAAAAAAAATTAAGGCAAAAAAATGTATAAACAAATTGAAGAAGCTCAATTATCTATCTCCAACAAATAGAGAACACACCTTTTTTTCAATTACAAATGGAACATTTACAAAGAGAGCACATTTAATAGGCCACAGAAAAGCCTTGGTAAATTTTGAAGAATTTGTGTATATATATATATATATATATATATATATATATATATAAATTTGTATATATATAAGAATTTGTATTCTACTTCTATTATTTATACACACACATACATTTATATGCATGCACACACATATATGTTTAGACACTAAAAATAATTTCTAATTATGGGTTTAATAGAAAATCACAATTAAAATTATTAAATATTTAGAACTCAACAATTACAACTATTACATATTGAAACTGGTGGTATGCAACATACTTAGAGAGAAGAAGGAAGGAAGGAAATAAATGTAATAAGCATTCAACTAAAAAACCTAGAAAAGGAACAAGAGAGAAAACCCAAAGAGAGTAGAATGTAAATATAAAGGATAAAAGAAAAAAAATTAAATAGAAAACAATCAAACATAGAGATGATTAATAAATCCAAAAGGCAATTATTATTATTTTTATTGTTGTTGTTGATCCTCACCTGAGGATTTTTTTCCCATTGATTTTTAGAGAGACTGGAAGAGATGGGGGGAGGGGAAAACAGAGAGGGGGGAGAGAGAAAAACATCAATGTGAGAGAAACACATCGATTGGTTTCTTCCTGCATGCACCCAACCAGGACTGGGGGTCGAACCTGCAACCCAGGTATGTGCACTTGACCAGGAATCCAACCTACGACCTTCGGTGCACAGGCTGACGCTCTAACCACTGGGCCATGCCGGCCAGAGCCAAAAGGCAATTATTTTATTTTATTTTATTTTATTTTATTTTATTTTATTTTATTTTATTTTATTTTATTTTATTTTTTTATCCTCACCCGAGGACATTTTTCATTTTCTGTTCAGACAGAGTGGGAGGGAGAGAGAGGAAGAGAGAGAGAGAGAGAAACATCGATGTGAAAGGGACACATCGAGTGGTTGCCTCCCACACGACCAACCAAGGCTGGGGACAAACTGCAACCGAGGCACGTGCCCTTAGCGGGAACCGAACCCAGGTCTCTCTGGACTGCAGGCCGATGCTCTAACCGCTGAGCCAAACTGGCCAGGGCTAAAAGACTATTAAAATAGGCAAATGCAAAACTAAACAAGAAGAAAAGAGAATATTTATAAATAAACACTAAGAAAAATGAGCATACCTAAAAAATATAATAGAAAAATTATTAATTATAAATGAATGCCATGAAAAACTATGCCAATACATTTTAACTTAGATAATAATAGCTACCTTTGCAAAGTGCCAAACCTTATTGTAAATGCTCTGAGTATATGACTTAATTGAATCATCTCAACAACCCTATGACATAAGTAACATTATTATTTCCATCTTCCAGATGAAGGAACTCAGGCACAGAGAGCTTAATCGACTTCCCAATGGAGGAACAGGGATTCAAACCCAGGCAACTGTTTCTGGAACTACAGTTCATAATCACAAAGCTAATGAATGCTTTATTTAAAAAAATAATATAAATGATCAAAATTGACTTTAGAAGAATTAAAAAGCTGAATTAACCAATCACCACTAATTGAAATGTTTACAGGAAAAGCTCACAACAAGCCACACATATTGATAATTATTGAAGCTGGAGTATAGGTTACAGAAGGATAATTATATTATTTTGTCTATTTTTGTTATGTTTGAAATTTTTCTATAATTAAAAGAAAAACACCAGAAGCAGATAGTTTTTTTTAAAAAAAATCATATCTGCACCTTCAAGGATTAGATAGTCTCTAACTTATACAAAATAGTTCTCAAACATAGAAAAAGAGGAAATTGGAGTCAGTAGATGTATCTGAAGACCAGGGTTTAGGATCAGACTGAAAGTAGGAGAGTTGTTAGGGAGTCAGTTAAACCCTCAGCTCTCTCTCTCTCCTAGGCTCCACTCTCCTAGAATGCCCCCCGACCAGGAGATGGAGGGGTTAAACCAGGAGAGCAAGAAGGAATAATTTCACTGAGTAGGGGAAGGATTTAAGTAAAGGCAGTTAGATGAGCAGCCCTCCGCCTGCTCGATTCCCAGAACACTACCAAAGCCTACACACTCCAGGCGGGAGACTGGAGGACTTATAGATTCTGACGTTTTGGGGACCTCCAACAAAATGCTGAGGGCTTTACCTAGTTGTCCACCATGAGTCTATCACTCAACAAGTCCAGCCTGCAGAACAGCTGTCTGGCAGCTCCACCCCAAAATATGATGGCCAGACGGACAGACAGCAAAGCAAACAGGGAAAGAGACCAAGGAAACAGGAGCAGTGCAAGCAGCCAAAAAAACATTAAAAAAAACCATATAATCAACATCTTCAAGTAGGCTAGAAAAGATATTATATCCATGATAAAAAACAAAAGCAAAATGCTATAAACCTGGAACTTTTAAAAAATAAGAAAAAAAATAACTCCTGGAAATTAAAGATAAGTTAGAAGAAAATTTTCAATAAGAGTTGGAACATAAAGTTGAAAAAAATATGTCAGATAATAGAGCACACATACAAAGACCTTTTTAATAGGAAAAAGACAAGGAAATCAGAGGATCAATCCAAGGGATCCAACATCAAAGTAAGACAAGTTCTCAAAAGAGATCAGAGAAAATTATCAAGGAAATGACACGAGAATATTTCCCAGAACTGAAGTATTTGAATTTCCTGATTGTAAAGGCCCACCGAGAGCCCAGAAAAATGAATTTTTTAAAAATCCACTCCAAGTCACATCATCATGAAGTGTTCAAGTATTACATGTAAAAAGAAGGCCTTAAAAGCTTCCAGAAGAAGAAAATAAGCCACTTACGAAGAATCAGACATAAGAACTGGCATCAAATTTCTGAAAAGCCACAGTGGAAGCTACCACACAATGGAGTCAAGCCTCCAGAAGTGAGGAAAAATTATTTCCAACTGAGAATTTCATTCGTACCCAAGCTATCAATCAAATGTGAAGGGAGAATAAGGCATTTTCAGACATACAATGTCTCAAAATTGTACCTCCTATGCATCTTTTCTCAGGAATTGATTGAAGGAAGAACTCCACAAGATGAAGGGGCATCTAAGAAAGGAATATGGCATCCTGGAAATGGGGTTCACTAAAAAAGACCAGCACAGGGAACCCCAGGAGGGGAGCTATGCAGCAGCCCCCGAGAGCAATGGCCGCATCTTAGAACAGGCTCTGGACAGGATGCTCCAAGAAAAACCTGAAACTGAGCAATATTTATATATTCAAAGTAAATAAAAATGAATGTTAATTTCACCAAAACATGTGCTATCAGCAGGGCTGGTAGTCCACCAATGCACTCGTGTGCATATGCTTCTGTTTGTGGCAGCTGCCCATTCTTCATGGTCAGGTAATATCCATTCTGATGGGCTGATGGGAGCGCCATATTGGTTTTTACATATTTCCAACATCCCCACTGGATGTAACTATTAGGAGAGGATGAGGAGATGTCAGGGTGGATGTGTGTGTGTGTGAGAGAGACACCTGTGGAGGACAGTGCTAGCTACCTGATGCCTGATATCCATATCTCTTTCTGCTCTGATTCTGTTTAGGACAGCAATGTGACCAACTTTAAATAGCCACCTCCCAGAGATGCCCTTCAGCAATCTCTGGCTGAAGAGATATAGGAGAAAGAAAATGAGGAGAGATTCCCTTCCCAGAAAAAGCCACTGCAGAAGAAAGCCCCTTTGTTTTTTCTTCTTCTTCTTCTTCCTCACTAGACAGGGTTGCTGGGTGCAGCAAATAAAAACGCAGTTTCCCCAGTAAAATTTGAGTCTCATACACAAAACAAGTAAGTTTTAGTATAAGCATGTCCCATGCAATATTTAGGACATACTTATACTAGAAAAGTATTCACTATTTATCTGCAATTCAAATTTAACTGGGCAAACTGTATTTTATCTGGCAAACCGGTCTCTGGAGTATAGACGTGATGCCTGGAAGTGCAGCAGCCATCTTGTAACCATGGGGATGAAGGCCACATGATAACTATGGATTCAAGGGGACGAGGAGCCTGAGTCCTTAATGTCTTTGCTGAGCTGCTCTAGCAGAACTGGATAGCCCACACCTAGGCTTCTTGTTATGGGAAATAATGAAACCATTTACTTGTTGAAACTATTAAAGTTAATTTTTCTGTTACTGAAAACCAAACCTGATCATATGACAAAAGACTCAGGAAAGTAAGGATTTACTGGGAAAATATAATTGGGTGTGCTAGTAAAGAAGAGAGCAAGAATGGGCACTGAGGTCATCTAACAGTGTCTGCTACACTTTCCAACATCCATTACCTTTTCTTCTCACCCACTTTCTTCAGGTAGAGACACAGGGCCCTTGATTGCCATGGACACCTTTCCCAACCCAGGGCATAAATCGTGACCTGTCTAAACCATTCATAGTTTATGGCCCTTAGCCAATAACTGATCTTAGGAGTGGTCATGTGACCCTATCAAGTCAAAAAGATTTAAATGGAAGTCCATTGGAAAGTGCTTCCTAGGAAAGCTTTTATTTTCCTAATAAAAATGACAGCAGGAATGCATGTTATCCTCCTCCTTTTCCTGCATAGACCTTGGACATGAGACTTCTAGATGAAGCAGCCATCTTGCAGTAATGATGATCTGTCCAAAGGCTCAGGCCAAAGACAAAGCAGAAAGCTAGAACAAACCTGGGTTCCTGGTAATATCACTGAGCTCCAGGCTGCTCATATCCGAGCTTCTTGATAGATATATATACACACCTTATATACTATTTTATCTACCTTATATACTATTAAAACTGCTAGCCAAGTTTTGTTACTTTTACCTGAAAGCCTTCTTAACTAATACATAATGTAATACTATCAGGAGTTCAAATGAATGAGCTAGATCTCTATGTATCAAATGTATAAATCTCAAAAACATAATGAGCAAAAAAGCAACTTATGAAAAGATACAAACAAAATAATATCATTTATATTAAACTTTAAGACACACAAAACTTTAAAGCACACAATATTGTTTATAGCTACATTTATAAGTAATAAAAGCATAAAATCGTTCAGGGGGTTGTGAGCCGTAAGTTCAGGCCACCTCTGGGGAGAGGTAAGCTTTAATGGTGATGTTTTAGCTATATTTTCGAAGTTTTAGATAGAAATAAATATGAAGCAAATAGGATAAATGGTAACATCTGTTATTTCTGGACAGTGATATATGAATATTTGTCATTCAACAAGTTTGAAATATATTATTATTAAAATTTTCAATTTTTTTTTAGAAATAAGAGACCTCCCTGTTATGACATAATATTCTCAGACAAAATGGGTCAACTGAGTACTCTGCACAAAGAATTATTTTGGGGGGGGGAATTCTCACACTTAGATACATCACTGTGAAATTTTAGAATACTAAATGTGAAGAAAAGAAAAATTCTAAAACCTTCTAGAGTGAGAGAAACAAAAATAAGTCACCTATACATGAATAAAAATCAGACTACTAGAAGACTCATCCGCAACTTGGATAACAGAAGGTAATGGAGAAAGCCTCCAAAATTCTGAGGGAGAGGGATTTCCAACCTAGCATTTTCTACCCAGCCAAAGTACCCATCAAGAGTGAGAGTGGGATGTGAGGGGGATCTGGCTGTGACATCTGTCACCCCATTGATCACCAGGGTTGATTCAGCTGCTCTTGCTGACTAGGCAGATGTCCCCTTCCTCCCTCACCACTCCATGTGCGTCCCTCCTGAAGCTCTGTGCTCAGGTGAAGAAGACAAACTTCCCCAGTAGAGGAAGACCGTTCTTCAGACAAGCTTCCAGTCTGTTTTTCTTTTTTTTTTTTTTATCCTCACCCAAGGACATTTTTTGCATTTATCTTCAGATAGCGCGGGAGGGAGAGAGGGAGGAATAGAGAGAGAGAAACATTGATGCGAGAAAGACACATCGACTGGTTGCCACCCACACAACCCCAACCGGGGCCAGGGACAAACTGCAACCGAGGTACGTGCCCTTAGCGGGAACCAAACCCGGGTCTCTCTGGTCCACAGGCTGATGCTCTAACCGCTGAGCAAAACCGGCTAAGGCCAGTCTGTTTTTCTTTAAAAAAAAAAAAAGGGAGGATAGTCCCTTTTTGGACTTGCAAAAAATCATTTACATCTTTCTCCTAATCTATGAAGTCAGTTAAGTATGCTACCACCATGAACCAAGAAGAGGAAGACAGTGGGACCTAGGAGAGAGTGGTCAACCAGAAAAATAATGAAGGGAGGTTTTTGAGGACAGCTGTGTTGTACCCCTAGAGAGCAGTCAGTGCTCAAAAGAGCTAAAGGTGAGGTTTCAGGAGGAGCCACTCCCCAAAAAAATGAAATGCAAGAGATTTGACACACTCCTTGAGAATTTGGAACAACTTAAGTAAGTGACAAAGACAAAAAATGCAAAGAAAAAAGAAGGTTATCAAACACCAGGGAAAAATTAAAACTACAAGAAATAAAACATGATCATGGTATGTAATCATAAATATAAACACTGCTTTTTGAATGAACTAAAAACAGTAATGATATATCTACATTGAGAGGGTCAAGAAGAGGGGACGGGTGTGGTGTAAGATAGTTAAATATTCACCTGTTAGGTAGCCAATTTCTAACTTTGATAAACAGCAGAATATATATATATATAAAAGAATTCTAACTGGTTGTGTTTGAGAAGTGGAACTGTGGGGTGTGTGGAAAACTGGGGTGGAGTTCTGTTGCTATTTACTATACGTTCTTACATGTGTTGACTGATTTTTACATTGTGGTTATATATTATTTTCATTTTAAACATTTTAAGGCAAATAATCCAATATGACATATGTGGTCTCACTGTATGTGATAATTGTATCTCGTGAAAATCCATGCTTAAAACTATTTGTTAAAAGTGAATCATATTCCTGGCCAGTGTGGCTCAGTTGGTTGATCATCATCCCAAGCACCAAAAGGTCACCAGTTCGATTCCTGGTCAGGGTACATGCCTGGGTTGCAGGCTTGATCCCCAGTAGGGGGCATGCAGGAGGCAGCTGATTGATGTTTCTCTTTCACATCAATGTTTCTCTCTCTCTCTTCCTCTCTGAAATCAATAAAAAAATGTATTTTTAAAAAGTGAATCAGGTTTAAAGAGATAAATCAAAGAACTTGTATGCATATATACATAACCAATGGACACAGACAATAGTCTGGAGAAGGCAGGAGGGAGGCAGGAGCAGGGAGTAGGGGTCAATGGACGAAAAAGAGGGGGAAACATCTGTAATATATTCAACAATAAAGATAAGTTTTTAAAAAAGTGAATCATGTTTAAAATACTCAGAACTATAAAACAAAGAACCTTTATGACAGTGGTTCTCAAACTTGAGCAAACATCAGTCACCTGGAGGGCTGGTTAAAATCTAGATTCCTGAGGCCCCCCCTCACCCCCAGCGTGTCTGACTCAGTAGATCTGGGGTGCAGCCTGAATGTTTGCATGCCCACAAGTTTCCAGTTGATGCTGCTGCTGCTGATCCAGGGACCATACTTTGAGAACAACTGGTTTAAGGAAATAGCTTCTCATTTATATTTTCTTTTTTTTTTTTTATCCTCACCCGAGGACATTTTTCCATTTTTTGTTCAGATAGAGTGGGAGGGAGAGAGAGAGAGAGAGAGAAACATCGACGTGAAAGGGACACATCGAGTGGCTGCCTCCCGCACGACCAACCAGGGCCGGGGACAAACTGCAACTGAGGAACATGCCCTAGCGGGAACCGAACCCGGGTCTCTCTGGACCGCAGGCCAATGCTCTAACCGCTGAGCCAAACCGGCCAGGGCTCATTTATATTTTCTATTAAATTGACTCTCCATACACTGAGTTTGCTTCACATACATAACAAGTTCATGTCTTTTCATTCAAACTGGGCCCTGTGAACAGGTTAAGCTGAGTGAGAACGCACTGGTAGCATCATATAGATTGATGACTTTTTTGAGAGTTGATATCTTTCTCCTCCCTGGCATGGCATGAAGAGTAAAGAGAAGCTGAGAAACAGATCCTCTTTTTTTTGCAGAGGACTACCTCCTAATCGTTTAGGTAGGGCTGACCCCACCTCTCCCTAACCTCAAACAGGAAAGGTCAAGTGCCTCAGCCTGGCCAAACACTCCTCATTCTCTGGCCACAGACACTGGGGTGACCCCTGCCCAAAGCTGGGCCCATCAGAATTCTTCCCAGGACATTTCCGCCTGATGCATCCAAAAACACTGCCTCCCCTCTGCTCTGGCCTTGTGAGGCTAGTAAGCTTGGGGGCCACTATCTTGCCTGCCGTGTGGAGGGAAGCATCCAGGGAACAGTACTGATAACACTGTAACTCCCTGAGTCCGTGCATTCTAATTGGCCTTCTCAGTTGTGTTGAGCTGATAGATTCCTTTTATTTCTCTCCCGTTTGAGTTGGGTTTCTGACACTTGCAGTCAACAGTTCCTGACTAATACAAATAAAATAGATTTCCAGGGTGTTTTAAAAATGTGTTCTTTCATGTTTGAAACACTACAGATTCTCAGATTGGAAACCAAGCAAAAGTGAATGCAAAATGGCAATACACATGCAAATAGAAATAAAAACTCTACAGAACTACAGAAGCATGGAGACAAAATGCAGCTTACATTTGGGTGGAGGCACACGTCCGAGTCCTGCACTAGTTGAGACCATTTCCTCCCCACCTCCTCACAACTTGAGAGAATCTCCTTCCAGGTATAGGAGTAGCAGAAGGACCGGGGCTGCCCCAGATCATCTTCAAAGGAAGCTATCCATTTAAAGCCAGGTGTTGGCCGTATGGAAAATTTTTAAATTAATGATTGCTCTGATTGACCGCTGCAGAGCCCATAATAAAATTTCCCAGTCACACTCAGCTCAGTGGTTGAGCATTGACCCATTTACCAAGAGGTCGCTGGTTCGATTCCTGGTCAGGGCACATGCCCAGGCTGTGGGCCTGATCCCCAGTGGGGGGCATGCAGGAGACGCTCTCTCATTGATGTTTCTATCTCTCTCCCTCTCCCTTCCTCTGTCGCTAAAATTAATAAAGAAAAATTTTTTTTTAATTTCTCAATCATAACCAAAACCACGAAACAAAATTTCTATCTCCAATATTTCATATAATATATATTAATTGAATGTCAGATATTTTGCTTTCATAATCTCACTTAATCCTGACCAAATTTCATGAAATGCAAAATTTTCACCCCATTTTTCAGAGAATTAAGTAATTTTTTTTCTGTCACAGAACCAGGCATTGTGGAGTCGAGATTCAAATTGGAATCTCTGATTCCTGGACCCAATGAAAGGAGGGAGGAAGAAGAGGAAAGAAAGAAATGAAGACATTGGGGGTGGTCTAGAAGAAGCCTCTCACTTCCGAGTTCCAGGCCCTTCCTGAGGTCTAGCTGAATTCCTGCCTCTCCCAATGGCCTTATAATACACACACACACACACACACACACACACACACACACACACCACCCTCCTTTCCTCTTCAGCTAGCTTCAGTTGATTTTAGTTACTTGTATCTAAAAGAGTATTAACCAGGACACCATCCACTATAATATGTTGCCAAAAGAATAGTGTTAGCAACACACCAGCTTCCTCTATGTAGCAAATGAAAGAACTCATAACAGCAGTTTTCCCTGCACCAGCCCCTCCGCTGCTCAACTAGCCACCAGCTATTTTTCATTCACCTTTAGATCATAGATGACCTCGGTGGGAAACATGGCTTTTTGGTAAGGGATCAGACCAAATTATCTTCTTTTCTGAGTCACTTAAAGGCCTCATTCCACTTTACTGTCCCTGCCACCAGCCTGCAATCATATCTGGGATCCCTGGGAATCCAAACCCTGCTGACAAAATCAATGCCCTAAGCCTGTAAGGCAAGGACCAGAGTGCCACTCCCACGAACAGACACTCAGGACCCCTGTCCAAGCAGCCTTCATGTCCACTGCAGCGAGGAGGTGGTGATCTAGCCAACCTGTGGGTGGACAGCTCATTTTGACCATCAAAACCCTGGTGATTGAATACCTGTCATTTAACAACCCACCCCCATCCACAAGGTTACATCAATTTAGTCTAAAAAAATCTACTTTGTTCCAGATATTTGCAGTAGACACCGGAAACAGAACAAATAGTTTAATTACTAGGGAAGAAAGGCAAAATATGTCCCTATTGCGATAAGTCCGTAAGATTAGACATCATGTCTCTGGAAGAAAATTAACTGGGAAAAAATGTTGTGCCACATTCATCAGCCTCTTGAGAGCTTTACCTCCCACCCTGTCTTTTAAGCCATTTTACCTTATTATATCTAAGAACGGGGGACCAGCCCAACAAGGCATCCAGCGAGCCCCTCTGAGAGCCCGAAGTAGTTCATTAAAGGGCTCGTCTGGGATTATTTTGTGAACTGAATCAATAAGAATGACACAGGGTCATGCTGGGCTTTCAAAAGCTAAACTAGAAGCTAGAGAAAGGCCACCCTCCCAACAGATGGCTTTTCCATCGCCTCTGCACCCCCCAGCCCCAGGCATGCCCAGGGGAGGAAAGACAAAACAAGCAAATATCCCTAAGCAAACCACCAGTAACAAAACCAGATACTGTATCCAAAACCTAACAACAGAAATGTGTAATGAAAGGAGGCCATGATTCAGTTTCCCGAGATGTTACACTAACAGATGTAATTTGTTTTCCCATAGTTTTCTTGGAAAGAGGCAAATCTCAGGGGGGTTTCTTAATTTATAAATATCTCAGCCAGTCTCATAAATTTGGCAAAGACGATAGAAACGTACATGCTTAGAAGAAAAAGATTCTCAGTCCCATCAGAGGAGAACCAAAAATACGAACTCACCAGGGTGCCGGAGAGAAGGAGTCTCCTGTCACTTCTGTTCATGTGGTGTGACGTTTTGTGCCCCAAACCAGTGAACTCGAGGCACTGGGGTGACTAATACCGTCTAATCTTTTTTAAGAAAAGGCAACTGTCCAATGGTCATTTGAAGGATTTATCCAGCTTTCATGGTGCTTTCCTTCTCAGTGTGCGAAGCTCTTACTGTGAAGCACATTCCCCTTTATCTGCATGGCACGGTCCACTCACCCTGAAACTTCAAGATACAAACTTACCTCCACAGTCTTAGCACCAGAAACCACGATCCAAGTCTCAGGAAGGCCAGACCCACTCGCTCTGTTGCTGTTGGATGGCAAGAAGGACACTCTGTGATTTCTGAGCTGAACAGTATTTGGGGCATAGGAGATTGACTTGTGGGGCTTGGTGGTGGCCAGCCATGTGACTAGGGTGGGGGAAGGGACATTTCCTGCAGGGTGAGCCTGTTGGCTAACAGACCAGGGTAGTGCAGGGTCTTAACAGAGCTGGCCGCGATCATAGGCAGATGTCTTTGCTCTAAATTTCTTCTTGGATCTTAACTTGGTGATCTTTTTACAGCAGTGTTAGGTTTCAGCCTGGATTTTGAAGTGTTGGTTTATCTCCCTGCGTAGCTTCTACCCCAGGTACTTTTTGGATTCCGTCTCAGAGGGATGTGAGAAATGGAGGCCTAAGAGCCCTTAGAGATGACCCAGCCCCACCCCAGGGTCACCCATTTTAGACAGGTGGTGGCCCATCCAGGAGCCTGCATAATCCTGGGTCTGGTATTACATACTGAGGTGACCCTGGATGGCTGGCACCCAAAATTACAACTTCCTTGAATATCTTTAACCTATAAGTCATTAAGTTTGAAGACTGCGGAGATTTCCAATAGTAGATCCTATCACATCGCAGGTACCTAAATCTCTGCACCTATGGGATTAGGACAGGGCTTAGAAGTTGTGGCAGTTTGTACTTGTGGTCAATGAGTTTGTATAAGCATGTATACTTATGCTTATTATCTCTATCACCATTTTCACTAAATACTCCAAGATGATCTTTTTGGAGGGATGCGGGGACATCAAGAGCTGGAGAGGACGCCCTGCCGGTTTGGCTCGGTGGATTGAGCCTTGTCCTATGGACTGAGAGGTCCTGGTTCCATTCCCCATCAGGACACATGCCCAGGTATCAGTCTCGATCCAAGGTAGGGGGTGTGCAGGAGGCAGCTGATCGATGTTTCTCTCTCACGTCGATGTTTCTATCTCTCTCTCCCTTCCTCTCTCTCTAAAAAATCAATAAAGACATTTTTAAAAAAGAGAGCTGGAGAGGTCCAGGATCTCAAAGACCTTGAAGACTTCTCGAGCCCAGAGCCATGCGAGTAATCTTCTAGTTCATTTCTGCCTCTCCACCCAGAGGTGGTGAGGTGTAGATGGAGGTGATGAGGTATAGATGGAGGTGGTGGAGGTGATGGAAGTATAGATGGAGGTGGTGAGGTGTAGATGGAGGTGATGAGGTATAGATGGGGGTGGTGAGATATAGATGGAGGTGGTGAGGTGTAGATGGAGGTGATGAGGTATAGATGGAGGTGGTGAGATATAGATGAAGGTGGTGAGGTGCAGATGGAGGTAATGAGGTGTGGATGGAAGTGGTAAGGTGTAGATGGAGGTGATGAGATATAGATGGAGGTGGTGAGGTGTAGATGGAGGTGGTGAGATATAGATGGAGGTGGTGAGGTGTAGATGGAGGTGATGAGGTATAGATGGGGGTGGTGAGATATAGATGGAGGTGGTGAGGTGTAGATGGAGGTGATGAGGTATAGATGGGGGTGGTGAGGTGTAGATGGAGGTGGTGAGGTGTAGATGGAGGTGGTGAGGTGTAGATGGAGGTGGTGAGGTGTAGATGGGGGTGGTGAGATATAGATGGAGGTGGTGAGGTGTAGATGGAGGTGATGAGGTATAGATGGTAGTGGTAAGGTGTAGATGGAGGTGATGAGGTATAGATGGGGGTGGTAAGGTGTAGATGGAGGTGATGAGGTATAGATGGGGGTGGTAAGGTGTAACTGGAAGTGGTGGAGCCAGTGGTCCTGATGGGGGAAGGGATGAGAAGACCTCCTAAATGATGGAATAAGAGATTCATGGTACTGACTATTATGCTGATGACCCTGGATGAATCTGACCTGCTGTGACTACAAGTATAAAATGGTAAAGCACTTTACACTTCCCTACTAAGTGGAAGCTTCTGTCCTTTCTGAAGTCTTGAGGAAAGTACTCTCTGCTCACCTCTACCTTCTCACTCACTCCTACCTGGTGGAGGATGAGTGGTTCGTGTGTTTGACGAATCTGGGGGAATAAAATGGTCGTGTGCCATGACTCATCCTTCTGAGAATTACCTGCCCCAGAGAAGGCCGGAGCTGACCTCTTCTCCTCCTCCCCTCACAGTAAGCTTTCCAGGACAGTTTCTTGCCTGGGTAGGAAGTCTTCCAGTGCTGAGCAGATAAGTTTGATTTTAGGGGAAAATTAGGAAGCCTGATTGTTATACATCCTAAACCAAATTCTCCAATCAGCTTTACCTGTTATAAAGCTATCTTGATTTCTAGCTGTCTGACTTCTGTATCTTATTTCTCATTTGGTTTCAAACATAAGGGAAAGAATGTGAACAAGTGTCACCCCCAAATTCCAATGCTGATGAATTAATAAGAGAATCTACATGGAGTTGATAAGACTATATGGTCTCTAAGTTTTCTTCAAGCTCTAACATCCTGTGATTGTTTGAGTCTGTGTCTCTGGAGCATATCAAACAAGTATTCATGGAGCTGGGGTGAAGGCTGAGACTTTTAGTGGACAACTTCCTAATCTCTGACTCTCTTCCTTCCTGCTTTTCAACCCCATGAAGACCTTGAGTCTTCAAACACCTTCCTCTTCCCCCTCCACTAGTCCTCCGTGGCTTTATTTACTGCCCCCTCAGGTCTGGACCCCACAGTGAATCCCTTCAGTCCTCCCTCGCTGATACCCATAACCTCATGTTCCTGCCCTACAATTCTCGTGGTCTAAATCAGCCCGCCATTAACCTTCTTGTCCTGCACTAAGCTATCTTTCATCTCTGGAAAAAGCCTATCTTCACAGGGAGACAACGGAACCAATACGCAAAGTGGCCGAGGGGGGTGTGTGTGTGTGTGTGTGTGTGTGTGTGTGTGTGTGTGTGTGTGTGTCTGTCTGAGAGATGGAATGGGGAGAGTGAGATCTTGTCCCATGATGCCTATGACCAACTCCATGCCTGTCATTCCCCATGGTTCGGTTTTGTGAGCAAAAAACTATTGAGAGAGAATCCAGCCATCCCTTTTCTCTCCTCCCCCTTCCCTCTGGCCTCTTTCCATGTTACTGCCAAGGAGACTGGTTCGCCAGCTGGCTTCATGCACTAGGGTAAATGCTTGAGGTTTTCAGTCCTTCCTCGCACCAGAGTGGTACAGCTGAGACCCATGGGCTGGCTTAGGAGAAAGGAAACATTTGGACCCGATGGTTCTCAGTCAGAGGTGTTTTTACATTTGGCAGTATCTGGAGACACTTTTGGTTGCCACACTGAGAGGAGAGCTCACTTCCCTCCAGTGGGTAGAGGCCAGGGATGCTGTTAACACCCCACAATGCATAAGACACCTGCACAAGAAAGACTTAGCTGGACCCCAGCTGGCAATAGTGTTGAGGCTGAAAGATCCTGGATTAGATCGCTCAGCCCCTCTGGTTCTAGGCTTTAGGTTCCCTCTAACCCAGGCCAGAGGAGCATTCCACATGGGCCCACCTCAACCATAGGCTCTACAAGGAGGGAGGAGGGGCAGAGTCTTAGTAATTTGCAGCTTTTGACCTCTATGCCCCCATTTCCTTTAGAGACCTGGCAGAGAGGGTTGGCTACTCACAGGGACAGGGTTCCTTCCATCTCCTGGCCAAATGCCATGTGAACCCCACCTGAGTTTGACACATGGCAGGGTTTAGGCAGGATTAACATAGGGCCCTGGCAGGTGGTGGGGGGCAAACTTCCATGAAGAGAGAACGATGTTCCTACTGGGGAAAGGTCTGCAAGTTTCAGGCCCTGATGTTGGTGGGAATCTGATTCATTGAGGGCCCTCGCAGCCTTGTCTAGAACTTTACTCACGAGAAAGTCCCCATGAGCTGGGCAAGCCTCTCTCCAGTATGTGTAATTTTTGGCTCTTGGGTTGTTTGCGCCAAGCTTTGGCGGGTGGTACAAGACTGGCTGTCCCAGATTCTTGTCGACTTTAGCTGCTTTTGAACTGTATCCAGGGTTGAGAAGGGAACATACTGTGATGGTGTCAAGACTGTACAGGAGGGCAAAAAAAGATGAGAGATCTATTATAGGGAAGCTGAGAAAGCTAAAGAGGCCAGGCTCAGATTATGCAGTGGGTGGGTCCTCTCCCTTCCCCATTTCCATCTACCCCCTGACCACTGCTGTGGCCTATGGCCAGCCAGCAACAGCACAGACCTCAGCTCCCTCTGCACCAGCCAAACTGCACATCCTGCTGTTCCTCTAACACCTCAAGCACATTCCCACCTCAGGACCTTTGCACTTACTGTTTCCTCAACCTTTGGCATGTATTCAACTCTCTGATCAAATGCCATCTACCCAAAAAGGCCTTCCCTGACCAACCCTTTTAAAATGCCCTTCTCTAGTGCTTAACTCTGCCTTCTTTGTCTACATGGCATTTCTACTCAAAAACATATTATGTGTTTACTCATTTATTGTCTGTTCCTCTGATATGGCAGGGACTTTGTCTTGTTCACTGATATATCCCTGGTACCTAGATAGAGGCTCATAAATGGTTGGGTTCAGATCCTGGCTCTACTAACTGTGGGATCTTGGACAAGTTACTTCTCTCTCTCTCTCTCTCTCTCTCTCTCTCTCTCTCTCTCTCTCTCTCTCTCCCTCCCTCTTGCTTCAATTTCCACCACTGGAAAAAAATGAGAATACTAATCATATCTACCTCTAGTTGTTATGAGAACTGATTGAATCAATATATATATAAAATCTTAGGTCAATGTCTGGCCCACAAGAAATAATTAGTATTAACTAGCAATATTATCATAATTATGACAGTCCAGGAAGCTTGCAACACGTCTGTTGTGAGGAGGTGAGAGTGGTATTCCTGGCCCTTTGCAGGGGTGGAGCCGTCGTTGCTACTGCCCTGGGAACCAAGATCCCCCTGCAGGTCCTGAACCAGGTTTCTTTCCTTCCTCTGTGCCTGCTCTCTGCTGCCCTCTGGAGGCCTGGGGTGGAGGCTGGCAAACGCTGACGTAGGGACTGTACAGACGATTATTTCCCAGGGTAAAATGAGGCTTTACTTGGAGGACAGTCCCTTTACCTAAGCGGGCCAGACTCCCAAGGCTGCAAGTTTGGCCCTTGACAAAGCTGCCACTGGAGCCATCGTTTGGTGGGCGTGATGGGGAATCATTGAGGACACAGAAGAACTGCAGCTACCTGGGAACTCATCCCTCAGACAGGACCCCGGAGGGACCCAGCGCAAGTCCACCCCTCCCCCACCCCAGGCTATAGTTCCCAGACGAGGGAACAGTTCTCTGGCCACCTCTGCCAACCTGAGCCACCCTGGAAACCCACTCCTCACCCTATGCCTCATTTTCTTTTTTTAAAAAATCCTCACCCAAGGATATTTTCCCACTGATTCTTTGCAACAGAGTGGGAGAGAGGGAGAGAGAGAGAAACATTGATGTGAGAGAGACACATCAATTGGTTGCCTCCCACAAGACCCCGATCGGGGCTGTGAATTGAACCCAAAACCGAGATACATGCCCTTGACCAGGAATCGAACCTGTGACTCTTTGGTCCACAGGCTGAGGCTCTAACCACTGAGAAAACCAGCCAGGGCAACCTATGCCTCATTTTCTATCAGAGTGTATGTGATCTTCATATTGTCAGCCTAAAATGAGAGGGCTATGGGGGTATCTGGGGGGTGAGTCATTAATGAGAACCTGGGGACACCCACACTGTCTGATTAAAAGATATAATGGGGGCCCTGGCCAGTGTGGCTCAGTGGTTAGAGTGGCCCACGCACCGAAGCGTCACAGGTTCCGTTCCCGGTCAAGAGAACGTATCTGGGCTGCAGGTTCAACACCCGGCCCCGTCAGGGTGCATGAGTGAGGCAATCAATAGATGTGTTTTTCTCACATCAATGTTTCTCTCTCTGCCCCCCCTACACCTTCCACTCTCTCTCTAAAAAAAAAAAAAATCAATGGAAAAAACATCCTCGGGTGAGGATTAACCAAAAAATAAAAGATATACGGGGGAAAAGTTATAAAAATAGTCACAGGGATGTAGAGAATATAGTCAATAATATTATAATAATTATGTATGGTGTCAGATGGGTACTAGACTTATTGGGTGATCACTTTGTACATTATATAAATGTCTACACCTGAAACTAATATAATATTGTATGTCAACTGTAGAAAAAAAATTCAAATGAAAAAGATAATGTGGAAAAGGTTTTATTTTCAATAGTGCCAAACCTGCCCTGGCTGGTTTGGCTCAGCGTTGGAGTGTCAGCCTGCAGACCCAAGGGTCATGGGTTCAATTCCCGGTCAAGGGCATGTACCTGGGTTGCAGGTTCAATCCCCGTCCAGTCAGGGTCGTATGGGAGGCAACCAATTGATGCGTCTCTCTCACACTGATGTTTCTCTCTCTCTCTCCCTCTCTCCCTTCCACTCTATCTAAACGAATCAATGGAAAAATATCCTCCGGTAAGGGTTAACAAAAAACAAAAACAAACAAAAAAAATAATAGTGACAAAGCTCCTAAAACATCTAGAAATAAACTTATCTAGAAAAGCCTCTTATATGAGGATATACGATAAAATGTTGCTAAGAAACATAAAATAAGGTACCTTATTCCTGGATGGGAACACTGAATAGGGCAAATATGTTAAATATTCAGAAATGTATCTGTGTTTCAAATACAATTTCAATGACATTTGGGATGCAAATAACCAAAAATGATGATTAAAATAGAAGCTTAGAATTTATTGAGCTTTCACTATGTATCTCATCAGTTTATGGTCAGGATTAGATGAGCTAATATACATAAAACATTAGAGTGGTGCTTGGCAAGTGCAAACGCTCATTTACAGAGAAACTAAAGCTCTGAGAGGATAAGTAACCCGCCCAAGTTCACGTAGCTGGTACATGGCTGAGCTGGCCTGGGGATGGGGTAGAGAGGCTTTCCTAAAAGATACAGGCAACTGTAAAATCGTAATAGTTAAAACAGGAAGCACACCTTGTATAAGACATTTATATATGCCTTGCAAAATAATATTTTGAAAGATTAGTCAATGCCTCCTACAGCCTGATATGTTCTCTACCTCCCTTCCTTCCCCCATTCCAATAGCCAGACCATTGCATGCTGGGCCTCAGGGAAGGTGGAAAAGGTTTCATTCATCAAGCAGGAAGAAAAGATAAAAGGAGCCTCTTTCTTTAGGGGAATAGAAAAGACTCCTGGCCTAGACCCCGACTGAGGTGTGGGAGAAGATGGTCATGAGGAAGATCACGGCTGCCCCGCCCTTCACCCAAGGTGGCACAAACACATGGAGAAAGACTGAACCCCACAGGGACCTGCAGGCACCAATGAACAGGACTGGATGGGACAAGGACAAATGACATCAAGTGTAGGAGCCTTTGTGGGTCCCTAAGAGCCTGAAACCCTGCTCCCTGTCTCATTCCAACCCTAAAATGTAAACTCAGAACCAACAGGGATTTAAGTGTCAGTACTTTTTTTTTTTTAATCCTCACCCGAGGATATTTTTCCATTTATCTTCAGATAGAGTGGGAGGGAGGGGGGAGTGAAGAGAGAGAGAGACACATCGACTGGCTGCCTCCCACACTACCTGACCAGGGCCGGGGAAAACTGCAACCAAGGTATGTGCCCTTGACTGGAATCGAACCCGTGACTCATTGGTCCATGGGCCGATGCTCCAACCACTGAGCCAAACCGGCCAGGGCTAAGTTAAAAATAGGGTCTCAAAATACAGATGGAGAATTTTTAAAGATAAACTAATGTTTCTTACACACTTGAGATTGGGGGCCAGAACTGGTATTACAAAGAATTGATATTTTAACAGAAAATAGTGTTGGGAAAATGTGCTATTTCATTGATTGATTGATTGATTTTAGAGGGAGGGGAAGAGAGAGAGAGAGATTTATTGTTCCACTTATCTATGAACTCATTGGTTGATTCCTATATGTGACCTAACTGGGGATTGAAGCTGCAACCTAGGCATATCAGGACGATGCTCTAACCAACTGAGTTACTCGGCCAGGTCCCAAACATGTGCTATTTTTTAAGATCTCTTTTAGAAGAGTCTCACCCACCTTGAGGAAGAATAACTCCAGGACTTCCGGTCAAGATGGCGGCGTAGGTAAACGCAGTATCGCGTCCACCCACAACCACATCAAAGTTACAACTAAACTACAGAACAACCATCATTCAAACAAGGGTCATGGGTTCAATTCCCGGTCAAGGGCATGTACCTGGGTTGCAGGTTCAATCCCCGTCCAGTCAGGGTCGTATGGGGGGCAACCAATTGATGCATCTCTCTCACATTGATGTTTCTCTCTCTCTCTCCCTCTCTCCCTTCCACTCTATCTAAACGAATCAAGCTGAATGGAAGTCCTACAACTAGGGAAGTAAAGAAGAAGCCGCATGGGGACTGGTAGGAGGGGCGGCGGCGCGACGGGCTGGTCCCACACCCGCGTGTGCCGGATAAAAATTAGGAGGACACCTCAGCTGGGAAGGTCCTCCCTGAGGACTGAGGGGTCCCCGTCCCACACCAGGCACCCAGCTCAGGGTTCCAGTGCCAGGAAGAGAAGTCCCCATCACTTCTGGCTGGAAAAACCAGCGGGAACTGAGGCTGAGGCGGCTGGAGCTTCTGGCAGCTCCTCTTAAAGGGCCCGCGCACAGACTTACTCGGACTCCCACCCTCCAGGCTCCAGCATTTGGGAAGGAGCCTGAAAGGCACCAGAGTCATATGGGGAAGAACTGAGCTGTTTGGCATTGGAGCGAGGGCTGGGGAGGCAGCTTTCTCCTGGACAGATGTGCTATCAGAGGCTTTTGTTCCTTTGGTGAGCCCTTCCCTGGGCCGGCAGACGCCGCCATATCTGGGACTCCAGCAACCTGGCTCACACTGTTGGCCCTGCCCTGGTGATTCCCTGAGGCCCCGCCCCACCCAGCTTTCAGGCCCACCCAAGCTGTTGCCAGTTGCTTGACCATAGGATTGGCCTGTCTTGGATCCTGCTTCAGCTTTTCCTAAATTCTTTCAAACGAGCAGCATCCGGTCTCAGCTAGCCCTATACCTCTCGCTAAGTAATACATAGAAACAAGCACAGGGAGGCAGCCAAAATGAGGAGACAAAGAAACAGGTCCCAAATGAAAGGACAGAACAAAACTCCAGGAAAAGAACTAAGTGAAATGGAGTTAAGCAACCTAACAGATGCTGAGTTCAAAACACTGCTTATAAGGATGCTCAATGGACTTAGTGAGAACCTCAGTGAACTTAGTGAGGGCCTCAAGAGCATAAAAAGGGACCAGTCAGAAATGAAGGAGGCACTAACTGAAATAAAGAATAATTTGCACAGATTCAATAGTAGAGTAGGTAAAGCCAAGCAAGAAGCAAACCATCGATTTGGAATATAAAGAAGCAAAAAACACCCAATCAGAACAGCAAAAAGAAAAAAGAATCCAAAAAAATGAGGGTAGTGTAAGGAGCCTCTGGGACAACTTTAAGCGTGCCAACATTCGCATCTTGGGGGTGCCAGAAGGAGAAGAGAGAGAATAAGAAATCGAAAACCTATTTGAAACAATAATGGCAGAAAACTTCCCTAACTTGGTGAAGGAAACAGACATACAAGTCCAGGAAGCACAGAGAGTCCCAAACAAGATGAACCCCAAGAGGCCCACACCAAGACACATCATCATCAAAATGCAAAAGGTTCAAGACAAAGAGAGAATCTTAAAAGCAGCAAGAGAAAAGCAGTTAGTTACCTACAAGGGAGTTCCCATAAGACTGTCAACTGATTTCTCAAAAGAAACTTTGCAGGCCAGAAGGGAGTGGCAAGAAATATTCAGAGTAATGAAAAGCAAGAACCTACAACCAAGATTACTCTATCCTACAAAGCTGTCATTTAGAATTGATGGCCATATAAAGAGTTTCCCAGACAAGGAAAAGCTAAAGGAGTTCATCACCACCAAACCATTATTATATGAAATGTTGAAGGGTCTTCTTGAAGAAAAAGATAAAAAAATATGAACAAACAAAATGGCAATAAATACATATCTATCAATAACTGAATCTACAAACAAAATGAACAAGCAGAACAGAAACATTCTCATAGATACAGAGAACTTTTGTTGGATACCAGATGGGTGGGGGCTGTGGGGATGGGTGAAAAAGGTGAAGGGATTAAGAAGTACAAATTGGTTGTTAGACTGACAAACCTCAAAGGGAAGGGGGGTTGGGGGGTGGGAAGAAATAAACCAAAGAACTTATATGTATGTATGCATAACCAATGGACACGGACAACAGTGTGGGGAAAGGCAAGAGGGGGGCGGGAATGGGGAGGAGGGGGGCAATGGAGGAAAACTGAGGAACATCTGTAATAATACATTCAACAATAAAGATAAGTTTAAAAAAATAATTAAAAAAATAAGATCTCTTTTAGAGGAGAAGGTTGAGCAGTGGACAACAGTAATCGTTGAATCATTTGTTGGCCTGCGTGCATTTATCTTTGCCCTGAAACTAAACATGCTTGTTCTTGAAGACTGTGGTTCAGCTTGCACCCCGATTGCCCTAGACAGTCACCACCTGCCCTGTTGTCTTGGATTCATTATTAGAAGTGCCCCTTTCATTCTCAAAAGGTTGCGGTTTGGATAATAAGGTATGTAGTTACCCTGCTTAAGATTTTAAAATGAGAATGATCCCATGGGTGGCCCAACGCTGAGTTAGATGCTATGAAACAGGAAGTAAGGATTTCCAGGCAGGTGTGGCTGGAGGCCAGTGGGGCAACAAAGTGAAGCTTCCAGGGAGCTGAGAATCTCACCTGCATGGGAGGGGAAGGAGCAGGTGGTGAAGGAGTCGGTGATGTTGAAGGTCAGTTGCCGTGTGGAGTTGACAGGACGGTGGTGCGGTCAGTGTGGGTGTCTGAACTTGATATTTCAGACATGGAGCTGCTCAGGGTAACAGCATGGCCCTTGTTATGACCATGGGAGCAGGGGGGAGAAATGGAACTCATGCATTTTGGGGCAGGAATTGGGCAGCTAGTGAGAGAGTGGGAAGGGGGGCTGGCTACTCTATATCCTTTTACTCCTACTGAATTTTGTGGGGTTTTTTATTTTATTTTTATTTTTTTTTATCCTCACCCGAGGACATTTTTTCATTTTTTTTGTTCCGATAGAGTGGGAGGGAGAGAGAGGAAGAGAGAGAGAGAGAGAGAGAAACATCGATGTGAAAGTGACACATCGAGTGGCCGCCACCCGCACAACCAACCAGGGCCGGGGACAAACTGCAACCGAAGTACATGCCCTTAGTGGGAACCGAACCCGGGTCTCTCTGGACCGCAGGCCGACGCTCTAACCGCTGAGCCAAACCGGCCTGGGCTTTTTTTTTTTTATTTTATTTTTATTTCCTACTCAATTTTGAACCTTGTGACTGCATTACCTATTCATAAAAATCTGTAAATATAATTAAAATTTAAAGAATTCCAGGCTGCCTTGCTCATAGATTCTTCTAGATCAATTGTGGAATCATTTTATCAAGTTTTTAAAACCCCATTAGTAAAACAAGTAGCCTTCAAATATTTGAAAAGATGTACCTCATTCATGAAAAAGAAGAAGAAGGAGGAGGAGGAGGAGGAGGAGATGGAAAGGAAGAAGAAGGAGATGGAGAGGAAGGAGAAGGAGAGAAAAAAAGGAGGAAGGAAATTAGAGCCACAGTGAAATACCATCTTTCACTTTTCAGACTGGTAAATATCAAAAAGTTTCACAATCGCATCAATAGAAGGAAATCGGCCCTCCACACGCTGGCTGGTGAGATTGCAGATGGCCACAGACTCTGTGGGGTCACTTTGGTAATATTTATAGAACTTAGACATGCACCTACCTTTGGATAGCAGCAACTCTTTGTCTAGAAAATTATCTTACAGATCAACTCCCACCTGCGGGCAAAGACGCACGTGGCTTGCAGCAGTTACTCGCCTCCCTGCGTTATGTCAGAGGGTTACCATGGGAATTACATGATATAATACATGGAAAAGAGTGAAAGAGGGCCTGGCACATAGCAAGTGCTCAGTAAATGCTGGCTGCAATTATGACAACATTGTTTGCAGCAGTAAGCCATCAGAAACAACCTAAATGTCTATCAATAGGGGACTGATTTCTTAAAAAAAAGAGGTTTCTTCTGTACATTGGAAAACTGGGAGGCTTTTAAATAGAATGAGGATACTCTCGACACAGTGCTGTCAAGTGATCTCTTAGAAATATTGTTAAATGGGCAAGAAAACACAAAGTTTAGAAGAACGTTTATGGGTCACCAGCATTTGTGTGGGATGCGCCTTCGGGTGCACAGTCTCTCCAGGAAAGAAGTCATGAGAAATTGGTGACAGTGGCGATTCTTGAGATGAAAACTGGGAGGCAAGGGCTCAGAGTCCACCGTGTACCTCTTGTACCTTTTATATTGTCCACCAGAGGGATTTACATCCAAAAGAATTGAAAGCCAGGACTCAGACACTTGTACACCAGTGTTCATAGCAGCATTACTCACGATAGCCGAAAGGTGGAGACAGCCCCAATGTTCATCGATAGATGAGTGGATCAACAAAATGTGGCATATCCAGACAAGGGAATGTTATTCAGCCTTAAACAGGAAGGAGATTCTGACACGTGCTACAACATGGATGGACCTTGAAGACATTATACTCAGTGAAATGAGCCCGTCACAAAAAGACAAATACTGTATGATTCCAGTTATATGAGGTACCTAGAAGAGCCAAACTCATAGAGCCACAAAATAGAAGAGTGGTTCTTGGGGGCTGGATGGAAGGAGGAATGGGGAGTTAGTGTGTGATTGGTACGGAGTTTCAGTTGGGGCTGATGAAAAGGTTCTGGAGGTGGATGGTGGTGATGGTTGTAATGACAGTGTGAACATAATGCCATTCAATCGTACACTTAAAAAGGGTTCACGTGGTAAATTTTATGTTACCCATATTTTATCACAAAAACAATGAAATAATTTCAGTAATAAAAATAGTCATTTTTCACTTTGATTGGAGTTATGTTAAATGTAGAGATTAATTATAAGGAGCTGTATTATATGAACCACAACGAAGAATAGCCCTATCCAAAAAAGGACGGTACATCTCCAAATCCTGACATTTTCCACACCAGGTGAACCTGATCTGCTGGCTGGCTTTTGGGGGATTCGTGGTACAGAGCAGGACCGGGGAGGAGGGCAGCTTCATCCAAGACGGGGACAAAAGGGAAGGGAAGAGGTGATGGGTGGGGCGGAAGCAGAGGAAACTCTCATCTCACCACGTAGACTTTCTCCCTGAGGGAGGAGGTGAGAGGTGGGAGAGTTTTGAGGGGGTGGAGGGGTGGGCCTTCAGGGGGAAAAACGGAGGAGTCAGACCAGGAATGTGTAAAAGAATCGCCACATCCCCCCGAGGAGCCTGGTGAGGCCGGAGATCACAAATGTGTGGGATTTTCCTACTCCTCTCATCTCTCCTCCCTCCCAGGCAACAACCCCTGGTAGCTACATACGTGAGAAAGAGCTGAAACCAGGACTCCCCAGCCACCATGGCAGCACCAAGCTGGGATGGGAAGAGGCCTCACTGTACATGAGATTGCAGTTTGGATTATTAATGGATGTACACTATAATTACTGACATGAGACTGAGACCAAGGGTGACCAGGACAATCATGTGACTTGTCTAAATTTTATCCAGGGGCAAAGCAAGATCTAGCCCTACAAAGTAAATTTTAAAGAGCAGTCATAGGCAAAAATCAAGTTGCTTTCTGATTTTGCCCCATAAGTCATGCTTGTTTCATGGAATAGCTTCCGTTGGTCATTAACATGCATGCATCCTGCATCTCCCACTAGGCTGTAAGCTCTCGAGGGCAAGGCCCATGTGCTATTTACCCCCATATTGCCCCCACAGCCTATCAGGGTGCCTTGAATGTACACAGTAGGCACTGAAGTAGCTGCTGACTGAATCGCTGACCAAGAGGCATTTCTGCATAGGAGGCAGCACCAGGCCATCACTGTGCTTACATTGTGCCAGGCCCAGAGCAGGTACGTCCCAAGACCTGGCTGAGTTGAACTGACTCTTCCTAAAGAGAGAGCCTGCGTTCTAGGAAGTCTGATATACAGTGATGTTGCAGGTTGCCCAGACCTAGGGCAAAAGGGGCAGCGATGAAGTCGCTGTGGATGGTCGTTTTCTGCCTCTCCATTAGGGCTGCTCTTGCTCTGGATTAAGGAGAGGGAGGCTAAGACCCAGCTTACGGTCTATGGTACCAGCAGTGAGCATTGCAGTACCTTGTTAGGCTCAAACCAAGCTGAATCCAATTTTGAATAAGAGAATCTTGAAGGGCTCCTGTCTTCAAGGCTATATACAATCATCCCAATGATGTACGTACTTCTGAGATAATACACTAGCAGAAGCGCAGAGCCCAACTCTTCGGATAGGAACATAGATCTCAAGAAATAAATGTTTCTACAGATGAAGGTTGAGCAAAGGAAACCCAGGACCAGTAGGTTCTGGTTTGGGCAATGGTAACATTGGAGAACACCCTGTCCTACCCATCCGCTGTGCCAACATCACTCGTGCTGATGTATCTCCTTGTCGGCATGGCCACCATCCCTGTTCAAAGAGCAGGGAAAGGAAAGAGAAGATGTTTGAGTGTCTCCATTACTAAGTCTAAGTGCTTCATTGCTGCCTCTCCGGGAAGAAGAACTTGACTGAAGGAGAGTGGGCAGGCATTCGGTCAAGCAACAAGCCACTTACAGAGCGCCTGCCGTGGATGGGGACAGAGGCTCTCCTTAGACTGGTTCACCCAAAACAAGTTGGAGGTGAGGGGGAGAAAGAGCACAGTTGGTGGGTCATCAGGGTACTCCTGGGAATATCCCTTAGATCATGAGCTGAAGGCTCAGTTCCAAATCCCATGAAGCCCGCTCAGAGGGAGGGTAAGACACCCAGCCTCAGGGACAGAGGCCCACTGAGCTAAGGGCTCTGGATTCCTAAGCCAGAATTCCATTAAGGGCAAGATGACCCTTTTGTTGGAAAGCTAACTTACCTCCAGGGTTTCCGACATGCCAGAACTACACAGCCTGCTACATCCAGGGAGAGAGATGAGGACTGGTTCCTGGGCTTCTCATGCCTCCCCTCCCTCTCATTCCCTAAAGAGCCCAAGAAGCAGCAAAAGGCACTTCCTTGGTGTCAGAAAGCTTAACTGAAGTGGGGTTTTTTATACAAGTCTATGTTTCCTGGGCTCTTAGGAGCCTCCAGGAAGATGCCCTAAATAACCCTATTGAATTGGAAGAAGGGTGAATGAAGTAAGCAGAGGACCAACCACTGTGACAAGCATGGATAGAAGAGGGGTAGTCAGACCTCCGTGCAGAGAATATAAGTAGGCATAGATCTCAGCCCCTCACTGTAGGTCTGATGTGGCACAGATGTGCAGGTATATACACTCCCCTCTCCGAAGGTGGGGACAGAGGAGCATAGAAAGCAACAGTACTACAGGACAACCTGGTCAGTGTCTTACTTGCCTGTTACTATGTTGGAATAGTTATAGATAATTTAAACAGATTGTCCCTTTTCTTTGCTCTCTAAGTCTAGCACAGGCCTTTGGCAAAAAGCGATCAAATTCTCACCTGACCCTCGGTGGGCTGGGGATTCCTGCCTGTACTATTCGGTTCATTCACTCACATCCCAAAGCAGCATCTACAACAAAGCTGTAACTCCATAATTAAAATCCACTCTACTCACCCCAGTTCAGTGGCCCGTGGCTCCTGGACCCTTGAATCCAATGGCTTTGGGGTGGGCCTTGCAGTTGGAACCCATCCACCTCTCCTTTTCCCTACCTCTGTAATTAACATAGCTCCTCCTCCATTGCCTCACCAGCCAGTTATTTCAGAACCAAAAAGTCTTTGTCTATTCATAGACACTGTAAAAGTAACATTCGTTTTATGCTTTTTTAATCTAATGCCTGTGTCTTCCATGCTTCTCGTTGCCTTATCTAATCAGCTGTCCTGGGGAGGTTTATTACTGGCCCCGTTAGCTTGTCCAAGCACAACACAACCAGCGGAGACAATTCCCTGGATAGAATGGGCTCCTCTAAAACAGACAATTCTCAAGAAAGATGTCAGGCTTTTTGCCTCTTTTCTCCATGGGCCTGAACCTTCCACATCCTACCTCCACGCTAGCTCTTCCAACCTCAAGTCCTGCTTCTTCAGGGAAGGATACAGACAAGGAAAACAAAGAACTCCTTCGAACAAACCAAACCCTGAAAGAGAAACATTACATACTTTGTGGTTTTTCTGAGTTCTATGGTGATGTTGGCCTCATTTTTGTTAATTCCTCTTCTGTAAGTAGGAAAGATCTGAGAGGGAGGAAGAAGTGGGAAAAAGGAAGTTTGCTGAGAGGCAAGAAGGGGGAGACCGTGAGTGGGAAGTAGGTGTGGCTGGGGTTGAGCTCACAGGTTGGGGAGGCGAAGAGGAGCATGCTGGGAATTCTCCAGCAGGGAGGCAAATCCAGGTGCCAGATGTTGGGAGAGATATTGCACACCTTCCCTCATTTAACTCTCTCAACTGTCCTGTGAAAAGAGATTTTCATTCTCAACCTTGAAGCTGTGGAGACCGAGGCTCAGAGAATATAATACCTGCCCGTGGACTCATAGACATAGGAGGAAGAGGTGGAATTGGAAGCTCCATTAAAAAATGAACTGTAGCCCTGGCTGGTTTGGCTCAGTGGTTAGAGTGTTGGCCCTCAGACCAAAGGGTCTCGGGTTCGATTCCTAGTCAAGGGCACGTACTTGGGTTGCAAGTTCAATTCCTGGCCCCGGTAGGGGCTGTGTGGGAGGCAACCAATTAATGTATCTCTCTCACATCAATGTTTCTCTCTCTCTCTCTCTCTCTCTCTCTCTCTCTCTCTCTCTCTCTCTCTCTCTCTCTCTCTCTCTCCCCCCCTTCCTCCCTTCCACTCTATCTAAAAATCAATGGAAAAATATCCTCGGGTGAGGATCAACAACAACAAAAAATAACTCTACCCTTGTCTTCCACGGGCACTTCTGTGGATTCTCTGTCTTCAGACCCATATTTCACAGTTTACTTTCCCTTTCAGATGGGAAATCTATCTTCTGGTTTAAAGTCCTCACTTTCTTCCTAGATAACGTGAAATTTTCCCTCAGTGAAGAAGCCACACCCTTGGACCGAGGGCCGCCTATAGCAGATGTGTGGAAAGGTGTGTTTCGGAGGCCATGGCTGAGATATCATACTAACCCTACAGCCTGGTTTCTTTTACTAATCCATGGAATCAAAGACTGGCAAGACTGGGGTGACCAACGCATCCCGGTTTGCCTGAGGCCATCCTTTGCTTTTTTGTGTTTTGTTTTGTTTTTCAATTTTTATTAATTTATTTTTGTTACAGGTGTTTCTCCTTTTTTCCCCCTAGACACCCTCCTTCCCAACCTGCCCCCTCCTCCCAGCATTGTTGTCTATGTCCATTGGTTACGCATGCATGCATATAAGTTCTTTGGTTCATCTCATCCCTCTCCCCACCTCCCCCTCCCCCACCTCCCTCCTCTGAGGTCTGTCAGTCTGAACTGTACTCCTTTCTATGTCTCTGGGTCTATTTTGTTCATTAGCCCACCTTGTTCATTATATTCCACAAATAAGTGAGATCGTGTGACACTTGTCTTTCTCTGACTGGCTTATTTCACTTAGCATAATGCTCGCCAGTTCCCTCCATGTCGTCTCAAAGGATAAGAGATTTTTCTTTCCTACAGTTGCGTAGTGTTCCATTGTGTATATGTACCACAGCTTCTTTATCCACTCATCTTGCTTTTTTGTTTTTTACAAAGGAGTATCAAGATGGGTTTACAGCAATTTATCTTAGATTTTGTTCACTGGAGCTTTGGAAAACAAATTTGATTTCACAACTTGGTAAGCAGGTTGTGTTTACTTCACGAGTTCAAGAAAGTTCCGTCCCACCTTTGGTCCTTGCTCAATTGTTTGAGGTCCTGATGGCCTGCCAGGACGACCAGTCCTGGGCTGACTCTTTCCACTAAAGATGTAAGTGTCTCTTCTTGCAAAACACACCTGGCTTTCACTCTCTATGAAAACTTGACAAATCGTTAGTGCAGCTGAAGGGCCCGGCCAAGGATCTTTCTGAACCGGGTGGTGCCCTTAGCTGCTAAGTATGTAGGTGACCTAAAACTCCAGAGGAGGGTCTGCCATACCTGAGCTACCTTGTCCTATAGAAAGTGGCAAGATTTGATGGTCTAAGCACTGAGAGAGAGTGAAAACTCATCCTTTCCCTTCCCTGAGAAAGGCAGGGAACATTGGACCATTCATAATCATTTAGTTTTCAAAGTACATTAAATCAGCCACGTTAACTGTTTAAACATAGGTCCACCATTCCAATTGTTCTGACATTATGCAAAAAATTTTTTTTCATTGTTAGGAAATAAAAACCTAGAAATACCTGCATGCCATCCCATCAAGACACCAATTGCTATCTCATCCAATATTTCACCCCTACCCACCCCAGCTGTTTGACCTTTGTACTTCAATGGATGACTATACAAATGGAATGCTGGGCCTCCCCAAGATGGTGACCTCGATAGCCAGCCCCACTGGGATGGGTAGGAATTAGTCCCTCCTACATGTTCCCAGCTGATGCTAATGCTTTTGGTCAGGGGACTACACTTTGAAAATCGCTGCTCTAAATCTAACAATGTATGGGAAATGCAGAAGGTGGAGGGACCTGTTAACACCATGAGGATGCATTCAAACAAAAATCCGGACTCTGAGAAGTAGATCATTCGACAAATAAATTATAAGAAAAAAAGCAAGCAAGTAACCTAGAGATTAAAGAAGACTTAATAGGCACAGAGAGCACGGCCAAGATAGCAGCCCAGTCAGAGTACAAGTCTAGTCCTGCGCATGGAGCTGGATGTCCATGTCTACCAGGTTCTGCCATGGGCCTCCAACAGTGGCTACAGGCTGGAATTTGGGCCAGTCTGCTTAGACTGGTCACAGCCAAGTCACTTTAAAAGGGAAGATTGCGCCTCGCCAGTGTGGTTCAGTGGATTGAGTGTCGTCCTATTCACCGAGAGGTCGCTGGTTCGATTTCCAGTCAGGGCACACGCCCAGGTTGCAGGTTTGATCCCCAGTGTGGGGCGTGCAGGAGGCGGCCAATTGATGTTTCTTTCTCATTGATGTTTCTATCTCTCTCCCCTTCTCGATTCCTATCTAAAAAATCAATTTATATATATATATATATATATATATATATATATATATATATATATATATATTTTTTTTTTTTTTTAAGGAAGATTGCCTATATCAACTCGAGTATAAAATATCAGGAGAGATCTTTGCTCAGGCACCAGTAGGACAATGTCCTGCATTGCTAAGGAGACAGTGACAGATTCTAGCTTCTACTTTATAATCTGGTTCCAGGAGGACACTGGGCATAGTGCTTTCATTGGCATTCCTTCCCTTCATAGGTCAGGACAATGCCTTTGACTTTTAATATCCTTTTGCAAAATCATTTCAAGTGAGTAAAGTAGGTGTCTGAGATGTCCAAAGGATCTGAAATCAAATATGGCTACGGAAAACCACCCCCTCAACTTCCTATTGTTCAGGATATACAATGTATGTATTTAGCTACATTGTATTCAATCATTGTTGCACTTAGCTTAAAATTAGGATTGCTATCATATTTAAAGGAATCAATGAATGTTACTATCTGTGAAATAGAACATTTTGTGTGCTGCTTATAAACATTGCCTATAAATCAGCACTTGGGAAGATTTTACTTTCTTAACCTATTAATATCAGGGATTATATATGAAAAAAATAAATAGAAAAAAATGACCCTGGGGGCATACATCTTCGAGAGGCTGGAAACCCTTCCCTCCGTGTTTATAAGTCCAGGGATAGGAATAGAGAAAGGCATCTTTCTTGGCCACCGTTCTGTACCCTTCTTCACCACATCTAACTTCCTCTCGCACATTCATGTGTCTCTTCTATGAAAAGTGGGTGTGTTAGTGGCTCCTCCGCTATTTTCTGTTGGTTGAAAAGTACAACATCTTTGGATGACTTGAAGAGCTACATCTTCAGTTATTTGACAGGTTTCCCAGAGTGAAGACTTTGATACCGATCACCTAAAGCATCTCAAAAGCAAGTTGCTCTCCATCACTTTCCATTCCCACTGCTGGCCTTTCCACATACAATCCTCCTCGGCTGGATGGGCACTGTCTAGGTCTATACGGTTCATTAATGGGCAATTTGTGGAGAAATAGAGGATATAACTTCTTTCCGTAGTACCTATCTGGATGCTGTTATGGACCGAATATTTGTGTCCCTCAAAATTCATATGTTTTTGTTTTGTTTTGTTAATCCTCACCCGAGAATGTTTTTTCCATTGATTTTTAGAGAGAATGGAAGGGAAGGGGGAAGGGGAGAGAAAGAGAGAGGAGGACAGAGACAGAGAGAGAGACAGAGAGAGACACAGAGAGAGAGAGACAGAGAGAGAGAAGAGGAGAGAAACATTAGTATGAGAGAGACACATCAATATGAGAGAGACACATTGATTGGTTGCCTCCTGTACACATCCCGACCAGGGCCGGGAATTGAACCTGTGATCCTTCGGTGCATGGGCTGATGCTCTAACCATTGAGCAACACTGGCCAGGGCAAAATATTTGTATGTTGAAATCTAATCCCCAATGTGATGGTGCTTGAAGGTAGAACCCATGGAAGGTAATTAGGTCTTGAGTGTGGGGACCTCATGAATGGGATTAGTGCCCTCACAAGAGGCCAGAGAGCTAGCTTACTCTTTCTGCCACATGAAAAGTCAGCTGCCTGTAACCAAAAACAAAACAAAAAACACCCTTTCCAGAACCAGACCATGCTGGCACCCTGATCTCAGACTTCCAGCCTCCAGAACTGTGAGAACTAAATTTCATGGTTGATATGCCACATGGTTATGGTATTTTGTTATAGCAGCCCAAGTGAAGGTAGATGCTTACATTTTGAATGAGCAAGATCCTTGTAGTTTCCAAACATATTGTCTCCTTGACGTCCATCTTCTATCTCTTCCTAACTTTGGGTCCGTTTTATTTTTATTGTACTCCCCCTCCAGCAGCTGTTCTTGCTGAGCCATGGCAGGGCATCTTCAAATTCCTGTTTCTAATAGAAAACTATGGAAATTCTCTGCTATCACTCGTGACTAGGTACTGGGACGCTGTGTTCTCAATCTTCCTCCGTGTTGTGTTCTTTGTATTCTCAGGATGATAATACATTATAGATTTGCATTGCTGACACATTGAAAATAAAGTTTAAGATATATGCATCTAAAGCATATGTTGTATTGGTGCAATGATGGTAATTCAGAATATGGGACTCAAGCAACAACTATTTATAGTATATTGTCTTTCCCTTGAACTTTCCCCAAATACACATACTGTAACACAAAACATTTATGAGACAATCAGGGAAATTTGAACACTGGATATATGATGAATTCTTTTTTTAGGTGTGATAATGATATTGTAGTTTTCTTTTTCTAAGAGTGTTGTCTTTTAGTGCTAAAATACTTTAGGATGAAATGATATGATGTCTGAAATTTGCTTCAAAATAGTCTGGGGGGTGGGGATTGAATGGGGTATAGATGAAAAAAGATCCGTCTTGAAAATGATAAACATGGGTTCATGGAGATTCGTTACACTCTACTTTTTTAATTTGTATATTAATGTTTCCCATAATAAAAAGTAACCAAACACAGGGTGACAGACTCCAGGTCTCACCTCCCAGGCCACCCCTGCAGTCATGGCTGCCTGACCCTGGGAGCAGCACTATCTCAGCTGGCGTATGTGGTGGGGATGGAGGAAGGCTGAGTGCACGAACGTGCTTCTCAATGTGCACAGAGGAGAGGGCAGTACAGAGCATGACACCCATAGGGAGGCAGGAGGGGCTGCTCGCTCTCAGGTCTCGTGCTCTCTGAGTGCCCTGGGCCTGTCAAGCAGAGGCAAGGTCTTCTGTGCTATGGAGCTTCCTGGGTGGAACACACGTGCTCCTAGGTCACTTTCAGCTCCAGGGCTGGGTAGGACGGAATCGGCCTGGGCCTTGCACATTTCCCAGGATTAGTTGGCAGACTCTGGTCTCTTTTGTCCCCCACTCCTGCTCCCCATGGGGTGGGGGGTAGCACAGAGAATGGTAACCAAGCAGGTAGATTCAAGTTGGCTGGGGGGCAGGGGAAGTGCCACAAACCTTTGGCTCTCCCTCGGCCTTGGCCTGCTAACAGTAGGAGGCAACAGAACCTGAATGGTAGAAAACAAGATAATAACTACCCATGGAAACCAGCCAAAAACAGGGGCACCGATGACTGCCTAACTCTTGGAACCCAAACTCTGGTTGTGTCATAAGTGTATATCTTGGGAACATGGCTGCTTGTGTTTCATTTTGTTTTCATTTGTTCAATATCATCCTCTCCTAGGTATCCCTTTTTATCACTACCTGTGTCAAGCCTACTATCTCATTTATTCTTCCCCTGACAATCACCCGAGGAAGGAACACCCGAGAACGGTGCTATTCGCCTCACATCACAGGTACAGAAACTGAGGCCCGGAGGGTAAGCAACTTGCCCAAGTTCACAGCTTCGAAGTGGAAGAGCCCTCTTCTTATTTCACAAAGCTGCCTTCCTCAAAGTTGGGGGAGATGATGTTGGCCCTGGGAACTGACCTGAGAACTCCTCAAAGAGAGGGGGTCCTAGGGGACAAAACTGGGACAGTTCACACGCTGCCCTGCCAACTGCCAGCCAGTCTGCTGGTCACACCTGGCAGCTCTGGGTGTGATGGAGGAAGGAGGCCGTTCCCGGGCTGTGCTCCATCCTCAGTACACAGAGAGCCTGCTAGGCCTCTCTCCTCACCATCACGTCCGTTTCCAGAAACCTCTCAGGGCCCCGTGAACAGCTGCCATCACCACCCATGGGCAGTGATGCTTGGTCAGCTGTCTGCCATCCCCCAGTTGCCCAGCCTCCCTGGCTGACCGTGGGACACAGTCATGCTTGTGTGCTGCTCTCTCCCCTTCTCTCCATGACCGTTCTGCTCCTGTATCCACCAAGACCGCTCTGGCCGCTCACCAGGTCCTCAGACGCCACTTCCCAGAACTCAGCTCCCTTGACCGCTTAGCTGCACTAAAGGCTGCCGACTACCTGTCCTTCCTGGCCCTGTCACACTTCCTCTGAGGCCTCTGCTCTAGTGGATGTGGGGTCAACACTCAGGGCTGCTCAGGGCTCTGCCCCCTGCCCTGTACACCCTCCTCAGGAGACCTGTGGCCTCCTCTGGCTCCCAAGCCTCTGGTAGCTGCTCTGCCTTGACCAAGTCCTGCAGGCCAGTGTCCTGCTCCTTCCACCAATTAACAACTCAGATGACATGCCATGCTGCAGAGCATGGGACCTGGCTTTCTCAGTGGCCAACTGACACAATCCCAGCAAGTGAGGGGGACTGGACGTGCCACAGGGCAGACTGGGAGCAACAAAGGACAGCAGACAGGGGGGAGAGCAGGTAACTTGTTCTCCATCCCTCCATAAGCCCAACCTGACGATCTAGCCAGGCACGATGTTTCTGCATAGTCTGCCCAGGAGCATGGCATGGGCAAGGGCCCACCTGTGTCTTTGTGAAGCAGTGGCCACCTCACTAACACAGACCTTGTTTTCTTCTCCTTCCCACTCTCACTGCTCTGGGTGCATCTGCCAGTAGGCTACCAGCACTTCAGCTTGGCCTGGGGTTCGGTTTTCTAAGTAACCTGAATTGAGACCATGCCTTACCCAAACCATCCTGCAGCCAGAGACACATTCTCAATGCATTCCCCAAACCTCTCTCTCACCTGGGCTTCTCTACTGGGCTTCAGACCCACTGGGCGTCTCCGCTTGGACATTCTCACAGGCACCTCAGACTCGTGAGGTGCCTGAAACTCAGTTCTCAAACAGCTGTCCTCCCGTGTTGTGGGAGATGCAGAGATGGAAGACACCCTAAAGGAGCTCGCAGCCTGTGCCAAGTGGGAGACAGATGGGTTACCTTCCAGTGAAGAGACGCTCACGTACACAGCAGTGTCGTAGGAGCACGCACTGCCCAAGAAAGCCTGCCGCGCCAGGCATGGTGCTCGAGGCTTGCCTGCGTTATCTTTTAGCCTTCACCACAGTCTTGTAAGGAATCACTGTCCCCATTCTGCCGCTCAGAAAGCAGGCCAGAGATCAGAAACCTCACCAAGGTCACAAAACAACTGCATCCAAGCACCCGGAGAAAACGTCTTCACTGCCTTCAGGAGAGGAGCACCCAACAGGCCGCAGGGACTGGGGACTTCTGAGGTGGCAGTGCCACAGCAGTCAGCTGAGGACTCGGGTGGGTGTGGCAGGGAGGTGGAGCGGAGGGAAGGAGCTGGCTGGCACTGTGCGCAGTGGGAAGAGGCCTGAGGGAGCACAGGGGCTTCCTACGGCCAGACCACGAAGCACATGTGGAGAAGTGGTCCCATGAGAGGCTGGACAGGTAGGAAGGACCCCTCAGGGATGGCCTCCTGCGCCATTGCAGTGAATGTAACTCCTGATTTCTAGCTGGAAGGGCCATTTCCAGATCTGGAGCAGGGAGTGGCACGGCCGGCCGTCTGCACTCTAAAAGGGTGCCTCTGGCGTCAGTGAGAGCTGGTTGAGAGGCCAGGGAGGCCGTGGAGCCCAGTTCACAGACTGCGGACATACCCAGAGCAAGAAATTATGCCAAAGTTAACAGGGAAGGGACTGGGAAAAAGTGAGCAGATCTGAGATAGTAATGAAGGAGAAACTGAACAGGACTAACTGAATTAGCTATGAAGTAAATTAGCTAATGAGGGAAGAAGGCATCAGGAATCCGGGTTGTGGCTCATCGCAGCCAGGACAGGGAAGATGACTTTAGACATGCTGATGCTGAGACAGATGCCAACAGGCAAGCGGATGAGTGTCTGGTGTTCTGGAGAGCAGCAGTGGTGAGACCGAGGGAAAGGACGGAACAAGCCCTGTCCTCTCTCAACAAGCCTCCAGGAATTGCCCAGTCTGGACCCTCAGTACCTTAACCACCAATCAGAAGGCAGGCCCGCAGCTTGGGTAAAAAGGACAGGAACACTATGCAATTCCAAGGAAAGGGCAGTGTCACCCACAATTTTCTTGGCCTTACAGGAGCCTGATTTGGTGAAGACCCTGGCATCGAGACACAGGAACCCTTCTCAATCCATTCTCTGAGAATTAAGCCCTAACAGCCTAAGGTAGCCCTCGTGTGGAATGAATTCTTGCCTGTGCATCTAGAATGGTATTAGCCATGTATCACCCGTGAGTATTGAGGGAAGTCACCAAATCATCTTCTCTTGGAACTCCAACTGAGAAAGGCTGATGTACAGGGCAGGTATCAGACACCAGAGGGTGTCTGCCACCCCAGAGGGTGCTCGACTGGGAACGTGCCCAGCACCAACTGTGTGCGCTGGGTCCCAACAGGAAGCCTCCTCACCCTGTCTGCTCCCCTCCCGAAAGGGAGGAAGCACATAAACGAGGGCCTGACCTAGCTGGAGGTGCTCCTCAGTGCTAAGGTTCTCTTCCTCCAGCGGGATTGGAGACCACTGGGAGCCTGGGCAGGCCCTCCCCCAGGGGAGAATGAAAGAGAACATCAAGGAGCCAGCCAACCAGACTACACTGGTGCTAAGCTCTGAAATGATGGGGTGCTTGCTGCTTACTGGCCCAATGGGCCTCGAATCTAAGTGACTTCAGCAGGCCTGGGTTGGGGCCCAGAAATCTGTGCATTTGTCAAAGCAGCTTCCCAGATACTAATAGAGGGACTTTGCAACTTCTTTCCTTCCTTACCAGTCTGTTACTTTGGTCTTCCCTTACTTAGCAAATGTTCCCTGGGAGGGGCCCCAGGTCTCATGGGCAGACTGTGGCCAGCGTATCAGAAAGTTGGCTGGGGTGGAGATCACATCATCTGCCCAGCTCCAAGCACTGGCCTGAAGAGCACTGAGAGATTCAGGAAGCAGAGGCGGCACACCCTCAGCCCTTCCACCTCCGTCAATGAAGGCAGGTGCTGAGCCCTGGGTCTCACCCTTTCCTCCCCTGCTCACAGTGATGCGCTGCATGTGAACAGGAAGGACACCGCATTCCACTGGTCACCACAGAGAGGGGCCCTCAGCATCCCTCCTCCTCCACTCGTGCTCGAGCCAAACAGCCCAGGACCCACTCGCAACACCACACAGAAAGCACTGAAGCAGAAGTTGCTTTAATCAGGGGTGAAGTCCTCAATCAGGGGGACCTCACTCAACCTTTGGTGGTGGGGTCTCAGCCTATTCCCCCACATGCCCTGAGGCCCCTCAGGAAGGAGGCAGCACCTGGCAGAGGCCAGGGACTGGAAACAGGGACCCAGGTCAAGGGGCTGGGGCAGGGCATGGACAGGTGGAGTGAAGCTGCATTGGGGCCAGACCAGCTTTACACACACGCTTCCTGGGGCCGGCTGAGGCGGCTGTGCATCAGGCAGAGCGGCAGCAGGAGGGCTGAGGGCGGAAGGGACAGTGGGCCACGGAGCGTCAGATGAGGCGGCCGTGAAGCTGGTGCAGCTGCTCCTGGGTCAGCACCAGCCGGTGCCGCTGTCCAAGGCCAGCCGCACACGAGAAGGTCACTTTGCCCATGTAGACAGTGTCATCCTGCTGTTCCTCCTTGGCCTGGGAGTTGGAGGGAGAAGAGACCCTCGAGTCAGGTTCTCACCTGGACTGTGTGCCCCTGACGGTGTCCCTAAGCCTGGAGACCAAGGCAGCCCCTGGGAGACAGGTTTGGGGGCTCCTGGGCTATGGTGATCACATTTTCCAATTCAAAATTGGGGTACACAGTCGACCAGGGAGTTCTGAGCTCTTCCTGGTGCGGAAAGTCACAGAAGTTAACGTGCTAAACAGTGGAGCGTCTGGAAGCAGTGCAGGGACTCGAGCTGGTACGCAGCCAGGTAACTCAGGATGTGCAGCGCCTGGACCCGAGACCCCAGACGCCTCTTCAAGTTCTGAGGGCAGGGGAAGGGCCCACCTGAGCCTCCGTGTTGCCCTCCCACTCCCATGCCTCTCTTACCCTGAGGAAGGCTGAGGAAGGGAAGGTGGCAAAGTCAGTGGGGACGGTGGCTCCAGGGCGCTGCGACACAGTCTCCTTGAGGACCTCATCCTGAAGGCAGAGGAGGGAACAAGCGTTCATTTAGGGGACCCCACAGGCTAGCCCAGTATCTCCCCAGTTTCACAGAGACACTAATACCAGGAGCAAGAACCCAGTCCTCTAGCACCCAACTTCTGCTCTCACCTCCAAGCCCATCCCCACCCAACATCCTTATTTCATAGACACTGATCCTTTAAGACCCAATCACTCTACCCTGTGGTGATCTCAGCTCTGACAGAAGCTGCACCCGAACCACACACTGTAAAGAGGATCCTGCTCAACCCACTGTGCTGATGAGAATCTGCCTTCTGTTGGCACCGAGACAGTGAGCATCCCAGGCAGGAAGATGCCTTCCCTCCACCTCCCCACCATGTGCCATGTAGCACGCCTGCCGAATGCCTGTGGAAATGAGTGTGGTGAGGCTCCCCCAGGGAGTGCTCTAGAACAAACTGTAGGGTGAGAAAGGGCAGGGTCTGAGCTGACCTTGAGTTTCTCGATGGTGTCGCTTAGGGACTTGAGCTGAGCCACTTGCTCCAGGAGCTGGGCCGACGGGCTCTTGGCAGCTGTGGGAGAAAAGGCTGGTGAGGCCCACCAAGGCCCAGGCAGGGGGCTGTCCGGGATTAAGGGCCAGCAGGGCAGGGGGCTGTCCTGGATTAAGGGCCAGCAGGGCAGGGGGCTGTCCTGGATTAAGGGCCAGCAGGGCAGGGGGGCTGTCCGGGATTAAGGGCCAGCAGGGCAGGGGACTGTCCTGGATTAAGGGCCAGCAGGGCAGGGGGGCTGTCCGGGATTAAGGGCCAGCAGGGCAGGGGGCTGTCCGGGATTAAGGGCCAGCAGGGCAGGGGGCTGTCCGGGATTAAGGGCCAGCAGGGCAGGGGGCTGTCCAGGATTAAGGGTCAGCAGGGCAGGGGGCTGTCCTGGATTAAGGGCCAGCAGGGCAGGGGGCTGTCCGGGATTAAGGGCCAGCAGTGCAGGTACTGGACTCTCTTATGGAGCAGGCACATAAGAGTAGATGAATCAAGTAAACTGAACACTGAGACCTAAGAGCAGTGGGAACTGCCTGGGCAGGGACCACATCCCTGGGACAAGGGAGGGTGTGCTCTTCATCCTGGGGTTGGTGAGTCCGTACCAGGGTTGGTGCGAGTGATGTCAACTACGTGGGTGTGTGCGCTCAGCTGATTCAGTGTTTCCAGAAGCTGGCTGGTCTTCCGATACAGCGCTCCAGGGGCTAACTCAGGGCCAGAGCCCTCATGGGATGGGAGGGAGAGCTTTGCCACATGCAGAGGGGGCAGGGCTGCTAAGGAGGCCTTCATCTGGGCGCCCTGTGAGGAAAAGAGGGGTGGCGGTAAGAAGTGACAGAAGGCCCTGCCATCTAGCGTCAGTGGGACAGGTATGCTCCACCTCCACCCCAGGCCTCCCGCACCCCCCTCACCTTGAGGATGCTGTTCTCATGCTGAAGCTGAGAGATGTGCAGCCTCATGGCGGAGATCTGCTGAAGCAGCAGTGGCGAGTCCTTCACCAGCCCTGGGCCTGGCACAGACCCTGGCGCCTGACCAGGGGAGCCTCCTGTGATGCCACAACAAACATCCACCTCAGAAGAGGGCCAAAGGTGGGCTCCATCCCTGCACATCCCCTTCCCTTATCTCCTCCCATCCCCAGTCCTGGTTGCTCCCGAGGGGGAAGGCTCACCCTGCTTCCTAAGCCCCAATTCCCACCAGCCCTGGCAACACCCAGCCAGGGCGGGTCTCTACCTCGCTGCTGTTCTTCTGCGCTCAGGAGAGCCATGGGAAGCAGGAAAAGAGAAGAGAGGAATTAGGTGATTTGAGGGTTAGGGGAACACGCCAGAGGAACCTTGGACACAACCTGCAGGAAAACCCTTTTCCTGATCACCATGCCTTCTCTAACAAGACTCTGCCTCTGCTCTCCCCATCTTTGAGGAAGAGCAAAGAAAGACGGGCCAGGGGAGTGAGGCCCTGAGCCGGTGTCCGAGTGAGCAGTGGCAGTGTGCGCTGAGGAAGCACTCGGGCACCAGGCTGCTCCTCCTGCTCCACACTCATCTCCAAGAAGGGCAGAGGGGACACCTGAGCCGTGACACGTCACACCCTCACTTCTCCCCAGCAGCAAAGATTAAGCTGAGGATGCAGATACATTCCTGTGCTCCTCGGATTCCGCGCTGCTCTGAGACAAAAGGCACCCTTTTTTGGGAAGGTTCATAAATCAGAACCAGTGTTTGTTTAAAGAGCCTATGCTAAAACAATACGACGTGGTAATTCTGGGGAGCCTTCCCCCAAGGAACAGGAACCACTGCCCCACAGAAGTCCACAGTCAAGGAGGTGCCTGGCCACCCCCCAAGATCGAGAGGCACCACTAAAGGGGGCTTTGACGAAGACGAGAGCTAGGTGAGAGCAGCTGACAAGACAGGTACAGCAGGGGCGGTCTAGAGACCCCGAGGGCTCAGTTCTAGAGCCTGTCTTCTGGAGGTGAGAAGGCCAGTGAGAAACTGAGGAGAGCAACAAGCAAACTCTAGGGCAGGTGAGAACTGAGATGGTAGAGGCCACACCCTGGTCAGGAAACTGGCGACACCGAGTCTAGAAGCCAGAAGAACTCGGGGAAAGGAGCCCTGACCACAGCACAGAGAAGGCCAAGGGCAGAACACAAGCCCCGATGAAACTAGAACTCAGCCACAGGAGGGACAGCCACACCACAGGGTAGAGCCACATGGACTCTGTGAGGAAACATGCCAAACAGAAGAGCGACCAAGAGCAGGCACCAGGCCCTGCTGGATCCACAGCCGTGAGCCCAGCCTCCTGCAGGCTGGTGACCCTGTGGGACGCATGACTGGGCCAGAAAGGCCAGCTGGCAAACCCAGAGGTGACATCTACTGGAGTCCAGCTGCCACTGTACTTCTGAGCTGCACTGCCCAGGCCACCTTGGTCACAAGGACTCTGCACACATCTTTGGGGAAGTAAAATCGTGGTGAAAGCTGCCAGAGTGAAACTGGGCAGACACATTCCTGGCCAAACATCCAGGGGTAAGAAGAGGGCAGGCGTCAAAGAGAGGCCGAGGACAGGAGGAAAGCCATCCGATCTCCTGTGGCCTGTGCTGCCTGTCCCACTGCACTCACCACCAGCAATGCCAGAGACCAGGGTAGCAATACCCGAAGGAAGGGGCCCCCGGAGCCCCTCGATCGTGCGCTTGGACTGGCTGTTCAGCCGCTGCTTCAGCTCTGCTTTCTCTGCCTCCAGCTGGTCGATGTCAGCCTGGAGTGCATCCATCGTCTCCTCAAAGTTTCTGTGAAAGAAAATCTTGGCTTGGGCAGTGTCCCTTCCCCACGACCCCACTTCTCAGTCCTGATGGGTCCTCGGAGTAACCCTGCTGGTGAGGACCACGGGCAACAGACTCAGACTGGGGTAACATAATGGGTTGGTGGTGGGCGCGGAAAATGGTGTCTGTTCTAGGGAGTCTCACTATGAGAGGGCCTGGGTAGGGGACAGGTTAGGAGGCAGAGAGCTGCTGGCGGGAGGGAGGGCTGAAGTAAGCAAGGCTCAGGGAAGTGCCTGACTTCTCCTTCTTCCGCAGCAGCGCCTGGGTCTCCTCCAGCCGAGTCTGGACTTTCTCAATGCGCTCGTCTGCGTCCTTGGCAGCACTGTCCAGCTTCTTCTCCAAGAGGCTTAGCCGCACGTTGGCCTCACTCAGCTCCTCCCCCTGGACAAGGGCAGAAAGCTTCCAGTTGCTTTATATCCTCCCATGGCCCCTCAGGGACCTGGGATAGACCAGGAGACAGAAAGCTCCTTAAGAGCCCACAAGAGCTCCCACTGATTACAGGCGCCTCTTCTTCCCTCAGCCCCAACCATCACCCATCTCAGTCTTAATCCTGAGCCTACCCCACTCTCACCTTGATCTTGAGTGACTTCTTCAGCTCCTTGATAACTGTCTCTCGGTCTTCAAGCTTCAAGCCCAGGCCTTCAGCATCTGTGATCTCTGCTCGAAGGGCTGCAGCCCGCAGCTCCACAGGGGGAGGCTAAGGGCCAAGGTGGGAGCAGAGGGCAAGGGTGGGAGAGGACATCACCAACGTGCTTTCAGAGATCCAGTTTCTGGCCTTCTAAGCAGGATGGTGCTCTCCAGGTCCCTCCTCCACCTCCCAGCCCTCCCACCACTAGCAGCAGCTCTGCAAGCCCTGCTCCTCCAGGCCCCGGGAGCCCCTCCGAGGAGCTCCCGCCCAACCTTGCTGGGGGGCCGCTCTGCATCATACTCTCCCTCCTGCATGGCTGTGGCCAACTTGTTCATGGTACTGATGAGGATGTTGCATGACTGGCGCAGACATTCATAGGGGCTGCTGGAGGGGCTCCCATAGATCTGCAGGAGCCAAGGGCAGCAGTGAAAACCTCACACCAGCCACCGGACTCCCCTACCACCTTCTGCTCAGCCATCCAGGCCCACCTGCTCGCTTGCTTTGAAAGCCAGCTCCTCCAGGGCAGCCACAGGCAATCCCTCGTTCTCCGATAGTGGGGCAATGAGCTGGGCAGCAGCAGCTGCCACCTCCTGCAGCACAGCCACCACCCATGTTAAGTGTTTCCTGCAGTCGAGGAGTGTGTCCGACACCTGCACAACAGAGCAGTCAGGAGTCCACCCTGGGCCCAGCACCACAGCTCCCAGCTACTTCAACGTTTCATTCTTGTCCCCATCCAGATCCAGATCTGGATGTATTAAGCCCCTCCTGGTTCAACTCAGCTTCCTTCCCTTCCCCCCCTCGCAGCCCTAAACCTGTGGTCCAAAGGCCAGTGCAGCTGGGATCCCAGGAGCATCTGTCCCTGGCATTCGCCTTCGGATCTTCTTGCAGAACTGGCGGATGTCACTGCACGATGTTTCCAGGTCCCGGAGCAGGAGGGCAATGTCTGACGCCTCCTGCCCACCCTACTCAGGGAACAGGCAGTGGATGGGGAACCAAGTCAGCACTAGGGCTGCAGGTGAGGAAGGGAATAAGAAGGCAGAGGAGCTCAAACAGATCCAGCTGTGCCCTCACCTGCAGGAAGGCACGCAGCCGTCCCACCTCCACACCCATGCAGTCCAGGGCACTCTGGGTGAACTGTGAGGATGGAAGCACATGCTTGTCAGCACCCAACAGGAGCCTTTCTGCTTCCTCATCATCTCTAAGAAGTAGTCACCCTCTGCTGAGCCCCATACATAAATGGGTTCTCTGGCTTCCCTGATCTGGCCTTAGTGACCCTGTTCCAGTATTATGTGACACCCTAAGGGCCAGACCTCTTGACCTGATGGCCTTCATTTCTGATCTCTACAGGGGGCTCAACCACCAGCCCAGACACTTCACCTTGATGTGGTCGGCCAACTGCATGGTACTGTCCTCAGGCTGTTCGGCGAGGTGGATGCTGTACAGATGCTGAGAGGTGACAAGAAACAGATAGCCTTTAGATCTTGGAAGGGTGGAGAATTCTTCCCCAACTGTAGTTTGAGCCCCCATCATCACGGGACTCCAGAGGTACGAGAGAACCCGAAACTCTCTGCATCCTGAGGCGAGTTCATCTACAGCAAGCTGAGCCTCAGGCACATGACCTGGGCTATGCTGGCCACAGCCCCAGAAAGATAAACCTTCCCGCCCTGCTGCACCAAACTGGAATCCTCGCCCCAGACCTGGTAGTACTTGATGGCCTTGGTAAGAGGCTCGACATTGACAGTCTCATCCAGCTGGTCCTTGTGCAGCAGCTCAATGAGGAAGTCCAAGGAGCGCTCATGGGCACTCATCTCAGGGTAGAGACTGCCCACCTTCTTATACACATCCACATTGCACTGCGAGAGGGCACTAGAGACCAGAGAAGGGCCTGTGAGGCCGGGGTCTGCCAGGCAATCTCAGTCCCAGCCAATCTGGAACCTGCGGCCTTGAATGGGGGTCGGGGGTCACTTACTGCTCATAGCGGTGGAGTGTGGCCTGCAGCAGACTGAGCGAGTACACCAGCCCAGCGGCAAAGCTGAGCTGCTCCCCTGCAGCTCCTCGAAGCCCGGGCCGCTCCGAACAGTTCTCGCTTAGTTCAAACTTCTCCTGGGCCTGCTTCCGGATCAGCTCTGCCTGTGGGAAGAAGTGCCAGGGACCTGGGGCTCAGAGCTCAGGATGGAGAACACAGACTCAGGAATACACAACACAGAGCTGAGTAACTATGGCGGGGTGGGTGGGGGCAGATAAAACAGAAACCGCTCTTAGATGGCAGGAAGTCTCCCATGGGGAAAGGGCGATGATGTGGTGATTACGGCCGGCTCTGAGAATTTGAGATGGGATGAAAGGACGGCAGAACCAGTGGGATCAAGCTCTTCCTGTCAAGCTTAAAGCTGCTGTTCATGCTGCCTGACAGTAACCCCCACTAGTTCCTTGTCACCTCTGGGTCTCAGCTGAAGTGTTATTCCTTCAGTGACATCCCTCCATCTAAATCAGCTCCCCAAATGTGCTCTCTCAGAGAAGCTACCTGCCCTTTATAAGAGGCTATCTGTAATACATATCCATCTGCTGCTTTTCGACTATGTCCCTCCACTACATCATAAACTCTACATGAGCAGGTGCGCTGACTGTGGGCTTCCCTCGGTCTCCTTGATGCCTGGTTCACAGCAAGTTCAACAGGTTCCTGATGAACATATGACTGACTGGCCGTACCTTGCAAATGAGACGAGGCATGAGCAGCAGCACCAGGACACAGTCATGGTCCCCACCTGGCCGAAGGAAACTGTCGGGCATGAAGGCTGTCAGCAGGGACATGTGCCGGTTGGCCTGGGCCACCTCCATCTGCCTCAGTTCCATCTCAATTGCCTGTGAGGTGGACAGGAAGGCAGGCTCTCAGCCAGGCTGGAGAGACCCACTGTGCCTTGCTCCACCAGGTCCCCTGCTTCTAGGACCAGCCCAGGCCAGGAGTCTTCCAAACCACCACACAAAGCAGCCCCTCTCCCAGAAGCCCCACACAAGGTCAGTCCACAGCCACACTCAAGCTGAGCTCCCGACACTCTCCCCTCTGTGGCCCACTCGCTTTCCTAACCTTGGCATGGGCCTTTGTCTCAGCAAACTTGATCTTGAAGTCAAAAGTCTCTGGGGGTGGCTGCTGCTGCCGCTCCACAGATGCTTCCTGCTGGTTTGTCAGTTCCCGATTCACATCCTGGGAGCAGAGAAAGAAAGTCAGGCACAGCTGGGTCATGAGGGGGCACTGGGATGATCACGGGTGGAGAGCAGGGGGTGAACAGGCACCTGCAGGTGGGCGGTCAGCTGGCGGTATTTCTTGATGGTTTGCTGGTAGTCTGCAACCGTCTCCTGGGCTGCCTCCACACGCTTCTGGGCCTCCCGCACCCGGGCGCCCGCCATGTCCAGCTGCTCCCGCAGCTCCAGTTCCGTCTCACGTGCATTCTCCTGCAGCTCGTCATTCATCTCATTCATCGCTTCCTAGAGACCACAAGGGAGTTGGGACAAAGGAAAGGCAGGGTCAGGGTAGCAGGCCAGGGTGGGTCCACTCACCATATACCCTGCTCAAAGGTCAGGGGTCATGTGTCAGTCCCTCTTTCAGCAAGTCCCTTTAAATACCCTCGTCCAGATCCGAAGTCAGTGCCTGCTCTCCTCTTACCAAGTCCCCCACGGTCTCTCTCAATTCCCGCACTTTCTCTTCCAGATTCAGGTTCCGGTCTGTCAGCATCTCCACCATCTCCTCAGCACCCAGAGCAGCATCCACCTGTGTCACAGGGAAGGAACGGGTGAAGGGCTGCTGGAAGTGCCTGGAGAGAGGAGGTACTACAGGGGTCCGAAGGGTGCTAGAGGGGGACTCTGGGCGAGGGGCTGGGCTCCCCAGACCTGCTCCTTGAGCTCATCGATGGTGCTCTCTGCCTGGCTCAGCTCCTCCTGCAGACGCTCCCGCTGTTGCCTCACAACTTCCAGCTCTTGGTTCTTCTTTTCCATGAGCTTCTGGAGTTTCACATGCTCCTGCTTCTCTGAGGAAGAAAGATCCCGCATCCTGTGGGGAAGCAGGGAGAGAGAAGGGGGAGCGTGTGTCCGAGTCACTGGGCAATGGGCGCTCTAACGTGTCTGGACAGGAGAGTGGGCTCCGAAGCCAGGCAGTGAGGGGCCCTACCTCACCAGGGCATCCTTTAGGCGGGCATTCTGCTCCTCGAGCTGCTTGAGCTGATAACTGGACGCAGCCCCATCTGAGCCTGAGGAAAACCATGAACACCTTCAGATGTGATTCCAACCCCACCATCTGTTCCCCAGCAGCCCTGGCCCCTTACCCTTCTCTTCAATCTCAGCCTTGAGAATCTCCAAGTCAGTGGTGAGCTCATCCACACGCTCCTTCAGCGCCTCCACCTCCTGCTGCAGGGACTCGGCCCGCTCTTCAGCCATCTCCTTGTCCAGGGTGGCCATCTCAATGGCGTCCGCAGTGTCAGCCATCTCCTCCATGTAGCGTTCCTTTGCCTCCAGCGCCTCCTTGGCTTCCTGGGGGCAGAGGTTGGTGGAAGCACAAGTACAGAGACGCCTCATGCGCCCTACCTCACAGAATGTCCCAGGCTCCCGCTCCAGTGCAGTTCCCAGGGCAGTTTCGGGCCCTGTGCCTCCCCAGCCCCTCGTCCTCCCAAGTCGCACCTTCCGCGCCTCTTTGAGGCGCCGCTGCAGGTCTGCCTGCTGCTCCTGCATTTTGCTCTTCCATTCCTGCACCTGCTCCAGCTGGATCTTGTGCTTCTCCAGCTCTTTCAGCTTCGCCTTGTCTTCTGACCGTTTCAGCCGCAGGGTCTCCAGTTTCTCCTCCAGGTCCCGCACCTGGGCCCTCAGCCCCTCCTCCTCCTGCAAAGGAGAGACCCTTCATTCTGTGCATAGCCTCTTCCTCCTCCCCACTAAGGCTGAGCTGGAGCAGAAAGGATAGAAACGTGTGCAAACATCATTCCAGCCCCAGGTCACAAGCAAGTGGCATATAAACATCTGAAAAGAGACCAAAACATATGGGCAAAGTCTTGAAGAGAGGAAAAGGTCGCTTAGTCAATGGTAGGATACTCAAATGCTATGTCCCCACCCTTCTGATCCAAGTTCTGGATCTCCCTCAACCCTGGGAAATGTCCAAGATCTGCCAGGGGTCACAGGCCCGTTAACGGCTTGGTTCATGTTCATTCCAACCCCAGTCCTTACCTTGGAGGGGGAAAGAAGTGGGGGAGCTGCTCCAGGAGAGGTGAGGGCCGGTGTGGGGATGATGGGTGCTGCCAGCGGAGTCTGCGCCGGGGTGCTGGGCTCACTGCTACTCAGCTCACCTGCTGACGCTGAGCCGGAGGGGCCCAAGGAGCTACTGGCTCCGGCCACCCCAGTACTACTGGCTGGGCGGGTGGGCTATTCAGAGGGTAGGGACAGACCAGAAAAAGAGTAGGGGACAGGGTGGTGAAAGAGCAAAAGGTAGAATATGAGAATATGGTGAGGAGCGGGATAGAAAAGGGGAAAGGCAAAGCGTATTAAAGTGCAATGAGAACAGAGAAAGAGTGAAGGGAAGTGACACAGAGTCAGAGATAGTGACAAAGGACAGGAGGGAGGGAGGAAGATATAAGATTATAAGGCTCCTCCCTTGGCATGGACACCACATCCGCCCAGCTCTGCCACTACCCCCTAGAGCACGATGCCTACTCCCCAGAACTCCTTTCTGTGACCCACTTGTGAGCATTCTAGCAGCTGAGTACTCCCCATCTTATCACTGCTCTGGGCCTACGCCCTTCTCCCCCAGAGATAGAAAAGTGCTGCGATGTCATTTCCAGAGAGAAAGAAGAGAAAGCAGTTTGTTCTTTCATGTTCCCAGAGAAGGCTGGGCTAAGTGTGGGGTACCAGGCTTTATACCCCTGCTCGGCCGCCCCTGCTCTATGGGAGTCAAGCTCTACTTCAGGGGACCCTGCACATAAAAGGGCCAAGGTGAAAGCTGTGTTCCTAGACTCCCCCTTGAAACAAGGTCAGCACAGCCAACCCTTCTGTCGTCTCCCTCCCCCAAGACAAAGTGGCTCTAATCAGGCACCACTACCCAGGCCTGTGTGGGGCTGGGGTGGGGAAGCTGCCCTGAGGCCCTGGTCCTGGAGCACGCAGGCCTGCCCAGTGCTCCCCATGCAGAGCTCGGAAGCTCTCCGAGACCACATGGACTGACAGACACACCTACCTCCTTATCTCCTGACATTTGTAAGGCCAAGTTCTTCTTCAGTTGTCTTTCAATCCCTGCCCCCATCAAAACTAGTCGAAACACCCTTCTTCAAGAAAGCCTGCCTTAACCACAGCCACTCTCATTTCTCTTCTGCACTCAAGCTACTGGCTCAGACATCCTCCCAAAAGCCAGAAGTCATTTTCCCAGGAGTGGCCTGTCACTACCTTCAGTCCCCCCATCCCATGAAAAGAGAACCCAGGATGCACCTTGACAAACATTTGCTTGGTCACACACATGCCCACACACATGCACATGCCTGAAATGTGCGTGTACACTCTGCAATGGCTTGCACAGAGGCCTGTGTTTTCTCACCTTGGGCCGCCGAGTTGTGGTCTGGACAGGCAACAGGAGCCAGGGGAGTAGAAGTAGTCAGGAAAGAAAGGATAATGGCACAAAGATAGACAGCAAAAGGGACAGCAATGAGAGCAGAAGAAATAACAGGAATGGGGCTACGCTGAGCCACCCACCCTTACCCCTACCCCACCCCCTTCTCCTGCCAGTGAATCACCTTGTTCCTACTCCAGAAACTCAGAACTCTGGTTCCCCATTGGTTCCTTCTCCCACTTATGCCCAACCCTTGCAGACCACACTGCTTCAGATACCCTGGAAATCCCAGAACCCCAGTCTCCCTGACTGAGCCACAGGAGACCAAAGGCAGCAGCTGGTGGAGGTCTCCAGAGACCAGGCCGTCTGCAAACAACTTCTGGCACTCCAGCCAGAGCCAGAGGCCCCACCCACCCACCTCTCCCAAGGACTTTCCCACGACAGCCCCCTTCCTTCAAGTGCTAGACTCCACAGAGGACCCCCCAGAAACACCATGTGACAAGACTGATGACCTGAGGCCAGAAGTGAGTGATACAAGCCCAAGAGAGGGAGACCAGGCCCCCAAGGCAGAACACTGCTGTCTTCCTTACCCCCACCACCCCTGCCCAGGAACAGATCCTATAGCAGTCTCCATCCCTAGGGCAGAGGGCTCAGGTGTCAGGACCATGAATACTGCATTAGCCAGAAGCCCAGAGCTCAGCAAAGTAACCCCACCCTGCTGCAAGAGAGGAGGTGGGGGTAGGCAGCAGCATACACAAACTACTGTTGAAACTAAATCTAGAATCCCCTCAGGTTATTGCAAAGTGGTCAACAGATGATTAACTTCAACTCCCAAATAGCATTCTTGCTACCCAGTACCTCCTGGCTCCAGCAAAGACAAGATTTAGTCTGGGCCCCCGTTTCTAGGAGACACTGAGCCCAAGGAAACCAATACCCCCTCCTACCCTGAGCTAAGCCTCCATGGCTGTAGGTTAAAAACTATTCTAGGGTCCCCAGTCCACCCTGGGAAAGCCCCTTGATACAAACCCTGGTGGGGGAAGGGTGCTGGGAGTACAACCCAGAGTCATTCTAGCAAAGGTTGGCGGAGTTAGGTCTGCTAGAGGTGCAGAGAAGTCTGAACCTGCTTCCCCAGATTCTCACAGGAATCTCTCCCAGAGCTGCTTTGCAGCAGAAGCTGCCTGAACCCCAAGACTGCAAGGCCACTGGGTACAAGGCCTAGGACACAGACTCAGTCAGAGCCAAAAGCAGGCAGGGCAGGGAGCAAAATGCCCAGGGCATGGGCCATGGGAGTGACACACACCTCTCCTTGCCCCCTACGTCAACTCTACCCTCCTCCCCCAACCAGGTAGACAGATGAAGTCAATCAGCCCCCACCCCCACCCTAGCAGCCTGCTGCCACCATCGCCCAGGCAACCCGGCAGCAGGACTAGAACAAGCAAGAGTACCTTTCGAGCTGTCGGTGCCTGTCTCATCATTGCAGAAAACCAAAGAAAGCCAGGACAAGGAATAGGAGGGACAGAGGAGGATGGACACACAGAGGAAGGACAGACAGAGGGAGGGAGGGAAAGAGACCGAACAGAGGGAAAGGCGGCGGAGACAGGAGATTAGTGCATCAAATCCCAACAATGCAGCCTCAGCTTCCCAGCTAGCAGCTTCCCAGGCCGCAAATGGCTGCGGCTCGGGTGCAGAAGCCCCACAGATGCACAGAGGGGTAGCCAGGCTCCTGTGGGCACCACAGAGGTTCCCGGCCCAGTTCTCCAGCTTAAGCTTATGGCAGCCTCAGTGGCCGCAGCACCAGCTCCACCTGACGTCATGCACCCACCCTCCTTTGCTCCTTGTGGGTGGAGCCACTGCTCCTGGGTCACCTAGCAACCGCCTGAGTCTGCAGGCTCCTCCTCCTCCTCATGACGGGACAAAGTCCTGCACAGAGCCCGCCCTGCTTCTTCCTCCAAAGAACACGTTCTGGCTCCTAGGTCTCCCCTCCTCACCATCCCCAAGTGCTTGTTCCAAGATACTGGACTAGGGGCTATTTCAGAAATGGTACCCTCTGGGGACAGTGCATCACTGGACAGGGACGCAGGATCTCATTGATCCATCAGCCTCACTCATACTCATACTCCTCTCGGCCCACAACCCCATCAACTCTACTTTTGTCTGTTCTCATCAGACACACACACCCAGAGCACCCCTCTTACAACAGCATCAGCTCTGAGGGGCACACAGTGAGATTCAGAAACCTCGGGGACCTTCAGCAGCAGTTCTAATGATAGGGTTTGCTCCCCTCCCAACCCTCCCCTGGCTGTAGGCAGGTTAAAGCCTGTCTCTAAATGGCTTCCAGAAAGAACTGGGCCCCTTGCAGAGACATCTGGTTCTCTTCTGCCCTCCCTCTCACGGTCCATTCTTTTGTTCTGGAGTTAGCTCCCCGTTCCCCACAGGATGAGAGCAGGGCCCTGGGCTAAGTGATCTGCTGTGAGAGAACACTAGAGAGGAAGACCTGGGGGGACTTGACTTGGTTGACACTGCACCATGAGTAAAAAGGCACTCTATCCCAGCTCGGGCAACCGAGGCTGGGCTTGGCCACATTTCCCCAGGTCTTGGGCATGGCTCAGGGCCCGCCAGCATCAGGTCAGGCTGTGGCCAGAACTCCTCCATAGACATCAGACTGCAGTCCACGCTCTTCTCTATCCAGAGGCCTGATGTGAGAGGGGAGCCCCAACCAGGAGACAATAATCAAGGGAAGAAGCCAAGTTTCGATGACCTTGGAATGGGTCCAGCATCCTTTAGAGCATTATTATCCTTCTTACATCCCCATTCCCACCTGAGCCAGAACCCCAGAGCAAGTACCAGCATGTGGTTTCTTCCATGGCAAGACTTCAAAGTGAAGGACCCATCACCAACCAGGAGTCAAAAGGGAGATGTGTTCCTCTCCCCTCCCACTGCCCCATCCAATAGCTGTCCATGCAAGGTCAGAAGGGCCTGAGACAGACTGGCAACAAGGAAATCACAGAATCACACAGATAGCACAGCACATACAGGTCAGACAGGTACATGCAGGTCAGAGACAGCCTGGGCACAGGCCCAAGGCAGGGGCTGGTGTGAGGAAGTGGTCATGGCAGCGACTGAAGAATTGAGCCCCACTCTAATAATGGTTGACGGAAGGCTGCAAGGGGTAGGAGGTAGGCCTCAGGCACAACACCAGAGGCAGGAAGAGGCAGGGAAAGACTGGTGGAGCAGAGTGAAAGTGAGCATTCGTGGCAGTGCCCACCCAGAGGTAGGCACACAGACTCTCAGGCTTTCCAAGTTGGGACTGTTCTTACAGTCATCTGTCCCGCCTCCTTGCCCAACTACCTCACTCAGTACTTTCTGCATCCCCAGCCCTCCAGTCTCTCCTCCCACTGCCCCAAGCTCAGGCTAACAAAGAACCCACAGTAACCCAGTGAATGCTCTAGTCCATGCTGCTGCTACTGATAGTCAAGTGACTGCAGTCTCTGACTAGATGTCCTGCGGTGAGGTGGTGCAGGGACTGTCCTAATGAATGCTACCTGTGCCTGGACACAGAGCCTGATATCCTTGAAGCCCTCAAAGGAACTCTGAAAGCCAAGGCTGCCATTTCCTCTGGCCATCCCAGCCCAAGGTCACACATACACGCATGCAGCAGCCCAAGACATGCAGGACAGCTGGGGAGGGGCTCATGGCCCTCACCCCCCAGACACAGATAGTGAACACACCACCTTCTTAGGCTTCAGTCCCCGCTGCGTGAGGAGCAGGAAAGGGAAAAGTTAGAGAACAGACATCATACTGTGCTAGCTGGCCAGACATCCTGGATGTAGGTATTAATACCAACTCAGGCATGCACAGGTAAAGAGCTCTGGGTAAGTGAGATGAGGGGGTCCCTCAATGATCAGCTTCTAGGATATCCACATCCTTGCCCAGAGAAGCTGGAGAGTCTGAGCCCCACCTCACATACCCTATGCAGAGCAGCAAAAGGGAGCTAGGATGGGCCCTCTGCACACCTCCTAAAACAGGTGGCAGAGAGCCCAGCTCCTTACCATTCACTTGTGGACAGGAAACCTCCTTCTTCCTGAAGCTCCTCCCTTACCCCTTCCCTCGGACCCTTTAGATCTTGGCAGCCTTGAGTACTAAAGTTGACAACACACTATGGTCAGATCTGTCCTCCCTATCACCCCAGCCTCGGTCCATTTGACCCTGAACTTCTGGGCCCTAATAGATGTTCCTTGCTATCACCTTTACTCACCCCTAAAACAGCAACTCATACGCAGAAAGCTTCCTTCTAAGGGAGGATAGAGCCTGGAAGGCTAACTCAGTTTACTCACCTACTGCTTCTACCTGCCTGACACTGGGTCTCCCTCCTCTCTTTCTCCTTCCCCTCCTTCTCTCTATTACTTCCGAATCCCACCCCCAACCACTCACCAGTTTGCTGGTCTTTGCAGCTGAGTCAGTTCCCTCTGTAGAAAGCAAGAAAACATTATGGCAAATAGGACAGATAACAAGAGAAGATGGTGATGATGGAAAATCTCAGGATCCACTGTGGCCCTGTGTTCTGAGAGAAGTCCTACAGACTCCTGGATGTAGAGTGTCAACTTAAGTGGGTAGTTGTTACCTCTTTTGAGGGCCTTTGAGGCAGAAGAATCAGGTGTCTCTGGGGAAGTAGTATCTGCTCCATCTTCAAATACCTGGATCTGAGGCCACAGAATAGATTCAGTAAAGCCGGATCAAGAACATTATGCTATAATATGGGGCCCACCCCAGACCTCGAATAAGCCTGGGGCACAGGGCAGCTTCCCTAAGGATGTATCTCCAATAATCTTCCCTCCCCCACCACCTCCCATTCTCCCAACCAGAGACTTATGTTCATGACCAGGAAAAGGGAGCACCAACACATCAGCTGCACATGCTGATGAATGTGTGTGCATGCACACGCACCCCCCCCCACACACACACACACACACACACACACAGAAGTAGGGTGTGAGTACCTGGGATTGGCGAACAAAGATGCCATGCCCTTCATCACAAGTGAAGTACTTCCGGCCTTGGACAGTTCCATCATTCTTGCCCTTTGCTTCATCCAGGATCACGCCTACCCATTTGCCAGTGGCAAAGAGTGTGGCTCCAACATAGGCCACAGTGCCTCGGTGCCCTTTTCCAATCACCTCCACACGGGAGCCCACTCGCAGAGGCCGGGCGCTTGCCTCTGCACTCATTCTGCTGCCACTGGGTGTCTGGAAGACACATGCAAACACACACAGTTAAAGGCCTCAGGTCAAGGGTGTTATCCTAATGCCTAAGAAGGGCCCCAGTCAGGATCCTAAACTGAAAAAGGACCAGAAGTCACTTCCCTGAAACCCATATACAGGGTGAAGTGGACCTCCAAATTACCTTCTGAAAAATGTCAGTGACATGTACTTCTAAGACTTCTCTAAACTCCTCTGGAATCTGCCTGAATTTTTAAGAGTTTATATTTAAATTCTATAACAAACCAGAATTCATTGACAGATCTGTGAATGTCACCACATGGCTGCTTTCTCAGGAGCACTGCCCCCACCCCCAAGAAAGGAATGAAGCTCAAGCAAATAACTCAGTTTAGACTTGGCTCCCCACAACCCAATGCTCTGACTCTGGCGCCTGAGTGGAACAGGTGATTCAGTAGGTGACACCGCTGAATCCTGTTCCCCTCCCCACTGTTGCCTGTCTTCCCTCTGTTCAAACAGCTCTCTGAGGCCTCCCCTTCCAGAAGCATACAACTGTGCCTCCTTCCAGCCCTCAAGTCACCACCAATCGTTCCTGACCTGACTCCCCCACCCCATCTACACACCTACCATGACACTCCTGGCTGCCCCACTGCAGCCTATTCAACCACTTAACTCCCTTCTTCTTGACCTAAACACTGTTCTATCAACTCTACCCCCAAGCTCTAGAGATCCTTCCCCCATGTTATGTTGCTATAAAAAGTAAAACAAAGACCAAGTAAATTAGGTTCCTCAGATCTGTCCTGCACTCTGCCCCCGAGACTCTGCCCAGTGGTCCAAATGGATAGCTTATCACCCTGAGGATGGACAAGGCACAAGAACAGACTAATCACTGTCCTTGGGAAGCTCTCAGCTTCTGACACACTGGTGATGACAGGATGCAACATGAAAGTAGGTTCCAAATAGGCCCATGGTTTAGAAGAAAATCACACCTGAGCCATTTTCAGCACTAGCAGCTCCATGAACCAGTGCCTTGCAGCAAACAAGTGAATGAGGTGTGAAGAAGTGATGCCATGGTCCTAGAGACTCCACAGGGCTCCCTTCCGATGCACTCACTTGGCTTCTGAAGGGAGCCATGCTGGAGCCTGTCAGTCCCTAACTCCCTCCCCCAGAGAGCTCGTCCAGGAAGGTGAGCAAGGTTAGGAGCTCCCAGGGGCTCCAGGACCCCTAATCATACCTGGGATAGGTAGGGTGCCTCTCACGGACCTATCAATAAAAGCCTTGACAGTGACATCAAGGCTAGTCCCAAACTTAGAGACTCTCCCCAGCCTCCCACCCCTAATAAGCCTCAGAACCAGGTGGACACAACAGTGGGTACAGATTCAATCATAGCCAGAAGAGAGAGAAAGCAAGTGACAAACAACAAAGCGGCCCTAAAGAAAGGCTTCACTGTAAAGCCATTCCAATCCACCGACCCCATTCAGAGTCCCAAAGATAGTCTAGCCCCCCTCAGGAGCCTCTGGCCTGAGGTCCAGATAAAGCCAAAGGTCAGGCCTCGCTAGTCCCCACTGGGGGCTCAACTCCAGGAGGGGAAGCCAGTCCAGCCTAACACCATCAGGGCTGCGAGTGACCCCATCCCAGCTCCAGCCTGTCTCCCCAGCCCCCACAGCAATGTCCACAGGCACCCAGGCCTTTACCAGCAGCCCTCCCAGGGCCATCACAGATCAGGGCCACTTACCCGGCTATACACGTGCCTCTTGCTCTGGGCCATGTTGCTCACCCGGCCTCTACCCCCTCCCTGGCTGGCCAAAGACAGAGAGAAAAGGCAGAAACCTAGGCAGGAGGGTCAGGGCTCCAGGCCCTCATGGACAGACACAGAAGCCATCAGACGTGGCCCACCCCAGTCCATGGACCTGCTGAGATAGGGGTGGGGACAGAGATGGGGACTGAGGAGCAAGTCCCCTCTGCTTCCCGAGGATTCCTGAACCCAGAGACACCGAATCCTGCTTGCCAGCTGATGAGTCTCACTCTGCGCTAGTGCTGCTCCAGACTTGTCAGGAACCGTGCTAGCATCTGGGTCCTAGTGCCCCCATGCTTCACCTGGGCCAGACAAGAAGCGCAAGGACTAAGGGGCTAGGCCCCACCACAGACACTCAGCACTCATCGCCAGAGTGTACTGGCCTAGGGCTAGGAGTACAGCAGTGACATTCCTCCTAGACTGCACCCCCTCCCCCAAGGACGTGAGGCCTCATCAGGCTCGAAAGCATTAAGTGAACTTCAAAACCATCAACTGCCCAGGGCCTCCACACAGCCAAAATAAGAGTTGTTCACCCCCCTTTCTGGTGCTCTTCTCTCCCCCCACCCCAAACTCTGGACTCAGGGTCCAAACTCATGATATTAGGGTCTGGATTTCAATCTCACACTTGGCCGGAAGAGCCAGGCCCTGCCCAATGCCCAGCGAAGGAAGGGCAGTACCAGAGGCAACTTCACATACACAGCAAAACAAGTCAATACCCCAGTGCCCCCATGCTAGCAAAAGTTGCCAGTCACTCTTCTCCCTTCTGGTTGTAAAGGGTCAGGCTCCGAACATCAAGATTACCAGGTTCAACTGGATTCATAACGGTAATGGTCAAAAGCACAGGCCCATTTACCTCGACCACCTTGTGCTCTTGGCCTTGCCTCCTAGGCATCTCCTTAACAGAAATTGTAAGATGGTTTGTTTCCTGTATTTCAGTAGTTCACAAAATTTGAAAAATGTTTAATAAGATTGTGCATTCTAATGAAAGGTCTCCAGAGGGCTACGTAACGATACCACTTCATTCATTTACCCATCTAACATGGGTAGGAACCAACTAATCAGGGTCCCTGCCACTAGGTAGCCAACAAGGTTGTCCTGGGCTCTGACCTATGGCTCCACTGGGTATGGTATGGATCTAGATCCACGGGGCCTAGAAATACCTGCCTTGTCTGAACTGGGCTTCACAGGGTCTTCCTCCACTCCACCCTCTACGGCAGGCCAGACAGCTTAATAGTAGAATGACAGCCAACAGCCAGATCTAAGCTCCCCAAACACCTCTTTTCATTTTCAAAACTGGCCAGATCCCCCAGGAAACCACTTCTCTCCTCGCCTACAAAATCTCCATGGTGCCTCCTTTCTTCCCTAAACACCATTACACAGGTGGACAGGGCCATGAAGGTCCCTGCAGCACAGACTTCACATGTTCAGAACACTTTATAGTCTACACAGCATTTTGGTTTCAGACTCAGGCTGCTTATGTTCAATTAATTCCTGGCTTCACCACTTGGTAGCTACATAAATTTAGTCCAGTTACTTAACATCTCTGTGCCTCAATTTCCTCATCTGTCCATTGGGAACAATCAAAGAACATATCTGAGAAAGCCGTTGTGAGGACTAGCCAAGATAATCCACATAAAATATTTAAGGCATACCTGGTATTTAGTAAGTATTCAACAAAAGTCAGCTAACCATAATGTTTGGACATCACAGTAAGGCAGGCCAGGGACAATGCTGACGAGGAAACTGAGGCTTAGAGAACTGGACCACCTCCCTGAAGCTACACAAAAGGTGAAGAATGGAGCCAAAACTGGAACTAAAGCCTGAACTGAACCTTCTGCACATCCTCACTGGTATCACACATCTCTAGGCTTCCGAGGCCATGCTGCCTTCAGAGATTCAAAAGAGCTCAGATCTAAGAACAACCTCATAACTCACTAGCCACACAGGTATACATACAGTCACCTAACTTCTTGGAGGCTGTTTCTTCTCCTATAACATGGGAATAATGATCTACATTAATGTTATAAGGCTCAAATAAGATAAAGCACATAAAGTGCTTTGTAAAAAGTGCAGAAGCTGTAGAAGTGCAAAGAATCACCTGACATGACAACAGATGGTATATAACTCTTAAGAAAGAACATCTAGACAATAAATATTATAAGGATTACAGACAGGAGAAAGATGAGCTAGAAAGAAAAGGGGTACCTGACTGTGCCTCGAATGTTAGGTTGTTTTTTGGATACTTGGGGAGGAAAGACCTACATACTTTAAGTTGTGAACACAGTATGAGTAAAGACAAACAATTTTGCTTTGCTAGGGAATATCAAAGAGGACTAGCTGGACTGAAGTGACGAATTCAAGATGAGTTCCTCTACTAAACTACAAGCCTTTTAAAGCAAAGCCTATATAACTTTTCCTCTTTATGATCCCATCACCCTTAGCTCATGGAGTCAAATATTTATTGACTAAATAAACACACTAATATTGAGATATACTAGAAGGTAAATATGGATAGTCAGGGAGTTTAACATCACACAGAGATAGATGGACTAGATCCAGTAACAACAGGAAGCCAAGTCCCTTTCTGAGCAGGAGACTAGCATAATGAAACTACTTTAGGAAGATCAAACTTGTGGCTGAGCGGGATGGAGTGGAGACAGGAACAACTTGGTAAAAATGGGGATAACAACAAGGTGGCTGCTGCAATAATGAGCAAGGGGTGAGGAGGGTCTGAACCAGATTCATAGAGAGAGAGAGAAGAGGAAAGGAGCCCACTGAGAGATAGTACCAAAAAGCCTGGGAAGGCCAGATCAGACATGGAAAAAGAACATGGTGCCTGAATGGGCCCCGGAGACAGAGACCTGGGTACAGCTTTGGTTCTCCTACCTCCTCACCTGTATGACTCTGGTCAAGATATTTAACTCAGAGCATCAGTTACCTCATCTGAAAAAAGCAGGAAATAATGCCTACCTCACAGGGATGTTGTGAGGATTCAATAAGATTGAAGTAAAGTGCTCTGGTCAGTTTGGCTCAGCAGTTAGAGCGTTGGGCCACATACCAAAGAGTCTTGGGTTCGATTCTGGTCAAGGGCACGTACCTCAGTTGCAGTTCGATCCCAAGCCCTGGTCAGGGTTGTGGCAGGAGACAACCAATCAAGGTGTCTCTCTCACATCAATGTTTCTCTCTCTCTCTCTCTCTCTCTCTCTCTCTCTCTCTCTCTCTCTCTCTCCCTCTCTTTCTCTCTCTCTCCCTCTCTATCTGAAAATCAATGGTCAAATATCTTCAGGTGAGGATTTAAAAAAAAAAAAAAACGATCAAAGTAAAGCATTTAGCACACTGCCTGGCACAGAATATATGCTCAAGGAATTTTAGACACCATCTTCATCATGACTGAGAGGGTTACATCAATGATGACTTGCACACAATACAGCAGGAACTCAAATGTTGCATGTATAAATGAATGCACGAATAAGTGAATGAATGAATAACTTGGGAATTCTCAAGCATGAGTAATAGAAGAATGATGATGCAAAACATTGCCAGAATTGGGGAAGGGGGGGGAGACGGAGCATGTTAGGAGAAAGTAAGTCTTGTTCTTAGGGCCTCCTCAGGGACAAATCTGTGTACATTAACACATGAACTTCACTATCTCCTTCCAAAATGCACCTGTCATGCAGACAAAACAGATTCCGTTATCTCCAATCTACAAGTGTTGGACTTGAGTCTCAGAACTCACTCTGAGTCTCATGGCCAGAAAAATGGCAGGGGGCACATTTGACAGGTACATCATCCTTCCACAGCACCACAGGGCCCCACCCCATGTCACATAGGACAGTTCCAGGTTGCATGTTCCCTCAACCAGGGAGAAAACAGATACTTCCTGCATTTCTAATCCATTTTCCTCCCCAATGATATTAAATACTACTAAAATGTCTAAGAAAATAGGAAGAGAAGAAGGAAAAATCTGTGTCTGATAAATAGGTTACTAATGATCTTGGAGAACATTTGAGAATATGACAGGAAAATAGGTAGATTTAGGGAATTAAGGAGAAAAAGCCTCTTTGGTACCCAGCCTACACCATTTCTATTCTGCTTTTACTGGCACCCTACCATCCTTTAAACCCTTGACCTCCTCTTGTCTCATCTCAACTAACCTTGACCCTGGCCTAAACCAATTGTTTGCTTTCCCTGATTCTACTCATAAAGGAGCTGGTTTGAGATCCAGGCAGTCTGACAGTGGAGTCCACACACTTGAACTGAACTGCATTAGGCACTGGGCACAAACTAGTTTGGTTACAAAGAGATAAAACGAAACACAATGGTAATTAGAAAGATCCAGATTTTAAGACTAGGGTAAAGTTGTACACACCTCTGAAGCACTAGTAGGGAAGGGACACGTATGGATAGAAGTCCCTCAGGAAAGGAGAGAGTATGCTCACTGAGTGGGGAATGAAGGCTGGGGGTCTGCAAGCTTGGAAGGCTGGATTCCAGATACACACAGGAGCCCAGAAAAAAGATACATACAGAGCCTTTTGTTCCTAGGTCCTCCTCTTGAATCTGCTCTACAGATCTCATACAGAGAGGACCTAGACCCTCAATGGACTTTCTTTACCTCTCCAGCTCTTCATTATCCCCAGAAATGCCCGCAGCCCATTCCCAATCTATATGCAGCCCTACCCCTCCCAAAGTATCCTCCTACTCCAAGAATTCCCAGTGACTGCCAGGCCAACCTCTAAAGGGCTCAGACCTCCAAGAGCCAGCAAGGAAAGCTACACAATATACCCCTTTTATCCTCAATAAAGGACCGTTTGCAGGAAGGCAACAGGCACTGGAGTGCAGGTTTGTACTCAAGAACTGCAACCCTCCAGTGCTGGCAGGAGTCCTACTTGACAGCCTGTTTGAAGCTCCTGCTGGTCCCTCCCCTTGAATCAACCAGCAAGTCCCTGGCACTAGGACCCTGCAGACAGAGAACCCTGAGCCTGCGCTCTAAAAAGAGGGATGCACCATTTCACAACTTCAGCAAAAGCCAAAGCAGCCAACAAAGCCACAGCCACCTGGGCTGTGCTGGGCTCTGCCTTTTGGGCAGCTCTCTGGCCACTCCCCAGAAACAGAGCATTCTGTCCTTTCTCTTTTTAAATCCACGTCATCATCTGATCATAATGGAAATCAATCTCAAGTCACCGCGCAAAGGCGTATCCATGGCAACCTCAAGAGGAAGGACACGGAAATGATGCTCCAGTGGCTGCAGCAGAAAAAGGTAAGTCCGTTTCTCTTCTATCCATGCCATCCACCATTTTCCTCTTTCACCCAAGTCAGGCATGCATCTTATCAGCAAATTCTACCACACCAATGGGGAAAACACAAAAGGTGGGTGTTAATGATCTATGCTATTATGTAAGGTTATACGTTTTTCTAGTCCCTTAATGGTAGAAAAAATTCTTTTTCTGGCTGACAGAGACAAAATCTCTTATTCACTCTCTCAGGTGACACAGTCTCAGCCTACCTTACACTATTAGTCGCTTGACTAGTCAGGATGCTGAGGTATCACTCAAGGGTTTCAGAGTTCCCTACACAGCTGTAAAAAGGCAGCAGCAACAGTGACCCCACCATCCTGCCCACCCATGTCACGCTCATGCCCACCGATTGGCATAGTAAGACTCCCTCCTTAGCAGCACTAGACTCCAGCCCCTCGAGGTCCAGATATTGGAAGCTGGAATTAAATTTCTGCCTTCTCTGATGCCTCACGGGAAGGAATGCCATTTCTACAGAAGTAAGAGGTTCATCAAAGATAAAATACTACTAAGCCTAAATAATCCTCCATATCTCAATTTCCTCTCCTGTAAAATGGAGATAATAACAATACCTTTCCAACACAGTTGTTGTAAAAATCACATTAAGAATGCCTGAACAGCACTTAGAAGAGTGACTGGTATGAAATGCTCAATAAATGCCAGCCATTATTATTATGAGGAAAAGAAGAGACTACAGTGTAGTTCGGGGGGCTACTCAACACTCTTGAAGGGTATCTCAAGTCTGCTGTCTCTCTCTTTCCTCTGGACAGCTCTTTCCCTTACTACTTTCAAGTCCCTATTCCTGTTTGAGCCCACACCAACACCCTCACCTCTCAGTACATAACCTCATTGAGAAAGAAATTGAGCCTATTAGATAAGAATTCCTTTGCAAATTTACATATATCTGCAATAGTCATTGCCTATATTCTTTCCTTTACTCTGTCATTCCTCTTCAAAGGAAATGATGACCTCTTCTTTTCAGGGCCAACCCCTCCACCCTTCTCTGAGGACCTGATTTAATAATTATTTCTCTTGTACCTTCAATTGCACCCTCTCCTGGCTCTTACACATAATGAGATAACCTATGCTCAAGACTCTTCTATTCTGGAAACACTGCTTCTAGTCTCTGTTACCTCCTCCGCAAGCTGCCACCATCTCTTTCCCTTCCTTCCCTGACAAACTATGCAGTGAGTATACCCTCCCTATCCTCACTTCCCATCCATTCCTCAATCAACTGTCTTCCTTTCCTACCACTCCACTGAAGCTGCTTACACTAAAAAAGAGCCTGGTGACCACAACCTCCTAACTGCCCAATCTCAAGGTGCATTTTCCAAGCTCATCCTACTTGATCTCCCTGTAGCAACTGAGGCTGCTGATCCTTTTCCTGGAACTTTTTCCTCTCCTAGCTCCCTGGACATTCTCTCTCACCTTGTGTACCAATCCTTCTCACCTCCTCTGTCATCTTCACCCTTCTATAACCGTGGCTGGGCTCATTTATTCCCACAGCATCAACTACCACTTACACCTACCGCCCCTAGGCAGACTCTCTGAACATCAGACCCACTTTTCCACCTGTCTGCTAAGTGCCACAGACCCCCCCCCCAAAGTTCAACATGACCCAAAATACACTATCTCCCCTCTTTCCTCCTCTGTATTCCTTCTTTACTAGTGGCACTACCATCTACCCAAAACAGAAAACTGAGTCATCCTCCGCAACTCCCTCTCTTGTTCTCAACAACCAATTAGTCATTGCGTCAGGTTAATTCTGTCTCTACAGTCTCTCAGATTAATCCCCTCCTTTCCATCCCCACTAAGCTAGCCTTAATTAGGCCTTAGACCACACCTAGGTTATTACAACAGTCTCCTGATGTGGCTGATGCTGATTCTCCCCTTTCAGTTTACTTCCAGTTAGCTTCCCAAAACATGGTCTCATCACTTCTCTGCCTAAAATCCTCCAGTGGTTTCCCTGTCCAGAAAACTGAATCTTCTTAGTACAGCACTACAAACCATTAGAAACCTGGCTTCATTATGAATCTACTCTCTTCAATCAACTCTCCTTTGATCCCAAAGTTCTCTTATAATCCAGCCATTTGGATTTACTTACCTTCCCCCTTAGGCCTCTGCAAATGTTACAAATATCACCAGAGACATTCTCTCTCCTCATCTTCAAGGCTCAGCTCAATTATCACCTCTTTCCTGAGGATTCCCCCGACATCTCCATGCAGAACTAGCTATTCCCTCCTCTGCCATCATACAACATTTTGGGCATGTCTCTTATATCACATCTTTTTTTTTCTTATATCTTATTTAAAATAATGTCTCCCTTATCCCATCATGAATTCCTCCAGGGCAGAGAGTTTTTATTCACCTCAGTATCCTAAGCACTGAACAAAGAAGACAATGTTGAACAGAAACCTGTACCAACACCAGGCTTTAGGGATATAAGTTGGCTCTGACAGCTTTCCCATAGAGTAGCTCCACCCTTAAGGACCACCGCCAAGGCGGAAATTACCAGTCACACTCAGTGTGTGCTGGAGTCATACACATAATCTCCAGCAGAGGTAGTTTTTCCTCTCTGGATAGGAGCCTAAGAAACTAAAAATGCAGAGATAGCCCCAGGCCCTATGGAATTTGGTAGTGACATTAAATCTCAATCTCCATGCTTCCAGGGTAAAAGGACCACAGAGAGACCTCTAGGCTCCTGAGAAAATGCAGATCTTCTGGGAAAACAGCTTTAGTGAGGCTTTGGGTATGACAACAGTCCAGTCCCTGCTTCACTGAACCCCCCTTGGGGAGATCAGACTGGACACCAAATCTGTCCATCAGCCAAGTGCAACTCGTACTAGCCTGAACTTCAAAAGAAAAATGATATAAAGCCAAATTCAGAGTCTCCAGGATGGCAAGCCCTAAATACACCTGAATCAGTCAGTTGCTCAGCACTTACCTTCTCAGGGGACACAGAGGACCCAGTTCTCATTTCCCTTGGTATGGGACAGATAACCCAAGTCCCCCGGAATCCTCTACTACAATCTCTCCCAAACCATAACTCCAAGAAGCCACTAGCAATGATAAAAGAGGGCAGAGTAAAACCTGTAGTGGCAGTTGTCAATGGTATTATGACTCTCCCAACTATTCTGACTCCTCCCTAACAACTTCTTTATACCCTCATGTAGGTCAGGCCCAACTTATCAATTCTTCCTCAGTATTGCCTCCTGCATCCTTCCTTTATCCTCCACTACCACTGTCATCACTTTGGTCTGCCATTCAATAGCTGTGAGAATAAAGGCAATCATTTTCCCTCTTTGGTGCCTCATCTATAACACAGGGTAACAGCTGCTCTGCCTACCTCACAGAATTATTAAGTCAAATGAGAGCATGCCTGTGAAAGGTTTTGTAATCCATAAAATGTTATACATAAATATAAGGCATTATTATTATCAGCAACCTAGTCCTCTATTACTGATATGTGAAGCATATCTGGCTCCCTGCCTCTCTCTTTCACCATTTCCAACCACATTATACTCCACAGCAAAACTATACACTCTGAAATATTGCTTTGTCCATATATCTCACCTGCCCAAAACCTTTCATTAACATACCATTTCTTACTTGAGCCAACAATTTTGGGTCTGACTTATGCACTGTCACCTTCAAACTACTGTCAGCTGCTTAGGATGTTTTCCCTAGTCTTGCAAGCCCCATCCATCCTTCAAAGTCCACCCGAGGATATTTTTACATTTATCTTCAGACAGAGTGGGAGGGAGAGACAGGGAAAGAGAAACATCGATGTGAGAGAGACATATTGATCATTGCCACCCGCATGACCCCAAATGGGCCGGGAACAAACCGCTACCAAGGCATGCGCCCCTGGCTGGAATCAAACCCAGGACTCCTGGGTCTGTGGGCCGACACTTTAACCACTGAGCCAAACCGGCCAGGGCCGATGTTTTTTTTTTAAAAAATATTTTTTTATTGATCTTTTAGAGAGAGAGGAAGGGAGAGAGACAGAAACATTGATAGGCTGCCTCCTGCACGCCCCCTACTGGGGATCAAGCCCAAAACCCTGGCATGTGCCCTGACTGGGAATCAAACCAGTGACCTCTTGGTGCATGGGACGCTCAATCCACCAAGCCATGCGGGCTGAGCTCTCATTGATGTTTCTATCTCTCTCTCCCTCTCCCTCCCTCTCTCTCTAAAATCAATAAAGAAAAAAAAAATTTTTTTTAAGAAAGAGACTAAAACAACATAATGAAGCATTAAGGGTAATTTCATTTGGAGAAAACCTGATAGGAACATCTGTCTTCTAATACTTCAAGAGTTACCTTTTTAAGAGAGATTATACTTTTTTCTATTTGATTTTAAGAGATAACCTAGGACCACAGGATGAAAGTTACAAAGATGTAGTTCAGCAACAAAATTGCCTTATTGAACTATCCCAAGATAATAGGGGATGCTGTATATGTAGTAAATTTCCTATTATTACAAATGTTCAAGCCCAAATTGACCACTGGGCAAGGATATTTTAGATGGAATTCTGCTATCACAAGGGTAACTGAACTAGAATCACAGCATTTTAGATCTGAAAGGAACCTTGGCAATCTAGTCCAGTCTATTTTATAGGCCTGGACAGGTGAAGTGACTCATTCAAGGCAATACAGTTTGTTCTGGAAAGCAGGAAGGACATCTTCTCTGACTTTCAATCCAATGATCTATACCCTTGCTACTCAAAGTGTGGTCCATGTACCAGCAGCAGCAGCTGAGAACTTGTTAGAAATAAATGTACAACCAACCAGAATCTGTATTTTAACAAGACCCCCAGGAGTATACACCATTAAAGTCCAAAAACACTGACCTACACTGCCCCTTCCAAATCTTGAGTTTCTGATTCTGGAACTGCATTTCCCAAACTGTTTCGGATGTTAAACAGGGCAGCACCCAAGAAAAACAGTATTTCCCCACTCAAATCTAGGAAACTCTCATACTATACTTCCAGTGGGGGATTCCTGTTAATACCATTAGCATATTAACGGCTCTGAAATATTCTGTAGTAGAGAAAACTTTAGCCATGAAGTCTCTGAACATATTTGCGCACAAAATGCCTTTAAACATGTATTAACATTCCCATGGCTCAGGCTTTGGCAGTACACCAGGTAAAGAATGTCAATCTCGATCTCAGAGCTCCTTGACTCTCACTCAGTACCTTAAACACACTAGGTTAGTACGTGGTCAACATGGGCTTGCTGTTCCCCTCACTGCAATACACGAGAGTAAATTTCTAAATCATTTACACTTTAAATACAGCGGAGTTTCTCATCTGTGTGATTTAGCTGCGGTTCTATCTAAAGACAAGAGGGATGCGCAAGATGACTTCACTTCTCAAGGGTCATCCTGCCGGCTAAGGCGGACCTCAGCAGTGGGAAACACAGACACACCCACATCCAGGCCCCCATGCTTGAGCCCTCTATGTTTCCTGTTATTTTTGTTTGACACAAACTTCTCAACCATGTGCCCACAGGAAACCTGTGGCTCGGAATGGGTTCAGGGGTGCCTCGGACGCGCCCAGGAAAGGAGCGGGGACCCTTGCAGTTCCGGAGGAATTCAGAGGAGCAATCACTCTGAGCCCCGGAGAACACCGCCAGGCTGAGCGCTCCGTCGGGTGGGACCAGCCCAGACCAGGCGGACGACCACCCCCGCCGCGGCCCACCCCTGCCGTGCCCGGCCCCGCGCACCGGGCTCCATGCTGCCCCAGGCCAGAGCCAAGCCCCCAGTCCACCGCCGGGAACCTCGCGAACACGCGGGGGACGGCGAAGGAGACAGCTGGCAGGGTCGCCTCCTCCGTACCTGTCCGGCCAGGGGCTCCGAGGCCACCTCCAGCCCCAACGGCAAGCGACGCCCAAGACCTTGCCGGTCCCGCCCCGCCCCGCCTCGTCTCGCCCCGCCCCGCCCGGGCCGTGTGGGCTGCCCGACGCGCCGTCCGACCCCTCTAGGCCCAACCCAGACCCTCTCGCCCCTGAGTCCCAGAGGCGCTCTGGGTCCAGGGAACACAGTACTTTTCCCTGAAAACCGGTCCGGGTTAAAACTGTGCGCAGAGCGCGGACGAAGAGACATCCATCAGGCACAAAGCTGGACACCTGAAGTGAAATATGCGCGTGCGCACTGTGCCTGGGAAGCCGATTAGGACCACAGGAGAAAGATGCGTCGTGGCCAGCGCCCTCTGCCGTCGGGTAGGAGACAGCGCGGAGGGGCTGAAGGTCTTCGTTTGCAGCGGGCAAATCGTTCCCGGGAAGAGTCGCTAAGCTTTTGAGTACTTAACTGCTAATTAAAACAATAGTGATAAACCATACCTCGTCAGTTTGACTGAGGAAAAAAATTAAATTTTGCTGTTACTCCGTGTCATCCACCATATGGAGATACAGGCATTCTCATGACCTTATGATGAAAATATAAAATAACGCAAATTCACATAATGACAGTTTGGCATTTATTTAAAAAGAGAAAACATTGCCTGGTGTGACTCAGTGGTTGAGCGGGGTCTCTTGCACCAAGAGGTTGCCCGTGTGACTTCCGGTCAGGGCACATGCCCAGGTTGTGGGCCAAATCCCCAGTGGGGGGCATGCAGGAGGCAGCCAATCCATGTTCTCTCTCATGATGTTTCTGTCTCTCCCTCTCCCTTCCTCTCTCTCTCAAAAATCAATAAAGGAAAAAAAAATTTTTTAAAGAGAGAAACATTAAAAAGTACAAACCCTTTGACCCAATGCATCCACTTCTAATAATGTAGCCAAAGAAATAAAAGCAAATGTTCAAAGATATTTGTATAAGGATATTGGGAGAGCCAGGATTTGATAGACAATGGGTTCAAATTCTAACTGCAATTTACTGGCTCTGTGAGATCTTGGGTTGGTTGCTTAACCTGTATGTCTCTGTTTCCTCATTTGTAAAATTTGAATGTTAATGATAGTATCTATATTGTTAGGTTGTTGTTAGGAAGATTAAGTGAATCTATGTAAAGAACTTGAAATATAACTATTGTAATGTTATGTTCATCTTGGTTAATCTCAGATTTAAAACAACCTGAAAAATCCTTAAAGTTATTGGTGAGTGGAAGTGGGGGGCAAACGGTAGAAAGAATAAATTGGGCAAAATTTCCACTACGCTCCTTATTTCCCCCATTTCATCTTCTATTTCTAATTATTATTCTGAATAGATAATGCTTTTGTGTGATCCATAAAACAAAACAATATAAAAAGAATGCACTGAGAAACCTCCCTTCAACCTTTGTTCCCATCCACTCTTTCCTCCTTGCCCACTGCCAGGTAACCCTTGTTAGTTTCTTGCTTATCCTCTCAAAGCGTTATGCAAATACAAACAAATATGAATATATTGTCTTATTCCTCCCATTTCTTATGCAAAAGGTAGCTAGTATACTTATACACTTGCACCTTAGTTTCTGCACTTAACAATATATCCTGGAGATCCTTCTAAATCAGTAAATAGAGCTCTTCATCATTCCTTTTTTTCAGCTGCATAATACTCTATTGCATGGATACAGTTAATTTATTGCCCAGACTCTTCTAGTGGGATACTTTGTTTTCATTCTTTTGCTATTGTAAACAATGCAGCTATGAATCCCCTTGTACATATGACATTCCATAAATGAGCAGGTATATCTGTAGGATACATCTGGGTCAAATAATAAATGCATCTATAGTTGTAGTAGAAATGGCCTCCATCCCCTTCAATTAAAGAGAAATAGTATAAAAAATAAATGTGTAGGTTTTAAAAAGCACTGCATACACATATTTTTATTGTGGGAAAACATACATAACATAAAAGTTTCCATTTAGTGTGGCTCAGTTGGTTAAGCGTTGTCCCATGCACCAGGAGGTCACTAGTTCGATTCCCAATCAGGGCACATGCCCATGTTTCAGACTCAATTCCCAATTGGAGGCATGCAGGAGGCCACCAATCCATCAATGTTTCTCTCTCTCACTCGCTTGCTCGCTCTCCTTTCCTCTTTCTAAATCAATAAAAACATTTTTAATTTTAAAAGTTACCATTTAATGCCCAGCCGTTGTGGCTCAGTGGTTGAGCGTCAACCCATGCACCAAGAGGTCACTGGTTCGATTCCCGGTCAGGGCACATGCCCAGGTTGTGGGCCAAATCCCCAGTGGAGGGCATGTAGGAGGCGGCCAATCGATGTTCTCTCTCATCGATGTTTCTATCTCTCTTTCCCTCTCCCTTCCTCTCTCTCTAAAAATCAATAAAAATGAAAAAAAGTTACCATTTAAAATTTTATATTGAGCCCTGGCCGGTTTGGCTCAGCGGTTAGAGCGTCGGCCTGCGGTCCAGAGAGACCCGGGTTCAGTTCCCGCTAAGGGCGCGTACCTTGGTTGCAGTTTGTCCCCGGCCCCTGGTTGGGTCATGCGGGAGGCAGCCACTCGATGTGTCCCTTTCACGTCGATGTTTCTCTCTCTTTCTCTCTTCCTCTCTCTCCCTCCCACTCTATCTGAACAAAAAATGGAAAAATGTCCTCGGGTGAGGATTAAAAAAAAAAAAAAGATTGTTAAAATTTTATATTGATTTTTAGAGAGAGAGGGGAATGAGGAGAGAGATAGAGAAATATTGATTTGTTGTCCCACTTATTTATGCATTCATTGGTTGATTCTTTTATGTACCCTGGCCAGGGATCAAACATGCAACCTTGGCATATCAGGACGATGCTCTAACCATCTGAGCAACCTGACCAGGGCTAAAAAAGTTACCATTTTAACCATTTGTAAGTGTACAATTCAGTGGCACTAAGTACATTTACATTATTGTGCAACCATCACCAACTACTGTCCATTTCCAAAACTATCTTATCTTTTCATACTGAAACTCTGTGTCCATTAAACACTAATTCACTTTCCTCCCCTTACCTTAGCCCTTGGTAACAAGCATTCTACTTTCTGTCTTTAGAATTTGACTATTCTAAATACCTCTTATAAGTAGAATCATACAGTGGAATCATACACTATTTGTCCTTTTGTGTCTGGCTTATGTCTTTAAGGTTTATTCATGTTGTGTCAGCATTCATTTCCTTTTTAAGGCTGAATAATATTCCATGTAATGTGTATACCACATTCTGTTTATCCATTCACCCATCAATGTACATTTGGGTTGTTTCTATCTTTTGGCTATTGTAAATGTGCACATATTTTTATTTTTATTTATTTATTTAATTTTAATCCTCACCTGAGGATATTTTTCCATTGATTTTCAAATAGAGTGGTGGGGTGAGGGGGAGAGAGAGAGAAACATTGATGTGAGAAAGACACATTGATTGGTTGCTTCCCGCATGATCCCGACCAGAGCTAGGATTGAACTGCAACTGAGGCACATGCCCTTAACCAGAATCGAACCCGAGACCCTTTTGTCCACGGACCAATGCTCTAACAGCTAAGCCAAACCGGCCAGGGCAATATGTACTTTTTTTTTTTAATCCTCACCAGAGGATAATTTTTTCCACTTATCTTCAGATAAAGTGGGAGAGAGAGAGAGAGAGAGAAACATCGACGAGAGAGAGACACATCAACAAGTCGCCTCCTGCACGACCCCAACCAGGGCCCGGGACCAAACCAAAACCAGGTACGTGCCCTTGACCAGAATCAAACCCACTACTCTGTGGTCCACCGGCCAACGCTCTAACCACTGAACCAAACTGGCCAGGGCAATATGCCCATTTTTTTTTTCTTTATTAATTTTTAGAGAGATAGGAAGGGAGAGAGAGAGATACATCGATAAGAGAGAACATGGATTGGCCGCCTCCTGCATGCCCCTCACTGGGGATTTGGCCCACAACCTGGGCATGTGCCCTGACCGGGAATCTAACCGGCGACCTCTTGGTGCATGGGTCAATGCTCAAGCACTGAGCCACACCAGCCGGGCTATGCACATATTTTTAAAACATAAGTACATATCCCACTCATCCCATCCACAAGATCCCTACCCAAAGCAACTTTAAAAAAAAACAAACAGCTTTGTTGAGATATAATCCATATGTCATACTATACACCAATTTAAATTGTACAATGATGGGGTTTTTTTGTTCTGTTTTGTTATTTGTTATTTTTTGTTAATCCTCACCCGAGGACATTTTTCCACTGATTTCTAGACAGATTGGAAGGGAGGGAGGGAGGGAGGGAGAGAGAGAGAGAGAGAGAGAGAAACATCCTAACCGAGCTACCCAGCCAGCACCTGCGTGGCTTTAACAACTCTTAACAGATGTGCTGAGTTTTCTTATGAAACCGCCAGGCCTCAGGTGGAATGGGGGTGGGGAAACAGGAAAGACCCAAATGCTTCTCAGCATCATGAAAGGGGGTCCCAATGAATCTAAAGGACAGGATGAGCTAATAGGGAAAATATAGTTTATTTTACATTGGATTAGGCTTGTGATCTTTGGGGGAAATTAATATTTTCTTTGCCCTATGTGTCTTTTCATAGGTGCCAACCTGAGGCTCCCTCTGATGAGGGAGCCTGAACAGGACCCCTAAGTCTCCAAAGCTCCAGTTTGTATAACTGGAGCCCATCCTCCCAAACTGTGATGCTGAACAAAGAACATCTGTGCTCATCTGGGTGGAACCCTTGGCAGTCCAAAACAAGGGAAGGATCCAAGAAGGAAAAGAGGGGGGATTGGATAAAGGCAGAGAGCAAATCAAAGGTGACAAAGCCAGGTATGGGGGAAGAACAGGTGCAGGGGAGACAAATATCTAGCTTAGCTATACCAGCACTGTCCAATAGGAATAAAAATACAAATTTTGAAATGGTCTTTATTTGATATGTAGGCTAATAAGTTTTTTAAAATATTTTTGGAGAAAATTATTAAAATTAAATTTTACAGTCCTGGCCGGTTTAGCTCAGCAGTTAGAGCATCATCCCAAGGACCAAAGAGTCTTGGGTTTGATTCTAGTCAAGGGTACATGCTTCGGTTGCGGTTCAATCCCAGCCCTGGTTGGGGTCGTGCAGGAGGCAGCCAGTCGGTGTGTCTCTCTCACATCGATGTTTCTCTCTCGTGCTTCCTCTCTCTCTCCCTCCCTCCCACTCTATCTGAAAATCAATAGAAAAATATCCTTGGGTGAGATTTTTTTTTTAATTAAATTTTATATAAGCCAGCCTGGCATATAATCTTAATATTTTTAGCAGTCATCATTTTAAAAAGTAAAAATGAATAAGTGATATTAATTTTAACAAACTATGCAAAATATTATTGTTTCAACATGTAATAAATATAAAAATATTAACAAGATATTTTATATTCTTTTTTTGTACAAAGTCTTTGAAATCCAGTGTGTATTTTGTACTTATAGCACATCTCTATTGAAATGGTAAATTTTCATTGGAAATATTTGGTCTGGTTTAGATTTCATAAAACTTACAGTTGAAGAAATAGATTCATGTATGCAACTTGTTTAAAACATATTTAGAAGTTTTCCAATAACTGGATTGATTATACATTTTTAAACTTAAATTTCACTTAATTAAAGTTAAGGGAAATTTAAAATTCAGTTCCTCAGTCACATTAGCCCCATTTCAAGTACTCAATAGCCACATGTGGCCAGTGGCTTTTGTATTAGACAGTCTAGAGATAGAACTTCAACCCTTCTTTCCCCTGCTGTGCTATACTTTTATTAGAGGGTCTGGCCTTCCGGAAATAATCTAATATGTATTCTTCATTACCTGGCTTTGTTACCGCACACTGGGAGTGTGGAGAGACCAGGTGGCCCAGGGTGCATCAGACCTGCTGTTTCCACTACTTTCTGGGGTAGAGGTGGGGACAGTGTGAGGATGGTCCCTTGGGAACCTTGAAGACTGTGTAATAAGAAGAATCCACAATGTGGGATAAGCAGAACAACCATGAAATGTTATTCATACATTGGGGACTTAGGACCACTCATGTTCTATTGTAGAAACCATGGGAAAAACTATATCTACAAATAGAGATGGTTTTGTTAAAACAAATACCCTTGAAAAGAATACAAGATCTCATTACATTCTCTAAAATAGGAATAAAAAGATGTCCAATATCTCTGATTCTAATTAACATTGTATTTTATGGCATAACTAATACAATAAGGTGAGAAAAATATAAAAGGTATATAGATTAGAAAGGTGACCTGGCTAGTTTGGCTCAGCAGTTAGAGCGTCAGTCCAGAAACCAAAGAGTTGCGGGTTCGATTCATGGTCAAGGGCATGTGCCTGGGTTGCAGGTTTGATCCCTGGCCCTGTCAGGGTCATGCAGGAGACAACCAATCAATGTGTCTCTCTCACATCGATCTCGATCTCTCTCTCTCTCTCTCTCTCTTTCTCCTCCTCTCCCTCCCACTCTAAAAAAATAAAAATAAAAAAATGGAAAAATATCCTTGGGTAAGGATTAAATAAAATAGAATACCAAAAGAATCTGAAAATCATTAGAATTGATTTTTTTTAATCTGGGCAAGCTGGCTAGCTATAAAATCAGTATAAAAATTGCATTTCTATAACCAACAATAAAAAGTTAAATAATATAATTTTTAAATAAAACTGATGCACCTAGTAATAAACTTAAGAAAACATATGCACAATCCAAAGTTATAAAATTGTATTTGAAGACATTAAAGATAGCCTAAATAAATGGGAGACATAGCACTTTCATGAACAGGAATATTTACTTATTAATTAAATTTATTTATTTATTCTCACCCGAGGACATTTTTGCGTTTATCTTCACATAGAGCAGGAGGGAGAGAGGGAGGAAGAAAGAGAGAGAAACTTCGATGTGAGAGAGACACATCGACTGGTTGCCACCCACATGACCCCAACCAGGGCCAGGGACAAACTGCAACCGAGGTACATGCCCCTAGCGGGAACCGAACCCGGGACTCTCTGGTCCGTGGGCTGACGCTCTAACCGCTGAGTCAAACTGGCCAGGGCCATGAACAGGAGTATTTAAATCATAAAGTAGTTATTCTAAATTAATCTATATATTTGAAATAATCCCCATCAGTATGCTATCAGGATAGTCTAGGAGCATGACAACAAATCGGTATATTTGTAGAGATGAGCAAAGGGCCAAAATAGCCAAGAAACTCCTGAAGAAAAGGAACACAATTATGAGGGTGACAGTGCTTATTTTAAAGTTATAATAATTAAAGCAATGTGGTATTGATGCCAGAATAGAAAAAAAGACCATTAGAACAGAAAGGAGTCTAGACCTAAAACAAACACACATACACATGAAAATTTGATATATAACAAAATTTATATTATTAATCAGTGCAGGAAAGACACTATTCAACAAATGTGCTGGGACGGTTGGTTATCCAAATGCAAAAAGAGGAAAGAAAGAGGAAGGGAGGGAAGGAGAGAGAAAGGAAAAATTGGATGCTTTCATTTATGGCAATTCAGAGAACTGAGTATCACAGAAAGTCCACCTGATACAGTGCAACTAAAAATGCTGGATGCAACAAACATGCTGGATGCAGCATTACACACACACACACACACACACACACACACACACACACACACACACAGCTATTTGTGTTGCCTGAATGAACTGGTGGGAAGTTAAGGGAATTCCTCACACATTAGAGATAATGTGAAATTGTGAATCCCAAGGCACAGATGATCACTGGGGCCTGTGTTTGCTAAGCCAACCCCCATTGGCCTGGAACCTGAGTTCAAAGGGCCAGAAATAGGGACAGAAAACAAAATCTGGGGTTGAGCAGAGACAGTTGGGATGGAAAACTATCCCTTATATACATAAAGCCAGGATAGTCAAAGAGTAACACCCCCAGAGAGTGCTCATCCTTAGTTCTTAGTATAGTGGAAGAAAAGTTCTTTCTGATAATTCAAAATAACATGTTTGTATGCATACAGGTTTGGGGCAAAATGTATACCACATGAGTGGCACCCCAAATCCAAAGACACAAATGTAATATAAAGTGGTCCCAAGTTGTAGAGTACTCCTGGGAACCTGGCCAAACTCAATGTAAATCCTCTCTGGGGAATGCACTTTAACCCTGGCCTTAAATAATTCCTACAGCTATAGTTCCAAGAACCATGATTGTACAGTCAAGATGACAGAACACACAGAGAACCAAGCTACCATAAATATTCAAGCCTGCCAAGATTACAGATACTGGGATTTTCAGTTACTGCATGTAAATGAATAGGTTTAATATTTTTAGAAAACATAAATATTAATATAATGAAGGAACAAGCAATTATAACAATTGACTAGGTAGATTGGCAACATAACCAATTATAAAATATAGTAATTATAATATAGAGTTAGTAGATGGCACAAACAAAAGATTAGTCTTAGCTATTAACCTAAAACAAAAAGCCTTTAAAAGTGAGAGGCAGCAAGCATTTATTTGAGGTTTTTTTTTGTTTGTTTGTTTGTTTTTTTAAGCTGGTTGGGAAGCACTGATTCAGCAGAAGCCCAAATAGTGTTCCAATGAAGAGACAAAGGCAACGAGTGTTAATGAGAAAGGGAAGGGGAACAATTAAATCAATAGAAGGAAAACAGGTCTATTGGTTCAGATAAGCTAACAGTGATACTAATTCTAAACAGTGTCTTTAATTTTCATACTGGTAGACATCAGTCAAGTAATCCTAATATCTGCTTTCTTTGTGAACAGTTCTTTGGGACACAATGTTGCTTTAGGCTCAGTCCAAAGGCTATTTTGCCCTGTTAACATTCCAAAGCTCGAGGCACAAAATGTTCAAGGCAGTTCCTCTGGGATTGCAGCTATGATGCAATCCCAAAATATATATATATATTTTTTAAACATAGCTGATGAAAGAATTAGTGAATTGAGAAATAGCTGTTAAGAAATTGAAAAAGAACCAAAATGCAGCATTAACATATAAGAAGAAGGAAAATGTGGAAGAGAAGTTAAGAGACATGAAAAATAAAATGAGAAGGTCCAACATTTATCTAATTACAATTCCATAAAGAAGAAAGATAATAAACAAGAGTCTGTATTTAAAGAGAAAACAAACCCTGCCCAGTTTAGCTCAGTGTTAGAGCGAGGGCCCGCAGACCAGAGAGTCCTGGGTTTGGTTCCCACTAAGGGCATGTGCCTTGGTTGTTGTTTGTCCCCAGCCCCGGATGGGGTCGTGTGGGTGGCAACCACTTGATGTGTCTCTTTCACGTTGATGTTTCTCTCTCGCTCTTCCTCCCTCTCTCCCTCCCGCTCTATCTGAAGATAAATGCAAAAAATGCCCTTGGGTGAGGATAAATAAATAAATAAATAAATAAATAAATAAAAAATAATAAAGAGAAAACAAGATTCGTATATAGCCTCAGATTTAGAAAATCCATGGGATTCCCACCAAAATAAACAAAAAGAAGTGCACATCTCTATTAATAATAGTGAAGCTATAGAAAAATAATAACAAAGATAAAATCTTAAAGGAGTATAGGAGAAAAGGCAGATTCCCTGGAAAGCAAATGTTATATTAACATCTTATTTCTCAATAGCAACAATAAAAGCTCCCAGACAACAAAGAAATATTCAGCAAAATAAGAGAAAATAACTGTTAACCTATAATTCCTTAGCCAGCAAAATTATCCCTCAAAATTGAAGGTAGCCCTGGCAGGTTTGGCTCAGTGGTTAGAGTGTCGGCCTGCGGTCCAGAGAGACCCGGGTTTGGTTCCCGCTAAGGGCACATACCTCAGTTGCAGTTTGTCCCCAGCCCTGGTTGGGTTGTGTGGGAGGCAGCCACTCGATGTGTACCTTTCACGTCAATGTTTCTCTCTCTCTCTCTCTTCCTCTCTCTCCCTCCCACTCTATCTGAACAAAAAATAGAAAAGTGTCCTCGGGTGAGGATAAAAAAAAAAAAAAAAGAAGGTAAAGTAAAAAAAATTTAAACAAAACTGAGGAAGTTTACTATCATTAGATCCTACAAGTTTTTTATTGCTGCATAACAAATTACTACAAACTCAGTGGCTTAAAAGAACACTTTTATTGTCTCTCAGTTTCTGGGTAAGAAGTCTGGGCACAGGTTAGCTGGCACCTCTGGGACCTCAGAGTCTCACCAGGCTGAAGTCAAGGTGTCATCAAAAGTTGCAATCTCGGGGGTGGGGGGCAGGGAAAAAAAAAAAGAAAAAGCCAATTTAAATAATTGAACAATTTAATTACAAAGCTGTACTCAAAATACCATACGTATACACCTTTGCAATAACATAGACATCTACACACAGGAAATTATTCCTCACTTACAGACTCAAAGAACTCCCAAGGATCTGGGCTGGAAAACTTTTTAATACATGCCCGTTATTGGTAGAGGAAGAACAGCATGTTGGGATGATCTTCCAAAATTCCACAGCCAGGTAGTGAAAATCTGGACTAAAACTGACAGTTTCTTGTCCTGAGAATTCTATTCCTTTAGTTGAAGCCAGGTCATAGCCCAATACCACAAAAAAAAAAAAAAGTTGCAATCTCATCTGGGTTCCAGGTCCACTTCCAAGCTCACTGACTGTTGACTGTAGAACTGAAGTCTTAACTTCTAGAGGATTTGTGGCCATCTCCAAAATGTGGCAGTTTGCTTCTTTCATGGTAAACAAGAGGAACTCTCTGACTTCTGGGAAGGTCTGACACTTTGACTCTCCGGGCCCTGGCCAGTTTGGCTCAGCAGTTGGAGCATTGGCCTGTGGACCGAAGGGTCTCAGGTTTGATTCCCAGCCAAGGACACATACCTGGGTTGCAGGTTGGATCCCCAGCCCCAGTAGGGGTCGTGCAGGAGGCAACCAATCAATGTGTCTCTGTCACATTGATGTTTCTCTCTCTCTCTCCCTCTCTCCCTTCCACTCTTTCTGAAAAAGCAATGGAAAAATGTCCTCAGGTGAGGATTTAAAAAAAATAAATTTAAAAAATAAATAAATAAAAGGCTCACCTGATTAGGTCAGCCCCACTCAAAATAATCTCCCCTTAACACAAAGCCAACTGATTACAAACTTTAATTACACCAGTAAAATCCCATTTTCCAGGTATATAACGTAATCACAGGCATGAAATCTCATCATATTCACTAGTTCAGCTTACACTCAACGGGAGAAGATTATACAGAATGTATACACAGGAGGGTATGAATCTTGGGGCACTTTAGAATTCTGCATACTGTACAAATTCTCATTAAAGGAACTTCTAAAGGATGTACTTTGGATAGAAGGAAAATAACCCCAGATAGAAGATCTGAGACACAAGAAAGAAGAATGAGCAAAGAAAATATGAAACATACGTGTAAAGCTACACAAATCTCAGCTACTTAAAATAACAGTATATCTGATTTGCAAGATTAACAAAATAACAATATATAAAATACTACAAAAGCATATAAATTCAAAGGAAATGGTTAATGTTAAAGAACTCCAAGATCTGGGTCACAGAGGATCAGGCCATCTGGTCTAGGTTCGTTAGTTTGGCTGTGGCATTCCAGAGGCTTTGGGCCACATAAGGATCCTGGGCAGCTTTAGCAGGAGGAGTTATCACACAGGAACTGCTAAAATATTTTCCAGAAATGCCATCCAGTTCCTTTTCCAAGCTCAGGTAGAGAACTGGGTTTGCACCTTCTGCAGGCTCCTGTGGAAATACAAAGAGTGGGGGGTTAGGGAAGAGGATGGGATGTCTCACCAGACAGACTTTAGCCAGGCTGGGGACACACTGAAAATTAGAGCCCTGCCCCACCCTCTTCAGGTCAAACCAGTTCCTCCTCTACCCACCCTAATGAAGAAGCTGAAGAGCCAGAAGACAATGCGGTAGAACCAAGAGAATTTGTTCATGATCTCTGTGTGTACAACACCTGGGTCCACAGAATTCACAGTCACACCTGAGAAGGTAAGACAGGAGCATAATGCAGTGAAGTGAGAGGAGGATGGGAAGAAAGGGTTGAGTGTGGCTCCGCAGTGTGCAAGGAGGGAGGTCTATTGGGTAAAGGTGACCAGAGACTTGGGGGTGCTAGAAGGGACACTAGTGCTCTGTAACTTACACGAATGGTGGAACCCAAGCCAGTCAGGAGACACAAGTATTTGAAAGTGTTGGGTTAACTTTAGGGGAACATGATGTATGGTACTGGTACTGGAAAATACTGGGAGGACAGGGATGTTACGGGTGATAAGAGAGTTGGAAAAGGTTGAAAAGGAGACAAGGTTGAGAGAACTATAGGGGTACAGGTGGTAAATGGAAGAAATTAACAGTTGTTTTAGGGGATATTGGAAGTATTTTATGGCCAGGACATGTTGAGAGGTGTGAAGGGTTGGGAGTGGAGGAAGAGGGGGTGTCAGAGGCAGTTACCTGTCCCTTGAAGTCTCCGGGCAAATTCCCCAGTGATTGAGGTCAAAAGCAGTTTGCTGCAATTATAGTTCTGGTTGAAGGCCAAAGGTCTACCAGCCCCTGTCAGATGTTCCTCATCAAAATACCCTTGTGTTTGCCAAGAGGAAGACAGATTTATCACCCGGGCCGACCCTGCCCGTTGTAGCGCTCCTGGGTTAGAGAGAGGACCACACACCTTCAGTCCAAGTCCTGGGGTAAACTCCCATGCCCACCCCCAGCATGCTTCTCCAGGAGACTCCAGGAGAGCAGGGCCCATCCAGGGCTTCCAGGAGAGAGTCAGTGGGCCTCCACCCGGGCACCCAGGCTAGGCACAGGAGAACTTAATGTGAACAGAGACTTAATTTTCATTGGCTGCTTTCCTAATGCTCTTCTTCCTCTTTTATTTTAGTGTTTGAAGTTTTGTCTTGCTTTTCTTCCACTTACCAGCTGGAGCTAATTTAATTGACCCTTGTTTATGTTTGATTACACCGACAACTAAGAGGGAGAAAGGAAAACACTATCTCCCAAAGGAACAAAAATAAAATTATAATCAGTAGAATAAGTTAAATCTTTAAAAAAAAAAATCAGTACATAACTATACAAAAAAGTCTGGATTATATAAATCATGAAAAATAGTCATTGTCACATGAGTTTACAGCATTGTTTTCAAAATGCTAAAACTATTTAGCACCTTACATTGAAATGAAGAATCACAAATGACTGTTTGAACAGGTGGTATTTAGCCAAAATTTACTAGAGAGAAAATTATTCTTAAAGAGGACAATGAACCCCCAAATTGCAGACATAGTGGCACAAAAACCAAAGGGGCTCCCAGCCTAGTTGGAGACTGATCCTCACGGGGCAGTGTTAGTTTGAGAACAGAGATGTGTACGAGGGGCTTAGGAAGCCCTGATGATTGGGGGTGGCTGGGGAGCTGGAGGTGTCAGGGCTGGATCCACAGCACAGGACATATCTGTGCAGATGAACTCAAGTTAGCCAGGCTAAGGGGGTGGGAAAGGATATTCCAGACAGAAGGAATCACATGTGCAAAAGCACAGCCAAAGGGGAAAAAAATAGAGTGTGATCCAAAAGCTATAGACTGTCTGACTGGAGACAGGGTGTGGGCTAAGGAAGAGCAAAAGGAAAGGTTCTCGTCTTGTAAGAAGAGAAGGGGCTTAGAGTTTTTCCTAAAGGACAGAGTACCTTCAAAGGATTTGAAGCAAAAAAATGATATGGCTAAAGGTGATTTCTAGAAGTGGCAGAAGGGAGAACAGATTAGAAAAGGGGAGATGGGAGAAACAAACAATTTAAGAAACTGTTACTTAGGAACACAATTTAGGTTGCTACCTGAATTTCTGTATCCCAGGCTGGAGCAACTTTAGCTCAAATAAATACTTTTCAGAAAAAAGAAAAAACACGAATACTGACCAAGGTACAAACACATGGTACAGTTTTTGGGAAAAGAAAAAAAATATTCATACTCAAAAATGCATGGAGCCCCGCCGGTGTGGCTCAGTGGTTGAGCATCAACCCATGCACCAAAAGGTCGCCGGTTTGAGCCCCGGTCAGGGCACATGCCCAGGTTGTGGGCCCGATCCCCAGTGGGGGGCATGCAGGAGGCAGCCAGTCGATGTTCTCTCTCATCAATGTTTCTATCTCTCCCTCTCCCTTCTCTCTCTCTAAAAATCAATAAAGGAACATATATTTTTTTAAAGAGGCTATTATACAATACAGGAAAACATGTCAGGGAGAATTTGCCTGCCATCCATTTCCCCCTTCCTCTCCAGGAAAAACCCAAACTTCCTTAATCAGAAAGGATTACAAAATGACAAAGTCAAAGGACTTGGGCCCAAGGCAGTGGTATTTTTGGCTACTATCCCTGGTGGTTCCTGAGCTTCTTGGTGTTTGTGTTCCAGGTGGCCTAGTGCCACCCTCGAGAAGCTTTGGTTGCGATCACTGATCTACTGGTCTGACTGGAACTCAGAGCTGAGGGAAGGGAGGTGGGATCTTATATCCCCCTTGCTGGCTGTATTTTGAGCTGACTGATTCCATTACCAGAATCCTTGTCCTGACTTGTGTCAGGTGGTTTCCCTGCTATGTGTAGCAAAAGCACACTGGGTCCCCGCTCAGCAAGCTGCTGGGTGCCAAGGGGAAGGAACTTGCCAGGAAAATAGCAGGGGAATGGAGAAGCAGGGCCAACAGAAGGGAGGCACACTTCCTTACCTTGCAGCAGATTTGTAAGCAGAAAGGGCCCGACATAATTGGTGGCAAAGGTGAGATCAAGGCCCTCTGGGGTTAGTGTCTTGGGGATTCCTGGGAAGAGAGGAAAACACACGGAGTGGATGATGGAGGGACCACCCTGAGGAAGACAAAGTCTGCGGGATATACTGGGGTTCAATAGAAATACCATAGGAGGCCCAGCCGGTGTGGCTCAGTGGTTGAGCGTCAACCCATGCACCAAGAGGTCGCCAGTTCGATTCCTGGTCAGGGCACATGCCAGGTTGTGGACCCAATCCCCAGTGGGGGGCATGCAGGAGGCGGCCAATCTATGTTCTCTTTCATAGATGTTTCTATCTCTCTCTCCCTTTCCCTTCCTCTCTCTCTGAAAATCAATAAAGAAAAAAAAAAAAAGAAATACCATAGGAGCACGTATGTGCAAAGATGGGGCAATGAAATCTGAGGCTGTAACTTAGGGTTGTGTATGAATTAAGAGTGTTTCAGCAGGATGTACAGGTTAGACTTTGGGAATGCCTGTTTTGGGGTCCCTCATCTAGAAAGGAGTCTCCTGAAATGTGTTTGGGGGGAGCAAGTCAAGGCACATACCACAGACCGCAGCATTGTTAACCAGCAGATGTATCTCAGGACACGCTTGCAGAACCCACCGGGCAAAGTTCCGGACGGAGGCCATAGAGCTCAGGTCTACCTCCCCAAGCAGAAGGCAGGCATCCTTTGAGGCTGCTTGGATCTCATCCAGGGCTCGCTGTCCACGCTCATGGCTACGGCAGGCAAGGATCACACGGGCCCCACGGCGGGCCAGCTCCTGGGACACAACTTTTCCGATGCCTGTGGGAGGGCAGCTTCAGAGTAGGCTAGTGTGGGAAGTGACTAGAGGGCAATGGAGCAAGTGGAGGGACAGGGGTGCTGACCGTGGATATTGCTTCTCTCCCCTGCCCTCCCTGTTAGGGCTGTTGGGGGCTGAGGCCCCTAGGGAGGCGACAGGGTGGGAGAAACACTCACCACTGTTGGCCCCCGTCACTACTGCCGTCTTCCCAGTCAGATCTGTGGAGCAGTGCTGGAGGTCCCAAAGCTGAGACTTATGCCAGAGCCGCACACTGAGCCTAAGCAGGAAGACCAGAATGAGGAGGACGGAGCCAGGGCCCCAGACCTGGGTGCTGAGTAAAGACCACAGTGACATAGCAGATTACTGGCCTGCCACACAGAGCGGGAAGAGAATGGGAGAGAGCTAGTCAAAGCTGAGTGGGCAACAGCGATGAGGATGGTGTGGAGCCTAAGGCACAAAATTTAAGGAAGCACTCTCGCATTGGTTCAAGCAACCATTTGAACCCGAGAGCGAGTTCCTCCTTATAAACTCTGTGACCTAGGCACTTATTGCCTCACCTCTAGTCAAAAATTAACAGAAGGGCTTTCCCTGAGCCCCAAGCCCTACAAAGGCTCAAATCTGTCTCCAAGCCAAACTTGGATTTACACTCTAAAGTGAGTTGACAGAGCTCCAGGGACTTGGGAAGCAAGAAATCAAATTCTTTGTCTTGAATCACTCTGTGCCTAAGCAGGGCCATCTCCTTTCTCCCCAACTGAAAGGAGACTAAGTTTTCCCAACTGAGGTACTCTCCGCTTGCAGCCCTCACATCTATCTGCTCCTTTGTGAGGAGATGGATGGTTCTCCAGAATTCTTCTGCTAGGGAGTAGCCTTGGCCCCGAAGCACGGTCTCCTGTGGGTGTAAATGGGTGTATTCCCTCAGCAGTGTTGTATCTTCTTCTAGGCCTGCCAGGACAGCTGTTCCTCTCCAGCTCAGTGAGAATACACATCTTTGGAAGAAACTGAAAGAGATACCAGGCCAGTTCTTAAGGCAACTCAGGTGTTTATTTCTGGCAAGCAGACAAAAGGAAGGTAGGATTCCCACTGGCTGAGGTTCAGGGCTCAGAATAGGGCAGGGGCTTGGAGAGGAGTGACCACACTTTGGAGCTTGAGTTCTTCATTAGCTGTGCTGTGGTCACGGGCTTCTGGGCACCTGTCTGGATGGGGTGCTACTCAGTGGGGGGAGAGGTACAGCCTTCCTCGTCGTCCTGCTGGGGTTTGCCAGAGCTGAGCAGCACCTGCGTGGTTGGGTTCCACACGCTCACACCGGGAGCCAGTTTCAAGGCTTCTGGCAGCAACACAGGCTTCCACATCACCTGGGACGTGGCGTTGAGGATTCGGGGCTTGGGATTAGACAACCTGTGAGGATCCTGGCACACCTGATCCCCAGGGTCCAGGCCCTGCGCAGGTACATGGGTACGGGCGGCCCACAGCTCTTCCAGCAACTCCGCTCCCTGCTCCCAGCCGCTGGGCCACTTTGCACCTGGCCACATTTTGGGGCTGGGGCAGTGGGCCACGTAGGGGAGCTCCAGGTGCTTTTCAAGAAAGTGGCTCTCTGAGCTGGGTAAGGGCCCCTTTGACTGGATGCCTGGTGATGACAGGCCTAAACTTAAAGGGGGAAATTGGGAGCTGGAGCACGAGGCAGGGCAAGGACCTCTTGGAGGGGGAGTACAGACACCTGCAGGGGAGACTCGGCAACTGGGGCCAGTAGCTGGGGGTCCAGCCGGGACTTCTGTCTTCTTGACCCGCTGGCACCTGCGGTAGACTCCAAGGGGGCGCGTTTCGGAGTCTGGGTCCACAATCTCAGTTAGTGGGCTTACCCAGTGGCGCGGCAGCCGTACCAAAGCTGCCTTGTGGCCCGACGGGTAGGGAAGTTTGCTCAGCTGTGAGTCCAGGCCCCAAGGCTGCCGTGGCTGGGAGAATGTGGGAAGGCTGAGGATGGTGGGGCCAGAGGCTGTGGGGGGCACATCCTCCTTCTTGAGCGCCCTCCAGTCCCCAGTGGTGGGCGGCTTTAGTGTGCAACAGTAGAGATCCTCTTTCGATAACTGGGAGCTAAGGGGCTGTGCCCTCTCTGTTGATTTCTGGGAACTGGCTACCTGGGACAGCTCCAGAGAAGGGTGGGAACTGCCTTCAGGAACCGGCTCCACTGATGATGACTGTGGGGGGCTCACATTCAAGGCCTCTGCTGAAGACTGGTGGCTTCCTCCCTGGCCTTCCACTTCCTCTAAAGGACCCCTGGGCTCTGCCTCCTGAAACAGCTCCTGGATGGGTGGGGGGCTGGGGGTGTCTCTTGGCTTGGAAGAATGCTCCCAAGATTCCATCTGCTCCTCAAAGCCTCTATCCATCCTCGATCTTCCTAAAGAAATCTGGTCTACGCTCCCTTGGTCCTGGAGAAATGCACCGGAGGTAGGGGAGGGAGGTGGGTAGTGAGAGGTCAGAAAGGGGAGAGAGGAACTAAGGGTGGAGAAATCCAGATAGGCCCTAAGGAAAACAAAAATGCATTCGGGGTAGAGGGAGGGGTCGGAGGGAGCTGGGGGATGGGCTTACTTCGCTTTGGAAGGTCTCCTCCAGCCCCACGGAGACTGGTGCATGCAGCACAGGCACGGATCCCTGAGCCCAGGCATCCGTTGTGCATGCCAAGGGCTCCTCGTCCTCACCCCACGTGGGGTCCTCGGCCACTGCAGACTCTCCCTCATCCCGGGCCAGGAAGCGCCACTCGATGACCTGCAGCATGGCCTCCCGAGCCTGGCTTATGGTGAATGGAATGCACTGAGGGGGCAAGAGAGGGTCTTAGCCCGGCAGGAAGGGGTCAGAGAGTGGGGAGATGGGTCTGGAGGACCCAGATCCAGACCCACCTGCTGGGTCAAGTAGACTTTGAAGGCAGAGTCCATGACTCGCGCCAGCAGATCATCCAAGATGTCCCCCACCACCTCCTCGCCCTCCTCCAGAGCTGTGAGCGCCATCCACTCAGCCTCAGTGAGCCGCCCGGGAACGATGTCCACCTGTGGCACCAGCACAGTAGGTGGCCGTGCCTTTTCCGCCTTGGATCTCGTCACCCCGCGGTCTCGGACCTGCCTCTGTGGGAAAGGAACAGGGCAGTCAGGGCAGGAGTCTGAGGAGTGAAGGAGAAGCAGCTGTAGGCTAGGAGGAAGCTTTCTCAAGCTGTCTAGTAGAAAGGAAAACCCTCTTGGAAGGGATAATTTACAAGGAGAGCCTACTACGTGACATATGCTTTTCAGGTGTTTGACCTAGCTAATTTAATTTTCATAACAGCTTACTAAACCCATTTCACAAAGAAACTGAAAGGTGACACAAGTTAACCAGCACTTGCTTAGGATTCCACAGTAAACCCAGACTATATATGGCCACAGTCCTTGATATGTGCACTAGTTCAAAGATCTTGAGAGGCCAAAGATCTTGAGATAGATACATCATTATATAGGTGCTGGAATAATTGGTGCTGTTTAGAGTCGCCTCCTCCTCCCCTAAATCAACTTGGACCCTTATTTCACAATATACATCTAAATAAATTCCAGATGGATTAAAGGACACACACACACACATAAAACAAAAATATAAACAAAAAATAAAATGTGGGAAAATTAGGTTAACTTGTCATATAATCTCTGGGTAAGAAAGAACTGTAGAGCCCGGCTGGTGTGACTCAGTGGTTGAGAATCAACCCATGCACCAAGAGGTCACCAGTTCAATTCCCGGTCAGGACACATGCCCAAGTTGTGGGCCAAATCCCCAGTGGGGGCATGCAGGAGGCGGCCAATCGATGTTCTCTTTCATCGATGTTTCTATCTCTCTTGCTCTCCCTTCCTCTCTTTCTATAATCAATAAAGAAAAAAAAACTGTACAAATAATAAAGAAATAGGCATATAGATATGTCAAATTTTCCTCTACTTATTTTTATAAACATTCCTAATATACAAGCTGATATTAGTAGTTACCATTTTCTGGCATTTAAAGTATAATCATCGCATACATTGTCTTGACTCAATTCCTACATTTTTTAGACTACATACTATTTTTATTTCCATTTTACAGAATTTGCCCAGATCACACAGCAAGGAAGTAGGGGAGTGATAGTTCACATGCAGGTCTGACTCCAGAGCCTGACTTTATACTGCTTCCCAAACAAAAAATACAGGGTAGGGCAAAAGTAGGTTTATAGTTGTGAGTACACAAAACACTGTTTATTCATGTATTATTATTTATTAATTATTATATTATTTTCCATACGAACAACTATAAACCAACTTTTGCCCCCCTGCATTTTATAATAATATAAAAAAATAAATATCCCCAAATATATTAAAAACTCATATAAAATAAGAATAATCATAAGTCCAAGGATAATAAGAAGCAAAGGACAAAACATTTCACAAAAGTGGAACTGTAGCCCTGGCTGGGTAGCTCAGTTGGTTGGAGCATTGTCCCAATAAGCCAAGCATGCGGGTTCGATCCCCAGTCAGGACAAATACAAGAATCAACCAATGAATGCATAAATATGTAGAACAACAGATCTATGTCTCTCTCTCTCTCTCTATCCTTTCCTCTCTCTAAAAGCAATAAATTATTTTTTAAAATAGCCCTGGCCGGTTTGGCTCAGAGGTTAGAGTGTTGGCCTGCAGACCAAAGGGTCATGGGTTCAATTCCAGTCAAGGGCATGTACCTGGGTTGCAGGTTCGATCCTGGGATCGTGCAGGAGGCAACCAATTGATGTGTCTCTCTCACATAGATGTTTCTCTCTCTCTCTCTGAAAATCAGTGGAAAAATATCCTCAGATGAGGATTAACAAAATAAATTAAAAAAATAACAGTGGAACTGTAGATGACTAATAAACATTTGAAAATATGTCTAACCTTCAAAACTATTAATTCCAGTTTTATAAATGCACTCAAAATCATAATCTAAAATAAAAATTAAAATATATTCTTCATATTCCTTGTAGTGTGATTTATAATAGCAGAATGTTGAAAACATTATGTCTAACGAAAAGAGAATAGATAGCTAATTGTGCCCTATCTACAGGATGGAATATTATACAACGATTAAAGGTAATCTTTTTGCCCTGGCCGGTTTGGCTCAGCAGTTACAGCGTTGGCCTACGGTCCAGAGAGTCCCGGGTTCGGTTCCCACTAAAGGGCACGTACCTCGGTTGCAGTTTGTCCCTGGCCCCTGGTTGGGTCGTGTGGGAGGCAGCCACTCATTGTGTTCCTTTCACATCGATGTTTCTCTCTCTCTCTCTTCCTCTCTCTCCCTCCCACTCTATCTGAAATGGAAAAATGTCCTCGGGTGAGGATAAAAAAAAAAAAAGAAAAAAAAAAAGGTAATCTTTACGCCCTGGCCAGTTTGGCTCAGCGGTTAGAGCGTCAGCCCGCGGACCAAAGAGTCCCGGGTTCGGTTCCCACTAAGGGCACGTACCTCGGTTGCAGTTTGTCCCCGACCCCATGGGGTTGTGTGGGTAGCAGCCAGTTGGTGTGTCTCTCTCACATCGAAGTTTCTCTCTCTCTTCCTCCCTCTCTCCTTCCCACTCTATCTGAAGATAAATGCAAATATGTCCTTGGGTGAGGATAAAAAAAAAAAAGGTAATCTTTAGGAAGAATTTGCAAGAATATAGAAAAATGCTTAAGATTTAATGTTAAATGAAAGAACAGAATACATAATTACATATTACATCTGATCTCAGATAATGCAAACCTGTATGTGTTGAAGAAAACTAAAACACTGAAATTGTAACAGTGGGCATGTTTCTTTCCAGTGCTCTTCTCTCTTTTATAAGTTCTCTACAATGAGATTGTATCCTTTTATAATCAAGAAAAATCTACTTAGGGACTTTCCTAAAATCTCTCAAGCAAGTAACATCTGCCCTCTGTGTACCCCGTACATACCTCTTGCTAAGTAGCCCCAGTTCTGGCACTAATGGCAGCTTGGTCGGTTCACAGCTTGACCTCTCCTGGGCACCTCCAAGCCCAACACAAGTAGCAGCCATCTGCAGATCTCTCTGCAGCTAGTGACTGGTGGCCCCAGGCAGGGCATAGGTGGTGGCTGATCTTGCAAACTCCCAGTAGACCCCAGAGCCAGTGTACCCTGTGGACAGCTTCAGTCCACATCGAATTACAACCCTACCACCTCCACAAGTGACACACTCAAGGGGTGGACTCAGTGAGCACCAATACCCTACTGAAGCAAGTACTGCTCTGTAGGCTCATAGGGTTGACTCCTGCACAGCAGCTCCTCTGTTGTAGTTGAAGGCAGTCCTCACAGCTGATAATCCCTCCTAGTGACACCAACAACAATTGAGGCTCAGTTACAACAGGTCAGTGCACACAGTCCACACAGGAGCACACCTGGAGCGCCCAGCTCAGGTAACTGGGAAGGTTGCACCACAGGGCCCTACAAGATACCTATTACACAAGGCCACTCTACCTAGTCTGGGAGACATAGCAGCTCTACCTAATACATAGAAACAAACATAGGGAAGCAGCCAAAATGTGGAGACAAAGAAACAGGTCCCAAATGAAAGGACGGGAGAACTCTCCAGAAAAAGAACTAAATGAAATGGAGGCAAGCAAAATACCAGATGCATAGTTCAAAACAATGGTTATAAGGATGCTCAAGGAACTTAGTGAGAAGTTCAGCAGCATGAAAAAGACATAGAAACCATAAAAAAGAACCAGTCAGAGCCCTGTCCAGTGTTGCTCAGTGGTTAGAGCATCAGCCCATGCACCAAAGGGCCACAGATTCAATTCCCAGTCAAGGGCACATACCTGGATTGCAGATTCGATCCCTGGCCCCGGTCAGGGCATGTGTGGGAGACAACCAATCAATGTGTCGCTCTCACATTGATGTTTCTTTCTTTCTCTCTCTCTCCCCCCACCCACCTTCCATCTCTCCCTTACATTCTCTCTAAAAATCAATGGAAAAATATCTAGGTGAGGATTAACCAAAAAAAAAAAAAAAAAAAAACAGAAATGAAGGATACACTAACTGAAATAAAGTATAATTTATAGGGCCCTGGCTGGTTTGGCTCAGAGGTTAGAGCGTCCACCTACGGTCCAGAGAGATCCGGGTTCGGTTCCCGCTAGGGGCACGTACCTCGGTTGCAATTTGTCCCCGGCCCTGGTTGGTCGTGCGGGAGGCAGCCACTCAATGTGTCCCTTTCACGTTGATGTTTTTCTCTTTGTCTCTCTCTTCCTCTCTCTCCCTCCCACTCTACCTGAACAAAAAATGGAAAAATGTCCTCGGGTGAGGATAAAAAAAAAAAGAATAATTTATAGGGAATCAACAGTAGAGTAGATGAAGCTGAGAATCAAATCAGCAAATCAGCAATTTGGAACATAAGGAAGCAAAAACACCCAATCAGAACAGCAAAAAGAAAAAGAAATCCAAAATAATTAAGACAGTGTAAGGAGCCTCTGGGACAACTTCAAATGTACCATTATTCCCATCAAGGAGGTGCCAGAAGGAGAAGAGAGAGAGCAAGAAATTGAAAACCTTTTTGAAAAAATAATGACAGAAAACTTCCCTAACCTGGTGGAGGAAAAAGACATACAAGTCCAGAAAGTGCAGACAGTCCCTAACAAGATGAATCCAAAGAGGCCCACACCAAGACACATCATAATTAAAATGCCAAAGGTTAAAGACAAAGAGAGAATCTTAAAAGCAGGAAGATAAAAGCAGTTAGTTACCTACAAGGGAGCTCCCATAAGACTGTAAGCTGAGTCCAGCTGGTGTGGCTCAGTGGTTGAGCATCGACCCATGCAGCAAGAGGTCGCTGGTTCGATTCCCAGTCAGGACACATGCCCAGGTTGTGGGCCCAATCCCCAGTGGGGGGCATGCAGGAGGTGGCCAATCGATGTTCTCTCTCATCGATGTTTCTCTCTCTCTCTCCTTCTCACATCCTCTCTCTCTAAAATCAATAAAGGAAAAAAAAATTTTTTTTTAAAAGACTGTAAGCTGATTTCTCAACAAAAACTTTGCAGGCCAGAAGGGAGTTACAAGAAATATGTAAAGTGATGAAAAGCAAGGACCTACAACCAAGACTACTCTATCCAGCAAAGCTATCATTTAGAATCAAAGAGCTTCCCAGACAAGAAAAAGCTAAAGGGATTCATCACCACCAAACCAGATTACATGAAATGTTAAAGGGTCTTCTCTAAGAAGGGGAAAAAAAGATTTTAAAAATATGAACAATAAAAATGGCAATAAATACATATCTATCAATAATTGAACATAAAAAAATAAGCGAACAAGCAGAACAGAAACAAACTCAGATACAGAGAACATTTTGATGGTTGCCAGATGGGAGAGGGGTTGGGGGGATGGGTGAAAAAGGTGAAGGGATTAAGAAATACAAATTGGTTGTTACAAAATAGTCATGGGGATATAGGGTACAGCATACGAAATGTAGTCAATTATGTTCTGATGACTATATATGGTGTCGGAGGGGTATGAGATTTAGGTTGATCAATAGTGGATTATATAATATATAATCACTGGGATGTATGCCTGAAACTAATATAATATTGTATATCAACTGTAATTGAAAAAAATAAAATAAAATAGCAAAATCCTTATCTTTCCTAACCAAGGACACTTAAATGGTTTACACTTCTCCCCAACCAGAGGGTAGATAGCTTAAATCACCCTATTCAGGGAGATAGCAGAAATCCAATTAATGCCATTTGTGCCAACCACACTCAAGGACAGATGAAATTAAGGGACTAAATCTCATTTTGGTTTATCAGCATAAAGCTGGTGAATATTCTATTGAATCCTCCCCTAAACTCATAGCCTTTATTTACTTATTTTTTCTTTATTGCTTTTAGAGACAGGGGAAGGGAGAGGGAGAAAGAGATAGAAACATCGATGAGTGAGAACATCGATTGGCCGCCTCCTGCATGCCCCCCACTGGGGATGGGGCCCACAACCTGGGCATGTGCCCTGACCGGGAATCAAACCGGTGACCTCTTGGTGCATGGGTCGATGCTCAACCACTGAGCCACACTGGCCAGGCTAAACTCATAGCCTTTAAAACTCTTAAGACAAAGGACCTAGGGTGCATTCTTCCTTCTGTGAGCACACTCACACCTCTCTTTCCTCTCAAGCATGCATCTCCTAAACTCTAAGCGTCCCCAAAGACTTGCAACCAGGGGAGTAATGGGCAGCAGCAGAAAAGAAAAAAAATCTACTTCAAAAGATAAAGACTAGTCCCAAAAATTCATTTCGGGACATAGGAATTTACTAGCAGATTCTTGGGAGCCTCCTCACTTCCTCACAACAGTCTACTTGAACCTGGTTCCCTCCAAAATTTACCTACAAATATAATCTTCCCAAACCTTTGCCTCCTCACCCCTCAACCTTACTGATTCATACCTGATGTTCCCCAAAATTCATTTATCCTCAAATTTGATGTTTTCTAAACTTCACAGGGAACTCAAAATCCCTTAACCTCTGCTGGTGAGAACAGCCCTGGTGGCAAACCTAGGGAATGGCCCAAAGCCTAGTCCAGGCTTGGCCACAGCAGGGCAGGTAGGGCTCCCAATCCCTGACCAATTCTCGTTTATACATTCAAATGGGTACCTCAGTGTAAGAGACATTACATCCATTAGCTGTTTCCAAAGTAATTTCTTGCTCTTGGGCTCTGCATCACTCATTTGACCTTTTCCCTCAGCTTCGGAGTGTGACAAAGCGTGTGATGGGCGGGTGCAAGCGTAGGTTTTTTGCCCAAGTATCAACGTGGATTCCTAGGTCATCTTGAACGCCGGCGTGCTGGGCGGGCACCGGGTAGGGCGGAGCTGGCCCCCGGTTCCCGACACCGACCTTAAAGGCCGATCCCGGCTCTGGAGCAGCCCGAGCTGAGCTGAAGCTTACCGAGCTTTCATGCGCCATCACCGCCTCTGTCTCTCCAACCCCGAGGTTTCTGCAGCTCGCTGCCTGGCTGCAGCCAACGCCGCCAAACGGTCGTCCCGGCAACCACGCCTTGAGCTGGGTGGCTCGCCCCGCCCACAGTTGCCCTGGCAACCGTGCCGCGCGCTGCACGTTTGGGTTGTTCGCCCCGCCCGGCCTGCGTACGTGCGTCGTCTCTATGGTGGCGGCGGATTCGGAGGGACTCAACGACCCTGGAGTCAGGCAAGCCGACCTGGGTCTGCTGGTGTGACCTCTGACCCGGGCCGGTCTTCGGGGAGCCGAACCGAGGGTGGAAGGGCCTGGAGACTACCCTGCCTTAACCCGCCTTGGCTCGGGCACTTGGGGCCACTGGGCCCTGTGCCATCACCATTCCTCCTCTAGGATTCCCCGTCGCCCCGCCACTCAGTCCTGGGATTCCCCTCTCTTGCTCCACGAGACCCGCCCCATGCCAGACCCCCGTCACCGACCTCGGGGCCCCCCATTACATCATGACCTAGTCTCAGGGGTCTCCTCCAGGGTCTCATGACAGCACCCGCACCCCCCCCCCCCCGCCCCGGCAGGAATCATCGCTGTCGTCTGTCTACCCCTGAGACTTTGGTGATTCCAGCGCCTCTCCTAGGATGTTCCGTCGGGAGCGGTCCATCCCTCTTCAAGGCTCGGCTGCCGCCCTGTGCAACAACCTCAGTGTGCTGCAGCTGCCCGTCCGCAGCCTCACACATTTTGGGGTAGTCCATGGACCCAACGCCCAGCTTCTCAGCGCTGCTCCCGAGGGTGTGCCTTTGGCCCAGCGCCAGCTCCACGCCAAGGAGGGAGCCGGAGTGAGCCCCCCACTTATCACCCAGGTGAGGCATGGAGTTGGGAGTGGTGTTGCTGAACCCAGTCTTAAACCTTGCCCTTTCCTCTTCAAACTTCAAGGAATAGGCCTTCCCTAACCCTCTGAATTTCTACTCTTCTGAGTCCTCATGTCCCCTGTTGACCACTTCTCCCTACTCTGATCCACTTCGCTCCAGGTCCACTGGTGTGTCCTTCCCTTCCGAGTATTGCTGGTACTCACCTCACATCGAGGAATACAGGTAAGAGGAGGACCTTCCTGCCCTGCCGGACTAGAGTCTTCTCAACTCCTCTCTAAGGACCCAAGGCCCTTCTGCACCTGCCTCTAAACACCCCCAAGTTTTACACATGCTTAGCCCACTTTTCCTTATTTCTCATCTTCATTTCTTCCATCTTTTTAAATTCCCAAGTACCCTCTCCAATATCTGCCCCTTTGCTAGCTGTATGACCTTGGGCAAATTAGTTAACCCATCAGAGCCTCAGTGTCCTCCTCCTCTGTAAAATAGGAATAAAAGTAGTACCTGCCTACCAGAGTTGTTTTGAGAATCCAGTGGGCTGAGGCTAACATGAGTATGTGACATAATCAGCATAGAGCACAGCAAAGGTTAGATGGGTTGTGCCCCTGCCCTTGCCCTCATCTTCCAGATGTATGAGTCCGATGGTTCCGTCATGGTCTATTGGCACGCGTTGGACTCTGGAGATGCCTCTCCAGGTACCTGCAGGACTAAGTTGGGTGTGGGTGGGGAGTGTCTGCTGGGGCTGGAGGAAGCGCTATTTCTAATCGTTTTCCCCTTTCATACTCAGTACAGGGTGTGTTTGCCCGAGGAATTGCTTCCAGTGACCATTTCATCTGTGTGGGTGAGAGGGCCAAGGACAGGGCATTGGGGGATGCTGGGGTATAAAAGTGTGGGCTTTGGTCTTGAGGATGCTGAAGGTCTGAGGAAATTGTGGAAGGTTAGAGGGAAGAGTGGAAGTGAAGGGGAGTCAGAAACTCCAGGGAGCCATGGATGGGTTCAGAGGGGCAGGGTGGGATAGAATAAGGGTAGTCATGGAGGGGCAGGACTGTTGGAGCAGTGAAAGGTGGGTTTGTTACTAAGGTTTCTGGGATGGAGGGAGTGCTGAGTGTGGTGGCTGGATACTCAGGAGGACACACTGCTTCCACAGGAACATGGTCAGGCCGGGTGCTGGTATTTGACATCCCAGCCAAGGGTCCCAACATTGTACTGAGTGAAGAACTGGCTGGGCACCCGACATCAGTCACAGATATAGCCAGCAAGCCTGCCCAGGAAAAGGTGAGAGGATTCCCTCTTCCAATTCCAGTGAGCCTGGGGTCCTTCCCTACCTTGGGAGGCAGGAGACCTGAATGCAAGTCTTGGCTCTGCCACTAAGCAGCTGGATGACTCTGGGCAAACTGCTGCACTTTCCTAGGCTTCAGCAACTTCAGGTCCAGTCATGAAGCCAGAGATACTTTACATTTATATGGCATTTAATAGTTCACTAACACTTCTCAATACTCGTGTGAATTGAGGAGTTGGGACACATGGTTTCTAAGATGGTTTCCAGCTCTGACATGTGCAGCTCCCTGCTCTGGACTTGGGCAAGTCCTACACTTCTAGCACCATCCTCTCCAGGAAGTCTTCTCCCTATTCCAGCTCCCACTGATCTCTCTTAGCTGAACCCTGAATTGGTGCTGTCCTCAGCGACAATTCTTCTGTCCCTAATTGGATTGCAAACCTCTTGAAAACACGGTTTGTGTCTTCTAATTCACATCCTCTACTGAATCTGGCCCAGGGCTGGGCCCATGGGCTCTATTGGCTGTCAAGGGTTGGGAGTCAAGAGGCCGAGTCTAGTTATGACTGTGACTGGCTTACTGTAAGACCTCCAGAAGGTCATAACACTATGGCCTCGATATCATCATCCATCCACTGAGTACAATTTTATACCCCCTCCTAACACACGGTGTTGGAGCGGGGGACTGAGTAATGCAAGGAAAGCATTTTATGCTTCCTGAGGGAACCCTGGGTCCAGCTTGTGAGGGCTCCATATCTTCCCTTCCCCTAGAGAAGCCAGGATGAAAATACTGCCTCCCTTCCCCTGTATATAGGACCCAGCAGGGGAGAAAGGGAAGGGCTGACCCTGCCTTTCCCCTCAGGACGGCATGGCTGACATCGTGACGGCAGATGACTCAGGCTTGCTGTGTATCTGGCGGTCAGGTCCTGAATTCAAATTATTGACCCGAATTCCAGGATTTGGGTAGGTGAGGCAAAGGGGCGGAGGCCTTCCTGAGGCAGCTCCAGGGTGGGGAGTGAGCTTGGATCTGGGGAAATCAAAGTGGGGCATTGCCCTTGCAGGGCCCCATGTGCTTCCGTGCATCTGTGGCAGGGGATCATAGCAGCAGGCTATGGGAACGGGCAAGTGCGTCTGTATGAGGCCAGCACAGGAGTTCTACACGTCCAGATCAACGCCCACGCCCGGGCCATCTGTGCCCTGGACCTGGCTCCAGAAGTGGGCAAGGTCAGTCTCCTCCTCTGTCCTATACACCCTTGTTCCTGGTGCTGGGACGTTGAGAGGAACTCCCCAGGCTTGTCTTTGCCACGTGGTATAGCACCCCAACCTATACCAGTCCTGTCAGCACATTCCCACTCCCACTCATCTTCCTGCCTTTTAATAGTTACTCTCTGCAGCTGAGGACACCTTTGTACACATCTGGAAGCTCAGCAGAAGCCCAGAGAGTGGCTGCATTGAGGTGTGTGTGGAGAGAGGAGTGGAGTGGGGGCCCAAGCATGGGGCAGCAGGCCTTGAGCAGCCCTTTTCTTCCCCAGGTGGAACACTGTCATGGCGAGTGTGTGCCCGACACTCAGGTGTGTGGTGCCCGATTCTGTGATCCTTCAGGCAGCTCCTTTGCTGTGACCGGCTACGACCTTGCTGAAATCCTGAGATTCAGCAGTGTGTGAGAGCAGAGAAGTCCTCCTTTCTCCCTGTGGTATTTATAAAGCACCTCTGCCACCTAGCCCTTGTCTAATTCCTCAGTATCAAAGTCATCCTTCACAACCGGTGAACCAACATCTGCATCTGCCATAAAAGCTCCAGGGCAGAGGGTTTGGGGTAGGCCCAGGCCAAGCAGATAGGCAACCTGACTTCAAGAACCAGGTGAAGGCTGCTGTTAAATAACTTTAATGGTTCATGTGGGAGTCACAAGAGAGGTGTGTTCCCTCCCAGCGCTCTCCAGTGCCATCCTCAAAGCTGGTTAGTGCAGGAAGTAGGGCAGGGTTGGTTCCAGTTTTCTCCCAGGAAGGATTTAGGGGGTCCCAGCCAGCCCCAGGAATGAGTCCCTCAGCACCATGGCAACCATAGCTTAAGAGGGGCTTCTGCTCCCCATCCCCAACCTACCCCCAGTCCAGCTGAGGAAAGGGAGGCCAAGCCAGCCAACCTGCTACACATAGCACTGTATCCAGAGCCCAGCCGCACACAGGTCATCTCCTCTTCCGGCCACATCCTGTTGCCAGCACCTTTCTCTCACACTGGTGACTGGAGCCAAGTGCGGGGTGAGCCTTTGCTGCAGAGGCCTCTGGACCGGGGGGATCGATGTGGGGGGAGAGGGGCAACCAAGCGGGAAGCCTCAAGGGAGTGGTCTGGGGGGACAGCGTCCAGGGAGAATGTTCGGGGACGCCCCCAGGACAGGGGGTGGGTCTGGGCTGGGGCCACTGAGGCAGGCGAGCAGGAGCTAGGCAGAGCAGGCTGGTCTGTAAACATGGCTAGCCAGGGTGGGGGTGTCTCCAGCCTCACGCCCTCCCGCTGGGCCAGGATGTCTGTCACTGCTGCGATGTCATCCAGAGGCTCAATAGCTGTGGCACCAGGAAGGGGTGGAGGGGAGGGGGCTAGTCAGAGCTTAGGCCCCAGGTCTACCCAATCCTTACCATCACCTGTCACTGTAATAGGAGGAAAGCAAAGCCCGGACCTCAGCCGAGATTGCGTTATCCTGCAGGAGCAGCCCCTCACCTGGGCCCCCTGGAGCCTCAGGCTCTGATAAGACTGTGGGATGCAGGGTGCAGGGTGGACAGGGATGGGCAGGGGTGGGGGGCAGAAGTGGGTGAAGAAATCAAGAAAGAGAAGGAAAATGAAAGCAGTGCCAAGCAAGTGAAGGTCAGAGGAAGAGACAGGAATCCGCATACAGAAAAGGAAACAAAAAAGAAGAAATTAGGAAAAGAATCCATGAAATGAATCTGGTTCTTTGGGGTTTTGTTTTGAACTTTGGTGGAAGTGGTTCTCAGAAGAGTTGGAGGAGTGAAAGGAACACAGCAGGACTGGGTGGGTCTTCAGTCCCCAGAGCTCTGCCTTAGCCCAAAGTGTACCTTCTGTCTGTCTGCATTATCTGGTTCCCTTAAAGCCTCTGGTCCCACTTCCCATCAGGTTCCCGGAGTCAAGTTTCACTCACCCATCTCATGGTACAAGGACCTCTGCTTGGCCAGTGCTTGGGGTGGTTTCCGGGGAGCCGGGGTTTCGATCTTCATGATTTCATCACAGCACTGCTTCCACTGGCCTGAAGGGAGAGCACTGATTGGGGGTGGAGAGGGGGAGGACTGAGAGGGCCAGGCTACCCTCTCCCCTGCTATACTTCCTTCCACACATTCTTGAAACAGAGCTCTATGGTAAAAAATGGCAAACCCCAGTTCCTCCCAAAGGTTCAATCCAGCCCCTCCTCTTACTCATGTCAAAGAAAAGCTGCCACAGAGCCTCCATCCAGCTCTGCAGGGCCCCCCGGCTCTCTGCCTGAAGGATGTGTGTCACCTTGTCCTCCCCGTACTGGTTACTGATGCTCAGAGTGAAAGGCCGGCCCGTGGCCTGGTCCAGCTCCCCTGCCTGGACTCGAGTCTCCTGCAAGAGAAAGAAGGGGTCTGCTTCCAACTCCACGTTGGTCAGAGGTCAGCAGTGACTTCAGGCAGGCGTGATCATCCTGCCTGAGAAAGGGGCTTGTGGGGCTTTCACCAAGCCCTCTCATTTGCCTCCCACGGAGCTGAGTGGGAAGGAATGGCAGGAAAGGACTGGGGATGAGACAGACGGTTTTCAGTCAGGAAAAGAGAAGCATATGAGATAGGAAAAGAGGGTGGGCAGGGGAAGGCTCAGAGGCTGGCAGAATTGCTGAGGCCTAATGTCCCTCACTACTTCCATAAAAGTCCACAGGAAAACCAGCAGAAGGGCTAGTGAACGGAGGGGTCATTGGACTTGGGTTGGGAGAGGGATCCAGGAAAGGGTAGAGTAGATGCAAATTAGAATCTGAGGGGGAAAATGGAGGTGGATGAAAAATCCTAAATTGGCTGTAGAATCCTGAGAATTGGCAAGGGCTGAGGCTGGTGAGTAGAAGGGGCAACCCTTGTCCTGTGATGCTGGTCAGGGAGAATATGGTCCCCTCAGCATTCCTGGCCCCGGAGTTGGTTGTGGTGCTGTGAGGAGCAGGGGACATGGATCTCTCTAAGGTCTGCACCTGCCCTCCTGGGGCTTGACCACCAGGGGACCCATCACCTTGTTGATCACGATAGTAAACAGCGGCTCTTCCCCTGCATCTGCGTCTTCAGATTGCCGGTAACAGAAGAGGTCAGTGCCTTTCAGGACTCCGTGCACTCGTGTCCAGTCCTGCTGTTCCCCAGCTTGCTGCATAGATACTCAAGGTTTCCTGGGGGAGTAACACCTCCCAACACTCTTCTTCCCAGGCCCTCTACCAAGAGTCTGCTCCTTTCTGCCCCCATCCTGTCTGAGCCTCGTCTCATCTTGCCATACCCCTCCTTCCACCCAGATCTTGATTTTCCAGTAGTTCTTAGATTCCCAGATGACCCAGCTCTCCTCTGCCTTCTCCTTGTTCCCTTCCACTCTGCAGGGGCCCTCACCTGCACCCTGAGGGAACCACTTGCAGTAGGCTGAGTCATGCAGAGAGGCTGAGCCACTAGGCGGCAACACACACTACCATAAAGGGGCAGCCAGGCAGGGTTCTCCTCTGGGGGAGAGAAAGTGCAGGGTGGGGGGTGAGAAGGGGATCATCCAGCGGCCCCTCTTCTCACCATCCAGCGTCCCCCACGCACACACATACTCACCATGGCTGGCGAGGGTGAGGTCATGTGTGCGGAACCCATCTTGCACTGCTGCCAGGGTGAGCGTGGTGTGAGCCAAGAGGTGGTAACGAGGACCACTGCAGGACAGGCAGAGAAGTGGGCCTCAGCCAAGTGAGAAGCACATGAGGGCCATGTTAGCTGGCAGGAGCTCTAGCGCTGAGCAGGTCTGCCCTGCTCAGACGGCCGCACAGAAAACTAGCTGGCCTCCCCCCACAAACGTTTACTGAGCTCCTGCTAAGTGCCAGGTCCTGTGCTTTTCATATATGTGTTATCCTACTGTGTTTCCACGACAGCCCTGGGAGGTCGGTGGCATTCTTTAGTTAACAGAAGAGGCAGCTTGAGGCATAGAGAGATTAAGAAATGTGCCCAGAATATATAGCTGATAGGTAGGTGGTGGAGCTGAAACTTGAACCCATGTCTGTCTCCAAAGTCAGCATTATGTTAATTACCCTAGACACTCTCAAACTGCTCTTCAGGGTGCTTCCAGACTCCTGCAGGCCCCACCCCAGAGCCCAGGCCACCCTCCACCAACCAGATGCAGCTGCCACTGCAAAAAAGTGAAGACCCCAGAGCCTAGCTCTCCCTGCATTCCTATTGGTTATCTCAGTTGACTTGGGCCCAGCTCTGAGTGCCTCCCAGCCATGTGGCCACTGCTCATCTATGTGTGTCTGTACAGCCTGGCAACAGCGCAAATGGGTTCTGCAAGCTCCCCACTGTTCGAAGGTCACCCATGGCCAGGATAGGCATGTGAGGGCAGTGGGGGAATGTAGGGCCTTACCCCACAGCCGGAGTAGGGAGCAGGATGGGGGCGCTCCCTGAACCTCCAGCATTTTCCATTGATGCCCTGACACGCCTCCCAGAGGAGCGGCCCAGGGAGCTGCTGAGTTTGGTGGCAAGCCTCTTGGGGGCACCAGCCAGGGCCCCCTCCTCTTCCACGCAGGCCCCATACAGCTCCAGACGCAGTTCAAAGTCTGGCCTTGCCTCAGTGCTATAGGAATGTGGGAAGAAGAGAGGAGGATGGTCCTGGGGAAGTCCAGGGAGGCTCAAGGGATGGGGGTGGGGAGGAGGATGGATGTGGTCCAAGTTCAGGACAGCTGCACAGGAAAGGCCCATCTCCGTTCCTCCCTCTCCTCCCCTCCCCTACCTCATCAGAGCTCTGGGCAGAGTGGAGACAGGACAGAGCCACACGGGTGAGGTACTCACAAGAGCAGGTTGTTCTGAAAGGAGATGTCCGTGAGGGTCCTGTCCACCAGGATCATCTCTGTGTCCTGAATGTCTTCCCCTAGCTGTAGCAGCAGGAACACAGCCCAGCGGTGCAGGTCTGGGGACATAAAGAGCAAAACTGGTTTAAAAAAAAAAAAAAAGTGCCCCACAGGAGCTTTCAACCTCAGGGTCACTCCCCTGAATTTGTCCCAGCGTGTGTGGAACTCACCGCCTTTGTTCTTGAAATATTCCGTGTCCTTCCACATGAGTGGAATCCGGACATCTAAGGGGCAGAGGGGGAGAACAGATGTTGAGATGGGGCAAGAGAGCCTATGGTTGGGCAAGGAGCACCAAGGGCTGGGGTACTTGTGCTTCTTACCAGAGATGCAGACCCGGCCTCGGCATGGGGAGCGCTCAGCGGAAAGCCCACTGTCAGAAGGCCTGTGGGCAAATCACAATGTCCTAGCCTGGCCTCCAGACACTAATCCCCCTGGCTCTGGTTCCCAAGGACTCTAGGACCACCCACCCCACCCCCAGCCCAGGCAGCCCCAGCCAGGCTGACATCGCAGGGCTGAGAGACTGTTACAGTTGTTGACTGAACCCAGGGTGGTGCTGGGGACACTAGAGACACACTAGCTCATACACAGTGCAAGCTCTGGGCTCCCCACCTCCAAGCACCCTCCCTGACTACCTTCCTAAGCCCCTGCCAGGGACCAGTGAGGCTTGAGTGGACAGGGGCCCACAGAGAGAATGCCTTTCAAGGGCTCTTCTCCATTAAACCACAGGCTTGGAAAAGTTTGCAAGCTTTCTTTTTAACAACAAGGGAGGCTGGTCATCTCCACCATCTCATCAGTTCTTAGATACAGTCGTCCCTCGCCCCTTCGTGCTTCGACTTTCGGGGCTTCATTCTATCGTGTTTTTTTTTATAAATAAAGAATCCTACTTCGTGGAAATTCATTTATTGTGGTAGAATCTGGAACTAATTAACCATGATAAACGAGGGTCGACTGTATAGGAGGGTACTGGGTCAATTGGAAAATCAAGTTAACCAGTTTTTAATGAAAGGAAAAAAAACAAATAGGGAACATTTGTGTTCCATTTGCCATAAACCTCTCTCCTCCCCGTCAGCTTTGATTTCTCCTTCACCCTCCTGGCTAGATAGGCTGTGCCTTCCCAGGGCCCCGTGTTCCCCATTGCTCCACTGCAGGGCCCCAGACACCTGGCCTTCCTCACCTCCACGCCCATCATCAGGACTCACCAAGTACGTCCCTCCCTAAGGTCACGAAGGCCAGTCTACCCATACTAATTCATAATGCCAGTGATGTAATCAGCAACTTAGGCCTTAAGCTAAATTATGTGACACTAGTGTCAGGGACTTGGGGTACACCTCAAGTCACACTATCTAGGCCCCAGGGGCAGGGCAGAAACCGGTGATGGCTGCCTCTCAGGAGACAGCAAACTCATGGTAGAAGCTGTCCCTGCCTGTTGCCCTTCTTTTAGCTTTACAGGACAGGCATAGAGTGGGCTTTCTGCCCTCCCTGTGGCTTCATGGGTGAGCTCTGAAGGGCTCCTGGCAACCTCTCCTGTGTCAGCCTTCATGGCTGAGCTGAGGCCTTCTCCCACTCAACTTTGTGGGGTCGAGCAGGTTATTTTGCCAGAAGCCAATTTTACAAATGACCAATTTACCAAAAACAGTCAATTCTTGGAATGATCAATTTGCCAAATATTTTCTCCAACATTTTAGTTTTACCAGAACATCACCTCAGACATTTCACTGCAGATTTCTCAGATCAGCAGAGTCTAATGTTAGTGTAGCTTGTGTTTCAGATCCAGAAAGAAGCTGAGCCCTTTTGGAACGCACAATCTGATTTATGTGAAGGGATAGGCTTTCCCTTAAATTATATTTTTATTATTTCCTTTCCCAATCTCTGCCTCTGATGGTGAACCCCAGGTACAATAAACAATCGGCAGTTAGTGGTAAATTGGCCATTTGGTGAACTGACTTTGAGAAAATTGGCTTTCCAGAAGCCAGCCAGCCAGCCTCATCAGATCGCAAGCAGGGCTTAGCAAATTACTGTTTTTGCATTACTACCTACCCCTCAGACTGCCAGTCTTTCACCCAAAACCCTGGCTTTCCTGAGTCCAGCCCTAGCTTCTCACTAGTGCACCTCTGGGCAGCACACTGCAGTGGTGAAGCGTCAAGGTGTCTCCCAGGCCTGACATGATGAGGTTGGCTTCAGGGTGGGCCACACTCCATATACACACATGCTGTACCACTACCCCCCAGAACGCCTTGCCTCCCCCTTGCTCACCGCCGGCCTGTCTTCCCCAGCACCTGCGCCTCCTTGCGCCGCTGCAGCTCGCCCATGTAGCTGAGGATGCGGCTGTTGCACACCAGCAGGCTTTTGGTGGCCTCCAGAGCCTGCTCGCGCTGGGAACAGGCTGCCAGCAGCTTGCAGGCCCCTTCCCTCATCCGGATCTCATGATCTAGCTTTCTCTGCAACTCTGTGTCCTAGCCGGAGTGGGGAGAAGGATGAGAAGGACATATCAGTTGGGACAGGCAGAAGCACCCTCCAGTCCCCAAATGGGGTGTGGCCCAGGAGAAACTGACAAGAAACTTGTTTCAGGTACCTCAAGGACAAGGGTTGAGTCTCAACCTCAGCTGCCCAAAAATAATCAGAGCAGCTTTGTGAAAACACAAATGCCCTCATGTATTTGATGGGGGGAGTATACATTACCTCAGCGTTTTTTGAGTGCAGTTTGGAAAAATCTGCGAAAACTACAAATTCACTTATCCTTTGATCCAGCTATCCAATATCTAGGAGCTTATCCTACAGATATAGTTACACATGTGCGCAGAGCCATATTCATTGCAGCATTGTTTTAAAGCACCAAGATTCAAAATCCTTCAACAGGGCATTGGTTAAATAAGTTACAGCACACTAGACTTATGGGGGGGAGGGGTTACTTCATAAATTATATAAATGTCTAATCATTATGCTGTACACCTGAAACTAATATAAAATAATATTGAATGTCAACAGTAATCGACAAATAAAAAAATGGGATAGGTAAAAATAAGTAAGTTACAGTACATCTCTACCATGGAATACTGCAGACATTAAGAGTGTGCAGATATGAAACAATCCTCAAAATATGTGAAGTGAGAAAAGTAGACCAGTGTTATAGCATGCAGCCACCTGTGCACCACATAGATACATGCAGAGTCACAGACATGGATATGCATAAAATATAGTGGTTGCAGGGCTGGGAGCCAGGAATGGAAAATAGATTTATTTATATGTACCCTTCCCTACTGTACTATTGGAGATTGTGTTGTCTTTTTAAAGAATTAAATCTTCTCAGTTAAAAAAAAAAAAAAGTACCAGGCCCTACCTCAGACTACAGGATAAGAATCTCTAAGAGTGGGGCATGCACATTTTTTGGACAATTCCCCCAAGTGATTTTGAGGTGTAGCCAGGCCTGAGAACCACCAACTAAAGGGAATGGATACAGACAATAAAGCCCATGCTGGGTTACCCCAAACACTCAAGTTATGGGGAAGGGGATCTTCTAGTTGACAAAGGATCAGTGGAGAAGGAGCATACCACCTACAGAGTTCACCCCATACACACCCCAAATGAAGGGGTCTGCCACCTTCTGGCCCTCTGAGCTTGTAAGGTGAGGACAGAGGCAAGGAATGGGAATGGGAAGGCAGGTGAAGCAGGAGGTCAGGAGTGAGGGGCTGAGCAGGCTGTACACAGGGCCAGAGTCAGGGTACTTGGAGAGGCACCAGGACTCTCAGAAACCTTCTTCACTCAGGAAGCAGCCCTGGAGGTCTTGGCACAGAGCAGAGGAGGGGAGCACCAGTTTGACATAAGATAAACCTGGGTCTGAGTCACAGCCCTACCAGTCAAGAAGCTGGGAAGAAACTTATTGAAAAAACCCTGGGCAGTTTAATCAGCCTCGCTGAGACTTGGTTTCCCCATCTGTAAAATGAGGATGGAAACAGTTTGCACATCCTAGGACTGTGAGGATTCAACGAGACAGGACGCTAAAGCAGTAGCACAGTGCCCAGCACGTGGTACACATGAACGGTGGGGATGCGGGTTTTAATGATGCCACTTCTGCAGCAGTAGCATTCACCCAACAGACACTGGAGTGTCCCTGTGCTGTCCAAGGCTCCATTTAAAATCCAGCTGGGAGGTGAGAGATGCAGACATTAATGGCTGCTCCATAAGTGCTATGTCATGGCCTAAACACGCTCACAGAAAATAGACCCTGTTTGCTCCTGGCTGAGTGGTGGGAAGGCTTCAGAGAGGAGGTGGAACACTAACCCCAGTACAATGTATATAGATCAATCAGGAGGCAAGCCAATGGTGGCATCAGATTGAAAGATGGGTGTGAATGTGACCACCCAAAACCTGTCTTCTCCCTCACACCAGGTCTCTTCCACACCCTGTGCTCTTCTGTCCCTGGTGGCTCCAGCCTTCAAGACTCCAAGACCTGAATACCCTAAATTCATGCTTCAAATGCCTTGTCCAGCCTCCCCCTAGATTCTTCCTTCACTATTTCCTGGGCCACTGTGCAAGACCAGACTCTCTTCACCCCTTACCTCAGCATTATCCATCTGTTTCCCTTCCTGACCCATCAGAAATAGGCCAACCCGGTCTCAAAGCCTCCTCCACCAGGAAGCCCTCCCAGACTACACAGCTCCCCAGAGCCCTGCTAGGTCTGTCTGCACCATGGTCCCACCTCTGCCAAGCTTCCCTGCTTGCCAACCCCCATCCCATTCCGAATCCAGCTTCTTCCACAAACAGTCCAAACAGATGAGAGCAGGACAGACAGGCATCCTGAAGCGCCCTCCTGGCTGGCTTCTCCATCCCGTCCCCAGCACTCACGGATCCTTCCCTAGCCCTGGCCATTGCGCCTGCCACGAAGCGACAGGCAGCGCGCTGGTCCCGATAGCCGTACTGTCTGGGTGCCCGGCTCAGCGGCCCCGCCCGGTGGCGCTCAGGGCACCAGTGACATCAGCTCCCAACTGCCGCGAGAGTGGCCGAGGGGATCCAGGACGCGACGCGGGCAGTCCCTCTGCGAGCCTAGGCTCTGGGCTCCTGGGCTCCTGGTGGCGGGACCACAGGGAACCCGTCGCGGTGCTACGGAACCTCCTCCAGGAGCGCCTGCCCTGTTGCCCTGGAAAGGGTTTCCAGGCCACAGCACTCGCTGGAGCTGCAGGAGGTGGGAGGTCCCTGCGGATGTGGTTGCCCTCCAAGGTGACCCCTTGCCCGGGAGCATGGTGGTGGTGGTGGGGGGAATAGTGTATGAATTAGAGTAACAGGCCACAGCAGTCCCTGGGCCCAGCCCAGAGGAGCCTGACTAAGGGCCCAGCCACCCCTGCAATGACCCACCCACCGCCCTCCAGCCTAAATCCATTCTCCCACGGCCTAGATATCCTGGCTCCCATCCTCTGGGCAGAGCATCTCAGGAATCCTGGCGCAGTTTCTAGATCCCTGTGCTTTGCACCCACCCTAGGGATAGCTTCTTGTCGCCCCCTCCCCACCCACAAACTCTCTCTCCCCAAGGAGGACTCTCTAGAGAAAGAGCCCAGAGTTGGATGTCAGCTGGACCTGGGTCAGGGCCCAAGGGGCTGAAGGAGGATGAGTAATGGGCAGAAGCCCCAGTACACATTAGGCCCTCCAGGGACATCCTTTCCTGTCCCTCCCACTCTCTTCTGTTCCTGACTTCCTGCTCTGCTTCACCTTCTGTTCCCTTCAGAATCACCACCAGGGCTCAGTTCAAATCTTCACTTAGGAACTTGACTAGTCATGAGAATATAACCTCTGTAGCCTCAGTTTATAAACTGGGGGATTATTCCACCTCCTTCATAGCATTGTTGGAAGGTTAAGTGGGAAAATCTAACCTCTACCTGGGCCCAGCACATATTTATTTATTTATTTAAAAAATATTTTTATTGATTTTTAGAGGGGGAGGAAGGGAGAGGGAGAGAGAAACATCAATGCACATCCATTGGCTGCCTCCTGCACAGAGCCTGGAACGTGAGTGGACAGCAACCAGGATGGGCCCAGCACGTATTTAAAGACAACTTTCTCTCACTCCCACTTCTCCTTTACTTGCAGCTTAAGTTGCCTTCTCCAGAAAGTCTTCTTGGGTTTATTCTTCCATGACTACCTCTCTTGCCAATCTCTTAAACATCAATGGGTCTCTCTTGGGGTGGGGTGGTACTGCTGAGCTTCACGGAGAAAGAACACAGCACCCTCTGCCTATGGCTGAAGGAGAGGTGACAAAAGTGAAATCTAAGCCCCCTCCTCTGTCCCAAAACTTGGGCATACTTCCCATAAAGAAAAGTTTCATGGTGTGTGTGTGTGTGTATGTGTGCACGTGTGCAAAATTTAAACATTTTAATACATAGACCAGCTCTGAACAATAAAATCTCCTGCAATGATGGAAATATTGAATAGTCATTAGCACTTGAAATGTGGCTAGAGCAACCAAGGAACTATATTTTTATTTCATTTTAATTAAATTATACATTTAAATAGCCACATGTAACTAATAACATGGACAGTGCAGAGGACTAGGGATGGCAAACAGGTTTTATTTCATGTGTCAAGACAGGACACTAAGTAGTGTCAGAATCCCAACGGGCTCATTGGGCATTTTTCTGCATATTAGAAAAAGGTGACTCTTTCCAGGCAAACAAATTAGATAAAGGTGCCCCTTCATGATGCAGCCCCAAACCAGGTCAGGACTCCTGACTCTGCCTGGTGCCCTTGTGAAGGAAACATCCTGCACCATTTATGCCGAGGTTGTGCTGAGAAAGATTCTGAGGCTGTGTCTGGGCTTGCTGATAAAGAGTGGCATGATTGACTCATAATGTCTGCTCTGATCCAGGAGTGGAGGTGGGGCCAAGAGAGGTGACATGAAATAAATTGCCATTCCTGATCTAGACTCTTTTTTTTTTTAAATATGTAACGCTTCACAAATTTGTGTGTCATCTTTGCGCAGGGGCCATGCTAATCTTCTCTGCATCGTTCCAATTTTAGTATACGTGCTGCCGAAGCAAGCACCTGACCTAGACTCTTTACAGTCCTGCCTCTGACCTCCCTCAACAGAAAACCCCTGCCTGACCAAGTGATCATTTCCACAGCGTCCTCCATCCTCCTCATCTCAGTCAATTGCCACACTGCCCAGTTGCTTAGCCATACACCCACACACCTAGGAATCGTCCTGGAGTCCTCTCTTTGCCTCACCCCTCACATCCAATCCATCAGCAAGCCCTGTCAGAGCTACTGCCATCATTTGAAATCCACCCACTTCTTGTCTCCACCGTAAGAACTTTTTTTTTTAATCCTCACTCAAGGATACTTTTCCATTTATTTACTTTTTAGCTAGAGTGGAAGGGAGGAAGAGAGAGAGAAACATCGATGTGAGAGAAGCACATCGATTGGTTGCCTCCTGCATGACCTCAACCGGGGATGGAACCCACAACCCAGGTACATGCCCTTGATTGATCATCGAACCCGTGACACTTTGGTCTGAGGGCCGACGCTCTAACCACTGAGCCAAACTGACGAGGGCCACCATGAGCGCTTTCATCCACACCACTAGGTTCACTACCTGGAGGCTGTAACAATCTTTTTTTTTTTTTTTTATAGAGTGACAGGGAGAGAGAGAGAAAAAAACATCCGATGTGAAAGGGACACATCAAGTGGCTGCCTCCCGCACGACCAACCAGGGCCAGGGACAAACTGCAACCGAGGTACATGCCCTTAGCGGGAACCGAACCCGGGTCTCTCTAGACTGCAGGCCGACGCTTTAACCGCTGAGCCAAACTGGCCAGGGCTGTAACAATCTTTTTTCCAGTGGTCTCTGCTACCCCTCTTCCAACCTTTCTCTCTCCTACCCTCACCGGAGCCTAGCCTATTCTCAGCAGCCATCACTTTAAAACATTAGATGAATCATCCCCCTGCTTAAAACCCTTCCATGGGCCAACATCACAGTGAGAGTAAAATCTAAGTGCCTTGTAATGGCCTTCAAGGCCCTGCATAATCTGGCCCCTGCCCATGAGTTCAACCCCAACTACTATGTTCCAGCCACACTGGAACTGGAACTCATCCCCATTTAAGGGCCTTTGTGCTTGCTTTGCTCTCTGTCTAGAAAACTCTTCCTCCACTCTTCACATATCTTCACATCCTTCTGGTCTCAGATCAACAATCTCCTCCCTGACCTCCCTACACCTCATGTTGAAACCCCCAGCTTTCAAATTTCACTGTGAGATTATTTATGTGTTTGCATGTTTATTGTCTGTTCCCAGTAGAATGGACCTTTCCCATCTGGTTCACTGAAGTATCCCATGATCTAGAAAGGAGCTTGGCATTTAGGTGTTCAATAAATGTATTTAAGAATAAATATGTGAATAAACAGCTCCCTGCCATTTCCAGAGTCAGCAAAATCTTTACATCCTTCCCCTTCTCTAGGAAGGCTACATCCTTCCTGTAAACCTTTCTCACATTGAACTCCTCTTTTCCTCCCATACCCAAAAGAGCCCTAGCCCCAGAACACATATCCACACCCACCACAGAGCTTCTAGAAGTAGATGTGAAGACAAGACCCTGCTGTCAATAAAGTGCTCTGATTAGCAATACTGAGCCTGATCCACACACAGCCCCCAATGCAGGGGATACAGAGCCACCTGTCCCACTCCCCACTTTGAGCAGGCCTGCCCTCCCCCCTCAGCCCCAGCAGGGATGGGCAGGGCAGAGACTGGAGCTGGGATGCTTGCCAAAGAGGTGCACTGGGGGTGGGGGGTGGGGGGTCATTACCTCCAGGCTGAGCGCCATCTGCCGAATGTAGAGCATATTCAGATCCTCCAGGATGTGCAATCTGTCCTGCATCTCTGTGCCCCCTAGTGCCCCTTCCCTTGTCAACCCCTCCAGAGGGAGGAGGCGAGCAGGCACCACGTTGCCCCACAATTCCTCCTCCCACTGCTCCCCTGGTCTTGAAAGAAGTGGGCAGCTCTTGGGCAGAGGGCAGAGGCTGCCTCTGTCCCTCTGCACTCCTGTTAGACCACTCTGGCTGCTATGACAAACTTTCCTTGCCTACCGCTGTTCCAGGGCTCTGGTGGGAGCCAGGCATGAGAGAAAAAGAAAGTGAGGTGAGGATAAGTGGGGTCTCAGGAGGAGGCCAGCTGCAGAGGGGACTCTGGGCACAGAGTGTCCAGTCTTGCTTTGGTGGCAGCTGTTCTCCCAGCTGTGGAAGAAAAAGGCCCTTTCATTCCGACTCTGGCCCCTCCCCAGCCCCCGCCCACATCCCTGGCGGGGTGGACAGAGAATCTGTGTGCCAGGAGGGCCTGAGGGGCAGGCACAGCTGGAAGGGGGCAGGGAGGGGACGCCTCATGTAGGTTCTACACAGTCCTGGAGTTTGTCAGGAGGTTGTACTTTCTGAGAGGGTTTCTGAATAAGTTTGAGGAAGAGGAATGGAGGTGAGGACTTGGGAGAGAGGGCCCAGGGAGTGGGACAAAGGGGTAAATATGGCCCAACCCCCACGGCCACCTCTTCCAACTTGGGGGCTCCTGTCCAGCCCAACCCACCCTAGACTCACAATTACCTCGCTTTTCCAGCAGAAGGGAGAAGAGGGAGGGAAAAGGCAGGGGTGTGCCTGTCTGCCGCTGCCCCCGCTCCCCTCTGTGGGCCCCTTCCCTTCCAGACAGGAAACCAGCCCCGATTCCCAGCCAGCTGCAGCTTTGCCCCCCCCCCCTCCACCCCAGTCCCACGGAGTCACACACCCCTGGGCGGCTGGTCGGGCCCTGCAGCTCCGCCCCGGCTCCTCGTCGCTGGCCCCCAAAGGCTGGGCTTATCCCGGGTCGGCCCCAGCTCACAGGCCCCTCCTCCGGGTCCCCCCGGCCTCACCCCTCACTCTCCAACGCTGGCCCCGGATGGGGTTGCTTTTGGGGGACCCGACAAGGGCCTCTCCTCCAAGCCCACTAGCTTCTGAGTCAGAGAAGGCCCGGGACACGGGGATGTGTGTGAAAGGGCCTTTGTTCAGCGCAGGCTGCCGGGGGGAGGGCAGAAGCCAGGCTTGGAATCCACGCCGGGAGGGAGAGGGGGACGGGAGGAAGGCCCCCTCACTTAACCCTTCCAGGCCCAGCAGGGAAGGAGAGTTGACCTTGGACAGCCTCCTAGCTGTCGCTACTCGCCCGCTCAGCCTCTCCCAAACCTCGTTAGGGAGTTACAGGTGGGGTTCAGACCTTGGCATCGTGGAGAGTGCTGGTGCCCAGGAGGAAATTGTCAGACTAAAGGCTGAATGAACTCTCAGGACCCAGAAAAGGAGGCTGAAAGTCGGTGTGGGAAATAACCCCTGATGATTAAAAGGAATCCACGCCCCCCACCCACCCACACACGTATGCACACACTCTCCCAGCCCTTCAGCGGCACAGAGGAGTGACCCAGGAGGGCTTCAGGCAGTGGGCCGACCTGGCCTGAAAGTGGAGACCCGGTGGAGGCTGTCCCAGACGGTTGAGCTAGGTTGCGAGATGGGGCTGGAGGCCGGGGCGAGGAGCGGGCGCCCAAGCCAAGGGTCTAAGCTGTTGGGGCGTATCTGCCCACCGCCCTTTGCCCGGGGATGCCCGGGAGGCGCCAGACACGATTTGGGAATGGGGCCTGGGGCCCCTTAAATTGAAACCAACCGAAGTTTGTCCAGGCAGAGGCAAGTCATTCCAACTGGGCCAGGGAGTGTCTGGGGCGGCACAGGTCCGATTAACGTGCAGACTGTCGGTGCGCGCTTGACTTTTAAAGTCAACAACCACTGGTTTGGACACGACCCGCGACGTCTCCGCCCCTCGGCGTGCGCACGGGCGGGGGCGACGCGGCCGGGGCTGCGGGAGCCGGGTAGGCAAAGGAAAGGAGGGACTCGGGGCTCTCACCTCGGGCGGGTCGCTGAAGAGGCTGAGTCGGAAGCGGCCGCGTTTGAACTCCATCTCCAAGGCGGAGCCCCTGGCCACCGTGACCCGGCTCCGGTGGTTTCGAGAGAACATGCTAGCGGCTTGGCGCGTTTGCCCGCCCTGTGCACTCCCGGTGCCACCCGGCTCTGCCATGTCTCCTCGACTTCTGTCTCTCGACGCCCGCCCGCCGGTCCGGCCCGGGAGCTCTGCTGCTGGGTTCCCAAACTCCGCCCCCGGAGACGACACCTGGGCCGAGCAGGGCGCGGCCCCCTCCCTCTCCACCCCGCCGGTTCGGTGGGGCCAGTCCAGGGGCGCCCTCTCAGCCCTAGCTCAGCCTCTACCGAGCAGGCCTGGCCCAACAGCCTGTCTGCCAGGGCACCCTACACCTCACGAGCACTGCGGGGGCGCACCATCCCTTCCGGCCCGGGCCGTGGGCGCCGCACCTGGGCAAGGGGCGGTCCCAGAGAAGCCCCGCCCCACCAGCCGACCCCACCTGGCACACTGACTACATGCACAGGGAAAATCCAGCCGCCACATGGATCGCCGCGGGCCACGCTGCATCTCTAGCGGGACCCCGGGACCGCGCCCAGTCTCACCCTTAAGCAGCTTCCCAAGCGACCCTTTCAACTTCCTGCAGTCCCAAATATTCCTTCTTTGTCCCCTTCCCTCTTTAGGCTTTCCTCCCTCCCGGCTATCCTCCCAGCCTTAGCCGCCGCAATTCAAGGGGCACGTCTTGGAAACCTGTTCTGTCACTTAATAACTGTGACGCCCTGACTCAGTCATTGAACTGTCTGAGGTTCTGTTTTCTCATCTGTTCAATGGAAATACAGTAATATCTCCACTCCTCGGGTTGCTATGAGAATTACATATGACAATGAGTGTAAAATGCCCAGCATAGTACCTGACACAAGACAAACGCCCCGTCAGTGGCGCTAAGAAGAAAAAGGAGCAGGTGCAGTACCCTTGTGCCCTTGGGTGGGGCACCAGCGACTTCAGCTCCTTTTGACCCAGACCTTAAGTGCCTTAAGAGGGTGAGGATATGGCGGCCTCCATAGTGGCTATCTCCTAACTGTTTTGCTGGGTAGCTAAGACAGGATTACTACTCTCTGCTTCTGCAGAAAAAGGGGGCCCCTCCTCACCTGCAGAGAGCCTAGTTATAGAGAAGGAAATGGCAGAGAATTACCTTGCTGGCCACACACAAGCGGTCTCCTGGGGACTTGCGAAATTACTGGGGAGAAATTGGGGGGGGGGGGCTCCTTCATAGCACATGGGCTGGAGCCAGAGAAATACTGTACCAGCCTTTAGCTTTAGAGAGCCCAGGTTAGCATAGCTCTGCTATGGCAAATTATTCAATATTCTTTTAGAGAACCTGACTTAAAATTACTTCAGCAAAAGGGGAGATTTATTGGCTGAAGGAACTAAAATGGTTTAAAAGTTAGGCTTTGGATGTGGCTTAGCCCAGGCATTCATTCAGTGTCGAAAGGATTCTGTCTCTTCCTGTCATCTGGCTCTTCTTTCCCCCATGCTGGCTTCACTCTCTACAGCATAACAAGATTGTTGACAAAAAGTGTGGCTCTATATCTTTTCAGGGTAAAGAGGGGATAAGTGGTGATGAAAGGAGACTTGACTTTGGGTGGTGAACACACAATAAAATAAAATAAAATTCTTATTTAGAAACACACATAGAGCTTTTTAAACACTCCTAAACCTTTTAAGAATAATATAAAGTTAAATAAATTATTAAAAACATGCCTTCCCCACCATCAGAGAGACACTGGCTCATGAGAGACAACTGCTGAATTTTCCAGAATCGTTCATTCCAGTTGTTAAAAACAGCTCTAATTAAAAATTAAATTGTAGCCTGGCCGGTGTGACTCAGTGGTTGAGCATCGACCCATGCACCAAGAGGTCACTTGTTCAATTCCTGGTCAGGGCACATGCCCAGGTTGTGGGCCAAATCCCCAGTGGGAGGCATGCAGTAGGCAGCCAGTTGATGTTCTCTCTCACGGATGTTTCTATCTCTCTCTCCCTCTCCCTTCTTCTCTCTCTAAAATCAATGAAGAAAAAAAAATTTTTATTAAATTATAAAAATTCACAACTGGCCCTGGCCAGTTTGGCTCAGCGGTTAGAGCGTGGGCCCGCGGACCAATGAGTCTCCGGTTCATACCTCGGTTGCGATTGGTCCGCGGCCCTGGTTGGGGTCGTGCGGGAGGCAGCCACTCGATGTGTCCCTTTCACATGGATGTTTCTGTCTCTCTCTCTCTCTTCCTCCCACTCCATCTGAACAAAAGTGGAAAAATGTCCTCGAGTGAGGATAAAAAAAGAAAAATTATAAAAATTCACAACTGGCCCTGGCCAGTTTGGCTCAGCAGTTAGAGAGTTGGGCTCAAGAACTGAAGGGTCGAGGGTTCGATTTCTGGTCAAGGGCATGTACCTGGGTTGCAGGTTTCCCCAGCTCCATATCTACTATGAAGTAGACATGGGGGGTAAGGGGTTGTTGGTCACCCAGTGTTCAAATAATCTTATTTCTGCACAGTCCCCTATTATGGACAATATTAGTAAGTTGAGGCACTACCCTCTTTCTGGCAGCTGTCGGACATTCATCCTCCCTCCCATTCTTCATAGCCCAGGGGGAGGCACTTGGCCTAAGCCAACTAACTGGAATGCTCCCAACTGGACTTTGAATCTTGAATGAGTGAAAACAAGACCCAGGAAGAGTTGTTATAATCACTGCATCTGCAGCCCATGAGGAGTGGGAAATCCTCATCAGCATATTCCTGTAGTGTGAATTTGGTGTGGACTTGGTGAAACCTCAGCAATGTGTTCCTACTGCCTGGCCTCCCTTGGTTCCCATTCCTTATCTAGGAAAACTACAAGATGAGCCTGAATCATTTTGTAGTGCAAGGAAGTAAGAAAGTGCTCAAAATATGATGGAGATATGTCAAAAGGACACGGAAACCATCTTAAAGGAATGCCCACGGACAAAATCTGGGAAAATTTGAGCATAAAATAAATAATGATAGAACTGGATTACAACCTGCTCACTGAAACAGGAATCCATACTGACATAAATAAATAAATACATATGCACATGAATGTAAGGAGAAAAGAAAGCTCTTCTTCAGAGTAGAATGCCAACTAATATATGTAGATGGAATAACTGAAGTAAAAAGATTATTACACCATTTGGCAATTGTTAAAATAGTGTTGATTTACACTGTATTTATCAATGGATACATAGGCTGGTAGGTGGAGGTTTGATGAAGAACAGGATTAGTTTCAGAGTATTTCCCCAGAAAATACTCATTAATTACAAAGGTGAACATGATTTTCTCTCTGTCCCATTTGTTTTTTGTTGTTGTTTTTTTGGGGGGGTCAACCTAATTTTTAGTGGCCTTATTTCAACAAGGAAAAAAAACCCAAAGATGAACATGGTGACTTTACAGTGAGGAAAACTGGCAGACATGACCTTCACCAGGTGATCAAGTTTAGTATCATCAATGATAGGGTAGGCTGACATCATGTGCCTCCTGATGTGATACTCTGAGAAGAACACACAATAATCTTTTTTGTGTAGTACTCCTACCAAGAATTTATGAGTCTAGACATGAGGAAACACCAGATGGATCCAAGTTGAGGGACATCCTACAGAATCACAGGTCTGTATTCTTTAAAACTGACAAGGTCACAAAAGAGGGAAAGAACAAGGAAATGTTCCAGATTAAATCAGATCAAAGAGACATGATAAGTAAAAGTAATGCATGATCCTGGATTTGGATTCTGGGCTAGAAAGGAAAAGGCAACATTGGGCAGGGCAGTTGGTGAAATTTGAATGGGGTCTGTGGATTGGACAGCAGTATTGTATTGACTGATATTAATTTCTTGATTGGAAGGATGGCACAAAGGTTACAGAACAGTGTGCTTGTTTTGAGGAAAAACACAGTGAAATATTTGAGGGTGGAATGGTATCATGTCTGCAATTCACCCTCAGATAAATTAGAAAAGGAATAATAATGGGATATGGGAGAAAATGGTAAATGTTAACAACTGAAGAATCTACTGAAGGAGATACAATTCTTTATACTCTTCTTGAAATCTTTCTGTAAGTTTGAAATTATTTCAAAATAAATTAAATTTTAAAAAGAAGGCTAAGAATTCTTTCAGAAAGAGTTCTCTCTTTCATCCTACAAACATACTCAAATCTCTCTCACTCTAAACAAAGCAAAACTAAAAACAAAATAATGAGGCCAGGGGCTACTTGCTGTCACCATTTCCTCCCTGCTGGGTATCAGGATGTTGAGGAAACACCACTGGGTCCAGTGTCAGGAAGCCTCTGTTTGAGGCTGGCTCTGCCACTCCTTAAACTATGTGACTTTGGCCAAATCATTTAACATCTCTGAACCTCAGTTTCCTCATGAGGGAACAATGTCATCTTCCTCGGGGAGCTGCCATGGGGATCAAGGGAGAGAAGGGATATAAAAGCAGGTTATCAACTCTTATTCTAACTGCAGGTTATCCCTTCACTTTAACTTCTGGTGATATAGGACTATTGCCCTAACATCCTACTAGAATGCATCCTGTTCTTGGAGCTCAGCCTGTCCTTTGCAGAACTGTACACAGCTAATGATAGCCCTTGGGTGCCTTTCTTGCCTCTCTTGATCTCCTCTTCTCAACTTAGCCTGGCCCTTCTACCTTTCCATCCAGGACAGGTGCCCACTCAGGTCTGTTCCTGGTCCTTTCTTCATCTACTTGCTCATTCTGGAATGTCTTCTATGTTCCCATCCCTTTAGGGACTTCCATTATTATGCTGATGACATCCACCACTCAACCTTCTGCACTGGCTTCTCCTCTCAGTAGTCCATCTTATTTGGCTATTCCCACAGGTACTTCAAATTAACCTTAGGCAACACTAAATAATTCTCTTCTTACTTGCTTCTTTTCCTATGTTTTATTTATTTATTTATTTATTTATTTATTTAATCTGCACCTGAGGATATTTTTCCATTGATTTTATAGATAGAGTAGAAGGGAGGGAGAGAGAGAGAGAGAGAGAGAGAGAGAGAGAGAGAGAGAGAGAGAGAGAAACATTGATGTGAGAGAGACACACCAATTGGTTGCCTCCCACAGGACCCCAACCAAGGCAGAGGACGAACCTACAACTCAGGTACGGGCCCTTGACTGGGAATCGAACCCGCGACCCTTTGGTCTGTAGGCCAACTCCCTAACTGCTGAGCCAAACTGGCCAGGGCTGCTATCTTTATTTAAAACACCTTGTTCCCTCTAAATATTTGGGCTAGAAACATAGAAGTTGTTTACTGTTATTGTTTTTGTTTGCTTATTGAACATCTACTATGTACCAGATACTACCCTAGGTACTTTGCATTCTTGATTTGCTTTATTCCTTGAAAGAGCCCCATGATGTAGATCCTACTTCATTCCATCTTACAAAGTTGGAATCTGAGGTTCAGAAAGCTTAAATAACTTTGAGTCCAAGGTTACATAGCTAATAAATGATAGAACTGGGATTTGGTAATAGGCTTGTCTGACTCCAAAGTCTATTTTCTTAATATTAATCACTATGTTACATTGACTTCTTCCCGACTGAATTCCCATATATAATTGCTCATTGATTCCTTTTAATTTTTATCAATGAAATACCTCTTGAATCAGTTCTTTCTTTGTTCACTGCTGATACCGTGCTCAGATACACATCTCATACATATTTAAATATATGTATATAGATGGTGCTTTTTTTTTCTAATTATAAACATGATGTATACTGGCTGTAAGAAAGTTCATTACAGATCTGCATAGTGAAAATTCTCCAACCCCAGCTTCTAAAGATAACCACTATTAATGGTACAGTATACATTCCTCAATTTTTTTCTATGCATATAGTAGCATATTATCCTTTTACAATTTTTAAATAGATTTTTAGAGAGAGGAAGGGAAGGAGGGATGGAGAGATGCAGAGAGAGAGAGAGAAAGAGAGAGAGAGAGAGAGAGAGAGAGAGAGAGAGAGAGAGAGAGAGAGAAACACACTGATGTGCCCGACCAGTTTGATTCCCGGTCAGGGCACATGCCCAGGTTGTGGGCTAAATCCCCAGTGGGGGGCATGCAGGAGATGGCCAATGTTTCTTTCTCTCCCTCTCCCTTCTCCTCTCTCTGAAATCAATAAAAAAGAAACGAAACACACTGATGTGAGAGAGAAACATTGATTGGCTGCTTTCTGACCAGAGATCAAAGCTGCAACTGGGGTATGTGACCTGACTAGTGTAGGGAACAACACTCCAACCAACTGAGCCACACTGGGGTAATTATGCCTTTTTTTTTTTTAATTAATTAATTTATTTATTTTTAAATAGTTTATTGGTTTTTAGAAAGAGAGGAAGGGAGAGAAACACTGATGTGAGAGAGAAACATCAATTGGTTGCCTTCCACACGAACCCCTACTGGGGACTGAACCGAAACCTGGGCATGTGCCCTGACCAGGAATCAAACAGGAAACCTTTTGGTACATGGGACGATGCCGAACCAACTGAGCCACACTGGCCAGGGCTAGTATGCCTTTTGAAATGGGATCACATCATCTTGAAACTTGCTTATTTCATATATCAGTACACACACAGCTACTTTGTTTGTTTTTTAATTAGTTTAAACATACACATTTTATACAAGTTAAATAAGCACAAAAGAGTACTTTATAAAAAACAAGTCTCCCTTCACCCTTGTTCCTCAGCCACCCATCAGAATTTCTGCCACCAGTTTCTGTATCCTTCTGGGGTCTCATTTCTTATAATAGTAACATAGCTTCCCGTTGTATGGATGTTCCAAATCCATATACCAAATTATTTTTATGTTTCATTAGAGAACACTTAGATTGTTTCCAATGCTATCACCTACTAGAATCTACATTCCATGTCAATCTTACCAGTTACTTATCACTTTTTATTTTCTTTATTGATTTTTAGAGAGAGAAGAAGAGAGAGATAGAAACATCAATGAGAGAGAACATCAATTGGCAGCCTCCTGTATGCCCCCCACTGGGAATTGGGCCCACAACCTGGGCATGTGTCCTGACAGGAAATGAAACCGGAGACCTCTGGGTGCACGGGTTGCCGCTCAATCACTGAGCCACGCCGGCTGGGCTACTTATCACTCCCAACTTTTGTTAGCAACATGGTGCTCCACATTGGACAGATGCACTATAATTCATTTATTCATTTCTCTACTGATGAGAATTTAGGCTTAACCACTACTTGCCCTGCTCCTAGAGCACCTGTGCTGTTAAGAACTGCTGCCGTTTTGCTAGCAATATAGCTTATGTACTCCTCCACCGAACTAGGAGCTCCTCAAAGTCAGAAAAAAGTGTTCGTAGCCATGCTTGTATCCTCATTGTCTAGCCCTGAATTTGGCACAGAATATACGCTCACGACACTTGAGTGTAATCGTTAAACCTCCCGCGCGGGGTTTTGCAATAGAGTGTGGAGAGACGGAACCAGGCGGAAGCCGCGCCTTTTTGAGTTGTCCCAGGCCTAGGGACCGGAACTATTGTTGGAGTGTCGTTGTTTCTCAGGGACGCTTTCAGCGGCCCTGTCTACCCCGCACAAACATGGTTGCTACGCACCGGAAGTAGCCAGTTATTTTGCTAGAATTAGTTCTTCCGCGGGGCGGAAGAGGTATGTCTGCCTGTACCCAGAGCATTTCCAGCCCCCTTTCCTAGCAGGAACCCATGAGTAAGCTGTGGCGGCGCGGGAGCACCTCTGGGGCTATGGAGGCCCCTGAGCCGGGTAAGGGCGGGTCGATAAGGCAACTTAGGCCTTTGCAGAAAAGTAGCTCCTTTCTCGCTCCTTGGAGCATCCTAGGTACTTCGTCACAGGTGGAGGAGAAAGGCGGGGCCGTTGCTATGGTAACAGGGAGTAAGGCGGGAAGAGACGGACCCTTAGGGTTATTGGGTTCTTCAGGGCTCTCACTGTCCCACTCCTGCCGTACACCTTTGACAGGCCCTCCTTTCGCAGGGGAAGCTCTGGAGTTGAGTCTGGCGGGTGCCCACGGCCACGGTGTGCACAAGAAAAAGCACAAGAAGCACAAGAAGAAACACAAGAAAAAACACCATCAGGAAGAGGAGGCTGGGCCCACGCAGCCGTCTCCTGCTAAGCCTCAGCTTAAACTCAAAATCAAGCTGGGTGGGCAGGTGCTGGGCACCAAGAGGTGAGGCCAAGAAACCCAAGATTTTATTTGGGGAACTTTAGGAGCAGGCAAAGAAAGCTAGAGAAGCTGACTGGGCTTTCCAGAAGACAGAGAATGGACACTGTGATTTCAGGGCCCAGGAAGAACCCTAGAGGGTGTGGGGAGAGCTGGATGTAGCTACTCAGGCAGAAGGAAGACACTTGCTCAGCTTACAGAGTGGTGTTGCTTCTCTGCAGTGTTCCTACCTTCACTGTGATCCCTGAGGGCCCTCGGTCGCCCTCCCCTCTTATGGTTGTGGACAATGAAGAGGAACCTATGGAAGGAGTTCCCCTTGAGCAGTACCGTGCCTGGCTGGGTGAGAAGGATCTGGAGGTGGGGAAGCAGGGTTTCTCATTATACCCGATTAAAGGGAGAAGGTTGTTTCTGAGGAGGGTGAGAATTTTGAGGGTCCCAGTATTAACTTGGCCAAATTTGGGTGCCGCATCTGAATAATTCTACTTTTCTCTCTCCAGATGAAGACAGTAACTTGTCCCCCTCCCCACTTCGTGACCTGTCAGGGGACTTAGGAGGTCAGGAGGAAGAGGAGGAACAGAGGTGGCTGGATGCCCTGGAGAAGGGGGAACTGGATGACAATGGAGATCTCAAAAAGGAGATCAATGAACGACTGCTCACTGCTCGACAGGTAAGTTGGTTTATTCTTTATTCAGTTACCAAATATTTAGAGAACCTTCCATGTCCGAAGGACTTTGCTGGGCAGTGGGGCAATCAGTGATGGAGAAAAGAATACTTCTTTTCTCATAGAACTGGCATTCAGAGTGTGTGTTGGGGGCGGGGGGAGGTGTGGCGGTAAATAAGGAAATAATTTTGAAAAGCCGTTAAGTTTATAATAAAAATAGGACCATGAAACAGAGTGGTGGGAAAGAGACATTAGATAGGGAGGGAAGACCTCTTTGAAAAGATAACATTTCCAATACCACAGGAGCTTTTTCAGGCATTGAGCAGTTGTCTAATTGATGCTATTCTTTGAGATAAAAAGATTTAAAACAACAAACAAAAAAATTCCCGGAAATGTAGTGCAGAGAATTTGGTACACAGGGCAAGCAGGTTACAGTACTAATACTTTTCCCCTTGAGAGTCAAGGATCTAAAGCTGAAAGTCTGGAAAGCTGAAAACTGGGAGGAGGCAATATTAAGGGCTCCTGGAAAGGGTGCTCATTCTTGTGCTCCTTAAGACCCTTGCTTTCCACGTTCCTTCTTCCCCCTCCCCACAGACCTCGCTTCTCCATTTTCTGACACCACCCCCTGTCTCTCCCCAGCGAGCTCTGCTTCAGAAGGCGCAGAGTCAGCCTTCCCCGATGCTGCCGCTGCCTGTGTCTGGGGACAGCCCGGCCCCCGCCCTCACCGAGGAGATGCTGCTGAAGCGCGAGGAGCGGGCGCGTAAGAGGCGGCTGCAGGCGGCGCGGCGGGCGGAGGAGCACAAGAACCAGACTATCGAGCGCCTCACCAAGACTGCAGCGCCTAGCGGGCGTGGAGGCCGAGGGGCCGCTAGAGGGGAGCGGCGGGGAGGGCGGGCCGCAGCCCCGGCCCCCATGGTGCGCTACAGCAGCGGGGCACAGGGTTCCACTCTTTCCTTCCCACCAGGAGTCCCCACCCCTGCACCAGTGTCTCAGCGGCCACCCCCGTCCGGCCCTCCTGCGCGATGCTCTGTCCCTGGCTGCCCGCACCCCCGCCGCTACGCTTGCTCCCGCACGGGCCAGGCGCTCTGCAGCCTTCAGTGCTACCGCATCAACCTGCAGATGCGGCTGGGGGGCCCTGAAGGCCCCGGGTCCCCCCTTTTGGCTACTTAAGGCCCTTTACCAGGACTCTGCGCCCTCTCCCCTGCCCGGATTTCAGTGTCTTCCCCACCCTATTAAATTTCATCCGGTGCCTCGACTTGTACATAATTTACAGAATTGGGGAATGGGGTATGGGAAGCCAATTCCTCGTACACAAATCTTGCTCCCATCGGGGCTAGCGTTGACGCCTGGGAAACGTCCACCTGGCCAAGCTGCAGGAAGGCTGGCCGCAAGCGCCCACATTCCCGTCGACTTTTGGGACCCCCACCTCTTGCAGCGGGATTACCTGGCGTGGTCGGGCATTTGGCGTCAACCCCGGAGACACGGCTCAAACCAATCAGCGGGAAGTTTGCTCTTCTGGGCGGCCGTCATTGGTTGACAACTCGAAGCCTGTTCTGTTGTCATGTTGGCTATTGTCGCTGTCAGTCAGGGCGGTGGGTCGAACCTTACCGCACTCTTTGTCTGTGAGAGCTCTTGTTGTCTGGGAGAGTGGCAGAGGCGTTGCTGTGGATTGGTCACCGGCCGAAACCTCCGATCCGCTCCTATTGGCCCGTTTGCTACAGGGCGATACTGATTGGTAGGACGGAGCAACCTGGCTCCTAGTTGGCAGAGCTCTCCCCGGATGGGAGCTCCGGCCGCGGAGTGATGGTGGCGGCAGGGAAGATGGGCCGGGCAGGGACCATGGCGGTGGCGGCAGAGGTGGCAGGGGCGGGGCGGCTGGCGGTAGAGGAGGCTGTAGTCTTCAGAGGGCTGTAGGTGGAGGCATGGCTCGGGCCAGCAGCGGGAACGGCAGCGAGGAGGCCTGGGGGGCACTTCGGGTGCCACAACAGCAGGTATCCCAACAGCTCCAAAAGCGAATCCCGACAGCCATCTATTTCCCTTTCCCCTTTCCTGTCCCTTCCTTTTTGGGGGGGGGGGGGAATTGGGGAGGAACTCACGAGCCAAAGGTATTGTGAAGTTCCTAGATATGCCCCTTCCACTCTTTGTTTAAACTTTGTAAGGTAGATACAATTGACTTTGCCTGCAGCTTCATAGACCCATCCCATTGCTACATTGGGAGCTTGCAGTGGCTTTCCAGTGACCAGAGGCATAGTGAGGCCCCACAAAGGCTCCCTCTGTCTTGCAACAGTTATTTGTGATGTTTTTCTGTGTGCCTATTGTCACAACAGAGTCCGGCAGCGTCTTCTCTTGAGGCAGCAATTTGGAGAAGAGCTGGAACCCAGACTCGCGCCCTGGATGCCATCCTTTATCATCCACAGCAATCCCATCTGGTTGGGAGCACTGCTCTGGGTCTCACACTGCCCCTCCTCTACCCTAGGAAGTCTGAGACCCAGGGGTGGAAAGATCCACCTTGGGGATGGGGAGTGGCAGACCCTGGGGGATGATGGAAGCATCTTAACTTTGGAAATTACTTTAAACCCTTTATCCATTGTCTGAGACTTTGAGATTGCTCAGACTTTCTGGCTTCTGCCAAAACACTCCCTTTACAGAAAATACCCTGGTGGCCAGTCTATATGCAAGAGCTGAAATCTGCCTCTGTATGTCCACATTTTCATCTTGTTCTCTAGACTGATTTTTGCTATTCCAAATCCTCTTCCATATTGACAACCCTTCAGACATTTGAACACTCCTCTCAGCATTACTCCCCTCCTCATAGATCTCTCTGTGCTAAACTTGGTTCACAGGGTGGGACTGTGGATGTGCATGCAGGGGCTGGGTGTGGGGGTGGACAGTGCCTTGGGCTGGAATCTCCCCTGGTTCTAAGTACCTCTTTGCTCCCAGCTTCGAGAGGTTTGCCCAGGAGTGAACAACCAGCCCTACCTCTGTGAGAGTGGTCACTGCTGCGGGGAGACTGGCTGCTGCACCTACTACTATGAGCTCTGGTGTGAGTCTCCACAGGGGCTATTCTTGGGTCCTTCTGCCTACCCTCCCTTGGACCTCAGAATTCTAGCCTTCAAGGACCCTTCTTTGTATGGGAGGTATCTAAAATTCTCCCTTTTGACCCCCTGCAGGGTTCTGGCTGCTCTGGACTGTCCTTATCCTCTTTAGCTGCTGTTGCGCCTTCCGTCATCGACGAGCTAAACTCCGGTTGCAGCAACAGCAGCGGCAGCGTGAGATCAACTTGTTGGCCTACCACGGGGCATGCCATGGGGCTGGCCCTGTTCCTACTGGTTCACTGCTTGACCTTCGTGAGTGACTTGAGGCTCTGGGCTCACTACCAGTGGCCCCTCCCAAATGAGGACTCTGAATTATCCCATTTTGTTTTCAGACATTTCAAAGCACACTTTCCCCTAATAATAAATAAAGAGACCACCACCTCACCCAATTGCCTTCAACCAACCATGCCATTCTTTCTTGCAGGCCTCCTCAGCGCCTTCAAACCCCCAGCCTATGAGGATGTGGTTCACCGCCCGGGCACACCACCACCTCCTTACACTTCGGTCCCAGGCTGCCCCTTGACTGCTTCCAGGGAATGTACCTGCTGCTCCTCCACTTCTAGCTGCCCTACCCACTGCGAGGGAACAAATGTGGAAGGTGTTTCCTCCCACCAGAGTGCCCCCCCTCATCAGGAGGGTGAGCCTGGGGCAGGGGTGAGCCCTGCCCCCACACCCCCCTCTTGCCGCTATCGCCGCCTGACTGGTGACTCGGGTATCGAGCTCTGCCCTTGTCCTCACTCCAGTGAGAGTGAGCCAGTCAAAGAGGCTAGGGCTAGTGCCACTCAGCCAGACCTGGGGGACCACTCCCCTTGTACACTGCCCCTAGATTCCACACCCCAAGTTTCTTCTGTGGGGCTGGCTTCCAGTGAAGGGGACATCCCATAAGCAGTTTTGGGAGGGTAGCCCTGGTCCCAACTCCTTGAGTTCTCCTTGGCCTCTCCATGCCCTCCTAGAATCTGCCTGAAAGGGCTGGAGTCCTGAGGAGAGGGGCTGTGTTTGGGGGACTGTGCTAGCTCTACCCCAATGACATACACAGGAGCCTTTGATCTCATTAAAGAGATGTGAACCAACTGCTTGTGGATTTGGGTGGACTAGTGCTCAACTCACTTCATTACATTTGACTGACTGGACTTGGAGGGGACAGGTAATGGCCACTTTTCCCACCTTCTCTGAAGGACAGCAGGCAGCCCTAAGGCCTGGATTGAGCTAAGACCTCTTAGTGAGGCAAAGCTGGCAAAAACAATAATTTGGCACAGTTTTCCAATTTATTTAGAAAAATAGACTCTGAATTCACATTCACCCCAGGGTTGTGTGGGATGATAGTAAGGAGACACCTGAGATGAGGATTTGAAGCACTGGTATCTGAGGGCTGGGGGCAGAAGCTAGAGACCTGGTCCTTCTAGTCCAGAGTGGTACAAAGGTCCTGGCTCCCCTCTCACCCTCTCCCTTTAGTAGTCTTCAGCCATGGCCAGTAAGACAAGGCTGGTCCAACCCTGGAAAGGGCGGCAGCCCATGCCCCGCCCATCCCGGTCATTGTACTGCTCCCACAGGAAACCTGTGGCCTGGTACTGCCGCAACACATTGCCCACCACATTGGCACGGAGCTCACTGTGGAGCTTGGCAGCCCGGGCTTGGTGGGGACCCTCCAGAAGCCCATAGTGGTGGAGAGCCCCTAAGGCCAGGTAGTTGACATTGAGCCACACAGCACCCCGCCAATAGGGAGGATCATGCTCTGAATTGCGCTGGCCATAAAAGGGGCTGGAGGCTGCAAGGGAGCGCAAACCAAAGGGGCTCCAGAGATGGCGACTGTCGGCTAGAACATCCAGTAGTGGCCCAAGGCGGGATGAGTGGGGGTCCAGCAGCCGCAGCAACAAGGGAAAGAGACTGACGTAGCCCAAGGCATCCACATATTGCAAGCGAGGGTGGGGCCGGCCCACCACCCGCACCAGCCCCTGAGAGGGCCGAGACTTCAGCTGCACTGCTTTTGTGTGGTTCCCAAAGTCTGCAAAGATTCCTAGTTCTGGGGCCCAGTGCAGCTCATCCAGGATCTCCTCTGCCCTCAGTGAGGCAGCCAGCTGGCCCAGCTCCGCAGCTGCCTCAGACTCTCCCAGCTGCTCTGCTAGCTGCACCAGCACACGGGCACCCAGTGCCACCCAGCACCACAGGTCCAGGTGCCGTTCAGTGGTTGAAGGGTGTGAAGCACGGGGATAGTCATCCAGCCCTGAAGGCAGTGTCTTGGGGTTTAACAGGGTTGGCAAGGCTGGGTCCCGACCCCGCCAGCGGTAAGATAGTGGCACTGGCCCTGCCTGGCTCTGATGGAGCCAGGAGAACCAGGCATGTAGGCGAGGGAAGGCCCTGCGGAGAAAGGCTAAGTCAGCAGGATCACCACCCTTTAGCATGTGGGCTACAGGCAAAAGCAGGGTTGGGGGGTTGGCATGGGCTGCCCGTTGCACCAGGAATTCTGGGGGTACCCGGACTCGGGCCTCATCCCCCAGCACTTGCTCCCGCCCAATCCAGCCATCAGCATTGAGCAGCCCTAGCCAGTGGCCTAGGGCCTCCCAGGTGAGACGGGGATCCCACCGCTGAACCACTAGCTGGTGAAAGCCTTCATCCCAAAGGAAGCCTCGTGGGAAGAATGATCGGGAGGGCACTGCTGTGAAAAGAGGGACAGGTGGAAAGAGGGCTGGGGCCACCTTCTGCTCAGACCCCTCAACCTTCATGTCTGGCAACACAAGACCCTGTCCATAGAAGTAGCCGATTCCACCAAGGAGACCGCTGAGGGCAGCCTGACCCAAAGCTTGCTCCTCAGGGCTCAGGCCCTTCTTCTGTAACTGGAAGGTCTTCTCAAAGCGCTCTCTAAAGGCTTCAGCATGGCTCTCTAGGGCCTGGGTCAGCAGGCTGCCTGCCAGCTGCCCCAGGGCTTGGTTTCCTCCTGCTTGGGCACTGCCTGATTCAAACACCAGCTCCACAGAAAAGGGGACTTTCACTGTCACCTGTTGTATCAAGAATTGCCCTTGTCCCTGTCCTTGCCCACTTGGACCTCTGTCCTCCCACTTCAGAGATCCTGGCAAGCCAAGGTAACGATCAGGGGAGGTCCTTGGGGGCCGATGCTGAAACCAGCTATTTAGGTGACTCTTCACCATCTCTGTCAGCAAGGGAAGTCCCGGGTTGGAGGACCAGAAGACATTGTAGCTTGAAGGGAAGAAGATAAATAGGAAATATTATTCAGGAGGAAGTAGGAGGGATTATAAAGAGAAATATGAGGTGATAAGGAGTTAGGATGGGAAGGTCTTAGCAATATAGGGGACATGGAGCCTGATAAGAAGGGAAATAACTGGTGCAAAGAGGGTAGAGTGGAGGAGATACAAATCAGGCTAAGTCAGCATCCATACCACCCTTACCACCACCCCACACTTTCCCCCTAGTTACCTGCTATATTTGGGAGCAGTATCCCCTGGACTGGTTGGTGCCAGAAGTGTAAAACGAAAGTCACCAAGTTCACTGGAGTGCCCACTGATGAACTTCAGCTGCCCCTTAGCCCCAACCTCTGGCACTAGGACTTCCTTGCCATCTGTCACCACATAGAAGAACAGAGACACCAAAGGGAGGGCAGAGGTACCTGAGGCCTAGATGACCAAGGACAGAAAAACATAGCATTAGATTGACATTCTTCCTGACATTCTTCCTTGAGAATCAGACTTGGTGCGGGAAAGGGGCATGAGGTTGCGGCAACATGAGAAACAACATATATCTGGCAGTGTTGAGGGTCACTGAGGGTCAGCACCCAGTGAGATGAGATAAAGATCCCTGCACAGAGTTCTCTGGGAAATAATTAGAGTATTTCTGTGCTGTGTATTATGCTAAGAACTCTACATATTATTTCCTTTAATTCTTACAATCCTGTGAGTTAGGTGCTATTTTTAATCTCCATTTTACAAAAAAGGAAACCAAGGCTTAGACACAGTAAATAGAGGGGGTCTTATAGGCAAGTGTTTAAGGCAGGCGGCCAGACTGGAACCAGAGGGCCAGACTCAGAGCTCCTGCTGTTACCCACCCGTACACTTCATACTGCATTTGCTGGCAGCAAAGGAAGGGTGGAGGGAGTCTGGGCTAGGGGAAGGGTGTCCTGAGGCCCTGACCTGAGGCTCTACAGTCACTCTCCAGCTCCAGTCCCCTCCGTGCTGACCCCCAGGTCTCTTGACGAATTCAGTGGTGAGCCTTAAGGCCCCATCCTGGATGTGTTGCCGCCCGAAGGAGAGACCGTCGTGGAACTCCCAGCCATAGGGACCCACGCCGTCACCCTGCTCACACGTGTGCCTGAGCTTAGGGGTCCCTGGGGTGGTGCCTTGCTGTGCCCACATCAGTCCTGGGGGTAGAATGGCCACGTAAGTCAAAGAGAGAGCAGCGATCCTGTCCCTCTGTATCTACGAGAACTCCAGGATCATCCCTCTTCATAACTCTCCTGATCCACTCCTCCCCACCCTTGCCCTGGCGTAAAGCTGGGGCGCCCAGATTAAGACTTCGCCTGCCTGCCTGCCAGGGCCCGGTTACCGGTGAGGAGGGGCTGCGGGCTGCGGGTCTTCATGCCGAAGTAGACGTGTGGGCGGTAGGTGCCCCAGAAGAGGTCCGGGGCTACAGCGGGACTAGAAGAGTCGGGAAGCAGCGCCGGGGGCGCGGAGTGCAGCGTGACCGCCCGCCGCGCACGGTGCCACGCCAGCAGCCAGCTTCCCGACAGGGTCAGGGCCAGAGGCAGGGCCACGATGGCCAAAACCGCTCCCCCGACCGTGCCACGGGCCACGCCGACGCGGCTTTCCCGTCGCGCGGGGCCGCCCCGAGTCGCTCCCTCGGCCGTCCGCGCTCCATCTATCGGCGCTCCGCGGCGCCGCCGCTCGCCCCGAGCCATCCTGGCACGGAGATCGACGTCGCGGGAACTCCGAGAAGTGGCAAAGGAGCCCGGGTCTTGCCTCGCCTCCCCAGCTCGAGCGCAGCGTTTTCGGGGCCACTAATCTGTCAGCTGCACCAACCCGCCCGCGCCTTCTGCTCCGCTTCCGCCTCTCGCCGGAAGCCCCGCCCCGCTACGTCAGGTTAAGTTCCCTAGCCCGGAACCACCTCCCGGCGTGGCCTAGGGCTTATCACACGCGTTGGGTCACCTGGACTGTGTCCCTTGGGTCAGGGCTTATTTGGTGTCTTCACTAAGTCCACAGGCTAGTGGGAAAAAAATAATCTCACATTAGACACTTTTAAGTATATTAATACACACGCACATACATGCACACACATGGATATACCTGAGATGCTATCCTGAGTGTTTTACAATTAACACTGCCACCCCCCTCAACACACTGTAACGACATAAAGAGTTCCAACCCCTGGCACTAGCAGAGCTAAACGTCGAGAATTGCAGTAGAGAAGTATTGGTTATTTTATACATGAATGACGCCATGCAGGAGAAATGGTAAGTTATTGCTCAAAAGTCCGAAAGCCCACATATCGCAGGGCCTTTAGGTTACAGATTATATAGGGCAGAAGTGGGGAACCTTTTTCCTGCCAAGGGCCATTTGGATATTTATAACATCATTTGAAGGCAGCACAAAATTATCAACTTAAAAATTAGTCTGCTATATTTGGCCAAACATTTATTTAACTCACCCCTAATGTAATGGCTGGAACTGTTTCTCTTTGGTGAGGCGTGTGATGTTAGCTGGTATTGATGATGTTGCCACTCACAACTGTTTTTCAGGTTTGCATCGGTCAGTCTGGAGCACACTTGACTCTTTGCAATGGTAAGTTTTGAAAAGAACTGCTCAGCCCAGCCGGTGTGACTCAGTGGTTGAGCGTTGACCCATGCACCAAGAGGTCACAGGTTTGATTCCTGGTCAGGGTACATGCCCAGGTTGTGGGCCGGATCCCCAGTGAGGGGCATGCAGGAGGCGGCCAATCGATGTTCTCTCTCATTGATGTTTCTATCTCTCTCTCCCTCTTCCTTCCTCTTTCTCTAAAATCAATAAAGGAAAAAAAAAAAAGAACTGCTCACAGCAGTAAGTTATTCTGAACACAGATGCATATTTCAATGTATGTCTCCTCAAAGTGGGAAATTCATCATTTATGTTATGTTTATAGAACTCAAGCAGTGGGAGGTTGTTGTACCTAGCTTTCAGCTCATCATCGCTTTGCAGCTGAATGATTTTGTGTTGTAGGTTATCAGGCCCATCAGCTGGTTCCACATTGAACTGTGTAGGAAAGATGTTCAATTCCATTTGTTTACTTTTCACGTACTTGAATCTTTCATTAAATGCCTCAATTACTTTCGCACATTCACCAGCATATTCAAGTGTCGTAGAAGGCTTTTGTCCTTCCAGAGTGGGGAAATGCACCATTATTCCTTTCCAGTTGCATTTTCCACACCCTTAAAATAGCTTCAAGTGATTTCATGTTTGAAAGCAGGGAGCTGAGAAGCTGGTTTGGGCCCTGCAGCTTGACGTTCAGCTCTGAGAGGCACTTGGTAACGTCCACTATGAACAATAAACCACACAGCCACTTGCTGTCATGAGTTCCCTGACAGGTTTTCCCTCCATCTTCATGAACTCCTTGACTGCAGTTCATAAAACCTCATGAGTATGTTCCCATGACTCAGCCACAGCACTTCACAATGATAAACAAGATCACTGTACTCAGAGTCAAAATCATTCAGTAACTCCTTAAACTGGCAGCTGTTAAACCCTCTGCTTTTGACAAAATTTATGCATGACATTACTGTTGAAATCACACTGTTGAGCAGCAACGACTGTGCACAGAGACTTTCTCTGTGTATGTTGCAATGGCATATAATTAAATCACTTGGATCAAGCCTGAGACGATTCAGTTCTTTCTTGACAAATGCAATTAACCCTTATTGCAAGCCAACCATGGCTGGAGCTCCATCTGTAGTAAGGCCACTTAACTTTTCAAATGTTATCTCAAGTTTTTTCATTGATAAAACAAGTCTCTCAAATAAGTCCTCACCTCTTGTAGTGCCATGCATGGCTTCCAGTGACAGCAGTTCCTCTTGCATATCAGACTCTGTAGTTATCCCACGAACAAAAACAGCCAGTTGGGCAGTATGTGTTATGTCCATTGTCTCATCACAAGCCAGAGAGAAAAACTGGAAATCTGCAGAATCCTTCAGTGCTTTTTCAATATCCTGTTCTAAATCAGTAATCAGATCTGAGAGGGTTCTCTGAGACTAACATTCTGAAACAATTTTACTTTGTCTGGTGCTAACTACTCTGCAGCAACCACCATGCACTCTTTTACAAACTCTCCCTCTATACGAGGCCTCAGCTTCTTAGCAATTAGCTCGCTCACTACGTAACTCGTCTGAATACGGTTGTCTGTCACAATGAGGCCTAGTGAAAGCGGCTTGCTGTGATTCCAAACTCCAATGAAGAGCATTGATTTTATCCAGACACACTTGATCTCCCAATTCATTGAGTTTAGCATGTTTGGAGCTGTAATGATGCTCCAGATTGGCTTTTTTCATTACTGCTAACACATCACCACAAACTAGGCACACAGGTTTACCTTTGACTTCAACAAAAAAATAATCATTTGTCCATTTCTCTTGGAAAGATTGACACTCTCCATCAACTTTTCTTTGTAGTCACCATTTGTAGGATGTCACACCACTTAAGTTTTATTTTTGTTGTTTTATTCTTCACCCGAGGATATTTTTCTAATTATCACATAGAGTGGGAGGGAGGGAGAGAGAGAGAGACAGAGAAACATCGATGTGATAGAGCCACATCAACTGGTTGCCTCCCACATGACCCCGACCAGGACCGGTGACCGAACTGCAACCAAGGTACATGCCCTTGACCGGAATCGAACCCGAGACTCTTTGGTCCACAGGCTGATGCTCTAACTGCTGAGCCAAACTGGCCAGGGCACACCACTTAAGTTTTAGTAACTATCCAGTGTGTGTGTCGCCAGTGACACAATTATTTTGCTTTGATCACTGTCCTAATCCTGCATCTTGGATTTGGAACATATCCAACTTTCGTATCATCGACTCTTAAGGTCTTTTCTGTGTACTGTAATTTCCCTAATCTTCATCTGAAATTCAATTTTTTCAAGGATTGTTGATTGAGAATGTGTGGATAAAGGTTGGATTGGAGTTATCGTCTGTGTCGACAAAGAAGTTGACAACATCGTCGCAATCATCAGAGGCAAGGTCATCAACATCTCGAGGAGTCATCTTATGGAATCTCGTCTCATCATCACTGGTTCACTGTAGTTTCACCACGGTGTGTTAACACTTTCTCAACACATACACTCCCAGCCTGCCTGGCACAGACTGTCCTCTGAGTCACCACAGACAGGCTGCAGGCAGCTGATGAGAAGCATATGTATCTGTCCCGTCATGTACTCATATGTGTCCTATCCTGTAATGGACGTTCCTTGCTTGTCCCTCAAAATTTACGTTATTATGATTCACTTAATATAAACTTATGTTGCTATGAAAAAAGCTCCTAGATTTATTGAATTTCGAGTCCTACCCACTGTTGCCTTGGCAGGGCCAGACCAAATGAGCCTTATACATCCTGAGGGCCAGACATTCTGCACCCCGATATAGGGCAAGATCACAAAACACTGTGGATTAAGGATCTGGGTCCTGCTGGGAGCTTATTGGTTGGAGGTAAGGGTAATGAATTATTCAGGTCTTGAGGGCAGCTCTGAGGTGTGTTCCCGGGTCCCTCTGTCTGGTTTCATGGGAAAGTAGCCAGGGAGTCCTCCACCTTAGGACTCAGGAACTGAAACATAACTTAGGTCAAGATGTTATCTTGCCCTGGCTGGTGTGGCTCAGTTGGTTGCGAGCATCTTCCCATACACCAAAAGGTGGCAGGGTCAATTTCCGGTCAGGGCACATACCCAGGTTATGGGTTTGATCCCAGTGGGGGCACGTGTGGGAGGCAACCAATTGATGTTTCTCTCTCTAAAATCAATAAAAAATAAAAATCTTGCCCTGGCCAGTTTGGCTCAGCGGTTAGAGCGTTGGCCCATGGACCAGAGAGTCCCAGGTTTGGTTTCCCCTAACAGCACGTACTTCAGTTGCCGTTCATCCCCGGCCCCTGTTGGGGTTGTGTGGGTGGCAACTAGTCGATGTGTCTCACATCGATGTTTCTCTCTCTCTCTCTTCCTCCCTCTCTCCCTCCCACTGTATCTGAAGATATATGCAAAAATGTCCTCGGGTGAGGATTAAAAAAAAAAAAAAAATCTTTGTCATTAAAAAAAAAAAAAAAGGTGTTTAACCTGCCAGAGGTCTGGACCACATGACCATTAGTCATTTGGGCTACTGTCTTTTGCTGTCTGGGGGGTTGCTGATAATGGGGAAAAGGCTAGGTCTCTGAGGGAGATATATATTAATATATGGAGAGAGAGATGATTTCTAGGGCTAGGATTTAAAACTACATTTAATTGAAGTCATAAGGACCCTCCGTTTCACCACCATGCCCCAATCTGGTGGCTGAAAGCTGTGGCTTAGAAAGTTCAAATAATTTGGCTCTGGTCACAGAGATAGGAAGTGGTTAGCTTGGAACCCAGCTGTATCTGAATCAAACTGGATCATCTGGCCCACTTTCCTAGTGAAATAGAGGGTGCTGGAGTGGACCCAAGAGGAAGCCTGAGATCTGTTCCAGCAGTGTCTTTAAGCAACCCTGTGACTTTAGATGTCATATCCCCACTTAGTTTAGGATTCCTTATCTGGATGAACCCTAAAAGTACCACAATGGTGGTGCATACATTTAGAGAATGCATTTTTTCTTTTTCTTTTCTACAACCCAGGAAGCAAAGGAGCTTAAGGAAAGGATTGCTTATGTCCAGATTAAAGAAGGCTGCCTGGCCAGTGTGGCTCAGTGGTTGAGTGTCGACCTATGTACCAAGAGGTTGCCGGTTTGATTCCTGGTCAGGGCACATGCCCAGGTTGTGGGCCCGATCCCCAGTGGGGGGCATGCAGGAGGTGGCCAATCAATGTTCTCTCTCATTGATGTTTCTGTCTCTCTCTCCCTCTCCCTTCTTCTCTAAAATCAATAAAGAAAAAAAATTTTTTTTTTAAAAAGGAAGGCTGTAGGAAGTAGCACCTCAGTTTGACCTAGAAGAGTCAACATTACATTTGATGTTGGTTCAGAATGTAACTTAGCCCTGGCCAGTTTGGCTCAGCGGTTGGAGTGTCGGCCTGCGGACCAGAGAGTCCCGGGTTCAGTTCCCGCTAGGGGCACGTACCAAAAAAAAAATATATATATATGTATCTTAGATTTGGTTACTTATTTGTAACCAACAGCTCAGCATAAAAGGTGTTAAAATTTCCTGGGGCTGAGACTGGAAAAAGAGGCTGACAACTCCCTCGCTACATTAAGAATTTATTTTATTCTTTTTTTTATCCTCACCCGAGGACATTTTTTGTTCAGAAAGAGTGGGAGGGAGGGAGAGGGAGGGAGGGAGAGAGAGAGAGAGAGAGAGAGAGAGAGAGAGAGAGAGAGAGAAACATTGTGAAAGGGACACATCGAGTGGCTGCCACCCCCACGACCGGGGAGAGAGAGAGAGAGAGAGAGAGAGAGAGAGAGAGAAACATTGTGAAAGGGACACATCGAGTGGCTGCCACCCCCACGACCGGGGACAAACCGCAACCGAGGTATGTGCCCCTAGCGGGAACCGAACCCGGGTCTCTCTGGACCGCAGGCCGACACTCTAACCACTGAGCCAAACCGGCCAGGGCTATTTTATTCATTTTTTAGGAGTGTGAACGCAGTCCTCAACTACCACAAATTATGCAGTCAAGTTTCCCACATTTGGGGAAATCGCAGGGGTCAGCACATCCTGAGTGCAATGGATAACTACTGCCCTGGGAAAACCACCTTCCTGATCGTGGTAGCTCCCATGCCAGGTGAGTATACATTAAGAGTTTAGTATGGGAATTTACATATGAGGTGCATCTGGGTGGCAAAGACAACATGGAATATCCTCCATGCCACTTGGCAGGCACTAAGGGGTGTTACCCACCCCAGATAAGGGGGAAATGCCTTGCATACTTGCCTGGAGCAGGGCAACAGTGCTTTCCAGGAACCTGCATGCCTGGGAGACAGGGGACAGGTTGATCAGTCAGTCTCTTGGGGATTTTCGGGAAGCAATGTGTTTTGACCAGGATCTAGCTGGCCAGTGGGGCAGTGGTCACTCATGGAATAGTCTCTCCTCCATAAAAGGTATTTCCATAAAGTATAAATCACTTTCATTTTTTAAAAACCCGACTTCACACCCTTATGCTACTCTAGCTATTATCTCATCTCCCATGGAAACTCATTATATAAAATACTTCATGCTGTATGTCCACTCCTATTTCACTATAACCTGATTTCTGGCCCCATCCTGCACTGGTAGAGTTTTCGCTCATTCAACAATCACCTTCAGCCCAGCTGGTGTGGCTCAGTGGTTGAGCGATGACCCATGTACCTAGAGGTCACTGGTTCGATTCCCGGTCAGGGCACATGCCCAGGTTGTGGGCCCAATCCCCAGTGGGGGGCATGCAGGAGGCAGCCATTCAATGTCCTCTCTCATTGATGTTTCTATCTCTCTCCCTCTCTCTCTAAAAAAATCAATAAAGAAAATAAAACAATCGCTGTCTAACCAAGCCCAATGGTCAGTCGTTTTTCTTGCTATAATTGCACCTGGTCCACATCTCTATTGCAGCACTTATAATATGACTGAGTTTTATTATTCATCTTTGTAGCTTAGTAGTAATGAAAGTTATAGGCACAAGGTAGATACTAAATATTTGTAAATTCAACAAATGTTTATTGCACACACTGTATCAGGCACTATGCAAGGTGCTGAGGACAGCTAAAAACAGCCCCAACCTCAAGTTCACATGTTTATAGCAATGTACGAACCATCCCCATTTAAAAATGAGGAGTGCTTGCCCTGGCTTGTGTGGCTCAGTGGTTAGAATGTCGGCCCATGCACTGAAGGGTTGTGGGTTCGATTCCTGGTCAAGGGCACATAACTGGGTCAGGGAGCACGCCGGAGGCAACCAATCCATGTCGCTCTCTCTCCCCCATCCGTTCCTCCCTTCCACTCTCTAAAAATCAATGGAAAAAATATCCTTGGGTGAGGATTAACTAACTAAAAAAAATATAAATAAATATGAGGAGTGCTTAAGTCTGGTCAAAGACAATAACCAATTAACCACAGAGCTGGGAAATTCAAATCTAGGGTAAAACTTCTATTGTAGCATAAAGCTTCTTGTGTATTACATGCCATTGAGATGGCTCAGACTCCTGGCAAGCCATGAATGAGTTTTGTCTCCGGTGTCCTGTCCTCAACAGCCCTGCTCAACTCCTGTAAAGTCATGCCTATAGCTTTTTTTATGGAGTCAATTCACCTCACATTTGGTCTTCCTCTTTTCCTGCTGCCCTCTATTTTCCCCAGCATTAATGTCTTTTCCAAAGAACCCTGCCTTCTCATGGTGTACACAAAGTAGGACAATAAGGCCTCTCACATATTTCATTCCCAGTAATGCTCTAGGTGCTTAAAAGATGTCAATTCATTTAATCCTCTCAACAGTCTTAAAACGTAAGTACTATTATCCCCATTTTACAAATGAGGAAAGAGGCACTGAGAGACAAGTAATTTGTCCAAAGTTACATAGTTACTTAAGGGCAAAGCTTCCCAGGCACTTTGGATCTTTACTACACTATATTGCCTCCTGGTAGTTTTCTTTTTTTTAAAGAGGTAGGGGGAAAAAAACAGCCCTTTGAAGATAGCACCCTTTTAAGCAGAGAAGCAGTGTAGTGACACTGTAGGAATCATGAAAAATGTATTTGGGAAATTACCCAGCAGGCAGTGTCTTGGTATCTTTGATTGCCTAGCTGATCATTCTGAAGTTCTCTAAACCAGTGGCTAGCAACCATCTTTTCCTATAACCCACAGCAAAAAAAAAAAAAAAAAAAGAAAAATTCTATATTGCAACCAAGTACATGAAATACACACACATACACACTTTATATAATATATATCTACATACACACATATATAGATTCATAATTATATATTTAGAACTTAAGTTTCTTTTTTTTTTTTTATCCTCACCCGAGGACATTTTTTCATTTTTTGTTCAGATAGAGTGGGAGGGAGAGAGAGGAAGAGAGAGAGAGAGAGAAACATCGACGTGAAAGGGACACATTGAGTGGCCGCCACCCGCACGACCAACCAGGGCCGGGGACAAACTGCAACCGAAGTACGCGCCCTTAGCAGGAACCGAACCCAGGTCTCTCTGTACCGCAGGCCGACGCTCCAACTGCTGAGCCAAACCGGCCAGGGCTAGAACTTAAGTTTCGTAAAAGAATACTTCCCATTCCATGTGCCATGCACTGTTACTTTTTATTCTATTTTACTTTATTAATTAGAGACTGAATTTACCCCCTAAATTGATTTCATGATCCACACTAATGAGTGGTAACTCAGTATGAAAAGTACTTTAGGTGCTATTCTCTGAAACAAGTAGTAGTGAGACATAACCAGTGATGTGCTTTGGAAATATAAAATTAAACAGCAGCAAAGATGATGAGAAAAAAGGAGACAGGGTAGGAGAACGCAACAATAATACAGGAGAGTGAAGGGAATGAAGAGAACATTTCAGGAGCTTTTGTTTAAGATGAAACATTCTGAACTTACTGACTGGGTATGCAGGGAAAAGGAGACAGCAAAATCAGAGACAATGCTGTGATTTCCAGCCCAGGTGGCTGAGCAGGTGAAGTACCTTTAAAAGGAATAGGGAAGTCAGGGGGAGAGGCAAGTATATGTGTATGTAAGATTATCAATTCTATTTTGGACAAAGAGTGTTTGTGGGATTTACAGAAAATTGGTAGTAGGTAACCTGACTATAGCACAGAAGTTGAGATTAGACCCAAAGAGAAATGCTGGGTTTAACCCAAGAGGGTAGTTCAAGTTACAAGAGAAGATGAGATGCCCCAAAAATAGAGAAGACAAAAAAGTTTGCCTTTATGGTTAAGAGAAGAAAAAGGAAGAGAAGTTCCACAGGGAGTGAAATTAAAAGTGGCAAATGCTACTGAGGTGGAAAGATGAGGACTGGGAAAAAAAAAAACAACAGCATTGGATTTAGCTAATAAGAGTAAGAAGTATTTTGAGGGAGTGGCGGGGGAAGCCAAATTCAAAACGGTTAAAAAGTGAGTGATGATTAGAAAATGAACTAAATTCAAGTTCGTCCAGACCCCTCCCGGATCCTGTCTCGTCCCAGAAGCATTGGTTAGATTTGTAGTCACAGGGCTCTTTTTCTTTTCGGTGGTGGTGGTGGTGGGGGGCGGCTCACTATGACCCTTCAGATGGTGATTTGAATGGTTAAGTTCAGCTTTTCTTGGATAAGTGTCCTAGTAAGTCCCAGGCTAAAATCTGTTGGTCTCTTACGCGCTGTCAGCGACCCGCACCAGCGCCAGGCTTGTCCCCGCTCCCCGCCGCAGCCCTGGCCTGGATGTGGGAGGCGAAGGCAGTGAGCATTTCTTGGGCGGTGAGGTGGGTGCCGCGCAAAATCAGGCGATGCCCATCTCCTGGGGAAGAAACGAACGAATCAGGTACGAGAAGGGCATCAGGGCCGAGGGGGCGCAGGCTGCCGGCCGCCCCTCCCGCCCGACTCCCCAAGCGAGCCCACCGAAAAGCACGTCCACGCAGGGTTCGGAGCCGTCGTGCCTCACGTCCGCAATCACTGAGCAGTTCAAGTTGGTGGAGCGGACCTTCTCGCTGCTCACCGCCTGGAGGAAGGTCCTGCGGCGGGAAAGCGACGTAAACGCCGGGCCGAAGAGCGGTGAGACCCCCGGCCGGACAGAAATGCGTCCCTTTCCGTCCCCCTCCCCCCGGCACCACCACCCCATACCTCGTCGACTCCACGTTCTTCTCGAAGGGACAGAACTGAACCCGAACTTCCTTGACAGCCCGGAGCCCAAGCCGAGCCAAGGCGGCCGCCATGGTAACCTCCGCCCGGAAGCACTCCACGGACAGACGTGACGTCAGTGACGGAAGCTGTGAGTGGCTGTGCTGCCGCAGCCCCGCCCCCGGCCTCCGCAGAGGACGGACTCCGGCCGCAGAGGGCCTGGGATCGCGGGCTCGGGCTTCCCAGCCGGAGACGAGGAGGCCGGCCTGGAGAGAGAGGGTATCGCCACTGGGTAGAGAGGGGCCCAAAGTAAGCGGTGAGCAAGTACTGCCTGTCGTTCATAGCCGTTGCACCACGGTAAAGACAATAAATACAGTGTAAAAGCCGCTTGCACCTGGCTCCGATAACAGATCCGTCTAATGCGTTTTCTCTTACGTTCCCTGCTTTGCCCTCTCTGGGTTAACACCATCTTAAGTGCTGGTCCCTTACGAGGAGGACACCATCACCACCACAGGGATTGTGCACCTATCAGGGGATAAACCCCACTCAGGTAATCAAAGATTAAACATGTTGAACTCTGAGTACCCAAAGCTTAAACGTGAAGGTCCTACAGCCCAGTATGGTTCAATGGCTGAAAATAATAATGGGGAGGAGACTACAGGGTAATACAGCCCTTGGGGCAGATCCAGCTGTAGAAATGACTATTTCACCTCTGTGATTCGATTCCTGTATTAACTTTGTGTTTGGCCTGGCTCTGGGGCCTTACGAGGAAGTGGCATCTAGGCTCTCTGGCTTCTATTGATGTTTCTTTTCTGTTCCTCTGGGATCCAACCCTGTAGCCCACCTTCCAGCGTCTAACCCTGAGATGTCTTCATTGATGGGGAATTAGGCCTGAGCTTCCCATTATGCAGAACTCCAAGTTTCAGGCTGTGGTTTTGCCATTTACTCTGGATTCCAGGTACTGAGTGATCTTGGATTCTTAGCTTGTAAGTCCAGGCTCTGTGTAGTTTGTAGTTCTCAAGTATGCTTTCTTCCAAGCTTCCAATTATGGGCTTCTTTCTTTAACATGCATTTCCAAATGTCTGGGCTTTCCCAGCCAGAAAGGGCTGATGATTAGGCTCCTTAGGATTCAGGAGTGGTCTCCAGACAGGAAAAAAAAGGCAAGTGCCACCAGGGGCGGTGTTGGTGCTGCCTCAGGGCGAGCCAGGCCTGCTGATTTCCCACCAGATAAGCCTGGGGGCTAGGTCCCCCACCCCATAGCGTGCCTAGCACCTGAGCTGTCTGGGTTGGGGGTGCTCCAGGCTGAAGAGGCGGCTCCAAGCTCTCCAGGCTGTTGAGGCTGCTGCTGGGCAATTCCGATGTCTGGACTTCATTACCTGCACCTGGTAAGGCAGAAGTGGAAGGCAAGTGACTGCTGGAAGGGGAGGGGGGGGGGGTCACTGAAGCCAGATCAATGATAAGCATGGGGGATGGGGCAATTAAAGTAGTGAGCCAGGGCCCAAAGAGCCTGGAGTTGAGAAGGGGGAGTGACTCACAGCAACAGGAAGGCCTTCTGTGGACTTGAGTCTTGGGCAGGGGCTGTTGCAATAGACACAGCAGGGCCCCATCCAGCCTCTGGAAGACGCTGAGCATGAGCAGAGTCTGGCGAAGTTCAGGGGACAGGCCCCACCGCTCTTCTTCCAGCAGCTCCCGGACTACTCCAAAATCTTGTCTAAGCTGCAGTGCCCCCTGCAGGCTGAAGGCCAAGGTACAAGGTGGCCACCTGACCCTCTGGTCTCCCTAAACTGCTCTGTCCCACTTATCCTTTCTCCTTTTCCAGTTCCATTCATCACCCTGCCACTACCACCTTTTTTCCTCACCTGAACCGGATCCCATGAGTGAGGATGTGGTCAAGCCAGGCACCCAGGATGGCTGTCAACGCCTGGCTAAGGGTAGGGGCCTGGGCTGGAGGTGGTAAACCCTGTAATCCTTGCAACACAGGCTCCAGTACAGTGCGGACCACCAACCCAGCATACTCACTAGGAATGCTGGGAAGTTCTGGAGTGAGAGAAGAGAAAGGACAGGATATAAGGCTACTGAGATCCATTGAGCACCTAATAGAGTGATTGGGGGAAGAGGGTAGGATTTCCATTGTGGGGGCAGAGGGGTACAGGAGGTGAGGACAAGGATGGAGAGGAGTGGAGCCAGGATTTGGAGGGGTTGGGATACTCTTACCCCCTGGAAACCCTGGGGATGCTGGAATGAGGAATTACCAGGACAGAGATGATGCCGCCAGTACCGACCCTGTGGCATGTGAAGTTCGAAGCCCTGTGCAGCTTGTTTATGACATTCTTGAAAAAAGAGACTTAGTGACTCTTCAGGCAGGAGCTGTGGGGATAGGAAGAAAGTAAAAGGGGCTTATCTGTTAGGGACCTGTCAAGTTCTGATGCTTTTCTAAATCTGAGGTATTTAACCTGGCATCTATAAAACTCAAGAACAGAATTGTATACATAATTGTGTGGGCTCAGGAATTTTCTGAGGAGAGATGCCATTACTTTTATTGGGTTTTCCAAAGAGTCTGGACTCAGAGAAGATTATGGACAGTTGCCCTAGGATTATTCTGCTCTCCCCAGCTTGGTTCAGAGGATGGAAATCCTCCAGGTTAATTTTCTTCTATAGGAAGAAAGGCTGAAGAAAGGGGAATTGTACAATACCTGACTATCATCTATGAAAGGAAGGCAGGAACTGCATGTAGATGGGGAGCAATGACTGTAACTTTCTGAGATTCAGGAACCTTTGGGATGTCCTTACACTGAGTATTCTGACAGCCCACTTGCATTTCTTCAGAGCAGTGTAACCCATAAAGTAAGAAAAAGCCCATGTGCTGGTGTGGTTTCTTTGGTTTGATAGGTTTTGTTTTTGGAGGGGGAGAAGACGGCAAAAAAGAAGGGTCTCTACAGCCCATCTTGGAGGAGAAGAACCCTAAGAAATGGGGTATGTAGTGGCAGGTCTGTAAAGAAAGGGTGACTAAATGCCAGCAAGCCTGAAGAGAGGAAGGAGCCTGGAGGACCAGACATTGGGGTGAAAATAGAACCCATATGGTTCCTGGTACATGTCCTGACAAAAGCCTCTCTAAATCCAAACTCCTCTCTTCTACCAAAAATCAGAACCCCCTCCTTCCTCATTTATGCCAAGGAAATTACCCCTCTGTCAACTGATATTGGTAAGGAACCTCTACACTCAGTACTCAGGAAATACAAAGTCACACGATGAGACAATCTTTCTGGAACATTACAGTCCAGTTGGGGAGAAAACTCACATCAGATTTTCTTTTTCATCCCAGTACTGTATGTGGTGGAACGCCCAGAGTAGACACCTAACAGTGCAATCACCAGGTAGAGGAGCAAGGCATCAGAGTGCTTTGCACAGTGGTTCACAGGGTAAGCATGCTGTCCCTACTACTAAAGGTTGGATGGTATGTCTCACCTCCCTTCCATCCTGACCACTATAGCTGTATCAAACTCCATCACCACCTTCACTGTTCCCCTCCCGCTCTTACAGTGGCTCCCCATCACTCATGAGATAAAGCCTCAAACCTGTGGACTAGTGTTCAGTGCCCTCCCCCTGTTTACTCCCCTACCTCCACCCTAGGCATATGTGTGTATGTGTGTACATGTGCCTGTGCACACACACACTACACACAAAGGGAGCTTCTGATTTGGTCAGGCCATCTCCCCACTACTTCCCCAAGGAACTATGAACTGCCAACCTCCAGTAACTCTTGCCACCCCTCTGAGGCTGCCAAGCCACCAGTGAGCCATAGACATTGTATGAAGCTTCTGTCACCACACGCCCACCATTGTCTTCCCTCCTCAGAGCTCCCATGACCATCACTGTCCACCCTACTCATGAGGAGCCTGCTTTGGACATGCTGAGTTGAAGAAGACAGCAGTAAATTGAGGTGGAAATGCCCAAGAGGCGGATGCAGATGGTAGATTATGGCTAAATTGGGGTGGGGAGGGGGGACACAGCATCATGGCCCTGTGAGTAGCAGGAATGCAGAAAGAAAGGAGCAGGGTGACAACGACTGAACTCTACAGCTATGCCCTTATTCAGGGTAAAGAGGAGAAATTTGGGTAGGAAGATAAAACAAAAAACATACCTTCCACAGTAGGAACAGATAATGTGCAAAATGGGGAAAAATTAAAATGAAAGTATAATAGTTGTATTCATAAATTTAGAAGGAAATCAGAAATGTTAGCCCTGGCTGGTTTGGCTCAGCGGTTAGAGCGTCAGCCCGCGGTCCAGAGAGACCTGGGTTTGGTTCCCGCTAAGGGCATGTACTTCGGTTGCAGTTTGTCACCGGCCCCGGTTGGGGTTGTGTGGGTGGCAGCCACTCAATATGTCTCTCTCACATCGATGTTTCTCTCTCTCTCCCTCCCTATCTCCCTCCCTCTTGCTCTATCTGAAGATGAATCCAAAAATGTCCTCGGGTGAAGATAAAAAAATAAAAAATAAAAATAAAAAAAGAAATGTTAGAAGAAACAGCCAAGAGTGAATGAAAATTACCACTGTGGAATAGGAATCAGAGGTGGGAGTGGGCATTAGAAGCCCTCTAAAATTGTATTCTATTTCGCTTTTAAACTATGGACATGTATTACTTTAATAAAAATACAACTTATATGTTTAAAAAAGAGGAGAAATATTGTATTAAAAACTAGTAAATAAAGGGATTCAGCTCAGCTGGTGTGGCTGAGTGGATTGAGCATCATTCCATGGACTGAGAGGTCCTGGTTTGATTCCTGGTCAGGGCACATGCTCGAGTTGTGGGCTCGATCCCCAGTAGGGGGCATGCAGGAGGCAGCCGATCGATGTTTCTCACACCACTGTTTCTATCTCTCTCTCTCTAAAAAAATCAGTAAAAATATATTTAAAGGGACTCAACCATTTATCTGGCTTTTCCTCTACAAAACAGACCTCAGAGTAACCAAATAATTAATGAAGGCAAGTTTCACTTTATAGGAGTAATCCAAATAATAAATGAAAAAGGAATGATAAAATTGGAATCTCACCACTTTGCACCCTTAATGAAATCATGGATCTAGGCAATGATCATCAGTGGCTGTTAACATGACAAAATGAGAGCCTGACATGGAGGGGGATACATTGATGAAACAAAATTGACCATGAGTTGATCACTGTTAAAGCCTCTGTGGTAGAAATATGGGGTTCAATTATATTCTTCTCTCTACTTTTGTATATGTTTTAAATGTTCCATAATAAAAAGTTAAATAAAACAAAAACTATAACAAAGCAAAAAAGATAAATTTAGCAGAGACTCCAAAAAGATTCTAAGCCACTGAGATATTCTGTACACCACCACCAGCACCCCACCACCCCCACTCAAAAGCTGGCCACTGTCAGTGTTCCTGCTTTCCTCACCTGGATCTGTATTGTCAGCTTCCGGATTTCCAGGCCCAGCTGCTGTTCCACCTCCAGGGCCAAGCTTTCCTTTGAGGCCAGGCTAGACAGAGCTTCTGCCTGGTGTAACACAGGCTTTGGCAGAAACAGGGAGTGAGGTCTGAGCCCAGCCTAGGCTGCTTTCCTCCCCATCCCCAGCTACTTACAGGTAAGTCCTTATGAATCAGGAGCAGGAAGGAACCTGGGGCCCATGCTGCCAGATGCTGCTGAGCTCTGCCCCCAAACCAGAGTAAAGTTGTCTGCAAGGTGCAGAGCCCCAGGGCAAGGGGTACAGGACCTTGGAGAGGAGGGACAAGTATCTGAGGGGTCATGGAGCACCTTTGGGAATAAAGGCAATATCCTCAACTGTTCTGTTTCCCCAACCCCAGCCGCTTGTCTTACCTGGAGGCTGACGGAGGAGCAACCCTGACCTGGGCTCTCGAAGGGCATCCAAGAGAGGAGGGAAGAGCTGTTGTAGAAGTTCACTGGTATGAGAAGATGAGGAAAGGCTGCTCTGATCACCAGCAGATCCCAAGACTTGGCAGAAGACTGAAGATGAGGGGGTATGGTTTAATAGGGAAAGGTCAACTGGGGTTTGTGTCACTCCCAGTGCCCATTCTCACCTTGGTCCCAGCTCCGGATAAGAGATTGATGAAATAGTCTATGACACAAAGAAGCCAGCTCCTTCTCACACTCCTGAGGCAGGGATGCTAGTGGGAGAAATGACTCTGGAGCTTGCAAACAAGGCCTCAATTTTCTACAACTACTGCCCACTCAATGATAGGGGAAGAGAGGAGGCATCCCCCAAGACCCAAGACTGAGGTGGAAAGCAAGACTTTGCCTTGGAAGCTTAGAAGCTATAGCCTGAATCCCAGGTTGTGGGGGTGGGGGGGAGGGGAGGTGTTCATTCTAAAGGGCCTGCTTTTGTGTGTGTGTGTGTGTGTGTGTGTGTGTGTGTGTGTGTGTAGTCAGGCTGGCAGGTGAGTGAGGTGACTAGGGAGAAGGAAGAGACTCCAGCCTTCCCAAATGCCCAAGCCCACCACTCACCCTGATCCAGTGCCTGACTCAGCTGTTGTGCCGCTGCCCTGGGGTCCCTCCAGGGTCCTAGCCTTAGGTCCAGACTCTGAGCACAGGCTGCCCATAGCAGGGTCCAGTACTGGCTCCACAGGGCTCCAGCCCCTCCAAGCCCCAGTCCACTGCTGGCTGAACCTGCCACGCCCCCCATCAGGCCCAGGAGCCCTGGCAGCAGCTCCCGCTCCTCATAACATCGCCTGCGGAGCTGGTCCCCCAAATCCGATCCCCTGGGCGCCTCATTCAGCCAACCTGCCACCTGGCAACCCCGCTCCCCCGTCAGGAGGCAGAGCACTCGGGCCGGGGAGAAAGGGCGCGCTGCCCCTGGGACGTGGCTTAAGGCTTTTCCCTGCACCTGATGGTAGGTGGGAAGCGCCAGCAGCAGGCCGGACAGTTGGGATGACAGGCCGGGGCCGGCGGGCGCCCGGCCCAGAGCACGAAGCTGCATCTCGATGACAGCATCCAGGCGCTGGGCAGCTAGTCCCACAGGGCGCGCCAGGAGTAGCGGCTCCGGAGTCCCCCGAAGGCCGGTTCGCAGGACTGCCGTTCGGGAAAGCTGCGGCAGCAGGTCGCGGCACAACTGAGGCCAGGGGCCGGGGCCGGGGCCGGGGTTCGACACGCCGGGACTCAGCATCCCCAGAAGGCGCACGGCCGCCTGTAGGTGGCGGGCGCAGTCCCGGGCTTGGAGGAGCTGCTCCCGCTCGCGGTGCAGCCGCAGCAACACGACCCGGAGACGCTGCAGCGCGGGAGGCATCGGCCCGCCAGCGGTGGGCTCCTGCCTCGGGTCTGCAGCGCCCGCCTCACGGTGCTCTCCCGGAGCTCCGCCGGGCCGTTGGTCCAAGCTGGGGATGCTCCGGACAACCGGCAGCGGGGGCCAGCCACGAACGTCCCCGCCGAGAGCGCCGGCCCGCCTGGTCCCCCCCTGCTCCTCCCCAGCGGCCCCGGCTAGCGCCCACAACTGCGGCACGGGAGCAAGTGGAGGCAGAAGGCCACCCGAGTGGGACGCCTGTGCCATGGGGCGGCGTGTCCAGGACGAACCTAACGATTCGCACTTGCCAGCACTGCCCAGCGTCCGCCGTAGCCCGGACTCCGCCACACCCAGAGAGCCGTCATTTCTTGCCCCGCAGCCTCCGGGACCGTCCTGAACTCTCTCGCGCTCCGTAGTCGGCGGCTTCTGCCCCTAACAAAGATGGCTCCCCACTCTGCCCTCTCACCCCCCACCCCACCCCTGCGGCCCACTTCAAATACTCGTGTCTTTCACTTTCGGGTTACTGTGGACGCGAGATGGCGCCGATTCCGAAGACGGTGGGGCGGATCAAGCTAGGTGAGCAGGTGTGACAGAACGAGAGGGGGTCCAGGAGGGCAGGGGCAGCCCCTCGGGTCTCTGTTTTCTGTAGGATTTTGAGCTCCACGCGGTGGTCGAGGGCTCCGGCCGATCCCTCCTGGTGACGCGCTGCGGCTCTCCTTTCCTGTAGACTGCCCTCTGCGGCCTGGCCGCCCGCCGGGGGTCGCTGCTGTCCCCAGACTCTGCAAGGAATTCGGTCCCGAGGACTACGGCGATGAGGTAAAGGGGGCTCCTAGCTCCCCCTCGCCTTGTTGACGTTTGTCATGACTCTTTTCAACCTGCTCTGCCCGCCCCGCCACTGCGGAGCCGCGCTGGGCTCGGCGGCTCTGGGGAGGCGTTGCCTCGGGCTCTGCCCCAGCGCGCGCGGCGAGGGGAGGGGGAGGCGTGGAGACCCACGGACGCGGCGGTCTCTGGGTTGAGGATTGGGGAGTGAGTAGGAGCTCCTCGGGGAAAGATGATGACAAGAGGGAGCAGTGTGAGCAAAGACACTAAAGGCAAGGAAAAGCTCCAAGAACTTCACTGAACTGAAACCCGAGTGGAGGGTTTAGTTGGAACTGAAGGAGATAAGGTGGGAAGGAAGGCAGCAAGTGACTTGAAAGGCCTTGCCCAACCCTGGGTTTGGATGTTCTCCGGGCAGTAGGTTGTCGAGGGAGGGACAGGATCCGATTTGGGAACACTGAGAAGCTATACTTCCAGCTGCTTCCTGGTTATCTCTAAAGTCCTCAAACTCACAAGTGCAGGACCTCATTCATCCTCTTTGTAAATTGGTTGCTTTTCCTCTAATCTTAGTTTTGGTTGATAACACAAACTTCCATCCAGTTGCTTAATCCAGAAATCTGACAATCATTCTATATAGTCCTCCCTTTCCTTTACCCCACACATTTAGTCACTAAAATCTACTTCTGAAATGTCTCTTGAATCAAGCCCAGCATTCCCATTCCTGCTCCTGCGGCCACTGCCTTAGTTCAAGAACTCATTCTCTCTGGCCTGAACAGTTGTGATGGCCTTGTAACTAAACATTCCACCTCTAAACTTCCCCAGTACTATTTTTTTGAACTAATATAAGAATATTTATTTATTCATTTTTATTTTTATTGTTGGAAATATTACAGATGTCCCCCCTTCCCCCCCCGCCCCCCCATTGCCTAGTACTGTTTTATTTGAGTGTTTCACTTCCCATATCAGGTCCACTCCCATCACTGACAAGAGGAAGTTCTAACTCACTGAGTCACAGAGTTCTTCGGCTCCTGGCTGCATCTCTATTAGAACAGTCTCACCAACCTCTCTGCCTTTGCTTATTCAGGACACACTCATTGAGCACCAACTATGCACCTAAAACAGGCACTGCTTTAGGCTGGGAAGACAGTATATTAAACAGACAAAAATCCCTTTAATAAGTGAATTAGAAGTATCTAGTGAGAGCAGCCTATCAATAAATAAACAATATAGTATGTCAAATATAAGGAGTGCAAAGAAAAATAAAGCAAGAAGGAGGATAGGGAGCATTGAGTGGAGTTGAGAGATTTCTTGTTTTAAAAGGAGTGGCCATAGAAAGGCTCTCTGTGAAGGTTTAAGCAGAGATCTGAAGGGGACAAAAGATTAATCCATTCACTGGGGAAAGAGCATTCCAGGCAGAGGAAATAACAAGTACAAAAGCCCTGAGATGTTAGAAATGAAGCTTCTCAGTGTACTTGGTGTGTTGTAGGAACTTAGAGGAGACGACTATAGCTGGAGGAGAGTGACAAGAGGGTAGGAGATGATTCATGAAGGGGCGGGCGGAGTCATGTGTGGCCAGATAATGAATTAAGACAGTAGTGTAGAATGTCTTTGGGGGAGAGGTGGAAGGTCAAAGAAGTCTTTTTTTTTTTTTTTTTTTTTTTTTTTTTTTTTTTTTAAGAGAGAGAGAGAAACATCGACATGAAAGGGACACATCGAGTGGCTGCCTCCTGCACGACCCAACCAGGGCCGGGACAAACTGCAACCGAGGTACATGCCCTTAGCAGGAACAGAACCCGGGTCTCTCTGGACCGCAGGCCGACACTCTAACCGCTGAGCCAAACCGGCCAGGGCTTTTTTTTAAGATGGCTGGATTGGGCTGAGGAGGAAGAAGGAGGTTGAAGATATAGGGAAAGATATCTGTATTTGAATGGCAGGTACATCATCCTGGGGAAGGCTGCCTAAAATAGGTCCAGAGCATGCATTATTTATGCCTAAGTTCTAGTTTTGAAAGTTGAAATAAACCCACCAGGAAATTGAATTTGAGAGTAAGACTTGATAAAAGTACCCTGCAATGTAAATGAAGATGCTTTTGAGTCAAGACTGTCTCCTGGGGGGAGCCCTGGGTCTAAAATTGTTTAGATCTGAGGTCCTGCCTATGCATTGTTTTAGCACTCTGTAGTTTCATGTGGCTTCTAAGTTTCTCAGCGGGCAACGACCTAGTCAGGGTTTGCTCTGTTTAGGTCTGATTAGCCACATAGGGACGTGATGATTCCTGTCCTTCTTAGCTTACACTGACTGAGAACATGAGGCTCGTCAGAACCACAGAATGTATGGGCTAGGCCTTGAAGAATCTTGCCTCATTTTGTGAATGAGGAAGTTGAGGTCCAGAGAAATTAAACAACTTATCCCAACTCAAACAGCCAGGCAGTGGCCAAGCCAGAACCAGGATGCAAGCTGCTCTGCTCCAGCACAGTGCTTTTTCCAGTTCCATGTGCCTCACCAATCAAGGGACCAGTAAAAAGCAGTGAATAGTATGGCTCTAAATTGCATGACACAGTCTATGGGAGCACAGCGTGGTTGAGAGAGGGTAGAGATCATTGGAGATGGTCTGGGAAGTCTTTGAGGGGAAGTAGAATTTGACCTGGACCTTGGAGGTGAGACAAGATGTGGTAAGAAAGAAGCTCAGAGCCAGGAGGGATTCGAGGACCACTGCGGGAGAACCTCACGGCTGGAAGGAGCCTGGTGGCAGAGGGAGGATGGCAAGGGAAGATTGGAAAGGTCTGTCAGGGAGCTTTTTGGAAGGTTCCAAATCCCAGGCTGAGGAGCTAGATGCTAGTGTGTGGCCCTGGCAGTGGGGGATTACTGGAAGTTTCTCAGTAAAGGAGTAATTGTTGAGAGCTTGGTTTGGGGGAGAGACAAAAAGTGCAGGGGAGAGGCCGCCAGGAATTGCTGCATTCAGTTAAACGTGAGGTAGCTCCAGGTGGGTTATGGGGGCTGTTCATATTCAAGGATATGACGGGGCATCACTGGAAGAGCAGGTAAGAGGACTCCATTGTAGGACTTCATTTTAGTGGCTGACCTAGTGGCAAGTTGAGAGGAGGAGATACTGGGTGGTGGAGAAGCTGGGCTGAAAGCCACACTCAACCCTTGGGGAAGGCAGGGCAGTAGTGAGTTGAGGTAATACACCATGAAAGCTGCGAACAGTGTGTTTTGAAGTGCTGGGTGGGAAGAGGTTGGCCAATAAGGTTCTCCAGGCTGGGTGGCTGCTTTGTGGTTGCCATCGTGGAGGGGTCAACCCAGCCAAGCCCCTTGCTCTCTCTCAGAGCTCTCCCCCAACACCAGCCTACCCTCCCCTCCCCTCCCAGGACGTAGTGGATTTTCTTCGACGGCTGGTGGAGAGTGATCCCCAGGGCCTGCACCGGATCTGTGTGGATGGGAGCAGCGGGCGGCTGCAGCTGTGGCACCATGGTGGGGAGTGAAGGGGCTGGGCCCAGGGATCAAGGCTGGTACCCTGGGGAGGGCTGGCCCTCAGATGCTCCTCTCTCTCATGTTCTTCTTTCTTTCCCTTTTCTTTCTCCCTCCTGTCAGATTACCTCCTGGACCATTTCTGTGATGAGGGGAAAACGACTAGACAGAGTGACGGGGCCAAGGGGGCTGAGGGACTGGGCACTTACTGCGGTCTCCAAAAGTCCTTCCTGTGCCCTCCCCAAGGGTCTAAGCCCTGCCCTCAAAGACCCTCTGCCTCTGCATCCTTCCCCAGCAGCTTAGACAGCGTGCTTCAGGTGGCCATGCCCCAAAAGCTCCTGCCAACCGAGGAGGTGAGACTGTCTATAAGAGGCTTCACTTCCCCCCAGGGTTCTTCTAACCCCCATATTCCCATATCTATATTCTCCCCTAATCTGGACCTTTCAAGATCCTTCCATACTGCTTGTCTCTCTCTTGCTTTCTCTCTCGTCTCTCTCTTCCTGTCACCTGCCCTTCCTCCTCCAGGAAGCCAACCGCCTGGCTGAGGAGCTGGTGGCTGAGGAGGAGCGCATGAAACAGAAAGCAGAGAAGAAGCGACTCAAGAAGAAGGTAGCTAGAGGGCAGAAGGAATGGGAGCCCAGAGGGATTTGGGGGAGGGAAAGAGGGACGCTTCCTGAGAACAGGAGAGAACTCAAGGTGGTCCACAGTGGATCCTCTTGCCAGGGGCCCAAGGGGTACGGGGAATGGAAGGTCTCCCGGAGGCCATGTGGTATTGCAGTTCTGGGGCCACACTGTAATACTTGGGTTGGGATCTGCCTCCTGCTTACTGTGAGATGTCTGCCTGGTAACTCTCTTGTCTGCATTTTCACCTGTAAAATGAGGATAATAACAGCTACCTCAAAGAGTTCCAAGGAGGAAATGAGACAGTGTATGCAAAACTCTTAGCCTGTACATACATGACATAGAGTATATATTCTACACATGAAGAATTGGTCTCAAGATACAAATTGTGTGTGTGTGTGTGTGTGTGTGTGTGTGTGTGTGTTTAAGTATAGTGCTCAAAGTACATCATCATCATCATTGTTATAGCGTCAAAAGGACCGAAAGCGACAGGGGCGCATGGAGCAGGACAGTGGGGCGCACAAGGTGAGTGTCTACAGGCAGGTACTAAGAGCACCAAGTGCCAGAAAGTTGGGGAGTCACAAGGCATGTGACTCCAGGCAATCTCAACTCTGTACCTGTTTACCTTCCCTCCAGGTCGAGGCCACCCCAGATGGGAATGGGAGCCCCCCATCCAGCCCCAGGAGCCCAGCTCAGGGACAGTGTGGTGAGGAAGAGGTGAGAGCCCCTTTCTTCCCCTCTTGATCTCTGCCCACCCCTACTTCCCCCTACTCCAGGATATACTTCATTCCCACCCCTTCCCTGCCTTTCATTTCTGCTCACAGGATGCACTGGATCTCTCTAGCACTTTCGTGTCTCTGGCTTTGCGCAAGGTTGGGGATTGGCCCCTTAGTGCCCTCAGAGAGAAGGAACTAAGCCAGGAGCCCCAAGGCAAAAGCCTGGTCCCTCAGGAGAAGATGAGCCAGGAGGAAGGGAACTCTCCAAGAGAAGAGAGCCCCAGGCAGTGTCCTAAGGCGGAGGTGAGGTGGGCAGAAGAGGTGCCAGAGGTTTCTGGGAAGTCACATGTTCTGAGGGTTGAGGGCAGTGACAAATAGAAGGAGTTCTCTGGCCCCAGGTTTAAGAGACCTGGGGTCAAGCTTCCTCACTGACACCCTGACCCTGGGTGGTTTCTGCTGCAGAAAGGTAGGACCGATAGCATCTTGCAGTCATGAGAATTACATGAGTTGGTTGATCCTAATTGTATGTTAATTGTTTGAACAAAAAAGAAGAATTTGGGGAGGCTGAGACCCAAGTCCTCCTTGACTTTTCTTCCCTTCCCATCCCTAGGCATCTCCAGGACTGCTGGAAGCTGCCTTAGAGCGAAGCCAAGAGCTGGCAAGTAAGATTATCTCTCTCCCTCCTCACCCTACCCTCCCTGGGGTAGCCCCATCTGAACCTTCCCACCCTCTCTCCTTGCCAGAGTTGGGTACTGGCTTTGCCCAAAATGGTTTCTACAATGAGGCTGTGGTCCTCTTCACCCAGGCCTTGAAGCTCAACCCCCGGGACCACCGGTAGGTGGGGGCTTGGCCATTGTGCTGGGAGGTCAGGGCAAAGCAGGGTGTTGAGGACTTGGACTTTTGGTCACTTTTTCTTCATCAGGTTATTTGGAAATCGCTCTTTCTGCCATGAGCGGCTGGGTCAGCCGGTGCAGGCCCTGGCTGATGCCCAGGTGGCCCTTACCCTGCAGCCTGGCTGGCCCCGGGGCCTCTTCCGCCTAGGCAAGGCCTTGATGGGACTTCAGGTAATGGATCTGACATTGGAAGCAACAGAAGAATTTGGGTGGGATGGGGAGGGGGTTGGGTCTACACTGACATTTTCTAGGAAAGCTCTATGTACCACAATGTCAGTGATACTAGGAGCTGGGGCCAGTTTGAGAAAGGGGTCCCTCTTAAGTTCCTTGACCCCTCCTTTTCCCCATACTTACACTTTCCTCCTTCTAATCACTCTGGGACCAAAGCGCTTTGAGGAGGCAGCTGCTGTGTTCCAGGAGACTCTAAGAGGTGGGTCCCAGCCTGATGCAGCTCGGGAGCTCCACTCTTGTCTTCTGCGGCTTGCTATGGTAAGGGAACCAGGACTACTCTTGCTGAGGGGCAGCAGGGAGAATTGGCTGTGATTGCAACATCAAGCAGTGCTACCTTCTGCCTCAGTGGGGAGAGGGGGCAGGAATGGGTGGGATGAGGGGCAGGGGCTGTGCTGCTGGAAAGGAGTATATCACATGCCCTTCCCTTTCCCTTCTCAGCAGGATCAGCGAGGAGGATACTGTGCGCAACGTCCTCCAACTCCGCCAACTGGATTCCCCCAGCCATTTCCCCACACTGAGCCAGCAGCCTCAGGCCTCCTCTCCTTCAGTCACCCTCGAAGCACTGCTCCAAGGGCCCCTGGCCTGCCTTCACCCTTGCATTATCCGCCTTGTCACCGGAGCCTCTCCAACCAGCCTCTCCCCCAGACTCAGAGTAGAAGACCTCCTCTCCGTCTCCAGAACCCCTCAAAAAGCTGGGACATCCTCGGACCTGGGCCCCAGCATCTACCTCAGGCCAGATGAGGGAAGACCTGTCCCTCATAAGACTAGGCCATGTGTATATCCCACAGGGATGAGGGACACTGTGTGGTGGCTGTTTCCTGCATAATTTGAGACCTTATACTCCAAAACCATAGTTAGAGACACCTCTGGTAGTCATTTCTCTTGCCACAGAAAGCCGATGAGGAAAAGGAGCCCCATGTCCACTAAAACAGCCTTTCTTTTATTCTCAAGCAATGGCTTCCTCTGGAGGCAGTAAGGAAAAATAAAATCCACCAAGACTCAAGAAGTGAACCATACAAGTATAAAAGTTCAGGTTTTAAGACTATAATAGACCCAGCAGGGGGCATTTGGGGCTTGCTCTGCTCTTGGCCCTGGGGAACTCATTCACTAGCCAGAGCTCTTTGCTCGGGAATGGGGTCACAGTGATGAATAAGGCTGAGTCCTGCCCTTCACCTTGATGGATGCTCACCTCTTCTAATCCCAGTTCTTGTCCTGTTTCTCTAGCCCCAGCCCCTCATGCTTTGTTTCCTGTCCTCATTTTTGTGCACATTCTGACCTATCCTCTGCCCAGTGGTCTGATGCTCACCTCCTCTGACTGCGAGAAGATTCGCCAAGGGTTTGCATTTGGGAATTCCCTTACCAGCTCCTACCTGGAGCTGGCAGAGCCTATACATTCCCCACTGCTGGCTCTCCTGCCGATGGGACCTCAGCAGGCACCCAGGCTGCTGTTACCTTGGCCACGCTCTTTCTCCAGTCCAGCACTGCATTTACTCAGTTTTTCCATCAAGGGTCACTGCCCCCAGAGATGGCTGTAATTCTCTACTTTCTATGTAAGAATCATGAGTTCCTTTTGGTTTCTCTGAGATCCTGGCAGCTGCCACTGACTGTTCCTCCCTAGCCTGGGACTCTCAGCTCATTTAAATGTGGATCTGAAGGGGACTTTTAGGCCTCCCAGAATGCCCTCCCAAGAGGATCAGGATTATTGAGTCCTGCTGCCTTGTAGGTCTTGCTCAATACCATTCATACCTGGAGACAGAAAGCGTTGAAACTGTATAATAGGATGAAATCTATCATTACTAGTTGGGTCAACTTGGGCAGGTCTCTCAACATCTGTGCCTCAGTTCCCTCATCTGTAAAATGGGTACAATCCCTGCTTCACAGGGCTGTTGCAAGGACTGAAGGAGAAAGTGAGAAAATACCAAGTGCCTGGTACATAGTGACTGTTAAATAAACCAATTTTTATCTGCAATTGTCCTATGTATTCATGATTCCCATGGTGGGAAGAGAGGAATATGAGTGAATTGCTGCTTGTTTCACAAAATACAGAGTCCTTGGGATGGTGGTTCTCAAAGTGTGGTCCCTGGGCCAGCAGCATGAGTGTCACCTGGGAACTTGTTACAAATGGGAATTCTCAGGCCCCACCCTAGACCTAAATCAGAATCTGCATGGCAGGGGCCCAGCTATTGTGTTTCAGTAGTCTTCCAGGTGATCCTGATGTACCCATCCAGAGGCCATTTTGACAGGACAGGTTTGAGTTTTGTTTGTTCAAATCTTGATTACAAGAGGTGGCAGTGCTGGGCTAGAATTTATGAAGCCTCAAGTGGAGGAGGGTTATGGCTCACAACCAACCAACTTTACTGGCCCCTACCTTCCTAAGTAGAATTATTTGCCCTGGAAGTTTTTTGTTTATGCTTGGTTGGGGAGTGGGGTTGGGGAGAGGTGTTTGTTGGTTAGGGGTGACATCACCAGAACCCTGCCCATCTGGCCTTGTTCTGGGGGAATTCTCTACTTTGGAGACTCCACTGAGGCTCCTGGCCTCTCAAAGAATGGCTGCCTACCACTACTGTGTGTATCTTTGCTTTCAGACTGAGCTGGCTCCTTGCTCTTCCAGCCTCTCAAAGAAATGCCCCATCCCTATCCTGGACTTGAATGTTCTCCAAGAGCACAGGACTCCTGACACTTTGTCCCCATACTCATACTGCTAACTGGTAGGGTTCTGACCCAGCAGCCTGAGTTCTGAATCCCCAGGGCTAGAAAGAGTGATAAACCATCCTGATTTTCCTGGGACAGGGATTTTCTGGGGTGTGAGACTTTCAGTGCTAAAACTGAAGGAAAGTCCTGGGTAAATAGGAATGAGTTGGTCACCCTAATCTAAAGGTTCTGGAGAGGCTTTTAGGAGGGGATAAAGGGAATAAGCAAGGGAATGATCCAGGGGAGGTATGTGTGTGTTGTGTATGTGCATTGAAGGGGCAACACAGGTACAAAGAATATTTTTTGTATATAATGGCTGACAGAATCTTAGCTCTACCCTTGGTCATTGTCTATTTCTGTCCATGATGCTGTTTGTCTTCCAGTTGCCCAGGTTTGCAAGGTTGTCCCTGACTTATGCAATTTTTGATCACTGGAGGAATCACACTGATTCCTCTTTTCTTTTCTTTTTAATCCTCACTGGAGGATATTTTTCCATTCGTCTTCAGATAGAATGGGCAGGAGAGAGAGAGAGAGAGAGAGAGAGAGAGAGAGAGAGAGAGAGAGAGAGAGAGAGAGAAAGAGAAGTGAGAGAGACACAAGACACATTGGCTGGTTGCCTCCCGCACGACCCTGACCAGGGCTGGGACCGAACTGCAATGGAACCCGTGACTCTTTGGTCTGCTGGCCAAAGCTCTAACCACTGAGCCAAGCTGGCCAGGGCTGATTCCTCTTTTCTGACAACTTCTTGCTCTTCCCCCTCCAAGACTGCCCCTGGATTATCTCCGCTTTTACCTTTTGCAGTAGCCAGAAATGCTCTACTTCCTCAGTCTCTGGTCCACCCTGCAGGCTAGCCTGCCCTAAACATTGCTCTCTTGCCTCACCTCTAAAACCTCCAAGGACCAGGCTCTGTCTACAGTACAATGCCTAATTCCCACCCTTGGCCCTTCTCCTCCCTCTGTAATCTCTTTTCTTTCAGTTAGTTCCAGTCACAGTTACAGGGACAGAACCTATAGTGGCCAAAAGCATGAGTTCCTGAGTCAGACAAGTAGGTGAGTCCCAGCCCCACCACTTAGAAGCTTCATGACATGACCAAGTTTCCTTGGGTTTCTGTGATTTAGTCTCCTTATCCTTGAAATGAAAGCCTCATTATCTCATGGGGTTATAGTGAAGATTAATCCATGCAAGTCACCTGGAACTGCTCAGTAAAGGGTAGCTATTGTCTGAAAATGCCAGGTTCCTCTCTGTCTTCCAGCCTTGTTCACCCTCCCTTAAATATCCTCTCCACCTGCAAGTGAGGCGCTAGCTGGGCCCCCTTGAACCCTTGAGAGTAGGATTGTGGTACCTGGGCAGATGCATGGGAAGATCTGGGGAGGATGAAGGAGGGACTGCAATGGGAGAGAGGGGATGCAGAAAAGACGCTTAAGCATAGTCTGCTGATCAGCTGGGAAAGCTGGGCATAGGGGAAGGTCTGTAGCTACCGAGTGTCCCTCTTCCCTCCCCATCATATTGCCGGAGGGTGATGAATCACCAGTGGAATAAATTAATCTCAGAATTGTATGCCAGCCCAGGTAGGCTGGGGTCTCCACCTGGAAAGGCACCTACCCCAAGCCCCGCCTTTGAGGGCGGGGACGGGCCATCCCACCCTCCCGCTACAGCCTCTGCCACTGTCCAAATAAGAACACTTTACGCTCAATTGTGGGGTGGAGGTCCTGGAAGTAGGGGTGTCTCCTCTCTCCTGGCACGCATCACGGCGGGGGAGGGAAGAAGGGTCGGGATTGCCTTAACAAATGACCTCAGGGTTGGTAAAGAGAAGAGTCAGGCATGACGTCGTCAATTTGGGGCCGGGCTTGAGGTTAGGAGTGAGGTCTCCGAGGCTGCAGGGGATCAAAGGCGCGGAGTCCTGGGACCAAGGCAGCTAATAGGGGAGGTCCGCTGGCAGCTACCAGAATTCCATCCTCTTTCGCTTGGCCCCGAGTCTCCGGGGCTCTGAAGGCTGGCTAGATGCCTGGGACCGAATCCTGACCTAGGGGCTCTTCCTTTGTAAAATGGCCCTAATCATATCACCTACCTTGTAGGGTTGCTATGAGGGTTAAAGAAAACCGCTCCGCCCAGTGCCAAGCAAGGAATACCCGAAATAACCAGCAGATTTTGCTCCGGGAGTGGGATTGAGGCGTGGTGCGGTGGAGTCTCGACTTTATTCTCAACAACTAGGAAAGGTGGGCGTCTACACTGTGAGCTGGAAGAGGCTGGGGTCGACACCCGCCCTCCATCTGCAACCCGGACGGGCGCGGAGGTGAGAAGTCCAGGGCCTCGGAGCCAGGGCGGTTGCTTTGTCTTCAATCGTCCACCTGTATCTCCTCGTCTGACAGGTGGGGCCCGGAGTCAGGCCGCGCCGGGCCGAGGCCGAGGCTGAGCCCGCGGGCGCGGTCCAGCAGCGCGAGGCGGCCCTGGACCTCGGGGGACAGCGCGCGCAGCGAGGCCACATCGGCGCGCATCTCCTCCACGTCGCGCTTGAGCTTGGCGCGCCGGTTCTGGAACCACGTGACGACCTGCGTGTTGGCCAGGCCGAGCCTCGCTGCCAGCCGGTCGCGCTCGGACGGCGCCAGGTACTTCTGGAATACGAAGCGCCGCTCCAGCTCCAGCACCTGCTGGGCGGTGAACGCCGTGCGTGACTTCCGCCGTCGGCGGCCGGCCCGACCGGGGCCCAGAGCACCCGGGGCCGCGCGGCCTGCGGGGATAGGATAGGGGATGGGGTCAGTCTCCAGAGCCTGCGGGAATCGGGCTTTGGCCCCGAAGGAAAATCCGGGGATAGAGTCAGGCCAGGGTGGAGGTGAAGAGACGGGAGCTAGACCGTGGTCTCTTAGAGAACTACGTGAGGGCCAGGCCGAGGAAGGGGGTGGGGGCACAAAGTGGAACCTGCCCCTGGGGTACGAGAGGCAGCAGGTTGAGGGCATCTTGTGAGAGGAGTGGGAAGAGAGCGGGACAGGCCAGAGGAGGCATGGTTCAGGGTCAGGCCGTCTGGCGCGGGGCCTTTGAGGCCTTCCGGAGTTTGAGCCAGCTTGCAGGTTGGGGCCAGCACCAGAGGTGGGGGCCAACCACGGTCAGAATAGGGACAGCGGACCCGGCATGGTGAGTGTAACAGGATCCGGAGCAGGCCCTTCTTTAGACTTGTGGGTCTTGTCGGGCACTCTCGGCTTACTCTTTTTTGATGACACTCCCCCCCTCCACCCCAGCACAAAAGGGAGGTAGTGGGGGTACAAAGGGCAAGGAAAGGCGGAGTTCGGAGTCCTGAGGCCCTTGCAGTTCCAAGGTTCTTCAGCTCCTTGCGCCCTCTCGAGAAGAGAGGGCTTGGAGCGAAGCGTGTTTACCCGGAGAGGCCCGAGCCTCACCTCCCAGCACTTTCTACGCCCCCCTTGCCCTAGCTCACTCGTTTACAGCCTCCGGCTCAGGCCTTTTGTCTCCTCTCTGGCCTTTCTGTCGCGATTGCCCCGCCTACAGCGAAAGGACCAACGGGTCGCTCAGTTCTTGACAGCCCAGCCCTTCCCCTCGGCGCTGGCGGCTTCCAGGAGCAGCCGCGGAGCCTGGGAACTAACGGAGGGGAGGGGAGGAGCGGGAGATGCAAGTCCTGACACGTGGGCTGAGGGCAGGGGGCAGATTAGGGTGGCGGTCAGGGTGAACAAAGGTGGAGCCCGGGAACTTGGAGGAGAGAGATGGGGAGAAGGCCAAGTCACAGTGCGCGACCTAACCGGCGCTGTACCTTCAGAGGGCTGCAGAGCGTGCCCGTCAAGTCCGCGAAAAGCTTTACTAGTCAACTCCTCCAGCGCGCACAGCGGAGACGTAGGACCTGAGCTCGACTCTGGAAGCTGCGACGCAGAGGGTCCTCTGGAGACCATGCTCGGGCCTAGGATGTCTGCGATGCTGAAGGGTGTCCGGGCTGTCCGGGGCTCGGGTCCCGAGCTCATGGCCGGCCGGGCTGTGGCGGTCCTGCCGCCCGCTGTGCTGGGCTCCGTAGCTGCCTGGGCCCCAGCGCGCGGCTCCCGATCTGGGCCCCCGGCCTCGGACCCGCCCCCCACGCTGGGCCCGAGCCCCGTGTGCCCCTCCTCCTGCGCCCCCACTCCCTAACCCCGGGCCGCCGTGGGTCTGGAGCTGGTAGATGTCCCGGCAGCTGTGTTTCTACAGGCTGAGGCGCGCAGAGAAGCCGACCGAACAATCCGCCAGACCTGGCCGCCGGGCTGCTCTGCGCTGCCGGGGGCGGCCCGGTGCTCACTCTGGCTGGACCCTTCCTGGGCGGCCCCTGGAGGCTGTGTGCCTCAGACTCCCCGCCTAGCCGCCGCTCGGGCTCATAAACTCGTCGGCAATAAAACTGCTTTCCCTGGTCACAGCGGTCGGGGATTTGCAAAATTCCGAAATCAGAGTTGACTGTGCTAAGATCCCCATCCCACCTAGGATGGAACTCAGTCTCCTGACCTGGCCCCCTCGTCCCCGCCCCACCCCTGCTGAAAGCTCTTAAAGAGGTCCTGGCGGCTGGAAGTTATTAGTGCGGCACCGGGGCTGAAGGGACTCAAGACTTGGAATGACCTGGCCCGGCAGAGCGACTACAACCGGGAATAGAGGGTATGCGATGCGCCAGCCCGCGCAGGTGAGTGGACTCCAGCCTGCTCTGCGCTGAACCCAAGGCTGTCCCAGCGCGGCTAAGAAGTCCCGAGGAAGTAAAAACACATGGAGAAGCACCGGAGATCTGGCCCTCAGGAGAGAAGACACGGCAAATCCAGAGCTAGTGTTACTGCCCAGAAAGGGTCTTTGCCTGTAAAGACTGGCATCCACAGAGGGCCTCTGGTTACACATCAGTCTATCAGTCGATGTCTTTGTCTCCTCATTAAGCTCCTGTAGTCCCAGTAGGGGTTCGCCAGCCTGGGGAGGCCCAGGAACCCTCAAGCAGGAGCAGTGGTGGGAGGGGCCCACTGGTCACTGCCCTATAGAAGAGTGACTTGAAAGGCGGGCTTAATAGCCCAACCAGATTCTGGGACAGAAACCCCTGCCAAGCCAGGGACAAACCCTAAGGCCTGGGATAGTCATTCCTATTTTACCTGTGCCCTGTGTGCCATTCTCTTTTCTCTTCTCTCCCACAGCTAATCTAGTACAGGGCTCACACCGGGGTGAGCACCTCCACAGCCCTCCTTTGTAGGAATAAGGCAGTTCTGGGACAGCACTGCTCCACCAGTGGAGGCCCAACAAGGCAAGGCTTTTGTTCATATATCACACCCCAAATAGCCAGTGGATTCACAGCCCAGAGACAGAGAAGCCCCACCACTCCTGAGGAACTCACACTCTGTAGGAACTCTCAGCTATCAGTTTCTCCTAGCTTTTTTTTTTTTTGAAAAGTGCCATGTAGCAGCAGGCCCTCCTGGACTGTCCATTCTGTCACCTTCTCTGTAAACCTCTGCATCTCCTACCATTTATGTAGTGAACTTCTGGGTCCACCTGTCTATTCCCTGGGGCAAGTGGAACCTGTAGTTGTGGTACCCCAAACAGAACTTGGGAGATCTAAGGCACCTGAGCCAAAGATTCCTTGATAAGGACAGGAAGACACTTTGATCATGGGTTGTTAGGGAACCTCATTTGAGGTAGTGACCTGGCCTACCCAACAAGGGTGGAGAAACACAGGGTTTTCTTGGTAAAGGCTCCCTCCAATGACCACCCCATCCCCCATACACACAGACACTCACATAGCTCCCTAGTGGCAGCCTGAGCAACACAGCCCAATGGGTCAGAGAGCACAGCCAGGCCCCAGTAGAAAGCCGCTATGCCTCAGGACCTTGTTAATTGGTTATTAATGGTGGGGGGCAGGGGAGGGCTGGGAGAGATCCTCCTAGCTGGAGGCCTTAGTCCTCTGAACCATCCTGGTGGTTTCATTTAATCTGAAATTAAAGAGGGTCCCAGGAGGATGCAGGAATTGGCTGGCTCATGTGTGTACCAGGCCTGTCACCAGACACTACAACTTTCACTCATACATTGTCTGTGTAGCTTTTGTCAACTCTTTTGCTCTCAATAACTAGTGTGTGTCTGTGGGGAGTGTGGGGCTCTCCTGAAGGGCCTTTGCCTTCCTCCCCTTCCATCTCTCCTACCTACCTTCTATGCCATGCAACCAGGCTCAGGTAATGGAGTTGGACAATGGGGTTAGGCGATCCCCAGATGTGAGTTTGGGGGAGGAGAGGGAAGGAGAGACTAGTAATAGGAGGAAGCTGCTGACAGCAGAGCCCAACTAAGGTCTTCCCAGCGGCCAGTGACTTGTCCAGACTATTGTGGGGCCACAGGAGGGGACTTTTCCCAGCGAAGCCTCTGGAACCTGAGCTGGGGAGAAACCGGATCCTCGGATCCTCAGAGAGGGTAGGAGGAGGGTGAGTGATTAATGAGGAAGATTAAGAGATTAAACCTGGGTTCTGGGCTTGGGGGGCCCTCAGTTGTCTCATAGACTTCCCCCACTCTAGTTTGGGAGCCTGACAGGCTCCAGTGCTCCCTGATGTGCGCCTCTTCCTCCCCCCACACAGGCCAACCCTCCCTGCCTTGGGTCCCTCCCAGTGCAATCGAAATAATCATTCACTACTGTCCACCCCCAACCCCTCTGATGGTTTTCCTCTCCCAGCATTCTCAAGCAATCTCTCAAGTCTCCCTGAGATCTCCCTCATTGTTCTTTTCAGACACTTAGCAGTCCTCGCTCCCTTCCCTAGTAGAGATATCCACATTCCGATTTTCACTCCCTCAGGAAGGTACCTCAATTTACTTTCTTTTTAAAAAATATTTTTTCTTTATTGATTTTAGAGAGAGAGGAAGGGAGAGGGAAAGAGAGATAGAAAAGAAACATCACTGAGAGAGAACATCGATTGGCTGCCTCTTGCATGCCCCTCACTGGGAATTGGGCCCACAACCTGGGCACGTGCCCTGACTGGAAATCAAACCAGCAACCTCTTGGTGCATGGGTCAACGCTCAACCAGTTAGCTACACCGACCGGGCTACTCTTTAAATATATATATATATATGTTTTTATTGATTTTTTGAGAGAGAGAGGAAGGAAGAGAGATAGAAGCATCATGTGAGAGATACATCCATGGGCTGCCTCCTGCACACCCCCTACTGGGGATCCAGCCTGAAACCCCAGGCATGTGCCCTGGCAGGCAATCAAACTTAGACTTCTCAGTCCATAGGATCAATTGAGCCACACTGGCTGGGCCCAATTCCCTCTTAAAGACCTTCACACCTCCTCTCATCACCCCCTTTCTGATTTCCATTTCCTCATCTCTCCACCTTATCTCCAGCCTTATTCCTTTTCCTCATTCACCTCCACTTTTTCTCCTATTCCCTGACACCACACCTGTTCACCCACCCTGCCCTCCTCAGCCTCTCATTTGGTGCCTTCCTCTACCCAGGCCTGCCCCAGACTGACCCCTCTTCTTGGTAGGGAGATCTCAATAAACCAATTTTAGTCTTGGGATTTCCTGCCCCAGGCATTCCTCTGAAGTGTGTGTGTGTGTGTGTGTGTGTGTGTGTAGGGGGTATTGGGGTTCAGAATAACCCCCTCGGTGCAGAGGAGGACAGTCTCAGAGATGTGCTTGCCACCCCGCCCCCCATCCCTATCTTTAGCCAGCATGAGAAGTGGGAGTTTAGGGAGGAAACTCCAGGCAGAGGGGCTTGGGGCAGGGCATCCATACATCTCGCACACTTTTGGGATTTGCTCTTTCAGAAAACATTACTGCAGAGTGAACCGATTTAGATACTGAAATTTTAGTTTCGTTATTTCTAGGGCCTCCGGTTTGTGAGTTCTTTCCCTCCCTTTACACTGGTTCACACAGAGCTCTTTGTAACCGCTGCCAGCCCGGGGTGTGCCGGCTGGGGTGGGGAGTAGCGGAATACTCAGCCTCCTTCTGCCCCCACACAAATTTACATACACCCTGAGACTCACAGTCCCAGGGAAGTCCCTTGTCCCTATATCCTCACCCCCCACCCTCACCCCACCCCCATCCCCAGTTCTGGGAAAGACTGGCTAGGCTGAGAGGGACGGATCCCCCTCTGTGCCAAAGGCCGGGGTCAGATCTCAGTGCCCCTCTCCCAGGCGGAAGCGGCTAGGTGAGAAAGGGCAGAAGGAGCACCCTCCGGCGAGGCCCTGCGTGTAAGGACTGACGCCTACACCCGGAAGCGCTGCGAGGTCAAGGGCTCCAGGCGAGGGTCGGTGCACGCGCGCTATGCCACAGATCCCAAGAGAACCGTGGGCTTGATTCACCCGCCTGGCGCAGATCGAGAACCGAGTGACCTCAGGGCTAGGGTCTGCGTGGAGCAGGCCAGGGAGGGGGTGATGAGCCCATAGATGAGGGGGAGAGACGCGGAGCCCGCAGCTGGGCTGCATCAGCAACCTGGAGAAATGCACCGTAGCTGCTGCCACCACAGCCGCTGACAGACAAAAATAAGGCTCCGTTGAACTGAGGGTGAGGCGGGGCAGTTCATCCGCCCCACATCCAGCCTGAGTGGCTGCTTTTTTAGCCACAAGCCATGTGTCATCAAAGGCTCATCCCTAGGCCTGGTCTTTAGAACTGAGGGACCTGTGGCAGGCTTATCTTTTAGCTGGGGATTAAAAAAAATGTTTTTATTGATTTTTTAGAAAGAGAGGGAGAAAGAGTGTTTGAAACATCGATGTGAGAAACATTAATGAGAGAACATCAATTGGCCGCCTCCTGCATTCCCCTCACTGGGGATTGGCCCCACAGCCTGGGCATGTGCCCTGACCAGGAATGGAACTGGTCACTTCCTGGTGTATAGGTCCATGCTCAACCACTGAGCCACACTGACCAAACTAGCTGGGCATTCTTGACCCAAGACCCAACCCCCAACCAGACTACTCCCCAATTCCTGCAGCTGCTTGGGCCAGGAAAAGTCCCCAGGGTTTTCTCTACTCTCTTTCCTCCCAGCCCACACCTCACTCCAGTCACTCCTCAGAAACGCCTTTCACACGCAAACTGCCTTGAGAACAGTCTGAGTGGAGAGTGCTCTAGGGCCCCAGAGTCCCCAGAGCTTAAATTCCAGAAGAGAGTGAAGAACCTGGGATAAACAGAATTAATCCAAAATCCTGAGATATATGCTGGTGTAGAGACAGGCCCAAAGGCTGTGGAAGAAGCCCTGATTGTGACGGAGGGTTTCCTGGAGGTGGCACATAGGCCTTCAAGAGCAGCTGAGTAGGGGGGGAAGGGTGGTAGTGTGGGGAGGCATTCCAGGACAAGAGGCCTGAAACATGGGAAGTTTTCGGAATCCTGGAGATCATATGGTATACCCAGGCCAGTGGCTCTTTGGTGTCCCCACCTTGGTCTCTGTTGCCTGCCCAGCACACAGGAGGGGCTGCCTTCACTATACCCCTCCCCAAAGTCCTCTGAAGCTTGGCATCTTCAGCCCTCACCAGCTAAGCACAAGGATCCTCTTGAATTTATTGAGTCAGACCTCAGCCAGCAAGTGATTTAGGTTTTATTTATTTATTTGGGGGGTGGGGTTGTGGAGGGGGGAGAAACACAGATTTGTTGTTGCGCCTATTTAAGCATTCATTAGTTGATTTTTGTTTGTTTTGTTAATCCTCACCTGGGGATATTTTTTCCATTGATTTCTAGAGTGGAAGGAGGGGTGAGGGTTGGAGAGAGGGAGAGAGAGAAAGAAGAACACCAATGTGCGAGAGACACATCAATTGATTGCTTCCCACATGTGCCCCAACTGGGGTAGGGACTGAACCTGCAACCCAGCTACAAGCCCTTGACCCAGAATTGAACCCAAGACCCTTCAGTGCTCGGGCCGATGCTCTATCCACTGAGTCACACTGGCCAGGGCCATTGGTTGATTCTTGTATGTGCCCTGACCTTGGATCGAATCTGCAACCTTGGCGTATCAGAGCAATGCTCCAACTAACTGAGCTACCTGGCTAGGGCCCTGATTTAGGTTTTAAATTTGGGTTCTGGCAACATATATGCTGCCTGCTCCATCCTGGAGCTTGTCCCACCCCATTTGCGTCCTTAATTAGGCCTCCAGTCTGCCTCTGTTGGGCAATTTCCTGGCTACCCCAGTTAGAGACCTGCAGAGCAGGAACACTGGCTAAGTTTATTTCCAGAGCTCAGTGCTCATGGCCAGGCTCATACAGATCAGGAATGTTTGCTGAATTAATCAGTGCAGTGCTAGCCTTGCTGCTTCCCTCTTGTTCTTTGGAACTGCCTTTGTTCTCCTGGGCACCAGCTCTTGCTCCTCCCCAACTACTCTCTCTACAGTCTGGCTTCACCTAGCCCAGGTACCTGAAGGCCCACTGAATCTTGAATAGACAACCAGGTCTCCAACTCTTGACTACTCCTGTGTATGTCCCATGTCTCCCAATTTTTATTAGAGTCCTCCAATAATGCAACTCTTTGGATTTTTCTTTAAAATATCACTCTTCTTCAGTCCTGCAGTGACCACTATCCAACCCAAGCCCTTCTCTCACCATTCTTGAATTAGGATACCTCCACTCAGGCCTGCATCACTTGTTGCAACATTCAAGGACAGTGAGAGTTCCCCTCCAGAAAAACGTCCCTTCACCAAAAATAGCTGGTGTGAGTGGCCTGACTTCACTTAGCTCACCTTCTGAGTTTTACATGTGTAGGGTCCTCTACCCCTCTCCTTTGGTCATTCACTGAGGGGTATCCTTCTTGATGACTCTCAAGAGGATTTCTGAGGGAAGCAGGACACAGGACAAAGCATGAGTGTGTGGTAGGACAAGAAGGAAGAAAAGAGGTGCTTTTTAAAAGTTTTTATTTCAAAAAATAAAGCCACAATTAATTTCACATAAATATCTGGGGAGGGAAGGGGAGAGGGATGGGGCAGGGGCTTGGCCCCTACCTCCTCTTCTCTTTCACACTGTATTGTAAAAGCAAAGGGGATGGCTAAGGGGAGAACAACGGGAAAAAGTAGTCAGTGGGAGAGTTCTTACCCAAAAGGGCCCCTCAGCCCACCCCTGCCTTGGGACTGCCTTGGACCTGGCTCACCTTGCCGAACCAGCGGGAAAGCCATATCTGCTTCATGGTCATGTGATCAGGGAGAACTTCATTGTCAAAAAGGAGCTGCACCTAGCAGGGAGATGAGGCCACAGTTTTAGGAACTCTCCTCTCGCACCGTCAAGAACTAACCTGGTACACTCTAAACTCTCTCCCTCCCTTTGTAGCCCCTTCCCCTCCCCAAAAAACTTACTGTGGGAATACTCACATGCTGGGGATTTAGCATCAAGCGATGACATAGGACCCTCCGGAGATGGCGAACCTCAGCTCTAACAGAACATCGGACATATTTGTTCTGAGAATGGGGCGGGAAAGGGAGAGGACAAGGTGTGTGAGATAAGGGCCCTGGGGAGATGAGTCTCCTTAGAGAGGCCCTCCCGCAGCCCCTCTCACCTGCAGGACGCTTTTATTCTTGTCTTTGCCAGAACTGGGGGAAAACAGACACAGGTTAGGGAGCTCTATCTTCCCCTTATCCCCATCCAGAGCCGTGATGCACTCTCTTCAAAGGAACAGACACTCTCTCACTGCACACCCTCTCCCCGAGCACCTCCCTGGCTCTGGGTCATTGACACTGTCACTTCAGACAGTCCAGGACCTGCCCCTCACCTCAGCCGCTCCAGGCATAGGCTCAGCTGCTCATCATAGCGATAGTAGTGGGCTTTAGAATGGTCGAAGCTACTGAAGGGGAGGCCGAGGTTGCTCAGGGCCGGTTCTGAGAAAGACAGAGTAGTGAGGAGAGTAGCACAAGTTCCATACTCCTTTTTCCCCAATGAGCAAAACTGGGCAGGAGGAATGCTCAGGACCTTACCCTCCTGCTGCCAAGGGACATACCTTCCCCGCTGGGCTGGGTGACTCGGTCCAAGCCTCGCGACTGGTAAAATTCTCTAATCCGTTTCTCTTCACCTAGAAGGGAGTGGAGTACAGGCAGTCAAATATTAGCTGTTTCTCCGGCTGTCAACCTCTTTACCTACATGACTCCCACCAAAGACCTTGTTATCTCAAGCTGCTAGCCAGCGTCAGTCCTCTAAAAGCCCTTCAGAGTCAGGTTGGTCACTCACTGTCTTGCAAGCCAGGTACTAGCTTGTACACGATGTCCTGCATGACCCGGTCCAGTTTGAGGTTGAGCAGTGGCTGTGTCTCGTGGATCTTGATGTTGCACATGGGGCAGTACTTGCTGGTTTGAAGGTACTTCACAATACAACTCTTGCAGACTGCAGGAAAAGAAAAGCAGACTCTCAGGCCCTCTGGGAATCAGGTTGTTGGGCTAGTTGGGGTGGCTGGGGCAGGCAGAGGCTGACAGCCAACATGGTGGGAACTAGGGCCTGGAAGAACCAGCCAGGGTCCAGCGAACTCACAAGTATGAAGACACTCTGTGATGGTGGTGGCATCCACGAAGTAGCCAGCGCACAGGCAGCAGACAATGTGCTCATTCAAGTCTTTGATCTTTACTCGGACCTCCTCCTGAGGGTACACCCTCCGTCACCGATCACCCTCCCCAATCCCAACTCTTGCGCCTTCCCAGCCTGGGAGCCCCCTCTTCTATCAGATCTCCCGGCCAAGCCCCGCACCTTGCACGGTCAGCAAGGGATTAGCTCCCGGGGGCTGACACTACCTCTCTGCCCAGCAGAGGGCTCCGCGCACAGCGGGGGCTCCCTTCACGTGGACTGGCCCTACCTTCCTTTCCCAGGGGAGACTACACGACGTGAATGACACAATACGCAGGCGTCTAAGCCGGGAGTTTGGCAACTCGACCGCAATCGCGCAGGCGCATTGGGCCCCCTGTATCTGCGCAGGCGCACTGGGCCCCCGGCCAGCCACGGCCTGTCCTCTAGTTGGCCCCAGTTCGCACCGCTAGCCGACCACAGCAGTAACCCTGCCGCCCCTGCACCTCGTTCCGTAGCGGGTCCATCTTGTACACTGACTGGAGCTGGTTCCGAAGCCTCATCGCGATCGCAATCTGGCCCCCCTGAGGAGACGCCATCTTAAAGGCTGATCCAGGCCCGCCACTTCCGGTGCCGCCTGCAGGGCGGGACTTGTCTCCCAGCAACGAGGGCTTAGGTCTTTTCGGATTCGCTGATCCTCTGTAAGGCCCCGCCTATGTCCTCTCTCCCCGTGTGCTCACCTGAGCCCTAGTGGCCCCTCCCCCTCCTCAATGCGTAATTAGGGAGTTGGGGGGGAGTGGGGAAGGGTCCTATCTAATTGACCTCCCGTAGTAATAATCAGAATAGACCCTACCGGACCTTGGGACTAACTTTTGGATCCTGCAAAAAACTGCCTCCTCCTACCCCAAAAGGCCCGGCGGTCTCTGCCCGCCACTGCTCAGGGTCGTCCAGCTCCTGTGATAACGACCCCGCTAAAGCCCCCCCGGGGCTCTCTCTTCGTAAGGTCACCCTCGTAGGCTGACGCCTTGACATTACGGAGCTTCATCCCGATGGCGGGCCTTCTCTCGGCTCCAGAGCGGGAGTTTCTCGGGGCTTTGCGGAGTCTCGGGGAGGCGGGACCCCTAGAGACTTGGTAGTGATCTTACATTCCCCCCTTCATCCTCCCCCTGCCGCCAAGGTTGGGGGGGGCAGGCCCTCGTTAATGATGATGATTCAATCATCGGCGCCTGCGGAGGCCTGGGACAGACTAATGCAGAGCAGATGCCGAAGGAGGAGGGGAGGACGACTAGGACACTACCACACACGGACTCGCTGACACATCGAGCCCCTGCAGTAGCATAAGTTCAGTTCCGTATTTGGGGAAGACGGCCCCCCGCCCCCCGCCCCAAGCTTGTACACCGCTGTCCCTAGGCACTTACAGCGACTAAAAACCGAGGGTAAGTTCACTGTGAAGTATTAACACCAGGTGCAGTTGGAGAGTAAAGAAGCGAGAGATCCCAGTGGAGACCTCGAAAGGCTTTCTGAAGGAAGTGGACTTTGTGTAGGCACTACTTAGAGTCGGGATGGGTAAGAAGTGTGGTGGAAATAGAAAAGGAAGGCTGAGTGGAGAGGAGTGACCAGAGAGGGACAAGAAGGAGGCCAAGGTGTGCATCTGAGAGTAGTGGTAGAAGCAGAGCCTTATGGAGTTGGGACTTTTAGCCTGTGGGCCATAGAGAGCTAGCTGACTCTTTTGAAAAGAGAGTTCATATGAAAGAAACATTTTTGTTCATTTATCTTCACAGTGAATTGGAGTGGATAAGCAACAAGAACTTTTGGGAGTAGTAATTTTTTAATCATCTGCTCACTACAGCCATTGCTTACCTCCATGGTCCAAGCCATCATCCATCCTCTGGATGAGTAGTGTTTTTTTGCCTGCTTCTCTTGCTTCCACCGTTGCCCCTCTTTAGCCTATCCTCAACACAGCAGCTCCAAGTAATTCTGGTAAAACATTAATAAAAAAGGATACAAGGAGCCCCGCGGTGTGGCTCAGTGGTTGAGCATTGACCCATGTACCAAGAGGTCACCAGTTTGATTCCTGGTGGTCAGGGCACAAGCCCAGGTTGTGGGACTTAACCCCCGGGGGGGGGGGGGGAGGGGGAGGCATGCAGGAGGCGACCAATTGATGTTCTCTTTCATCGATGTTTCTACCTCTCTCCCTCTCCTTCCTCTATCTCTAAAATCAATAAAGAAAAATTATTTTTTTTTAAAAAAAGGATACAAGGGAAGTTCTTTGAGTTGATGAATAAGTTTTTATCTTGATTGGGTTAATGGTTTCATAGGTGTATACATATATCAAAACTTATGAAAATGTACACTTTATTTTTTAAATGTTTTTATTGATTTTTTAGAGAGAAAGGGAGAGACAGATAGAAACATCCACGTGAGAGAGAAACATGATAAGCTGCTTCCTGCAGGTCCCCTACTGGGGATCAAGCCCGCAACCCTGGCATGTGTCCTGATGGGAATACAACCTGGACCTCTCAGTCCATGGGAGGATGCTCAATCCACTGAGCAACACCAGCCAGGCTGAAAATGTACACTTTAATATATCCAGTTTATTGTATGTCAGGTTTACCTTAAGAAAGCTGTTAAAGATAAAATTTTAAAATCGGGTGTCTTGTTTATAATCTTCCAATTGCTTCCCTTTTTAATCAGAATAAAAGGCAAAGTCCTTACAATGGTTTTCAAGGCTTTGCATGGTCTCTTGAAGTCACTCTGTCCCTCTGGCTACACTGGACCCCTCACTGTTTGTTCCACAGAAACACCAGGATGTACTCCCACTGTGTCCCCAACTTGAAATGCTCAGATGTCCAAATGGCTCCTTACTTCCTTCAGGTCTTTACTCCACAAGGCCTTTTGTGATCATTCTAGATAAATCACAGCTTCCCACCCTTTCACTTCTCCTCCTTCCTTCCTTCCTTGCTATATTTTTCTTATTAGCATTTATTATTATTTAACATAGTGTATATTTTTCTTGTTTTACATCTGCCTCCCACACTAAAATGTAAGCTTCTCAATGGCAGGGACTTTTTCCCCCCGTTGTGTTTATACAGCTATATCTCCAGTGCCAGGTGCAGAGTAGGTGTTCAATCAAAATTTTCTGGATGAACAAATGAATGAATGTAGGTGGTAGTGATGATGGCCTAGATTAGGCTTTTATCAGTGGAAATGGAAAGGAAGGGCTGTATATGAAATACTTCAAAGGAAAGAATAATAGGAGGAAATGAGTTAGGAGCTTGGGAGAGGAGCCTGTCTTCCAGCCTGTTGGACTTAAGGTGGCTGCAGCAAAGGCAGGTGGAGTTGGCCAGAAGGCTAGAATGGTGGGGCTGGAGCAAAAATGTTATAACCTCAGAAATGGAGGTCTCAGAGTTTTCTGGATGGATGTAATATATGGAGTTATTGACATGGATGAAACCTGAGCAGATGTAGAGAGAGAGAGAGAGAAAGCTGAAGTCTGAGCTCTGAAGAATGCTCCCAATCTACAGTGGAAGAAGAAAAGTCAGTGGAAGAAAAAAACATTAGCAGTCACTATATGAGCTCAAAGATGTAGAATAAGACAATATTATGGAAGCCAAAAACAGGGACATTTCAAGAAATAGTTGGTGATCAACAAAGTAAACATTTTAGAGATTCTTGGATGATGGACACTGGATACTGAAGCTCTCTGAGAAGGGGTCTGTGTAGTGAAGCCAGCTTGCAGTGGGTTTAAAGAATAAATAATGAAGTGGAGGCAATGGGTGTGGGCACTAAAAGGGGAAAAGAAAACAATTTTTCGTGAAGAGTCAGGCAATGACTTTGTGTAGATCAGTGGTTGTCAACCTGTGGGTCGTGACCCCTTTGGGAGTCGAACAACCCTTTCACAGGGGTCGCCTAAGACATAACAGTAGCAAAATTACAGTTATGAAGTAGCAACAAAAATAATTTTATGGTTGGGGGTCACCACAACATGAGGAACTGTATTAAAGGGTCGTGGCATTAGGAAGGTTGAGAATCACTGGTCTAGATAATAGCAATCTGAGGCAGTTGGGGATAGGAAGAACTAAGTTAATGAGATAAATGATATAGGAGTGGGGGGACCATCTCAAGGGAAGGACACTATATCAACAGCAGGAAGGAAGGGAAAGCACAGAAGCACAGGCTGGGTACTGTGGCTTCTTCTTGTGAAGGTGCAGGCTTGAAACATGAAAACTTAGAGTTGGGGGGCCACATGCACATAGGAGATGGTGAGATGAATCTAAAATAGTGTGTATGGGAGGTGGGGGTGCTGACCCCATAGCCTCCCTCTTCAACATAAACTAGCAGGAACCACCCTTTCCAGAGAATCTGGGAATCAGCAAGGTGAAGGAAAGTGGAAAAATTCCTAGGACTGTGGCTGACAGAACTGAAAGTCCTTTGCTCTTAAAGTGGGGCACTGATTATATATATTCCCTAGAAGATTTGTATGTACTACTGGTTCATGGCCACTCTCCTCAAAGGATCAGTTAGGCAGTCACTGGGTGGCAATGCCATCTGTGCTGACCTCAAAAGGCAGGATGTACAGTAAGCAGGTGTACAGGTCTATACTATGCTTTTTTCCTCCTTCATTGATTCACTCATTGATTCATTCCAGGATTTATTCAGCTTGGTTAGAGACACACTACTGCTCACCCTCTTCTCTGAGGCCCACCCCCCAGGAATGGGGAAAGGGACTGACAAACTCCTAACCTGCAGGCCAGTTCCTTTCAGAGGCTTTATGTATTTATTTTTTAAATGTTTACTTACTGGTTTTAGAGAAAGGAGAGAGAGAGAGAAAGAGAGAGAGAGAGAGAGAGAGAGAGAGAGAGAGAGAGAGAGAGAGAGAGACTGATTCTAACCAACTGAGCCACTGTGCCAGGGCCAAAGGCTTTATTTACTTTGCTGTCTCCTTAGCCTCTCTGTTCACATGTAAGGGATCCAGCCGTACTATCTCTGAAGGTTTTGCCTGAATAGCAGGTTTCATGGCCCCTAGTAGCCCCATCCCTCTATTGCTGAGAAAAGGTGTTTGGGCTTCTGTGAAGGGCTAGGGTAGGTGATAATGTCTGTCTTCTCCACCAGAATAAAAACACACTTGCTAACTTTGCAGAAGTCCCCCAGCCCCCTTTCAGTAGGGGCTGTTGGCAGGGTAGGGGGAGGGCTGGAGAAATTGGATGAGGGGTGTGAACAAGGTTGGGGAAGGATGTCACATATTAATAATGCTCACTGCCTCCCTCCTCCAGCCTTCAGACTGAGGCTTCTGACAACACCGAGGGGCTGGTGGCTTTGGGTAGGGGGAGAGCCCACTCCCTTTTTCTCTTCTTTATCTTCCTGCCCAGATGCCCAAACATCATTCCTCCATTCCCTAGAGAGAAAAGACCCCATCACCCTGCCTCAGGCACCAGGCTGCCAGCCCATCTGCTGGTGAGAAAGAAGGGGCTGAGCCTTTCCCAGAAGATCCTGGAGAATCAACTGGAAGATTCATGCTCCTAGGGCGACCCATCTACTAGACTTGGAAGGCATGCTGGCTCCCATGGAGTACCGGGTGGCCTGGAACTGAGCCCAGAGTGGACTGGGGTCGAGGGGCTAGGGTTGGCACAGTGGGGTGGGACCCTTTGGCCACCACGTGTCTGAGGCAGGCCAAGCCGCTCATCATGCCAACCGGCCTCGGGATGTTAAGAACATCCCCCTCCCTGTGACCAGTCTCACCGGCTTGGAGGCGCCAGGGCCCCCCCGGAGCCGGGGCGGGCCAGGGAAGGTAATGTAATTCCGACCCAGCTAACCCGATTATGGCGGCCTGCACCGGGCCGGGCGGCGGCAGGGGCGGGACTAAGGCGAAGGGGCCCTCCCTGTCAGGGGTCCCATCCCGGGGAAGGATGCAGAATTCACACACTCCCAGCTCCTGGGTCCTCGGCCAGAGGTCATAAGGTTACTAAGCTGCTTCAGTCTTTCCCCACCTCCCTTCTCTGACACGCTCCAGGCACAGTTTCCTGCGCTTGGGTAGGGTGAAGCATCTAAGGGAAATGAAGCGGCTGGGATCCTCTGAAGGCTTCAGTGAGGTCCCACATGTCTCCTGTGGAGATTTCGTCCTCTCGCCTTTAGGGGGTGGGAGTGTGTGAGAATAGACTTCCCAGGCGCAAAGTGGAGGGTCCGAGTCCCTCGCTGGTAGTCTTCTGTCGATTTGAGAAAATCGAAATTCTAAGAAACACAAGGGCACCGATTACTGGCGCTCCCGAAAGGAGCCAGGGGTCCTATGGAGAGGCCAGGAGGTGCACCAGGATACTGGCCCAGAGTGGTTGTTTCCCGCCCTAGCCCACCAGATGCGCCCGGCCACCGCTTCCCACACCTGTCCTCTTCCCGGGCCTTCAAGCTGCCGGCACCGTTTCCCAGCCGCTTCCCATCGCATCCTGGAAGCCACAACGAGATTTGGTCTTCGAGGGCACTTAGGCGGGGGGCACAACGAATCCGGGAGTCCGCAGGCAGGACCCATCGGGAGGCGAAGAGTGGGGGATGTGGGAAGAGACACCTACGAGGAAGCCCAAAGGCGGAGGCTGGTGAGGATGGAGTAGCCCTGCGCATCTCGGCTGACTCAGCGCGTAGCCTCCCAAGCTCTGACCCCTCCCGGGCTGAGCCTGGTTCCTAACACCCTCCCCACCTCTTCACCCCACCCCCTCCATTCCTGCCGGCCAGTCTTCCCCTTGCTTGGCGCAAACAGGCGTCTCTTCCCCTTTAACGGGCCGGGCCCCGCCCCTGCCCTACCCCCAGCCCCCACTGCCCACCGGAGGCAGATCTGTCAGTCACTGCCCCAGTCAGAGCCAGCCAACCCTCTCCACCCCGGACTCAGGCAGAGGCCCCGGCAGCCCAACGTCCATCTGCGCTTCAGAGACAGAAGGGCGTTCCTGGGACCCTGGTGGGTTGCAATCCCCCGGGATGCGAGTTCTTGCACCGACGCCCCGCAGAGGCCGGCATGGGCGCGGTTACTCCCCGTGCACTGGGATGAAGCTGTCCTGGGGGCCCTGGCACCCAGCCGCAGCCAGCTCCGCGGGCCCCTGAGGCCGCCGCCCTGAGCGCGCCGCCCAGAGCCCTCCGCCCCGAGCGCTCCGCTGCTGGGCTCCCAGAGCTGCCTGGGGCGCCCTCCACAACCGCCGAAACTCCTGCGGTCCTCTCTGACCCAGACCCATGGAGCCCGCGGTGCTGGCCTCGCACAACCTCCCGCACCACGAACCAATCAGCTTCGGCATTGATCAGATTCTGAGCTGCCCGGAGCCCACCGGGAGCGGCCTAGGCCCAGGTCGCACCGGCCAGGGCCATGGGGAGAGTGCGGCGTTCTCAGGTGGATTTCACGGAGCCTCAAGCTATGGTCCCTCTGGCTCGCTGGGCCCCCTACCCGGCAGCTCAGGCATGGGCCCGGGCGGCGTGATCCGTGTCCCTGCGCACCGCCCGCTGCCAGTGCCGCCACCCGCGGGAGGCGCGCCTGCGGTGCCTGGCCCCTCGGGCCTGGGCGGCACCGGGGGCCTAGCGGGACTCACCTTCCCTTGGATGGACAGCGGCCGCCGCTTTGCCAAGGACAGGCTCACGGGTGAGGTTGCCGAACCCCTCTAGTGTCTTGTCCCACACTGACCGGGTTTCCTCATCTTTGATCCTTCGGATCCAAATCCAGGTCCCATTACATACTTCTCCCCCAGATCATTTCAGGGGACCCCTCCTGACTTGTATGTTTTGGTCCCGCTGCTGAGGGAGGATGGGAAGGGAGATGCCCTCGGTGCCCACGCCTTCTCTGCAGTCAAATGTCCACACCTCCACTGTCCACACCACGGGGAGAGCAGGGTGAAGTTACAGGGATCATTCTCCCTCACCCAAGGCCGTTTCTTCCGAGGCCCTTTCTTGTCTAGAGGCCTCAACTGATGTGAGGTCAAGCTGGGGCACCGGTAAGGACCGGGCGCAGGAGCTCTGCCGTCTGGGCAGCCGCCCTCTCTTCTCAGGGACACCTCGGGCCGCCCCGCAAACCCTGCCCTGCTCTTTCTTCTTCCCTGCAGCCGCGCTCTCCCCCTTCTCCGGGACGCGCCGCATCGGCCACCCTTACCAAAACCGAACGCCCCCAAAGCGGAAGAAGCCGCGCACGTCCTTCTCCCGTTCGCAGGTGCTAGAGCTGGAGCGGCGCTTCCTGCGCCAGAAATACCTGGCTTCGGCCGAGAGAGCGGCACTGGCCAAGGCCCTGCGCATGACCGACGCTCAGGTCAAGACGTGGTTCCAGAACCGGCGCACCAAGTGGCGGTGAGGCGCCGGGCGGGGAGGGACCACGGGTCGGACCAACTGGAGGTGAGGCTCGGGCGGAGGAGGGCTGGCCTCGCTGACCCGGCATCTTCTCCCGTCCAGGCGCCAGACCGCTGAGGAGCGCGAGGCGGAGCGGCACCGCGCAGGCCGACTGCTCCTGCACCTGCAGCAGGACGCGCTACCACGGCCCCTGCGGCCACCACTGCCCCCAGACCCGCTCTGCCTACACAACTCGTCTCTCTTCGCGCTGCAGAACCTGCAGCCCTGGGCCGAAGACAATAAAGTGGCTTCCGTGTCCGGGCTCGCTTCGGTGGTGTGAGCTACGCCTGCCTGGCGGACCGAGCGCTTTTCCAGACCGATGCGCTGCGTGGAGCGCGAGACCCAGGGCTGTGGGGAGTGCGGCTGCCCTTGCCGTGGTCCTGTAGCAGCGCAACTTGTGAGGAGGAGCCGGCCTTGAGGCTCTCGTCGAGGGCTCCTTGGCTACCCCAGGCTCCCAGGCCAACGTGGCATGCTTGCCCCGCAAGCCGAGACGCGGCCTTTCCCGCCGTTTTCCACTTAGATTGTCTCTCTGCTGCTGGCATCTGAGGGGCCGAGAGGGCGGGACCTGCAGTACAGTAGCCAATGAGGTGCGGAGAGGGGGCGGGTTGGCCAATGGGAGGTGCTTTCCTGAGGGGCTTTGGGGTCTTCAGCGGGTGGGTCAGAACTGTGGTTCTGCAGAACCAGAGCAGGTAAAAAGGTGGTTCTGTGATGGGGGCAGCCTGCACTGGCTGCCTCGGCACCAAAGGTGTGATGGAAGGAAGACGCCAACAACAGTGGCTGTGACAGGAATCAGAGGGTTATCCACATTGGGCATCTCATCCTTCTACTGTAAAATAATCGCTAAGGATTCTTTCTGTTGAGCCTCATGTATTCCGTGTGTGTTCAAACTGCTGACACATCCTCCCACTTGAGCCTCACAATGCGCCTGGGCGGCAGGGGAGATGGATACTTCTCTTTCATTTTTCAGTTGATGAAAGAGAAATCTAGGAACACTAATCTTGCGGGGACAGAGAGGAGAGAGAAGGAAGCAGTGGACAAAATTAATGGGCCCAGTGGAGTTAGGGTGAGCAGAACTTCACAAATAATTAGGAAGTGATAGACCTAAGAATCAAAGATAATTCCAAAGTTGGAAATGTAGAGAGGCTCAGGAAATCAATGGTGTTGTGGATGATGAAGGGGAAATTGGGAAGATAGGAGCAAGATGAACTCTACCCCCAAAACTAAATGCTAGACCTAGAGAGAATAAATTCTGGCAAAGTGCCTTTGCGGGAAGTCAGTTGACATCCACATATAGGTGGAGATAGATGGAATGATGAGGACAGAATCTCCTGAAGAGAAAAGCAGAGTTCTAAGGATTAAATATTTTCCCCCACTAAATTCTACAAACACATTTACAATGCGCAAGGTGCTAGAGGATATCAAAGTCAGTAGTCCAAGGGGAAAAAAGGGAAATGAGTACCCAGCTGGAAAGAAAGGAAAGCATCATGTCCCTGACGTCAAAATCATTAGAAAGACTTTAGCTTGTGGGTGGGCCAGGGGTTGCTGGGAAGAGTTTTGATAAAAATGTGAGAGTTTGGGGATGGTTGCAATAGCCTCGAGGTTTAAAAAGAAGCAGGATTTAAGTTTTATGAGGATGAAAGGGAAGATTTTGTCTGATTCCTATAGTACCCCCATTCTTCCCTGGAGGTAGGAGCAGTGTAATGGAGGGAAGTAAGCTTTAGGCAGGGTCAGAGGCCATCTGTAGCCAAACTACTCATGTTCTGTGTTTGTGACAGCTAGGTCAGCCATTGCATAAAGTCTTGACTTGGCAAGGGAATATTGCTGGAGGGGTTGGCCCTGTGTCTTTGATAGTGTGTCATCTTTAACTCATGAATGTTGTATATGCTGCTGCAGAACCAAACTCAAATTTGGCACCATAGAAAAAGAACTTTTATAGCTCAAAACGGAGCACAAGGATAGGTTGGCTTAAGTTGGGGATACGGGGGCATGTCAGTCCTGCTCCAATAAATAGAAGGCTAGGGAAAGGGTCCTACCCTATGTAGATTGTGGCTTACTGGTTTCCCTTCACTCCCGGTCCACCACTAAGAGACTCAGGTTCCCAGATTTATATTCGAATCTAAACTTTCAGCTTTTAAGTCTGGCTGGCTGCCTTGGTGCTAAACTGAGGGAGGATGGAAGACAATGAGTTCTGCTCCATTTCTCAGGCAGGTCACTGCAGGACACAGGCATGCACAAACTCTTGGGAGGAGGAGGCTTCACTTTCTGTTGAAGAATCCACCATTTCTTCCCTCAGCTGGTTCAGGAAGTCTCTGCTTTCACTGGGGGGCAGGTTACTCAGAAAGTATGGAGGGGCCAACTCCACCAGCCTGACAGAGAGAGTCATAATTAGATGATTTCTGTATACTCTCTCATAAAGCAGATTTTTAAACATTTCACTATTCCTTCCACAAACCCTGTCTTCTCAAATCATGTTACTACAAACCACTGTGATCCCCTCTTTTTCTTAAGGCTCTCTAACTTCCCAGTCATAATTTTGGCCCCAGGAAGAGGAATGGGGAGTGTAAGAGGGGTGTCACAGAACTCACATCTGTGGTTGAATCTCAGTAACAATGGAAAGGCAGTTGTCTTTGGAGATGGAGAAACTGTGGTAAAGCACCCATGGCGGAGGCCTGGCTGGAGCCCGGCGGCTTCGGTAGCAGCAGTATGGGGAGAGCTGGGCCACATGCTTATGGGTTAGGAGCAGGTAATTTCCAGTTCCATCTGTGTCTCGGGCCACCTCATTGAAAGGCAAAGATATTGAAGAAATAAATTAGAGAGAAGAGGCAGACAGTAGAAAAAAGTAAAGGGGGCTGAGAAAGAATTAGTAATGGTGGTGAGAGTATTAAAAGTAAAGCATTAACTCTAGATGTTATAGTCCCTACCACACTAAAAGACATTTTCATAGTTCCTTGTATCCCAAAACCTCAAAGGACGTTTCTTCTGGTTCTAAAGAATCCTTTGAATGGCCATCTGGACCCCAATTTCAGAGATGTCATACCAATCTTTGGTCTCTCTGCCTTCTGCTCCTTTTATGATACCAACTCTTTCCCCTAACCTTAAGGAAGTATCCAGACACCAGTGCTTTCTGAAGGTCTTTGCGATTCTTCTCAGAGCCAAAGGCTGGTTGGGACACGGGAAGTTCAATTCGTTGCATAAGTTCTAGGAGTTCTCCTCGAAATTTCTGGGCTTGGCACAGTGCTGCCCAGTTTAGACCCCGAGCCTGGCACCACGCCTTGTCTGCTCCACCTAAGAGAGGAAAGGGACCAACTACAACTAAAGTCCTTGAGATTCCCAAAGGAATCCAACCCTTGGCCAAAGGGCCTCCTCTTCCTGGGCAAAAAGATCTGTCAGCTGGTTGCACACCACTTGTGGAAAATCTGGGATTCTATGAGGATGCTGAGTGGGCCACTCACTCTGTATAAAGGCTTCATACACCTGGATCAGAGAGCTGTGATCACCATCCACATGTTCCAGGGCCCGGCGTAAGGCAGCTTCTTCTGCACAGAGTGGAGGACGGGTAAACCCAGGGGCAGCTGGAGGAAGAGAGGAAGGTTGTTTTGGGGAATGAGAATGGATAGCGGTACAGGCAGAATGGTGAAAAGGTCGAAATGTCACTTTGGGAACTCAATTCAAAAGACACTGATAACTTCTAGATGCTATGCACTTTATTACACATTGAAGATAAATGAAAGATAGTCTCTCTTCTCAAGTAGTCTGGTGGGAGAGACCAATAAGTAAGTAAACTTGATGAGCATGACAGGTGTATGGGCCAATATTTGAAGTTTGAGTAGGAATTAGCTCAGTGGCAAAGGGGTAGAGAGAGGATTACAGACTGTGGGAACAGGTAGTTAATAGCATGGGATGTTTGGAGAACTGCAAGCACCAGTATGGGTGGATGGAATGGCATGCATGGCAGAGATACAGGACATAAAGCTGGGGAAGTAGGTATAGGCCAGGTCAGGAGAGGCTGGATGTGCTGGGCAAATGAGCTTACATTCTGTCTGGAAGGTAAAAAAAAATAGCTGTTGAAGAAGTTTTTAAGTAAGAAGAGTCCCTGTGTTTGAAGAAGTTCACATGACTAATTAGGAGGCTACTGAAGGAGTCCCTTCAGCAGTGATGGGACCTGACATTGGCACTGACAGTGAGTATGGAGAAGAGCAGATTAACTGAAACAAACACTTAGGAGATAAAAATGAAAGAACCTGGAGAAATATTAGTCTAGAATGATGGTAATGGAACTGTGGGGATGATATGATTTTGTGGTGGTGGTGAGCAGGTCATTTAAAAAAGTGGTCAAGTTTAGTTATATAAATGTAAGATTCAGAAGAGTGGTACTGACAGGGAGATACAAGGTTTGGACATTTTAAGTGTGAAGGTGGTCCTTCAGACTATGAGTGTGGATGAACTTGCTTAGAGAGTTCAGGGAATGGGAGGACAAAAGGGGCAAGAATAGAAAGCCCTGAGGTGCAGTCTATAGTGGACAAGCAGATGAACAGCCCAAGTAAGAGATTAAGGGAATGGTTGGTGAGGTAGGATGAAAACCATGAGGAGTGGTCACAGAAGCTTAGCGGGAGCAGTTTCAAGGTGGGAGTGGTTGGCATTCTGAAGTGTCAAAAGGTCATGAATGAGGGCTCAAAAGTGTTCTCTGGATGAGGTCTTTGGGAGGCCTCTGGTGAGCTGAAGGCTGCCTCAGTGTTGTGGTGGGCCTGAAGCTGAAATGTGGTGGGCGAGGAATACACTAGATGGGATAGGATAGAGGTTATATTGTCTATCTGAAGAGCAGTATAGGGTTGAGGAAGAGGAGTAGAGAGGTTTAGTAATAACAGATAGGGGAGATTCAAGCATGTTGAGAGGAAGAACCAGCAGAAGGAAAAGGCTAAAGAGACAGGAGAGGGATAACCTTTGGAGCCCCAAAACACCAAGGGGAAGGACTGAAGTAGCAGAAAGAGCCAGGGAGAGAGGGGAGTTATACCAGTGAGCATGGCAGCGAGGGTGAGCATCTCATCCACACAGTCAAACTCGCACGAAGCCAGCAGGGCTTTGGCCAACTCAGGGGGCAGGGGGAACTCTGATAGGATGACACCCAGGTCTGACAGGTCCCCATTATCATCCAGGGCTGCCAGATAGTCTAAGTCTTCTAGGGCCTGCATCATTGCTTCTGGAGCTGGTGAGGAAACAGGGATTATAGGGTAGAGGTTCTCAGAGCCTGGTGGTCAGGCAGCAGGACTTGGGCAGGAAGGGTGCTCACCAGGCCGGTCCAGGAAGTGACACTCCCCTGGCTCTGCAATCTGTTTCCTCTTTAGCAGTAATACCAGGGGGCTCAGATTCTCCTCACACACCCTGGGTTGGGGCAATGAGGGAGCTTCTAGTTCTTGGAAGGACTTAGGATATAGGCAGAGGCAGGATCCTGAGGGGAGAAAGACCTGGGAAAGACCACTGTAGATTTCTCATGGCTCGTATGTTGGTGACTCTTTCATGGTTGATCTCAGTGAGGGTGAAGGCCCTTACCTGGAGGGGCCCCTCTTGCCCGTAGTTGTCTTGCCTCTGCCTGACACTTGCTGATTGGCCTCAACACTTGGGATTCTGCTCGGATCTGAGGATTGTACACCTGTCACCACCCCCCAACCAAGGTCAAGACAGATCAGAGTGGGCCATTTATATCTTTAGCCCCCACATGCCCTCATCTCTGTCACTCACACTTCGAAGCTCCAGTCCTGAGTCAATGACATGTCGAATGGAAGGGAGGGAGAAGGAGAAGTCAGCCAGCCAGTGAGTGACCACAACCTTTCGGGCACCTGAGTCTGTGTCCTCGTACACAGCCTGAACAGCTTGACCATGGCCTGGGTGAAGGGGCAGCACCCGTGGTGGAGGTCCTTGGATATCCAAGGTTCCTACCTCTCTGGACAAGGATTCACAGCACAGGGAAATTTCCTGAGGAGAGGGTTGGGGTATTAGGGCAGTTCTCACCTTTTTGGGTCACAGACCTCTTTGAAAAACTGATGAAAGCTATGGCCCTTCACTCTGAAAAAATGCACATACTCATAAAAACTGAGGGTGTTATAATTTCAGGAATTCACCGAACCACAAATCTCTGCATTAGACAAAATAAAAAAAGAGGGTAGTAGACCTCTTTACTCTAAAATCCTTGAGTTTTTCCTCAGGACCCCAAAAGTGTGAGTACTACGCTCCAGTGCTCCCATCCCCCCAGGGCAGGAAGGCGGTGTAAGGAGCACCTCCTTTTGCAGCCTGTGTTTTTACCTCCTCACTGGGCAGGTACACTAGCACGTCTCCCGGGGCCTCCTTTTGACACAATTCAAGCACAGCTTGGCAGGCAGCTTCTACTCGATCAGTAGGGACAGTGTCCCTGTAGATGGGAGTGGGACAACTGCCAGGCCCTCCGGGTACACGTACAGTAGGAGGATTGCCCCAGAAGGCTTGGAGCTTAGGTTCAAGGGCTGAGTCAGTTACCACGACCACTCTGGGGTCCCCTGGAAGGTTTTCCAGCATGGCATCTCGCAGCAAACCCTGGAGCAAATCTGAGGCCACTGACCGCTCTTGAGCCTCATCCAGCACCAGCACACCCCAGGCTCCAGTGCCCCGGGTCGAGGCCACCTCCTGAAGAAGTAGCCTGTCCCAGCAAAACCTGTTGACATTGGCAGTGGGCAGAGGAGTCAGTGTGGATACTGACCAGCCCCAGAAGTCCAGGGGAGCTTCTACCCAGGGAGCCTAGATTTTGTTAAGATCAGAAAAACACCATGACTGAATTCCTGAGTCTGTGGACTCTTAACAGTGACCCACAACCTTACAGACTGACGGCACTTTGTAGGGAAGCTGTACTCCAGCTGGGAAAGTGATTTTGTGATGAGGGTGAGGATGAATGTCTGAGGTCCAGGCTGGGGTTGAAGAGCTTAATTCAGCATTGCATAATGAATGATTTAAAGAGTGAGCTGGGCTGAGGGTATGGTAAGATGTCAGAGGACTGGGCTTGTTCCTATTGGGTGAGGAGAATTAGATTCAAATCAGGCCTGCAGGAGGCCTCACCTTAGCAGGGTGTGGGGCCCAGTGCAGTCCTCCTGGGGGATGCTGTATCCAACCTCATGACCCAGGGTCAGGTCCATCTCATCAGCAACCTGCACGGCCAGGCTCAGGGCTGCCAGAGGGTAGGGCTGAGTGACAGTTACCCGGCCCTTCTGGAACCCCCTGGCCAGCGCAAACTCTGCACACCACTGAGGGATCTGGGATAGGGTTGGGAAAGGGCAACGTCAGCAAGACATAGGACTTGTCAGATGTGCTAAGGGAGCTACAGCCAGTTTTACCTATCCTTATTTGGGGGAATACGCTGGTCCTTCACCACCCTGGGGCCAGCCTAACCCAACTCCCTTTGCTTACCTCCCCCATAACCCTGGCAGTCTAACCCACCCTAACCAGGGAAGGGCCAGTTCCCTAGCCCCTCCCCTTGTCTGGTCCCATAATTCCTCCCCCCACCTGGGTGCTCTTGCCAGAGCCAGGCTCTCCCGACACAAGCACCACTCCACTGGGGCTACTCTCCAATTGCTCCAAGAAGATAAAGCGAGCAGCCCAGATGGGTAAGGCTCGGCGCTGTTCAAGCAGTTCGTAGTAGCGGGAAGAGAAGGGAAGCCCATCAAAGGGGTTCACAGCCAGTTCTGACTCCCCAGGGCTCAGGCCAGACTCTTCTGTCAGCCCGAGAAGCTGAGAAGCCATGATCATTCACTGGCAGGACCTACAGAAGGCAGGGCAGTCATTAAGGCCTCATACCATCTTCCCACCTCCGCCCTGATCCCTAACCTGTACCCTCAGCTGATAATGCACCGGATCCATCCTTCCTAGCACTTAAAAAAAAAAAAAAAATCCTTACCTGAGAATATGTTAATTGATTTTTAAAAAGGAAAGGAGTGAGAAACATTGATGTGAGAGAAACATCAACTAGTGGTCTCTGTATGCGCCCTGATGGGGGTGGGGGAATCAAAGCCACAATCTAGGTATGTGCCCTGACTGGGAATTGAACCCAAAACCTTTTGGTGTATGAGGTGACACTTCAGCCAACTAAGCCACCTGGCCAGGGCCTTCCCAGCACTTCTTGCTGCCAGGAAATAGCGGAGACTTGAGTCTCCAAGGGACTATAAGAAGTGGATTATTACCCTCTAGTCAGGTAGTAAAAATCCTGTGACTAACACAGGGGTTCTCAGGGGCAGCAGCAATTACCTGAGACCTGTGGAAAGGACCCCAAGGGAAAGGGATAAAGAATAGGAGGGGAATAGGGCCACAAGGATCCTGGATTCAAACCTGCTTGAAGCTCTGAGACGAGTCAGGATGGCAGCCAGTTCCACAACCACTCAGCCAGTTACCACCAACCTTGACCAGCATGAAGTACAAAGGTAAGTTCCGGTTCCACCCTGGGGCTTGGCTCAAACAATTCTAAAGACTGCTTTTGGGGTGGAGCCATTTGCTCCACCTTAATTAACCTAGTCAGGAGCCTATGGAAGGCAGGCTTTAGTCACCACACTGAGCATGTGTGAACTCTATAGACACCATGTACTGTGAAAAGCATCCTGGGACTTGTAGTTTTGCAGTTGTTTCTTCACAAACCTGGGCTGAACACCCCAGCTATGTCCAGTTGTTGTTGGGTCTTCATTCATCTCTTGACATGAGGAAGTGATTTCAGAGTTCCATTTAGACCTCCCCTCACAAACCTACAAGGAGGACCTCATCCCCATTCCTCCCAACTGAGGGAAAAGGAACCAGTTCAGGGGGCTTTTTAGACCCAGAGAGGCAACAGAGACCTTGAGTGAAAACCCTGAATTTAATGTGATATTGGGGGGAGCCCCATCTCTCCCTTTCTACCACCCACCCATCCGGCCTGTTGTGAGTTGGGTGAGGGCTGCCCCCAGTCTCCGTCCTGCGGCTCTGGGTGCCATCCTGTGCTCAGTCAGCCTCCTGGGCCTGTCTCTCTGTGAATCTCCTGTAGGACAGGGAGAAGACATTGTGTGGGTTTTGCCATATCAGCTCCATAATCAGCTCCCTTCTTCAACCTGCCCCTTCCTACCCATTGTTCTCTAAGCCCCTCACCTTCTCGCATATTCATACAGTGCTTGCTTGCGCTCCTGTAGGCTTTCTTGTCGGGCCCAGGAGGACTTGGCAAATGTTAGGGCTGTGGGCTGAGGGGTCACCGGGCCAGAGCTGGGGAACTGAGGTGATCACAATGTCAGAGGGCTTGCGAAGTCATCATCATTAAACCTGCATCGAATGCCTACTTTGCAAGAGAGGCACTGTGCTAGGGTCTCAGGATCAAAAAAGAGACATCAGGGATAGGGAGTATGTAGACTGCCCCATCCCACCCCAAGTCTTGAATCTGACCATTTCCTGGGTCTCACCTTGGAGGCAGAGGCTGTGGGAAGGGACTGGGTCCCCTCACTGATGTCTTCAGGTATGAAAGCTACGGCTCCCTCAAGTAGATTGGTAATGGTCAAGTCTACACATCCAGTCCTGGCTGGGGAGAAGGGAAGAGAGGGAAAGGGATCTGTTTCCCTGCTCACCTTTCCCCTTCACCACCCACTTTTCCTCTCTGGGACTGTCTTCCTGTGTGAAGCTATCATTTCCCATACCCAGGTCTCTCTGGATGACACCCAATGGCACATGGGGTAAAACTTCCTTGACTCTCTGAGCCAGAGTCGCCAGCTGCACATCAGGAGAAGGGCCAGGGGAGGGAGGAAAAGTAGACTGGGCTGCAAAAAAGAAATCGAAATGTGGTAAGTGGAGAATGAGTAGGAAGGAAAAGCTGACTAGCACAGGAATAGGGAGGACATCACAATAAGCTGGAAAAAACACAGAAAACTTTGTGTACAGAGACTACACACCTGACTGGGGGTGCAATCTGGGGTGTCTTTGTCGCTTCATGTGCTCTGCTTTGTCTGAGGGAGTGAGTCGTGTCCCTGTCTGGCCCAATTCTTTGGCCACCAGCTAGGGAGAATTGGAAGATTGGGAATGTCAAGGTCTCAAGCCCTCCTCCCTCTCTGCCTAAGGAAAGACCCACCTCCACCCTGCCTGTGTACCCTACCACCTGTTGTACACGGAGGGCAAATGCCTCATTCCCCTCCCCCAGCTGGCGATGAACAGGACGGAGCCACCTGCAAAAAAACATTCCAGGGCCATGTTGGAGGCACCAGGGGTAGAGGCTGTCACCGTTTCCCTACTTTGATACCTCTTTTCATGGGACAGTGAGGGTAAGGATGGGGAGAAAGTAAATACTTTGTATTGCCTCTGTGGTGGAACCTTGATGTTAAAAGATCTGCAAATGGGCAAGGCAGAGACAACTACTTTCTTGAGCTTGAGGTGAGCTTTTCCCAGCCACCAAAAAGTGAGGGCAGTTAATACCTTACTTGATACACCGTGAAAGGGACGAAAAGTGACCACAGCAGTTCTGAGACCCAGGAAGCATCTGACACCGTCTGAGAGGAAGGTATGAAGTGAGATCTAAGTCAGGACCAGGAGTGGGAAACTTTCCCCCAAGTTCCAAAGATTCCCTGTCCAACATGAACTCACCACAGAGACTAGGGGTCTCTGGACTCGAAGGGTAAGAGGCTGTACCACATCTTGGATAGAAAATGGCCAAGAACTAGAAGAAGGAAGAGAAAGTAGAATGGGATTCCAGCCAGCCCAGTCAACAGCTCATACCTGGCTTAAAACAGGAAACTATCAAACTGCCCAAGTAGACAAACGGGGAATAAAGAGATCCAGGGGAAAGAACCAAAAGTGGACAGAAAAGGAATTAACTAGGAATGGAGGATTTAGGGCTGAATAAGGTTGTGAAAACCTGACGGCCCCCAAACCTGACTACCTAGGCATTTGGAGACCAATACCTGTGCTCACCCACCTGAAGCGCAGGAGCCCCTCCCGGCCATTGGTGGCCTCTTCCTCGGGGAATAGCAGCAGAGGGGTTGGGGGAAGCCTCGTGGAAGCACAGAATCTCTTGAGCGATTCCACCAACTCCCCCCGCCCATCCATCTCCATGAAGCCCCGAGACCAGCACACAAAGCTGGGAGGACTATTGAGTAGAGGCTGGGAACAGGGAAGGGAGAAAGCAAAAAGAAAAGAATGTTGGGAAGTGATACAAGTGACATATGGCATACAGAAACGTGGTTAGGGGTGAGGCTCAGTATCTTGTGGTTTCCAAGGGAAAATTGGGGGCGCGGTGCAGAGGATAGCCTTGGGCTGGGCCCCAGGGAACTGCCCATGGCGCTCTCGGCTTCGCCTCCCACTCACGGTGCTACAACTGGTGAGCAGATTGACTATGTTGTGGTCGAAAGGTGTCACGTGGTTGGAAATGAGGACCCTGACGCGGTGATCCCGGAGCCCGGAGTCCTCCTGCCGGGCCACGAGCCCGAGCACTGCACACATGGTCCGCACCACGAACCTGGGGACGCAGGCAGTAGTGACTGCACCCCTCGGGCGAGCCGAGCCCAGCCCTGACCCTCCCCGAGCGCCCGGGTCGGAACCTGCGAAGGACGCTGTCTGGCAGCGCACAGCTGACTAGGAAGACGTGGATCCCAAGAAAGAGGCGCAGGACGAGAAGGCAGAACCCGACGGGCGCGTAGAGCAGCAGCGCGAGGAGCAGGAAGCCGTCACCCGGGAGCCTGGGGGCGAGAGTCGGGATGATCGGGCGCCGAAGGCCGAGTGGATGCGGGAGCCGGCCTCTCCCCGCCGGAGCTCTTACCGGTGCGAGTCAAAGAGCCGCTCCGGCCCCGGCGCCTGGGGAGGCTCCATCGCGGTTACTTTAGGGGTGTCCAGCTGTCGCCGCAGCCGCCATCTTCGCGACCCACCGCAGGGCCTCCTGGGAAGGCGGAGTCTCCCGGCGTGGGCCCAGGTGCCAGGACCCGAAATCCAGAGGCGCCCCGGAAGGGCTAGCAGACCCAGCATGCCTCGCGGGCCCTTGGGCCGCCGCAGAGCTCGCGTCCCGCGGGGACCACAATTCCCGGCATTCGCGGGGCGGGGGCGGAGTCGGCCTCCCGGAATCCTGGTCCCGGCGTGCACTGCTGGAGGACTTCAGGTACCGGCGTGCCCCGCGTCCCGCGGTCACCTGCTCACGCCCAGGGCGCCGCCTCTGTGTAGGGCGGGCGAGGAGGCAGCCGAGGCGGAGCTGATGGCTGCACTGAGGGCGGGGCGGCGTGCAGGCTGGAACCTTCGGGGATGGCGGGCTTTGGGGGGGGCTTGCTGGGGGAAGGCACCCCTGTTGACCCCTGATCTCCGGGCCTTGCTAACTTCGGGAACTCCCGACCCTCGGGCCCGAGTGACTTATGGGACTCCCAGTCTCCGGACCCGGTTCTCTGTGGGGGTCCCTGGACCACGAACATGTCTGACGTCGGGGACTTCGGATTCCCGATCACGGATGACTGCGGGGACCCCAGATTCTCAGACCCAGGAGGACTCAGGGACCCCTGGAGCCCGTCTACGCGTGTGGCCGGCGGTGGCACTGGGCGCTGGGGGGGCAGTGCTGCTGCTGTTGTGGGGCGGAGGTCAGGGTCCCCCGGCTGTCCTTGCCTCTGTCCTTGGCTCGCCGCCCACCTCTCCCCGGAGCCAGTACAACTTCATCGCAGACGTGGTGGAGAAGACCGCACCTGCGGTGGTTTATATCGAGATCCTGGGCCGGTAACGGAGGGGTAGACCAGGAGGCACCAAAGTCGCGGGCTAGAGAGCAGGCGAGCAGGAGGAGTCCGACCTCCTCACATCTGTGCTTTCCCCCCATTCCAGGCACCCCTTTTCGGGCCGCGAAGTCCCTATCTCGAATGGTTCAGGATTCGTGGTGGCTGCAGACGGGCTCATCGTTACCAACGCCCATGTGGTGGCTGATCGGCGCCGAGTTCGTGTGAGGCTGCCTAGCGGTGACACGTATGAGGCCATGGTCACAGCTGTGGATCCCGTGGCAGACATCGCTACGCTGAGGATTCAGGCCAAGGTCGGGGTCCGGGCAAGCCGGGTCTGGTTGCAGCTGTGAAGTTGCTCGCATCTCCAGATGACGGGTCCCTTGTACCCACTGTGCTTTAGGAACCTCTCCCCACACTGGCCCTGGGGCGCTCAGCTGATGTCAGGCAAGGGGAGTTTGTTGTTGCCATGGGAAGTCCCTTTGCTCTGCAGAACACGATCACATCTGGTATCGTCAGCTCTGCTCAACGTCCAGCCAAAGATCTAGGCCTCCCTCAAACCAATGTGGAATACATCCAGACTGATGCAGCTATTGATGTGCGTACTGATATGGGAGAAGGGACAATCTAGGTTGGGGAAGGGGAGAGGATGTGTGGTGCAGGCACCAAGTGGGATAGATGGTGGATGAGCCTATACAGGGATTGGCAAAAGTAGGTTTACAGTTGTGAGTACACGAAACACAAGGATTTATTCTCGTGTTACTATTTATATTACAACTGTAAAGCTACTTTTGCCCACCTCTGTGTATGGAGATTGGGCTAAAAAAATGTGGCTACTCATTCATGGGCTGTGAAAGGAGAGAATTTGGAAAAAACGCCTACATCTTGGTATGCCTCCAGGCATAGAGTCCCTGCATCTTTTCCATATTTTCTCCTTGTCCTGCAGTTTGGAAATTCTGGAGGTCCCCTGGTTAATCTGGTGAGTGGGACATTTCTTCTTTCCAAGAATCCCTGCCCCAGGTCAGTGTGGGAAGGAGTGGGTTTTTCCCTAATTTAATGAGGTTTGGTCAAGTTTCTGAACAATCCCTTGTTAGCTGTCTCTCAGAATCCAACCAGATCTTCCCAATTCCCCAAATACTCCCTGCTATTCTTGTTCAGGTACCCCCTTCTCCCACTATTTGTTTGGGCTAGGGAATAGTGGGCTCTGTTCCTGCAGGATGGGGAGGTGATTGGAGTGAATACCATGAAGGTCACAGCTGGAATCTCCTTTGCCATCCCTTCTGACCGCCTTCGGGAGTTTCTGCGTCGTGGGGAAAAGAAGAGTGAGCCTGGCTTAGAGGGGGAAGGGGTTCCTTTAAGTGGTGGGAGGGGCATTCATTGGGCCTTCTTGGAGAAGGGTCTCTTGGGAGGAGAGAGCAGGGAAGGAAGGATGTAGCTGGGTGGGGCTCATTTGTCTCTTTATCACAGATTCCTGGTTTGGAATCAGTGGGTCCCAGCGCCGCTACATTGGGGTGATGATGTTGACCCTGACTCCCAGGTATGAGCTTTAGGGGTAGTGATAATGTAGGACCACCAGTTTACCCATTGGTGGGCAAATGACATTTCTGTTGAACTTTGTTCTCAATTCTATCTTTATCTATGGTGAATTGCCTCACACTTGGAAATATCAGAAGAGCTGTCTTCTCTCATCCTCTTGACTTTCTCACCCCACTTCATTTTGCACAACTACCACCAGATTGATTTCATCCCATTACTGCTTTGATTTATAATCTATTAACCTGGTGTTTAGGGGGCATTTTCCATTTTCCAGACCTGGCTTCCTACATGAATATATTCTGTTCCAGCCAACCTGATTTCCTACTCCAGGTTTTTATTTATGTTGTTCTTGTTTTAAATACTTAAATATTAGGCCCATCCTTCTAGGTTCAGCTTAAATTCTACTCCCTCCTTAAAGCTTTTCTTAGGATTCTAGAATGAGATTATTGCTATTGACCTAACATTATGTGTTATGTGGAATTCAGTACCTTTTCTATACATGTCCCACTTCCTAACTATTAGAAGGCAGAAAGTAAATTGCCTTTGTATCTGGAATACTTAGTGCATTCCCTGTCCATACTGTTGTCAGTGTGATGAGAGTTTTAAGGTGAACCCAAAATGGGGAGAGCACCTTGGTGTGGTTAACAGGGTGGTCTGTGTCCTTTCAGCATCCTTGCTGAACTACAGCTTCGAGAACCAAGCTTTCCTGATGTTCAGCATGGTGTGCTCATCCATAAAGTCATCCTGGACTCCCCTGCACACCGGTGAGGGAGAGAGAGATTGCACTGTTAGGTGGGGATGGGTGAGGTGTGCATGTGCCCTTAAACTGGGCTATCTATTCCTTCCTCTCTGTCCATCTTTTGCCATAGGGCTGGTCTGCGGCCAGGTGATGTGATCTTGGCCATTGGGGAGCAGCTGGTACAAAATGCTGAAGATGTTTATGAAGCTGTTCGAACCCAATCCCAGCTGGCAGTGAAGATCCGGCGGGGACTAGAAACACTGACTTTATATGTGACCCCTGAAGTCACAGAATGAGTGGATCAACAAGAGTATGAGACTCCTGCTCTGATTTCTACCTTGCTTTCCTGGCGTAGGCTCTGAGGGCACCTGGACAGAGGATTAAATGAACCAATTGGGGGCAGGTCCCTCCAACCATCAGCACCAATCCCTGTGCTCTGAGGAATCACAAAAACATTTTTTATATAAAATAAAATTATACCTAGCACATGTTATAGTAAAAAATGAGGGGGAGAGGTGGCGCTGATCTTTTCCCCCATAAAAAGGCTAGAGGTAAAGCTGTATTCCCCCTGAACTGAGGGGATATACTGGAGCTGACCATCCTGACCTCCCTATTCAAGAAAAGGAGCTGCTGCTGTCTGTTTTTCTGGCCAGTTAATCAGGTGCTGCTCTTTGTGGTGAACTCAGCTCAGTGCTGGGCCTGGGAGCCATGATTTCCCATGCTTGGCCACAGGTCCGGACAGCTGGCTTAGGAAGGAGGGTGATAACTTCTGCTTGACAGTTCCACATCCATAGTGCACATTGGATGAATGTGGTGGGCCTGCTGACATCGGGGTTCCTTGGTAAGCTCCTGAGGTAATGGCAGCCTCAGACCCCTGCCATTAGGGGCCAGTGGTGATTTGAAGAGGTGGGTATTAGCACCTTAGATGATCTGGTTGCTGGTCTGGCCAGGGTACCGCTCAAACCTCTTATTGGCCTCTTCACTGAAGGCATCACCTGTAAGGTGAATGGGCCGTTTGAGCAGGAAAACACCCATTGTGAGGAAGGGTGGATGGAAGTGGCTGGGAGACCCAGAGGTGGGTGGGAAGACAAAAACTTAGGGAGAAGAGAATGAAAGCCTTTCCCTCCCATCCCCTAGTCTTCCTGGGCTGCTTTCCCCACCAAATACCAATGTGGCAGTTGTGCACCCAGATGCGATGTCCGTCATATTTGCAGTTACATTTCATTGCGTTGTTGGTGAAGTCACTCTCTGCTACTTCAAAATTGGGGTTGATGACCACCTGTGAGTGAGAGAAAAGCAACATAATTCAAAGGTGTCTTGGATAAACACTCCTCCCACTTGCCAGCTGGAAATCTCAGACCTCAGGCACCTGCAGAATGTAGTTTCCTGGCTTCACATCTGTGATGTCAATCCACTGACAGTCAATGTCATGTCGGTAGAGATCCCAGCAACCCACAGTGATGCCCTGCTCTCCAAAGTTGGCACACTCATACCTCTTGGAGACATCTGAAGGGATTGGCATGTCATGCATCAGTGTGAGGCAGGATTGTGGGATGGAGATATTGTATCCATTCTAAGCCCCAACTCACCCTCCTGACACTCGGTATCTTCTAGACAGAAACTAGCTTTGTGGCCCTCAGCCACTTTGGTGCCATTGGGGGTCAAGATATCGTAGTGAGTGAAGATGTCCATACTGTGGTAATGCCTGTGGGGACAAGAGACAAGGGAACCCAGTTCCTTCCCTGCTCCTAGCAGGCTCACCCTATCCCCAGTGGCTTTGCCCTTCTACTTGACCCTCTCACCCATGACACTCATGCCACACCCAGGAGTGGCGCCCAGCCTTGGGCCTGAAGTCAGCTCGTCCCAGGTTATGAATCTGGGAGGAGAATCGGAGTAGACGGCGGTGGCCATAAGGCCAGTTGGCTGAGCGGGCTGAGTGGGACAGGCAGTTCTCCTCTGCAGCACAGTACAGCATGTGTAGGGGCCGGTCCTCGATGTAGGCAGTCTCCTGCACCAGTGCTGAGTGCAGCAGCAGATCTGATGCAGCTGCATCCAGGAAGAAGGGGAGTGTCAGAAGTCACTGCTGAAGGGTGGGGACAGATAGGGATGCTTTTACTTGCCCCCCCCCCCATGAAGTGTGTGAGGCTGGTTTTCCACAGGGAGGGAGTACCCCAGATAACAGCCCTCTCTTTCTCTGAAAGGGGTGGCCCAGAACCTCCTTTCCCTGGCTGGCTCTCCACTTACTCTCAGAACAGATGACTCCAGCAGTGAAACGGGTTCCTGTCCTCTTGCAAGCGATGTGGGTGCCGTGATGAGCACACTGGTCCAGGGACAGCTCAGTACCTGTGCAGCGTACTCCACTCATCACCACCTCTGTTATATTCCCTGAATCCCAGTACCAGGTCTCCTGGGGACACATGCAGGTGTTTCTGTGAGGCCCCATCATCCATCCTCCTGGGCCAAAGGACTAATTTCCACAACCTCTGCCCCAAACACAGGCTTTGGAGGCAGTAGCTTTGGTTCCTCTCTCCTTCCCACTCACCTGCAGGCCATGGTTGGCATAGCCCAGTCCGAGTTGCCTACAGGCCACCATGGCCTCCAGTGTCCCCCAGTCATCCCCACAGATGAGGCCCCAGCGAAGGGGCCCAGGTCCCCCTATTTGCACCTCAACTCGCCCTTCATGTCGGCTGCGGCCCCCACTGAGTCGGATCTGTAGTGACAGAATGAGAGAGCTGGGGAAGCCTCTGTGGTGGGGTAGTGGGAGGCATGTGGCTGTAGCAGGCATGTGGCTGAAGGGTGATTCAGAGGCACATAAAGGGCAAGCAGTGGTGGTGTCAGGTGGGAGCTGCAGGATTGCAGAGGCCTAGGGCAGTGGTCTGGGGACCATCACACTTCAGAGCTTGACCAGGACTGGATAGGATGTGAGACACCTGAGCCAAGGTAGAAAGTATGACTGACCCTGGTCTCAACCCCAGTGTAGGGCAGGTTGCATCGGACTCCAGCATCCTGGCCATGGGAACAGTCCTCAGCTGTGATGTTCTTGTGGGGACACTTCCAGAGGGAGGGTTCCTGTCCAGAGCATCGAACTTCACTCAAGTGGATGGCACCCATACCTAGGGTCAAAGGCCAAAGATCAGGAAGTTGTAACTGGGCCTTCATTTTCTGTCCAATGGTCTTCTTCCCAAGGATTGTACCTCCACAGGAGTGTGTATAGTCTTTCCCAAGGACTGTACTCCTCCAGGAGTGTGTACCTCTTCCTTCCCCATCCCTCCCACCGTCATCCCCCTCACCCTGCCCCATGCGGGCACCACTCAGAGCCTCTCGAGCACTCCCGAAGCCCAGCTCCCGACACACCACGCTGGCTGCCTGTAGGTCCCACTTTCGGTCACAGACTGTGCCCCACGTGCCAGCCTTCAGGACTTCCACCCGGCCCTCTCCAGGATGGGCCCCTCCCTTTAGACGCACTCTGGCCTATAGAGAAGAGAGACGATCCATTGGCAATGAATGGGAACATCAGCACAGAGAGGGCTGAGCAGACCTGGAGATGAATGGTGGAGGAGATGCAGCAGGGTGGGGGGGGGGGCACTAGTGGCCTCAGGTCTGTGGCCTACCCCTTGGAAGGTTCCTCCCTGTCCTTAAAGGTCAGGGATGTGCTTAGTCATGGGTGGCTAGGGGCTAGGCTAGGGAGGTTCTCCACCTGGGGTGGGAAAGGTCATAGTCACTGTCTCATACCTCCTCCTGAAGTTTTGACTGTTGTTGCTTCTTCTGGCCACTGGACGCTGCATAGAGAGGACCTGGCACACAGCTCACCACCACAGGGGCACCCCCAGGGCACCTGGTGGTATCATTGGTACGATAGAACTCCAAGGAGCAGAGGGAGAGGTGGGCCTCCGTACCCCCGCATGCCACCCCATGCAGACCAAAGGAGTGTTGTTGCCGCTGGGCCAGCAACCTGTGGGGACAGGAGTGGGGAGCAGTAGGGTAAAACAATGCTCCTGCCTCTTTGCTCACAACCCTCCTCCCATTCCATGCCACCCCCCTAACTTTTCATGACCACTTTATCCCTCTTCTTCCCCTCTGCCATGCTGCCCTCCAGAGAGACAAAGGGAATGGCGAGTTTCCAGGCTGAAAGAGCCTAGGTTACCCAGACAGCAGGGTCTTTGAGGACCTTCTGCAGCAGAAGAACCCTATGGGAAGGTGGCTAGTCTTGACTTCCTGACAGAAACCTTGTTCCAAATGGTTTCAGGCTGTGGACCCTAATGGAGACTGAGGCTGCTGTGCAAAGAGAATGGCAAGCTGGGACTGCCCAGTGGGAAGAGATAGGCAGGAGGGGGTGGCCAACATGAATAGGAAGCCTAAATAGCCAGAGTGAGCAGATCCTTCTATTGTGCTGGAATAACTGAATGAGTCAGGATGCAAACGCAAATCTTGGGTCTAAATGACTCCATAGAGGCCAGAGGGACTTTCAGGCCAGAGGCTGTGCAGGCCAGAGTATGACAGGCAGTTGCGGGAAGAACAGACCAGATGGTGAACACATGAAAGACTGGGGCTGGCATATGTAGGAATGATAATGTATAAATGCAAGACAGACAAAAGCTAGAGGGACCAATGGCCAGAGAAGGAGAGCAAATATGAACAACAATGGTAAAGATGTCCCCAGATCTGATCCGAGCTGTGAGTCCTTAATGAGGCACTCTGTACTTCTGCAATGTAAACCTAACAGAAAGAATGTTCCACAGCCACCAGAGAAGGAAAATGGGGCTAAACTAGAGATGTTAAAATTTGGAATCACTGAGGAGAGATGCTTGAGAGAACGAGGGACTTGTTTATTGACACCGGTGGAATGAGAGATTGCAGCGAGGCATGTGACGAGAGCAGTACCTTCTTAACAGGACAGCTGGTTTGAGCCCAGAGGGGAAGGGAACCAGCTGAGGCCTGATATTGGTGGAGTGGGCCTGTGAGGCTGGTTTGACAGTGAATTATTGCAGTAATGTGCCTCATCACTTGATGTCAGAGGAAGGAAGGAACATGACGACTTGAAGACATTGGCTAGGAAGACACAGAGGAAGAAACATTTATAAATAACAGCAGACAAAGGAAGTCTGGAAACTTGACAGAATACCTTGGGAAGCTCAGGATAAGTGGATTCTGAAGCTTAAAGAGATCAGGTACTCTCCCAAAGTCCTGTTTGGCTGAAAATAAAAGTCAAAGAGGCCATCACAGGAAAAAGACATGTCTCTTCTGAAGTCCCCCCTCCCCTTTCCCCACAACTAACAAAGTAAAAATGGCAGTGTGCACTTTAATGTGGGGGTCAGGGGAGGCCAGCGCATAGCCATGCTGGGCAAAGATGACCTAAGCTAAAAGGCACTAAAAGAACACCTCCAAATTCCAAGTTCCTTTGAAGCCACCAGAGGGAGGAGCTGGAGAATGAGGGGTACCAGGAGACCAGTGGGTGATCTCAGAACGCACTGAAGAGAGGAGGGTACAATAGAAAGGGATGAATTCTCTGTACCTCAGCCACTGCTGAAGAAGTTATCAGGGAGACTGCATATGCAAGTAACCTTTGGAAGCCTAGTGAGATGTAATCACAGGTTGGAAATTTTCCACTCCCTTGTGTTCTCTTCGAAGAAACCCAGGAGGAAAAATTATAGAACTGGGAGCCTACTTATGTCAATGGGGCCAGAGAGGATCCCATCCTTGGTAAAGGTTCCAGAGGGGACACTGAGTCTCACCTCCAGGCCAGTAGCACTTATTTTTAAAAAGTAATAAAATAAAGGTAGGATGGGGACACTGATCCTTCAGACAACTTTTTAGGGTAGAGGCAAGCATGGCATCTGAGGGACAAAAGTGCCAGAGTTTCTACTAGAATTCACTGGGAGTATAAATAAGCATGTAGAACAAGGGTAGTCAGTGGATGAACTCCTATAGAAATGTCAAAAAATCCCATGACAAGCATAATTAATTCCCCAGAGACCAACATGAGGGCAAGCCTTACTTTATGCTTCAGTGACTCATCTGGAAGGGGGTCTGTAAGAGCTGCTGCTGCTCCTCCTCTTGGTGGAGGGTTCTCTTGGATCCCTTCCTGACCACAGCCCAATCCCGGGGCTCATCGCTAGGCGCTCCCTCTCCTGTCCACCCAGCCTGAACTTTATTTACCTCTTGATTGGCCCCCTGCCCACTCGGGGTTTGGGTTTGACTTTACGCTTGGTGATTGGTCTGAAAAAAGGAGAAATAAGTTAGTGGAAGTAGTGGTTAGGTATGTGGCCCGGGAGAGGCAGACAGAGGGTGATTTTTTTTGTTTGTTTCTGGGGAGGACCCCAGTGTGGGAAGGGGTAAAGTGAAGGTGGCCCAATCTGCCACATACACTGACCACTGCCTACCACCGAACTGTATTTTAGGATCTCATGCTGCTCTCTGGATTCAGCAACAGTAATGAGAAATCTAATTATGTCTGTCTAGGTGGGTGAGGGGAGGAGATAGAGGCAAGTTAAGGTAGGAGAGAGAATGGGAATGTGGATGAATTAAGGGAGGTGAAGATGGGGGTCTGGGGTGGGGGTGGGGAAGCATGCAGGTGTCTCAGGCTTGAATCCAAGCTATTTGGGGGAAATATAAGGCTTTTCCTCAGCCATTACTACATTACTCCTCCTTGTGCTTGCTAAGATCAAAGCTTGGCCATTCTGGTGCCTGCCACCCTCCCTTCCCCCACATCGGCCATTTTCCAGTCATATCCTTAATTGATCAGCTTGGGTTTGGGGATGGACATGGATAGGCTGCCTTCCATCCATCCACCTCCTGGGGCCACAGAGGCGAGCAGGAGGTCCCGGGGCTCTTGCCCCATTACCTTCCAAGGGGCTTGGGGCGTCGGGCCGAGGCTTTGGCCATTCGCTTCCTCAACTTTCTGTGAGGATAAGACAATAGCAGAGTCAGGATCAGGCTAGAACCAAGTGGAAAAGGCTGGTGCAGCTGGGACCAGGGGCAAGGTTTCTTTTCCAAGAATCAAAGGGTTCTTGGTGGCAGGATGTTATAACATCAGATACTCCCAAGGCTCTACCTTCACAGCTGTTTGGCCTCGTAAGCACATGACCAGGCAAGTGAGCAGCAGTGAAGGATATGGACTCAGGACTGATAGAGCCCCTATACCAGGACCCGCAGAAATTAGGCTAAGGCAGACAGGGGATAAGAACTCTGGATCCAAAAAAAAAGGCCTGTCCAGTGTGGCTCAGTGGTTGAGCGTCGACCCATGCACCATGAGGTCACTGGTTCGTTTCCCTTTCAGGGCACATGCCCAGGTTGTGGGCCTGATCCCCAGTGGGGGGCATGCAGGAGGCGGCCAATCAATGTTCTCTCTCATCGATGTTTCTATCTCTCTCCCTCTCCCATCCTCTCTCTCTAAAAAAGATCAATAAAGAAAAAAAATGGAAATAAAAGAACTCTGGATCAATATGAAAGGTGATCTAAACCTGAGGGGAGGGCTAAGGGAAAGGGTGCAAGTAGAATGGTGTTGGGATTGTTAGGCTTTCCAGACCGACCAGGAGAGGAGAGAGAACTGGCCTGGTCACATCTAGAGAGGTGGGCTGTCTTTTTATTCTTGGATGCTCTCTGGCTTCTGGCATTTCCAGGCCCGAGGCTAGTGAATCAGGACCGTGACAAGAATGCTCCCTACCCCAATATACACTCCCAGGACTTTTTCATTTATGATTCCTGTTCCTGAAAATGCTGGTCTGGATTTCTGCATAGCTTGTGCCCTCACCTCCTTTAAATCTTTTCTCAAATGATGCCTTCAAAGAGGTCTTTGTTTGACCACTATTTAAAACTGCCATCCCACCCTGGCCAGTTTGGTTCAGTGGTTAGAGCATCAGCCTACGGACCAAAGGGTTGCAGGTTCGATTCTCAGTCAAGGGTGTGTACTTGGGTTGCAGGTTTGATATCCAGCCCTAGTAGGGGTTGTGCAGAAGGCAACCAATCAATGTGTCTCTCTCACATCAATACTCCCCACATTCAATTTAAAAATCAATGAAAAAAAATATCCTCGGTGAGGATTAACAAAAAACTGTAATCCTACTACCACTTTCTAATCCTTTCCCTTCTTTCTTTGTTTTCCTTCCTTCCTTCCTTCCTTCCTTCCTTCCTTCCTTCCTTCCTTCCTTCCTTCCTTCCTTCCAATCCTCACCCGAGGGTATTTTTCCATTTATCTTCAGATAGAGTGGGGTGGGGGGAGGGAGAGAAAGAGAGAGAGAGTTCTGTGAGAGAGACACATCGACTGGTTGCCTCCTGCACGACCCCAACCGGGGCTGGGGACCAAACCGCAACCAAGGTACGTGCCCTTGACTGGAATTGAACCCAAGACTTTTTGGTCCGCGGGCCAATGCTCTAATCACTGAGCCAGACTGGCCAGGGCTTCCTGCTCTATTTTTAATGATTATACTATTTGCCATTCTTCCATTTTGTAATTTTATTAATACTTATATCTGATTCTTTCCTAGTCCATGAGATCAGGATTTTTGTCTGTTTTGTTCCCTGTTGAATCCCTAGAGTCTACAACAGCCCCTGGCACACAATAGGCACTCAGTAAAGAAATACTGAAAGAACCAATCTCTACACCTTTGTTCATGCTGTCCTCTTCACTGAAATGCCTGTTATCAATATTTAACTCATACTTGTCTTCCAGAACCTGGTGTTTAGGTTAGGAAAGATAAAGAAGAAACACACAGAAAGAAATATAGCCCCAAGATAGATAATAATAGTAGAGGAGCACAGCACATAGATGTTTTAAAACAGTTGTGACTCTAAAGCAGATAAAGTGTATTTCTTGGGAATGAAATGACTTTCAGATGTGTCTCAGAGCCAAGACAAGGAAAATTTGAGCAAGAATGGAAAAGACTGGAGGTTGGATAATGTATTGACTTTCAAAAAGAGGAAAAAGGATTCCTCAATCTACAGATAAATAATATTCTAGAGTAAGTTATGAAATAGAAAGTTTGTGTACACTGAGGAAAAATTATGGTGATCCTCAGAGACCCAAAAGGCTTTCAGTAAAAATTAGGTCCGTCAAACCACCATGATTTTCTTTTTGAATGATTACTAAATCAGAAGGCTGGAGAATGGATGTGAATATAGTGTATTTGGATTTTAGCAAAGACTAACAAAATCCCCAGTAATTTCATTACAGGTAAGATGGTGAAATGTTACATCATTGTAGTGTTCAGTTTGTTCCCAATTGGTTGAAAACACATTTTACAACTAATGATTAAAGGCTTGATGTAAACCTGGAGGAAACTTTCATAAGAGTCAGGCTTTGGTTTTAAACATTTCAACAATTTTCAGTTACTCTGATGAAGCCAGAAGGCATAGCTATCATGTTTGTCTACCACAGGAAGTAGGGAGGGATGGCACATGGAGAATAATGTCAAGATTCAAGATAATTTCATGGGATCATCATGGCTATTAAAATGTTTTTTAAATGATGTAGCAAACTAATAGGGTAAACTCAACATAGCTTTAGGTTCAAACAGGCTGCTCTGTCGTATCAAGGATAAGGGAAGACCTGAACTGGTTTTAGGTGATTACAAGTTCAGTCTGAGCAGTGGGATGCTGCCTCAACAGAAAGGCAATGCCAAGTCTAGGCATGCTCCAATCGAAGTTGAGCATTTCTACTGTCCCCTCCTCTGATCAGATCATGTCACACCACGTGGGAAGTAGTGTGTCCAGGGGAAGGTCACCTATAGATGTCAAGAGGTCTTTTGGCAAAACTGATCTAAGGAAAAGCTGAAGAAAAGGAGCATTTTAGCCTGCAAAAATAGATTATAGAGAGACTAAAGATTTCCAAATTCCTCAAAATGACCAAATGAGACGCTCCAGGGAAGCGAGACGCTGGAAACCCAAAGCCAGGCACCAGTGTGATTTGTTATTCTGGAAGCTGGCTCATGCACCAGGGTCCCCGGCAGGTGGAGAGGACCACCAGGTGGCTCTGACGAAGGATATTCTAGAAAACATTCCTAGGAGTCCTAAGGGCTCTCGAGCTCACCGACGCGCCCCGGGGGTGGCCTGGACGCAGGGCAGGCCGTGCTCCCCTCCTGCCCTCAGGGATTGGCCCTAGGGCGGGGACACGCCGCCCGGCGGCGACGTCGGGCCTGTTACAGTCGGTCCTCAGACCCCGGCCGCCCAGCCCTCCGCAGCACACACCAGGCGCCGCCCCGGCAGGGCGCGTCCTCACCCTCGGTGAACTCAGACCGGGATCCCGGCCGCGCCGGCGCGGTGACTTGAACCCCCCGCGGGACCGCCACTGCTGGGCGTGGCCTCGAGGCCGGGCGCGCGCCCGGGGACCCGGACTCTGCCTGCCAACCACCGGCGTCACGGCACTGACGCGCCACCCGCCACTCGCCTCGCCCCTGGCTTCGGACACCAGAGAGCAGGAGCCTCACGGTCCCCTTGCAGACCCGTCTGGGGGAGCCCTCCATGGTCCCACAATATTTCGCACCTCTCCAGCCTCGCAACAGCCTCCCCCTTTCCCACTATCCCGGAGTCCCCGGTCCCCTAGTGCCTGGACCCTCTCAGAGGTTTCTCAGCTCCATTCTTTAAGGAGCACTCCTCCACCCAAGTCTGCTCCACCAGAGCCCACATCCCTTCACCTGTAGAAAGCCGTGTTGACTCTCTTTTCGCTGGGGAAGCCCAGCATCCCGCAGACCACGTGGCTGTTGTGAGCGCTCCAGCCTTTGTCACACACTTTGGACCAGCCGTCTGGAAGCCTGACTTCGACCAGTCCCTCAGTCACGGGCAGGGGTCGCCTGCCCCGCCCAACTGCTGGTCGAAGGCGCACCTCCTCCACTTGCAGGTGATGCTCTACCTGAGGATGAGACCACAAGCAGGGGAAGGAATCCCAGTAGCACCTTTCACATGTTCTGCCACCCTTAAGGAACCCCACTGAGTGCTTCCTGCAAACCAATGGGGAGCAGGGGCTGAGACAGGGCTGAGAGATGCCATGCCTCAGCGGTGTAGTGACGGGTGTGTGGGGGTGTTGACTCTCCAGCAACCACAATAGTGGAGGGACATGCTGTGTGTGATGTGCCCTAAGAAATGATCAAGGGTGCTGAGGAAGCTGAGGAAGGAGCACCTAACTGTCTGAAGCAGGAGGGAGACTTCAAAGAGGAAGTGGCATTGAAGGAGGGGGGAAGTAAGAAGTGACATGTTCCAGGAGAGCACAGGTTTCTCTGGGGACCAGGGATGAAGTTGGAGAGGTTCCTGCCAGGATTTTGAATGCTGAAACCAATCTGGACTTTACAGCATCTAGGAGCTCTACCTTTTGCCCCCACCCATTCCAGCCCCCAGCTTCCTATCAACCCAAATTATCCCATGGGGCATATGGAATCCTCTACCTTTTAATGTCTCCTCTAACCACATATAACACCCCACAGCCCTGTCTTCTGGCCATCCTGGCTGGTTGTGGTGTGTGTGTATGTGTGTGTGTGTGTGTGTTTGTGAACTGCAGACCTCAATGACATTGGAGTCAGAAAAGCCAGGGAGGCGCTGGTCCTTGCAGATGACCCCAGCATCCTCATCGTGGGTACAGTCACTGTTCCCCCAGCCCCTGGAGGCACATTCGGTCACACTCTGCTCAGTCCCACTACAGCTCAGGTTGTCCAGCCAGATTCGGCCTGTGGAGGGAGAGATGAGGGGACAGAGAGGCTTGGGGAAGTAGGGTAGGGGGAGTGATAGGTGAGTTTCGGAGAGTGAGCATGAAGCCCTCACACTTGGCCATGATGATCCCATTTTCCTCACTCTTGGCCATGATGATCCCATTTTTCTGGTAAGATAATGGGTGGGAAGGGACAGGGGACCGTGGAGGGAATAAACAAGGAGGCATAGGATTGATGGAGGGTTGGTGGTGGTCTTGGGATGCTCAGGAATTTGGTATGGTGAATAGAAACCAAGAATCAGTATTGAAATTCTGCTCAGTTCTTACCCACTCAATGATAGCTACAATTAACCAAGTACCTATTGTGTTAGGCACCCTGCCACAGCGTGTACATACGTGATCATTCTTAGAACAGAACTGCCAGAAGATATTATCACCACTTGATATTAAAAAACGGGGGTTCAGAGGAGTTAAGTAACTTGCCTAAGACCACACAGCCAGTGGGGGCTGAGGAGTCTGAGCCATTTGTGAGACTTGGAAATCTAAGATCTTTCACCTCACAGTCTCCCATGTGCCCACCTTGTCTGTGCTTCCACATTGCTCCATGTTCTTTTCTCTGCCCAGACCTTACTGAAATGAGCGTCACTGTCTTCCTCTCAGAATTTGGTGGACCCTCAAAGGTCATCTGTCTCAACCATTGTGCAGGGACCTTTGATGCATATCCTGACAGGACTTCCCCAGCTTCTGCTGGGACACCTACCTTCTGCCCCACTAGGCTGCTGGAACCATTACAAAGTCCTTGTGGCTCTTCATGACTTTCCCCTGCCAGGTGTGATTTAGGCCTTTGATGCCATCCAAAAGAATCCCTCAGTCACATGACTGTCCTCATATTTGAAGACAACCATCATGTAATTGCTACCCAAGTCTTTTTTCTTTTCATATCAAAAATCCATGGTTTCTTCAGCCACTACTCCTTGAAACTTGGCTTCAGATCTTTCACATCTGGGCAACTCTCATCTTTTCCATTTTCTACCATCTCTCTTAAAATGTGGCATCTACAAGTGACACTTTCCAGAAATGGTCTAGCCAGTGGGAACTGCGATATCAGCTGCAGACTGCACCAGCTTCTATCAAGCCCATTGTGGGCTCATACCGTGCAAGTACCCCCAGGCCTCAGCTGGAATTGCTCCCAAGCTCCTACTACCCACATTCATACTTGCCCTAGTCAGTTCCAGCTTATTGGTTTCATCTCTGGACTATAATGAGACTTTGTCAGCTCTGGTATCTGTGATCCTGTCTGGCTTTGGGACATCCAGACATCATTTACCTGTTCCAGCTTCCAGCAAAAGCAACTGCACTTGAACCGTACAGGGCTTACTTTGGAGAATCATACTTTGTTCAGCAGAAAGGAACTTAGATATCATCTAGTCTTTTTGTGCATGGGGCAGGAGAGGCTTAGAGAAAGCATTGACCAGCCTATGATCACACACCTCTGAAAGTGACATGTTGGTTGGTTTGTCACCCATGGGTTTACTTGACACTGGCTATTCATTCTCAGTGTCCTGTGTTCCTGTGGCTGTGCCATCCTGATATTCTCTCTCCCTGCACTTAGGCCACACTTAAGCAATACTTAGGCTATACCTGGAGCAGTGCTCACCTGTTCCAGGCCCATATTTGGCGCTGTGGGTCCAGCCTGTGGCCTCTGTGAAGCCCAGCTCCCGGCACAGGACATGGGCTGCCTGTAGTGTGAAGTCATCATCACAGATGGTGCCCCATTCGCCAGCTCGCTGTATCTCCACACGGCCCTCGAAGGGCTTTCTGGGGAAGCCAGCCAGCCGGAACCGCAGCCCCTGGCTCCCAGCCCTCTTCTCAGGGGCCACGGATGGGGATGGAGATCCCAGGCACGAGCTGCACAGCAGGCTCAGCAGCAGCCCCCACAGGCTCCACCGCCAGACATTGACAGGTCCCATGGCAGAGAAGGCCTGGGTGCCCCAGAGAGAGAGTATGTGAGTGAAACTGAGATTGAGCCAGGCCTAGGAGAGAGAGAGAGAGAGAGAGAGAGAGAGAGAGAGAGAGAGAGAGAGAGAGAAAGAGAGAGAAGAGAGAGGAGAGAGGTCAAGAGAGGAAAAGAGACAATATGACTAGAGACTGAAAGACAGGGACTAAGACAGTGAGAGAGAAACTCACACTAAACAGGGGCTGAAACACAGAATTAAGGAGGCACAGACTGAGAGACTCAGATTGGAGAGGGAGAGAGAAGGAGAGAGGGAGGGAGGAAAGGAGAGATAGATAGAGAGACTCTTCCTCCCTTTTGTAAAGAATAAAACTCTCACTGTTAGTTGTCAATGTGTCACAATGACCTTCCCTGGTTCTACAATTTTCACCTTCATTACCCCCACTCATAATATAAGAGACCCAGAAATCAAAAGACAATGATTAGAGACCAAGAGTCAGAGAATGGTTGAGATAAAAAGATAGAGACTGAGCAAGAGACACAAAGAGGAAGACCTAGACAGACAGGATGTGAGAGGAAGGGAAATTGTGGGAATGAAAGGGGGCCAAACAGAGATAGACAGGAAAGGGAGAGAGAGAGAGAGAGAGAGAGAGAGAGAGAGAGAGAGAGAGAGAGAGAGAGGAGATGTTGAAGATGGACAGAAGGTGATTTTGAGACAGTCAGGCACAGAATTGGGGAGTGGCTGAGAGAGGCAGGCAACAGGTGAGGAGAGGGACTGACAGGAGCCAAGAAGCAGAGGCGGGAGGGACCCAGATGACCCCATTCAGCCAGTCAGACAGAGGAGACAGCTACTGATTATAGAGGGAAGCAGGCAAGGGGGGCTTAGGAGACCCTCGGATCTAGGGCCCCATGAGTGGAGGCCAAGCCCAGAGTCCTATCTGGGCAGATTCTGAGGCAGAGAGGGCAGAGACTAGAGTGCATGGAGAGCCCATTGCATGCCCTACCCAGCAGACAGGCTCTGACGTGCCCTGCAGGGTCAAGGGGCCCAGGAGGACCAGGCTTCAAGCTGGATGAGGGGGATGGGGTGGGGTTGTCCAAGCCTCCTGCCAACATCGCCACCGCTGTCACCGGGCAACCAGAGGCTGGGGCACCATTCATCTTCTCGGCCAAGGCCTTCCCTCTGTCTGGGGCTGAGAACAGCTCCTCTACAGTACCGGGTGGTGGGGGTGGGGGTGGGGGGCGACCAACATGCTTCCCCAGACTCAGACAAACAACCCAACAGGACAGCTTTGTTCTGGGGACATTTTGGCTTGGGGACCCAGGGGTAGGGCCTCACAGAGGAGTCCCCAGCCTTAGGACCCTCCCACCTGCCCTATTTGGAAAACCCTGCCGCATCTCCCCCCCCCCCCCCTTATCTTGTCTCACTCTTCGTTGACAATAATAAAACCTTTAGCTGGTTGGCTTCCCCTCGACTCCATCCCACTTCACCCCTTTGCCCTGGACCCTCCACCATCCTCTCCATCCGTAACTCCCCTTCCTCCTGCCGGCAGCGTGAGCCCCCTACCTTTGGCTGAGCGGGGCCCTAGACGTTGGGAGAAGAGTCCTGGTCCTGGAGATCAGTCCTAGGACTTCCAAAAAAAGTGCTCGGCCAGGGGAGACTGGACCCCCGCGCTCTCTCCCCCCTCTCCTTTTGTCCCTCCCACGTCTCCTTGAGCCCTCCCACATTCCGCCTTCTCCCTGAATTCCTCGCAGGCCAGGTCCCTCCTCTAGGTCCTCCCCTCCCCCGTGGAGCCAGCTATCCGCTGTTGCTCCACCTCCCCCCGCCCCGCCCCTCCCAGCCCGCTCAATGAAGCTTTCTTTTCCCTCGGGCTGGAGGCCGGGCAGCTGCGGTCAGAGAACTGGACACGCAAGAGGCCACGGGGCTGCGGTCCGGCCCGGGCGGCGGCCCCTGTGGCGGCGGGAGGCCACGGCTCAGCTCCGGACTTGGGAAGCCTTTCAGTCCCCAGCCCCCAGCCCTTCCTCCACGTCCCGGTCTCCGTGGAGAGTAAACAGCCAGGCTGGGGGCGGGTCTGATCGGGGGAATTTAGGAACTTAGGACTAGGAGGGCCCACGTGGCCCCTCCAGGTCCCCAGGGTGCCCGTCGGCATTTTCCAGGTGATGTCACGGCCTTCACTCCTATGTCATGTTGAATATATGACGTCCCACGCAGCTCCCAAGACTAGGCGCCAGAGCCCTCTGGCCGAAACCGTGAGGTTTCTCTTGGTGGAGCCACTTGTGCGCGTCCCAGGGCTGTGGGTAGGGTAGGGACGGAGGGAGCGCGCCGTCCAGCTTATCTGGGGACCCTCCCCCTCTTCCTCTTGCTCCTCTCTTTCCTCCCTATTCGCGGTCCTTGGGGTCTAGGACAGGGGCGGGAACGCCTCGGAAGGGCTCGGGCCCGCCCTCGTCCCGCCCCCGCCCCGCCTCCAGTCTGCAAGGCCAGGAAGCAAAGAAGGAACCGCCGGGGGCCATGGACGGGGCTGTGATGGAAGGGCCGCTCTTTTTGCAGAGTCAGCGTTTCGGTACCAAGGTAATCTGGGTCAGGGGTGCCGAACCCCATCAGAGCGAGGGGTGGGCGGTGGGCCCCAGGAAGAGGGAGGGGGGGGCAGCGGGTAAGAGCGCCGCGCCGGGAGCCGAGAGCCCTGTGAAGTTCCCGCGAACTCAGCGCACACTGCGGAGACGCGTCTACCGGACTTGGAGTACGCAATCTCTGGCCCCGAGGAGACCCAGCGGCATCCTCCTCGGGAAACTTCGCCTCAGTCGGGAAGCCTCAGACTCAAAGCTGCCTGCGCTGGTCCCTCCTTCCCCGTCGGGGCCGGGCCGCCGGCGCTCACCCGCAGCCTCCCCAGCGACTCTCGCTCTCTTTCCGCAGAGGTGGAAGAAGACCTGGGCCGTGCTCTACCCGGCTAGTCCCCACGGCGTAGCGCGCCTCGAGTTCTTTGACCACAAGGGGTCGAACTCTGGAGGGGGCCGAGGAAGCACGCGCCGCCTGGACTGCAAGGTGATCCGTCTAGCCGAGTGTGTGAGCGTGGTGCCCGTGGCCGTGGAGAGCCCCCCTGAGCCTGGAGCCACCGCCTTCCGCCTGGACACAGCACAGCGCTCCCATCTGTTGGCGGCCGACGCGCCGTCCAGCGCCGCCTGGGTTCAAACGCTGTGCCTAAATGCCTTTCCGGTGAGGGGACCAGGTGTGCCCGCGAGGGGCTGGGGCGAGCAGAACTGGGCCCTAGAGGCGGTGTGGGGTGGGGGGTAGTTACAGCGGCAGAGGAACTGGGCTGGCTCAGACCCTCGGAACTGCGTTGAGGGAATGACAGCGTTCTCAATACTGTCTTTCTCTTTACCCCAGAAAGGTAACTGGGCTGTGGCGCCTACTGAGAACCCACCCAAGCTTTCTGCCCTGGAAATGCTGGAGAACTCGCTGTATAGCCCCACCTGGGAAGGTAGCTGCCTGAAAAGCTGGGCAGGGATGAGGTGGAAAGGAGGGGTGCCCCTGGGCTGATTAGGAGGTCCAGGGACCCATGGGGAAGTTCCTGAGAGCTGGCTTACAAGTGAGTGCTGGGACAACCTGCCCCCTCTCTCTGTCAGGTGCCAGTCTAATTGTGTATTTCTTCCAGGATCCCAGTTCTGGGTGACCATGCAGAGGACTGAAGCCGCTGAGCGCTGTGGCCTGCATGGCTCCTATGTGCTGAGGGTGGAGGCTGAGAAGCTGACTCTCCTGACTGTGGGAACCCAGAGTCAGATACTGGAGCCACTCCTTTCCTGGCCCTATACTCTGTTGCGTCGCTATGGCAGAGACAAGGTGGGGGTGATATCTGAGAGGGCTGGCTTTCTGGGTCTGAGGCTGTGGGCTGGGTGGGGCAGGGCAGGAAGGTGGAAAAGTCTGCCTTCTGGATAACCCTTTTTTGCCTAGCCCATGAGCCCACCTCCCTCCCCAGCTAGTCTTTTGTTTGTAGATGCCCCTGTGCCTTACCTTGCCTGATGGCTCCTGGTAACATGTTTTCCTTCACACTATTTTCAGGTCATGTTCTCGTTTGAGGCTGGTCGGCGCTGCCCCTCTGGCCCTGGAACCTTTACCTTCCAGACGGCACAGGGAAATGACATCTTTCAGGCAGTTGAGACTGCTATCCATCAACAGAAGGCCCAAGGCAAGGCTGGCCAGGGGCAGGATGTTCTTAGAGCTGATTCCCATGAAGAAGTGGCAGAGAGGAAGCCGGCTTCTCATCCTGGTGCCCAGGAGCTCCCGGACAGCCCTCCAGCCCTGTATGCTGAACCATTAGACTCCCTGCGTGTTCCTGCAGGTCCTTCCCAGGATTCCCTATATTCAGACCCTTTGGACAGCACCCCTGCTCAGGCCGGGGAAGGGGTACAGTTAAAGAAAACTCTCTATTGGGACTTGTATGAGCATGTGCAGCAGCAGTTGATGAATGCCAAGCTGAAGGACCCCAAAGAGGACCCCATTTATGATGAACCTGAGGGCCTGGCCCCAGCTGCTCTCCGGGGCCTTTATGATCTACCTCAGGAGCCGAAGGATGCATGGTGGTGCCAGGCTCGAGCGAAGGAGGACGGCTATGAGCTCCCCTACAACCCTGCTACTGATGACTATGCTGTGCCTCCCCCTCGGAGCACAAAGCCAGTCCCAGCTCCCAAGCCCCAGGTCCTGGCCTTCCCTGAGCCTGGTGCAACTGGCAGTGGCAGCAAGGGCCACAGCTCAGACACTGCCCTGTACAGCCAGGTCCAGAAGAACAGGGCCTCAGGGAGCTGGGACTGTGGGCTCTCTAGAGCAGAGCCTGAGAGGACTGGGATCAAGTCAGAGGGTTCCACATGAGAAATAGGGCAAGGCTGGGGTTGCTGATAGGAGAACCATGGAGAGATGGCATTGGGGGAATCAAAGAAACCTATTAGAACCAGTGGGAACCAGAGGGCTGGAGGGGCCTGTGTGAGACTAGGGGACCAGAATGATCAGGGGAGTCAAGGGAAGAATGATTAATCCCCAGAAATCCTAGAAGTGGGACAGATGGCAGAGGCTCAGGGATGGCACCAGGGGAGGTCAGCATCTCTAAGTCATTCCCCCAAAGGAATGGGCAGTTGCTGGACCAGGTCTATGGAAAGGATGCTTGATCAGAGTAGTACAGTTGGAGGGGCCTGCATGGAGGCTGTAGGGCGATGCTGGACTGTGCCTGGATCCTTTCCCCTGCATTTTTTTTTTTTTTTTTTGCCAGAGATTTATTTTTTAAAAAGTTTTATTCTCATTAAAATCATTTTGGGTTTAAGAGGTCTGTGTGTGTGAATAGTCACAGAGGGGACACAGAAGCAGGATGTACTGTGGGTGGATGTGGAGGGGATCAGGAGGAGAACCAGGAATGTGTTGGGGGCCTTGAAAGGAGGAAAGGGCCCCAGGGAGGGGAGCTGAGCAGAGTGGCAGTTCAGAGCCTGGGTGGTCCATTTAGCCCATTTGGGCTTGACCCCATCTCTGTGACCTTGGGTGAGTTTTATAACATCTGTAACCCTTTGTTACCCCTGCTGCCCCTTTGTAAACTGGGAAAACTTAATAAGAGGCTCTACCTCACGGGGTTGTTTGTATGGAAGCAGTTAAATTTCTCAAGTAATTAGTGCAATTTGAAGTACAGAGTAAGCATTTTATAGTTATTTTTCTGTGGATGGACAGGGCCAATGGGAAGGTAGGCAGGTGTGAGGAGAGGAGAATAGGAAGGGAATAGGTTTTTTTCATACCATCCGCTCCCCTGTCCTCAGCCATGTGACACCCTCCCCCGCACTCATCCCTCCCATACACACTGCATGTAGGTATGAGTATCAACCACTTTTCTGTTTGGAGCCTAAAGGGAAATACAGTGTGGTGGGTATTTTGGAAAGGGCAATCCTACTTGTTTTTCATGAGCTCTGAAACCTCATCCTTGTCTCCTGAGGCCATTTCCCAAAGGCAACCTGACATGCACCTGCTTACACAGAGCTACAAGGAGAAATTCAGGGCCAGAAATGCTTCTAACGGTGTTGAAGTTTACTGGGTGTTTAATCTTCATCTGTGTTAACAGTATCAAATGACCCAAAAGAAAACGAGAAAAAAAGAAAAAAGAAAGAAAAAGAAAAAAAGAAAAGAAAATGAGCTCTTGCTTGGAAAAGCAAGAGGCTTGGGTGTGTCTCTCCCCAGGGCGGGGTGGTGGCAGGACTGAGGATGGAGGTGTGTGTAGGGGGCAGGGAGAGGCTGTTTCTCAGGCGCGTAGAGCTCACAGGCTCAGGTGGATGGAAGGCAAGTCTGACCTCAGAACACCATCATGTGAGCCTTAGCATGGATGTGGTTGAGCAGGGCAGCCAGGCTCTGGTGCTGTTAAGGCCCCGAGGGATACTCCTCCTCCTCTTCCTCCTCCTCCTTGGAAAGCTGGAAGAAGGCATCTGAGGAGGCTTTGCTGGCAGCTGGCATCTTGGGGGCTCTGCCAGGGGCTGGAATCATAGGTAGAGGGGCCACTGTGGCTCGAACTCGATTTGTCTGCAACTGCCCAGCCTGAAAAGAAAGTGAGCAGAGCCATCTCTGAAGACCAGAGTTCCTGCTCTCCTATACCATTCCCTGCTGGGTCTGCTGTCCTCACTCTTTCCCTTGTCCCATCCCTGGAGTGACAGCCTCGAGGCTCAGGACAGTGGAGTCCCCTGGACTCCGGGTTCCACAGTGCCCATGCCTTGGCTGAGTCCCTCCTCTGTTAGCTTGCCCACCAGCTAACTTATGGTGGGTTCTGTTCCTCCTAGTCTGAAACATCTCTTGTAACTTCAGCTAAGGGAAAGCGGTTTTTCTAAAGGCTCTATTACTGCGAAACTAGAAAAAGTTATAAGGACAAAAGGAAGCTCAAATATAAAATATAGTTTTCATAAAAATAACTCTCCACATTCTATTACTCTTCTCTCTTTAACCCTTGTCACTAGAGCCCTCTCTACAAGCTACTAACCTTGGTCAGCCTCCCTTTGCTTATCTGAAAAATGAGCATAACACTTACCTTGCAGGGATGCCCCGAGGAGTAAATAAGAAAATTTTATGTGAAAGGGCTTGTCACACAACCTGGCAAATGATGGTGCTCAGTAAATGCTAATTTCCCTTCCCTGGGGCATTTCTTTCCCTACCTTCCCTTCAGCCTTTCCTTTCAATGAAGGGCTATGGTTGTAGTTCCAGTGCAGCCGGTTTGCTTAGTGGGACAATGGTCTGTTAAATGACTGAACACGAAATTAAGATACCTGAACATTATAATATGGCAATGCCCCAGCAGAAGAGCTCCCCCACTGAGGAGGGGTTGAAGTTGTAATTTCCTTTGTCTAGGGCAAAGGGCTGCTCTTTTTATTCCTTGTTGGCCTGATTGTCTCCTCCACCAGGGGAGATCCAGAGAAGAGGGCTATTCCCTGGGATGGGCAGGAGAGGGGGTCTATTGGATTCTGGGCATAAAGGGGGAAGAGGGGAGTAAGGAGGGGAGCCGTACCTTTCTCAGGGCCCGGCTCTCCCAGCTTGGGTGGAGTCGGCCCTGGGGCTTGGCAAAGGTGCTGCTCAAGTGTGAGTACAGGTGACTCCAAACCTGCAAGGGGTTGTAGGTGGGCTCTAGCTCCAGGCCATCCAGCACACTCTGAGGAAGAGAGGAAGTGCCTCAGCTGGGGAACTTGAGGTCACAGAACACCAGATGTCAAGTTAAAGTCCTTTGAGTGTAAGAGGTAGGAGGAGGTGTGAAGACCCAGGGTATCTCTGGAGGCTGTGAAGTAGATGAATGTCCCAGAGGGTGTTCTGGCCCCCAGGCCTGAGTGTTTGTGAGGTAAGTGTCAGGCAAAAGCACAAGAAGTTGGAGCAACCCTGACTGGTTAGGGACCCTGAACACTCCGGCTCTGAGAAGTGTGTCATGGGATTCCAGAGCATGGTGAGGAATACAAGGGATCCAGTGTGCAAGGCTGTGAGGGAGGGTGTGTCCAGACCTGGGGTGCTCACAGTCTGCAAGGCGAGGCCACTGAGTTCTGGCCTGCCTGCGAGGTGAGCAGAACCAAAGGACACGCGAGCATAGCATTCCTGAGCAGTCAGGTTTTCCGGCCACAACATCCTGTGCCAGGAGCCATTGGCCCTGAAGTGAGACACTGAGCGAGCCACAGCCACTGTGCCCACCTCTCTCTGCATTCCCATGGCCGCCAAGCCAAGAGCACAATCCCAGGCTCTGTCCTCCTCTCACATAAGTCCGTGATCCAGCAGCGAGGTGGTTCCAGTTCTCCCCACCCAGAGCCGCCCTCCTGTCTTCAGACTGGGGAGGCTGTCAGAGGAAATCCAGAATCCAGATCCAAGGAGGAGGAGGAGGAGAAAATGGCCTTCAGAGCTGTTTCCTCCTTTGCACCGGAGTCTGATTTTGAAGTCCTTTCTATTCTGGTCGCTTACATTTTTTTTCTTTTCCTCAGCAGACAGAAATAGATGCACACAAACACAGGTACACACACATGCACACCCATAATGCAGAGAGAGACCCATGGGAACACACCATTACTGCTTACTTCCTCCTGCCCGGCCTCAATTCCTAACCTTGTTTCTTCTCTGATCCTCTCGCCACACCCTTGGGGCCACGTCTCCCTCAGCTCCCCGTCCTTCCCCTTACTGGCTCATCCCTCTCCTTCATCTTATTCTTGAATTCCCTTCTCTTCTCCCTCTATCTGTCTCATGAGATGTGGGCTCCACTTGCCTCCACAATCCTAAGGCTGTCATCAGGTGGGTTCTCAGGCAGCAGAGGGAAGGGGTTGGGCAGCATCAGTTCCCGCGTGGCCACTGCCTTCACCAGCAGAGTGAGGGAGCGTGATGGCATGATCACATAGAAGGTGGTGGCAGCCCCTCTCAGGCCGTGTCCTCGGCTCAGGGGCTCCCCTTTGGCCAACAGCAGCCATTCTCTTTTCTGAAACAAGGACATACATACATCTTCAGTCTTTGGAACCTTTTGAAGATCAATCCCAACTGAGGTTCCCCTGAGGGAGGGACTTCCTGTCTGAATCTCCAGTGCCCCCAGATATTCCTCTTCCTCCCTAGGTCAGGGATGCACACAGAAGCGTTGACAGTACAGAGACAAGTTAAGAGATGCTTTTTAACCTGAAGTAGGTTTTTACCCCAGAGGGGGCTAATGTATCACCCACTGGTAAATGTAGAGTTTTAAGAATCACAATTTTAAAAAACAGAGTCTTGAAACAAAGACTTGTGTGGAGTGTTGTGAAAATTCAGGTCTTAATTTGAGGGTGATAAAGTCTGGTTGTATTGCACAACTGCGGTAGAGTGGGCTGATAGGGGAACCTCTGGAATGCCCAGAGAGGGTTTGAAAAGCAGTGGGCAAAGTTGCCTGTGCAGCAAGATGAGGTGGGGAGAACAGGGTAAGAAAACCTTTGGTACAACAAGGTGGGGGTGGGGGCGGGGCTTTTGAGATCAACTCACCCAGTCACAGGACAAAAAGAAGGGTCAGAATTTGGGGGAGGGGGGGCTGGTGACTGTGAGTGAAGGGTACTGCAGAACAGAGTGGTGACACTTTGCCCTGTGCCATGGAGATGAGAGGTTAGCACACAGATAAGGAGACAAACAGACATAAACCGATTTTCTAGGCGCACTTTTTGAAAAGTAGGCATGGAAATGAGGCAATTTTCTGTGGTAGTTTTCAAGGAAAACTATAAAACTCCAGGAAATATGGAGTCAGAACTGTTACAGTCTGTGAACTGTTCTCTTGCTTAAGGTGATTATCAGTTACAGTTGGTATAGACATAATAGTCTCCCTACTACATAAGAGGAAAGGCAGTGTACTTGCTCTACCCATTCGAGCTTATACGAAAAGTTGGAAGAAATAATATAAAAGACAACAAGGAGAAAGTAAAGATATTAAGGGAATAGAGGAATAACAGTGTCTTGTGGAAGACAAGAGGAAAGGGACACAGTGAAGCAGAAAAACCTATTGTAGCATTAGAATTATACCTCAGCTGGATGTGCTGGGGTGGCGGGGGGTGGGGGAGGTTCTGGACACTTCATTTATTTATTTTTTTTACATTTTTTTCTTTATTGATTTTAGAGAGAGAGGAAAGGAGAGGGAGAGAGAGATAGAAACATCGATGAGAGAGAACATCGACTGGCCGCCTCCTGCATGCCCCCCACTGGGGATCGGGCCCACAACCTGGACATGTGCCCTGACCGGGAATTGAATCGGTGATCTTTTGGTGCATGGGTTGACGCTCAACCGTGAGCCACACCGGCCGGGTGGTTCTGGACACTTTAAATCACTGTCATCATTCTGCGCAGCACAGAACTCTGGGAGGTCTGGCAAGTGACAGGTACCTTCAGAAGTTTATTCTTTCTTAAAATTTTGCTTATATTTGGAGATGTGCTGTCTTCCTTCATGATGGGAAGTCTGTCTACTAGCTACTTTTCAAGTCCATTAGATTGAAAATAGATGTTATAGAAATTGTGGTGTATGTGTGCGGGGGTGGGGGAGGATTTGCCCCTTTAAGACATGGCCTCTTTAAGCCTGAAAGGGATGTTCTCTGGAAGGATTAAGTAGGAAGTTGCAGGGCACTCCATTTCAGTTAGCTCAAGTAACTTCTGATGTGGCTTTTGAGATCAACTCAGGCTTCAAATTATTGTTATAATTATAGTCTTCTATTTTTATACTGGTTCATGCATTTGTTTGTGAATTAGCTAGCTTGTTTATTGAGAATTTATTGAGTGCCTATTATGTCTGAGCACTAGGCATAGGTATATAGAAATTCATTAGACATGTTCATTGCCCTCTTAGAGCTTATACTATAGTAAGGGGAAGATTTGTAAACTGACGTTTGTCCAGACTTAGGATGGCCAACTGTCCTGGTTTGCCTATTTTTAGCACTGAAAGTCCTGTGTCCCAGAAAACCCCCTACTCCCGGGAAAACTGGGGTGGTTGGTCAGTAGTCTAAGACTGATGGAGAATGGACTATCTTGCCACTGTGGCAAGTCTCTGGGGGCTAACTATAGTAATGTGCCATTTCTTGCACCTCAGTGTTATGGAAAAAATTCACACCTGCTACATCATGGGATTACTAGGAACATTCGAATGTTGTATACGGAAAAATCATGACCCCCCCCCCCAAATTTTAGTCAACTGATTTTGAGACCAGCTAAGATTCTGTTAGATAATTGGTATACAGAAATGAATGAGGTCTCCTCAAAGTAACTCCTGATGTGTGGACTATCAAAGGTCTGGGAAGAGATTGAGTTGAAAGGATTTTACAAAATGCTTTAAAACGTTTGGGCTGAGGTTCTTGAAAGAAGAGAGACAAATGCATACTTATTAGAGTTTGATAAAGATATTGATTTATCTGTAATTTCCAGGAGTATTCTGAGAAAGTGAGAGGTAGGGAAGTTGAACTTTAAGGCCCCTATTTTGGACTCTGAATTTCTAACCTCTTTGGAGACTTGAAATCCAAACTTGAACATGTTACCCCAGTCATGGGTTGACTGTTGGTACAGACAATTGTAGCTGTGATGGAAATGGTTAACTGCCATTGCAGGTATCTGAGGCTGAGACAAAGCAGTGGCATGGGGATGTCTCCTGAGATGTCCCAGACCAGCCTTTGGGGCCCTCAAGTTGAACAATGTTTAATGACGGTAGATGACTGCTGAGTACTTAGCATATGCTTTTGCTAATTCTAAAGAAAGGAGCATGAGTTAGATGCTGAATTTACCAGGAGGCAGGTGAAAGTTGTCTATTTATGTTGTGGTTAGGGAATTTGCTATAGAAGGGGCCAGGGAGCTTAGATTTTTAGAAGGTGGGGACTGATTCTGTTTAGAAGAGGTGTGGACAGGGGCACCGTTGACTGGTGTGCTATACTCCAAGCTCAGCCTGACTAAAGTCATCCTCCCCCACACTTATTCTCACACCTTTACTAAGGTTATGAAGGAAGGTGTGGCAGCCACTGTTGGTTGATTGACCACTGCTCAGCCTCCATCTTTCTTTTTTCCTTCTCTCTACCTCCTTTTCAGCCTTTCAGTGATTGATCTAGGGGTGATTTGTCACCTAGATTTAAATAATGAGACATAAGCAGAAGTTGGTGGGTAGTATTCTGGAAAAGCTTTGTAATGTGCTGGCAAGTGTTTTGCCTCTGCACCTACCCCTTCTTTCTCTCTAGGACAGGACTTAGTCTTAAGTTGCAATAGCCATCTTGTGACCATGAGACAATAGGCATAAGGATGAAGTGCTCCTGCTATGGTTGCTGCAGTGGAAAACAGAAAGAACCTACGTCTTTGATGGTATCATTGATCAACTGCACCAGCTCGTAATTGTCTGTCCCCACACTTCTTGTTAATGAGAAAAATAAACTCCTAACTACTCAAGTTAGAGTTAGATTGGTTTTTCTGTATGCTGCCACCAGATGGATCCTTTACAGATACGAAAGGGAAAGAAGAGGATGTGGTTATTCACTTCTGGTGTCTGGGAAAGAGGAGGAGAAGGGACAGTTTTAATGGCATTGGTGCAGGCCTTGCCAAAAGGGCCAGTGGGAATTTGCTATAGCAGGTTAAAGCGCTAATTCACCAAACCAGAGCTCCCTTGGTCTGCCATCAGTATGATGGTCTGGGACCAAACTCAGTGATTAAAGAAGCACTGACCAATTCCTGAGCAGGAGTGTTTCTGACGCAGCCACTGAGGGTAGGAAGAGCAAGAGCACTCATTTTGCTTTGTTTGTGGGCAGACATACATTTCATTGTCCTCATGCATCCAGGAAGAGAAATCACTGCTAGTTATGGAAAAGTCCTGCATACCTGGGGTGTTTTGGAATCTGGAAGGGCAGCAGAAGGGAATTAGGTTAATTTGACAGTATTTGCTTATTTTTTCACACCAGAAGGCAGAACTAAGAGGGGAAGAAAATGAAGCTGCAATGCCCACTACTCTGGTACTCTCACACCGGCTTCCAGAAAGGAGACCAGGGAAGATGGTAAAAGGAGACCAAAACATCAGATTATACATTCTTCTCAAATGAACATGAAACATTCTCCAGGATAGACCTTACAATAGGCCATAAATCAAGGTACAATAAATTTAGAAAGATTAAAACAATCCAAAGTATCTTCTCTGACCACAGTGGAACGCAATTAGAAATTAATAACAAAAAGAAATTTGGGAAATTCATGAATATGTGAAAATTAAACAACATATTCCTAGATACTCAATGGTTCAAAGAAGACATCACCAGGGAAATTAGAAAATAATTTGAAATGAGTGAAAATTAAAGCACAACATACCAAAATTTATGAAATATAGCTAACATAGTGCTTACAGGGAAATTTATAGCTGAAAACTCCTAAAAAAAAAAAAAATCTCAAATCAATAATCTAATCTTCTGCCTTGAGACCAAACTAAAGCAAGCAGAAGGAAGAAAAAAAAAATTACTAGAGGAGACAGAAACAAAATAGAGAATAGAAAAATAATAGAGAAAATCAATGAATACAAAAGTTAGTTCTTTGATAAGATTAACAAAATTGAAAAACATTTAGCTAGATTGATCAAGAAAAAAAAGGGAAATATCCAAGTTACTTAAGCATAAAATAAAAGGAGGGCATCACTATTAACCTTACAGGAATTGAAAAGATTATAAAGAAATATTATAAACAACTGTATGCCAAAAACAAAAACACACACACTAGAAAGACACACACTACTGAGACTGACTCAAGAAGAAATAGAAAATCAGAATAAATCTGTGTCATAGGTCTCCCAGACCACTTCCAGGTGCAGCAATTCACTAAGAGAACTCACAGGATTCAGCATATAGTCACACTTATGGATATGATTTATTATAGCAAAAGGATACAAAGCAAAATCAGCAAAGGGAAAAGGCTCATGGGGTGAAGTCCAGGAGAAGTCAGGTACAAGCTTCCAAGAGTCCTCTACCTATGAAGTCACACAGTATGTGCTTATTTCCTTCAGCACCCAACTGTGACAACATATGTAAAATGTTGTGCACCAGGAGAAGTCGTTAGAGATTTAGTACCCAACATTAAAAAAAAAAATCCTCACCTGAGGATATTTTCCAATTTATCTTCAGATATAGTAGGAGGGAGGGAGGGAGAGAGAGAGAGAAAAAAAAAAAACATCGATGTGAGAGAGACACATTGACTGGTTGCCTCCTGCATGACCCCGACCAGGGCCAGAGACCAAGCTGCAACTGAGGTACATGCCCTTGAATGGAATCGAACTCGTGACTCTTTAGTCTGTGGGCCAATGCTTTAACCACTGAGCAAAACTGGCCAGGGAAGTACCCAACATTTTTAGTGGGGACTGGTCACACAAGCACCCTGTACCTAGCACATATGAAAATTCTAGACTCCTAGAAGAAAATCAGATATTTAGCATAAACCATATATTTTTGTACAGTTTAGGAACAGGATGCCACTCTTATTATTTAGGGAATGGTGAGAACACTACCAAAATCCAAATTTCCAGATGCCAGCCAAGGGTCAATCTTGCAAGTAGGACTATCTAAGAATAGACATCTCAGGCCTGCTATATTAACTTTTTTGTATAACCTCATATAAGTAAAGATAAACAATTAGCTATTAGGAAATTTTCCACAAAGAAAAAGCCAAAGCCTAGATAGCATAACTGGGAATTCTACCAAACCTTTAAAGAAATAATATTAATCCTTTACAAATTCTTCTAAAAAAATAGAAGATGCAAGCACACTTCCCAAATCATTCTATGAGACCAGTATTACCCTGATACTAAAACCAAAGACATCACCAGAAAAGAAAATTACAGACCAATATCCCTTATGAATATAGATGCAAAAATCCTCAACAACATACTAGCCAAACAAATCCAGCAACATATAAAAGGATTATACACCACAACCAAGTGGGATTTATCCTAGGAATGCAAGGTTGGTTTAACATTCAAAAATCAAACAATGTAATACACCATGTTAATAGAACAAAGGACAAAAACTACATAATCATTTCAATAGATGCAGAAAAAGCATTTAATAAAATCCAAAATTCTTTCATGATAAAAATATTCAACAAACTAGGATTAGAATGTAATTTCCTCAAGTTGTAGAGACAAAGGTCTCTCCAAAAACCCACAGCTAACTTCACAGGGGTGGTGAAAGACTGGATGCTTTGTCCCTAAGATCAGGAACAAGACAAAGATGTCTGCTCTTGCCACTTCTATTGAACAACGTATTGGAGGTATATTGAAGAGCAAAGGGCCGTTTCCCACATTTTCTGTATTGTTAGCTCCCCTGGGATTCTGAGGGAGCCGGGGGAGACAGTCATAAAGATATTGAGTGTGTCAACATTTTGACACTTGGGGACTAACATTTTCTAAATTTGATTTAGGAAAATACAGTAATGTGACATTTCTCAAGTCAGAGAGATAAAGTGAAAATTCATACCACTGATCAGTGCTGTGAAGATCCAGATAGATGTGGCAACGAGTACGTGGGTGGGGAAGGGGCAAAAAGGATACGTGGGGGATGGCTGTAGCTGGGATGGGGGAGTACAAGAAAAGCTTCATAGCGAAGGTATTTAAGAAAAATCTAAGAAAAAATGAGTAGATATTTGTCAGGTGGACAGAAACAAGGGGAAGGAACAGCATGAAAAAAGGTGGAGTTGTGAAACAGTTGAGCATATTTGAGGAACAAGAAGCCCACTGATCCCATGTTAGCCTGCTCTCTTAGCACTTGCCTGTTTCCCTGCAGGCGCTATACTCTAACCTCATTCTGATCGTTTTTTGTTTTTCAAAAAATAGCTCCTGACCTGCCCTCACCCCACTCTCGGCTTGGATTCTTGCTCCTGACTCTTTGCTAATATAATCAAGGACTTTCCATTTCCCCACCCATTTACAGCCCAACCAGGTCATTGCCTGTGTACTTAGACTCCTGCTGAACAAACACATCCTGACTTGAATCCTGTCACTTTTGTGGCCAATTAGGGCAGACATGGCCAGTAAAACTCTGGAATGCATTTCCAGAGACTCTGATATTTTAAGTAGGAAACTGAAAGACCTAGGTGGTATTTTCATTTCTTTTTCTAGTTCCCACAGACATGACTTTGTAAGAGAAATGAGGATGTGGAAAATGAGTCACTAGCTACATAACTGGGACTACACAGTAGGATTTGGTAATTGAAATTATGTTTTCCTGGTCATGGGTAAATTAATCTCATGAATACTTGGAAAAAAATTAATTATATATATATATTCCCTACCACATTCCACAAAGCATTTATGCCAGTTTAGAAAAATATAAAAACACAAATAGATAAAATAAGCAATTAAGGGGATTGGGCAAAGAAAAAATAAGGGTAGGGCAATAATAGAGCCAAGATTAGATAAGCTCATAGAAATGCAAGCCACCCACTTTTGCCAGAAGGGAGCCTCACAGCTTTTCCTGATACAAAGCCTGGGAGAAGCTATTTTGTGGATTCTTACTGAGTAGGGGATGTGTTTTAGGGAACTCCTGCAATCAATATGATAATGAATTTCTACATGGTTATAGAGTGGTTAAGCGTTTGGGTCCTGGAGTCAACCCTTCTGGATTCAATCCTGCTCTACCATTTACTAGTGGTGTAATCTTGGGAAAGTACTTAACCTCTCTGGGCCTCAATTTCTCATCTGTGAAATAGGGATAATAATTGCTACTTCATGGGATGGTTATGGAAATAATATAAATTAATATTTGTGAAATGGGTAGAACTGTTTCAGGCTCTTAGTAAGCACCATGAAGTGTTCAAAATTTTTAAATTAAAAATATATTTAGCCCTGGCCTGTGTGGTTCAGTTGATTGGAGCGCTGTCCCAAGCACTAAAGGTCGCAAGTTTGATTCCCGGCCAGGGCACACACCCAGAATGTGAGTTTGATCCCCTGTTGGGGTGCATACAGGAGGCAATCAATCAATGTTTCTCTCTCACATTGATGATTCTCTCGCTCTCTCTTCCTCTCCCTTCAAATTCAATAAAACACCCTCTACATATCCTTGGGTGAGGATTAAAAAAATACATTTAATAATTATTAGATACTGTTTTTTACATTTTGTTAGTTTAAAAAGATTTAATAATTCTTAGCTATAGATTTATAAGACTCTGAAGAGTGCAGTCAAAACAGCTCTGTTGTGGTCTGGAGTGAAATTTATGGAAATGGTGGATGGCACATATCTTTTAGGAAGGGCTGGGAGATGGATTTATCAAGAGCCTTGCCTACCTGATGAAGGGATTTTCTTCTGAGGAAAAGTAAGTAAAATACTAAAATAAAACAAAATAATCTAGGAGGAGGACAGAAAGATACAACTCCATTCAACTGTCAAATAAAAAGAAAATCAGGGAATGGAATAACACTTAAGGCTTCAGTTGTCTAAGGTTTTAGGGTATGTGTAAAATGTAATTTGGAAAGTTACACAACTTTTATAGTTGATAAGACCCGTGGGCTGGCACTAATTACTAGAATTAGATGATGGCAGTGTGGACTTAGTTTAGAACTACTTTGAAAGGACGGGTGGAGGCACAGGCAGCACTGAATGAACTGAGCTCTGTTTATCATTATAAGGAAACCCAGGAACCTGAAAAGTCTGTACCGAAAGATCTACCATGTTCTCACGGTAGAGTGCCAACTCGTTGAGGGTAAACCAGAAAATGTATTATGGGTTATCTAGCCAGACAAGGGGTGAAAAGAGGGAGTAAATGAACCTTTTTATTTTTGTTGTTAATCCTTACCCAAGGATATTTTTCCATTGATTTTTATATAGAGTGGAAGGGGGGGGGGCAGGCAGAGAGGGAGAGAGAGAGAGAGAAACATCAATTGACACATTGATTGGTTGCCTCCCACATGACCCTGACCAGGGTGAGGGTTGGAATCTAAAACCCAGGTACGTGCCCTTGACTGGGACTTGAACCCATGGATGATGCTCTAACCACTGAGCCAAACCAGCCAGAGCATAAATGAACATTTAATAAGCATCTACTTCTGCAACTGAGTGGGTTGGAATGGCCAGAGGCAGACTGGTTCTCCTGCCTAGAACAATTAGAAAACCTGGGTAACACAAAGAAACTGTTTGTCTGAAGGCATTGAGGAGGTGCTGTGACAATGGAAATGAGAGGCAGCTAAGTCTCTGGAGAGGAAAGAATCTAGAGACATGAGGGAATTATTGCAACTGCTTTTACCAGGAGGGCATGTGTTGGTTCTGAGTTGGAGGAAATTGGGGTGGGGCTGAGAATCTAGGATTTGTACCTACTGAGGCACTTGCAAGGGAATAGAGAAACCAGATCTTTCGGTACAGACTTGGCAGGGGTAAGGGGTACTCAAGCCAATTTTTCACTCAGCACATTTGCCAGATCCTGGGGCTGCACAGAGCAAAAGACAAAAACACCTAAGGAGAGAGCTTCCAGAAGTAGAGCAGCCAAGGGGAAGGAAGGGACACACAATACACCAGGTTTTCAGTGGAAAATCCTGGAGGACCAGGGGCAGACCAGGAGTAGGTGGAGCCTTAGCAGGACTGCAGCCCAGCCTTGACTCAGCAGAACTCCTGAGTGGAATGAGATGATCTGCCACCGCTCCATCTGCTTAGTGCAGGGTAGGACAGACCCTCTCTAGAGGAAGCCAACACCAACTGGAGCCTCTACAATGTGTTTAGACGCAATGAGCATCTCTCATTGTAATATTATCAGGTGCACAAAAAGATAAGACCACATGTCTGAAAACCACAAGAAAAAAGAGACAATAGAAAAAAAGCCACAGGTGATCCAGGTATTGGGGTTAGTGGATAAGAACCTTAAAATAACTATGATTAGCGTGTTCAAGAATAGTGGTGAAAATATGGAGAATTTCTCCAGAGAATTAAAATAAAAAGGGAACAAATGGAAATTACAGAACTACTAACCAACCATTATGTGCAAATTGTATGCCAGACATATGCTAGGTGCTTCACACACCCACCACTACTTACTCATCTTAAGAACCATATGAAGTATATTTTTATTGTCTCTATTTTACATGTGACAGGAACAAGAGTTACTAATGCATGTCTGTCATGCACCTTCTCCCTTGCTTTTCCTTCTCCCCCACTTCACTTATACTCAAAAAATAAGAAGCATTGTGGGTTCTATTCCTGGATATTTTAAATAGGTAGAGAGAGACAGGACCTAAGAGGGAGGGGACGATGTCAGAGAGGCTGTCAATCTACAGAATGTTTATATGGCTGAGAGAGAGGAAGAAGATAGAGGAACAGGGACTGGGGAGGTAGACAGTATATTCATTTTTATTTATTTACTCATTGTGTGTGTGTGTGTGTGTGTGTGTGTGTGTGTGTGTGTGTGAGAAAGGGTCTTGGAACAGATCAACAGATCCAGGTTAAATATAATAGAGGAGCAGAGGAAGAAAATTTGGGAAATGTCATTGTAGGTTATGAACTATTTTTTTGGTGTCCTTTGGAAGCACAAATATATGTTTTGGCCTCTGGATAGTGCTTCTTTACCTACTATTTATGCAGAGACTAAACCACATGCGGCCACTAGAATTGTTAGGGTTACGAACAGATGAATACACTGATGCTTAGAGAGGTTAGTATGTTGCCTAAGCTTACACAGTTGGGAAATAATGAAGCCGTCACTAGGGCCATCTGACTCTAAAGTCCATGCTTTCCATGGATAATAAAAATTACATTTTACCACCACAGATTAGAACACTGCTTTGCCTTGACTCCCCACCAAAAGAGAGGTAACAATTTCCACTCTGAACCTAAATTTGACTGAGGCTGAGGAATAAGTTGGTAAATGGAGAAGTGGTAGAAATGCCAGGGAAAGGCAACCATGTTATTCTGCAATCTGGGTAGCCAAATTTATATCCTAGACTTTAATCCATATCTTTAAAAAAAATTATTTATTTATTTTTGTAATCCTCACCCAAGGATATTTTTACATTTATGTTCAGATAGAGTGGGAGGGGGAGAGAGAGAGAGAGAGAGAGAGAGAGAGAGAGAGAGAGAGAGAGAGAAACATCGATGTGAGAGAGACACATCGATTGGTTGCCACCCACACAACCCCAACCGGGGCTGGAGACAAACTGCAACCGAGGTATGTGCCCTTGGCTGGAATCGAACCTGTGACTCATTGGTCCACGGGCTGATGCTCTACCGCTGAGTCAAACCAGCCAGGGCTCAATTCATTTTAAATATATGATCCTATAAGATATGGATTAGCCCTGGCCAGTTTGGCTCAGCAGTTAGAGTGTTGGCTAGCGGACCAAAGAGTCCCAGATTCGATTCCAGCCAAGGGCACATACCTCGGTTGTGGTTCATCCTCGGCTCTGGTTGGGGTCATGCGGAAGGCAACCAGTTGATGTGTCCCTCTAACACTGATGTTTCTCTCTCTCTCTCTCTCTCACTCTATCTGAAGAAAAATACCCTTGGGTGAGGATTGAAAAATAATAATAATAAATAATAAATAATAATAATAAAATGAATTGAAATACGCTTTTCTCTAAAAAGAGATAGAGCACACAAAGTTCTAATGATAAATACAGGAATCCAGAAAGGATTTGGTGCAGAAAACCATTTGAACTTAGTCTTTCAGGATGGGCTAGGACTGGAACACATGGAGATAGGAGAAGGGACAAGATGAACAAAGGTTTAAAAGTGGGGCCATTTAAAGTCTGTATGTTAATTTGGTTGGTGTGTATAGTACATGAAGGGGAGTAGTGGAAGACAAGGCTGGAGCTGAATACTTAATATATAAGATTAAGAAATATGGACTCTAAAGTATAATGAACATTAAGTCATAAAATATCTTTAAGCTGAAAAGGGGCAGGATCAGCGCTGTGTTTCAAGAAGATTAACCTGGTGGCAGTATGTAAAATGGATTGGGAAGGGAAACCATGAAAGGCATTTAGACAAGTTAAGATATTATTGCACTATTAAAAGAAAAAAATAGGAAGGGCCTGAACTAGGATAGTGATAATGGAATGGAGAGGAGAAGACACATGCAATCCCGGTAGATAATATGGGGATAGCACAGAGGAGGCTCGAGTCACTGGGTACTGGTACCATAGAAAAACATGTGACAGTCAGGAGAATGCTTCAAGAAGTTTACTCTGGTTCAATGAGCAGGGCAAATTAGAAGAGGGACAGACTGGAGGTGAGGAAGCTAGTTAGGAATTTACTGATGGCTTGGTGCAAACAAGCAGTGGAAACCGGAAGGAAAGGACAGTTACAATTCATGTTATGAGAAGAAAACTGAAATGACTTAGTGATGAAGTGGGTGTAAAGGGCGAGAGGGCTGAATGTGACTGAAGTTTCAAGCCTGAGTGAGTAGACAGTGGTGGTGCTGCTATTAACAGAAAGACAGAAGTTAGAATGAGAAGTCAGCTGGAGGGGAAATATCACAGCGAGAAACAGAAGGCATGAGTGTTACATGGGGGAGCTGACAACATCAGCTTTTATAAGAACATATGAAAGAGGTATAAGAAAGAATACCAAACCAAGAATGGAGGTAAAGAAGTGCTAAAAAACTTGTACAAATAGGACCAGGAAGGTTAAAATTCTAAATAAGTCTTGACACATAGTAGGCACTAAAAAAAAAAAAAAATTGTAGTTGAATGAATGAGCTGAGGCTTGTGGAAATTTCTTCTCTCTATAACACACTGCCCTTCAGGCTTTTTGTTGTTTGGAGATGTCATGAGAAAAACAAGAAAGAAGAGCCATTCAAACACTACTTTGCTTCTCTCTTTTCCAGAAAAGGAGAGTGGTCTCAATCTGGATGAGGAGGAACAAACACGGTAGAGGGAACAACAGTAGCATAAGATGGGAGAGGAGCTGTTACAAGTACCCAGTCCCTTTTTTTTTCTTTATTGATTTTAGAGAGAGAGGAGAGGGAGAGGGAGAGGGAGAGAGAGATAGAAACATCTATGAGAGAGAACATCTATTGGCCACATCCTGCATACCCCCCACTGGGCATGTGCTCTGACCAGGAATTGAACCGGTGACCTCTTGGTGCATGGGCCCATGCTCAATCACTGAGGCACACCAGCTGGGCAGCACCCAGTCCCTTTAATTCACGTCCAGTGAAGGACAGAAGCGTGGGGTATTCAATGAAGGGAGAATTAGCCTCAGTGTTGTAGTCTATTTACCTGGCTGCATCGGAATAGGAGTAGGGAGTTTAGCAAGAAGTTAAAAGCATTGGCTTTGCAATCCACAGAACTAGATTCATATTCTGAGTTAGCCACATTGGTAGCTGTGTGACCTTTGGTAAGTTACTTGATCTCTTCAGACATCAGTCTTCCCCCATTTGTAAAAACAAGATCAACAATTCCTATTCTCACAGAGTTATTGTGAAGATTAGATGAGGTAAAGGTATGCAGAGCACTTGGTTAAGTGAGTAGCACTTAGTAAGATGAACATGCTGGTACACATATCTTTGTTCCTTTTCTGATTGTTTCCTTGGATCCAGCAATGGAATTAAAGTGTTGAAGGGTATCACTCTCCAGAACATGTACTCTACCTCTAGCTGTGTATTAAAATGCCATTATATTTGGTTTTGCGCTTCTAGTAGCCAAACAAGAGGAAAACTAGATCAGTTAGAAAATCAAAAGCTGAGCTGGGAGTTCTAGTCACAAAGCTCCCCTAAAACAGGGCCCAGATGTTGTTGGGTGCAGCATTATACATTTACTTGAGCTTTTCTACGAATCTGTTACCAAGGACCAAGATGCAGAATTGTAGTAGGGAGAAGACAAGACATACTTAGGAGAGAGGAAACACATACTCCTCTCCAAACCTGGTGTCTAGAGGGGATTCATAGACCAACGCTACCTGGTTCATCCCTGTCTAGCAGGGAAAACTGACTGTCGTAGAGCCACCACCAAGAACTCCATGCAAAAAAGAAAGAAAAGCATTCATGATACAAAATCAAGAAATAGAAAATGAAAAATGAACTCGAAGGATTCACAGAAAATTCATGATTGGTTATTACAGGGAATGAGGCAGAGCTGGGAGTGTGATGACACTGGGGATCAAAGGTACTTCAAATGTATTGGGGAATATTTTATTACATATATACAAACACACATAGAGGCTAAAAGCAAATATGCCAACATGCTAACAACTCTCAATTCTGGGAGGTAAGAAACTTTGCACTTTATGCTTGTCTGTATTTTTAACTTATTAAAAAAAAAAAAAGAAAATAAAAGAGATTGCTATAGGGGATAGTACATTGGTAAAGGATTGCTGGAGAGATGAGGCTTGAGGCAAACTATAAAAAATGCATTTTGGGCCCTGGCCGGGTGGCTCAGTTGGTTGGAACATTGTCCCGTATACCAAAAGTTTGCAGGTTTGATTACCTAAGTTTTGGGTTTGATCCTGGATGGGACGTGCATGGGAGGCAGCTAGCTAATCGATGTTTCTCTCTCACATTGATGTTTCTCTCTCTCTCTCTCTAAAAATCAATAAAAACATATCCTCAGGGAAAAAAGAAAAGGGGACTTTGAAAGGACTCAGGAGAGAGCTGCCAGGGTCCAAGACTGAGGAACTTTCTGTTTGGAAATAATCCCATTTTCCAGAAGTTAGTGAAAGATATAAAAATTATTTATGTGATTTTCCAACATTCCAATTCACGGTAACACCGAATTGAAAGTTATATCACTTATTATTAATAAGTAAAGAGAAAGTAAAAAGAAATTATTTCACAATAAATAATTCAGTTTTTCATATGACTTGACCTGAAAAAAAACAAACAAAAAAGAACAAAAACCAATGTCTGTTAAAAATATCATGTACTGTAAGAATGTACTGAAGCCACTTGAGGGAAATTCCACCCCAGTGATGTGGCATCTCTGAGATCCTAAGGAATTGGGTGAAGTAAATAGTAAACTGAGCTGCTGGGCTCTAACAGTCAGAACATATCTGTTGTCTCTGTCTGCAAAGACAGGAGATGGGTGTTCTTCAGATAGGAAACAGGAACTCAGTGGGTGGAACTAAAAGGCAGTGTGGGCTTTGAAACAGGAAAAAAAGAAGTCTGCTTCTGATAGTGAAAGAGATGCATTGCTGTGTTGTTCTGATCACGAATATCCTGCTATGTCAGACCTTTATTCTATAACCACTAGCAGTTATACACATGCTTGTACTATATTGGTGGTTGTTTCATTTTGCTTCGTAAGTGTTGTGCTACTGTTTTATGTATGTGCTCTTTTAGTTTTGCCATTTCAGGAAATGGCATACACTTAGCTTGTTCAAGTCAGAAACCAAGCAGTTATTCGATACTTTCCTCTCCCTCGCTCCCCACATCCTATCCTTCACCAAGTTCTGACTCTTTCTTTAAAATATTTCTTTACTTGGTTCACCTTTCTCATCTTGACTTCCACTGTCATCTCTTGCCTAGACAACTGCAGTGCCCTCCTGCCCCATTTTCTTGTTTCCATTCTTGCTTTTGCCAGTTCTTTTCCAAATTTTGGCCCAAGTAATCTTATAAAAACGTACTTGATTCATTTCTCATGATTTCTTTCTGTACTTAAAGTGTGAAGTCCTTAATTTGGCCAACAAAGCTTTGCACAATTTGACCCCATTCCTTTGTCCTCCCCATCTTGTGGCTCTTTCCCCTTATTCTCTTTGTTTCAGTCGCAATGGCCTTTTTATTCTTGATTATTCTCTCAGCTCTTCCTAGCCTTGAGGTCTCTGCACATTCCTTTCCAGGCACCTAGAGTGCTTTTCCTGCCACCCTTCACCTGGCTAATTCCAATTTATCCAGCAGGTCTCAGTTTAAATGTCACTTTCACAGAGAGGCTCTCTTAAAGTAGCTACTTCTTTTCCTTCATAAACTTTTCACAATTAAGGATATATATGTTCAGCTCTGGCTGGTGTGACTCGGTTGGTTGAGCATCATCCCATGCACCAAAAGGCAGGTGGTTCAATTCCCAGTCAGGACACTTGCTCAGGTTGTGGGATCTATCCCTAGTAGGGGGCATGCAGGAGGCAGCCGATTGATGTTTCTCTCTCACATTGATATTTCTTTCTCTCTCAAATCAATAATAATAATTATAATAATAATAAAAACATTAAATAAATATGTTCAATTCTGTCTCTTCCATTAGAGAGTAAGTTTCTTGAAGCCACAAATAATGTCTATTATGTTAACCATTAAATATTTAGGGCTTAGCTCAATGTTTGGCACAGACTCGGTGCCCCTCATTTAAATGAACCATAATCTCCAGCACAATGTTAGGAAGAAAATAGGTTTTAAAATATAGTTACTTATGGAAAATTCTCTGCTACCATTTAAATGTAAAAAATCAGGGCTTTGCAAATTTAGTATCATAAAACTGAATCCGGGAACTATTCTCTATAACATGAAACCAACAGAGGCAAGTCCTATTTAGTCCACATTTCAGAGTATTTCTAGTTTGTTTTTTTTTCTGTCCTCTTGAGTATTGGGACAGGTTTGGGATCTGGGAAGGATTAAGCAAAGTGCTTTTCTGTGGTTGGTACTTTAATATTCTTCTTCTTCCTCACCTGGGGACACAGATACTCACAAGCAGGCTGTGACACAAAGCATGGAAATGCTGCTGATTTGTCTCCAACTCATCCCAGTCCAGCTGCCAACAGCTTGTGGGTCTGAGGATGAATGGGAGTCCATATGTTATTGACTCACAGATCCCACTGGATTTTAGAGCCCTGGGAAGAGACAATGGAAGTGAAAGTCTCCTCAGTGATATCCAGAACCTCGACCCAGATCCACACAAATTCAGTAAGTCTAAGGCCCTATTGTGAAAACCTTTAGGTTAATGACTGTGAATTATTCATCTGTGTATGACCACCACCTAGCAAGGTATCTGGTACATAGCACATTCTCAAAGCCTGTTAATCAATGAATGAAGCAGCCATCATGAAGGCTCAAGACTCTGATGGATATTTCTTCTGAGTCCATTCCATTCCAAGTGACATCCCTGGCTACAGCAACCAAATAACACAATAACATCTGCCTCCCAGTCCTGGCTCTTTTGTGGTGACATGTTAATAGAGGAAACATCTAAGAAGGGCATGCATTTAAGAAGGTTCCTAGCAGCATCCATGGTCACAAACCCATGGATGAACTTACTCAGATACAGTCAAACCTCGGTTCTCGACTGTCTCCCATCTTGAACAATTCAGTTCTTGACCAAGTTGTTCATAGAGAAAAAAATGTCTTGGTCGTGAAACAAAACTTCAGTTCTCGACCTGACAACCTTTTTAGGCTGATACATCAGCATGACAACAAGTGTATCTCAGGCCCGGCCGGTGTGACTCAGTGGTTGAGCATCGACCCATGCACCAAGAAGTCACTGGTTCAATTCCCGGTCAGGGCACATGCCCAGGTTGTGGGCCTGATCCCCAGTGGGGGGCATGCAGGAGGAGGCCAATCGATGTTCTCTCTCATCGATGTTTCTATCTCTCTCTCCCTCTCCCTTCCTCTCTCTCTAAAAATCAATAAAGAAAAAAAAAAAAGTGAAGATGCTGCGTACTGACCTCCTGAAAGACATCCTTGGAACAAGTGCTGAAAGTGATGCATTTAATGCTAGTAGGGGGTGGTTTGATAAATTTAAGAAAAGAAGTGTTTGTTTATAGATTAAACAATTCATTAGACATATACTGTATATAAAAAAGGTTAGAACAGGGAACCATTTGGGGGTCTGGAACAAATTAATTCAATTTACATTATTTCTAATGGGAAAAAATGATTCAATTTTCAAACAAATTGCTTCTCGAACAGTCTTCTGGAACAAATTAAGTTCGAGAACTGAGGTTCCACTGTACCTGTGCATGGGCAATGTGATAGGAAGCAGTAAAAGTGGCCTTTGCCATCATTGCTAATTCTACTTTGGACTTGGTGCCCCTGAGCTGGAATTCTAGTACTTAGAGCAGTGATTTTCAACCGGTGTGCTGCAATAGCCGACTATTTAGTCAGGGACACTGACCTCTTTTCCCTTAGATTGTCAAATAAAAAAAAATGACAACAGCCAACACAACAATAGCTGTCTGGTGTGAATGAGTCAAAATTATACCTATTTTTTTTGTCAGGTTGGCAAAAAATATAATATACTTTTTGGTGTGCCATAGAATTTTAGGAATTCATTTATGTGTGCCATGAGATGAAAAATGTTGAAGGTCGCTGACTTAGAGAAGTGGGAAGGCAGAGGAAGAGCCTGTGTACCACTTATTCCTTGAAGGCCAGATCTCTGTCCTGATGCTCAAACACAATAGGCATTCAATAAACATTTTCTGCTGATCTTGCTTTTCTCTGCATTCAGAGACTTTTTGAATTTCCAATCCTCATCCAGACCTCAGAGTGTCCTACTGAGGCACATCTTCACCATCTGCTCTTGTCTCCATGTGCTGAGCAGCCTGACTGTGCTCTTTCATGCCCACACCTGTAGTTGCTGCTTTGGACCTGACTCCCGCCTGCCTGACACTTGGGGATGTCCTCTATCCCTGGACTTTCTAGCCATGGAACCTGTAAGAATCAGCATTTGCATCGATTGGGGAGGTTCCCGTGGACCATACTTGATCACCCGGAGCTTGTAATATGAGGCCGATGACTGGGAAGCCATCTGGTAGAGTGTGCTGAAGTCTCCTTTGGGGTCATCCATTTTCAGAGAGCCATCAGCTGTGCCAGGGAGCAGGGATGGGCTGAGAAGTCGCTCTTGGAGATCACATTTCAGGCACACTACAATAAAAAAACAGCACTGGGGAAGGGATGTTTGTCACAAGTTACCTCAGGCTATGCGATAACATCTGCCACCCATTGCAGCTCCACGCGGCAAGTAAGAATTGGGAGAAGGCAGGAGAGTGGAGAGGAAAACACGGTTGGTTTGGGAAGGCAGAGCAGGTCTGGAACCTACAGTATTGCCCTACACAATAGGTAACATTTTCTGGGTCTGACATGATTTTCACTTGTTTTACATCTGGGCTGGCTGAGGCGTGCTCCACAGTGAGAGATCTGGCTTGTGATCCAGCCTGAGAGGAACACATGTCCTCTGGGGAGGAGACAGCTAACGCTACACTACGCAGAGGCCCTTTGGCAACCACACAAGGAAATCATGCTGTTTCCCTGAGGCTGAGCTTTGGCAAGACTACAGGTCAGATGAAAGCAAAGCAGGAAAGCAGAAGTCAGGCAGTCAGCTGATTGTTCCTCTGTGGGCTTTTCTAGGGACATTTGGCTCGGGGGTGGTGGCGGTGGTGGTGGTGGTGGTGGGTGGGTGGGGATAAGTTCCCAAAATAGTTTACTTTTAAATCCCCCAAAGAAACCAAAGTATAGAGCCTTCTGAGTCTTGGAGCATCACTGTGGCATCAGACCACAGTTCTGAGGGGACTTCAACTAGGTGTGAGTTATTTGTCAAAGCATATACTCTGCTGTATTAAGCTTCTGCTCCAGCAGGTATATTCACATGCCACAGTGTACAATGTTCTGTTACACTAAGCTTGAATCCTTGATATTACAAAGTTTTCCAATAAAATTTATACCAGGGCTGAATACTGTTAACAAACCTATGAATATACAAATGTTCTGTCCTTGTGAGAAGACTAGTAGTTGGTGTTAGTGATTTTTGAAATGACTATACTAACTGCAACATGAGGTAAAAACAAAAGTAGAAATAATGTAGAAAAAATTAGAATGCCAGGATAGATGCCAGGTCCCGTTGGCCCTCCTGGGTTCAGCAATCAGACCTAGACATTAATTTCAGGTGAGGTGCCTCTGGTGTGTCCCAGAGCCCAGGAAGTCAGTAGGAGGGACTTTGCCTAGGACTCTAGCTTCCCTTCATTCCTGTGTGCCTGACTTCATTGTTGGGTCCCTGTGTTCTAGCACCGGACAGCTATATTCATCTGGCTGAGGTTCTCAACTCCGATTGAATTAAAAACCACCCAGGGAACTTTTAAAAGATAAGAACTTTTAAAAGATGTCTGGCCCTGGCCGGTTTGGCTCAGCAGTTAGACTGTCGGCCCACGGACCGGAGAGTCCTGAGTTCGCTTCCCGCTAAGGGCACGTACCTCAGTTGCAGTTTGTCCCCGGCCCCGCTTGGGGTCGTGTGGGTGGCAACCAGTCGATGTGTCTCTCTCACATCGATGTTTCTCTCTCTCTCTCTAAAAAAAAAAAAGATGTCACACCAATCAAATTGGAATCTCTGGGGATGAAGCCCAGATATATTTTTTAAAAGTTCCTCATGTAATTGTTATTGCAGCCAGGGCTGAGAACTATGGGAACAGTAGTCTGAACAGAGTGTTCCAAAGTTGGGAAAGCTGTTTTGGCAGGCCAGGGGTCTAAAACAGGATATGCTTTTCACCACCCAGAACCTAAGTGCCGAGGTGGCAGACCTCAAACCCAAGAAATGAGAAAAGACACTCAGCTGAAGCTGATTGTGTACTCATCCATCACAGGAGACCTCTGAGGGAAATGTCTATAGGTGGGGTGAAGGGCCCTAGGCAGCTACAGAAGCAGGTGGTGTGGGGTGGAGAAACTTAAAGGAGGAGAACCTTATAAGGAGAAGTCAAAGTGAACATCTGAGGGGCAGTCCTCAAAAGATTCTGTAGTAGGAGAGCTCAGGGTTTTTGTTTTGTTTTGTTTCATTTTGTTTATAATGAGCCATGTGTGTGGCAATGCATTACTTCTTGAAACAATGATAACTGCAAGTATGGTCTTTACTGTGGTTGCATAAACTCTTAGGAGGGCTATTCCCACTGCAGAGGAGGTCCACTTTCCCCAGATCTCATTCCAACTATGTCTGAGCATCTGGTTACCATTGAAGTCCTCCCCAGCAGAACAGCTGATGAGTCTGCATCTAAGTTCAGCTGTGCACCATAAAGACCTGTGGATTGCTGAGAAATGGTTGCAGATGAAGATAAACATTCAGGCTCTGATCATGGTGCTGAAAGCCAAGGAAAGAGAGAGGGCAAAGCAGAGAAATTCTCAACAGTACCATGGGCAAATTCTGTGCAACAGTGGAAAAAGGCTGGTTGCAAGAGTTCTTGGCCTTTGAAGCCCCCTGCTCTCCTAATAAGGAAAGTGAATTTCTAGCCTCTTTGTTTAGAATTACCCACATGAGGCAGGCTGCGCAGTAGGCATGGACCCCATCTCTAGAGGCAGACATGGGTTTGATGAATGTCCTCTGGGCTAAGAGTGGTGAAATGTAAAAAATATAGACTTCTAATCCTAAGGGTAAGAATGGGCTCTGGAACTGTCTGGTTTCAAATTGTGGCTCTGCTGTTCATTTTCTGTGCAGCCCTGGGAGATGTTTAATTTCTCTAAGTCTCATCTGTAAAACAGGGATAATATTGTATTTAATTGACTCTAAGATACACTTTTTTCTTCACATACTAGCATCTCTATATGTGTCTTACAATCGCCACTGGCCAGGCACACACCCTTAACCCTTACATACTACTCTCACCTAAAAAGCTCTCTCAGTAAGGATAAGATAATATTTCTAAGTGATAAGAAAGCATTGTGTCATGTTTAATTGGCAGTATTTTTCTTACTTAGTGGTACAGAAAATAATAGTGTATCTTGCAATTGATAGCATCTCAGATTCAATGATGTATGGTAACATTACTTGCCTCATGATGTTGTGTGAAGATGAAATGGGCTAATGCAAGGAAAGGTGTTAACACAATGTTTTGGGGAAAAGAGATAAGAAGGAATTCCAGAGGATGGGATAGGAAGTAATTGGTACTATCAGCCTTGGACAAACGTGGTGGAAGGGAGGTCCTGGGAAGATTTTATACTCAAAGGAAAGACAGATAAAAATCCAAGTAAGTTGTCAAAGGCATCCCAGCCCCTGTGTTGAAATAGGGATGATGGGAGTGGGGGAGGAGTAAAAGACTCAATGGTTATCCCTAGAAAGAAAGGACCAAGGTGTATGTTTCTCTTTGGGGCCAAGAGTCTGTACCCATTTTTCTCATTGAATTCCAACTCCCAAAGACACACCTTTCCCTTTGGAGCTGGGCCCTAAGGAGTCAGCTTTTCCAAACTGAGTGTGGCCCATTTGCAGGCCCTTGCCACCCTGGGTCCTGAGCCAATCTTTACAGGGGATGGAGACTAGAAATGGCCTTACCCCATCATCTAGTGGGACCTGGAATGAAGTATCACTACCATACAGAATAACATTCAGGGCCATGTTGGCATGTCCAAAACACTGATTGATCTCTTGGTTTTCATAATTGCCAGAATATGCTTTGTGAACATGGTCTTGGGCCTCTAGAGGTCCTCTCTGAGGCCTGCCTTGGTAGTTGCTTTAGTTTTCCCAATTTGATGTCTTCCTATCCAGAAGACCTCTATTTAACCTTGGTTTAGTCTTGGTTCTTTTCCTCTACTCACAGGTCCTATTGATATTGTTGAGGTGCCAGCATGCCTCAAATTGTAATGTCATTAATATTTACTGCATTAAAAAAGAGAAACTTGAGAAAAAGATATGATTCACTGTGTTCTTATGCAGTGTAACTGCTGCCCTGTTATTGAGGTATCTAAGTCTTTGCCTCTAAACTAGCTGTCCCTTGCTGTCTGGGCTTAATTTCGTTCAGTTTTCTAACTGGTCACTTTTTAGAAATCTTTTCTGATTCTTCCTGCTTACACTGGACAACTTGATCCAATCTTCCTCTAATTTGTAAACCTCAAGTACTCTGTATTCTGATGACTCACCAATCTAGAGTCTTAATCCTAGACTAGGATAATCATAGCCTATATAATATGTTTATTAGGAATGTGTACTTGAATCATCTCTGACTCTGGAAATGTTGCTGAAAGACTGTGAAGGAAGAAGAAGATGAATATGTTCTTGGTCTGTTCCACTGTTGTGTAGCCAGGCTTTGAAGAAAATCTCCATGCTGACAACATCATTGTCCATAGTCTGAAGGTCAATGTCAGTTCCCAGGAAAGAATTCTCTGCAGAAAAGAGGGAAAGGGTAGTTAAAGTGTTTAACTCTTTAATTTTAAAATTAGAAAAAGATAACATTTTAAACGCACCATTTTTGACTCATCAATTCTACCTCTAGATAGCTAGTCTATAGACATTCTTGGATAGTACACAAAGAGAAATATGCAAAGATGTGTAGTACAGCATTGTTGTAATAACAAATAATCAAACCCCCAAACAGGAAGCAATTCAAATGCCCACCAATGTGGGAATGTTTAAATAAATTACAGCACAGCCAAACTATGAAGTATTATGCAGCTGTTAACACACAAAGTAAAGATAAATGTACTGACATGGACAGCTACGAGGTAGTAAGTGAATAAAGGAAGTTGTAGAACAGATGTATAGTATGAACCCATTTATATAAAGACAAAACTATTGGCCTAAGTGCAGATGTGTGTATGTAAATGTATTTTACAAAGTTTGAAAGGCTACCATTAAACTGTTAATAGTGGACAGGAGTGGAGATGGGGAAGTTATGAGATATGTTCCCTTTTTATTATTCATATTTCTATACTGTCTGAATTTTATTGTAATCATGTATTTCTTATATTTAAAAAGCAGTCTGGAATAAAAAAAACAGTAAAATAATACAGCAATGCAAGTTAAATATTTAGTTAATGAGGGGGACTTCAGCTTTATGTTGTTGCTTCACAGTGAAAACGTATTCAATTATTACTTGTCATAAAAAATAAAATTTGAAAGGAATAAAAGAAAAAAAAAAAGATGAACTCCCAGGCCCTACCTTATGACACAGATTATGCAAGTTTGTCATTGGTGTGCTGTATCTCACAAGTGTGATTAGCAGCCAAGAAGACAGGGATTGTATGGTGGAGTGTGATTTGATTCCAGATATGAATGAATGGAGCTGGGTGGGTGCGTGAGGAGGCTTTGCTGGTCTACTTCCTGCTTTAGGCAACACTAGCTTAGGAATTGGGGTCTGAGTTTGCAGGTAAAAGTTTTCAGTAAAAGCTAAATATAAGGTGGTGGAGGAAATGAGGCAAGAGCTGGAATGAACCCGAAGAGGAACACACCTTTTTTTCCCCCCTGACCATGAGGGGCTCTCTGAAATACTTTACAAAGAGCCTAAGAAAAGCCAGTTGCTCCAATGAATTAACTTCTGTGTATGACTCATGGACTCCAGGGAGAAGGCTGGTTTATTTCTAGAACGGACATTCCTGAGGACAAGTATGCAGAGGTGGCAGACTCTCCACAGGGAACAAAGGGCTTCAGTCCAACGTGTTGGTATCCACACAGGGGAGGTGTGCTGAGACTTAGATGACTTCACGTCATATTTAACAACTTATTCTGTGGCTGAAAAGGGGCATCACATGCATTTCTCTTGTGAAATGTGGCAAAGAAACTCTGCCATCTTCCGTGAGTAGTTAGAAGGATTTATTAGCTAATTAGTTATTTCATTCATTTCTCTAAGCAGTAATATTTATTATGTAGTACATAGAAGATGAAATACCACACAGTGTATAAAGATACATGATACTTCATGCTCTTTTGGAGTTTATAAAGCAATATTATATATATATAATATTTATATATATAAATTTTTTAAAAGGATATTTGTTATATATATAAAATATTTATATATAAATATATATATATTTTTTCCTATGGAGTTGTTTTTTTTTTTTTTCCTCTTTTTATTTTTTATTTTTTTTTTATTTTTATTTTTTTAATTCTATTGTTAAATGTATTACAGATGTTCCTCATTTTTCCCCCATTGCCCCCCTCCTCCCCATTTCCGCCCCCCTCCTGCTTTTCCCCACACTGCTGTCTGTGTCCATTAGTTATGCATATATACATATAAGTTCTTTGGTTTATTTCTTCCCACCCCCCAACCCCCCTTCCCTTTGAGGTTTGTCAGTCTAACAACGAATTTATACTTCTTAATCCCTTCACCTTTTTCACCCCTCCCCCCAGCCCCTACCCATCTGGTAACCAACAAAAGTTCTCTGTATCTATGAGAATGTTTCTGTTTTCCTTGTTCATTTTGTTTGTAGATTCAATTGTTGATAGATATGTATTTATTGCCATATTGTTTGTTCATATTTTTTTATCTTTTTCTTCAAGAAGACCCTTCAACATTTCATATAATAATGGTTTCGTGGTGATGAACTCCTTTAGCTTTTCCTTGTCTGGGAAACTCTTTATATGGCCATCGATTCTAATTGACAGCTTTGCAGGATAGAGTAATCTTGGTTGTAGGTTCTTGCTTTTCATCACTCTAAATATTTCTTGCCACTCCCTTCTGGCCTGCAAAGTTTCTTTTGAGAAATCTGCTGACAGTCTTATGGGAACTCCCTTGTAGGTAACAAACTGCTTTTCTCTTGCTGCTTTTAAGATTCTCTCTTTGTCTTGAACCTTTTGCATTTTGATGATGATGTGTCTTGGTGTGGGCCTCTTGGGGTTCATCTTGTTTGGGACTCTCTGTGCTTCCTGGACTTGTATGTCTGTTTCCTTCACCAAGTTAGGGAAGTTTTCTGCCAATATTGTTTCAAATAGGTTTTTGATTTCTTGTTCTCTCTCTTCTCCTTCTGGCACCCCCAAGATGCGAATGTTGGCACGCTTGAAGTTGTCCCAGAGGCTCCTTACACTATCCTCATTTCTTTGGATTCTTTTTTCTTTTTGCTGTTCTGATTGGGTGTTTTTTGCTTCCTTATATTCCAAATCCATGGTTTGCTTCTTGGCTTTACCTACTCTACTATTGATTCCCTGTAAATTATTCTTTATTTCAGTTAGTGCCTCCTTCATTTCTGACTGGTCCTTTTTTATGCTCTTGAGGCCCTCTCTAAGTTCACTGAAGTTCTCACTAAGTCCATTGAGCATCCTTATAAGCAGTATTTTGAACTCAGCATCTGTTAGGTTGCTTAACTCCATTTCACTTAGTTCTTTTCGTGGAGTTTTGTTCTGTTCTTTCATTTGGGACCTGTTTCTTTGTCTCCTCATTTTGGCTGCCTCCCTCTGTTTGTTCCAATGTATTACTTAGCGAGAAGTGTGGGGCTAGCTGAGACCAGATGCTGCTTGTTTGAATGATTTCAGGAAAAGCTGAAGCAGGCTCCAAGACAGGCCAATCCTATGGTGAAGCAACTGGCAACAGCTTGGGTGGGCCTGAAAGTTGGGTGGGGCAGGGCCTCAGGGAATCACCAGGGCGGGGCCAACAGTGTGAGCCAGGTAGCTGGAGTCCCAGATATGGCGGCGTCTGCCGGCTCCGGAAGGGCTCACCAAAGGAACAAAAGCCTCTGATAGCACATCTGTCCAGGAGAAAGCTGCCTCTCCAGCCTCGCTCCAATGCCAAACAGCTCAGTTCTTCCCCATATGACTCTGGTGCCTTTCAGGCTCCCTCCCGCACGCTGGAGCCCGGAGGGTGGGAGTCCGAGTAAGTCCGTGCGCGGGCCCTTTAAGAGGAGCTGCGGGGGCTCCAGCCGCCTCAGCCTCAGTTCCTGCTGGTTTTTCCAGCCAGAAGTGATGGGGACTTCTCTTCCTGGCCCTGGGACCCTGAGCTGGGCACCTGGTGTGGGACGGGGACCACTCAGCCCTCTGGGAGGACCTTCCCAGCCGAGGTATCCCAATTTTTATCTGCCACACGTGGGTGTGGGACCAGCCCGTCGCGCCTCCGCCCCTCCTACCAGTCTTGATGCGGCTTCTTTAATTTCGTAGTTGTAGGACTTCCATTCAGCTTGATTTCAGGCGGTTTTGAATGATGGTTGTTTTGTAGTTTAGTTGTAACTTTGATATGGTTGTGGGAGGACGCGATACCGTGTTTACCTCTATATAAATATTTTTAAAGGATATTTATTGCAGTTATAAAGGAACATTATTTTTTTCTTTCTTCTTCTTTTTTAAAAATCCTCACCTGGTGATATGCTATTGACTTTAGAGAGAGAGGAAGAAAGAGAGAGAGAGAGAGAGAGAGAAACAGATAAGAGAGAGAAATATTGATTTGTTGCCTCTCATATGTGCTCCGACTGGGGATCGAACCTATAACTTAGGTATGTGCCCTGACCAGGAATCAAATGTGCAATCTTTTGGTGTAAGGAAATATGTTCCAACCAACCAAGTCACCTGGCCAGGGATCTTTTTCTTTTTCTTTTTTAATCCTCACCGAGGACATTTTTGCATTTACCTTCAGATAGAGCGGGAGGGAGAGAGGGAGGAAGAGAGAGAGAGAGAAATATCAATGTGAGAGAGACACATCGACTGGTTGCCACCCACACGACCCCAACCAGGGCCGGGGACAAACTGCAACCGAGGTACGTGCCCTTAGCGGGAACCCAACCCGGGACTCTCCCGTCCGCGGGCTGACACTCTAACTGCTGAGCCAAACCGGCCAGGGCTCTTTTTTTTTTTTTTTTTTTTTAAAATTAAAAACAATTGATTTGAATGAGAGAGAGAGAGAGAGAGAGAGAGAGAGAGAGAGAGAGAGAGAGAGAAACATAGATTTGTTGTTTCACTTATTTATTATTTATACACATTGGTTGATTCTTATATATGCACTGAACAAGGGTTGAACCTGAAACCTTGGTGTATGAGATGACACTCTAACCAATTAGCTAACCAGCCAGGGTAAGAACATTATTCTTGACCATTCCTCCTTAAATTCTCAACTGCCCCATTATGTTTCAGGGAACTACAGTGATAAATATGAAGTCATTGTCAAAGAAATATCCCTAGTAAGAGAAGAGAAAGATTCTTTTAAATAATGTGAATCTTATTTTGTCACAGGCAAAACAGGAAATAATTAGATTTTCTGAGCCTGGACTGCACTTTGAATGACATATGGAAATGACTGAAGAGCTTCTCTTCAGGGAGGCAAAGTAATTATTAAAGCACAAGGAGGCAGATATAGAACTACAGACATGGAATTGAGCAAAGGATCACAGAAAGCAGAAAGGATAATATTGCTTAGAGTTCAAACAACAAAAACCTATACCTGAAACCTATGTGAGCCTATTAACCAATGTCACCCTGATAAATTTAATTTAAAAAAAAGAAAAAGAAAAAAGGATTTTGGAGAAGAGAAAAAGTGTTTCATTTTTTTCCCCCAGGAAAAGGGTAGAAGAGTAGAAACTCCTCCCATGGGCTGTATAAGGAGACAATGCAAAGTCATCTCCCAGCAAGAATCTGGACATAAAAATAGGGGTTTTCCTCAGATAATTAAACCATAAAATCAATACAGAGTGGTGAGGTCCATTAAAAACAGTGACCTTAAGAAAGGAGAATGGTTTACTGACCAGAGCAAGATTGGGCTGAAGCCTATGGATGTTACTGTCTTATCCAAAGAATGAATGTGTCCCTTAGAAGGGGCGAGGGTTGGCCAGAAATGAAGCACAGAGAAGGGGGCAACAGGGGCCCACACTGATAGCACCCATCTCAGACTGGCTCAGTGGAGAGGGTGTACTGGCTCAATGATGTGCCTCAGTGGCAGGATGTGTTTGTCAGGTCTCTGCTCCTCTTGGTAATGCTGACGGTTATGATTCTCCCTCTAAAATATACTGGCTTATAGTTTGGTCTTGAGTTTGATAAGGTGAGTCTATCTCTGAGAGGGTGCTGACAAAATAACTTTCTGATCTTACAAAACTGAAGAACTAAGCCTGAAAGATGGCACCTCTATGCAGGACAATGCCATTCTTCCCTACGGATACCCCATCATTATTCCCGAAGTTCTTTCCAATTTCTCAACATACAGGTTCTTGGGAGAGCCATAGAGCAGAGCCTCTTTCTTTGAAAAAGTTCTCACGTAATTTCCACTGAGACACTGTGCGTCCGGTTTGAGCCTGCAGTTTTGCAGGCTCAGAGGGAGTCAGCAATTTCTCAGGGACAGTCACATGGTCCAAGCTACTGACTAATGTGTAAAACAGAATACACTAGAGGGAGAATTTCTTTTCTGTGTTCTGTCAGTGGTTCAGGCATTCCTTTCCTTGTGCCTGGATCCTAACTTGAACTGCTTAGCTGTTGTATCAGACTCCAGTCCTTCTCCTCCAGTACTTATGTATTATTACCAGTTAAATTTTCTAAAGCACAGTTTCATCAGATCCCACCTTTGCTAAAGAGTACATCCTGCCTTCCTGCTCTCACCCTCTTTATTCCCCTCACTCATCCTATACAACTAGTAATACTCATTGCTCCTCAAACACCTCACCCTTCCCTTTTTCTGTGATGGCTCACAGGATTCCTTCCATCTCCACTTGTTGAGATCCTATATTCCCATCACCCACAGGTAGTTTGCATGGAGCTGAAGCTTAGCAAATACCTGTTGAGTTAAACAATAAATTAAACAATTGTCCCCTCCTCCTCCACTCTCTACCTTTTCTTGTGACTCTTCTGCTTCAACTAAGTTAGTCTCCTTACCACAAGACTTCCTTCCTTTCTTAGTGCTTTTATTACTTGTCAATCTATGGCCTGCACCACCCCCAGAGTTCAACTTAGAGCCAACTTTGTCCAGGAAGCTATACTTAATTATACCTTCCCTTATTTGGTCTTAATCAGCACTCTTGGGTTTCCATGGGCTTCATTCGGTCAGTACAAATTATACTTGTTAATTGGTTTCTTCTGAAGGATTTTTCTTCTCTTTCTGTGAGTTTTTGAAACATGATGGAATGTAGTGGAAAGGCCAGGGTTTGAATTGTGATTTGAAAGTTGTTAGCTATGTGACTTTGGGCGAAGTGGGGATATAGAACAACTATTTCAGTCATAGTGAGGCATAAGAAGTGAGATGATTATCTATGAAGGACATGCAGTAGGTTCAACAAATGGCATTTTCTTCCTTTACTCTCATCAACAAAATAGTTTGCTTTTATAGGACAAGAATGTGCTTTTCTTTTAAAAATTTTCCCCCGTCACTTCCCTTGGTGATCGCTTCCTCCCCACCACCAACATACATAAGAACACCAATACGTAGTGCTGTGCTCCTCACAAGTACAACTAAATGTGGTAAACCTGGGGAATGGGGAGGAGACTCACTTCTCAGATGTTGGAGAGCAGCTCCCACATTGACTGGAGAGCAGGGCACTGGGCACTGAATAAACCAGGTTCTACTGAGGGTGTGAAATAAAAAGGTTCCCAGAGAGAGGGTGCAGCTCTGAGCGTCTGGGTGGTTAAGACAAGCGAGGAAGGCCTTGTTCACTGCTGCCTACTCAGCAGCCAGCATTCACATTCAGTTTTTGGACTTAGCCTGCCCCACTGTGGCCACAAGCAGTGACATCCTTCACTGAGTTCCCCACCCCCCACTTCTGCTTCTTTTTAAAATTTAAATTAAATTAAATTAAATTAAATTAAATTAATTTTTTATTGTGACAGTATTACAGATATCTGCTTCTTTATTATACTTTCTGGGAGATTTCCATGACCTTATCTTTCAACAGTTAAACTCTTAAAAAAATTCCTCTGTCATTTTCAATTTCCATCAAGAAGCAAGATTTTTTTTTGTTCTCTGTTTATTATAACTTCCTTTTAAAAAAAGTTTTAAAATTAAATTTATTGGTGTGATATTGGTTAATGAGATTATATAGGTTTCAAGTGTACAATTCTATAATACAACATCTGTATATTTCATCGTGTGTTTACTACCCAAAGTCAGATCTCCTCCCATCACCATATATTTGACCCCCTTCACCCTTTACTAACTCTCCCCACCCGATTCCCCCAGGTAACCACCATACTACACTGTTGTCTGTGTCTATGAGTTTTTGTTTGTTTGTGTTGTTTGTTTATTAGTTGCTTTCAGTTTTATATCCAAAACATGAGTGACATCATATAGTTTTTGACTTTTTCTGTCTGACTTATTTCACTTAGCATGAGCTCTTAAGCTTTTCTGGAAGGGCCACCACAATGAGAAAACTAAAGAAACCTTAATGAGAAAACTAAGAAAGCCTAATCATTGGAAATAACTAATGCATAAAGCAGTCTTTCTCAGAAGTCAACCTAAAATCAGGGTTACAAAATGGAAATTGTAAATTTTAAGATGGGAGAATTTAACACTTTAACACATATATGCATATATAATGGCTGTATTTCTCTCTTTACATAGAATGTCTAAAGTAGAGGTCCAGGAAAATGGTGTTCCTGGCCAGCCCTGCACATCCTCCACAGTCCCACAAGGCCCTGACCTATAGGTTGGCCCTGTTTCTTCCCAAATGAGCCTCAGATAGTGTATTCTTGGGCATCATGGATGAGTTTCAGGGGTTCTTGGAACCCCCTGAAATTGTATACAATTTTATCTATATGTGTATAGATATATTTTGGTGGGGTGGTAAAAGGGGATATAGGTCCTAGCTTCATCAGATTCTTTTTTTTTTTTTTTTATCCTCACCCGAGGACATTTTTTCATTTTTTGTTCAGATAGAGTGGGAGGGAGAGAGAGGAAGAGAGAGAGAGAGAGAGAGAAACATCGACATGAAAGAGACACATCGAGCGGCTGCCACCCGCACGACCAACCAGGGCTGGGGACAAACTGCAACCGAGGTACATGCCCTTAGCGGGAACCGAACCCGGGTCTCTCTGGACCGCAGGCCGATGCTCCAACCGCTGAGCCAAACCGGCCAGGGCTTCATCAGATTCTTAAAAGAGCTCACTGTTATATCTCTAGGAATAATTTCTTTGTTTCTTTTCTTGAACTGAATAAACTTGACATGTAACATTGTGTAAGTTTAAGGAGAACAGCATATTAGTTTGATACATTTATATATTGTAATATGGTTGCTGATGTAGTGATATTTATCACATTACATAATTATAGTACGATTTTATTGTCTATGCTCATTATAATGTGCATTAGACCTCTATGGTTTATTTACTACTCGTTACAAATTTGTAACCTTAAACACCACCACACTTAGCCCCACTATTCCCCAATCCCCTGGTAACCACCATTTTACTCTCTGTTTTGTTTACAGGTTTAACTTTTTAGATTCCATACATAGTGATATACAGTACTTGTCTTTCTGTCTGACATCTCACTTAGCATAATGTACTTAAGGTCTATCACAAATGGGAGAATATCTTCCTTTCTCATGGCTAAATAATATCATATTGTGTATATGTATTACATATTTTTAAAGAATCCATTTATCTGTTAATGAGCATTTGGGTTCTTTCCATATTTTTGCTATTGTGTATAAAGCTGTGATAGTCCAGCCGGTGTGGCTCAGTGGCTGAACATCGACCCATGCACCAAGAGGTCGCAGGTTCAATTCCCAGTCAGGACACATGCCCAGGTTGTGGGCCTGATCCCCAGTGGGGGGCATGCTGGAGGCGGCCAATCGATGTTCTCTCTCATCGATGTTTCTATCTCTCTCTCCCTCTCACTTCCTCTCTCTGTAAAATCAATAAAGGAAAAAGAAAAAAAAATTGTGTTATTCCTTAAAAAAAAAAAAGCTGTGATAAACATGGTAGTGCATATATCTCTTAGAAACCCTGTTCTTATTTCCTTTGGGTATATATAGAAGTTGAATTGCTGGATTGTATGGTAGATTTATTTTTAATTTATTGAGAAATCTCCATATTGTTTTACATTGTGGTTAGACCAATTTAAATTCCCACCAACAAGGTACAGTTAGCTCTGGAACAATGTGGGAGGTGAAGGGCGCTGACCACCCTCCTTGAAAATTTGCATATAATTTAAATTGGCTCCCTGCATATGTGGATTCCCAACTACCAACTGACCCTTGAACAGTTTGGGCTTGCACTGCACGGATCAATTGAAAAAAATCCACATACAAGTGGACTCGTGCAGTTCAAACCCATGTTGTTTAAGGGTCAGCTGTGTAAGGTTTCCCTTTTCACTGCATCCTCGCCAGCACTTGTTGTCTCTTGTTTTCTTGGTAACAGCCATTCTAACAGGTGTGAGGTAACACCTCACTGTGCTATTATTTGCATTTACCTAATGATTAGTAATGTTGAGCATCTTTTCATGTGTCTGTTGGCCATTTTAATGATGTCCTATTTGGAGAAATGTCTATTTAGTTCTGCCCATTTCAGCCTGTGACTGCTGGATTGTTGGTTTTTTGGTATTGAGTTGACTGAGATCTTTATATATTTTGGATATTAATCCCTTCTCTGATACATGGTTTGCAAAATTTTTCTCCCATTCTGTAGGTTGTCTTTTCATTTTGTTGATTGTTTCTTTTGCTGTGCCGAAGATTTTGAGTTTGATCTAGTCTCATTTGTTGATTTTTTTTTTGTGTGTGTGCTTTTTGGCATCATGCCCAACAAATTATTGCCAAGACTGATATTGATGAACTCCTTCCCAACATTTTTTTCTGGGCGTTTTATGGTATCAGGTCTTATGTTTAAGTCTTTGATCCATCTCAAGTTAACTTCTGTGAGTGGTGTGGAGATAGGGTTCCAATTTAATTCTGCATATATTTCTCCAGTTTCCCCAGCACCATTTGTTGAAGAGACTATCCTTTCCCCACTGGGTATTCTTGGCTTCCTTGTCAAATACTAGTTGACCTTATATGCCCCGGGGTTTAATTCTGGCTCTTTGTTCTGTTTCACACAATGGATTATTTACATCATTAGTGACAAACTAGGAACTATGGGCATCCTTGGCTCTGAGACAGGTCCCAACCTAATTTCAAGTGCAATATTTCAGCCCTTAGTGAGCAGATGAACAAGGAAAGAAAATGTTTCCAGAGTAATTACTTTGGTTGGGAGAGTAATCTTTTTTAGAATCACTTTTTCTCAGGCCTATGTATTTCTAATGGTGTAGAAGCCTGTGACTGCTGGTGGGGCTGCCTTATGGGAGAAGCTGCACGGCATCCCCACACATCTGGAGCCATGATAGCAACAGAGCATAAAACGGTCCTGACAGTATTCCCTGCCCACCAAGACTGCTTTGAGGTGTTCGACTTAACCTGTTCTGGCCAGCCCAAGCAGAAAGAAGATCATGCAGGTGCAGCCAAGAGGGTCCTGGTTAGGGAGGTATGTGTGCATGCCTGCGGGCACCAGATGTCACACCTTATCTACCTCTGCACCCCCAGCACTAGCACAGTGTCTGGCATACAACAGGAGCTAAGTAAATGCTGCACTGCATAGAATAAACAAACTGACCAGCCTGATGGTTACTGTCTCTGTGACCTTAGACCAGTCACTTCATCCATCCAAGCTCAATTTCGTGAAAACGATAATAACACCTAGACAAAGGGTTTATTGGAGTATGAGATGATGACACCTGAATGCAGTTTGTAGACTTTAAAGCAACATGCAACTATAAGGGATGAAAGACTAGAAAACTTCCTCTCAGATGTCTTCACATGAACATTTTAGTCACTAAAAACTAGTGCCCCTTCCTTCCTTCCTTCCTTCCTTCCTTCCTTCCTTCCTTCCTTCCTTCCTTCCTTCCTTCCTTCTTTCCCTCCCTCCCTCCTCCTTCTGGGGTCTGGGGTGGTGATAGAGGGACTGAGCAAAAAAGAAAAAAACTCATGGACACAGACAACAGTGTGGTGATTGCCAGGTGGAAGGAGGTGGGGGGGGGTTGGAGGAGAATGTAGGGAGATAAATGGTGATGGAAGGAGACTTGACTTGGGGTGCTGAACACACAATATAGTGTGCAGATGATGTGTTATAGAATTGTGCACCTGAAAACTGTATAATTTTGTTAACCAGTGTTACCCCAATAAATTTAATAAAAAGAAAAGAAGTAGGAGGAACCAAGAAAGAATATAAGATTTACTGAGGAGCAAGGTAGAGTAAGGAAAAGTTTAAAAAAAGACACTGAAATAAAAAAAAGTCTTAAAACATATACAAAACAATAACAACAATCTAGATAGACTGTGCAACAACTTTGTGATCCTCTATGTGTGTACATTTTCTGTACTGTTGGAGGTGTAGCTTCAGGGTACTGAATTCTTAGAAGTGGTTATCAAAAGTAAATGAATGTGAGTTCTGGTCGGTTTGGCTCAGCAGTTAGAGCATCAGCCTGTGGACCTAAGGGTTGCGGTTTCAAATCCCAGTCAAGGGCATGTACCTGAGTTGCAGGTTTGATCCCAGGCCCTGGTCAGGATCATATGGAAGGCAACCAACTGATGTGTCTCTCTCACATCGATGTTTCTCTCTCCCTCTCTTCTCTCCCTCCCTTCTACTCTATCTAAAAACCAATGGAAAAAATACCCTCAGATGAGGATTAACAACAACAACAAAAAAAGTAAATGAATGTGTAATTTTGTTAGCTATTGCTAAATTCCCCTTCAGAAGGGTTGTACCATTGTGCATTCTATTAGCAATGTGTGGAAGTATAGCCTCACCGACAGAATGTGCTGTCTTACCTTTAACTTTTGCCAGCTGAATAGGTGGGAAAGGGTATGCTAGTATAGTCTTAATTTTCATTTCTCTAGTTATGAATGAGGTTGAAAATATTTTCATATGTTCAAGGACCATTTAAAAACATTTTTGAATGATCTGTTCATGTATTTTGTCCATTTTTCTATAGGGGTTTTGGTTTCACATCGCTCAATTTATGTTTTTTTTTTTTTTTTTTTTTATCCTCACCTGAGGACATTTTTTCATTTTTTGTTCAGATAGAGTGGGAGGGAGAGAGAGGAAGAGAGAGAGAGAGAGAAACATCGACGTGAAAGGGACACATCGAGTGGCTGCCATCCAACCAGGGCCAGGGACAAACTGCAACCGAGGTACATGCCCTTAGCGGGAACCGAACCCAGGTCCCTCTGGACCGCAGGCCGACGCTCTAACCGCTGAGCCAAACCGGCCAGGGCTCAATTTATGTTTTTAATGTTAGAGATTTTAGCCTTTCCTCCCCACCCTGAGATATAAATTGCAAATACTTTCTCCTAGTTTTTCAGTTGTGTTTTGACTTTGTTTATGGTGCTTTTTGCCCTACTAAGGTGTTTTTTTTTTTTTTTTTTTTTTAAATCAATCCTTGTACTGTGCTGGGTATATGAGGGGCTGATTTCAGATACAGAAGTGGCCAGACTGTCCCAAGGTTAGGTGGGAGCAATGAAAGTAAAGTGTGTGTGTGTGTGTGTGTGTGTGTGTGTGTGTGTGTATTAGGGGAGAGGAGAGTTGGGATTTTAAGTCATAATCTCCTAAAGACAGAGAGAGAAATGATGGAGAACTTGAGCTTATTGACCTGAATAGAAGACAGAAGAGGAGGTAAAAAGAAAGAACCAAACTGATTAAAGTGAATAAAGGCTTTCCAGTGTGGTTAGGTTTTAGTACTTAACAAATTGATTTTCCTGTAAATAACAGCTACAAACTCTGGATAATATTTAAAAAAATAAAAACACCTACTTATCCGAGTCCTGGAGACTGAATAAAGGTAGATTTTGGAGAGGAGTTGAAATTTGGAGTAGGTGACCAACAAGGAGTGAGTGTCCTATTTTTGCAACTTTGTTTGCCATGAGGGTAGCTCAGTCACAGTAGTGCAAGGCAGTTACAACTTCAGTAGAAAGACCTCTGTTTTTCACAGGGTAAGGAACCTGGGACAACTACAGAGTTTCCAGAGAGTGAGGAAGAAATACAAGAAAAGAAGCAGCCAGACCCAGAGAACTCCTAAATTATGTGTTAACCCAGCTGACCCTAGGTTGGGCAAACTGAAAGCAGCTCACAGTTTGAGCTTAAAGAACAGAACTGAGATGTGGATGACGGGCCCATTGCAGGCCATGCCAGGTTGCAGTTTGAATCTTACAAAGTTGGCTCTTTGTCAAAACAAACACTTTTCAGAGCAATATAATAAAGTCCAAAGTCTCTAAAGTTATGTGAGCACAACATGCACAAAGTACAATCCAAATGTTTTTAGCATACAAAGAGTTAGAAAATGTGGCCCAGTCTCAAAAAAAATTACAATCAATAGATGAAAATCCCCAAATGACAAAGATGTTAGATTTATCAGACAATGACTCCATTTTTTATTTTTATAGGACTAAATTTTTATAATTTTATTTTTTAAAATTAAATTTATTGGGGTGACATTGGTTAACAAGATTATATAGGTTTCAAGTGTCCATTTCTATGATACATGATCTGTATACTGCATTGTGTGCCCACTACCCAAAGTCAAATTGTCTTTGGCCACCATATTTGGTCCCCTTTATCCTTTTCCATGCCCCCATCCCCTTTCCCTCTGGTAACCGCCATACTATAAAGCACCATGATTATGCTGCTTTAAAGACAAGGACTTTAAAGCAGCACAATTATAATTATGCTCAATGAGGAATGGAAGATATGTACATAATTAATAAAGAGATATCTTCATTGAAGCTTTATTTGCAATAGCCAAGATTTGGAAGCAGCCCAAGTGCCCATCAGTCGATGAATGGATGAAAAAACTGTGGTACATTTACACAGTGAAATACTACTCGGCTGTAAAGAAGAAGGAAATTTTATCTTTTTCGACAGCATGGGTAGACCTGGAGAGTATTATGCTAAATTAAATAAGCCAGTTAGAAAGATAAATATCATATGATTTTACTTATATGTGCCGTCTAATGAACAAAACAAACAAGATGGAAACAGACTCATAAATATAGAGAACAGATGGCACTGTCAGAGGCAAGGGGAGCTGGGGGTCTGGGTGAAGGAGGTAAAGGGAGTACTCAAAAAAGCCCCATAAACTAAGAGACACAAACAACAGTATAGTGATTACCAGAGGGAAGGGGGATGGTGGAGGGAGGTAGAAGAGAGTAAAAGGGGGATAAATGGTGATGGAGGGAGACTTGACTTTGGGTGGTGAACACATAATACAATAAAAAAATAAGGAGTCCTGGCTGGGTGGCTCAATTGGTTGAAGCATCATCCTGTGCACCAAGGGATTTGGGGTTTGATTCACAGTCAGGGCACATACCTGGGTTGTGGGTTTGATCCCTGGTCCGGGCACATGCTAGAGGCAACTGATCAATGTTTCTCTCTCTCTCTCTCTCTCTCTCTCTCTCTCTCTCTCTCTCTCCCCCCTTCCTCTCTCTAAACATATCTTTGAGGATTAAAAAAAAAAGAAGAAAAAGAAAACAGGAAGCATCAACACAGAAATAGAGAATATAAAAAAGAACCAAATGGAAATGTTAGAATTGAAAAATATAATATTTGAACAAAAATGTTCATCACATGGTCTTAATAGAAGAATAGAGATGAGAGATAAGTAAATTTAAAGACAGATCAATAGAGATAATCTAATCTGAAGAAGAGAAAGAAAAAAGTCTGGACAAACCAATCAACCAACCAACCAACCAACCAGCCAACCAAACAACCAACCAGCCAAACAAACAAACAAAACCTACAGAGTCTCAGGTAACTGTGGAACAATTTTAAAAGGTTTAACATGTGGGTAATTCAAGTTTCAGGAGGAGAGAAGAGGGGGACAAAAATATTTGAAGAAATAATGGCAGAAAGTTTCCTAGATTGGGTTAAGGATATAAATTTACAGATTCAAGAAGATCAGTGATCCCCAAACAAGAAATCCATGCTTAGTCACATCATTGTAAAGCTACTGAAAAACAAACATAAAGAGAATATTCTTGAAAGCAGCCAGAAAAATGATACTTTATATACAGGGGAAATTAATTTGAGAACTATGACTTTTAATGAGAAACCACGGAAGGCCACAAGACAGTAGAGCAATATCTTTAATATACTGAAAGAAAAAAAATCCTGTCAACCCATAAGTCTATATATAAGAAAAATATCCTTCAAAAATAAGGGTGAAATATACATTTTTATATAAATAAAAATTAGGAGAATTTATAATCACCAGAACCATGTTAGAAGAAATACTAAAGGCCCTGGCCAGTTTGGCTCAGTGGTTAGAGCGTCGGCCCGTGGACCAGAGAGTCCCGGGTTCGGTTCCCGCTAAGGGCATGTGACTCGGTTGCAGTTCGTCCCCACCCAGGTTGGGGTAGTGTGGGTGGCGACCAGTCAATGTGTCTCTCTCACATCGATGTTTCTCTCTCTCTCTTCCTCCTGCTCTATCTGAAGATAAATACAAAAATATCCTTGGGTGAGGATTAAAAATAAAAAAAATATTTCATAACCTGGAAGAAAGCAGGAAGCAGGGAAAATATGAACAAAAACTAGAAAGGACAAACAAAAACAAAAAAAATAAAATGGTAGACCTAAATTCAATCATATCAATAGTTATGATAAATGTGAATGGACTACACACTCCAAATAAAAGGCAGAGATGAACAGAATGGATAAAAAGTGGACTCAATTCTATGCTGTATATAAGAGATAAAATTTAAGTATAAAGATACAAATGGGTTGAAAGCAAATAAATGGGAAAAAATGAACCATAAACACAGTAAGACCTAAAAGAAATAAAAACATATGTCTACAAAGATTTGTGTATAAATATTTGTAGCAGCTTTAGTCACAACAGGCAAAAACAACTGAAACACTCATTGACAGGTGAATGGTTAAACAAAATGTGGCATATTCATACCATATAATACTACTCAGCAATAAAAAGACACTAACTACTGGTATAAACAACATGGGTGAATCTCAAAATCTGAATGGAAAAAGTCAGACACAAAAGAAAAATATACTGTATGATTCCATTTATATAAAATGCAAACTAATCTACAGACAAAAAGCAGATCAGTGGCATGTGACAGCGACTGAGGGAGGGATGGAGTGAGTGTAAAGGGCAAAAGAAATCTTTTGGGGGTATTGGAAATATCTTGGTTGTGGTCATGATTTGTGGGCATAGTCAGCTGTCAAAACTCACTGAATTGTACACTTTGGATGCAATTATAGTATGTAAATTATTTCTCAATAAAGTTGGCAAGGAAAATTTTTAAAAATCCCAATTTTCCAATAACTATCTTTTCCATTGAACTCTAAAAAATCATTTAATTCAATTTTAAAAAGGGAAGAGTTGTTTTTTCTGAGACCATGGCTTTTGTTAATGAAATAAATGTCTCTCTGTGTTAAAAATTGTTATGTAATAAATACAACAGTGGTTGTAATTTAGTTCTAATGCCACAGGGAAATGACTTTAATGCAGTTATCAAAGACACACTCAAGGAACAGCTGTATTTTCTGGTCTATTTTCTAAGACTAAAAGGGGAAAAAAATCAGTATGTGGAATCTGACAATTAACCACCCCCCATCCCTGCCGCCTCTAGAATCCTTTAGGAAGCAATGAATCTTTATTTTCTATGTTTGGGTTGTTAACATGTGGTGTTTCCTGAGAACACATATGGATAAAATACCTTTCCAAAAGAGCTTGACATCGATCCCTAGTAAAGTTTAGGAGGAAATATTAAACAGATGGTTTGTGAGCACTTAGAAAGGGAACCTGATATCCTTGTGTACAAAGCTGAGAGATGTAGGCTGGTTGACAGCATCATTAGGTTGATTTGTAACTGGTTAAAACCCTTACATACTCAACCAATGCAGACTGCTGTCAACCTGGACAGATGCCCTCTGGATGCTAAAATGCATTGATTACTGTGGCCTTTTTAGTTTTGGCATATTTATCATCTATCTAGTCTTTAGAAAGCTATTATAAATTTTTTATTATATGCAAATGAATACATGTAACATATATGTAAGCTATGAAGCATAACAGCATTTGAACACTCAAGAATCCTTTATTTAACTTAAGATGTAGAACATCATCAATACTACTAAGATATCTGTATGTTTTTCCCTGATCTTCTCTAATGGAAACCTTGCCACACTAAAATTTTAAAAACAATTTCTTTCCTTTTAAAAGTTCTTTTATTATTTTAAACAAATACTTTATTGTTTTAGTTTTGCTTCAGCTTTATGAAGAGGTACCACATTGTATATATCTGGTCATCTGCTTTTTTCTCACATTGCTGTATGTAGCTGTGGTTCATTCATTTTCATAACTGTATAATATTCCACTTTGTGAATATACCTTGTAATATTTACTCATGTCTTATTCAATGGACATTTGAGAAGATTTTGATTTTTGGCTTTTTGAATAATGTCGATATCCACATTCTTGTCTCCAGGTGCATATTGTAAAAGTTTTTTTATGGACATTCTCTTAGGAATGCAATTGCTAGGAATAGGGTTTTGTGACTATTACTTCAACAAAATGACAAGTTGTGTACCAATTTACATTCTATCAGTGTGTAAGAATTTCCATTGCTCTGCTGTTGTCAATACTATTGTGAGACTTATTAACTTTTTGCAATTTAGTGGGCATAAAATGATATATCATTGTTTTAATTTGTATTTCCCTGGTTACTAATGAGGGTGAGAATTTTTCTTATGTTTATTTGCCACTTAAATGTTCTCTTCTGTGAAATGCCTGTTCAGATCTTTTGCTCATTTCAAAATTAGATTGTCTTTTAAAAAAAATGAATTTCAGGCATTCTTTATTCTGTACACCAATTCTTTATTGATAATATGAGTTGGAAATATAGTTATAATTTGTCTTATCACTTTCTTTGTGGTATCTTTTGATGAACAGAAATTCTTAATTTTAAAGTAGCCATACTTATCAATTTTTTATTTTATGGTGGCAAACTTTGTGTCTCATTTAAAAAATCCTTCCTTCTTTTTCCTACCTCTGGTCATAAAATTTTCTTCTTTTTTTAAAAGTTAAACTTAATTTTTCCCCATCACCATTTATCCTCCCTATACTCTCTTCCACCTCCACCCCCTTTCCCCCCCTCAACAATCACCACACAGTATGGTCTTCTTAATTTTCTTATAAAAGTTCTAAAGGTTTACCTTTCATATATAAGTCTTTAATCCACCTAAAATATATTTTATGAATGGTGTGTGGTAAGGATCAAATTTCATTTTGCCCACATGGGATACTGATAATTCCAGTAATTTTTAATGATTAGATCCATCCTTTTCCCACTGCCCTGTCATGCCACCTTAGCCACATATCAAGTTTTCATAATGTGGCTGTCTGCTTCTGGGCTCTCTAATCTGTTCTAGACTGGACAATTTGTCTATCTCTGTTTAAATGTGACACTACCTTAATTAGAATTGCCTTATAAGCAATCATCTTAATATCTGGTAAGGCAAACCTTTAGCCTTAATATGTGCCTTAGTCATATATGTATATGAACTTGACAAATTCATCAAAAACTATGATAGGATTTTGGTTGGAATTGATAGATCAATTTGAGGAGAACTGAATTCTTATGATATAAATGTTTGTATCCATTAATCTGCTCTACTTATAATTATATCTTCTTTTAAAAATTTAATTTTCTAAGAGTTTGTTTCTAATTATAGAAATGCTATTGATTTTTTTATATTGACCTTATATCCAACCACTTTGTTAAACTCTTACTAATTGTAATAATTTTTCCGTAGAATTTTTTAGCTATTAATGTAGTCAATCAAATATGTTTCAAATAATGTTAGTTTTGTTCCTTTCCAATCTTCATACTTTTTACTATTTTTCTTATTTTACAAGACTAGGACAATCATGTTGAATCAAAATGGTTATGAGGCATCCATATCTTATTCTTGATTTTTGAAGGCAATATTTTTTACATTTTGCCATTAAGAATTATATTTATTGTAGATTTTTGGTAAATATACTTTGCCAAGTTAAGGAAATTATTTTCTATTCCTACTTTACTAAGAGTTTTCACTTAAATAGTGAATGAATGCTAATTTTGTCATATCTTTTAAATCTATTAAGACAACATGTTTTTTACCTTTTAATCTGTTGATGTGATAAATTATACATTTCTATTGCTAAATCACCTTGAATTACTGGGATAAATTCAACCTAGTCAGTTTTGTAGTCTCTTTTTACATATGACTGGATTATTTAAGATTGTTTTATCTATTTTCATGAGAGGATTGACCTGCAATTTTATTTTCTTACATTGTCCTTGTCTAGTTTTCTACTTGGGAAGTGTTTTCTTTTTTCTTCTTCTTATTTTTTAATTTCCAAAGAGTTTATATAAGATTGGAGTGATGTATTACTTGGAAGTTTAATAGAACTTGAATGTAAAACCACCTAGGATTGGCATATTATGGGAACAATATTAAAAAACAAATTTTTATTTCTGAGTCAAATTTGGTATCTTTATAGGAATGTGTCCATTTCTGTCTAAATGTTTGAATATATATTTCTATCTGTATTTATGTTCCCTTTCCCCAAACCTAACATAGTTTCTTGAGTCTTCTTTCTTCTTTTTCCTTCATTGGTTTTACCAAAGGATTCTCTATTTTATCAGTTTTTTCGAAGAACCAACTTTTGAATTGTTAATTATCTCTATTGCTCTTTTCAACTGAGGCAGTGTAAAGCATGTCTGTTTTGGAGCCAGACTGCTGAGATTCAAATCCCTGTTCTATCGCTTAACTGAGAAACCTTGGGAAATTTAATTTGGATAAGACACTATGCCTTAGTTTCTTCATCTATATACATGATGATTGAATAAGATAATATGTGGAAACTATTTAGAATGGAAAGTATTTGAACAGTAAGCGTTCAATAAAATGTTGCTGTTAATATGATCTATAAACAGATGTTAGAGTATGTTGAGAGACTGTGGCTTTTATTTCATATATCTTTTCATTGAGGCTCAGAACTTATTTAAAAAATGAATCAAACTAGCAGCATTACTCCCTTGTTTGATGGCTCTTCCATGGGGCTAACTTTGCTGCTGGAATTAGCAGGCTCTTCTAGATCCTAAACTTACAATCAACAGCCAGCATTAGGGATTGCTCGAAGGTGTAGGGTTGGCTTATAGGTAAAGAAGGCATAGAAAGATAAAGAAGGCATCCAGTTTCCCCTGGATGAGGTATACTTCTCCATATTTTTATTTATTAAACCAACACTTTCTAGTCCTCTTTTAAGAGCAAAAAAGAAACAAAATAGATAAATAACAAAAACTATGGAAAAATTGTATATTATGTTACATGAAAATAAAAAATTATATACACGAGTTATAGTTACGTAGCCTAAACATGACTGTGGACAACTGAGAGACAATGTGCAAAAACAAAATCAGTGTAATGGGGTAGTGAGATTATGAATGATTTTAAATTAAAAGATTATTTTATGGTCATATCTTCTTTTCAATGTAAAGTTATTAGAGCCTGATATTTTCTCAGTAAAAAGACATATAAAAAGGTACTACTACTATTTATATCAACAGATAACATTTACTTACTGCTCACATGTACCAGGCACTGTTCTAAGTGCTTTACATGCAAGTAGTATTTAATCCTCATAAAAATCCTAAGAGGTAGGTATTATTAGCCCTATTTTATAATCAAGATAATTGTGGAATAAAGAGTTTAAGCAACTTGTTCAAGGTCACACTGTTCTTCAGTAAAATGTAAAAATCCAACTAGATGGTTAAATAAATGGTGATGAATTTACACATTGGAATACCTCACAGCTATTAAAAGGAATGGGATAGATCTCTATGTGCTAGTATGGATAAAAATATTGGGTAAACAGTTAAATGAAAAACATAAAAATGCAGAGCAGTGGGTACTGCATTGTCCCATTTTTGTAAAAAAAAAAAAAGTAGATAATATCAATAACAATAATAATGTTACATGTATGTCTATATCCATACATGTGTAGGGAAAGCAATTCAGTAGAACGTGTCTTATACTGCTGATGGTGCTTATCTCTGGAGGGTAGAATTTTGGGTTGTTTCAAACTGTCTATATTATATTTCTGCAATGTTTAAATTTGTATAACTTGTAATAACAAATTAAACTAACTAGACAAAGAGTGCTAGGCACGATCTTTCAGCTAAATTTTAAAATAAAGAAAAAATGAACAAGTTGGACCAAGCAGTAACAGATAAAAGGAAGTGCTATTTACCATACAGTTAGAAGAAAACATATAATAGGCTATATAGGCTGAAAATTTATAGAAAACCCTAAGTGATATAAATGTGGTTTAAAGTTAACTTTTTCATTTTAGATCTTATTAACTTTCTAAAATGTGAGTCTACTTTCTTAATTTCTAAGTTCACTTTTTCTTCTATGATTCTGGATCTTTTAATGATTAGTTCTCACTATACAGGGCTGCACTAAAGAACATAGAATTTATTTATTTATTTTATCATTTAAATTTTTTTTCTTTCTCTATTGAGTTTAGAGAGAGAAGAAGGGAGAGGGAGAGAGAGATAGAAAAATCGATGAGAGAGAACATTGATTGGCCGCCTCCTGCATGCCCCACACTGGGGTTTTGGCCCACAACCTGGGCATGTGCCCTGACCAGGAATTGAACCAGCGACCTCTTGGTGCATGGGTCAACGTTCAACCACTGAGCCACACCGGCTGGGCAAGAACACAAAATTTAGACTAATCAAAGGACATAGTCTCATAGTTATTTTTAAAATTAATCTGCAATATCAACATTTCCTTGTAACATGTTCTTTTTTCTTCAAAAAGTGGAGTATAGACCATTTTTATTTAGTTGATGATCATGATTATCAAAGTTTAAAAAATTATATGTAATAGATTCAAGAAGTGTGTGAATCAATTCATGATATTCATGGGCTACAAAGGGAAGCTATGGGTGATTGGGATATATTCCTGTTTGAGTTGGTGTCAGAGAGTGTGACCATGACCTCTCCCAAATCATTTGATTTTTTCCAGTCATTCACTTACTTATTCAACAAACACTTATTGAGAGTCTACTATGTGTCAGGCAGAACGATATATGCTGGTGATACAGAGATATTTAAGACATAGTCATATCCTCAGGTAATTCAGAGTCCACTTGGGACCTAGCTATTAAAAAAATATCAGAAATATTAAACCATTTATATACAAAAATTTTTAAGTGTTAATAATAACAATAGTTAACTTTTACTGAGAACTTATGATGTACTAAGTAATTAACATACATGATCTCATTTAATCCCCACAACTGCCTGGGGTAGGAATTAATAACTAAGGCTTATACAGGCTAACTACCTTGCCCAAAATCACATAGCTAGTATGTTTTAGAACTCAAATTTAGACTTAGGTAACCTAATTCTGGATCACGCATCCTTCTGAGAATGAGAGAAGCTAATGTTGTTAGTCTCTTGATAAGGACACCAAGATGAAACAACATGTAACAGAATAAAGAAATTAATTATGAAGAAAGTACAGGCAAAGTAGGAAGATTTCAAGTCATGAATCATATGTACACTTAACCCACAAAAGGAATTACAAGCAATTTATGGGGTGATGTATTATTTATAAGCAACTAGGAAGTTACTGGAAGAATCATCAACAGTGACACAAGGTAGAAAGCTGCTTTCCTGCATTTAAAAGCTCTTCAATACAGCTCTAGCCACTAACAATTCTAAATAAAGGCAAAAGGCAGTCTCAGAGTACTCTGAGCTCTGTGCATTAGAGATACAGTAAGTTCTTTCTGGGTATAGTTACTGAAGGAAGAAAAGGACATAATCCATGCCTGATCTGTTCACGGCCAAAGAGAAAGAAAAAGAGCTTCTCGCTCACAGAAGCTTTGAATTTTACAGATTCAATTTGAGAACCCACTGGGAAGGACTATGAATGAAGGACGGGAAACTATGATTGCCTAGCCTGGCCCACTCTGTGACCAGGAAGGCTGAGGTATTATAAGAGATAAGGGATACAGGGGATGCTGGGCAGACCAAGAACAGCCTCCACAAGCATCATTGTCATCAATTCATTTAACAGTTATCTACTGATAATCTAGTACATGCTATACACTGGAGCACAAAAATGAGTAAGACAAATTTCTAATCCCAAAGTCCTTACAGTTTAATGAAGACAGAAAAGACATCAAGTATTTTACAATTTTAGGTGAGAAGGCAAAATTATCATGCTATAAAGCAGTGGTAAACAATTCTACATGGTATATAATTAAGCGCTAAAATTTGTGGTGTAGACCACAAGTGATGTGTTGTTCTAAGGAGGAAAATCAATACAGTAGTCACAAACTTGAATTAGACCTTAAAGGATGGGGAGGTTTTGCTGGAAGAAGACAGGGGAAGGAATTCAGAGGAAACAAGAGAGAAGTCAGAGGAAAAGGCTACTGAGTGGAGGGATGGGGAGAGAAAGAAGGGCAGTCAGTGAAGAGACTGACTTGAGAAAAGCAGAGTGTGTGCAGTAGGGTAGAGCTCATAAACCACACAGATAAGGCTGCTTACCTTCCTCCCTCCCTGACTAGAAAAATGTCAGTGGCCTCACGATGCTGGAAGGATCCACATGTGTCAGAATCTGACAGGAAACACATCTCTAGCTACCAACCCCCTGACTATTTAGGAGGTGAAGGGCAGAGTGAAGTTATCCATGTGGGACCAGGAAGAGATCAACGGTATCAGAATAGCGGGCACCTCCCCATGTGCACAACCTTGGAGAAAGCCAATATAGACAGAAAGAACTGCTGGAGGGTAAACTGTATCTTGACTGTTGGATAATTTAAAACCAGTTAAAGACTTCTTAAACTCCATAATTTGGGAATCTCTACTTGACTTCCTGACTAAAATCTTTTCATAAATTTCCATTGCTTTGTCTTAGTGCTATGTCTTAGAATGGATTTAGGGCATATGTGGCCCTTCTCGATCTAACCCTTGCTTCCCTTTACAGCCTCACTCCCACCTCTGCCTGATAAGGCTCCAGGCATAGGGAACCATGGGCATGTCTCTGAAAGTTTGATTCATCTCGCTTTCTCATGTTCCTGGTCTCCTGTTTGAGTGCCCCTTTCCTCTTCTTCTGCTTGGCTAATTCCTACTTGTCCTTTAAGACTCAGTTTAAAGTAAATTTCTTTTGGAAGTGTAGGATTTATTGGCAGGGACTTGGATGCCAGTGGTTGCTGGGTGGGGGTGGACAGAGTGGGGACACTAGGGCTGGAAAATGATTCAGTGTTCCATCAAACTTCACTTACAAAACATGAATTCAAATATAAAAATTATTAAGAATGTCACGACAGCAAACTAAGAGCATTAAGTCCTAACCACAGGACTTTTATGAGTGCAGGGCCCTGTGTGACTGCACTGGGCATAAGCCCACGAAGCTAGCCCTGCGTAAAAGTCTGTTCATAGAGCATTGGTCAATAACAAAATGTAATAAAACAAATTGTTCATTAATAAAGGATTGAACAAATAAATTATGGTCCAACCACACAGTAAAAAAAAAATCATGTAGCCAGTAAAAAATGAGACAGATCAACTTATAGATACTAACATAGATAGCTGACTGAAACACTAAGGTTATAGAATATTATATATGTAATTATCCCATTCAAATGTTAAATACAGTTGGCCCTCCATATCCACAGGTTCTGCATCAGTGGATTCAACCAAATGGATTTAAAATATTTGAAAAAAAGTTACAATATTGCTGATATCTTATGTAGTTAGGTCTACCTACAATGGATTCATCTATACTGAACATGTACAGACCTTTCTTTTTGATCATTATTCCCTAAACAATACAGTACAAAAACTATTTACATTGTATTAGGTATTATAAGTAATCTAGAGATGATGCAAATTATGCTGGTGGATGTGCATAGGTTATATGTAAATACTACACCACTTTATATAAGAGACTTGAGCATCTGCAGATTAGAACATTTAAAAAAAATTTATTTATTTTTAGAGAGAGAGGAAGGGAGAGAGAGAAACATTGATTTGTTCCACTTATTTGGTTGGTTCTTGTGTGTGTCCTGACCGGGGATCAGACCTGCAACCTTGGCACATTGGGATGATACTCCAACCGAGCAACCTGGCCAGGAGCATCCGCAGATTTTGGTATTGACGGGGATTCTGGAGTGAATCCCCTGCAGACACTGAGGGACAAATGTATATATATATATATATGAATGTCTATCTAAAGGAACGTTAGGAGGGATACCCAAATCTCTTAAAAGTGACTAGAGGAAGAAGGATTTTTTTACTTTTTATACCTATAATATTTCAGGCTTTACATGAACATATATTGTTTCTGAAATTAAAAATATAATTAAAAAATTCAACTCTGACACCTAGAAACACCCGTCTGACCCACAGTGAAATCTGTTGGCTTCATTTCATTTAAGAACAAAAAAAGGTCGTGGAAAATAGTCTTCCTGATCTGTAAAACACTATTCATTAAAATTCTTACCATTCTTTTTACCTTTTCATTTAATTCTTACCATCATTGCTGGGCTCTTCGATAGGGGATGCTGAGTCCATACACTCTAGGGCTCCCTTTGTGATCTCAACCACCTGAAGCCTCCTGACCCTGACTAGGTCTGTGTCTTTCAATCCTTCCTCCAATTGTTTGACCACTTCTTTTCCAGGTTGGGAAGTCAGAACAGTAATCTGGAAATAAATCCATGAATCAATGTGTCTGCCTTCCCTGGCATACAGAGTGAGGAACATAGATTAGATCTATAGGATAAACACAGGAGAAGTCTGTGGTAGTGGCTATTGTCTTCAGTGCAAAGAAGAGGATTTAATTGTACCTTATAAATCAAATTTCATTTGACAGATTATTTTGGGATCATCATAGGACCCTTCCAAACAGGGTGAGCCTACCCTAGAAAGTGACTGTCCCTCTGTCTTAGATTTTTAAGATTGCTTGACGCACTAATAGTATCTGTCCTGCTTATAATACTTTGATTTTATGAGGAAATAAACAAAATCGGATGCTTAAATTCCATTCACTAAATGTGAACTGAATAGCAGAGAGCCTATATGCTACTTTTTCACAATGGTGCTTCCATGTAGATTTCTTTCCTTGCTCAGCCTGGATCAAGCTGAGCTGTTTCTTTTCAACTCATCCTTGATCAATATATCTGACCTGAAGGAATATTGAGGTGTTTGTGTATAATTTGAATATTTTATTCCACCTGAATGAATGTACTTTGTTTTTATTAGCAGTTTTGTCTTGAATTTGAAACTCTGGGAAGCAATTCTTTTTTGTACTTAGATATTTTTGATTGAGGAAGAAAGATGTAGATAAAAGCAGAATTATTTTTAAAACTGGTTTAAAAAATCTGTTTGATACCTGAGGTTACCAGAGACTATAAGTGTTTTAACTCACACTCACACACTCAAAAAAGTATGCAGTCAGGACTTATTATATTTTTAAGATTGTCTCAGTCTGGCACCAGAATTTTAGAAAATTTTACACTTGCACATTTGCTAATTCCAAGAAAACTTACTCATTTTGATGCCAAGATTTGATTAAGAACAGTTGCAAGTTCTTACGGGTACCCAGAGAGTATAAATATAGACACCAATCTAGGCAGTTTAATGATTGCTTTACAAGTTCCAAAAATCCAAAGGCAGATGGTATATTCAGATGTTACTTTCAGTTTTCCTTTATAATTCACTTTAGTGAATTGCTTATTTATGTAGAGCTGCTCTCTATGCCTAGCTGTGTACTAAGAATTGTACAGGTTATAGGAAAAAGGGACGATGTCTCCTGCCTGCAGGGAGCTGAAAATCTAGTCTTAAAAATTACTTTCAATGTGTGTGAAACATAGAACAATATAAGAATGATAACTAATGAAGCACCTAGATGGACTGAAATGGGAAGATGGCTTAGACTCCTAAGGCCAGTATCTCCTACCTCCAGGGAAGTGTAGGTCAGAGCTGCGCCTGTGGCCATGTGTCTGCTGTACTGTTGGAACTGCTGGAGCCCATCTTCTACTGCTAGTTGCAGAGAAGTGCCTTGTGGTCTGAAACAACCTTCTCTCTGTAACATGCGGAGTTCTGAGATGCATGCTTGCAGCCTAGCAAAGTTCCCTTTCACTTGCTGCAGAGAAAAATGAATCAAAGATACAAATCTTTAGTGACCCAAGTTTCAGATTAATTGGGAATCTAACTTCATTACCAGTTACTTCTCAGGAGTCCCTTCTCTTTTTAAAAATCTGTTTATATGAGCAATAGTAACTGAATGCCTACTATGTTCTAGGCACTGCGCTCAAATCTTCCCTATACCAGAAGAACACAAATTTGTAGCCATAGGGCTTTGATTATGTGGAGTTACCAGAAGCAGGAAAGAAAGTGTTTTAACTCATTCACTCACCCAAAGGAAGGTTTAATTGTTACTGCTTAGTTTTACTTTGGGGTGGCCTGCAAATAGGAGGCTTAGCAGGGTTACTCTTAAACATTATCTTTATTTCTCAGTCAGTCTAAGCACTCTCTATTCGAGTGGTGTTTTGCCTTGACTGGTTTGCTCAGTGGTTAGAGCATTGGCCCGCAAACCAAAGAGTCCTGGGTTCGATTCTGGCCAAGGGCACGTACCTCAGTTGCAGTTTGTCCTGGCCCAGTTGGGGTTGTGTGGGAGGCAATCAATCGATGTGTCTTTCTCACATCGATCTTTCTCTCTCCCTCCCTCCCTTCCTCCCTTCCTCCCTCTCTATCTGAAGATAAATGGAAAAATATCCTCGGGTGAGGATTAAAAAAAAAAAAAAAAAGAGTGGTGTTTTCCCAGAAATGAGGATTTTGATGTGGTTGATCATTTTATAACTGATAAGGTCCTACCTAAGCTGCTCCTCAGGATCATTTCAGTAAATAAGAGGTGCTTGGTTTCGTCTGCAGTCAGCTCAAGGAGCCAAGAGGTAAACTTCTTGGTTCTCCTCATACTCCTTTATAAAAACATGCTATTAGGAAGTAATCTAATATAATCTGATTCTAGATCAATGTACATCTCCTAAGGGTATATGTATTTTGAATAAATGGAATGAAAATCTGTGACACTATTTGAAGAAATTCCAAGCATTAATAGCAGGTGGGGACTGGGGGTGGTGGGAAGGAAATATATTTTGGGTTGAGGAAATCTTCCTGACCAAAGAGCAGAATAGAAATACTTGTAAAATGCACGTAAAATTCATGAGTATGAGTTACAATACTGCCAGGGTACAAAACTGTTTAAGCCAATGCTGCCTCACTCAGTTCCACAGCTGCTTACTTAGCTTACCTCCTCTTCTTCCCGAGTTTCTGGGAAAAACACAAGAAATAGGACATAGTTCTTACACAAAGAGAATTTATAATCTAGATAGAAAGATAAGAAACTTACTCAAGAAAAGAAATGAGAACAAATAAGACCATAGGTAGAGACTAACAGCCTTTGAGCATTTCTCTTCATGTATGCCTAAAAGAATCTGAAGAATGATATACTCCTTTAATACATTTTTAAATTGACATCTAGATTTTAAAATTCTGAGTGTAAATAGTTGCTAAGGATGTAACTTCTGGCATATTTTAAATATCAACATTTAAAAATAAAACTATAACATCACTTTTCATAATCCAATGGAATTTAAATACCATAGCAATTTGATACTCACCATTATTCAATTTAAAAAGTACATTAGCGCCCTGGCCAGTTTGGCTCAGCGGTTAGAGCGTCAGCCTGTGGTCCAGAGAGACACGTGTTCGGTTCCCGCTAGGGGCGCGTACCTCGGTTGCAGTTTGTCCCCGGCCCCTGGTTGGTCATGCAGGAGGCAGCCACTCGATGTGTCCCTTTCACGTCGATGTTTCTCTCTCTCTCTCTCTCTTCCTCTCTCTCCCTCCCACTCTATCTGAACAAAAAATGGAAAATGTCCTCGCGTGAGGATAAAAAAAAAAATAAAAATAAAAATAAAAAGTACATTAGCAAGCTCTTTTTTAAAAACACATATTTATATTATTCATTTTTCTGCTTGAACTCATATTTCCATTTCACTTTTCCCACAGTTTTATCATAATGTAATACAATTTTTGGTTGGCAATCTTTTATTTATCATCTTGTCATACTTTTCCACATCAAGAATATTTACATATTATAAAATTTTTAAATTTCTTGTGACCATACATTCTAAGGGGTGATCTAGATTGAGTTATTATTAGAATTATTGCTGATATATGAATCAATTAAAACAATCTATATTACTGATTTTGATATGTAATAATTAGCATTAAGCATGAACTTGAGTCGAAAATGCATCTCTTAATGGCATGAACATGCTGAGTTATTTTTTCAATTAGTTCAGGTATGTGTAAATGAATAAATTACTCACTGCTTGAATGATTCAGTATGAATTCTATTCCTATTTTCTATTGTTATAATGCTGAAAAGTCTTGTCCTCATAAATATGAGATGTCAATCAAATTGTCAAATTCCTTCTGAGTTATATATCAGAAGTCATATAGAGATCTACTGATAAAAATTATTTTAATGATCTATCAATTTAGTTTTCCTTCAATTTTGTTAAAATGGGAAACCACCTATTTGCAAAATACTTTTAACCTAGTCATAAGTCATTTATTTTCTTACACTGATACCAACATTTTGAATTAGTCCTTTGTTTAGTGTCCCTGGAAGTTTTAAAACCACATAGCAATTCATTATCGTAAAATTTATATTGGGTGAAAAATACATAGCTCTTCCTTTTTACTTTGGATTTTCTTTGTGAAGTGAAAAGAAGGTAATTGTGGAGGGATGGTGAGAATAGAGAAGCTGTCTGATGACCTCATCATAGGCATAATTAGAGAAGTTTTAGACAAGAATACTAATGAAAATTGAGAACCTGTATATCATTTCTTTAAAATTACCTACTCCTGTGAACTCTGGGAAGTCTTCTTATAGCCCTACGGGTATGTGTACCCCAGTTTGAAGAGACTCGTAGACTATAGATGCTTTAAAAGTTTAGAAAAGGAAAGGTAAGTGTTGTTGGAAAGGAGGTGAGATAGGACTGAGAATTGAAAAGATAATGTTTGTGAAAATACAGTAGTTTATGTGTGTATGTGTTTGTGGAGGGAGTGGGTAGAGAGGCAGAAAGTTCAATATGAGCAATGCTATGGAGGTTGAGAGTAAATATCATGTGCCAGAGAGAATGAGGGAATGTGCCTGATAAGAGTAGAGAATTCTTGTTAAGTAGTGGGCATTCTAGTTGAAGTAGCTAGGTCTTACCTAGCTCAGGCTTTAGATCCAAATAGATTTGAGTTCCAAATATGGCTCTCCCTGTACTGGCTGTGAGTTCTTAAGCCTAAATTTCTTCAACTAGTAATTAGGGACAATGGAAATACTTATCTTAAAGAGTAAGTATTAAATGAATTAATTCATGGCACACAGTATGCACTTGGTGTTATCTGTGGTCATTATTTTCATCACTATTACACCCTAAAAGCATTTAAGACATTGCTGATTAAACTGAAGGGGTTTGTGTTAACTTAATGGCCCAATTCCACAACTGATAAAACAACTTTAAAAAGCCCTGGCTTGTTTGGCTCAGCGGTTAGAGCATCGGACTGCAGACCAATGAGACATGGGTTCGATTCTGGTCAAGGGCACGTACCTTGGTTGCAATTCGTCCCTGGCCCTGGGTGGGGTCGTGTGGGGGGCAACCACTTGATGTGTTCCTTTCACGTCGATGTTTCTCTCTCTCTCTCTCCCTCCCATCTACCTGAACAACAACAACAACAATAAAAAAATAACTTAAAAAAGTAAGTATCTGTGTAAATGACATAGATCCATTTACTCATCTGTTAAAAAAAAACAACCATTTACTATTAGGTGTGATATACTAGGTGCCTAAAAAAAACCAACAACATAATTCCTGTTCTCTATTAACTTTACAAAGAAGTGAGATAAGTAGCCTCAGAATACAAAGGAATAAGAGCCATAATAGAATGACATATTCCAAAGTACGTTGACCAGTTATTGTCTATCTCACTAGAATATAAGCTCTATGAAAGGAAAAACCTATCTGTTTCTTCATTACTATGTCTGCAGGGCCTAGAACACTACTTGAAACATAGCTGATATGAAACAAATTTTTTTTGAATAAATGAATGCATATATAATAAATTTCAGGGGGATGAAAAACATAAGTTAGTAAATGAAACCAGATATACAGGAATTCTCTGTACTATCTTTGCAACATATTTTTATGAATCTAAAATTATTCAAAAATAAAAAATGTATTGAAAAAAACTCCAGAAAAATAATAGGAAAAAAAGGGAGATTATTTTGAGGTGGAGAAGGCCTTTGTAAACATGATAAAAATGGTAGGAAACCATAAAGGAAAAAATGGAGAAATATGGCCACTTAAAGAATAAACTTTTCTGTAAAGGAAAAGAGAATATGAATAAAGTTAAGGACAAAAAGCAAGCTGGGGAAATATTTGCAACATACAGGGCAAAGTAGGTTTATAGTTGTGAGTACACAAAACAGAGTTTATTCTTGCATTATGATTTATTAATTATTGTATTATTTATTATGTCGCAACTGTAAACCTACCTTTGCCCATCCCTGTATATGATTAATGTGACATTAATATTGTTAGTATGTAAAAAGAACCTACAAATAAATAAAGTAGATAACTGAAACACACTCTTCTGCCACCTAACAATATACATACTAGATAAAGACACAAATATCTTTTAAATGCATAAGAAATTAAGGGAAATTCCCAGGTGCCAAAGTGGGGGACAGCAGGAAACAGGAAACCACAATGTTAAATGGGTGTAAAAGCCTCACCTTTACTTGTTGATCTTGAAAACCTAAGGCCTTGTGTTTCAAGGGAGCAGGAGATAAGGCCTTAGGCCAACATAAGGAAAAGAGTAGGAACTGAAACCTGGCTCAAAGTTAAGACTGTTCAAAAGTTATTTTCTCAGTGAAAACGTGGGCTAGAAAGAAGCCACCCACCGATAAAGGGAGATGACAATAAAAGTTGTTGACTGATGTGAGCTCTGAGTAGAAATGAAAAAGAAATTACTGCTGAGAACTAGTAACCACATGGCTCCCCTATTGTGGGTTTGGGATTTGGTTTTACCTGCAGGGTCTAGGAAACCCTAAGTTTAAAAAATTACTTAATACTTGGCCAGTGTGGCTCAATGGTTGAGCATCGACCCATGTACCAAGAGGTCGCTGGTTCAATTCCCGGTCAGGGCACATGCCAAGGTTGTGGGCCTGATCCCCAGTTGGGGGGCATGCAAGAGGCGGCCAATGGTTGTTCTCTCTCATCGATGTTTCTATCTCTCTCTCCTTTCCTCTCTCTCTAAAATCAATAAAGAAAAAAAAAAATAAAACATTACTTAAAGTAGTCCTGGGTGGATAGCACCTCAGGGAACCTGGCTCAAGTAAACACAAATCCTCTCTAGAGGTATACAGCCTAAACACAGGCCTCCAAGAATCCTCACACATTAACATCAACTACACATAAGTTCATAATACAAAATTACAAAATCAGTGAGAAAATAAACATCATGAGTGAGAGTCAGCTGAAACAACAAACAGCAGAATTAATCTCAAAGGGGTGGAATAGAGATAATAAGGAAGAGGCAATATTCAAAGAGGTAATGGATGGGAAATTTTCAGAATCAATGGAAAGGCACAAACCCTCAGATTCATAAAGCAGAACAAACACCAAGCAAGAGAAATAAAAAGAAATCCATATTTAGACACACTAAAGACAAAAAAATCCCCCAAATCTTAAAATCAGTCAGTTATTAAAACTACTATTTATCAAGAGACTATTATTACATTGACAGAAGACTTTTCCAACAGCAACAATGTTATCCAGAAGGCAGTAGAATAATATCCTCAAAATGTCAAGAAAAAACACCAAACTTTCAGTCTAGAATAGTTAGACCAACTATTGCTTAATTTGATGTGTCAACTTGACTGAGCCACAGGTTGCCCAGATTAAACATTATTTTTGGGTGGGTCAGTGAGGGTGTTTCCAGATGAGCTAAGCATTTGAATCCGTGGACTTAGTAAAGTAGGTTACTATTCCCAGTGTGAGTGGGCATCACCCAATCTGTTGAGGACCTGAATAGAACAAAAGACAGAGGAAGGAGGAATTCCTCACTTTTTTTCTGTCTGCCTCTTTGAGCTGGGACATTGGTCTGTTGTCCTTGGACTGGGATTTGCACCATTGGCTCCTTTGGTTCTCAGGCTTTCAGACTTGGACTGAAGTTACAAACCACTAGCTTTCCTGGGTCTCCAGCTTGCAGATGGCAGATCATGGGGACTTAGCCTCCATAATCACATGAGCCAATTCCTCATAATCTCATAAATCTTCATATATATTTTTATAGATATAAATATATTTATATTTTAAAAATATATAAATATATTTTTATATTTATATATAAATAAATATATATTTATATATATATATATTTGTCTCTGACCAAGACAAATTTTGGTACCAAGAGTGGTTCCAGAGGAACAGAACATTAAGGATGAGTTTTCTGAATTGGTTCTGAGGTTTCTGGAATTGGCTCTTGAATCTGATTAGATTTAAAGATGCTAATAACTATCTTTCCAGTAGTAAAGAGAGCACTGATACTCCATGGTATCATATGGAAATAGAGATATATAAAGTATCTGCGCTGGATATTTTACTCCTAATCAGCCACTTATAAGAAGCAAGGAACTGGGTGACTGTAGTATAAGTGCTTGACAATTAGCTTTTTTGACTGTAATTAAGTGCCTGACATTAAGCTTTTGATTGCCAAGGCATCCACTTCAAAGACATTCATTTTGAATAAACACATTGCCAGCTACACAACTAGATAAAGAACAAGGCTGTTTCACCATGAAACTCCCCTTTTTAGAAAGTTTTTGTGGACCTAGATAACTGATCATTTGAATGACTCTCAATCATTCCTAGACTTGAACCAATTTACAGACCCAGAAACCTTTGAATGAAGGGGATGTGGGGGTCCCCTTGAGGAAGGATCCTAGTACATTATGGAAAATTTACACCATTAATCTTTCTCTAAGCCTTCCCCAAAGGGACCTATGACCTTTTACCAGGGTAACTGTATCCTGAGGAAAAGGAAATAATCATATCTTTTAGGGTCTACTGGACACTGTCGCTGAACTGAAACTAATTCCAGGAGATCTCAAACATCAATGTAGCCAATTCAGAGCAGGGGCTTATGGATATTGGGTGATCAGTGGAGTTTTAACTCAGGTCTGTCTCACAGTGAGTCCAGTGGGTCCCTGAATGCATCCTGTGGCTATTTCCCTTAGTTTTAGAATGCATAATTGGGATAAACATACTTAACAGCAGGCGGAATCCCACACTGGTTCCCTGACCTGTAGAGCGAGGGCTATTTTGGTGGGAAAGCCCAAGTAGAAGCCACTAAGAACTGTTTCTACTTAGGAAAATAGTAAACAAAAAGCAATTCTGCATTCCTGGAGGCACTGCAGAGATTAGTGCCACCATCAAGGGCTTAAAAGATGCAGGGATGATAATTCTTACCATATCCTCATTCAACTTGCCTATTTGGCCTGTGTAGAAGACAGATGGATCTTGGACAATGACAGAGGATTATAATAAGCTTAACCAGGTGGTGACTACATCTGCTGTACCAGATGTAGTCTCATTGCTTGAGCAAATGTACACATCTTCTGGTTCTTGGTATGCAGCTATTGATCTGGAAATGCCCTTTTCTCCATTTCTATGTATAAAGATCCACAGAAGCAGTTTTCATTTAGCTGCCAAGGTTAGCAATATACGTTCACTGTCCTACCTCACGTATATATTATCAACTCTCCAGCCCTATGTCATAATTAGTTCATAGGGATCTTGATCACCTTTCCCTTCCACAAGATTATCACACTGATCCATTACATTAGTGACATTATGCTAATTGGATTTAGTGAGCAAGAAGTAGCAACTACTCTAGACTTATTGGTAAGACATTTGTGTGACAGAAGGTAGGAAATAAATTTGACTAAAATTCAGGGGCCTTCTAACTTGGTGAAATTTCTAGGGGTCCATTGGTATGGGGTATATTGAGTTATCCCTTCCATAAGTTGCTTGCTTTTGGAAAAGAGAGGATCTAAAGTTTCAACACCTTTCTACTTTTAGTTCAACCTTCATTCCTACCTCCAAAAGTACTTGGTTTTGGCAATTCCAAAGCCTTTTGAGGATTTGGTGGTATAAGTTGCTTTCTTCCTTGGCTTTCCCCACTATTGGCTTAAGATTTAGCATTCCTAGAACTGCTAAGTCAATTATCACTTGTTCACTTGTGATTTTTTTCTTCTCTCATTACTTTTTTCTTGAGAGTTTATACTATGGAGGCAGAGATTTCTAGTTGTCCTTCAATATTTACCCTCTTCCTCCAGGCACCAAAAATGTCTATTTTTATGTGGGCACTATGACTATCTGGAATGACTATATTTCCCAGTCTTTCATACACCTAGGCGTTTCAGTGTGGTTAAGTTCTGGCCAATGGAATGATGATAAGCAAAGTGATGGGAGCAACTTTTGATAAGTGTTTTTAAAGGGTGTGGGAGTTTTCTTTGCTCCTTTTCCGTCCTTGTTTGTTGGAATACAGGCATAAGAGTGGCCAGCATGGATCACAAGATAGCCAAATTAGAGCACTATTAGTACTAAAATCTCATCGTAGGTCATATATGATTTAAATAACTTTTTCGTTATCATTAAAAGAGAAAAGAATTGGTAAGATACCTATGTATAGTGGCAGGTGGGTACTGGAAATATCAGGGGAACACTTTGTAAAGTATATGATTATCTAACTACTGTGCTGTACACCTGAAAGTAATACAAAATAATATTGAATGTAAATGGTAATTTAAAAAAATTAAAAAATTAAAAAAAAAGAATTGGTAAGATCTTCACAGTAAGGGAATTCTTCTGCAACTTGACTTTGAGAGAAGATTAATCACTTTGGTCAGATTTATTTATATTAAGGTCACAATGGATATAAAAGGAATTCTAATATTTTAATTATGATTCCTCTGTCATGATTCCTTATAAAAAGTTCGGGGTTCTTTGATTATACTCAGAAATTAAATATGAGGAGTTATATTGAGGTTTTCGTTTTGGGCAAGATTCCACCTTGCTATCTTTTTCCATTTATGTGTTGAGCTAACTCTGCAGATAAAAAATGTCAGATACTTATATAGGTCAGAGAATATGGATTTAAAGTAATATTTTTCTTTAAACAAAGATTTGATTGTTTTATACATAAGGTAATAGCATTTTTCTAGTGATTTTTCTTGAGCATTTAACCAGGGTTGAACTCAATGTTTTTTCGGAAAAAAAATTTGGCTTGCAATTTTTCCTGAGATACCAGTCAGAGGTGTTTAGTCTAGAATGGTCTGCCTCTCCTAATAGAATAATGAAGGGATCAAAGGATTCATCCAGGGCCAGATGTACTGAGCAGTGCCAGGTACATATAACTTAGTCACAGAAATCCTTTTACCTTTGCTTGGGACATGAACTCATTTCTCAAAAAGCCTCTTATGCTGGATATCTTCCATTTGTCCTTCCAGGTCACTCTCTACTTTTCTCTACTCCTATTGCCTGACAGAAGATAGATATTGCAGCCAAATGTGGTCATGGGACAGACATGTACAAGGAAAATGGCACAACAGAGGAACATATCTGCCACATGGCCATAAACATCAGCATCACTTTCACTCTGTCCTCAGTATACTCGTAGGATATATAATCAGTGGATTATATACAGTGAAAGTTATACATTCTGTTTACTCATTTACCAGTTAATAGACATTCTGATTACTTCCAATTTGGGGCTATTATGAATAATGATGCTATGAATATTCATATACATTTATTTGTGTGAATGCATGTTTTCATTTCTGTCGGATAGATTCCTGGGGTAGAATTGTTGAGTTATACAGAAGGTATATATTTAACTTTTTAGGAAATTGACAAACTATTTTCCAAAGTGGTTGTATCATTTAACCTTCCCATCAGCAATGAATGAGGGCTATGGTTTCTCTGCATTCTCACTAACACTTCGTATTGCCTGTCAGTATGGCCTGTCTTTTTAATTGCAGCCATTCTAGTGAGCGTGTAATGTTAACTTTGTTTTTCTTTAACTTTTTATTTTGAAATAACTATACATTTACATAAACCTGCAAAAATTATACATAGAGAACTTGTGTGACATTCACCCAGTTTCTTCCAGTGGTTACATCTTACATAACAATAGCACAATTTTAAAACCAAGAAATTGACCTTAATAAACTATGTGCATAGAGTTCTATATCATAGTATCACATCTGTAGATCATGTAATCACCACCTCAATAAAGATAAAGAATTATTCCACCACTACAAAGCTTTCCCTTGTGCTATGTTTCTATAGTCACCTCTACCCCCTTCCCATTTCTAACCCTTGGTAACCATTAATCTGTTCTCCATCTTTATAATTTTGTCATTTCGGGAGTGTTATATATACAGAATCAATGTGTGTTACCATAAGAGATTGCCTTTTTTTTTTTCACTCAGGATAATGTTCTTGAGATCCATCCAAGTTGTATGTGTCAATAGTTCATTTCTTTCTTTTAAAAAAAAGTTTTTATTGATTTAGATAGAGAGAAAGGGAGAGGGAGAGAGAGAGAGAGAAACATCAACTCGCGAAAGAAATATCCATTGATCGGTTGCCTTCCGTATGTATCCCAACTAACCAGGGACTGAATCTCAACTTGAGCATGTGCCCTGACTGGGAATTGAACCAGTGACCTTTCAGTGCACAGGACAATGCTCAACCAACTGAGCCACACTGGCCAGGGCAATAGTTCATTTCTTTTTATTGCTGAGTAGTGTTCTATAGTATGGATATACTAGTTTGTTTAATCATTAATGTGAGGGACATTTGCATTGTTTCAAGTTTTTGGCTATTACAAATAACGTTGTGGTTAATATTTAACTAGATGTAAATTTGTGTAGATGTAAATTTCAATTTCTCTGGGATAAATGTCCTAAGGTGCAATCGCTGTGTCATATAGCAAGTGTATGTTTAGATTTTGAAGAATATTACAAATTATTTTCCAGAATAGCTTTGCCAGTTTACATTCCCAGCAGCAATGAATGAGAGATCCAGGTTCTCTGTATTCTTGCCAGCATTTGGTATTGTTATTATTTTTTATTTTAGCTGTTCTAATAGGTGTGTAGTGCTATCTCATCATGGTGGTAATTTTCATTTGCCGAATGGCTAGTGATGTTGAATATCTTTTCACGTGCTCATTTGCCATCTGTATATTCTCTTTGGTGAAATTTCTCTTCATGTGTTTTGCCCACTTTTGAATTAGATTTTTTTTTACTGTTGTGTTGAGATCTTTATATGTTCTAGATATGAGTCCTTTGTCAAATATGCGGTTTGGAAATATTTTCTCCTGGTCTGGAGGTTGTCTTTTTATCCTCTTGACAGGATCTTTTGCAGAGCAAGTTTTCAATTTTGATGAAGTCCAATTTATCAATTTTTTTTTAATGGATTGTGCCTCTGGTGTCATGTCTAGGAATCTTCACCAAGCTCTAGGTCCTGAAGATTTTCTCCTATATTTTATTCTAAAAGTTTTAGTTTTGCATTTAAATCTATGATCTATTTTGAGCTGGTCTGTTTGTTTATTCATTTATTTTGTTAATCCTCACATGAGGATATTTTCCCATTGATTTTTAGATAGAGTGGAAAGGAGGGAGGGAGAGAGAGAGAAATATCGATGTGAGAGAGACACATTGATTGGTTACCTCCTGTACGACTGTGACAGGGGGTGGGGATCAAACCTGCAACCCAGATACATGCCCTTGACCAGGAATCGAACCCAAGATCCTTTGGTGCATGGGCCAACACTCTAACCACTGGGATACGCCAGCCAAGGCTCTCTGTTTTCTTTTATCTTTTTCTCTGTGAGTTACTTAATATTTTTTTAAGAATTCCATTTTTATTTATCTATAGCATTTCTGAGTGTATCTCTTTGAATAGATTTTTAGTGATTGCTTTAAGTATTACATTGTACAAACATACTTATCACAGTCTACTGGTATCAACATTTTACCAGTTCAAATGTATAGAAACCTTAACTTCCTGTAAGTCTCTTTACCTTCTCCTGTTTATAATGCAATTATTTTAACTATTTCCTTATATCCATTAAAAACCACATCAGACAATGTAATAATTTTTGCTTCAACTGTCAAATATAATTTAGAAAACTCAATAGGAAGTCTATATATTAATATTTACCCATATTTTATTATTTCCATTGCTCTTTCTTTCTTCTGGATATTCCAAGATTCTTTCTTTTATAATTTCCTTTCTGTTTCAAGAACTTTCTTTAACCATTCTGTTTAGGTAAGTCTGCAGGTGACAAATTCTCTTCATTTTCCTTCATCTGAGAATATCTTTATTTCTGATTCATTCCTTAAAGAACTCTGTACTCTGTATTGGATACAGAGTTCTAGGTTAATGGTTCTTTTCTTTCCCATTGAAAAATGCTACACTTCCTCTGGCCTCCATGGTTTCTGATGAAAATACATATATTGTTAATTGTCCCCACACCACCCCCTTATAGGTAAGGCATTAGTGCTCTGCTTTCAAGAGTTTGCCTTTAGTCTTTAGACGTGTGATTATGATGTCTCTTAGAACAGATCTTTCCATTTTTCCTATTCGGAACTCACCAGCATCTTGAATATTTAGGTTTATAACTTTCACAAAATTTGGGAAATTTTCAATGAATATTTTTTTCGCCCCTACCCTCCTTCCCTTTTCTCTTGGACTCTGATGATGTGAATGTTGAATCTTCTGTTATAGTCTCACAGGTCCCTGTGGCTTTGTTCATTTTTTTAAAGTCTATTTTCTCTCTGTTGCTCAGATTGGGTAATTTTGATTCTATTTTTTTAAGTTCATTGATTCTTTCCTCTGACCTCCCCATTCTGCTGTTGAGCTTATCCATTGAAGATTTTGGTTTTTCAAATTTTGGTTATTGCATTTTTCAGTTCTAAAATTTCTATTTGGTTCTTCTCTGTACTTCTTTTATTTTTGTAAGATGTGCTATTTTTTTCCGTTTGTTCCAAGCATGTTCATAACTGCTTGTTAAAGCATTTTTATGATAGCTGCTTTAAAACATTTTTTAGATAATTCCAACGTCTGTGTCATTTCAGTATTGGTGTCTGTTGTCTTCTCATTCAAGTTGAGATATTCCTGGTTCTTGATATGATGAGTGATTTTTAAAATTGTATTCTGGACATTGGGGTATTATGTTATAAGACGCTGGATCTTGTTTAAATCTTTTGCTTTAGCAGGCTTCCTCTGATACTTTGCCAGTGAGGAAAGTGAGCTTTCCAGATAATTATTTCCAGGTGGGCTGTGACTCTATTTTGCCTCTGATTACAACCCAGAAGGGAGGGTGCCTTGTTACTTCTGCATAGGGGTGGAAGTTCAGTCTTTCCACATGGCCCCCACTGACACTTGGATGGGGAAGCTTCTTTACTGTCAGGTGGGCATAAAAGTCCTGCCTTTCCACTAGTTCTTCATTGACACCACCTTGCCTTGGAAGTATAAAGGTGCCTCACTGCTGCTCCCTACATGGCCTCCACTCTGCCTCCTCTGACACCACCTCAGGGGCAGAGATAACTTGCTAATGTTGGGTAGGAGGGTGGGACTCCAGGCTCTCACATGAATTCCATGGACACTAGGGAGAAGAAGTCTTGTTTCTACCAGGTAGGAATAAAATTCCTGGATCTCTAGTAGGCCTTCTCTGATTATCCCAGCAGCAAGCTGTCTCAAGGAGGGGATGCACTAGAATCTCTGAAGTCTTTCTGATATCTGTGATTCTGAACTTGGTATAGGAGAGAAAGTAATGATTTGGATTTGCTTGAGAAGGAGAGATAGTTGTCTATGTGTGAGAAAACTTTGTAAAAGCACCTTTGCCTTCTGAAACTCTAGGAGGAGTTTCACTTGAGTCCTGTGTGAAACTGTAGAGAACATATTTTCAGGTTTCTGCACAGTTAGAGCTGTTTGAGCAAAGAAAAATGAAATCTGGGTTTAAGGATAAGTCTTGGCTATTCACTTGAATAGCCAGAGTCATCTGAAGAAACTAGAGGCTTATTTCCCTGTGTTTGCATTTCAAAGGGGTGTGTGTAAAAGGAGTCAGTTGCTTATATTCCAGAGGTCTGAAGATGCCAAGGTTTCTCTCAGGAGTGGAGGGGGGAAACTCCCATATTAATAGTTTTGGGGTTTCTCTTTTGCATACAAAACTCCCTTATGTGCAGGATGACATCTGTCTCTCACTGTGTTGCTTGTGGGGTTTTGGATACGGGAACAGGCACAGCTATCGCTATAAGTAATAATAACTGTGATATGAGGTTTTTGCTTCAGAAACTATAAAATGAACAAATATAGATATACTCACCACAAATGGGAGGATGCACTCGTGCTGATTTTGTACCATGTATAAGCTGAAAAGGGACATGCGGCTGGGGCCCATCAAGCTGCAGGCTAGAGAGAAAAAGTTCTGCAGAGCCTCACAGAGGTTGGAGCAGATGTCAGCCCAGGATGGTAGAGAGATATGCAAAATGAGAAGCCTCGGAGGTTGCTGGTAAATCTGCATGGGAGTGGAGGGCCCTTTACCAGTAGTTCGTCCATGATACATGGCAGTCAGACCAGAGGTGGAACTGCAGCCACCACCTTGATATTCTTTACACCTATAGGGAGGAGAGAAAAATCACTGGCTTTTGTAAAACTGAATTATATGCTCTGCAGAAACAGAAAGTCCAAAAAGAACTCACTGGGTACTAACCCCCCTCCTTTTTTTTAAGTGTATGATTCCATTTATGTGCAATGTCCAGAACAGGCAAATCCATAGAGACAGAAAGTAAATTAATGGTTGCAAGAGGTTGAGGGAAGAGGGAATGGAGAATGACTGCTAATGGATGAAGTGTTTCTTTTAGGGGGAGGAAAACATTCTGGAATTATAGAGCGTAATGGATGCCCACATTTGTGAATATAGTAAAAACCACTGATTTATACACCTTAAAGTGATGAATGTTTTGGAAAGCTATCTCATCTTAATAGCTCCCAAGGGATCTAGATATTTGCCTGTAATGTAAGGCTGAGAATGCTTAGAGATGCTGAGTAGAACTAATCAGAAAGTTACACAAAAGTCAAACTTCAGTCCCAGAGTAAGCTATATCCCCTCATAAACTTTGTTTCTTTATTAGCATTTATTGTGTTGCATAGTAATTTGTTTCTGTGACTGTCTCTTCCACTACATAGTGAATTTCCCAAGGGTGGATAACCTGTTTTGTCAACTTATTTATCAGTGCTTAGGACATTGGTGTTTTTTGGTACATAGTAATTCTTTTTTTATTTTATTTTATTCCTCACCCGAGGATACTTTTCTATTTATCATCAGATAGAGTGGGAGGGAGGGAGAGAGAGAGAGAGAGACAGATAGAAACATTGATGTGATAGAGCCACATCGACTGATTGCCTCCTTCACGACCTGACCGGGGCCGGGGAACCGCAACCAAGGTATGTGCCCTTGACTGGAATCGAACTTGAGTCTCATTGGTCCGCAGGCTGATGCTCTAACTGCTGAGCCAAATCGGCCAGGGCGGTACATAGTAATTCTTAAAAATGAAAATATGACCATGTTTTCCCCTTTAAGACCCATTTAAGACCCTTCATAACTTGACCTTCAGCTTTATTAGTGAAATTCCTAGAAAAATACATTAACTAATACTAAATCAAAAAGAAGATTTAAAAATCTAAATACTTTATAACCATTGAAGAAACTTAGTTGGTAGTCAAACATCTTCCCACGAAGTAAATAAAAGGGTCAGATAATTCCACTGATGAGTTCTATCAAACTCTCAAAGACCAAGAATTTCAATCTCAATTTCTTTCAGAGAATAGGAGAGGGAATATCGCTCAATTAATTTTACTGGGCTAGGATAACTTTTGATATTAAAATCAGAGTACTATAAAAATTATAGGATAATCTCATCTATGTAAAAATTCTAAACAAAATATAAGCAAATAGATAACAGCGATATATAAAAAGAATTATGAAAGATATAAAAGTCATTGTGTGCAGATGATATGACTATATATAAAAATATAAAAGAATTTAATGTTATCATTTTCTTCAAAAGGTCTTCCCACATTTTATTAAATGTTATTCTTAAAGATGTGCTATTTTTTTTATTAATTTATTTTTGTTACAGATTTTTCTTCTTTCCCCTTTATTTACACCCTCCTTCCAATCCCACTAGATTTGCTATTTTTAATGTTAATTACATGACATCTTTTCAAATTTTGTTTTTAGTTTGTTGCTAATGCATAGAAATATAATTGATTTCTGTATATTGATTTTGAATTTAACAACCTTGCTGCACTCTGTCACTAATTATAATAATTTATCTGTAGGTCTTCTTGGACATTTTGTGTTCACAATCATATACTCTGTGAATAATGACATGCATAAGGTATATGAACAAAGTCAGATCATAGCATCATAGCAGCAAAATAACTATTCGTAACAGTCTTGTTCACAATTACCCCAAATTGCAAACAATACACATGCGAATCAGCACTAGAATGGATAAATTATGGTATATTTACACATACAGCAATAAAAATGAGTGAACTAGAGTTAAATGCAACGTGTGACTCTGACAAACAATATTGAATAACAGACGCAAGACACCAAAGAATATATATAGTATGGTTCCATCTATATAGATTTTTAAAATAAGCAAAATAACTATATTGTTTAGAGATGTGTACATAATGGTAAAACTATTTTTAAAAAGCAAGAAAAATATTATCATTAAAATTAGGGTAGTGATTTTCTCTAGAAAGGAAGGAGGGCATTATGATTAGAAGGGACCAAAGGGGAGATTACGATGTGTTGACATGTTCTATTTCTTGACCTTTATGGTGGTTACATGGGTGTTCACTTTATAATTATTAAACTATATTCATGTTTTATGAAATATAAAAATATTTCAAAAAGAACATTAGGATAAACAAAAACTATTTTTCATATAAAAAAATATGTCCCTAACTCTGGGAACTAAAATTATTTTATATAATTGTTTTAAAGCTAAAGAATGCAGGGAACATAAAAGCTTTTCTGATTTCCCCTGGGTCTGAGAGAAAGGTATTTATAATAATTTTCAGACACACTTTGGAATTTAGGATCTTTAAAAATGATCTAAGAGTACATAAATAAATGTGTTCTTCAAAATGAACCTGTGAAGTTATTCCCTTTCAGACTTTGCTTTTTGGATGGTGGAAGTCAGCATTTGTTCATTCAATAATTTTTTTTATTAAGCTCCAGTTATGTGCTGGGCAAAATGTACAAATAAATGAATGCATATGCTAACCTGTTGCAAGTAATTTTGAACCAGAAATCCAAGTCAATGACTAAAGTATTTACCAAGAAAGCACATATAATAAATATGTTTTAACTGTAAATTTAAGTGCATGGGACCAATGTAATGCTGAATTTGAGGCTGACACACAGACAGGTTCACATAAACAAAAAGGCACCCAGACAAAGGCCTTATTTAATATAGAATGAGCTAGTCCCGTGCCCATCTTCCTTCACATCTGAAACTCGTACCATTTTCGAGTATAGGCAGTTCTAACTTTTCATGGTTCCAATATATATACAAATCTCAAATCAAATACAGTTTAGTTAAATAACATCAGTACCTATCAATATAGCTTAAATTTCAGTTACCGTAGAAGATTGTGAGTATTCTCAATATTTTCAATATCCTCCGGGCATCTGTCCTGCCAACACAAAGTAGAAATCAGAGCTAGCTCTTCAATCCACAAATCACTACATAAATAACAGATACACATCATGGTCAGCGATCAATTATGTCGTTTCTTTTAAAGTTTGTCAGTGACTGGTCACAACAGATCTCATTCCGTTTAAGTACAGATAGCAAAGTGTATAGTTTTTTTACCCCCTAGTCTCCTAGTGATAAACCCATGAGACACTAACAAAAATAGATAACTGAAAGAGGGAATTGGCCAACAAAGATAAAAGTGTAGCAAAGAAACGGTAAGTGATAGACTACTGAAAGTGAAAGTTGAGTAAAATATAAGTGGAGTTATAGAAGAAAGAGCTACTGAGAATATTGACAGGGACATCATTTAATGACTTTAGATAAACAGCCAGAGGAATTTAGTGAAGGTGAATTTATCAACAAAAAAAGCTCAGCAGTTAGAGGGTCTGCCCTTGGACCAAGGGTTTCAGGTTCGATTTCCTTCAAGGGCATGTACCTGGGTTGCAGCCCCCCTCCCAACCCCCCCGCACTGGTTGGGGTCATTCAACCAATCGGATTTCTCTCTATCTTTCTCTTTCCCTCTCCCTTCTACTCTATTTAAAAATCAAAGGGGGCCCTGGCCGGTTTGGCTCAGCGGTTAGAGCGTCAGCCCACGGACCGGAGGGTCCCAGGTTTGGTTCCCACTAAGGGCATGTACGTCGGTTGCAGTTTGTCCCCGGCCCGGTTGGGGTCGTGGGGGTGGTGACCACTCAATGTGTATCTCTCACATCGGTGTTTCTCTCTCTCTCTTCCTCCCTCTCTCCCTCCTGCTCTATCTGAAGATAAATGCAAAAATGTCCTCGGGTGAGGATAAAAAAAAAAAAATCAAAGGGGGACATCTGTAATACTTTCAACAATAAAAAAAGATAAATAAATAAAAAAAATCAATAGAAAAATATCCTTGGGTGAAGATTAACAACAAAAAATGTGGTTATGACAAAAAGATATCCCGAAGTGCCACTGCAAAAACCTTCATATTAGAGGGACTCTTGCAGATATTTTACAAAATTTAAAGCACAGAGGGTAGAATATTAGAAGCACGTTAAAACGTAGGAGTATAACAATTAGCTAAGGCATAGAAAAGATGCTTTGAGAAGAAGACAAGCACAAGCACTACTCAAATGACTACTGATAATTTTTACAAAGAAATAAAACACTAATCCTCAATGTTTCTAATGTTTTACATGACAGTGTGTTACATAGATACTAGTTTTATTATTTTTTCATTTCCCTGTACACTTAAAATGGACAGTAAGAGAGCTTTTAACATTTGACAACACTTTTGAGAGGTCCTGGAACAAATAGAATCTTGGCCATTGAGTATTAAGATCACTTTGAAGGGTTTCAGCTTGCACAGTCGTTTTTAGATCCCACACGCGCTCCAAGACCGTACTACTCTAAAGGAGCTAAGAGGCAGCTCTCTTCCCTGTATCCTCAGACATGATCAATTAATGCATCTCATGCATCTGGACACAGCACTAAGCAGCACCTGGCTATTTCTGACTCTATACTACACTCTTCACTGTTGCCAAGAACACCCACTTACTGGTGTCCCCCTACATACCGGTTAAACCTGGAACTGGGCCTTGAACCACCCAAAAGCCATCAAGTTACTTACTCCCTTACTAAAAACCCTTCGATGGTTTCCAATTTACACTTGGGACAAGATCCAAAATCCTTACTCTGGCTCCCAAATTCTGTATGTGTCTCCTTTTCTTTCTTTCTTTCTTTTTTTAAATCCTCACCCGAGGACATTTTTGCATTTATCTTCAGATAGAGTGGGAGGGAGAGAGGGAGGAAGAGAGAGAAACATCGATGTGAGAGAGACACCTGGGCCGGGGACAAACTGCAACCGAGGTACGTGCCCCTGGCGGAAACCGAACCCGGGTCTCTCTGGTCCGCGGGCCGTGGCTCTAACCGCTGAGCCAGACAGGCCAGGGCGTACGTGTCTCCTTTTCAACTCTCCACCCTCATGCCATGCAGTCCCCTGCCCAACCCCCTTCCACCCCACCCCGCCAGGGGGCGCCTTTCAAGTCCACAAAGTGTGGGCCTCCCACTGTCGTTCTTTTCTGAGCACCCCTTCCTCAATCCTGCGCATCCTTTGGGTCACAGCCTTTGGGTGAGGGCCCCTTGCGTGCCCTCCCGGCAGCGCCGAGACCATGCTGTTCTAGCCTGCCGGGCAATTTATGTGAGAGAAATGATTCCATGGTCCTCCCTCCCGCAACGCCGAATTACAAATGTCGTGGATCCTGGGCACTCTGTCTTCCTGGACCATCTCCTCATTACGATTAATTAGTTAATTAAGTTAATTAATTAATGCTCAGGAGCCCAGGTATAGGGGACAGTTAGGTTCAGGGCCTCAGGTCTGGTAGGGTTAATAGATTTCGCGGGCCCTAAAAATTTCACTTTTTTTTTTTTTTTTCTGACGTCAAAAAGGAAACGAAAACATTTTCTTTGGTCCTTGCATGGTTTTCTTCTGGCTTGACAAAAAGTTAGAACATTTTCGTGGGCCCCTCAAAATGTCGCGGGTCGTCGTCGCGGCGCCCACGGTGCCGAACGCACGGGCGGCCAGTCCCCAGGCTCGGGAGAGCCCTCCCGGGAGACAGGGCGTCCGTCTGTCCTCCCCTCAGGCACCTGGGCCAGGGCGCGGCGGGACCCGCGGCGGAGCTCGGCCTCCGGGCGTCCGTCCTGCCAACACCGCGTGCCCGCGGGCGCCCGCTGGCCGCAGCCCAACCTTGGGGGTGGCTTGCCCCGGTTACTCCCTGAGGCCCTCCTTAGCCTTCTGCAGCCCTGAGTGTGGAGAAGCGCGGGGCCCGCTTCCTTCCTGCGGGAAGGCGAAGACCCCGTTACCTGGCGCTCGGCTCCCATCGCGCCTGCGCAGCGGAAGGCGGCCCCCTCCCCCCCCAGGCCGGCGGCGCATGGCGGCGGCTCGGCGCGGGAGTCGCCTCAGGGCACAGCCCGTCTTCGGCCCTCGGGAGAGTTTTGGATCTCTGTGGAGAATATTATGCTAAACCGTACACTTTCTCGTCAGCTGCCCCCACGAAACATTCCAGTGGCACTTCCACCGTGTTCTGGGCTTTAACCAACCTCTCTCTTCGACATCGTTCATTCATTCTTTTATCCAATACATACTTGTTGGGGGCACACTGTGTGCCAGGCGTTGTGCTAGGACTGGGGCACTGTGGACACACACACAATGCTCCCTGCTCTCGTGGAAGTTTCGTCTTCCCTCAGGAAGCTCTTCGAAGTTTCCTCAGACCGCCACGATTCTGCGGGGTCCGCCCTCGCTCCTCAGGCCCCTTTCCATGCACCTGCTGCTGATTCCCACCGTCCCTGCGACAGAGTCCAGGGGGACAGGAGTGCCCTGGTCCTCACCAGTGGCTTACTCTGGGTCTCCAACCAGACCTGGTTCAATGGGGATTTCTCTCTGTATTAGCCCACACGCGGAGAGGGGAAGAGGATGCTGGTGCCAAACCGGAAACAGCCCCCATTTCCCGGTTCCCTGTCTGTCAGCGCCCCGTCCCAGCGCGTAGCCTGCCAGCACCTGGGGAAGGGGATGTCATTTACCAAGGGGTCCTTCAGGACAGGGTAGAACTCACAGGAAAAGAGTCGGCTGCCTGTGTTGGAGTCCCACCAGCTCGCTTTTGTTCCTCTCAACTCAACTGCTCCTCAGAGTAGAACCAGAAACGTGTAACCCATGTGTCCCAGGTGTAGGCATCTGACGTCCAATGGACGGCGTGTTCCAACGTAAAGGGGAGCTTCTCAACAGGTCTTCTTCTCCACATGGTCCAAATTCTTCTTCCTGTCTCTAATCTTCAGATTGTCCTTTACACCGATGTTAGAATTATCCTTGTAAAAATATATTTGGTCATGCCATTCTTTGGCTTAAAAACTGTTTCCTTCTTGGTTGCAAGATCCATTATAACGGACTCTGCTTACCTTATCAGGCTCAACTACAACAACACCTTCACTCAGCTCCAAACCAGAACACCCATTGCTCCCACCTACAATACATTTCTCTCAGTACTTTCTGTATGTTGTTTCATCCATTTGGAGTAGCATTGATGAAAAAATGTGCCAAGGACCGTGCCAGACTTGGGTGACTATGACATGATTTCCTGAAGACCTCATTTAACTTGGGTGACAAATTGGGATTGCTGAGAAAGTGCCTTGCAGACTTTCAACTACAAGGAGCGTAACTGACCAGAGAGCATCAGCTGCTACCTTAGAATCCACCCCCATGTTTGCATGGAGCCCACACTTTCCACAGGCTGCTCCCGGACAACGACTGAGTGTAGTGGGGATACTAAGGCAGCCTTGATACTGGGAGACGCAGGACTCCTCCCATGGACAACTGTGGCTCAGTGATTCCTCAAAACCCTTGATAAATTCTCACAGTCTAGGATGCTTCCTTCCCTCTCTTCTTCACTCTGGGCCAGACTTATATCACATCTGACTTCTCTCACAGCCTCTCCTGGCTCCTTCCCCACATTCTCTTAGAGGTGATTCCCCTAAATAAAATCCTTATATGTTTAATTTCATCTTGGTGTCTGCTCCTTGGAGGACCCAGACTAACACATGAATATTTGAATTCCCCTAAATAAAATCCTTATATGTTTAATTTCATCTTGGTGTCTGCTTCTTGGAGGACCCAGACTAACACATGAATATTTGAATAAATAATCCCAGACAATGTAATAGGCACTAGTAAAGGTATTAAACAGCCCTGGCCGGTTTGGCTCAGCAGTTAGAGTGTTGGTCCACGGACCAGAGAGTTCCGGGTTCGGTTCCTGCTAAGGGCACGTACCTCGGTTGCAGTTTGTCCCCGACCCTGGTTGGGGTCATGTAGGTGGCAACCACTTGATGTCTCTCTCACATTGATGTTTCTCTCTCTCTCTTCTCCCCTCTCTCCTTCCCGCTCTATCTGAAGATAAACGCAAAAATGTCCTCGAGTGAGGATTTAAAAAAAAAAAGGTATTAAACAAACATTCGCCTAGTATTTACTGACTGACTACTATAATGCCAGGCACCATGCTTGGCTCTGAGAATACAATCACTTCTGCCCTCCTGGGGCTTAAAGTCTATGGAGAGTAGACAAGTACTTAGGCAATGGCAATGTGGTGTGATATGTGCTACATCAGAGGTAGAACAAGATTATGGGAGCTCATAGGAAAGCATAGATTTGGAGAATTGGGCATGCTTCTTGGAGAAAGGGATTATCATTCTGTGCTGAATCAGTAGAGTGAATAGGAGTTAGCCAAGCAAGGGGTATGGAGAGCATTCCATGCAGAGGAAATTCTGGGGGAATGAACAAACTCAACCAGTCCAGAAGATTAGTATGTGAAAGAGGTAGTCAAGGGGCCAGAATGTGTAAGGTCTTGTGGACTACATTAAGGATTTTGGATTTCATCTCATAGCAAAGGTGGGGTGGGAAGCTGGACTGAAGTGTTTTAAGCAGAAGAGCAATGTGATCTGATTAATGTACTGGACAGAGCATTTTATCTGCCCTAAGGAGAATGGATTAGGGGACTGGAGTTGGGGTGGTGGTGGCTGGGGATGGAGAAAAGACTGGAGTAGAAATTAACCCAGGCAAGAGATGATGGTAGCTTGAATTAGGGTGTTGATAGGGGGATGAAGAGATGTGGTGGAGACATTTAGGAGTTAAAATTAATAGGTGTTGGTGATTGATTGGATTGATGAGGATGATTTCAGAACGACAGAACCTTGAGCGTAGTAGGCATTTAATGAATATTTACTGAATAAACGAAAGTGAAGTTTACTGCTTGGACAGCTGGAAAGATAGTGGTGCTATACACAGAGATTAAAAAAACCTACATTGGTTCTACCATGTACCCAGTTACCCAGGCTGGTGCCAGGGGGAGGATGACAGTTCAGTTTTGGACATGTTGAAATCAAATTGCCTGTGGGACACAGAATGATGTTCAAGAACCTGAAGAGGGAAATAATGCCTGGAGATGTAGATTTAGAAAGAGATATTGATTAAACTGGTATAAATGAGATTGCTTAGGGCAGTGATTTATTCTTCAAAGTGGGGATCTCAACCCATTAATAGGTAGTAAAAGCAATTTAGTGAGCTGCAACCAGCATTTAAAAAAATGAAATAGAATAACATGCAATACACTAGAAAATATCAGGGTTTAGCTCCCGAATTAAAGATAACAGGAAGTATGACTTTGTGAAAAGTTTACTCAAGGTCTTGACACCTCCAGCCCGATTTGGAGGAAGAACTCCCACCTACACCTGGGTCTAACTCCGCCTCCACCTGGGTTGGGCACCTTATCTCCTGAGACCTGCGCTCCACTCAACCCCAACTGGCTGGAGGAGAAAATCGGCCCTGCCATTGGTCCCCTCCTGATGGGGCGGAGCCGAGTTGCGTTTCGTCTGCCAACTGCAGGCCGAGCCTGGCCGAGAAGAAACGAGTGGGACCGAGGCCCACGGCTCCGCGGCCCTGAGCAGAAGCGATAGGGTGCGCCCCACCCGGCGGCCAGGCGGAGCCAAAGATGCGGGCCTCAGCTGCGCGGCCCCGCCCGGGCCCCGGGCCGCCTCCCGGTTCGCATTTCCCGCTGCTGCTGTTGGTGGTGCTGAGCGGCCCCGTGTCCGGTCGTGTTCCCCGCTCGGTGCCCAGGACCTCGCTTCCCATCTCCGGTAAGGCGCGGGCGCCCTCGCCCTCTGCCCTTCGCGCCGCGCCCAGGCCCCGCCCGCAGGTGCCCACACCCACTTGCCCTCCTGACCCGGGCAGCCGCACCCCGGGCACCTCCGCGCGGCGCGCGTATCCCCGCGCTACCCACCCCTTCCCGAACCCAGGCGGGACGCCCACGCGGTGCTGCTCCGCGGCATCCCCGGCCGGGGCCTCGCCCCTCGGCTCCCCTGACACGCCCAGGTGGCTCCCGCGGCCCCTTATTCGCAGAACCACGGGAGAGTTAAGCCCGTCGTTGTGCAGACACCGACACTGAGGCCTGGGGAGGGGATGGGAGTTGCCCGAGGTCATTCATTTTGAAGTTCACTCTCCCTTGTTACCCTCTTACCAGACAGGCACCTGTTTCGGTCACGCCAGTTTGACGCCCATCCTGCTTCCAAACGCAGAGATCTTTCGTTCCACTCCAACCACCCATTCTTCTAATTACCAGCTCAGCATTTTCATCTTCCCACGTCTCAAATTCATTTCTCATATCATCAGTTCTATCCCCCCACCCGTGCCTTTGCCCTGCTCCCAGCCCTAACCTTCCCTGACCCACCTCCCAGCCCTCTCACATCTCTGATACTAATTCCCTTTCTCCCATTATTCGATCCATCACAACCCTAACTTCCTAACGTTGCCTACTTTCTCTTCCCATTCCCTATATTGAATGTTGGGAAACCATTCAGTGACTTGACTTAAAATTCTGTTTAAATGATTTTTAGTCTTCAGAGAGAAAAAAAAGGAGGGAGATATGCCTTCAGAAGATGTGCAAGAAGCCAGGGGATGCCAGAATGTTAAAAGTGGTAATTGGAGTGATTCACAATTTAAAGGCTCTCTGTTGAGGTGGGCATTGAGTGTTAGCACTTTGGGCAGACACAATCAGTAAAGCTGAGACTACAACCTGTTGGCAAAAACTCACCACTGGGTGATATTAATTTAGGGTCTAAACTTCAGACCAGTGACATATAGGGGTGTTTTGAATTCAGAGAACAAAGTTGTGGTCGGAGCCTGGGCTTTCAGTTTGTGCTGGAGCAATAGCCACTACATAGAGTTGAGGTTTCCAGGCTGGGTTGATGTCCAGGAATCCAGAGAGGTCTAGAGGGCAAGGTGAAGCAGAGCTGGGGATGCAAAAGGAGGTTGGGGGAACCAGGGCTTATTCTAAGCATGAGAGATACAGCACAGTCATGAATATGGGTGTAGGAAGATGGGTGGGGCTCCATACATCAGCAAATCTAGGAATGAATGGCTGCTGGCCATTCTGTGAGTCTTGAGGGTAGCTGAGCAGATGAAGCAGGCAGAACAGAGTTGTATTGGTGCGGGGATGGGATCCCCAGAGCCAGATGTTGAGCTAAGGAGGTATGCTAACTTATTTGTTATAATCTTTAAATAGATAAGAATTTTGAATGCTGATGTGAGATTTAGATTTGGCCAAAACAGAGCTCATACTCAAGGAAAGAAGAAAGTACGCGAAACATGTGAAACATGTAGTTTGTGTCAGATGCTTCCACATAGGTTATATCATTTAATTCTCTCAACAACCCTGGATGGTGGTATTTACAGATGAGGACAGTGATGTGCAGAGAGGGCAAGTAACTTACTCAAGAGCATACAGTTGGTAAGTGAAAGAGCCAGATTTAACCTCAGGCTGATCCATTTCCTAAGCATATACTCCTGCCCATTACACTCACTACCTCTTTGGATAGAATGGGGGTTGGAGGAGGTCAAGGGCTGTGGGAGAGAAAGGAGATAGTCTAAGGTGTTAGTGAAAAGAGTGAAGCATTTCCCTTCTAAGTAAAAATAAATTATTATTAACTAGTGATTTTAAAAATAGGGAAATTTAGAGAGGAAAGTACTTGTACTTTCTATAGGTATTTTCAAATTGTGTGTCATGTTGCTATGAATAGAAAATATAGACTTTCGATTGTGTGCTAAATATTCTGGCCTCATTGGTTATCTGTCTCTGGGAAAGTTAGATGGCCTGTCATGCTCTTTCTCTCTGCCCTGATGGCTGCTAAATAAATGGTACTTGGAAGAAAACAAGAATTGGCCCCTTTGGCTTTGCCATTGTGGACCTAACCCTTATGAAGCAATGGCTAATATCACTTTTCCCTCTCACCCTCTCTTTCTGCCAGAGGCTGACTCCTATCTCACCCGGTTCACCGTCCCTCAGACATACAATTACTCTGTTCTCCTTGTGGATCCTGCTTCCCATACACTTTATGTTGGTGCCCGGGACACCATCTTCGCTTTATCTCTGCCTTTCTCAGGGGAGAGACCCCGCAGGGTGAGAGATGAGAGTGGGGAGGACCCCAGAGCATGTGGTTAGATCTGTGGTTTTAAGGGGTGTGAGGCGGGTTGTTGTGGTAGCAGGGGAAGTGTTGGTGAAAATGAATAAGGGGAGGTCATCAATTACATTATTTCAGCTGGGGGTAATTAGAAGGTTATGGCGACTGGGGAGGCTGTGAGGGAGGTTCATGATGGTGGGAGAAGGCCACAGTGACCAGGTTTTAGGTGACAGCGGGCAAAGAATCATTAGAATCACATTACTCACAATAGCTTTCAAACTTTTTGACCACCCCTTAGTAAGAAATATATGGTACATTTTGACCCAGTACATGAAGTGGGTACTGAAAGAAAACTTTTTTGAACCAATATCTATTCCTATATGTGATGCTTTCTGATATATTTTGTTAAAAATAGTGTTGGTCGTGATTTCACAATTGATTTCGTTACTCATTAATAGGTGGAGACCTCCAGTTTTAAAAACAGTGCTCTGGGGTGGGAGGTGTCTCTGAAGTTCCCAAATTGATGGAGGTTGTGGAACTGTGTTACCTACCCTGACTTGGGAGGAGTTGGAGGAGAATCTGGGGAAAACAGTCATTCTTCTTTTCTCAGATTGACTGGATGGTGCCTGAGGCCCACAGACAAAACTGTAGGAAGAAAGGCAAGAAGGAGGTAGGTGTAAATCTGGGCCCTGTCCTGAGTGTCAGTTGAGACCTTGGCCCAACCCTGACTCTGAGTCAGTCCCCTGCAGTGCTGCCATCCCATGGGTCCACGCAGGGATCCTAACACCATATCATCACCCATCATTTCTGATCCCAGAGCTGCATCTAACTGGCCTGACACTACCCTAGCTTTCCTTGTACCTGCTGCTTCTGATTATCTCTAACCATCTCTGACCCCCAGGACGAATGTCACAATTTTGTCCAGATTCTCGCCATTGCCAATGCCTCTCACCTCCTCACTTGTGGCACCTTCGCTTTTGATCCGAAGTGCGGGGTTATTGTGAGTGATGGGTGGGAGGATGGGAAGGGTCTTCTGTGAGTGACCATGATGGGGGGGGAGCATGCTTAAGGCAACCCTTGTGCATGATAAGCATTGGGGATGAGAGATGTCCTCACAGGGTGGAGCCTTTGTCTGCCACTGGAGGAGGGTGTGAAGGGGTGGGGAGGGAGGTTGTCTGTAGAAGGTAAGTTATACAAAGTCTAAAGAGAGACATAGTGGGATGGTGAAGGAAGTTCGGGATGCTAGTTGGGTTGGGGAGAAGAGAAATCCAGGAGAGACTTCAGAGCTAGTAATTCATGTTTCCCTTGTCCTATGTATGCTTTGTCCAGGCAGCCTGGGTCCATTTCTTAATTAACACAGTCCATGCCTATTTCTTCCTCCCATGGCATGTGACTCTCACCACCGTCTCCCATCTCCACTGCCAACCTTGTTCTATGTGGGCTGTGACCTTCTGCTCTCATGAGCTTCTGAGGTTACTGCCTACTAATGTAGCACCTGCTGGCGCCATACTCTGGATCTTGCCTTTAAGGTGACCACTCTGTCAACCATGTTTTCTTCTAGGTCCTGTTCATTGCTGCTGAAGCCCTGGCATTTCCATCTTCACACCCAGGCAGGCTTGGGACTGCTATACCCCTAATCACATCTAGGCTAGTCACAGCGACAAACGTCTCCGGGACTGGTGACATCTCAGGAAGGGTCTTAATGTTTTTGAACCCTCATCTTTTCCCATAAGTTATCCAGTAGTCAGTCACTGGTCCTCAGGTAGTGCACATCTGTGACAAGGCTCTGGGTTGAGTTGAAAACCTCACAGGTCCTTCACATCCAGTGGCTTCCCTTCCTGCTCCATAGAGCAATAGGAGAGAGTGCAACGCCTCCTTTTCCTGACCCTGATCTTTACCTGTCGATCTTGACTTGACCCTTCTGCAATCTTCAGTGATCCTTGACACCTGGACCTAGCCAGTGTGTCCCTCCAAACCTCTCTCTGTTAAAGACTATCCTCATATCTCTGGCTTAGAATGCCATAATTGTATATGTTTGATATACAGCCAGTTCCTCTGGACTGCCCTTGGACTTAGTTGGGCTTATGCTGTGCCCTTTTCATAATGTGGATGACAGACTCCCTGCTGGGTGTGGATAGATCCCTCATCCTGGGAAGGTATCCTAGGTCAGGGTGGTATTGAGAATTTCTATGTTCTATCAGGTAATATTGAGTATCTAGTTTCCCTATAGTCTTCACAAAGCTCACAAAGTAGCAGTAGAACTGTCATCACCATATTTGTCCTTTTTTAGTCTGCGCAGACTCGGGGAGCCCATGGGTATGAATATCAACCATGGCTTATAGACAGTAGACTTACTCCAAGTTAATCTCCCAGGGTCTTCTATTCTTCTTTAGCTCTCTGAGGTGGGACCCTAATGGTTGTTAGGTATCTAGACAGAAAATGTTCTGGACATACCTGTCAGGATTGGCATGACTTGGACCCCTGTCCCCTCTCAAGGAACATCAGCACCAAGAGCAAAGCCAGGTGTCTGTGTTCTGCACTCCCATGACTTTCAGCTCTTTTTTTTTATGAACCCTCCTTTCTAGCAGGCTCATGAAATGAAGGACTATCCTTTGGTCAAGGCTTGTTTGTAGGAGAATATAGGGCACAGAAAGATCAGCTGTGTTAACCCTTCAAGCCACATATCGGGATTGCCCTCTAGACTTCCTGAGTTCTCTCCTCTGCCTTTCCCTGCCTGTCTTATCCTGCTATATGGCAATGCCCATTGCTGGAGCAAGTTCTTGCCTTATCCTTAGTGCTGAAACTCTCATGTCTCAGACTGATGACTTTGAGACTATTCATAACTATTTTCTGAGAGCTTTGACTAGTTAGCTGCTCCAGACACAACAAATTGCTCAGAGTTGCTTGCTCAGAAAAGTGAAGGTTCTTACAAAAGGAAATTCGAGCACTGGACCTATCAGTTCCAACGTGTGTAATGCTGCCCTTCTGTGACAGCTGATATAGGAGGAGAATGTTTTAATTTGTTTTGTTGAGGTAACTCCAGCAGTTAAAAGAGAAAACTTTTCGACTTACAATGAAAACAAGACTTCACATTCAATTAAGTATCTCTACTCTGTCCCAGGCTCGGTGCTGGGTACTTTACATTCACAACTGAGTTTAATTCTCATCACCCCATCATAATGTTTAGGTATTATTTCTTTCCATTTTATAGGCAATGCAACCAAAGTTCAGAAAAGTTAGGTACCATGTCTAATGTTATATATCTGGCAGAGGCAGAGCCAAGTTCAAACCCAGGTTTGTCTGGCTCTGCTCCACTACCCTGACCCTCTAGTCCAACCTGCAGCACAGAAGACCTTATCTGGCTTCAACTTCTTGTGACATTTGATCTGTTTCCTGTAACTACCTGGGAAAGGTCCTTGGCGAAGTCGGAAGGATGGATTCAAACTGCACAGCTCAGTGAGAGCCTTCCTACCTAGCTCTGGCTTTCAGGCTGAGGGACTTGCCTTTACCACAACCGATGTGCTGATCGACACAATGAAGAATCTCAGCATTCAGAGAGAGAGTGTAGTAGAGTGGTCTTGCCCCTTCAGACCTTATTAAATGTCACTTTGTTTATACGGTAATCATAACCTGGTTAGGTAATAGGATACTCACTTGCTCAAAGGCTACTAACCTAGATAACACAATGATTCTATTTGGGGAACCAACAAGAGGACTAGTTTTGACATGGTGAGATTTAAGGGGCTGATAAGCCATCTCTGTGAGGAAGTTCAGCAGTCAAGTGCAAACGTGGACTAGAGTTGGAAGACTTCAAACTTGGAGAGTTTGGGGAATGATTTGCATAGGTCTGGCTGGCAGAATAAGAATAAATGAGATCTTTAAAGTATATGTGAAAAGGACTAACGATAGATTTTTAGGATTCATAGTTAGGGTAGAAAGAAGAAGAGAAACAACCAAAGGAGATAGAGAAAAAACAATTATATAGAAGGAGGGACTCCAGAAAGGTGCAGTATGAAGAAAGTCAAGAAATAGAATATTTCAAGGAGGGAAATGAGTCAAAAGTAGCAAAAGGTAACAAGATTAAAGAGAATGAGAGAAAAGGCTAATCTTTTCAGTCCTTGGTGAAATGTAAGGGGGTAGTTTCAGGAATAGAGATGGGAAAACATAGTTTTTTTTTTTCTAGGAATAACAGGTGATCTAGATTTGGTTAGAAGAAAGAATTCATTTTAAGAAGTATTAGAGAATAAGTAATTTGGGCTCAAGAGTTTCTACTCCAGGCAATGGTGAGCCATTTTGTCATCCTCTTGCTCAAAAATTTATCAAGGCAGTGACTGATAGTCTAGGAATATTATTTGAGGGTGGATATGTAGAGTACACTGGGGACCAGGCTAGGCAGTGTGGCAGAAAGGGGGTTACTCCATAGTTGAGGTGAGAGGGGCCACAGCAACAGGTTTTAACCCTGTTCCAAGGTGCCTAAACATCATGGTAATCTCTCACTGAACACTCATCTTTCTCCTCAGGCTAGGATGCTCCCACTGCCACACAGGTAAGGTGTTCAGTCCTCCATTCCAGAAAACTCTTTGACCCAATATGCCCTTTTGAGGTACCTCAGATCACATCGGATTTTAGCAGGCCCTTTTCAAGACCCCCTGCATAAAATAAAACCTTGTTTGCCAATTACAGCAAATAGACTGGCAGTCAGAATGGGCCAGTAGTGTACTGATGCTCAGGGGACATATATCTACATTGCTACTCCAACTACCATCCAAGTTATTAGGCTCCAGCAACATCATATGTCCACACTAGTTTGTGAGCCAGAGATATGCCTGACACTTCCATGCCACAGCTTTGATTTCTAGCCAGCCACAGCTAACATTCCCTGTAAGTCCTAAAGTAACTTCTGTCTGGCTCATATCTTTTGCCCCCTCCCAGGCCACTCCTTCTAGAGTCCCTGGATGAGGAAGGCATTTACTTAGCAAATCCTCAAATTCCAACCTGAGCTTCAGGCCTTCATTGACTTTTTGGATTCTCTTCTCCCTTCTATGTATCCTTGACTCTGGTCCTGTCTTTCATTCTTGAGGTGGGAGTAGGGAGAGGATGGCCCTTCTGTTTAGACCTCTGGGCTTCAGATGGTCCTATATCTGTCTCTACTTTTCTTACCCTTCCTAAGAGCTTCAGACCTCAGGAGGCCTGCTGTCTTCCCTGGTCCTCCTTGTCCTGTAGCACATTCTCCAGCCAGTTGTAAACCCTACAATTCAGCAGCATTTCAGAGGAGAGATGTGCCTGTTAGCCTCTCTGTGTCATCTAGGGCCATCCTATGTGTTCCTTCATCAGAGCATGAGTTGTTGGGTACTAGGGGAATTAAAGGGAGAGGAATAAACTGATGAAAGAGGGATGGCAGAGATGGGAAATGCAGGAATGGGCGGGGGAATCAGGAGTGATAGACTGGGAATATGGGGATGATAGCATATGGGAACTGGGCTTTTCCTTCATCTGACCATCTTTGTAATTTTCATTATGAACCTCCCCATGACCCCTAAACCAATTGCCCCCTTCTGGTCTGTAGGCCGTGTCCAGTTTCCAGCAGGTTGAAAGAATTGAGAGTGGCCGGGGGAAATGTCCTTTTGAGCCAGCTCAGCGGTCAGCAGCTGTAATGGCTGGTGAGTGGGAGAGACAAGAACTTGTGACTTCTTGCTATAATTGCTTCCTTCCCCACCCTTGCTGTTGGAATTTCTGTGTCCTTTCTTTCCTTTCCTAGGAATGTCTATTATTCCCATGTCTCTTTCTAGCCTTTCCTATTCTTCCCAGCGTGCCTGTGTCCTGCCTTTCTCCAGAGTACTATTTCCCTGGGTTCTCCCTAGAGAATGTGTTCTTTGCACCTCTAGTGTGAGTGTTTCTTCTGTGAACCTCATTTTCTTTTCTATAAGAGGAATCTGCTACAATGCATATTGTAATACACTTGGAAAAAGTACAAGGACATAGGAAGTCTTCCAGAACAGCACTGTTCAAAAGAACTTTGTGTGGTGATGGAAATGTTCTGTATCTTCGATGTCCAATGAGGTAGCCACTAGCTACATGTCACTATTGAACCCTTGAGATATAACCAGGGTGACTGAAGGAAAGAATTTTAAATTGTATTTAATTTCATTTTAAGTGTAAATAGTCACATGTGTGTGGTGGCTACTATGTTAGCACAGGTCTAGACTATCCCTATTCAGAAAACCACCATTAATATTTTAGGGTATTTCCTGCTAGCCTTTGTAATGTATGTGCACGCACATAGACACTCATGCACATATCTTGCTGGCTAGCCCTTCGTTGCTCAGAGTCAGTAATGAGTAGTCAATAAGTTCCTGCTGTTACTTCCTTTGAACAAGCCATGTACAGTTGCTCAAGTGTTGAATGGTTCTTTCACAGCTTATGTCTAAACCTTTTCTGGAGAGTGACTGCTTAATTCTTTGGTAGCCACAAAGTGAATTGTTTGCCATGCAACCTGTATTTTAGGTTAGAGGACTCCACATGCCCCCTCCAAATTCAGTAAGAATCCAGCCATTTTTTCATGATAGTGTAAAACAAGAGGTTAGTAGAAATTTTATGACTGTGTTTATATTATAAAACTTGTAAATGTCATGCTACATGGGTATGCGTTTGGATTTTGTCATGTAACTTTATATCATAGACATTTCTGTATAATTTAAAAATTATTTGTAAAGAGAATTTTTAATGACATCATGCTACTACTCATCCTGTGAGCATACAGTAATTTAAACACTTCCAAATCATTTATTTGGTTTACGTCTAAGTTTTTGCTATTATCCAATAACACTGTAATGAACATTTTTGTGTATAAATTTTTATCCTTATTTTAGATTGTCTCCTTAAGATTTCTGGAAATAGATTACTATTCAAAGGGTGTGAGCATTTTATGGCTCATTATCTTTTGCTAATAGGGTTTTTAGAAAGAGTGTACCAATTTACACCCTAAATCAGCAGTAAATGAGAGTGTTTTTTCTCTCACATAAATGTCACCAACCTGTATTGTTGTCATTTTTACAGATCTTTGAGCCCTGGCCAGTGTGGCTCAGGTTGGGTGTTGTCCTGTACACCAGCAGGTTGCCTACTGGATTCCCAGTCAAGGGCGCATGACCAGGTTGCAGGCTCGATCCCCTGTGGGGGGTGTGCGATCGATGCTGCAATCAATGTTGTGCTCTCACATCCATCTTTCTCTGTCTCCCTCTCCCTTCCTCTCGCTCTAAAAAAAAAAACAAAACTATTCTTAAAAAAAAAAGGTCTTTGAGGCTAAAAATAGTACCTTGTTTTAATTTGTATTTCTTTGAATGTTAGTGAAGTTGAACATTTTTCAAGTTTTAGTGCCATTTTTATTTATCCTCTGATTAGTCCCCTGCTTACGTTCTTGGGCCAATTACCAGGTAGGATATTAGCATTTCAATCTTCATCTTTTCCCTTTTAATTATATTTTTTAAGCTAAGTTCTTCTTCAGTTAGACAGCAGCTAAACATTTTTTCTTAAAAATTTCCCCCAAACATTTAACACTTTGATTTATTCAGAACTTATTTTGATGAATGACTTAAGATGGAGATATAAATTAATTTTTCCCAACTATCTAATCAGTTGACTCAGTATCGTTCATCACACTATTTTATTCTTTCTTCACTGACTTTTGCTGTGAACTTTGTTATAAAATTAATTTTCACCTATACTTTTGGATAATATTTTATGAAAAACAAAAATTGGAATATAAGATCTAACAATGAAATTTTTTTCTTATACATGACTTCCTAAAAGCTATACAAATTACGTAACTTTTAGTCAGATAATTAATAACTTACCTTTTCTTTTGGAGCTTTCAGTGTTGATCCATTATGCCCTGCTGCCCTCTGTTTTGAAAATAGTGGTATAGAAAATAGTGCCAGCATTGGGTAAGAACTAGAACCAAAATTCCTAGTTAGGAGATATTAAAATGTCCTTAAAGATAACAGATGTATTTTGAAATTAAAAGAGGTTTAGTAATTAAAATATTAGAATATAATATTTATTGATAGGATATAATAAAATAATATATTTTAAATTATAAAAATTACAATGTGCATTGTAGAAAATTGAGAAAATGTAGAAATGTTAAAGAAGAAAGTGAAAAGCTTATTTGCAGCTCAATCATTACCAGGTAAATACTATTATTATTTTCGAGTATTTTCTTCTGTGTTTGTCTGTGTGTGTGTGTGTGTATTTATAATAAATTGGATTTATTATGCATATTTCACTTAGTATTGTATACTATTTTTGTGTCATATAAATTATTCAAAACATGATTTTTTAGTGATTATATACTATTTCATCATATAAATATAGCACAATTTAGTTATTCCCATAAAATTATACATTCAGATTTTTAAAATATTGCTTTTATGAATAATGCTGTAGAAGAAATCTTTTTACATAAATTCTTTAAATAAATGTCATTAATTGCATATGAGTCAATCCAAAGAGTAGACTTGCTGGACCAAAGGGTATAAAGATTTTCATGGTGCTTGGTGGATTTGTCTAAGTTCCTCTCCATTTAGTCCCCACAACAGTGAGAGGGCCTATTTCATTGCATCCTTGTCAGTCCCAAGTAATATATGTAATAAAACATACAAACAGTGACCTTCTCCAAAGTCCAATTTGATGTATTTTTATTTGCATCTCTATTCATGAGATTGAACAACTTTTCATTTGTTTTTTCGATACCTGTATTTCTTTTGGGAAAAGCCTCTGAAATTTCATCTTCAAATATGACATTTATCTGTACTGCACTTAGATAAAATTAACAAAATGATCTCATTGTCTCTATTTGCACTATTCAGATTCAGGAATATTGTCAAACATTTTGACAATAATATTCATGTTAGCCTAGAAACATCGGTGGTTCCTTCCCAGTCTCCTTTGTGGGATCTTTGTCTTCTGCTCATCTTTAAGTGTTGGGGCTCCTTAGACTTCCACCCAAGATGCTCTTCTCTTCTTGTTCTATGTGGTTGTGATCTCAGCCAGCCCTGTTGATTCCATTTTTACTGCATCCTGATGCCTCCCAGACATTATCTGGAGCTACAGACCACACATCCAACTGCCTTCCAGACATCTCCACTTGGAGGTCCCACAGGAATCTCAAAATCAGCATGTCCCAAACTGAGCTCATCATCTTCACTCAACTCCCCCAAACCTGCTCCTCCACTAGTGTCCCCTCTTCTGAGTGCATACCCAACCCAGGTACCTAAGCTAGAGATAGCCGTTAGTCATCTGGTCCTTCCTATGACATCCTATTTTTAGTAACAAACTATAGAAATTATCCCTGGAAGTATAGTTTTTATCACATCCTATTTTTAAAAATAGGGCTTTTATCAAGAAGAGCAGGGAGAGGGCTCCTTTGTTTTTTCTCTTTGGGAACCTGTCCTGGGTTTTCATCGTCTCCTTTTGGTCTGATTGCATCTTGCGGTTACCGTGTCTGCCAGGGAGCACTGCAGACATTCCAGATGCACTGGGTGCTGCCAGCATTTTGGGTCCAAGCCTACCTCTTAAATCCAGGTGTGTCTGCCTCAAGATGAGTATTCATACACTGAAACAAGACAGTTATACAGTCAACAGAGGAGAAGGTAAACACTGCATCTCTATCTATCTAATTATGTCCGAAAAATAGGCCGTGTTGTTTTTAAAGAAAAGTATCTAGCTGGCCCAATCCTTAGATAAGGAAATGGAGACTATTAGCATAGCAGCTATTTATCCTGAAAAGCTCTGATCATGAGAAGATAAGGGAGTGGAAAAAGGAAGGCCAGGGTATGTTTAAAACCATCTTTTTAAAGCGAATGAATGATAATTCTATTGTAAACCTTTAAAGGTGAGCGTTTTGATAAGAAAGTGAAAATTTGAAATCCCAGAGTAGTGAAATATTCATTGCCATGACAGTCCCCTAGCCTTTCAATGTTAGGTTCTAACACATCAGGAACCTGTGCTCACTCACAGGCTTTACATCTGCGTAGGTAGAGATTGACTTACACAAATAATTGTGATTCTTCATCATTTGCATTTTTCCATTTTTTGGGGTTATTTTTTTTGTATTGCCAAAATGAAAATATCTTATTTTTTTTGGTTATAAAATTAAAAGATACCACCTACAAAAACCAGTGAATACAAAAAGTATATAGGAGAAAATGAAAATCACTTGTAATTTCATTAGTCAAAAACAAACATCATTAACACTGTAGAGTTATAGTTCCTTCAACAATCTTTCCTATGTCTGCAGATATGTGTACATATCTTTAAAAATTGGATTGAATTGTACCTAGTGTTTTGTTCTAACCAGCTTGTTCACTGAACTCAACACTGTAGGCATCTTTCTCTTTTGCATATCGTCTTTTGCCAGTAGCAAATGTATATTTTAATGTCTACTGACTTGATCCATTCAGTAATAATCCACCAAAAATTGCATGTGCAGGGATATTTTATTACACGGACAGTGCAACAGAATACTGGGAAGTGAGACTGTCCTGGAGAATCTAGGTCATGTAGTGATCCTGTGTCCTGTAGATTCTTGCCTTCATTAATTGATGGCTGCTGTTCCTTCTCTGTGTGTATGTGTGTGTGTGTGTGTGTAAGACTGTTGCAAGTCCCTTGGTACTCCTGAGACACCTGGAACCCTGCTACTTCCTCCCAAAGTGTCTGATCCCTTATGCAGTCCCTTAGTGTCAGTGACCCAATACTATCCCATCCTGAGTGTGCTCCTCAGCACTTCTAGGCTCCAGAGTTGCTGAGTGCCTTCATTGATCCTTTAGAAAGTATTGGGACCCTTTACCTGCATCTACCACTGGGTCCTTGCATGGTTAATGGAGGTCCTTTACTGTTTGCAGAATACTTATGTCTCCTCACTCACACACACATCAAATCATGCTCCCAACATATTTATAACTGTCTCCACCACATTTCCCTCCATTCTCAGGGTATCCATGACACAGCTTCTACCAGAGTTTTGGTTTTAGAGTGTTTTGTGTACAACACTGTTAGGGAAATTTTTTTTCCAACTTTGGCTTCTTTATTTTTTCCTCCCCCATTGGAAATACAGAGGATTGGCTCATTTGCTGCTCCATTTGCTACCAGGACCTGTGCCCCAAACCTGGTTTTCTCCCTCCTGAAACCACGGCAAGGAAGTGGATGCCATTTTATAGTGTGCCCATCTCTGGAAACAATTCAAGCACATGGCCCTTTGAGAATTCATAAGGAGCTGTGACCAACATGTATTGAATGCCAGCCATGGGTCAGGCCCTACTTGGGGCTCTGTGTTTATCTCATTTAAGCCTCAATGCTGCTCTGAGGAACCTGAGGCTTAGGAAGGTTAATTTGCCCAAGATCATACTACCAGTAAGTATTCAGGGTTCAAATCCAAGCCTTCCTGGCTCTAACACACTTGGATTTTTATCACAAACGCTCATCATAAGTGGTAGTATAGTCTCCCATCCACTCCCCACCCCACAAGGAGGTTTCTAACCCTTCACTATTCCCTCTGAGGGCTCCTGACCCTGTTTTGCTCTGCATAACGTGTCTTTGTTTTTAAAATCCTCACCTGAGGATATTTTCTCCATTAATTTTCAGATAGAGTGGGAGGGAGGGAGAAAGGAAGAGAGAGAGAGAGAGAGAGAGAGAGAGAGAGAGAGAGAAACATTGATGTGAGAGAGACACATCTATTATTTGCCTCCCTCATGAACCTGAACCACACCCAATGTACTTGCCCTTGATCAGAATTGAACCTGTGACTTTGGTCTTTGGTCCATGGGCTGATGCTCTAACCGCTGAGCCAAATCGGCCTGGGGCTATTTTTCTTTGATTTTTTTAGATAGAGTGAGAAGAAAGGAGAAACAGAGAAAGAGAGAGGGAGAAAGAGAGAGAGAGACACACACACACACAGAGAAGCATTCATGTGAAAGACACATCAATTGGTTGCCTCTCGCACTACCTGGACCTAGGCCAGAAATTGAACTTGCTACTGAGGTATGTGTCCTTGACCGGGAATTGAACCTGTGACTCTTTGGTGCTCAGGATGACACTCTAACTTCTGCATAACATGTTTTTAAAATAGTGGTTGTTTTCCCAGTGCCTGAGGCATGCAGCTTTGCTCAAGCATGACTGTTTTTCTCTTATTGTGGCCTACTCTCTACAGCTTCCCTCAGTGGGCGTGAGCCCCGTGGCTCCTGCTGGGATTTCTGTGCACCAGCTTCTGGCACAGCAACCTCTCTTTCTTCTCCATCCTCTCTGACTTGATCTTCTGAGTTGCCTTCAGTAGCTTCTCCCCTTAAATGGTGGTGTCCTAGGGCTCTCTTCTCGCTTTCCCTTTCTCCCTGCCTATTACGTTCATGTCATGACTTAAGCATGACTCACTTGGCCCTGCTGCCCAACCCCTTCTGTTTGATTGCTTCCCCGTGTCTCCGACCAGATGTCCTGAAGGTTCTTCAACCTTAGCATGTCCAACAACTAAGCCCACTTCTTCTCTAGCCACCTTCTTTATGGGCCTTCTGTCATTTCCTGGCTTGGTTCATATTATCACCATCGGCTATCATCCATCTTCTAAGCTGAAAACCTTAGAGATATATTTTATTCCATTCTTTCACATCTCATACCCAATTGCTTTTCAACTCTTGTTAATGGACTCTGCCTCAGAAATATCTCCCAAGTCCCTTCATCTGCTCCTGCCTTAGTTCAGGCCCTCCACTCTCACCTGCACTGTGTGAATGGCCTCTTAATTAGAATTATCTTCTTGAAAATCAAAACTGATTATGTTACCTTGTCTTCAAGAAAACTTCTGCAGTTTTGCTCTTGCTGGTAGGATCAAGTTCCTGGTCCTGGCAGAGCAGACTCATCACAATTGGTGCCCATCTCTGCCCCTCCAGCTGCCCCTCTGCTTGCTTGCTTGGCAGCCCCTGTATCCGACCAGTGCTTCAGCCATGGGGAGTGCCCCATATCCCTAAACAAGGCTCCCTTCTTCCCACATGTTTATCATACCCCCTCCCCCAGACTCCTTCTACTTGGCTAGTGCTCATTCTTCAGACCCAGCTCAGATGTTACCTCTGAGATGCTGCTCCCTCAGTCAGATGTGGCTGGGTCATCCTCTGTGCTTCTGCACACATCTGTGTGTCCTTACCTCCTGGTATCTGATTAAACATTTGTCTTCTGGACTCCGATGAGGGTTTTTGGGGCAGCGATGTGCTTAACACCTGACACAGTGCCTTGTATGTAGTAAGTGATGAAGGAATGCCACTCTGTTCTCTCTAGAACCCCTGTGATACACAAAACTCTGGGTGAGTTGTAACCTTCTACTCCTTTGAACCATTTTCTCCTGCTCATGTCCGAGCCCTTGGCAGTCGTACTCAGTGCTCTCACATTCAGCCCACAGGGATGCACCCCCTTCTCTCCCAGGAATCTGCATTTGGGTCAATCCCCACATGATGCTAGTATACCCTAAAGTTGTGACTTATTCCAGAGCAGTGTATACCCACTGATGTTCAGAAAGAGCACGAGTTCCTTCAGGTGTTTACCATAGTGGGAGAACTTAAGGAAGATCGGAACATGCTGCAAAGCGAACCCCCTGCCTGGAGAAAGGCAGCATAATGAGCACATTACAGGGTAGAGGAATCCCTGAAACAACAACAAAACAACAAGCAAACCAACCAAACAGCCTGATTTCCACAAGGGCAGCTATTATTGTCCCTTCATACACATTAATACTCTGGCACTTTTCCCTGGACACTGGCTACCCTCCTTGCTCTGGAGCACTTTATATCTAGGATGATTTTAAGTGACCGGATGCCTGTCCTGTGCTTAGCAGTACCTGGCACTTAATGGGCACTCAGCCCCTGAGAGTTCCTGCCCCTGCTTGAGTCCCTGCTCTGCCTGTGGCCCCTTTTGCTTCCCTCAGTGGGTCTCTTACACTCTTCTCCTCCCTGTCTCCCTGCAGGGGGGGTCCTCTATGCTGCCACTGTGAAAAACTACCTGGGGACAGAGCCGATTATCTCCCGGGCTGTGGGTCGTGCTGAGGATTGGATCCGGACAGAGACCTTGCCATCCTGGCTTAATGGTGGGGAGAGGAAGAGGGGTGCTTTGGGGACAGAGAGGTGGGTGGAGGTCGGGTGGCCCTAGGCTGTGTCTGTGGGATCTGAGGCCACGGGTCTCCCCAGCTCCAGCCTTTGTCGCAGCTGTGGCCTTGAGGCCAGCCGAGTGGGGGGATGAAGATGGAGACGATGAAATCTACTTCTTCTTTACGGAGACGTCCCGAGCATTTGACTCATATGAGCGCATTAAGGTTCCTCGGGTGGCCCGTGTGTGTGCGGTGAGACTCTGATCCCAGCTGTATGTTTTCTCCTGCTCTTCCCGGCCTCTGTCTTTTCTTCTCTGGGTCTCTGTCTTTGCACCTCTCCTCTGTTTCCTTCTTTCCTATGTGTTGACTTCTTTTCTGGGAGCTTGAAGAGTGTGGGGAAAGGGCTCTAGCTCCTTTAACCCCACAATTACCCTTGTGACACCCTGTCCCTAGGAGGTGGACCAGTGTAGAGGTTAGAGGCAGGAACTGTTGACTGAGAGACAGACCTGGGCTCCAGGCCCTGTTTCCCTACTTACTGCCTCTGTGACTTGGGGCAGGTTCTTTAGCATCCTTACAGATGAGGATATTAATGATGCCTAGCTGTAAGAGTTGTTTTGAGGACTAAATGAGGTAAGTTATATAAAGCATATAGTACTTAGTCACTGTTATTGTGACCTTGTCCACCTGTGTATCATTATCCCCCACTGTTACTCTGTCTCTGACTTCATCGTTGCATTTCTATGCGTCTGTCTCCCCATCTGTCCTTGTCTGGGGGAATTTTGTATTGGTCTCCACATTCCTTCTACACTGTTGGTCTTCTAAAGAGAAATGCCCAATGCTTTTGCCACCCCAGGGGGACCTTGGGGGCCGGAAGACCCTCCAGCAGAGGTGGACGACCTTTCTGAAGGCTGACCTGCTGTGTCCAGGGCCTGAGCATGGCCGGGCCTCCAGTGTCCTGCAGGACATGGCCATTCTTCGACCTGAGCCTGGAGTGGGGACCCCCATCTTTTATGGCATCTTTTCCTCCCAGTGGTGAGGGGTCCTGGTGTGGAAGAGAGTTACAGGGTGGGAGACACGTGGGGTTGGCACCATGTCAGTGCTGTCTCTTCTGGAGGGCGTGGCTTCTCCTGGAGCAGGCTGCACAACTCCCATGCATTTCTTATGGGTCATCTCATTTGACAGGGGGTGAGTTGTTGTCCCCTAGTGCTCTTCAGATATCTGGCTCCAACCTGTGACTCTTCTAGGGAGGGTGCTGCCATCTCTGCTGTCTGTGCCTTCCGACCACAAGACATTCAGACAGTGCTGAATGGTCCCTTCAGAGAGCTGAAACATGACTGCAACAGGGGATTGCCTGTCCTGGACAATGACGTACCCCAGCCCAGGCCTGGAGAGGTAAGGGGTCTGAGGCAGCTCTTCACTCCTTGCCAGAATTGCCTCATTAAAGCAAGAGCCCAACTAAGCATCATGGACACTTCCTGGCCCCGTGAAACTTTGTCACCCATCCCGTGTTTTCTCTAGTGCATCACCAATAACATGAAACTCCAGCAGTTTGGCTCATCACTCTCCCTGCCTGACCGTGTGCTCACCTTTGTCCGGGACCACCCCCTCATGGACAGGCCAGTGTTTCCAGCTGATGGCCACCCCCTACTGGTCACTACGGATACAGTCTATCTCAGAGTCGTGGCCCACAGAGTGGCCAGCCTCTCAGGGAAAGAGTATGATGTGCTCTACCTGGGGACAGGTATGTTTAGTAGCCAAGTACATTGCCCATCCTGTGCACACATGCTCTCATCAAAGAGAAGGTCCCTTACTTACAGATGTCAGAGTCTCATTCACAGGTACAGTATGTCATTATGTCTTGCCCCTTGCCTGCTTCCTAGAGGATGGACACCTCCACCGAGCTGTGCGGATTGGAGCCAAGCTCAGTGTCCTTGAGGATCTGACCTTGTTCCCAGAGCCACAGCCAGTTGAGAATATGAAATTGTATCAAGTAAGTTGTAGATTTTGGGGGGTCTGGTGGGGAGACATCTGAGCCAGCTTGTGACCCTGAAGTCTGGGAGATGCAGCGTATTCCTCTTTCTCACATTCTATAGCGCTGGCTCCTGGTTGGCTCTCGTACTGAGGTGACACAAGTGAACACGACCAACTGTGGGCGTCTCCAGAGCTGCTCAGAGTGCATCCTGGCCCAAGACCCTGCCTGTGCCTGGAGCTTCCGGCTAGATGCATGTGTGGCCCATGCTGGGGAGCATGGAGGGTGAGTGTGACTGCCCTGGCCTCTTGCTTGCTGTCACAGGACTCTGACCCATCCATATATCTGTCTGTCTTTTTAAAAAAATTTTTTCTTTTCTTTATTGATTAGAGAGAGACAGGAAGGGAGAGGGAGAGAGAGATAGAAACATCAATGAGAGAGAACATTGATTGGCTGCCTCCTGCATGCCCCACAATGGGGATCTGGCCCACAACCTAGGGATGTGCCTTGACCGAGAATTGAACTGGCAACCTCTTGGTGCATGGGTTGATACTCAACCACTGAGCCACACGGACCGGGGCTGTTTTTCATCTGTTAATGCTGCCGTGTGTGTGTGTGTGTGTGTGTGTGTGTGTGTGTGTGTGTGTGTGTGTATGTTCTTTTAGTGTCTTTTGTGTGTTTGTCAGTCCCTACTAACTTATCTGTTTGTCTCAATGTCCTTGCCCCTGTGCTGGACTTGCCTGGACCATGTGACTGACTTCCATGCTGCCATATACTTCTCAGTTTCTATTTTATAAGACCTCTCAGAAGTGTCTTCACATTGACCACTTCCTCCTTCCTTCCTTAAAACACTCTTTCCTCTTGCTGTCTATGACTCTGCATTCTCCTGGTGTTCCTCCCTGTCTCCCTTACTCATTTCTTTTCCATCCAGCTTCTGAATGTTGATATTTCTCAGGGTTTAGTCCTTCTCTTTACATTTCTACATACTCTCTAGGTGGTTTTATTCCCATTATTTTCAACACTGTCTGAGTGCTGTTGATAACTACAGATGTATCTATAGTTGAGCTACAGAATTCCCTATCCAACTGCCTTGCTGATATTCCTCTTGGATGCTTCACAAACTACTCACATTTAAAGTCTTAGCATGCACTGTTGTTTCCTCATTCTTTCACATGGTCCTCTGGTTTTCCTCATCTCAAAAAAGGGACTTCCATTCATTCAGTTGCTCAAGCCAGAAAATGCCCACACTGTATTGTAATTTGTACTGACTCTAGCTCCATCTATCACATCCTCAGTCCACAGACACTTCTCTCCTTCTCTGTTGCTATCACTGTAGTCCTAACATCATCACTTCTTAACTGGAATACTCAACCTCCAAATTGGTCTTCATTTGGGGACCCCACCATCCATTTTCCACTCAGAGCTAGCTTAAAATCATATGCCACATTGAAGCATTTAACTATATCATATTTATCTAAAACATTTCAGTATTTATCTCTATCAGATAAAGACTCTCTTAAAAACATTTTATTATGGGAAAATTAAAAAATTTAAAAAATAGAATAGTGTAATGAATTTCCATATATCTGTCACTCAGCTTCAACAACCATCAACTCCTGGCCAATCTTGTTTCATCACTACCTTCACTTACTCCCAATGATTATTTTTATTGTTTTTAAACATGCTTTTATTGATTTTTAGAGAGAGAGGAAGGGAGAGGGAGAGAGAGAGAGAAACATCGATGAAAGAATAATTGGTTGGTTGCTGCCTGTATGCCCCCTACCGGGGATTGAGCTCACAACCCGGGCATGTGCCCTGACTGGAAATCAAACCAGTGACCTCTTGGTGCATGGGATGACACTCAACCAACTGAGCCACACCGTTCAGGGCACCTGATTATTTTAAAGCAAATCCCAGACAGTATATCATTTCATCCATAAATCTTTTTTTTGTATCTCTAACACAGAAGGGGTTTAAGAAAATGTAACCATATTATCAGTATCATACCAAAAACTCAATTTCTTAATGTCATCAAATATCCAGTCAGTGTTCTGGTTTTTCCCAATTGCATATGCTTGAAAATAGTTTGCTTAAGTCAGGATCCAAATAATGTCCATCAGTTATAATTGGTTGATAAGTTTCTTAAGTCTTTTAATCTTTGAGATTCTCTTCAAATGAGTAATTTTTAGTTAATTGCTTGGAAAGTATTTTTTCAGACTGATTTTGTGATTTCCTATTTCAAAGCCCAGTTAATTTACTGTATATTTGTACATGTTACTGAACTCCAAACTTACAAATATTTTAGAAGCAAAAGTATTTGTCTTTGGGAATCAATTTTTGGTTAAGAACCTGGTATTTTAGTTTCTCTTGGGAGAACTTTGAAACAGCTCAGGCAAAAGCAAGTGCTTATTCTTTCCTTTATTGTTTTAATATTCATTAAAATAAGAATTTCATTGGTCTTGGATATCCTGTGTACTTGAGACTTGGGGTCTCCTCAACATATACATGTGGTGGTGTGGGGGGGGGGGTGTGGGTGTGTGTAGATGCCAGTGTAATACAAGAAATTACCAAGTTGGTACTTCTGTACCCTCTACCCTCCATTCCTCAATTCATACAAAGGAAAAAACATAGATCATGAAGTTCCTGTGGCTATAGCTGCACATGTGGCCTTTCCGTGTTCCCCACTGTCAGCTAGACTAAGCAAACTTGGTTTTACCCAGGACACTTTAATGTATTCATACCAATCTCAGAGCTCATGTCAGGGGCCTCGATTCATGTTGAAGGAGTTCACACTCAAACCAAGTCTACCTTTGGTTGAAGCTTTTGTGTGTTCCACCTGGTCTTCACTGACAGCCCACTAGGGGTCTCACTGGCCTCCCTTCCTCTGGGAGTGGTGCCAAGAAGTTCAGAGTGAGCAGTCTCTCTTGCTGTCCATTTGTCAGACACAGTCCACTGAAATCCTGAAAGTACCAGGATTGTATTATTTGAAACAGATCTGTTAGAGGCCAGTAGGTACCAACAGTTGTTGAAGAAAGAATTCCTACACAGAGATGAGCAGCTTTATGAAACAGTCATCTCACTGATGCTCACAGAATTTTGATGAACTTTTATAGAGAAGTTTTCCCTTTCTCTTAACAGAAACAACAAACAAACAAACAAAACCACCCTGTAGTTTTAATATTTTTTCCCAGAGAAATCTTGTGGTGTGGACAGTCAGCTACATTTATTGGAAGGTTTCCATGTTTCTTTTAAATCACACCACCAACCATCTTTCCTAGTGCAGATTTAATTTTCTATGGTCTGCTAGAATTTCACATGGCACATGTCATGAGGAGTATAAGACGTATTGGGGGATATTTTCCTGATGAGCATGTTGACTGATAATTCCAGGAGTGATTTATGAGATAATGGGAGATGTAACAAGTGAGTGAATGTTCAATGGTATTGAGGAGGGTAGAAGGGAATGCTGACACTGGATTTACCAAATATTTTCTTCTTTGTAGGCTGGTCCAAGACATAGAGTCAGCGGATGTCTCTTCTTTATGTCCTAAAGAGCCCGGAGGTCTGTCTGGTTTAGGGAACTGTGGGTGGGAAGGGGCTAGAAAATTGTCTATTTTGGACCCACTTTAAAACTTGGACCCTGGAAGATATGGCAGCCAGTGACCCAGGGCCTTACCCTTTATGGGAATCCCCTTTTAGCTTTGTTCCTATGACCCGTTCTCAAATCTGATATCCCCCACCTTTCTCTCCATCACACCCCCAGCCTATAGCCTCATGACCTTTTGTGCCTTTGCTGTCTCTCTGCAGAACACCCAGTAGTGTTTGAAGTTCCTGTGGCTACAGCTGCACATGTGGTCTTGCCATGTTCCCCAAGCTCAGCCTGGGCTTCCTGTGTGTGGCACCAGCCCAGTGGAGTGACTGCTCTTACCTCTCGGCGGGATGGTCTAGAGGTGGTGGTAACCCCAGGGGCCATGGGCGCTTATGCTTGTGAATGTCAGGAGGGTGGGGCAGCCCGTGTGGTAGCTGCTTACAGCTTGGTATGGGGCAGCCAGCAGGCCCCCTCAAGCCGGGCCCACACAGTGGGGGCTGGACTGGCTGGCTTTTTCCTGGGGGTTCTTGCAGCATCCCTGACTCTCCTCCTGATTGGTCGACGTCAGCAGCGGCGGCGACAGAGGGAACTTCTGGCTAGAGACAAGGTGGGCTTGGACCTGGGGGCACCACCATCTGGGACCACAAGCTACAGCCAGGACCCTCCCTCTCCCTCTCCTGAAGATGAGCGGCTGCCCCTGGCTCTAGGCAAGAGGGGCAGTGGCTTTGGTGGCTTCCCTCCACCTTTCCTGCTTGATCCTTGCCCGAGCCCAGCCCACATTCGGTTAACTGGGGCTCCTCTGGCCACATGTGATGAAACATCCATCTAGGGCTGGGGAAATGACCACTAGTGCATGAGTGACCACTGGAATGGAATGGCCATTGAGATGTTGGGGTCACAGGGCCTGGAAGACTCTCATGGCCTCTGAATTCTCTTTGGCCTTTGAGTGTCTGCCCTCTCTGGGCCAGATGGGCTCTGGGCCAGGCCTTTGTCTGAGTCCTGATTCCTGATTCCCATGAGAGATCATAACTTCTCTCTGTGGTGAATCAGGGCTTTTCCCACAGTTGTTCTCTGAACCCCTGTGACCCCTGCAGTCCGGGCCCACTATTTGGGCCTGTAAATTTGGGGAGGAGCATAGGACATAGCTATGACTTTGCCTTCTGTTTGTACCCTGGCCAGAAGGAGGAACTGTGGAGATGGTTGGGGCTAATGTGCACTGAGTCCTTGGGGAGGTTTTGCTGATTCTCCCAGTTAATCTAAATGTCTGTGGGGAGTGCATGATCCCCATGCTACAAAATGGAAACTCTGCCTTGAAAATTCCCTCCATCCCAGTTTTCCTTCTCCCATGAAAGAACATGTGTATATATTAGTGTTCATAGGTGACCTGGCCACGTGTGCATGAATGAGTGGGCCAGTGCTCAGGTGTATTCATCAAGAGTAAGGAGGGGGAAGGTTGGGATGGGGGCATTGCCTGCAGAACTTTAGGCACTGTAGTCAGTGAAGGAATGGCTTTCCTTTCTAAAAGAAAATAAACAACTGCCCCCTGCCCCTCCTACCGCCATCATTTCTCACAACCCTTCTTGTGAGTTGAGAAAAACTCCCAAAGTGGCCTTCTGGGTGGAAAAGGCAGCAGTACATGTGACCCTATCTTTCTGTTTGTTCTTGCCTCCTGGCTGTCACCACTGCCATGCACGGCTGCTCTTCCTCTGGCTGCACTGTAGGCTAGACCCCCTTTCCTTGGCTCCCATTAAAAATAAATTTCACAGCATTCTAAATATTAGGGACAACCAAAGGGGAACAATCATAGGAAATACAAGCAGTATAAATAATAGGTTTGTATCAGTGACTTTACTCAGGTTGACACCCTTGCCCTAAAGCAGTTAGTTCTCCAGTGGGGGTCCAGGGACTCCCTGAAATTGTGTGCAAAATGTTGTCTGTACATGTGTGTCTGTGTTTTTCTTGGGGGGAGATTTTATGGCTTTCATCAGATTCTCAAGGCCTTAACAAAGTTAAAGGACCACTGCCCCAAAGTCACCACACCGTTGCCAAGCCCCACCTACCCTGTGGCCAGCCCCTGGACTTGCAGCTGCTGGATGCTGCCTCATTTCTCCAGTCCCTGGAAGCTGGGCATATCTGAAGACACTATCAACCCTCACCAAATGTAAAGACTTCTTCCTGCTTCACAACTCACAGATGCTTTAGGCTACTCCTGCTCACTTCTGGTCTTGGCCTGTGAATGTGCCTCCTTCATCCCTGGTGAGGGGACCCCCACCCCTTGAGCTTCAATGAATGATTCAGCCCTTCCCAGTTGAAGTTTTCAGCTCTACTTTCCTTGGCAGCAGCCTGTGAATTGCCCAAAAGAGTCCCCTTGGGTTTGGACTTCTCAGTGGCTATGCCCTAACAAGCGTATGATCTTCAGCAAGTAATTTAACCTAGGAACATTGGTTTACTCATCTGTAAAGTGGGGATAATAATACCTACCTCAAGGTTGCTACAAGGATTAAATGAGAGAACATGTAAACAATAAAGCACTATCTATACCAGTAAAGGTGGTGGTTGTGTAAAAATTGGACTATTATGCCATAATCATATAGCTTAACCAAATGATAACCATGACATATGCAATCACTTTAAGCCCCATTTGGTGGAAGGATGGTCATTGCCTCACAGACATCCTGTCTTGGGTCATCTCTGGCCAGATCTTAGCTGCTAGAATCTAAGGCTTGTGGGATTCTATATTTTTTATAATCCTCAGATGTGTCTGACTTTAGTGACCTTATTAGTCCTTCTATGTGGGAATGAAGGAAGGTGTTCTTGGGTTTGTCCTCACTTCATTCTACTCTCTCAAGTTATGGGTTAGTTCCATTTGTGGGGAGGAAAGGAGATAGGGAGATGTAGGAGGGGCCTGGGGTCTCTCTGAGGAGGGAAGGGAACAGATCATGGTGGATTTGGGATTCGGTTCTTGAACAGTGGCTCTGGTTGGAGGAAAATGGGATGAGGAATGTAAGAAAAATGAGGAAGGATGGAAATAGTTATGTAGGGAGGAAAACCACCTCTCAGTTGGAAAGTTTAAGCCCCAAGAATGAGTGAGAGCTCAGGAATGTGAAGCCAACTAGAGAAATAGTGTGAGTAACTAATTGCATTATCTTTGGGCTGGGGGTAGGGTTGTGGGAAGAGGATCTGTAGGTAAGGGAGCTGAAGGAGGGTGCAGGCTTCCTGCAGGGACAATTGTGAGGATTCTGGCAGCCAGAGATCTGCCTGGCTCCACACATTAGAGCAACCAGGGAGAGGAGTGGAGATGGGGCTTATGCCTCACTTTCTGGCCCTCTTAAATTCCCCTCTGTTTTTGGCTCTGGTCCCTGGTCCCTAATGGTCACTCTCAGCTTGTCACTCCTAACCAGTAGTCTGCTGCTACCCACGTGGTCTCACTGAAATTAGAGCCAGAAAGAGATGCTCACGGTTGGCTCTTACGAGCCAAGCGAGCTCTAGCACAGCACTGGCTCCAGCCCAAGGAGGCCGATGCACATCCTTTCCCCGGAGACCCCTGTCCCTCCCTTTCCCCAGCAGCCCACAAGTTCAGTGGTGGCCTCAGTGATGGCAGGAAAGTGTCCTTTTGATATCTGCTGGGCCCTAACTGTCCTGGCTATGCTTCTGTCAGAGGGGGGCAGTCATGGCTGCAGCAGACTGTACACAGGTCCTACCTGTCTCAAGGATGTGGGGATAGGACTTGCTTATTTTGGTTGTAGCCAAGGGAAAGTTGAAATTTTTAAAGATGGTTTTTACCAACTAGAGGAAAAACTAGCAATAAAAGCACAAGAAATCTTTCTGCAGTTTTTAAGTTCTCCCTGGTGGGCCCCGGGACAGGCCTCTCTGGGACATGGGGGACATGACAATTTGTGTGACCAATAGCAGCAGGTGTGGTTCCAGAGAGGTCCATTTGGACTGATGTCAAACACCAGGTCTTGACTGAGTGGGGGAAGAGCAAGCAACAGAGAAGGATCTAGCTTCCTAAGGATGTTAGATGGAGCCAGGGGTAGTTGGAAGAGCCAAGATAAGGAGTCAGGTTCAGAGGGCTGCTCCAGGTCCTGTGGAGAAATATGTGCAAGCTGTCCTGCTAGGGTGGCTCCATTGGTTGGAGCATCGTCCTATACACCAAAAGGTTGCAGGTTCGATTCCCGGTCAGGACACATACCTAGGTTGCAGGTTCAATTCCCGGTTGGGGCCTACAGGAGGCAACTGATCAATGTTTTTCTCTCTCTCTCCCTTCCTCTCTGTTTAAAAAACAGTAAAAACATATCCTCAAGTGGGGACTAAAAAAAAAAAAAAAAAGTGCAAGCCAGGAACTCTCTTCCTATCTTTTCCCATGGTTCCCAGCCAATGGGACAGGGGTTTAAGGCTACAGATGACTCTTGGACAGGCCCACTAGTGGGTGTGGCACTCCTCATTTATGTCAGAGCTGGCACTCCGAGACTTGGCAGTGCTGGACCACAGGCTAAAGGCTTTCACCACCTGTAGCTGGAACCATGGTTGGGGCAGGAGTCAGCAACTGATGCTGGATCCAAAGACCAACATCTCACCCTCAGGTTCAAGCGAGTCCTTTGAGTTGAGGAGGCTGGCAATAAAGTCCTTCCATGCCCCCAGTGTTGCCCAGTGGTTAGAGTGTCAGCCTGTACACTACAGGGTCATGGGTTCGATTCTCGGTCAAGGGCATGTACCTGGGTTGCAGGTTTTATCCCCAGCCCCGGTTGGGGTGCATGTTGGAGGCAACCAGCCAATGTGTTTCTCTCACATCGGTGTTTCTCTCTCTCTCTCTTCCCCTCCCTCCTTCCCACTCTCTCTAAAAATCAATGGAAAAAATATCCTCCAGTGAGGATTAACAACAACAACAACAAATCCTTCCAGGACTGAGGTTCACTCTAGGCACTCTCTAAGGGTTAAGTGTTGAGGAAGCTGATTAGATCTGGTCAGAGGCTGAGGCAGAGAACTTATGGGGAAAGCTCATAGGCACACATTATAGAGGGCAAGTGAGGGGTTCGAATTAGCCTCAGATGGAGTTACTGGAATTCTCCCCTGCAAGCCCAAGAATGCAAACACTCAGCACGCATTTTCAGGACTCTCCTTTCAAGACATGCTTAATCATGTATGACAGGTAAGCTCCTGTTCCTTCTTCTATAAGGAGTGAGGAGGCGGAAGAGGGCCTTCCCTGAGGTGAGAGTGGAGATGGCTGTTATAGTCTTTGAGCGATGTAGACCTGGGCCCTGCTTCCATGCAGCTTCTCCAGAGTGACACTAGCTCTGGTGGGATGGCAGGCATGGATGCTGGAGACAGTCAAGGCCTTGAGGATCAGGAGGAAGTGTCCCATACTTTGGTGTGGAAGGATGGAGCTGCCTGCCCTTTGGCTGTGTGGGCTCAGATAATGAGCTTCTCAGCAGCAGTCATGGGAACCAGATTCTTCTGCCCTTTCCTGTGAGCCACACGAGTCTCCTGAATTCATGTTCCATTCTAGGGAGAAAGATGGACACCCTCAGGATGCCTGAGATAGAATATTTTCCTTCTGAGGTGACTGGGAGTTCAGGTCAAATTGATTCCTAGAAATAAAGCAATATTTTTTTTGTCCCTGTGAGTTTGTGGAGAGATATTCATGCCCACTATAACTAATCCCAGCATTTCTAAAATTAGCCAATGCAGTGTCAGCATTGTGACCTGGCCTATAGACTGAGAGCATGGCATTGGCTGTAGAAGGGTCCGGTTGAATGAGCACTGGGTGCCTAAAATGAGGAAGGAGGACCTTCTTCCAACCTTTTGCAGGAGCCATTTCCCCTAAGGTAGCTTCTCCCCACACATATCCACCAAATTAATATTTTTTTTAAAAAAGTTTTTTTTTTCTTTATTGGTTTTAGAGAGAAAGAAAGGGAGAGGGAGAGAGAGATAGAAATTTTGATGCGAGAGAACATCAATTGGCTGCCTCCTGCATGCCCTCCAGTGGGGATTTGGTCTACAACCCGGGCATGTGCCCTGATCAGGAATCAAATTGGTGACCTCTTGGTGCATAGGTAGACGCTCAACCACTGAGCCACACTGGCCAGGCCAAATTCATCTTTTATCAGACTCAAAACCCACCACCTCTCAGAGTTACTGGATTTATTGAAATTGTCTGTGATTTCATCAGGATACTAGGGCTTGTCATAGATTGTGATCGCCTTGCAATTCTCAGGTAAATGTCCTCAGGAGGAAGGGCACATAAACCTCTGGTGTCCTAGATGACAAACCAAAGTGTCCACATGCTACCTCTACAAAGGTTTCTGACAAAGCTGCCATTAGGAGCTTTGCTAGGTGAGTTCTTTTTCTTTTGGGTACTTATTGCTGTACTAGTCAGGACAGGCTTTGTTATGGTATAATAACAAGCAACCCCATATCTTAGTGGCTTAAAACATGTTTCTTACACACATTACTTAAAAAAGAAGGAAATTCTGACACATGCTACAACATGAATGAACCTTGAGGACATTCTGCTGAGTGAAATAAGCCAGTCACAAAAAGACAAATACTGTATGAATCCACTTATATGAGGTACTTAGAGTACACAATTTCATAGGAACAGAAGCTAGAATGGTGGTAGCCAGCAGCTGGGGGTGAGGAGGATGGAGTTTCATTGTTTAATGGGCATAGGGTTTTAGTTTTACAAGGTGGAAAGGGCTAGAGATCGATGATGATGGTTACACAATATTATGACTGTGTTTAATACCACTGGACTGTGTACTTAAAAATGGTAAAGATGGTAAGTTTTACGTTATATACATAATATTTTACCACAGTAAAAAAAGTGAATAAAGTACTGTCCCTGTCCCCTTGAAGCTCCTAATTCAGTGGGGGAGGCAGGCAAGTGAGCTGATAATAATGAACACATTTTGAAAAGCATTATTGTTCAGGTCTGTCCCAAATCCCGAGGAACCCAAAACACTGCGTTCTGCTGACATCTCTTCTGAACTGACAGCTTGAGCAACAGACTTGGGACACCAGCCAAAGGCTTTGTGCTCCCTGACTGGACTCCCCTGAAGCTACTAAGTCAGTCTCATGTAGTCTAGTGACATACAGTCAGTCTAGGGAGACATACATATACTTCATTTGTTCTTTTTTCTGTATCCAATTTTCCACAATACTTTAAGAAAACATGTTCTGTCTATGAAACTTGCAACATTTTGAAAAAGGATCTTTGTGCTGACAAGGTTTTGGGAGGGAATTGGATATTCTATTGTTGAAAGTGAAATTGGTACAAACTCTATAGAAGGCATTCTATTTTAATATCTATTAAAAACTTTTAAATGTATATATCATTTGACCTAGAAATTACACTTCTGGAAATTTATTTTAAAGTAATAACAGTATAAGTGTGCAAAGATATGTTTCTAAAGGTTTTCATTTTAGTGTTAATCATAAGCCTAAAAATATTAGAAAAATCTAATTATTCAGCAAGAGAAATTCAGTTAAATAACCCCAGTATTGACTGGAAAAAATGTGAAAAAAAGAGGAAACCATAAGGAAGAAGAGCAGTCCTGTCAGTCGGCAGCTGGCCTGGCATCACAGCGAGCCCTGGAGTTCTCCTGTTTCACAGAACACGATATCTGCTAAGGCTACGCTGTGCTGCAATGGATCAAGGAAAAACAGGACCACTCCATCACTGTGTCTGCACACAGACAAAACGGGAACATCGTCCAAACCACAAAAATGACCAACCAAGCATCCACCTGTCCCAGCTAACAGGAGTGGCTGCCGCTGCTTTACCAATTCTTCACCAGATCCGGCATCATGCTAGTCATTCCTCCTTCCGGATGAGACGTAGTGACGCACTCAATTCCTGGCAACACCCCATCCAGCAAAGCTCTGCTTCCCACAAACCACCTAGTGCAAGCCTGGGTGCTCTAAGTTCTTTCTAACAGCATCTTCCTGAAATGCCCCACAGTTCCCAGCGTGTCTGTAATACATATTTCCATTGTCATCAAATGTGTAGAATAATACACACAAAGCTGTTAGCAATGGTTATCCCTGATGAAGAATTTTCACTACTTTTTAAAAAACAATACGCATGGAGAGAGAGAGAGAGAGAGAGAGAGAGAGAGAGAGAGAGAGAGAGAGAAGAGAAGAGAAGAGAAGAAGAAGAAGAAGAAGAAGAAGAAGAAGAAGAAGAAGAAGAAGAAGAAGAAGAAGAGAAAAATGGAGAGAGAGAGATGATGACAATGGCAGTGGTAGTGGCTCTAAACTAAGTGTTAAGTGTCAATAGTGATGTTATTGGATGATCTTTATTTTCTACAATTAATATGCATTACATTTGAATATGAAATATAGAAGTTATTTTTAAATGTGCGAAAATAGTGATTTTCCAAGGAAAATGCTCTATGACCGTTTTTAAGTTTCATTTTTGCCATGGTGTCTTGTGCCAAAATTGTACACAAGTCATGGCTGATTGGAAATCTTCTGATTTTCCAGGTTAGTTGCAGTACAGTTAGGGTGCAGTAGGTGTCGCTTGTTCCCCGAGAATGGCATATTGTTAAAGCTGGCAGGAGGCCCTCTCTGGGCAGTGCCCAATTCTAAATCAATGATCTATCTGCAAGATATACCTAATCTCTAATCTTTGAGTTATGTACTTGTAATTTTACATAGTGCTTGTAATTATAAGTATTAAGTACTTGTAATTTTCCGTCCTCATGAAATTTTAACCCATAATTTAATCTAGATAAGAGGAATTATTACTATAGTAATACATACCCCTTATTCCTTTTTATGGGTAAAACTTTCACATAGCCACCCTGTCTTCAAAGTAGTCTTTTGAAGTACTTCAGGCAGGTATTATATACTCCATTTCACAGATGAGGAAAGTGAAGTTAAACAGAAAACTGAAATTATTAATAGTTTGTTGGTCCATTTTTCTTTTCCCTTCATTGGCTAGTTCTAGAAACTATCATAAATGCAGCAAAGCCACACTATTTGTGCTTTCAATATATTGGTGTATAAATGTATCAACAGTAAAAGTACATTTGGATTAGTTTCTGGGGAATGCCATCCAAATGATGAGAGTTGACCCATGCTGCTTGTGTACTGTGGTTGTGCAAAAGTTTGTACAACCAACTTGCGTGGCATAAAGGAGCCCTCTCAACTTTGGGCAAAGCGGGCAGCCTTCAGAGGTCTGGAAATTCTTTGCAAACACCTGGCACTCTTGGGGAGCATGCTGAAAGGGACCCATGTTTATGTGTGCTTTGGGTTACATTAGAAACATCAGTTACTATGCTCCAAGGTAATATGAGATGCACAGGGCTGTTTGCTTCTTCCCTCTGAGATCTCACACTTTTTCAGTCCTTACATGTGATCATTCCCAGGCTCTCACTTCCTGATGCTTGCCTTTGTAGAGGCTGCTTTCCTTTATTCTAGTTTGCCTTTCCTTAAATGTTATGGAGTTAGAAATCAAATTATTGAGCCAGGTAGAAATGAGTATAAAGTAAAGTTAACCAGGTTCAAAGCAAATCTGTTCAAGGGCATTTGTATTTGTATGTTATTTCCTGGTCCATAGCTGAATTATGCAAAGGTGAGACTGACAGGGAGCTGGTTTTGGAGAGATGAGGAATGGCTATGCCAATCTTTAAAATCTCAAGATAATCAAGCCTTGATCTCAGTCTACTGAGTCAGTCTGAGACTTGGTCACTCACTCCAATGCTATAGAAATTTGGAGGGAAGGCTCCAGGCTGGGATGAGGATGTCCAGCCTTATGGAGCTGGCCTGACCACCCTCCAACAGTGTGATTGTTTCTGGACCAGGAGAGACCAGAAGAATAGTCTCCAGGGAGGGGCTGCTAGCTTATGACTCAAGTTGAAATGGGGAGATGGCAAATCCAGTCCTCTTTCCAGCAGGCATTAAGGCCAAGTAAGGGCCTTCTCACAGCCTCTGGGGTACAAAATGGACAATCATTAAGAGGAGTGGGTGCACCACATATAGCAGCAACCTATGCCAAGCAATGTTTCTACAATGAGGTGGGCAGTGGCAGGTACAGGGTTCAGACACAAAATTATGGGCAACAAGAATGAGGTAGCAGAATGAGCTCACCCAGCTGTTTGAAGTACAGGGCTGGGGCCTGCAGGAGGGGTGCACAGATGAGGGATACTTAAGGCCCCCAAGAGACCTGGGATGAGGTTACTGGACCTGGCATGCTCTGCTCATTACCTTTAACCCAGTAGTGGGGCAGAGAAGCCTGGCATATGGAGGCTTGAGGCTGCCAGAGTGATTTCCAAATCTATCCACTAGGGAGGCAAACGTTTCTGCCTCTCCTTAATTTTGGATAAGGTGGGCATCCTTAGAGGATGAAGCTAGGACTGGGTGTAGGTGCTGATACTGGGGGCCATGGTCACTTGGAGAATCAGGCCCAGACTAGGCCTTTCTGGAACTCACATATCTGGGGCTCCCCTTCATAGGGGAAGGGACCAGGCTGAGCAGATCAATCTGGTTTTTCAGGGAGGTGGGTGTAGGTTGGGAAGTGGCCTTAGGTCACAAACACTAACCACTTTGGGAGAAACACAACTCATCCTAATGAACTTGAAATGAGTTTTGCTTGCACACCCATGTGCATGTGTTTGTGGGTAAAAGAGATTTCTTGCTTTCTCAATTATATAAATATGCTTATTACAAGAATTCAGAAAGTACTGAAAAATACAGAAACATAAGAATCACCTGGGACCCCATAGGCCAGAGATAGAATCTCTAGCTACACTTTGGTAAATGTCCTTCCTGATTTCTCTCTATGTGTATATTCAACACAGTATATACATATAGATTTAAGTGTGGGTCTACACCATCATCTCTGGTAGCTGTACAGGATTCTATTGCCTGATATTTCTTATTTTAATGAGTCCTCTATTGCTTAACATCATGTCATTTGGAAATAGTGATGAATCTGTTTCCCCCTCCTTATTCTTGTTTCAGCACGTTGGCTGGAACTTCCAGAACAAGCCCAGACAGAGCTCGTTCTTGCTCCACCTGATTTCAGTAGCAGTACCTTTAGGATTTCACTATTGTTTTTATGCTTCCTGTTGGTTTCTAAATGTTTATGGTATTAAGGGGAGTCTCCTCAGTGTCTCCAACACCAACAGGGTTTTTTATTGTTCTTTTGAGAGAATCAGAATGCATGTTGAGTTAGGTCCTATACCTTTTTAGCATCCATTAAGGTGAGGGTACAGTTTTCCCCCTATAGGCTGCTAGCGTCCTGATGCTCACCTGCCTTGGTTTCTTGGGATGAATCCTATCTTAGTGATTGGATTCATCCCAAGAAAGGGATGTGGCTGCTCTTGGAAACCTCACAGAAAAGGCAGCATACTCTAAGCCCTACGCTAAATCTGCTCTTTTCACTGAACAATACAGTGTGGGGCAAAAGTAGATTTACAATTGTTCATGCAGAAAATAATACAATAATTAAAAAATAATAATATAAGAATAAACTCTATGTTTTGTGTACTCACAACTGCAAACCTACTTTTGCCCCACCTCGTACATGCAGGAAATTGCCCCTTATCAGTTCATAAGGCATTTCTTCATTCTTTTTCATAGCTACAGAGTGTTCCGCTGTGTGGTTGTGCCATAGTTTATTCAACTAGTACCCTAGTGATAGACACTTGGGGTGTTTCCAGCTTTTTGCTGCAGCAAGTAACCTCATAAATACATCATTTCATAATGTGTGGGTATATTTTTAAAGAAATTCTCAGAAATGGACTGCTGCATTTGTTAGAATAAATTGGGACGTGCTCAGCCTTTTAGAGATAGGTAACTAGAGAGATAAACTCTGACTCTGTTAAACTCTGACTCTGATAAAAAACAGAGATAGATAACTAGACAGATAAACTCTAACTCCGATAACTTGGCAATGATCTATTCCTATGTTTGATAGAATGGCCCCAGCAAAGACAGTTGGGCTTGGAACTCGTGTGTGTGTGTGTGTGTGTGTGTGTGTGTGTGTGTGTGTGTGTGTGTGTGTAAGTGGTTGCTGGATATCTTTCATGCTCCCTTCTGGATACCCATGCTTTCCCACTACTGCACACATCCTTCAGCCTCTCAAGGGTTATGCAATGGAAGCAAGGCCAATGATGATCATTATCACACATTGAACACCTTCTTAGGGCCAGACACTGTTCTGGGTGCTTTGAGTGTATTATTTCTAACCCTTATTTCAACCGCACTAGGAGCTCTTTTGTGCTCTATTTATAGATGAGGAACCCAGAGCTCAGATTGCTCAAGACCTCCAGCTAGGAAGTAGTAGATGCAGAATTTGAAGCCAAGCATGTCGGCTCCACGGCCATGCCTAATTAACCACTCCCATGCCCAGCTCTGCTGGCATTCCCACTCTGCTGCTAACAATGACCTGGGAAAGGCTGACTGGTGGGGATATGTCCTGATGGTTAAAAACAGTACCCTCAGCCCCGCTGGTGTGGCTCAGTGGATTGAGCATCGTCCCATGGACTGAGAAGTCCTGGTTCGATTCCCTGTCAGGGCACCTGCCTGGGTTTCGGGCTCGATCCCCAGTGAAAGGCGTGCAAGAGACAGCCAATCGATGTATCTCTCTCACATTGATGTTTCTATCTCTCTCTCCCTTCCTCTCTGTCTAGAAAAATCAGTAAAAACACATTTATTAAAAAAGAATACAATAAGATTATATGTGTCAATGTGATCAATTATGTAAAAATGTATAAAAGACATTTGAAGTTTTACAATGAGCAAGCATTAATTTTTTAATAAAAATAATGGGTATAGTGATATAAACCCAAGTTAAAAAATCTTATTGAAATCATAAGAAAACAATACCTTGATCCTAAATACTGGTCACCAATAAAACAGGTAATCTGCCTGATGGTATAGTAAACTCCATGGCTGGAGATAGGATAAGGTCAAGAAAGGAAAAAGAGTAAGCAAGTAATAAAATTGTCCACCATGTTGACATCCTTCAACCTATTTATCTCCCTTCTGAGAATTTATTCTAAAGAAAATCTTCTTAAGGATAGAGAAGCTAAGTGTACAAGGAGCTCCAACATAATAGGGAAATGGTTAACTAACCCTAGTGGACCTACGCAATGAAATATTATTCAATCATCAAAATAATCATTAGTAAGACTTTGAGGCCACAGGCTTAGAAAGTCATATTAAATGAAAACAGCAGACATTGATCCACACAACTATTCTGCTTACGGAAAAGTAAATTCTTGTCACCAGGGCCTGGAAGTAAACATGGAGAAATGAAAATAGTTGTGTTTGGATGAGGGTAATGAAAACAAATTTTTTTTAATTAAAAACTTTTAAATTTTTGGACAAAAATGATTTTTAAAGAAAATTGTGCTGTTGGGCTCTCTGGGTGTCTCAATGGGTTATACCAACACTGTCTACACTGGCATCAGGCACTTGGCCAGATGAGACAGGGGAGCCACCTCCTCTTGTAGCTGGGCCCAGACCCAACCTTGGAGCTGGTGTCTTACAGAACTCCTCCCTCCTCCTTTAACCTTTAGTTCCTCTCTCCATGCCTCTCCTATAATGTGCAACCCTCAGGACACAGCAGCACCAAAAAGCCACTGTCCTCTTGGCTCCTCGCCAATCCTCAGCCTTGCCCTTGTCTCCCATGACACAGCAGAGCAACCCAGCTCATCTCAGTTTCCATATGCTGTATTCTTGGGGTTTTATTGCATTCTCACCACCCTTAACAGAAGTACCGCCAAATGAAACGATCAAGCAGTACTGGACTTTGTCATATAGAGAGTGGTTACCCAAGAAACAGGTTGCTGTATTTACTTTTTATATGACCAAATTGCTTTCTAAAATGAGTAATCCAAGTTAAAGTACAAATTTAAAAGCTTCTGAATAAAGCCTAAGAGAGAAGCACAGGGTCATGACAATTGCCAAATGTAATCCAAGAATGAGAAATAACCAAAGACGGATTGTAAGATTCTGGGAATTCTCTGGAAAATGGTGCCAAACAGGCTCAGTCAACTTGCAATCATTTGTACAAGCAAAAGGGCACAGAAGGTAGCGATGATATAAAACAGGCGCGATCCAGGAAAGAATCTTATTTATAGAAGAGTGGGGCTGGAAGGGACTGAGAGCCGACAGGGCTGTGCTCTCTTGTCTTTCAGTTCAGGAAATTCAGGGCGGTCAGAGGCCCAGCCAGGATCACAGCCACCCCGTGAGCACTCTTTGCCCCTCTGGAATGCATTCTAGAGGTTTTTTCCCCCTTTATTAATTTATTTTTTGCAAAGTTAAAACAGTCACATGATATAAAAATAAAAATATAAAAAGTTATCATTGAAAAGCTTCCCTCCCGTCCAGCCGGTGTGGCTCAGTGGTTGAGCATTGACCCATGCACCAAGAGTTCGCCGGTTCGATTCCCAGTCAGGGCACAAGCCCAGGTTGTGGGCCTGATCCCCAGTGAGGGGCATGCAGGAGGCGGCCAGTTGATGTTCTCTCTCATCGATGTTTCTATCTCTCTCTCTAAAATCAATAAAGGGGGGGGAGCTTCCCTCCCACCTCTCTTAATTTTCTTATGCATCCTTCTAGTGACTGAAAATACAAGCAAATCAAAAATACTAAAGTGCATTCTTATTTCTCAGTCTTTCAGTGTGTCAAGGAGATCTTCCCACATCAACGCATAGAAAGCTTTCTTGTTCCATTTTAAGATATTGAGTTGTAAGGATGTACCATAGTATGTTTCACTAGTCCTTATTTATGGTCCCTTGGGTTATTTCTAATCTTTTATATTTACCATCTGTGTGGCCATAAATAACCTTGTACATATGTCATCTCATAGGAATATAGGTGTATATGTGGGATAAATTCCCAGAAGTGGGTTTGTGTGGTTAAAGAATCACCACAGGAGTTTTAGGTATTACAAATTGCCTTCCACAGGGGCTGTATAATTTTGCCTTCCCATAAGCAGAGTAGAAGTGTGCCTGTTTCCCCCTAGTTAGAGTTAGTCCTTGCTGCAGATCTGTCTTCCCAGGTTGTATTCTGCTTGGGTTGATCTTAAATTTTGCTTTATCATTTGAGTAAATACAGGTTGGCATCAACTGAGGGACATTAGTCCTGAGGCTAACATGCTGGGTAACGTGGGGACTTAAAAACCTGGCCTAGCTAGTACATGATATACGGTCCAGAGTACTAGAGTCTCTTGCCCCAAATTAGCTCTTCCCCGCCCTTCTCCTTGAGATACCATTGCTTGGAATAGCCTTGGATGTTAGGTAATCAGGTGGTCAGTTCTAATTTTATCCTCAAAGTGATCCTGTGGGAGGAGAGGTATTTATTATGATTTCCATTTGACAGATGAAGAAACTGAGACACAGAGGGGTGAGATAGCACTCTCTTACTGCCCACTCCTCTTCTGGAATGTAACTCAGATGTAAGATTGAGGTCTTGATGAGCTGGGGAGCATTTTGAGAGGGGAGAATTTTGAGCTGGGGAGATGCAGGTCATGTAGAGAGAATAGCATATTGAAGGCTGGCTCTAGGCTCTGGGCTTAAGTGAGAAGACAGAAGCAATTTTTAGTTCATGTTCTACCTTAAAACCTGGTTTGCTGTATCCTTGATGTTCCTTGATGAGGCCATGCACCGGGCCTCTTTCATTTTTATACCTGATACCTCTAGAAACCTGAAGGGTCCAAAGCAAGAGTACATTGAAGATGCCAGCTTCCAGCTCCCCCTGCCCCCCTTCCTTGCCCTGGTTCCATCTGCATCTCTAGGAGCCCTACACACTGGCCTCAGCTTCCCTCTGGGCCCAGGAGTTTACACACAGGCAGTAAGGTTCACCCTTCAGATCCAAGGAAGAGGCCTGTGCAGGCCCTGGAAGTAGGTTCATGGCTATATAGACAGGGAATTCCAGCATCCCAGGTATAGGGCACTGCATAGAGGGAGATTAGAACTCCTGGTGGACATGTCCCTTTGGGCCCATAGATTCCTTGCCAGAGCAGAACCCCCTCTAAAATGTAAGGCTTATGGGTGGTACTATGGGAAAGAATCCAGTCAAAACTATCAATCTGAAGGCATCAGGTAGAGCTGGAAAATCCAGGTATGAAAAACCAGATGGAAGTCAGGGTAATATATTCCTAGTAAAAGAATTTAAAGAAGCAGAGGTTGTAGGAGCCCAGTAAGCAGAAAGCACAGGATGAGACATGTGAAAGGATAGAATGGCCCCGAGATGGTCAGGGAGGGAGCTCTCTTAGAGATGGGGTATCTTGTTACATGAAGGTGCATGGAGCTGGTTCTTAGTGGAAACCACCCTTTTTCAGACAGTAATTCAAGTCTTCTGTCCTTACCCAGAAGGCAGAGATATCTGTAGACTCAGGCACAAAAGTCCTCCTCAGTTTGGTCATCAGACCATTATGTTCCACCCAGATTCAGAGGCTCTTGCTTCAAATGAGACCTGCTTAGGTTTGTTGAAACAGAACTTCAACTAAAGGTCTCTGCAATATGGGTAATGCAAAATTCATACCAACTGAGTGGTTCCATAAAAACACAACTAAGTACAAATATCTCTGAGAAAGTCATGCCATGAGAGTTTATTCAATTTCTTTGATCCTTTCAGCTATCCTAAAATGTCCATGCTGTTATTTCCATTTCAGGCAATTAGAGACTCTAGCCAGCAAACCAAAGCCCAATCAGCACTGGCACCAATATTATGAGGTTTTACTGCATTTGGTCAAATCTTTATAAGCTCAGCTTTGCTTTATCACATAATCATAGACTGCTGGAGTTGGAAGGAATTTAAAGCCTGGTGCCCAAATGCTCTCAGTAACCAAGGTCTTACAGTCTTCTAAGGTAGCTGAGTCTACCTTTGAGCCACTCTGACTTCCAAAGGGTCTTCATTAGGTTCAGCTGAAATCTGCCTTCAATTTTCTAATCATTGGTCTTCATTTGATCCCTTGGGTTCCATATAGAATATCTTCAGTTCCTTTCCCAGTTGACCACTATGGCCTAGTTTACCACCATAATCCATCTGAGTCACCTTTGTGTATCAGACCCCTCTAGTGCCTTCACCTCTTCTCCCTATGATGTGGTTTTAGGAGCTAACCCCAAACCCACATGCTGAGTTTGCAATGTTTCTGGGGCCTCCAAGTGAAGATGTTACATGGGTAGCTGGGTGGATAATCTGACATTCAGGAGAGAGAACTAACTTAATAGATATAGATATGAGAATCATTAACTTGTGCAGGGTGTTACTGAAACCTTGAGGGTAGACAAGGTCACCCAGGAAGGCTGTGATGAAGAGATTATGGAACCTGGGGAAGATGGATCATTCAAAAATGGATAGATTAAGAAGGAGGAACACATAAAGGATATGGAAAGGAGTGGCCAGAGAGGCAGGGGGACAACCAGGGAGAGTGTTACTATGGGAAACCAGGGAGGTTTAATGTAAGGGTAACAGTAATATCTAATGTAGCAGAGGCCCAGGCATTTGGTTGTTGGGGGACGTGTCAGTTTCTTAGGAGAAGCGAGGATAGAAACTAGAAGACATAGCTTTGAGAATAGAAAAGGAGAAAGTGGAATTAGTGAGTGGAGATGACTTTTTGAGATGCTGGGCTGGGAAGGAAAGTGGAGATCTAAGGAAGTGGGAGTCAAGGGAGAGCTATTTGTCTTTAGGGTGGGAGAGACCTAAGCTTCTCTCAATGCTACTAGGGACTAGGTGTGAAGGAGAGGTGGAAGATATATGAGGAATGGGGAGAGAGGAGGTGGCTGGTGAAACCATCATCCTGAGGCAGAGTGTGCGGAAATTCAAGGACCATGGGAGGGATTCTTCTTGAATAGGAGCAGGCCCTTCCTTCACAGAGATGGAAAGGCAATGTGGATGCGTTTCAAAGCAGATCAATTTAAACACAGGGTAGAGAGTAGAGGGCAAGATGCCCAGCTTTCCATAGTAGGCATGGTCATCTATTGATGACCAATGGGAGCAATGTAGAGTAGGGGCTGAGAGTAATTGCCAAGGTTTAAAATATATTCTCCTGCTCCTAACAAAATATGTCTCCTGCATGACTCTGAGTAGCAGCACAACTGCTGCTGCCCCTCTACCCAGTCCATGAGAATGGATCCCTGTGGATCACACTATTGACCTGAATGGAATCTCAGTTTATTACCTTCAACCTTCAGGGTAAATTGCTGGTTTTTTAATAAGAACTATTAGTATTTTTTTTCTTTATTGATTTTAGAGAGAGAGGAAGGGAGAGGGAGAGAGAGATAGAAACATTGATGAGAGAGAACATCAATTGGCCACCTCTTGCATGCCCCTCACTGAAGATTTGGCCCACAACCTGGGCATGTGCTCTGACCTGGAATCGAACTGGCGACCTCTTGGTTCATAGATCGATGCTCAACCACTGAGCCACACTGGCAGGGCGTAAATTGCTGTTTAACATCCTTGGTGTCCAAACTATTTTCTTGGCTGAAACAGCCTGGTGGTGGGGAGGGTGGGGATTGGAGGGGGTACCAGGGACTCTTTCAAGTGCTTTAAAAGTATTAAATTATTTCCTCCTCAAGCAACCCTAGGAGGTAGGCATTATTATTATCTCCATGAAGAAACTGAGGCACAGAGAAGGTAAGTCACTCGCTTAAGGCCATTCAGCTGGTAAATGATGAGTAGAGTTAGAATTAGGATCTCAAGCAGCTGGCTCCAGAGTGAAAGCTCATAAATTTCTTCAGTGAGAGAGAATGAAGAAGACTTGCAGAGCAAAGGAAAGAGGAAGCTAAAGAGTTTCCTAATAGTGTTTGAGTTCCTGGTTCTAGTCCTCGAGGTCTGAGCTTCCCTGGTTTCTGCTTTCTTGAGAATTAATTCTTAAAAAAAATTTTTTTTTTCATGTTCTCTCTCTCCCATTTTTTGTGTGGGAGGCAACCAAATTTTTGGCGGCCTTGTTTCAACAAGGCAGAAAAAAAATTTTTTTTCTTTATTGATTTTTAGAGAGAGAGGAAGGGAGAGGGAAAAAGAGAGAGAAACATTGGTGAGAGAGAACACTGATGGGCCTCCTCCTGCATGGCCCCCCACTGGGAATCGGGCCCACAACCTGGGCATGTGCCCTGACCAGGAATTGAAATGGTGACCTCTTGGTGCATGGGTCGACAGTCAACCACTGAGCCACCAGCCAGCTCGAGACTTAATTCTTTAGTTTGGCCTTTAATACTGTGGGATACCGCAGTGTCATTCTAATAAAAAGTGAAGCTGAAGAGATTCAGCTGTAGGGGCTGAGTAGTTCCTGGAAAACTCATGCTTCATTGAGCCCTGATATCTAGGGAGCTCTGATGGGCGGGGTATGGCGTTAGTTCCTTCTGGTTTACCTCCCTCCCTTCTCCAGCCTGGGGCCTACTAGCAATTGTTTCAGCTGCATTTCTCATCAACAACCCACCACTAGCTCTCCCTATGCACTTGCCAGGTGATTTCCCAACTGCGAAGTGGCCCTACTATTTGTTTTCTCTGCTCCAGTTAAGCTAGAGAAAATGCCACAGCCAGGCTGACTGGTTCCAGAATGAATTTATGATTTCCAACCCCAGCTGGGTTCTCATTGCTGCTAAAAAAAATCTTTTTTTCCCTCCCTCAGTCAGTACTTTTCAGGTACTGCATGCCAACAGTCCTGAGCTCTAGCCAGCTTCTTCAGCCCCCTCTCCCCTCATTCTCTGTAATCCCCATCTTCATACCCAGGGGCAGGGATGGGATACATATTGGCTGAGTAGTTAGTGAAGGTGGCACATGCTATGCCGAGAATATGAAAAGAAAGGAAATCAGAGAGTCCTCAAATCACAATATGAAATTAGTGTCTGTGCCTCAGATCTGAGATATGCAAAGACACTGAAAAGAGGCAATTTGGATCCCAGGCCTGGATTATGGTTTTAACATATCTGAAAAGAATGCGTCTTTTTACAAGTACCTTGGTCAGTCATGAACGCCCAGGGAAAATGGAGTCTCTGAAGCAGTCTCTGAGGTTAACCATTTCAGCCGTTGAGCAATTGCAATTGATCACACACACTGACTGGATCTCAGTGGGACCCCAGAGAGAAGGGAAATATGGCAAGCTTGAGCTTCGTGATGCAGCAGCTGCAGCAATGCAGGGAACAATGAAACCTGAACATGGCACTCAACCTTTCCAAAACATTTGACACAGTCTTCAGGACTGGGGCTCTGACAGCTAAGAAGCAGGTTTGGCAGCCCCGAGGGAATCTGCTTTAAGTTTCCATGATGTTGTCAGCTCCCAAATTTGTATCTTTAGCCCTCTTGCTTGAGCTTCAAACTTGTGTATCCAACTGTTTATGCAACATCCGCCCTTGAGTATTGAATAGCTCTCTCAAACTCAAGATGATCCAGACTTAACTCTTTCCTCTGCCTGAAACGTGCTTTACCTACAGTCAGCTCCATCACAACTAATGTTTATGCTGTAGCTTAAATTGCTCTTCAGTACCTCATGAGGACATCTCAGTGACCAGGAACTTTTTTTTTCTTCTTTCAGTTGCTTTCCTTACTTTAGTTCTTACCTTACTTTAGATATCTGAGTAGTAGCTGGCTTTCAATCCTTCCTGGGCATTCCCAGGATCCAGCCTCTCATCCTGGGGAAGGCTGAGCTGGGTTGGCCAGGACCTGAAAATCTTAGGGAAGGAAGGTCAAGTGTCATCCTGGAAGCTTGGATTCAGTTAAGGCAGGAAAGCAGAGTGCTGACCAATCACCGTGTCCTGGGTTCAAGTCCGGGCTTCACTACTTACTGGCTGTGAGACCAGGCAAGTTACTTACCTTCTAGAAGATTCAGGTTCTCATCGGTAAAATGGTAATTTTAATACTATCAACCTGGGAAGAGAAATATTCATTAAGTGAGTGTATATATACATATATATATATATATATATATATGTATATGTGTGTGTGTGTGTGTGTATATATATATATATATATATATATATATAGTTACTGGCATATAGTGAAAGCTCAGTTAACTACTGGTGGTTGCTCTTTCCTGAGCCAGAAATTAAAAAAAAAATTAATTTGAGAGCCTAAAGAAGTTCTCCTGAGCCCTGGCCAGGTGGCTCAGTTGGTTGGAGCAGTGTCCTTTACACCAAAAAGTTGCAGGTTCATTTCCCTGTCAGGGCACATACCTAGGTTTCGGGTTTGATCCCTAGTTGGGGCATGTACGGGAGGCAGACAGTTGATGTTTCTCTTTTACATTGATATTTCTCTCTCTCTTTCTGTCTCTTTCCCTCTCTCCCTTCTTTTCTCTCTAAAAATCAATAAAAACATATCCTCGGGTGAGGATTAAAAAATAAAATAAAATAAAATAACATAAAATAAAATAAAAAGAAATTCTCCTGAAATTCATAAATAACCATACATAAAATACTAATTGAAGAGTTGAAATGGAAAAAAGATCATCTTCCTATAAATATTGGTGCTTCACTTCATAGTTTTTCTCATTATTCATCCTTTAACTCAACACACCTTCCTTGTTCACACACTGTATGCCAGACACTGTTCTAAATGCTGGGGGCGGGGGGTGGGGGGGAGATCAATAAACAGACAAAAATCCCAGTCTTTCTGGAGCTAACCTTCTAATGGGGGTCAGATATTAAACAAAACAAGTAAGTTATATTTCAGGTGGGAGGGGAGGACGTTATTCATTTGAAATTTTAAATAGGGTGATAAGGGAAGGCACATAACACTATATTCTGAGTTGGAGAAGATATGAAAATATCTTAAAATGCGGTCCAGCCCTCTGGAAATGTACAATCTGGTTAAGGAGACAAGTGGCATTCATTCACATGTCAACAAGTGATGAAAAAAACAATGCATTATGTGAATAAATGGCTAATGGAGACAAACAATATGCTAGAAGGTCAGAGAAGCCAGAGAGCAGGGGAGGGTTGTAGCCCAAGAATTTGTTGGCAAGAGTGGTCTGGAAAAGTGTCATGAAGGGAGTGGAATTTGGCTGGAAATAGTGAAGCAGATTTTCCACCTGCCCTCCCCTCCGTCCCACTGGCTGCTGGGAAGCTTGTGTTGCAATGGGCTGAAATGAAACATTAATCATGGCCCTTTCCAGGAAGATGTTGTGATGAGAAGACACTATAACAGGAACAGAAAGCCATCACAGTGGCTGTAATGGGCCCTGACATGGCCAGTCAGAATTGGCTGGAGTGACAACACAGCTTTCAGGTCAAGGCCGGGCTTTGAACTCAGTAGAAACCAAACTCCTGGAGCCTCAATAACCTATGCCTCCAAATCGTTGTAGCATGAAAGTGTGAGTGGGCCACAGGTGGCCCTGTTAACCAGCAGGAGCTGCCAGGAGGAGGGTCCTCCTGTGTCTCTTCCCTAAGTCTTTGAGTTTCCACCTTTTCTCTACACATGTGGTCAGGTCCCACTTATGGGTCTGTGTTAGAGGAGCCCCAATAAGCACATACACAGGGATGGTAGCCAGGTGCAAAATGGGTCCTAAGAAGTGTGAGTTCCTGATACCCATTTTAAGTTGGACTGCAAAGAGAGATGGGCTTGGATTCTCATCCTGGCTCCCTCTATTGCTAGCTCTGTGGCCTTGGGCAAGTTGCTACATCTCTCTGAGCCTGTTTCCTCATCTGAAAAATGGATATAATAATGTGATAGCGGCATGATGTCTGCAACTTACTCTTAAATGATTCAGCAAAAAGTATAATGATCTGTGCATGCATATATATCTGTATCTACCTATAGAGAGAAGTAAAACAAATGAGGCAAAATATTAGCCATTGCTGAATCTAGGTAAAAGGTTGTATAAGCATTCATTGTACTAGTCTCACAACTTTTATGAAAGTTTGAATATTTTTTGAAATGAAAAGTTAAAAACTTCTCTAGGAGACTTCTGATCTGGCCAAGATGGAATAACGGATCTACATTTACCCTTTTGCCTGAAACGACAACAATGAAAAAAACACACCAAGAAATAGCCATGTAAATATATATAACAATGGTTCTCAAGCCATGGATATCAGGTAATGAAGCAGTGTTTCCTGAAAGGTGAGAAACCAATAAGGAGCATCCTACCATTGCTCCAGCTTACTGCCTTGGAAGAGTTTTTAGGCCACAGCACTCAGGTGGAGCCTGGCAAACCCTCTGGGTTGAGAAGACAGAGAGGGATGTCCAAGGAGACCAAAGCAGCTAGAGTTTGCAGGACAGAGTACTGGGGAGGGGAGAGCTGTGCAGAGAAAACTCTGGAGATCTGCAGAGGGTACTTGTCAAGAATTCAGCTGAGTATTGATCAGCATAAGTGTGAGGAACCTACTTGAGAGGATTAGAAGTAACAATACAAGGCTAGGAACTGTGCCCATTCTCACGAGCCAGATTGGAAAACCATGATTCATGGAGCACTGGGCCATGCACACAGAAGGGCCTTGCTTCAGTAGTGAGGAATAAGTAGCCACAGATGAAGCACTTCTCAGGACCCTCCCAAAATATCACAAAAGCAAAACCTAAAAGGATCAAACTGTTTCCAAATAACTTAATTGTGTCCCAGAACTAAGCTTAAGAATATTTAAAGAAATACAAAAATATATAATACCCAACAAGGTAAAGATTACAATGTCTAGCATCCATTGAAAATTTACCAGTGTGCAAAGAAGCAGAAAATATGACTTCTATAAAAAACGGTGGCCTCATCCCTGTCAGCAAAGGCCAAGTGAGGAGACTAGACTTGGCATTCAGGGCAAGCGTCAGCCATCCCATCAATTTGGCTACCATTTCTGTAGCTCCTGTGTGTTGGAAGAGCAATGCCTGAGAAAGAATGCTCCTCCAGTTAACAGTGATCAAAGTGATGGTAACCAGAATGCTGTCTGTCGAGACTGAGTTCCATGCAAATACAGAGAGATAATTAAAATTCTTCTAAAATCATCTGACTGTTATTCTAAATTAACTTACATGTTCCAAAACTCAGATAAATTAAATTGTTATTGCACACAGCTGCAAAGTGCCTTGCATTACTTCTGTATTTCCAATTGAAAGAAAATATAACATTAAGTAATTCCTGGATTGCTTTAAGAAAAATCTTTCTGAATACCATGAAAGTGATAAAGTAGTCTACTGCCTCTGGACCTCTACTGTTGTAATAAAATAAATCTTTAAACATACATGTTCACAAAAAACATAAATTCTAAAGCAGTTCCTGACTCCTTTTGACATTTCTAAAATAATAACTTGATATGTTTCCTGGAATTGCTTGAGCTTCTTATAGTTTCCAGAATCCACCTAGAATTACTTTTTACCTGCCAGAGGATTTTATTTTTGAAACCTTTTGGGTGCTAGACATTATTAGCTGGCCTATTCAGGCTTTAGTCAAAAGGAAGTTCATCACATTCATTAAAAAGTACCTTCTCTGGAAAATGGGTGAAGACCTTTGTTGGGGATCTGTCCCTGCCTTAACACCACCCGATCGTCATTTAGATGTGGACATGTTGACTTTAGCTGATGCTGTTTTGCAAGCTCTGGATTTGGGCTTATTGAGGACATTGTCTGTCCATGGAAATTGGAGGTGGTAAAGTTCAACCTGGGTGTGAACATGTCCCTGGTCCCAATCATGTGATCCTTAGAGCAGTGAGATTACTTATCATTAAATCCTTAGAAATCAATTTTCAGCCCGGCCAGTGTGGCTGAGTGGTTGAGCGTCAACCCATGCACCAAGAGGTGGCCGGTTCGATTCCCAGTCAGGGCACATGCCCAGGTTGTGGGCCCAATTCCCAGTGCAGGGCATGCAGGAGGCGGCCAATCGATGTTCTCTCTCATCCATGTTCTCTCTCATCGATGTTTCTCTCTCTCTCCCTTCCTCTCTCTATAAAATCAATAAAGAAAAAAATTAAGAAATCAATTTTCAAATTTATCTTCAGCAAAGGAAATGAAAATTGCAAGTAAGCACATCACTCTTCCCCTGCAGGGGTGGTGTCCCCTAGAATGACTCGCCCGATGATGTCAGTGAAGGCCATGTGGGAAACTGGAACTCTCACCCGCATCCAGCAATAACAAGATAGTTCTGTATTGGGGTGTCTATCAGTGGAGGCCAAATGGGGAACATGGACTTCCGCTCCCACCTGGCAGTAATGAGTCAGCAACAATCTTTTTCTAATGGCATGGTGTCAGAAGTAGCTTGCTAAAAGAGAAAATTTAAATAAAATCTAGAGTCTTATAACATAAATTTCAAAATGTCCAGGATATGGTAGAAAGTCATTCATCATGTCAAGAACCAGGACAATCTCAACTTGAATGAGAAAAAACAGTAAATAGATGTCAACATTGAGATGATACAGGTGTAGAAAAAATTATTTTATTTTTAAATGTAATTTTCTTTTTCATCACCATTTATTCCCTCTATGCTCTCTTCCACCTCCACCCCCCTTACCTCTGACAAAAACTTTAAAGGAGCTATTATAGAAATTCTTCAACGAGAAGTTATAAACATGCTTAAAACAAATGAAAAATAAAATATCTCAGCAAAAAAACAGAAGATATTAAAAAGAATTAAATGGAAAATTGGAACTAAAAAATGACCAAAATTTGAAAAAATAACAACTAAAAATTAATCAAATTTGACAAGTGGCATAAACCTAAATATTCAAGAAACCTGTGAATCCCAAAAAGTATAATCCAAAAAAATTCACAGCAAGGCACATTGTAATCAACCTTCTGAAAATGAAAACAAAGCAGAAAGAAAAATGACACATTGCCCACGGAAAAAATAATTTGAATGACAGCAGTTTTTCATAAGAAACCATTAAACTAGAAGGAAGTGGCAAAAACGTTTTTTAAGTGCTGAAAGCAAAGAACTGCCAGCCTAGGATCCTATATTAAAGTGAAAACATTATTCAGGAATAAAGGGGGAAATCAAGACATTTTTAGATGAAAGAAAACGAAGAGAATTTGTGGCCCGCAGACCTACCCTCCCCTAAAAGAATGGCTGAAGGAAGTTCTTGAAACAGAAGGATAAAAGGAATTTTTGAACATCAGAAAGGAAGAAAGAACTGTGGAAAAAATAAAAATATACTACAGCTGTTCACCATTTGAAAAGATCATCACAATGCTCAGAAGATAATCTAAGAATCTATTTAAAAAATAGCATACTGCCTTTTAAAAACACCAGTGCTGCCCAGCCAGTGTGGCTCAGTGGTTGAGCATCGACCCATGCACCAGGAAGTCGCCAGTTCAATTCCTGATCAGGGCACATGGCCAGGTTGTGGGCCCGATCACCAGTGGGGGGCATGCAGGAGGCGGCCAATTGATGTTCTCTCTCACCGATGTTTCTATCTCTCTCTCCCTCTCCCTTCCTCTCTCTCTAAAATCAATAAAGAAAAAAATAAAAAATAAAAACACCAGTGCTCATGCTCAATGGTAATGAGCTCAGGCAGAATCCCAACTGCGATCTCCAGGTCAATCCACTCATCTAGGATATTAGCATTTAATACAAACCATTTCTATGATGCTATGAGTCAACTTTTTACAGGGACATGTCTTAATCATCATGAATACCACTTCTGCTGCTATTTTTGGTAAACAGAATGAATATTTTCGCATGATATGAAAATGCCAGGTTGTCAATAGCTTCTCGGGGGCTTTGTGGCTTTCTGTGACCTCTTTGATGACGTCATCATGTCTAGCCATATTAAAGTATCACAATTTAGCTGAATGTAATTTCCTAGGCATTTTAAGCCAGTTTTTGCTGCTTTCTGATATACAAGATAGAAAAGTTATTTTATAAGCAACTTTAATACAAAATAATGGAGATGTTAGTTTGTAAACCCAGCATGCTTTATATGCATAGACTACATTTTCAAGCATTTCATTATAACAGTCAGTTGCACTGTGTAATCCATAGTTTTTGAATTGTTTGGTTCAGTATTTGGCTCTTGAGCAAATTGGTTTTTGTTTTCTGTTTTTCCATCTAGAATCCTTTTTATGAACTTGCTTTAATTTCAAAAATTTGAAGCTTTGAACTTGCTCTTTCTTTTCCTGTATTTAGTGTCTTTTTAGGTTACAAAGCTTTTGGAAGCAGAACCAAGCAATTCTTGGATCTAGATAAGCATTTGATTTTATCTTCTAGCGGTTTAATAATTTTATGAACATTCTATGCTATTCTATAGGGAACTCTTAGTTTTTTATTTGCTCATATTTTCTTCATCAATTTATGTCTTTGGGTACATAAAGGACATAAAGTATGGAATGTTTTTACAATACAATAAATTAAATTCACAACTCTTGATTTAACTATGATTAAAAAGTACATAATAAGAAAGCAACACACTTCCCACAAATGGGCCATATATTTGAACTGCCAGTTTATTAAAGAAGATATGTAGATGGCAAATAAGTACATGCAAAGGTGCTCAACATCATTGATCATTAGAGAATTGCAAATTAAACCACAATGAGAGACTACTGCTTACCTAGTAGAATGGCTAAAATTAAAAATACTGACATACCAAGTGTTGGCAAGGAAATGGAGCACTTGAAACTCTCATATACATTGGTGGGAATGTAAAATGGTAGAGGTATTTAGAAAACAGTTTGGCAATGTCTTAAAAACTTAAACATATACCTGCCATGTGGTCTAATCATTCTATTCTAGATATTTACCCAAGAGGAGTGAAAGCATATGTTCATACAAAGAGTTTAGATGAATGTTCATAGAAGCTTTATTTGGGATAATAAAAACCTTGAAACAACCCAAATGTCCATCAATAGGTGAATGGATAAACAAATTGTGGGGTATCTACACAATGGAATACTACTCAGCAATGAAAAGGAATGTAGTATTGATATGTGCAGCAACATGGATGAGTCTCAAAATGTTGAGTAAAGAAGGCAGACAAAAAAAGAGTACATATTATAAGTTAACATACATGTATATATATTTGTATACAATTCAAAGTAATCTATAGTGACAGAAATAAGATCAGTGGTTGCTTAGGCATGGGACTAGGGATGTAGAGAAAGGGTATAAAAGGGAACAAGAAAACTTTTGGGAGTGATGAATACGTTCATTACCTTGACTGTAGGAATAGTGTCACAGGTGTATTTGTATGTGAAGACATATCAAATCGTACACTTTAAATTATTTATCAATTATATCTCAATAAAGTTGTTTAAAAAACTTAAAAACCATCTCTAGGAAGATTATGGGATATGTCAGTCACATATTAGTTTTCTAAGCTTTCTTTTTCTGTGAGTATCTGATAGAAAAATAAAGGGAGATAGATCTTAGTTCAATGGAATAAAAATAATTCTAACAAGAAGAATTAAAAGTGGGATGACTTGCTGTTGCATTTCCCATACTGCACATGTTGAAGAGAGGTTGCCTAACGGCTCTCTGGATATGTGGGGTTTATGAGTTGATAAAGAGCTTAACTTTTAGGTCCTTTCAGGATGTGGGATTCTGGGGTCTTTGAACTTCTTTCTCATCCACAGCACATTCCCCTAGTCTTTTCTGCTTGTCCTCCTTTCTGAACACCTTCCTCAGGAAACTTTCTCTCTCTCCTTGCTCTCTGAGTTCTCTTTGATGGGTTGAGGCTCCCTCTCCCAGGTGTTCTTGGTGCCTCAAGTAGCCTTTCTCGGAGTGTTTATCTGTGGACCTCCTGCATTGGAAGAGACCCTGAATATTCTGGGCCCCACTTCCGACCCAAGGAATCAGAATCTCTGGAGGAGAGGCTCCAAGATCTGCGTTTTAACAAGCTCTCTGGGTGCTTCCTCCGCATCTAGAATTCAGAAGCTGTTGTTCTATGGCTTCTGAAGTTGCTCAGAAACTCTGTTCAGTATCTCCACCTACGTTCTCTTCTTCTTTAGACAGTCACCTTTGCTCAAGTGCCACGTTGGCATAGTCATATGTAGTTGTCCATTGCCTTCCATTGCAGGTGTTCAGTATGTGATAGCTGGTCTCTAGAGTCTGTCACAGGACCTACTGATTATTTAGAACCACATATGACAGGAAAATGAGTTTATAATTCTAAACAATCTTTAAAAATATTTTTAAAAAAGTCTTGAGAATAGAAGCTATGAGTGGTCTGGGGCTCCCTGTACAGTTACTGCTGAAATTACTGAAGCTGTTGAGTATGGCTGTGCCATCATTCATAAAAGGATCTCGTCCTGGGAGGTTATGGGTAGGGACAAACAGGGCTATGGGAAGAGAATGGGGAGGCTTAGGACTACATGAACCAAGAGAAAACGTTTGGCTTTTGGGGTCAGGAGCATGTGAGGAGCAGCTGCTCCTTGTGAGCTGGGCATTTGGGACTTGCTAGGGGAGAGACACGGTCGTGGCTGACTGAGGGTCATTGAAACCACTCGTCAGAGGCATGGGTGCAGTCTGCTGGGAAGGCAAGTGCTCATCTGTCACATGGAGGGCTTTGCTGATCTCTGACACTGGATATTCCCCCTTGCCCTGGTGCCAGGAACTAGGGAAGAGAGCACTCTGGGGCCAGAGCAGAGCCAGGAGTGCCAGACACAGGCAGGAAAGGAGCCAAAGAAGATGACTCTGGTATAAACCTCAGCCACTTGAAATGCAAAATAATCAAAGAGAAGGAATCAAGACATTTGGGGCAGGAAGCACGCACACACTCACCATGTCTATTGTTCCACATCAGGTACCTCTCTTGAGCAAGCCAGCAGCAGCTGCCTTGCCACTCCTGGGAGGCAGGCTAGCCAGCCAGAGGTGAGAGCCTTTTCTCTATGTTGGACAGACCTGGGTTCAAGTCTCAGTGCTGCTACTTTACTTACTAGCTGTGTGACCTGGCAAGTTCCAGTTCTTAGCCTGTCTCTTCATCTGTAAAAAGAGAATGAATAGAGTATAGAGGGTTACTGCAGGACTTGAATGAATTTATGTGTATAATATGCTCAGTCTAGTGCCTGCTCATTTGATAGATATTTGATAGATATTAGTTGTTATTGTTATTACTAATCAGGAAAGGAAGATCTTCAGTGGAATATTTGACCAAAATGATCAAATCTATTCTAAATCTCTTTCTCTATAGATTGGGATAGATCTGTCATCAAGTGCCTAAGGAAATATGTTGTTTCCTGACTCTTTTCAGTGAAAAGTGTTTCTTCTCTGCATTTCTTTTCTACAGACAGGAAATGGAAAGAACTTTTTAGACAACTGATATGTTACATACAGTCTTGAACTTCACAGAGCTCACAATCTGTCAGGGAAGAAAGAGGAAGAAATAAGTAATTTCACTACTGTGGGGGAGCATTTGAAAGGAGGGAGAGTGTGAGGTGCTAGGACTGTGGGAGGAGCACTGAGCTTAACACAGCTGAGGTTCTTGAGATGCCGGCACCCCAATGGCCTGAGCTGTTGCCCCTCTCCACCCTCCCCTCCAAATGCAACACCTAATAGGTCAGTCTATTAATAGGTCATGAAGTTATAGGTTTGTTATGAATAAAAGACTCTAAGTGTGTTTTAGTTTCCCTGAAATTTTGAGGTCTGACTAAGGAAGATGCCATAACTTGAAGAATTTCAGGCAATGCAAAGGGTTGTAAATTAAAAGGTGTACTTATCACATTTAGAGATATTATAAAGACAGACACAATGTAGTAAAAAGAGCCCTGGTCTTAGGGAGAGAAGAGCTGGTGTGTATTCTGGTTCCACTTGCTGTGTGACATCAGGCAAGTCACTAAACGACTCTGAGCTCTAGTCTCTTCATCTACAAAACGGAGATGAGACATCTACCTCCCAAGGCAATTATACACAATTGTATTCAAGACAACTGTAAAATAATAAACAAACAGAGGAAATTGTTTATCTGGGAGTTTAAAAACCAGAATCTTCCAAACAACAGAATGCTGAAAATAGCAAAAACTAATCTAATTCAGGTTTGAAAGACTAACATTTGAGTACTTACTGTGTCTAAGTGTAGTAGACATATTTCATTTAATTCTCATAAATCACCTCTAATCATCTTCATTTTATAGATGAGAAGCCCAAGGCACAGAGAAGTGAAGTAACTTATCCCATATCCCCCATGCCAGCTAGTGGCTAAGCCTGGACACACACCCGGGCATCCTGTGCCCAGAGCACATTCTCTTTCTCAGTATACTATGCTGCAGTGCTCCCGTGCATTATCTCATTTAAAATGCACAGAATCCTATGAGGACTGTACAATCATTTCTATTGAGTAGGTGAGGAAACTAAGGCATAGAGAGAATAAGTGACTTTCTCAAGGCCACAAAATTAAAAACTTGGTCAGGATTCAAACCTAAGTAGCCTGACCATAGCACCTGTGCTCTAAACCATCACTCTAATCATTAAATTCTAATGGAATTGTTCAAAAATTATTTTTTAAACAATCATTCACTTTCAAAATTATGGTATTGGGATACCTTCAGAAAGAGTCACCATGGTGCAGAGTACAGGATGATGGGGTAACCCATTGGGCTGTAAGTGACCCAGATGATGACCACTGGTGATGTCACAGGGGACTCTGAGCAATATAGGCAAGGAGGAGCTGACTGGGATGGAAATCACCGTGACATTATGGAGGTGGTACCAGTGACATGCCAGCACTGACCTATGTGGATCAATTACATGCTTTAGTGGTGAATATCTGTTTTACACCATCGAATTGTATTTGTGCAAATATTTATCATCAATCCTCTCCCAAATCTGCAAATGAAAAACCACACTTTAGGGAAACTTCCAGAGGATGTGTGGAGGCTAGATAAGTCTTTTGCCAATTGCTGTGCTGTGTGGAATTAATATATTTAACTGTCAGTGATTCTAATAGTTCCAGTAATGTGAAATACACTCTACGCTGCCCTGAAATCCTCCTTCCAGTCACGGGCCACCGAACTACAGTTGGCTCAATTCCCCCTTTCACCTGCAGGTGGCAGCACTAGCACCACCTGGGCGCTGCGGGCTGAGTCCCCGAGACAGTAACTTGGGAGACAAATGAGAACCGAGTTAGCTACAGGAATAAGATCCCATGAACTTCGACTTCGGATAAAACACGTCATTCACGGAAACCCCTCCAGTCTACCTGAACTTGAAACTCATCGGGAGCAGGCCTCGTGGGCCCTGGAGAGCTGCAGCGCAGGGCGGGTCCGGGAGGAGCAGGTGCGCATCCTCTAGCCGGCCTTCACTGAAGCCTTTGCAGGACTGCTGCGGTCAGGGACCTGAGCAGTATCTCCTGTGGCTATCGGTCACTTCACGCCCAGGCTGGCCCTTGGCGTTTCATAAGCCCTTACATAACTGCATCCACTGCCACCGAGGATCGCGCACAGTCAGCTGCCCTCCCACGTGCTCTCCCTCCAGGGGACAGGCGAGGCCTGCTGCTCCGCACGTTCGAGGGGTGGAGGGGTGGAGGGGTGGAGGGTGGGCTGCCGCAGGCAGCGTGCTCACTGCAGGCTCCTGCAGAAGCAGAGGAATCGAGCCCAGTTTTGGACAGGATGCTTTTTCCTTTAGACCAGACAGGGTGATGGTTATTTGTCCCCTCTTTTTCTTACAGGGACCTGTCCTCCATCCTTCTTCTATGCCTTCTCTCCTCCCCTAAATGAATGCTAATCACATTCAACCCAAAGATTAGAGACTAAATGTGGCCTTCCTCAGGAGGATTTATATTTGTAAGAAGAGAACTGAATACAACTGCATGATATATAATGGTGTCATTTCAGGCATGTGGACAGGCTCTTAGGGCATTTTCTTTCTAGGATTCCTTAAATTGCATCTCATAACTCACAGTCGGCTCAGGCCTTCCTTAAGGTCACATGCGGCTGAGAGGGAAGTTTAACCTCCTTCTCTTACGTTTTAACATGGAGTTGTGACCTTATTAATCAGAACAGCAACGTAGAGCCTTAAAATAGAAAAAGAATAAAACTCAGAAATATCTTTAATGAAAGCTGATTCCCTCAGGATTACAGGTGCTCTTATTCAACTACAGATTTGGGAGACACCCATTACTCACATGAACTTCTGGCAGGTAAATGTTAATCCCTGGTGTTTATAATTATGATAATTACTACATGTAAGCAGTGTCTCTGGCGTCCATTGTTGTCTGCTGGTATTCCAGCACAAAGAATCATTAACTTAGTAGGAGGCACATTTTTAAAAACATATATTTTTATTGATTTTTTTTTTTTAGAGAGAGAGGAAGGGAGGGAGAGATAGAAATATCCATCGGCTGCCTCCTGCATGCCCTCTACTGGGGATGGAGCCTGCAACCCAGGCATGTGCCCTGACCAGAATCAAACCAGGATCTCTCAGTCCATGAGAAGATGCTCAATCCACTGAGCCACACTTCTGGGCATGGAGGAACATTCTTATTAGTTTATCTGTCCCCCTCCCACCCAGAGTATATAATTATTCCGCTGTAAAATTATTCCTTCCTCTACTTTCCCTACTTAAATTTGTCTGCCTTTCAGGGAACTCAACCTTCTAGCGAAGATTTCTGCCTCTTGCCCTCCCTCCTCACTCTCTAACACCTTCAGACTCCTCCCTAGCTTGACCACCCAGGAAATTGTCTGGATTACATCGTGAAATTTGATTATAGTTAATTAAACACATTATTAACTATTGCCTTGACTTATTCTCAATTTTTTTTTCTGAAAGTGTAATCTTCTAAACTGGGCTGTAAGCATCAAGAGGGCAAGGACCATATTCATTAATGCTAGGCTTAATAAGATGTATTAATAAGATTAATAGGGTGCTTAATAAATATTTGTTTAATAAACAGGTATCAAGATGAATTATTTTGTTGAGAGACAGGAAATGTCATCCATTTAACATTTTGATTAAAGTTTCCCAATTTGTTCTGAGACAGACTCTGTGCTGGATTGTGTAGAAAATATTAAATATAAGGAAGACCCACCCTAATTTGTAGGAAACCCACCCTAATTTGTAGGGAGATGAAACCTTGGCACAGCTCACCAGCAGGCAGTATAAGTGCTTCAGGAGTGTTGGAAGTAAAGAGCAAGGGGAGAGTTCTTGGTGGTGGTGGTCGAGGAAAAGCTCAGAGCAACAGTAGGGCCTTTGAGTCTAGGAGGGATTTCAGAAGGGGAAGGTGATGGGTGAAAGCTGCAGGCAGAGGGAACAGTATGAGCAGAAGTAGGGAATGGGAAATAAATCCTAAAACATGTATGGGAAACCAAGCAATTCAGTTTGATTGCAGTCATGTAATAAAAGTAATAATATCTGACATTTACTAAGAACCTACTGTGCGTGTGGTATTAGGCTTTATGTACTTTATCTCATTTTGTCCTCTCAACAACAAACGAGGTAGGTGCTCCCGTTTTATGGACGGGGAAGCAAAGGCTCAGATAATTTACCCAAAGCCACAGCACTACTAAGTTGGGATCTGACACTAGAGCCATGCTATTTCCCCTCCACGAAGTGGGTGAGAAGAAGTGAGAGGTAAGATTGGGGAGGTGTTTAAGGCCCATATTATTATTATTATTATTTTTTTATCCTCATCCGAGGACATTTTTTCATTTTTTTTTGTTCAGATAGAGTGGGAGGGAGAGAGAGGGAGAGAGAGAGAAACATCGACGTGAAAGGGACACATCGAGTGGCTGCCACCCGCACGACAAACCAGGGCCAGGGACAAACTGCAACTGAGGTACATGCCCTTAGCGGGAACCAAACCTGGGTCTCTCTGGACCGCAGGCCGACGCTCTAACCGCTGAGCCAAACCGGCCAGGGCTAAGGCCCATATTAAATTGGGCCTTAAATGTCAGAACTCAATTTGGTGAGTAATGGGGAACCACTGAAGATAACTAAACAGGTAAGCCACCCAATTAAAGTCAACCTTTAGGAAGGTTAACATGGTGGTTGGAGGTAAGATGAATTGGAGGGAACAGAAGCAGAGGAAGAAAGACCAAGTAGGAGATAAATGCAAGTGGGGAAAACTCAAAGTCCGAGTGGAGCAGTGAGAATAGAATATGAGAAATTGTTATGGAACACAGTTCAGGAGTTGACTCTATAGGGTTTGGTGCCTTGGTGCAGTGGAGGGTGAAGGAGAGAGTGGACAGTGACTCTAAGGCATCAATCTGAACTCTGAGGAGATGACAGCGACATGTGTGGGTTCAAGGGGCAGGCAGAGTTGGTTGAAGATGGCTCCCTTTGCTTGGTCAGTAGTGTTGGTGGGACTATCCTGGACTATACTTTGGTGAATTACTGGTCTAGAACACTGGAGTGAGGTCAGGGTCGAGGTTATAGATTTGGGAATCCTTCACGATGAAGCCAAGAGAAAAAGAGCTCACCCAAGGAAAGAGATGAAAGAGGGGAAAAGAGGAGGACTAAATTACGATTTCAAATATAGCTTAAATGACTCTATTTCACAAATTTATTTCCAGATTACATAGTGTCTACATATTATAAAGTAAAGTTAACACGGTTTTCATATTATTAGTGAAGGTCTTATATTAAAATAATACACAGCCCGGCCAGTGTGGCTCAGTGGTTGAGCATCGACCCATGCACCGAGAGATCGCCGGTTCAATTCCCAGTCAGGGCACATGCCCAGGTTGTGGGCCCAACCCCCAGTGGGGGGCATGCAGGAGGCAGCCAGTAGATGTTCTCTTTCATTGGTATTTCTATCTCTCTCTCCCTCTCCCTTCCTCTCTCTCTAAAATCAATAAAGAAAAAAAAAAAACTAACTAAAATAAATAAATAAATAAAACAACAAAGAAATAAGAACTCCAAAATCTCTTAATGACACACTTTCTAGGTGTTTATGCAAACATAAAATTATTAATTATAGCCTGAAAAATTAAAATAATGTGAAGTAACATTTGAATACAGCACTTAGAGTATGGTACCCTTCCTTTATCATTCAACAAGTATTTATTTGTATCTTTTCAATAGTATATTAAAACTTAATATTTGCATTTTTATAGCATAATACATGAACAAAATATTAATGTATACGGAGGTGTTTCCTAGGTTTTCTGCCAGGCTGTCATGTTCTTGTTGAGCTAAGCAGGGTTATAGGCAGAGCTGAGTGTTGGAAGGAGATTCAAAAGACTGGATTGCTTGCTATTGGAAAGGGCTTGGAGCTACTTGCATGAAGGATCAGGGAGGATTGGGAAGAGGGCAGAAAGGAGCATCACTTTGAAGCAGTCATATCATCTACAAACATTTCAATAGGTAGCTCTAAACTAAATGTTCTTTAAACATAAACATAGTACAATTATCACACTTAGAAACTACCAATAATTTCTTAGATTACCAAATATTCAGAGTTCACCATTTCCCAACTGTCTTATAATAATTTTTAAAAATTTATTTAAATTGGGATCCAAAGTCCACACATTGCAATTGGTTACTCTAACTCGTGAATCTTTTTTTTATTTTTTAATTCTCACCCGAGGATATTTTTCCATTTATTTTCAGATAGAGTGGGAAAGAAGAGAGGGAGAGAGAGAGAGAGAGAGAGAGAGAGAGAGAGAGAGAGAGAGAGAGAGAAAGAGACATTGAAATGAGAGAGACACATTGATTGGTTGCCTCCCGAATGACCCTACCAGGGCCGGGGACAACTGCAACCAAGGTACGTGCCCTTGGCCAGAGTTGAACCTGCAACACTTTGGTCCACGGGCTGACGCTCCAACCGCTGAGCCAAACAGGCCAGGGCCTCATGAATCTTTTCAAAACTACAGGTTCCCTCTTTATCTCTTCAATTGTTCCTTGATTATTTTTTTTTTCCTGAAGAAATCCACAGTATGGATTTTGCTGATGATATCCCCATGGTGTTGTCATTTAATGTGTTCTGCTGTCTCTTGTATTTTCTTTTTTAAATCTTTCCACATTCTCCAAGTTCTGTACTCACCACTACTTACTTCTGTATTCAGAATTTAAGAAGTTAAAAAAATGTTCTTTAAGATGGCTTTAGTAAAAAGCTTCCTTAAAAGTATGGATTTAGAAGTTAGACATTGGTGAAACTGGTGAAATTCTAATGAAGTCGGTAGTTTGTTAACAGTATTGTATCAATGGTAATTTCTTGGTTTTGATAAATGTACTATACTTATATAAGGTGTAAACATTTGGGGAAACTGAATTTTTCCCCCACAATTTTTGCAACATTTTATAGGTCTGAATTTATTTCAAAATAACAAAATTAAAAAGTTGAAAGAGGAATTTTGAAGTTAGATTGTGGGAAGTTAAGAAGTAAAGGGGCGAAAGGAAGGAAATTATTGGCCACATCTAGCTATTAAAAAATGTAAAGAAATTAGGAAGCAGCTCAAGGGAGTAGCAAGATTATAATAGTTTTAAAAATTTTGTTTTTTCAGGCTGGAGGAGACCTGATCTTGCAGGAAAGAAAGCCAAAGGAGTTTGGAGATGCAAAAGGTAAATAAGCCCGGCCAGTGTGTCTCAGTGGTTGAGTGTCGACCCATGAACCAAGAGGTCGCTGGTTCAATTCTCCATCGGGGCACATGCCCAGGTTGTGGGCTTGATTCCAGATCCCCAGAGGGGGGCATGCAGGAGGCGGCCACTCGATGTTCTCTCTCATCGATGTTTCTGTCTCTCTCTCCCTCTCTCTTCCTCTCTCTCTAAAATCAATAAAGAAAAAAAATTAAATAAGATTATTTGTATGTGTTTAAAGTTTTTCTGAAATAAAAGTTTTTTTTTTTAAAAACAATACGATAGTTGTGTAATTGATGTTCTAATGAGGGATAGGATTCAGAATAGAGATGGGTTTGCCTGGACAAGGAAATAAAACATCACCTCTTCCTTTGAAATAGGAAGAACCCAGGAGAGGATGGATGTGAACAAAGAGAAATTCTAAGGTGGAGAGAAACAGAGTTGAGATAGTATATGCCTAAAGACTTTTTACTTTACAGGAAAATGAAAATGACATTCTCTGATGAAAGTGAGAGACATGGAGGGAAACTGAAGATTTGTGGAGCCTAGACAATTCTTTGCAAGGGTTGGGAGGGTAGCAACAGGAAACCAACTCCAGATGGATAACCATGGGAGCAGGGAGGGCCCAAATGTGGTTGGGGAGTGGGAATACTTAGCAGGCCCTGTGGTACAGTTGTGATACTTTCTCTAGCAAAACTTGGCAGTCTCAGAGCTAGCAGATGGCAGGTGGCCTATAGTGAGGACTGGTGTTGGGAGCATTGGCAGGTGAAAGCACCAAGGGGGCCAAGGATGTTAGCAAGGGCAGCACTGACTGGCTGGAAGCCAAGAGTTCTGTGGTAGACTTGCCTGTCCTTGGTCCCATGGGGTTACATCAATCATCATGCCATTGGCTTTGATATATAGAGTTCTTGGAAATCCTTTGTTTAGCCAAGGGGGATAAATTATTTCAGCAAAGCCTAAGTCATAAAATGACAGCAGGGTTTACCTTTTCTGTAGGTTGTTCCACCTGTTGCAGCTTTTTTCTCTCTGGATGAGCTACTGGCAGAATGTTTAAGGCTCCACAGAGATTAATCTCTTTCTACTCTGGCTTTACCCATAGTCTGAGATTCTTGGCACTAATTACTTCCTCAGATGGGGAGAATGGACATTTATGTCCAACAATTTTCAATCAGTAGAGTCGATTCTTTGATTTCTCAGGTAGGTTCTGGGAATAAACTGACCGATGACCCAGAAAATCCCGCACCCCTGCCCATGTAGAAGAGCATCCAGTGCGTCGAGTTGGAAATGCATGCCTCACTCTGCAACCACTGCTTTCAGCCCTCTCAGGAGGGCAGCTTTGGGGAATCATTCCTCCTGAGAAAGTGAAGAAGAGGTAACTTGAATCCAGGAATGGGTTTCCAAAAATATGGTGTATTAGTTTGCTAAGGCTGCCATAACAAAGTACCACAGACTGGGTGGCTTAACCAGCAATTTATTATCTCACAGTTCTGGAGGCCAGAAGTCCAAGATAAGGTGTTAGCAGGGTTGGTTTCCTTCGGAGGGCTGTGAGGGAGGATATGTTCCAGGTGTTTCTCCTAGGTTTGCAGATGGCCATCTTCTCCCTATTTCTTTTCACATTATCTTTCCTCTATGTGTGTCCATACCAGTGTCTAAATTCCCCCTTTTTATAAGGACAGTAGTCACATTAGATTAGGACTCACTCTAATTAGTTAAGCTGTAAGTTAATTAATTACATCTGCAATGACCTTATTTTCAAATCAAGTCACATTCTGAGGTATCGGGGTTAGGACTTCAACAGATGAATCTGACGGGGGGATACAATTGAAACCATAACAGATGACCCCCATGACCCTCTGCCTGGTAGTAAAATTGCTTCCCATGCATCTTTGTCTCTTGTCCCTCAATCTCCAGTCCACCTTGCAATGGCTGTCAAATTTATCTTTCTAAAATTCCCACTTTTATCATAATTTCTGATTACAAACTATCCATGGTTCATTGCCTAAAGAAGTAGTTTCAAAACTTTCCAGTTTGTCACAGTCATGGGGTAAGCTTAAAGAAATATTGATTCCTGGACTCAACTCTCTGACATTCTGATTTTTAAGGTATGGTATTTTTTACAGCTCTCTACATGATTTTTATCATCAGATCCACTGATTTAGAGAAGAGACTCAAGTTCCCTACATCTGGCCCAAGTTTACTCTCCAACTTCATCATCCTCTAGAATCCTCTGTCTACTTACCAGGCCCCCAAAGTGCTAGGACAATCCTGCCCCAATATATCTTCCAGTGGGGGCAGGGGCACCTCCCCACTCTTCCAAACTGCTTTCATTCTTCTCAAATCCCACCTTTTCTTCAACATCTCCCTACCATTCTGTTCTACTGTTATTTCCACTTTCTTTACCTCCTGTATCTTCCTGTCTGTGTTACCTACTTGGCAGTGAACTTCACCCTGTGAAGGTTCACAGATCACAGAAGACCAGGGCTGAGAGGGCCCTAGAGACCACATGTGGTGGAGCCAGGAAATGGTTCAGGGTGTGACTCCAAACAAGAAGACTGAATGAAATCCTTAGACTTCATATCCCTTTTCCTACCCCAAGCACCCAAGAAATTGATTGTCTACTCTGACAGAGGACTGGAAAAGATGTATTCTTTGTAGAGACTGAGCTGAAGAAACTTTGGAGTTGAGAACTCAGGGAACAGCAGAGGGCAGAGCAGAGCACCACATTGAAAAGAATGGAATGAAGTGAGAGTCCACATACTGAGTAGACCCTTCTACCCCAGTACATTACCATCAGAAATATTTAAAACAAAAAACTAAATCACTTCTATGTGGAGAAAATGACCTGTCTGAGAGAAAATACACAGAAAAGATTTATCAAATAAATGGCTAGTTTTCAACATGTTCACCCATGTACAAGGAACTGTCAACCAGACTTTTGGTCTCTCACTTACACATATGAATAAGTAGTTGTCATGATCACAAGACACCAAAACAAACAAACAAACAAATGAAAAACAGAGGAAACAAGGAAAGCCCTAAAGTTTAGAGAGGGGTATACAAAAAAAAAAAAGGCAATTTGAAAATTAGAAGACAATGGAACAATATCTTCAATATTCTGAGGAACATAGTTTTCAACTTAGATTTTCTTACACAGATAAACTATCTATCAAGTCTGAGAGTAGGCTACTTCAGACATGCAAAATGCTTATCTCCCCTGCATACTTTCTCAGGAAGATACTGAAGAATGTGAGCTTCAAAAATGATTAAACCCAGCCCGGCCGATGTGGCTCAGTGGTTGAGCATTGACCCATGCACCAAGAGGTCGCTGGTTCAATTCCTGGTCAGGGCACATGCCCAAATTGTGGGCCAAATCCCCGGTGGGAGGCATGCAGGAGGCGGCCAATCGATGTTCTTGCTCATCGTTGTTTCTATCTCTTTCCCTCTCCCTTCCTCTCTCTAAAATTGATAAAGAAAAAAAAAAAAAACAAACAAAAATGATTAAACCCAGAAAGAGAAAGCATGTGATTCAGGAAATAGAGGATTCGACATAAGAGAAACGACATCCAGGATGACAGGGAAGGGAAGTTTCAGAACAACATTAAGCAACAAACTTTAAGAAGAAACAACAAGCCTGGAATGGGAAGGTACAAGGGCTCCAGGAGGAAAGAAAATAAAAGAACTGACAGATCATCCGAAATGTTTGACTATGTGGAAAATTGTATTGAAAGGCTGTAACAGAATGTGGGAAGACTCAATTACAGAAATAAAGAAACTAAACAGATGAAGACATAAGGTAGGAAAAGATATAGTAAAAACAAAATTGAGGTGATAGACTCTTGATGTGTTTGAATTGAGTGGAGTTTTATAGTTCTATGTGAGAATGTTGAGGATGAGATGAGATACAAAAAGATAGGCAATTATGAAATCTAGGAAAAACAGAAAGCTGGATAAGAAAGGAAGCGTTATGATGGCACATTTCATGACTCAGCTGTAAATAATATTATATATTAGCAATAACATAATAAATATAGATTTATCCAAAAATTGAAATATAACAATATTGTAAAGATTAGTATAGGATAAATGTATGCATACAGGTGTTTGTGTGTGTGTACACCATTACTACACTATTGTGTCTCAGTTTCAAACCCACACTTCACTTTGCTCTGTGATGGTGGGGCTGAAACTCTGTGAACCAAAATTCTCCCTTGCCAGCCAGCTCCATGTTAGACTCTGCCAATAGGAGAATTAGAAGAATATTGTAGAGCTGGCAGAGGAAGAACTTATCTCTTCCTGTCTGCTTCCTTCTCTCTCAATGTTCATTCATCATTTTTTTTCAATTATCCAACAAAGGCTTATTGAGTGACTATTGTGTGCCCAGCACTGTTCTAGGTGTTCAGGATTCATCAGTGACAACATCTCTGCCTCCACAGAGCTTACCTTCCAGTAGAGAAAGAGAAGTAATAATGTACATAACATATAAACAACTTACATAGTGTTTTAGGGGGAAAAAAACCCAAAGCAGAGTAAGAGTGATTGGGAATGCATAGGTGAGGAGTATTACACTTTTAAATAGGGTGGTCAGGGTAGACTTCTTTGGGAAGAAGATATTTGAGCAAAGACTTGGCCTTAAAATGAGAGTAGGCATGGTATGTTCAAGGGACAGTGGAGAGGCCAGTATGGCTAGACTGAAGGAGGAGAGGGTGAAAGGAGTGAGAAAGCTGAAATTTTTTGCCATTGGGAGAAGGGAACTGGAGGTGAGGAGGGTTTGCGCAGAAACAGCTTTTCTTTGTCATAAGTCATATATGATCACTTCACTTTTCAAACCATGAATATGTATAAATGTTATACAAATAAAAATTAAATTTTAAAATGATGAATCACAAAATGCAATGTATCCTAAATTGGATCCTGGAACAGAAAAAGGGGCATTCATGGAAAGCTGATGAAATCTGAATAAAGTCTAGTTAATCATAATGTACTAATACTGTTTTCTTAGTTATGACAAATGGACTATGTAATGTAAGATGTTAACATTGGGGGAAACTGAGTGAAAGAGATATAACAATTATCTTTGCAACTTTTCTGTAAATCTAAAGTTATTCTAAAGTGAAAGTTTATTTATTTTAAAAAACACCTTGGGAACAAACAGAAAACTGAATCAGGTGGTAAGATGTTGACCTTTCCCTTCCCCCAACCCAACCCTCTACTATTTCTTGGGTTTGAGCAGTTGGTTATTTACCTGGTAGAAGGATGTGATTTACCCACAGACCTGGGCTGATCCCAAAAGAGAAGGAAAAAAGCCTTTGTGGATCACCTCTATGGAGTATCCAGCTCATGGATGACATTCAGAAGCTGAGAAGCAGAAACCGGGACAGAGGCATTTATGCAGAAAAAACATGAATGTGCAATTCCCTTAAGTTTTTAAGAGAGCAGAGTACTAAAAATATCTTCATAGAGCTTCACTTCTTGCTTAATCTCCATCTCTAGTGAGCTGTAAAGTTAAAAAAGTGACTTCAAAGTAGAAATAATTCCAAACCCTTGATTAAGTGGCTTTTTCTTTACTTGAAAGCTTCCTAAAACTTTTTGGTGGGGGTGCCTGTTGAAATGGTTCTGTTGTTGATGTTAAAATAGTGACTATGCCAATGCTTTCCATGTGTACTTTTATGTTCTTCACTGTAGAAGCTAGTAGAAAATTGTTTTACAATTTCTTAGACAATTATTTAATATCAGCAAAAAAAGAAATCATTAACTTTTGATGCCAATGATCTAAGACTATCAGCCTCCTACTCTTTTTCCCTGGGGAGCTTCCCTGTCCCCCCCCCCTTCTTTTTTTTAGAACTGAGGAAGTCCTTTTCTGTTCTTGCTTCTTCCACATATTCTGCTTCCACCCATAATCTCTCTGGTACTTAAACTTTTGGAAATGAAAGCCAGGAAAGAAAGTAAAATTGATCCTTGAACAACATGGATCTGAAATACGTAAGTCCACTAATACACGTTTTTCTTTTAAATAGATATACAGTTGGCCCTCTGTTCCCACAGGGCCATTCACAGATTCAACCAATTGAAGATTGAAGATAGTATTTTCCATCCATGGTTGGGAATCCATGAATGCAGTAGGCTGGCTGTATGCATTGTTTTATGCCATTTTATATAAGGAAATTGAGCATATGCAGATTTCGGTATCTGAGGGGGATCCTGGAACCAACTTCCCATGATACCAGAGGACAACTAAGTTTTGGGGGAGTCCAATTTTTTTTTACTGATTTTTAAAGAGAGGAAGAGAGAGGAGGGGGGAGAGAGAGAGAGAGAAACACTGATGTGAGAAACATTGATTGGTTGCCTCCCCAAATGCACTGACTGGGGATTGAACCCTTAACCTGGGTGTGAGTCCTGACCAGGAATCAAACTGGCAACCTTTTGGTGCACAGGATGACGCTCAACCAACTGAGCCACACCATCAGGGTGGGGAGCCCAAACTGTTGTGCAGATTTCTACTGCACAGGGATGGGTGCCCCTAATCCAGCATTGTTCAAAGGTCAACTTTATTTTGCATGCTATTTTTGTTTTCTGTTCCACTACATACTTTTCCTGAGGTAGTGCAGGCTACCCCTTAAATTGAGGTAAAAGGAAAAGGAAAGAGAAAATGAGAGGGAGAGAAAAAAATTTAGTTCATTTTTCTGGCATCCAGGAGTCTGCGTGGTATATTTTCTGGGATTGTGAGCAGTTAAGTGGTGGTGAGCAACGAGCACTCAGAAATTCGTTTGATTTTATTTATTTTTCTTACCTTTTAAAATAATTACATAAGAAATACATATTTACTGCAGAAAAACTTAAAAGAACAGATAAAATGTCAAAATGCATATAAAATCACTTGTAATCTCAGAAATAATCACCCTATCCAGTGATTTGCAATCTTTTTCATCTCATGGCACACATGAACTAATTACTAAAATTCTGTAGCACACCAAAATAAAAATAATTTTTGCTGATCTGACAAAAAAAAAACACACTATAATTTTGATTCATTCACACTGGACAACTATTGCTGTGTTGGCTGTTGTCATTTTTTAAATTTGACAATCGAAGGGAAAAGAGGTCAGTGCCCCTGACTAAGTAGTCAGGTATTGCATGTTTTAAAATTCTTGTGGCACATCGGTTGAAAATCGCTGCCCTAATCCAACATACCACCAACCACTCAATACAAGAAAGCAAAAACAGAAACGAGAGAGGAAGCACTGAAGCCTGTGAACCTCCAACTCCAGAAGTTCCTGAGACTGTGGCTTGGTGGTTTCATGTCTTCCCCAGGGCTGAGCGTCACTGTCACACTCACCTTTTGTATTGGATAGCACCCTTTTGGTTCCAAGAGACAGAAACCCAACTCACATTTATTTATACAAAAATGAATAGAAACAGGATGTCTCTTCAGATCGTTTGAATACCAGCTCTATATGGTCTTTAGCATGCAAATACCTCTTAAAGCCTCTGTGTCCTCATCCTCTTGTGAGGTTGTTACAGGGGTTGAAAAAAATTAGGCATATGCCTAGGGCATGGTAACCACTCCATAAACAGTAGCTAGTATCAATCAGCCAGAATTGATTACTATCTGGTCTCCTTAGGAGTGGGGAAAGTTGTGTTGTTAGCATGTGATTACTAGAGGAAGTTGGAAGGCAGGAGACTAGGGGGAGTGAGGCAGGAGCTTTCATTCTCACATGTGCACCCCCAGAAGTCTACTGTGACCTGCGGCGAGGATAGCTGGTGTGGACGGCGTGCTGCTGACGGCCCCCACCGTGAGCTCCAGGAAGCACCTGCAGTGCCTGACTATTTCTTGACTAACAGGCTGGCCCCTGTAGCCAGAGTCCAGGAGAAACCCAAACTTCATCGTTCATAAAGAGAGATTGTGCCACAAGTTATCTGGGGAGCTGAGAGCTCCATGCTTTGAGGTGGTGGTTTCAGACCTGGGACCCAGAAAATCACGTGGGACACTCTGAAAGTTCAGGGCTGCTCCTTTTCGCACGGGTTCACGCTGACATTGTGTTTATGTCCTATGTCCATATTTTAGTCTTTTTAGGTCAAATCAAATTCTTTTGTGAGGGAGGGAGTATTTAGGGTCTAGTTAATAAAGTATGTAATGAAAAACCAACCTGAGTCTGGTAAAAACCTCTTCAGAAACGATTACCTTAATCTCTAGTTGCAGATCTTCCGTTATTCCCACTAAACATTCAAAGGTTCTTAATGAGATAGTTATCAAAACACATCTGGGATGTAATGCACTGTATTCTACAGAGTCAAGTAAATGTCAGTGTCTCCACCAGAATTTGTGATGAACTAACATATACAAATAATCAGATCTGGCTTGAGATGACCTTGGTTGAAACACAGGCTCAAAAGGGACATGGTGTTTCTCGTCCAGTCTCAGGTTCAGGTTGACGAGGCCAAAGGGGATTTCTCTTCCTGGGCACCAGGTCTACAGCCCAGGTAAAGCTGCCACCCCAGGTAAAGCCACCATCCATGAGAACTGTGGGCTTGTTATTCAAGCAGACAGGTTTTTCTTAAGTATCTATAACTGAGTCACAAACTGTAGCACCCCACCCAGCCCATTTGTTTTGTTTTCCTGCCAAAATAAAACTCTTTATTAAAACCCAACAGCAATTAAGCAATTTTTAATCTTTACATACAAGGCAACCAGCAATTTATTTATTTATTTTTAATTTTTTTCTTTATTGATTTTTTTTTTTTTAAGAGAGAGAAGAAAGGAGAGGGAGAGAGAGATAGAAACATCAATGAGAGAGATCACTGATTGGCTGCCTCCTGCATGCCCTGCACTGGGGATTTGGACCACAACCTGGGCATGTGCCCTGACTGGGAATCAAACCGGCGACCTCTTGGTGCATGGGTGGACGCTCAACCACTGAGCCACACTGGCCAGGGGACAACCTACAATTTAAAGCAAGATTTAAAGACAGACACATCTCTTTTCTCCGCCCCCCCCACCCCCCCACCAATCTGCTTCCATAGCTGGGAATCTTTGTTTAATCTGTCTCCAGGTCTTTCTTTCTGTTTGAGAAAAACACTCACTCTGCGTCTTCTGTGGCTTTTCCATGTCCCAGTTGCAACTTCAGGAACCCTGATAAGTGCCATCTAGGTTGTAATCTAAAGCTTTTGGGAGGCCCAGGTCGTCTCTGTGTGAGACAGTTATCAGTCCTCATCATTGAACCTCTCGTCCCCCATTTGTTGCTCTGTGTAATAGAGAAAGCCTCCTGCTCCTGGTGACTTGGCAAAACACTGACTAAAAGAGGGAGATGTCCACAGCAGGTGTGCACAGCAGGGTCCTTCCCAGCCTCCTCTGTGTCTTTTTCTAACCGAGGAGTCATTGGTTTCCCTTTTCAAAGGGAAAAGGGCAGAGTATAGATCAATGATTTATTTTAATTTAGGGTCAGAATGCAGAAAGTGCCCAGACCACTTCTACCACAGCCATAATAATTTCTCGAAATTTAGTTTTACTTTTATTCAAGCAGCACGTTTAAGATATTTACTTTTATCTATTAATTTTTACTTATGTAACTTTTACATTGTTTAAAAGTTAAACAATGCCGAAAGGCTCATTAGGAAAAACAGCTGTCTCCTGTCCAATTTACTCTTAAACTATTTTTTTTGGTTCTTCTTTTTCTTTACTACATCTTTATTTTTTCTATGTGATATGCATATATTGTTGGTTTGAGTCATGAATTTTAGACTTTAACTATTGGCTTTCTCATAGGTTAAATGGGATATAGTTTTCTTGCTGTCCCCCACCTCCACTTCCCGTTCCTCTTTCTGCTAATATAGCTATATTGCAATTTTTGGTTAAATCTGATTTCGGTATTTCTACTATTGTAACCAAGTAAATACTGTTTATTGCAGAGCCAAGGGCTGTATTACATTTATGCTTCTTTTCTTGTAAACTTTTTAATATTCCTAGGTTTAGTAATTGTTGTTTCCTCCCCCATTTGCTTACATTTCTCAGTTTTGATGGATGGCTTCTTAACACGATTGTTTACAAAGTTAAATGTACCAGATAACTTTCCTGCCTTCATCATCTTGCTCCAGGCTGGGCCAGCTACATAGCTATAGCTCTGGGACTTTCTGTCATTATTCTAAAAATCCCCTTTGACTCTCACTTGTGTTTGATCCTGTTTCCTGGATCCCATGTCTTTCTCTTTAATGGTTTATTAACTCCCTTATTTTCATGGATCTCATTCTCAAATAGCTTCATGAGAAAGAATGCTTGAGACTTTCAAGCCTGAATTTTTCTTTATCCTCACACTTGATTGATAATTTGGCTGGGTATAGAATTTAATACTGAAAATCATTTTTTTTTTTTTTTTTTTATCCTCACCCGAGGACATTTTTCCATTTTTTGCTCAGATAGAGTGGGAGGGAGAGAGAGGAAGAGAGAGAGAGAAACATCGACGTGAAAGGGACACATCGAGTGGCTGCCTCCCGCACGACCCAACCAGGGCCGGGGACAAACTGCAACCGAGGTACGTGCCCTTAGCGGGAACCGAACCCGGGTCTCTCTGGACCGCAGGCCGACGCTCCAACCGCTGAGCCAAACTGGCCAGGGCCTGAAAATCATTTTTTATCTTAGAATCTTGAAAGGACTGCTTCATGTTTTCTAGTTTCCTATGTTACATCTGACAGGTGGCCATTCATATTCCTAGTTATTTTGATGTAACTTTTTTTTTTTTCTCTTTAGGAACTTTTCTGTTCACCCTTGGCATTCTGAAATGTTATCATAATATGGATTGTATTCTTTGTGCTGGCACTTGACAGGCCCTTTTAATCTGGAAACTCCAGTCTTTTAGTATTAAGATTTTTTTCTTAAATGATTTGTTTGAAAAATTTCTTTCCTTTTCAAATATTTGTTTTTTCTTTCTAGAATTCTGAATTGCCTGAACTGATCCTCTGATTTTCTAGCTCATTCTCTCCGATTGTCTATCCTTGTTACTTTGTTCTGCTTTCTGGCAGACTCCCTTGAATTTATCTTCTATCCCTTCTATTGATTTTTTTTTCAACTTAAATTTTTTTTCAATCTTGGCTGTTACATATTTAATTTTCAAGTGCTCTTATAGGTTTCTCACTTCTCCTCCTTCTATAGCATTCTTTTTTTGCTATTATCTCTCCAAAGATTACAAATGATTTTTTTTTTTCTGAAGTTTTTTTCCTTCTTGATCTTTTCTCTAAGTCCCCCTTTCCTATCTGTTTGTTCTGGTCTTTGTTTTTTTTTTACCTTGGGGTCTTTTACAAATGTCTGTGGATCCTTAGCTGTTCATGAATGTTTGAGTCAATCACTGAAAAGCTGATGGGGGCTCTGTGTGCATGGGTAGGGTTTGCTTCTGGTGATCTTTCTTCTGGCCAGTGGTTCTCAATAGGGTCAGCTCTTAGGTGAATTTTGAAAGTTGTGAGGATGTTTAGTTGTCACAGTTACTGAGGGGCTGTGACATAATAATAAATACATATATTTGGTCTTTGCCCCTGGTTCCTGGGCAAAGAGTTTCTAAAACTCTTGTAATTTTCTGAGTAATAAGGGTGTTATTGATTTATTTTCTTGTAATAGGGGCATTTTTTCTTCAAATGAAGCACTCTTTGGTGGGCTCCTGGATAGCTTTAGGATGGGGGTTGGTCACCAGAAAGGCCAAGCCATGATTAGAAGCTTGGCACTTTCAGCCCCACCTCCTATTCTCTGGGGTGGGTGGCAGGTAGAAGGGCTAGAGATTGAGTTAATAATCAATCCTGACTACATGATGAAGCTTCCATAAACATCCCTGAACTACACTGTATAGAACACTCCTAGGTTGGTGAACACATCTAGGTGTTGGGAGGATGGCACACCCCAAATTCCACGGGGGTGGAAGCTCCTGTGCTCCAGATCCTTCCAGACCTCACCCTATGTACTTCTTCATCTTGTTGTCCCACTGTATTCTTTATTATATCTTTTATAATAAACTGGAAACATAAGTCGGTGTTTCCATGAGTTTTGTGAGCCATTATAGCAAATTATCAAACCTGAGGAGGGGGTTGTGGGAACCTCGATTTGTAGCCAGTTGGTCAGAAGTACAGGTATCAACCTGACTTACTGTGATTGGCCTCTGGAGTGGAGGGCAGTCTTGTAGGACTAAGCTCTTAACCTGTGGGGTCTATGCTAACTCTAAGCAGTGTCAAAATTAAATTGTAGGACATCCAATTGGTGTCTGAAGAGTTGGAGAATTGGTTGGTGTGGAGGAAAACCCCACACACTTGGTTCAGAAGTGTTGTCAGTATAGAAGAACCAAGTTTTCTTTTAGGGGTCTATTGGTATCTAGTATGTGAAGGCCAAGGATACTAGTTGACATGCAGGACCTTCCCATACAACAGAGATTGCCATGTGTCTAGAGTCATCAGATAAAATACAGGACACCCAGTTAAAATCAAATTTCAGATAAACAATAAACCTTTTTTTGCATCACTATATCTCAAATATTGCATTTTGATCTGGTGACTCTGTGTTCTACTCCACTTTCAATGTCCTCCTGGACAGTTATTTGGTGAAAAACTATTTTTAACAATTGATTCAGTATATCAGCTCTGCCTTATATATAAATGAAACTGAGGGTCCTTATGACTTTGATTAAATTTAGTTTTAAATCCTAGCTCTAGAAATCAGATTCCTTCCCTCCCCCCATCCCTCAGACATCTAGCCTTCTCCCAGGTAACCAGAAACAACTTAGGAAGCAGAAGACAAACAGCAACCAGTAGCCTGGATCTGACTAATGGTCACATGGTCAGTCAGGACCTCTGGCAGACTAAAGATAACATCTTGACCTAAGTAATGTTTGAGCTCCTGAGCCCTAAGGTAGAATGACTACCTGGCTGTCATCCCATGAGAGCAGCCAGAGAGACACCAGAAAAGACCTCAGAACTGTCCTCAAGACCTGAGCAAATGATTTATTACCCATACCTTATCTCTGACCAATCAGCTCCCAGAACGACCCTGTACTTCCTAACTCAAGGTGTTTTGTGATTTTGCCACATATCCTCTGTAACCTACATGCCATTAGGGAGTTAGGTTTTTAGAGCACAAAGTCCCCATCTCCGTATTGGCCAATTCAATATTAAACTATTTTTTTCTTTCTACACTGCAAACTGTTGCTGTGCATTTCTCAGTGCACACAGGTAGGCAGACGCAAGGAAAAAGCATTGGGGTCTGGTAACATAAATACAATTAATTTTTTTTGCATGGATTTAACATACTCTGAGATTTCTATAGATTTACATTTCTGAGAATGCAGCTACCATGTAAATTAAGGGAGATTGCACTTTGTTTTGTTTAGAATTTAACCAAGAGTTTTCACCATTTAGAAAGACATACCACTGACAACAGCCCTGCTTGTGATCAGATACACTGATATTAGTCTGCAATTGAAGTTGCCTTACTCATGGTGATTCAAATATATTAATTTACACCTTATTTTAAAATGGCAACTATATGAAATATAACATAATACAATGAAGAAAGTGTCAAGGACATTCAGTTGAACATGGTCATACTTCTCTTAAATTCAAACTTATTCATTGTAAGATCAAAGCTTCTAAGTACTTTATTATGTCTTCCAGGGTGTTCTGCCACATGCATTCATAGTGAAGCACATGCTATTGCATGATCATTACTTTCCTTTTATTTCTCCCTTGTGAGGGCATTATCATGTATTTTTTAAAAAATATGTGTAGGTTATTTTAACTATGGATTTCATTTCAGATAGTAAAGGGATATTTCAAAATATTTTTTTTTAAAAGGAGGTTACTTACAGCATGGTCAAATCTCAGAATAATTATGCTTAATGAAAGAAGCCAGGCAAAAAGTGTACATACCTTTAAAATTCTTGAAAATGCAAATTAACCTATAGTGACAGAAAAATCAGTAATTGCCTGGGGAATGGGGGATGGGACAGGAAGTGGCAGGAGGGGGAGACTACAAAGGGACACAGGAAACCTTTGTTATCTTGACTGTGGTGATGTTTTCATGAGTGGATGCATATGTCAAAACTTTCTAAATTGTGCACCTTAAATCTGAGCAATCTATTGTATGTCACTTTACCTTAGTAAAGCTGTGGTTTTTTTGTTGTTTTTGTTTTGAAGATGTTGGGTCTGATAATGTTGAGGCCTTGACTTTGGGCAATTGAGCAATGATGGGATTTTTGTGCTGAGGTCCTTCCAAGTGTCAGTAAGGATCTGAGGTCTTTCTCCAAGTGTGGTTCAATTCTTCAGATCCAGATGCTCCCATCTCCCTCCTGGGGATTATGAATCTGGCTGCCAGCATTCCTGGAACTAAGCAGAGGAAGGGCAAGGTCCCACCATTCAGCGTGTAGACTTTTACTTAATCCCCTGTTTATAAGCCATCTCCTCACCCCACCTTCTGCTCTGCCTGCTCTCCCTCAGTCAGGTGCCTCTCTCACTTCCATTAATATTTATAAGTTCCCTTCCTCTAGAATATATGCTTTATAGAATACATGCTTTAGATAAACATACTCAAATAGAACAATTACGAAAAAATATTTTTTTTTCTGGCAGTCATTTATTTAGATAACTCTTGGATGGCAGAATCAGTTGGTTACTAAGTGAGACCAGACATTTTGGGTAGGTGGATGGCATTTTAATGCAGCAACTCCCCATTCTTTGCAAGGGCAGTGGTGCTTCTGCCATTTAGTAGTGGCGACTGTTTAGTGAGCACTTACTGTGTGCCAGGCACCATGCTAAGGACTTTTCATAAATTATTTCAGTGATTTAACAATAATCCTATTGTTTTTATCACCATTTTACAGATGAGGCTACTGAGAATCAAATAAGTTAGATAACATGCCTAAAGTCACCAAGCCAGGCAGTGTCTGAGACAGAACCACATCAGACAGACAGATGGGCTTCACAGCTGAGGATTCTACCCCAATCTAAACACTCTTCCCTGAAGAACTCCAGCTATGAGACTTTTATGTAGAACTTGGGGAGTAAGGGGGAGATCTTTTTGGAGTCATTCTTACTAGGGCTATGTGAGGAGAGCAGGTGCCCACTTGGCTCCCTGCCTGAAATATAGAGGGGCAATATTTTCAACAGATCATCATGTCTACCACGTCATGGGCTTGCTATCAGGAGACCCAGGTTCAAGTTCCCGCTCTGTTGCTATCTCACTGGGTGACCTTGAGTGGTCACTAATCTCTCACTGGACACTGTCCTGATCTGTTAAGGGGGAAGGTTTAACTGGACAAGTCTAAAGTTTCACTCAACTTTAAAATGCTGGGAGTCCATATGTTTATCTCTCCCAGAGGTATTTGTATCGTGGGATGAAAGGCCCCTTGCTGCTCTCTCAGAGAGGCATTTTGCGGGTCAGAGAGTCCTCTCCAATGGCCTGAAGTCAACAATCTTGAGCAGCTGTCTACCCAAAGCAGCCTTCTCCTGTGCCAGGCCACGGAAGCAGAAGGGTTAATACACACCCCGCCCTGCTCCAGGCAGAGGAGTTGTAAGGGCTTAATCGCGTCTTAACTCTGGAGGCAGCTGTGACTCACTGCTGCACTGTGGTTATGTAAGCGCCCAGGAATAGGCGGCATTACATACGTGCTGGCAGCCACAGACCTCTCTCATTTGTTCACTACTATTTTGTTTAATCTTTCTTTTGGCTACAAGCTTCGCTTGAGTTCATCTTTGGAATGGAAATGGAAGCATTATTGGACAACAGGCAGAACAGGAACTGTCTATCAGTCAGAGAGACTCCAGTCCTTGGGAAGCTGGGATCAGGAGGTAGAGTTCCAGAGCCTTGAACCTGCATTGCCACACCCTGGCTTCCCCCTCTCTTTGCCTCTCCCCTCCTTCCTACCTGTGTGGTCCACCTCCCTCCCCAGATGCCCCCAAGGTAGCCTCACCCCCACCAGGAGTCTCAGGCAGAAAAAGTGAGGCCCAGAGAAAGGACTGTCCCAGGGTGTCATGCAGTGAGTAAATGTGTGTGCTCTGGGGGCAGGGGGCACAGGAATAGGAGTGCCAGGATTCTGCAGCTGGGGCAGTGACCTCAATAATATTTCTGTGGGGAAAGGATAGAAACCAGCTTCTCAGATTCCTCCAATCAGATGGCAACCTCAGTTGTCATTCCAAAAAGTTGTAGCCTAGATTTTAGCTTTCTTGCCATCTCCATTGCCTGACATCTCCATTGTCAAAGATTCATTCTAATTCCAGGTTTATTTCTCCTGTGTCCCTTCACCTGTCTGACGCTCACCTTCCCATTTGTGCTTCTATCCACTCCTACAAGCTACAAGACAAAACAAGCAAATATGAGCCTCCTCCCTCCCTTAACCCATCACTCTGTCTCTGTCTTTCCTTTTTTGCAAATTTCCTGAATGGGTGAGTCTGTCCCTGCTGCCTCTGCTTCTTCATCTCCCAGCTGTGTCTTCGGACTCTGCAGAGCAATGAACTGTCCTTGCAGTCCCCTGTGACCTTCTCATCGCTCAATCCCATGGCCTTTTTTTAGTCCACATCCAATTTAACTTCTTGGCAACATGTGACATGCTGACCAGCTGCTCCCTCTTCTAACTCTCTCTCCCCTTGGCCCCTGTGATCCATCACTTTGCTATTCTATCTACCTCTCAGAAACAAGCACCTCTTCCTCCGTCTCTCCTGTCATTTCTCTTCCCTGGCCTGGACACCACCTATATGTGTACGCACACACACGTATTTGTAGGTAGGTGGGTACTAATTTCCTGTCTCCTTCCAAAAAGGATTTAAACAGCTGATAGAAATATGTAAGACACTAGGATAATAAAAAAACAAATGAGATGGAAGTGGTCAGAAATTAAGAGTAAATTGTAGGCACACTAAGTGAAGAATGCAAAACTTTATCCAAAAGAACTATAAAATAATTACTCCACCCAATAAATCCAATCTTGTGACTCTCCCACCAAAAGTCCTTGATGACACATCATTGCCCAACTTCTGAGCCTATCCTGTCACAGCTGGATCTCAGTTTGCTCTTCCAGCTCATTTCCTGTCTCTGGGCCTTGATGCAAGCTAATCCCTCTGCTTAGAATGTACTGGGCTCACTCCTCTTTCTCCTGTTGCCCACTCAACACACATCTACTCTTTTTTTTTTTTATCCTCACCCGAGGACATTTTTGCATTCATCTTTGGATAGAGTGGGAGGGAGAGAGGGAGGAAGCGAGAGAGAAACATCGACGTGAGAGAGACACATTGAGTAGTTGCCACCCACACGACCCCAACCAGGGCCGGGGACAAACTGCAACCAAGGTACGTGCCCTTAGCGGGAACCGAACCGGGGCCTCTCTGGTCTGTGGGCCAACGCTCTAACCGCTGAGCCAAACTGGCCAGGGCATACTCATTTTTTAAGACAGTGTCAATGTCATCTCTGCTGTGGAGCCTTCCCCAGCTCCTCCTGTGATAATTACTCCTCGATAAGTCTCGGTTTCTGCATCTGAACAATGGGAATAATAATGGAATCTGCTCCATTGTGAGGATCGATGAGACACATACAAAGCGTTTAACACAGTGTCTGATACATTATCGTAAGCATTTACCAGGTGTTGACAACCAGCTATTTTACCCCCTTATAAATGGAGAGGACAATAGCCAGGAAGACTAAGCTATTTTCTGAAGTTAATTAGGATCCCAATGATAGAGCTTAGATTAAGCCCCTGATTCCTCTCATCTGGGCCACAGGTTTTTCCATCTCTGCCTATATAGTATCTCATCAGTCTGGACTATTCCTCTCTGGAAAATCCTTTCTACCCTGAATGTTGATCCCCTCATGTTTAGGTACGACTAGCTTGTGTAACTTTATTGGTGCAGTGTGAGTACAGGTGTGTTCAGCTCTCATCCTGTGGCCTCAATCTTGCTAAGATCATTGTCTCTGTAATTTGCTGCTAAAGCAGACTGGTCTCAATGTGCACCGGATTGCCAAATGGATTTAGAAGTCAAGGAGAAGGTATCCCAATGCCAGTGGCCAGCCAGGTTCAGGGGCCACCAGCTCCAGCCAAGGCATTTGCTAGCCTGTGGTGCTCAGAGAACCGGGGTGACCTGAAGTTTGGCATTTAGTTGCCAGGGGTGTGTGTCTGAGGCCGTCTCCTCAGCAGCCCTCTGCCTGTGGGCATTCAACAGTGCGAGCATGTGTGTGCATGCCTGTGTGTGTGTGTAACTCACCCTTTGGTAGGTTCAGGGACCTTGTGCCAATTCTAAAGATGTTATTTGTCAGCCAAGTAACATTCCTGGACCAGAGTCGGGGATCCAGTGTCACAGTCACTCAGCAACACATTTTTAACTTGGGGCTGGGAAATCGCGTAAGAATTATACCAATACTAAGGGGTAGCTAGTATCCAGGCATATCCAGGGAGAGGAAATCGGAGGCTCCAGGAGGCCAAGTGCCTCGCACAAAGTCACTTGGCTCTAAAGTGGTATTTATACGAGGTCTGCCTGACCCTGAGACTGGATTCTCTCTTTCATGATTTGTGCGCCTTTCAGAAAAGTAGAGGAGCACACAGATGCCTTCGCTAACCATATAGGGCACTCTGCAAATGTAAGCTACCGTGTTATCACCCTCCTGAGGCTCCAGTGCTACCCTACACATGCTTCCGATGAACTTGCTTAGGGCGACCCGTATGAGGATGCACCCTGAGGACAGCCAGCACTCACAGGCCCTGGAAAGCAGGAATCACACATCGTAGTTGGAAGAGTGGGTTTCACAAGCACCCGGGGGGGCACCATGTTGGTGTCAGGAGGCTGGTGCTAGCTCTGGGATCTTGAACAGGTTTCTCTCAATTTCTCCATCTTAATATGAGAGGTTGGGGGAGATGACTTTGAGAGTCCTCCCTTTAATAAGGTTTTCATGTGGTGTCAACTCTCTCCCCTGAGACGAGTGTTGTTAGAAAATGACAGTGAGCACATAGTGTCTTACACGTGTGTGGAGTTTCCTTAGCACTTTCCATCACATGTTCAGAAGTGCATTTCAGTTTATGTTATTTCACAAAGCACAGTATTTTTTTTTCTTTATTGATTTTAGAGAGAGAGAGGGAGAAAGAGATAGAAACATTGATGAGAGAGAACATCAGTTGGCCACCTCCTGCATGCCCCCCACTGGGGATCGGGCCCACAACCTGGGCCTGTGTTCTGACCGGGAATCGAACCGGTGACCTCTTGGTGCATGGGTCGATGTTCAACCACTGAGCCACACCAGCCAGGCAAAGCACAGTATTTTTTATACTAAATGGTAATTGAATAATTTTTTATGGGCTGATATGCTCCAGGCAGAACCCTCATTGCTTTCATGGCAGACAGTTTACTATCTATGGGTCTCAAGGAGAACAACAAGCAGGGTGGTGTCCGTCAAGGGACAGAAAAGGACAGGCCTGGAGAGAGGTGGTCGGTAGGCACTGGAAGCTCCTGAGGGTGGCAGTCAGAGAGGGCAGGCCGGAGAGGCAGCACAAGCTGGTGGCCTGCAGCTGCGTCTAGTCTGGCCCACACACTGTTCTAAAGAAATTCAAAAGAGAGGCTAAAATAGAAAATCAGGATATTTTGCATTAAAAGTCAGTATTCTGGGCTTCTGTTGAAAAATAAGAAGATTCTGTTGAAAAATAGGAAGGGGCTACATTGAACCTGAATTCCCACTTGGCCACCTTTGGCCAGGTGCCCCTTCCTAGCACTAAGTTGTGCTCAACAAACTTACAGGTAATTAAATTTCCCAAATGTCACACTGCAATCTGACCAGTTTTAATTGTGCCACAAATGGGCTGCCAAAAGATGTGAGATTTTGTGCATATTGGTCAATCTTATTTTCCAGAGTTGGCTATGAAAGCTGTGACCACTTCTATGCTGGGATCACCTATTCCATGCCAGGCACTGTTCTAAGTATTCAGCTGTCACGACCAACTCATGTATGAGTAGCTACTAATATCTCCATCTCTGAGGCGCAGAAAAGTGTGTCACATAGCCAGGAAGTGGCAGGATTGGGATGGGAACCCAGGCAGTCAGACTCCAGAGAGCCTACTCCCGACCACCTGGCCCTGTCAGACTTCTCTGAGCCCGTCTCATTTGCGAGAGGCCTGCCTGTCATCCCTGCCTCACGTGCAGCAAATGAGATCATGTGCATGAAAGCCCTTGGTAAATTGCAACATGCTGTATAGAAGTTGGTTGCTTCTAGTAATTACTATAATCTTCAGGTCAGGATTCAAACCAGAATTCAAAGCAGATTCAAGCCACAGGCTGAGGCTACCCTGCTTGTTAGTGTCTCTCCAGCTATGGCTCTGTGGCTGCTAGATGGGGAGGGGATGTCACTAGCACCGATTCTTGAAATTCCAACATGGTGTGAACAAGGAATCAATTAGAGGCTACACTGGGTGGTAGCAGAGGTGTGGGGTCTGTTTTCAAAGGTACAAAGACTAGTTTATTTCAACACCTCCTCTTCCCACCACAGAGTTAAGCCCACCCACAGTCACTGCTCCTGGTGGAAGGTCCAGGCTTGCCCACTGCCAGGGAGAACAGGGGGGTTCACACGTCGTCTCCCTCGGCAGTTCCCAGGGCATCCATGTACAGGCATGCACTTTTCAGACTGCACACAGATCCTGACCAAGGGAGTAAGTGGGCACTGGACTCTAGTTCATCCCTGTTAGCAAACTGTGTGTCCTGGTGTGGGCTGCACCTGCAGGAGGAAGCAGAATCTTCTCTTCATGCAAAAGTGCCATCTGAGTGCCTCTGGTGTGTCTTCTCCATTGGTCTGCCCAGAAGGGGCACCATTTTCAGTTCATATGAGGTTCCATGTGGGCTAGTGGGGGTCTTGGTTGTGTACCCCAAAGAGACAGATGACAGATTCCTTTCCTTCCCAGGAACTCTCCAGCTCTCAATTTTCCTCACTCAGACACATGGATTCTCTCCCTGGCAAGCTGACAGTTCTCTGTCCAATCCACATTCTCTCATGACTTTGTGCTGCTCATTCCCTTCTCCTCCCCCATCTGATCCAAGGAGGTGATCCAGGGCCACCTTCAAGATCCAGGGCCAGAACCCCCATTTGCTTCCCCTTTGGCCTCTGTTCCTGGCTCCATTTCTGGTAACCGCCTAGAACCCCTGCTTCCCTGCCTGCACCTTCCAGCTCCCCAGCCCCAAGACTGGAGAATTCTCCTAAGTTCTGGTGCTCAGTTGCACATTCCCACCTGTGGATAACCTGTCTGACCAGATTTCCAGGTGCTTCTGTTGATATTGCCTGCACTCCGCCCACCTTCGAGTCTAACCCCGGCTTTGTCTCCTACTACTCACTACCTGTGTCCACCAGAGCTGGAGACTGCCCATGATGATGCCACCCAGCCTCACCTGCCTGACTGAGCATCTGGGATCAGGTTGGGCCAGAGGGTCACTGCCCTCAGTATGTATCCCACTCCAAGGGTGAACCTGGGCTGGTTCAGATCCTCCCTGCTGGACTACCTTGTGAGTAAGTAAATTGCCATGCTCAGACAAATCCAGAGTGATGATCCAATGGAGCAATTGTTCTTTATCTGCATTTGCTTCTACACAGGGCACCAGAATACAGGAGGTGCTCAATAGTTACTGAACCTTTTTGGCTGTTGATTCTACAGTCATTCTTACCTGGAAGGTGATTCAGAATTTCTGTAGGTGGGGTGGTGGTTGGAGAGAATTTTAACACTCCCCCCCCTCATGCCCTTAGAGGCACATCCTCTTAGAATCATTGCACTGGAGTTTCTTTGATGACTTTAGCTCAGATGTGACAAGCTCTAGATATGAGAAGGCATAGGTCCCTCTATTTCTAACTTGCTGCTTTCTGTATCATCTCCAATAATATATGCCTTTATTCCTACCAGCTTGGCTCCCTGCCTTTGCTCGGTAGGTGGTTTGGGGGGACCAAGGTGGTTGTATCAGAAACTTGCCACAAGCTTGGACTGTCTCTGAAGTCCCCAAGATTAAGCCGACCTGGGTTGGCAACTTAGCATCCCTTATCCCTCTCCCCTCAGATCCAAGCTGGCTGGGGATCCCAAAGCCAGTGGTCCTTGGAAGGATGCCCCATTCCACCCTACCAGAAGCTCAGGGAAGGCCCCCCTGAGATGCGATGACCCCACTCTTCAGCCCAGGAGTGCCCAGTGCCAGTAACTGAACAGAAAGTCAAGCTTGGGGATGTCAGAGGTATTGGCTTTAACACCCTCTAATCCTCCCCTTACCCACAGAGGCATGCAGGAAGGGGACTCATTATCCCTGTTAATACTCTGGTCTGGGAAGTGACAGGGAGCATCAGAAGGCCAACCCTGAGAGGAAGCCAGAAATCCTACTGCCCGGCGCCCCTCCTCTCCAAGCCTTTATTGTGGCTATTCTGGGGCTTAGTGAGGTAGCAGCTGGGCTCCCTCCATGACATCAGCAGTCCAGGGCTGTGCAAGTCTCCCGGGCTCCCACCCACACCCACGACCCACCCAGCCTATCAGGGCCCTGACTCATTCCCACGTGATTGGGCAACCATGTTCTGGAGAATGACCTTGGCAAGAGGAACAGTTAGAAAGGCTTGGGGCTAAATGCGAACGGCATACACCACGTGTTGGTGCTGGTCTCACCGAGGCGGGTGTTTGCATGAAGTAGGAGAGGGGTTATGTGGTCTTTTCCCACTTACTCCTCTAATTCGTTCCCCTCCCTCTCCCCCTCTGGAACCCAGGGCCCACCTGCTTCTGCCCCTCAATCCCCAATGGTCAGAGCTTCTACTCAGGTGTCCTCACCAGGTTAGAAAGACTATATATGCCAGATTCTCCTCTCCTTGGTCCACTCACTAGACTCCACTTGTCCGTAAGCCCCACCTCTCTGTGGGCCCCTACCCTGCATTCACCCTACACCTTCTAGTGCCTCCACCCCTCCACACCCCACCCCTCCACACAGCCCTGTCTATGCATTCGCCCTCTCTCTCACCTCCTCACTTAGCATGGAGCACCTTTCCCCACGCCACTCTTCCATGTGCCCCCACCCTGTGCACACCTTTTTTGGTGTCTTGGTTGATTTACTCTCAGGTAGCTGTTAGGTTGAAAGGGCATTGACAGACTGAGTCTTTCTACCTGGGGAAGAAAATCGTTGTTGTGTGTTGCTATCTTTCAGGCAGCGTCTGCATTCCCCAACTGTAAGAAAACCTGAGAGAGCTCCATCTACAATGGTAGGGTCTCAGACATTAGTATAGGCCACGGCTGGGAATTGCGGGTGGAGGAGTCTTCCTATTTACCATCTGACCATGCTTTGCAGCAAGGGAATTACCCAGATTGCATAGGAGCGGCCCTTTTTCCCTTCACTTGGTCCCATCTCTCCAGGCTTCTAAACCCCTGGTGTCCGCAATGCTGGTGTTGGAAGGGGCTTCTTTTGCCATGTTGGCTCCCTTGTAAGTTTGAAGTCTGCTGACATTTTCAGTGTGTTTCCCCTGTTTGTTGAAATCAGTGTATCTCCTACTCTGCCTTTTCAGTCAAATGCTCTCAGTCCGATCATTTAATAGATGGCGGGTGAGAAAGAGAAAAGAAAGGGAAAAGCAACAGCTTTCTGTAAGCAGGATAATAACTTTGAACTTAACATCGATTGAAAAAGGGCTAGAAAGTGCCTTATACGAATGCATATACAAATGTCCCAGAGAATCTGGACAAATTCTTATAAATGAATTTGATTATCACTCTGCGGTGGGCTGTGAATGCCACACAGTTGCAGACAGAAAAACTGGGAATGTGGCTCTGGAATGATTGATATATGCCAATGATCTGAACACATGTACCCAACTGCGTAGAAATGCTGAAGGATGGCTAATAAGTAATTTTTACAACTCTTCTGCTTCTGTTTCACTGCGGGGGGAAAACTGGGAATTTTCCAAAGGATGACTTGTACTGTGAGATTCCTGAATGAGATGTGAACATGGCACCACAGCAGGGCTGCCTGAGGACGGTAGGAGGCCCAGCACCTGGATGCAACAGTGCCTGTGAATCCCCACCCAGGATTTCAGCTCAACCAGGATTTCAGCTCAGCCCATGCAGCAGACTGCCAGTTTGGGGTTTTGTTGACATTTGTGACCTGATGCTTACAAAAGTCAGAGAATTTTATGAAAGATACACAGGAGTCTGGAAACTACCCAACTTAAATCGGGATGTTAGAGGCAGTTAGCAGATCATCAAATTCTACGTCTACTGCTTGCTAGCTGTGTGACCTTGGGCAAGTTACTTAAACATTCTGATTTAAATTTCCTTACCTGTACAATGAGATAGTACTGCTGTTGTGAGGATTAAAGGAATTAATATCACAGAGAAGAACAGTGCTCAGCACATACTAGGCACTTAACAAGCATTAGCTTCTTATTACTTTCATTATTTAGAGAGGGATTTCAGAAATTGAATTAGATTGCTACTAAAAGACTGAGTAACTGTGCTTTAAACAAAATGTGATCTGTGTTTGTTATTGTTTTTCCTTTTTGTAAAAGAAGTCTAGAGGTATAAAATTCAAAACTTGTGTAAGGGACTCATTCCACCCATTCTACCCATCTGCTCTGCTGTCGATAGTGAATGGCTTCCATCTCTAGGTTGCTCATGGTCTAATCTAGCTGCTGAAAATCCAGCCATCACATCTGTATTCCAGGCAGGAAGCAGGAGGAAGTGAGGAAGAACGAAAAGAGAGGAGCAGCCCGGCCACTGTGGCTCAGTGGATTGAATGTTGCCTCATGGACTGAGAAGTCCCGGTTTGATTCCCGGTCAGGGCACATGCCCGGGTTGTGGGCTCCATCCCCAGTAGGGGGTGTGTGGGAGGCATCCTATTGATGTTTTTATTTCTCCCTTCCTCTCTCTCTAAAAAAATCAATAAAAACATTAAAAAAAAAAAAAGAGAGAGGAGCAATCTCCAGCTGCCTGTGCCCTTTAATAAAGGAATATTTTCTGTGCACTGCCTCCCACCTCCACCCCATTCCCTACAGCTTCTATCACATTTCCTTAGCTAAAATAATGTCACGTGACCATATGGATTTAGAGGAGGCTCAAAAAATATAATCACTCCAAATAAAATTGAGATTTTGTTACTCAGGAAGAAGAGGAGAGTAGTCCTGTTTGGGTAGGCAAACAGTAGTTGTTGCCTAGTAATATACAACACAAGGATTTTGCTTTTAGATAGTCTTGATTTGTTATTTTATATGTTGAGGATTTGGAAGTTGCTAAGTGAGATGAAAAGTATCTGTAGATACACAAAGTTTACCGATGAAGCTGTAATCAGGTTTAGAAATGAGTGGGGCTCTTCAATATTTGAATGAATGCCTTTGATCTCCGATCTGATTGAATCTGTTTGGTGAGCTTTGAAAACAATAGCTGAGAGGAATTCTGCTCTTCATAAAGCATCTCTCACCTTCTCAATGAAGTATCTGTGAAGCCATGGAAGGGAGTGCTGAGGGGAAAGCTTATAACTACCCCAAAACTAAGTCTCACAGACAACATAAACCCAGAACTTCAGAGGGATCTTTAATGAAGGTTAAGATGAACCTCATTTGGATTATGAAACAGAACATACCTGAAAAACAGAAGACTTTTTAGACTGCCCCACTGTTTATCTCTTGACTCCAAGACCCAGCTGACCCTCTACTGTGGGGTCCTGTGAGGTAATCGAGATTGATTCTCCTCCTCCTTCCTTGTTATCTATCTGCATCTTTTTATTTTATTTAATTAATTAATTAATTAAAATTTATCTTTATTGTTGGAAGTATTACAGCTGTCCTCCTTTTTTCCCTGTTGACACTCACCTCCCCACTCCCATTCCTCCCCACCCCACCTTTATCACACTGTTGTCTGTGTCCATTGGTTATGCATATATGCATATTAGTTCTTTGGTTTTCCTGCACTCCCCCCCCCCAGGTTTGTCAGTCTGATCCCTACTTCCATGTCTCTGGATCTATTTTGTTCATCAGCTTATTTTGTTCATTATATTCCACAAATAATATCTGCATCCTTTTAAAGGCAGCAATTCCCCAGAAGTTAACTAGGCACTAAGCAGTGGGATGGTGTGTGTGTGTGTGTGTGTGTGTGTGTGTGTGTGTGTGTGTTTGGAGACACCAGGGTGGGGAGCTGACAGCAGTACCTGCATCCTGAGAGATAAAGCCCCTGCAGGTAAAGAGTTATTAGAGTTGGCATTGAGAAAAAGAGCTCTGTTGGAACCAGTCAGAAATGTAGTTTTTCAAGAACTGCATTGGTTCTGAGTATCAGGTGCAGGGTTAAATGGGTGAACGAACACCCACTGAAAAACAGAATTGGCCTAGATGTTCTGTACTCCAACTTGCCCTTCAGCTCTGGAACTAAGGATGAATTGACTTCACACAAATAGAAATGGAGCCAAGGGAAATCTACACAACAGTGTCTGTTGTCAAATACCAAGTTTAAATAGCACCTTCCTTTAAAAAATGATTTACATATGACTGAGAAGCAGTATAACATCGATACTCTGGAGTCAGACTGTCTGAGTTCAAATCCTGACACCACCATTCATACCTCTGTGACCTTGGGCAGGTTGCCTAACCTTGGTGTCTCAGCATTCACAACTATAAAATGAGGTTAGCAGTGCTTTTCTTCATTGTTGTTGTGAGGATTACATGAGTCAGCTGATGAGAAATACTTACGACAGTACACAGTAAGCACTCAATTAATGTGAGCTATATTATGATGATGAAGATCGCAATAAAAAAGAAAAACAATTTAATACAGAACCTGTAAATAAATTACAGAAACAAGAGAAAGGAAAGAGCAGGGGGAAGATTCAGAACCTGAATATATCTTGAGAAATAATTTACTGCAGGCTCCAGAAGAAAATTTCAGAAAGCTGTTTGGCATCCTCTGTAGAGTAAAAGAGGTATGGTCTTTATGAGACAGGACACAAACCCACTCAGAGATAAGAGAATGAGATAACAAAATTTTAAAATGCACGTTGGGCCAATAAAGACCAAAACTGATCACAGAAAGATGAAAGCAAGCTTGAGGAATTCTCCCTCAAAGAAATCATGTGAGATAATGTAATAGATACAGAGAACAGAACATTGAGACATAACTTATAAATATTGTTTCTGAAGAAGAGAATAGAACAAATGGGACAGAATGCTTCACTATGGAAGATAAGAATATTTTCAGACTGCCGGAGATGATGAAAATGATTTGCTCCTTCCATACCAAACCAATGAAAAGAGAATCACATTTAGGCACACACAGGCAAAGTGCATAAAGTATCCAGTTTGAGGAGGCATGCTTAAAAATTAGACTGGCTGTATACATTTCCTCTGTAATACTAAATGCTAAGAAGAGACAAAAGCATGATCATTTGCTAATGATATTAATATCTACCTGGAAAATGTAACAGAAACAGCAGAAAAAAAATTCTGGAATTAATAACCAAGTTCAGTACCATGACCAGTTTAAAACTAATATGCCAAAGTAACAATTTTTTATTTCCCCAAAATAAACAGTTTACTGGGGTGCTTGCCAATCCTGGAGGGTGTGGCTAACAGGCCGAGTGACACCTTTAATAACCCCATGGGGCTAGAGCATAAGGCCTGGGGTCCAGGGCCCACTAAGAAGGAAGCCTGATGAACCCTCTTCTCTTTAGATTGAGACCTCAAAGGGATACCTGCACCCCAAGAGTAAGGTTGAACCAGAAGTAAATAGGCCTTCAGAGGGATTGCAACTCAGCTTTAATTAAGTCTCTGAAATTGAATCAAGGTGATCCCAGGTTACTAGTGCTTCCAGGCAGATGACAGAAGTAACATAAATTCATTTTAGAAAAAGATACAATTAAAGGTTTAATTCACTAGGAAGATATAAAAATACTAAATATGTAAGTATCTCATAATACTATAAAATATTTTGAGCTGAATAAATAATAAAAGTAGTGTACTATTATCTAAGTTGTGGGATGCAGATAAAGCTGTGCTTAGAGGGAAATATATAAATATATAATGTATAAATATATTTTAGTATTAAATATTTATGTAAATTCATACATTTATTCAGCGGTTCTCAACCTGTGGGTTGTGACCCCTTTGGGGGTCGAACGACCCTTTCACAGGGGTTGCCTAAGACATAACAGTAGCAAAATTACAGTGATGAAGTAGCAACGAAAATAATTTTATGATTGGGGGTCACCACAACACGAGGAACTGTATTAAAGGGTCGCGGCATTAGGAAGGTTGAGAACCACTGATTTATATAAATATGTTATAAATATATACTTATTGACATAAAATTGGTTTAATATATAAAATAATATTTAAATATATGTGTATATATAAACAAGAATAATATGGGAGAAAATACTCTAGTTAGCTGTGTCAAGATTTATTACAAAACTATAGCAATTAAGACTTTGTGGTATTGATTCAAAGATGGACAAATTTCTCAATGGGTTAAAATAGTAAAACAGATACATGGACCCTTGATTATGTCAAAGGTGACTCTGAAGAGCAGTGGGAACAGGAAAGTCTGTTCATTGAATGTGCTGGCATATTTGGAAATTCATTAGAAAAAGATGAAAATTAATTTTTGCATCACACATAGGCAAAAATAAAATTCAGGCAAACTATTCTCTTAAAGAAAAGGCAAAACAATAAAGTCCCTAGAAGACAGTATAAAAGAATATCTTCATGATGTCAGAGTAAGGAAAGACTTCTTAAACAGAACATTAAAAAGCACTAACCATAAAAGAAAAAACTGATATTTATGAGCACATAAAAATAAAACTTCTGTTCATCAAAAATAACATTAAGAAAGTAAAAAAAAAAAAGGTCATAGGGGGAGATTATATGCAACACATATGACTGACAAAGGGCTTATATTGTTTTTATATAAGGATCCAGGGTTAATAGGATCTTAGGGTATGTATATCTTCAACTTTGGTAGATAATGACAAACAGTTTTCTAAAATGGGAACCAAATTGTACCATAAAGTGCAATAGCTGGAGCAAACGTTACTATGAACAGGGATACAGTGCAAAGGCCAAACTTAGTTAGAAATCCTCAGATCAGGGGAATGCAACAAGAGAAAAACTAGAAATCATTGCAGAGGAGGTGACAGTGGCAGAGCATAAAATAGGAATGAGGAAACAATACAACGGAATAGAAATAAGGATGAAAAAGGATTAAAGAGAAAATAGTAAGTGTAGAAAGCAGTCAAAGGAGATCCAGCATAGGCATAATTGGTTTTTGTGGAAGAGAAAATCAAAACGATTTAAAAGAAAGAATATTAAAATATAATAGAAGGAAAACAGATAATTTCTTATAAAGTTAAATGTATACTTAACATGTGACCCAACAATTTCATCTACTCCTAGTTATTTAGCAAGATAAATTAATACGTATGTCCACATAAGGATTTATATATAAATACTCATAACAGATACAGAAATCTGACAAAATGTCACTCAAAAGAATAGATTTAAAGATGGTCAATAAGATTTCTAAGTGATAATGGAAGAAGTTTTACTATCAGCACTTAAAACATTTTAAAACTATAGTTTTTCTTAATTATTTGCAAAATATGTTTCTTTTTTTTTTTTTTTTTTCAGAGAGAGAGGGAGAGAGAGATAGAAACATCGATGTAAGAGAGAAACATTGATCGACTGCCTCTTGCATGCCTCCCACTGGGGATCAAGCCCGCAACCTGGGCATGTGCCCTGACTGGGAATCGAACCAGGACCTCTCAGTCCATGGATTGATGCTCAATCTACTGAGCCACACTGGCTGGGCTACAGTTTTTTTTTTTTTTAAAGTATGATGCTGTTGTAGAAATAGGCAAGATTAGTAGAAAAAAATAGACAGCCTGTATATGTGTGTGTGTGTCTGTGTTTTTTTTATTTATTTATTTATTATTATTATTTTTTAACTTATCTTTATTGTTGAATGTATTACAGATGTTCCTCATTTTTCCCCCATTGCCCCCCTCCTCCCCATTCCTGCCCCCCTCCTGCTTTTCCCCACACTGTTGTCTGTGTCCATTAGTTATGCATATATACATATAAGTTCTTTGGTTTATTTCTTCCCACCCCCAACCCCCCTTCCCTTTGAGGTTTGTCAGTCTAACAACCAATTTGTACTTCTTAATCCCTTCACCTTTTTCACCCCTCCCCCCAGCCCCCACCCATCTGGTACCCAACGAAAGTTCTCTGTATCTATGAGAATGTTTCTGTTCTGCTTGTTCATTTTGTTTATAGATTCAATTGTTGATAGATATGAATTTATTGCCATTTTGTTTGTTCATATTTTTTTATCTTTTTCTTCAAGAAGACCCTTCAGCATTTCATACAATAATGGTTTGGTGGTGATGAACTCCTTTAGCTTTTCCTTGTCTGGGAAACTCTTTATATGGCCATCGATTCTAAATGACAGCTTTGCAGGATAGAGTAATCTTAGTTGTAGGTTCTTGCTTTTCATCACTCTGAATATTTCTTGCCACTCCCTTCTGGCCTGCAAAGTTTCTTTTGAGAAATCAGCTGACAGTCCTATAGGAACTCCCTTGTAGGTAACTAACTGCTTTTCTCTTGCTGCTTTTAAGATTCTCTCTTTGTCTTGAACCTTTTGCATTTTGATGATGATGTGTCTTGGTGTGGGCCTCTTGGGGTTCATTTTGTTTGGGACTCTCTGTGCTTCCTGGACTTGTATGTCTGTTTCCTTCACCAAGTTAGGGAAGTTTTCTGCCATTATTGTTTCAAATAGGTTTTCAATTGTTCTCTCTCTTCTCCTTCTGGCACCCCCAAGATGCGAATGTTGGCACGCTTGAAGTTGTCCCAGAGGCTCCTTACACTATCCTCATTTCTTTGGATTCTTTTTTCTTTTTGCTGTTCTGATTGGGTGTTTTTTGTTTCCTTATATTCCAAATCGATGGTTTGCTTCTTGGATTTACCTACTCTACTATTGAATCTGTGTAAATTATTCTTTATTTCAGTTAGTGCCTCCTTCATTTCTGACTGGTCCTTTTTTATGCTCTTGAGGCCCTCTCTAAGTTCACTGAGGTTCTCACTAAGTCCATTGAGCATCCTTATAAGCAGTGTTTTGAACTCAGCATCTGTTAGGCTGCTTAACTCTATGTCACTTAGTTCTTTTCCTGGAGTTCTGTTCTGTTCTTTCATTTGGGACCTGTTTCTTTGTCTCCTCATTTTGGCTGCCTCCCTGTGTTTGTTTCTATGTATTACTTAGCGAGAGGTATAGGGCTAGCTGAGACCAGATGCTGCTTGTTTGAAAGAATTTAGGAAAAGCTGAAGCAGGATCCAAGACAGGCCAATCCTATGGTCAAGCAACTGGCAACAGCTTGGGTAGGCCTGGAAGTTGCGTGGGGCGGGGCCTCAGGGAATCACCAGGGCGGGGCCAACAGTGTAGCCAGGTAGCTGGAGTCCCAGATATGGCAGCGTCTGCCGGCCCAGGAAAGGTCTCACCAAAGGAACAAAAGCCTCTGATAGCACATCTGTCCAGGAGAAAACTGACTCTCCAGCGCTTGCTCCAATGCCAAACAGCTCAGTTCTTCCCCATATGACTCTGGTGCCTTTCAGGCTCCTTCCCGCATGCTGGAGCCTGGAGGGAGCGAGTCCGAGTAAGTCCGTGTGCGGGCCCTTTAAGAGGAGCTGCCAGGGGCTCCAGCCGCCTCAGCCTCAGTTCCCGCTGGTTTTTCTAGCCAGAAATTATGGGGACTTCTCTTCCTGGCACTGGAACCCTGAGCTGGGCGCCTGGTGTGGGACGGGGACCCCTCAGTCCTCAGGGAGGACCTTCCCAGCCAAGTGTCCTCTTAATTTTTATCCGCCACACGTGGGTGTGGGACCAGCCCGTCGCTCCTCCGCCCCTCCTACTAGTCTCGATCCTGCGGCTGCTGCTTTAATTTCGTAGTTGTAGGACTTCCATTCAGCTTGATTTCAGGCGGTTTTGAATGATGGTTGTTCTGTAGTTTAGTTGTAACTTTGATGTGGTTGTGGGAGGACGCGATACTGCGTTTACCTACGCCGCCATCTTGACCGGAAGTCCTGTGTCTGTGTTTTTATATCTAATAAGTGTGGCACTTAATCAGTGGGAAAAAGTATTGACTATTTAATACATAGAACTAGAATAAGTATTAATGCCATGTACCAGGTGTTGACAAAACTTTTTCTATAAAGGTCCAGATAACAAATATTTTAGGCTTTGTGATCCATACCATTTCTGTTACAACCAATTAGCTGACATTGTAGTGTGAAAGCAGACATGAAACTACATAAACAAATGAGTGTGGTGTGTCCCAACAAAACTTTATTTAAAAAAACAGGCAGCTGGATTAAGCCTGATGGCTATAGTTTGTTGACCTGTGCCATATACATGAATATAAATGAAATCATCAAACACATTATAAAAAAATTTAGCTGTATGATTTTAATTATCTTAGGATGAAGGGGACTATCATAATGCACAGGTGAAAACAAACAAACAAAAAACAAAACCAAAAAATCCCACAAAAACCCAAAGAAAAAGATTGATAATTGGATCATTTAAGAGCTTAAAAACTTACATTAAAAAAGCAAATGGCAGCCCTGGCTGGTTTGGCTCAGCGGTTAGAGCATCAGCCCGCAGACCAGAGTTGAGGGTTTGATTCCGGTCAAGGGCACGTGCCTCAGTTGGTTGTGTGGGAGGCAACCAATCGATGTGTCTCTTTCCCATTGGTGTTCTTTTTTCTCTCTCTCTCCTTCCCACTCTATCTGAAAATAAATGGAAAAATATCCTCAGGTGAGGATTTAAAAACAAACAAAAAAACAAATAGCAAATGAAAAACTGGAAAAAAGTTTGTATATAGAAAGAGCTTTTATAAATCAATAAGAAAAGGGGTCACTAGTTGAGTAGAAAAAAGAATATAAACATTTTACAAAGGAAAAATATAACTGACTTCAAATTCATTCTAACCTCTTGGAAACATCAGGACACAGAGAAGTATATGAAACATTTGAAATTAATACACTAAGAAATATGGCAGCTTGCTTTTATTCAACTGGAACCTGATAGTAGAATTAAATTGATAAAAAATATTCCCCCCAAATATATTTCACCTGACAAAGTTAATTAACATGTGAATTCAACTCCTGGAAAACTTAAAAAATATATATCCCGTTGGGAATAAGCCAGAAAACCAGAACAATGTTTTTAAATTTTGTTTTTAAAATAATGGTATCCTGTCCAAGAAAACAGGATGCATTCTTTGTTTATAACCCAGGCTGGTTTAGTTTTTTCTTTTATGTAACATACAAAAGAATAGGTATGTAACATATGTGTATATTATAAAGCATGGTAATAACAATCTGTGAGGCCACCTCCTAATTTATAACCCAGAACATTAGCCATGGATATCTACACATGTTGCTTTCGTCCTCCTGACTTCCCACCACCAAGAGGGAACCTCTGTCCTACTGTGTGTTTATTATTCCTTTGTTTTCCTCCACCTTAAAGTCAGAATAATATTTATTTAACTGAACATTAAATCTGATAATTCAGTTTTATCTCATGATTAGTAATAAGAGTAGAAGAAACATGATTTGACAAATAACTATATTACATTCTAACTCATTTTTAAAAATTTAAATCTATATTTCTAAAATTTAAATTTTAAACTTAAAAAATTTTAAACTATAAAACTATATATATAGTTTTTATCAATTTATATAGTTTTTATCAATTTAATTCTACTATATGTATATATATCCCCTTAGTTAGTTAATATTGGATATATACTGATGTCAAAATTTATTTGATGTGAATGGGATCGTTTTTGTTGTGATTTTCTGCTTGAACATACTCAATAAACATTTGAAATTAATGTGAAATTAACACTGACAAGTATGGTGGCTTGATTTTATTTAACTGGCACCTGAGAGTAGAATTAAATTGACCAAAAGATGGCACATAAAATAGATTTTACCTGACAAGATTAGTTAACATGGGTTAAGGTTAGTGTTAGGCATAGGGTGTGAAGCAAAGAAGAGAAAGTTGTGCTTTGGATATGAGAATTTAAACACTGTGTTAGGAGACATTTTTAAAAATAAATCTTCACCCAAGGGTATGTTTATTGATTTTAGAGAGAAGGTGAGAGAGAGGGAGAGAGAGATACTGATGTGAGAAAGAAACATGGATCGGTTGCCTCCCCTATGTGCCTCAACCGACTGGGGATCGAACCTGAAACCTTTCCATTGCTCTCAATTGCAATCTGTCACCTTTATATTAGTGGCACACTCAAATCTCTAGAAAGAGCCAATGAACCTCTCTGCCAAACCTTTTCACATACACATTGGAGGAGGAAAAGGAAGCTCAGAAGGAAGAAGAACAGGAGGAGGAAAAGAAGAGCTTTGATAAGGGTCAAAATCAAGGAAACAATCGGACCACAGTGGTAGAATCAGTACAGGATTAAAAGCTTTCCTGCATTTGTTCCTTTTTCCTGTTGACATTTTTTTAGATTTTTTTCTCTGAGACCTCCTGGCATGTGGCCCTCTTCTTCTAGAGCAGTTGACTTAATGAAGGACTGTGCCCTGGCGTGGGCCTTGGCTGGCTCTGTTCTAGAAGTTAGAGAAAAACACTACTTGGGTCAAGATTGAGTTTGAGTCAAAATTAAGTTTAGGCCTGGAGTTAGTCTAAACTTTGGGGTAAGGGATCCAAAAGCTTCATTATGGCTCATGCATGACCTGGCTGAGCTCATAAAGTTTAGGAAATCCATATGGGGATTGGGAGCCAAAGTTCTTTGGTGATAAACACTATATGACCATAATAATTTGCTGAGAGATGTCTTTGCTGTTGTTGTCAAAACAGTTGAAAAAGATGATTTGAGAGAAAAGATCAATGAAATGAATCCTCTTGAAGAAATATGAGAGGGAAGCCAATCCTTGGTGACAGCATACTAGACAGTTAAATTGATTTTAAGAACACACAAGTGAGTCCAGATAGTAGAAAAATACCCAAACCTATAAAAGGACATCTCATGCTCCCATGTATGATTTTCTTTGGGAAGCTGATGGTCATGGTATATATGATGGAAAACAAACCTGGAAGCACAGAGAAGCTGATGACCACAGACTACAAAGAGATCAATTGGAAGCCCAGGCCAGGTAGCTCAATTGGTTAGAGAATCGTCCTGATACACCAAGGTTTCGGGTTCAGTCCCTGGTCAGGGTACACAAAAGAAGCAACCAATGAATGCATAAATAAGTGGAACAACATATTGATGTTTCTCTCTCTCTCTTTCTCTCTCTCCCTTCCTCTCTCTAGAATCAATTTTTAAAAAAAGATATCAATTGGAGAGAGAAAAATGGATATGCTCTGGTGAAGAAAGGATATGTGGAAGAGAAAGGGGCATCCAAGTAGTTCCTGTTATTCTTTTTCTCCTGCAACATCAGTTTTTCTTTCTACACAGCAACTCTGCCAATGTCATACAAGCATGCCATAGCAAGCAAACCCTCTTTCAGTTACTCTTTATCACATTGGTATGTTCTGTTTCTTTGAAGTACTTATTACCTGAAATGTTCTCATGTATATATTCATTTATTATTTGCCTCCCTACTCTAGGAAATAAGCCCCATGAGGGCAGGGATCTTGTCTTTCTTGTTCACTGCTATTTGTCAGGGTCCTTGAATAGTATTTGGCACATAGCTGGGCTCAGTAAATATCTCTTGATTGAAAGCAATAAATTGAGTGGCATGAAGATAAAAGATATAATTACCCAGGTAAAAATATTTTTTTTCAAAAGTAATTACAGTTTCCCAGGACAGAGACAGTGGGACCATAGGAATAATAAGAAAAGCAATTCCATAATCTAGTTGGTTATAGAACAAGGATGGCAAACACATAACATACACATGCTGCTTCCCCAGTCTGCTTTCAAAACAGACATCACTCATTGATCACAGCTCTTTTTCCTACAGAATGGCTCTTTTTACTGCCATTTCTGATACTGAATCCATACTATAAATGGAAAGATGAAATTTTACAAAGAATGACAGGTTTGGGAGAGGACCTTATCAATATCAAAGGCCAAGTCCTTCCATAAATAATGCTTCCTGACCATCAACTCTGGAGCGTGAATAAGGAAAAGAAAGAATAGTTGCATAACTTTACTTTTTTCTTCCTGAACAAACCAAATGACACTACGGTTTGATCACTCCACATGCACTGATCAGTTGGAACAATTGGAGAACTCAGCATTAAGCCAAGGACAGATGCCAAAACCCAACCAAGAAAACCTGCCTGGTGACATCCAAAAGCACTGGGCAGAAGCATGCCCCACTGGCCATGACTGGCAGCTGTAACTCACCTTCTCAGATTGCTGCGGGCTGTACAGAACACTGAGAATGAAAGGAAAGCATGGGTGAGATTAAGAAAGGGGCAATTTTTACCCAGTCCCTCAATATTTTTATTTGGGGAAGGAGGCAAAAGGGGTTGGGGACAGCAGCTGGGATTTTGCCTTTCATTAATGTGTGGGTGGAACCAATACTTGAATTGAGAGCTGAGGCTTCCCACAACAAGCAGGAAGAGTCAACAGGTATTTACAAATTCTACGATGGCCTGCATGAAATAAATGTCCTTCCCGTGGTTCTACCTCCCCCCCCGCCCCCCACACACACCCAAAGCACTAGTCTATATTATACAACTGACATATGCCTCAGGAATGTGAAACCACTGCTCATGACCAGTGGAGGGAACTCTTTGGCTAACTTCTGCCCAACCTAAGTGATATGAAAGAACTTTGCAGAAATCTTGTCAAGATAATAAACATGTCAAGCAAACAAAGTAGGAAGCTGATACAGAGTAGAAGCAAACTCTCCATTTGCTTAGACTTCCTGCTCTTGTCCCTGTTTCTGACCTCACAATATAGTGTTCGGGTCCTTAGATGACCTACCAAGAAAGACTAGGCAAAGGGCGTGGTTAGACTTTGCTTAGACACTGCCCTCTCCCTCCAGTGGGCCTTTCTGTGGGTGAATCATTTGAGGCAGGACTATATGAGAACAAGAAGTAAGTTTATATGTCTCTTCTGCACAGAGGAGATGCAGGGTTGAAATAGGGTGAGGTATCATGAGGGACCTCTTTGCTCAGGGGAATCTTTGTGGCAAATGAATCACTCCTTGGATGTACAATGAAATGGGAATAATACCTTCCAGGTGCGTTTTCTTGCCTGGATCATTTCCCCACGTGTCCACCCTCACTTGCTGGCCTTTCTTCTCCCCTTCTCATTCCTCAGTGCCCTTTAGTACTTCAGGTGTCCATTCCCTGTCCCAAATTCCCCCTCCATCCATCCATCACATCATCTTTTCCACACCCAAACTTCTGAGCCACAATATCTACACTGACCATCTCTTCTTAACATCCAGATTTCCAGACACTGTACAAGGAAATTCATAGACAACACTGCCTTTAGTCCTCCTAACAATCCAACAATACCTCAATGAGCCAACTATTATTTACCTTATGGTAGGAACTCAGAGATGTTAAGTACTTTTCTCACAGTCCAAACTAGTAAGTGATAAGAGCTGGGATTCAAACCTAGGAGTTTCTGCTCTTAACCTCTATTCTAGTGTTTACCAAAGTGTGTAAGTTAGAAGAAAACTATTCCATGATATTAAATATGAACACTGTAAAGGAATTTGAAAAATTTATGCTTCTAAAATAAACATTATACTCGGTCTTACTGTTATGAAAAAAATCTGTCTCTAACAATGGTATCATATTTTGCACTACTAGTACTTACCAAGAGGGGTACTGTTGGCCTATAATCTGAGTCTATACTGTGTAGAGTTTTAGCACCTCTGGTCCCTGCTAGCTAAATGCCAGTAGGGTCCTTAGTCAATGTGCAACCAAGAGTGCCCCCATGTCCAAATGTCCCCTGGTGATATGGATGTTACTGCTTCCAGATGAGAATAACTAATCTTAGACTATAATTACCGTGAAGTCAGGGTCTGTGTTTTTTTTGCTCATCACTGCACCCCCAGCCTCCGGCTCATAGTAGGCCTTTAGTAGATATCAGGAAGTCACTTAATGCATGAATGTGTGATGATAAATAGATGTCAGTATTTAACCATCATGTTGGATATTATCTAATCTGATCTTACTGGATATTTGGTCTATATAACCTCAATATGCCTGTGATGTTATTGCATACTTATTATATAGTACATACCTGAATCAAATATTGATCCTTTATCACAGCAATTCAATCATCCAAGTACTTTAATCCAAGCATGAAGTTTTCTATCTTGTGAGCTCTTGTTGCTGTCCCTTTTATATATCCGAAATTATAATAGTGTTTCATTTTTAAATGTTGGGGTCAGGCTATATCACACAATACTGCCTATGTACAGTTACCATCTAACAAAAAGAATCCAGTGTCTCTCGCTCTCTATTGCTTTGGTTCTCTTCTATGAACAGTTCTGAGACCCCCGATGTCTTCTTGCTCTTCTCTTTATTCCCAGTGGTGGTTCTTCTCCAATTTGCACCCTCAGACTCTCCTCCTTCTCATGTTGACCTCTTCCTTTTGGAAAGTTCTTCTCAAATTCAAAGATACAATCTGAACAGAAAAAGATGTCTATTCCTGCCGGTATGGCTCAGTGGTTGAGCATCGAACCACGCACCAAGAGGTCGTCTGTTCAATTCCCGGTCAGGACACATGCCCAGGTTGTGGGCTTGATCCCCAGTGGGGGGCTTGCAGGAGGCAGCCAATCGATGTTCTCTCTCATCGATGTTTCTATCTCTTTCTCCCTCTCCCTTCTTCTCTCTCTAAAATCAATAAAGGAAAACATAAATAAATAAATAAATAAATAAATAAATAAATAAATAAATAAAAAATATGTCTAATGTGCAAGGACTAACCTGAGCCTTTGGGTCAGGTGTATACCTATCCAATCAGTAGCCACTCTTGTTGAAGACCAGCTATCACAGTTTGCAGTTTAGGGGACTGTGGGCATGGCCCTCTCTGTTTGAAGAAGTCAGAGTGGCAGGTGTCCAGTGGACCTGTGTGGTATCTCTTTCTTCTATCTGCCTTCCCATGCTGAGCTCTGCACTTTAGAATCACCCCACTCCTAACGCTTACTATCTTTCATTCTCAACCCAGCATTATCTTCCTCATGAAGCTTGACCGTTTCCCTGGAGCCCTCCTCCATCTCTTTGCACTCCTGTCCCATTTAAGAGAACTCAATGGTTTCCCCATTCATCCCTGCCAGCAGGTTAACTGCTGCTGGAAGATTGGGCCAGGGACATATTCATCTCAGTATTCCCTAGTGCTGGCCTCTGCTGCTGGGTTGTAGCAGGGGCTGGATAAATTACTGTTGAGTAAATAGATGTATTTAGGTAAAAGAGGAGCAAAGGAGCCATCACATGAGCTACTCTTGAACTTGGAATGCTTTTGATGTCTGGGTTGAGGGGCCAGGTTCCTGTTCACTGCTTCTTGCAACATTTTGACACTGGCTCATTGGTTATGTCATTATGTTACCTGCAGTAAGAACAGATTGTGTCCTAAGAGCTTGGTCTGGAACTTGAAACACATTTTCCCTCATAAAGTAATGCTGCAAGTCAGTGGTTTTCAAATTAAAAATAAAGCAAACAAACAAAAAAGTCATGATACTCTTTTTTTAAAAAAAATTGCTCTATGAAGCTCATGTCCTTCTCTGCCTTCTATATCCTTAATCCTACCCTATCATCAGCAGATCCCTGGGGTGGGTGGATGGAGGAACACCTGGAAGCTTGGATTTGAATCCTCAGCCATAAAAGAGTGTTGGGCCCTAGCACAACCTAGGGCACCCAGCAAGCACTGGAAAGAAAGGTCTAAAGCCACTGTATGCTGCCTAAAGCTTGTTGGGAACATAGCCAGAGGCAGCAAAAGGCATCTACAGGAGGGGGAATAACCAAATGAATTTCTATTTATTCAATGCTCACTTTAGGTACATTCTTTTAATTCTTGCAACAGCTATGAAAGGGGGAAAATGACAAACTCTATCTTGGAAGGTGTTGGGAATAGAGATAATGTGTGTAAGATGCCTGTGGCGAGGTGGTGGCCTATAATAAATGTTTGTTGATTGTATGGTCTTGTCCTCAGTGTGCCAAGAAGTCCCACCAGCCTAGGAGGGTTTATGCTCATGGGGTCAGGGCCTCCATCCTCAAGACAGGTGGTGAGTGCCTGAGGGCTCACATTTATCAGGAGGATTCTTCATGTCGGGTTAAGCATGCAAACATGAAAGTTGAAACTTTTGGGTCCAAATCTGGCTTTTCCAATTACTAGTGTGTACATCAGTTTCCTCATCTGTTGAAAGCAGATGATGATAATGAGGATGATGATGAGGATACCATCTCCTCAGGTTGATGGAAACCTAAGTGAATCAAGGCACATGAGAATAGAGCACATTGGAACCACTCACAAATGTTAGCTGTTCCTGTCATGCTTTCCCCTTTGCTCTTTCTGTTCCTAGTGATAGAAGTATCAGGCACTCCAACAAAGCGTCCCTCACCCTTTTCTTTTTCTTAGTTTTTAGATTTTTTTTGCTTCCCAGACCTGCTGAGTCAGAAATTCTGAGGTGGAGACCAGCAATCTGTATCCGAACACATCTTCCAGAGGGTTCTGAGGCATCCTCCAATTTGAGAACCACTGTTAGAAATCAAACTTCTGGAATCACTTGTGTAAACTTGTGCTCCCTGAGCTCTCAGAAGTCCTAGGTTGTGTATATAAATAGATGCTGCCATAAAGCATGACCCTTGGAAAAAGTTTCTACTCGATACACTAAGACACCATACTAGAGACAGCAGTATTTCAAATGTCCGTGGACCACTTTTACAAAGAACTTTGGGTCATCTATTTAACTCCCATCTAAATTCTAAAGTGGGAAGTGCTTTCATATACTTGGCACCTATCATATGTAGTTTGTGTTAGATAGACCTATTCTGTGTTACTATAGAGTACTCATTCATTAGAGTAATTACAGTTCAGCTCTTTGAAGTATTGATTTATCATCTATCAGATTATAACAGTCTTTTATACGTTAAGGAAGAACAGATCAACCTTCATTTTCAGATTTATTTTAAAGATATGCATTTTCAAAAGTATGTTGAAATTTATACTTGTAAAGGATTTGAGTGCATTTGGAGAAATTTTCTTTTGCACTTTAAAAATGTCTGGGGTCCCCTTGACCTTCTCTCACATTAACACCAAGATAAGGGAAGATATTCCAGGATTTTGCTGCTTTCATTGAGTTCTAGATTCCAGGTACAAAGAAATTATATCCCAGGTCCTGGAGGGTTTGCAGGATAGAAGACTGGTCCCAATGGTGCTCTTTGGGCCATTTTAGGGCAGTGACAGAGGCATGGAATAAAAGTCATTTGGATGTTCAGAGTGGGAAGAACACAGCTTGCTCAAATACCACTGGTTGGACTTCTGGTTAAGATGGCGGCGTAGGTAAATACGGTATCGCCTCCTCCCACAAACATCAAAATTACAACTAAACTATAACACGACCATCATTCAGAACCGCCTGAAATTGAACTGAATGGAAGTCCTACAACTACAAAATTAAAGAAACAGCCACATCAAGACTGGTAGGAGGGGTGAAGGTGCGGACGGGATGGTCCCACACCCACGGGTGGCAGATAAAAATCAGGAGGACACCTCAGCTGGGAGGGTTCTCCCTGAGCAGTGAGGGGTTCCCATCCCACACCAGGCACCCAGCTCAGGGTTCCAGTGCCAGGAAAAGAAGTCCCCATAACTTCTGGCTGGAAAAACCAGCTGGAACTAAGGCTGAGAGAGGCTGCAGCTGCTGGATCCCCAGGCAGTTCCTCTTAAAGGGCCCGAGCACGGACTTACTCGGACTTGCTCCTACTAAGCTCGGATAGGAAGCAGCTTGAGGGGTGCCAGAGACATACAGGGAAGAACTGAGCTGTTTGGCTTCGGGACGAGGGCTGGAGAGGTGGCTTTCTCCTGGACAGACGTGCTGGTGGAGGCTGATGTTCCTTTGGTGAGCCCTTCCCTGGGGTGGTAGATGGCCCTCATATCTGGGACTCCAGCAACCTGGCTCACACTGTTTGCCCCACTCTGGTGACTCCCTAAGGCCCCACCCCACCCAACTTTCAGGCCCACCCAAGCTATTTCCAAAGATTTTACCATAGGATTCATCTGTCTTGGATCCTGCTGCAGAGTTTCCTAAAATCTCTCAAACAAGCAGCATCTGGTGTCAGCGAGCCCCATACCTCTCGTTAAGTGGCCCCAGGCCTGGCTCTAGAAGCAACTAGCGTTGGTTCACAACTTGGCTTTTCCTGGGCACCTCCAAGCCTAACACAAGAAGCAGCCATCTGCAGATCACTTTGTAGCTTATGCAGGTGGCCCCGGATAGAACACAGGCAGTGGCTGACCTTGCCCCAGAGCCAGCACACCCAATGGACAGCTTCAGACCACATTGAAACACCACCACCCAACCACCTCCACAAGTGACACACTCAATGAGCAGACTCAGTGGGTACCAGAGCCCTGATGAAGTAAGTCTTGCTCTGTGTGGTGGGCCCCAATACAGTTGATCCTCCAAGGTAGTCAGAGGTCGGTGGTCAGTGGGCACAGCCAGTACTTGCAGCTGATCAGCCTGAGTAAATCCCTCCCATTGATGTGCCAACAGAAATCAAGACTCAATTACAACAGAAGGGTATACAGTCCACACTAGGGGTGCACCTCGAGGGCCCAGCTGGGATGATCAGGGAGACTGTGCCACTGGATCCTACAGGACACCTACAACAATAGGCCCCCTACGAAGCCTAGGAGACACATCTATTCTACCTAATACATAGAAACAATCACAGGGAAGCAGCCAAAATGAGGGGACAAAGAAACATGTCCCAAATGAAAGAAAAGAACAAAACTCCAGGAAAAGAATTAAACAAAATGGGATAAGCAATCAATCAGATGCAGAGTTAAAAACACTGGTTATAAGGTTGCTCAAGGAACTTGGTGAGACATTCAAGGAACCTAAGGAGACCTCCCAGGAACTTAGTGAGAACATCAACAACATAAAAAAGGACCAGTCAGAAATGAAAGATGCACTAACTAAAATAAAGAATAATTTACAGGGAATCAAGAGTAGAGTAGGTGAAGCCAAGAAACAAACCATTGATTTGGAATATAAGGAAGCAAAAAACACCCAATCAGAACAGCAAAAAGAAAAAACAATCCAAAAAAATGAGGATAGTGTAAGGAGCCTCTGGGACAACTTGAAGCATGCCAACATTCACATCATAGGGGTGCCAGAAGGAGAAGAGAGAGAACAAGAAATTGAAAACCTATTTGAAATAATAATGACAGAATACTTCCCTAACTTGGTGAAGGAAACAGACATACAAGTCCAGGAAGCACAAAGAGTCCCAAACAAGATGAACCCAAAGAGGTCCACACCAAGACACATCATCATCAAAATGCCAAAGGTTAAAGACAAAGAGAGAATCTTAAAAGCAGCAAGAGAAAAGCAATTCGTTACCTACAAAGGAGCTCCCATATGACTGTCAGCTGATTTCTCAAAAGAAACTTTGCAGTCTAGAAAGGAGTGGCAAGAGATATTCAAGGTGATGAAAAGCAATGACCTGCAACCAAGATTACTCTATCCTGCAAAGCTATCATTTAGAATCGATGAACATATCAAGAGTTTCCCAGACAAGAAAAAGTTAAAGGAATTCATCACCACCAAACCAGTATTATATGAAATGTTGATGCATCTTCTTGAAGAAGAAGAACAAAAATATGAACAATAAAATGGCAATAAATACATATCCATCAACAACTGAATCTACAAACAAAATGAGCAAGCAGAACAGAAACAGACACATAGATACAGAGAACTTTTTGTTGCTTGCCAGATGGGTGGGGGCTGGGAGAATGGGTGAAAAAGATGAAGGAATTAAGAAGCACAAATTGGTTGTTAGACTGATGAACCTCAAAGGAAGGGGGGAGGGAGGGTGGGATGAGATAAACCAAAGAACTTCTATGCATATATGCATAACCAATGGACACCGACAATAGTGTGGGGAAGGCAGGAAGGGGGTGGGATTGGGGAGGAGGGGGTCAATGGGGAAAAAAAAGGGGGACATCTGTAATACATTCAACAATAAAGATGAGTTAAAAAAATAAAAACAGGAAAACAGAACAAAACAAAAACAAATACCACTGGCCAAGTTCAGCTTCTGTCCCAGACAAGTTCTACATTAGGTTATTTCAAATCATAATAATAATAAGCCTTGTGTGCGGAGCTACGGAGACCAGAGACATGCTTGAAGTAGTGGGTGCACCAGCATGTTTCGTGTTTCCAGCGCCGGTTTTGATTGCCACAGTACCAATTTATTACCCGACGGCTGTGCTACCAAGTAGAACATGCATTTAAAGCTATTAACCAGGGTGGCCTTACATCAGTAGCTGTCAGAGGGAAAAAATATTCAGTAACTGTCACACGGAAGAAAGTACCTGACAAATTATTGGATTCCAGCACAGTGACTCACTCATTCAAGATAACCGAAAACATGGCTGTGTGATGACAGGTCCCAGGCACAGAGGGCATGCTTCGAAGCAGCTAATTGGAAATACAAGCAGAGCTGTGAGATTACTGCAGACATGCTGTGTAAAAGAACTGCTGATATCTCTCAGGTCTACATGCAGAGGGAGGCTGAAATGAAGCCTTTGGGTTGCTGTATGATTTTAATTGGTCCAGATGAAGAACAGGGCCCTCAGGTGTACAGGTGCAATCCTGCAGGTTACTATTGTGGGTTTAAAGCCACTGCAACAGGAGTTAAACAAACCAAGTCAACCAGTATGCTTGAAGATAGATAAGTGAAGAAAAAATTCGAGTGGACATTTGAATGGCCAGTGGAAACCGCAATTGCATGCCTGTTCCCTGTTCTGTCAAACCTTCAGAAATAGAAGTTGGAGTAGTTATAGTTGAAAATCCTAAATTCAGGATTCTTACAGAAGCAGAGATGGACACTCACCTTGTTGCTCTAGCAGAGACCAAACATTGTAGTTAGTTTGCCAAATCCAATATGCCACTGGCCTGTGTGCTTGGTGACAATAGACCCCTGGAGGCCCCTGGATTGAAAAAGGAACCTCTCACATTCCTCCTGCTGCTGAGGGGGTTAGGGCTCTATATAAATAAAAACAGTACTTCTGGGAAAAAAAAAATAGTAAAGTTTGGGAGACTTTTGAAAAAAGCAGCAGTCATTGGCATTCAGCCTGAGATTTTAAAAAACAAAATATGTCAGCCTGACCTTTTTCTTTTCTTACTATTATTTCTAGAGTTATCTATTAAGGAAACATGATAGACCCAAAGTCTGGGGCATAATAGAAACTCAGTCCATATTTGTTGACTGAACAAATGGAGACTTTTGCAAGGCTTTTGGTAAGGTCTTTAAAGACCTGGTTGATAGAGTGATAGCACAATGCAGGCTGGATGCAAGGGCAATTGGTGGGTTAGAATAACCCAGAAAATGCCATGCATACCAGCCTGGAGGCAGAGTCCTAATGCTGGGACCTCACTCCCCAGAAAACTCTCCATGACATGAATGCAACATAGAGAACAGGCTCTTTGAATCGCGCTTTGCAGGGCAACACATGTGCTGAGGAATGGGATCCAGATCAACACACTTTACTTAGCAATTGTTAAACCTCTTCATTCCCCCCTGAATATAAGCAGTACCTGCTTGTTGGAGGCAATTTGAGAACTCTAGGAAAGATTAAGAAAGAAAAGAAAGAGAATTCAAATATAACCCAAATATAACCACTGCTAACATGTTAGTATATATATATATATTTTACTGTATTTGCTTAATGTATACACTTTAAAAAAATCTACATGAGTTAGTTTTATATATCTTTTCACTTAAACTAAACTTTTTAAAAGTATAATGAGTATGTAGCATTGTCATATCTAGTTGGCTCTGTACACGTTCATTTGCTGAGCCCAAACAAGTAATATCAAATATTAATCTGGCATTTTATTAAGGCCCAATACTGTTCTAAGAACTCCATATTTATGAAACTTTTAAATCCTCAAAATAACTCTAGAGGTATTATTATTATCCTTGTTTTACAGATGAAAAAACTGAGGCATAGCACTGGCCGGTTGGGTTCGGCAGTAGAGTGTTGGCCCATGGACCAATGAGTTGTGGGTTCGATTGTGGGCAAGGGCATGTACCTCGGTTGTGGTTCATCCCCGGCCCTGGTCTGGGTCGTGCGGGAGGCAACCAGTTAGTGTGATGTTTCTCTCTCTCTCCCTCTCTCTCCCTCCCATTCTATCTGAAGATAAATGGAAACATCCTCGGGTGAGGATTAAAAAACAACAACAACATAAAAAACTGAGGCATAGAGATATTAAATAACTTGTTTCAAATTACCAGATATTAAGTGGTGGGAGCAGGTGTTTTTCTGTCTTCTGAAGTCAGTTTTGGTAGTTTCCATTTATTACATGGTATTGGAATAATGGAATAGCCATCTGGAAAAAAATTAGGTTGATTTTCATCACACTTTACCTTAGTATAAATTCCAGATGAATCAAAGACTTAAATATAAAAGATATAATCTGCCTGGCCGGTGTGGCTCAGTGGTTGAGCATTGACACATGCCCAGGTTGTGGGCCCGATCCCCAGTTAGGAGCATGCAGGAGGCAGCCAATAGATGTTCTCTCTCATCGATGATTCTATCTCTCTCTCCCTCTTCCTTTCTCTCTCTAAAATCAATCAATCAATCAATCAATAAAAGATAAAATCTTAAATATACAAAAACAGAGGTTCTCAATGCTGGCCGAGCTTTAGAATCACCTGGGGAAATTTATTCAATAATTATCTATTTAGCCCTGTCCAGGACACACCAGGGTGTGTATGGGAGGCAACAGATTGATGATTATTTTTTTCTCTCTCACCTTTCCCCTCTTTCTAGAAGTCAATGGAAACATATCCTTGGGTGAGGATTAAAAAAAAAAGAGAATTATCTATTTAAATCAGAATCTCTGGAGGTAATGGAGGCACCGGTGTTTTATTTTTTATTAAAAACATTTTTTTTCTTTATTGATTTTAGAGAGAGAGGAAGGGAGAGGGAGAGAGGGAGAGAGAGAGAGAAACATCTATGAGAGAGAACATGGATTGGCCGCCTCCTGCATGCCCCCAACTGGGGATTTGGCCCACAACCTGGGCATGTGCCCTGACCGGGAATTGAACCGACGACCTCTTGGTGCATGGGTGATGCTCAACCACTGAGCCACACCGGTTGGGCTGCACCCATATTTTATAAAAGTCCCCCCACCTTGCCCTTCCCTCATGATTAGAATGCAGCCGGTGCTGAGAAGCCTGACCAAAAAAATAGTGTAGAATTTTTTAAAAATCCAGGAAAAGATAGAGCTTTTTATATATCGTATAAAACTCAAAAATTCTAAAGAAAAAGCTGATAAATTTAGTAGTGGGGAGTTACTGGTTAATGGGTAGGGAGTTTCAGTTTGTGGAGATGCAAAGTTCTGGACAAAGATAGTGATGATAGTTACACAACAATGTGAATGTCTTTAATGCCCCTAATGAACTGTATGCTTACATGTTGTTAAAATGGTAAATTTTATGATATATATTTATGATATATATATATTTATAATATATATATTTTAATTTAGCAATAATCACGCCTCAGATAAACCTCATCGGCTATGATACTGCCACTGTGCAAAGCTTATTATGTATATTTTACCACAGTAAAAAGCTGCATTACAAAAAGCATCACAGGCACAATGAAAACAACAGATTGGAAAAAATAGGTAACCTATCATAAAAAGAACTTATATATAAAGAGCTTCCACAAATCAATAAGAAAAGAGCAACTCAATGTAAAAATGAGTAAAAGATATGAAAAGACAGTTTAAAGAAGACACAAAAGATTCTTAAACATATGAAAAAAGACCATTCTCACTAATTGTAACAGAAAATAAAAATAAAATTAAAACTACACTAAGGTATCATTTTCACTTAGATTGAGAAAGATTAAAAAAAAGCTGACTAACTCAACATGTTGATAAGGGCCTTAGGAAAAAGTTACTCTTATTTATTGCTGGTGGCAATAAGATATAATATACACTGATATCTTTTCTGTGGTGGGCAATATCAATTAAAGTTCTCAATGTGCACACAGTTTGATCTCATAAGTCCACATCTAGGAATTTATTTTACAGAAATATGACATGTGCATAAGGTTATTAACTACAGTGTTCACCAGACTTGTTTGCTATTTCCAAATATAAAACCACTTTAAAAAAATTAATCGGCCCTGGCCGGTTTGGCTCAGCAGTCAAAGCGTCAGCCCGCAGACCAGAGAGTCCCGGGTTCGGTTCCCGCTAGGGGCACGTACCAAAAAAAAAAAAAACAAAACAAAAAACGAATTTAAAAAAATATTAATTGACTGCGTGTATACTCAAAGAACTGAGACTTTCAGGCTTAGTGGCCTTGCAGTAATGCAATGCTGTTGGCAGAGTACTGTGGGACTGCAAAGAACTAGACTGAATTTTGTATTCAAGGATACCCACCTGCTCACAGCAATAAAAGGTTCTTTTAACTATGTGAAAACCACTTTCAAAGAAAGAAGATTTATTTAGGTTTAAAAATATGCTCCAGGCTATGATTATGATGGCAAATAATTTGCAGAACTCTAAGCATCTCCTCTCCTTTCCTAAAAACAGTTTCATCACTGGTGCTTGAAATTCCACTCTTTGTGTTCGGTTGCTGCATACCTCTCTCCCAAAGTGCGTGTGCTTTAGGGGTGGGAGTTGTGGGAGGAGGGTTCTGTAGAGGGAGGGCAAGGTAACCGTCACTGACTCTTCAGTACTCATGGCTTGCAGCTCAGAGAGGTGTGTGAGGAGTGTAGAGGGGAGGCTCTTAGAAGTGATTTGGAGATCGATGTGTGTCCTCCATAACTGGGGAGGGCCTACCCTTCCTCCCCTCCAGGCTCTGCTGCACCCTCTGCTCTGGTTTTCTCTTAGCTCCTTGAGCAAAGGAGCTTACTGCAGCCTTCGAGAGACTGTCATTTGCCCAGCCATTCATCCAACAGTGTTTAAGCATCTGCTGCATGCCAGCTCCTGTGGTAGGAGGAAGAATGTAAAGGTGCCCACGTTCTGGATCTCTCCCTGGATGGCCTGCAGACATGAGCCCTCAGCTCCCACTGGCTCAAGGTCCCACAGACATCTTAGCTATTACTATCTAAATACCAGGATTAGCAACACTCTCCTTAACCCTGAGTCAGTGAGAGACAGCAGTGTCCTCCAAGGACCCGGGACAGTGCACATGCCAGGCAGCACGTAGCTGTTAGGGCAGGGTTGACAGTGTTGCTGTGGAAACGGCCCAGGCAGCCTTTCCAGTAACAACCTCTAGGTTTCTTTCTTTGTGCCATTAGTTCCATGGACACATGTGCATAGCTATCTCTCCTTTTTCTCATCTCTGGGAGTTGTTGAGTGAAGCCTGGGTAGGAGAACAGCTAGGGGTGGTGGGGCTCCCAGCAGACCAGTGGGACAGTGGCACATGTCCCAGCTCACAGCCTCTGCCACTGTGGCTGAAAAAGCCCCTCAGAGCTGATCACATTACACCACACCCACTGCCTACCCCTTTTCCTGTCCCCTCAAGCTGCAGGGCATTTAGGAGCAAGGCCAGGAAAAGCAGGATTACTATAATTAAGCCTTGCTCAGTTTCCCAGAAGCCAGGAGCAAGGGTCTGGGGACTCTTGAGTCTGTGCATGATAGTTGCAAGAGCACTGAAATTAGAGTCAGGAAGCCTGGATTCGGGCCCTAATCCTGGCACAGTGTGATCTTAGGCAAGTAATTTTCATCCTCCTGGCTTAGTTTTCTAATCCAGAAAATAAGAGGACTGAAATAGAGGAATGATTCCAAAGTGTTGCATCAGAATCATCTGAGAATCTTCATTAAAAATGCAGATTTCTAGGCCCAACTCCAGGGAGTCCTATTAAATATGTCTAGGGTTGGCCCTGGGAATCTGTATTGAGGTGAATATGAATTTAAATCATTTGGAGAATCTGTTAACACACTCGAGATAATTAGAGACACCTTGAGAGCAGTCACAGCAGGACTGAACCACTGAATTAGAGGTAAATGTCAAGTACACTCAGATAATTGCAGAGAATATACTAAGAGTATGTTACCTGATTAATCCCAGGACTTTGTGGCAGTAATGCCACTTACCTCATTATGTAACGTCTTTTAGTACAAGAAAAAAATGGCCATCATTGAAACCCTCTTAGTTAGGCATGACTTCAAGGGTGTACTTTGGCATCAGGAATGGACAGGCACTCATCCATCCTCTCCTGGGTGACTGTGACCTGCCAACTGCCAACCAGTCCTATAAGAGTTGGGGCAGGGGTGGGGGATGGGGGAGAAGAGAATTGCTAATACGTTGTCAAAACTTTCCTTCCTTCACTTTAGTAAGTCCATTTCCTCTGGGTCTTTTCAGACTCTCCAAATTTCTATTCATTTATTCAACAAATATTAATTGAATGCATATATGCAGCCAGACTCTATGTTGGGCATCGGGAACAATGAAGAATAGGGTTATAGGCCAAAGATAATATAATGCTATGAATACTATGAAGGTACCATAGGAGTAACTAGGATGGGTTCTCAACCCTAGTGGGCCTGAAATATCTTCTTGCTTTTCTCCTACCTCTAAGTATGGGCATTCCCCAGTGCTCAGTTTTACATGGATATAACATGGCATTTATTGGCAGAAGGATGAAGCAGAATAAGGTTGGCCATGACCAGCAAACTGGATGGATTGAGGAAGGTGATCCTGGCAAGCAGAATCTCATAGTTGGTGATGAGAAGTTTGGACTGGAGGTCAATAAGCACCAAGAAGGTCCAAAGAGTTCAGAAGAGATGAATAGCCTGGTAGGCAGGTGAAAACTAGACAGGTATGTATGCATTCTATGAATCCAGCAGTGGTTGTGTGGGCTCAGCCTCCAGGTTTTGGGAGAATGACTCCGGTGGTGCCTTGTCCAGAAGAACTGAGAGACTGAACATGATATCTAGGCACAGACACAGACATGGGGCATGATAGGAGGGGACATCAGTGAGAGAGAGATTCCCTGAAAATGATATTTGAGTTGAGATCAGAAGGATGAATAAGAATTAACTAGACGAGAGGAGGACATTATTCCAAAAAAGAGGGAAAAAAATGTGGAGGCTCTGTAAAGAAGAGGCCTGCTTCCTGAATAGAATCAATGGTCTCTCCTTCTATGGAGAATGATCAGGAGCTCAGGAACCATACATAACTGGGAGACTGGCTAGGCCCTAGGAGACATCAGGAAGCCTGCAAAGGAGACAGAATTTGGGATGGGAGCTGTTTCCTAACCAAAGAGAATATTAATGGCCATTGTGCATTTGATCTGAGGGTCTTGAGGTGGCCAATTTGAAGGGCCCTTCTTCATCCCTTAGGGATAGCTAGGCAGCAGGAAAGGAAACAGGAGGTGCTTGAATGTAGTTACATATTAATATTTTACTCCCACAAAGGTGTATACCTCATAATAGATTGTTATTTTTGCTTTAAACAGTCAAATTATCTTTTAATAATTTAAGAAAAGAAAAAAAGATTTCAAAATATTTTTCCATATATTTAACCATTTTTAGTGATCTTCATTCCTTACTGTAGATATGAACTTTTATATGGTATCATTTCCCTATTGCCTGAAGAACTTCCTTTAACATTTCTCATATGTGGATTTACTGATGATAAATTCAGTTTTTATTTGCCTGAAAATATCTTTATTCCACTTTCAATTTTGAAATATATTGTCACTGGATATAGAATCCTAGTTTGACAGTGTTATTCTTTCAACATTTAACAGATATCACTCTGTTGTCTTCTGCTCTCTCTTGTTTCTGGAAAGTGATAGTCATTCTCATCATTGATTCTCTCTTTATGTAATGTTTTCTCCCCTTTTGCAGCTTTTAAGATTTTCTCTTTCTCTACAGTTTTCAGAAATTTAACTGATAATAAAGTTTTCTTTGTATTTATTGTATCTAAGGTTTGCTGAGCTTCTTGATGTTATTAATAAAACTTGGAAAAAATTTGTCTGTATTTTTTCAAACATTCTTTCTGCTCAATTTTCTTTCTTTCATATCTTTCTGGGATTTCAATTGCCTATGTATTAGACTTCTTACTATCTCATAAATCATTGAAATTTTCCTTCTTTCAATTATTTTTCTTTGTGCATTAGTTTGGATAATTTTGATTGATTTACTGTTAAATTCACTAATCATTTCCTCTACATTGTTTAATCTATACTTCATTTTATCCAATGAATTTTTAAAAATTTCAGATATTAGAATTTTCAGTTTTATAATCCTCATTTGGTTATTTTTTAATAATTTTCTTCTCTTTCCTGAAACTTCCCATCCTTTCATCCATCATATCCACCCAGAAATGCTTTAACATATTTATCATTGTTATTTTAGAATCCTGTCTTTTAATTCCATCATATGGGTTGCCAATATGTCTACATTCATTGACTGTTTTCTCTTGACTATGGATCACAATTTCCTGCTTCTTCATAAGTCTGATAATTTTTTGTAATATATTCAATATTGGATGTTATATTGCAGAAGTGCTGGATTTAGCTGTCTTACTCCAAAGAGGGTTGTTGGGTTTTGTTCTAGATAGCAGTTAAATTACTGGTGGAGCACACAGTTATTATGGAGGCTTCATTTTGGTGCTGTTATGACAGGGCTATTTCCCCCTTAATCCTAGGGGTTAGTCCTTAGTTTTGGAATATATTTCTTACTCCTAAGAGATGGCATTTATGGGATTTTTCTGGAAAAGTAAGGCCCTCTAAATGGTTTGAAGTTCACACTTGAACTTAAAACGCAGTCTCCTCAGTATTAGACAGCTCTTAAAATATGTGCATAGACATTTAACCTCAGTTATTGCTCTCTGCTGGGTTTCTTGGATTCTTTCCCTGACATGTTCAATTCGAAGTCATACAATGATTTGAGGTGGATTTGCACACAGGTTTTGGTGTTCCTCCTCTGTGTCTCCCTTTTTTCCAGGATTTTCCCCTTCAGTGTCCAGCTGTTTTCCCAAACTCTGACCTCTGACTCCTTAGCCCAGTAGACTGATGCTTTCTACTTGAGCTCTAGTATTTCCATGCACCACACCACACAATCCTTAGGGGATAGATAGGATAACTATGGATCTAATGTAGCACATTTTTCTTTTTTTAAAGGTCAAATCCTCTACAGTTTCTGCCTGTTCATCAATGTTCTCCAGTGCCTTAAAAAAATTTATTTTAAAAATCCTCACCTGAGGATATTTTTCCATTTATCTTCAGATAAAGTGGGAGGGAGGGAGAGATAGGAACATTGATGTGAGAGAGACACATTGACTGGTTGCCTCCCACACGATCCCGACCAGCGCCGGGGACAAACCACAACCAAGGTACGTGCCCTTGACCGGAATCGAACTCACGACTCTTTGGTCCACGGATTGACGCTCTAACCGCTGAGCCAAACCGGCCAAGGCAAAATTTTTAAAGTATATATTTTGTCTAGAATTTTAAATTATCAATAAGAGAGTTAATCCAGTATTCCAATATATCACTGAAATAGTCATTCTTTGCTATTAAAAGGTTGTGTATCCAGAATAGAAGTGATAAAAATTACTCTAAATGACGCATTTTGAACTCAAATGAGCCAAATATAGCCCTTCCATAGAGCCTAGAATCAGCACTCAGAGCTGTGATGATGGAGACCAGTTAGGAGGCTGAGGTCTTTATGCAGGCATGTGTTGAAGTCCCATTTTAGAGGGGTGGCAAAGGAAACAGCGATGGGGTTTAGCTAGGCAAGTGGGAAGAATTGTTACAGGTAGAGCTGATGACAGTATCTGTGAAAAGTTCACCTGGAGGAGACAGTGTTGGGGTCAATTAGGGTAGAGGTGGTGGTCTCTTTGAGGGAGAAGGTATGGAGAGAGACAAGTGGAGACCTAGGGACTGATCCTTGGCAAATATTGGCATTTAGAGGATGGGAGGAGAAAGTGGAACCGGCAATAGATCTAGAGGAGGGAATGGAGAGGTGAAAGGGGATCTCTAGGAGAACCAGTTAAGAAGGGAAGTTGAAGAAAAAGAGGGCCTGAAAGCTCAGGAACCCAAGTTGGGAGGAGGCAAGGAAAGACCACCATAGGTAAGCAGGTGGTCAGTCGTGACTTGGTGAGGGTAATTTCTGGAGAGCAGTGAGAACAGAAGTCATCACAGGAGCCCGGCCGGTGTGGCTCAATGGAATGAGTGTGGTCCTATGGACTGAGAGGTCCTGGTTCGATTCCTGGTCAGGGCACATGCCCAGGATGTGGCTAGATCCCCAGTGGGGGTCCTGCAGGTGGCAGCCAATTGATGTTTCTCTCTTTGGTCCTGGGCCGACATTCTAACCTCTGAGCCAAACCGGCTAGGGCTCAATGTTTCTCTCTCACATGGATGTTTCCATCTCTCTCTCTAAAAAAAATCAGTAAAAACACATTAAAAAAAAAAGAGAGAGAGAAAGAAATCATCACGGGAGGCTAAAGAGGAAGTGAACTTAATTATTTAATTAATTAATTTATTTTTAGTATCAATAAAACTTTGTTTACAAAAGAACCACAGTGGATTTGGCACATCAGCAATAAGGAAAAGACTAAATTAGCATAATATGTAGGTGATACAATTGCCTACGTAGAAAATTTATTATTATTATTTTTTATTTTCCATCACCATTTATCCTATACCCTCTTCCACCTCCATCTACCCACTTATGACCCAGAAATCCCACTTCTGAGAATTTATCCATGAACTTAATTATTTTTAAAAATGTTATCTAACTTTAATGCAATCCTATCCCTCATCCCCCACTCTTCCAATTCCAGGTCAGGCCCTTAGTTGCCTCCAGTCTTCACAGAGACTGGTGGCTACACCTGTTGCCAAGTGGCTTTTACTGGGAAGATTCAGCTCTCTGGGCAGTAACCACCCAGAAAGGGACTTGGCTCTGGGGAGAGAGGGATGAGCACACTACGTGAGCAGCCTGGCCTTCTCCTGTTTGGGAAATAAATGTGTTCCACCTCAGAAATTAAAAATTATTTTTTTATTTTTTTATTTTAGAGAGCGAGGAAGCGAGAAGGACAGAAAGATAGAAACATCGCTGAGAGTTTAAAACATAGACTGACCGCCTCCTGCATGCCCCCACTGGGGATTTAGCCCCAGTGGTGAGCTGTGGAAGGCTGGTTGAGGCATCAGCTCCATGTCTGGCACGTAGTATACACTTAATAAATGGCAGTTATTATTACTACTTGCACACTATTATTTTTCAAAGCACTGTGTAAACTGAAAATCCCAGAGAATATAAATGTTAGTAGATATGAGAATGTAAATGAAACTAGGGTAGCAGGGACCATATCCACGGAGGCAGTGGGGATACATTCACCACCGTATCCACAGGGCCTAACAAACTATCCAGCACATAGTGCTCAATAAATATGCATTGACTAAATAAATGAATAAATAAAATTAAGCCAAAGCCATTTATCTCTGCAGAGATATAGTAAAATGTGCTGGTTAAAAAAAAAAAAAAAAAAAAAGACTCCAAACCAGATGCTGGGGTTCATATCCTGATAGTGGACTAGCTGGGAGACCCTGTGCAAGCCACTTAACCACTGTGTGCCTTGGTATCTGCATCTGAAAAAGGGATGATAGTAAAAGTAACTTCCCCAGGCAGCTTGAAAGGCATAACAGATATACGGGGAAGAACTAAGTTGTTTGGTCTCGGGGCGAGAGCTGGAGAGGTAGCTCTCTCCCAGACAGACATGCTGGTGGCGGCCACTGTTCCTTTGGTGAATGAGGCTGAGGCTGGCAGATGGGCACCATATCTGGAACTCTAGCTACCTGGCTCACACTGTTTGCCCCACCCTGGTGATTCCCTGAGGCTCTACCTCACCCAACTTTTGGGTCCACCCAAGCTGTTTCCCGTGGCTTTACCGTAGGATTGGTCTGTTTTGGCTCCTGCTTCAGATTTTCCTAAATTCTCTCAAACCAGCAGCATCTGGCTACAGTGAGCTCTATACCTCTCACTAAGTGGCCCCAGGCCTGGCACTAGAAGCAGCCAGACTTGGTTCATAGCTTGGCTTTGCCTGGGCACCTCCAAGCCTAGCACATGAAGCAGCCATTAGCTGATCGCTTTGTAGGTTATGCCTGGTGGCCCCGGGTGGAACACAGGCAGTGGCTGACTTTGCCCCAGAGCCAGCACACCCAGTGGACAGCTTCAGACTACATCAAAGCACCACCACCCAATCACCTCCACAAGTGACACACTCAAGGAATGGACTCAGTGGGTACCAGAGCCCTGATGAAGTAAGTCTTGCTCTGTGTGGTGGGCCCCTGCATGGCTGATCATCCAAGGTAGTCAGAGGTCGGTGGTCAGTGGGCACAGCCAGTCCTTGCAGCTGATCAGCCTGAGTAAATCCCTCCCATTGACGTGCCAACAGCAATCAAGACTCAATTACAACAGAAGGGTGTAAAGTCCACATGAGGGATGCACCTTGAGGGCCCAGCTGGATGACCAGGGAGACCGTGCCACTGGACCCTTCAGGACACCTACTACAACAGGCCACCCTAGGAAGCCTAGGAGACATAGTAACTCCATCTTGTACATAGAAACAAATACAGGGAGGCTGCCAAAATGAGGAGACAAAGAAACATGTCCCAAATGAAAGAACAGAGCAAAACTCCGGGAAAAGAACTAAACGAAATAGAGATAAACAATCTAACAGGTTCAAAGCACTGCTTATAAGGATGCTCAATGAACTTAGTGAGAATTTCAAGGAACTTCATGAGGACCTCAAGAGCATAAAAAAGAACCAGTCAGAAATGAAGGATGCACTAACTAAAATAAAGAATAATTTACAGGGAATCAATAGTAGAATAGGTGAAGCCAAGAAACAAACCATCGATTTGGAATATAAGGAAACAAAAAACACCCAATCAGAACAGCAAAAAGAAAAAAGAATTAAAAAAAAAAAATGAGGATAGTATAAGGAGCCTCTGGGACAACTTCAAGCGTACCAACATTTGCATCATGGGAGTGCCAGAAGGAGAAGAGAGAGAGAGAGAGCAAGAAATTGAAAACCTATTTGAAAAAATAATGACAGAACACTTCCCTAACTTGGTGAAGGAAACAGACATACAAGTCCAGGAAGCACAGAGAGTCCCAAACAAGATGAACCCAAAGAGGTCCACACCAAGACACATCATCATCAAAGTGCAAAAGGTTAACGACAAGGAGAGAATCTTAAAAGCAGCAAGAGAAAAGCAGTTAGTTACCTACAAGGGAGCTCCAATAAGACTGTTAGTTGGTTTCTCAACAGAAACTTTGCAGGCCAGAAGGGAATGGCAGAAAATATTTAAAGTGATGAAAAGCAAGGACCTACAACCAAAATTACTTTATCCTACAAAGCTACCATTTAGAATCGATAGCCATGTAAAGAGTTTCCCAGACAAGAAAAAGCTAAAGGAGTTCATCACCACCAAACCAGCATTATATGAAATGTTGATGGGTCTTCTTGAAGAAGAAGAAGATAAAAAAATATGAACAATAAAATGGCAATAAATACATATCTATCAACAACTGAATCTATAAACAAAATGAGCAAGCAGAGCAGAAACAGACTCATAGATACAGAGAACTTTTTGTTGGTTGCCAGATGGGAGGGGGGTTGGGAGGATGGGTGAAAAGATGAAGGGATTAAGAAGTTCAAATTGGTTGCGAACCTCAAAGGGAAGGGAAGAGGTGGGGCAGGAAGAGAGAAACCAAAGAACTTATATATATAACCAAAAGACACAGACAATAGTGTGGGGAAGGCTGGAGGGGTGTGGGAGTGGGGAAGAGAGGGTCAAGGGGGGAAAAAAGGAGGGACATCTGTAATTCATTCAACAATAAAGATAAGTTTAAAAAGAAAAAAAAAAGTAACTTCCTCAAAGGATTGTTGGGAGAGGTGTAGATGAATTAATATCTGTGATGTGCCCAGAACAGTCTTTGGCACATAGTAAGAGCTATATAGAGGTTTGCTATTATTATTGTGTCTTTGAGAAGCATTTGCATTTTTTAAAGAGACTCTAAAGAACTTATATGCATATATGCATAACTCATGGACACAGACAATAGTTGGGTGAAGGTCTTGGGGGTGGTGGTGGTGAGGGAGTGGGTTAGAGGGAGTCAATGGGGGATAAAAGTGGGGATATCTGTAATACTTTCAACAATAAGATAGATTAAAAAGAGAAAGAGACTTGTGTAGCCCAAAGAACGAATCAGTAATGACTGAATTCCAATATCTTTCAAAATACACCAAAAAGGTGATCACTGTTACTCACGTCCTAGGTCAGGTGCTATTTTGCTGGGTCTGAGAGAAGATTTAGGAAAATTGCATGAGCAGGGAGGGTGGTTCTTGGTTCCAAGTAGCCAAGAGAAAAACACCACCTTCTGTTTTCTAGAGAGGAAACACTTGGGAGATGGCCGCACCAACTCTCTCGTGAGAGGTGAGGGAGGAGGTGACAACGTGATGCTGAGTCTATCCACCTCTAACCCAGCCTGCACCTTCCTGGGGGCCTGAGACTTGAGAAATGTTCACAGCACTGGATGGAAACTTGAAGAATTAGAAATGCTTCTTCTCCAGGTTGGGATCTAGAAATGAGGACATTTTCATTTAATGAGAAGATCACATATGGCCAATAATAGAAGTTAGGAATTAGGAGAGAGACATGTTCTCCACTATTAATCCCACTTGTAATAAGCTATGTCACATTATTTGTATTGGTCTTGGTTCAACCAGGGAAGCTGAATCACGATGAGTTTAGAGGAATTAGAGCTTACACAATTGTGGGAGTGCCTGGGAGAGCACAGGTCTGACAAAGGGATTTGAAGGATCACAGAAGAGTCACTAACCAGCCCTAGTGCTAGTAATTGAGCTGACACTTGCAGGGAAATGGAAAAGATGGGCTCACCCTGCAGCTGAAGTTACCCTGCAAAGCGGGCTGGTATAGAAGTCTGTGGAAGGTGGAGGGTTTAGCGTGGCTAGTGCCTCTACAGGTTTGAAGCAAAGTATCTGGTGGTGGGACTTGGGCTCACTACTGGTCCACAGGGCTGGCAACTGGGAAAGAGCTAGAAGAGGAGCTAGACGTGAGGGGAACCCACCTGTACCTCTGCGAGTGTCTCTCACCTCCTCTAACATATGAGGCCTTTAGGGTCCAATGGCTGCTGCTTCTGCCCCCACATCTCATTCAACTTTCCCCCTTAGACCCACAATCTAGTCAAGGGGAATTTGTGAGCCATAGTTCTCAGCATAGACAAGTTGATGATAGAAAAATTGAGCACAGTTATAATGATGTAATAGAACTCATAATTCTTGTTTATATTTTTATTAATTCCCATTTTGCCTCATTTCAAAAAGGATCTCTGAATCAGCTTGGAGAAACATTTACAATTGAGGGAAAATTTTAAAGGAAGTGGTGGAGACAAAGGGAAAAGTGTAGGGCAATACAATAATTCCAGGATGGTGTTAGTGTTTAAGAAACTCATCTAAGAGCCTGTTCATTGAAGATGGGGCTATAGATTTGGCTTAGAGCATCCTTGGAGCCCAAGAAAATATTTTGTGATAAGGATTGTCACAAAGGAGTGGCACAGATTATCCTGGTCCTGAGACCTAAGAGAAATAGCTCCTGGGGTCCTCAAAAGTAGCCTGCAATCGAGCCTTAGAACTATTCAGTGAAAGCTGTCCTACAAATGGTTAAAACAAAGTAGACCCAGCATGAACCCAAGGCTTTCTTGGCCCTATCCAGACTCTCTTGCCAAAAAAGGGGCAGGAGACAATTTATAAACATTATATCTAGACGAATGGATGATCTGCCTATGTTTCAATCCAGGGGTTGACAAACATATTCTGTCAAGGGCCACATAGTAAATATTTCAGACCTTAGGGCCATGAGGTCTCTGTTACAACTAACTACTCAGTGCTGTTATTGTGGGGTAAAAGCAGCCTCAGAGAATCTGTGAACACATACATGATTATGGCTGGGGTCCAATACATCTTTATTAAGGGACACTAAAATTAGAATTTCTTATAATGTTCATGTGTCCCAAAATGTTATTCTTTAGAGTTTTTTTTTTTTTTCTCTAGCCATTTAAAGATGTAAAAACCATTCTTAGCTTGTGGACTGCAGCCACACAGAAACAGGCAGCAGGCTGGGTTTGGCCCACATGCTGTGGTTTGCTGACCTTAGCTTCAGATGATCCTCTATAAACAGTGATTTTTATAATTGACAACGAAAGTGGGAGATGAAGTGTTTGAGGTTAGGTTGGGTAACATTAACTGCTAGAAGAGACAAACCTCAAAATCTCAGTGGCTTACCATGAGTGTGTTTCTGCTCACATAACGTCCAAGCAGGTGGACGTTGATGGGTGGGCAACTCACCTCCAGAGGGGGACTCAGGGACCTGGGCTCCATTCACCTTGTGGTTCCACTCCCAGTTAGATGGGGGAAGACGAGGTGATGGTGGGCCTGCTTCACAACCATATCAGCCCAGAAGGGACACACACCACTGACTATGTTTAGATGCAAAGGGGTGGGTGGGGGTTGTGCTGAGAGAGACAGGAGCTGGCCACTGTCTGATAATGATGCTCCCCTGTGAAAGGGAGTGTTAGTCCATGTTGGGTTGCTAGCTGTTCTTGCTACAGTGATGTTCTTGGGCAAGAACTTGAGGGTAGATAATGATGCTGACAAAGGCTGGTCCTTGATCCACACTGAGTGTAGAGAGAAACTTCTTCTATGAAAGTTAAAGCTATTAACCAGTATTCATAGAAAGGCAAGACTTTGCCCTGAAAACCACTCTGGGTGTGTCCAGTACAAGCTCCAACAAGCAGGTGAAAGCTTCAGTGTTCTTCATTCAAAAGCATGATTGTAATGTATTTTTTTCTGGAAAAACTGCAGAGTTGGGACCAATTTCCCAATATGGACATAAAAATAATCAACAAAGAACCCAGGGAATTTATAGTGCTAAGCAATATAATCTCCCGTTGAATCTTCCAGAAATATAGTCCTTTTAAAAAAGCATTTCCACATGACTCAGGGATTCTCAGCCTTGGCACTCTTCCTATTTTGGGCCAGATAACTCTTTATCCTGGGGGCTGTCCAGTGCATTACAGGATGTTAGTAAATTCCCAGCTAGCTTCTACTAGATGCCTGTAGCATCCTCTGCCCACCCTGCCACCCCTCAGTCTTCCTGTTGTGACAACCACAAATGTTATTGGACGTTGTCAAGTGTCCTGGGGTGGGGTGGGGGATAAAATTGCTCCAGGTTGAGAAATATTGAAGAACTGAATGATAAAACTTACTGAATAAAATGGTTGAAAATGAGCCAACTAAATATTGCAGGACTAAAGCCATTAATGACTATGTTGATTCTAGAGTGGTTGGTCTTGGGTCATGCTTTGGGGACAATTAGGAATTGGGCTGTTCTGTTAAGACTTCTCTTGGTAAAAGATGATAGCATTTAATCAGCAGCATAGACCAGAATGGTTGCCTTTAGTACGTTCCTTTCAATTCTCAGTAGCAGGAGGATATTCAGCTACTCATCCCAAAGTGGTTCCATGTCAATGCCTTTAAAGCAAATAAAATAAAGTCTATGGTGTTGGGGCTAAAATATGCCAGAATTAACTTGCTTGAAGCTAGTCTCCAATCTGCCGAATTGTTCCTACCAACCCTCACCCTGGAGGTGGTTGTAAGTCATAGGTTCTAAATACATGAATTCTGCTTAGAGCCTCTGACCTTTACTATTTTTTTGTTTCAGTCTTAGAGGCAAAGATATCAAATAAAGGCTGAAAACGGAATCCATTTCTAAGAGTATGCTTTACAAAGTGATGGTGGAATTTACTTAGCTTAACCACTGAGACAAAATAAATAATAAATGTTAGTTATCTTTGTCATTATTATTGCTATTATTATTATTATTATAATTATTATTATAACTGGCAATCACAGTGTGGCTTTGCTGAAAGCTATGCAGGCCGGGAGTATAGCATATCTCCCTGCCTCCTAGTTTATTAAAGAGGAAATTTGAACAGAGGACAATCCAGACTCTGACATGGCCTTCAAGACCCTGAGTGATCCAGCCTCCACCTAAATGTGACCTGATCTTGCCTCATTCTGCTCCAGGCTCACCAAACTCCACCATGTTGGCATTTTAAAGTTCCTCCACTTCTGACAATTAGGCTTCAGTGGGTCTGAGGTAGGCCCAGGAACAGGTGTTTTTTCCTACTGGTTCTGATAGGCCAACAGGTCTGCAAGTCATGGTTGGCTCAGACCCAACCTGGCTCAAACCCAGCCAGACAGTTGCCAAGTGAGGTAAAAAACAGGTGCTCTATGAAGCCAAGACTTCCTGTCCTTGGATGGAGAGGCTGGTGTTTTAACAACAGTGTGGGTTGAGGCTGGACTTTCTGAGAGTGAAGGGGCAGAGGGGACAAGCCCCCAAGGAAGGCAGAGCCTAGTAGGCAAAGTGAATAATGCAGTTTCCACTTCAGGACCTCGCTCTGCTAATTGTGAGGGGTGTGGGGTGAGTTCAAGTCCTCATCTCGGAGCCAGACACTACGGGGAATCTCATGGTGGGGCACGCATAGGATGGGAGTGGTGTCATCTCTTAAAGTAAAACGTCCCTAGTGTCCAAATCCCCTTCAGTGGCCTGCATTTACCCATGAAGTTTAAAGTCCCTGATGTGTGCACGCCACCCTGTTTAGGAATTGTTTTGCACACTAACATTTAACATTTAAGAGCCACTAAAAATAAAAAGTCACTAATGATGGCAGCACAATTTTGCAAATGTAATGAATGCCACTGAACTGTACACTCAACAATGCCTACAAATGAGAAGGTTTATGTTATGTCGAGTTTACTCCTCCTCCCCCAGATGAAGAACCTCTGGGCTGGACTAAAGGATATTGTAAAAGGCAAATCTACATGTGGACGTGGGGCACTTAAATAATTCCCCTTCAACCTCTAAAAGGAGTATGGGTGGAGAATTCCAAAGAGTTCTTGCAGGATTTGTTCCATTCTGGCTTTTTTACTTTTGAACTTTTTATTATGGAAATTGAAACACACACACACAAAAATATAGGGAATTGAATAATGACTCCCCTTTGAATCCAAGACCCAGCTTCAATGACCAATTTTTGCTCTTCTCGTTTATATATTCCTTTGACTTTTTTTATGGAGTATTTAACACTTAATCCATAGACATTTTATTCTATTCTATTTTAACATTAAGCTTTCATAGCTTAAATCTCATTGAGTGATTCATTTGATGCTGTAAAGATGAAACAAAACAAGGAGATTAGGCTAAAAAGTTAACTCATGTTATAGGTGGTCCGCCTTTAACAAGTTTATACCTGACTTGGAAAAACAGGCCATTGATAGAAAATAAGACTGCAGAACTAAAGGTTACACTCTCCAAACCACAAAGGTCAAAGGGCAGCCCATGTACATTCTGTCAGCTGTGCAGAAATCCAAGAGGGGGCTGGTTCTCTGAGCCAAGCAGCTGAAGAGGTCAAGATAAGAAAGATGCCAGGCCTGGCCGGTGTGGCTCACTGGTTGACCCATGCATCAAGAGGTCGCCGGTTCGATTCCCAGTCAGGGCACATGCCCAGCTGTGGGCCCGATCCCCAGTGGAGGTCATGCAGGAGGCGGTCAGTTGATGTTCTCTCTCATCGATGTTTCTATCTCTCTCCCCCTCTCCCTTCCTCTCTCTCTAAAATCAATAAAGAAAAAAATATTTAAAAAAAAAAGAAAGAAAGATGCCAGGAATGGACCAGAAATAGACAATACTGTCTATTCCACTTGTCTTGGCAGTGGAAACTTGGCATCCCTCACAGAATCATTTATAAGTGGCATCCTTTAGAGATCTGGACTCTAGTCTTTGCATTCTAATCGTCTACCCCATCTGACCCTCTCTTTGCTCCTACAACTCTCTTATACAGCTGGTGTCCATCAAGACTCTCTAGTCCAGTTCTCTTCTTAGGTATGCTTCCACCCACTCCTACTTCTCCTACTGCAGAAACTTCAGGGCTCTGTTCACACTGGGCACTGGGAAGATGCTGCCCATCGGCCTCCCTCCAACCTCCTGGTTCTTTAGTGGAGCTGGGGTGAAGCCTACTGCTGCTATTTGAGACCCATGAATCTTGTACTTGCTTTGGGGAGTTGAACCAGCCATAGACCCAAGAGCCTGCTGGGCAAATCCACATAAGTGATGAAGGCAGGACTCTAGTGACTAAAAAGCAGTGGGCCGGGGAAGGAAAGAAGAAAAGAAGGAAGGGAGGAAGAATGAATTAGGAGTGTAGCTAAGGCTATTGAAAAGGCTGGTGAGAGAGACAGAGAGCAGCACTCAGTGGGTCTGAGAGCCAGTCCAGTCAGAACTAAAGCAGGCCTGAGGACCTGATCGTTACCACCTGATACCCTCCTGGTCTCCCCAGGGCATGTCAGGGAAAGCTCAAGTAGGCAGTCTAAGGCACGTCAGGGTGAAATCAATTCTGCAGGGAGGCAGATGAGAGGTGGTGAGCTGGAAATAGAATAAATGCAGGTAGTCACTGTGCAGTGAGATTTAGAAGCCTGGTTTTCCAGATCATCCAGCTTCCTGATCTAGACACTTGTTACTTACAGTGGGGTCTTGGGCTTAGCAGCATCTGCACTGCCGGAGAGGTTGTCAGCAATGCAGAACCTCAGACTCAGACCTGCTGAGTCAGAAACTCTGGGGTGGGGCTCAGGAATCTGTATTAACACACCCTCCAATGATTCTGATGCTTCCTCAAGTTTGAGAGCTTTGTGTTTTTTTTTTTTTATCCTCACCCGAAGACATTTTTGCATTCATCTTCAGATAGAGCGGGAGGGAGAGAGGGAGGAAGAGAGAGAGAGAAACATTGATGTGAGAGAGTCACATCAACTGGCTGCCACCCACACGACCCCAACCGGGGCCAGGGACAAACTACAACCAAGGTACGTGCCCTTAGCGGGAACCGAACCCGGGACTCTCTGGTCCGTGGGCCGACGATCTAACTGCTGAGCCAAACCGGCCAGGGCAAGTTTGAGAGTTTCTTAAACAGGGCATGGGGTGTACAGAAATGTGGGGCCAATCTCTCCAACTTGGTGATTCTTCACCAGTTGCTGTAGCTGAACAAAACAAAACAAAACAAAACAGTTGGAGAATGAATGAGCTGTTGCACTACAATTATTGCATTATTTATTTATTTATTTATTTATTTATTTATTTATTTATTTAATAAATTATTATTGGGTCAGGCATCATTGTAGCATTGTGGAAACAACTGTGAACAAAATAGACAAAAACTCTTGCCCTCATACAGCTTATGTAAAAAACTGACAATACCAAGTGTTGACAGAAATGCAGCACAGTGGAAATCTCAGGCACTGCCGGTGGGAATACACAACAATACAGCCACTTTGGAAGACAGGTTGGTGGTTTCTTATAAGGTTTAAACATACTCTTATCATATGACCCAGCAATTCCACTTCTGAGCACTAAGATAAATAAAAACATTTTCCTGAAAGACCTGTATGTTAATATTTATAACAGCCTTATTCATAATATCTCAAAACCAGGGACAACCCAGTGTCTCTCAACTGGTAAATGGGTGCACGAGCCTCAGCATGCCCACACAATGGAATGCTCCTCGGCAGTAAAAAGAGCGAACTGTCGGCACATGCCACAGCGTGGATGAATCTCAAAAACATTATGTTGAGTGAAAGAAACTAGAAACTAAAGGCTACATACTGCACGTTCCCTTTAGTTATATGACAGTTTTGGAAAGACAAAACTGAAGGGACATAAATAGATGGGTGCTTGTCAGGATCTGGGAGTAGGTGAGAGGTGACTACAAAGGATCCTGCATGATTTATATTTTGGGGGGGGGGGATGATAGAACTGTGCTATATAATTGTGGTGGTCCTTATACGATTGCACACATTTGTCAAAATTGTTAATAATCATTTTCTTTGGCTCCAACTCCTTTTTTGGCCATTTTCTCCCCTATGAATCCAAAGCCTCTCCCACCTCATAGACTCATTTCTTCTTGGACTTTTGGGACCTTGCCATTTTTTTTTTTTTTAAATCCTTACCTGAGGATATTTTTCCATTGATTTTTAGGTAGAGTGGAAAGGAGGGAGGGACAGAGAGAGAAACATCGATGTGATAGAGACACATTAATTGGTGGCCCCCCGCACAACCCCGACCAGGGCTGGAGACCGAACCTGCAACCCAGGTACGTGCCCTTGACTGGGAATCAAACCTGTGACCCTTTGGTCCACGGGCCAGTGCTCTAACCCCTGAGCCAAACTGATCAGGGCTCATTGTTTTCATTGTAATACTGAGAGTGGCTTAAATCTATTGCTCACTTCCTCAGTATTACACCCTTATTATCATCCACATTCTACAGATAAAGAAACAGATTTTTTTTCTAAATCACCTAGTGAATAAGTGGATGTCTTCCAGGCATGCAGCTTCAGGTTCCCCTGGGCCAGATGCACCCCCTAATATCCCACTACCCTTTGCCATCCAAGAATCTCATTCTGAAGATTCCCTTTGTAACCACGGCTCAAAGTGAGGAGACAAGTGGGGCAGTGGAGTGAGGGGGACTGGCAGCAGGGACAGAGGTGATGGGGAGAGAGTGACTTGGGGGTGAGGATTCAGTTTCCTGCAGTTTCTGCCTCAGGGTATTTGGCAGGGGGCAGTGGGGACAAAGTGGGGGAAGGTACACCTCTACAAGAGAAAACCCTAGAAGCCATAGACAGAGTGATGCTAATGTCAAGAGACCACCTCAGGAAGCGGTCAAGGATGAGGCAGGAAAACCTCCCCACGTGGGAAGAGCAGAGCGTGGAGCCAGAAGTCCAGGATTCCAGTCTTGATTCTGTTGATTGGACCTTGAGCAAGTCCTGGGCCCTCATTCAGCAAACACTTATCCCAAATAAGACAACATATGCCAAAGTATTTCGTAAAATGCTACACAAAAAACAGGATTTTATTCCAAAAATGGGGAAACTTTCTCTAAGAGGGCAATCCTTATTCACGAGAGAATGTCTTCCTGAGGCAAGGGGGCTGCTGCTTTACACCTGAACACTTAAAAGCAGGTACTTGAGTCCAGCCGGTGTGGCTCAATGGATTGAACATTATCCCATGAACTGAGAGGTCCCGGTTCGATTCCCGGTCAGGGCACATGCCCGAGTTGCAGGTTCCATCCCCAGTAGGGGGTGTGCAGGAGGCAGTAAATCCACCTTTCTCCCTCACATCGGTGTTTCTATCTCTCTGTCCCTTTCTCTCTAAAAAAATCAATAAAAACATATTGTTTTAAAAAGCAGGCAGATTTATTTGCAAGCTTTACTCCAAAGTAACTTGCAGGCAACTCAAAATTCTTTCTTGTCAGGCACACCCAAATGTCGGTGGCAGCTATCTCTGGGGAGCAGAATTAGAGTTGATTCTTATTTTATTTTTATAGGGTTCTGCATTAAAAAGTAACAAAGTCATGGACATGTGACACAGTGGGGAGGGTTTGGGGGACCACAAGAGGCCAAGTGTGGCTGGAAGGGGTGTGTGTGGGGAAGTGAGCGGTGGGGCAGGAGCTTGAAACAGCGACACTGGAGTGCTGTCTGTGGGGTCCTTTTATCAAAGGCTGTGAGACCACTTTGCTCCGGATTAAAGCCTGGGGTCTCAAAGTGTGTTGCGCCGACTAGCAGCATCGACCTCACCTGGGAAGTCGTTAGAAAAGCAAAGTTTCAGGCCCTATCCCAAACATGTTGCATTAGAAAATCCCAGGTTAGAGCCCAGCTCTAGTTTAATAAGCCCACCAGGTGATTTTGGTGCATGTCGAAGCCCGAAAACCACTGATTTAAAGTATTTTCCAGTTGGGACAATGCTCTCTGCCTCCAGTGAGCTAGCAAAACAGAGCCAGTGCCCTCGATTATCTGTTGGTGCACCGTCTGGTGTGGGGTCCCCCGGGTTTGTTCTCCAAGCCCTTGCGAAGTCCTCTCTCTGAGATAACCGCAGTGAGGTGAGGACTTGCCTCTGAATGATTAGTTGGGATTTTATTTATAGGCAGAGAAGCGGCTGTGAAGGGCAGACTTCACAGTGCTTGCTCAAACCTAGGTGCTTCTCTCTTTGGGTTAAAAAGATCTGGAAATAACCCAAAAGAGGTCCTCAGAAGGCACTGGGTCATTTAGTCCTGGGGTGTTACGATGTGCTCCCTGCTGGATCTCCAGATTCTGTGGCTGTTCTGCTTGTTCCCATTATCCAAGGACAGAGCCTCCCACCTGGGCCTCCCACAGAACAAGGAGGCCAAGGGTACATTGAATCACTGTGAGTTCCTCTGGGCCGGATCTGATGCTTCTGGCTCTCAGACCCCTCACCTGCACTTACTCTACACCAGACTACCTGGAATTGCAGCCATCCTGTATGTCTTGTCTACCTTACAGATTAAAGGGCTCAGCTCAAAACATGATAGTTATTATATTATTATTATTACTTTGTGCTCAACAAGGGAGAAGAACTTAAGGGTATCCTAGGTAGAGAAAACAGGAGGGTCGGCTACATAATTTATAGAGCCTGATGCAAAGTGAAAATGTGAAGCCTGGTTAGGGAGCTAAGAAATCATCTCTCCTTCCCATGGGCCCAGTGCCCCAACCTGTGTCTGATGGGCAACTGCAAGAGATTGCAACTTCTGTGTAGGGACATGCTTGGAACCTGTAACAGGGGTGGGTGAGAAGCTCCCACTGAGTCACTTGCCAAAGACCATCTCCAGGGCACTGCCAACCCAGGGCAGAGATGACTGCCACTGTGTCCTACAGGGAGCATGCCCAACCCTGACCCTCACCATTCCTGCAAGCCCTGGCTGGGGCTGGAGGGCAATGGTGGAATGACGCAATTGTTGCCCAGGCGGAGGGCAGCACCTGTCATGAAACGAGAAGGGGAATCTTGGACTCCCAGGCCAGGGAGCAGGTGGCAAAGAACTCATCCCAGGGAGGTGGTGGAAGTGGGACCACACATGAGCCGAGGCTCCAAGCCCCCAGTGCATGTCCCACAGCCCCACTGGACTTCACTTACAGGTTCATAGACACAATTATTAAGAATGTCAAGACAGCGATCACAGAGTATTAAACTCTAAGCACAGGCCCTCTGAGTGTGAAGCCCTGTGTGACTGCACTGGTCATGTGCTCACGAGGCCAGATCTGTGGGACAGACACGTAAAGATGTGGCATGATAGTGGAACTGAAGGGTGGTCCACTGCTAGAGAAGAGTAAGAGTAAGTGCTGAGGTGAGGAGGGACAGGAAGTGAGGGTGGGAAGGCAGATAAGAATATAATATTTAACAGATAGGCAAAAGAAAAGCCATAACACTTTTATTTATATAGAAACATTTGAATTATGCGACTGTATTAGTCCTGGAGCTGTTGTAACAAATAACCACAAACTGGCCTAAAGCAACAGAAATGTGTTCTCTCATAGTTCAGGAGGCCAGAAGTCCAATATCAAAGTGTGGGCAGGCAAGGTTCCTTCTGGAGTCTCTGAGGGGAGAACCATTGATGCTTCTCCTAGCTTCTTAGTTTCATCTGCGGAGAACTTTTTTCCAAATAAGGTCACATTCTGTGGTTCCAGGTGGACATTTTTGGGAGGGCACTATTCAACTCATTATAGGACAGTAAAAGGAAGAAGAATAAATCACCCATGCTTCTGCTACCTAGAGCAAACATTGGTTAATACTTTAGGGTATATCCTTCTAGTGCTGTTTATGCACAGATTTAGCTTGGGTATTTATTTTACTTAATGGTGATCTTCAGATATATAGAATTTGCTGAAAGAAAATTTTAAGCCAGGAAGGTGATCTGCTCAGATAGAGTGTGTTGTCTTGGCTCCCAGGAGGAGACTATGCCCATCTCATCTCAGCTTCCTGTTCGGTGATCTTATACTGATAGCGTGAAATCAGTCATGGTGGGAGTGTTTACACTATAGAAATTGGCACATGCTACAAATCAGGGCTTATTTATTTTTAGAAGAGCCAATTTACTAGTATATCAGTGGATTCTTACCTGGCAGAGAAGAGAGAGAAGAACGCTGTAGGCAGAGAATATAAGACACAGACAGGTTGACATAAGGGGGCTGGCTTATTTGGGAAAGCCAACCCTCTGCTGTCCTAGAGAGGGCTGACTGGGCAGCGGTAGTGACTAAGGCTGGAATGAAGGATGGGAGGCTGCATTGAGAGGGGCCTTGGGAGCCATACAAAGGCACTGGTGGTTGTATTTTAGAAAGATAATAACTGGTAGCAGAGAGGTTGGTGGATGGGTACGTGGTGGAACTGACAGCAGGGAGACTGGTTAGGAGGCACCTGTAAGAATACTGGTGACAATCATGAGAGGCTCAGCAGAGCATCTCCAAGTCTCGGTTTGTGCTGATCCCAAGGCAATTCTAACGGCAAGATTTCCTTCTGGAACAACCAGCAGTCACGGTTGCTGCAGTTCCGACTTCAGCTTCACGATGTTTCCATTGGCCAAAACGCACCAAGTTGTCTCTCAGTTCGCAGCATTCAGCAAATAAGTCAGGGCAGATCCACCAGAAACGGACACCTGATTTCCATGGCAAACGCGGTACAGCTGAATTAGCTAGTGGAGCCACTCTCCGTATTGCTGTGTGGACATGCACAGCAACACATATTGAAATAGAATGGAACCTGTTGCCTGTTGGCAGAGTCACCCCAAAGGAATGGAGAAATCAGTAACCATCCCAGTTGGTTTAATAAAGAACTGTTGCCTGGCCCTTGTGGCTCAGTGGATTGAGTGCCATCCCATGGACTGAGCGGTCCCGGTTCCATTCCTGGTCAGGGCACATTCCTGGGTTTCAGGCTCGATCCCCAGTAGGGGGCGTGCAGGAGGCAGCCGATCTATGTTTCTCTCACATCAATGTTTCTCTCTCTCTCTCAAAAAAAAGAAAGAAAGAAAGAAAGAAAGAAAGAAAAGAACTGTTGCCAGCCGGTGTGGCTCAGTGGTTGAGCGTTGACCCATGCACCAAGAGGTCACTGGTTCGATGCCCGATCAGGGCACATGCCCAGGTTATGGACCCAATCCCCAGTGGGGGGCATGCAGGAGGTGGCCAATCAATGTTCTCTCTCACTCTCCCTTCCTCTCTCTCTAAAATCAATAAAGAAAAAAAAAAAAAGAATGAGGTCTACTTAAAAAAAAAAAAAATATGGCATGATTGGAGAAATAAAGTACACTTGAAACCTTAAAAAAAAAAAAAAAAAGATTTCCTTCTGAACCTGAGCCCAGCTAGTCCCACCAAACTTCATGTAAATAAACAGCAAAATTCTGCTAATAATTTAAAACTTCAAATATCTGTTATATTCAGAATTCAAGTCCCATTTCAACATGTCTCTGGAACCCTCATTGTAGTAAACAAACCTTCTTATAGCCTGAATCTCTATAAAAATAAATGAACAAAATTTGATTCTCTCTAGAGAGCACTAGGCTCCCATCTATGAAGTGGGGAAGGTTGTCAGAATTCTTCTAACATCTTGTTGCTCTCCCCCCAGAATTTTCCTCCAACCTCTTCTGAAACCCTTTCACCTTTGGGGCAGTACCAGCTTGTCTTACCAATGAGCTCTGTGGGTCTTCTTCCTAATCCCAGATGTCCTAAGGGTCCAGGTTATAGTGTTTTTGTCCAGCCCAAGTTCTGTGTCCTCCTGGACAATTCCAACCATGAGGTTGATCCATCGTATACCTGAATTCAAAGTTCCCTGATCCCATGATTGATTTAATAGATCTTTATTAAATGTTGTGTTCTACAAACAGAGAATACACTATATTTTCCAGCATTCTTGGGATATTTACCAGGAAGCAGAAGTTATCAGTATTCTCCCAACTCTTCTAACACATCACTCCTCCCCTGTCTCCTTTGTTTTTCAGAAACCAGTTCTTTTGAGGACCATGCCATCTGACGATGTCACTTTGTTTCATCACTGATATCCGTGGTTCATGGGCATGTGACTTGGGTAGTCACACAGGGGCCCACACTCAGAAGGGTCCCACACTTGGTTTAATGCTCTGCTGTTGTCATCTTGAGATTCTTAATAATTTTGTCTTTGAATCTGTGTTTAATAAGTGAAATCCAACGGGACAAATGGAGCCTGCCTGTGAACAGAGGAGATCCATGCAACTTGGGTGTCTACTGTTCCTTGCTGCCCCATTTGTCCTGCATTTACGATGCCCCATGAGCACAGAATTCTGGTGGATTCATGATGCATGGGAGTTCAGTGAGACTTAATGTGTGTTATACTTATGACTGAATAAATGTGGGCATTTATTGGGCCCAGAGGCCACACTTTTCTGATCAACTAGAACATGTATTAAGTGCAGAAAGAAGGCATTTTAAAAAACAAAAACAATCAAGGAACCCTATCATATCTTTTGTAACTGTTATCAGCCAACCACTTACTCTGAAAATGATGACATGAAGGGAAGGGAAATATTGGGCAACCTGTAGTTCCTTTTCCTTTCTGTTCTCCCTTACTCATCAGTAAGCCTAAGGTAAAGAGTGTTGGTAGAAATGTGTATACATTTGGGTGGGACAAACAAGCTCAACCAAATGCCCTCTGTTGAAGAGTACAGATGTCAGATCCACAGAGAGACATTGGTGTACCCTTAGTAAGCAAAGCTGCTGGGGTTTCAGTTCTCCTTGAGCCCAGAATATGTTGGAACCCAGATAAACTGCTGAGTTAAGAAGAATAAACAGATCCTGCATGCCTTCACATTCCTTGTTTGGAATCCATCCTGAAATCATTGAGTGCAAGATTATTATGGCCTGAAACAATTAAAGCGCCTTTGAATCAACGTGTGACTAGGCCCAGATTCAGAGGCAGAGAAAAAATTGAGGGTTCGCACATGTGACAGAGCTGAGAGCCCAGGAAATGAGGCATTCTGCTCCAGCCCAGAACATCACGTTGGTCAAACATCTGCTGGTAAGGAGAGGTTAGCTTCACTGTCTGTTCTGTTAAAGATGAAGGTGAGGCCCTGGCCAGTCTGGCTCAGCGGTTAGAGTGTCGGCCCGCGGATAGGAGAGTCCCGGGTTCGGTTCCCGCTAAGGGCATGTACCTCGGTTGCAGTTTGTCTCCAGCCTCGGTTGGGGTTGTGTGGGTGGCAACCACTTGATGTGTCTCTCTCACATCGATGTTTCTCTCTCTCTCTTCTCCCCTCTCTCCCTCCCGCTCTATCTGAAGATAAATGCAAAAATGTCCTCGGGTGAGAATAAAAAAAAAAGGTGAAGGTGAGGACTTGCTCCCAGCTGCTCTGGAAAAACTTTATGTGGTGTGGTCCACATGTGTGGGAGACTGAAAAATTTCAAGCCCATTTGAAAATAAAGCTTCTTTGTCCACACTCCCCCTACCCCCAACTTGGGGGTCTCATCCTTCCCCAGGGCTTTAAATGCAGCCTTGTGTTGACAACTCCCATATTTTATCTCCAGGCAGATCTCTGATACGAACAAAAACTCAGAGAGAACCAGCTGTCTACTTGTCATCTCCACTTAAATTTTCACAAGCATTTCAGTTTAACATGTTGAAAATGTAACTCTGGATCTAACCACTAAATCTGATCGCCCCATATTCCCCTGTCTCAATAAATGGTACTACGCATTGGCTTAAGCCAGAAACCTGGACTCATTCTTCGCCTCTTACACCCAATCTACCAGCACTTACTGTCCGTTCAATCTGCGTGTCCTGATTCCATCCGCTTTTCTCTCCTTCTGCAGCCATTGTCATTTGCCAAGTCACCTTCATCTTTTGCCTGGTGGCCTCCTAACTGCTTACCACTTCTTATTTCACTCTCTTCTAATCCATGCTCCAGATAGCATCCAGGGTCTTAAATATATGTATACACTGAACCATGTTACTCACCTGCTTAGTACCCTTGAATCTTCCCATTGAATTTAGAATAAAAATCCCAGCCCAGTCAGTGTGGCTCCGTGGTTGAGCGTCAACCCATGCACCAAGAGGTCACCAGTTCGATTCCCTGTCAGGGCACATGCCCAGGTTGTGGGCCAAATCCCCAATGGGGGTCATGCAGGAGGCGGCCAATCGATGTTCTCTCTCACTGATGTTTCTATCTCCCTCTCCTTTCCTCTCTCTCTCAAATCAGTAAAGAAAAAAAAAAAAGAATAAAAATCCCACCTTCCTCTCAAGGCCTTCCACGTTCTCCATGAATCTGAGCCTCATCTCACACCCACCCCTCTTCCTCTATGTTGCCTCTATTTTGTATTTCCAGCAGTGGCTTTTCTTTGCCAAAATGTTTCCTATTCTGGAAGTCTTTGCGGCCCACTCTGCCTGGCTGGCATCTGGAGATGCCGTGCACAGTGTGTTTTCCGTGTGCAGCGACTGTGCTGGAGCTGTGCATCGAGGAACCCGTTCCTGACCACACAACCCAGTGGGCTGCGGCTTTTCACTCTCAGGGCACTTTCCCCTCTCATAGCATGTAACATAATTTGATATACATACATATATATATATATATATATATATATATATATTTTTTTTTTTTTTTTCCCTTTATTGATTTTAGAGAGAGAGGAAGTGAGAGGGAGAGAGAGATAGCAACATCGATGAGAGAGAACATTGATTGGCCGAATCTTGCATGCCCCCCAGTGGGAATCGGGCCCACAACTTGAGCATTGTCCTGACTGGGAATTGAACTGGAGACCTCTTGGTGCATGAGTCGATGCTCAACCACTGAGCCACACGGGCCGGACGCATGTGACAATTTGTATTATATATTTATTGGGGTTTATACTTTTTAATTGTCTGTCTCTTCCCTAAACCATAAGCTCCATGGATGTAGGATCATATCTGTCACATTAACCACTGTCTCTCTGGGCTTGATACAGTGCTTGGCATATTAGATAGTCAATGAATATTCATTGAATGAGTGAATGAATGAATGAATGAATGTCTAAAGGGTAAGGGGAACAGGATCATACAGGGCTGGGTAAGGAAGAATTAAACAGCAGCACAGCATCAGTATTGAGAAAACTCAAAGCTTGACATGCTGGGTGTTTCTCTGAGAGTCCCATCTGTCAAAGCTCTCGGAACTGTGTGCTGAGCGTTCTCTAAGTGGGGATAAATATTAATACACTATCATTACCCTGAATGTGAACTCAACCTGTGCAATACTATTTGAAGGCCTTATCTTTCGATATGATCACCAGCCACACAAAACAGAGATTGTCAGTCTCCACCTCAATCACGCTGAAACCCCGCCTTTCTCTCTTCTCTTATTTTTCCACTCCATACCCTGATATTCTTTGCCCTTTTGAGCTGATGTGTTGCGCCTCTGCTACTTATTTATTTTTTAGGTGCTCCTTTCTACATGCCAGAGGCTGCCATTTCTTTTTGGTTGCTGTGTTCCCGAGGGGTCTCGGGCATTCTGGCCCTTGACTTGGGGCGTGATGGCACAATCAAGAACCCCTGTGCTCATGTCTTTCCCCCTGGTCTTGGCTGGAGAAACCCAATTGCCTGCCTGTCCCCCCACCCCCAATCTGCACTGACTCTCATGGATCAGTATGTCGTCTTTGAGACCTGCCGCCCACTCTCTGAGGCTACACGTAGCTCTCTCTGAAGAGGAAGGGAAAGCCATTTCTCATGCTCCTGTCCAAGAAAGCAGGCATTACTTCATCACTAAGTGCCTAGAAAAACCAAACTCCAGAACAAAACCAGACCTTCTCTCTATGGTTTCTTTCTAGTTCCTTTTAAAACTTCCCTTTCTTGTTTGTATCTACAGTCAACAGAAATGAGATCCACAACTCAGTGCACAGCAGAGTTTCTGCTGGAAAAACTGGTAGCATTTGATCATATTTTTATTATTATTTAAAATTTTATTTCATTTTATGATGATGCACATGCTAAAATATTCAATGGGTATAAAAAGGTAAACACGAAACGTTAGGTCTCCCTCCAATGCCCACACTGTCCTACTTCCCCTCTGTAAGTTTCTTGTATAACCTTCCTGAGATCGCCTAGGCACTTGCAAGCATGCATATATTTTCACTCTCCTTCGCCTCCCCCCTCTTACATCATTCTATGTCTTGCTCTTTTCTTTGAATATGTTCTGTATCAATAATCCAAAAGCTTTATAACTTTTTATAGCTGCACAGTATTGCATTATTTGGACAAACCACAATTCACATTAATGAAATGATATATGTAATTTCACACATATTTAAAAAATTTTTTTTTCTTTATTGATTTTAGAGACAGAGAGAGGAAGAGAGAGGGAGAGAGAGACAGAAACATCGATGAGAGAGAACATTGATTGGCTGCCTCCTGCATGCCCCCCACTGGGGATTTGACCCACAACCTGGGCATGTGCCCTGACAGGGAATTGAACTGGTCACCTCTTCGTGCATGGGTCAACGCTCAACCACGGAGCCATACTGGCCAGGCCATAATTTCACACATATTTAAATATAGTTGTGAATACTTTCTTAAAAATCAAAGGGTATGCTCATTTCTAATTTGATAAAGACAGTCCATTGCCCACTGGAGAAATTTATGACACTGCCTGTTTCCATACATCTTTGTCAGTACAGTTTCTAAAATCTTTAATGTTGTCCATCTGTGAGCTGAACAATGCATTGCCATTGTAATTGTAATTTTTCTTATTATAAGTGATCCTGAGTATATTTCATACGTTTAGAGCATTTATATTTTCTTTTCCATGAACTTTTCAGTCTTGCCCATCCCCCTCACCCTCAAATGGGACAATGGTCATTTTCTTAGTGATTTGTAAAAGTTATTTATATTTTAAGGAAATTTGTTCATGGTGGGTTTATCTTGAGGAATTAAAAAGTTTTTATTTATTTATTTTTATCCTCACCCGAGGACATTTTTGCATTTATCTTCAGATAGAGCGGGAGGGAGAAAGGGAGGAAGAGAGAGAGAAAAACATTGATGTAAGAGAGACACATCGACTGGTTGCCACCCACACGACCCCAACCAGTGCCGGGGACAAACTGCAACTGAGGTACGTGCCCTTAGCAGGAACCGAACCCGGGACTCTCTGGTTTGTGGGCCGACGCTCTAACCGCTGAGCCAAACCGGCTAGGGCAAGGAATTAAAAAGTTTTAATGTAGCTAAATTCATCTTTCTTTGGAGTCATCTGGGTTTTTTGTGTGATGCCTAGAAAAGCTTTAATTGGAGGTTATTACCAAAATTCTTCCGTGACTTTTTCAAATAATTTAACTTTTTTTTTTTACATATAATTTTTTTGCCTTATTTGGAATTAATTTTGTTATAAGCAGTAAGATAAGAATCCAAATTAATTTTTCTTCCCAGATGGCCACCCTGATGTTCAAACACCATTTATTAGTTAATCCATCATTTCCTTGCCTATTTGAAAAACTTCTTTTAGCATATACTAAACCCCTATGTGTCTCTGGGTCTGTGTCTGGGCTTTTTACTCTGCCCCACCGGTCTGTCTATCTAATAAAGTCTGGCTGCATGTTTTAAACTCTTTAATTTCTATCATTATGTCAAAGGGGTTACAAGATTTTAGGATAGTGTTAGGGATGCTCTTGATATCTGGCAAAATGAACTGGGCCATATGGAGACTGAATCCCTAATCCTGACTCAAATCAGTCTTCACTCAGCCGTTTACCAATCACAACAAAAGAGGTTCTGACACTGAAGGAGCAATGGGCCAGCGAAGCCCAGACACCACATCCTGTTCTCTAAGTCTCACAACCACACCACGAGGTAGTGAGTTCCTCAGGTTATTTTGCTTGCCAGAAACAGAGGCTCCCGGGGGCTGGTTCAAATAATGAGGGGTGGATTGTTCTCCTATATAAGTAAGGAGACACGAATCCCAGCCACCTTGTCAGGAGATGCCACACAAAACCTCATAGGAAGGTCTCATGTTTTCTTTTTCTTTTTCAATTGCACATCATTTATGTCATTTAAAAACATAAGCATACAAAACTCATTTTACAAGGGTGAATACCTGCATATTTAAGAACTTATATAAAATGTATTAGAGAGCTGGCTTATGACACGGACTGGGAAGGAAAAAGGTATAGGTATCAGGGTTGAATGGTTTAAAAATGAAAATGACAAGCAAAAGGATCTTTCATGGGTGGATGAGGGTGTTTTATGCATTGAAGAATAGCAAACCATTTATATAAGATCCTTTATTTTTTTATGTTTTTATTGATTTTTTAGAAAGAGAGGAAGGGAGAGAGAGATAGAAATATCAATGTGAGAGAGAAACATTGATCGGCTGCCTCCTGCATGCCCCCTACTGGGGATCGAGCCCGAAACCCAGGCATGTGCCCTGACTGGGAATTGAACCGAGACCTCTCAGTCCATGGGACGAATCTCAATCCACTAAGCCACACTGGCTGGGCTATATGAGATCGTTAAAAAAAATTAAAAGTCAAAATTTAAGAGGCCAGTCAGAACCCACCGTTCACTGGATTCCTTGAAACAGGTCTCCAGTCGTTGGGCAGGTTCCATGGGGATTGATTAGGACTCAAAGAGGTAGCGGTGGGCTCTTCTCATAGGAAGAATAGAAAGCACAGGGCAGCTGGGTCTCATAGACACTTAGCTCCTTGTGATTCAAAGTAAGGTCCATGGATTAGAGGCATGGCCATCACCTGGGAGCTTATTAGAAATGCAGAGTCTCAGGTCTCACTCCAGACCTGCTTAACCAGAGTCTGTCTTTTAACCAGATCCCCAGGTGATTATAATAAGTCATTAAAATTTGAGAACCTTTGCGCTAGGACATATGTACTCTGGGGAGAGGAAGGTTGCTTAGGATCTAGTGTAGCTCAACCTCCTCAGCCATCTCGTTGTCCACAGTGGTCACCACAGCTTTGACTACAGAAGGGAAGCAGTTCTGAGTGGTGACAAGGTTTAGGATGTAGCCTCAGAGAGAGTGGCCAGAATACAAAGAGGGTGAAGGTCACTGGATTTGGAAAGATCAAGAAGCTGTGAGTCAGGGGTGTTTAGTAGTTGTCCATAAGGTCACTGAAGTCACCCAGGATTTGGCAGGACTTGGAGAAGAGAGGCAACTATGATCTTGGTGCCCAAGGGGGCAGTGAAAAAGAAGGAGTAATAAGATGTCAGTAAAATGAGAAAAGACCTGGGGTGATCCAGCTGGAGGTTATGACTCTTAAAGGACTCTTACTCAGGGACAGAAGCAGCATTGACTTGGGAATACCAACCTCACCTCTCAACCCTCAGGGTGGAAGTTTACTGGAGGAGAAACCTCTAGAGGAGAGCCACAGTACAGGAAAGGCCCAGGAATGAAGGACATGTTCTGTAGAGAAGCCGAGGATGAAGGGGAGTTTCTTGGGCTCAAAATTGGGGCTCCAGAAGGCCCACTGTAGATATTGGGATGTGAAAAGAGAAGTTGGAAATTAGATGGGGGGAGGAGAGTAAACTTGGAACAACACAGAGGGGAGATACAGGCAGAATCAAAAGACTGGAGGAAAGCCAACATTTTGGGAATTGTATCAGTCAGAATAAAATAGGTTATACTGTCGCAATAAATGACCCAAATCTTAGGGGCTTAATACCACAAAGGTTATTTCTTGCTTATACTACTTCTCTATTACAGGTTGATGGAGACTCCACTCCATGTCACACTCACTTAGGGATCCAGATTGACAGAAGCTCTGTGTCTGTGCTTCCATGCAGTCAGAGCTCAACATTTTGTGTGCACTTTGCTGGAGTTCTCATTGACCAAAGCAAGTCACATGACCACATCTAAATGTAAAGGGATCGGGTTATGCAATCATACCATGAATTGAGAGGGAGAACTAGAAATATTTGGTGGCTAGAACTAATGATTACTACAGGTAGTAACCATAATTTATAAGGATGTGAGCCATCGGGTGAATTAATCCTACTTTAAGTTTTAGAACAGAACTCTGGGACAGGGTCATGTTGGCATGGAAACCAGCTGCAATCCACAGGAGGTGGGGGGCTGAGTCCTGATGACACTAAAGACTGTGCCTGTTCTTTGGGTATGTTTCTAAAATATTTTCAGAGGCCTAGTAACTAGAAATCTACACAGATACACATTCCTAGGGTGGCATGTCAACATGCTCTTTGCCATAAAAAGTTGGTCTTTGTAATGAATGGTTTGGTTTTTAGGCCAAAGAGATAGTAGATAAATAACTATCTCAGCAAAACCCAAAGAATAGGGGTATACTGTTCTTCTGGATGTTTTAGCTGATACTTTAATCTTAACTCCCTGAACTCCCATGTCTCCTTGAGATACCCACCAATGTTGCAAGTGCAGCCAACCTCCCATCTTCCCCAATGGCTAAAATCCTACCAATAGGAATGTCACACTTCTGTTAAAATTTAGAGAAGCAAATGTGTAATGTTCTTGGACTGACTAATGAACAAGTGTCCCATGGTCATTTTGAGTGCTAGCCTTCTAGTTTCTCAGAAATATAAATATTAAATCAAGAACGTTAGCCTCACTGGGTTCTGGAACTATAAATCCATGTCACCGATTGTGATTAGACCATCAATTTGTAACTTCCCATCTGGATTACTCTGCGGGAGGCAGTTGCTAGACCCCAGCATCTATGAAGCAGTGATGGAGGGGACATTGTTGGCTACCTACTACATCCCTTCTTCTCCACCAAAAAAACCTGATACTGTTAGGATCCACATGACTAAGGGAAAGTGACCCTGTCCTCAAAGCTAGGGGTGGGCCCTGATTAATTTAAGCCAGGGCCCCTTTATCTTGGCACTCTTGACATTTTGATTGAATAATTCTTTGTCTGGAGTCTTATGTATTATAGAATGTCACGTCACATCTCTGTCAGTAGCACCCCTGTCTCCAGTTGAAACAATAAAAAAAAGTCTCTAGATATTGTCAAATGTCTCCCGGGAGGCAAATCACCCCCAGTTGAGAATCACAGTGTAAGCCAACCATGATAATCCTAGTTTTCTTTCTAAATTAAAAAAAATATACATTTTTAAGGGAAACAATATCTACTTTATTTATTTAATATTTTTTCTTTATTGATTTTTATAGAGAGAGGAAGGGAGAGGGAGATAGAAACATTGATGAGAGAGAACATTGATTAGCCGCCTCCCGCATGCCCCCTACTGGGGATTTGGCTCACAACTTGGGCATGTTCCTTGACTGGAAATTGAACTGGCGACCTCTTGGTGCATGGGTTGACGCTCAACCACTGAGCCACACCAGCCGGGCCTAGTTTTCTTTCTAGATAATTGTGTTAGAATGGGTATGTAACAAGTTGGCTAATGAGATCAAGGGAAAAGAAGGCTGCCGGGGAGTTTTAGGAACTATTTTTTCCTTGAAAGGAAGAGACCCAGGAGGAGACAGTTCCTTTTCCTTTCTCTAGATCTTGAAGTTTGCGGATGAAATCTAGACACATTGCAGCCATCTCACTATCAGCATGAAAACGAAGCCAATTCAGGAGCGAGGCAGGGCCAGGAGATTCTTAGGAAAGTAGGGCCAGAGCCCTGACGCACCTAGACTGGAGCCTGGCCCACCGCCAGGCTGCTTTTTATTTGGAACAACAAATATCTTTATTGTTGGAGCTGAGCATTCTGTTCCTTGCACCTGAAACCATCTGAACTGAAGTCATCAGGAGAGTGTGACACAGAGAGGCAGGGCCCCACTCATTCCTGCTCGGACAAGTGCCCTCTTTATTATAAGTACTGTAATACATTTCCCATCACTGAAGTATTGAAGTGACAGGAGGTTAGGAAGTTTAGTTGGGTTTTTGGCAAGTTAATAAAAGGAAAACTGAGCTCACTGTCAGGAGGGGAGGGAGGAGGCCACTACAAAGATAAGGACCAGATGCTGCTGAGCCGGGAACAGATACAAAGATCAGAGAAATGCAAGGGGATTAAGTTGGTGCTTAACAGGAGGAAGAGTCAGATTTAGATGTTAACACAGGTTGCCTGGCTGGTATGGCTCACTGGTTTGAGCATCGTCCCATGGACTGAGAGGTCCTGGTTCGATTCCTGGTCAGGGCATACGCTCAGGTTTCAGGCTCCATCCCCAGTGGGGGGCGTGCGGGAGGCAGCCAATCAATGTATCTCTCTCACATGGATGTTTCTATGTCTCTCTCTCCCTTCCTCCCTCTCTAAAAAATCAATAAAAACATATTTAAAAAAAAAATACTGACACAGGTTAAGCCTCAGACTGAAGCCAGAACACCCAGAGTCACGCTACAGCTGTGATTTTTACCATTGGACACAGACTGGAATCACTGGGGAACTTTAAAAAATACTGATTCCCAGGTCCCACCCCCAGACATGATGATGCAATTAGACAAGGGTATGACCCAGGCATCTATCATTTTTTTTTAACTCAAAATTTTAATTTTTGGTGGATTCAGGTGTCTAGCCCTATGTCCTTTTGATTCTATTGTGTTGTCTTTACACCAGTAGGTCTTCTCTTAATTTTATTCCATTTTTTTTGTGTGTGTAACTAGATAATACTTGCACCTGGTTAAAGGAAAAAAAAAAAAGACTACATGACAAAGTCTCTTTCCCATGCCTGACTCCCAGTCACCTAGTTCCTCTACCTAGAGGAAAGTTTATAACTATACACAGGTATGTTTGTTTTAGTTTCAGTTTCTTTTTATACACTAATGACGACTTTGTAGGCACACTGTTCAATATCTTGCATTTTTGACTTAACTGTATCTTGTAGATCATTCCATGTTAATACTTAAGAGAGTTAAAAAAAAATGCAGCCAAGTTATTTCATTGTATGGGTGTGCTTTACCCTACTTAATCAGTCCCCAAGTGATAGGATTTAGGTTGGTCCCAGCCTTGCTATGACAATGTCCCAGTGAATAACCTTACAGAGCACATGTAGGTACACCTATAAGAAAAGTGGGATCTCAGTGCCAACAGGCAGGTGTACTTATCATTGACCTCATGGAGGCTGTGCTCTTCCATCAATAACATGCTGGGAGAAGGAATACCTCTTTCCCCCTGGTAAGGTGTATTATCATTATTTGATTTTTGTCAAGGTGATGAGTGAAAAATGGTAGATCAACATACTTTGAATTTTCATTTTCACTATTCTGAATGATGTTAATCATCTTTTCATACATCAAACAGGCATTTCTTTTTTTCCTGTGAACTCTGTATCCTTTACTGAAGGATTCTTGATTTCTTTTTCTTATTAATTTGAAGAAGCTCTTTAGTAGGAAAATAAGCCTTTTGTATCTGATATATGTTTTTGTCTAGGTTGTCTTTTGACTTTGCTTAATAGAGACTCGTTTATGGGTCTTTTATGACATTTATGTTTTTAGTCTTTCTTAGAAAATGAAGGTTCTTTCCATGGTGTGTAGAATTTTGAGGGATAGCCTTTACTTTTTATATGAAAGTTGGAATCAGCCTTTCTGTGTTTAAGAATCAGCCTTTTTAAAATCCATTATTTTTAGTTGGACTGCATTTACAACTTACAGGTTTACCTAAGAGGAAATGAACTTCAGTGAAGCACAGGTAAGCCTTCTTACTTGCTCTAGTCTCTGAGTTCCTTGTACATTTATACTCCTACACATTTTGCCTTTTTGTTCATTATTACAATAGGAGAAAAGATACCATTAACATTTATTGATTGTTTATATGGCACCAGGATTTGTAAAAGTTCTCCAGTTGATTCTAATACAGTGGATATGTAAGGGCAGGAAGCGGGGATGTAGGGAGGGCCATCAGCTGTAGTCCAGGAAGGCGTATTTTGTCATGGGCAGTGTTTAGAACTGCCAGCCCATGGTGATAATAAAAAACCAGACCAACTGAAGGTTTTATTATTGTTTCTAAATTCTCTACAGCAAGGCATCCCTTATAGCTGGTACCCAGGGTCAACTGCCCCACCCCTTGGTATACTGCTCTTTCCAAGAACAGCCAAGGGTGAGAACCACTGTCTTAAGAGTCGTTTCTGTCCCCACCCCTCACATTCAATCATTTATTACATCTTGTTTGGGCTACCTCTTACTTTCTTATTTCTTTCACTTCTCTCTCCTTCTGCCATAAACCTACTAGAGACCTTCGGCATCCTTCCCCAGGACTCGGTCTCAGTCCCCACCAAACTGTCCTCCACATTGCTTTCAGTCCAGGTGCTGTGTCTTTGAGTGCTGATGGTTACTTTTCTTTTGGCTGAACCTTCCCTGCCTACCTGTGCCGCCTTCCTCCTGCCATTCCCCTGAAATCATCTCTCTAGACATGAGCACTGTAGGCTGCTGGGAAAAAACCATTCTTTTCCATGTCCCTGAGACTCTGCATTTGCTGTTCCTGACATCTGGAATTTTCTTTTAACAACTGAGTTCTTTTTGCATAGAAGACTTGATATCATGAATGATGTGTTCAGGAAATTGGTATTCAGGGTCTACTACATACCAGGCTCTGAACTAAAGGCTTTGCATATTCCATCTAATGATCTCCACTTTGCAGAAGAGTAAACTGGGGCTCAGAAAGGCCCAAGATCACACAGTGTTCCCATGCCAACCTCAGCCTGCCACCATACTCTTCTCAAGCAAACTATTTGGGAGATGTATGGCCTTGTGGCCATCAAAATAACAGGGTCAGACATAATAGCCCTCAACGTTTGTAATGGCTTCAGAGGGGGGCCTCCTGGCAATATTTCACAGTGGTTATTCCTCATTTACTGTGACACTGACTACATCTGTGGACAGGCACTAGGTTACAGAATGTGTGTAGAGTGAATCATCCAGCCTATGTCAATTCATTGATAGTAAGTTTTCCTGGTGTCATTTAGCCTATTGACTACTTTCTCCCTAGTATATCTCCCATTGAGAGCAGATGTCCTATTTTTTAATCTTTTAGATATATTTAGGAATTTTAGGAAGCCAATTTGTCTAAGGATACTTGAAACTTTCTGATGCAGCATATTCAGTGACTACTGGGTGTGATGGATGTTTGTTGAGCTTTGGGCCTGCCCAGTCCCTTTGAACACCCTTCTCACATTTGAGGACTTCTCCAAGTTATGACTTCTGAACTTCCCAGGACTGTTTTCCCGCATCCCTTGCAGCTAGTGTACAAGCATGTTTCCATGCCAAGGCTCTGGCAACCAGCTGCAAGATGTCAGTTTGGAAGCAAATATCATAAAGGAAGAGGTGTTAGTTTAAGGATAAGCATCTTCCCAGGACAGCTCCCTGAAGCCTAGTTGCCAGGCTCAGGTCAGTCCTATGTGAGGTCAGACCCAGCCTGGTATAATCAGACCACCCTTGGCAGACTCTGGCCTGTGGTTCTGTCTTTTCCTCCTCCTCAACTCCATGACGTATAAAGAAACATATACGTTTGGCTCTCAGTGATAGACTTTTCCATTCTGTAATCATTGTTTTATATCTCTGATTAAAGAGTTACTCCCTGAGGGGCAAGAACCACATCTTGTGTTTCTTTTGCATTTCTCATAGTGCTGAGCATACTCTCTAAAAATTGTAAGGGTTTGTTTAATATATATTTGCTGATTGATTTCTCTTTTGAGGTTGTGGAGTCTAAATTACACAGATGTTTCATCACTCTTCAGAGAGAGAGAGAGAGAGAGAGAGAGGGAGGGAGGGAGAGAGAGAGAGAGAGAGAGAGAGAGAGAGAGAGAGAGAGAGAGAGAGATCTGAGAATCAATAAACAATAAACTACACGCATGAAGTTTGGACCAGAAAAGTTGAAGATACAAGTCTCAGCCTTGTGTGAGTAACCCACCTTAGTTTGTCATGTATAAATTGGGGCCGAAACAATACCTACTCCAAACCAATTCTCAGGATTGGGAGCTTTGTAAGAGATAATATGCACTTAAAGTATATTGTGATTATATCTAGTCCACATGAAATGGGCCCAAAGAGGGAAGTGGAGAAGAGGCTCTAAAAATTAATGTGTGGAGAAGGGATCATAGCTGCCATGACCCATTGGGCTTGGTCCCACCTGCCTGGGGCCAACAGGTTTTGCAGCACAAGACTATTGGGTTTCCAAGTATATTAGAGAGCAGGAATTCTCCTCTTCATCAACCACTCCTGGCCAAATCCATCAATTCTACTTCAGACTTTAAAGTATCTAAACCCATAGCCTGATTCGCTGTCCCACCGTCCCCTCGGTTCAGGCCCCGGTCCTCTCCCACAGCTTTGGCTGCTTTCTACCTCTGGTCTCTGACCCCACCCCCTGCCACATCCACATGGAGGCAGTTATTGCTCTAAAAAGGCAAAGCTTATCACTTCACTCCTCTAAGCTCTGTTGCATATCTAGATCTATATATTGATGGTGTTTCCATATCTAAAGGTGGAAGCCCAGTTATGAGGCTGTTGTAATCAAGTGAGAGATGCTGGGTGTGAGAATTAGGGTAGACGGAGAGGTGGGAAAAGATTTGAGAAATAATATGTAAACTATAAGCTCTCTCTCTCTCTCTCTCTCTCGTTAAACAAACTGTGAACCATGGTTATCTCTAAGATTTCTTCTATTCATTTATCCAACAAATATTTATTGCAAGCCTACTATGTGACAGGTACTGCAGATACGAGGGGACAACATAAAAACAGATCCTGCCTTCTTATAACTCACAGTCTGGTGAGAAGAGAAAGAATATACAGAAAACCAATAGGAAATCAATCAGGGCCACGTGTAGTGACTTGGGGAACCACTTCAGATAAACTGGTCATGGGAAAGTCCTCTGAGGAGGTGATACTTAAGCTGAACCTCAGTGAGGAGGAAGAGTGAGCTAGACACAAAGCTGGATAATAATATTCCAGACAGAAGAAAAAGTCTTTGGGTGAGAATTTGGTGTTTTTGAGGAACACATGCCCGTATGAGTACCAAGCAGAGTACTGGGAAAGAAGTAATATGGGATAGGGTGGAGAGGGAGGCAGGAGCAATGTCTATGTAAAGACTTAGTGGTCCTTGTCAGGGGTTTGAATTTTCTTTTAAGATTGGAAGCCATTAAGTGGTTTTGAGCCAGGGAGAGACAGAATGATTTATATATTAAACAGGTCACTCTGGCTCCTGAGTGAAGAAAAGACTATAGGGGTCAGAGTAGAGTTAGGCATGAATGGATGTAAGGGGCAAGGTAGGATGGTATGGTATTGGCTCTGGCTGAGTTGTTGGTGGCTTGACTAGGAGGTGTCCAAGGACATGGAGAAAAGTGGTCCATTAAAGGATCTATTTCATGGGTCAAATTGACTGCTTGCTGATAGAATGACTAGATATGAGGGTGACAGGCAGGAAGGAATCAAGGATAGCTTAGGGTGGATGGTGATGCCATTTGCTGAGACAACTGGGAATATAATAGTTTTGGGAAGAAAAGTTGAGTTCATCTTTGGACACATTAAGTGTGAGATTATAGCCGAATCAGTGGAGATGACAAATGGTAGATGGAGAAATATGTCTGGTGCTCTGGGAGAGGTCCTTACTGTAGATTTACATGTGTGAGTCATCAGCGTGTAGATGATATAACAGTCATGGGGCTGGGAGGGATTACCAGGGAGAGAGCGTAACTAGATCAGAGAAGGAGGTGGAGGACAGCTTCTTTACCAGGAGAAAAAACAAGGGCTGAGTTGCCTGGAGAGAGGTTAAAGGGTAAGCAGGAGGGTGGAGCTGTCCAGGCTGGAACAGAGGAAGGTGTGTCCAGATGGGGGATGCAGTCAACTGTGCCTTTTTCATCCCTGAGAGGTGGAGTAAGACAAGGGCAGAAAAGTGATGTGAACACAGGATTTGGCAACACGTTGGTCATTATGGTGACTATGGGTCATTATGGGACCCAAGCCTGATTGGAGTACAGAGAAGGAGGGGTGAGAAGGTGTAGCTCACAAGGGTACATCATTTTCAAGAAGTTTTGGTGAGAGGCTGGACCATGGATGCTTTTACTTTTCCGGTTTGTATATTCTTATTTTCCAACCATGACTATTTATTACTTGTATAATATACACATTGCAGACAGCACTTAACTTTTTATGAGAAAAGGAGGAATTCCTAGTAGAATATGGCAGACTTTCATTTTCCCTTCACTGTGACCTCTCTAACCCCAGGCTTGCTATTCTCCACAAGCACCAATCTCTTGTCTACTGCAGTCATTATTTCATTCTTACCGGCTTCCATCATATATATAAATTTGGAGTCTTGTGCCAGGCATTAGCTGTGACTGGGGCTCTCACTCCTCCCAGTATCCGTAAGCCATCCCACCTCACCCCACATATGCCAGGATCATTTGGTTACCCACCGACCACCCATCCAGTTTCACCCACGCATCAGTCCCACAGTTTCAGACAAAGCTCATTTCCTCCTGTCTTCTACTTTCCTGGCTGGTAGAGTGGCAGGATGGGGTAACAGGGACAAGAATAGGGTCTCAAAGTCAGACCCACATGGGTTCCTTCCTACATCTGCCATTTATTAGCAGTGTGACCTTAGACAAGTAAGTTTATCTCTTAAGGGTTCTGTGCCTCAGTTTCCTCACCTGTAAACGAGGTTAGTAAAAGCCACATCCCATCAGTTTTGCGATGCCTGGAATAAAGTAAGCAGCAGTTGCGGCGGCTCATTTTGCAACAGCGTTTCGAGGATGGTAGAGCCACAATAGGTGAGAACTAAGATGCTTCAGAAATGTGATCCGCCAGTGGGGCCCCCTCACCTGACCTCGAGATGCCTGACGGTATCTCTCTCCTCGCACAGGGAGTGTGCTGGTCAGGTGACCGGTCTTCCAGTCGCCTCACACACCGGGTCTGTGATCACGCGCCCCCCCCACCCATAGCTAAGCCTGATGCGGCGGCGGCTCATGCGCCTTTCCTGCCGAGCCTCTTGCCACGGACCACACGTCGCATCCTAGCCTCCCAGCCCCGCCCCCAGCCCCGGGCGCGCCCCTCCGGCTTGCCGGCTCGGGTGTCGAAGCGGCCGCGCCCACGGGCCCTGCGCACTGATTGGTTGAGCTGAGGCGGCGGGCGGCCCGGGGCGCACACACCCTCCACGCGCAGCCAATGGGCGTGTGCGCGTCATTGACTGGGCGGCCCAGGGCCGGCAGCCCCTCAATAAGCCACATTGTTGCACGAAACTCCAGCGCAGGAGTCCCAGACCGCCGCTAGCAACGCCAAGTCATCAAGCCCAGAATATCTGCGGGCGAGAGCAGCGCCCGTGTGACCTGAGAGGTCCGATCACTCTAGTGGAGCTGGGCTGCGATTCTTCCCAAGTTGAGCTTTAGTGATCCTGTGGCTGAAGTTAGCGCCTTGACAGCGGGGCAAACCGAAACGTCGTCGGTTGTGATTTTTTTGGGAACCTTTTAGCAGTCGTGACTCCCCAAACCTGTTTCTAGAGACCCGAGACCCTTCAGCCGGGCGGGCCATCGCTGTTAGCCGTCTTTTTGGGCCGCTCGGACTCACCGCTCTGGTCGCGCTGCCAAAACTGACCGCGTCGTCCTTCTTCCCCACAAGCGCTCTAGCCTTGGTTTCCCAACTCTGCTACATCCGGCTGTGGCAAAATGATCGCCTCGCATCTGCTCGCCTACTTCTTCACGGAGCTCAACCATGACCAAGTGCAGAAGGTAAGTAAGCGCGGGCGGGGGTGGCTGACTCGCCTCTGATAAAGTTGTGTGGTCCTCGGCCCGCTCTCCCGGGTCCCGGCCGAAACTCTTTTTCACTTTGCGGGAGCACTCTTCCCCTTTCCGGACGGAGGACGTGGAAGAAGTCTGAGCAGCCGGGAGGCTCCTGGGCATGAGGAGCCACGTCCGCTGGGCACGGGCAGGCTTGTGCGCGCGTGCGAGGCACCCGGGCTCGCGTTCCGCACCGCTCTCCCTCCCTGCCACCCTGCGCGCGCTCGCGCTTTTTTCTTTTCTTTTTTTTCTGGAGGGGCGGGTCACCTGGTTAGTAGTCTTAGACTGATGGGCCCACGTGGGAGGAGCCCCTCTTTCCCAGCCGGAGTTCCGGCGAGAGCACGTGGGGAGAATCGTGGCTGGGCCAGTAGGCTCCGTTGCCGCGTGGGGCTGCTGGGAGACTCCTCCGGTAAAGGACCGCGTTTTGGGGAACTGTGGTTCCCTTAAGAGTGACACAAGTCCTTGCGGAGGTGGGCTATTGGGAGACTGACTGGGAAGGGAGATGGGAAGGAGTCGGTGGAACTCCGCCCGCCGCGCCCCCTCCCCGGAACTGAGGTGCCCGGAACTGAGGCTCCGCAAGGGGCGTACATTCCCCCCGCAGCGCACCGAATCTCCTTCAGAACCGCCCCGCCTTGGGCCCCCAGGGTCCGCCTCCAACTGCGGGGCGTACTTGGGATGTTACTTCTGGTACTCCTGTAAGTTACTCGGAGAGGACCAACTTCCCCCGCACCCGCCCCTCCGGTCTTCCCTGAGATTTTTGTTGTTCGAAAATGAATTTTTTCCTGCCCTTGGCCCTGACCTGTCTGCCCACCTCGCTCTCAGCAACTACCCACCTCCCCCCACCAGTCCCAACCCGCGCTCTATCTTCGGCCGGGTCATTTACATAATAAAGAGCCTCCGGCTGGGCCGGGAGCCTAGCTCTCCGAGCCTCCGGGTATGGGGTGGGGGTGGGGCCTGGCTGGGCCCGAGGCGCTCTCACTCTGGGTAGAATTGTTTCTGAAATGCTCAGAATTTCAGGATTAGCTCCTGGTCTTGGGCTTCAGCTAGGATTTGAGAAGAAGGGCTGGGCTGGGACGAGGGTCGGGGGTGTCCAGTGCTGAGAGGTAATAACAGAGCATTGCTCAATTACATACTTGAAGTTTGTGTTTTAGTGGGAACACATTTTTTGGAAAATGTCTTGACATCCTCTTTTGGTCGGGCAACCTGCTCATACTCCCATTTTGGGGATCCTGAGAGCAAAGGATGGTATGGTGGGAAACCGTCTTGTTTTTTTAAAATTTTGTTTTCTCTTTATTGATTTTAGAGAGAGGAAGGGAGAGGGAGAGAGAGATAGAAACATCGATGAGAAAGAACATCTTTTGGCTGCCTCCTCCATGCCCTCCACTGGGGATTTGGCCCACAACCTGGGCATGTGCCCTGATCGGGAATCCAACTGGTGACCTCTTGGTGCATGGGTGGATGCTCAACCACTGAGCCACACCAGCCAGGCCATCTTGATGCTTTTAGAGCCCTGGCAGATGAATGCCCAAATACAGCATGACATTACCCAGCCTCAGACAGGAGTAGGGAGCAGAGGGTGGCTGTTTGAGTTGAGTTTTACTCTGTGTATCAAGGCTGTTACTCTAACTCATTCCTGGGATGTGGCCCTGCTCTGAACTTTAGTTCAGTTTATTTAAGAACATGTCTGTGAGCCGGCAGGATCTTGGCAACTTCTTTGGGCTTCTCTGCCCAAGGAGTGAATTAACACTTGGAAGATTGTCATCCCTTGGCAAGTTCCTAAAATACAAAGCTGTAGTATCTTTCATCCAAATTGAGGGTCTTCTCTGTTGGGCGAATATTGCCCCAGGATATTTTAACTCTTTTACACATTTACTTTTTCCCATTCCAGAGGGAGGAGGTTAGGGACAGGAACTCGAGTTGTACCACCCTCCCGGCCTGGAAAGGGGCCATCTCTTTGGAAAGAGAATTAGCCAGAGTATCTGGAAATGAGTTCTAATCTCTGGTTTGTTGTTTTCTTTTTAACTACAGAACCCTGAGCATGTCACATTGCCTTTTGGACTGTCGATTTCTTTTTGTAAAATGAGGATGACAACAGTGGCCTTGTCTACTTTATGGAGTTGTGACGATTAAGCACAGCAATGAGAAAAGGTCCTTCTTGTAGGCTTCTCCACCCTTGCAGTTTCCTTTCTGCCTGGAAAGTGTCTGGAGGACACTTTCATGTATTTCCTCTAAATTACCAATGGGGGCAGAGTGAGTCAGGCTTTTAACTCACCAGGTGTCAGAACCTGGGACTTTGCCTCCTGACTTAGGTGAGCAGCTGTTTGATTCCAGCTGCAATTACATAGGAAGTAGGAAGAGAGTCAGAGAGAATATTTGCAAATATATTTTCACGTTGCCACTAGAAGGAAGAATTAGGAGAGAAGGAAGACAGGATTTTAATTTTAGAGTCTTTTGAAAAGGCCTTGATTTGGACTTTAGAAAACCCCATCATTTACATCTTCTGGGTTGTAGTTTGGAGCATGGAAAGCTTAGGTTCACCTGCTCAGAACTAGCCCTATCAGAGTCACTTGTCTCTTTTTATAAATTTTATTTTATTTTTATTAAACCTTTTTTTTTAAATCCTCACCCGAGGATATTTTTCCATTTATTTTCAGATAGAGTGGGAGGGAGGGAGAGAGAGAGAGAGAAACATCAGTGTGAGAGAGACACATCGACTGGTTGCCTCCCTCACGACCCTGACCAGAGCTGGGGACCGAATCACAACAGAGGTACATGCCCTTGACCGGAATGGAACCCAAGACTCTTTGGTCCACAAGCCGATGCTCTAACCTCTGAGCCAAACCAGCTGGGGCAGAGTCACTTACCTCTTGATGGACAAGTCCAGTGTTGTAGGCCATTGAAAGGGGAGTAAGAGTTATTTGTTCATTTTTGCTAATTAACCCTTTGAAAATCAAGAGAAACACATATAGCATGTACCATGTACTAGGAACTGTTTTAAGCTCTTTACATATGTTAATTAACATTCACGACAACCCCATGAAGTAGATACAAGTATAGTAAGTGATCACTTAGTGATAGGTTCTATGACTAAATGAAATGATGTATTATGTGGTTAAATGAGGTACAGTTTGTCTCATTTGTTCAACTTGTAACCTGATACTTAGTATCTTAATATTGTCCCTTCCCTGCTCAGAAGATAACTGATGGTAATAGGAATATTTTGTAGCTTTTGCTAACCATTCATTTGTTTTGTATTATTAAACTTCTATCTCAGAGAGCTCTAGGAAGCACTTTTTTCTTCACCCCTGAATGAATTAAAATTCCCTCAGAGGCTCCTCAGACAAAGCAAACATTTTTTTTAAAAAACATTTTTACTTTTCAAAGTTCAACGTTTTTAGCACCCTGAGGAGTTTGACAGTGAGGAGTCCTTTTCCAGGGGGAATCAAAACAACACAAACCACAACAGTTTTCTCGAAAAATCTGGCAGTCAGAGTAAGGAGATCTGATGTACCAAAAGAACTCAAGAACTCCAGAAAACTGGCTTCCTTTGTTCAGATACCTCTGGTTTAAAAGACAACTCTTGATAACGGGTTTCTGATTATCATTGTTGAGTTTTGAAGTCAGCAAGTTTGGTTTGTTTTCCAACACTGTGTGTTGTCTGTCTGTGCCTTTCCAAAGCTGCGGAGGGGGTGGCAAATCAAAACCCAGAGTCATTGGCTGCGTCTTAATAGCGCACTCCATGGATCACAGGGCATGCTTCCTTGCACTTGAATGGCTGCTTCTGCTAACTTCTAAAGCAGGTCCCTCCACCTGGGCGCTATTGACATTTTGGCATGGATAATCTCATGTGAGGGGCCGTCCCAGCCTATCTTAAAGAGCAAGAATTCCACCCTAACCAAATCTTCAGGGGTAAAACCTATTGTTTTGTTTTGTTTTCACTCTTTCTTTAGAGCAGTAGTTTTCAACTATTAGTGATTTGCCCCCACCCTGGTGGACTTTCATAATGTTTGGAGACATTTTTGGTTGTTACAAGGTAGGTGGGTAGCGATGTGTTATTGCATCTAGTAAGTAGAGGCAAGGGATGCAGCTAAAGGTCCTACAGTGCACAGGACAGCCCCATCCACAACAAAGACTTTTCTGGCCCCAAATATGTATAGATTGAGAAACTGCATTAGAAGAACATGTTCCATTCCTCCATGTTTCAGTTTTACAGTGGCCATACAGCTATTTAGTGGCTGCAACGAGGACCATAGCTCTCAGCGCTCAGTGAGCCATGTCATGAGACAGTTATGGTGGGAGTGAGTGGCCTTTTACAAAAGATGAGTTTGAGGTGAGGTCTGCAGATCCACAGCAGTCAGTGGCTGTCCATTACCTCTGGCTGAAGGCTGGGTTACCTGGGTTACTGTTTTTCTGTCCTCAACCAGAAGAATGTGAGCAATATAAGCACTCCAGAAAGCCAGTGAGAGAGAAGTCTGCTCAGCTGTCCCCAGGAGGGTCTCACCCTGCTGTTGCTGCGGTTTCCATGGAGGCCAGGCATCCGCCAGGCGTCTGAACAAGGCAGGCATGTGTACTTGGATGAACGTGAGTTCAGGAGCTTCCATAACTGGGAGCAGAGGAGAGGGGCCATTGACACCCACTGAGGGATAGTCCAGCAGTCACTGGGAGAGGCTGTGTGGTGAGGTATAGAACCAGGCTCCCTGGGGTGGACTCCTGGCTCACCACAGAACCAGCTGTGTGCACTTGGGCTGGTTAATTTAACCTCTCTAGGTCTGTTTCTTCCTCTTGTAAAATAGAGACTATTTGGATAACACCAAATAGGGTTGTTGTAAGGATTAAAGAGAGAGTTAATGTATGTGAAGCTCTTAGAGCTGTGCCTGGCATGTGATCAATACTGTGTGTGTTCAGTATTAGTATACAGAGAAAGACACACTTACATGCCCTACTGCGCAATCCATCTGGGCAGGAGCAAAAGAGACCCTACTTCTTTTTTTCCCAAGGGCTCTTAGGGCGTACAGGTTCTGGTCCATTTATGCTCTCTGTCTGATGTCAGATTAGCGCAGAGGACAGGGAGGGCAGAAGAGTGGAAAGTTCCTAAAGCTGAGGTATTAAGGAAGTATCCTCATTGTCCCTGCAACTTCTAAACTTTTCTCTTTCCTGGGCAGAGGAGACCCATCTTTGAGCTCTTCCTCCAATTGCTTTCCTTCTGGTCCTCTGGGGAGATAGCACCCCTACTGGGGAGTCTCTGGGATGCCTTGGTCATTGATGCACCTCCGGTTGAAGTGTACCCCTTGGGAAGCCATGAGAGGCACAGCTGCATTGAAGAATCACAGCATTAGTTCAACCCCTTTCCACTGTAGAAACTTAGTCCCCTCCTCAGAACCTCCCTGGAGGGCAGAAGGACAGAAGCTCCCAGGGCAGCTGCTGAGGTCACTTTTGCTGGAGTTGGCCAATGAGACACTTGCTCATCCTTCCTCACACATGCACCTGACTCTGGCTTCCCATGGGAGAAACTACTTGAGCTGCCCTGGGCTGTCATAGGTCTAGATCATGGTAGGTTTTGGTTCCGCTGGCCCCTGGCATTTCACTGAAGGGAACAGTCATTCCCACATTCTTTTGGCACATTGGGTGGAGGCTCTCTGGCCATTTTGGGTCTCAGCAGATAGCTTTTTGGCCCCCATATATTATAGACACCGGGCTGTCCAGTGTGGTCCCTCCTGATACTGGGATGCCTGGGGTTCTTGACAAAACCCAAGAGGACCCTCTGGGTGAAACCCACACTCTACTCCCTCATCCCTGTACAGCCTTTGTCTGTCTAAACCCGTGTGGAATCTTGGCTTTGTTCCCATGGGAGCAGGAGCCAGAGAATCTTATTTCCCCTGGAGTACTGCCTTCTTTTAGTGGTGGCCATGCTTTTTGCCCTTTTATCTGTGGATCTCTAAGCATTTCCTTGACATTCCTTCTTTGGAGGGACTTTGATTAAAACTTATCTTGGAGTTAACCAAGAGAGTGAATCAGGACTGAGGACCTGGCCTTGGGAGCCCATGGCACCCACCCACCTAGCCTTCCTGCCTCTCACCCTCAGCTCAGCAGCTCCTTCCTGGAGGTGGTCCCTGTTCTGAAAGGCCTTACTCCCAACCTCTTCCTTCTGTCATCTCCATATTGTCTGATAAAGGAATGAAGCCAGATAAGCCATCGGGCAGCTTTAATTAGGGTTAAATGAGGGCATTTGAAGCAGCTACTTATTTTTTTTCCCTTTGGAGGGACTTTCCCCTTCTGCTTCCTGTTTCCTCTCCAATTTTCCTGTTTCAGCCACTACCAATGAAGCCTTGCAGCCATGTCCCATCAGTTCCCTTGCCCCTCAATTTCCCAAGGTCTTAAAACAGTGAGCAGTGCATTACTTACTCAGCACTGGGCCCTGTCTACGTGCTTTACTCTCACTCAGGCCTTCCTCAAGCAGCCCTCCAGGTAGAAACTGTTACCTGTTATTCAGATGAAGACACCAAGGCACAGAAAGGGACAGTACCTTGCTCAAGGGCAAGTCAGAATGCAAGCCCAGGCAGTCTGACTCCAGAGCCCAGGCCCTGATCCCCAGCATGGGGCTCCCCGGGACAGCTGGAGATGGCCAACTGTGTTTCAGCTTCATGGAGTTATGAGTCAGGTGCCAGTTGAGAAGGAAGACTTTTGGGATTATCTAGTCCAAACCCTTTGTTTTACAAATGAGGAAAAGTGTCGCTTAGTGCTGTGCACTGGGGACCAGCCTAAGCTTACATAGGACAAGCTCCAGAGAAAGAACCCAGCTGCTTGGTCCCCGTCCCGTTCCTTTTCAGCACCTTTGTGCAGCACAAGCTCTTCTCATCGTTCAGGTGTGGGCTCCCCAAGAACAGGAGATGGGTTTGCTTTGTGGCCTGTACCTAGGGTGACCCTATAATTCATTGTCCAAACTTGACCACTTTTGAGAGTGAAAGGGGGCATTATTAATAGTTATGCTGCTATTGCAGTGTAAACTGAGACTGTCCTGGGCAAACAGGACCTAGGGTTGCCCTGCCTACGGTGGGCATAGTTGTGGGGTGGGTGGGGCAGACTGGGAAGGTCCAGGGCTGAACGTGGTACAGAACCACAGACCCAAAGGGATGTGGTCCAGCAGGTGGACAGCGGGCACCAGACAGGAGCAGGGACTGTCCAGGGGAGACAGACTCTGACCCTTGGAGGACCTGGGGTACTGGCCAAGGCAGACAGGTAGATGGAGAGGAAATTGTGCTGCTGCCAGGATCGTGGGCAGCAAGGATCCAGGCCTGAAGAACAAGGTCAAGCTCAGAGCCCCTGGGCAGTCTGGAGTAGCCAGTTCTTCCCCTTCACCCAAGTTACCTTCCCCCTTTCTTTGGCCCCTTGTAACCATAACAAATATGTCTTGAGCACCTACTATATCTCAGTACTGAGGTAGCTGCTTGCATGACAGTTATGAAGTTGGGGACATGTAGTGAGTGCCTTTACTCCTCTGGGGCCTGTGAGCGTGCACGACACAAGGTGTCAAAAGTGCCTTGGCATTGTGGCTGGGGAATTTGGGGAGGGGCCATTTGTGAAGGGCAAGTGGGAGTTTGTTAGGCCAGAGAAGAACATTCTAGGCACAGGGCCAGCATATACATGTTTCTAACCTTTGCAAGACAAACACTCAGAATTGTATCTATGTGTGTGCTTTCAGTGATTATAAATATGTATTTTATTACAGTGAAAGAAACTGCCTACTTTCTGCCCTTACCTCTAGTTTGTGATTATTTGTTGACATGTTTGCCTCCCACTAATAGACTGAGCCCCTTGCAGGCAAAGACTGGGGTCCCCTAGATACCGGGATCCTCAGTGCCTGTCCCTGGCCCATTCAGTTTAGTTTTCAGTCAATTTGTGTGGGTAAGTGAGCTGTGCCAGCGTCATGCACATCTGGGACATATTCCTCCACACTGTTGCCCCACACTTGGAACACAATGTTTGAGAACAGGAGGGTCCTGTGACGAGTGTCCCAGATGCCCATCTCCTGGACCCCTGACAGGTGCTGCTGCCTGAGGTCTGTCTAGCTGTAATTTGATGCAGCTGAGAGCAAGAACTGGAAGAACAGGAAACCTTGTGACTCACAAGGATGCAAGAGGATCCTGGAGGAGTGCCTGTCAGCTCCACACTTACCCTACCACCCCAGGCTTGTTTGTACTCAGTGCTCCAGAGCTGGGATCTCCCTGAGGTGGCATGGCGGGCCCTAGTCCCCAGACAGGGCCTGCCTTGTCCCACCTGAAGAGTGTTGTGCAGACTGTTGCTTTTGGCTAGCTGCATTTCAGAGGACAGGAGCCTTAAAGAACCCAAGATCTGCTGTGTCTTTTCCTCCGCCACTCGCCTGTTTGCTGTTCTTTGCACAGCCTTGGTCCTTGGTCCTCTCAGGAGTCTGTGAAGGCATTATTATTATTATTTTTATTATTATTATTTTATTCCTTTCTTTCTTAACTTTTTTTAGGGAGAGAGGAAGGGAGAGGGAGAAAGAGAGAAACATTGATGTGAGAGAGAAATATCCATCAGTTGTCTCCCACACGCACCCTAACTGGGGACTGAACCCACAGCCTAGGCATGTGCCCTGACCCAGAATTAAACTGGTGACCTTTTGGTGCAGAGGACAACACCCAACCAACTGAGCCGCACTGGCCAGGGTGACATTATTATTTATGAGGTCACTTACAGTAGTTACCTGGCTTTCCTGGGATGGGCATACCTGGCCACCGGATGTGTGGGTTTTGCCAGGGACTTGGCCTGTGGTTTGGGGAAGCTTCTCCACACCTTGGCTTTCTCATCAAAGATTTGTGGTAAAATACTGGCAAAGGAACAGCACACACACAGAATGAAACACTTTCAAAACTAAGTTGCAAACAGGCGTGAATGCATAGTCACTGGAAAGCCATGTGTGGCTGTGTTTAGATTATGGCTCTCCCCTCTGGTTTGGCCTCTTTTGAACTCTGATCTCCTTTGGCCCTCTGACCATGCATAGTGGGTAGACTAGGGCCTAGTCAGTGCCTTGCCCTTGTTTCTTCCTACGTTTTTAAATTGAAGTATAATATGCACAGGAAACTGAACACAGCAGGTAACCACCACCCAGATCCAGTGCCAACACCAGCACTAACCATCACTTAGAGTAATCACTATACTGACTTGTACCAGCATAGGTCTGTTTCTGTCCTTAATATAAATGGACTTAAATACGGTGTGTCTCCTGTGTATGTTGTTACATGTGGTGGTAGGTGATGCATTCTTATCGCTGGGTAGAATCCCTGCCCCTGCACCTCCAATCCTGTTTTGACTTGTTGCATTAAAGCAGATGAGAATAGTCAAGAGAGTATGGTGCTTCCTAAAATTCTTTCGAAGAGGCTAGGTTGGAATCTTGGAGATTCCTTGGTTGTATATATTCCTTGGCTATATATATTACCTGATAGTTATCTTTAGGATTAGAACACGAGTACCAGGAAAGCTCAAATTCAATCAGTTGGTCTGTTTGAGGTCTAGAAGAAGCTAAAAGGTACGAATTAGTTAGTGATCAGCGGCACCTCCTAGAGAGAAGGCTCTAGTTATAAAATCAGAGATACCCAAAGTCCAGGGTGCTTCTATCCTTGGCCCTGATGCTTATATATTTGTGCAATTGCTTTCTTTAAAAAAATTTTTTTCTTTATTTCTTTAGAGAGAGGAAGGGAGAGGGAGAGAGAGATAGAAACATTAGTGAGAGAGAACATCAATTGGCTGCCTCCTCATGCCCCCCACTGGGGATTTGTCCCACAACCTGGGCATGTGCCCTGACCAGGAATTGAACTGGTGACCTCTGGGTGCTTGGGTCGATGCTCAACCACTGAGCGACACCGGCTGGGCTGCAATTGCCTTCTTGTCCGATTTGGTCACTTGGGTTCATCCTTCTACCAGGAGGGTGTCCTGTAGAAATGAGCATTTGCTCGATCATGTACTTTCTGTCTGCTTACTAAAAGGATTAGGTGGTATGGTTCAGCTTCCAGTAAAAAAAATTCCTAGAACAAGTCATGGAACAGGCAGGGATGATTACCAAAAAAGCTTAGAACTGAGGGTAGTTCATTGGAGCTGAGTACAGAGCTCTGAGCTTCCAGCCAGTCAAGGCAAAAGGGACAGCTCTCCTTGAGTCAGTCACTTTTATTTTATTGGTCCGTAGCAGGAAGCACAGCAGGTCTGGGCAGCCAGACTTTCTCCTGACATCAACTCTACAGAGAATTGACTGGTCAGTGAACAACAGAGCAACTTTACTCAGTGGGGTAATTCTTTATGATCCCTTGATTAAAAGTGATAGGATTAAATCACACTAATTATGAATGCATTGCATTTAGGAGGTAATGTTATGTATTGATGGTGAGTAGCTTTCTGGTCCTAGAACTCATAATCTCCTTCCAGGATCTTGGGCTTGCCCACACCTTCTGAACCTTTTCATATGATCTCCCTACTGTCTCCAGGTCAACGTATATCCACTGACTTGTACACATGTATCTTCTTAACCCAGAAGCAAGTTCCCCTGAATGCTGGTCTCACAGGCCACTTACTCGCACCTGTGACACTTCCCATGGGTGCCTGGCATTGTGCTTACCTTCCTTATCTACTGAAACCCATCCTTCCATTCGATTTGAGACGTTTATTGGATCTATAATATGAGCTGAGTTCTGTGCTATCTTGTAAAGTCCTAGAGAACAGGAATCTTGATTTCTTTACTTTTTTTTTTTTTTTAATCCTCATCCAAGGATATTTTTCCATTTATCTTCAGCTAGAGTGGGAGGGAGAGGGAGAGAAAGGGAGAGAGAGAAACATCGACGGGAGAGGGACACATTGACTGGTTGTCCCCCGCATGACCCCGACCAGGGCCAGGGACGAACTGCAACTGAGGTACGTGCCCTTGACCAGAATCGAACCTGCGACTCATTGGTCTGCAGGCCCATGCTCCACCACTGAACCAAACCGGCCAGGGCTCTTTTTTTATTTTTTATTTTGTGTGTGTGTATGTTGTTGTCCTACCATCACCACTACCCATCTTTGGAATTGATTTCTTTTTAAATTATTTTCCTGTACACCATTGTGCTTTGCATAAACTGGTTTTCATAAAGGCTATAATGGGAGAAGCTGGGGTCTCAGCAGTGATTAGAGACTCAGGGGTTAAATTACCATGAGTCTTAAAGATTTAGATGTTGAAATTTAAGGTTTCTTCTACACTTCCCTTGGAAACTGCCTATTAAGGTAGGATTTGCAGTACTTTACATAACAAGCTGTCAACGTTGGAATAGTGTTCTCTTCTACATATAAATAGGTTGACTGGGACCATTTTCCCACTGGGACTCTGGAACCAGGCAGTAGCCACCAGCCATTCAATTGAAATCAGCCTGCAGGGTGACATGGGCCCTTCTGGACCTGCTGTCAGATTGTCATTTATTGTTTTTGACAGTAGAGTAAGGGGCCTGGAGATCCGGATTCTAGTCTCAACGGTGTGGCCCTGGTCAAGCTTTCTCCCTGGTCTCCTTTTCTCTGAGGTCCCTTTCCAGGTCTCACCTCCAGGCCATTCCTTACCGGGCTTCCCCATACCTGGGTGGGGCTGTGTCTGTCCCTCCAGGCTACTGTACACTTTGAAGTGGAGCCTCTACCAGGGTGCCCTTCTGCTCTCTTCATTCCTTGCATTGTTGCTGTGACATGATTTCCTCTCCTTTTAGAGTTAGTCTGGAGGAAAATGTGGGCCCTTAAGGAGATGGGCTTCCCATTTGGGGTGTTTTCCTGTTTCATAAAGAGTATGGGGTTGATTTCCCTTTAGAGCTCCTCCTGTCTGTACCCATAATTTTGTAGAGGAAGTGGGCATGTCGGAGTGGTATATTATGGTAAGAAAGAAACTGACCAAAATTGCCCAATGAAGAAATCCTAATCTCAGGATTGCTAAGTAGATGTCGTCTGAAACTGCTGTCTCTTCTCTGTAAAACACACCCTTGTCCTCAAAGGCTGGCGGCCTTCCCACACCCCAGCCAGGCCTTGTCTGGCCTCCCTCTGTTTCCCCAGCTTGGGACGACCCTTCCGGTCCCTTTCCCCCCAGTAGAGATTTAAAGAGAAGTGGCCCAGTGTGACAGGCCACACACCCACCGCCGAAAGAAAAGGGAGAATTGGGAGAACAGCCTTTGTTTTGTTAACCCCGAGTGGGACTAAGTAGAGTCAAGAAATGTCCTTGATCCTCCAAGGGTGCCGCTTGGCAGACGAGACTCTAGGAGAAAAAGAGAAGGGGGTGCAAATAAAAGAGGGGTTATAGCGCTTTACATTCAGCACCCCACTGATGCCAGGGATGCTGTGTAGGGCTGTTCTAGTTTACAGGGAGGAAACGGACTCAGACAGAGAGTGGCTCATCCGATGTTACTCACCTGCACACATGCTAGAGCCAGGATTCGAACACTGATTTCCCCGGTGCCACAGTCCGTACTTCACCACCAGCAGCTACAACATGAGGCCTGGCCCAAATGATTCTGCTTTGATAATTTCCAACAAGTACGAGGCTTGGCTTTCCATTCTCAGCACCCAGGATCAACCATTTCACACTTAGCCCTGTATCTTAACTACTGACTTTCAAAGACCTCAGGCAGAAAAGTACTAAGAACGACCCTAAGCATCATTGATCAGAACACAGCCCACCATGATCACATTGTTGGCTTGGTGGATATGGGCCCAAGGAGAGGGGAAGATGTTGGAGCACCCAGCCCTGAAGGTGTCAGCCTGGCTAGTCTGGAATGGATCTTTGGAATTCTTTTATTTATTTTATTATTGAAAGTATTACAGATGTCCCCCATTTTTCCCCATTGACCCCCCTCCGTCCCACTCCCACCCCCCTCCTGCCTTCCCCAGCCTAGTGTCCGTGTCGATTGGTTGTGCATATATGCATATAGGTTCTTTGGTTTATCTCTTCCCTCCCCTCCTATGTTTTAAAACATTCCTCTTGTCACTGTGATGTGCAGCCACGTTGGGAACGCTGATCCCAAGTGGCAGAATGGAAGCTAGACAGAAGTAACCAGAAAATAGATTTATCTTAGACTGGAGAAATGCTTTCTAACTACTAGAGCTGACCAACAGTAGAAACTAACCAACCTAGAGAAGTAGTGAGCCTGTCATGCTTGGAAGCATTCAAACCTAGGCCCGGTGACTTACTGGGGTGAGAGAGACAAACCAGACAAACCCAAATGCTGTCTGTGTTCAGTGGAATTTAACTAGTTTCCCCAAGGGCCTTTCCTTTCTAAGAGTGGGTGTTTTTTTTAGCCGCAGTCCTACTGTCCCGTGTACATTCATTATCTCCTAAATGACTTTCTCCCATGACTTTGGGCTTGGTGCTCCTTCCCTCTGGCTGCACTGTGGGTGAAAGCTGGCAGGATTCTGCAAAGTGCGTTCACTTCCTTCCCATTCCAGGAAAACTTTCTTTGTATGGAGGCTGCTTCTAGTTTCTGACTTCTGTCTCCCTTGGCCACCCTTCACTCAGCACAGTAGTGCTGGCCCAGGCTGGGAGGGCCCCAGTGGTGTGTTTAGGAAGCTGTGACATTAGGTGATTAACCATCCTTTGTTGAGTGGCCCTAATAAACTCAGGCGGATACACCATCATGCTGTGCAAGAGAGGGAGTTTAGGCCAAGGTGCTATAGTTGCATTTTTCACATTTGTCCCATATCCTTTCTCTTAGTTTCATGTGACAGAGAGGAAATTGAGGCCCTGGGGTCATCCAAGAAACCCCAGGGCAGAGAGTGTCTGCCGGCACTAAGAGGGCCCACGGGACAGGTGAGGATGCTGGTCCCAGGGGCCTGGCTTTAGAGCCAGACACATCTCACTTCTAGCTCTGCTCCTCACCACCAAGTGACCTATTACAAAAGGACAGTGGAGGTCAAGTCAGAAAAGCCATAGGTTGGTGTCTTGCAGGTAAGAAATGCTTGATAAACTTGAGCTGCTGTAACTATCATCATCATCATCATTATCATCTGTCACTGACCACTGCAAAGCGATTATAATCTATTGGTAAAGGGCATCATGCCTGAGTAGAAGTTGACTGTTTAACTTGTTAGAGTCTTTGAGGGTTAACGAAGAGAAGTATCAACTGGATTTCCAACAAACCTTGTCACAGCTTCAACATCCAAGTTAAAGTAAGAATGGCCACTGTAGAATTGTGGCCACTCCACCTTTGCTCTCTTGTGTACGAGACCTCACACTCCAGGAAGTGACAGTACAACCTCTTAAGAAGGTGGTGCAGGCTCTGCTCCTGTGTGCAGGAATTCCCCTGCTTCCTTTGCAACACTCGGGCCATCTATGGAGTGGGGAGTGGGTGGCAGCGAGGTTCTAGCCCTCTCCTCTGTTTGGGAAAGTAGTCATGTGGGAGCTTCAACTTTGTCATATGTCAAACTGTTGATAAGGACCAGAGTCATGTATGTTGCCCCTGCTTCCCTCTGACTTGCCAGGCCAGCCCCATGGCCATGCCCACCACTGTGTGCCCTTTGTGTCTGCATCGAGGGGTTGATGGGAAGAGAAGAGGCCTTTTCGTGGGTATGGCGAGCCTGAATGTCGCACAGGGCAATTTGGCCTGTATAGAACTGCTGTTGTCCAACAGAAGAGGGGCATTCATGTAGTGGAGCAGACAGGAACACAGATGAGCCAGGCTGCCCAGTCTATCCCTGGCCTGGCCCTTTGTATTTGTGTGACTTCGGGCATATTTCCTGCCCCTCTTGGTAGAAGGTGGTTATAACACTACTTAGCTCACAGGGCTGCTGTGAGAATTAAATGACATAATGGGTGCAAAACCTTGAGAACAGGGTCAGTGCCATGTAAGGGTTTGTTGTTCTTACCATTGTGCACTAGGGCATCCTGGGCTGCTCCTGGATGTGGTCTGGCCTTGGCCTCTGGTCTGGTGGTCCTGGGCTTTGTACATTCACACCAAGATGCCTAAGCCCTGAGGCATCGTTCTTGGACCAGCCCAAATGCCATCCGGTCTGAAACAGGCAGCCTCTGCAGTTGTCCTGGGCTCGGGGTCACCAGAGATGTGTTTCCCCCTGCACCAACAGAGAGGGGACTTGTCTGAGGCTATACCCTTTGACCTCCTGGGGAGCCTCAGACCACATTGTGGGGGAGGCCAGGCCTCCTCAGAAGCACCCTGGCTCCCCAGTGTTGCAGGAAACCCACACCAGTGACCCAGCTCAGGCTGGGGCTGGTGCCCCACAGCCTGGGAGGCTGAGGCCGACAGTGGGCTCAAGGCAAGTAAGGTGCCAGGAGCCTGGAATCAGAAAACAGAATGGATGGTTGGATTCCTCCTGATTTAGAGTTGGTGGACTTGGTCTGGGGCAGCTCTTGAATAAATGCTGACAACAGGGAGGTCTGGGAAATCCTCATTTTGGCGAACTGGAAACCCAGCATGACAAGCCTGGCCCCTGTGCTGACTGGGGAGGGAGAGAAGAGACCTAGGGCCTATTCACCCTTTCCCACCCTGTGGAGGATGGTGTCTGTTGATTTTGTTGTAAGTAGCCCTGTGGCCCTTGTGGAGAGCGGTGGGCCGATTCACCAGACTCCTTCGCCTTGCTTACAGCTGCTCTCAGCATTTTACTCCAGACTCTGATCTTTCACCTTTGGGGATTTTACGAGAATGATAAACGATGAGTACTGATCAGGATATTTGAAATGATCTCAGGAGGGCCAATCTCATTGTTTTACAAGGCCAGAAACAGGCCCAAAGAGAAGAACGTGCCCCACACCCACAGGAAGTTAGGATACAGCGGGGAAGAGAGTGAATGTGAGCAAGGAGACACAAAGGAAGACACTGGATCATCCTTTTCTTAAAGGATTAAACATGTCTTCCTGTTTCTTTGGAAATCCTAGGCTGTAAGTTTGGTTAAAAGGAAATCCAAAAAGACCTGACTCAAAATGCTGGAAAATATAATAGGCTATAATAATTAGGACTTTTGTCTAGGGAAGCTAATAAAAATGTATGCTCGTCTGTCAGAGTTGAGTAAGGGCAAGGCACAGGCGGGCACGGACTTGTGTTACCCTCAGGAACAGGTGGTGGTCAGCAGTCAAGCTTTGCCTTTGGGAATCCTGGAGTTTCGGAGCTGGGAGGAGCAGAGTCCCTTCTGGTCCCTCAGTTCCCTGACAGGGCTGGGAGGACCACAATCTTCACACCTTGAGGGCATAGTTGGGGCCGGGCCCAAGGTTCCTGATTCTCTCTAGCCCCACCCTCCATGGCAGGAGCCTCCCCTGTCATGAACACTGCTGCTGAGAACAGGAATATTGTGGAAACTTATGTGCCTTCTTGGATGGATTTCTACCTGATTCTTTCCTAGTAGGAGAAAACTAGGAATGTTTGTGGCCAAGGCAGACAGGTACTTCCAAGAAGGACTCCCGGTGCTTCTTCTCCTGGTAGTAAATCTGGGAAGAGCTCATGTAAATTTATGTTGGAAACAAGATCGATGAAATCACTATGAAAAGTGCCTCCATCCTGAGGAGAGGAGAGGAGAGGAGAGGCTGTGTCACTCTATATGTGGAATGTCTGTTATGTATCAGGCATAGCGCTGGGCTCCAGGGATGCAGGGAGCTAATACCATGGCTCTTCTTGCCTTTGGTACTTAAAAAAATTTTTTTTTTTCTTTATTGACTTTAGAGAGAGAGGATGGGAGAGAGAGATAGAAACATCGATGAGAGAGAACTTCAATTGGCCACCTTCTGCATGCCCCCCACCGGGGATTTGGCCCACAACCTAGCCATGTGCCCTGACTGGGAATCAAACCAGCGACCTCTTGGTGCATGGGTTGATGCTCAGCCACTGAGCCACACTGGCCGGGCGCCCTTGGTGCTTATATTTGGACACTAATAAATATGTATTTCCAAATTATGGATGGTTTTGTGAAGGGAAAAGTCTCAGTTCTTAGAATAATGAGAAGCCTGACTATTTTATTGGGAGAAGGCCTCTGGGGAGAGAAGCTTGAGGGATTGGTAAGAGGTCGGATGGCAGATGACGAGTGGGGTAAGGAGCTGTAGGGCCCTTGTGAACAGGCTCCAGGCAGGAGGGGTGAGTTGGGTGAGTGGGGACTGAACCAAGGATAAAGAGGGATCAAGTCTGCACAGGAGGCAGAGACATGCAATGAGAGTGGGAGGTGGGGAGAGGCCAGACTGTATAGGGCCTTGGAAGGATTTCCAGAGGGTTTGGTACTAATGGAAAACCATTGAAAGATTTTAAGCAGGGAAATAATAGCAGAGTCTGGCTGGGGGTGGAAAATGGATGGAAGGGGTAAAAGTAGAATTGGGGATTGTGTAAGTCCAGGCAAGAGGTGGTGGATGCTTGGCCTAGGTTGGGGGTGGTAGGGTTGGCATGACTGATCTCATGAGGTGTGTGTGGTGGAGGGGCGAGGAGGAGAAGAGATGAGGATCAGTAATGCACTCCGGTTCAAGGGATGTCTTAGACATTAAAACCCAACCTTTCTGAAAAGAACTCTTCCCTAACAGGCCTTTCCTCTACTTTCTACCATTCTCCAGAAGTAAAATGAAAATGATTTTTCTAATTTTAATTTTTAGTTTAGTTTCTTTTAATTTTTTTTTTTTTATCCTCACCTGAGGACATTTTTGCATTTATCTTAAGATAGAATGGGAGGCAGAGAGAGAAACATTGATGTGAGAGAGACACATCAACTGGTGGCCACACACACGACCCCAACCGGGACCGGGGACAAACTGCAACCGAGGTATGTGCCCTTAGCGGGAACCGAACCCGGAACTCTCTGTTCCGTAGGCCGACGCTCTAACCTCTGAGCAAAATCTTTTAAAAGACAAAACCCTGTCAAATAGATTCCGGATAAATGGTCTTACCTTCTGTGTATGACAGATTTTATTCTTCTGCAGGGCTGAGGGATGTTCTGTGACATAGATGCATACCAGAATTTATTTAACTCACAGGTCTCTACTCCGGTTTCCCCCTTCTGCAGGTTGACCAGTATCTCTATCACATGCGGCTCTCTGATGAGACCCTTCTGGAGATCTCTAAGCGGTTTCGCAAGGAGATGGAGAAAGGGCTTGGAGCGACCAGCCACCCCACTGCTTCAGTGAAAATGCTGCCCACCTTTGTGAGGTCTACTCCAGATGGGACAGGTACTGCACTGTGGGGCAGGGTGGTGGAGGGTTGGCTCTGGCTGCTCCATTGCTGGTGGGAGATTTGGGTGGTTTTGCTCAGGGACCTAAAGAACTGTGTATCAGTGAAGGTTCTTTGGTTTGAAGCCTCAGAAATCAACCCTGGCTAATTTAAGCATACAGGGAATTGAACGAAGTCTGTGGGACAGGAAGACTGGGAAAGCAGGCAGCCCTGGGAGTTAAGGTAGGAGTATATCCTTGTCAGCTGGACCAGGGCCTGGCTGTCAGGCATTTGCTTCCCATTCGTGTGGCTCAGTTTGGGATTTTACGGTCCTGCTGAGATTGTACTCAGTGGTGCTGATGAACGACAAACATGCCTAAGATGGTCATGGCCGTGGGCATGGCAGTCTCTGGCCCACCTAACTGGCACGTTCCACAGTCTTGCTGGAAAACAGTGTGGTCCAGATTGTCCTAGATTGTCCTTGAACTCCATGAAAAAGAGTATTACAAGTCTGAATGAACTTGAGAGAATGTGAAGAGCCACAGTACATAGCAAAGTATTAAAGGCTCTGAAGTTGTGTGGTAGGAACCTGTCAAGCTTTGTCTAATCCCCTTATTTGGATACAGAATTCCTGTTTCATGGTGCACCACCCAGCATGTGATTGACTCAAACTGGAGAACAGGGCCCTGATGGATTAGAGTTGGAAGGTGGGTTGGGGCTGGATCACAGAAAGCCTTGCATGCCTGCTTAAAACATGGCGTCTTTCTTCTTGAAAGGTTTTGAGGGGTGTGAGGGGATCTGTCTGGGTGTAACTTGTATCATCAGCAGTATGTGCAGAGTGGAGGGGGTGATGGCAGCTGGGACAGCACAGGACAGCGCGGGTGGGATATGGTGGGCAGGGCTGGGAGAGGACTGAACCGTGATGCCAGGATGTTGGGCCCAGCTGCCTGGAGGTGGCAACATCCTCAGAGAAGGGAACAGAGCTAAGCTCTGTCACACGGCTTGTTTCATTTAACCCTCCCAATAACCCTCCATTTTAGAGATGAGGTACCTGTGGGGCCATGAGGGGTGAGGGGTGTGGGGCAGCTACTCAATTCTAGAGGGTGGGAGAAGGAGCCCAAGGGGCATATGCCAGGGCAGTGGAAGAACCAGGAAGTCCAGGAACTTGGGAGGAAGAGAAAGCAGCAAGCAGCCGGTCACTGGTGAGACGTCTACAGAGAAGTCCTGGGGTTGGGGGCCAGGGGCTGGAGAAGGTCATGGGATAGGGCTTGTTCATAGGCCACATGCTTTCAGCATTTCCATCACACTCATGTCCTTGAAGCTTACCTGCCTGAGAGCCTCTAGGGACCTAGTTTGTCTAACAAGACTTTGTACCTTTCTGTTTCCTAAAATAAGTATGTGTTTGCCGAAGCCTTGGGACACAGCCTGGGCCCAATGGGTGACCTTGCTCAGGATTGTTCTCTGAGTGTGTGTGTCTCAGCCCTTCAAAGAGGTCCTTGAGGTGAGGGCCTCTCCCAGTTCTTGAGTATCCCTCGTAGGCCCTCGACATTGGCACGTTTATTGTACCTGCCACTCCCTCTGACTGGTGGCCACACCTGTTCCTATTGTTTCTATTTGACATTCTGATAAATTTACCTTCTCCTTAAGGCCAGGGACCTTGTCTTTATTTCAGGCACTAGCACTAAGCCAGCACCCTGAATAGTTACTAAATGTATATTATGAGTTAGGGCTTTCCTGAGCTCCTACGTGCACTAACTCATGTACTTTCCACAAAACCCTACAAGGAAGTAGTCACCAATTTTATCTCTATTTTTTTAGATGAGGAATTTAAAGCTTGGATGGTCAAATAACTTGCCTAAGGCCACAGAGCTATTGAGAGGCTGAGTCAGGGTTCAAACTCATCTCTGCCAAAGGTCAGGCATCAAGACTGCACTGACCCCTCATGTCTGTGAGCACCAGCAGAGCACACAGCACATGCTCAGCTGAGATTTAAAAAAAAAAATTGTTTTCATTGATTTTAGAGAGAGAGGAAGGGAGAGAGAGATGGAAACGTCAATGGGAGAGAACATCGATTGGCTGCCTCCTGCATGCCCCTCACTGGGGATTGGGCCCACAACCTGGGCGTGTGCCCTGACCGGGAATCGAACCCATGACCTCTTGGTGCATGGGTCGACGCTCAACCACTGAGCCACACCGGCTGGCCTCAGCTGAGAGTTTTTGAAATCAGGTAGGGTGTGGATGTCTGGCCTGTAGTACAGGCAGGTGAATAAGTTTGCTGGAGAGAACTAGGTGTGGGACAGGCTTTTATTCTTCTCATTGCTTTCCTGAGATTGGAGGCACAGAGACCTCCCTCTGTCTCTGGAAGTTTGCACTGGTTGCTGCACTGTGTGGCCATTAGTCTCCTTCCCTGATCTCAGGGCAGAGTCCTAGGAGCCCATCTGTGTCCCACCTCAGGCCCAGCGTGCATGGAGCAGCAAGTATTCTTCTGGCCTCTGTGAATGTGAGGTGCCTGGACTGAGGTCGGGAGCCAGAGGCTGACCCCTGTAGCCTTCTGGGGCCGAAGGGTCTGGGACAGGACTTTCTGCCTGGCCTCCTTTCCAGGCAGAAACAGTAGGACTTTACATGACTTTTGTGAAACCCAGAAAGCCTCTTTGTAATTTCAAATTCTACATTGTAAATGGAGATGGTGTGTAAAAGAAATACTGTGTATTGATGTTTTATTCACTTAAGCAGAAAAGCACCCCTTTAAAGAACTGAAGACTAGACAACGGGAAACCTGGCCCCCAGCCTGTGGTTTTTCACTTGCTGGAGGGTCCATGGCCGAGCTCATTACCCCAGCTCTCTGGGACTCAGCCTTTTCTCCTTTGTAAAATGAGAGGTGGATCTAGCAGACCCAATCTGTTCTGCATGTGTACTAGAACTAATGTGTTTGTGTGTTTATGCACGAAATTCCTTGAAATACTGTAAAGAGGGAAAAACCTGAATGTCTATCAGTTGGGCAGAAAACAGCCCTCTGCAACCCATCCTAAAGCATGAGATAGATTTATCTGTATTTCTGTTCTGTAAAGTCGTGTATATATGTGCGTGTGCGCAGGTGTATGGAATCTCAAGCCCATATATTGAACTATTGATACTGGTTATCCTGGGATGTGAGGTTGGCAATGACCAGTTAAGTTGAAAATGTGTGTATATGACAACTCAATAATTCCCACTATACCTTGAGCACACTCCCATGTGAACTCCAGGAGACATGTCCGAGAATGCTCATAGCAGTGATGCTTATAATGACAGCATTTGGGACCAGTTTACAGAAGATCCATGTGATGGAGTACTATACAGCATGGCACATAAATGAGCATATATAAAAGTGGGTTCATCTGAAAAACAATGAGTGATATACATTGTAGAAGGACATGAACCTTAGAGTAGTTGAATGTCAATGAAAAACAAAATCCCTCAGAGCAATGCTATCCATTGCTTATGGACATACACACATCATCAGATTATGTAAACTGGGAAATGTACACCAGATGAATGGCAGGGGCTGCTTCTGGAGAGAGAAATGGAACTGCAGTGGGGAACATGAGAGAATGTAATAGAAAGTGGTCAACATCAAGGCTTTCAGTCTTGTTTTGTTAGTTGGGGCTGTGAGTTCTGAAATGACAGCAAGAACTAGGGACACTTCAATAGATAAAGCCTATCAAAAATGAAAATTTTGAAGAGCTCTTAAAGAAAGATCAAATAAAGTAGAAGTGCCTCTGGGGCCACAGGTGGGGCCAGAGAGGGATTTTCCCTGTGTCCTCCATTAACAAAACATCTTCACTCATGTCTGTTTTATATATGGGGGTCCTGTATTTAAATAAATGAAATTTCTCTTTGTCATTGGTTCCCCACTAAAGTGCTGAGAGGAGCAGAGTGTGTGGAACTGTTGCCTTTCCCCTGGATGTGGTCACACGGCCCGTGGGGCCTTGCTGGTACATTTATCTGCTTCCTGGCCCAGGCCACAGTTTGGGCTCTGTTGCTGTTATTGATTCTCTCCCATAGAAGGTTAGAGGCCTTTGCTCAAGTGGTGTGTACACCATGCTGGCCTTACTCAGAACCTTTCTCAGCCCATTCCTTTCAAGAATTACTTTTTAAATCTGGGAAATTACACCTTAGATTGAAATCTCTGATCTAGAGGGAACTGATCTTTAAATCTAACTTTTCTGGACTACATACAGCAAGAAACACATAGGTATAAATATTGATATACAATTGATACAAATTTTAGGGACCAATGTTTATTTTTAAATGGGATGCAATCAGACCTATTCCCTTCTGTTCTTTAAAAAGTTGCTGATTACAACCCATTACGTTTTTTTCAGCTTGTAGTGGAAAGTCACTGCCTTCTGTGCTCCTCACCCAGTCTTGTCCTGGGTGGGCATCTGCAAAGTTGGCTGCTTCTTGCCAAGGATGAGAGGTGGTTTCAGGGCAGCGTGTGGTGAGGGCTGAAGATAAGAATTCTAGGTTTAAATGGGGTTGAATTCAAGCTGTGCTTTAGAACATTTCATTTATGCTCCTATCCTCCATTTTCTTATTTGTAAAAAGGAAACATCAGAGGGTTGGCTAAACTGAGAATTAATGGAGAATCAGATATGTGACCTTCTTTAAACAGTCCTCTGTAGCCACAACCCACCACGGCAAGAGGCGTATCCAGCACCAGTTTTATGGAGAAGAGGGTCAGTGAGCCTCCTGAGGGCCTTTTGGAGGGAGCAGGTTGGAGGGTTCATTCCCGTCACCAGAGACCCTGCATTTTGGAGTGAGAGCCAGGCCCTGGCTTTCTTTTTTACAGGTCTTAGCTATCTAATGGTAATCGAAGTCCTGGTAGAAAATGTGGGAGAGACATCAGGAAGTTTCAGGCCATTCATTTATATGATGGAGGCCTCTATTACACTGAAGAGCAATGAATCCCAAGTTATGGTTTGAGGTCTTGGTGAGAAGGAGGGAAATGCCAGCAGCCAATGAGCCCTGTGAGGGCTGATTCTAAAGTACCTGCACTTCATAGATGGGTGGACCACTCAGTGTGAATAAGCAGAGTTGGTGCAGATAAAAATGAAATATACATAAATGATCCAAGAGTATCTTACTTAGATGACTGAATTTGGTGTCAGCCAGGGTATGTATATTAACAATGCTCTATTTTTTATCACCAGTTTTAAAAAGTTGAAGAACTGTGTTATGAACGGACTACCTAGATTTTACATTGGTATTTACTAGGTCTGCTTTGTCACACTCGTCCATCCTTCCATTCACCGGTCCGTTTTGTTTTATTTGAGGCATTGCAAAGTAAATTGCAGAAATCGGTTCAACCCTAACACTTCAGCAAGCACATTATTAGCTAGAGTCCAGCATTTTCTCTTGGTGCAAAATTTCATGCAGTGAGATGGCAGATCTTAAGTATCATCTGATGAACTGACAAATACATACACCTGTTTAATGCAGCCCCCATTGAATAGAGAACATTACCATCAACCCAGGAAGTCCCCCTCATGCCCTTTCCCAGGCAACCTCCATCGCCAGAAGCAAACACCATTTAAACTTTTCCACATGTATTAGTTTGGCTTGTTCTAGAACATTCCTTAACTACAATCATATAGTATTTTCTCTTTATGCAAGGCTTCGCTTATCCATTATAATGCAGGCTTTATCCTTGTTCTGTGCATCAGTAGTTCGTTCCTTTTTGGGTGCTGATTCCATGGTATGATTGGAATCCTATATGACATGAATATTGACATCCAATTTTTTCCTGAAGCTGCTATAAACATTCTTGCATGAGAAGGTCCTCTTTGTGGATATGTTTTTAAATTTTCTTGCATAAACAACTAGGAGTGGAATTTCTGGGCCACAGAGTTTGGGGTGTATTTATAAGAAACTTCCAAGTCTTTTCTCAAAGTGGTTGAACCATTTAACAGTCCCACCAAGGAGATATGAGAGTTCCACTTGCTCTGTATCACCACCATTTGTCGTCTGTGATTCCCCTCACCCCACCCCGCCGCCCTTTTGTTTTGGGCGGTGCAGAGTTGAGTGAAGAAAGGCTTCATTTGTATTTGCCAGGAGCCTCACCATCTTAACCTCTCTGTGGGCAGCCCTAACCTAAGCTATGGCTGTGTCTGTGATTGTGAGCCAGCCCACACAATCCTGTCAGGGGGCCCAGCCTACGGCTCAGGGTCTAACAGTCTCATCTTAAGAGGAAGTGCAGGAATAATTGACCTCACTTAATGAGCACCCACGATGTCTGTGCTAGGCCATTTACATAAATAATTTCTCCATGCACAGTCTACAAGAGAGACATTTCTAATTTAAAAATGAGGCAGCTATTGAGGGTCGGTGCCAAGGTCACCTGTGGCCAGTTAGTGACAGAGTTGGGATTTACGCATAGGAAATCCTGACTCCATGGCCAGAAGAGTCATAGTCTGCATTGGCTCATGGTGCTGAATAAAAGTTTCTAGAGCAAATCAGATTCTCTTTTTAAATAGATCATAAATATGGGTCGGCTTTGTACCATAATAATAAGAAACTCAAGTACAACCCAACTGAAAATCTTTGTGTGGTCCAACTGCATGTTCCAACTTAGAAATAAATTATTTTTGTAGTGTCTTTATCAACGTTGTCTTGACATTTAGATATGACAATGTCTTATAGGCAGAGTGAGAGGAAGGCTTTGCTCTACTGATTGTTTGACACCGCCCCACTTCCCTGAATTATGAATTATTTTTATGGGTGAGCTTATCTCCACCCTCTAGCCAGACTTAACCCCTTAGAGAGCAGGGAATGATGATGGTGATGCTGATGATGACAGTGATGACAATGAAAAATTGTAGGCTTTCTAAATGCCAGCTACCGTGGTAAGCAATATATTTGAGCCATTTTGTTAATTCTCATAGTGACCCAATGCTAGGCATTTTCAACCCTATTTTATAGAAAAAGACTAGATTTAGAGAGATTAGTCAACTTGCCCAAAGTCACATAGTGAGCAAGTGGAAGCGTTGGGATTTGAACCCAGCTAGCTGTGTGCCTATGCCTGGACCCCAGGCACATCACTAGTGGTGTATTTTATACTCATTTGCTGCCCCTGCCCTCCAATGCTAACACACTGCATTAATTTTTCTATTAGTAACTCAGGCCTAGCCATTCAGCTTGTTCAATAGGGACCCCTCCAAAGCCGTTTCTCTGTGTGGCAGAAGTGTGTGGAGGTGCCTTGTGCCCCGCCTTTGAAGAGTGAAAATTGGCCTGGGGAGATAAGGCTTACACAGACGAAATGATTACAGAATGATATGGGTCATATAATATAAGCACACATGATAAAGACAGACTAGGCTGGTGATAGATTGCATGGAGGCTGGTAAAACCCTGAAAGGAGCCCTTATCTTGGTTGTTCAGCATCGTATCAACAGCCAGGCAGTGGAGACAGAGCAGTAGCACACACGCAAGTTAATAAGGGTTTATATGGTGCCTACAATGTAAACTGAAGATTGTATTGACCTCCAGATAGTAGTAGCTAGAGTTTATTAAATATTTACATGCACCAGGCATTGTGCCAAACACCTTATGCCTTCTTTGCAATGAATCTTGACCAAAAACTGTGTGTGTGTGTGTGTGTTTCCCTGTGTCCTGGGTAGTAGAGGGGGAGGTGCTGGCTAGACGGGAGGTTATTACTCTCCCCTTTTAACAGATGATGAAATCTGAGTATCAGATTTCTAATCATTTACCCTAATCATATGGTTAATGCATATTCAAATGGGATTTCAACCCAGGTCTGCCTGCCTGAAAATCTTAACACACTCAGCACCTACACAATGTTGAAACATAATCATGTTTTAATCCTTTGAAGGGTGGTTTCACATCTGTGGAGCTAATGTAGTACCTCTTCGTGACTGGCGCATATTTTGAGCTTAAGAAACATTTCCCGATATGAAAACACCGGGAAGGTGCATTCCGATGGGGTTCTAGATGCTTTGGGGGGCACTTACAGTGTGCTTATGTACTACTCCAGGCCTCTTCCTTCAGTCAGAGCACCTCTATTTTTCTCTGTCTCTGCATTTTGGCATTTGACATCCTTGTGCTTAAAATAGTTTGAAAACCAGTGACGGAGAAGATCAGGTTTCCCCATCCCTTGGCTGTGGCAGACACCAGCATTAACTGACTGTGTGGTTTGATACCTTCAATAACGTGGAGTTATTTTATTTCTGAACTATTGAGTGGAGACTGGCTTTGTATTATAATGGAGTAGCTGGGACCTTGGAGCTTAAAAAGAGGCTGTCAGATGTGGTAGTGACTGCGGTGGTTCCAGCCACTTGGGAAACGTGCCCCGAAACCTGTGTCTGACAAAGCCCTTTTGCTGGATTACCTACCCAGGACCTGGAGATTTATGTTTCTAGCTCTCCTCTGAACTGGAGTACATGCTGTGCATTCTTAGAGCAGTCCACTGAGGTGTTCTAGCAGGCACTGGAAAACGAAAGGATAAACTAGGTCTCCCTCAACCCAGAGCCACTTCTTGGAGGAAGATCAGAGTGTTCAGTGCAGTTACCTGGGGCCCCTGGAAACATTCCTGCTTTTGCAGGGTAGGTAGGGGTAGGTCCCTTTGAGGGCACTGAATTATTGTAGAGCTTCTTCAGGGACTCAGTGTGAAAGGATGGCTGTGTGTTTTTAACCTACCTCAAAGTTCAAGGCTGCATGCCTGGGGCCGTGGGCCACAAGGAAGGGCTGATGCCCCGTGGTTGGATCTAACATGGCTCCCAGGTGACCAGCCACCTTGATTCACCCAGAACTCTCCTAGGTTTAGCACTGAAAGTCCCGTGTCAATCCTGGGCCCACCGGAGTGGTTGACCACCCTGCATGGCCCTGGAACCCAGGCCGTCATCACTGCTTGGCTTGGTTAGATCGCAGCAGCCTCCTCACCAGCCCCTGGCTCTAGACCCATCATCTGCAGTGCTGCTGGAGTCTGCTTGAAAACACAGATCTGACCTCTGCTTAAAAACTGAAGTCTTTGGCGTTGGCATTTACTGTGTTCTTATAGCCATGCCATAAGGGCCCTAGCCGTAGCCACTCTGGACGTGCCGTTCCTTAAGCATGCCATGAACTCCTATATGTTTCCTTTTCTCTGTCTGGCAACTTCACACCCATCCACTGAGACCTGGCTGTCTCATGTTGCCTCCAGAGAAGCCTCCCTTATCCGAGCAGAAACAGTCATTCCTCCTATAACACTCCTATCCCCGTACTGGCCACAGTGCATCTAACTGCCCCCTTTCTCCCTGTCCGGTCAGGGACTAGTTCCATACAGCACCAGGCAGCTAAGAAGCTCTTAGTAACTGTCGTCAATGCACAGTGTCGAAATAACTAATCACAGAATGGGAAGTGCTTGGTTGGTAGGTCCTAGAACAGATTCAGTGTTTGACTCTCAAAATAGCGATTTTTAAAGACATTTTTAAAGCAGTGGACCCCACTCTCAACTTTAAAGAGAATGAAATCTTTTACATTGAATGCTATCTGTAAGACAGTTAAGAGTAGGGAAAAGGAATGATTGGAAGTGAGGGAGGAGGGAGGTGAGATCACCTAAGGAAGCCCTGGGGTGAGAGCTGGGCTCTGGCTCCAACCTCAGCCAGGCACAGCGCTGCCATTTCTGAACTCAGTTGCCTTCGACAAAGAGGCGAATACAAAACCAAGCTAAACCCATTTGCAAGTCATTCTGAGAGCCCTGCCTGGCACACTGTTCCAAGTGCCTGATGAAAGGAACAGGTGGAGATCTATTTTAATTAGTGGCAAGTACCTAATGATTGAAAATAGACCCTGCTGGAAAATTCAACTGGCCTTGCCCCTCACTCCTCAGAAACTGCACGGACATTGTCGCCAAGCTACCTGTTAGTGTGTGATGTTAACAATGCTGGAGTTATGGCCTGCTCGGGTACATTACTGATGTATCAACTAAGATGACGTGACTGTCATGTTCAGGCAGTTAGTCCAATGCCATTTGAGTCCTCCTCAGAGACAACTGAGTTCTCAGGAGAAACTGAAAGCCCTTTATCTCGCTGACCTTATGCATTTGATAAGAGCCTCACTGAAAGTGGGCAGAATGGCAGGTAGTTCATGGTGGGAAATGAGTCAGCAAAGCATCTAATAACCTGGATCCTAACTGTTGGGCCATTCGGAGGGTGCCCGACACTCCTAATATGCCTATTGCCGGTTGGTACCTTTTTCCTTGTCTATTTTTGGAGAGGATACTTTTAATTTGAAGGACCTTCAGCTGAGAGGGCTTAGGGAGTATCCAGTAAGGGGGGAATAGAGGTTTGGTATAATTGCATGAGATGACATCTATTTGTGGCTACAAAAAAGCCCGCATCAACGAGCTTAGTAGATCCTGGGTTCCTCCGGGGAGAAGGGTGTGTCACCTCTTGCCAGTGGATGTGTGTCTTCCACCTGCCACTCAATGCTGAGAGCTTTGGCCTTCCAATAGGCCCAGGGGAACCGGCTGCAGTTACTGATACAGAGTAGGGTGTCTTTGCTTTCATTTTTACCATTTTATGGCTTATTTGCTTCCATCTTGGATTCTGTAGAAGGTCAGCCTCAGCTCCAGGAACTAGGGCCACAGGAGATGGGGGTGTGGTGCACAGAGACAGGCATGGGCTTCGGGGTCAGCCAATAGTCACTTACCCCTGCATGACCTTAGCTAAGTGACTCATCTTGTGAACCACAGTGTCATTTCCTCTGCCACCCAGGCCAGCTTGGAGACTGCTGGTAACCTCTGGGTTTTCTGCTGGCATCGTTAATGAGGAATTCCTTATTTAAGGATTTACAACTTTCCCTTGCTCATTGTAGTAGACAAGTTTGCTGGAGAGTCAGACCTGGATTTGAATGTTGGTTTTCTTATCCATAAAATTTGAATTACAATGCCCAACAGGGATCAACAAAGTGACCATCACTTAACAAATGTTAGCTTCTCTTCCATTAAAATCATCTACACGTTGGGCCTTCAATCCACTAAATCTCTCTCACACCTGCCTCTGTCTTCCATTGTTTTATTATCACAATAATCCAGTGAGAACTTTGTCCTAGGGACAAGGGAGACGAAGACAGGGTTCTGAGCTTCATTTTTCAAAAACAATCACATAAAGTAGAACACGAAGCTGACCTTTTAAACAAACCTATGGCGAAACCTTGCTTCCTTTATTTTAGCAGTGGTGCTGACCATGTTAGGAGGTATTGGAGAGATTTAGAAAGAGGATGAGCTTATGTAATCTTCAGAATTTCTTGGGACACAACACAAAACCCAGAGACCAGAAGTATTTTGACAACATAGAAATTAAACATTTCTGCATGGCAAAAATACCACAAACACAGTTAAAAGATAAATATCGCTGAAAAAAAAATTGCAACAAAACCATTTTCCTTATATACAAAGAGCTCTTTTAGGTTAGTAAGGAAATAATGAATACTTTTTTAAAAGGCAAAAGATGTGAATAGAAAATGCACAGAAAAAGGAATTCAAAAGGCGAGCCAATAATTCAAAATGTCTAACCTCACACAAGAGAAAGGAACCAAGATTAAAAAAGAGGTACCACTTTGACCTAGGAGGTGTCTGCCCACCGTCTCTAAGGCCCAGCTGTTAGCCGCTGCTGCCTGCGCGGCATGGAGGTGTGCCCTAGGAGAGGGACCTGTCCGCGGTCCCGAGGAGTCACTTTAGGATTGAACTCCAGGAGTCAAGGTGCTGGGCCTGCCTCCGAGACTGTGGACTTTGGGAAGGATTTGTCCTTGACTGTGTGGTAGTTGTGCTCACGTGTGTGTGTGTGGAGCGGTGCTGGGGAGGAGGGAAGCAGAGGAATGTCTGTTCCGGCGGAGTCTGAAAAGAAAGCAAAGATGACATTCCATCCTGGGAACAAAACTGTCGGCAGTACTTTATGATTTGTGGTTTCCCTTCGGTCCATCAGAGAATATGACTGCAAAACCGCCATTCTTGATGGAGCTGTGCCCCTCCAGGGAACTGAGCTGGGCTGGCCTTCCATCAGGACCGACCTGTGGTGGCCTCAGCCCCCGCCCTCCCCCCCGGGCTGCCGATTCAGCGGATTGCGTGTGTCCGGCTGCAGAGTGCTGATGCAGGCAGTTCAGCTTTGATTTTCTTTTTTATCCTTTATGACAACCATCACATAGCTCTTCCTACAATCTGGCTGAGGTTCCACTCCCCGGGGTGGCTCAGAACTGGAGTGCCCGGAAAAGTCGCCCATGGCCGCGTGGGGAGCAGAGCCCCCCAGGTGTGGTTGAGGTTGTGCCAGCTACTTAACAACTGTAGCTAGTAAAGCAGGGAGGGGGCCCCCGATGCCGGGAGGGAACAGAAAGTTTGTGCCCCTGCGGACGCATGCTAAGTCACCGGAGCAGAGTCCATTGGTTTTTCTTGGACAAGTCTCTTCAGTCTTTGCTTTTCAGTTGGAGAGGCCACAACAACCACACAGTGTGTGACGTTGGCACTTTAATTTTTTTCTTTATTGATTTTTAGAGAGGAACAGAGAGGGAGAGAGAGATAGAAACATCCATGAGAGAGAACATTGATTGGCCTCCTCCTGCATGCCCCCCACTGAGGATCAGGCCCACAACCTGGGCATGTGCCCTGACCTGGAATCGAACCAGCAACCTCTTGGTGCATGGGGTTGATGTTCAACCACTGAGCCACATCGGTGGGGCCTGACGGCATTTTAGAGGTGAGGCAGCCGAGGCTCAGAGGCGTAGGAAGTTGCCGTGGCCAGAGTTCTGCCATAGGAATGTGGGCCGCTGCTCTGACTTTCTCTGTGTATTAGCCACCAGACCACGATTGTGTGGAGGCGAGTCTCCACGGAACCGTGGGTGGATGGTCTCTGCCCCAAGTTGCCCCTCTGGGCTGTAGGGGACGTCAGGAGTGCCCTCAGAGAGCTGTGCACACGTGGCTTTTCTCAGGGTCCGAGAGAGCTGCTGAGGGACCTGGGTTAGAATAAACCCTGGATGGTCCATTCAGTCGGAGCATTTCCCTGACCCTCCGACCCACTCCACCTTACTTCAGTGGCAGTTCCCATTGGGAAAAGGGCTGTGTTGACACATGTCAATCAGTGAATCCCCGAGGAAATAACCCTGTCTCCTTCGAGAAGGTGTGAGCAGGGCAGTGGAAGGCTGATGGAGCCATTACTGGTTGAGGAGGCTGCCCAGGGTGGGGGGGTGAGGGGGATGGGAGAGGTGAGCCCAGCTCCCTCCCCCAGCCCTGGCTCTGGCCTCTGTACCTCTTCAGCACTTGCATTCTGTGCGGTACATGGAGCATGTCCCTGCATCAGGCTGTGTTACCATCTAGAACATCTGTGTACTGCTTATTTCCTGGGGGAAGGACTTTGCCTTCCTGGTGACACCTGAGGGTCTCAATCTGCTTGTGCCTGTGGAGATTCCCGCCCCCACTTCCCCAGCTCTGGGCTGGTCTGGCTCTTGCCTTACAGACTCTTGGGTCAGCATTCTCTCACATTTAAATAAGTCTGGAATTTTTTTTGAGGGGCACCTGCTTAGCTTATTTGCTAGGTCCCTTAATTTATAGCCATTGGGACCTCAGTCCACTCTGTCATGTGACCCTCTCGTACATTGCTGGCATAGTATGCGAACATTAAAAGTAAATTTTGTGCAGGGATCACAGTTTGGCAGAAGGCCCAGGGGCCCGCAGGTCTGTAGCAGCATGCTGGGTGCCCTGTGGGCATGCAGAACAAAACCGAGGCATGGACCCTGGCGCAGGGCTGGGTGGGCCCCATGAGCTGGATGGGGACTTGGCTGGAAGCCCCTGGGAAACAGTCAGCTCTGTGAGGGGGTGGATGCCCCATCATTGGATGTGAAAGTGTCTCATTGTTGATGTGAATTCTAAAAGTAATATGAAAGTGCTTAGTGTTAAGAAAAAGGCACACAGTACATAGATGTGTGTAGAAAAAAATCAAGACCCCCTGGACATCCCGTTACCAGAGACGACCAGGATTTATGGTCTCATGGGTTTTAAGGACTCACTGGCTATTAAGGACTCCATTTATGGCAGGACTTAAGAGTTTTAAGTCTGAGTCTGTGTGAAGCAGCTTGATCTTGTCTTTTCTGAACTAATAGTGGCCCTTCCTGTCTGCAGAACATGGAGAGTTCCTGGCTCTGGACCTTGGAGGGACCAACTTCCGTGTGCTTCGGGTGAGAGTAACAGACAATGGGCTCCAGAAGGTTGAGATGGAGAACCAGATCTACGCCATCCCCGAGGACATCATGCGAGGCAGCGGCACTCAGGTCCGAACCTCCTCTCAGTGGCCCTGGGGCTCTGGGCCCCACAGGTGTAGACGCTCCTCCTCTGTGGTCTGGAGGGAGGAGACCCTGGCTGAAGCTTGGATTCCCTGACCTTTCTCTGCATGGTGCAGTGGAGGGCTCCTCCCCCCCCCCCCATGCCTGGAAGCCCAATGGGGGCCTCCCAATGTGCATCAGGAGAGATGCACATCCACCAGAGAGCAGGGAGCATGTGCTGGAGGCCCTGGGCCTGGAGGTGTTGCAGCAGGAGGTGTTTGGATTTGCTCTCTCTTTTGAGGTCTGCTTGCACATGCTGATTATTAAGGAAAGCCCGTTGCCAGGAGGCTAGGTTCACACTCCTGGATACACAGGGAGGGGAGCCTGTTTAGAAAACACCAGAATCCAGCTGTGGGGTGTCTGTCCCACTGGCATCAAAGGGGGCACTGTGTGCTTCCGTATTGGCCCCAAGTCATGCTTAGTTATCCTCATACCTCAGTGGCTTCTAGAGCCATGTTTTGTACCCAGAATCTACATAATAAAAGCAGTGGATGGAGAAGAAATGTGAAATCCAAGTAAGGATCTTCTCAGTAATAGTCAGAAAAAAATGAGCAAGGATGGGATTGCCCTCGAGATAGTCTCCAAACATGTGCTGAGCACCTACTATGCATTGGGTACTGATCCTTGTTGGGAATCAAAGTCCTGCTCCTTCCATTCCAGGGCCTAAAGCCCAGATGGACCCCCAGGACCCCCACCCCTACCCCCCTGCCCCATAGAAAGCAGTAATGCTGTGTTGAAGGGAGTTAGTTAGTAACCATCAGGATGAGGAGCTGATCTGTGATGACCTATTGTGTGTCAGGCTGAGCAGAAGCGCTTTTATGGATCTTCTCATTCTATACTCAGGCAAGTCCTATGAGGCTGGGTGCTCCTGTTATCTCCACTTCATAGATGTGGGATTGAGTGACTTAGATCACAGAAGTGGGAGGGGCCAGAGGCACGACACAAAACCTGATCCATATGACTAGAACCTGTGTTTGCACAACTGGTGGGGGTGGGGGTAGGGGGATGGGGGTGCAGTGGAGGGCTCCATCCACTTTGTAGGCCATATGATGTGGTCCACATGAGTGGTGCTCCCTGGAATTAGGCCATGTGGTGGCCCTGGTCCCAGCTACCTATCCTTGCTTCCAGAGTAGGAGGTACACCCCAAAGGGGCTGGAGCTCTTACACAATTGAAATCCTGTGGGACAGGCCCTTTGGGGTTTCTCCCTCTCAAGAATTTCCCCAGGAGAGCCCTCCTACGGAGGGGCACTCACTGCCACCACACCAGAAGTATCTGGCTGGTTGGTAAGTGACAGCCATGGCCCAGCCATTTTCTTGCCCTTGACTGTCCAGGGAAACTTACCTCTTCGCTGTCATCTGTTGTACGCAATCCTTCCTTGGGATATTCTTTCTGCCCCTTCTCCAGCTGCTCTCAGTCCGTGGGTACGAATCACTGAAGACCTTCCTGGACACTGGCAGAGCTGTAGGGATCACTCTTGACTTGAGTGTTGGCTATTCTTGCTGGATTTTCTGCTCAGCGTGCACTCAGTAAGAGTGAATGGAGGTGATGGAATCCAGGGCTCAGAAGAGGTGGAGACTTCTCTCTCCTTGTGTTTAGTTTTCCCCACACCAGGCCACCTCCTGGGAAAGGAACTGTGGGCCCTGAGTAGAACATGTGGGAGAGATATTTTTAGACCCTTAATATGTCCTTGGGGAGGACCTGAGGGCAAACCTGTTTTCTTTGTTTTAATGCTGGGATTGGAGAAGGGAGGCTGAGTCCCTGGGACTGTGGGCATTTTAGCGCCACTGAGGTTGTTACTAGCTCCAGTATACATAAACAAAATGTATTTTTTTTTAAATTTATTTTTCTTTATTGATTTTAGAGAGAAAGGAAGGGAGAGGGAGAGAGAGATAGAAACATTGATGAGAGAGAATATCAATGGGCTGCCTCCTGCACGTCCCCCACTGTAGGATTTGGCTCACAACCTGGGCATGTGCCTTGACCAGGAATCGAACCGGTGACCTCTTGGTGCATGAGTCAATGCTCAACCACTGAGCCACACCGGCCGAGCCATAAACAAAATGTTTTAGTTCAAATAAAAAAAAAAAAATCTATGAGACCCACCTGGAAAAAAACTGTGAAACTATTACGACATTAGAAAGGTTTTGAATAAATGGGAAAAAAATGCTACATAAAAAATGAAATAAAATATGAGTATTTCAACCTAAGGAAGGGAAATGATAATACATATCTAAAAGCAGCAGAAAGCAACATGGTAAAAAGACTGGAAGGAACTTCTCAGTGGTGGATACTGGTGCCCTTTCCCCTCTATTTTAAGTATCAATGTTTTAACTGAAAACAATTGGATTTAAAAAATAAAATTTAGTTCAAACCAAGACAAAATCACCAACCCCTTCACTGAAAGTCTTTCAAAATCTCTGAACCTGGGCAGTGTGAGTCCCTGGATTAGCCTGTCTCCTAGTGCGTGGACTTCCACTTGAAAGCAGTGAGTCATGAATCGTAAGAGTAGCCACTTCAGATTTTTTTAAAAAGTATGTCTTATGGGAAGGGAAATGAGCAGATTCTCAGACCAATGAGGAAAAGGAAACCTTTCTACCTTCATAAAAGATGCCCTTTGAGCTTTTTTATGGCAGGAAGGTGTTAGCTCTTTCTCCCAGCATCTTATCTTTAGATCATTAGCTAACAGAAAAGGAGATAATTTCCTAATTAAGGAAGCAGATGGTCACCTCTTCCCCACTTTTAAAGAAGTGTAGCTTCTTCTAACTCAGCACTGTCCAATAGAACTTTTCGCAACAGAGGAACTGTTCTTTATCAGCTTGCGTGATGCGGTCGCCACGGGCCACCTGTGACACTGAGCACTTGAAATGTGGCTAGCGTTGACTGAGAAGTGAATTTTTAATTTTTGAAATTCTGATTCATTGAAATAGCCACAGATGGTTAGTGGCTCCTGTATTTAAGGCCTCTTTACTTCCTCTCTCTTCTGCCTCCCCTTGTTGGCAGGGCAACTGGAAAGGGAGCGGTGAGCAGGGCTGGTTGAGGGGAAACCATTTTGCTTTCACCTCTAATTTGAAAGCTTCCCCTCCCCCACCTCTGATGATTGGCCTCATCTCTTTGCACAGCTTCTGTAATTTCCTTTTCTTTCTTTTTTTGAGAAAGACTATTTGTATTAAAGATTATTTTGATTAGAGTACCAGGAAGAAGGTGCTGGGAATTTGTTTAACCATATCATAAAATTTGTCTCAGATTGACTTTCCAACAAAAGAACAGAACTTTCTGAATAGCTATCTAAAAACCCTATTTACATATTAAAATACTTGACCTCCGCTTCAGGGAGTAAGCCCTTGTGCATAGGTGAACCTCTTCGTGAGAGGGCCCTATCTTTGCTCTTGAGATTGTTTAGAGATTGAGTTTCAGAATTAGCTGAATGGACTTGCAGATGATCAGACAGAGGGTCAGGATCCATGCAGGAAGTTCAGTTAGAGCTGGCTACCTTCTAGATGGGTTGGCCTTATCTTCCTGGATCCCTCCCACTGAGATATCCCAGACATCTGGGGAGCCAGTGGGCCTCTCAACCTGGCCTGTCACCTCCCAACCACTCAGTTCCTTTACAAATGCAAATAGTTTTTGTGGTTTAGTACAGTGGTTCTCTAAGTACTGCTTCAGGGTCAGCTGAAGCTACCCCCATAGTTTTGGATTAGGCAGGTTTGGGTTAGGGCCCTAGAATTTGCATTGGTGGTGGTGGTGATACTCCTGGTTCAGGACCACATGTGGGAACCCCTTGTTTAGTGGAATCTTACTGGCTTCTGCCTGGGGAGGAAGATGAATGTTGTTCTTCACATCCTTGGCTCGTAGATTTTGCTATCTGGTCAACCTGGTCCTTGGAATCTGCTCAATCTCTTTGGGCTCTGTTTACTTTTTGTACCAGAATGCCCAGGCTTCAGCTTCTAAGCTTCTGGAGGGGTCACCAACTTCTTTTTAAGGATGCTGAGTGGGCAAGGAGGAAGCCATGGGACTGTGGGCTTTGGGACTCATTGAAAGCCTGGGCAATTGTGAATATAGGTTTTTCTTAGGTTTAGGATTTTTCCTTGGTGCTGAGAGTCCTACTTAGCATAGTCATGGTTGTGAGGCTGCCCATCCACAACATCCTATTTATTTTTCAGTACTTTTTATGGACTCAATGGGTGTTCCATTTTGAATTTAGAAAGCAAAAGTGCCTTCTCTGAATTGCCCCCAAGAAATTAGTTATCTAAAATGGAGGAAAAATATAAAAGTTACTTGTTTTTGTTAAGTCTTTTCATAGAATGCCAATAGACTGTCCCACCCACTCCTCCTATTAGAGGAGAGAGAGATGTTAAAATACTTTGTGGCTCTGAGATGAGCTGTCCCTTCTGGTAAGACATTCAGCTGTGCATCAGTATCAAGGGGGTTCTCCAAGGCCACCAAAGGATGTTCTGTTCTTAGGGCATGCAGTGACTTTCTGATGAGCTCTGGCTGCGATTTCCTTGCCATGTGGGATTATTTTGGTAGTGCTATGGATAAGTGGTTTAAGTAGAAGACAGTACTTAATAAGCACTAACTAGTGTTAAGCCCTTATATGTATTGACTCATTTAATCCTTTTGGTAACTCTGTGAGGCCAGGTACAATTAGCATCCCCGTGCTATAGACTGAGCAAATAAAGATGTCACAGGGGATACAGGCCTTGCACACATTCAGTTAGTTCTTTTCAGAGCCCAAAGTGTGTGCTCTTAATTACTGCTATTCTGCCTCCCCACTCACCTTCCTGTGTTGTGTGCCCTTAGCTGTTTGACCACATTGCCGAATGCCTGGCTAACTTCATGGATAAGCTACAAATCAAAGACAAGAAGCTCCCCTTGGGATTTACATTCTCGTTCCCCTGCATCCAAACGAAACTAGATGAGGTAAGATGAGTTCTTCAGACACTTTGTTGCTTCATTCTTTGGGCTGGGAGGATGAGGAAGAGCTCTGAGCCACCTGCTGCTATAGTGTTGGAGGCGGCTCTGATGCTTGTGTGGACGAGGTTTGAATATTGAGAGTTCTGTGCTTCTGGATGAGTGTGTGTAGGTGTGGGGAGATGATGAAGTATCAGAGAAGGGGGGTCTTTATCCCTTGCCCCTCAGAGGACAATGTGCAACCCCGCATACATTGCACATCTTCCTTATCCCTTATCCCTTTTAGGGACACAGGAGTGAGAAATTAGTCAGGAATTCCTTTGATCTAAAGTGTTGTGATAAATATCTTTGGAAGAAAGATGCCTGGGGAGTTACGATGAGAAGTTACAATTATCTTCTTTTGGCAGTTCCATAGCCTTCCTTTTTCACTTTTGGGGACAGTTGATCATGTAGAAATCATGCAATTAATTTCCTTTCTGGCTCTCTGATGGGCTCAGACTTCTTCCTAGGCTAGTTAGGAAGCAATAGTACACATTCAAGCATGGCTTTAGTTTAGTTAGCCCCGTGGCAGAAGGCGCCACTCATGGTTGTTTGAGGAGTGTGGTCTGAGTTTTGGGAGGAATTAATGTTCAATCCTTGGTCCTTTTCCAGAGTTTCCTGGTCTCATGGACCAAGGGGTTCAAGTCCAGTGGTGTGGAAGGCAAAGATGTGGTTACTCTGATCCGGAAGGCCATCCAGAGGAGAGGGGTGAGTAGGGGTGGCAGGGATGGGGAGGCAGAAGCTCGGGGTCTGGGGGCTCTTTTGGGTCCACCCGGAAGCCTTCCCCAGTCTGTCCTCAGTACAGCATGAGGACCTTTGTGGTTCGCAAGGTGAGGTTTTCTTTTCTTTTCCCCCTGCTATGTTCACCCAATAATATATTTAAACATTTTTTTTCCAGTCTTATTGAAATATAATTGACATACAGCTCTGTTTCAGTTTAGGATGTACCACATAATGATTTGACATACATAGATTGTAAAATAATTACCACACCAAGACTCTTACAGATGATCAGATACCTTTGGGATCTCAGATTGTCATGGTGGATAAATAATCTTAGCCTTGATGCAAAAACCATTTAGTTCTTAACCTGAAAAACCATTTAGTTCTTAGCCTGAAAAACCATTGAGTTCTTGGCCTGAAGAAACTTGAGTATCATTTTCAAGTAAGAAAGTTGGGATGATGGCATTAGGGTGGAATGGGGCAGAGAGAGGACAAAATAAAGATCACAGAAGGATACAACTTTCTGGGAGGGGAGAGAGATAAAGAAAAGAAGAAAGAGAAGATGACAATGATGAGAAGATGGGCTATTCTTAGTGCAGTGATGGGTTTGAACTGGACCGAAGGGCTGGTGTTGGGAAGTCCTCCATGAAGACAAGCAGGGTGGGAGTGAGATGCAGCTGTTAGACTGGATCTGGACCCGATTTCCAGCTGTAACTTTCTTTGGTTTAGAGTAGGGTTAGCCAGGAGGCAGCCCTGTTACTCTTGAGATGTGTGTCTTGCTACTCTTTCTCTCTATCTTCACATCTGTGACCTTTCTGTGATGGTGAAGATCAGATCTCTCTTTTTCTCCCTGCAGGACTTTGATATTGATATTGTGGCTGTGGTGAATGACACAGTTGGGACCATGATGACCTGTGGTTATGATGACCAGAACTGCGAGATTGGTCTCATTGTGGGTACGTGAGCACTGGGTGTGAGGGCTGGTGTTGGCCAATGGATGGGGGTGGGGGCTGTGAAGGGAGGAGGGGGTCCATGGCCTGGATGTTCCTTTGCACTTCATATTGGAAGATGATGGTATTCGCACATTGGAGGGCTGAGTCAGTACTTGCAGAGTTGGAGGTGTTAGAGGAGTAGACCATGTTGGGATGCCCCAGAAGTCTGCTTTGAGAAATCCTAGCCATCCTGGGCAGGGTCAGGATGGTGGGGCAAGAAGGAGATGGGTGCTGGGGAGAGGACAATGTGGGTGCGCACTGAGTGGTCTCTTGTTTCGACCAGGCACGGGCAGCAATGCCTGCTACATGGAAGAGATGCGCCACATCGACACAGTGGAGGGCGATGAGGGGCGGATGTGCATCAACATGGAGTGGGGGGCCTTTGGGGACGACGGCGTGCTCGATGACATCCGCACTGAGTTTGACCAGGAGATCGACATGGGCTCCCTGAACCCTGGGAAGCAACTGTGAGCAGAGGACTTGGGATGTGGGCTCTGGAGTTGACGTGGGGGCTGGCCAGGGCTGGGGGCGGTTCTCATTTTTGCTTTACAGTCTTATACTCCCCAAAGGTTGCCAAGGCGCCCACTGATTCTGGGCATTTGTGCTCATTACACACACGTGACTGTATTTCTGAGAGGGCTCTAAAAGAGACAGAGCAGGCAGACACACCAGGTAATAATTTGGTTTGTCTCTCAGAACAGTAGTTTTAGAAAGTCATATTCTGAGTCTAAGTGTGTGGCCCTGCTCCTTTCCACCTTCAGTTTGTAGGCTGCCCTCAGAAACAGTTTGTGAGCCACTAGAAAAGTGTTGAGATGGCCAAGATATGGGTGTGTGAAAGCTCCTTTTGTAGCTCCCGCCCCCGTCACTGCCCAGATGACAAGGCTGTGACACATGGCTCCTAATGACCAAATGAGGCTCTGACTCAGAGCCACGGTAGAGTTGCCTGTAAGCTAGACTGGACCCCATGGAGTCCCAGGGCCTCCCACCCCAGCATAGCCCAGACCCAAGGCCTCCTTGGCAACCTTCCCCAGACCTATGGCCCAGCCGGGGCCCTGGGGTGAACTGGAGGAAGGGCTCCAACATTTGAACCCTGAATGCTATACTCTCCAGCCTGGCCAGACTTGGTATTTGGTTACTTTTGACTCTTACAAAACATTATTTCACTCTCACAAACATTTACCAAATGCCCCTTAAAGATCTTGAAATAGGGATTGCTGCAAGTTTTGAAGCAGTTACAACACGTTTCGAGCAGTTCAGGCCCTCTCTGGTCTGGTTGCCGGGACTGGCGGGAGAGCCTGTAGTGCTGATCTCTGCTTGGAGAGGAAATCCAACACCATAAACCAGCTCAGCGGTGGGGGCCTTTCTCTTTGCAGGGAGAGTCCTTGCTTCCTTAAGGACGCATGATTTATTTAAGTCTCAAGCTTTCTCACATGTTGAAACGAGAGTCCATTTACTTGTAACTTTCATAGGAACATACTGGCTGTGTCTGCCGCGGCTGGTGAGGAGTCTGGACTGAAAGGTCACTCACTCATTGCCTGCTTCCATCAGTGAGACAACCCACGCCATTCCAAGGAGCCATATGCCCTTTGAAGTGTCAGAAGACAGAATTGGCTGTGGCCTTGGCAACCCACCACTGGCTTAGCCTTAGATCAATTCAGAGGCTGGGAGGACATGGACCAGTGTCAGCGCAGTAGCCCCGAGGTCATTTTTGGGCTTGAGTAGGAACTTTTTTTTCACTCTTAATGTCTTTAAATAAATATTTTCCAAATGTTGAAAGTGTTTTTTAAAAACTGGAATTAAAAACTTAAAAAACTGCCACACCTCAGAGCCCCACTGGACCCCCTCCTACCTCCCACAGGACCACCTATTTCAGAGAAGCCGCTGAAGCAGACACACAAGTTCCTTGTGTTGGAGCCAGTCTGCTTCCCAGGCTGTGCTGGCGCTTAAACATTTCAAATGCACCCCCTGCTCAAGCAGTTTAGCCAGCTCTCCACTTAGCTTCAGTTCTGCCGTACTTGACCTTGGGTCTTGAGTAAGTCACTTCCTGAGGGCCCAACTTCCTCTCTTGTAGATAGCACCAGGAGACATCTGAGTCCCTTCCCCAGCCCTGCTGTCGGCCTCCTTGATGAAGCCTGGCCTAGTTAGTGCTGGCAGGCCCTGGGGGCCTCCTCTCCCTAGGACCCAGATCCCTTCTGAGATATCAAGAAAGGGCCTTCTTTGCCAGAAAGAATTGTAAAGGCTCGGTTTGTCCTTTCACAGTCTGAGACAGAAACTGACTGTCTGTCTTCTAAAGAACATTGCCATCTAGTGTTGAAGGAGTAAATTACCCAATTGCTGTCAGTTTGGGCCAGCCGGACCTGGTGGTTCTTAAGCCTTTATCTTTTTTTAAATCCTCACCTCAGATAGAGGGGGAGGGAGGAAGGGGGGAGGGGGTAGAGAGACATCCATGTGAGAGAGACTTATCCATTGGTTGTCTCCTGCACCACCCTGACTAGGCCCGGGGACTGAACTGCAACCGAGGTACATGCCCTTGACCGGAATCAAACCCGAAACTCTTCGGTCCAAGGGCCGACGCCAAACCGGCCAGGGCGGCAAGCCTTTATCTTACCACCTGCCTGCTCAGAAACTTCCAGCATATCTCACTTCCATATTCCCAAGAATTTTGAGTTCCTTCTCAACTGTCCCAACCTGCCCTTCTGATCTCTGATCTTGCCCCATCACCCCTCCTCCCCTTCCACCCCTGGTGGTTTTCACACTTTTCTTAGGAATCCCCAAACGGCCTGCAGGGGGCAGAGGCAGTGTGAGGTGATGCACTGCTGGGCCTGCACCCCCCGCCCCCTGCCCAATTTAATCAGATTGACCTTTTTCTCTTGTAAAAAAATATTGAGCTCCATTCTACATTAGGTTTCATTTTCAAAAATCTCTTGCTAGAGAAAAAAAAAAGTGAAGCTCACTACCTTAAGTGTAACTCACTTTACTTAAAATTCAGACTATTCCAGAATGTCCCATACTCCTTGGATGTTTTGTTTGTCTGCTTGTGGCCCATCCTTCTCCAAGGGTCAAGGCCCTGCCTGCAAAGACAGCGCGGGGCTCCCCAGCTCCTCCAACGCTGCCCTGGGCTGGCACTTCATACAGCCCATCCCCAGGCTGCGCCGCACAAATTCACACTTCCTTGTGCATCAGCCTCTGACATTTGTTGAAGTGTCATGTGTGTGCATGTTGTCTTCACCGGGAAGTTGTGAGTTCACAGACAGCAGGGACTGGATCTGTTTTCTGGGCTGTGTCTTCCTGCAGATTTGAGAAGATGATCAGTGGCATGTACATGGGGGAACTGGTGAGGCTTATCCTGGTGAAGATGGCCAAGGAGGAGCTGCTTTTCAGGGGGAAGCTCAGCCCCGAACTCCTCGCCAAGGGTCGCTTTGAGACCAAAGACGTTTCGTATATCGAAGGGTAAGCTTTTGGGTACCTCTCTCTTTACTGAAGAGTGGACAGGCATTTGGGGATGAGTAAGGGGCACTGGCCCTTGACCCCTCGAATGTGGACAAGCAAGAGGGTCTCACCCAACGTGGGCCATGGTGGGTGGGCCTATGGCTTAAGATCACTTACCAGATAGTCTCCACTCTTGTCCATTTTGAGCATGCTGGCTTCCCAAGTGCCTCGTGGTGCTGGGACCGACTGGCCTCCCCAGGCACAGGTCACACTTGCATTCCTGCTTGGCATGGGGTGGGGCTGGGCGGGGTTGGCTTAGTGCTGGAGGCTCCCCATGGGCCCTTAATGACTCATTTGAATCTATTTCCTTTCCCTTGTTCTGAAGCTCTGACATTTCATTCTCTATTGGTGATTCTTAGAAAGGGCTCCATTCTGACCCCTGCTTCATAACAGAAAAATAGGTCCTTGGATGGCACCGAGATACAGCCATTCAGTTCCGTTAGGTGGAGCCCCGCCTGCATGTTCATGGAGCAGCAGGGGTGGGAGTGAGGGTGGCCTAATTTTTGTTTTGCAGTGAACAATATCCAGAGTTGGTCGGGGGGTGATTTTGGTGTCAAGGGAGCAGTGAAACAGTTCAAATGTTTGAGATGGAAACTCTTGAAGGCACTGTGCCTACCTGTTAGTCCCCGGGGGGATGAACGTCCTCGGATGTGTGAGGCCCTTGGTTCCCCTGAGAAGAGTGCTACCCTCGCAGCACACGCCCACGCAGCGCCCACTCTGTGGTAAAATGCAATAGACTCTGGCTGCTTTATAGAAAGTAGAGTGGGCTCCACAGCTGGGACCACCGGTCAGAGGTGGTGAGGAGCAGGGACACTGTTCCGTCTACCCATGACACAAGCAAACGCACAAACTCTCTCACAACTTGGTGTATAAACACCTGAGAACAGGGCCTTGTCCTTACATGGTATGTGCATAAGAAATGTTAGTTTTTCTCATCAGGTCGGGAAAGAGAGGCACCTGTTGTAGTATTGGGCTGTGTGTCTGTCTGTCTGTCTGTCTGGGAGAGGAGGCTTCATTGTGTTTCCCCCTCCTTGTTCAACTCCCCATGGTGGGCAGAGCAGTGAAGTAGGCATCTGTCCTCACTGGGCGATGGCATCTGCTGAAGCTGAGGGGCTTCCTTGTCAGCCCGCACACCCCTCTCCCACTGGCCACAGTAGATCGGATGCGTGCCCACACATTGTCTTTCTGTTTCCTAGGGAGAAGGATGGCATCCGGAAGGCCCATGAGGTCCTGGTGCGGCTGGGCATAGACCCGACACACGAGGACTGCGTGGCCACTCACCGGATCTGCCAGATCGTGTCCACACGCTCCGCCAACCTGTGCGGGGCCACCCTGGCGGCGGTGCTGCGGCGCATCAAGGAGAACAAGGGCGAGGACCGCCTGCGCTCCACCATCGGGGTGGACGGCTCCGTCTACAAGAAACACCCCCAGTGAGTCCGCCTTCGGGGCCCATAGCGATGGGGCTCCCAGAACACGTGGGGACCCCTGACAGGCTCGGGAGAGACCCCAGTGACTCCACCGCCAACTCTGCATTCTGGGCTGGTCGGGATGGACTGTGGAGTTGAGGGTCTTTGTAGAGTAAAAGTTCCCAGGTGGGCAAGTGGGAGCTGGGAGGGTGTCATTCCTGGTGTGGGTGGCAGCGTTTCTGAAGGATGCTGACCACCAGAGCTGGGGTGTGGGGGGTCTACTCCTGGCCCTTGGTGCTCTTGTTGCCACCCTCTTGTTTAGGAGTTAGTGTTTCTCTTTACTCATTTCTTTGGCTCTCTCCTGATTCTTTTTTTTAACTTCTAAAAAATACTTACTGCCCTGCGGGCTTGGCTCAGCTGTTAGAGCGTCGGCCTGCGCGCGGACCGGAGAGTCCTAGGTTCGGTTCCCGCTAAGGGCACGTACCTCATTTGCAGTTTGTCCCCAGCCCCAGTTGGGGTCATGTGGGTGGCAACCACTTGATGTGTCTCTCTCCCGTCGATGTTTCTCTCTCTCTCTCTTTCTCCCTCTCTCCCTCCTGCTCTATCTGAAGATAAATGCAAAAATGTCCTTGGGTGAGGATAAAAAAAAACAAAAACATTTATTTTTATTGTGATATAATTGACATATGAAATTATATTAGTTCCAGGTATACAACACAATGACTTGATATATGTATAGTCTATTTTTGGGAGGAGAAAACTTATGTCTTTTTAAAAATTAAAAAAAATTTAAAATTATAGTTGACATTCAATATTAGTTTTGATGTATACTGTAATTTAAAAAATTTTTTTTAATTAAAAAAATTTTTTTTAATTAATTTATTTTTGTTACAGATGTTTCCCCTTTTCCCCCCATTGACACCCTCCTCCCTCTCTCCTGATTCTTGATAGTCCCTTCAGGTCCTATGTCCTCTGTCAGGGGCCACCCCATCCCAATGGGTTATCAGCCTCTCTGGCTGACCTGGGTATTGAGTCGATCCTGCCCTCCCTTCATGTTTTGATCCCTTGGGTCATAGGTGCCAAAATATGCAAATTTCAGTTGGGACCTAGGAGATCTATCTTTTTTGTGCCCACTTACCGCATATGTTCACCTATGATGAGTGGCAGGTCAGTGGGCCTTCACTGACTACGCTGGAAGTGCACACGAATCACCTGGGGACCTTGCTAAGAGGCCGATTCTGATTCAGAAGTTCTGGGTTCAGCTCAGTGATACTTCGGGCCCACAGACCACACTTGGAATGGTGAGGTCCTGGAGACCTGGCTCAAAGCAACCACCACCCGAGAATTTCTTGCTGAACATACCTGTTTAGACATCTTTGGGGTCTTTGGCAGAAATTGGCCAAGGAGAGGTCAAAGTCCAGAAGAACGTTTCAACTTTTTCTGATTTGGGTCTTTCCCAGGAGGCATCTAATGAAATGAGGGATGAAACATGAATAGTAATTGGTGTCAGAACCACCTGATTTCATTGGGCTTTTCCAGCAAAGCGGGTGCTAAATGGGGCAGAGGAGCTGTGGTCTGTGGAGGAGGAGGTCTGTGTGACCACCTGCAGGGGGTAGTGGCTTCTTAGAAGGGTCCTTTCCTTTCAGTAGGCTTTGGACCCAGCAGGGGTGAACACAGCTGAATATTTGAGCTTTTGTACAGTGACCCTAACTTGGGAAAGAGTGGAGAGGGGACATTCAGGGCAGCATCTGCTTCTGCAGGTGCCTCTTGGCATTTGTGCTGAGGTGGTGAGCTAACGCTCCAACCCTGAGCGCCACTGACCCTAGCTGTGGATTCCCATCTCTTACCCCATCCTGGTGACTGCAGTTTCGCCAAGCGGCTTCACAAGACCGTGCGGCGCCTGGTGCCTGACTGCGACGTCCGCTTCCTCCGCTCTGAGGATGGCAGTGGCAAGGGGGCTGCCATGGTCACGGCAGTGGCCTACCGCCTGGCCGACCAACACCGAGCCCGCCAGAAGACCTTGGAGTCTCTGAAGCTGAGCCGCGAGCAGCTGCTGGAAGTCAAGAGGAGGATGAAAGTAGAAATGGAGCGAGGTCTGAGCAAGGAGACTCACGCCATTGCCCCTGTCAAGATGCTGCCCACCTACGTGTGCGCCACCCCTGATGGCACAGGTACATGGCAGGGATGCCACCCAGCTCACTGCAGTGGGCCTTTGTCCTGGTGTTGACACTCTGGGAGAACTCCTTAGCCTTAGCACTGAATGTTTGGACCAAATCATGTTTCCCCAACTGTAGTGCAAATTCTCAACTTACCACAGGGTTAAATCCCAATAAATCCTTCGTAAGTTGAAAATGCATTTAATACACCTAACACCACAGCTTAGCCCAGCCTACCTTAAATGGGCTCAGAACACTTGCACACATTAGCCTATAGTTGGGCAAAATCATCGGACACAATGGAATGCCGGCTGTTTACCCTGGGGATCACATGGCTCACTGGGAGCTGTGGCCACCACCGCTCAGCGTCACAAGGGTCACAGGGGAGGGTGTTTGGTTCTGTTGTTCCTTCTCTATTCTAGAGCCTAACGTAAGGTGGCCTTTGCTTTGGCACGAATGACATGGTTAGATATTTTTTAGTGCACCGTGTCACCCTTTTCCTTGTTCTCAGAGCTTGTTGTGACTCCTGGGGCCCCTGCCACTTGAACTCATCTGAGAACCACTAAGAAGCCAGCAGGTCTCTGGTCCTGGGATCTTGTTTTCTTTACTGTTAGGTGGAGCTCACAGTCCATCACCCTGGAGGTTGTTGAGGGCCCCCTGGGAGAGCTCCCCATTAGGAGAAGGTGCTTTAGACCCTGTCACTCTGCTGTGGTCAAGTGATGGCTCATCGTCTTCCTGGATTTTTTTCCAGAGAAAGGTGATTTCCTGGCCTTGGACCTTGGGGGTACCAATTTCCGGGTGCTGCTGGTACGCGTGCGGAATGGGAAGCGGCGCGGAGTGGAGATGCACAACAAGATCTACGCCATCCCGCAGGAGGTCATGCACGGCACAGGGGACGAGGTGAGGCAGGGCAAGGCCACTGGGAGGGGACCCCAGTACACACCTGCTTCTCGCCTGGGAGGACAGTGCTTCCTCTGCTGCAATGGTCCCGGGGAGGGCTAGGGGGGCCAGGACCCAGAGCTGGCCTAACTCAGGATTGCACTTGACCTTGCATTTCTCCTGGGTGGAGGCGGCCTCACTCGTGCTCAAGCCTTGCTGGGGGAAGCCTGCCTTGGCCAAGGCCCCCTCCCTTAGAGCCCAACTTCTCCCTGCAGCTCTTTGACCACATCGTCCAGTGCATCGCCGACTTCCTCGAGTACATGGGCATGAAGGGCGTGTCCCTGCCCCTGGGCTTCACCTTCTCCTTCCCCTGCCAGCAGAACAGCCTGGACGAGGTAACAGAACCTTTCTGGAGGGCTCTCCTGTGACCTTTATTGACTGTATACCGGCCAGAGTTTGGAGCAGGCAAGAAAGTTGAGCTTAGAGGAGGGAAAAAAGGGCATGAGTGACCAGTCGTGAGGAGGGGCCTGTTGGTGGGAATGAGGAAGTCAGAGCTGGTGGAGATTAAATAGGTTAGCTCACCTGTAACAAACAATCTTTGGGATGACAGTGATGAGTCTAATCAAAATATTAACTACTAGCATTTTTAAAGTATTTTATGGCAGTTACTATGCTAGGCTTTCTACATGCATTATTTCATTTAACCTTCACGCAGCGTATGAGGTAGGTGTTTGTATACCCATTTTGCAGAAAGGAAAATAAGGTCTATAGGGATGCCAAATATGAAACCCCGCCATTTCGTAGGTTGCAAGACCTAGACCAGGTCAGACAGCTTGGGAACGGCCAAGCCACAATTTGAATTCTGGTTTCCTGACACCTAAGCCTATGCTCTTAATTAAGCTCAGCTGCTTCTGAGGCCCTTGTTTTGGGCTCAGGACATTTGCATTCATCTCCAGTCGTTTGGATGCCCTCACTCTTTTCTAGACTCACCTTTGCTTTTCATTCCCTTGGGTGAATGGAGCAGGGGGGAAGACTGGTGCTTCCGATATACTGGACATGGGTGTGCTGAGAAGTGTCAGAGAGCCAAGGAGGTGATGCTTGGGCTTGGTCTGGGTCCATACTCGATACATTAAGTGTCAAAACACTGTCATTTAAGCAGTTGTTCCTCTGTGTCTTTGTCACTTTGAAGTTGACGTGTGCGGTGCAAGTGGATAGTATGCTCTGGGTGGAGTTGCCAGGAGACCGGAGGCATAGTTCCTGCTCTAGGTGCTTACAAATAGACTGGACTGGACAGCAAGCTCAGAAAAGCCAGAGCTGCTGTTTGGAATGGGGCACCAATGGGGTGCGAAGGCCCCGAGGACGTGCGGTGTGATGTATCCTGAGCACCTGCACGGAGGGCATGAGGAGTCCTTGGGCCGTCTAAGTCAGAAGAATGAGTTGTAGGGGGGAAGGGCGAGCAGGCCTGCAGTGTGGACCAGGCCATGCAGGCTGGACAGTCCCAGGTTCAGTGAGCGCGGCCCAGTGGTGAGGGAAGGCCACATGTTGCTCAGCTGGGATCTGTAAATGCCTCCTACTCCTCCCCTCTGAGCGTGAAATTCACCGTGTGCACTGAGACAGTTAAGGTTTGTGGATGTTCTGCATTAAAACGCTGCCTAACCCAGGATTTCCCACCATCTGTTACCATTTGGCCAGTGTCAACTACCCCAGCGTTGCTTTTAGCTTTTCCAGTTTCTTTTCTCAGCGTCAGCACATTGGGTTTGCAGAGCCTTCACATTTGCATTAATTTGGCAAAGGGAATGATCAAACATGTGGATAAATATTTATGTGGTATTTAATGAAACATTGCTTATTATAACAAAGACATGAGAAACCTAATTGTTGAATGGTCAGGAAATAATCAATAAACTATGAGGCATTCACTGCCTCATATCAGTAACTAGTTTTTTGGAAGAAATTTCAGTCTTACAGGAAAATACTGGCAGTAAGACAACATTTTTTAAAGAAAAATGTTATCTCTCTATGATACATATAGAAAATATGATTAATAGGAAGATAAAAACATAACACTCCAGTGTATATATTTCCAGACTTTTCCTACTGAAGTATTTTATTTTATTTTTATTTTTTTATTTTTTTATCCTCACCCGAGGACATTTTTGCATTTATCTTTAGATAGAGTGGGAGGGAGAGAGGGGAGAAGAGAGAGAGAGAAACATCAATGTGAGAGAGACACATTGACTGGTTGCCACCCACATGACCCCAACCGGGGCCTGGGACCAACTGCAACTGAGGTACGTGCCCTTAGCGGGAACTGAACCCGGGACTCTCTGGTCCGCAGGCCGATGCTCTAACCGCTGAGCCAAACCGGCCAAGGCCCTACTGAAGTATTTTAAAACAGACACCGTCTTACTTTACATGCCAATAGGTTATGTATCTCTTTTTTATATTTATGTGGTGGCCCCAAGACATGTTAACTGTTTTGCCTGATTTGTAAGATTCCAGGTCTCTATTTTACAAGTTTCTACAAGGGCCATGTGTTCAGTCTAGAATTGTAAAGATTTAGAGAAAATAAAGCAGAAGCTGGGTTCTGCTCTGGTGAGATCACCTTTGGTGGGAAAATCAGCAGGTGCTGAGGACTGGAGGCCTCGAGCTGCCCTGACTAGCAGGTGGCCTGGCCTTGGGCGCGTCTCCCCAGCTGTTGGGGCCCCTGCTTGTCGTAGTTCCACCTGAAATAATGTTATTTTTTTTTAAACCTGAGAGTGGACAAAATACAAACTTCCGTTAGCGATGTAAGGCTAATTTGTAGACCAGAAAGTTGGGTGGAAATAAGCACACAGGGGTTTGGATGTGGCGTGTAAACCAGGACACTGCCGGCGTGCACTTTGTTTTTCCGAATCTCTCGGGATCCGAACACAGGGACACATTCAGACTGACTAGCGACACCAAACTCCTGGCCACGAAACACTAGGCTGGTGGACATGAACAACCCAGCTAGGCCTGGAAGAACCACGCGAGTGGGCGGGTAGTGAGCACACAGCCCATTTACGGATCCTGGCGTCTTGGGAAGGGGGCCTAGGTGTCCTTCACATTTGTTTCTTGATGGGCTGCAGCTGTGAAGAGGGAACCAGAGAACAAAACCCTCTCTTGTTTGAACGTTTCTCTCACTTTCAAAGCCTCCATGTTATCTGCTCTCTGAGGGCCCCATGACATAGCAAAGGACCACATTAAAGATGAGAGGGCTGCCTGGCCGGTGTGGCTCAGTGGTTGAGCATTGACCCATGCACTAGGAGGTCACTGGTTTGATTTCTGGTCAGGACACATGCCCAGGTTGTGGGCCGGATCCCCAGTGGAGGGCATGCAGGAGGCAGCCAGTCGATGTTCTCTCTCATCGATGCTTCTGTATCTCTCTCCCTCTCCATTCCTCTCTGTCTAAAATCAATAAAAGAAAAAAAATTTGTTTTAAAAGATGAGAGGGCTATGGGGAACCCCGAGGAGCTCAGAGTGATTCCCTCACAGGGATGGTGGTGAAGCCTAGATATCACCCCAACTGTGGGCAGGGCACTTGCTCTCGGTATACTGGAGTTTGAAAATCAAGAGGCACACACTGACCCCTCTGTGGGGTGTAGGGTGGGAACAGGGCAAACGGCCTTTCCCAGCGGAGGAAACCAGCATGTAGAGCTCAGTTCCCCGGCAGGTGCAGCTGTGTGGTGCTTGTGGCCCAGCCATAGCTGTCGGCGGGCCTGGGGGTGAGTCTTGCTCCTCTTCTCCAAGCTGCAGGACTTGGGCAAGTTACTCCAGAGCCATAGTTACCTGTAAAACGGGCACGATAATGATAAACACTTCACAAGGTTGCTGTGAGGATTAAATGCTGTAACATGGGCCCTGGCTGGTTTGGCTCAGTGGTTAGAGCATTGGCCCGTGAACCAGAGAGTCCCAGGTTCGATTCCAGCTTAGGGCATATACCTCGGTTGCAGTTTGTCCCTGGCCCCTGTTGGGGTCGTGTGGGTGGCGACCAGTCGATGTGTCTCTCTCACATCGATGTTTCTCTCTCTCCCTCTCTCCCTCCCGCTCTATCTGAAGATAAATGCAAAAATGTCCTTGGATGAGGATAAAATAAATTAATTAATTAAAAAAAAATGCTGTAACATGCGATGTGCTTAGCCTGCTACCTGGTACACTGTAGGCGCTCAGTAAACCCAAGTGAGGGAAACCAGTTTAGAATCATTGTGGGTGAGATGATTGGTTCCCTGGCTAAGGGAAATCTCTGTAACCTGTGTAAGGAGATGACCCAGGAGTCCTTCTCTGATACCCCAATTTCTGTGCATTTTAGAGCATCCTCCTCAAGTGGACTAAAGGCTTCAAGGCGTCTGGCTGCGAGGGCGAGGACGTGGTCAGCCTGCTGAAGGAAGCCATCCACCGGCGGGAGGTGTGTTCAGAATGTGGGGGAGTTGCTTAGCGGGAGAATTAGCTCCGTCCTTCAGCAGCTCGTGGGCGTGGCTGTGTGTCCAGCCCGGCCCTTGGCACTGGGGATTCAGGAATGACCACAACAAACCCTTGTGCTGTAAACAAACCCAGGAGCTAATGTCAGGGCTGTGGAGCGATGAAGAAAAGTGAAGTGGGGTGAGGACACAATGAGTGGGCTGGGGAAGGGGCACTCCTTTAAATAATAGGATCAGGGAAGGCCTCTGAGGAGGTGACGTTTGAGCAGAGACCTGCGTGCAGAGAGAGGATGAGCCATGCTGTATGTTTTATATTCCTGTCAACCTCCTTTGCATGTGTCCGAAGGGAGAAGGTTGTGGTTCATCTGTGAACTGGGGATCTGTTTTGCCTCTCAGGAGTTTGACCTGGATGTGGTCGCCGTGGTGAATGACACAGTCGGGACTATGATGACTTGTGGCTATGAAGACCCTCACTGTGAAGTTGGCCTCATTGTTGGTAAGGACCTAGGCCTTCCTTCCCACTTGGGACACACGGCCCTGGGTGAGGGAGGTGATGCCGGGTGGGGCCCTGACGTCTGTGATTGACAGGCACGGGCAGCAACGCCTGCTACATGGAGGAGATGCGGAACGTGGAGCTGGTGGATGGGGAAGAGGGGCGGATGTGTGTCAACATGGAGTGGGGAGCCTTCGGGGACAATGGCTGCCTAGATGACTTCCGCACGGAATTTGACGTGGCTGTGGATGAGCTTTCCCTCAACCCTGGCAAGCAGAGGTAGGCACCCAACGGCGTGTGGCCTCTGGTACGTGTATCCCAGAGCTGGATGGTGACAAGTAATCAGATCCTCTACAGTGGGAAATCCCACAATGTTCTCTCTCCTGAGATGTTAAAGAAGGGATTTCCTTGGAAAGGGTTTCTTATCAAATATATCTGGAAAGTTCTGGGTGAAGTCCTTTCCCCTGCTGGACTGTGATGCTTTCTAAGCCCAGTTGGGAAAACAAATCATAACAGTATATTGCAAGGAGATTTTACCTAGGGAACCAGCCACACGGGTTTTAGAGGGATGAAAAGGGGGACACTGAGGAATATGGAGTTAGTACATGTAAGAAGCAGCTCCGCCCTTAGGATTCTGGGAACAGGTTGGGGAGAGAGTGTTGAGACCTTGGTCTGGGACGGTGGGAGAAACAAAGGACGGTGGGAGAAACAAATGACAGTGGAACCAGCGATGCTACCAGGGTGAAGAAGCAGAAGTACTACTGGGGTGAGGCAGGTGGGAACAGGAAGCAGGCAGGAGCAGACCTCTCCCTCCTCCTCCCTCCGCCCAGCATGTGGTGCCCTCTGTAGTCAGACTGGACGAGGGCCAGCCCAGCATCACAGAGCCCCTAGTATGGTGTGGGAATCTGAGCTGAGAGACAGTAGCGTAAGATCCAGCACACTTCCCACTAGGAAGATGTAGTGTTTCCTAATGAGATTAATCAGGGACCAATATACTGCACAATATATTTGCAAAACATCTGTCTAGAGTAGAGGTCACAGGCAATGTTAATGAGGGATACAGGTTGGGGTAAAGCAAAACGGAGCAGCCATGGGGTCTTGGTTGAAACTGGGACCCATGACTTGTGTAAGGCACTATTCAGGCCCAAAAGACCCTCGGCCACTGAGTAGTCACATTCAGTTTTGGTGGCCAGGACAGGGCGTCTCCAGCTGGCACTAGTTACTGAAGTGATAATGGTTAGGAGTGAGAGAAAGTATGCTAAATGCCTAGTGAGGTTAAGGATTAAGACTCCTACGCTTCTCCTGGAAGTGTGGTAACTTTGGGTGTGTATTTCTTCTTGAGGAGTCAGGAATAACCTGTGGAAGGGAAATGAGCCCAGAAGGTGGGCCAATTACAGGGAACTCGGTGGGCCTCAGGCAGTGTAGCCAGCTTCACCAAACACCAGGAATCGTGCCCAAGTGAATCAAGTAGCATTTCCTTTCCTATCGAGAGAAATCTGCATGCCCTCTGTTCTCTGATGTGTCAGGGGTGACTGACTTGTCTGTCAGGTCTCATCACAGCCTTTCCTACGTAATCTCCGTGGATGTCACCCGCATTGCAGGTTTGAGAAAATGATCAGTGGCATGTACCTGGGCGAGATTGTCCGAAACATCCTCATCGATTTCACCAAACGTGGGCTGCTCTTCCGTGGCCGCATCTCAGAGCGGCTCAAGACACGGGGAATCTTTGAAACCAAGTTCCTGTCTCAGATTGAGAGGTGAGAATTTAGGTCCTGGAGTACGGTAGGACCATGTCCTCCTCGTGGACAGACAAGCTGAAGGATTTCCATAGCTCAAGTCGGATCAGGGCGTGGCTTACAGAAAGGTCAGTTTAGTTGCTCACACATTCATATCTAGAGTGTATATTTCAAACATCTTACGGACACTTGGCATTTTAAGGGAAAACGTATAACATTCCCATGAAAAATCATGCTAAGCCCATGCGAAGTAATACTGAGTTTTAGATCAAATATCAAAGTTAGGAAGATACTTGAGATGGAAATCGGAATGCACAGAGGACGATAACCTGTTACTGCACTTACAGGTGGACAGAGGGTTCTTCCTAACTGCTGGCTGCAGTGATAAGGCACCAGCTCGTCAGGCAATGCAGAAGGGCCGTGTGGCTGCTCAAAGCAAAGCCTCCCCTCACCAGTCCAGTGGCAGAAAAGTCTGCTCCAAATTAGGGTGGTGAATTTCAGAGCCCTTTAAAAATTAATGCTGTGTCATTACAATCAGGCGTATAAAAAAAAAACAACAGGAACCGACATGAGTGGGGCCCGAGGCTGTCTGTACCAGTGAATAGAAAGAACATACTTTATATGTCTGTGTATGTGCAAGACAATGATTCCAGGGTTCATGCCGTTCCCTTTATAGACCAGGGTTTATTTTCCTCCCACAATTTTATTTGCATGTGTTTCATAAATAGTGCACAGTTGGATTTCAGACCACCCAGGGCTGGGGAGGTAGAAAGAGAACCCGGACCTGATGTTGGCCGGCGATGCTTGTCCTGCTGACCTGTGCACAGCACTGAGAGTGGACGTGAGAGAGCTTTGCAACTGACAACTGCCGCACACGAGCGCTGTCTTGTCTTTATTATTTCCAAACGAGTGGAATACCTAGACAGTGAATTTCCTTTTGTTTTGCGTATCAGTTGTGTAGTAGCATTGCGGGACCTCACCTGGGCCAAGTAGAATAGGAAGCTGTTTCTTCATGTTCCCGCCACACTCAGGAAGAGTCCGTGTGGTCCAGTGGGATGAACGCTGGTTCCTGAACTGAGTTTAGCACAGGAGCTATCTTCCAGGGCACTGGCCTTTACACTCAGCTCCCGGTGGCCAGGCTCCTAGAGTGACAGGCCCCGGGCCCCTCTTGGCACATGACTGACCACTTGTTGTCTCCCTCCTGCCCCAGTGACCGCCTGGCCCTGCTGCAGGTCCGAGCCATCCTGCACCACTTGGGGCTTGAGAGCACCTGTGACGACAGCATCATCGTCAAGGAGGTGTGCGCGGTGGTGGCGCGGCGGGCGGCCCAGCTCTGTGGCGCAGGCATGGCCGCCGTGGTGGACAAAATACGAGAAAACCGTGGGCTGGACTCTCTGAAAGTGACAGTGGGTGTGGACGGAACCCTCTACAAGCTCCATCCTCAGTGAGTGACCTCCACACTCCCTGTTCATCTTTCCCCCTCTCTCTCTCTGTTCTTTCCTTACTTTCCCTTAGAGCAGGTAATCAGGCATTCCAAAGAGCGTCTATAATGGACATATTATAGGTTAATGGTTAATAACCAGGAGTAGGCCTGTGTTTCCACACCCAAGTCCCCTGTTCACTGTCCCCTGCCTGGGGTAAGTGCTATGGTGACTCTGTCCTTTTCAACTCTGATCACCATTTCTCTTCTCCCTTCTTCATGCATTGGCATATGTTTTGAATAAATTATTTCAAAGTCAGGAAATGCCCTAGTCTTTCTCCCCTGGAAGCTTTTCAGCTAAAGCTATGCCCCTGGCCTGGGCAGTGGGTGGGATGGAGTGAGGATGGAGAGATTTGCCGATTGGATCGAGGAGTTGAGAGACTTGCCCAGAGTTCACACAGTTAGTGAGAAGAGTGGCCTTTGAGAAGCTCCCAGTCCCTTTTGTTGATGTGCATGGTCACTGGGACACTGGGGGCCTTAGTCCCAGGTGAGAATTGGGACTAGCTACCAGCACTGGGGCTTGGTGTTAGCAGCCTCAGATGAGGAAGGCAGGTCCCTGTGATGTCCCAACAGCAACCCCCTGAGCCTGCTCCTTTTGCCTTTAATGACATTTTTGCACTCAGTTGGGTCTGAATGTGAGACAGTACCTCTGGAAAATAGAATGCCTGGGAGCTCGGTCCTTCCCTCCAAAGGTTAAGACCAGGTTATGCATTTCTGCTAGGCACACTGTGGCATCCATAATCATTGAACTTCTCTTTCACAGATCAGTTGGTTTTTTTCTTTATTGATTTGAGAGAGAGAGGAAAGGACAGGGAGAGAGAGAGAGATAGAAACATCGGTGAGAGAGAACATTGATTGGCCACCTCCTGCATGCCCCCCACTGGGGATCTGGCCCACAACCTGGGCATGTGCCCCGACCAGGAATTGAACTGGCAACCTATTGGTGTATGGGTCGACGCTCAACCACTGAGCCACACTGGCCGGGCTCTTTCACTGATTAGTCTTAAAAACACAGCTTGCTAGCTTTGGTTGGTGTGGCTTAGTTGGTTGACTGAGGGGTCGTCAGTTCGGTTCCCCATCAGGGCACATGAGCGGGCTGCAGGCTTGACCCCCGGAAGGGGGGGCATTTAGGAGACAGCTGATCCAGGTTTTCTCTCATCGATGTTTCTCTCTCTCTCCTTCTCCCTTCCTCTCTCATGAAAATCAATAAAAACCTATTAAAAAAACAAAACCGCAACTTGCTGGAATCTCAGACATTTGAATCTTAGCTCACCACTCACCGGCTCTGACATAGAATTGGGACATTTTGCTAGTGGCTCCAAGCCTCCATTTTCTCATATGTAATATGTAGTAAGTATGTAGTACATGGTAGCTGCCATTCTTTTCTTCATCTAATTATTCCTGGGTTTCCAGCATCACTGCAAGGGTCTCATCTCTGAGGATTCAAAGCAATCATGACTAAGGTTTTTTTTCTGTGTCTTCCTCCCAACTTCTCCAGCTTTGCCAAAGTCATGCATGCGACGGTGAAGGACCTGGCTCCGAAATGTGACGTGTCCTTCCTGGAGTCAGAGGACGGCAGTGGGAAGGGGGCGGCTCTCATCACTGCTGTGGCCTGTCGCATCCGTGAGGCTGGACAGCGATAGAGTCCCTGAAGTCGGAAGGGACTTCTCTGGTTCCCCTCTTCCCTGCTTTAAATTATGTCATCCCCTGTGTCAGAGACAGACCCCTCAGCTCTTCCTTGGCAGAGAGGACCCTGCCAGCCTGTGTTTTGTCCCTGTGTGTCCACTGTACAGTTCAGTGCCCAAGCCTTGGCCCTCCTGAGATACATACGGTTTGAAGGATTTGTTCACACTCGTCACAACCATTCCCCTTGGTTCTCTGAAAACTTAAAACAAATGTTAACCTTTAGTAATCCCCCTGGCCAAATTCCATGCCCCTGTATAATCCTACAGGATGGGGATACTAATGAAAAGATACAGTTGCTTCACCTTGAACCCTGGCTGCTTCACCTTGGACCCTGGACATGACATTTCTAGGCGGAGAGCACCGCCCAGCACGGAGGTTGATACTGTCTCTCACCTGGGAGGTCTCCACTAACTTGACCATGTGTGGGAGGGGCGGCAGTGGGGAGATCCTGGATGGCCGTGGGGGCGGCCCCTCTTCAACCTCATCTGCAAGCATTGCCTGGTGGGCTGCTGTTCCTGGAATGAAAGCATCCTGAGTCTGAGCGTGCAATACCAAAGCCACGAGTGGGCTTGTCAGGTCTCCTTGTGGGTTCGAGTCATCCTCGGGCAATGGACCTTTAGGGGAGGGTGGGGGACTTTTTTGTCTTTTTTTTTTAATTTCCTGCAGAAGTGTAAACACTGTATTTTCATTTTAACTTATGTTTGAAATTTATTTAGTTCACAAAGTACATGTGCTCCTTCATCTGGATACTGTATGTAGTGATCAGTTGTATGTATGTATTTATATGTTAGTTTGTCCTGTGTATAGATACACAGGGTCTCCTCAGACCTGGCCTCATTAGTAGACTGGGTAGTTAAAGGACAGAAGGTGAAGACACTGATTGGTTAGTAGAAATACCTCATTCCCTTGTGGGAAGAGAAGGAAGCTTCTTCCTGGTGAGTGAATAGCCAAGCAATTCCCTCCCCGCCCCTCCTTTCCCTGCAGACTCTGAAAGGTGGAAAGCCTGGGAGAGAGTGAAGAGGCAGGCCTGTGGGTTGAAGAAACCACAGCCTCTGGCTGCTGTGTGTAGAGACTTTTCTGGGGCAATGTTACCTGGGATGTTAACCAAAGGACTCAGACTCATTGCTTAGGAATCTCCATTCTTAAGGCAGTTGGGAGAATTTTAAAGCTCTCTTACAAGACAAAAAGGAGCCACCAAAAATTTGTTTTTTAAAAAAATTGTGTCTGACCATTGATAACCAAAACCACAAAACAAACAATGAAATGAAGCCTCAGGGACAGCACTTGGGGATTTGTGTCCTAACAAAATTGGTTTTGTAAATGTTTTACAAGAAGCTTGCAGGGGGCTGAGCTGTTTTTATACACAGTATTTATTTCAATCTGCTGGGGGTGGGGGAGTGGCATAAAACCTTTCATCCCCCACTTTTTAGGACTGAAGTTAATTCTGAATCCTTAAGCCCACTTCATCCCTAAAGTATGATGTCCACACACATTACACCTGAATACTGAATTGTAAAGAAGGAATGGCCTTGTAACACTATTGAGTAGGATGCACAGGTCACAACAGAAAGATGGAAAGACAAGTCTCAATAGCACACAAGTTTTGCACATTTATCAAACTTGTACTGAGAACAGTGTCTAGATTTGTGTATAACTAAAGGATGCCCAAGAAACAGATGAATTTTAACTTTTAAACTTGATGATTAGGCTCCATCTATGAAATTGCTCATTTTTTAAAGGTAGAGTTGTTGTGTGTAGCTATGAAAGTTGTGTTGCTGGTTTCCAAAAAGGAACACTGGCACATGCATTTTGAACGTTTGTGTTCCCACAATTAGGTGACAGTTCCCTGCTGATGCTGCTTTGCCTGGTGTAAATAAGTGAATCTCAACTTTGGACGGGGATGGGCTGAATAGCAGATCATCTCAAATCCTCGAACACTCAGTCTAGTGGGGATGTTGTCATGTACAATAAAGAACTAGTTGAATTAACTATGTGATGTTAACTACTATTAATAAATTATAACATTTTTCAAAATACCCCATGTGTGATTCATGTGTATTTTCGAGAGTGCAGTCACATGTTTGGGGCATATAAGTACTTCCTGGCTAGTGTGAATAATTTATGGGTGTCATGATTTTGACTGTAGGTGCTTGTCAGGTATATAAATGAATCAGGAGGCTTCACTAGAATTAAATGACAAAGTTTTATTCAAGGGCCTTAAGCAAATTGCAATTCAGAAAACACTTATTATCAGTTAAAACCCAGAGTGTTCTACAGAAAAAGACGAATTGAGAGTTTGTGTAGTAGAAAAGCACGTTCTTGAGAAGAATCAGTTCTGCATCCTTAGCTTCTGGATGGGTCCAAGGCGGTTATCTTCCAGATATCTGGAACAAGGAACTAATATTTCCTAACTTCTTTAGAGAGTTATCTAGAGGATTTATGTACAGCCAGACATTGATGCACCGATAAAAAATCCTGAAGTTTGCCCAGCTGGTGTGGCTCACTGGTTGAGTATTGACCCATGCACCAAGAGGTCGCCGGTTCGATTCCTGGTCAGGGCACATGCCCAGGTTGTGGGCTGGTCCCCAGTGGAGGGCATGCAGGAGGCGGCCATTCGATGTTCTTTCTCATCGATGTTTCTATCCTTCTCTGAAAATCAACAAAGAAAAAAAAAATTTAAAAAAATTCTGAAGTTTAAGTTCACCAGCTAAATTAAGATAAAACCGATTCTTCATGTTTCAGCCCCACTCTGATTTAAGTGGTTTTGTTAGCTTGACTATAGTGACTCCATTTTTCTTCCCTCTTTCCTCATAGGCACGTGGCCAAGACTTGGCCATGACCCCAGATATTACTCTTCCTAGAGACTTAGTACTGCAACTGGAAGACGGCTTTTCCTAAGCCAGAACAGGAAGCTAACGCTCAAAAGCCCGAACTCCCCATGGCGTGGAGGTTACAGATGATACAGGGCAAAATCACAGGACACTGGGGGTTAGGGGTTCGGGTCATGCTGGGAGCTGATCAGTCAGAGGTGAAGTATGAGCAACGAATTATTTCTTCAAGTCTTGAGGACAGCCCTGAGATTTTTTTTTTCCGGCGTCCCTCTGTCCAGTCTCATGGGAAAGTAGCCAGGGGTGCTCTACCTTAGGGTTCAGGAACCGAAACGTAAGATCAAGATGTTATTTATCTTCAGCTTGCCAGAGGTCCCGACCCTACGCCTAGAAAGATGATTTCTAGGGCTAGGATTGAAAACTAAATTTAATTGAAGTCTTAAGGACCCTTGGTTTCTCTTAATGCGCCACAGGTTATAATACTGGACCGGATACTCGGGAGGGAATTGCCATGTATAACTTAAACCAGGTTTCTGCACTAGAGACCCTCAAAGCCTCTGGGCCACTTGTGCTCATGGGTTTCCCTTGGGCTGCCTCCCTGCCCAACTCTCACTTCCTCCGTGGGTCTCTCACCACCAGGTAGGTCCATTTCCTTCTAACAAGTGGACAGCCTGCACCCAAGTTGCGTGCAGTTTGAAAACAGCTTCTCCAGCTTCTGCCGAGCCCATCCAGCTCTTTTTGGTCTTTCTCTGTGGCTTTGTTTTCTTCTGTTTGGGCAGGAGGCAGAGAAGGCTAGAGGCAGAGAAGGCTAAATCATTCCATTGGTGTAGAGAAACATTAGAAATGAGTGTAAGTTAATCTTATGTATGAGAACCTTGTTTAGTTTTATTAATTGTAATAAGGTTTTTATTCTGTTGGTTTTCTATGTAGATGGTCATATTTTTTTTCAAAAGTCAGTTTTATCTTTCCCTTCAAATTGCTAAAACTTTTTCTTTCTTTTCTCACCACATTGGTTAGGATCTCCTGCACTGTTATATAGTAGCAGTAATAGTACATTTTTGTCTTATTCCCAACCTTAAAAGGAATGTGCCTGAATTTTCTCCTTTATAAAGATGCTTGATGTAGGTTTTTGGGTACTAATTTAAGGCACTTCTTTTTCCTATTCTTAGTTTGCTAATATTTTAAATGATAAAATCTTAAATAGATGTTATACTACATGAAAAGCTTTATCTGCACCTATTGAAAGAGATACATGGTGCTTCTAATTATTCTTTACTGTGATGGGTCCATTCTCTGGTAAATCTGCCTTTGTTGCTGGAATAAACTATGTCTCTTAGTACATAAATCTTGACTTGAGCAGATGTAGATTTGACAGTTCAGCAAGACTACTTCAAAGGGGTTATTGCATTATTCTTTCAGTTTTGTGTCTGTAATTGTTCCCCTACTCCCTTGTCATTGTACATTTCAATGTAATTTTTTATCATCCCTTTTCTTGATCACTTATGCCAGAATTTTATTTCATTAATCTTTTTACAGAATTAGCTTATGAGGTTTGTTAAATTTTTAAAAATTCATCTTTATTGTTGAAACTATTACAGATGTACCCTCTTTGTCCCCCCATTGACTCCCTCCTCCTTGTTCCCGCCACCCCCACCCCCCCTTCACCACACTATTGTCTGTGTCCATTGGTTATGCATATACTCATATAAGTTCTTTGGTTTATCTCTTCCCGCCCCCCACCCCCTTTCCCTCTGAGGTTCATCAGTCTGTTCCCTGCTTCCATGTCTGTGGGTCTATTTTGTTTGTTAGGTTTTTTTTCCCCTTTCTTCATTTCATTGATTTTTGCCCTTATTATTATTATTATTTTTAATCCTCACCCGAGGATATTTTTCCATTTATCTTCAGATAGAGTGGGAGGGAGAGAGAGTTAGAAAAACATTGATGTAAGAGAGACACATCGATTGGTTGCCTCCCACACGACCCTGACCAGGGCCGGGCACTGAACTGCAACCGAGGTACGTAGGTGGCCTTGACCAGAATCAATCCTACGAGTCTTTGGTCTGCAGGCCGACGCTCTAACTGCTGAGCCAAACTGGCCAGGGCACCCTTATTGTTTTTTTCCTTCTTGTTTCTTTAACTTTTTTCTCCTATTCCAACTTCTTAAGTGAACTGCTTAGCTTGTATTTGAAGTTATAAATGTCCCTATATCAACTGTTCTAAGCTCTACAAATTTAGATGCATTGCTGTTTCACTGTAATTCTAAATAATTAGTAATTTGGTATGTTTTCTTTCTTTTTCACCTTTTAAAATTTAATATTCCCTTATTTAGTTTCCAGCAATATGTTTTTTAAACGATCCCTTTGCTATTCATGTCTAATTTTGGCATTACAGTCTGAGAACATGGTCTATTTGATACTGAATCTTTGGAATTTATCAAGTCATCATTTGTGACAATGTCGTAATCCTTCTAGATGTGTCCAAACACTGTATTCTCTGGTGTTGGGCATGGAATTAGACAATGGGAGAGAGAGAGAAAGGCACAGAGACAGAGTGACTGTGGGTATATTACAGAGCATCAACAGAAGTTATTTCTGAGTTTCTTTATGGTGGAATCACAGGTGACCTTTTTAAAGTTTTTAATATTCATTTTTTAATTTAAAAAAATTAAAAAAATTTTAATTACAATATTATATTAGTTTCAAGTATACAACATAGTGATTAGACATTTATATAACTTATGAAGTGATCAATTCCATAAGTCTAGTACCCTTCTGACACCATACATGGTTATTACAATATTATTGACTATATACATCCCCATGACTATTTTGTAACTACCAATTTGTACATCTTAATCCCTTCCCTTTTTGCACCCTTACTCCCCCAACTCCCCTCCCATCTGGCAACTGTCAAAATGTTCTCTGTATCTATGAGTTTGTTTCTGTTTTGCTTGTTTGTTTTGTTTTTTAGATTTCTCATATAAGTGAAATTATGTAGTGCTTGTCTTTCTCTGTCTGACTTATTTCACTTAACATATTACCCTCTAAGTCCATCCATTTTGTCCAAAATAGCAAGATTTCATTCTTTTTTATGGCTGAGTAATATTCCATTACATATATATCTGTATATGTATATGTATATGTATATGTATATGTATATGTATATGTATATATATATATCTCACATCTTCTTTATCCATTTGTCTACTGATGGACACTTAGGTTGCTTCCATATCTTGGCCATTGAAAATAATGCTGCAATAAACACATGGATGCATACCATATGTCTTTTTGAATTAGTATTTTGGATTTTTTCAGATAAATACCCAGAAGTGGAATTGCTGGGTCATATGGTAGTTCTATTTTTAATTTTTTGAGGACCCTCCATATTGTGTTCCATAGTGGCTTCACCAATGCACAATCTCACAGGTGACCTTTATTTTCTTCTTCTTGGACAGCGGTTGTTTTTGTTTATTTATGTTTTCAAATGTTTTTGAAATTGACATCATATGGCACCCACTGCGGGAGGGGGGGTCACTGATATGGACAAACGGTGACATTTGCCACTGTATATCATGTGGGTGACACACCCACCCTTCCTGGCCTGCCAACCTGCTCTGTAAAATGAGGGGATTTAAGCTCCAGCCCAGTTTGAACATTTATGTTTTGTTATTTATTTGTAAGGTCCATCTGCTGCTGGTGTGGTTACCTGAAAATCCTGGCACCATGCGCCATGGTCCAGGCTCAGGTGCCAGCCAGTGTGGCAGAGAACCTCACAGATGTGGCCCTGCAAGTAGTGCATGACTCCACCCACGGGGGTGGGGGGAGGGAGATGAGGCCTTCCTCACTGCATTATGCGGAGGTGAGGTGGCCTTTCCCCTTCTTTCCTGTAAGGATGAACATGTTTCTTTCTCCCGTCATGCTCTCTGTTCCCCAGGCTGCGAGCCCATTTCCAGGGAAGGCAGACATGGATGGCTCCAATCTGAACGCTGAAACAAACACCAGGAATCAGTAGCCTTGGCAGTGCCGGCACCTCAGGCCCGCTGAGGGACACGTGTGCTCTGGCTTTATTAAATGTTTTCCTTCCTAATAGAGCAGTGGGAAATGCCAGAACCATCTGCAGCCGCCTGCTGACCCTGGGGACTGGGGCAGGTGCACCAATGAGCTGGAACTTCCCTTTTCCATTTGTTCAGTCACGCCAGGAATGTCTTCACCTAGGAGACCCGGAATCGCCCCAGGGACCTCCTCGTTCTATCCGGGCAGGACCAGGCGATCCTTTCCTTGGCAACTTTCTACACATTTCTAACCCCCAGATGTATCCCTAAGGCTATTTCCCCAAGCTCCATAGAGTGAAAATATGGGGAAAACGGCGATTGTGCATATGTATTATTCACATTATATACATAATGCATGAAGTGGGTACGAATTTATCTCACAACACTTGTTGCAAGAAATGCCACAGTACTGAAATTAGCTCTTAAAGTTCCCTCACCAAGACGATGAGATGTCCAATATCTGGTATTACTGGGGTGCTCTTCCCCTTCCCAGGAAGGAGCGGGAGTCCCTGGGGGCGACACAGGCCAGAGAAAAGGCCTTCTGTCTTCAGGGCATTGCGGTCCACCTGCTTTTCTGTTGGAGAGTCCCCCCTCCCCCCGCCAGCCTTCTGCGGCCTCTGCGCAGGTATCCACTCCACCTGGCACCAGACGCTGGCCCAGGAGATGGCGCCCCTGGAGGCGGCACTGACTCATCATTTGGCACATACTCATCCCTGTGCTGTCAGCAGCTCCGCCTCAGAGCGCCCTCATGTGGCTATATGTGAGAAGTGTTCCCCATGCAGGAACCATCTGCGTTTGCATCTTGGTTATCTATCTATTCGACTGCGCCCCCCACCCCCAACTTGTGTTTGAGTCTCTGATTTACCTTAAAGACTGGAGGCTGCTCCAGCCTTAGACACTGAATGAATATTTTTTAAAATTTAGACTCTCTCAAAGGAGCAGATTAGTTTAAAATCATGTGTTTCCGCCCTGGCAGGTTTGGCACAGCGGTTAGAGCGTCCGCCTGGGGCCCAATGAGTCTCAGGCCCCATTCTGGTCAAGGGCACCTACGTTGGTTGCGGTTAGCCCTCCGCCTGTGTGTTCCTCTCACGTCGATGTTTCTTTCTCTCTCTCTTTCTCTCCCTCTCTCTCCTTCCCACTCTATCTGAAAATAAATAGAAAAGTATCCCTGAGTGAGGATTAAAAATATAAATAAATAAATCAAATCACGTGTGTTCCCTTTGTTTTCTACCTTATAGGCAATCTTTCAAAGGAGAAGGAGCAGGGAAAGAGAGGAAGAGGGAGAAGTTGCTAAGAACGCTTGACTATTCCAGAGGATGAACAGGGAAGCAGGAGTGAGGGTGGTGAGGTGCAGGGAGAATGGCAGATCTGGCTGGCATGTGTGTTCAGGGCCCTTGTCCACCCCGACCTTACTCCTCCCTCACCCTGGTATCTCTGAGTCCTCACCTTGCAGGTCCCCATCCTGCACCGGTGTCCTCAAAAGTAGAATCTACCACTAGAGAGGTGATTATCTAAGGAGAAGGCTAGACTTGCCAAGGCAAGTGCCCTACTCTAGACAATCTAAAAGAAAAGCCACGGTTGGTTACTGTAAGTCAATAATTTAATAAATCAGTGATCAGTTAGGTTTATTGCAAATCAATAATTTAAATTTTCCACCTGAATTTTGTGGTGGGAACAGAGTAGGCTGGCTGTGAAGACATGCGTGCTTGTGAAATTCGCACTTGGACAGCGCCGGCCTCCTGCGGGGTGGGAGCTTCCAAGGGCCTCACTGAGCTTTGTTTGGCATCTAGCAGAATACAGACACTTCTGGGTGCTCTGGCTTTCTTGTGTCTATGGAAACTGTTTATTTTTCTCCTGCTCACACTATTTTTTTTTTCTTTATAGCATTATCCTTTCCAGCTTTCTGCAACAAATTTTCTTGCTATGGTTCAATGTTGAGTCCTGACTTGTCTGTATACTGGATGAAAGATAGTTTTGAAGACGACCAGGAAGGGACATTTTAATCAGAAAGTGTGGGACAGGGGAGAACTTGATAATATTTCCCATTGGCAACACCTCACCAGGTAGAGCAAGGTCAGGGATCAATACCACTCCTGCTAAAGACTAAAGGACAGGTCTCCAGGCCCCTCACTACACCAGCCAGATGCCCAAAGTCTGCTGTCACTGGGCAGAGACCACCCTACACAGGCAGAGCCAAATCCTCTTTCCATTAGGTCTAGCATCTGCCCTGGGAGGAGACAAGGTAAGAAGGTAGTTGGAACCAGAGCATGTATAAGGCCTTTTGCAAACCATTATGAGTCTTTGGAATTTGCTCTAAATAAAATGAAGCATTGGTAGAAATGGTTTTGAGAAAAATAATGCCAATATTTCAGTTATGTTTTTAGAACGGGCACTTCAGCTGCCATGTAGGGAGTGGGCAGACACAGAAAAACCAGTTAGGAAGCGATTGCAACAAACCAGGTGAGAGATGATAGGCCAGGCAGGTAGTGGTGCCAGAGGTGAGATGCTATCAGTCTGGATACATTTTGAAGATAAAGTCAACAAATTTTATAATAGAATGGATAGAGGGTGTGAAGGAAAGAGATCAAAGCTGACCCCAAGGTTTCTGGCCCGAGTAACTGGAAGGATGGAGTTGTCATCCACTGAGATGGGGAAAGCTGGGAGAGGGGTAGGTATTCAAGAGAAAACAAGAGACCTATTTTGAACTAACTCAGAAACAACAATCACCACAGCACCCAGACTGTGGTCTCAAAATGCCATCTCCCAGGTTTGCTGATCCCAGGTCTGGGGCAGGAAATGTACCAGATGATCCCAGAGCATCTTGAAACACCAGGTAGCAAGGATGCTGTCAAAGATGACTGGGGTCTTGTCAAAAGGACTAAGCCACTTAGGAAAGGTGAGACCATGTGAGCATCGCTAAGGATTAAATTGCAATGTATTAAAACATCATCAAAGATGTTTAAATCCATGAGTTTATGATGATATTGAAATTGGTCTCTTAATTGCTCTCTGTTAGAGAATGATAGGAAACCAACTCATTATTTTGAGAACTGATTAATAGAGGGACAAAATCAAGCATTTATCCTGCCTTTCCTATACAGATCTACCTCAGGGTAACCAAATAGTAGATGAGGGGATATTTCTCTTCCCAGAAGTATTCCAGCTAATGAATGAAGAAGAATGGTAGATTTGAATGTCAACCTTTGGCAATCTTAATGAGGTGATGGGCTTGAACAGTGAGCATTAACTTCTCTGAATATGACAGGAAGAGAGAGAAGCAGACATTCTGTGCATTCTGATGGAAGACTACACCATCATCTCTAGAATCCAAATGCCAATTTGTAGGTAACACAGAGGAGGATGAGATATGTTGATTACACCATAGGGTGCATTCAGCAAAATCCAAAATGAGACAAACTCTATAGGACAAATGGCCTTGTTTTAACAAATAAATTAAACAAAAGAGAGAAGGAGGAAGAATCTATAGATTAAAAGAGACTTAGAAGATATATCAAACAATCACACTATGGAGATCTTATTTGGATCCCGATTCAAACAAACACGCTTACAAAAAATTATGAGACAGTTGGAAATTCGAACACTCACTGGCTATTAGATGATATTAAGAAATTGTTATTTTCTATGTGTGCAAAAATGGTATGATGATCATGTTTCGAAGTGAGGTATTATCTTTTAGAAATATACACAGATGAAATGATGTATCTATGCCTGGAATTGGCTTCAAAATAGTACAGGGTTGGGGGGATGAGAAATAAGGTTGGCAGTGAGTTAGTAATTGTTGAACCTGTGTGCTGGGTACATAGAGATTCATGATACAAGTCTGTCCATCTACTTTTGTGAATGCTTGAAATTCTTCATTATAAGTTAAAAAAAGAGAAAAGATAAGAAAAAGAAAGGAAGGAAGGAAGCAAGAAAGGAAGATAAGGAAGAAGGGAGGAGGGAGGGAGTAAGGAAAGGAAGGAGACATGTTTTGTTTTGCGCATGTCATGTCTGAGCTGCTAATCTGATACCCAGACAGAGATGTTGAGTCGGTAGTTGAATATATGGGACTGAAGTTCAGGATGGTGTTAAGGCTAGAGAGAAAAAATAAGGAGCCCTAAATTTATAAATGTATTAAAATCATGGAACTGGATGAGAGCACCTTAAAATAAGTATAAATAAGAGAAAGATGTTACAGACTGAATCTTAGAGGTTCCTCAAATCAAGAGGTCTGTGTGGGGAGGATGAAAAGGAGCTGTGGGGCTATATTTGGTGGGGGGGCCCCTGGAGGGAGGGGGGCTGCTGACCTGGAACAGAGCAGTTTGGGGGAGGGTGGTTGGGTTCCAGAAGACAGAGAAGGAGACCAGAGGTTGAGTCTTTAGAGGAATTTTGCAAGAAAGTAGCAGAGAAATGAGACAGAGGTGTGAGTGGGGTATGGGGTCGACAGGTTATTTTTCAAGAAGGGTGGAGTTATAGCATGTTTTCGTTCCAATGGGAATGATCCAGTAGAGAGAGAGAGAATAAATAATAATGGGGAACAGAGGAGAAATTGCTAGTTGGACAAGGTGGATTACTCACGTGGTCCTGAAACAGGTTCACAGTCAGGTTAAGTATGATGCATTTGGTGTTATGGGTTATGACACACACATTTCACAGCCAGAGACCTGGATATCACCCCTAGGCTCCTTCCAGGGACCCTGTGAAAGTGCTGATATAGATCATGTGGCCATTCTGGAGCTGTGTCCACTGCAAAGTAATTGATGACTTCCAATTCCATCACTGTGTCCACAGCTTCCAGCAGCATCTGATAACTCAGGCTGTGCCCTTGCTGCTATCCATGATCCAGGACACAATGACAACGTATGGCTAGACCCACAGACCACATGCTGGGGAAGAACCTGAGGAGAGCTAGCTGGGGGTCCACAGCACTGGGGTCCACACTGAGGCCAGGTTCTGCCAAGGCAGGAAGTCTAGACGCGGCTTCTGGGGCTGAGGAGGAGGCCAGAGGCGAGGCTGGGGTGGCAGTGGGGACCAGAGCAGTAGCTGGGGATGAAGTAGTTCAAGGAGCTGTGCCCCCCCCCCTTTTTTTGATTTAGCACACCCTCTTTCCCTATAAACAGTTGCCTATATTGTCTCATTTTATTTCCATTATGTGAATAGTAAGAAGTCTGGTAGAGACTTGGATACCGATCACATAACTATCACCGCTGATTGAATCAGCCGTCCTGGCTGTCTGCATGGGGCTCCTCTAAACAAAAGCCTCAATGTACACAATGGAGCTCAGAGTGGCCTCTTCTGGCCACCGCACACACCTGCTGCCCACAGGGAGGGGCTCTTAATGCGGTGCCCTCCAATTTCCCGTACCCTTGTGTTAGCTCTGGTTTGGATAAGTGGTAGCTTCTCATTTCTCCTAGCAATTTTGGACCCTACTATGGCTCTTTGAGATGCTTCATGGTATATTGGGAAGAGCCCTGGTCGGAAGGTCGAGAGATCTACAGTTTATTTGAAGCTCCGCACTGACCAGCTTTGGGCCTCATTTTCTCAAGTTGAACACATTTTATGTTTCAGGCACTGGAGATGCAGCAACAACAAAGCAAAATCCCTGCCTGCACAGAACATATGTTCTAGTTGAGGAGAAAGGTAGTAAGCAAATTAAACCAAATATATACTATGCCAGGCAGTGACAAGTTCTATGAGGAGAAATGAAGTAGGGAATGCTGCTGGGTGTGTGTGTGTGTGTGTGTGTGTGTGTGTGACTTTAAAGGTGGTCAGGGAAGGCTTCTATGAAGAGGAGATATTTGAGCTGAGATCTGAAGGAGAAAGACACATGGTTACCTGGTGAGAACATTCCAGGCAGAAGGAACAGCAGGTGTGAAGGGTGAGGATGAGCACGCCTTGTTTCCCAGAACCCCCCGGGGCTGAACTGCAGTGACTGATGGAGAAGGCAGTAGGAGATTAGATGTGAGAAGTGGGGATGGGGTTGGCAGGTTGTGTCCCCTCATGCTCACTCTAAGACTCTTGCTATTACACTCTCTCACATGGGACACATCGGAGGGGTCTGAGAAGGGGAGTGACACGTTTCAAAGAATCACTCAGGTGCTGGGTAGGGAATGAGTTGAGGGGGCAGAAGCAGAAAGTCCAGTAAAGAAGCTATTGCCGTGGCCCTGGCTGGGTAGCTCGGTTGGTTAGAGCATTGTCTCCATATGTTAAGGTTGTAGGTTTGATCTCCGGTCAGGGCACATACCAATAAATGCATAAAAAAATGGAACAGTAAGTCAATGTTTTTCTCTCTCTCAAATACATAAATAAAAAATTTTAAAAAGAAGCTATTGCAGTTATCCAGGTGAATGATTTGGTACTTTTGTGGAGTCATTAGAAGAGGTCAGACTCTGGGTAGTTTTGGAAAGACAAGGTGTGCTGGTGGATTGCATGCGCAGTGGGAGGGAGAAGGGTTGAGGATGATGTGATAATAGTCATTAGTGCTGTCCACTATATATCACTATATATATATATATATATATATATTTGTTTGTTTGTTTTTTGGATAACAAAATGTGAGAAGAGAGGTAAATGGCATTTAAGTGTGAGTGCAGGACCCTGCACCAAGCCCCTTTTTCCATCTCAAAGAACATGGAAATATTTGGTCTGGTCTCTAGTGAGCATGGTGAGCAGAGCTCCTGCCAACTCAGGGTGGACACGAACGACAAAACACATTTGCTGTGTTATGCTTCTGAGATTTCAGGGCTCTGAATTACTGCAGCATAACCTAATTAATCCTGGCAAATACAGGTAACAGGATGAGAAGGTTTGTTCTGAGCAACCCACAGATGAGGATTTTCATTTCTTGAGACAGCAGAGAGTGTGGGAGGAGAGGTTTCGGTGGGGGAGGATTAGGAGCTTGTTTTTGGACACCTTAAGTTTGAGATGTATCTTAGGCATTCAAGCACAGATGTGAGTCAGCAGTTGGATCCAAGGATCTGAATTTCAGGGGGAAAGTCAGGCTGAAAATATGTACAATTGGGAGTTGTAAGCCTGAGGCCAGGTGAGATTAGTAGGAAGTGGGGGCAGGTAGAGAAGCAGGTAGACAGTCTGAAGGCACCAAGTCAAGAGGCTCAACTGTACTGAATGCTGCTGACAGGCTACCCGAGGTGAGAATTCTCAACTGACTTGTGATTGCAACGTGGAGTGGCTCATGGCCTCACCAAGAGCAATTTGGGTGGAGTTGTGGGAATGAAACTGATTGAACTAGGCTCAAGAAAGAATGAGAGGAGAGAAGTGCAGTCTGAGCATAATTAACTCAATTGAAGAGGATTGATGTAATAGAATGGTGAAGGTGGGCAGAAAATGGGAGTCAAGGAGTTTTTGTTTTTTTTTTTTTTTTTTTTTAATGAGAGAGTAGAGTACACACGTATGTTCAGGAGAATGATTCAGTAGGAAGATAATATTGTTCAGGTAGTGCGGGAGGGACCAATGGACGAAGTGGCGTCGGTGAGCAGGCCAAGGATGAGATCCAGCTGAGGCCTGCCCAGGAATGTGCAGCCTCCTCCTTCCAGGGGTTGGGGGTGCGGGAGCACAACTGAGGACACAGATGCACGTGGGTTGATGCGGTGCCAGGGGGTTGTTCTGGATGTGGGTTAAGGGTTTTTTCCAGGCCTAAAAATGTATCTCAGAAGTGAAGTTTTCATTATAATCTCGTGGACAGCTCTTTCCTAACCCCCATCTTGCAGATCCCGGCTGTCATTCAGCCCTGTTGACTTCACCCACTCAGCGGATCGTGGCTCTAACGCCCTCCCTGGCCAAACCTCAGCGCCGCCCCTGCCCCGCGGCGCCCGCTCTGTTCAGACCGCAGAAGAGCTCAGGCCTGGCACTCGAGTTTGAGTCTAGCTTGAATTTAGCGGGCACTTGATGGCTGCATATTTTTCCCCATTGGTAAAATTGGAATAACGATAGTACTTACGCCATAGGCCCATTTAGAGGATTGAAATAAACAGTGGGTGCCAAGCGCTCAGCACATCCCTGGCACACAGGAGTCTGCGCTGTTAGTGTTCTCGCCTGTCCTCGCTCCTGCGTTTCGGGTGAGCTCTCTCCAGCGCAGGTCTCTGCTTTAGAACCTCTGGTGCTCCCTGCTGCCTTCCTGGGTCAGGTTCCAACTTCTTCACCCGCCACGCCCAGCCCTTCACCATCTGGCCCGGCTCCTTTTCCAGTCCTCGTGGCAGCACTCCCGCAATTCTCTATCTCAGACGCAGAAACTTGCCACTCTCCAAACCAAATCCGTTCTTTTCGCTTCCAGGTTTTACAGAAGATGCCCCTCCTCCACCTCTCAACCCGGAGAAACCCTGACCATTCTTCAAGATTCAATTCAAGTAACGAATTTTCCTGGAAGATTTCCCCGACCTCCCTCCCGACACCTCTGATCTGGGCGGGCTCCTTCCTAGCTTGGTCTCCCACCTCCAAGTTTCCCTGGCTGTCCTCCCCGCTGTGAGCTCCTTTGGAGCAGGAGTGCCGTTTTGCCCCCCTCCCCCTTTTAGTGCCTAGGACAGTGCCTGGCACCAAACTTCTTGGGGAATGATTGCGTTGGTTATTCCCCCGTATCCGTTTTTTTCCCAGCCCTTAGCTTTGCTCACTGAATTAATTTGTTCAGGGTCTGTCTTCTGAATCACGCCATGAATGCCATGGGAGGTGAGACGTTATCTTTATACCTACCTGTGCCACCGGAGCGTACCCACACAGCAGTGGCTTAATAAATGTTTAAAGGGTAAAATAGAATGAAGGAACCCGCCACCTTCCCAAACACACTTGGCATCCCGCAGATCTCGAGGTGGCCTCCAGGTGGTGCCCGCTGCTCAGAGGTGTCGGCGCGGGGGCGTAGTTCGGGCAGCACCCACCCCAAGCACAGTCGCGCCAGGTCGGATCCCCGGCGAGGGGGCGGTGGGGTGGACACTCCGCCCCCTCCCCGCAGACGCGCAGCCTGCGTCGGGAGTGTCGCGTTCCCGCGTTCCCGGGCTCTAGCGCCTCCGCAGATATTTTAGGAATGTTAATTGGGGAGGGAGGAGGGGGCTGCCGCCCCTGGTGCCTGCAAGCAAAGGAGTCACATCTCTGCTGGCGCCTGACAGTTGCCACACACACACACACACACACACACACACACACACACACAGTTACTTATCTGTCATAATAATAACAGCAAGTGCGTGGCTTGTCCAGTACATTAACTCAAATGTACATAATAAGATGATAAAAAATAAAATTCCCATTTTATAGTGAGGAAACTCAGGTGCAGAGATTAAGTAACTTGGCCAAGACTGCCGATTTAGCTAGTGGAGGTGGGGCCGGAGCCCAGGCAGTCTGGGGTCAGTGTGCACACTCCCTGCTCTGCAACCCTGCTTCCCTCTGACTGCTGAGCTGAGTGGCTGTCCAGCTGTGCCCAGCCAGCCAGACTACATTTATTAAGCAGCTACTATGTACCTTGCGCTGAGGATACGCAGGTGAAGGAGAGAAAGTGTCTCCATTCCAGGAGCCTCCACGCTGTCAAGGGAGACAAAAGTATGGAGAGAGGGATATACCAAGTAGGTGCCCAGGACAGAAGCAGCGGGAAAGGAGATGCCAGCCTTTTCACTACCCTCCCAGGGAGCCCACCTCGTTTTGTGTGTGTGTATCCTGTTCTTGTTATTGGCCTTCTTTTTTGTCCACCAATGTTCCAATCTCGGTGCTGGAACCCTGCTGGGGCTGTCATCCCCCACTCTAGTCCTGTCCCCGACCCCCTGCACAGTGCTGGGACCCTTGTGCTTATTGACCAACTTCCCCAGTGCTGCCTGCTGCCCGGGTTTCTGAATGTCAAGGACTGTGCTCCAGTTGATTAGACAACGAGTTGACACTCTGATTCCACCGTCCCCACACTTTCTCATTGTTACCGTGGCCCCACCATCAACATCTGCAGCTTACCTGATCCTCCACTAAGCTCTGCTCTCCAAGGCCCAGTCCAGCCTTGCCATCTGCTGCACCTCTGAAATCTTCAAGCCCCAGCGCCCTGTCCTTCTGGCTCAACCACACTTCCACTTCAGCTAGTGGTGTCTATAGGACCTGCAGACTCTAGACTCTTTCCTTTTCTTCAAATACATCAGACGCTTACTGGCTTTGCTTCCTTCCCACCCATCCTAGATGCCATGGTTGATCACTTGAACCAATTTCTTGCTGGCCCCTCAACTTTTCTGTCTCCTGGTAAACACCTGTTCTGAAAGTCCACCTGGTTGGATCAGCTGGGATCTGCTTTCTCTACTCCTTCACTCCGATACTCACGGATGCTGCAGGAATTCATACAGCTGGAAGGTTGGTGCCAGGTAGGACGGGCTATACTATCTGTGGGGCCCAGTGCAAAATGAACATGAGGATTCCCTGCTAAAACTTTAAGAATTTCAAGATGGCAAAAGCAGAGCTTCAAACCAAGTGCTGGGCTCTTCTAAGAAAGAGGCCTCATGTGACTGCACAGGTCACATAACCATGAAGCCCTGGTGCCAGGTCATAAACATGGCTCCACCTTCAAAGAGCTTCCAGGGCTATCTGGTCACCCTCACACCTGCTGTCTCCCTTGCCACCACTGCTGTCCTCAGCTGTTCCTTAACATTCCAGTCCTAGACAGCATCCTTCGAACCTCACCTGCATTCTGGAAGGCTTTCTTGAATGGAGGAGAAAGACTGGAGTTACCACCATTGTGAAAATCATCTGTTCCACGTGGCATGGTAGACAAAGACAGAGAATCTCTGTCATAGGGGGCTCAGAGGCTGGTCTCCTTGCTGCCTGTGTGACTGGGTCTAGATATCAATGGAAAAGGGTGGAGAAGGGACCAGCTGGCTGCTGAGCTGTCTCTCTGGCTAAGCATTGATGAAGTATTTCACATGTGTTCTTGAATCTACACCTTTAAGCGGCTTTTACTTTCCCCATTTTATAATTTTAGAGATGAAGAAACAGGCTCAGAAAGGTTATGCAGCTTGTTCAAGGTCACACAGCTAGTAACCGGCAGTGGCAGGCTTTAAGCCCAGGTTGGCGTGAGGGCAAAGTCACACCTTTTCCTTTATATCTAGCTCTCCAAAGGGTCAGGTCTTGACACTTACTCACTAACCAAATCCAATCCTTCTTCCTGTCCCATTTTCTCCCCCATCTCCATCACACTGACTATCTCCTGAGGAAATTCAGTCTCATCCTCACAACCTGCTAAGATGACACTTCTGTTCACTGACAATCAAAACTATGCAGCGTTCAAGAAGGGAAATTCACTTGGCTGTTCTCTGTCAATCCCTTTCCATCTGGCTGGGAAGGAATGGGAGAGGACCATCACCTTCCGCTCAGCACTTGCCCAGGTGTGCTAAAGGTATTGAGGTTTTATTTTTAAAAGAATCATTTTTAGAGATATACACTGAAATAATAATTGATGAAACCAAATGATATTTGGGATTTCTGCAAAATAATTGGGTGGCGGGGATAGGTGGGAGTTTGGATAGAACGAGACTGAGTGTGAGCTGAGGATTGCTGAACGTTGGTGAGTCATTGTACTCTTCGATCCACTTTTGCCTTTGTCTGAACTTCTCCATAGGAAAAAGATTTAAAAAACGTGTTAGGCATGAAAATGAAGGGCAGTAAATGCAAGAACTGTGTGTGTGTATGAGAGGGCAGTTGGTGGTGGGCAGAGCTGGAAAGAGACCTTAAATTGCCAGGTGCAACAAGGTGAAGAAACATTGCATTTCTGCTTTTCTAGAATTAACTTGTAACCAGATACTGTTTCCCCCTCCCCCTGCATTTACTATCAGCCAAGACAGGGCAGGGCCCAGTGTCCATCTCTGGGGAGCCCACCTTCTTCATGACCCTTGCCGGGGGCCTCTGCGGGACTGAATGGAGCTCCCCAGGCTTCTAACAAAGCAAGTGACACGCTGGCCAGTCTGCACGGCTGTGGCCACCCTTGTCCTCTCCACCATAATGCTGCTGCTGAGTGCTGACCCCTTACCTTGACTTCTTTGCTTCTTGCCCTGGCAGAGGGGTGCTTCCCTGGGGGTGGGGCTGGCTGCATGGTGACCCTCCTTCTTCTGGGCTCCGCTCTGCCCAGGCGGCCTCTTTTGTTCTCTCAGGCTGCAGTCCTGGGCCGTGATTCCAGGAGCCCTGCTCTGGCCCTGGTGGGGGCCACCTCCTCCCCATGAGACGAGAAGTCCTCTGGCCAAGTTTGTGCCAGTCAAGGTGAGTCCTCCCATTAGACCGTGTTTGGGTATCTGGAATTCAAAATTCTCTGCCCACACGCCCAGCTTCTTTCTGGACCTGCATGAGCATCCTCCCCATGTCCTGTCTGATGGCTCGCCTAGGCCTCAGGGATGGCCGAGGGCAGCTGTTTTAGCAGGCCTGTGAGATTTACACATGTGGGTGTGTTTGTTCAATGACTGCCGGGTGGAGCTGAGGGAGGAAGAGAAGGTGGGGAGTGGACAGCTGCCTCCATTCACACAGGGTGGGGCAGAAGTAGGTTTACAGTTGTTCATATGGAAAATAATACAATGATTAATAAATAATAATACAAGAATAAACTCTGTGTTTCGCATACTCACAACGGTAAACTTACTTTCCCCCACCTCTTACAAATATTAGGTAGGGGCAGGTGTGGGTCTGGGGTCCATTTGGGAAAGGAAAAATACTTTTTTCTTTCTACTGTGTCATCCCTTTCCCTGCCCTTCTCTTACTCTAGGGTGGATTAAAAGGCTTCTTGCAGAAAATCACACCAAGCAACAAATGAACAAAAACCATACTTCAAGCTACACTTACATGCAAATGGGCACAACCCATGCACTCAGCAGGCCACCCACCCACATGCCTTTGAAGAGATACTCTTAAGAGGTTTGGGAAGGGCTAGTATAGGAAGGGGACTGGTGTCTGCCTCAGGCTGGTAGGGACAGAGGACATCTCAGAGGATCCTTGTTGGCACACCTGGCAGCTGGCCAGTTGGAGGCGTCTCTCTCTAGGTTAATTAAGGGTTTCCAAGCCATTGCTCCTTGCAGAACCTCCTCGTCCAGTGTAAGCTGACCTGGAAGCCCAATACGAGAAACAAACACTATGGAGATATTCCAGCTGAAACAGGGCTGTGGGACAAGGTGACTGTCCTTTTTGGTGATCCACTCACCTGCTTCTGAGGAGCAAGTTGAAAACTTCCTCCTGCACTTACTATCAGACAAGACAGGGCAGTACATGATCTAGGGAAATGTACTAGATGAGAGAAGCGCAGGTCCAGCTGTGCTAGGCTGTTCCAGGCCCCGGAGGTGGAGCTCAGGGGCAAGGCGGGAGCAAGGAGAGCAATGCGGGACACTGGGACTGTCTCCCATTCTTCTCAGTGCCAGAACACACAGATAATTGCCCCCATGTTACCGTTACCTGCCTTTAAAGATGATAATGTAAGAAGCTCTATACAATGTGCAAAGAACTAAGGAAACATTAGGTGATGTCCACCAATAAAAGGGTAGGTGTGGGTGTTCCTGGTCTGGTGTCCTATCTTGTCATTTACTGTGATGGTCTTGTTCAGACTCCCTGTGCTGGTTACAGAGGTGACTTCTCTCACCTCAAACCCATTCTTCTTTACTCTGTAATGTTGGGGTGGGGGCTCTGCAAACACGATTCTCTGTGGCCACCTGGCTCCAGGCTAGGCTCTGCCAACAAGGTGGATTGCAATGACTCTTCACCTTGCAGCAACAGTTCCTTTACAGCAGTGTGTTCCAGTTTCCAGCTTTTTCTTCACTCCCAGAACCAGCCTCAGAGGTACCAGGCAGTTGCCCCTCCTTGGAGGTCAGGGTGCCAGCTCTGCAAGGCCCCTCTTCTAAGCTTCTAAGCGATTAGCAGCCACACTCCTCCCTTTGTTCTCCCACCCAGAAGTGGAGCTGCTTTCTGCCATTACTGCCTCTGTGTTTATCTTGATATTCTGTTTTCATCCTTTCAGCCTCCGATACCTGCTTCACCTATTGCCTAGATTAAATTCTCGCTGTTAAAATAACTGGTGTGGTTTCTGTTTTTCTGTTAAAACCAGGCTGGTGTACACGCCTCAGAGACATTGCCTGGGAAGCAGATGAGGGTGTAGCCTTATCTGGCTGGGCTGCTTTGAGAAACCTGACCTCAGAAATCTTGCCAGCAGCCCCAATAGTCAACCTCTATGGTAAAAGAACTCCCTCATCACAGGAAAAGTCCCCTAATCTAATGCAACCTTTATAAACAAACTCACTCTAGGAGGGAGGGTTTAATTTGAGAAAGCCAGAAGGGACCCTAAATCTTTTCATCCCAATCAAAGCTGTCAGAGCCAGTTAGAGTCAGAGCTCATCAGATGGCCACTGTCGGCCAGGCAGCCACCCTGTCACCAAGGAAACCACATGTCAGAGCAGAAAGCCATGAACAGGGCTCCCAGGAACCAGCCCGAAACTCAACGGTCTGATATGCTTGTCATTATCAACTCTGCCAAAATGCAGCATCTCTTGCAAGAATGATTCTATGAAACTTCTCCTGCCTCAATCTCCCTGTCTTCTCTTTCCCAAATCAGTAATACACCCATATCTGAGAAAGACGTGAGCTGGCAGGCAGGACAGAGCAAGAGAGTCACTTCCTCAGCAACAGATAAGGAAGGCTGCTTGCTGCTTTCACACTAGGTCTGGTATCTTTGGAGACTCCCATCTACCTTCCCAGGCCCCAGTGACTTCTGGTCATCTAGGACCCTGACTGGTGGTCATCAGGTCTGCATACGCTCCCCATGCAGTAGTACCGGGAAAGCATGCTCTTACCCTTCCCTCTATCTGAATTGCTGTTTGACGTCACCATCCTGCAAATGATCACACAAACCTCCATCTTATCCATGACTGGTAACTTCAAATGAGACAAGAGGATTTATTCACTTATTCAATCATTCCACATATATCCACTGAGCATCTCCTATGTGCCAGGCACTAGGCTGCCCACTGAGGTTAATAATAATAATGAATCATTTATTGGTGGTGGATGGAGCCAGTGGACACTTAAGATGATCAGGGAGGGAGGGTCCGAGAAGGAGACATATCAGCTGTATTTCAGGTATCTATTGCTATGTAACAAAAATCCCAAAACCTAGTGGCTTAAAATGATAACAACAATTATTTTGCTCACAAATCTGCAATTTGGTCAGGGCTCGGTGGGGATGACATGTCTCTGCTGTACCTAGCATCTATCTGGGCCTTGGGGGAGGGGCTCGGAGGCTGGGGGCTGGACTCATCTGAAGACTTCCTCATTTACATGTCTAGTGTTTGATGCTGGCTGTTGGCAGGGACCTCAGCTAGGGTTATCAACTGAGATCCCTGCTTGTGGCCTCTTCATGTGGCTGCTTGTCTTTGTCACAGCACGGTGCTTGGGTTCCAAGGGTGAGCCTCACAAGACAGAGAACCGGGTTGGAAGTTGCATCACCTTTTTTGACCTAGTCTTAGGAGTCACATGCAGTCACTTCTGCAGCATTTTATTCATTAGAAGCAAGTCGCTATGGCCAGTCCATACTCAAGGGGAGGGGAGGAATTACAGTCCATCTTTTGATAGGTTGAAGTCAAAGAATCTGTTGATGTGTTTAAAACTACAACAAGCTGTGATTTAAAGAAGAAATTTGTAGAAGAGCATTCCAGGAAGAGGTCCTAGTAGGAAAAGGCCCCGAGGGTGAAAAAGCCTGGTGTGTCCAAAGCAATGAAAGGCCAGCAAGGCTGGAGCACAGTGAGCAAGGAGGGGAGATGAGGTTAGAGGGGATGGAATCATATTAAGCAGTCATAGGAGGTTGGACGTTTTTCTGGGTGTGGTGGGAGCCATTGGGAGATTTAAGATTTGTGTTTGCATCTTGAAAGGACCCTCCCATTGCTCTGTAGAGAACAGACTGAGGTGATATAGGCATAGGGAAAACTGATAGGACACTCCTGGAGTGGTCTGGAGGAGAGATGATGATGGCTGGGACAAGGATGATGGCATTGGAGATGAAGAGAAGTAGATGCACTTGAGAAATGACGGGAAGAATGGAAAGAATTTATTAACAGACTGGATGCGGGAGTGATGGAAAGGAAGGTAAGTAAGAAGAAGGACTCTCAGGTTTCTGGCATCTGTGTAGACAATGGAGCCATTTCCTTTGATTGGAAGACTAGGGGAGGAACTCATTGACATGAGTGAAAGTTACAACCCAGAGTTAGTTCATTTCACATGAAATTTGAGATGTTTGTGAGATAGAGGAGAGGCGAGGAATAGACAGTTGGATATAGGAGTTTAAAACTCAGGGAAGCATGTGGAATGGAAATATAAATTTGGGAATCCTCTGATGGTATTTAGTGTTGTGAGCCTGGATGAGATGACCTGGGGAGAATCTAGGGTAAACAGAAGATTGAACCCTGGAAAGAGCAGCCTGTAATGTAGACTGAGAAGGATTGGCCAGAAAGATAGGAAGGAAACTGGGCATTGGATGTTATAGAAACCAAGAAAGGCTTGGAAAGAGGGAATTCAGAAAGAAATAATTGATCAGAATGACTCTAAACTCCTCCAGATCTGAATTTCTATGATTTTATGAATGTCACATATCCCTTTAAGCTGGCAAATTTCACAACTCCATTGTTACTTTGGGAAAACAAGCTTCCTGATGAATCACTGGGTTTCTCCAAAGACTATAAAAATTAGTTCTTGGCAACATGGAATTTTGTATCTGGGCCTTAAAGTGATCATAGGTAAGGTCAAGCCAGAACAAGAATGAGGATCCTTGGAGGGAAGCTCAGGCAACCATGTAAGTGGCAAAATGTAAGCGGAGTTATTTGACCTTTTCCAGTAGGGCTGGCTTAGTCATGCCAGGCTCCTGGGGGCTGGGGACAAATGGCAGCCCCTGTCTTTAGATAAGGACCTGTGTGGACCCCTATTCTCATGCTGGCTGGTGTGGGATTGTGCAAGACTGGGTCACCAGAATGGTGCTGACACACTGATTTGGGGTGACTCTCAAAGCAGACACAGTAGAATTCAGGGCACTGGGCTACTGGTGAGCCATTGCCAACACTTAGGCTTGAGCCACATGTGTGGACCCCATGGCTCAGCTCTCACCCATCTGTGTTCCAATCATGGTGTTATCTCTGATTTATAGTTCTCAAGGATGTGGAATGGTAGCAGGTGTCCTTTACCCTGTATGCCCCCGTGCCATTGGCACCTAGGGTTGTTACCTCCCACCCCCTTGGGCTCTGCACCACACATCAGAAAGTCCTCAGCTGTGTCTGTCTCCTCTGAGGGCTTTAATGACTATTGCCTTGCAATGCCAAAGGCTCTTCCTACCAATGTCCTCTCTTTGTCTCCAAATGCCCAACCAGGAATGGATGTTCCTTGTGTGAATGAGACTGTTTTTCTTGCTCTGTCCATGTCTCTGCCTTTCCTCCCTGTTGGTGGTGGTTTGTGGAACCAGGAGTGCAGGCAATGTTAGAAGCAATCACATTCTGGAAATGCAGTGATCATGGCCTATAGAATTCGAGAGAATACATGATTTGAAGATGTGTTGTTCTATGTTAATGATATAAAATTCCAAACAGTTAACGTGATCAGAAAATGGATCATCATTAAAATTTTCCTGAGTATTCTGGGTAACACTGATATTTTTGGTCATCATTAATGGAGTGCAAAGACAACCTTTGAGAGAGTGATTGGGAGCCGGTATTCACAGATGCTGTGATGGATGGCGAAGCGTCATGAGTAATGATGCAAATAGCATTAAAGAAATGGTATTAGAGAACCACAGGGCACAAACAAAAATCAGAGAAAAAACCCAAACCCCAAATTACTTGTTTTAATGCAAACATGTTTCAAAGAGTCTTGACATTACGAACAGTAACAGTGCTGCTGCCTTTTTGTCACTGTGAGAGAGAACAGTACTAGCCAAAGGAGCACAGAGAGGTGTTTCCTGGGTGTGAACAGAAATAGATGATGCCTGGACTCTATCAATAATCTTCAGGTGCAGTGATAGAACAATGAACAAACACGTAAGTGCCTCTTTGCTACTGATAATCCTAGATCTTCATCAATAAACATCAACATCTCACATGCCCATACATTTTGAAATAGTTTTAAATCAAACTGTTTAGATGGCCCTGGTTATTGGTAGTCTGGAAAATACTGTGCCAGTGGACTGGTGGTGCTAAATGTCTTGTTGGAAAGTGTGGGAGGGAGGAAAGAAAAATGGAAGACTGACTATAGACAAGTTTTAAAAAGATTTTTGATGTAAATAAGACCAAAGAAATGAGGCAGAGTTGGAAGAGTGTGTGGAGTTGCATTTGTTTTATTTATTTATTTATTTATTTATTTATTTAAATAGTCATCCGAGGATATTTTATATTGATTTTCAGATAGAGTGGGAGGGATGGAGAGAGGGGGAGAGAGAGAGAGAAAAAGAGAGAGAAGCACTGATGTGAGAGAGAGACATCAATTGGTTACCTCCCGCAGACCCCAATCAGGGCCAGGGATCAAACTGCAACCGAGGTACATGCCCTTGACTGGAATTGAACCCTCAAGTCTTTGGTCCTCTGGCCGACGCTCTAACCACTGAACAAAACCTGCCATATACATCTTATATCTTATTTATTTTTAAGATATAAGATGTATGCTGATAGGAATGGTCCAGTAGAGGGAGAGAAAGTCAATGCTGTAGGGGAGAGAGAGAGAAGAGATGCCAGAGCAATTTCCTTAAGGGTGAGAGGGGATGGTAATCTAATGTAATGGAGAGAGGCAGAGGGATGGCATTGGAGAGGGCACCTGTTACCCAGCAAGTGCTCACTGCCCAGTGTGCATAGGAGCCAATATGATGGCACCAGCTTCTGAGAAAAGAAAGAGCTTTTATTTTTGAGTTTGGCCAGCAAGGAGATGGGCGGCAAGGCTCAAATCTACCCCCTGATCTAGAGTTGGGGGCAAGATTTAATGGATGTCAGCACTGGATCTTCCTAGACAACAGACTCTTGGCTTCTGAAAGGGTTCTGGTGTTCAAGTTCTAGCCATGTCCTGGTCCTTTGGTTGTGTGGGGGAGGTCAGTTAAGTGTTCACAAGTGTCACTCATGAGTGGTGTTCACAAGTGTTATTCGTAAGTGGTGTATCCAAAGTTTAGACTTCGATTCCAGATCTTGTTAGAAACAAGAACTGCTAGTGAATCCTGCCAGTGGGCACTCCGGGACTTCACTGCTCAATGAGTCATAGCTGTGCCCTCTTGACCTCAGCTCTGGTGGTAGGGGTGCTCTCCCATGTTCATTCCATCTCTGGGTGCTCTACCCCAGGTTTGGAGTAGGTTTTGTCTCGAAAGAGTGGGAAAATTTGTTGAAGTAATGACCATTACTTATTTCTTTTCCCTCCTTTATTTTTATTGCTCCTACTTGACTGTCTCCTTCTCCAGGAGCATATAAACTTGTTCAAATTTCTTATTTTGAAAAATGAAACAAAAGGGAATCCATATATGGCCCCTTTCTTTAGTTACTGCTCTGTTTCCTTTTACAATCAAGTTCGTCAAAAGAATATACTCAGCTTACTGTGGTGGAATGGACTATTGTTCCCAACTATGAGTTCCTTCTCTGTAATAGCATGACACAACTCTGCCTATCATGCTACTTGCCCCATCCTTTCTGAAGAGTAGTGTACATCCCTGCCCCATTGATTTGGGTCTTGGCCATGACCCTTGCTTTTATCTATAGAACATGGATGGAAGTAACAGAGTGGCACTTTTAAGCAAAGATTTATGAGACAAAACATATTTCCATTCATCCTTTTTGAGCCTTTGCCCTCACCATAAGAAGAGCATGCCCCAGAGTGTGGCTGCTCCTTTGGCCTGGGACCTGGAATAAGAAGACTCAAAGAGCCCAGGTGAAGGCCTGTTCTGTGAATATGACTTTGACTACCACTGCACTCTTTTTACCAGTACCATTTTAGTTTTTGAAATAAAAGCAAAAAAAATGTACAAGATTTTATTATATTTTCAAAACTTGGAATCTTATTCATATTTAATCCTTCGCCCCTAAGGAAATGATTTTCATGTAGACACAAAGGGAGGGTATTCTCAGTGAAGTGACGGCCATGACAGAGGGAGAGGCTGATCCATATGAGAACTTCAGGAGACCTGGTACATTAGAGCAGGCCCTCAGAAGTCCTGTTCATATGAGTAAAACTGGTAGAGAGGATACGGATACTGAGGTTGGGCCCAGAACACTAATGTATTAACAAAGTTCCATGAACTGGGTCCGGAGACTAGACATCTGAAATGAAAGCATTGGCATGGTTGGTTCCTTCTGAGGGCTCTGAGGAGAGGATCTGTCCCAGGCCTCTCTTCTTGGCATCAATGGCTGTCTTCCTGTCCATATAGTGTTTTCCTTGTATGTGTGTCTGTTTCCACATTTCCCCTTGTTATGAGGACACCAGTCATATTGGATTAGGGCTCACCCTAATGACCTCGTTTTAATTTAATTACTTCTGTGGAGACCCTATATCCAAATAAGGTCATATTCTGAGGTACTGGGGGTTAGGACTTCAGCATATGAACTAGGGGGACACTTAAACCCATAACAACCAAGATGAACACTCTTGAGAAATGAGGGGAGGGAGAAGTCTTCTCCAACATCTGTGGTAGGTGGAGTCTTCTGAATATACAGAGAACTCTCTTTAAGGTAGAAAAGGGTTGAAGTTCCTACTGTCCAGCTCCTAGGTGAATTTATTCTAAGATCCCCAAGGTAGAGAGGAAGATAAAACAAAAATAAAAATGAGTTATGAGAGGGATATGCTCTGCCAGCTTCTAGCGGCGGTAAGAGCAGTGGGTGCACAAGCCACAGTGGCCAAGGTTGTCCTGGCTTACTCTTTGTAGGGAGTAGCAGAGTCAGAGCAGAGGCATAGTGGGTTCTGGAACCAGAAGGACATAAGCATCTTCTCTTGATGCTCATGTTGCATCATTTATTCAATCTTGGCAGTTGTGATCAATTGTTTTATTCCAATAGGGAGCTCTGTTTATAGATTCAGCTTAGGATTAGGTTCTAAAGGAAAGAAAGAAAAGTAGGAGCACATTACATAAATTGGTAGGAGACTGTGCTGTTCCATTCTGGTAGTGACAATGGACTACCTGAAGAAATGGAGTGGGCAAAACACCAGGTAGGTGATCACATTTAATCTTCCCCAAAGTGTTTTCTTAGCTTCTTTTCAACCCTGACCACACTGTAATTGATTAATTAATCAATTGTCATTGTTGATGTTTGTGTCTCCTCCAAATTCATATGCTGAAGCCATAACCCCCAATGTGGCTGCATTTGGAGATGGGGGCCTTTGTGGATGTAATTAAGGTTAAATGAGCTCATAAGGATGAGACCCTGATCCCACAGGATTAGTGACCTTATAAGACAAGACACCAAAGATCTCACTCTCTCTTTGCATGTGCACAAAGAAGAGGTGATGTGAGCACACAGTGAGAAGGCAGCCACCTACAAGGAAGAGAGCTCTCACAAGGAATGGAATCTTGGAATTCTCAGCCTCCAGAACTGTGAGAAATACATTTCTGTTGTTTAAGCCACTCCATGTATTTTGTTATAGCAGCTCAAGCAGACTAATATAATTAATTTAGATTATGTGTTCTCTCTTGGAAGCCATGCATCTCTATTTCCATAGTATCACCAGTGCCTGGCATGGTGCCTCTCACATGGCAGGCAGATACTCAGTAAATATTTGTTAAATGAATGAATAATTAGTAAATGAATGAGATAGTAGGTATTATTATCCTCATGCTATAGTGGAGAAAATTGACAGCTATAAAGAAATACTATACTCCCAACCCAGAGACACAAATGACATTCCATCAACCAAAATTAATTGAAAGTGGACCAGAATGAAATAACATTTTCAAGCACCAACTGTATTAGGAGTTGCTTTAGCTGGTGAGTGAAAAGGGTCATATTTGCTCTGACTTCACTCTAGTGTCCTCTCTCTAATCAGGATCAGAGATTTGTCATTCTACATCTGTTTCTTTACCTATAAATCAATGCTCCTAGAGCCAGCAGACAGATACAAAGCTTAGAGGAATTTCATTGCCAATGGCAATGTGGGGATATCAGAGGATGAGTATTTGGCTGTCTCCCAATAGACCTCACAGTTTGGCACTTTCCCTGCCAAGGGTCTGGTCTCCACCTTGCAGGTTTAGGAACAGGATCTGTCAGTATATTGAGTGTGCATCCATCTTTCAGCTGTAAGTCTAATTAACTAAGCTTAGAGAGCTGATGTGTGAAACCAGAATGTCTATTTATTGATTCACACGAGGACTGGAACTGCCTCTGTTTCTGGAATGCTTGTCTCCACATGGCTGGTACATTTTTTCACTGAAGACAGACCTCCAAGGAAGACAAATTATCAGAAGGTTGCTTAGTGAGTATGGAATCCAAATGAGGGAAGAGAGTTAGAGGATCCAAAAGTTTAATGGCTTAAGCTGGGAAATCTTGACACCACCATTTTTACTATAGGAATGGTCATGCCAATAGCAGCAGAATATTCACAGTCATTGGTTGAGGGACCATCTCCAGTAGATATTTCTTAAATGGGCTCTGCTGGTGCTTACCATCATGATGATTCTCCTTCTCCTATGCTTTCATGGATGACCAACCCTGCTTTGACTAGCTTTGTGTAGTTGTAGAGCTTAATTCTCAGAAGATAACCTATTTTCTTAATTTAAACATACTTGAGATAGGCCTCACCAAATTCCTCAATAGCCAAATAGGTCTCTACTATTCTTGTGGTTCTATCTTATTTTATTAAAAAAAAAAAACTTTATTAAAAAAATATCTGATACATGTCAGAGACCCGTTGTCTCATCTTTGTACTATGCTAAATTACTAACTTTCTCTTTTTGTTGATAATCTTTATCTTAATTACCACTTATTGATTTTTTTAAATTGGCTCTGATCAATTCTTCCTGAGGCACATAAGGATAGTACAAATGGCAATAATGAGGCAGAGTGCATTTCTCTGTAATGGTAAAACCCTGTTAAAGCCACCTTGAAGTATATAGAGTCACCAAGATCATGTTGGTTGAACAACTGGCTGTCTTTTCCAGCAAAAGGTTAGTTTGCTGCTTAATGGTTTTAAGGGGCTTCATACCAAAGCTCCTCTCCAGCCCCACCTCCTTTGGTGATACTCCAGTTCTGAACATCCTTCTATCCAAATCTTACCTATTGTCCAGATTCCAGTTCTCCATCATGAAGCTCTCTGACCTCCTCATTCAGCCACCATCTCACCCTTCTCTGGATCTTTACAATCTTCATAAAGTGTTCTACAGAATCCACTGCCCTAAGTTATTCTCCAGTTGTTCTCTCTGTGCTACTTCTATCTTGGGTAGATTGCAAAACCTGCAGTGTAAGGATCATTTTTCCTCTCTTGTATCTCCCATGCCAGCTGGATTGGCTTGAGCGAACAGCCAGTGTCCCCTCAATGCATCAACTTGACCCTACAGAGGTTCTGGGAGATGCTGAAGGAAGAGTTTTAACCAATGTTTTTGAAAGCTTGAGAAAGGAATTTGCTCTCTAGGAAATTCATACTTTTCTCTAGAGCATGTAGGATGAGTAGACATGGAAGCTAGTCACTAAAATAGTCTCCAAAAGTTCACAGATGACATGGAGACCATAGAATGTTAGAACTGAGAGAAGCGAGGAACAATCCAGTTCTGCTCATATTTATTCCATAAACAATGATTTCCTGCTATGTGCCAGGCACCATGCTAGGGCTCAGTCAGAGATACAGAGATGAATGATGGAGTCCTTGCTTTTTAGGAGTGTGTGGTTTCTTGCAGAGATCACAAAGAGGTGGCTCCAGGGCTCCATAGGGCCATTTCAAAATGAGAAGTTTTGGAAAATTGGAAGATCCAGCAATCTGAATTTGCATCCCTGTGGCTGCTTCATCATTTCTATCAGGGCTTGGGAAACTTTTTTCAGTAAAGGGTAGATAGTAACTATTTTAAGCTTTTTTGCCCCTGTGGTCTCTGTCATAAGTACTCAGCCCTGCCTTTGTAGCATGAAAGCAGTCATAGAAAATACATAAACAAATGGGTGTAGTTGTGCTTTAATAAAACTTTATTTACAAAACAAAAGATGGCAGTCTCAGCTTGACCCATGGACCATAGCTTTCTGTCCTCTGATTTGTACCATCAGCTTGACCCAGGAAGAGATATGAGTTCACAATCTCCAGTGCTGTGAAAGCAAACCTTACAGATATAGGTGGCAAGTTTAGTGTAGTTGTGGACAGGTGCTGTAGGAGCTCAGGGGTGGGTGGTGAAGGATCTAAGTCCACTTGGAGGGAGAAAAAAGAGCATCCAGACAATTCTCAGGTGTCTGGTTAGGAGACCACATGGATGTAGTCCAAGTCTTCATAGAGGAAAAGTTATCAGGTTGAGTTTGAGGTGCCTATAAGGCAACTAATAATCTAATATGAGGGTTTATTGTACTGTTCTTTTAATTTTATTGTGTGTTTGAAATTTTTATGGTAAAAAAATAGAAAAAAATAACATAATATGGGATTTGTAAATATAAATTATAAAACTAAAAATTGAATAAAAATTTACTGAAAATTAAAACTTCAGAACCTAGGAGATAATTGTCTGTTGGAAAGTTGAGTAATTCCTTAACCTCCCTAGGTTTTTTTATTTTTGACTTCAAATGGAAGGGGTGGGGGAGTTGACTTAAAGAATAATCGAGTTCTAATAAAATGGCAATAAAACACATATCTATCAACAATTGAATCTACAGCCCTGGCCGGTTTGGCTCAGCGGTTAGAGCGTCGGCCTGCAGTCCAGAGAGACCCGGGTTTGGTTCTCGCTAAGGGCATGTACCTCGGTTGCAGTTTGTCCCCGGCCCTGGTTGGTTGTGCGGGTGGCAGCCACTCGATGTGTCCCTTTCATGTCGATGTTTCTCTCTCTCTCTCTCCCTCCCACTCTATCTGAACAGAAAATGAAAAAATGTCCTCGGGTGAGGATAAAAAAAAACACACACACAAAAACCAAAACCAAAACAAACAAACAAAAAATTGAATCTACAAACAAAATGAACAAACAGAACAGAAACAGATTCATAGATACAGAGAACTTTTTGTTCGTTCCCAGATGGAGGGGGGTTGGGGGAATGGGCAAAAAAGGTAAAAAGGATTAAGAAGCACAAATTGGTTGTTAGACTGATGAACCTCAGAGGGAAGAGAGGGGGGAATAGGTAAACCAAAAAACTTATATGCATATATGCATAACCAATGGACAAAGACAGTAGTGTGTGGAAGAAGGCAGGGGTGGGGGCAGGAGCCGGGAGGAGGGGTCAGTGGGGAAAAAAGGAGGGACATCTGTAATACTTTCAACAATAAAGATAAATTTAAAAACAAGAAAAGAATAATTGAGTTCTAAATTAATTAATCAAAGACCAACCAACCAGTAAGCATTTATTAAGCAACTACTTTGAAGCCATCTGTTAGGTGCGATGGAGAGTACAAAAGAAGTAGGACTTGAACTCTGCCTCAAGGGACTTAGTGCTTTGGGGAAGACCTAAGAGGTTATTCACAAAGCAATCAAGGAACAACCTAGGACCTTGTAGTCCTCTAGGATTTCCAAAAAGAAAAAGAGAATTGAGAGTCACTTGGCTAGAAGCCAAGTTATAAGTTAAGAGCAACTCATTCCATTTATAATAATCAGTATTTGATTTGAGTGCTTATCCTTAATTATATTTGTTTAATTTCTCTTATCAGAGTCTGACTCTTAAAAAAGGACAGCAGGGGAGGTCAGCCAGGGATATAAGATGGGAAGGAAGTCAGGTAGGGCAAAGGTTTAGTCAGGAGACACAGGTGAACTGGTGGCTGGGTATTGTGCAGGAGCCCTGGCTGAAACATTAGATGTGGCTGTTGGGAAGCTGCTCTAGGATCTGGGGCAGGGTCAAGATAAGAGGTGCCTTTAGCTAGTGAGGTCCACTGAAGACTGGTATCTGAGACAAGCATCAAGGTCAACTCCCAGGGAAGCCAAGTATTTCTAAAAGGAAAACTTTCCTAGTCTTAAATATCAGAGCCTGTTAGGCAACATCTAATTCCTCTGTGTCAGGAACCATGTCCACATCGCTCCAGCCCCACTCACTGACCATGTCTGTAGTCAATACCATAGGCTTCTGGCATTCAGATCTTAATCAGCTGCACCTGCCCTATTTCTCCTATGAGATATTAGGACACTCAGAATCTCCCCTCTCATCTGAAATTTGGAGTTTGGGCTGGTTGGACTGAACTTTGATACTGTCCACAGACTACTTTTATAGAGGTAGTAATTATGATGAGAAAAAAGTGGAGCCATTTTTGGTTAGAACTTTGGAAATCTTGAATTATCCATTCCCCCACTTCCATGGGAGCATCTTCAAAGAGATTAAAAAAAAAAAAGGAAAGCATGATCTCTACCAATGAAATACCTTAAGGAGGTAGGATTAGAGAAAACTGGTTATCCACATGCAATAGAATGAAATTGGACCCCTATCTTATACCACTCACAAAAATCAGCTCAAGGCAGATTAAAGACTTAAACATAAAATCTGAAACTGAAACTCTAAGAAGAAAACATAGGGGATGTCAAGCTCATGATGCTAGTCTTGGAAATGACTTAAAAATAAATTGATACCAAAAGCATAGGCAACAAAAGCAGAAATAAATAAGTGGTACTATATCAAACTAAAAAGTTTTTGCACAGCAAAGGAAACAAGCAATAAAATAAAAACAACAACCTATAGAATAAAATATTTGTAAACCATGTATCTGATAAGAGGTTAATATCCAAAATATATAAGGAACTCATATAACTCAATAACAACAACAAAAAAAAACAGATACAATTAAAAATTGGGCAAAGGACTGGAATAAACATTTTCCCAAAGAAGATATACAAATGGCCAACAGGTATATGACAAGGTGTGCAATATCACAATATCATCAGGGAAATGCAAAACAAAACCACAACAAGATATCACCTCACAACTGATAGGCTATTATCAAAAAGTCAAAATGATAACAAGTGCTGGCAAGGATGTGAAGAAAAGAGAACCCTTGTGCACTGTTGATGGGAATGTAAATTGGTAGAGCCATTATGGAAAACAGTTTGGAGGTTCCTCAAAAAATTTAAAATAGAACTACCCTATGATCCAGTAATTCACTTCTGGATATATATCCAAAGGAAATTGTAGCATTGTTCACCGAAGCCAAGATATGTAAACAACCTAAGTGTTTATCAACAGATGATTGAATTTAAAATGTGGCAAAAATACATAATGGATTATTATTCAGCCCTAAAAAAGAAGGAAATCCTGCTATTTGTGACATGAATGCATCTGGAGAACATTATGCTAAGTGAAATAAACCAGGTACAGAAAGACAAATTTTATCTCATGATCTCACTTATATGTGGGCTCTAAAAAAAAAGTCATAGTAATAGGAAGTAGAATGATGATTACCAGAGACTGGGGGTTGGAGGAAAAGGGAAGATATTGATCACAGGATACAAACTTTCAGTGATAAGATGAATACGTTCTGGAGAATTAATGTACAACATGGTGACTACAGTTAATAATGTATATTTGAAATTTGCTAAGAGAATAGATCTCAAATATTCTCACAATACATTCACACAAAGGTACCTACAGGAGGTGATGGGTATGTTAACTAGTTTAATTGTGGTAATCATTTTATAATGTATACACATATCAAAATATCATGCTGTATACTTTAAATATTTCCAATTTTTATTCATCAAAAATATTAGTGCCCATGGAATTCCTATTTCAATATATTATATATTTATTAATTACAATGTTTCTCTCATACCCATATATGCAAACACTCACACACTTTCATAGTGAAAAATCCATTCAGTTCTGCTGGCTCTGGTTAGAGAAAAGTGAGACAACATCTTCAAGGGTGGCAGAATTAAGCTGCCTCTAAGATATTCTATTCTCAGTACCCTAAAGTCAAAGGAGTTTGCTCAGACCTCTCCCTGCAAAGGTAATTATCTCCTCATTCATGTCTGGCCAGGTAAGGCCCTGTTTGCTCTTGGAGTGATGATTGGAATTATCAACATCCTGCCGGACCTGATCTGGTCTGGAAGAAGAGATGTGTTTTATCTTAATGGTTTTTGATCTAGGTGGGTATATTTATTCACCAGGTATGTCTTCGGGTACACAATGGAAAGTCATACCCTCTACCACTCGTTATAAACCATTTCTTCTTCCTTGGCAGTGTTACTATGGTGGAAATTTTTTTTTATTTCTTTTTAATTTTATTGTAATTTTTTAAAATAACAAGAGTAATATATATTCATTGTAACCAGGAAGATAATGCTAAGATCTGTAGAGAAAAACTATTTGAATCAGAGTTAGGTGGGAAAGATTGGGAACTACTGCCTAAACAATTTCTTTAAATACTATTTAGCACTTCAAAAAACTTTTCCTTTTGTTTCTCCTGTTTCTATTTCTGAATATGCTTTCTCTTTCTGATGATTTGACTTTTAAGTGATTAAGCAATCCCTGCACCCCAAGGTTTCTATGGCCAAGCTCATGATACTTATTTTTCCCTTTTTTTTAATCCTCACCTGAGGATATGTATTTACTGATTTGAGAGAGAGAGAGAGAGAGAGAGAGAGAGAGAGAGAGAGATGTGAGAGAGAAACATTGATTGAATGCCTCCTGTATTTGTCCCTATTGGGGATTGAACCTGCAACCTGGATATGTGCCCTGACCAGGAATCGAACCTGAAAACTTTCGGTGAATAGGACGATGCTCCAAGCAACTAAGTCACCTGGCCAGGGCTATTTTTCCCTTTTAAACAGTCCTATGGATTATTTTTTACCTTAGCACGCCCTCTGTTATCCCTTCAATTGATTTTAACATTTGACCCTACAAATATGTTTATGTCTGTATGTACACATATACACACACATATATATACATATATTAAAGTAACCAGATTAGGCCCAAGATGGAATTGCTCATGCTAAGCCCCATATCAGCAAACCAAAACTAAGTTTCTATGTTTGGCTCATCCAGAAAAGGAAGGCCAAGGTCAATGAATCAATGCTTGCCTGCCCAGCACAAGTTACCTAACCTGGTTCTAAGACCTCCCTTTGCTCCATATAAGTAACCCTACTTTGACCAATCAGCAAATGTTTAGTATAACTTTCTTGTTCCTGTTCACTTTGGTCTATAATAATCTCTTGTCTTGTACAGCTCTTCAGAGCTGCTTTCTATCTGCTAGATTGGATGCTGCCCGATTCATGAATCACTAAATGAAGCCAATATGATCTTTAAAATTTACTCAGTTGAATTTTGTTCTTTAACATTTAAAAAATAGAACAACAGGCCCCAAATAGGGTCACTCATGCTAAGTCCCACGTTACCAAACCGAGACAGTTTCAGCTCTTCCAGAAATGGAATTTTAAATTACAGTAGTCCATCAGAAATCACCTGATCAACACTAGTTAGGTAATCTGCTTGAGTCCTGTCATCCCCTAGCAGTGGTTCTCAACCTTCCTAATGCCGCGACCCTTTTAATATAGTTCCTCATGTTGTGGTGACCCCCAACCATAAAATTATTTTCGTTGCTACTTCGTAACTGTAATTTTGCTACTGTTATGTCTCAGGCAGTCCCTGTGAAAGGGTCATTTGACCCCCAAAGGGTCGCGACGCACAGGTTGAGAACCGCTAAAGGAAAGTAACTGTACAATAACCGACCTGCTTTTTTTTGTTTTTTTTTGCCTTGTACAACTTATTGTTCTGCTCCCTTCTGCCTATAAAAGTCTTTCATTTTGTACAGCTTCTCAGAGCTCCTTTCTATCTGCTTGGTTAGATGCTGCCCAATTCATCAATTGTTAAATAAAGTCAATCAGATCTTTAAAATTTACTCAGCCGACTTTATATTTTAACAACACACAACACATAATTATTTAAAAAAAATAATTCAGAAATAAAGTGTTATTGGTTTCGTTTGAATACATATTTCCTGGATAGAACTCCATTAGTACTCATCTACTTTGGCATAGCTGAAATATTGCTCCATGAAGTGTTCTACTGCAAGGTGATGCAAGAACCTGGCCATGCTTTTACAAATTTTGTGTGGAGCTTTCCAGATGCAGGAGTATCCACAAATGTAATATAAAGATGGACTCAGAACTGAAGTTCTAAAGAGGCTGCAGTGAAATGTTCAATGACTCAGACCCCCTTCTGAAGGTTATAATCTCCACCAAGCCCTTTGTTCTGCTCCAGTAGAACCACTCTGCTAATCCAGTTAGTAGAGTTTACTGCATTATTTGTAATGGAGAATGATTTCAGATGTTATCTAATTCAACCTCATCTTAGCTTCACCACATTCCCCTGTGGGTGACATCGACCAGCTGTAAATAAAATCAGGAGGCTTTGGCTAGAAATAAATGATAAAGATTTATTCAAGGTTCTTAAGGTTTGCAAACTGTAAACACAATTAGGCAATACCCAGAGTGTTTTGAAGAAGAAAGAAAAGCTAAGAGTTCTTACAGTAAAAAGTACATTCTTGAGAAGAATTAGTCCTGCATTCCTAGCCTCTGGATTGGTCCAAGAAGGTAATACTATAGATGACTGGTGGTTGTATAATGAATGTCAGATGGTTTGGATAATGGATATTAGGAAGTCTGGATATATGAATACACTTTCCTTAGTCCTTCAGGGGGTAATCAATCAGAAGGTTATCTGGAGGTTTGATGTAAATCCAGGCATTGATGCAGGACTGCAAAGTTAAAAAAATTTAAGTTCCCAGGCTAGTTAAATAATAGAATTGTTTCCTCATACCTGAACTTATTTGATTATAGTAATTTAGCAACTTGACTCTAGTGACTCCATTTTATTTCTTTACTCTATTCCTCAGTGAATTAACTATGTCTTAATTTCCTCAACTGTAAAACAAGGTTGAAATATTGCCTACTTCAAATAGGGTATTATAAAAATAATGTAAGTCAATATGACACACATAAATGTAAAGCACTTTGAACCATGCACACATTAAGTGCTTAAAAAATGAAAGCTATTAAAATAGAATAGCCACCCTGGCAGGTGTGGCTGAGGTGGTTGAGAGTCGTCCCATGCACCCAGAGGTCGCTGGTTCAATTCTTGGTTGGGCATGCCCCAGTTTTGGGGTCAGTCCCCTTAGGGGGCATGTGGGTGGGGCAGGGATGGCCTATTGATGGATGTTTCTCTCTCCCTCTTCCTCCTTCTCTCTCTAAAGTCAATAAAAGCACTATTTTATTAATCATTTTTGTTACAGATGTTTCTCCTTTTCCCCCCCAGACACCCTCCTCCCCATCCCCGCCCCAAGCATTGTTGTCTATGTCCATTGGTTATGCATACATGCATATACGTTCTTTGGTTTATCTCATCCCTACCCCCCGCCCCCCCCCCCCTCGAAGTTTGTCAGTCTGAACCATACTCCTTTCTATGTCTCTGGGTCTATTTTGTTCATCAGCTTTTTTTGTTCATTATATTCCACAAATAAGTGAGATCATGTGGTATTTGTCTTTCTCTGATTGGCTTATTTCGCAAAAAACGCATTTTAAAAATATTTAAAAAAACAAACCAACAGAATTGCCTACATTAAACTTGTTATTGCAAATATCCACTCCTCTACACCAGTAGATCTCAAAGTGTGGTGTGGGGACCAATGGGTATGTGTGTGTGTGTGCAGAACATTTTTAGGGGTCTATGAAGACAAAACCATTTTCGTAATGTAACCAGTCCAGGTAAATTGGGTTCGTTGCCTGCTGCACAGCTGAAAAGGCAAATTCAGAGGCAGGGGTCTTTTGCAGAGAAGATTTATTTTGAGGCAGCCACACAGGAAACTGGAGGCAAGGCTTAAATCAGTCTCCCCACCAGCAAACTATTTCTGTGCTTTCCGTGGTGAGGAAAGGGTGGGATCAGTGCAGAGAGGAGATGATTGGGTAGAGTCTTTAAAGTCTTTGGTTCTCATATGCAAGGCAGCCAGGCTTCATGTCTCTTCATACTGCATGTGTAGAAAATGGCTAGTCAGCATGATCAGAGGGTGGAGTATTAGGCCCTTTTACATTAAAAGCTCATCTGCTGGGTAAGGATAGTTGTTCTGCAAAGACTCTAGCCATGGAGACGAGTCTGATCTGGTTTGGCCTGGCTGCTGCCGGGGCTTTAGGAGGAAGCTTGTTGATGTCTTTAGAAAGACATTAAAAAAAACAGTTAAGGTTCAGTTTCATTAATAATGTGAAGAGGTTATCTGCTGTTTTCATTCTCATTCCCTCAAGAAGATTAAGTGGAGTTTTCCAGATCTACGTTAAAAGTGATCATGTTAACATTCAGAAGCAGCAAGAAAATCCAGTTGGCTATTAAGCCAGGCATTAAAGAAACTTTTCTCATTAATTAATTATTTTTTGAATATGTTTTTGATTTTAGAGAGGAAGGGAGAGGGCAAGAAACATCAATCGGCTGCCTCGTGAGGATCGAGCCTGGCAACCCAGACATGTGCACGGGTCCACGCTCAATCAACTCAATCAACACCATTCATTTCTTAAAAGAAGTTACTGCCTAAAAGATGCTACATATGTTAACATGTAAGCATTAGTTATTTTAAATGGATATTTTAAAACTTTGTTTTAATTTCTAATACAATAAATATCAATATAACTTACAGAAACAAGAGGGGTCCTCAATAAATTCTAAGAGTGTAAAGGGATCCTGAGAACAAAGTCTGAGAAGCAATGCTGTGATGCAACTCATGACTGAATAAATGTGGACGCCTTGCGATGGCCACAGCGTCCTGTTTCCCAGCCTGTATGACTTTTTCTTGTGGTTTCCTGTTTGGGCTGAACTTCTGCCATTTCGGTCTGTCAAAGTTCTACCTCTCCTGCACGTGCATCTTGTTCTCTGAAGCTGGCCAAAATTTCGCGCCCTCCTCGGTACCCTCTTCCCCGCACGCGGGGCTCTCGGGGGAAGGTCCGGGCCTCCCTCGGGCACCTGCCCTTCTCAGTCTTGGGTATCAATCTGCATTGACCAAGGCTCCTGAGGGGCAGGTCTGGGTTTCTCCACACCTGAGCGCTTCTCCTGGCACCAGCACGTCCCAGCCACCATATTCACCAACTAAGGGGCAGTGTCTGGGCCGGACGGCACCAGAGGGTCACCGGGAACCGAAAAGGAGGCCACTACAGCTCAGTGACAGTCACATGCAGCGAGCCCTACACGAAGCAGTCACACACCGTGCGCGGTTCCACCTCGCTGGGCTTCCCAGGAGCCTGGGCTGCGTGAGGGGCGGGGCCACGTGCCCAGAGAGGGCGTGGCCTCCAGCACGAGCGGGAAAGGGGCTGGCGCCGCATGCGCGCGCACAGTCGGCGGCCGCGAGCAGCACGCTCGGGGCCCGGATGGCGGCGGCGGCTGCTGGCAGCGGGGCACCCCGCGAGGAGGAGGGGTCCAGTGGGGAGGCAGCGGCCCCGCCGCCGCAAGCTCCGACGACTGCGCCCGGGGCTCGTCTCTCCAGGCTGCCTCTGGCGCGAGTGAAGGCCTTGGTTAAGGCGGACCCCGACGTGACGCTCGCGGGACAGGAAGCCATCTTCATTCTGGCACGAGCCGCGGTGCGGCGGGAGCGCGAGGGGCTCAGGGACGCGGGCGGAGACGTGGCGAGGGGCGGGGCTTAGCGGCGGCGTGGGCCGGAGTTGGGAGGGAGGAGGAGAAGAGGGGCGTCTGGGCGGGGTGTGCTGCAGACCCGGAAGTGAGAGGTGCTGGGTCTGGACTGAGACGTGAGTGTAGGAAGGGAAGACAGGAAGAGGATCGAACACACCTGCCTCGTCCTGAGGGTGAATTTACAAATGAGGGAGGAGAGACATGCCCTGCGCAACTGCGGAAGGGGAAAGGGGACTAGACCTTTATGAAGTCCCGGACAACTTTCAGCTCCCCTGAGAACCTCCCCAAACATCTGAGCCCCATTCACCCCTCCCCTACTTACATATAGGAGCACTCAAAAATTGTGCCAGTACCCACTAACACAGCAGATCCTCAAATAACTTCGTTTTTGTTCAACATCATTTCCATACAATGTTGATGAGATGCCGTGGGAACTTATAACTGTTGTTTGTATCACTTAGCCTTTGGTTTCATTTTATAGTGTTTGGCTTCAAGTCTCAGAACGTTAATTGAGGGCTTACTGTACACCTCTCTTGTTTGCTTCACAGGAACTGTTTGTGGAGACTATTGCAAAAGATGCCTACTGCTGTGCTCAACAAGGAAAGAGGAAAACCCTCCAGAGGAGAGATTTGGGTACAGTGTCACCGTGGTATCTGGTATCAGGGGCCGGCAAGGGGGGCTGGGTGAAGCTTTCCCTTTTACTAGTTAAGGCATCTTTGTAAAATGAGAGATGCCGAAGAGTCTCTCTCTGTTCTGTTATGTTTTCTGTTGGACTGCCGTGGTGCCAGAAAGACTTACCATTAGAGCCTACATGCTTTGGGAGGCTGGAGGGATGTTGGGGCAGAGAATGAAAGGAGTCTAGCTGTTGCCAAAGCTGACTAGATCTCTTTATGCTTTCTGCCATGTTGTACCAGGCTTGACGTTTCTCTTTCCCCAGAAACTGGGGTTTGATTTCTGACTCTTCTTTCTAGGTGGTAACTGTCATATATGTGTAAACTTTCGTATATCGTATTCCCACCCTGCTATATTGCCGAACTCTTCTCTGATAATGCTCAGAGAGAAGAGGTTTCCTTCACTGAACAGTATTTGCTCGTGCTTTTCTTACTCTTGTAGAGAGAGAGAGCTGATAGGTAAGATTTGGTGGCGGAGCAGAAATGGGTTTCAAGATAGCAGAAGGACAAATTTTATAAATGCCCCGATTTGCATAAAGCCTCTTGGCCCCTTCAGTGTGTGGGTTGTGCTTTTTGGGGCTTATATCCAAATGACCAGAGGTAGTCAGATGTCCCTTTACCTTGTGTTTCAGATAATGCAATAGAAGCTGTGGATGAATTTGCTTTTCTGGAAGGTAAGTTCTCTATCAATGGGTAATTATTTCCAGCTGTCTTTTCCATGCTAATACTCTAAGTTCAAAACATTATATAAAATGGTGCATGGTTCTTCCTTGTTTGTGTAGGGATAATTCTTTCTCCCTACTTCCTATTAGGACAGGAAAAACTAACTTGCTAAATCTGGTGAGATTTAGAAATTCTAATTCCCTTGGGAAATTAGACCTTCAACCCGAGAATTGCTAATCATAAAGAAATGGGAGAGAAATTATGAACCCAGTGGAGTTAAGTGGATTATGAAGTTTAATTTCTACTTTGATCTCCACCTAGTTATAAATCTTCCCCCTCATAATGCTAGAAATCAGAAACAATTGCCAACATTTAAAGGGTTAATTCTTGTTCCTTTTTCTTCAGTCTGTGTTAAGTGTTTATTTTGCTGTGGTGAGAGATTCTGTACTTACCTGTATCTATTTGTTCTTAGGAATTTTAGATTAACTCATGTTTACTAACTAAATCTTGTCATTGAAATAGCAAATACTTGAAATATCTCATTTTAACTGCCTTCTCTCAGAACTATTTCTGACTTCACTATACCAAGGTATTCTCATTACCTCCTTCAGGCCTTATTACCTTCTAAAATCTTTTATTGATGTATTTATTTCATTATATTTACACCTTTGTTTTGTGTCTTTGTATCAATCTAAGCCCCCCTTCCCTTTTGATACATTATTTTAAATATCTTTAAAGATAAATTCCCATGACCAGATTGAAGTATTTTCTTAATTTATAGAATTTTCATAAGCTTCACCGTTCATGTACTCATTATTAAAGCAACTTGTTAGCTACCTGCCTGAGGCAGGCAACGTCTTGTGACTGACTTTCTATGTTTTCCAATAAAACAATGTTGGGAGCCTACTTTACCTGTTCATTTTTAATTGCCAGCTCTTCAGAGATGAGTAATATGATGAGATTTGTATTTTACAGACGTAATACTAGTGCCCTGTGGAGAATAAGTTAATTGGAGGGTGCCTGGAACAGAAATGGAGTGATCTTACGCAGTTTTTCATCCCAGCCTCTCCCATGGCACAGTGCTTAGCTTTGATTTTTAATAAATGCCATTTATTGAGTAGTAGATGTGTTCATTTCATTTTCCTGATCCAATACTCTCTATAATTGAATTCTCTGTGCTGTATTACACTAATAGATCAGAATTTTGACCATTTTATCCCCTGTGGATATAGTCAGTATTATATTATTTTGTGCCCAGTAAAATAAATGTTCTTATGTCCTTAGATGTGTATGTTCTAAGTAGAAAATTACTTTTTTCTTTTTTAATCAAGGCAATATATATCCATGCTTAAAAATCAAATAGTTACTTAGTGGCATATAATGGAATGCAGCTGTTGCCCCTCACTATTTTGTTCTGTTTTTAGCTTTCAGATGGTTATTTATATTTCTAAATAATAGGCTTCCTCTTTGATTTACCAACTGAAGATGTTATTAATTCTTGCTATGATAAATGAAGATTTGGCTAACTTCTACTACCCCACAAATCTCTTCCCTCCTTTCTGTTTTTTGGTACAGTAGTTGTATCATTAATTGTAGTTCCTTTATTACCTTTACAGTTTATATAACGTACCCAAATGTCTAATTTTTGTTGTACCCAACTTTCAACATATTTTTTGTCTCCCACTTTGTTAGGTGAGACTATTACTGTACCTGTCTTTTCCTTTCCTGTTTTTAACCCACTTCTAGCTCTTGCTTTGTGTCATGTACACTTATTCTTTGACATTGTTGAGGCTGATAACATTCATTTATATCATCTTATCAGAATGAAATCTTTCATGCTTTACCTGTAGGTTGACTGTAGAATTTGTAAAACAGTACTGTAAATAGTCTTCCTGAGCCCTTTCCATCCCTTAATACTTCATACAGGTCCCCTCCCTGTAGGCAGCTGTTATTAGGCTCTGTAATCTTCTGGATATTTATGCAAATAAATTTATATATGTATATTCTTTTGTAAGTCTTTCCTTATGAAATATAACATGAACAAAAGTATAGTCAATAAATAATAAAATGAACAGCATTGTAACCACCAACTAGACCAAGAGATAGAATATTGTCAGCCCTAGAAGCTCCATATATATTTCTTCTTCATCATATTTCTTCCCAAGCCCTGTCCTGACATAACTGTATCCTGACTTTTTGGTAATTACTTCCTTGATTTTTCTTTATAATTTTACCACATAAGCATACATCTGTAAATATGAGGATTTAGTTTTATTTATTTTTTGAACTTTCTACAAATGGAACTAAACTGTATGTATTCAGGGTCAGCATCTGTTTCATAGCTGTTTTCTTTTGGTTAATTCATTTATGAGATTCATCTTGGTGGTTGCACATATATCTGGCTTGTTCATTTTCTTTGCTGTATGGCATGCCATTATGTGACAATACCAAAATGGAACTGTTTAATGTCGATGTTTGGGTAACCTTTTTTGTGTGCTGTTATGAACAGTTTGCTATGAATATTCTTGTATGTGTTTCTCTGAGTGTGTATAGATACATACTGTATAGATAATGCTATTTGTGTCCTGTTTAATAGGAAATTTTTCCCTAACCCAAGGTCCTGTATGCTAAAATCTTTATATAGTTTGTCTTTCATAAAACTAGAGTTGACTTTTTATCTGTTGGATTGAGGTAGGGGGTCCAATTTCTTTCTTTCTTTTTTCTTTTCCCTTCTTGTTTGGATATCCACTTGTCCATATCATTTTCTATGCAGTTCTGTCTTTGTTGATTTTAAATTAAGGCTGTTTCTGGGCTTTTTGTTTTCTCTTATTGATCTGTTTGTCTATTCCCATGTCAGTACCGCACTGTCTCAATTTTAGTTAGCTTTATCAGAGAGAGCAAATCTTCCCATCTTGTTCTTGAAGTATTTTGGCTGTTTTCAATTCTTTGCATTTTCATGTACATTTTAGAATCTGCTTGTCACATTTCAGAAAAAGGGCTATTGATATGGATGACATTGAGTCCATAGATTACTTTGGGGGAGAAAAAGTATCTTTACAACAGTGAGTCTTCTGGTCCATGAACCTGGTATATTTTTTCATTTATTTAGATCTTTAATTTTTTAAAAGTAAATGTTTTATTTTACCTGAAGAAATCTTGACATACACTGTTAGATGTTTTCCTCTAAGTATTTCATATTTTTAATGTTATTGTTAGTGGTATCTTTCTAAAAAAATCATTTTTAAAATACTGCTAATCTGCTCATTCTTTTGGATTTCCTTAATCACACAGTCATATCTTCCAATAATGACAATTCTGTGAAGTTCTTTTTAATTCTTATCTTTCAAATTTTTTCTTGCCATACTACACCACTGACTAGAAGGTATTCTGGTCCTCCCCAAATTTTCAAATTTATTTGCATAAAGTTCTTCACAGTATACTTTATCTTTGTCATGTATACAAAGTATTTATTGATATCCCCTTTTTTATTCTTTGTATTATCAGGACCTCTTCTCTTTGTCCTTGGTCGCTTTCACTAGAGGTTTATCAATTTTCTTAGTCTTTTCAAAGAACAGTCCTTTGACTTTGTTGATTCTCTCTAACAAATATATTTTTAAATATTTCGCTAGTTTCTGCTCTTTATTATTTCTTCACTTTTACTTTTTTTGGAGTTAGTTTGCTGCTCTTTCCAACTTCCTCAGATTTTTGTTTGTTAATTTTAGGCTTTTTCTCTATTGTATACATTTTTCTATGTTTTTATTGATTTTTTTAGAGAGAGAGGAAGGGAGAGAGAGATAGAAACATCGACGTGAGAAAGAAACATCGATTGGCCGCCTCCTGCATGTCCCCCCGCCGGGGATCGAGCCCGAAACCCGGGCATGTGCCCTGACTGGTAATTGAACTGGGACCTCTCAGTCCATGGGACGATGCTCAATCCACTGAGCCATACTGTCCAGGCTCTACTGTATACTTTTAAGTTATAAGTTTCCCACTAGGCTCTGCTTTGGCTGCATCTCATAAGTTTTAATAGGTAATATTTTTATTATCATTTGGTTTGAAATATTTTTAAATTGCTTTCTTTGGCCTGTGGATTATTTAGGTGAATATTTCTTAATTTCCAAAACTGTGAGAATTTTATAGTTATCTTTTTTGTTGTTGTTAATGATAGTTGCTTTGTTTTCAGAAAATGTATTCTATTATATCTGGCCTTTGGGATATTTGAAACTTGCATTATGGCCCCAGTGTATGGTCAACCTTGTGAATGTTCCATGTGTTCCTGAAAAAAAGATATAGTCTGTAGTAGTTGGGTGCAATGTCAAGCTTGGTTATTGCAGAGTTCAGATTTTCTATGTTCTTACTGAATTTCTCTTGTTTGCCTATTTCATCAATTCTTAAGAGTCGTATGTTAAAGTCTACTATGACTGTGAAATATTTCTACTTATATTTCTGCATCTATTTTTCTTTATATATTATGAGACCATGTGATTATGTATGTATACATTTAATATTGTTATATATTATTAGTATTTGAGTCTTATATTTATAAGTTGACATTGTTATTCCTAGTAGTGCTTTTTGCCTTAAAGTCTATTCTAATATTATTAAAGCTTACCAGCTCTCTCTCTTTTTTCTATTTGCATGGTGTATGTTTTTTATTTTTACCTTTCTATATTTTTGCAAATAATATATAATTGGATTTTTTAAAGTTCAGGCTGACAGTTTTTACCTGGCACACACTTAGGTAATTTATATTTGATGTAATTAGTGATATGTATGGGTTTAAATCTACCATGTCATTTTGTGCTTTCTATTAGTCTTGTCCATGTTTTATTTTTCTTCTCCATTTTTTACTTTTTTTTTAGTATAATTTATTATTCCATTTTTTTCCTCTATTCTTTTGGAAGTTAGTTGTTCTAGTTAGTTGTGTTCTTTTAGTTGTTACTCTTATCAGTTACTTCATGTATCCTTAATTTCTTTTTAATTTTTTTATTAATTTATTTTTGTTACAGATGTTTCTCCTTTTTTCCCCATTGACACCCTCCTCCCTGAGCCTCCACCCCTTCCCCAGCTTTGTTATCCATGTCCATCAGTTATGCATACATGCATATAAGTTCTGTGGTTTATCTCTTCCCTCCCCCCCACCCCCTGTATCCTTAATTTCTCAAAGCCTAATGTTAACCTTTCCCCTCAGTCTCAACAAAATGGGATCTTAGAATCCATTAACTCCATTTCTAAGTCCCTGTTTGCTACACATGTGTTATTGTCATGGATTTTTGTTTTATCTTTTGTTTTGTCTTTGTCATTTCACATAAGGAATTATTGCTGTATTATACAGTCAGTAATGTATAAATTTATCCATATACTTACTACTGTCTTTGCTGTTCTTTCCATTTTATATTTCTGATCCTCCATTTTTTCTTTCTGAAGTAAATTATTTAGAACTTAGTTTGGGTCTTCTGGTAGCTGCCTTTTTCTTTTCTCTTAGCACGTTGGAGCTATATATCATTCTACTTTTTTGGTTTCCATAGTTTCTGTTGAAAAATTACCTGTTAGTCTATTATTCTTTTGAAACTGACTCATCCTTTTTTTCTATATGCTTTTGAGATCTTCCCTTTACCTTTGATATTTCTGTAGTTTCACTTTGATGTATCTAGATGTAAATTTCTAATGTAGTCTGCTTAGGGTTGTTAAATCTGTGGATTCACCCCACCTTTGAGAATTCTTAGCCAATAACTACTGAAATATAGGCTCTGCTTTGTTTTTTCTGTCTTCTTTGCCTTTGGGATTCCCATTAAACAGATGTTAAAACTCAACCATAATTTTGCTTTTCCATGATGTATTCTGTGTAAATTTTCTCATCTTCCAGTTTGTTCTCTCTTCAGTGATCTTGTCTTCTTTAAAGAAGTCAGCTTTATCAGTTGGTCTCAGCAGGAATTTATATTTTCACTTTTTTAAAAAACATAATTTTGGTCTTATTGTGTAGGATTTCTTCAAATGCCTGATAATTTTCATTCTATTTTAAAATGAGGGAACAAGAAGACAGTTGGAAACTGTGTGTGTGTGTGTGTGTGTGTGTGTGTGGTTTTTGCCTGGCAATTTTACTTCAGTGTGAGCAGGAGTGGGACTAGATGTTTTGGTGGGGTTCCCCAAAGGCCAGAATGCAGAGAGCTTTACTATGGGAGCTGGTGTTTACAGAAGCTGCTCTAGTTCTCCAGAAAATTCCTTTAGTTCTTTGGAAGAGAACCCTCTGATATTTTCCTGCCAAGTTAGGTTTAAATTCTTGTTTTCTGGTGGTGCTGCATTCAGGGAGCGTTGAGAGGAGGTGGGGCCAGTTGTTTCTGTCTCTTTCCATCATTCCTGGTGTCTTAAGTCTGCAGTCTCCCAATGGGTCTCCTAGGCAGATGGGCTCCCACCTCTGCTGCAGCTCTCCCTCTGTGTTCATTCTATGCTCATTTTTCCTCTGCACTATTTATAAACATACGTAAGTCAGATTTCTGTTACTCAGCTTTTTCTTGAAATATCTTAACTGCTGATGGACACCCCCCAACCCCAATTCTTTCTTGTAGATTTATGTCTTTTTTAAGCCTTGTTTTCCTTTGGAATGATCTTGGATAGGAGAGCATAGAACATAGAAGCTTGTGGGCTCAGTATCTCATCTTGAACTGGAACTTTCTTAAAAAATTATAAACTCTTTGCTTAGAGAACTTATCTCATGTATTTTGAATCACTCACCCCTTGTATGGTCTCCACAAATGCTCATTAACTAGCTCAACAACTTCTTAGGCCTTTTCCCATCTCTAATCTAACTCTCAGACCAGTATGCTTGATTCCCAACTGCCCCTCTGTACTGACATGTTTCTTCCTGAGGATCTTTTGGATGGATTTTCTTCTAAACAAATATTTTGGTCTTAAAGAACTGCCAGCACCAAAGCAGCTTCCATTTTAACCTTGCCCAGTGTGCTACACTCATCTAGCTCTTGAGGCACCTTGCTTGATACATTGCTTTTTGTCTTTTTAGGTACTTTGGATTGATTGCTGAGTGGGGCGTGTTTGTGAGCCTTCACCTGTATCCTTCAGCTAGCCCTCTGCAGGCCTCAGCTTTGAAGAACAGAGTCCTTGGAAAGTCATACTTACATACTTTTCCTGTTCCAACTTCACCTAAGCCGGATACACCAAGATCTCACCTGTTAGTTTTTCTCTACAGGGTCTTCTACTGCTATGTCTTCCATTTCTGGCCTAGATACAGCTGCTGCTGCTTGAGGCAGAGACAAAGAAAATGACTTGTGTTGGTTGCTTAATGAATGAGAGGGGCCAGAATAAAGGTCTCTGATCAACTTCAAGCTAGTGTGTTTCATAGTCGCACCTTTGTTCTCGCCACCACGACTGGAGAGCTGCTATGACCAGTCACAGACCTTCCTGGTCTTCCCTGCCAGCTGTTCTAAATCTCAGTCTTTTCATTTATTTTGTTCTTCATTTTTCCAGCATGTCAGCAGAATCTGGTTCCAGAATTTACTGGATGCCACTTAAGGTCTTCATAAGAATGTGATCCTAGATTTAAAACTAAACATTTTAATAGCTTTGTTGAGATATAATTTACATACTATACAATTCACCTATTTAAAGTATATATTTCAATAGTTTTTAGTATATTTACAGATATGTAGAACTATCACCACAATTTTAGAACATTTTCATGTGACTGGAATCATAATATGTGGTAGTTTGTGTTTGGCTTCTTTCACGTAGATAATGTTTTCAAGGTTTATCTGTGTGATAGCATGTATCAGTACTAATTCCTTTATTTTTGTTTTTAATTATATACTAACATAAAATTTACCGTTTAAACCATTTTTAAGTGTACAGTTTTGTGGCATTAAGTATATTAACAGTGTTGTACAACTGTCACCATTACTCATCTCTAGAACATTTTCCATCCTCCCAAACTGAGACTGTGTACCCATTAAACAATAACTTACCATTCTTCCCTTCCCCAGTCCCGGGCTAAATTTTGTTTTTGTTTTTGAGGGGAAGGTGTGGGTGACAACAGGGAAGAAGCAGAATATTTAGTAAGTAGTGTTTAAGGAAAGCAGCAGGATGCCTTGGACAGTAGGTCTTAGTATTTGTGGATCATGGATTGAAGATACAAAGTTCATAGATCTCCCTAGAAAAATGCACAGATACTCAGTCCTGTAATGTTTTGTAAATAAACTTTATTTTAGAATAATACTAGATTTACAACAAAGTTGCAAAGATAGTGCAGAATTCTTGTATACCCCTCATCTAGTTCCCCCATTGTTAATGTCTTACATTGCCAGGTACATTTGTTAAAGCTAAGAAACTGACATTTATGAGTTACTATTAACTACACTCCAGACTTCAGCTTTTCTTATTTTTCCCATTGATACATTTTTTCTGTTCCAAGATCCAATCCAGGATACTACATACATTACATTCTCTTGTCATGTCTCTTCAGTCTCCTCTGATCTGTGACAATTTCTCAGCCTTTTCTCATTTTTCATGACCTGCACTGGTGAGGTATCCTGTAGAATGCCCCCAGCATGGGTTTGTCTATTTTTCTCATGATTATTTATCCCATAACTTTTCATATAATTTCAGGGGTTACGCAGACCCTGAGGCCCTTCCATGAGCCTCCTAGTATTGCACATGGGAATTTAAAAGGTCATGCTGGCCTTTTAAAAAGATAAATTAGAGGTTGCAGCTCATTAGTGGGACATGAAGTTGATTTGTTATGTTGCTACTGGCATTTTAAAATAAAAGAATCAGAGTGTTGAGTAAGGGTATTATTTCAAGTTTTGCTTCATTTATATGTGTGTATACTAGGACATTGTAAAATGTAAGTGGTGGGCAAAATTTTGGCCCCTGTTAACCTTCACTCCTGGTGTTAAGTCTGTGAATATGTTCCATGGCAAAGGGGATGTTGCAGATGTACAAGCATACCTCAGATGTGTGTTCAGTTCCAGACCACCGCAATAAAGTGAATATTGCAGTAAAGTGTGGCACATGAATTTTTTGCTTTCCCGGTGCATATAAAAGTTATCTTTACACTATTCTCTAGTCTATTAACTGTGCAATAGCATCGTGTCTAAAAATCAATGTACATACCTAATTTAAAAATACTTCTAAAAAACTCTAACCAACATCTGAGCCTTGAGCGAGTACTAATTTTTGCTAATGTAGGGTCTTGCCTCAATGTTGATGGCTGCTGACTGATCAGAGTGGTGGTGGTTGAAGGTTGGGGTGTTTGTAACAATTATCTAAAAAAAGACAACAAGGAAGTTTGCTGCATTGATTGACTCTTCCTTTCATTAATGATTTCTCTGTACCATGCGATGCTGTTTGATAGCATTTTACCCACAGTAGGACTTTCAAAATTGAAGTCAGTCCTCTCAAACCCTGCTGCTACATCACAAACTAAATTTATGTAGTTTTCCAAGTCCTTTGTTGTCATTTTAACAATTTTCACAGCTTCTTCATCAGGAGTAGATTTCATCTCAAGAAACCACTTTCTTTGTTCATCAATGTGAAGCAACTCTTAAAGTTTTATCGTGAGATTGCAGCAATTCAGTCACATCTTCAAGCTCCACTTCTAGTTCTTTCGTGATCGCCACTGTTTCTACAGTTACTTTTCCACTGAAATCTTGAATTTACCATAACAAATATAATAAGAATGAAAAAGTTTGAAATACTACAAGAATTACTAAAATGTGATGTAGAGACATGAAGTGAGCAAATGGTGTTGGGAAAATGGAGCCCAGAGGCTTGTTCCATGCAGGGTTGTCACAAACTTTCTATTTGTAAAAATGCAGTATCTGCGAAGTGCAATAAAGTGAAGAGCAATAAAATAAGGTATTGCTGTAATTAAGGTTACTAATCAGTTGACTTTAAAATAGATTATCCTAGATAATCTGGGCAGGCTCAAAGTAATCACACAAGCCCTTAAAAGCAGAGCTTTCTCCTGGGTGAGGGTAGAAGAGGAAGTTACAGAGATGTGGTAGAAGAGATTGTCAGAAAGATTCAAAGCATAAAAAAGACTCAACCCAATGTAGCTGGCTTTGAAGATGGAGAGGGCCATGAGTCAAGGAATGTGGGGAACCTTTAGAAGCTGAGGACAACTTCCAGCTGACAGTGAGCAAAGAGAAGACCTCACCCACCTTGAACTGAATTCTGCCAGTAATTTGCATGGTCTTTTTTTTTTCTTCAATTTTTATTAATTTATTTTTGTTACAGATGTTTCTCCTCCCCCACCCCCCCTACCCCTCCCCGCCAACTTGCATGGTCTTGGAAATTTTTTCCTAGAGCCTCCAGATAGAGCCCAGGCAGTCAATGATTTTCTTTTACTTAGGCCTTGTGAGACCCTGGGCACAGAATCTAGCCACACTGTGCCAGAATTCTGACCTGCAGAACTGGGATGATAAATGAGTTGTTTTCCAAATTTGTGATAATAATGTATTTCTTTAATAATGTATTTCTTTAATAATGTATTTCTTGCCCTGGCCGGTTTGGCTCAGGAGTTAGAGCGTCGGCCTGCGGTCCAGAGAGACCCAGGTTCGGTTCCTGCTAAGGGCGCATACCTTGGTTGCAGTTTGTCCCCGGCCCCTGGTTGGGTCGTGCGGGAGGCAGCCACTCGATGTGTTCCTTTCACGTCGATGTTTCTCTCTCTCTCTCTCTTCCTCTCTCTCCCTCCCATTCTATCTGAACAAAAAATGGAAAAATGTCCTCGGGTGAAGATAAAAAAAAAAAATAATAATAATAATGTATTTCTTACTGTGGGTTAAGGTTAAAAAATTGGAAAATTGTGTTGTAGTGTTAAGGATCCTGGATGGAGGTCGAGACCAGATTCCCATCTAGCCACTCCCAGTACCTGAGATGACACTGTGTTAATCACTTACCCTTCCTGTGTTTTCTTTCTTGTTAATTGAGTGGGTTATTCTAAAGTTTCTTCCCTATGACATATTTTTCTTTTATGAACTTTTTTCCCAGCAAAATTTATCTCTTTAGTGTACAGTTCTATGAGTTTTGGTAAATGCATAAAGTCACCATGTTAATCAAAGTAGAGAACAGTTATATCACCAGAAAAATCCCTCATGCTGCCTCTTTATAGTCCTCTCCCAGCCAACTTGTGCCCCAGTCCCTGCAACCATTGATCTGTTCAGTGTCCCTCGTTGTTTGCCTTCATAAATGGAATCAGACAATACGTAGAATTTTGAGTCTGGCTTCTTTAATTTAGCATAATGCACTTGAAATTCATCTATGTTGTATGTATCAATAGTTTCTTTTTATTGCTGAGTAGTATTCCATTGTATAGAATGTATATACCATTATTTTGTTTATCCATTCCCCACTTGAGGGATATTTGGGTTGTATCCAGTTTTTAGTAATTATGAATAAAGCTTCTATAAACACTTATGTATAGGTTTTGGTGTGAACATAAGTTTTCATTTTTCTTGGGTAAATACATAGGAGTGGGAGTGCTGGATCTTATTGTACATGAATGTTTAATTTTTAAAGAAATTGCCCAACTGTTTTCCAAAGTGGCTGTACATTTTGCATTCATATCAGCAGTTTTGGAGAATTTCGATTGTCTTGCATCCTTGCTAGCACTTGGTATTAACTTAAATTAAAAAACAACAACACACATTCTAATAGGTATGTACTGACATCTCATTGTGGTTTTAATTTGCATTTGCCTAATGACTAGTGTGTTAGTGAGCATTTTTTCATACACATATTTGTCACTATATGGCTTCTTTGGTGAAGTGTCTGCTCGAATCTTTTCCCTATTTTAAAAATTGGGTTGATATTTAAAAAAATATGTTTTTATTGATTTTTAGAGAGGAAGGGAGAGGGGGAGAGAGAGAGAGACATCGATGAGAAAGAAACATGGATCTGCTGCTCCTGCACACCCCCCACTGGGGACTGAGCCCTCAACCTGGGCATGTGCCTTGACCGAGAATTGAACCGGTGACTTTTCAGTGCATGGGACAATGCTCAACCAACTGAGCCACGCTGGCCAGGGCTGGGTTGATTTTTAGGTTGAGTTTTGAGTGTTCTTTCTATACTCTGGATACAAGTCCTTTATCAGATACGTGTTATACAAATATTTTCTCCCAGCCCCATCTGACATTATTTTTAATCCTAGAAATAAGTCTTAACTGCATTCAGTCCTGCAGAGAGAGGCTGGCTCCCTAAGCCCTTGGTGAAGGCAGTCACCCTTAGACCACCACTTGGTAGAAGCGCTCTCTTCTGACCAATCAGGGAAGGCTGTGACAATTTCAGGAATTTCCTCTTGAGTTTTCTAAGAAATGACAATTACTCTTTTTCTGTGGATTTTGTCTCAGAGGCCTCCCAGACTCTCTCCAAGCAGTGTATTAAGTGCAATACACAGTGTTTGCTTCTCTTTCATGGCAGGGTATCTGAACCTCAGAAGTGTGTTGTCCCTACTTGGAAGATTTTGTGCAGTGCAAAGGAAACAAGTATGAGGCTCTTCTCAAAATACCATGATTAAAGCCCTTTGCTCATAATAATATGCTCCAGTATATAAGCTACGGTGGGCTCTCCCCAAGAATTTGGAAATAAGAGGTAGGAAGATTGTCCCCAGAAAGTGGAACCTCAAAGTCAAGTGAATCAGATGCTGAATTGCTCCCAGACTCAACTAGACTTGATCAAATCCATCTAGAAGAAAGTGTCAGTCAGTATGGGGCACTGGTCAGCCCTGACAGTGAGGAAGGAGTCCCAGAGATACCATTGCTCACTAGGTAGGTAGCCTGAGCTTTTGCCAGTGTCTCTGACTACTTTGGTCCCATTGGCCAGACATGTCAGTCTGTCCCATTCAGGTGCCTTCAAACACTGGAATCATAACTCTCTTTGTTCTGAGCCCACCTTTCCTAAGCAATGGTTTGATGCTGACCTGGCTTCTCATGTAGCTCTGCCTCAGGGAGAGAAAGCACTGATCATGGGGAGTTGGACTATTTCCATTCACTGTGACAGTGATTTCTCTTTGTGACCGAATAACGTCATTTCCAGCTATGAGTTGTCTGTCCGCATTACATCATTAAAGGGAGACAAGAGGATGTGCTGGCCATATGCAGTGGGAGTGTTTCAGTTCTTGTGAGAGTGATTCCACATTGTAGATTACTGACGTGCCAAGCAAGGGACATGAGCAAAGGATATGTTCTTGGAAAATCATGTATAGCCACAAAATACGTACATTACAAGAAAATTTACAATAGAAAGTGATGTGGGGGGAGGGGGGAACTGAGGCATTTTGTTTATATTTGGGAGAATCTACTGGCTGCATTAAACTCATATTTATAAAATTCTATAAATATTTCAATGTGTCAGATGTGTTGGTGGAGGAAGAGAGAGAAAGGACATGGTGTAGAATCACGAAAAGGTGATTTGCACAGGTCAAAGCTGTAGAACATCATGGACCAGGTCTACAACAATCAAAGCACTAATGTCCAGTCTCAAGGCCGCGGAAACCATGGGGTGAAGGAGAAAGACAGCACTGCCACTCACTGGCTACTGTGCTGAATTGTCTGGCAATGACCTTCCTGGTTTTCTGTGCTAGGGTAAAGGCTAATTTGCTATAACAAATATACTCCAAAACATACTGGCTTAAATAAGGTACAAATTTATTTCTCCTCCATGTAACAATTCAGCTGGACTAGACTAGCAGGGTTTCTCTGCTCTATGGGGTTATTCTGGGATCCAGGTTCTTTCCATCTTACTGCTTTGTCATTCCCTATCACTAGACTGTCCAATAGAATTTCCTGTGATGATGGAAATGTTCTGCATCCGTGGTCTACAATGTGGTGGTTGCCAGCCACATGTGACTATTGAGAAATTGAAATGTGGCTAGTGTGACGGAGGGACTAACTTCTAAATTTTACTTAAGCTACATTTAAATAGCCACAGGTATCTAGTGATTAATTGTATTTGACAGAACAAGTTAGACCCAAGCTGAATGGTCTCCAAGTTCAGTTCCAGTTCACAGGAAGGGGAAAGAGAGTGTGAGTAGGACAAGGGTCTTGCCTTTTAAGTCGGAGAGGACCCAGAAATTGAACACATGACTTCCGTTCAAATCCCATTGATCCAATTTGCCAGATCTGGTTGCAAGGTCAGTGAGGAAATACTGTTTCTGGCTAGGGACCATGTGCCAAGCTCCAACTTTTATTAAAAATGTTTTTTTCTTTATTGATTTTTAGAGAGAGAGGAAAGGAGAGATAGAAGTATCGATGAGAGAAAACATCAGTTGGCTGTCTCCTGCACAACGCCCACTGGGGACTGGGCCGACAACCTGGGCATGTGTCCTGACCCGGAATCCAACTGGCGACCTCTTGGTGCATGGGTCGACGCTCAACCACTGAGCCACACCGGCTGGGCCCCAGCTACAACTTTATTATTATAATCAAGTGAGAGACAGATTTTGATGGACATCTAGAAGTCTCAGCCATAACATCTCATCTTTGCATTTCTTAACTGTGGGACTGTGCACACTAACATTTCTAAGCCTCAGTGACAAGAGTCACTACTCCATAAGGTCATTGTGACGGTCACAACGAGATAACGCTAGTAAAGTTCTCAATATCATGCTGGGCACATAGTATTGAGTCAACAGTGAGCCTCATTCTTGTAGCTTTTTTCAATTGCATTGTTGGCCTTCAGTAATGCTCACTGAGCACTGCAGTCCTTCCTGTTCTGAATGTTGCTTGTAACAAAAGCTCTAAGAAATCAGGGCTCTTTCAAACACATATAAGGAGACATGTCTGCGCATCAGACATTGAGCTTGGTTAATGAGAGTCTGCTTTTGAGAAAAAGGTTCATTTTGACCTGCTTACAGTCCTGGGTTTCTTAGCCTGAGACATACACAGAAATTATGAAGAAGGACCTTTTTGGAAACACTGGAGAGCTTTTACCTGAGACAGACAACATGTCCCTTTTGCGTCTTACTCCCCAGTAGAGTCTAGTACAGGAAACAGAGAAAGACATGGTCTTAAGAAGATACCTATTTCAGTCAGAGAAAGATAAGTACCACATGATCTCACTTATTTGTGGAACATGATGGACAAAATAAGCTGTCGACCAAAAGAGATCCAGAATCATGGAAGTAGGGAACAGATTGACAAACCTCAGAGGGATGGGGGGTGGGAGGGGTGGGAAGAGATAAACCAAAGAACTTATATGCATATATGCACAACCAATCAACAAGGACACTAGGCAGGGGAAGGCAGGAGGGAGGTGGGAGTGGGAAGAAGAGGGTCAATAGGGAAAAAAGGGGGACATCTGTAATACTTTCAACATTAATAAGAAAAAGATACCTATTCCCATCAATTCATGGAGTTTTCTTGACAGGCTGATAATGAACACATCTCTACCTTATTTGAGAAGATAGAGACTGACCAGAGTGCCACAGGGCACCTGTGAGATCATCTGTCCTCATCTCAGGGATGTCACACCAGAGTGTCACAAAGCAAAGATCTTGTTTGTCTTTTTAAATTACACTAGTAAACATAATTCACTAAAGACTCTCAGTGCATTTTAAAGAAATACATCATTTCACAATAAACAACTGTGAGACTATTTCAAAACAATAGCGATAGCATTTCTTATTTGCCTAACAGAAACTTTCTGCCCTCAGTGCTTTGAAATAGTAAAATACTCCTCCAGGTGAATGCTGGACGAAAATCTTGGAGATAGCCCTGGCTGGTATGGTTCAGCGGTAAGAGCATTGCCCATAGACCAGAGTCCCGGGTTCAATTCCGGCCAAGGGCACGTACCTCGGTTGTGGTTCGTCCCCGGCCCCAGTTGGGGTCGTGTGGGTGGCAACCCATCAATATGTCTCTCTCACATCGATATTTCTCTCTCTCTCATCCTCTCTCTCTCCCTCCAGCTCTATCTGAAGATAAATGTAAAAAATATCCTCGAGTGAGGATTAAAAAAAAAAGAAAAAAGAAAATCTTGGTGATAATTTCTGGATTCCCCCTCTTGCCACTGTTATTCTGTAATGCATGCTAAAAGCAAGCAGCCGCGTGGGTTTTTCTCCCGTTTGTCATTCCGAATTGCAAGTGACATAAATCACAGTGATTTCACCATTCAGTTTGTAAAAGTGCAAAGGTCTGTAAGTCAGAATGTGTGTCCTAATAGAGAAAAATGTCAGACATCGGGAGAGAAAATTCCCAAGAGAGCTCATTGTCACTGGAAACCCTCAAGCTCAGAGCCTGAGAGATAGGCGGTGGCCTAAAAGCACACGCTTGGGCACAAGCCAAGAGGAAACCCTGAACTGGGGTGACAATGAGGGATGGGAAGAGGAGAACGAATATGCCAGCAGGTGCCAGTAAATCGATATCTGTGCTAACAAGGCCGATGTGAGGCTCTGATGATGGTATGTTCATGAATGTAGCTCTGGGGCCCTCTGCAGGGCGAGAGTGGCTGAACAGACCTGCCGGAGCAGGACTTCACAAGGGGATTCCTCTATACTATGTTTCTGGAAAGGGCTGGGTTTTTCCCGGGGTTTGATTCTCATTGTTTGTTTTTTATAATTAGTGGTTTAGGAATGAAAGTGTCTACTACAGGTGGCAGTGAGAGCCAGGCGTCAACACGCTGGGACAGATAGATAGATGGTCGTCCTTCAGTTGATGCTAGGAAAACAGTGCCCAGTGTTCTCAGAAATAAAAGAAAATCTTGCAGTTGTGGCACTGAGAATAATACCTTGCTTCACAGCCGACGTAATCTGGTGGAGAAAATACTGATGACGGATCCTGCTAAAGGTCAAGTCCGATCAGCCCTTTCTGCTTCAAGTCCTCTGTGACTACCTGCTTCATCAGACTTCACAGGTGTTTGTGACGGGACCTTGTCGCTCTCTATTCCTGTTTCCCCTCCTCCTCTCCTAGAGCTCCAGCTGCTCTGAATTTCTCTGGGGCTTGGCTGAAGCTGTCCCTCTGCCGGCTGTACTTTTCTGCTCTTTCTCCTCTCCCCCGTTTGCCTCCTGACTTCCACTCATTTTCCTGGCCACCCTCCCGGCGAGGGAAGTGCCCTTGCTCTGCGTGCGCCCCCACATGCCCCATCTCTCCCAGCACAGGGCTCTCCACACACAGCGTTTGGTTCCCTGTCTCCCATCAGACTGCCACCTCCACGAGGGTGGGGATGGGGTCGTCTGCTTCACAATGTCCCAACTCGGGCTCTGGTGTAAGACAAGTAAAATATTTGTTTGAAAAAAACTGCGTCAGCCCTGCCAGTGTGGCTCAGTGGTTGAGCATTGACCCATGCACCAAGAGGTTGCCAGTTTGATTCCCGGTCAGGGCACATGCCCAGGTTGTGGGCCCGATCCCCATTGAGGGGCATGCAGGAGATGGCCAATCGATGTTCTCTCTCATCGATGTTTCTAATCTCCTTCTCCCTTCCTCTCTCTCTAAAATCAATAAAGAAAAAAATATTAAGAATATCGTAAAAAAAAAATGCATCAAAACATTTACAGTTTAAAAAAGTAGTACATGAATCTATGATTCATATAAACATTTAAATAACACAAAAGATAAATTAAAAAGGGGAAGTTCCTTTAGTCCAGCTCCACCCTTAAACTCCCCAGCTCCATAAGTTTGCTGTGTTAACCTTCCAACCTTTCTGTATGTGTTTTCATATTCATAATACATAATTTTAAGGAAAAAAAGCCTATGACATATATAATTGTATATATGTGATATATATAGAGATATATAGATGTAGATATGTATGTGCACACACCATTTATGTAAAAATGAATAGGTATGAGTGTGTGTGTTTAACATTCTAAGTTGAAAGCAATAAAAAGGGAATTTAATGTCAAGTAGCTCATAGAATCAGCAGTGGCTGAAGAAGCAGGAACGTGGGCGGGAAGAACAGTAAGGGGGACAAAGAGCAGCACAGCCGGACGCCCCCACAAGGCAGGTCTGGTGAGGACACCTCCACTGTCCCTCAGTGGGGACTCCTCAGCTGGGGCCCCACAGCCTCTGTCGGCACTTTTGGCTGCTGCCAGCGCTGTCTCTGACCAACAAATGCTTCTGCCACCTGGAAAATCACAGGACCTCCCAGCAACGTTATCCCAGAGCTGGGAAAGAACACATTCACAGGATGAGTTGAAGCGGAAATGGTGGGAAAAGAAGAACTTACTGTTTTCATGTACCCTATTCCAATTGATTATGGCTCCATCCCCAAACATGCCCCCACCCCTGCCCCACTATAGCCTCCACAAATAAGGCCATATTATACCTACTGTTCTGTATCTTGTTTTGTTTTTTTTTTTTACCTAATAATATATCTTAGAGATGTCTCCTTACCAGCACACAAATGTACCTATTTTTAAGTCTGTTATGTAGTAGCCCATTGTATGCAAATCATATTTATTCAGCCACTCCTCTATACAAAGCCAGAGGATTGGCCAGGGCTAGTGAGAGAAGGCAGCCAGCTGTAAACAGACCAGATGTGCAGGTGTCTGGAGATGTGGACTCCTAGAAAGGTGGCTTCTGCTTTCACGAAGTCTCTTCTTCTTGTGATTTTTCTTTTTCCAGTATATATTTGTTAATGCTTAAGTTTTTCATTTTGGCCTATAAAGTGACTTTAACTCTTCTGAGTGGCTACCCAGTTTGCCATATATCATTCTTAGTATAATCCATCCCCACCCCTACCCTCAGCACACGAGGTATCCAAATGTGATTCTTTTAATGTATTAAATCCCATCCATGCTGGAATATATATATTTATGGATTCTCTGTTCTGTTCCATTGATCTATCTGTGTAGTAGAACCAAGCTTTATTTAATTTAAAGATTTTGTCAAAATAACCTATATGTTTTTTAAAACTTCACAGTTTGAAATAATTTCAAACTTGAGTTTCAAGACTAGAATGAAGAACTCCCATATTCCCTCCACCCAGATTCACATTTGCTTCATTTATCACTCTCTTTATTACATATATTATTATTATATAATTTTTATTCTGAACCATTTAAAAGTAAATTGCATACATGATGTTCCTTTACTCCTAATTACTTCAGTAACTTTTCTAAGAACAAGAACACTTACATAACCACAGTACAATAATAAAAATCAGGTGACTTAATATCATTATAATGCTATTATCTAATCTATGGCATTTATTCCAATTTCATCAATTGTCTCAATAATGCCCTTTACAGTAATTTTCATAGTAATTTTTTTTCTCATCCAGATGCAATCCAGGATCACTCCTGGAGAGAGGTGGGGAGAGGTGGGGAGAGCTGGAGCTGGGAGGAGAAATGCAGCCCAGAACCCTCCACTCCCCGCCCCCCCCCCCAGAGCAGGGGAGTTGCCACTTGCAGGAGCCCCCTCCCTCCTTCCACCCTTTATCCCTGCAGTGCCTCCTATTGGCTGAGTTCATCCAGAGCCCTGCTAGAGGACATCAAGCCTCCAGGCCTCAAGAGAAGAACGAGCAGGGCAAGGAGTGGATGGGGGAGGGGCAGTGGGCTTGCAGCTCCCAGAGAACAAGGCCTGGCACAGTACTAACAGGCTTATAGTGAGAAATAGACGCCCACTTACTCCCTTCCCCTCCTGCTCCTCAGAGACAACCACTTTCAGTTATTCTACTTCTCTTTAGTATTTACTTCTATATTTCTAGACAATAGACTAATACTGGCAACTTTGATTTATCAGTTGGCTCCCTTAACCACCTCTTCCCCTTCTTTCACTTTCATCATAGTCATAGATTTTTGCTGTTAAATCAATAGCCAGTATTTACATTATGAGCAAAGATTGTTCACTGCTAAACCAAGAGGTTCACAATGATTGATTCTCTTTTCTTTTTCAATTTTCTGTTTTGTTCTGGAGTAATAAGCACATTGCTTTTTCATTTGCTTAACTTCTTGCTAAACTTATCCAAGCACTCTAACATCTATGTACCATGCCTTGCAATAAGATTTTTGATATGCTCAAACGTAACTGTTCCTTCTATTTATTTTATATTCCTCAGTCAGCCTGTTCTAACCTGCTGTCATCTGGAAATTCCCCTTTGCTGTTGTGGTAGGCAGAATTACAAAGATGTTCCCGAAGATTCCCATCCACTGACTACTGAGTCAAACACCAGTCAAGGTGCTACTATGGGGGACTTCGCAGATGTTATTAAGGTCACTAATCAGCCAACCTTAAAATAGGGAGATTATCCTGATGGGCCCAGAGTAGCCATATGAGCCCTTAAAAGCAGAAGGGAAGGGAAGGCAGAGAAGTCAGAGAGACGTGGAAGAAAAGACAAGAGAGAAAGGGAGGTCAGAGATCTGAAGCGTGAAAAGAATTTGACCTGCTGTTGGTGGGTTTTGAAGATAAAGGAAAGGAGCCATGAACCAAGCAATGGGGATGTCCGCTCAAAGCTGAGTCTGACCCCAAGGAATCAGGGACCTCAGTCATGCAAACATATGGAACTGTATTCTGCCAACAACTGCAGTGAGCTTGGAAGCAGAGTCATTCCCAGGGCCTCCAGAAAGGACTACATTCTGCAACATCTTGATTTTGGCCTTGTGAGACTTTACGCAGAGAACCAGCTAAGCCATGCTGTGCCTCGACTTCTGCAGACACTGAGATAATACATTTGTTTTTTTAAGCCACTAAGTGTGTAGTAATTTTCTACATCAGCAAGAGAAGACTAGTACAGCTGTTATCACGGGCTTCACTCTTATTTTTCCAGCCTTGGAGTCCCTTTGTCTTCTCCTGGAGCAAATACTCTCTTTCACACTCTTAAAAATGATTGTGGACCACCTAAAATGTTTGTTGACATACAAAGTGGTTATATATATTGATACTTACCAAAATAAAGAAATTTAAAGTACAGAAATTTTAAAAATATTAAAACTATTTATTAATTCACTTCAAAATAACAATAATAAAACACATTACCTATTAACTAATGCAAGTAACATTCTTATGAAAAAATATTTTTAAAACAAAAAATTACTGAAAAGAGAGGCATTGTTTTACATTTTTGCAAATTTCTTTAATGTCTGGTTTACTAAAGAACAGCTGGATGCTCATACCTGTTGTGATATATTGTTTTAGTTGAAATGTATAAAGAAAATCTAGTCTCAGCAAAGATATGTAGATGGAAAAGCAAAGACCTTACTGATCCCCAAAAGAACCTCAGGGCCACCAGAGGTCCTTCAGCCACACTTTGAAAACTGCTACTGTGTATGGTATCTTGCTGCTCAAAGTATGGTCCAGGGAATAGCTGTACCAATATCATCAGGATATTAGGAATGTTGACTCTCAGGCTCTCTCAATCAGAATACATAGTTTACTAAGATCCTCAGGTGGTTCCTATGCTGAGAAGAGTTTGAGAGGCACTTCTTCAGGACAGTGTGTTTTCTAAATCCTCGTATGTCTGAAAATGTCTTAATTCAAGCCTCATGCTGACTTGATAGTTTGGCTGGGTATAGACTAGATGCTAGGTTGAATCGTTTTAATTTTCAATTTCTGTTTCCCCAGAGAATAAACCAATGGTATCCGGTGGAAGAGTAGGGGACATTATTTACCTTGGCGGGCTGGGGAAGGCACTCAGGATTCCAACCTCCCTATAACAAGATTTTCAACCATGCTCTAAGCATTCAGCCCCTTGCCTCATCTCTACCTTCCTCAGAACATTGTTCCTCTGTGCTCTGAGGCTTTCCAGGAGACTGTTGGGGCAACTCCTCCTCACTGTTCTCTCCCTTTACCGGATGAAGACATCCAGTTTATAGCTTCCTCTGTTCTTCCCATTCTCTTTGGATTTTTGGTTTACACTTTTGTTTATTATTTCACTGTCATTTTGTGGTGTTTCAATGGTTGTGTTTGCTCAAAAGTTTCCCAAATGGTTTTAATGTCTAGAACACTACAAAGTGTTTTGCTATCTGGTGGGTCTGAAAGTGTTTTTCCTGGCCCATCGTTCATTTTTGTTGTTTTTCATATGAACTTTATAATCAGCTTGCTTAGTCTCTGCCCAAGTGTTCTCAAAACTTGTTGGCATTTTTATTGAGATCATATAAATTTATAGTTTAATTTAGAGAGAATTGACAACTTTAAATTACTGAGTTTTTCAAGAACAGAGTAGGTTTTCCATTTATTCAATTATTTTTTTAATGTTCCCCAGTAGAATTTTAAAGTTTACTTCTGACAGATTTTGCCCATGTCTTCTTGTATTTTATCTCTTTGGTGTCTATTGTAAATGAGACCATGTCTTCTAATATACTTTGTAACTGTTTGGTGTATAGCTTTCTGTTGTATCATTGAGGTCTTTTTGAGGTATACAAATCTCCCTCTTATTTTTAAAATATTTTTTTATTTTTCAGTTACAGTTGATGTACAATACTACAGTAGTCCTCGTATTTTAGAATGCAGTAACCCGATTTGGATTGGTTTAAAAAGTAATATATCCTATTATAAAAACAATTGAAAATATAAAAGGGCATACAATGAAAAGTAAATTTCCCTTTCATCCTTGTCTTCTAGTTCACCCCCCAAGTTGATCATTGTGGATTATTTCTTGTATAATCCTTCCAGAACTTTTTTTAATACTTTATGTATATTTCCATATACATATACATGGGAATATGTTTTGCAATAAGATGTCGAAGTGGTTTTCTTTCTCTCTTTTGGGTGAGGCCCAATGGCTTGAGACAGAACTATAGATGCCTTATATTTTCACTGGCTCAATGCCTCTGTAGGTTGTACTGAGAGATTGTGAGAGAGGACTGGCTGCATTAGCCCCCCTCCCTCTGGCGGAGAGGGAGGTGCAGAGACGGAGAGATTTCTTTGGAGTGTGTTTTCAGTGTGCTTGTCCCAGTGAGCAGGGCTTCAAGGCCGTCTCCCAGAGAGCTGGACCCTGCTACCTGGCATTTGGTAGAAATAAAGACAAATCTATTTCTCCCTGGAGAAGGTGAAAAGGCTGTTTTGGAACTGTCTATCTGGGGACTGAGTTAGGAGAGATGGCTACCATGTATTGAGCTGTATTTTCAGTAGCTGTGGGGCAAAGGTGCATGCTTCTGGGGGACCAGATATGGATTCTGTCAGGTTTGGGGAGCAGACTGGGGCTGTCCTGAGTCCCACCCATGAGGATTTCCTGGTGGGACCATGTGATTCTAGCAGAGTGAGTCTGCGGGCCCGAAGGAGGTTTTCCACAGCCAGACAAGAGGCAGCTCCCACAGTCATCAGTCCCCAGTGGGAGAAACTCCAAAACAGGAGGGAAAAAAGAAAAATGAAAACACATAACAGCTTTCTGTAAATCCAACATCTGGAAACACTGCATCTGTTACACTCAGAGAACCAGGCTCCATTACCTTCTGCAAAGACCACCCTCTCTCTGCAGGCCCTCTTCTCCTGCACCCCATCATGGGGTGAGTGGGTCAGAAACCGAAGCCAGAAAGTGAGGGAGCAAGAAGCAGCCAACCTTGCCCCCCCACCCCCGACCCCCAACAGCACCAACCTCCAGACAGCAGGCCTAGACTGACAGGGAAGGGAGAAGTTTTACATTGGACTAGACTGCAGTTTTGGCTATTACACTGGATGGATTGTTAAATTATCACAGTGAGTTTTTCTTATCCTTGGATGTGATGGGGGGTGGCTTTTCTGTGATCTAGGAGAGGCTGGAAAACCATAGGACCTCCCAGCATGTTATCCCAAAGCTGGGAAAGAACAAATTAACAGGATGAGTTTAAGCAGAAATGGTGGGAAAAGAAGAACTTAATTGTTTTCATGTACCCTATTCCAATTGATATGGCTCCATCCCCAAACATCCCCCCACCCCTGCCCCACAAATAAGGCCATATTATACCTACTGTTCTGTATCTTGCTTTTTTACCTAATAATATATCTTAGAGATGTCTCCTTACCAGCACACAAATGTACCTATTTTTAAGCGTGTTATGTAGTAGTCCATTGTATGTGCAAATCATATTTATTCAGTCATTCCTCTATAGGTAAACAATTAAGATTTTTCCAATCCTTGCTTTTACATACAATGTTGCAATGACTATCCGTCTTGTTTTTTGGTTGCATGTGGGAGAGTATCTATAAGAATATATTTCTGGAAGTAAGATTGCTAAATTAACCAGCACATGTATCTTAAATTATACCTCCAAAAAATCGCACCAATTTTTATTGCTATTAGCATTTTTCTCGTAACTGTGCAGATATTATATATTATCAGATGTTTTAATTTTTTCCAGTATGAGAGGTTAAAAAAATAGTACCTTGGCAATTCATAGATAATAAATGAAATTGAGCAATCTTTTCATATGTTTGTAAGTCATTTATATTTATTTTTCTATAAAGTTTCCTATTTATACCTTTACAGACTGATTTAATTAATTAATTAATTAATTAATTAATTAATTAATTTTTGTTTCAGATGTTTCTCCTATTCCCCCCATTGACACCCTCTTCCTGATCACTGCCCCCCAGCATTGTTGTCTATGTCCATTGGTTTATCTCTTCCCTCCCCCAAACCTCCTCCTCTGAGGTTTGTCATTCTGAACCCTACTTCTATGTCTCTGGGTCTATTTTGCTCATCAGCTTATTTTGTTCATTATATTTCATAAATAAGTGAGATCATGTGATATTTGTCTTTCTCTGACTGGCTTATTTCACTTAGCAAAATACTCTCCAGGTCCCTCCTTGTCATCTCAAGGGATAAGAGATCTTTCTTTCTTATAGCTGCATAGCCGTTGTGTACATGTACCACAGCTTTTTTATCCACTCATCTATTGATGGACACTTGGGCTGTTTCCAGATCTTAGCAATTGTAAATAGTGCTGCTGTGAACATAGGGATACATATATTCTCTCTGATTGGTGTTTCAGGCTTCTTAGGATATAGTCCTAGAAGTGGGATCACTGGGTCAGATGGCACTTCAATTTTTAATTTTTTGAGGAAGCACTATATTGTTTTCCACAGTGACTGTATCAGTCTGCATTTTCACCAGCAGTGTACTAGAGTCCCCTTTTCTCCACACCCTCGTCAGCACTTGTTGTTTGATGATTTGTTGATGGCAGCCATTCTGGCAGTTGTGAGGTGATACCTCATAGTTATTTTAATTTGCATCTCTCTGATGATTAGTGACATTGAGCATTTTTTCATATGTCTCTTGTCCATTTGTATGTCCTGTTTGGAGAGGTGTTTATTTAGGTCCTCTGCCCCTTTTTAAGTTGGATTCTTTGTCTTCCTTTTGTTGAGTTGTATGAGCACTCTATATATTTTGGAAATTAACCCCTTATCTGATGTATCGTTTGCAATTATGCTCTTTCATATAGTGGGTTCCCTTTCCATTTTGATGCTTATTTCTTTTGCTGTGCAGAAGCTTTTTAGTTTGATGTAGTCCCATGTGTTTATTTTATCCTTTGTTTCTCCTGCCTTAGGTGTTGTATCAGTGAAAATTCTGCTGCATGTGATGTCTGAAATTTTGTTGTCTACATTTTCTTCTAGGATTTTTATGTATTCACGAGGCACATTTAAATCTTTTATCCATTTTGAGTTTATTCTTGTGTATGGTGTAAGTTGGTGGTCTAGTTTCATTTTTTTGCATGTAGCTGTCCAATTTTCCCAATACCATTTATTAAAGAGTCTGTCTTTACTCCATTGTATGCTCTTGCCACCTTTGTCAAATATTAATTGAGCATAATGTCTTGGGTCAATTTCTGGGTTCTCTGTTCTGTTCCATTGATCTATATGCCTGTTCTTGTGCCAGTACCAGGTTGTTTTGATTACAATGGCTTTGTAGTATAACCTGATATCTGGTATTGTTATCCCTCCTACTTTGTTCTTCTTTTTCAAGATTGCTGTGGCTGCCTGGCTGGTGTGGTTCAGTGGTAGAGCATCGGCCCATGTACCAAGAGGTTGCCGGTTCAGTTCCCGGTCAGAGCACATGCCCAGGTTGTGGGCCAAATCCCCAATGGGGGGCATGCAGGAGGCAGCCGATCAGTGTTCTCCTTCATCGATGTTTCTGTCTCTCTCTCCCTCTCCCTTCCTCTCTCTCTCTAAAAAAAATAAAAAATAAAAATACAGTTAATCTTGCCCTGGCCGGTTTGGCTCAGCGGTTAGAGCGTTGGCCTGTGGTCCAGAGAAAGATTGCTGTGGCTATTTGGGGTATTTTTTTGGTTCCATATAAACTTTTGGAGTATTTGTTCTAGTTCTGTGAAATATGTTGTTGGTATTTTAATGGTGATTGCATTGAATCTATAGATTGCTTTGGGTAGTATGGACATTTTAATGATGTTAATTCTTCCAATCCATGAACAAGGTATATGCTTCCACTTTTTTATATCTTCCTCTATTTCTTTTTTCAATGTCTACAGACTGATTTTAAAGTTTGTGTTGTTAGCTATGTTTTTGCGTAGGAAGTCAGCCAGTAGTGAGTGACTAAGGAATGACAGAGTGGGCTGTACCTAGTGCCAGCGGCATGAGAATGTGGGCAGGAAAATCTGGCTTGATCAGTTCTTAATCTGTTCTCTTTCCTTCCTTCTCTTCTTTGGGTTTGTGTCTCAATGTCTGGGTTTCAAACTCTGTAAGGCATAGGGTTACCTTAGTCTTCTCTCCTCGTCCTACTCTGTCCACATTAGCCAGTACCATGCAGGTGAGTGATACTCATCCACCGTCCATCCTTCCACTCTGCCCTGTGCCCTGGGAAGCTGACTGGCATGCACTACATCAGTAGGCTCCCTGCCATCCAGCTGCTGGTTGGGTTCAGCAATAAGTAGCCCCACAGGAGATGGAAGGGAGAGTGAAGGCAATGTACTTATTTCTCTCTCCCTGTGGGATCGACACAAGGGGCTTTATCCTTTGACTAAAGGTCTCAGCTCTTGGCAGGTCCCTTCTCAATGTAGTCTACTCATTTTTGGGTTCCCTTAACCACACCTTTTCTCACACTTTCAGGCCTAGGGGTAGGATGGACACTGTTTCTGACTTTGGGACACTGCACTATTCCTTGTAAGTAGAGTGCATTAACTTTTTTTTTATTCCTCACCCAAGGATATTTTTCCACCTATTATCAGATAGAGTGGGAGGGACAGAGGGAGTGAGAGAGAGAGAGACAGAGAGAAACATCGATGTGATAGAGTCATATTGACAGGTTGCCTCCCGCACAACCCGACCAGGGCCGGGGACGAACTGCAACCGAGGTAAGTGCCCTTGACCATAATCGAACCCGTGACTCACTGGTCCACGGGTCGACGCTCTAACCACTGAGCCAAACTGGCCAGGGCAGAGTGTATTAACTTTAACACCATTATTTTGGTTGTTTGGAGGCCTTTATGCTCATATTTTCTCAGATTTGGCTTTCAGCTGTATTCTAGGTCAGTGAGGTTACCAGATAATCCACGTCCAGTTGGGGATTTGTGCTCTACCACCTCAACAGATGTGGCTGTGTTGGGACTGCAGGAGAGCAGAGGAAAGCCCGAGTGTAGCTTCTGGCTTTGCTGACTGTGTGTTTTATCTTGTTTGCTTCACCATGCTCCACAGATGTCAGTGTTTTACAAACTGAAGGCAAGACCCTCTACCAGCAAAAAGCTACGACTTGCTTTACTGTGACACTCACTTTATTGCGATGGTCGGGAACTGAACCCACTGTATCTCTGAGGTACACTTATATATTGGGTCCAGGATGCGACCTATGGTTATGACTAAAGACTTAAAAAGAGGCTCTATGGGCAGATGACCACCCTGACAGGCTGGACCCCAGCCACAGTTCTGTGGGGGTCCTGGGCTCCTCATTTGGAGCCCTCCTTGGTACCCAAACCACCCATCTCTGTTGTTTTTAAAATTTATTATTATTAAAAATTATTTATTTGGTTTTATTTATTTTTTTGTTATCTTCACCTGGGGATATTTTTTCTATTGAGTTTTTAGAGAGAGTGAAAGGGAGGGAGAGAGGGATGGGGGGAGAGAGAGAGAAAGAGAGAGCAAGACACTGATGTGAGAGAGACACATCAATTGACTGCCTCCCACATGCGCCCCAACCAGGGCTGGGGATCAATCCTGCAGCCAAGGAATGTGCCCTTGATCAGGAATTGAACCCTCAGCCTTTTGGTGCCTGGGCCAGTGCTCTGTCCACTGAGCCACACTGGCCAGGGCTAATTTTAAAATTTTTAATCCTTACCTGCAGATATATTTATATTAATTTTGAGAGACAGAGGGAACTGAGGGAGAGAGAGAGAGAGAGAGAGAGAGAGAGAGAGAGAGAGAGAGAGAGAGAGAAAGAGAGAGAGAGAGAAACATTGATGTGACAGAAATATCCATCAGTTGCCTCTCGTATGTGCCCTGACCAGGGATCAAACCTGCAACCTAGCTATGTGCCCTGACTGGGAATCAAACCCAAAACCTTTTGGTGTATAGGATGATGCTCCTACTAACTGAGCCACCTGGCCAGGACACCACCGATCTCTGTTTTTTTCCCCATGCTCCATCCTTTGTCCTGGACCTTGGTTTCTTATCTGACTCTTCTATTTCTGAGTCATATATATATATTCCATTACCTTCCTGGTTCATTCTGAATCTAGCCTTCACAGTAATGCCAAAACAAATCACCACTTTGGCTCTGATGTCTTGGCACTTGCTTGTGGGGATCATGAATTTACTGGGCTGGGATAAAATCACAGGGGACAGCCAATGGTTTATAAACAGAGGTATACATCCCACAGATGGTTGAGTTGTGAAGATGCAGCCAGAAGGTTGGGAGAAATATGAGGTATAATTTTTAATAAAAGGCTGATGCTACACTAGTAGCCATCCATTGTTGTCCCCAACTCAGAGTCCCAGTAAGTGAGCAATGGAGCATTGGCACCATCCTTCTTCATTCCGAGAGAAGGAAACACAAGTTTCTGGGAGGAAAGATTTATGAGCTGAAGCAGGTATAAGAACAGGATCTTCCTTGAGATGCTCCTTGTTTCTCTCCTATCCCTGTTGGTATTACCAATGGCCATTTAAGTCCTTTAAGGAATGGGTGGGGTTGTGTGGAGGCAGCAATGCAAAGATTCTGAAAAAACTTCTGAATTTTGCATTGTCTGCAAAAGGGGAAGATGTCACTCCATTGTTTTCTTGGTAGGTTCCTTTTTAGCCACTTACCCTCCTGTGAACTAGTGCCATCCTATGGGTCAGTTCAGGGACTTCCTGGGTCACACCACTGCCTTCAAGGCCCAGGTGATGAGGGGACCCCTGTTATCTTCCACTGCCTAGATAATTTCAAACAGTCCACACCAGCATTGTCCAGTAGAACATTATGCAATGATGAAAGTTTTCTGTCTGCTCTATTATGAGTTTTTCCTAATATACCATTATTTGGGTTGGGGACCACAATGGGTGCTTGCTAGTGTAGCATCACCCATTTTTTAGTAAACCCCATGTTTCTTAGAATCTTCTGATTCATCCATGACCACTACCTCTGGCTGAGGTCCCTAGTTGTGCCATTTGAAGCACCTGCCTCTTCTACTTCATCTCATACTTCTGTGGCCAGTGTTGCCAGGTTTCCCATCAGAATCGAACCTCCACAGCCCATGCTAAGGATTCCAGATAAACATGCTGCCTAGGAGAAGATGTTTCCAGATGTGAAGAGAAAAGAATGATCCCTGTTATCTTTAGGACTGTGCAATTGATCTGGTACTCCCTTCTAAGCTTGAGACCAAGGTCATTGGCAAGTCATCTACACTTGCTCATGGCAGAGGCTCATCAGGCCTTCCCCTTCTACCAGCCAAGATGATGACAAGGTGTGGGAGCTTCCTGGTTAGTTGAAGGCATCTAGTAATTCCTAGATGTGCTTCATGAAAAATTATGGTTGTTTTATTCCTCACTTTCCATCCAGTCTTTTTTTTTTTTTTATAACCAAGATCCTAAAGAAAGAAAGGGGGTGTGGGGTGATGTTCTGTGGTTGCAGATTTCTGGTGGCTAGGGCAGCTGAAAACATATAGATCCTAACTAATTCTGGTTTTTCTGACCCCACTTAGGCTTGCATGGTCAAGGCCAAGCAAGGCCCACAGCACAGCACAGCACGGGGAGCCATATTGTCAAGGAAGATGCCAGGTCTGGCCATCTCTGTCCTGTAGCTTCTTCTCTTGGGAACAGGTCCTGGTAGAGGTCACTTATGAGGCTTGGGGATGGGAGTTGCTCACTCTCAAGCTTGCTTCCATCTTCCAGGGAGTCTGCCTTGAGGGTGCCTGAACCGTGGCAATTGGGGAGCCATACTGGATCTGGAAGTTCAGCTCAGACCTGCCATGTGAGCCATAAGTTTTAGCTTCTTGAGTTCACTCTTTATTAGGTGTGTGTATGTGTTTATATATATAATATATTAAATATAATATATATTATATATATTTTGGATGGTGAGGTCATGTAGGAAGAGTGGGAACATGCAGGTAGACACTGTGTATGTTACCATCTTATCTGAGGTCAGGAATATGTAATATTAATATTTTTATTTATTTATTAGTTCAAACAAGTATTTATTAAACACTTGAAAATGCACAACACTGTGGTGAGAATGAAGGTGGGATGTGGGGCACAGAAAGGTAAAAAGGACATGTGCCTTGTCTTCTAGGAGCTCAGAAGCCAGGGGCAGATAGACATGCAACTTATCACATTTTACACCTGAAAAAAAAAAGATCAAAAGAGAGGTATAAACTAAGTGTTGTGGGAGTTTTGATGAGAAAAGGATCAATTCCGTCTGTGGGGATTAGAGACCTTTGAGGTGGCCTGGAGGGATGAATAGAATATCACTTCAACAGTTATGGAAATAGTCTTAGCAACAACACTCTTGAGAACTTATATTTGTATGGCTCTTCCCTGCTGACTGAGTAGCCTGCACACTTTGTTGTGTTTAATTGGAACAATCGCTTTGCAAGGTCAGGGGATTTTTTTTTAAGGTCACATTTTGGCTTAGAGATCTTGTTTCAGGTGACCTGGAGTGGGCGGAGTGTAGATATGGAATCAATACCTTCTCTCTGCAAGTATTGAAAGAGCCTCTTCCTTGCCCACCCAGGCTATCCACAGGTGCCCTCCAGCAGACTGCCAACTGTTGGTCATTTACAACCTTACTAACTGGCCTCAGCGACCATCGATGGCTCTCAAAGTGTGGTCTCCACACCAGCAGCAGCAACATAGGAACTTGTTAGAAATATAAATTCTTAGCCCCCATCCCACACCTGCTGAGTCAGAAATACCACAGTCTGTGTTTCAAAAAGCCCCAGGTGATTCTGGTTCAGGTTCAAGTGTGAAAACCATTGACATGTATGATACAAATAATACAACTTCAAGGATTCTCTTAAATCAAAATAGATGATATGAAACCATGAGAACTGACTCTAAAAAAAACAACAATCTCCAAACCCTCAATTTATCTATACAGTATCAGAAATGAAGCTAAATTATGTTTTCATTTTCCTTGCCTGAAGATTTTTTATTTTATTATTATTTTTTTAAATTTATTTATTTATTTTTGGTATGTGCCCCTAGTGGGAACCGAACCCAGGACTCTCTGGTCTGCAGGTTGACGCTCCAGCCGCTGAGCCAAACCGGCCAGGGCACCTGAAGGTTTTTATTACACAAGGTGACCGTGGTATAGGGATAGAATACATTTGGTATTAAAACTGGGTACACTTCTTTCTCATTGAGAAAACAGATACATTCAAAGCCATGGGACTCAGCCTGCAAAAGCCAAGGTCTCCCAGAGCTGCAGTATAAAGTTATGCATTGCTTCAAAACACAAAGGGATGGATTTTTGACAAGGGTGACCCACAAAAGAGAGGACACAACCCTGAGAACTTACAAATCCACTCTTGAGAACATGCAGTTTTGAAAGAAATTCAGTTGAGAAATGAGAGAGATCCCAGTGTCATGGCATTTCATCTTTTTGAATAGTTTTTGAGAAAAAGAAAAAAAAAAACAACAAGAGAGATGAGGGTTTTCTGTTACCATGACAACTTGGAGAAGCCCAGGCTGGCCGATGACACTGTGGAGCTGACAAAGCTTGGCATCCTGATCTAGATGAGAAAAATGGGGCCCTGGGGACTGAGTAGCAATGAATAATCTTTTATTCCTTTACAGTTCTGCCGCATTGCCTGATTTAAAAACGTATCCCGTTGAATTAAACAGCACGCACAGTACTGTGACTGATGAACATCCATTCGTGCGTTTCCCCTTACCTGGAAGGCACACCCTCTCCCTTGTCTAGAGTCTATCTGTGCTTCACTGAATAGCTCCAAACCCTTCCTCAGGGAGGGTTTCCTCACCCACTGTCCTCAGCAACCACAGCACTGAAGGGCTTCATCACCATCCAGTCTCGCTTCATAACATTTTTTGGTAAACATAAACTATCTCCATCGGGGGAGAAAGACAATTAATGTTATTTCCTTGTGCCTTCAGGGTCTAAATAGCAAAGCTGCCCATAATCTTTTTTATTTTCCCTCTTTCTGTAAAATAAAAACAGTGAACAGTTATTGAGTGCCTAGTGTATACCACCCCAGTGCTATTTATTTATTTATTTATTTTTTATTGTTATTTTTTAAAATCCTCACCCAAGTACATTTTTGCATTTATCTTCAGATAGAGTGGGAGGGAGAGAGGGAGGAGGAGAGAGAGAAACATCGATGTGAGAGAGACACATCGATTGGCTGCCACCCACACGATCCCAACCGTTGGGGCTGGGGACAAACTGCAACCGAGGTACATGCCCTCAGCGGGAACCGAACGTGGGACTCTCTGGTCCATGGGCTGATGCCCTAACCGCTGAGCCAAACCGGCCAGGGCCACCCCAGTGCTATTTAAAGTGTGACTGAAGACCAGCAGCATCAGCATCACCTGGGAACCTGTTTAAAAGGTAAATTTGGGAGGCCGACCCCCAACCTGCTCAATCAGAAACTTAGGGGATGGGTCTCAGGAACCCCTTTTTAGTAAGCCCCCCAGGTGATTCTGATACACACTAAGTTTGAGAATTACTGTACTAGACACATCTAAGTGCTTCATGATTTTTTTTCGCTTAGTTTTCACAACAACCTTTAACCTAGAAACTAGTATTACCCACTCCACCCCATATAGATGGGGGAACTGAGACACAGAAAGTCTGAGTAAATGACTCAAGGTCCCTGTGGTATATTGTTTCCAAAGATGATGACGACTATTCCTCCAAGTTTTCAGTGTGACTTTGTCACACACAGGAGTGGTCTGTGACTTGCTTTGACCATGAATGCAATGAAAGGGATACAGTGCCACTTCCGATGGAGGCCTTGCAGAGTCTGTTTTCACTCCTGGAGTACCCTGACTCCCATGTAAAGAAGTCCAGGCTGTCGTGCTGGAGAAAGAGGCCACATGGTAACAGGGACAATATGGAGAGAGGCCGTGTGGAGGAGAGCCACAGGGAGCCAGCCAACAGCCATAATAAGGCCTGGTCCTGTGGGTGAGGCCATCCTGGACCTCAGCCCAGCCCAGGCACCTGATGAATGCAGCCACATGCCGGGGTCTAGCTCACGCCACACGGAGCAGAGACTTACTTGCTGAGCCCTGCCTGAATTCCCAACCCACAAAAGTGTGTGCAATACGGTGGTGTTGTTTTAAGCCATGAGTGTTGGGATCATTTGTTATATAGCGGTAGATAAGTGAAGCAGTTGTATAATTTGTCGAACATAGACCCTGGAGTCCAATCCAGGCAGCTTAGCTGTAGACCTGTCCATCTTTTTTTTTTTTTTTTAATATGTTTTTATTGACTTGTTTTTAGAGAGAGAGGAAGGGAGAGGGAGAGAGAGAGAAATATCCATCTATCAGCTGCCTCATGCACGCTCCCAACTGGGGATCTATCCTGCACCCCCACCCCCACCTCCTGCATGTGCCCTGACAGGGGATCAAATCTCAACCTCTTGGTGCATGGGTCGGTGCATCGATCTGCATTTTAGATTACCAATCTCCGAGATTCTAATATTTTGACACAAGGGTTGGGCCTGGGCATCTGTATTTTAAATATCTCCACAACTTGGGGAAGAACCATTAGACTAAGTGTTCTCTGTGATTGATCCTGGGCACCTTGACTTCTGGAAGCTCTGAGGAAATAGGTGCCTTACATATATAGTATACTTCCTACCAGGTGCCTGGTGTGAGGAATCAGCAAATTATTTTCAGCAGGGAAGTGATTTGGTAAGATCAATGTTTTAAAAATGCACTCTGGCAACAGTGGAAAATGGACTAGAAAGTGATGAGGCAGAAAGACGAGTTATAAAGCTATCTCATCATCCAGGTAAAATATGTCGAGAGTCTGCACCAAGGCAGTGATACAGGGCTGGGCAGGAAGGGATGGAGAGAAGATAATGGCTTTTGCTGGCTATTTAAATCCTGTAAAATGACCTATTGGACCCTTTATGGGAGTGTTTGCTCACTGGGATTTTGTACTTCTTCATATTAGTAGTTATTTAAAATTTTTATTTAATGGTCCATTTTTGCTAATTTTACCATCTTTTAGATTCGTGTTATAATAATGGTTTCTCTACTCAAACAATGTGGGATGGCTGACTCTTTCATTTGATTATCTTCCTGAGTTCTACAAAGAACTTCTCAGCATCCACCCCTTGATCTTCATGTCAGCTCTCAGGGGAAGGCTTAAGATTGACGTGTACTCATGATTTATAGGAGAGCTGCAGGTCAGAATCCTCTTCTGGGGACAGAGTGTGTCCAGCACTGGCATCAGCACTGGAGAATTGCTGGAAAACTACTCTTAGCTGTCTATGTTTCTCTAAGAGGAAAGTTATCGTCTTAAATCACGTCCTCTATGTTTAATTTATTTATTTTTTGGTTAATCCTCACCCAAGGATACATTGTTTTTTCAGATAGAGTGGAAGGGAGGGACGGAGGGAGAGAGAGCGAGAGAAACATCGATGTCAGAGAGGCACATCGATTAGCTGCCTCCCACACAGCTCCGACAGAGGCCCGGGATCAAACCTGCAACCCAGGTATGGGCCCTTGACTGTGAATCAAAACCGAGACCCTTCGGTCCATGGGCTGACACTCTAACTGCTGAGCCAAACCGGTCAGGGCAAATTATGTCCTTTATTATGTATACCTGATGATGAGCATTTAGAAATTCAGCTTAGAGAGAAAAATAGAACCTTTCATGTCAGCTACCCTTAGATGAAAGCTGTTCACAATGATTGACATGACCTCTTTCCTCCAAGTTCCTAGGCAGGTGATATGCTTTCTCTGGCTTTCATCTGCAGGTATTTATAGGTGGACACAGATGTGAAGAATTTGAACTGAGACAAATCATGTGCACCTATTATTTTTCTATTGCTGCTATAATAAATTACCACAAAATTAGTGACTTAAAACAATACCAATTTACCTTACAGTTTTGGAGGTCAGAGGTCTGAAATGGGGTTAAAATCAAGGTGTCAGCAGAACTGTGTTTCCTCTGGAGGCTCTAGGGGAGAAGCCGTCTATTCCTGGTCTTTTCTAGCTTCTAGAGAGTGTGCCCACATTTCTTGGATTGTAGCCTCATCACTCTGACCTCTCTCTGCTTCTGTCATCACATATTGGGCCCATCTGCACAATCCAGGATAATCTCCCCATCTAAAGATCCTTAGCTTCACATCTGCAAAGTCCCCTTTATGATGTATGATAACATTTCACAGGTTCTATGGACATCTTGGGGGTGGGAGGGGTACATTGTTTTGCCTACCACACTGAATTTAAACCAGAGGACCTTTTCTGAACCAGGGGACTTGACAAACCATCCTGCTGACACACAATGAAAGATGGATGTAATGGATGATCGAGGTTACCTTACCTTCTTATCTCAATGAAGTTTTGTTTCGTAAGACTCAGCTTTTCATTCATAGAAATTTCGGGTCATATATTTAACAATTGTTTCCTGCCTATCTCTGTCACTAAACTGTAAGTTCCATGAGGGCAGGGACTATGTCTATCTTGTTCATCACTATCGTATGTGCCTGGCTGTGGCCAATGGTGTGTATAGCCCTTTCTTCCTCCCTGGCTACTCTACCTCTTCCTTAGTGATTGAATTTTAATTCTGTTTCCAGGGTACTATGCCCATCCCCAAGGGACGAACCACAGCTGTCTAAGCCAATGAGGTGATCCTGTTCTCCTTTGCCAGTGATTGGTGTACAGATGGCCATGTGACCCCATTCTGGTCTTCTGGAAAGATCTCCTCTTTTAGTGAAAACAACAATTCTGATTTTTCCCTTCCTCCTTAGGATCTTGTCACATATTTTCGTCTGCTTGAGCTGCCATAACAAATGTATCGTAAACTGGGTGGCTTAAACAACAAAGATGTATTTCTCATAATTCTGAAGGCTGGAAAATCCAAGATCAAGATGCTAATCAATTCAGTTTCTGGTGAGAATCCTCTTCCTGGTTTGCAGATGGTCACCTTCTTGCTGTGTCCTCACATGGGAGAGAGAGAGAGAGATTATCTCTCTCCTGTCTCTTCTTATGAAGGCAGTAACCCACTCATGTGGGCTTCACTCTCATGACCTAATTACTCCACAAAGGCCCTAACTTCTAATCCTGTCACATTGTGGATTAAGCTTCAGTGTGTGAATTTTGGAGGAGCACAAATACTCAGTCTACAGCATTATATAAGGTGTGATACTTGGAGCTGTGGCAGCCATTTTGGAACCATGAGGGGAGACAGAGCTGCCTCACGGAAGCAGCAGAGGAAGGAGATGGGAAGATCCTATGCTTTGCTGTCTGGGTTGAACAGCACCAGTCTTGCACTGCCGCCTAAGTTCAGACTTCTGGTTCTGTGAGATAATTAACGGTCTTCATTAGTTAAGGCACTACCCATCAGGGATTTTGTTGCCCCCAACCAAAATACTAGCACAGTGTGTCTGGAACATGGCAGGAATAAATACTTCAGTTGACAAGCATGCCCTCACCACAACCCCAGAATCCCCTTAAAAAGGGATCTACCGCTTTGGCTGGTTTGGCTCAGCAGTTAGAGCATCGGCCTATGGGCCAGAGAGTCCCAGGTTCGGTTCCTGCTAAGGGCACATACCTCGGTTGCAGTTTGTCCCCACAACCAGTCGATGTGTCTCTCTCACATTGATATTTCTCTCTCTCTCTCTTCCCCTCCTCCCTCCTGCTATATCTGAAGATAAATGCAAAAATGTTCTCAGGTGAGGATAAAAAAAAAAGGGATCTACCTTACACACAGCTGCACAGATCTTCTGCATTCTAGACAGAATCCCCTGGGGACTGGCAGTAGCTGAGAAAAGTCTCTATTGTTTTGACTTTCATCATAAGGAGGGGAATGATTCCATTATGGATGATTTGGATCCTTCAAAGCAAATTATCCTATTTAAATGTCAAACACTTCTTCCCAGTTGATTAGCTTTCTCTGCCCAATTTCCACTGGAGTGCTCGCCAGCTGGGAACTGTGTGCCATCTGCTGAGTTTCAGGCAGACGCAACCAAAAGGCAGATGCTTTATCCTAGAAAGAGAGAGCAAGGCGACTTCTCTTTGGAAAATTCCTCAACCCCAAACCTTCCTCCTACAACTACAGAATTGAGGACTCTGCAGGACACCTAAGCACCACAGAACCAACCAAAGAGATGCGGGGCCTCCTGGGGGCATCAGAAGATGCAGAATACCTGGGAGACAGGTTGGTAAGCCAGAACAAGTGAAATAGGGAAGCAGACAAGATAGTTAACAGCCAAGCAGTTAACAGCCATCTAGTAAATCGTAAAATCTTATCTTTCCTAACCAAGGACACTTGAGAATAAATGGTTTACACTTCTTCTCCCCAGTCTGGGTAAATAGCTTAAATCGCCCTACTCAGGGAGACAGCAGAAATCCAATTAGTGCCATTTGTGCCAACCACACTCAAGGATGGATGATGTCAGGGGAATATATCTCATTTTGGCTTATCAGCATAAAGCTGATGAATATTCTATTGAAAGCCTACCTTTAAGACCTCCCCTAAACTCCCAACCTTTAAAAACCCGAAAGACAAAGACCCAGTGTGGGCTATCAGGAGTATGCCCATGTCTTTCTTCCCTCTCAGGCATACATCTTTATTTTTCTCTTCTAAACTCTAAGGGTTCCCATGAGGCTTGCAACCAGGGGAGCATGGGCAGCAGCAGCTTGTCCCATGCTAATCCCCTGAACCTGTCTCCAAGGCCCCCTTTCTCTGACTTTCCAGTGAGCTGGCAGCACCCCTTCCTTGGCTCACTTCTTTCACTGTGAATTTTACTTCTCAGAGAGTTCACGCAGCCCGGCGTGTCCCACTTCTTTCCTGTGATGTTTCTAGAGAGACAAAGCAGAGCACTGCCTAAGCTCTTTCCTGTTGCTTCTTCTACCCTAACACCTTCCTTTGTTTCACTGTCCCCAGCTTTAATAAGCATACTCTCAAAATCACCTGCACTCATGCTGTGAAATCTTTTTTGCATGAAGTCAAAAACCCTTACACTACCGGCCAGCCCAAAGCAGATCCTTTCTGGGCCGGGTTCCTTTCCGGCGACCCCTGGAAAGCCTGTTTCAGCCAGGGATGGGTGGTTCAGAGTGCAGGCCAGCAAGATTCATCCCTACGATCACCTTTGTTAACCTGGGTCCCAACAAAAGTCTTGCCCCTCAGGCCACTGCATATGGTACCCTTCCTCTGACACTCTCAGGACATTGCCCACTTTGATCTCTGCCTGGCCCAGGCTATTCAAAGGATGGTTGTATTCATTACCAATCCAAACCTGCCCTGGAACTACAGCTTACCAAATGTCATGGTCACAGCCTCCTCCTTGTCATATAGGTATGTGGCCATACCCTATCTTGGGGGTGTGATGGCCTCCTGAAGAGGTCACACTTCCCTAGTTTCACATCCTGTCCCACTTGACCTCCTCCACATCAGCTACAGCTGGTACTCTTTGGTCTATTTTCCCAAAGCCCCTGCTTTCAGACAGGGGTCCCTGGTTTTAATTGCAGTGGGATTCCTTTCCTCTGTGCACCAGAGAAAAGCTACGATGTTACAAATTCCCCTTATGTCTTTACCCTGAATGTCCTTTCCACTACATTCCAACTCCGCTATGTCCTTGTGGCCACTGCCAACACTGCCCCTGCACTGCATTCACCCACCAAGCAGACTCCTCACCTTGATCCTCCCTTCCCCACCTACTCATGTTTCTACTCCTCGATCTTTAGCTCCTTTATTTCTCCATCTACCAAGTTACCAAATGGGTAACTCCTACTTTCTCTCCCTCCCTTCAGACTGAATGATCCCGTTATGAGCTGCTTTCTTCCTCTCAGATCCTTTATAGAACACAACTCGAATTGGTACATTATCTGTATGCTCCAATCATTAATAAAAGTCACCACTTTGCCGGGATTTGGTTTGAGTGAATCCAACTTTCTTCTGGCCTTCCCCTTGGGCAGGATATCAGGCAAAATGGAATTTGGGGACTTGCAAAGTTAAAGACTTGTTCTTGGATTTTGGGGATCCCACAAAAGTGTCATCAGGTCCTTAGGAGGCTTTGTCTACCTGCCCTGTCTGTTATCTTCCATCTTCTGGATGTTACCCAGCAGAACCGAGCCTTTATTATGAGTAATGAGAGCAGCCATAAAATTGAAAGCATCTCCAAAACCTTTACGCTTACATGATCAACAAGAGAGCCTGTGCCTGGGGATGATGAGGATTCAAGACTGGTCCAGAAAAGGAGGCTCTATCTAGTAATAGAAGATGGGTTATCTCTGGAGAGTAGGGATTTTAGGAAAATACTACCATATGAAAATGAAACCGTATACACACTGCCTTCAAGTAGTCTAAGGGTGTTGGCCACTCCTGGTCTAAAGTCTTTGGATAACTAAGCACTTAAGACTGGAGAATAACCAATGTCTTTGTGAAAATGCACTCCACTCCAATGAGGCACTACCAGTGGCAGTGGAGATTGCTGGAAATGCTTTGGAAGGCAACTTGGCCAAATGCATCAGGAGCTCCAAAAATATTTACATTTTTTTGGCACAGAAATTTTACTTGCAAAAATAAGTCAGGAGAAAATAATCCCAAATAAGGAAACAAAGTAATAAGCTCAAAAATGCTTATTGTGTCCCATTCTTATTATAGTAGGGAAACACTGGAACTAACTTAATTATTCGACTATAGAAAAATTAATTAAATCACACTATATTTTCCCTTGATAAAATATTATGCAGTCATGAAAATTTTAATTATGAAGATGACAGCAACAAAGGAACATAATGATGTGCAATTTTATGCAGTGCCCTAAAAATACATAATCATGTCATCAAAGAATGGAAGGGAACATATAAAATGGGGAATAGCTGTGTTAAGCTTGTGGAATTATTGGTGATTTAAAAACTATTCTACCCAAAGTAATGTTACTATGTTCTTTATAATATGTAAAATAAACACATACAATGCAAACACTCTGAGAATGATTAAGAAATGAGGTAAGAACTAGCATTCATTGAGGGGCTATTATGTTTCAGCTACTGGGCTAGATATTATTTTACATATATTATCTGATATAATTTTCTTTTGTCTCCTAAGAGGTATCTCTTTTTATATTTTTACATATGAAAAAACTGACACTGAGAGAAGCTGATTGAGGATGAATAGAAGGTGGGAAGAGGGTGGATGAACATTCAGCATGATTCATAACTTTCCCAGCAGCAGGACAATTGAGGAGTGTCAGGGATTAGAAAGCCCATTTTGTTCACAGGCTACATTAGATGATGAGGGCTAGTTCTCTCCTTGGCTTATTTTCTTTTGCAGCTGTCCTGGCAGGGAACTAAGGGATACACTATTGGGAGTACTCGATGGACTTCTGGGTTGCTGTACATCTCTGAGTACCCTAGGGAGCCTCCTTCCAGAATGGGTGACATCTTGCTTGGCATCATGTCAATACTCAGAGAGACAGAATGTGGCTAACAATTCCCCCCGTGGAGATGGCCCCAAAGTAGTGATGCAATAGGTATCTTGACATACTTAGACCAGGAGCTTATGGGGTATCAGTTGTGGGGCCCAAGAAAAGAAGAGGAAAGAAGTGCATGAGTAGCGAGCTGAGGAGGTGATGATAAAGAGGAAATGATGAAAGTCAGATAGTAGATGAGGTGACAGCGAGGGCGCTGAGAGCTGGCAGGACAGGAAGTTATGGCTGGTGTTCCAGTTTCCAGGTGATGGCACACTCCAGGTTGTGAGCCTGGAAGTGTATGACTGTTATGGACTTAACTGTGTCCCCCTCCCTCAATCCATACGTACAAGCTCTAACCTCCAATGTGACTATATTTGGAGATTGGAGGGCATATGGGTGGGGTCTTAATCTAATAGGATTGGAGTCCTTATAAGAAGAGGAAGAGACACCAAAGAGCTCTATCTCCGCATGCACACAGAGGAAAGGCCATAGGAAGGTCCAGCTCTCACCAGAAACTGAATTTGCCAGCACCTTGACTGTGGACTTTCAGTCTCCAGAACTGTGAGAAAACAAATGTCTATTGTTTAAGCCCCAAAGTCTGTGCTATTTTGTCATGCAGCCCGAGTAGACTAACATAGTGCCTCAATCAGAGTGGGCTGGGGGATCTATGTATGTAGCTAAGATGGTCAAACTGTAAAGCTAACATGTGGGATGGTTCATCTATATGGATGATAAAAACTGCCATGAAGATGACTAGAAAATGAATAATAATGTGAGCTAAACTTACTGGGCACTTACGGGCCAGGAAATTGAAGCAGTTTGCATACATGACCTCATTTAATCCTCTACAGTCCCACGACACAGGCCCTGCTATTTCATCCCCGTTACACGTGTGAAGGTGTTGAGGCAGAGAGACATGAAGCAGCATCTAGAGGTTCTGCTTGAGCCGCACACTTGGGCTATGGAGCCCACACTCCTAACCTGTTCTGTACAGTATGTGGGGAATGCTGTGAGCCAGGGGCCAAAGAAGGGAGGCGAAGGAAGAAGGTTCACCAGACTAATCTGCCAGACCAGCTGGGCAAAAGTGGGTGACAAGAGGATGACAGATGGGAGAAGATGGCCTCATTGCCTCCCATCCAGAGGCAGATAAAAACCTAGCATTGAGCTCAAGGGATCCGGGGCTTTTGTCTGAGAATTACTGTGATAAAAGAGTCCCTGTAAAAAATAAGGAAACTATGTGGCACCCTAGGGCTGAGGGAGAAGACCCAAGAAAGGACAAACTTGGAAGGAGTTCAGACCTCCTTGAAGAAGGTGTGATTCAGCCCAGCTGAGAGCAGAAAAGTCTGAGGTTGGTCTGGCTGCTGGGTGGGCAATTAGCGACCATGCTGAATGCAGGTGTGGGAGAAGGCGATCAGTTGGTGGTGGCAAGGGCAAGAAGCAGAGGCTGGACACTGACAGGGGTCGGAGGCCTTCAGAGCATGTGGGCTGCATGGGGGTTTGCAGAAGGAGTGGCAGCTCTGTGTGGTTACAGGTGCAGAAGTCCTCATTACATCACCAGCCAACGGAACCTGGTCAGAAATCCAGGAGCTGCGTCCCTAGATGGTTTTGGCTCAGGCTCTCTCACATGGAGAGATCAGTAAGGATGCTGGCAGGGGCTGTGGTCATCTGAAGGGAGGGGTGGGGAGGAAGGAGGGAAGGAAAGGAAAGGAAAGGAGTGAAGGAACAGAGGAACAAAGGAAGACAGGCAGCGCTCAATAGTAGCCAAAGACCTTGATGTTCTCCTTAAATATTTGATTTTTCCATAAAGCCCCTGGCTCTTCTGATAGTGCCCCTCCCATGTGTTATGGGTTGTTAAAAGTTGGAAATAGATAGACTCAGAGGGGACTGTGCTCTGTGAACAAAGGCACAGCTATGTAAATTTAAATCAAACTAAACCCGACTCTGAGTCCCCATCCTGCTGGATGAGAGAAACTGAACCTCATCAACATTGGGATTTTTAAATTTATTTCTTCTTTGTCCCAGCATGGTATAAAGGAGCCAGGGGCTGAAGAGATGGGGAAAAGGGAAGATGTTCAGTGGGTATAACATTTCAGTTTTGCAAGATGAAAAAATTCTAGTGATCTGTTGCACAACAATGTGCAAATACTTAACACTACTCAACTGTACTGTACACTTAAAAATAGCTAAGATGGTAAATTTTGTGTTATGTATTTCTTTAAGCACATTTTTTTTAAAGAGAAAAATACAAGGAGATGTGTTACTTAGCTGGTCTCAAGAGTCTAACAAGCACGCTGAATTGCTTGGTTTCATAGGACATTTTCAGTCTCCAAATAATCCATCTGGGGGGAAAGGGAAAAGGAATTCTCTCCCAGCTCCAACCCCCACTCTGTCTCCCACTGGTTAGTCACCCATGGATGTAACTCCACCGTAGTCCAGCTTGTGGCACCTGGCTTCTCCACGCAGCAGACTGGTTTGCAGGGGCAGCCCTGTGTCTGGAACATTCCAGTCTGTGGCAGTGGGGACAGCAGCAGTGACCTGGCTCCATAATTATTAGGACCAGGGAGCAAGGCACGTGGGTGAATCTCAGTGGCACAGAAACTGAGCCCTGTACAGTCTTCCCGTGGCCTCTGAATGTGAGCTGAAATCAGAAAAGGAGTTTTATGGGTTTGTCGCTAGAAAGGAGAAGAAAAACATAAAATGGCACATTTTATGTTTGTGTGAAAGCTTTAGTTGAGGAAGCCATTCATACAAAAAGCGGACAGGTGATGGTTATTTAGGTGAAATATTTTCTGCAGAGGCGAAGCATTTTGATGGTATCTACTCAGAGTTCCAAGCAGCAAAAGAAAGCTCTGTACTGTTGGTGAGCATTCTACTGTGGCTGTAGTAAACCGTTTATAAAACTCAGCTAATGAATGGAAGAAAACTGCATTTATTAAAAGGGCATGGTATTGATGGGAAAACATTTTAATTTTCAAAATATCACTTCAGAGAGTAAATCCATCAGTGTAAAACAGCTGACTGGAGTTGAGATTTTGTTATTCTTCACTCTTGGGAAATTGGCAATAAAAACCAGGGTCAAGTCCCTGTTATTTATATTGCATTTGCATTGTGCTTTGGAGAACAGATTGCCACACTAATTAAGCCGAGCCAATTCTTGTGAGAACGACTTGCCTTTATTAGCAAGCACTTACTAATCCAGAGGCTTTCTCTCCATTTAGTCAGTTGTTACAGCTACTGCCAGGTACAGCAGTTTTTATTTCCCTCCCTATTCCGAAGTGAAGAAATGGACTGAAGGTCATCTAGATTGAAATAGAACTAGAAGAGATAATGGTTTTTCTCAACTATGGTTTAGGGTCTTGTAACACAAGGAGTCCCTAGAAGAGTGAAGCGATTATTAAGACAATAAAATTGTCATGAAGGTGCAATTTGTCTCCTCTGCCTTTTTTATTTCCCTGTTCACCCTCGAGATCTCCGATGTGTCCTGACTTTGAAAAAGAACCTTCTTCTTCCCCAGCTCCTGTGCAGCTTTGCGGCTCCCAGACAGCAGCCATGGCTCAATGTTTGCTCCTTCTCCATTGCATTTCCAGAGGATGCTTCTCTGATGATAAGGCTATAATAGATCATCACCTCATCTAGACTAAAAACAAATCCTCTTAAAGTTTTATGTCTCCTAGAAAGCAAATTAGCTCATAAGTAACTCCAGGCACTGTTATCAAACCTGGGTGAGACATTTATGGCTGGTTGAAGGGAAGGACACCCAGTGCCCCTATGGCAGTTGTCAGGACACTTCTCTTTCCACACCCATCCTATCCCTTCACTCTTCCTGATCACTTAATGTTCTGGTCTACTTTTGACTGCCAGCACCCACAATCCTTACCTGTGAGCTTTTCCTATGCAAGCTGCAAGTGGTCTCAATCTCAGCAGCCCTCACACAACCGATAGGAGTTGATGAATGTATAAATACCCCAGGTCCCTCTCTCCTGGGGTGGAACAACCTTGGCTCCCAGAGTTCCACAGTAGAATCAAGCTCCAATGGCCATAGTGGTAACTTGTTGATAATGCTCCTTTTATTGGCATTCCTCCTCCCTCAGCTCACTTCCCCACTCCCTAGTGTTTCCTGTGATTGTTACTCAAACAAACCACTTACTTGGGAAATCTTGCTTCAGGTTGGCTTCTGGAGGAACCCAAATGAAGACAGCCTATACAATCTTAAAGCAACCTTTATTTCCCAGAGAGGCCCTGTGCTGCGCATTCCTTTCAGCTGAGCTCTTGTGCCTGCCTATGACTTTGATTTGCCCACAGTTGAAGGGAACCTGGGTGGTTGGGTTCCCCATACCTCATTATTTTTCAAAGTTATTTCCAAAGTAGTTCTCTGTTCTTATCTGAATGAGCTCTTTTCGATATAAAGTTTAATTGCTGTATTGTATTCTGTGAGAGAAGCATGAGCCTGAAATTTAATGGGTAATCTTTTTCCTGCTTTTCTTTTCTCTAGTAATAGGAGTACGTTAGCATTTGGCTAAATCTCATACACTTTGATATGTATTGAAAATATAAAGATAGATGAACTACAAACTTAACTCCCCAAATTAGAAAAGATGAGAGCAAAGAACATTTAAGGGAAGCAGGAAGAAGACAGGAAAAATAAAAGCAGAAATTAATGAATAAAACACAAAATTGTAAAATTGATGAATCAAAGGAAAAACTCTTTTTTATTTATTTTTTCTTTTTTAAAATATGTTTTTATTGATTTGTTTAGAGAGAGAGGAAGGGAGAGAGAGACAGAAACATCGATGTGAGAGAGAAACATTGATTGGCTGCCTCCTGTACGCCCCCTACTGGAGATTGAGCCCACAACCTGGGCATGTGCCCCAACCAGGAATCAAACCGGGACCTCTCAGTGGATGATGCTCAATCCACTGAGCCACACCAGCTGGGTGAAAACTCTTTTTTTTTTTTTAAAAAAACACAAATAATGATGTAAACCTCTGGCAAGTCTATTCAAGAAAAAGAGAAAACACAAAGTTAACTGGTACAATACATCACATTAGTTGATCCAAGGATGCCTTTTTATCACAACCATTTTCAACATTGTTTGGAAGTTGTTTTCCAGAGTTATTCTAACGTTAATCCATGAACAGAGGTTTTACAAACAGTGGTGCCCATGGGATTTCTAGCTAGGAAAGGCTAAAAGGACATAGGCTTGTGGGATGGAGATATTTGAGTCTGGGACTGCCCTTGCCCAGCAGTACATCAATGGATGTTTTCTGGCGTACTGGGCACACTGGTGATGCTAGGTTGGATAAGTTTAACCAGGTTTCTTTACCGTATAACTTTTAATGCTCTCAAGTGTAACTGTGATGAAGAAGCTAGCATTTTCCAAATTCATGGTGCACTAGGTTTCTGTGGACCATAGATTGGGTAATACTGTTCTAGGGCATACAGTGAGGCAAGAACTAAAAAGGAAAACAAAAAGGAACAGCTATAACTTTATTTATAAAAATAAATCATTTTCAGATGATTTGATTATTTCTCTATAAAATTTAGGAAAACCCAATTGAAAGGCTATATGGCCAGCTACAACATTAATAATTTTACAATATATCAGCAAAACCAGTTAAAAATAAAATAAGAAAAATATATTTAAATACTATTAAAAATATAAAATTAATAAGAAATGTACTTGATTTGTATGAAGAAAACAAAAAAGTATACCTAAAATCAGAAAAGAACAAATGAGGAGCATTTTCAAGGTGGTGAAGATGTTAATTTCTCAAATTAATCTATGGAAATAATATAGACATAAAAAATTAACAGAAATTTTAAAAGAAATTTAATACAATAATTATAAAAGTTAGCTAAAGCCTTTTTATTTTAACATTGTAGTTTTTGAAATAAAAATGGGTATGTATTACTTTTCAAGGAGAAAAAAATATAGCTATAAAAATTAAATGAGTAGCCCGGCTGGTGTAGCTCATTGGATTGAGCGTTGTCCCATGGACTGAGAGGTCCTGGTTCAATTCCTGGTCAGGACACATGCCCAGGTTGTGGGCTTGATCTCCAGTGAGGGGCATACACGAGGCAGCCAATCTATGTTTCCCTCTCACATCGATGTTTCTATCTCTCTCTTCCTTCCTCTCTTTCTAAAAAATCAATTAAAAATATTTATTTATTTATTCATTTATTTTTTTTTAATAAAAACTAAATTAAAAAAACCAAATGAGTAAATAGAGCAAAAAAATATTTGGAAAAGAAGTTATATGGGAAGGACTTACCTTACCAGATAGAAGTATAATATATAAAAAGACTATAAAGATATAACAATTAAAATTTCACAGTACTGATTGAAGACATGAATAGACTTCCTTACTTTAGAATATAAAATAGCTTAAAGTGTAGTAAATGAAATATTTAGACGAATGTTTAATAAGAAACAGATGAATTAAGAAAGAGATGAATTACTTAATAACTTGTGCTGAGAGGACTGGTTATTTTCAAAAGTAATACCCTTAAAAAGCTTGAAAACAGATGGATTACCTAATCACTGAACAGGTAAGAGATTTCCAATGGAGAAAACAATGGAAGGAATTACAAAGGAAAAAAAATAGATTTGCTCACATAAAATTTAAAAATATTCCACCTTCCAAAACTATGTAAAACAGAAAACCAACAAGTGGGGATTATAATTTTTACTCATAAGAGTGATTAAAAAATTTCCAAGGCTTCAATTGAAAAATGAACAAAGAATATGAAGATAGGGAATTTGGAGAGGAGAAATTAATCATAAGTGTTTAAGAAACATATAAAAATACACATTAACTTCCGTGTTAATGAAAAATGCACAATAAAACAATAATGAATTGCCAACTCTTGTTGAAAATTAGAAACTGTATCCTATCTGAGACAGAGATAGCCTACGGTCACCTCCCCCATTCCAAAGCTGTGTCCTTCCCCCTCCACAGTGTAGAACTGGGAAGTATTGAGCAGACCGGGTCTGCACGTTCCAGTAACCCATGTAGTTGGGTTCTAGTCAGTGACACATTAGTGGAAGTGATACATAAGCCTTTTCTGAGCCTGGCCCACAAAATCTCCCATGCAGAAATACATCATGCTTTTTGTTGTTCTGGCTGGCCAGAATAGAGGTAACCCCTAGAGTGACCTTGAGACCCAAAAGTTAAAGAAAGCAAAACCTTGTCATTTCTGGGTCCCTGAAAGACCTGCCAATCTAGTCACATACCCACTATTATTATGTGATTAAAAAAAAACAAAAAAACTTCTACTGTGTCTGAGCCAGCATGCATTTTGGGGTCTTTTTGTCATAGTAGTTAGCCTACCATAACCAATCTAGCATCCCAGGAAACTTTGGGCTTTTCCTACCCCAAGAGACTGTGTGCTGCCAACACATGGGGCTCAGTGGGACATATGTCTATGCAACTACTCAACGCTGCCATTGTAGAGTGAAAGCAGCCACGGACAATATGTTAATGAGTGATTGTGGCTGTGTTCCAGTAAAACTTTATTTACAAAACAGGTAGCTGGCATGATTTGGCTTCAGGAGCTGCCAGACCACCGCTCTATCCCTTCGTCCTGTTCTATTCTCCTTCAGGGCACTTACTACATGACATATCATATATGGAAGCTCCCTAGGAAGAGAAACGTTTTCTGTCTTGTCTACTAGTTCATTTTCAGTGTGTAATTACTAGCCTGTAATAGGCCCCTGATAAATATTTGTTGTAGGTTTGGTAAAATTGGTCCATTCATCTGCTGTTGCTATAATTGTTAATTTTCAGTATCATATTTCTGTAAAAAATGTGATTTATTAAGAATCCTAAAATATTCATTGATTTTGACTTTTCCACTTCTAAGAAATAAACAGAAATGCCTATCAATTCATTATTTATAATAATGAAAATTAGAAAAAGAAACCTAAATAGGCTGATGGTTAAGCAAATTAGAGTATGAACCTCTAGATAAAATATCTTGAAAATATAAAAATTATTACAAAGAATTATTTTTATAATATTAAATGTATGATTTAATTTTTTCCTTTTTATTGAATTTATGGGGTGACACTGGTTAACAAAATTATTTCAGGTGCTGCAAAAAATTTTTAATGACAAGAGAAAAAGGTTGTAACTTAATTTTAATTGAAAAAGAAAGATACAAAACTATACATAATATTGTTCTTAAATACATATTTAAAAAGTGTAGCATCAGCCTGGCCAGTATGGCTCAGTTGGTTGGGCGATGTCCAGGGCACTGAAAGGTTGCCAGTTCGATTCCCAGTAAGGATTGATCAAAGTTTTGGTCTCACATTCACATTGATGTTTCTCTTTCTCCCTCTCCCTCCCTCTCTCTCAAAAAAATCAATAATAATAATAAAAATGTAGTGTCAGATGAGAAGAGAAAATGGTGGTTATTTTGTCTATATTTGACTGAGTCCTCTTCATGCCGCCCCTACCACCCAAGTAGTGGGAAAAAATTAGCATTTAGTTGTTTTTCTGGTTTAGGAGGGTGCCAAATGGGACAATCCTCTCTCCTCTGGGCTAAATCTTGGGGAGGTAAAATCAGAACGAATCTCTCAATTTTCACTTTGTCTTTCTTTCTTTTCCCACAATGACTTGGGCCTGTGAGAAGTGGGCCGCTCCTTCCCTCTTCCTACAGGAATCTCTATGGTCCACTTAAGATGGGAAGTCTAGACTTTGATCTTTACATAGAGAGATAAAGGAATGCAGACTACCTGTTCTCCGGGGCCTTGCAAGGCTTTTGTTTTGCTCTGTAATCTTTTTTTTATGTGTTGGAAAGATTAACTCATTTTTTCCCTCCAAGTTCTTGTTTGTACTAAATCTTAGATTAGGCATGTACTGAGAAGGCAAGAGAGAAAAGTCTATTAATCATTTTCAAAACATTACTCTTCTAACAGAAGTATATGTGCTAGAAAAAGAACCTGGAAGAAAATACCCAGAAATATAAGTAGAGGTTATTGCTAAATAATAACATTATTTATTGGGATAATGGATGCTTAAATTCTTGTTTAGGTTTTTCTGTGTTTTAAAATTTTCCAAAATGAATATATATATAATTTTATATTAAAATAAAATTATTTTTAAAATAAAATATGGATTAGAAATGAATAAGCTATTTGATAATTTTATTGCAGTTCTTTTAAATTCTTGTGGAATTCTACTGATACCACTATGTATACATTTCTAAGACTTTAAAAAGTAGAATTCTCTTCCTTAAGTTAGTGATTTTATCCTTTGGGATTTCACAGACCTCCTTCTCATTCCCCCAAATAATTCAAGAAATGACCCACAGTGGTCAACATTCTAGTTCCTTCAAGTCACACCCACCCCACAAAAACCCTCCAGAATCCCAAACTAAACTTTTATTTTAAAAATTAATATAACAACAATAGACATAATCTCAGAATAGAAAACAGTTTAAAAAATTCAACAAGTTTAATTTTAGGATAAACAACTACATTTAAAAAATTTAGTTTTTCCTTTATCTGAGTCAGGGGCGACTTGCTCAGGAGTAATGATGGCATTTGGGAGCCCAGGGTCTGACAGCTTTGGGCAAAAGGGTGAGCATCGGAGGGAGTGAGGGTTGGGCACCAGGGAAGGGCAGCGCCCGGTTACCACAGGCCTGGGGAGACCTGGCGCCACTAGGAGGAGACATTTCCTGTTTGCGCTCTTTCTGCTCACGATTCTCTCTCTTTGAAACTAGTTTTTGCTGCCTTTCCCTTTTCTCTTTGTTCATCTTACCTTATTGGTGTAACACACGCTGTACACCTGCTACCACACAATAGCCACACTTCTCAGCACTGTCTCTGTGAAAGAGTACAGTCGTCACAATGATGACCGTTCTCCGGTGTCTTTACTGAACTGAACACCTTGGTGTGCAGGGACTCGGCCCTGAAGGGGGATATTGGACATTATTCTGCAGAACTTCAGTTTCTGGGGGATGATCAGTCTCAGGCAACAATGACAAAATGACACCATTTGAAATAAGCAAAAAAAAAAGTTTTTTTTTTTTGACAACCATTTCATTGTTTGTATCCCAGGCAGCATGCCTCTTCTGCACCAACAATGTGCTCACATGGTGTGTGTTTGTTTACCTTAGAGACGGTGGAGCCCACCCTCGAACCCCGTCACATTGGGTAAATGCATCTCTCTTGCGCTCAGACTTTTGATACTTTAGACTCTCAAAGACCAGAGACTCTGCAGTTGTAGGAGTTGATTTTTTTTCGATGTTCATCATATCTGAGAAAGGAAAAAACAGTTCCTGACATCCACTGGCCTGACCCAAGGAGCTTTGGTGGTGTTAGGAGGTGGCTGGACACTCATGGCTGAGTCACGTTCACCTGTTGGACATAAACAATCTACAGAACGCGACATCCAGATGGGACTACTCTGTGAATGGGATGATGCCAGACAGAACAAGGCCACTTCCCAATTTTACGTAAACTCAAACAAGAACAAGGCCACCCACGTAACTGCAAGCACCCCCTTATCCTCACCCATAGGAATGACTATTGCTTCCTTCCTAACTGCAGCTTTGTCCCTGCCCTAGTCTGCCCTCCCTGTAGATCAGATATGTTGAGATACACTACCACAGAATTGCCCACACTTTCTGACTGCTCTCTAACATTGAGTGAACCTCTGCTTCCTTAAACCCTTCCCCAAATCATCAAACCAGAGACCCAGTTCTACAATAGGTTATTTCCAACACCCTCTTACCACGGTGCCCCATGGGTCCCTGAGGCGTGCATTCTCTGTCCCCTGCAATGACATAATAAACCCAGTGCTCTACTACAGGCATGTTCCTGGTGGTCTTTCGCAGGAGGGCCAACCACCCAGAGGAGACACACACCTAAAGGAGATGCAATGCCTTATCAGAAGGGAAATGGCCAAGCTGCATTAGGCCCTGGAACCCTCTGGAAAATTCTTAAAGCACATCTCAAACCTAATCTACCAATTTCCATCTTGGGAATTCTAACAAGAAGCTACACAATTGCATGTCGATAGATCCACAGGTCATGTACTAGGCAATGAGGATAGTTTTACTCCTTAAGACATATGGAACCTCAAAATAATGCCAACCATGATGGACTGTATCCAAGCTGTCCCATGGGATCATTAAGACCTCATTGTAAAATGATTTCATGCAGTTTGAAGAGAAACCTCATGGACAATAATGATGCAACTGCATCCAGGTTGGTGTCTCTGCTGTCAGCCACCCCATTAAATGAAACATGTTTGCTGATGAGCGATAGTTGAAACAGCTAGCCCAGCAACCACAGCCCCTGTCTCTGCCCTCCCTGGTTACAAGTAGAGAGCTCAGGCTAATCATTCTGAGCAAACCTCAGCCATTAGCTAGCAGGGTTACCCCCATCATTATTCTTAACTTTTAGTGAAAGGCTGCTGAAGGCTACAGCCTTGTGTTAGTGTTTTGGGGGTGAGGATGTATGTGGGGGATATACATGAGGTGTGGAGTGATGGGCCCTGGGTTCTGGGCTTCGATCAGAAACACAGAGCTGGAGGCCTAGGTTTGTGGCTGGGGGATAGGAGAAGCAGACCTGGCTTGGCTGACCAAGGCTGGACATGAGACAAACCTCTACTTCTCACAAAGACACAGTTCTAGGAAAAAGTGTCTCCTGAGTATGTTGGGGAAGGTGAGCAAGATTCTGTCTTTATGTGCAATAGTGGGCTGATCATTTTATTGTGGTATTTGATGGGGTGTCTGGGTTACACTTACTATCCATACCTTTGCTCATGTTGTTAGCCCTGCCTGGACAGTCTGTGGAGAGCTGGGATAGAATAGTACTCAGGAACCAGATTGTCTGGGTCTAGAACCCAACTCCACTTCTTATACACCTTGAACAAATCTGACTCTTCCAAGTCTCAGTATTCCCATCTGTTTGTATGGGGATGGCAAATAGCTCTTACCCCACATGGCTGTTGTGGGGCTAAATGCAATAGTAATGTGTGTGCTTAGGGTAGAGACAGATGCAGGTGTTCACTAAATGCCAATCACTATCATTATTATTGACATCTCCTATCTTTCTTTTCTACTTATGGGTCACATTCATCCTTTAGGCTCAGCTCACATGCCAAACTCACGGTTGTCTTCTTTTTACTCTCACTTCCCTGGTGACCATATAGTCCTATGGCTTTAAATACCATAGTCGGATGCTTGTCAAGTTGATAACTTTGCTCTGACTTCTCCCTTGAAGCCTATATTCATATAACTAGCTGCCTACTGCCTGTGTGATGTTTCCACTTGGATGACTATTAGGCATCTCAAATTTGATGTGCCTTACACAGAACTTTTGATTCTTTGACCTTAGTATGCTCCTTCTGCAGCCTTCCCCATCTCAGAGGATGGCAGCTGTGTTCTCTAGTTACTCAGGCCAAACTGTTTGCAGTCATCATTGTCTTCTCTCTTTCTCTCACACTGACCTCCAATCTACCAGCAAGTTCACTTGGCTCTATTTTCAAAATATATCTAGAAGCAGACCACTTCTTTCTACCCCTACCACTCCCAACCTGGACCAAGCCCCTTTTTCTCTCTGGGTGTTTGCAGAAGCCTCATCATTGGTCTCCCTGAGTTCACCATTGTGTCCCTACATGCTAATTATTAACACTGCAACCAGCATGATCATTTAGTGATTTCTCAGGGTGTCACATCTTTGCTCAAAATATCCTGGCTTTCCGTCTTGCTTGGAATAAAAGCTCAAGCTCTTAGAATGTCTGCTATCCAAGGTCCTAGGTGTTCTAATAGTCACATGGGTGAATCTCACAAATAAAACAACGGAAAGAAGGCAAACACAAGAGAATACATACTATATGCTTTTATTTATATGAAGTTGGAGACAGGCAGGACTTACGTATGGAATTTGAGGTCAGGATGGTGCTCCCTTTGGGAGGGGGAATGGTGAGTAATTGAGAGGGGCGTGAGGGGAGGCCCTGGGTGCTGGTAATGCTGTTCCTTGCCCTGCATGGTTGTTGCATGGGTGTGTTCACTCTGTGACAGTTCATCCAACTGCAGCCTCACCATCTGTGCACTGTTCTGTGCCTTTGTTATACTTCAAAAAAAGACTTTAAAATCCTCCACCGGGTTTTTAGATCTATAGGTAGAAGGATTCTTATCCAGGGCTTTGAACCCTGTTCTGGTGACTTCTGGGTATGAGGCTGAAGGTCAGAATTGGCGCAAACACGTCATGTGACAACTCCACTCGGCGGCGGTGCCTGGAGCACTGAGCAGAGAGGGACTTGGGCTCAGCTTCTGGGCTCAGCCGCAGCAGGCGAGTGCTGAGGCGAGAAGAGACGAGTGTCACGATCGAGGGAGAGAGAATTGGCTGCACATGCGCCTAGTGTGGGCCAATCCCACTGACAGTACAGTCATGTACTAGCCAATTTCTGTCTTGTGAAGCAGACCCTGACTTGCGCCAACACAGAACTGACTTGAGATTTCAGAAACTCCACCAGGAGCCATAGACATTTCCTTGCTCTCTGTTTCTGATTTCTTGGACGATCCATCACTTTCTAAATCCTGCCCCTGCCCCCCTCAAACACACCCTGTATCACTGCAGTGCTGTGAGATTCTGGCAGCACCTCTCTGAATGGCAGGTATTCAGCGTTTCATCTCCCCCAGGTCCAGCCAGCCTCCAGCTGCCATACCTGCAGCCCACAGCAGGCCCCTGACCCTACATCCAGCTGCCACCTCTGCCTGGGTAGCCAGGAGGCCCTGAAGGTGCCACCAGATAGTGGCAGATGCCCCCCAAAGGCACGAATCAGGGAGAAATGGGTGCCCATGATGCCTTTCTTTCTGTTCTTCAACACGAGGGATTGTTTGTTTCTCAGAATTTTTGCACTTGCTGTTTCTTTGGTTTGAAACTTCTCCTCATTTAGGTTTAAGCCTTAAAGTTGCTTCCTTCAGAGAGGCCTTCTCTCACCACTCTTCGTCATTCAGTTTCTCATTAATTTGTTCAACAAATAGTCATTGGGCACCTATGCGTTGCCAGGCGCTGTTATCAGTGCAATGATGCAGCAACGAACAAACAGATGAAACCGTTATTCTCTAGGAAGCAGATGTCTAGTGGAGAAGACTCAAATAATTGATCAGTAAACATAGATATATATTGCATCAGGTGGTGAGAAATACTACGAAGATAATTCAACAGGGCGAGGAGAGGGGGAACAAGAGCAGGAATGGAGGCAGCGTCCTTTTAGGTAGGTTAGGGGGTGGCTCCTTAATAAGGTGGCAGTTGAGTGGCAAAGCTGGATAAAGTGAGGAAATGAGCAGAGGGAGTATCTGGGGAACAGCCTTCCAGGCAGAGGGCACAGCGAGTACAGTGGCCCTGAGGAGGGAGGGCTGCCTCTCCTTTATCATACCCTCTATCATGTGATCCCATTTATCTTCTTCATGGCCCCTTTCACTCTTTGAGATTATTTATTTACTCACTGACTTATTGTTTATGTTATGTTAAGGAGGCTCTGTGAGAGCAGGGAGCTCGCTGGTTGTCACTGCCTTATCCCCCACTCCTAGAACTGAACCTGGTTTAAAAAATATGTGTATATGCCCCATAAATGGGAATGACTTGTTAACTTTATGTTGAGTTGGGCTCTCTTCGTGCAGGCCACAGAAACTTACACAGGAAAACAAAGCAAGGCAAAACCAAAAGGGAATTTATTGGAAGGAGGTGAGAGATCACAGAATTGTAAGCAAAGCTGGAGAGCAGGAAAACAAGGCCTTGCAAAGCACAGGGCAGCAACCACGAAGTCCCCGTGTTCTGGTGGCAGGAATGAATGGGTGTCCCCATGGAGCTCTGCAGAGGGCAGGACTCAGCTCTGTTTCTCTCCCCAGGACTTTCCTCTCAGGAATCCAGTGGGCAGTGGGGCTGGCTTCATGGGCACGCAACTGTGCTTTGAAGGGCCCCCTGCTTGATTTAATGCTCTGCTGTTGCCATTTTGACCGTATATTTTCATTTTATTGAGACTTTAGTTTTTTATTGTTTTTTTTCTTCTTCTTTTTTTGGTAAGCAGTTTTAGTTTCATAGCAAAATGGCTCTATGTGCAGGTTTTTGTGTGGGCATACGTTTTCAACTCCTTTTGGTGAATACCAAGGAGTTGATTGCTAAATCGTATGGTAAGGAACTGCCAGACTGTCTTCCTCGGTGGCTGCACCATTCTGCACTCCCACCAGCAATGAAAGGGAGCCCCTCGAGCTCCACATCCTCACCTGCTTTTGGTGCTGTCAGTGTCCGGATAGGGACCAAGCTAATAGGTGTGTACTGGTACCTCACTGCCCTTTTAATGTTCATGTCCCTGATTTGTATGATGTGCAGCACCTTCTCATGTGCTTATTTACCATCTGTATCTCTTCTGAGGTGTCTGCTCAGGTCTTTGGCTCATTTAATAGGGTTGTTTGTTTTTGTTTCTTATTGTTGAGTTTTAAGAGTTCTTTGTATATTTTCGGTAATAGTCCTTTATCAAATGTGTCTTTGGCACTTTTTTTTTTTTTTTTTTTTTTTTTTTTACAGCCTGTCTGTGGCTTGTCTTCTCACTCTTTTGACATTGCCTTTAGTAGAGTGAAAGTTTTAGATTTTAATGAAGTATTTCTGTCATGGATCATGCCCTGGTGTTGTATCTAAAAAGTTATCGCTATACCTAAGATCATCTAGATTTTCTCCTATGTTATCTTCTGGGAGTTTTATAGTTTTGAGTTTTACATTTAAGAATGTTAGAAAGGCGCCATTTCTTTTGTCGGGATGGCAGGGATTCTTTTTGCCTTTTGCTTTCATTGGTCCACATGTGGAAACAAGAAAATGGTCTATGGATCCCCATTTTAGTAACTACAAATGTATGTTTGAATTAAACACTTAAAAATACATTTGTTATCCATTTTGAGCTAGTTTTTATTCAGGCTATAAGGTCTGTGTCTAGACTCTTTTTTTGCATGTGGATGTTCATTTGTTTCAGTACTATTTGTTGAAAGGCTTTGTTCCATTATTTTGCCTTTGCTCCTTTGTCAAAAATCAGTTGATTATATTTATGGAGGTCTATATCTGGACCTTCAATTTGGTTCCATTGATCCATTTGTTTATTTGTTTGGCAATACCATACTGTCTTGATTACTGTAGCTTTATAGTAAACCTGTTAGTCCTCCAATTTTGTTCTTCAATATTATGTGGGCTATTCATGGTCTTTTGTCTCTATATAAACTTTAGAATTACTCTGTTGTTATCCACAAAACAATTTGCTGGAATTTTAATTGGAATTAAAAGCGAGAATCTGTAGATCAATTTGGGAATAACTGACATCTTGACAATATTGGGTCTTCCTATCCATGAACATGTAATATCTTTCCATCTCTCTATGTATTTAGATATTCTTTGATTTTGTTCATTGGATTTTCATAGTTTCCTCCCATAGATCTTGTACATTGTTAGATTTGTACTGTCAAAGAGAAAATCACAAGCCCTAAATGGCGTCATTCATACTAAAAGCTCATGATCCGAAACCTATATTTAATACCTGATCTAATTGTATTTTCAACGTGTCTCAGAAATGTAATCTTAACCAACCAGTCTGGAGTTTTCTGGTCCAGCACCAGTAAGGTTAATCTGTCACATGGGCCCAGTCTATCCTCCACAGAAAGAAGAGGCAATCTCCACAATAAATACCCTTGCCTTCCCCTACTTCACCCCACCCCCCAAGAAGATGTCCTGGGTCTAAAAAATAATCCTTTCTTTTCTTTTGTTAATAGCTCCCTTGCCCTACCCTTCTTCCTATAAAAACCCTCCATTTTATACAACCCTTGGGGACCACCCTTCTAGTTGCTAGCTGGGATACTGCTCGATTCACGAATTGCTTAACAAATCCAGTTAGATTGTCAGATTAATTTTGTTGAATTATTTTTTAACAAACTTAAGAATTTAATTTTGAGGGAATGCTAATATTAATGGTGTTGTGTTTTCAATGTCAAATTTCACTGTTCACTGTTGGTATCCAGGAAAGTGATTGACTTGTATGTTGACCTATTTCAGTGCCTTTTCATTTTGCACCGTAAATTGTGTGGCTATTCCTGGGGCTAGCTTGCATCATGCACCTACCCCTTGGTCAGAGGAAGGCAGGGACAATATGCCTGGCAGTTCCCCCAAGATTTCCCCAAAGGAAAATGGAGGGGAGCTGGCTGAACTGGGCTGGGAGACAGGCACATGCAGCAGCCATGCTGGAATTCTGCTGTGTACTGGCTTTGTTAGAAGATGAAGGGAGTGGAATTGGCTATGTATTTCTAACTCAGGAGGCAAATCACATGTCTTTTTCCAATCTCACCCATAAATGCTGTTTACCCCATGACAGGCAGTGTTTGGAAACCTGCCATTTGTCCCTTCGTATCTGTGAATAATTTCCCCAATTGTCCTATGTTAAGATGCTATGCAGAGAGGGAGTGCTTCTGAGTTCATGTATGTCTAGTTCTTGTTTGTCTATTATATATAATGTAAACAATAGTATTTTTCAATCAAATAGAGCTCTTTCTATTTCATGAAAACCACAACAGAACTTTATACAAAAAAGGAAAAAAATTGGTCTCAATTATGTATTATTTTAACTCCCCTAGTGATTGCATCACCGCTTCTCTATGATAAACTTTTTGATTTCCAAAAGCATATTCCTGTGGGTCTCTTTGTCCAGTATTCTCCTTATTAGGCACTTTAAAAAGAGCAAGCTACTGTTCTGTTTGGGTGGAATAACACAGCCAGTCAGAGGAAACCAGCAGAGCCAGGCTAGCTGGAAAGTTAATTATATGGCTTGGAGTTCTATTATTGCATGGTTTGGGGGTGCTATTGTTACATTTGATAGGTTTTAAAAAATATAACCAGCTGAGTCCTAGAGACCTAAAAAACTCTCACCCTCCTTTCATTGTTAAGTGATTCTCTCAGTTTTGGGTTCAGTATTGTCAGTGGAGCACCCACATTTACCTCCCTGCCCTCCTCAAATCTTGTTGAAAAAGCCAAGAAAAAGAATGCATCCTCAAAAGCACTGTAAAATGGAAAATTCCTAAAAGATAGAAGGTAGACATAATCAAATGATGGAGAAACCAACCCAGAGAAAACGGCAACTCCGACCAGGCTTGGGTGTGGGTGTGCAGAGAGGTGACAGCCATTTTTCCGCAGGGACTCTGAACACTTCTAAGGTCAGAGGCCACAGCGTTCACCACATTAGTGATGGCGGGGGGGGGGGGGGGGCAGGGCAGGTTGTGAGAAATACCTGCAACTTACACAAAAAAGATACAAATCGACATACACATATATAACGAGCTTCTGCAAGAAAAAAGTCAAAATGCTCAGCCAGGGAAGAAGTGATGTTGCAGTTCTGGTTCAAAGGCAGTCTGAGGCAGAATTCCCTTTGCCCCTGGAGACCTCAGTGTTTTCTCCTAAGGTCTCCGACTTACTGGATGAGGCCTGCCCACCATATGGGGGGTAACCTGCTTTACTCAAGTTCTACTGACTTAAGTGTCAATTTCATCTAAAAAAATACCTTCAGAGTGACATCTAGACTGGCATTTGATCAAATATTTGAGTGCAATGACCTACCCAAGTTAACACATAAAATTAAACATCACAAGAGACAAATATTTTTTAAAAAGATTGATAATATACATTACTCATAAGAAATAAGAGAAATGGATACTCTTTTAGATTGCTGGTGGAAAAGCATATAGAACAGCCTTCTGGGAACAAGTGAAACAGCAACTTGGCAGTTTCTATAGAAATTTAAAATACACAGAACTTTGCATCCAGCTTGCTGGTTGGCCTCTGCCTGGTGTGTTGTCCCACCAGAGGTCAGCTCCTCTCTTGGCAGCCCTTGTCATACAGCCTCTCTTTCTGGGTCCAGTAGCTGCTCCCTCCTTTTGTGCTTTCTGGCCTAGGGTTGGTATTAGGTCCACCGCTGGGGAATTGCACTTTATAAACAATGCATATATTAACCTTCTCAAATTCTCCTGATTTGAGTGTGCTGTCTGTTTTCTCACGGAGCCCTGTCTGATACACCCAGACACCATCCTGGGTTCTTTTCTTACTATCTTTCTCTACATACAGTCCATCACCAAAACATATCAATAAAATCCTCTCCACTTTTTCTTGTTTTCCAACCACTAGTTTTTTTTTTTACAATTAGTATCCTAACTTGGACCATTATCACATTTCACCTGGATTTCTGAAAAACATTCCTAACTACTTTCATTGCCTGTAATCTTGTCTTCCTCCAAAAAATTTTCCACCGTTGCTAAAGGATCTTTCTACAACGACAATTTGATCACACCGTGTTTCTCTGTTTTACATCTGTCAGTGGTTTGCAGGTTTTGATGTCTTTCTCTCTGTTTGTGTTTTATTCCCCGCCCCCCCCCCCCCCCCCCCCCGTGGTAAAATTTAGATAGTAAATGCCATTTCTTATTAAACTTGAGCCCTAGAAACACATGGAAGTTTAAGGTCAAATTATTTTATAAGCAAAATATTTTCTTTTTAATAATGTATTCGTATTACAGTGAGAGGCACACAATAGATACTTATGTACAAAGATACCTGCTTCTTTAAAGATCTCTGATGTTCTGGTCAAAAGTTTTTGTGGAGTTTTCGGACTCTCCGTAGATAAGATCCACTAACTCCATTCTCCTAAAAAATATATGAACAGTTACCATATCCTGGAAGGTCCAAGAAAAGATATTTGGCTTCCAGAATTGTTTCAAACTGATCCCAAGGGGTAGGGTTGTTGTTCTCAAACTCCATTTACCGATTCTTCAGACAATTCTCAGAATAAGCTCAAATAATTTTTTGATTGCTTAATTAAATTTATTTCTATTTTTCCTTTTCCCAAAGAGTTCTGAGGCAATGAGTAGCAAGAACCTATGCGACAAACCAAATAAAATGGAAATGGAAAATCAGTACAAAGACAAATAAGTGGAAACTAGTATTCTAATGATAAGACAGCATCAGCCTGTGTGTGAGACCCAAATTCGACTGCCCGTTTCCTGGAATGTAGGGATAAAAGGCAAGCAAGAAACAGTACACTACTCATGATCAGGAAAGAGGAAGTATACTAGTTTCCCAAAAGAGCTGAAATTTTCCTGGCAATAAACTCCAAAATAAATCCGCATGCAGAGATTAAGAACAGTGTGACAATGTGGATAAATGGATTAATAATAGTCTCTTCCTCCTTAGGGATATGCAAAGATTAAATGAAGCTAAACACCAAAGCCCTTAGAATTGTGACTGGCACACAATAAACTCAAATATTAATTATCATCATTATGATTATATAAAAATTATATACAAATTACATAATATAAACATTGATAATATTCACAGTGACTTGTAGCAAATGCAGAAGTGGATTTTGTTTAGTTGTTTCTTGAAACAGCTCTAGCCAAGAGCTTGCCATTTACACAACTCAGTGAAGATGGCCAAAAGGAGCCACAGCTAAGGTGGTCCAACTGCGAGTTTGTCTGGTGTCCTCATGGCACCAAAGGATAGAACAGATGGGACTTAAAGAAAAGGCCAGATCATACAGCTTCTAGACCAGTCATTCTTAGATATGGTTTCTAGTCATTGAGTAGGGAACAAATATAAAAATCCAAGTTCTTATAGGTAAACGTGTGCAATTCCATAAATTTTTAGTAAGCTGCTTACTAGTAACTACTATGTGAATTATTGAGAGTTATTGCAATTTGAGATCCAAAAACCTCACATTCACACTCTACTAGAATTTCCCGAGGATCCTAATTCAGCATTCTATCAAAAGGTCTGGCTTCTCCACAGTGCCGGTAATGCTGCAAAGACCAGAGAGTGGGATGGCTTGTTCTTGGTTCATCATTAGCAGCAGCCCAAGAGTATTGGACTTTTCAGTGGCATAACTATTCTTGATTTTTAAAGTATTAATTTATTTTTCTGAAGATTGTTGGTTAACCCTACAATGGGTTATGATTTATATTTGCATCAACAATATTGCTGAAGTTAATGTCTGCATGATCCCCTCAAAATGTGCTTGTTCCAGTGTGTTATCCTCATGGCTCTTGTCTATTGGGTAGCTTTCTCTGACTAAGTGACAGTCACAAAGGCTTGAGAGCCACTGCCTTAGATTCTGTTGCCTGGATATCATTCTGTCAGCGGGACTGACCAGAGCTTAGAGGGCTAGCACTATGTGATGCCTGGAAGCCTGCAAGGATGGGTTTGACTTCCTAATGTGTATGTGGATTCTGTGATGTTCCACATGACTGTAGTTAGTTGATATAATTTTATTAAAATCAGAAGCTTTTCTCTAGTATTATTCCTCGGATGGGGGTCAGCCCACCTAAGGGGATGAGCTAAGGAGATACTTTAAAAAAAAGCCAGCTTTTTTTTCTTGGAAAGAAGTTTGATCTACTCTAACTCTTTAATTTAGTCACCAAATTATTTCCCCCCAGATAGCCAGTTATTAAACTTTTATTAGCACACCACTGTCTGTGGACCATGTAATGTTAAGCTATATAGTCTCTTTGTGTCTCTTGAGAACTCAAAATGGGTTTTACACATCTTCAGAAAGGGTAACCAATTATTTCCTCCTAATTATAGAGTCATTCCCTTGCTGGTAATGTTAAATTCCCCTGCTGGCCTTACTCCAGAGACACATTTCAAGATTGAGTTTCCTAATTGAATATTGAGTATGAGGAATGAAAAGATTTTAAAGACAGTTATAATATTATTGACCCCTATTAAACATCATTCTATCCCAATAGTTTATTCACTCATTTATTCAGTAGATATTTATTGAACATATCTAATTAAAGTAAAATCAGCCTTTTGTGCTGATAGTGTGCTAGGAAATGGGTGTATATTCTATGACAAAACTAACATGGGCTTTTCACAGGATTTACAATCTAATAGAGATTACGAACTTGAAAAAATTATGCAAATAATTTATACTTGCAAATTGTGATAACACCACACACACACACAAAGAACATGGTGATGTGAAAGAGAATAATAATGCAGATCTATTTTGGGGATCCACTCATGTTGGGAGTGGAGAGTGACATTTCTGAGGAAGTCACAGCAAAGAAGGAAGGGAAGTCCATTAAGAAATTGACTGAAGCCAAGTGAGATCCTTGGTAGAGTTGACTGATCTGTCTTTAAGCTTCAAATTCATAGACAGAAACAATTTATGTGTCCAAAACATATGATATTGGCATAGTTACAATGCTTTTTCAGAACTTGAACCATTGTTCTTCCAAAATTAAATTGGGTAAAGTTGGTTTTGATCCATCTTGCTTGACATTTATAGTTAAGTATTGCATTCAGTTTTTAGATTAATTGTGTACATACTCATGTGCTGTTACCTTTTGATGAGGGTCATACCTTGGAATTCTCATAGATAAATTGGATAATAATTCTGTAATTCATGGTAATTCTGGGACTGGAAGGGTTAAGTACAGTGGGTCATGGTGCTAGGGACAAAATACAATCCTAGTTATTAGAACTAGGGCGTAAGGTCAGAATAAAAGACTAATTCAAGTTAATGTTGAGTTGCCTCAGAAGTGAATTCAGATTAAATTTTGTGAAGGATCAAGAATGGCTCCTGACTGTAGCTACTGAATTATCCACAGCAGAGAATAAAAAACAAAAACAAAAAACAAATGAAATACAAACAAACAAAAAAATGGCTCCAGAGCTGTGTAGCAGTTCAGAACTGTCTCTCCAGAATGTGCTACTTTGGCATGTCGATTATTTTGAGATGAAGACAGTTGAGGTCCAATAGACTTAGGGAGAGCTTTTACCTCCCCATTAACTGCCTAAAAGGATTAGATAGAGAGCTTAGTCCAGGAAGAGAACTATCACCAGAGATAGATGACTATGAAGAATATGAGCCAGGTGTGGTGGGACTGGGTGAAATTTAGCGAGGCCTGTTTGTTCCAAGTCCTCTCTGTGTCCCACTGTCTCTGGATGGCATGACAAACATTTGTTTACCAAACATTTGTTTTTCCATTTTCCTGCCATTGTTTTTTTCCCTTTGAAGTCCTAGACCGATGGCCCATCTTCTTACCTCAGATTAGCATATAGGCTTTGATTGACTGATGCCTGTGGCCCTCATATTCTCATGAAGCCCCCGTACGTACAAAATTAAACTGAATTTTCTCCTTTTAATCTGTCTTGTGTCAATTTAATTCTTAGACCAGTCAGAAGAGCCCTCCTAGGGGAATGGGGCCATCTGATGATCACACAGATGATCATGTATGCCAGTACCATCTTCTTGGAAACATTTCTTTCTTTCATTCTTGATAGTGAATTTCACACGGGGAGGGGAAAGGGGACATGTTCTGAAATTCTGGACATTGTTTCTCAAAGTCTGGTTCCTGGACAACCTGTGTTAGAATTAGCTGCGTTGTTTGTTAAAAATGTAGATTTGGCCCCTGGCCAGAAAGGTTGTGGGTTTGATCTCCAGTTGAGGTGTGTATGGGAGGCAACTGATGATGGATGTTTCTCTTTCACATTGATGTGTCTCTCTCTCTCCCCTTCTCTCTCTCTCTCTCTAAAAAAAAAAAAAAAAAAAAAAATCAGTAAACGTATCCTCAGGTGAGGATAAAATAACAAATCCAGATTTGGCGGTGCCACTCCAGAACAGCTGAGTCAGGGTTTCTGGGGAATCTGCAGTGACGATTTGAAATCTTCTTTTTTTTTTTTGTACGTTCCCCTAGCGGGAACTGAACCCGGGACTCTCTGGTCCGCAGGCCGACGCTCCAACCACTGAGCCAAATCGGCCAGGGCGGATTTGAAATCTTCTATATGCTCCCCCAGCTGTGATCGTGTAGCCTAATTTCACAGCCTCTTGCCCCATTACCAGTAGGTGACCCTGCTTTCTGCTTCTCAGAGAAAATTAAAACTGTCACCTAGATTCTAGGTCCTAGAGGAATTCCCCTGATCTCCAGCTTTTGAATCTCCTAACCTCCTTCAAACTTTGTCTCTCATCTTCCAGCTGTGCTCTTCACATCATCCTCTTGTTTTCTCAGAAATTGTTTGCTATCAATTGTCTCCTCTGTCAACTTCTCCTGCTCAAAAGGATCATTCCTGTAGGCACTGAAGTATGTCCATGTCTCTTCTATTAAACAACAATTGCACATTAAAAATACTTTCCTTGGTCCCACATTCCCTTCTCTTTCTTGCCCTCTAAACTAGCCTTTGGGAGGAGTTCTATAGATTTGGGTCTCTATTTCTTCATTGAACATTTCTTCCATAGCTCGCTGTGTTCTGCTTCTATCTCAGGACTCCACTTAAATAGCTTTGCTAAGGTCACCACTGATCTTTTCATCACTAAATCTACTGGGCATTTTCCATGGCCCCTCTTTCTCTACTTGTTTGCAGCATTCAACATCTCAGAATTCTCTTCTTGAAATATTTCCTTTCCTGGGCTTCCAAAAAACCACATTTTCTGTTTCCCCCACTCTATCTCTCTAGGCACTGTCTGATTCCTCTCTTACCCAGCTATTAAATATTGCAGTTGATTACCCAGTACTATCACACTTGGCAAGCTTATTCGTGCTCATTGCATCAACTGCCATGTATAATTGACTTGCAAATTGATGTCCTCAGTCAGACTGCTCCCCGAGCTCTAAATCTGCATATCCAACTGCTTACTTGATATCTCCTTTCATGCCTCCAAGTTATCTCACATTCAACATATTTAGGATCAAACTCATAGTTCTGCCTCTCCCCTTCCCCAAGTTTGGTATCCCAATGTTCCCTGTTTTATTTAGTAAATGGTGTCATCATTGAACTAGTTACACAAGTAAGAAACAGCAAATTCACCCTTGAAAACCTTCCTTTCCCCCCTCAACCAGTGCAGTTCATCACTAAATAAATATTTATCATATAGTAGTTTCTAAAGGCTTCTCAAATCCATCCACTTGTGCCCATATCCACACCCAGCAATTTAGTCCAAGCCCCCATCTCCTCTTACTTCAACCATAGCAATTGGCTTCTAATTGGTCTCCCTGCAGCTGGAGAGATCTTTTCTAAAAGCGGATTGATCCTATCATCTCCTAAATCCTTTAGGGACTTGCATTGCTCTAAAACTAAAGACCAACATTCTTATCAAGACCTATAGGTTCTCCAAGGTCCTCTGCCTCCCTGTTTCCCATCCTTTTCTTCCACTGCTTTTCCTCCATCTTCCCTCCAGGCACATTGGTCTTATTTTCAATAGCTTAAATATACCATATTCCTGCTTGTCACAGGCCTTTCTCCACCCATTCCCAATGCTTGGAGTGCTCTTCCTTCCTTCTGTCTCACTCCTCCTCAGGGCCTCACTTTTTCAGAGAATACTTCCCTGGTCTCAAATGCTGGGCCCAGTTCCTTTGTAACAGGCATTCACAAAAGAGTGCCTCTAATCATCCTTATCTCAGTTTTAAAGTATACTCTCCTTTGTGGGATTATTTGATTCACAAGTCTTTCTATTAGCCTGAAAGCTGTTTGCAATGGGAACCGTGTCTGTTTCCACTCTTGTGTATCCCTGATGCCAGGCACAGGACATGATGTATTGTAAGAGGTCAAAGAGTGAATGAATGAAGAACCAGGTACTCTTAGACGTGAAGGAAGCTTCAGATTTCTTGTCGTGAGGACCGTTGGAGATGATCTCTAGAGTACCAGGGCATCAAGGTCACTTCTATGGAAATTACTCATCACTTGTGAGGAAACGTTTCCTGGGATTCAGTACATGTTGGTTGAAAGAATGAGTTTCAGGGAAACTTACCATTAGCCCTGCTCTGACTATGTAGCTAAGAAAGAACATCCCAAGAGGTTGTCAACCACATCTCAATCTAATGAAACATCACCATGTCTGTTATGTAAAGAGGAATAAAATTAGAGATAGTTGTGGTTTATAGTTTCTTTACTTATTATGAAAATAAAACATATCCAGCTCCTGCAGCCTTTGTCTTAGTTACATTTCGACCTTCTTTCCCCTTTCTCACTGTGTACATCAAAAACACTGTTCTGGCACATAGACTTCTTTGGCTTGGATAAGAATCTGAGTTGAACATAAGAGGAAAGTTGTAAATAATTAAAGAAGGCAAAACATTTGGATTCAGTATTCAGACTGTATAAAAATAAAGTGCTTTCCCATAAAATGCTCTGGGAATTGTTTAGGAATTCAGGGAAAACAAACTATTCCATCCTGGGCTGGACATAGTTCAACAATGGGGCCTCCCAGGAGTTGGCAGCTATGGTATATGACTAGAAATCTGGAAAGTGTAAACTTTGTACGTTAATTTTGACTTTGAAAACTAGCATGAAGGAAGACTAAAACTGGGGCAGGGGGTGGGTGGGGGATAGTAAGCTTCTTTATGTCCGAGGGATAGTATTGGAACGCTGGAAGGAAACATCAGTAATGAGGGCTCAGACAGGGCACACATCAAGTGGATTGAGTCCCAACCCCCTCCTACATCTCCTCCCATTGTCCTGCTCCCCTCTTGCGGTGCTGACCCTGGGGCTTTACTCCCAACCAGCTTCTCAATCCCAGTTCTTTGAGAATCCACCTCCAAGCCGGTGTATGAGAAACCCTCTCCATTCACCTGCTTATATATATTTTTTTCCTGTTAAAACCCCTCCTTGTTGAATTTCCAACCTGTTTTCTGTTTAGGTTTTGCCTAGTCCAGTGGTTCCATGGGCCATCTGCATTATCATCACTGATATGCTTGTTCAAATACAGATTTATTTGGCCAGGATCTTTGGGGATGAGGCTAGGAATCCAGGCCTGGACAAAGCCCTTATGTGATTTTTATACCCATTAGGGTTTGAAATGGTTGACTTAGTCCCTCTAGTTTTCACCTTCTTAGTTCCTCTGTGTGGGTACTGAACTCACCTTTCTTTCCTGACTCGGCAATCCTGTGGGCAATGTTCTTCCTGGACACCCTCCCCTTGTGCGCAATTTTCATGAGCAGTCCAGCCATCCCCCACCCTCCACCCTTGCCTCCAATACCTAGATGCCTTATAGACAGGACATGGACACCTAAGTTGTTAGTTGTAAACATAAGGTATCCTTCCCAGTAATGTTTTTAAAAAGAACCGTCATCCTCCAGAGAAATGCATATCTAGGGATTCTATGCATCTAAGGCGAAATGTGCCAAGGTTAATTATCCTTGATAATCCATTCTTCAGATCTTAGTTAGAACCTTACCTCATGTCCTGCCTAATTGTAGGGATGACCACAGAGAATATGAAGACAATGTATCCTTTGAAATATTTTTCTGATGAGTTAATGGGACTGTGAAAGTGTGCAGCTCCTGGAAGCACCACCTCTTGAATTAGCATTTTGGTACCGTGTTTGAGGTGGTCACTCCAACCTGGGCTGTGGCACCTTTGAGAGAAAGATAGAGGCTTAGGAATACGATGAATAAAGGAGACAGCAGGTTTTTGCTTAAAACCTTGGGCTTTGGAATTGGGCAGCTCTGAGATTCAGTTCTGGAAATGGGATTTCAGACAAGTTACTCTTATGTCCCATTGTTCTCATATTAAATTGAGGACAACAATAATATTGATTTCACACAAAGGGCTTGGCACAAAAGATCCAGAGTGTGATGCTTGTCATCATTATTATCATTGTCTTCATTATAACATTTGAGGTGGGGAGAAAGAAAAAGCAATTCTTCCATTTTTCCAAGGTTTCAAACTTTTCTGGGGCACATATTTTACTTTCTCTCTTATTTATTTATTTATTTATTATTTTTTATTTTATTAATTTATTTTTGTTACAGATGTTTCTCCTTTTCCCCCCATTGTCACCCTCCTCCACCTCCCTCCCTGCCCCGTCCCCAGTTTTGTTGTCCATGTCCATTGGTTATGAGTACATGCGTACAAGTCCTGTGGTTCATCGCTCCCCTCCCCCACCCCCTCTTCTGGCAAATGTCAGTCTGTACCCTACTTCCACGTCTCTGGGACTACCCTGTTCCTCAGACTGTTATTATATTCCAGAAATAAGTGAGATCATATGATATTTGTCTTTCTCTGCTTGGCTTGTTTCACTTAGGATAATAGTTTCCAGGTCCTCCCATGTCGACGCAAAGGATAAGAGATCTTTCTTTCTTACAGCTGCAGAGTACTCCATTGTGTATATATATGTACCACAGCTTTTTTATCCATTCATCTACTGATGGACACTTGGGCTGTTTCCAGATCTTAGCTATTGTAAATAGCGCTGTTATGAACATGGGGGTACATATATTCTTTCTGATTGGTGTTTCAGGCTTCTTAGGGTATATTCCTAGGAGTGGGATCACTGGGTCAAATGGGAATTCAATTTTTAATTTTTTGAGGTAACACCATAGTGTTTTCCATAGTGGCTGCACCAGTCTGCATTCCCACCAGCAGTGTATTAGAGTCCCCTTTTCTCCACACTCTCGCCAACACTTGTTGTTTGATGCTTTGTTGATGGCGGCTATTCTGACAGGTGTGAGGTGATACCTCATTGTTGTTTTAATTTGCATCTCTCTGATGATTAGTGACATTGAGCATTTTTTCATATGTCTCTTGGCCATTTGTATGTCCTGTGTGGAGAGGTGTCTATGTAGTTCCTCTGCCCATTTTTTAATTGGGTTCTTTGTCTTCCTTTTGTTGAGTTGTATGAGCACTCTATATATTTTGAAAATTAATCCCTTATCTGATATATCATTGGCAATTATGCTCTCCCATACAGTGGGTTGCCTTTCCACTTTGATGGTTGTTTCTTTTGCTGTGCAGAAGCTTTTGAGTTTGATGTAGTCATATGTGTTCATTTTTTCCTTTGTTTCTGTTGCCTTAGGTGATATATCATTGAAGATTCTGCTGCGTATGATGTCCGAAATTTTGTTGCCTACCTTTTCTTCTAGAATTTTTATGGATTCATGAGTCACATTTAAGTGTTTTATCCATTTTGAGTTTATTCTGGTGTATGGTGTAAGATGATGGTCTAGTTTCATTTTTTTGCATGTAGCTGTCCAATTTTCCCAACACCATTTATTAAAGAGTCTGTCTTTACTCCATTGTATGCTCTTGCCACCTTTGTCGAATATTAATTGAGCATAATGTTTTGGGTCAATTTCTAGGTTCTCTGTTCTATTCTATTGATCTATGTGCCTGTTCTTGTGCCAGTACCAGGCTGTTTTGATTACAGTAGCTTTGTAGTATAACCTGATGTCTGGTATTGTGATCCCGCCTACTTTGTCCTTCTTTTTCAAGATTGCTGTAGCTATTTGGGGTCTTTTTTGGTTCCATATGAACTTCTAAAGCATTTGTTCTAGTTCTATGAAATATGTCATTGGTATTTTGATGGGGATTGTGTTAAATCTATAGATTGCTTTGGGTAGTATGGACATTTTAATGATGTTAATTCTTCCAATCCATGAACAAGGTATGTGCTTCCACTTTTTTATATCTTCCTCTATTTCTTTTTTCAATGTCCTGTAGTTTTCTGCAAATAGGTCCTTTACTTCTTTGGTTAAGTTTATTCCTAGGTATCTTAATTTTTTTGCTGCAATGGTAAATGGGATTGTTTTTTTAGTTTCTCTTTCTGTGAGTTCATCATTGGTGTATAAGAATGCCATCGATTTCTTGACGTTAATTTTGTATCCTGCTATTTTGCCAAATTCATTTATTAAGTCTAGTAGATTTTTGATGGATTCTTTAGGGTTTTCTATGTATAATATCATGTCATCTGCGAATAATGACAGTTTCACTTCCTCCTTTCCAATTTGGATCCCTTTTATTTTTTCTTCATGTCTGATTGCTGTGGCTAAGACTTCCAGTACTATGTTAAATAAGAGTGGTGAAAGTGGGCATCCTTGTCTTGTTCCTGTTCTTAAGGGAAATGCTTTTAGTTTTTGTCCACTGAGTATGATGTTGGCTGTAGGTCTTTCATATATGGCCTTTATAATGTTGAGATATGATCCCTCTATTCCCAAATTGCTGAGTGTTTTTATCAGAAATGGGTGTTGGATTTTGTCAAATGCTTTTTCAGCATCTATTGATATGATCATGTGGTTTTCATCTTTCATTTTGTTTATGTGATGTATCACATTCATTGATTTGTGAATATTGTACCAGCCTTGCATCCCTGGGATGAATCCTACTTGGTCATGGTGAATAATTTTTTTGATGTATTGCTGGATCCGATTTGCTAGTATTTTGTTCAGGATTTTGGCATCTATGTTCATCAGGGATATTGGCCTGTAGTTTTCTTTCTTTGTAGTGTCTTTTTCTGGTTTTGGAATTAGAATTATGCTGGCCTCATAAAACGAGTTTGGAAGTCTTCCTTCTTCTTGAATTTTTTGGAATAGTTTGAGGAGAGTGGGTGTTAGTTCTTCTTTGAATGTTTGGTAAAACTCCCCCGTGAAGCCGTCAGGGCCTGGGCTTTTGTTTGCTGGGAGGGTCTTGATTACATCTTCAATTTCCTTCGTTGTTATTGGCCTGTTCAAGTTTTCTATCTCTTCCCGGTTCAGTTTTGGGAGACTATATGTTTCTAGAAATGTGTCCATTTCACTTAGATTGTCGAATTTGTTGCCATATAAATGTTCACAGTATTTGTTAACAATCCTTTGTATTTCTGTGGTGTCAGTTGTTACTTCTCCTCTTTCATTTCTGATTTTGTGTATTTGGGTTCTCTCTCTTTGTTTCTTGGTGAGTCTAGCTAAGGGTTCATCAATCTTGTTTATCTTTTCAAAAAACCAGCTCTTTGTTTCATTGATCCTTTGAATTGTTTTTTTGGTCTCCATGTCGTTTATTTCTGCTCTGATCTTTACTATTTCCTTCCTTCTACTTGCTCTAGGGTTTTCTTTTTGTTTGCTTTCTAGTTCTTTAAGTTGTGAGGTTAGGTAGTCAATTAGAAATTTTTCTTGTTTCTTGAGGTGGGCCTGTAGTGTTAGAACTTCCCTCTCAGAACTGCTTTCGCTGCATCCCATAGATTTTGTGTTGTTGTGTGTTCATTTTCATTAGTTTCCAGGAAGTTTTTAATTTCTTCCTTGATCTCCATGGTAACCCATTCATTGTTCAATAACATGCTATTTAGCCTCCATGTGTTCAAATGTCTTTGCATGTTCTTGTTACAATTGATTTCTAGTTTCATGCCATTGTGATCTGAGAAGATGCTTGATATGATTTCAGTCTTCTTGAACTTGTAGAGACTTCGTTTGTGTCCTATCATGTGGTCTATCTTTGAGAATGTCCCATGTGCACTTGAGAAGAATGTGAATTCTGCAGTTTTGGGGTGTAATTCTCTGTATATATCTATTAAATCCATTTGATCTAGTGCTTCATTTAGAATTTCTGTTTCCTTGTTAATTTTTTGTCTAGATGATCTATCCAGTGGTGTCATTGGGGTGTTGAAGTCTCCTGCTATGATTGTATTGCTGTCGATTTCTCCTTTGAAGTCCTCCAGAAGATTTTAAAAATATTTTGGTGCTCCTATATTGGGTGCATATATGTTTACCAAGGTTATATCTTCCTGTTGGATAGACCCTTTCAATATTATGTAGTGGCCTTCTTTGTCTCTGGTTATGGTCTTCAATTTGAAATCTAATTTATCAGATATGAGTATTGCTACCCCAGCTTGTTTTTCCTTTCCGTTTGCTTGGAAGATTTTTTTCCATCCCTTTACTTTCAACCTATGTGAGTCTTTTGTTGTGAGGTGGGTCTCTTGTAGACAACATATATGTGAATCATGCTTTCTTATCCAGTCTGCTACTCTGTGTCTTTTTATCAGAGCATTCGATCCATTTACATTTAAGGTGATTATTGATATGTACTTATTTATTGCCATTTTTGTTCAGTGTGTTTATATTTTTCTTCCTATTTCTTCTACTAATTACAGCAGTCCTTTTAACATTTCTTGCAGTGCTGGTTTGGTGCTAATATATTCCCTTAGCCTTTTTTTTTGTCTGGGAAGCTCTTTATTTGACCTTCTATTTTGAATGATAGCCTTGCTGGATAGAGTAGTCTTGGATTCAGATCCTTGTTTTTCATGACCTTGATTACTACATGCCATTCCCTTCTGGCCTGTAGTGTTTCTGTTGAGAAGTCAGCTGATAGCCTGATGGGGGTTCCTTTGTGGGTAACCTGTTGCTTATTTCTTGCTGCCTTTAGGATTCTCTCTTTGTCTTTAATTTTTGGCATTTTAATTATTATGTGTCTTGGTGTGGGCCTGTTTGAGTTCTTCTTACTTGGGGCTCTCTGTGCTTCTTGAACTTGAATGCCTTCTTCCTTCACCAGGTTAGGAAAGTTTTCTGTCACTATTTCTTCAAATATATTCTCTAACCTTTGCTCATTTTCTTCTTCTTCGGGGACTCCTATGATGAGAATGTTATTACGTTTCCAGTTGTCCCACAGTTCTCTTAAGCTATCTTCCTGTTTTTTAATTGTTTTTTTCCTTTTGGTTTTCTGATTGATTGATTTTTTTCTACTCTGTCTTCTGATTCACTGATCCGGTCCTTCGCTTCCTCTACTCTGTTGGTCAGTCCTTCCAATGTGTTCTTTATTTCTGCTATGTCATTCTTTATTTCCACTTGGTTGGTTTTCATGGTGTTGATATCCTTACTCATGCTGTTTAGTTTCCTCAAGATCATGGCTCTGAACTCTACCTCTGATACTTTGCTTAACTGCATTTCATTTATCTTATCTTCGGTAGAGTTCTCTTGTTCTTTCATTTGGGATCTGTTTCTTTGTTTCACCATTTTTGCTATCTCAGTGGGTTTTGGAGCCTGCCAAATTTTCCCTGTGGGTGTTGGTGTTCTGCTATTTGTGGCTCCCTCTACTGGGTTTGGATGAGTGTGGAGGGCCCTCCTTAAACACAACTGTCAAGTCTCACTTTCCTGGGTAGATTTGCAAGGTCAGGAAATGTTCAGTTATGCTCTAGCTTTTTGCCTGGAGGCTATTAGCCTCAGTTACTTGAAAAGCCTTAGGATCTTAGTTGAATGAGAAACTCCCTCAGGTGTTTATAGTGTAAGAGGATTTCCCGAGGGTGGGGCCAATGCTGGTTGTTAATGAGCCTCAATTTGCATTTCTTTACCTCTTTGCCTCACCTGGGAATCTCCGAGGGAGGGGCTACCACAAAAAATATGGAACGCTTCACGAATTTGCGTGTCATCCTTGCACAGGGGCCATGCTAATCTTCTCTGTATTGTTCCAATTTTAGTATATGTGCTGCTGAAGCGAGCACTCTACTTTCTCTTGTATGCCCCTTTCCTCTATCATACAGGGCATTGGGGATATTTTACTGTGTTTCCCTTCTCCCACCCCATTCAAAAAATGTTTTCATGGATTTTTTTTATGGAGAGGAAGGGAGAGAGGGATAGAAAAATCCATGTGAGAGAGACACATCGATGGGCTGCCTCCTGCACACCCCCTACCAGGACCTCTCAGTCCATGGGATGATGCTCAATCCACTGAGCCACACCAGCTGGGCTCCCACCCCATTTTGTATACAGATGCAATTCAGGCAACACAAAGACCCCAGGCTGAAGAGGTCTCAAGCTCTAGGGGAACAAAGGAAAAAGGCAAGGGTCGTCCACTCCTCTGGCCTTGGTGATGGCTGGGGAATGCATTTATCCTGGGGTACAACCTCAGTGCTGTCTTCTTTTGGAAAATTAGCTAATATAATTGTATCTTGTTTAGGCCTTGGGATCCTGAAAGCAGTACCATAGAGAGGCCTTCCACCCTGGCCGGGTAGCTCAGTTGGTTAGAGCATCGTCCTGATACACCAAGGTTGCGTGTTTGATCCCCTGTCAGGGCACATAAAGAATCAACCAGTGAATGCATAAATAAGTGGAACAACAAATAAATGTTTCTCTCTCTCTCTCTAAAAAAAAAGAGGCCTCCCAGAACACACACCTAGGGTGTGAGGTGTGAGTCACCCTCTTTTGCCTACTCCAATCATCCTTTTAAGGATTTTTTGCTAGTTCCTTAGGAGACATAGGGACTGATTCTGTATTGGAAATCTACAAAAAGAAAAAAAAAATCCATGACAACCACCTAGTAAGGGTAAGAAGCTGGTGAGGCTTGGTGCTCCTGAGACATGGCATACAGTTCCAAATCCAAGGCTACTGTGGATTGGAGCCAAGAGTGGCCCTGCTAAACCTAAAGTATCCAGCACAAAAGTAATGCCTCCTGCCTCACAGGTGTTTCCCTAGGTGGCAACTGAGCCAGCCCCACCACAACCTGGTGTCAGCAGCAGCATAAGAAGCAGGGAATCGTGTTGTTTCTTCAAGTCAGGGCCTTGCATGGCATCTCTGGGTGAGCTGTTGAGAGCCTGCGCTCCCCACTCTGTGTACCTCGAGGTAGTGGACACGGGTCTCCACTTCTCCTCACTCCCATTATGACAACTCGTACCAGAACATTAAGAACAGCACAGGGGCATCTGGGAGTTGGCAGAATGCCCATCACAGGTAGGAATGCAGAATCTTTATATCAGAGAGACGGGAGGGAGAAGGGCATGAGGGTTCCATTGTGGAGCCCCATGTTCAACTCCCAGGATTGGATCAGGAGTTCTGGTGGGAACAGAAGCGGAAGTGATTATATGTACATGACGACAAGTCCCTATTTCCAGGCCCTGCAAGTTCTATTGTGTATCTTCCTTTCTTTGAGTCAATAACCCAAACAATGCCCAGGCACGGGAAAATCATGGTCATGGCACTGACTCCTGGGCCACTTCCAAGTGAGTTCCCCACCAGCTGACAAAGAGCATATAGCTTCCTTGTTTGGTACTTCATTTGAATCCTTAACCTCCAGAGGGCAGCAGAGAGCAGTCCTGTGGCCCTAACGCTTAACCCAGAGAATGGTGGGAGTCCAGGTGGTGGTCACATTCTATTGGGATGGCTGAGAGACTGGATTTTAACTTGGGAGAATTTTAAATCAGCACTAGACTCAATAAAAAAAAATCGTTAATGGGGGATACATGGTTAAGAAATTTAGAACGTCACAACCCTGAAAAAGCAAAGATGTCCATCAGAAAGAAAACTAAAGGAGGTTTTGGAAGTGAGTGCAATAAGCAAACCTTTTCTGTGAGTGTGTGTACATTGCCATGGAGGGAACATTGGGCTTAAGACTTGATGGTCTTTTAACATGTGCTGGGGTGTGACATCAAGAGTGCTTCCTGGAATCTCTGCTTTGATATTCCTCCCAATGGGCTACGGAACATCTGTCCATCCCTCTGGACTGTGAACTTTTTGAGATCAAGGACCACATGCTATTGAAATTTATTTTTACAAATCCCCCGAAGAGTACCTGCTATATCATGGGTGCCAGGCAAATGTTCAGGGGATGAAGTTGAATTAACAGCTGTCAAATCCTTATAGGATAAAATAACTGAAAAGTCTACATCTCTTCTTGTGGAATTGTTTGGATTATCCTCAGGTTTCTGAGGTTAAAACAGAATCAGCCCTGGCTGGTGTGGCTCAGTTGTTTGGAGTGTTGTCTCTTTCACTGAAAGGTGGCGGGTTCAATACCCAGTGTGGATGTGTAGGGTAGGCAACTGATGGATGTTTTTCTCTCTCTCTCCACCCCCCCACCTCCAAAATCAATGAAAACATATCCTTGGGTGAGGATTAGCCCCACCCCCATAACCCAGAATAAACCAGAACCATGTTCATAATGGTCCCTAACAGCATCTGGTTTTGGCTAGCTGGATTGGCCCCTGTGGCTGCCATCTTTGAGGAATAGTTATTGCCCCTCCAGACACTTCTAGCAAAACAAGCACTTCTCCAGGTGGTGGTTATGGAACAAAAGGGCAATGGGCATGGGTGAGTGAGTCAGCAAAGGGCAGAGGAGAAATCAAACCTAGAAAGACCTTCAGGGGCAGTGAGTGTGTCCTGCCTCCTCCACTCTGTCTGTGCCTCTTCATGCACTAACGTTGTTCTTCAATTCCATGTTGGCACGGTTAGGAAACAACAGCACTGGAACCTCGCAGCACTCTGGAGTTTGCTATTCTCCCTGCTCAGCCTAGAGGCTGGATCTGTTGCTTCAGCTGCTTCTTTTTTTTTTTTTTTTTTTATCCTCACCCGAGGACACTTTTCCATTTTTTGTTCAGATAGAGTAGGAGGGAGAGAGAGGAAGAGAGAGAGAGAGAAACATCGATGTGAAAGGGCCACATCGAGTGGCTGCCACCCACACAACCAACCAGGGCCGGGGACAAACTGCAACCGAGGTACATGCCCTTAGCGGGAACCGAACCCGGGTCTCTCTGGACCGCAGGCCAACGCTCTAATCGCTGAGCCAAACTGGCCAGGGCTCAGCTGCTTCTTATAAGTGTTTGAACTAAGTCAGGAACCCTTCTCTGAGAGCCATCTCAAGTTGGGAAAGTGGGTGAGTGGGAGTTGGGGATTAGGGGATGAGGGGAAAGTGTGGGTGGGCATACACCAGGGGTGGGCGGTGAGGGACTTGGGGAGATGGGAAAATGGGATTTTCTAGGCATGGTGGTCTCTAACTTTCATACCAAATCCTCTCTTTATGAGTGAGTGCACCAGCAAGGCATCCAGCGTAGTGGAGAGAAAACCCAGAGATCTCAGCAGGGACAATGTTGGGAGAGCCTTCCTAGAATGGGAACAATGCTGGACTAACGAGTGGAGAACAAAAGGAAACTGGACATAAAAAGAGGAGAGAAGAGAGAAAGGACACATGTACACACCTGGGTTCCAACCTGTCTACGGAAATCCTCGATGCCTGCAGGATGTACTGCTACCGTGCCATCCGAGAGTGACAGGGCCAGGGCAGCCCTCCCACCAGGCTCAGGTCAGTGCTAATGTCCTTTAGTCACTTGTTTCTAAATAGCAGCCTTTTCTCTGCTAGCTGCTCTGCCTGAGAGAGAAGCCAGGATTACTGGATGTTGAATTTGCAGCTCCTGAGGAATGCCGTTCCACGGCCCCATTCCTCCATCTCCCTCTTTTCCTGAACTGGGTAGAGATTCATGAGGGCGTCTCAGAACTTGGCCTGTGGGGCTCAGGAAATCAGTTCCTGCAGTCAGATGCTGCCTTCACCTTTGAAGACGAAGGAGAGGCATATGCTTGCTGTGTTCTACCTTGTTCACCTTGGCTTGGGGCCTTGATGGAAATCCCCGCTCTCGGGTTCCAGAGCTGAGGAGGTCATGTACGCTCCATGAAAGGGATTTGCAGAACCACGAGGGGCTTTATTTCCAAAGCCAGGGCGGCTCCTAAGGCCAAGCATCCACGGTGTGTGGTCTGTGCCTACACGGAACTAAGAGCGCCCTTGCATTTCCACGGGAACGTCCGCACCCCGCAGCTGGAATTACTTTCTGACCTATAACTAAGCTTCGTCTTTCCTCAGCTAACAAGTAGGCATCTTTCCATGGAGAAGAGTGAGCACACCTCTTAATCACGAATTTGGTATTTTTACTGCCACAAACATCTCTAATGACATTCTACAGCTTTAACTCCTGTGGCAGCCTGAGGTGAATTATGATTTTGTTCCAAAGCTGTTTCCAGTTTCCCGGCAGCCACTCCGGTCCTCCTGGGGCTCATCTGCCTCTCACTGTGCTCTGACGGTCTCACGGCTCCTCACCCCTCTTCTATAAATAGCTCAGTTTCTCTCCTTCGCCAAGGAGCCAGCAGTGAATGAGCTCTTCTGAGAAGACTCATGCTTTGCACCCCTTGCTGCATGCGCGCACGCGCGCGCGCATGCACACACGGTTTTACATATGATTTCTAGGGATCTTGAAGGATATTTGTGGATTCATTGAAACTTACTCAGGTACCCAGTTTAAGCTGCCTTAGTTTAAATAGAAACATCTTTACTATTTGTTTCTAATACAGAATATGTTGGGTAGCTGAGTATGTTCTCACAACCCCCTCTGTCAATGCCTCTACAGTCTTTGGAGAGGCGAGTCCGCTAACAGCTGCTCATCGCTGTTTTGAGGGAGTGGGCTTGAGAGGTGTGGTGGGACAGGGTGGCCCCAGGAAGTCGTATGCAGGTCTCCAGGGCTGACAGAGATTATCATTGAAGTTTCAAACCCTACCAAGGGTCTCGTGACATGGTTTCCAAACACAGGGGCCTTGACCAAAGCTCTGGTGGCAGTGGTGGGGGTCCCTGTCCAGGTCTCCCTTCAGGAGAGACACAGTGGGTAGGAGTGCAGCCAGCTGATGGCCGCCAGCTGCTGTGCCTTCAGGACCCACCACAGTGTTCAAACACAGACCACTCCCTCCCCAGAGAGAGCCCCGCCAGTGTACCAGGCCGGGCCATTTCTGTCAGCGCGGGCCTTCTCGATGGGCACCTGTTGGCAAGCTGAGGCTTTCTCAGAGCTGCACTGCACCTGAGGTTCTCCCTGCCCGCTCCTCCCCTCCGCTTTCTCCACAGGTGTCAGATCTGCACAGTGCTCTCAAGCTTCCCCTGCCTACTCCAGCTTCCTCCCTCCTTTACCCTTCCCAGGTAGTCCCCTGATAAATCTCTTGCACTTCTAACTCTGCCTTGGTGTCTGCTTCTGGGAGGATCTGACCTGACACCACTCTTCTCACAGGTGACGTCGTTGTTGTCACTTTACACAATCCCACCTTCCCTTCCCAGACCCCCACTCGGAAACAATCCTCACATTTTGTCAACTCATTTTGCCACAGAGTTAGGAGATTGCTGGGTGCTGGGTTCCATCCTTCTGACTATGCAAGTTATTAGGGTTCAGAGTACCACCCCATTCAGACCCCTGTAGGGGGCTGAGGGTCCCTGGAGATGAGACACAGGCATGAGATAGTCAAACACATACTTTATTTCTGTATGGAAATTCTTTCCAGGATCCCAGGCTGGAAAACGGAAACCTCAGGAACAGCCCTGCTCCACATACAGGATTCTTCCTGGAAGCCAAGTCCAAGAGGTCAGCTCCCGAATCGCCTTTTCCTAGAAGTCCCCTCAGTCCTTCCAGGAGAAAGGACATTCCAGCATGCCTCAGCATTACAGTATGGTGGGGAGAGGACAAAGACTCCTCCCATAGAGGTTCCCCTCCTCATCCCTCGATTACTATGGTTTGACTGTGAGTCCGTGATGCACATCAGCTCCTCTCTGAAAGAATGAGGAACAGAGGTTGGCACAATACAGAGAACACTTTGACAGCAACTGGATCCCATATTTTGGAAGTGACATAACAAAGATTGGCCCCGTGATGTCTTATATTCTATTACTAGTGAACAGTACACCATGGAAAAACATGTAGGAGATAAACACAGGGTGACACATTTCTATAAGAATGAGCCCCATGCACAGTGCAAATCATGGTGTTTCTCACATGTGGGAGCTGATGACATTTTTTATAAGTTGAATAGGTGTTGGAGAGTGGGTCCGGGGAAGGCTTGCTGGGCTAGTTCAGAGGGGATGTTTTGCCATATTTGAAACTGCTCAGTACCATCCCACACTCCCTCTAAATATGTGCGGTGATGATGCTGTCCAACCATGTGTCACTAGGTCCCCTGGACTGACTGGTGGCTCCCTTTAAAATTATCCCTGAAGGTCTCAGCCCTTGGCTCGATTGCATGAATTAAGTGTGGGTCTTTAGAATCCTGGGGAGAATCTGCTTCTCTAAGCCTGTTGGGTGGCCTTGGCCCACTAAGACTGGTCAGTTAGCCACGGCTCTTAAGAGTTGAAGGAGCTGTGTGCCCCCAGCTCAGGGCAAAGTCCAGAGCAGGTACTCAATAATCCTTGTTGAATTCAATTCCAACCTCTTCCATAGAGAGGATGTCTCCAAATTCTTGACACTTCCTTCTTAAGTTCTTCTCATAAACATGCCGGTTCTTTATAGCCTTCTGAAGAGAATCACCCATACATAGCATGATTCTTTATTGGAAGTCTGACTAATGGTTTTGGCACTGACTTTTGTTGTCCCTAAATTATGTCTTCCATTCACGTATCTGCACTGAGCTGGCTTTACTTAATTTATTTGATCCTTCCCATGAGGCTTTGCAAAGTGTGGTTCTCGGGTCTTTCTGGCTTCTACTGTTGCTATACAACTCTCCCCTCTCCCCTCCCTGCCGTGGCCTGGCAGGGTCAGGGCCAGCAGGGCTGGCGAGGCTGTAAACTCTGGGGCAGCACTGTTCTCCCTCCATACCATGGATGCAGCACAGGTGCCTCCTTCTTCAAACGATGGAGAGGACATTCATGGATGTTACATGAGGATTCTGCTTTCAGCCACGTCGGGACAAAGCACAGACCTGGGAGACAGGAAGGAACTGCATGCTCACCTGATAGAAACCCCAAAGCTGTACCAGGACATGAAGCATTAAGTTCGTGGCTCTTGGTAGGTGAACTGTGTATTGTCCCACTTCTTATATATAAGAGGCCAGCAAAGTCATGGGGGCAAGAAGGGGGAAATTCGAAGAGTCTAAAGGGAAGACACAAGGTGTCCTCTTCCCAGAGGTGCTGCTGCAGTGTGCAGTTCCTTTGCTCACTGGGCATCTAGGCACGTGCCGGATGCACGTGCCTCTGTCCTAAGACCCCCAAAAGGCCAGAGCCGGGAGCCCACACATTTGTTTCCCTGATGCTATCTCCAGCTGCCAGGTCAGTCAGATAAAACCTAGTGGAGAGATGCAGGCTTTGACACCAAGTCCTCAGCTCTGTTAAAGGCTAAAACCTTTCAGGAACAGAAAGCACTCACATTTTGGGATGAATCAGAGAACGTCTGGTATGGAAACATGGTCTTAGCAGTTGCTACTTCTTCAGGAGCTTGGTTTTCAATCCTTAGACTCTCTTCTATTCTTTCTCAGACCGCTATTTTGTGCGTGTGTGTGAAACAAACATAAAACTCATACAGTCATTGAACCATTGAATGTTAAAATATGAAGGGACACAGATGATCTAGTTCAGCCCCACAGTTTTACAAATAGGGAGAGAGAGTCTCAGGCAGATGAAGTATGGTACGGCTCTCCTGACTCTTGGTCCATGGTGGACGTCGGCTGGTATCAGTGGACACATTCAGCCTGCATCAGCTGCTCAGGACAGTCACTGGGGACAAAATGCAGATGAATCTGAGGCTCTCAATCCCTTGAAGTTTAAATGCCCTAAAATATTGAGATGCCAAAAAGGGGCAGATTTGTGTCTTCTTTTCACAGGTGCTTGGAAAATGGGGTTAAATCTCTCATTCAGATTTTCTGTGCTTCCTTCTTTTGTTCACCCTATCAAGTGAAGGTGTTCACCAGCTAAAGGAGGGTAATCTGAGCATGATTAAAAATGACTTTATTGGAATAAGACAGAAGCTCCAGGCAAACAGATCAGTTGGGTCTGTTGCTGCATTGCAGAATTCATCTTGCAATGAATGCTCCACATATAACCAAAGTGTATTCTAGAACCATGAAATGGACTGTAGAGAACATTGAGTCCAACCTTCCTATTTTACAGGATCAGAGAAGTTTGACAATGTGCCTTGGGTCACACAGCTTGGGGGTGGCAAGAACATGGAAGAATCCAGTTGTTTTTTTTTTTACTCCAGGATAGAATGTTTTTCCTAAACCATCCTGACCCTTTCACAAGCCCCAGTGTTAGGGTGTTTCTGATGGTTTCCAGATCAAGGAATTATCCATGCATGAAGAAGCAAGACAAAGATGATGGTGGCTGCCCCTGCTGAAGGCCCCGGGGTCTAGGAGAGCATGTTGGAGTAGAAGCTGAAGCTCTCTGTCATGGTTTTGGAGTTGCTGCGAGAGGAGCCATTGGAGGTCAGGTCCAGGGATGAGGGCGTGGCCTTGGGGCCGTCCTCCAGTTCTTCCTCGTGGTTACCCACCACTGTGGAGACGGTGGTCTCCAGGCGGCTGACTTTATACACACTGCCTTGGGTCTGGAGGTACCGGGTAGATTTCATTTCGAGCCCTTCATAGTCACCTGCGCTGATGAAGGGGCAGCACCGAAAGGCATGCTTGAAGCCCAGCCGGAACCTGGAGGGACAGCAGGTAGAGAGGTGACCCTGGGGGACAGCCTGCTTTCAGAGGGCCTTCCCACCTTTGCATTAGCTCTCTAACACATAAATACACCCAAGCATGACTCTGTGTTGTTATTTTTAAAATTAATTGAGAACTGGAGACAGCAAGGCCAAAAAGATGTAAAGGTTGGTCATTAAAATCTAATCCAGTACTAGAACCCAAGTTCAGGTGAAATATGTCTTTCCTGAGGGCAGCCACTGAACTATGCTGCCTCTACTGGTACAAGTTCAACCAACTTTGGGTCAACTCAACATCAAAATAAAACATCCACCAAGGGTTTCCTATGTGAATGATACTGTGCTACTCACTGTGCGGTAAAAACATGTGACAAGAGTCAGTCCTTTCCCTCAAGTAGTTCACTGTCCGAAGGATGACTTTCTGCCAGTCATGTTCCTTCAGTGTGCCTCACTTGATCTGACTCCCACACTTGATCTGTCTCTCTGTCTCCATGCACAGCCCCTTGTGCAATGAATCCATAGGGCAGAGTAAGCAAACTCACAGGCCAAAAACTGGATCCATCTCATGGACCTGCTTTATACCCATCAACCACAGAGGTTATTTTTCTTATCTGTACCCCACCCCCATTGACTTAGTTGCCAGTGTTTAAAAGTTAGAAGATATCACACAAAAATATGGATTTCTGGTTCCTCTTGGAAAAGAAAAATATGTACCCTCTAGGCTTATCTTCCTGCAATGGTGATAATCATCAGGGCTTGAGTAATGTGGTGATTAGTTTGCTGCAGTCCCCACCACTACCTCTTGTCTCACAGCCAGGTTTGCTATTTAGATTAGCAGCTTGGTGATTATATAGACAGATGGTCTTGTGGCCCCTGGAAAGAGTCTGGGGGATAGGGTCCTCACCTGTCATTGAGGCAGCAGTAGATGATAGGGTTATACATGGTGGAGCTCATGGCCAACCACATGATGGCCAGGTAGACCTGCTGAATGAACTTCTCCAGGTAGAGATCTGGGTTGATGTAGGGCAGGAGGAAGAAGATGTGGAAGGGCAGCCAGCAGATGGCGAAAGTGCACACCACAACAATCATCATCTTGACCACCTGGCAAGAGGGTGAGACAGTGAGACACCCCAGCACATTCTTCTTTTCTTATGGCGACTTTCTCTCTTTTCCTCCCCCTCCACTGCACACAGTGCACTATAGGGTGGCAAGTATTTATAACAACCCCTTTTGAGGAGGAAGAAGGACCTTTTACATGTGGTACCAAAGGACTTGGGTTATGTCAGTGGTTCTCAGAGTATGGCCCCAAGACCAGTGTCATCACCATCACTTGAGACCTTGTCAGAAATGCAAAGTCTTGGATCCCACCCAGGCTTACCAAATAAGAAACTCTGAGGGTGGGACCCAGAATTCTGTGTTTGACATGCCCTTCCTTCCAATGATTCTGATGCACACTCATGTTCGAGAATCATTGTGTTATATCATCCTCTGGGCAATGACTAGAGAAGCCAAGGGAGATCAGATTCATCAGTCAAGGGGAACAGGGGTTCAAGAGGGAAAGACCCAAGAAGTGGGGAAGAACCAGGAGAGAGGCAGTGAGCTAGGGCAGGGTTCTTGCTTGGAGTCTCAGTGGGAGGGAAGGAGAAGGGACAGGATTTGGACAGCTACCACAGGGAGCATCAGATGTTTAAAGGGGATTTACAAGGTTTTATGAACACTAGGTGATGTAACCCCTTCCCTCTTTCCCCAGTAAATCAGTGCAGAACTACCTAGCCTCCACACAAGGAAATACTATGCAAAGTTGTTCTGGAAGGAAAAAAAAAAAAAAAAGGAGAAAGCTCTTTATGTACTGATTTTTGAAGGTCTTTTTGATATTAAGTGAAAAAAGTGAAGGGCAGAAAGTATATATATATTTACCATTTGCCAAAAAAGAAGAAAATTTATATTTATTTGGCTTATGAATGCATTATAATATTTGGAAGGATTAATAAGAAACAAATAACAGTGGCTACCATTGCAAGTGTGCATATGCACTTGGGAGCAGGGTGGATAGAGGACCTAGAAAGGTGGGGTCCTTTTCATGGTAAGACTCTTTTTTTTTAAATCCTCACCAGAGGATATTTTTTTCCCCATTTATCTTCAGATAGAATGGGAGGGAGAGAGAGTGAGAGACATCGACTGGTTGCCTCCCTCACGACCCCGACCAGGGCTGGGGAGCGAACTGCAACCGAGGTACGTGCCCTTGACTGGAATTGAACCTGCAACTCTTTGGTCCGTGGGCCGACTCTCTAACTGCTGAGCCAAACTGGTCAGGACATGATAAGACTCTGAATATTTTTTTTAAACTTTTCATTTTGAAATAACTTAAGACTCCCAAGAAGTAACAAAAATAGTACGGAGAGTTCCCAGTCTCCTCCAGTGGCACCGTCTAACATAACTACACCACATGATCGGAACCAGGACACCGGCATTAGTGCCGTGCTGGAAACTGAACTGCACATGGTGCTTGGATTTTGCCTGTTTTTACACGTGCTCATTTTTCCAGTATATAGTTGTAAGAAACTGTATCACATGCATAGATCAGTGAAAACACCACCACAATCAGGATATAGAACGGCTCCATCACCACAAAGAAGCTCGTGCCGTCCCTTGATAGGCAGCCCCTCCCCGTATGAACCCCCCCCAACCCCTGATCTGTTTTCCACCACCATACTGTTCCTTTTAGTACTTTTTGATGTTTGCACCAAGGGAATGTATTATTTTACCAAACTTTAAATAAATAATAAAAGAGGACTGAATAACTCTTTAATGCTTTTGTAGTTAAATAGTGTGTGTATGTGTATGTGTGTGTGTGTGTATGTATGTGTGTTTTAATGGCTTGATAGGTTGCAATTACTCTTTTATTTTCCAATTTTTATTAATTTATTTTTGTTACAGATGTTTCTCCTTTTTCCCCTAGACACCCTCCTCCCCATCCCGCCCCCTACCCCCCCAGCATTGTTGTCTATGTCCATCGGTTACGCATACATGCATATAAGTTCTTTGGTTTATCTCATCCATCCCCCCGCCCCCCTCCTCTGAGGTCTGTCAATCTGAACCGTACTCCTTTCTATGTCTCTGGGTCTATTTTGTCCATCAGCTTATTTTGTTCATTATATTCCACAAATAAGTGAGATCATGTGGTATTTGTCTTTCTCTGATTGGCTTATTTTAGTTAGCATAATGCTCTCCAGGTCCCTCTATGGCAATTACTCTTAATGTGTGGGCAGACCCAGGTTATCCATACATTGAAAAAGGATCCCCTCCCTCCTCCTCCACTCCTGTCCGCTCTGTTGTTCCCTAGATTCAGGGATGTTTTGTGCCTCCTGTTTCTGAGCCTCCTGAGGCCCTGGGCCCATAGGCTTGCCAGCCTTTTGCCTTTGTCAGGTGGGTTCGGTGCTGCCTGTCCCTTGCTCACCTTGCGCTTGGCAGAGACTTGCTCGTGGTAACGGTCAGAGGAGTCCCCAGGGATCTCACTGGCCCACAGCGTGATTCCCACAATGGTGTACGCATAGCCGATCACCAGCAGGGGGAGGAAGTAGATCAGCACAGTCACACAAATGTGGTACCTGGAACAAGGTAGATGGGAGGGGTCAGGCTCAGAAATAACAAGGGATGATCAAGGCTTGGCTGCTACCTTTCTCAGCATTTGCCACTAATAAATTTGGTTGATAAGACAAACATCCTTGGGAGGCTTGCCACCTGCATTGGACGAGTGGGTAATATATTAATGGATAAACTCGAGGAAGCAAATCTCTTCAACTTATGTTTTTCTAGTGGACTTTTTCCACAATGAAGATTCCTGTTCAGATTGAAAAAAGAATAAAACATTGATGAAAAAGAAATGAATCCGTTGTATAACATTAACTATGGCAATTTTAGTTAATGTTAAGTTCAATATTGTTGACATTCTCCCTCCAAGAAAAATAAAGAATGAAACTATAGGCATCATTAATAGAAGTATATGCTCTAGAGTGAAGGAGGTGACTGCACCACTCAGTTCATACCTTTCAGATTACACTTAGGCTTGACTTTGGTGCAGGTGGCAGACCAGCTAGTACCTTCAGATGAGCACCACCACGATGGTGATGAGCCCTAATCCATTCCAGATGAAAAATGGAGTCACAGATATAAGAATAATTAGCTTGGAGGAGAGAGATAAGATTTATCTTAGTCTACGATCAATAGGAAAAAGCCATAAAGTGTAAGCTACTTCTATGTCTGGTTCTTAAAAATAGATCTCCAGATGGGGGCTGTCTCGGTCTCTGAGTCACCACTTGGAGTTTAGATAGCAACTGACTTGAGTTTGACTGGGACTTGAGCAGTGTTTAACCCTTTGCAGTGTTAATTAAACCTCTTAGACTTTTAGGGTTTGCTAGAACAGCATAATTTATCCTATTCTGTTTCAGACAAGACTCCTTCTAAGTAGGACATTGAAATATGTTTTTTGAATTTTGCAAAATGGTATCTTTCTCAGGGGGTGGCTGGCATGTCTGGCTAGTTGTAGCCCTATCCCCAGATGTGAGTTTAATGGAGAAGCTCGGCATTCCTAATAGTAATGATAATAGTAATAGTAATAGTAATAATAACAGCTAATACATGGGGGTTTACTCTACATCACTGGGCTAATAATGTCAATGACAGTATTCATAGCATTCACAGAAATGGGAGTTGGATCTCACTGAGTGACCAGCACAATGCCAAGCACTTTGCTAGCCTTATCTTATTTGATCCTGAAAACAAATGGCTGGTGGGTACTATCATGATCCCATTTTGTAGAGGAGGAAACCGGAGTTTAGAATTTAATTGAATTGCTTAAGTTCTTAGCTGGTAAAAAGAGGAGCCGGAATTAGAATACAGACCCGAGAACCAGCTTCTCGTCACTGAAGGAAAGTCACCCTATGATATTTTCTTCCATTCTGTTTATGCTTATTCTCCAGAGTGAAGTTTTTTTCCATAAGGAAAACTCACTCATTCACTGAATTTCTCCTTTCCTGACTCTCCATTTGTTTTCAATGACTTCCTCGCAAAGCCAGGACTCTGACTGTCAAAATCTGCTACTCGAAAACACTTCAGGAGTTTTTAAGTAACGAACCGCGGATTGAGCCAAGCAGCGAGCTGAGCGCGTGTGTTCCGTGCAGACAGGCTGCTCCCGCCTCACCAGGCGCTCCAGGCCCCCCTGTATTCTCACTTCCTTCGGGAGCTGCCTGTTTTACTCAGATAAACTCCCTTTACAGAGAAATTACAAACACGCTATTCAAACGACGTCTAAGTTATCAAACATTCCAAATGACTGTAGGCCAAATGAATGAAACGCCATCATTAAAAAACAGGAAAATAAATGCATTTATTCCCCCTTGACACCTGTTTGAATTTTTTTTATTTTTACCATATCCTTGTAGTTAATTGGAAATAACTTTGTTCTTTTATTTCTTGCCAAAATTATTGTTTTAGAGAGCTGGTCAGCGAACCCAGTGTAATCTTATTTTGTGCAGTTCCTTGCAATTTTTGGCTCTTGAATCTGGTATTTCTAGGTTCCTGCCAGGGAGAATGTTATCAGTTCTCAGGATTAATATGTGTCTTGGGAGAAGAGATCAGGGGTCAGGGGTGCGTCAGAAATGAGCCAGAGAAAGCATCAGGAGTGACGGCAAGGGACGGTGACAGAAGGGACCGCTTGCTTCCTACTTGATGAGACGTGCACTGATTTTGATCATTAAATCCTGCCAGTGGACTTATCAGTACTTTCAGAAGGAAGGTGCGAGAAACAGCTTCACGTCTTTGTTCCCTCCAGCGGACTCCTCTAAGCAGCGAATGGAGCTCGGCACGCTTACAGGATAAACTTGCTGAATACAGACGGCCAGCCCCCAGCCCTGCAGACTCCCCTGTTCTTAACGCCTTAATACCTGAATGCCCACGAATCCAGGTTCACCGAGGGCTCACTGGGCTGGAGTCACCTCACCATCCGAGCAACAGCAGTTCCGGTTTCTGAAATCATTCTCAGCGTTTGAAACGAAGGTAGACACGTCTATTAAGTAGTATCTAGGGTGCCTTCTAATGAACTTCGTGGAGGCTGTAGGTGCCGTGGGGTGGGGAAAGAAGGAGGCCAGGAGGGCAGGGCTCTGGGTTCCCCACCTTATCTATTGTCCTTGGAGGCAGAGCCCCCTGGCATTCCTCTTTAATCTCACAGAACTGGCAACAAGGAAGTACTTCATAGAAAGACATCATCTCAGGCAGCTCTGCTTTGCTGGGTTTATAGATCGACTTTCTGCAGATAATTTTGTTTGGTGGTGGTGGTGGCGGAAGATTTCAGCTGTTACAGAGAGGTTAAAGGGCATTGATGTAATCCCAGTCCCCGTTCAGTGTAAAAGCCCTCTCTGCAATCTCCATGTCATAATCTTCTATCTTTTTCTTGAATACCTCCTGTGACATGCTGCTCACTTGCTATAAAGTCCACTGATCCTGGACTAGGAAAAGTCTTATCTCTCTCCTCCAAGCTAATTATTCTTATATCTGTGACTCCATTTGTCATATGGAATGGATTAAGGCTCATTACCATCATGGTAGTTTTCTGAAGGTACTAGCTGGTCTGCCTCCCTGCGCCAAAATCGAGCCTAAGTGTAATCTCAAAGGTATGAACTGAGTGGTGCAGTCATCTCCTTCATTCTAGAGCATATACTTCTATTAATGATGCCTTTTTATAGTTTATCTGTTTGACTGGATGATATTGTCCTTGGAGGCAGAGCCCCGTGGCATTCCTCTTTAATCTCTTTCACAGAACCAGCACCAAGGAAATACTTCATAGAAACACATCATCTCAGGCTTTGAAGAACATTAGGATTCTCACCGGGTCCATCTCCAGCCAGGAAGAAGCCTTCCTCACAGCTCCTCTACAGGGGTGTGTCGGCAGCTGCTTGAACACAGATCCTGTGGGCAGAGAGCCTGGAGGCCTGAACATTTCTTACTTCTTCATTTCTTAAATTAACAGTTATCTCACCACAAGTTTTATCTATTCATTGTGGATTTGAAATTATAGACAAACATTAAAAGAAAACCTTCAAAATTTCCTATAATCCCATCACTTGGAAAATAAATTCTAATAAAATTGATTAATATCTTCCTGTATCTTTATGTACTCAGACATATTTGTACATTCACAAGCACATTTTAGATTACTTTATTCATCCTCCCCGAGGATATTTTTCCATTGATTTTTAGATAGAGTGAAAGGGAGGGAGGGAGAGAGAGAGAAACATCCATGTGAGAGAGATACAACGACTAGTTGCCTCCTGCATGATCCCAATCAGGGCCGGGGATCGAATCTGCAACCCAGGTACCCTTGACCAGGAATCAAACCTGCGACCCTTTGGTCTGCAAGCTGATGCTCTAACCATTGTGCCAAACTGGCTAGGGCTTAGATTACTCTCAAAACTTAACATTATGTCACAACATTTTTTAGGTCAATAAATACATTTCTATGAAAAAATTCCTAATGACTGTAATACTATTCTGTTTTATGGAGGTTATTTGGCCAGTCTTCTAGTTTGGACTTTTGAATTACTTACTATGTTTCGATATTTAATTAATGCTATAATTATAATATTCAAATAAATGTCTTTGCTCTCATTCTTATTTGCCAAGAATTAATCAGTAGGAATAAAGTGTCTTTAAGGGTTTGGTATATGTTGTCAGTTTTCAGAAAATATATGTCAATTTCTGCCACCAGCAACACTTCGTGAGGTTTCTCTTTCCTTTGCACGGCTGCTCTGGGCATCAGCGTGTCTTTTGGTCTTCGACAACACGATCGTTTATGCATGGGTCCCTACTTCACGTTTAATGTTCTTGATCCGCTGTAAATTGAAAATGTACAATTATGCTATTTTGTCATTGTCATCTCTTCTTTTGTGACTTGCCTGCTTGTATAATTTATGTTGGGGAGGGGGTGTTCATATTGTGCTTATTAATTTGTAAGAACTCCTTATGGCTTCTATCATAGTATACTTTGACTGCCTTTTCCATACCCGAATCATGAAAACATTCGCCTGGACTTCCCCCGCTTGTTTATTTGATTGTTTGCATTTAACTATTCCGTCTCTCAGGGGTTTATTTTCATGAGTCTTATGAGAAAAGGCTCCATGTTTTTCTCTTCCACAGTTGTTTACAATTTTCCTAGCACCACTGTGGATCCGCCGTTCTTTCCTCGCTGATTTGAAGTTGCACGTGTACCTTATGCACTCACCTACATACTTGGCTCTGTTCCTGGACTTCTGTTCTGTTTCCTTGATCTCTCCCTCCTTTCTGGGGCCAGCTCTGCACATCTCAACTTCTGTGGCTTGGTAGTACATCTTTTATCTATGGCAGTGCAAATGACTTACTATTTTACTCAGTTCCCCAAAATAAAATATCTCCAGATCTGCACATTCCAGGGTCAGGGGATGGATTCCGTTATTTGCAGCCAGGCTGTAGCTTCCCAGAAGATATCAGATGGTCAATTCACTGGCTCAACCCAGCTTCCACGCTCATGCTGAAGTTTACCGGTGGACGTATTGATCTGCCCAGGGCATTGTGTCCTTGTTTCAGATTCTTTCTGGATCAGCATTATCAGGCAAAGACAAAGGTCCTCAGAAGGATGTGTGGCCAGAAATGGCTCCAGAATTTGGGAATACTAGAACAAGAGGTCTTTAAACCCTGGACTCCAGCAGCAGACACTCAGCTGCCTCACCCACACCCCTCCTTCCTCAGTCTGCTTAGGGGCAGGGGTGGGGGTGGAGGCAGGTAGCTAACACTCCTGTCTGAAATGTATATTTTGTAGATGTGTTAAAGGAAAAACAAACTCTGATTATAAAGCTTCTGCAGGCTTTGTATTGCTGAGACATAAGAACAGATTAGATGGTGGGCTGGTTTGGCTGAGGACTTTATTGTGTTTCGGGAAAAGGGAAGATAGGCTAGAAGCATAATTTGTGGTGGGGTGAAAAATGCTAAATTGGTCTCTGTAAGAAAAAAAAGATTGAGTACAGGTAACAAGAAAGAGAGAAAGATGAGAGAGAGACAGAGAGAGAGAGAGAGAGAGAGAGAGAGAGAGAGAGAGAGAGAGAGAGACCCCACGATTGAAAGCAGGGACTTGAAAAAGAACACAGCCAATAAGAAATTTCCTGTGGTGAGGACTGCTCAGTATTCTGTAAGGAGGGTGGTATCTGAGAGTAAATTCAAAGACAGTGTAATCCTGTCCCATGTGTAATTCTTTCTCCAATCACACCCAAAATCTTCTGTAAGATGTACTTCAGCCAACAGCTCCATGTCAGAGGGCTTTGAGGTCATGAAGGAGGGGGGACTGGTTTCCTGAGTGGGGCCGATTGGGCCGGCCCACTGATAGTGCTCACCACAAACTTCCTATGGTGGGTTGAAGTTCTTAACTTGGGTCGAATAGGAGATGTGGTGAAGAGGGAGATCTTGTGTTAAGAAGCAGGGAGACAGTGAGGGAACCCCTGAATCTGCACTCTGCTCCTTGATCAATCTTTCCAGTCTGACAGATGACATCAAATCATGTAATCCCCATGGTAGTTATGGAAGCTCCAACCAGCCACAAGGCCAGATTATTGAAGTCTGAAAGACAACCGCCACCAGGTGGCGCCAAACTGCAGCTGGCACCTGGCCCCATCAGAACGTACTTCATTTAGCTTAGGGGCACTTCCCTGCCTCCACAATAAAGCAGCATGCATTTTATGTGCTTGCATACATTGTACACTGAACACACCCCCCAGTCCCTTACTGTGTCAAGACGCTGTTTTCCAATATGTACATTGATCCAGTCTTTACCAATGTAGCATGAGCTTTGCAAAGTTCCTTGGATTATTACAACTCATTGAGAACAAAACTACATTTTATCTGTGACATGTTTTCCGGATTACCAGTGGGCACTGATGAGTGTTTTGCTGATAAAACTCACCCACCCTTAACGCCTCCAAATAGTTCTTAACTCTATTGTGTTAGGCTCTGCTTGAGGTTGGGTAGCTGATGTCACCGCAGTGGAATACTCCTTGTGCGGTGAGCAGCCAGGGACAGAGCTGGAGTGGCCTCCTGCCCTGGTTGCTGCAGCCGGTGATGAACACTGAGTGGAGGAGAGCTCAGATACACACAGAGAACTGAAGCTTGTACTGTGTTATTCTTCTGAGCATTTAAAATACGGTTGTTTTGGTGAGGCATAGTTTACAAACTGCTTCTATCGGTGCCAACTGATATCAGTAAGCATTTTCTGATATAAGTTGTAGCATAAATGTGTCTGCAAAACATTTAAAATAATCAAAACAATTCTAGTCACAGTAGCCTGTGACCAATGACCATCCATGTTCCCCAGTCTGGACGAGGTGCCCAGACTCATGGCCCTCATGCTGAGTGCCCAGCTCCTTGCTGTTGGTATTTCCTCCACACAAGGCAAATCTTAGCACAACACCCACTAACAAATTGCCAGCTAGTGGCTGCTCTTCTTCCTTTTGATGAACTCTTCTGATGAAATCTGGTATCAAGTGTGGTACAACATAAACAGCCATTGGCTTATAGAAGATGTAGCAATTGCACATTTTCTATGTGCAGTAGTTTCATTGTAAAGGTATTTCTAGAAAGTGGATTTTACTTCATCTCATCACCTCTGAGATTTGACATAAGAGAGAGATTGCTAACCCCATTTTAAATAGAAAAATTAAAACACAGGGAAGGTAATTGCCTCATTGAAGTCACTCAGGGTTGAAATGGGAACAGAAAACAGATCTGTCCTTTTCTCATTTCAACCCTTTGCATTTCTTTGTCTTTTTGCTCAGATAAGCTCAGAAAGAAGAATGGATACACGTCACTCAGAGCAGGGAAACCACAATTTTCCAAGAATGAACACATATACCAAGCACAAAAATTGTCCACAGCATTCAATAATGGCAGATAATTTATGGAAAAATAGTATCGCTTAAACCATCAGACACAGAATTCAATTCCATTGACATGTGTAACCTGGAATATGGCCAAGTCTTGGATTACAGTTTATGTCTGGATTCATTCTTGTATTTCCACAGCTTTTTGCTGTCTTGAACCCTGAGCACAAAGAAACCCTCAGTTGGCTGAAATATGTGAGAAAGACAAACACCCCACTATCTGTTCTTCAGCCAACAGTTTCTCAGCGTGAAAAATAGACCATTATGCTGTGAGCCACACAGGTTGCCAGTCTACAGTTCCCATTAACAAATTGAGCAATGCAATTTCGGTCTCACAAGGAATTATCGAGGAGGCTCCATTAATCAATTTGAAGTCTGCTGTGAGCTGTATGTAAGAAGACAAACATTTTTAAAGTGGAGTGTTGACATATTTTCATACCTCCCCAAGCTGGCCAAAGTGAATCTAGTAATTTCTGAACCATCTTCCGTGCAATTTTATTTTCTCACGAGAAAGAGGTCTTTATTGACAGAAGAAAAGTTAAGCCGATCCATACAATAGAGACAGAAAGTCCGTGTGGACTGGATGTTTTGGTTGGGGAGGGTAGGAGGGGAACAGCTGTGGGTTATGAGAATAGGAGGTAAGCAGAGACAGGTTTTTTGAAGTTCTGTGGACAATTGCTCTGGGTGTTTTTAATGGAGTTTCTGTTTTATTATTTTTGCTTACTTTTGCCTATTAAACTAGGCTTCCTGACCTTAGATCATGAATCCTGTAGAGTCCAGCTTTAAGAGGGTTGCATGTGTTAGCGAAGTCACCTGCTCAGGCTGGAGGCCAGCCCCATGTTGAGGTAGCACCTTCAGTGATGGGTGAGGAGAATGTGAAAGAAAGAGCCGTATAGTTGCCTCTGGGCCCCACTCATTAAGCCACCGAATTGTTCATGAACCCCAGCTCTGTGCTAGATTCTGAGGATAGAGTGGCGAATAAAAAAGACATGATCCCCGCCCTTGAGAAGCTTAAAGTTTAGTGGGGAAGACAGATGATAAACAAATACACTAGCAAATACATATAAAATCATAAATGTGTTATGTGTATAAAGCAACCAAACAGAGGTGGTGGTAGGGAATCCGGGGCTCACACTCTTAAGTAACCTGACTCTTTGAGTAACCTGAAGGTAGAAGCAGCCATGGGAAGGGTGCAGGGTAGGTGGCCTGTGCAGAGACAACAGCAGACATAAGGCCCTGAGGTCCAATTGAGCTGGGCATACAGGAGGAGCACCAATAGAATATCGTGTGTGTGTGTGTGTGTGTGTGTGTGTGTGTGTGTAGATAGATTCATTTTAAGGAGTCAACTCACACCATTATGGTGGAACCTGTGGGGTGGGAGGCAGACTGGGCACTCAAGTAAGAGTTGATATTTCAGTCTTGAGGCAGAATTCTTTCATCTTCAGAAAACCTCAGCTTTTGCTCTTAAGGCCTTTAGCTGATTGGATGAGGCTCACCCACATCATAGAGGGTAATCTGCTTTCCTTAAAGCGAACTCATTGTAAATGCTAATCACGTCTACAGAATACCTTCGGTGGCACAGCTGAACTAGTGTTTGACCAGTAGCCCAGCCAAGTGGACACATAAAGTTCACCTGCACCAGGCACAGCTTGGTTGGGGACAGCTGGGAAAATTCAGGGTGTAATTTGGAGATAGAATAGGCACGACAAGCAGATGGGAGTGGGTGTGAAGGTAAGGGAGGTCCCAGCCACAGCCTCTGACTCAGTCTCGCTGCCCCTTCTCTTAGTAAGGACTCCCAGCCCCAACACAATCACTGTATTTAGGAAGAGAAGGGATTTAGTGGTTAAAATGCTAATCCAATGTGGTAATGATCCTGGTTAAAGAGGGCTCAGGCTGAATATGATATAAGGAGCGTATATGTGCTTTTTACTAAGTGACTAAATTTAAGTTATTAAGCCCTTTGTTGTACTTAAAGGTGTTAGATAGATAACTACTGATGACCTTCAAATCACCATCATCATCATCATCATCACCACCACCACCACCATCATCATCACCACTACCACCATCATCATCATCATCATCATCACCACCACCACCACCATCATCACCACTACCACCATCATCATCATCACCATCATCACCACCACCATCATCATCATCATCATCACCACCACCACCACCATTACATCATCACCATCATCACCACCACCATCATCATCATCATCACCATCATCACCACCACCACCATCATCATCATCACCATCATCACCACCACCATCATCATCATCATCATCACCACCACCACCATCATCATCATCATCACCATCATCACCACCACCACCATCATCATCATCATCATCATCACCACCACCATCATCATCATCATCACCATCATCACCACCACCACCATCATCATCATCATCATCACCACCACCACCATCATCATCATCATCACCACCACCACCACCACCACACTACGTTAACAGCTAACATTGATAGACCTGTATGCCAGGCACCATTCTAAATGCTTTTTTTACACACATTGACTGATTCATGTCTCTCAGTAGAGGTCTCTGTTTTGTGGGTGATAAAACTCAGGTACAAAGATTACACAGTGACTGTGAACTACAGTACTCAGCACAACTCCAGGACACCATTCACAGAGACTGTTGACTCATCAGCACCCCTGGAGTTGTGCAGTGCAGTCCACCCGGACAGAACACAAGTAATGAGCCCAAGAATTCCGTGTTGTAGAGATTAGCATTGTCTTGGGTGGAAAGGATTGTACAACTATACGGGAAGGGATGCCATGTGTATGGTATACATACATTTTAAATTATGAGTATATAAATATTTATGAATATAGAGTTAAAAAACAACCATTTTATTTTAGAATAGTATGAGATTTAAGGAATAGTTGCAAAGATAATATAGAGAGTACCCATATACTTCACAGCCAATTTCTCTTACTATTAACATCTTATTAGTATGGTACACTTGTCATAGTTAATGAACCAATACCAATACATTATTATTAACTAAAGTCCATGTTTTATTCAGCTTTTCTTAATATGTATCTAATGTCCTTACACTGTTCCAGGATCCTAACCATGGTTTCTCAGACTTTCTTTGACAGTTACAAGGCTACTGGTCAGGTATTTTGCAGAGTGACCCTTAGCTGGGATTTGTCTAAAGTTTTTCTCATGATTAGACTGGGGATATGGGTGTTTTTGGGGGAGAGCACAGAGGTAAAGGTAAAGTGTCATTCTCATTACATCCTATCAAGGGTACATGTTATCAATATGGCTCATCACTGTTGATGCTGACCTTGATCCCCGACTGCAGTAGCATTGGTCAGGCTTATCCACTCTAAAGACACTCCTCTCCCCCAACTCCACCCAGCATTCCATACTGTGCTCTTTGGAAGAAAGTCACTGTGCACAGTCCACAGTTAAGGATTTGGGAGTTATGCTTCCCTCCCTGAAGATGGAGTTTCCATATAAATTACTTGGAATTCTTCTGCATGTGAGATTTGTCTGTTCTTCCTTGTTTATTTATTTATTCAATCCTCTATGTACATCAATACTGACTCATGTATATTTATTACATACTGTGGGTCATAACTTTTTAAAAATTTTACTTTGATTGCTCCCGCTTTGCCCATCAGAAGCTCTTTCAATTGCTGCAGGTGTCTATTTGACACCAACATTGTGTGTATGTGTGTGTGTATTTTGAGCTCTTTCTTCCTTTCTAGAAATATACGGTACTCCAGGCTAATCTTGTAAATTTACTGGCTCTGTCCTTGAATCAGCCATTTCCCAAGGAGCCGTGGTTCATTTATTGGAGAATAATATGAGAAATCAAGATCTGGGCAGTGGGTGATAGGACAGCCTGTTAGTTTTTACAAGTGCAATCATATTTATGACATCATTTCCTCCCACACCTAACCTACAGAGTGAGTAAAATCATTCCTACTCTGCATAAGATGGAACTGCCCTCCAGAGGTCATGCGGCAGACCTTGAACTGGACCCTAAGTCTCACAAGTACACACTTCAAGTGTTTTTCCAACTGCAGTTATTTTCTGCCTCTGTCACTCCTCCCTGCCTCTGTGTAAGCCTCATCAGTTCAAGAGTTCCTACTCATTTAATGCTCACAACAACCAGAGAAGATGGACGCTGCCATCTTTATCTCCACTTTGCAGGTGAGGAAGCTGAGACACAGAGAGGTAGGTCATTTGTGCATAGCTGCACATCTGGTGAGTGAGGGTGCTGGTGTCACACATGGACCCAGGTCCCCTGACTCCACAGGCCCCACACCAGGCACCACAAACTCTCACCCACAGGTTAAATCAGCTCACCACCTGTTTTTATATGGTTTATAAGTTAAGAATGGTTTTTAAAGTTTTAAATGAATGAAAACAATCAAAAGAAGAATATTGTTTCATGGTATGAGAAAATGATATGAAATTCAAATTTCAGTGTTCATAAAGAAAATGATCTTGGAACAGCCATGCCCATTCATTTAAGTATTGTCGGTGGCTGCTTTCCTGCTTCAATAATGACTGTTAAGATTCGTGGAGCCCTGCTCCATCGCACCGCCAAGGGAAGGGCTGAGTTACAACCATTGCAGAGGAGAGCAGGGCGGGCCAACGCTGTGCCTTCAGTGGACTTATATCAGCCGGAGGCTTTTCTTTTTCTGGCACCAATCCAACTCCTGCCCTTCTTCAAGGTTCATCTCTTGCTGCTGGGAGTGTCTCTGGACCAATCTGGTTTTCATAATCCTTCCTGCTGATCTCCCAGACCACTTAACATCTACTTAGTTTTTGATGACTTGGTGCCTTGTTGGTTCTTCATTTCACACACATTAGCTTTATCTTCCAAGTCATCTGAAAACTCCTTGAATGCAAGGACCGTGAGTATCTCTTGTCTCCACTCCTTACATGATCAACCACAGAATAAGTTTTCCAAAATCCAATTCTGACCATTGATACAAATGCCCTTCCTGTTCAGGTTTCCAACTGCCTACCAGATGAAGCACAAACTCCTCAGCACGACATGTCCAGCCCTCTAGTATATAATCCTCCCCCTCCATTCTTACTAGTTAACCAGTGCCCAGATTCATGCTCCCCCACCTTGCTTTCTCTTATGCTCTTATCACATTGGAAGAGAACAGAGAACAGACCACTAGATTTGACAATGTTGAGGTCACTCAAGAGCAATTGCAGTGTCAGGATGGGGACAAAATCCAGAGAGCAGGAGCAAAGGAATATGTCAATGAAAAAAATAACCACAGCAAGCACAACATAGAGGTTTGTGCTGAGAAGGAGCGATGCATGCACTGTTTAGTCTGGGGTAGAGCACTGCACGGATTTGTGGGTGAAAGACAGAGTCAAAGCAATGTAAAGAGGGGGGTAGCTAAGGGTAACTCAGAAGGAGCAGGAAGAGGGCTCAAGTACAGGGGTGGGGGGAGAGGGAAGGGAGGAAAGAAAGGGTCCACTTTCTCAGTGAGGTTGTCATGACTCATCTGATGAGTCAAGGATGCAGGGCAGAATCAGAGATCTGAGGAGATTGACCACAGGAAGGCAGCTGATGACATCAGTAAGAGACGTGCTGGAAGGTTGCCACGTAGCATGACCTAATATGGCCACATTGGCACGGTCTCCTGACTTTCACTAGCATTCCTGGGAGATCCAGGTGCGAGAGGGGAGAAAATTCAAGGGGTATATGAGGTGGGAAAGCTGAGGTTGGACATGGGCCACAGAGACCATTGAAAGCCTCGGTGAACAAATCTATTCAGCAACCTTTGATTTGGCACAAGCTGAAGTCCAGGAAACTATTGTTTAATTTGTTAAATTATTATTGTTAAATTACTGTTGCCCTGTTTAGTGCCCACACCAATTCTGGGAAGGTGGGGTTTCATTATCTCAATTTTGTAATTAAATTTGAGGTTCAAAAAAAGTTCCTTGACTGATGTGATTAGAGCTGGGATTTTAATCCAGATCTTTATTTCTTTGTCTACTCTACCATTCTGCCTCATACTATGGAAGTGGTCTCCCAAGAGGTCCCAGGGTGAGACAGATTAGGGGGGTAGTAAGAGAAGACTTGAAGGGATGAGAGACTGTTTAGCACCCCCATTTCTATCATATCACATGTCCTTCCTCATCGTGACACTATTCAGGTAACCCCTCTTGGTCCACCCAGTCACATGGCTGGTGCTTGTGCTCTGCTGAATTTGTCTTCATTAATCAGGGGCCTGAGGGTTCTAGTGCCCACCTGAAGGACATGTGGATGAAGCAGGCCACTCTTTGCTTTCCCCTCTGTCCAGTCCCAGGACATCAGGACAAGAAAGGGACCATCGAGGGTCCAATCTCAAGAGCCCTTTGACTATGACCCTCCAGAAAGACCCCACATTTGTGTCCAAATTCACATGTTAAAACTCAAACCCCCATTGGGATGGTACTAGCAGGTGGGGCCTTTGAGAAGTAATTAGGTCATTAGGGTGGGGCTCTCACAATGGGATTAGTGCCCTTATAAGAAGAGACACGAGAGATGTTCTCTCTCTGACAAGTGAGGACACAGCAAGAAGGTAGCCATGTGCAAACCAAGGAGAGGGTTCTCACCAGGAACCACATCAGCTGGCACCTTGACCTTGGACTTCCCAGCTTCCAGAACTGTGAGAAATAGATGTTCTGGTTCAAGCCACCCAGTCTGTGGTATTTTGTTACAGCAGCCAGAACTGATTAAGAATCAGGGTTACTTCAGACCCTGAGGACACGTCTCTGGTGAAAACCTATTTTGTTGCCAACTTGACAATAACAACAACACATGTTTCTAAGGATAGAAAAGAAGGCAGCTTCCTGGGTCTAAAAGGAGGATGAGAGATTTTTCTCCCACCATATGAAAACCTATTTGTTGTCTTCCATTTCCATGGCAGTTGTTCTCAAACAGAACGTTAAAAAAAAAAAAAATCACTGTGGGCATGATGGTTTTAAAAATTAAATTATAGTTGACATACAATATTACATGATTTTCAGGTGTGCAACAGAATGATTCAGCATCTACCGTTTGATGTGAGCACCACCATAAGTCTAGGAACCATCTGCCACCGGACAAAGTTATTACAGTATTATTGACTGTAGTTCCAGGCTGTACATTACATCCCCATGACTTATTTCTTTTATAACTGCAAGTTTGTATCTCTTATTCCCTCTCACCTTCCCACCCACTCCCACCCCTCCCTTCTAACAGTAGGCATACTTTTAAAATACGGGTTCTGGGGCCTACCACAGAGATTCTGAGGGAGGGCCTGGGAATATGAATTTTAACCAATGCCTCAGTGATTATGAGGCAGGTGCCCCTTCTACATGTGAAGAAGACAGTGCTCTAAGAGGGAACCCAAATTCACAGCTTAAAACAGCTTAAGTTTGAATGGCATCTTGTTTAGGGCAGTCGTCCAAATTCCTTCTCAGAGGCAGATTCACCAGTGAATTTCTGCAGCCTGAAAGAAAATGGGTGTCTGTGGTGCACAGAGGTGTCTCCGGGGATAGCTGGCTGTTTGGGACCCCAAAGAGACCCCCCAAAGGGCATTTACCTTATTAAGTTTTCTCTAGTGCAGGGGCTGCCCCAGTCCTTGAGCCCCAGAACCCTCATTTGTCAGCATGCACAGCCTGGGGGGCACTGGCATACTAACCACGTTCCCAGGAATCTGATTTGTAAATCATTTTAAGGGAGAAATACAGCTGCTAAGCCAACTGGCTGTTGGTGCTGGTCAAATCAATAGGTTGCAGATCCTGTAATCAGATTTGGCACCAGGAGGGTTGGTTGGCTGAATCCAGGGCCTCCTGACATCAAACTCTGAGAGCCTGGAAGGAGGGTGCACCCGCTCCTCAGTGAGGGTGGACGTGTCTGCCCCCACCCTTGCACATGCCATGCACACCGTTGGTGCCCTGAAGATGCCTTTGGCCCGGTGAGCCCAGCTTTAGGACTCTTTCACCCACATCCTCCAGATCTATGATTGCCAGACTTGTGCATTTCATAGAAATTTTTAAACAAGATTTGGGACTGATGTTTTTCTTTTCCTCCGGTCGCTTATTGTGCCAAGTAAAGATGATACTTGCAACCCAGGCTAAGCTCAACTAAGCAAAGCTATTGGTTACTGTCATCACCACCACACCCAGGAAAAGCATTTATTTATTTATTTATTTATTTATTTATTTATTTATTTATTTTTTCATTTACTTATAAGGGCTTATGCATAAGGGCTGATCAGGATGAACTCTTCTTCTTAGTTATTTTTAATCCTCACCAGAGGATATTTTTCTATTTATCTTCAGATAGAGTGGGAGAGAAAGGGAGAGAGAGAGAAACATCAATGTGAAAGAGATACACTGATTGGTTGCCTCCCGCACAACCCCGACCAGGGCCTGGGACCGAACCGCAACCAAGGTACATGCCCTTGATGGGAATTGAACGTGCAACTCATTGGTCCGTGGGCCGACGCTCTAACCACTGAGCCAAACCGAACTCTTCTTTATTAAAAGAATTTTTTCCTTTATTTTATTTTTTTCCATAACCATTTACCCTCCTATTCTCTCTCCCACCTCCCTCCACAGCCCTCCCCTCACAGTCACCACACTCTTGTTCGTGTCCCTGAGTTCTTTCTCTCTCTTTTTCTGCTCAATCCCTCCACCACGGCCGCCAACACCCAAAGTATATAATAACAAGAGAAAAAAAGTAAGGGCAAAATTTCACCATAAAAGGCAGACCTTTCAATGAAAAGACCTCACCACAGTAAAGGAGGAAACCTCACTACCCACAGGCGTGCGGACTGGTGCGTGGAACCCCAGCTCTGGACCCCTGTCTGCTTCTTTGCCTGCAGTCACCCTCCCGATGAGTTTCCATCCAACTGATTTCATTTCCACCTGCTCACATTCCAGTGCAGCCCCACCCCTCGGATCGCCCTGGTTGGGGTGTTCAGGTGTTCCCAAATTCGACGGTCTCGTTTGGACAGCCCAGCTCCCGAGGTAAAGCCCACTCCTGCGTCCTCTGCATGGAAGCTCCCAGCGCGAGCCTCAGAGGGTGGCTACTTCCGAGAAGAGGAGGAGAGTGGGGGTGAGATTGGGGTGGTGATTGGCTGATGCTGGTCACCAGGGCTTGGCGCCTGCATCACTGGTCTGAACTCCCCTCTGAGAAAGTATGTGTGACAAGGGGGCCAGTAAGGCAGCAAATGGTTTGAGCCCCGTTTCCAAATGGGACCAAGGCCGACAAGAGAAAGACGAGGAAATAAAGGAGGAGGGCATGGGAGTTGCACACAGGTGAGGTGCTTTCCCTGTCTGGAGTCAGTGAGCACCCAGGAGGCTGGACTGGCAGGAGGGAGCAATGGCCCCGGGGGAGCTCAGGCTGACACAGGCCCCTCTGTTTGGAGACCAGTCACGAGGGATGTAGGGGTACCGAGAAAGGCAACCTCCTGCCACTTCTTTAGACACTCATTCTCTGACCAGTTCATGGCATTCTAGGCAGGTTCTTTCCCCACAGCTTCATGTAGGAGTGGCCGCCTCTCACCAGGACACATATGGCTAAATAAAGCAAAGCTCTCAAACCACCTGAAGAACTCCTGCTGGGCACCGGGAGGCCTTTACAAAATCGGCTCTCTTTGGCTCAGCTTTGAGGCCCTTTCCTACCGAAGGGCTTTGGACCTGAAGGCAAGATTATAAGCCCTGAAATAAATACAGGACACCTGCAGCCCCACCTCTGCCATTCTGTGCTCTGCCCAAATCAAACACCTGTCTTGGAATTAAACAGCATGCACAGTGTCTGAGCTAAACAACACATACTAGATTTTTTATTACTGATGAGCCATTATTATTATTATTATTATTATTATTTTCACCATTTATTGTGTTATGCTATTTACCAAATGGAGGGAGGTATCAAAATATTTTCACACCAGTGTGGCTGTCCCCATGTGCTCCTGCGGATGACAGCCCAGCGCACAAGGAGCACCACGCTTATTTGCAAAGTGAGAAACCACAGACACAAATGTTGGCCGGTGCTGCTGTACTTGTTGCAAAGGAGAAAAATTGACAGTGGGGGGGTCCCTGTTGTCTTTGTTCCCTGAAACTCCACCTCTAGCAAGAGCTCTGTGAAGTCTAGTTTTAGACAGAGGGTTCCATCGGGAGCACCTGGGTGTACCCCGGCCCCGTGGGGGAGGGGCCGGGCTCAGACTTGATGTTCACACAGTGTGGCTTGCAGCACATGGCTGATTCTCCCAGCAGACTGGCCCTGGACCCTCTATCAGTTTTGAGATGTCTTTTTGAGACATCCCATTTCCCCCAGCCTGGGGAAATAGGGACTTTTGGAAAAACAGTTACTGAGGAATGCACTGACATAAAATGAAATGTGATCCAGATTTTTCTTTTAAAGTGAGAAATAAAATTATGTCACTCACTTTATCCACCAAGAACAGGAATGGCCTCGTGGGGCAGTGTTTTCAGGAGAACGTGGCTTCAGATGGTAGCCTATAAAATGCCGTCTGCAGGTCTGTTATGGGCTGTGTTTGCATGTTCCATTCCTTGCATGGAATAAAGTGTTTTAGGACTAACGGGGTGAGGGAGCCTCTGGGTGGGCAGTGTGCGTAGGTGACCAACTTGTCTTGGTTTGCCTGGGACTTTCCTGGTTTGAAAATGAAAATCCCGCATCCAGGGAACCCCCTCCGTTCCACGCAAACCAGGGCTGTTGGTCACCCTGGATGTGGGAGCGTTGTGAGCCTGTTCCTTCTTTCACTGGCCTGTGACAGTGCTGACTGTCCACCATGTGAGAGTCACGCCTCTGAGTCGAGGTGTCGTCCCATAGTGAAAGGCAGGTATCTTGAAGAGGGGTGACCCATTAAATCCTTACAGCTGGAAGCAGGGGTGTATGCAGCTGACCACTCCCTCCTGCTCAAAGCAACTGTCTCTTTCCTCAGGGAAATGCAAATTAAGAGCACACAAGATAATATTTTACTTTCATTAGACAGGCAACAAAGCAGTCTGACAACACTCCGTATGGCAAGGACATGGAACAACAGGAACTCTTGTTTACTGCTGGTCGTTATGTAAATTGGTACATACACTTTGGGAAACAGTTATCTTTTAAAAAAATTTTTTTTCTTTATTAATTTTTAGAGAGAGAGGAAGGGAGAGGGGGAGAGAGAGATAGAAACATCGATGAGAGAGAAAGAATATTGATTGGCCACCTCCTGCCTGCCCCCCACTGGGGATTGGGCCTACAACCTGGGCATGTGCCCTGATCTGCGAATTGAACCAGCAACCTCTTGGTGCATGGGTCGATGCTTAACCACTGAGCCACCCTGGCCGGCCGGGTGGGAAACACTGATCTTATCAACATTAACCTATAGAGTTGAACATGTGCAAACTAAAGTTAATTGCACTTTAAGCTATATGCCCTAGAGAAATTCTTCTATTTGGTCTTCAGGAATTATATGCAAGGAAGTTCATAACAGCAAAAAATTGGAAAGCACCCAAGTGATGACAAGGTAGAGAATGGATGAATAAATTATAAAGTACTTGCACATGAAATAATATGCGGCAGTTAAAACCAATAAACCACAGCTACACACAAAACATAATGAATCTCAGCGACAAAATGTTGAGAGAAAATGTTAAATTAATCATAAAAACTACATGCACTATGACACCATTTGTATAAAGGTGAAAATCAAGCAAAACTAAACAATCTATTGCTTAGAAATGCATACAGACCACCTAGGAGAGGGAAGCAGAGAGGGTTCCTATGGCTTAATAAAGTTCTAATTCACGAGACGGTTGTTGGAGTCACATGTTTGAAATTATTACTATGCACCATTACTTCCATATGTGTAATCCATTTGTAAAAACAAAAGTATATAATTAATGCTTTAGGAAAATAAAAAGGTAGACATAAAATATGTGAATCATCATAATACTTGTGAAAGGACTAAATCCACTGGTTAAAAGGTAGAGATGGTAAAATTATATTTTATTTTTTAAAAATCCTCACTCGAGGACATTTTTCCATTTATGTTCAGATACAGTGGGAGGCATGGAGGGAGAGAGGGAGGGAGGGGGAGAGAGAGAGAGAGAGAAATATCAATGGGAGAGAGATATTTTGACTGGTTGCCTTCCGCACAACCCTGACCAGGGCTGGGAGCTGAACTGCAACTGAAGCACCTGCCCTTGACTGGAATTGAACCCAAGACTCTTTGGTCCACAGGTCGAGGCTCTAACCGCTGAGCCAAACCAGAGAGGGCTAAAATTATATTTTAAAAACAACAACAAATCCAGCTAAATGCTCATTATAAAACACAAAACATAAGGACGCAGAAAGATTGGAAGTAAAGGACAGAAGAAGATATTTCAAGCAAGAGGTAACGACATTAAGATCAAACACAGATATTACGGCAAAAATTAGAAATATTTAATATCCTATGTCCAACAGTAAGAATCAAGAGTCTTCATAAAATTCTCATAAAGTTATAACTTATTTGAATCTGTATAATACAGCTTCACTAGGTATCAAGCAAAACTCATCAGAATTACTAGGAGAGTAGATAAATTCACAACTATGGTGGGTGGGAGATTTTAACACAGCAAGTGAGTGGTGGATGTAAGTTTGTGCTTGAATCTGCCTCTGCTATTCTGTCCCTCCTCATTTCCCATGAATGAGTCTTTTCCTCTTGTTAGCTCTCAGTTTCTCGTATCTGAAAAGAAGGGACTGGAGAAGATGAGTAAGGATTCCATGAAATACCCACAACCCATGCTTGGCAGTGTCTGGGAAAAGACCTTGCTGCATGATGGATGCTTCTGAGCCCAGTGGCAGCTGCGGCTCTTTACTCAACCTGTCCCAGGAGAATTGGTCACCTGCTGTTTTCTCTGACAATGTTACTCTGCAAAATCGCCCCTTCCCATGCCAATAGCTTTACACATACAGAGGCTTCTAAACCTCTTTGTCAGCTGAAGGGCTAACAGAGCAAAAGCACAGCCCGGCAAATCCAGCTGCTGGAAATTGTATGTCTGGTTTGCTTCTTGAAGTCCATTAGGAGATGCCAGAGGGAGGAAGTCAGTCCAAACTGACTCTGCTGGGAGGCTGGCATTAACACAGGGCACATGCCCCTGGAAACATGGAAGGGGCATCTAGGAAAGCTGGGAGTGCAGCTTCCCTAAGTGGCAATTCCAAGTGCAGCATCAAGGGACACATTGGGCAGCAGTGGTGTGGTAACAGGAGCTGGGTTTGCTGGCCTTGGCAATCAACCACTGGAGCAATGTTGGGCTAGCTGCTGCTTGTCTCTGCATCTCTTTCTCTTCTATACAGTGATGGGACTGGGTTCTAACTTCTGAAGCCTCCCAGCTCTGGTAGAGACTGAGAACTCTAAATTTTGGTGAGATAATTCTTTTGTTGATTGATTCTTTAACTCAGTAGGAAGAGGGGGGGTGGTGGAATTAACATTTACCAGGTATCTACAAGGTTCCAGATGCTTTGTACAAGTAATTTCATATAATTCTCACCACACTCCTATTATTATTTTAATTTTATTGATGAGAACAGAGGCTGAGAGAGGGAATACTTCAGACAGTAGTCTTAACAGGATTCAAACTCAGGTCTTTTGACACCAGAGACTGCTTTATCTACTACAACCAGTCTACAACCAGTGGCTAGGACATCTCTACTAAGGGGTCAGATGGTTCTGCTGTGAATTTTTCTTCCTATAAGGTGGAACTCTTCCAGAAGGGGCTAGAAAGAAGGAGAGGTTGTTGGTAAATGGCTGACATAGGCATAAAAAACCCCCACAAATATTGGATGATTGACACAGGAACAACAGAAATACACAAACATCCTGGTAAGAGATGCGTAGCAGGCCGTCATGAGACAGAACCTTGTGGTCAACAGGTCAGCATTTGCATTCATTCGTCCCTACATCCATTTATCTACTACTTTTGAGTATTTACTGTGGGGCAGGCCTGAGATGCTTGGGGTACAATGATGCACAACAGAGACCCAGTCCCTGCTCTTTTTAGTTTTCCTGCTGAAGTCTCAGTAGCTCAGATCTACTGGGAATTCAGAGGGTCAGTGGATAATGCATTACAATATGGTGAGAAGGTGCTGCGATGGGAGAGTACATGTCACCATGGGGGCGTGAAACTGGCCCTCTCCCCAGGCAAGAAGGCTTGAGGAAGGCTTCCAGGAACATAACCCATAAATGATCTTCTCCACTTGCTTCTCCTTCAGTCTCCCCATTTTATTCAGTCCCAGCTGTGTGCTCATCTCTTTCTTCCCACAATCAGACTGGAATCTGCTAACTCCGGTTGGAAAGTTCATTCATTTCTATTGCCTTATCTCTTCTGGAGAATCATCATTTTAACCTGGGACTCCTGACATCAAATGAACAACTTTTTACTGGTGTGACTACTATTAGTGGAGCAGGGCGATGTTTAGATTGGGAAGGAAGAATTGTGGCTGTCAAGTTGTGATGATCACATGAATACAATCCTTGATAACTGAATCGGGAGTCCAGTGTCCCTGTCTAGCTCCCATGTGGCTTCTCCATTGCCTCAGTTGAATTGGGAGTAATGGGCTTCAGAGGTCACATGACCTTGAGTAATTTTCCAAACTCTCTGAATCTCAGTTTATGTACCTGTAAAGTGGAGATTGTTCTAGCCGTCCTCACCACAGGTTGAGGAGACACAGGTTGTGAGGAGCAAACGGAACCATTCATTTAACATGCATAGCATAGCACCTGGCTCATGTAAGAACTTCATAAAAACTTATTATTATTCAAAATAATAATCATGTAATTTCTGTTCGTTCCCCCTTACCTCCATTTTATCATTTCTCCTTTTTTATTAAGATCCTCTTCTAGGTAAAATGTCCAATGGCATCTTGGTTCACTTTCCCACATCCCACCCCCACCTGCTCCACTCACACCATCCACGCCACTTCCGACATCATGGAGCACGTGATGCGACCAGGGCCCTGGGAGGGCTGTACTCAGGGGAACTAAGGATCTTCTTTGGTCATCAGAAAAGCAAATAGTAATTCTAAGTGGTTTTTAAACCATGAATGTTCTTGGTTCCATTTGCTCACTTCCTGATAACACGCTGTGTGCAAAGTACTCAGCACCATGGAGGTTCTGGGTAAATGAGAGATCTTTACTTTCATCTCCTGCCTCTCCCCAGCATCTGTTCATTGATTTCATCACAAATCCTGGAGATTCTCAGAATTATAGAGGGGAAAATGTGACAAAATAATTCTAAAGTGTAAAGCGAACAGACGTTGAATCATGCACCCGCATGCTCTCTGACAAATGTATCAAAGCATCAAGATCCTGTCTGTGCTTGAGGCCCTACCAATGCCGGGGAGCTCACCACCTCACGAGGCCACCTCTACCATAACTTCTCAGAGGCAATTATTCCTAAAGTTGTCTTTCTGTGGAAGCCACATGACATGCCTTCATTGGTCCTAATTTTATTCTCTGGAGTGACCCAAAGTAAGTTGCACACCAAAGTAAGTTGCACACCTCTTTCATGTGACAGCTGTTTATCCCTCTGTCATATACATCCATTTCTGGCTCAACACAAGGCCACTACTGGAGTGTTGTTGTCACGGCTGAAAGGGTTATTATAACAAGTCTCCTTAGTTTGTTTCTCTGTGTCCAGTCTCTCCCTTCCAAACTATCTTCCCTACTTTTGCCAGATTTCCCTTCCCCAAACTGAGTTACTTTCTCCTGGTTTAAGTTCAAATGTTAAATTTGCATGTGAGCCAGCGCTGCCACCTTCCCTGTCCCCCGCTTTCCATGGCTGGTCCTCACCTGCCCAACCTCTTTCCCTCCTCAGCTCTCACTGCACCTTTATACGGTGGCACCAGTCGCGTCTCCAGTCACTGGACAACTTGTTGCCGAGAATACCCTGTGATTTCCTACCTCCTTGTTTTCATTGTTCCAGATTATTCTCTCTCTGGAAGGTTCCCCCACCTCACCCTCTGTGTTCAAAGGAGATTCATTTACAACTGAGGAAAGTCCAGGCTGTGCTTCTAGACCTAATACATATTTCTGGGTCTCACGTTGGAGTAAGTCGTCTTTAGAGAGATTATTCTTCAGGAAGGTGGCCCAACTGTAGCAACCTTCTGGAAGATGATCCCAGGGAGGCCTTTGGAGTTATCTGGAGGGAAGAGGACTGAATGTGGAGAAACTTCTACATTTCCGAAGCAGCTGTGTCATCTCTGGCTAGTTACTACATCACAAAGTGCAGACAAGGTTGTTGGAAGCTGGTTTTGAAGTAATTAAGCGGATCTGATCCACCTACAGATCACAGCACAGGAGGAAGTCATTACTCTCCATTCCTTGCAAAAGACTGTTATTTGTCTGTTTCTTACACTTCAGAATGTTAAGATTTGGACAATGGTAATTCTTATAGAAATTAGAAATCGACATGCAATTAGAACTTTCTAATTAAGTTGGTATAAATATTTATGAGTATAATGCACATTTCAAATGGCTGTAACACCCAATGTCTCTTTCAATGTGCTCAGGAAAAAGAAGTAGTGCTCAGGCACTCCATCCTGGGAAAAGGTCGAATCCCCCAGAGGCTGAACACACACAGAGCACATACACAAAACATTCACACACATGCAACCGTCATCTCTTCCCATGAGCACCATTGGTGTGCTCAAGAATAGCTATTCATTTGACTTTCAGTATTCACACAATCACAGGTTTATTGAGCCAGTCACAGCTACATTTCATAGTTTTATAACTCGTGCCTTTGGAAATATGTTGCATTACCCACCATACAAGAGCATTATTAGCTGGCTCTGGAAGCTGATGTGGTGTCTCGAGCCATCACTTGGTTTAGGAGAGGAAACACTTGAGTTTAGAGGACTAAAGACCAGACCTTTAGTTCTGTCTCTTCTAGTCACCAAGCCCGTGAGCTTGAGGAAGTGTTTTATCCTCTCCCACCCCCAGACAAGGTTAATAGGAGCTCTCTCTACACTTAGGGCTGTTATAAAGATATATAGAAATAACTGATGCAAAAGTATTTAGGAAAGTGAAAAAGAACACCCAATTATAATAGTTGTGGATGTAATTATTAGTTAACCCTAGCAGCTGATGGGGTGGCACACATATAAGTAATACTCCCTAAGCTATAATACCTGAATGGGGAACGTTGTAAGGAGGGAAGCCATGGGTGGGGACCAGATATGAAAATAGGGGAGATGGCATAACAGGATGATGTTGTCAGGAGGAGTTAGGAAAGGCTCATCTTCATAAAGCCATTTGGGAGATTGCCATTACTTCGGGCCCCTTGGCAGACTGCTGGAGAGAATAAGGATATGTCAGTCAACGCGTGAGTCCTTCGGTCTGTCATACCACAGGTGCTAGGAGGAATACAAAAGAACCAGGTCTTCCCTGGGAGGTGTAAACTCAGGAAACAGAATAAGACTGTATAATAAATGATGTGAAATTGTGTAAAGAGAAAGCACATTAGTGTTGCCAACCCAACCCTTACACCCAGGTGTGAGGGGGTCACGGTCCTGTGTCCTGTGTGATAGGGGCTCCACTTAGGCCCTCCCGTGACTAGGCCCACCCCCATAGAGTGAGGAGTCTACCTCCTTCTTGGGGCTAAGAAGGCACACCCACAGGGGACCCCTCCACCCTCATTGTGCTATTGTACTTGGGATCCTGGGATTTTCCTAGAGCCACTTTTAGGGCCTGTGTGGGCCTCTTCATTCAGGCCAGTCTCCCCAGGGTGATAATACTGATTGTTTGCCTCTGAGGTGCCAAGTGGCAGCTGCTTCTGGGGACTGGATGTGAAAAAAACTTGGATGTAGAGATCAGGGTGACATGTGTGAGAGCCCTCTCTGGGTAAGGGGCTAGGGACAGGGATAGGAAGGAAAGGGGGCCAGGGTGAGAGCTAGGGCCTGGATTGTCCTGCAAGGCCAGATTTCCGCAAAGAACTCCCAGGAGCAAAAGTTTCAAACCTGGCCTTCAGGTCGGTGTTAAGTTCTGCTTTTTTTTCAAGGTAAGAGGATAGAAATTAAAAAATAAATTTTTTTCTTTATTGATTTTTGGAGAGAGAGGAAGGGAGAGGGAGAGAGAGATGGAAACATCGATGAGAGAGAAAGAACATCGATTGGCCGCCTCCTGCATGCCCCCCACTGGCGATTTGGCTCACAACCTGGGCATGTGCCCTGAGCGGGAATCAAACTGGTGACTTCTTGGTGCATGGGTTGACACTCAACCACTGAGCCACACCAGCCGGGCAGGATAGAAATTTTAATTAATGGTTTATTAGCTTGACTTATACCTTTACAGATTTAGATATGATATGCAGGCTGCACTCTGGCTTGCAAATGTGAGCAGCAGGCTTGAGTGCAACTATAATTTGGAGAAGAGAGACATTTCCTAAGCAGCTGCATTACGGGCACGTCTGCACCGCCAGACGCAGGGAAGGAAGGTTGTTCGGAAGTAATTCAGCTGATCTGCTTGCAGATCACAGCACTGGAGGAAGTTGTTATTCTCTAATTTTGCAAATGGTGGTTCCACATTTATTACTTACACTTCAGGATATTAAGATTGGGAGGCAATTAATTCTTACTGAAATTAACTGCCAGCATCAGGGGGGACCTCCTCTAGGAGGTGGGATATGGATTTTTGCCTTGAAGTGGTGTCTGTTCATGTTGGAAAAGAATTCCAAAGGTGTACAAATGAGTGAGCAAAGTCCTGGAGGTCATGAGGGTGACTTGGCTGCAGTCATTCATTGTTGATTCCTTCCAGTCCCAACCACTCTCTCTGCTCCCCAGTGTGGCTGAATTCCTGACCTTTTGTCCACATCTTACTGAAGCCCTGCTTCCTCCATGGAGGCTTCTCAGGTTTCTTCACTCCGTAAAATCACCTCCCTTTCCTGGCCACCTCTGCAGTTCTTTATCGACATCATCGGCACGCACAGCATTTTTAAGAAAACCTACTGTATGTGGACATTACTAATTGGCACTACCCAGTCTAGAATTAAATTACAAACTAAGTTTTGGAGAGTTAGTTTTGTCTTCCTTCAGTGACACACAGGGTGACTCTGAACCTGGGCGGTGACAAGGTCATTCTGACAGTTCTGTGTTGTTTGGGTTGAGGAGAAAAGGCAGAGGAGGGGGAGCGATTGTCAGATTTTTTGATCACAGCTGCTCCCTGTAGAACTGGGAACATCACCCCGCAGGTAACCTGAGGGCATAGCCCTAAGCTGTGTATATCAAGTCTAGACATTGATGTGAAGCCTCTTGTTTTATCTTAGAACGTTCACAGATTTTGTATTCTACTCCATGCTACGTCTTTCTGTCTGCTAAAATAAAAATGTAGATTATTCATCTCTGAGTAAAACTGACTCTCTTGGAAGATTTATAATTTATCAGGTGTATAAAGTGTGGCTTGTCCTCAGGGCCAAGCACAGCAGTTGGCACATAGTGGACACTCGGTGAATATTTGCTGAGCGAATAAATGAATGAGCCGTGCTGGGGAGTCTCAGACACTGGTCAGCTGCTCCGTGTCCCCAGGAGGAAGGGTGCTGCACTGGGGTAGCTGGGATTAGATCAGTATTTCAGCGGTCTCGTGTGAGGGAAAGGGCCTGGTTGGAAGGTTGGCAGTGTAGCAGAGGGACAGATATATGAGATGCTTCCAAGGAAGAATGAATGAGATCCAAACCCTGACTGCAGATGGCTGCAAAGAAGGAAAATAATCAGTAAGGGGGAAGTTTTCAAAGGGAGGCAGCGTTTCATTCAGCTTTGGCATGTGAGTTTGCGATAACAGTGGCAGATTTAGGTACTCCTGGGTCATCTTTCTCAGGATGACAGGAAATTGTCAGTTCAACATGCAACAGGTAGAGTCATTGTCAACGTGACACGGAAAATGCGAACACCTTAGGTGATAGAAGAAACCACCACTGCCTAATGTGGCAGCCACTGGCCACATGTGGTTGATGAACCTTGAGATGTGGCTAGCTGGAATGCAGCTGTGTTGTAAGTATAAAATACATACTGCATTTTGAAGACAGCATACACACATCCATACTCATACCCCCAAATATAAAATACATCAATAATTTTTATATTGATTTCATGTTGAAATGATATGGATAGATTAGTTTCAATAATATAAACTGTTAGAACTAATTTCACCTGCTTCTTCTACTTTTTAAAAAATGCAGCTACTAAAAAAATCTTAAATGGCCTATGTGTCTTGCATTTGTAATTCACGCTATATTCTATCAGGCAGTGTTGGTCTAGACTGAGCGTGAAGATGACTTGGTCACAGATTCAGGGAAAGAGATCTCAGTGGCTTTTCCCTAAAGACTACCAAGGACCAGCCTTTGCAAACCTCCCTTTGCAAAAACAATGTTTGTCTCTCTGCGGCATTTGGAAGACGCTGTTAATAGATGGCTGCCAAGCACAATGATCATTCACCACATGTATCTGACAGGTTTACTGTTGAGAAAAGCCATGGAAGTATAAATTCAACTAGAAACTAATTAAAACCCTTGCCTAAAAAAGCTCCATCAGTCCCGAACAACTTCAAGCCGAAATGTGTTATTAAACTCCCTTCTGTGTTAGTCAGCACTCTCCCAGCTGTATCTCCAGGTTGTCCCTGACTCCCCCTACCCCTGGCCATTTTAAACAATAAATCATTGGACTTCTGTTTAGTAACTTGTCACTCGTAATCGCATCTTTCCTGCTGAGACCTGGTCCTTTAAGTAACCTAGTCTGTCCACCTGGAGGAACTGAAACCTTCTTGATACTGTTATTACACATCTGTCACAGTTCTGGCAGGTTCAGGATTCTAATTGCCTGGTTGTTATTTGCAGTCTTTTCACATAGCAAAGCGCTACATGGAGCTCCAAAGAGAGCTGCCCACTGACAAGGAACTTGACCCCCAGTGGCAGGCATTTGGGGATTGTTTTTGTAATCCTGCCAGGGGAAGCTGTCCTCTGTGACAGTGTGAACTTCCTTCACCTGCTGTCCTGTCACACCTAGTCCTTGCTTCTGCAGCTGACCTCTGCCTCCTGGTTTGTGACAGAGGGTTGGACAAAGACTCGAAGTGTCTACAGAGCCAGCAATGCTTTGTCTGGCCGGCCCCAGCCCCTGTCTGTGGCCACACCTCAGGTCATTCTGTCCTGAACCCTGCTCTCACCACCGTGACTGGCCGTGGATCTTGTCCTTGATCAGGTCCTGCTGCCTCCAGACTCAGGGCCTTTCCTTGCAGCGCCCTCTGCTTGGAATAGCAGCCCTCCTCTCCCTCTTCACACACCAACTCATCCGTCAAGCTTATCTCCTCTGGGCATCTCCCTTGAAGCCTCCGGCCTTTTGATTGGTCCTCACAGTGGCCTGGGCTTGTCTTTCAAAGTGCTCCTCCCAGCTGATGATGTATGGTTTATGCTCTTGTGGGAATATTTGATGTCTGTCTTTGCCACTTGATTTTAAGCACCTGGAGGGTGGGGATAATCTTTATTTTGTTTACTGTTGTATCTCCAGGGCTAGAGACTCAATAAATATTTGCTGGACACATTCATAAATATGTGTGCCCTGCTCCTCCCGCAGACTGCTCGGAACCGCACTGGGGGAGCGCGGACCACGTGTGGGCTGTGGTGGGGTAGGTGGGTCAGTGGTAAGTCAAACCTCGAATCGCTCCTCCCTTCTTCATTCCCTTGGCCTGAGCTACTTCTCCCTGGATTTCAAACCTTCTCCCTCTTCTCTACAGCTCTCCTGTTTCAGCTGCTGGTGGGTCCTTCCCTCCCTTTCCACATGCGGCCCCATCGCCTGCTCATCTGGTGGTTTCCCATGGGGAGTGTCAAGCTCTTGGGACATGTGGAGGCAATTTTCCATCTGATTAGAGTGGTTTCTAGTTTTAACACACCCTCACAAGCCAGCACAGGTTCATCGGCTACCACACAGGCTCATTTCCTGCTCCTCTCTTTGGCCTAGCACACAGGGCTGGGGGCCAGGGACAGGGTTTCAGATGAGATCACTGGTTAGAGATCACACCTGCCACAATTTATGTAGCAGGTACATCATGATTTGCTTCCTGTGTAAACACAAGATTTTTCACCAGCAAAATCTGCTAGCTGTCTCTTCAAAGCTATATCAAGAATCAGACGGCCCGGTCGGGGTGGCTCAGTGGTTGAGCATCGACTCATGAACCAAGAGGTCACTAGTTCGATTTCCAGTCAGGGCACATGCCCAGGTTGTGGGCCAGATCCCCAGTGGGGGGCATGCAGGAGGCGGCCAGTCGATGTTCTCTCTCATCGATGTTTCTATCCCTCTCTCCCTCTCCCATCCTCTCTCTAAACAATAAAGACAAAAAAAAAAAAAAAAGAATCAGAGCACTTCTCACTACCTCCTCTGGCAGCACCTTGGCCCAAGTCACTGCCATCTTTTCCCAGAATTACTGCAGAGTCTCCCTGCTTCTGCCTTCGCGTCCCCCTTCAACACTGCATCCCGAGTGATGGTGCTGACGTGTAATTCAACTGTGACCTTTCTCAGCTTAAGATCCTACAATGGAAGGAATTCCTGCTATTTCAGACAACACGGGTAGACCTTGAAGGCATTATACTCACTTAAATAAGCCAGACAAATAAGCCAGAGAAAAACAAATGCTGTATGATCTCACTTGTATGTGAAATCCTAAACAACTAAACTCATAGAAACAGAGTATAGAAGGTGCACGACAGAGGTGAGGGTTAGGGTTAGGCATAGCATTGAGATTACGGTGAAACTCCAGCTGGTTGAGACCCTTTAAAGAATCATTGCTCCTGTCTGAGAACAGCTGATGACTTAGGAGAGACCATAGACACTAAGGCAATGGTTTTGAACTTTTAAAACGTAAGTGGAGCCTTTGACCAAATGTAATTATATGTAGATCTTCAGCAAGTTTCAGAGGAATAAAATGTTGACCATGTGAACACATTGCTGGGGGTAGAGGCTGTCACTGCCTTAGCTGACAGATTAGGAAAGAGAGGTTACATTCTTAATGTGGACGCTGGAAGCAGAGAAGGGACGGTGGTCTTGTCACCACCACCACTTCATGTCCTCCCCACCCCCACAGTGCATAACAAGGGTTTTATGAATACTAAAAAAATAAACTTCTGGAAATGACAGCAAATTACTTGGTATAGAATGCACCAAATATGACAGTTTATCATCATCTTCACCTTCATCGAAAGCATCTTCATCACCATTCATCGAATTGTCTATATTGCATTGTTTTAGCCACAAGAACAGTGCGAGAACTTACCACCTGCATATGCTAAGACGAATGTACTCCCCACTCCCTCCAGGTCTGCTCAGAGGTCACTTCTCAATGACATGACCACCTGACTGCAAAGTGCAACCCAGTCTTCTCCTTCTACCTGACCCCTCCTTCTTTCCACCCTGCTTGTTCCTTTTTTTCACATACCACTTTTCACCTGCTAACATGCCACGTACTTTATGTATTTATTGTTTATCTGTTGTTTATTCGTTGTCCCCCTCTGCTAGAATGTAAGCTCAGCATGGGCACTGCCTCTGTCTGCTGCATTCTGCTCTCCCTTCGAGTTCCAGTCAGGGTTCAACCTTCCTTTTCGGCTCTGGTTTGCACGGATTCTGCCTCCTCATGATCGCTCATGGAGCACATTGTTTTATCCTGCACATTTCAGTGCCTGATGCAATTCTTTCTGTAACCTTCTACTTCTTATGTGCTCAGTTGTGGAAAAATAATTTCCCACTGGGCTTCCGCTTCTAACTCTGCCATAATTCAACGGTGACCTTGGGAAATTACTCAACCACTCTGGACCTCACTCTTTTCATTTTACAATAAGGAGCTGAGTTAGATGGTATTCAAGTCCTCCCCAGATTTCACATTCTAAGAGATCACAAGCAGTTTGATAGCAGGGTCTATGTCCAATAATAACAATGGCAATTCTCATTCACAATTGTCTGCTAGCCCCTTCAATTACATCATTTCCCATCCTCTTAATAATCCTATAAAGAAGATGTTATTATACCCATTTTACAGATGAGAAAACTAATACTCAGAACTGTACAGAAAAAAAAAAAAAACTTGCTTAAGTGACTCTTAGTGAGACAGGGCTGGGACTCTATCTTGAATCTGTCTAACTTCAAAGCCTGTGTCCCTTTCCCCCTTCTCAATTGTCTCTTGTCTTATATTTCTTTTATATCACTCTTGGCCACAAGGGACAGATCTGAGGTGATCTGATCTTTGAATTGTACTCCAAAATGCAAGAAGACAAATCCAATTGTATTTTCTTGCTTGGCTGTGATACCTGACTGCTGTGTGGGCTGGGCTGGACCCTCTGGGGCGGGAAGTCATTCTTCCATTCACGAATGTATAAGGAAGGTTATATACGTCCTAAAAGCTTCAGTTTACAAATTATTTTCTTCCATTAAATAAGAACAGTAACACCTGCCTCCTAGGTTTGTTAAGAGAAATTCAAATGAGGAAATGAATGTAACATCAGTGTGTGGGTTTTAAAATTTTAATTGTGGTAAAATAGACATAATACTTACCGCCTTAACCATTTTTAAGTGTACAGTTCAGTGGAATGAAATAACTTCATTCGGCTATGCAAACATCACCACCATCCATCTCCAGAATGCTTTTCATCTTGCAAAACCGAAACTCTATACATGGTGTTTGTTTTTATTCCAACTCAACTTGGATGCAGAACTCAGCACACCTTCCATTTCTTGCAAAGGAAAACACACACACACACACACACACACACACAAACACACACACAAACACACACACACACACATACACATTAGTTAGTAGCAAGATTTCCCCAATGATCTTGGAGGGTGATAATACCAGCTTTAATCTTTAAACTCATTTTTTCCAACTCATTATGGTGTTTAGTAAACTAAGTCTCTGCTGGTTAACAGGATTCACTTTCTTTGGGCAGTTATTGGGTTTATAAATAATAAAGATTATTTTCCTTGTACATTATCATCATCATCTTCTTCATCATAAAAAACTACTGTTGCACCCTGGCCGGTTTGGCTCAGCGGTTAGAGCGTCTGCCTGAGGACCAGAGAGTCCTGGGTTTGGTTCCCACTAAGGGCACATACCTTGGTTGCAGTTTGTCCCTGCCCTGGATTGGGGTCGTGTGGGTGGCAACCAGTCGATGTGTCTCTCTTACGTCAATGTTTCTCTCTCTCTCTTCCTTCTGCTCTATCTGAAGATACATGCAAAAATGTCCTCGGGTGAAGATAAAAAACAAACAAACAAACAAACAAACAAAAAACCCCTACTGTTGGTAATTTAGAGGAGTGATACAGAGAGTGGTGCTAGAAATTGGGAAATGAGGACATTTTAATCCAATTTTCAAAAGAGCGATAGATGATCAGAAGAATCCAGTGCTGGGTGAAGTAGCTCTGGAACTCAGCCCCTGTGCTCAGAAAACACAAACCAACTATATCCAGCAACCGAAGCTCACCTGTCACCCCACACTGGTTGAGTATAGAATGGAGACGCGGAGCCTCACCCAATTCTCATACCCACCCCATCTGTCAACTCCTGGGTGGGGGTGAGGGGGTCTCTAATGACCACTTAGAACTACCTGTCCTAGGGGAACAGAACCCTCCTCCCTGGACTGATGTGTGGGGTCCTCCATAATCTGGTTCATGAGACCAGTCTCACTGATCCACACCATCACGGACTGTTTGCCTAAACCTACTGTGTCAGTGTGATTACCTTTGTCTGGAGGGTCTCTTCCAAGAATTAAGTGGAAATAAAATTTATCTGAAAGGGGGGAACCTGGAAGCCATCTGGAATTGTTGAAGAATGGAGAAATGGAATTAAAGCTATCAAAGTAAGAAAATTCCTGATCAAGAGACTTCAACTACTCCTTGTCATCTATAGGCAAATTTATTATTTTTTTTCAAAATATGTTTTTAATGATTTTTTAGAGAGAGAGAGGAAGTGAGAGAAAAACATCAATCGGCTGCCTCCTACACGCGCCCCCCCCCCTCCATTGGGGATCGAGCCTACAACCCGGGCATGTGCCCTGACATAGAATCGAACCGTGACCTCTCAGTCCATGGGATGATGCCCAATCCACTGAGACACACTGGCCGGGCCAGGCAAATTTATTTTATGTGTGGTAAATTAAATTTATTTCTAATACCTTAGTGACCAATAAATCATACCACCAGTGGGAGGCATGCAACAGAAGGTGTGGACTGTGTATCTGGGCATGGGGTCCATTAAGAGTGTGAAGGAGGAAGGGACAGAACAAAAGATGATTATCATTTTTATAATTTACGACAACCTAGGAATGTTTAATCCTGATTCCCTTCTTCCTCACAAATTAATCCTCCATTTCCTCCTGCATGACTTTCCACAGATCAGAAAATGATTTCCCTGAATATTGAAGATTTTAATTTGCCATTTTTGCATAGTATCTATGCAGGAAAGATCTCACAGATCTCAGGAGTTAGAGGTTGAGCAATGAAAGGAACCAGATTTGTCAACGACGGCTGTAAGCTTTGCTCTCCAAGCTAGATTTTCTCCATCATTAAACTTGGAGCAGAATGAATCTGATCTACTGTTAGTCCCTCCGTGGAGTTCTCAACAAACTCAAGACCGTGCTGGCTAGTGGCACTGGAAAAACGGGTTATGAGGTTGGCATTGGAGATCAAAGGCCTTAATATCTGTGAAGTATAGACAGGAGACTGAAGCCACTTAGTTTGTCCACCTGGGACACCTGTCTCTGCCTTGCATTTGGTGCAATGGTAATGCTAAGTCTTTGTAGAGTCATGGCTGACACTTTCTGTTTGATTTGTAACACCTCAGCAACTTACCATATGGGCTATTTGGCAGATAGTAATTTACAAATAAGAGTTAAAATCAATGTTATTTGGCATTTTAACTGGAAAATTTCCATAACTCTGCCTTTTCTTAGTTGATTTTACCTGAAATAAGAAGATGAGGGTTAAGAGCTTTGCCTTAGACTCCTGGGACATTAGCTATAACTCCGCTCAAAGCTCTCTTTTTCTGTAGATGAGGAACAAGCCTACAGAAAAGTCAGAGACGTAGGTTATACAGCATGTTAGAGGCAAAGCCAGGACTAGAACCCGGGTCTTCCAACTCTCTCCTGACACTGTGTTTTCATGGCTATGTCTAGGATACGCCATCCCATGGGCGGAAAGCACTGCATGCAAATATCTTCTGAAAGCATATTTGTGACTGATGATGACATTGCTGTTAGTGCTGATTTAATTATAGGGTGCTAGTTTTCCAAACAGAAGGAATAAGGTTGAAAAATAAGAGAGTTAAACCATTGTTCCAGGTCCAAACTAAGTGTTACATATACACTCTTTAAAAGAAAATAAAGAGAAGTAGGCTATGCATTTTATTGGGTAAAATATTAAGAAAGCTGAACCAAAGCTTCCATTTCCTTAATTTTTCTGTTAGATATGGAATTCACTAATAATAAGAGACCACAGTGATCTCTGATGTCTACATGAGTGGCAGCTGGCTTCTTAAAATAAACTTACAGTGCGTCAAGTCTATAGCTTGTGACTTCTAAACCCTTCTGTGGGGAGGGTATCCATGATTGTGCTGGTGGTTGTGGTGCTGGTGGTGATAATGGTAGTGGTTGTGTTGGTGCTGATGTTGGGCAGTGATAATGGTGGTGGTAGTGATGGAAATGGTGGTGGTGGGGTGACAGTGGTGGTGGTGGTGGCAATAGTGATGGTGGCAGCTGTGGTTACAGTGATGGTGGTGATGGAGGAAGAGGTAGTGGTGTAGTGGGAGAGGTGGTGGAAATGACAGTGGTGGCCATGAAGGTGGTGGTGAAGGATTGCCATTTGCGCTCAGCTTTTGAGGATAGGCAGGATTTTCAACAGGCAATGAAGTGCAGAAATGGAAATTCCAAGCTGAGGAAGCAGCTTAGCTGAAGTCAGTACATTTCTTGGACAGGCTGGCATGTGGGGTGACTGGTGTGTGGTAAGAAATGTACAAGATAACCTCAGAAAGGTACATCTAGGGTCATCTGGCGAAGCCTTGGATACTAGGACAGGAATTTTGAATAGGTATTTGCCCAGGAGAAGAGCTATATGATGAGAATCACTCAAACAAAAACTGGTGAGGAACTCACTCAGGGCAGTAGCCCTGAGGATAGAGATGTGAGAAAAGATAGTTATCCGTGGATCAACAGAACTGGAACACTGACTGGGTGTGGGGATCCAGGGAGAGTCATGCTCTGTGCAATGGCCAGCTCTGTGAGGGCATGGGTGGAATATCTGTTACTTGGCTTTTCCATAGGGTTTAGCACTGTGTCTAGTATGGGGTAGGTGCTTTGAAAATGTCTGGGGTCTGTTTAACTGCTTTGAGTCACCCTGGCTAAAGAGCTGATCATGTAGCTGAATTTTGCTCTTTTCTTGTTCCCTTCATTCTCCCTGAGAGTGCACTCTTAGGCAGTGGCGCCCAGATCTACTTTCCATGGCTGTGCCCCAGCCCACAGTTTGGTCAGGCTCCAGGTAATTGATTGGGGATGATAGCATTGCATACCTCCCTCCCCCCGCCCCCATGAGAGAAGGGAACTTGCTGAAGGGTGGGGAGTCTGAGATAACCTCATGGAAGAGGTTATATTTGCTCTGAGTCTTGATGAAGGATAAGGGTTAGATAAGCAGCAAGGGGAGGGTATTTCAGGGGGGAAGAAAGCAGGGGCTTAGAAGTTTAGGCATTGGGATGAGTGGATCAGTTTTGCAGAAGTGCAGGCATGGAGCGCTGTTGGATAGCCTCACTCTGGTCAGACTAGGGGAGGCCTTGAATCCTCAGGTAAAAATGCTGGGCTTGCACTTAGGGCAGAGGCTTCTGAGTCAGGACAACTGGTGCTCATCTTATGTCCGCATGTTCTCCTTCATGCCTTGGTCTCCCCTGCAGTCAGTGAGGTCCTGTGACTGAGCTCTGGCAAACAGGAATGTGAGCAGTGGTGACACATCACTCCTTGTCAGGTGCCCCGTGCATCCCCCTCTGCCCCTCTGTGGTGCCCTTGGAAATGTCCCAGGTGGTACAGCTGCAAGAGGGCAGAACCTTAATACCCAAGATCCTGACGGTGAAGAGCAGGACCCAGGACCTCTACTGTGAGTGATAAATAACCTTTTGTTGTTATAAGGACCTTGGGTTTTGGATTCACTTGTTAGGGCAACTATCCTAATAGCTTCTAAGATTTGGGGTCAAGGAGAAGGATGGTGAGAGTTGGGAGCCAGTGGAAGGATATGTACTAGCCATGTACTCTTCAGCTGCGAAACTTCATCTCATGTGTAATCAGATGGCACACTGTTCTTCTGGACACTGGGGAGAACAGTTGGTTATGAAATCCATGAAGGCTTCTCCTTTACACCAGGCACCATCCTTTTGCCTGTGCTGCTCTTTGAATATCATGGAGCAGTGGGTTGACATGAAGAAGTGAGATGCTTGAAATAAAGGGTGAAACTCTAGTTGAAGCAGGGGGTTAAGAGGCAAGACCCTTCTGTTCTCCCTAAACATCAGCCAGCCAATGGAGGCTCTTCAGAATTCCCAATGCAACTCAGAATCCAATTTGAAAATACCTTGGTAGCGTGAAAGGGCACAGGATCTGGGTTTGGAAGATCTGGATTTGACTCCTGGCTCCACCAGTTACCATTATGTGAATATGGGTAAATTTCTTAATCTCTCTGGGGGGTATTCTTTACGTGAAATTGGATATAATAATTGTATTTCCTACGATACAGGACTATTGTGCAAATAAAGAGAAAGCAAATGTATGAATGATGCTTGATGAACTATATACGATTCTGCAAATATGTTCATTATCATGCATGCATAACTGCAAAGCTGTTTCAGTTGGAGCTTCATTGCTCTCTCTCACATGGCCTGTGTTGAACTTCCCAGAACCTTCTTATTTCTTTCTGTAGGTTATCTTGCCTCCCACTTAATTGAGAACATCAAAAACTTCCAACATGGATATCTCAACTTCTCTATACCTTTGTACATCCTCTCATTCTTCTCTCCTGTTCCAAAGGAAGATAGCATTCTTCTCTGCTCCAGGGCCAAACCTTCCACTTGGGTTCACAGCCCCATTCTATCATACTTCCTTCAAAACTTTCCTCCACTCATCAACCCCTATCCCATATCTTCCAGTATTTTCATCCTCCCAGTCAGATAATGTTCTCAAATCTCTTGCATCCTGAAAAAAAAATTCCCCTAGCATATTGTCTCATAAGGTTAAATTTTATCTTTCTCTCCTCTTTACCACATATATTTCTGAAAGAATAGCCAAGTTCTTCACTTCTTTTTCCACACACACTTGGAGTGGGAAGAGTGGGAGGAGATACTTTCTGGGCACAATTAAACAGCCAGTTAACTCTTCATGTGTATCATGAATGTGGCAAGAAAGGAAGGTGGTGCTTCAGTCTTTTGTTCTGAGCAGATACACCACATGCCCCCCCACCCCCAATTATAACCAAGGAACTAGATGAAATAACTCAGGAACTTCTCTTTGATCCTTTCTTACTCTGACTTTCAGCAAAGCTACAGCTTCATTGATTTTTTTAAAAAAAATTTTACCTGTAGGTGATGAAACTATTTCTGTTCTGTGAAATATGTATCTGAAGACTTGAGCCAACATCCTCTCACTTAATAAACAGCACATTCAGGATCCCAGCCAACCTGGATCTTTTCAAATGAGTGACAAAGACCAAAGAACTCAACATGTGAAAAGCAATGACAGTGACAGACTATCACACAGCGGGCAAGAGTGAAGATTGTGGTGGGCTACACCTGTCTCAGGTACCCTTTACACTTCCAATCTGGGATGAGCAGCTGACCCCTGTCCGTGCCTGGGGTCACCCAAAACGGAGTCAGCTATTATTTACTCTGTAAATCCAAGAGACAGATTTTGTTTCTTCCTATTGTTCACCTGAGACATGAACAAGTTGTTTCTCTCCTCTCTAGGGATCTGCATCAGGGTAAAGACAAACGGAACATTCAGTCTCAAATCTTTGCCTGCTCCTGAGTGTACCCAAATTTTCATCAGACGTTTCTGGTGGTGGTGCACAGCAGGTATGCTGCTAACACCTGGCTCTCCATATAAAATCCCTAAATGGTAGGTAGCATTCTGTGGTATACGTATTTTTGCCATGGCCAATTTCAAGCTACAACATGATGTCACTGAACAGGGAATTCAGCAGAGACATACACAATTGATTCTTGAAAGCTGGCTCCAGTACACAGCTGAATACGCCACATATTCTGTTAACAATGTCATGCACATGCCTTAGGGAACTGGAAAATCATGGAAATGCAGGGCAGAATGCAGAGAGAAAAAATACTAGGAGCTTCACCGTAAACAAAAAAGACTTAATAAATTGATATATTCCATTTTCAAGAAAGAAAGAAAATTATGTGCATAGATTGCTCTCAGTGTTTCGTTTTTATATAGTTGTCATCATTATACTGCAGTTCTATTTCTTGACGTTAACATACATCTTTTCCCGTGTTATTACAAATTCACCCTAAACATTTTGGCTGAATAATATTCTAATGCACGAGCCAACCAGTTCATCTCAGAATTTAATGTACAGTGACATCTTGGCTCTCAGACTCCTCATTTCCAGTGAGCTTTCCCTCTCCTCTGCCTCCCTGGTCACACTGGAACCATGTTCCACTTTTGCTCCCGACTCAGATTTCAAACATCTCCTCCATAAATACCATGTCCATCTTCCTGGCTCACTTGCCCAAGTACCTTTATGGTTACAATTCTGTCTCAATGGGAACTCAAATCGATGGAGCCTGCCACTTACTTCCAGTCCCCCAGCCTCTTCAGGTTTTACTTCCCTCCTTGTCTATAGATATAATCGCACCTATGCAGCTGCCTCCAATTCCTTTATCCTTTTCACCCTCTATGATATTTAACTGACAGCATCTCAGCCCAAGATGAACCCAACAACCACCCACATCCTTGTCTACTGCTGCCCCAGGTGCTGAGAGATATCCACAGAGACAGACTGACTTGACTTTAGATTCCGGGGTCATTTTCTTCCACCCTTCTGGGACTCCATTCCCATGGTTCTCCTCCTACCCCACTGGCCACTGATTCACAGTCCCCTTCGTTGAGTCTTCCTATTGTACTGACTTCCTTAGGGCTTTATCTAGACCATTTTCTCTGATTAACTCTCCTCAGGTGATTCGTCTGTCCCCCAGGTTGTAGAATCACCTATGAGCTCATAACTCACATTTTTATATCTCTACGTCAGACTTCACTCGTCAGCTGGACTTCTCTGTCCACTGGGATGCATCTCACAGGTATCTCATGACTGCCCTCTTTCTGCAGGCTTTTACATTCCAGCATGTGCTCCCATTGTTGTCAGGGTCAAGTCCAAACTCCTCAACAGGTCTGTAGAGTTCTTTATGATCTCTAGCCTGGTATTTCTTCACTTATTCCTGCCTCACTCACCATCACCACACACACTCCCCACACACACTCCCCACCACACACACCACTACACCACACACACACATACACACACACTGTACCATACCATACATACACATATACCACACTACACATACCATACCATGCATACACCTACACACACACACACACACACACACACACACACACACACACACATAAACTATACCAGACCATACATATCCCCCCACACACATACACATATGCACACACTCCAGTAACCACACTGAATTTCTTCACAGAGGCAGGATGATGTAGTGGCTAATGAGTGAGCTCTAAATTCAGACTTTCTTGATTCCAGTTCTGGTTATGCCACTTACTAGCTAAAGAATCTTGGACAACTTATCTACCTCACTAAGTTTCTATGAGGATGAAAAGAGGTGAGGCATATAAAGTTCTTGGCAGAGTGCCTGAAACACCATAGGTGCTTAATGAATGTTGGTGATTATCGTTTTTTTTTAAAACTCATTTTCTTAAGCATAACCTATGATCTCTCTTTCAGAAGATGCTGTTGCCTCGATCTAGAATTCTTTCTTTCACCTAACCCTGTATACAACTTTGCTTCTCCCCACTCACATGTTGTCTAACTTAGACTTAACCTCCAGGACTTAGCTGATTACTTACTTGGTTTGTTGAACATTTCTTGACCCCAGGTTCAGGACACCCTTCTTGGCACTCTCCTGGCATAGTGGAGCACCCATCTCTGTACTTAAATGTCCCTTTACCTCTCTGATTGCCCAGTAGACTCTACGAGTATTGAGGGCAGGGAATGTGTCTTGGTCGCTGGTGTATCTCCAGCATAGTACCTGTCATAAGGTAAGTGTTCGTAAGTATTTGTTAAGTGAATGAATGAAATGATAAACCACACAAAGTAACCATGGTTCTTTTAAGAATATTTAGTAAAAAAAAAAGTTCATGGGAACTATGAAGTAATTTTGTTGTTCAGAGGAATGCAACCTTCAATTCACTAAGAATTGGTGATCTGAATGTGTTCCCTGAAACAGATTACTAAAAAAAAAAAAAAAAAAAGAATACTGTTGAAATAGCTAATTTATGTTCCCAGAAATAATAAGATGCTGTCCTTAAGAAACAAAACTTTCATTAAATGAGTTCCAACATCTAAATCTGGCCAACTGTGATGAAAATTGTGGCTGCTAAATTAAAAAAAACACACAGTAAATAACATATTGAACAAGGCAGAAAGTTATTACAGTAGTTCCCCCTTATCCATGGTTTTGGTTACTTGCAGTCAATTGCAGTCTGAAAATATTAAATGGAAAATTCCAGAAACAAACAATGCATAGGTTTTAAATTGCACACTGTTCTGAGTAGCATAATGAAATTTTGTACTATCCCATCCCATTCCACCCTGGACGTGAATCATCACTCTGTTCAGTGTATACACGCTGTATACACTACCCACCTGTTAGTCACTTAGTAGTGGCTCAGTTAACAGACCGACTGTCACGGTATCACAGTGCTTATGTTCAAGCAACCCTACTTTTACTTAATAATGGCTCCAAAGTACAAGAGTAGCAATGCTGGCAATTTGGATATGCCAAAGAGAAGCCATAAAGTGCATGCATGCATGGGGAAAAATCACAGTATTTATAGGGTTTGGTACTATCTGTGGTTTCAGGCATCCACTGGGGGTCTTTGGCAGAGAACATTCCCCCAGGAATAGGGAGGACTGCTGTAGTCAGGCAGAGGATGACTCAATTATTTTCTGAGAATAATTTAGAAAAAAGAAAAGGAATAGAGGAATAGAAGTGAGATTCTCAGAGATCCTAGCTAGTAACAAAAATATTCTTTTTATCACATTCCAATCCCAGGTGAGACTTGCTGATCTAAACCATTCTGTACAGGTAAGAACAAAGCCTAGTTTTAAAGATCCTAAAGGAGATGTCTTGGTTTAAACTATGTGTATGTCTTTATTATAAGATGCTGGAGGCTGGTGATAGAAGTAACTGAAGTTTGAAGGGCTTGGGGAAAAATTTCAGAAAGGAATAGGAACAAATAGAGCCTATTAGAAGAGCAAAATTGAGGAAATTAGAGAAACATGGAAGATAAAACTGTAATGTCTGCCCTGTCCTTAAACAGCTGTGATCAGATCTACTCAACTCTAAAAAGCAAAACAGTTGTGTTTTTTGCATAAAAAAGAGACCAAAAATTGGGACTTTGGGTAGATCTGGATCCAGAAACTCAGAAAATGGCAGAGCTTTGTCTTTTTGTCTATCAATTTTGCTTTTCTCTTTGTGTTAGCTTCATTCTCAAGGGGAAAAAAAGATTTTTTGAAAGATATCGGAATTATAGAGATAAAGCAATAAACAAAGATGCAAAGATGCTGTATCTTTTTTTTTTTTACAAGTTTTCACAGCAATGGTGCTCCAAGATCTACCATATTTGTTATAGTAATGAAATAAAACAACTTAAGAATTAGTGGCTATCAGCATTTATTGGATGATTACTATGTACCAGACACTAGTCTAAAAGTTTCACATACAGTATTTCATCTAATCATCACAACAGCTCATGATGTGGGTACAAGTATTATCCCCAATTTTCAGATGCGGCCCAGAAGAGTGGTAAAATGCCTTTCTCAAAGTCACATGGCTGATGAATGGTGGCCCTACTGTGGATTACTTAGAAAGTGATCCATGTTGGGCAAATCATCATCATAATTCTGGAACTGCACCTGAGAAATAAATACCAGGCTCTCTCCAGCAATTGAAAGGAAAGCCAGGTACGTATTTTCTGCCATATGGCTTGTTTGGCCAATGGCACGTTCATATAGGTAGGGCAAGCAGAAACTTTCAAAACACTAGTGTGATGAAACTTGTCCTCTCTGGCTGCTTTTGGATTTCAGCCACCAATGAAGAAGGCTGAACACTCCCACCAGGTGATGAGAAGCACATGGTTCAGTCACCCTGGACACCCTGGTTGGCAATCTTCCAAGTGCCATATATGGGAGTAAGGGTTCCTAGGTTATCCAGGAGCCAGATAATCCATAGCTGACTGAAGACGTATGAGAGAGTCCACAGAGTTGATACAAACCAGACCAGCCAAGTTATACACAATAAAATACTATGCAGCTGTAAGAAAGAAAGATCTCTTACCATTTGAGATGACATGGAGGGACCTGAAGGGTATTATGCGAAGTGAAATAAGCCAGTCAAAAAAGACAAGTACCGCATGATCTCACTTATTTATGGAATATAATGAACAAAATAAGCTGATGATCAAAATAGATCCAGAGACATAGAAGAAATAGGGAACAGACTGACAAACCTCAGAGGAAGGTAGGGGAGAGATAAACCAAAAAGTTTATATGCATATATGCATGGCCAATGGACACAGACAACAGTGTAGGGAAGGCAGGAGGGGAGTGGGAGCAGGGAGGAAGGAATCAATGGGGGAAAAGGTGGGATCATCTGTAATACTTTCAACAATAAAGATTAGAAAAATCATCACATAAATGAATAGTTGTTACTTTAAAGCACTAGGTTTTGGAGTGGTTTGTTACTCAGCAAGAGCTAACTGATACACTCTTCACTTGGGAGAACAAGTGTATAGAAGTTGTCCCAGTGCAGAAGGCTTCAGGGTGATGCTGGGAATGGGTGAGGCTAGACCTCAAAACTGCTTCCAGCCCTGGCCAGGTATCTCAGTTGGTTGGGCATTGTGCCCTGCACTGAGAGGTTGTTGGTTCAATTCCTGGTCAGGGCACATGCTGGGTTGTGGGCTTGATCCCCAGCTGATGTTTCTTTCTCTCTCTCTCCCTCTAAAAAAATCAATAAACTAACTATTCTCCCCCTCCCCTTTTTTTTGGTTAAGCCTTACCCAAGGATATTTTTTCCATTGATTTTTAGGGAGAGTGGAAGGGAGAGAGGGGGGAGAGAGAGAGAGAGAAAGAGACTGATGTGAGAGAGACACATTGATAGGTTGCCTCCTGTATGAGCCCTGATGGGGCCAGGGACCTGGTATGTGCCCTTGGCTGGGAATCAAACCTGAGACCCTTCAATGCACTGGCTGATGCTCTAACCAGTGAGTCACAACAGCCAGGTCAATAAACTATTCTTTAAGAAAAATGCCAAAAAGAAACTGCTTTCAATCTTGGAATGTGCAGTAGGCATCCGGGTAAGAAACTGCCAGCTCAGGGACCAGTGCCCAGCTTCCCATTGGCTTGAAAAGCTAGAGACATGATCCCTAGATCTACACATGATCCTTAGATCTGGGGGTGACTAGAGGAGGAGGCAGGGCTCTGAATATCTCTAGGCTCCTCCCCCCATCTCCCACCCAGTGGAGAGGATGTTGGAAAGAGGAATACCACGGCAAACCCATACTTCCTTCTCTTCTCATCCACCATTGAAAGGTTGAGGGACCCCTACAACTCGGAATCCACCTTAACTTCCCACGCTAGGCTACACTTCACAAGGCTGAGCAAAAAGAGAAAATGATTCGATATTTGGCAGAATTGACAATGGGAACTAATCTTGGGAGGAAGGAAATATTTCTTTGTGAAACATCTTGCTTCAAAACACAGCTGGAGTCTGGCTGGTTGGCTCAGTGGTTGAGCGTTGACTCATGCACCAAGAGGTCGCTGGTTCCATTCCCGGTCAGAGCACATGCCCAGGTTGTGGGCCTGATCCCCAGTGGGGGGCATGCAGGAGGCAGTCAATCAATGTTCTCTCGCATCGATGTTTCTCTCTCTCTCTCTCTCTCTCTCTCTCTTTCTCTCTCTCTTTCTCTCTCTCTAAAATCAAAACAAAAACAAACAAACAAACAAACAAACAAAAAACAGCTGGAAACCAGAGGCAATTCCTTACTTGTGTCTAAAATAGGATTTAAGAGGCTGTTGCACCTAAGTCAATGGCAGAAAACACCACTTCCAAAGGAAAACATAATTACAGAAATAAAAATGCAATGGGGGCAGTGAAGAGCAGATCATCTCTTAATCTCCCAATTTCATCAGAAATGCGTGAGAGTTCACCCAGAAGCCAGAAAAAAAAGATTATTAAAACAGTTAAGGGACACAGAGAGCAGACTCGAGGAAGACAATTTGTTACATAGCACTAATTCTGGAAAGAAGAGCAGAGCAGAGGGCAGGCAGTTAAAAAAAACGTTTAAAGAAAATTTTCCTGGACTCAAGATCTGAATTTAGATTAGAAAGTCTCAGCAATGATAGAAAAACACAAAACAAACATCTGAATATCCATCTATTCTGGTGTGTTTTTTTTTTGTATAAAGAATAAAGAAAAATCTTATATGCAGGTAGGCAGAAATCACAAAGTATCTAAAATGGAAAAAATCAAATGGCATCAGATTTCTTCAGAAAACCAAATGCCGGAAGACCTCAGAATAATGGCTAAATAATTTACAGAGAAAATGATTCTGGTCTAGTAACTATACAATTAGCCAAACTATTTTTTAGGTGTTAAAATATTCATTTTCATTTCATCTTTTTTTCTCCAGTGATTTGTCCCCCCAAGGATAATATTTTTATTCGAGAAGTGGATGCCTTAAAAATGTTACATTACTGAATTTTAAAATGCAGTGAAGGTAATAATTTATATTCAGTTTGAAGAAACTTAAATTGCAGATAAGCAAAAAACAAACAAACAAACAAACAAAAAAACAGAAAAATCAAATGATCTGAATTCCACTTCCAAAATAAAAACATTAAGCATGAAACTTTGCTGCAAGTCTTTCCAGGCTTTCCACCTTAGCCTGTAAGTATATGCATACACTTTACAAAACACACAAATGGTATTGTACTATACATGTTACCTTTAAAGCCTATTTATTTACTGATCATGAATATATGTTCATGTTAATTAACAGGATGTGCAATGTTATTTCTTTATTTTCCTTTTTATTGAATTTATTGGGGTTAAGCTGGCTAACAAAGTTATACAGCTTTCAGGTGCACAACTCTACAACACATCATTTGCACACTGTATTGTGTGTTTACTACCCCAAGTCAAGTCTCTGTCCTTCATCATTTATTCCCTCTATACCCTCCTCACCTCCACCTGACAATCATCATGCTGTTATCCATGTCCATGAGTTTTTTTCTTTTTTTGTTCAATCCCTCCACACCCCCAGCCAGCCCCCTGACAACTGTCAGCCTGCTCTCTGTCTATGAGTCTGTCTCTATTTTGCTTGTTAGTTCTTTTGTTCATTAGATCTCACATATGAGTGAAATCACATGGTACTTGTATTTCTCTGACTGGCTTATTTCACTTAGCATAATGCTCTCCAGGTCCATATGTGCTGTGGCAAAGGTAAGATTTCCTTCTTTTTTATGGCTGAGTAGTATTCCATTGTACCACAGCTTTTTTTATCCCCTCATCTACTGATAGACACTTGGACTGCTTTCAAATCTTGGCTATTGTAAAGAATGCTGCAATGAACATATGGTGTGGCTATATTCTTCTGAATTTGTGTTTCAGATTTCCTTGGATAAATTCCCCAAAGTGGGATTGCTGGGTCATAAGGCAGTTCCATTTTCAATTTTTTGAGGTAACTTCATACTGTTTCCAGTGGCTGTACCAATCTGCATTCCCACCAGTAGTGCACGATGGTTCCCTTTTCTGCACATCCTGCCAACACTTGTTTGTTGATTTACTGATGGCAGCCACTCTGACAGGTGGGAGGTGATATCTCATTGTGGTTTTAATTTGCATCTCTCTGATGATTAGTGACAGTGAGCATCTTTTCATATGTCTATTGGCCATCTGTATGTCCCACTGTTATTTCTAATGACTATATAGTTTTTCTTTGTGTGAATGATTCATCATTGATTTCATTAGTCCTGTGTGATTGGGCATTTGTTTTTAATTCTACAACCTTATAAACAATGCCAACATCAATGTCTTGCATTTACATTCTTGCCCTTGTGACTTTCTAAGAGCATAATTGCTGATCCATATCAAGAGTATGATTAAAAACCTTGATAGATATTGTCAAACTACCCTCCTGAAAACAGTGTCCACCTTGCTCATAACCTTGTTAATAGCGTATTTATTAAGTTTAACCTAGTTTAGTCAAATAAAGAGAAAACTGTATGCATTGTTGGAATACAGCTTTTCATCATACATGAGATGTTAGGTTTTTGATTGTTCCCTTATTCTTATTGACTAGTTAGAGCTCCTCTGTGTTAATTGTATTAATGATTTGTCTCATACATTGCATTTTTCTCAGTCTGTCATTTACAGAACTTCCTCATGGAGTTTCCTGATACACAGAATTTAACAAATACATCTATAGCTATGTCTGTATTCAAAATCAGCAATGTCTTTTGTTCTGGTTTTGCTTTGGGTGTTATATTTCGAAAGCCCGTGCTTCATCTCAGTTTATCTGGAATTTATACTGGTTTTAATTGTGAGAAAGGAATTATCTCAGAGTTCCCCAGAACATGTTTTATGGACAATATTTCTGTGGGGTCTTAACAGGGGTTAATTAAAAGAAGGATGCTATGATCAAATAAGTTTGGAAAACACAAGTTTTAAGAAAAACTGTTGGGTTTCTTTACTGCAAAACTTATCGGTGTGGAACATATTCATTGCTATATAATTTGAAATAGCTAAACACTAGGAGCAGTCCAAGTATACAGTAATATCATGCTAACTAAATAAGTTATTTTTTCCCATGCAGCTTTAAGGAAAAAACAAAAAAAACGAGAATGCTGGCTGTTTACTGATAGGGAAGGACATCCAAGATAAATTGTTAATGGAAAAAGCAAGAATAAGATGCATTATATATTTTGTGTTAAGAAAGAAGACAATAAGATGACATATTTAAACTTTTCTAGATAAGCATAAAGAAATAACAAAGGTCAGAGGGAGAAATCTTTTCCTGATTACCTTTTTATACTTCCTGGTTTGTATACCATGTGAATATATTATCTATAAAAGCAAGTCAAAATAATATATTTTTAAAAAATGGAAAGCAACTCAGAGGTTTCAATATGCTAATATATTATATGACTCTTCAAGTTAGGGTAGTGGTTGGTTAGGCAATGATCTATAAAGTTATTTGAGTATAGAGTCCTACAGAATTTTGGGTTATCAGGTTTCTGAAAAAGTTATGGAATAATCTTTATAGAATATAGAGACATGTTATCTGTAGTATATACCAAATGCAAAATATTATAGTCTTTTGTGTGTGTGTGTGATTTCTATTCTGTTTTTTATTGGCCAATTCAACCCCCATTACTGAGTATTTCAATATCTGGAAGGGCAAGTCACTTCTTACCATTCTTTTTCATTGTTTTGGTAATATCAAAATGAATTCTTGTTCAGTCTTTTCTTGAGCTATTTTTATCCACTTATTCTTTCAAATGATTTTCTTCATCAACCACCAAAATATATTCGTGGGAACAGTTTGAGAAAAACAGATAGCTTCATGGACTTATGTAAAGATAGAAGAGAGACTGCTTTATATTAATATCTACAGATATTTTCCAGGTTTTGAATCATGTGAAATATATTTCTCAAATATTCTCTTATGTCATTCAATAAAGTCTAAAATAACACAATGCTTTCCATTTTTATTCATATAATTCCTGACTATTTTTAAATTATTCTGTGCTTTTGTTTCTGCTGTAAAGGAGGTCTGTTATTCATTTGATTTTCTCAAGGATTACTGTTGATATAAGCTACTTTTTTTCTTTAATAGATACAACATTTTAACAAATTTATTTTGGGCATTTATTGAGATGAATATATAATTTTTCCCTTTGACCAATTAATTTGATGAAATATAATAACAGATCTCCTAATAACTTACTAACATTATTTGCCAGGAAAAAATCATGCTTAAAAACAAAGCATTGCTATTTTAATACAATTTTGAATATTTTTTGGTGTATCTTTTAAATACGATGTTTGCATCTATATTTGTAAATGGAATTAATTGGCCTGAAACTTTGTTTTTGGAGTTCTCTTTGTCAGCTTTTCATACTTAGATCATGTCTAATGTGTATAATAAATTACCGAGTTCTCCATATGGTTCTGAACTCTTGAAGAGCATACAGGGTATTTTGAAAGAATTTCTCTGCACAAATGTTGATCCCAGTGCCTTTTTATTTTTTTAAATTTTTTTTTCCTATATTGATTTTAGAGAGAGAAGAAGGGAGAGGGACAGAGAGATAGAAACATCGATGAGAGAGAACATCGATTGTCCGCCTCCTGCATGCCCCCCACTGGGGATCAGGCCCACAACCTGGGCATGTGCCTTGACTGGGAATCGAACCACAACTTCTTAGTGCATGAGTCGATGCTCAACCACTGAGCCACATCAGCCAGACCCCAGTGCCTTTTATAAACGGTATTTTCGCCCTGACCGGTTTGGCTCAGTGGTTAGAGCGTCAGCCCATAGACCAGAGTCCCGGGTTCGGGACTCTGCTAAGGGCACATACCTCGGTTGCAGTTTGTCCCCAGCCCTGGTTGGGGTCATGTGGGTGGTGACCAGTCGATGTTTCTCTCTTTCTCTTCCTCCCTCTCTCCCTCCTGCTCTATCTGAAGATAAATGAAAAACTGTCCTCAGATGAGGATAAAAAAAAAATCAAAAAACAAAAACAAAAAAACCAATATTTTCATTCCTCCCTGCTTCAAACTGCATCAATTTGATTATCTACAGTTTTGGGGAAAATCATCAATTCTATCTCACGGTCAGTGATGCTCTTGCCCAGGTGTGCTGTCTCTTTCCTTACGTCTGAGGGCAGCTGCCTCTGGAAGTTGATCGTGGCAGCTCAAAGGAATCCCTAGTTGGGTGGTCCCATCTTCTTCAGGCTTGTACTTCCACCTCCTAATTAGGGGTTTCCAATAAGGATTGCCCTTGACAGTCCTTGGTGGCTGCCTCCTCTTTGGCTCTATCTATACAATATCTACCAGAAATGGAGTGAAGTTTGCATGGCAACCTTCCTAATTTCTGCATTAATATAGGCTTTTCTTTCCTTCCTTCTTTCTCTTCTCCATCTCCTTTGCCTCCCCCCTTCTCCCTCCCACCCTTCTTCCTTTTACTTTGTTCTCTCTAATTTCTTTCTGGGAGTCGGGGTTAAGGGCTTGTTTTATGCTACCATCTCTCCCTGAAGTGTCAACAGCACTTTTCATTCTTGGTTTAACTGTTTTTCATCCATAGTGATGACAATACTAGGGGCCCTGAGCTATATCTGTAAATGCAGTGGGTGTCAGGGGAGGAGATTAATTGCAACAGCTAGCATAATCAATCCCTGTAATACAAACATGCTGACACTTCCTTGGCCAAGGCCTGGAGCAGCTCAGCAAAGAATCTTTACTTCTTTTTTTTTTTTTTTCATTTGTGAAATAATCAAGAAAGTGGAAAATTTGAGAAGTCGCGCTACAGGTGTATTTTCTAATATTTCCTTTTTCCCTCTCACTTCCTGTCAGTTAGTTGGTTTTCAGTTTTCATTATTATTAATTAAAGTAAAGACTATGTATAAGTAAAATATTTCAGCTAATTTCTGATGATGGGTCATAACACACAAAAGACAAAATGCCATAATAGTGACAATGGCATATTTTTATAGTTTTCTGTTATAACTGGTGTTTATAGAGCATTATTATATTAGAGTTAATATATCCACATTCATGTACACATCCACAAAATTTTCAGGTAATTAGAGTCATGTATTGGTAGTATTTGCAATTCCAAATAGACACGTCTTCATGCAAAAACCTACCACAATGTTATGTACACAGAAGTTTAATTAACAGAAAATGACATATGACCAATATTAATAAATGATTCAGGGAAGCTGAAATTTCTAAGGCTATTTAAATCTCATTCTTGTGGGTGTCTTTCTCATTTTGCATCCTCATTACAGACTTATTCTTGGCCTGGGTGGTGGGCCCTCTGATAAAGAAATGTTGTCTTGTTCATCTTCCTTGTCCTCAGAGGTGGTGCCCTGGAACCGTCTGGGAGCCCTGTAACCTGTTAGCCTGTTACAGCATCCTCAAGAGTGGGCTTGACTATGAATAATTTTGAAAGCTGCTGCACACTCCTCAGAGATTTTATTGTATTTTTCAATTACAGTTTACATTCAATATTATTCTATATTAGTTTCAGATACAGCATAGTGGTTAGAAAATCATGTACCTTACAGAGTGGTCCCCTGATGTTTCAAGTACCCACCTGGCCCCATACATAGTTATCACGATATTATTTACTATATTCTCTATGCTGTAATCTACATCTCTGTGACTATTCTGTAACTGCCAATTTGTACTTCTTAAACCCTTCATCTTTTCCGCCCAGACCCCCAACACCTCTCCCTGTTTTTATTTTGTTTGTTTATTTTGTTCTTTAGATTCTACACATAAAGGAAATCACATGATATTTGTCTTTCTCTGTCTGAGCTATTTCACTTAGCATAATACCCTCTAGGTCCATCCATGCTGTTGCAGAAGGTAAGATTTCATTCTTTTCTATGGCTGAGTAGCATTCCATTGTGTATATGTAACATAGCTTTTTTGTCCATTTATCTATTGATGGGCACTTGGGTTTCTTGTGAATGTGGATTAGTGCAACCATCATGAAAAACAGTGTGGAGGTTCCTCAAAAATTAAAAATGGAATTGCTTTATGACTCAGCAATTCCACTTCTGGAAATATATCTGAAGAAACCTGAAACACTAATTCAAAAGACTACATGCACCCCTATGTTCATTGCAGCGTTATTTACAATAGCCAAGATAGGAAAACACTCCTCCTAGTTTTAATAGAACAGGGAGGTTGATGCATTTTGCAAAGCCAAATGTTTCTTCTTTATACTTTCATCTTTCTTTTACTGTGCTTTTTTCTCCACAGAGAAGAGTTACTCTTGGTTACCCATGAAATCGTTCTTCTTCACCAGTCAATCAACTCTACCTTTATAAAACTTCCTGGGTTACGTCACAGTTTTGCAAGAGCAGCCATGGTTAAGCTGCCTGGTTGCTAATCATTGCAGGAATCAATTACAAAATATGATAATACAGCATTAATAATGAGTTCAAAGGTCCACTTTCATGAATACTATAATGTTAGCATAATTTTCTATAACTGTGGATGCAATCCTAACCAGAGGATGGCAGAGGATATTGAATCAGTCCCTGCAGGTATCTGTGGATGTAGCTAGAAGGAGCCCACTTTGAAGTGTGATGTATTATCTTACTAGTCAACTAAGAGAAACCACTGGAATAATCAGTTTTCCAAGGTGGATATTAGTTAACAAAATTATTTTCCATATACACATACACATATATGTGTAATATATTCACGTCAAGCTGCAGAAACATGTTTAATGACATAAGACATTGTTTATGATATGGTAAATGAAACAAGTAGATTATAGGACGTATATACAAATGACTCCTAATAAGTGAAATGTAAATTTTAACTATAATGGGCCAAAATGTAAAAGCTTGACAATATACTCTGGTGGTGAGGCTGTGGAGAAATAGGGCTCACACACTGCAGATGGGAATGTGAATTAATACAATCCCATATGGAAGGCAAATATTAAAATTAAAATGGTATATATCTTTGACTCAGGAATTCCATTTTTGGGAGCTTTATGCTTCAGTCAGCCTTGCATGACACATGTAAAAATTATTCATGGTGGCACTCTGTGATAGCAAAAGGTTGGAGACAAATCAAAGTCCACCCAAAGTGGCTGGTTAAATAATATTGTACATTTATGACACGCAGCACCATGTATCTGAAATAAAGAACAGAGAAGCGTTTTATGAACTGATATGGAAAGATCTCTAAGATGTATTAAGTTAAAAACAAAACAAAACAGGGTCCAGGACAATGTACATAATATGCTATGTTTTGTGTTACAAAGAGGGAAACAATCTATATTCGTGTTGCTTTATATGTCTATAAGACACTTCAACAGAAACTAAGAACAGCCCTGCCAGTGTGGCTCAGTTGGTTGGAATGTCCTCCCAAGCACCAGATGCTCACAGGTTCAATTCCTGGTCAGGGCACATACCTAGGTTTCGGGTTTGATCCCTGGTCAGGGCGCATAAGAGGCAACTGATAGATGTATCTCTCTCACATAGATGTCTCTCTCTCTCTCTCTCTCTCTCTCTCTCTCTCTCTCTCTCTCTCTCTCTCTCTCCACCCTTTCCTCCTTCTCTAAAAAACAAAACAAAGAAAAATATTTCCCTGGAGATGGAATAAAAAATTAGAAGAATATTCATCAAAATGTTAGAGCCTTCTGTAAATAATGGGAATATGGATGATTAAAGAAATTATAGGAATTTTCACTGTACTCCATAATGCATAGTTTTAAATGCAAAAATAATGTTGTAAATGATTTTACAAGAATATGAACCAAGTTTATCTGTAGCATTTTGTAGCCCAAAGGTACATGCTTATGAATGTAGTAGCAAGGGGTGAGGGCCGTGGAGACTGAGCCTTATTCTCTGGTTAACATTTGTCACATCCCTCGAGGGAAAAGCATTTGTCCTGTACCCCCTTAGAACACTTGGGAAAATTCCAGGTGGGAATGGCGGGGGGCGGGGCACCCATCCACACTTTGTCTTGTTCAGAGGTGAGTACTTATGAATAATGTCATCCAGGCAAAGCCTCACAGAAGATAATTTCTTATGGAGAAACTGTTGGAGTTATCCCAATGAAAGCAGTTTCCCGAGAGCCTGAATAAACAAAATTCTTTAAATAGCATTTAATTTTAAGTTTAAAAAATATGAAACATACATTACAGAAAAAGTGCATAAATCAAATTACCCAGTATAATAAGTAACTTTTAGGCAAATGTTCATGCTACTACCACTGAGCTCAAGAAATATAATATCATCCCCTCAGAAGCACTTCTCAGTGTCCCTTCTCGATCATACCCTTTCCCTCCCCCGAGAAGTCATCATGGTCATCATTTCATGGTGACGACTTCTTTGCTTGCATTTATAGTTTTGCCACCTACTCATGCACTTTGAAAGATATGCTTTCATTTTGCCTGTTTTAAAACTTTATTTATAAGAGCCATCCACGTTGCATGGGACTATATTGTGGTCATTCTATTAACTCTATGATATTCCGTTACATGCTTGTACCATAATTTTTTGTCTATTCAACTGATGATGGACATTTGGAATATTTTCAGTTTGGGGCATTAAGAACAATGCTGGTAATATGAACAATATGCTAGGTGTATTTGGGTGTGTGCATGCATGAGTTTTTCTAGGGTAATTACCCCTGAGTGAAATTGGCAAGTTACAGGGTATAAATAGTTTCTTTTCTAGACCCTACAAAACATTTTCCAATGTGGTTTTATCAATGTACCCTTCTTCTAGCAGTCTACAAAGGATTTCCTTGTTCCTTATCTTCACCAAAAGTTCTAAATGCTTAGTCAGGATTCTTAACATTTGCTAGTCTAGTAAGTGTGCAGTAAGATCTCCTTGTGGTTTTAATTTGCATTTCACTGGTGATGAATGAAGTTGTGTGCCTCCCCATATGTTAACTGGTCGTTTGGATAATTCCTTTTGTGACGTGCATGTTCAAAACTTCTGCCTGTTCTTTTATTGGATTGCCTTTCTTTCATAGCGCTTAATTTAATCCATGTATTACTAAAGAGTCTAAATGATGAAGAATCAGGGTTAGAGGTTCACCATGCAGCCAGAGAAGGCAAATGCAGTAATTCCAGATTTTTTCAGAAAATACCTATTTATGTAATTAGCTGGCACAAATTATCAGATGAATTGGGCCTAAGCATCTGCCCACCACCCTGTCTGATGCCAGTCATCTGTCCATGCACCCAGATCAATGTGTGATACTAGCAACAGCCGTTCACATTCACCAGACTCTTCACGTGTGCCGGGTGCTGGTCTAAGCACGTATCGTATTTCTCTCTCTCAGTACCTCTGTTAGGCTTAGAGGCTTAAATAACCATTATGACTCCACTAGAGAGTGATGCGGCTGAAAGTGCATCCCTCATCTGACTACAGAGCCCATGCTCTTATACTCATCATCACACGGCCTCGACACAGTTTCCTTCTGGTTTCAAATTTGGCATTAATGTGTATTGTGGAAATGGCAATCTTTTCTAACAGAAGAGAATATAGCCCAGTGCTTAGTTTGGAGCTGGCAAAATTAAATTTTTAAAAATATGATTTCATTGATTTTTTAGAGAGAGAGGAAGGGAGAGGGAGATAGAGACATCAATGTGAGAGAGAAACATCCATCGGCTGCCTCCTGCACGCCCCCTACTGGGGATCCTGCCCACAACCTGGACATGTACCCTGACAGGAAATTGAATGCGGACTTCTCAGTCCACGGGGCGACGCTCAATCCACTGAGCCACACCGGCCAGGCGGAGCTGGTAAAATTTAAATCCCTTAAAAATATATCATAATGAGTATGAAGGGTTCTGACATACAGAAAATAGGTTTAGCTTCCCATGCACTGGACTTATGTTCATATCACAACCCACAAGTGAATGGCAAATATGAATTCTTTCAATTCACTACTGCATCCATAAACATTTTATACATCTTGAATAGATAAAATCAGATGCTCTAATCCAGACTTATGTTTTTAGGATAAAAATCATGAAATAAACAATAATGGTGAATCTAATCACGCATCTAGCAGCAGCGCCCTTAAATTCTCAAAGCAAGGAAAAGGACAGCCTGACATACTAAGCTGAGTCTCACGGAGGCGTTCTAGTCATTAATAAGCATAAAACACCAAAGTGTTCAAAAGCAAAACACTAATTTCTTGGACAGGAGCCCCAGAGATCTGTGGGAAAATAAAGCTTTATTTCCAAGTTCAACTTTGAACTTGTTGGAAGATAAAAGAACTGTGCATATTTGAAACCAAAGTTGTAGCCCTGGCCAGTATGGCTCAGCGGTTAGAGCATTGGCCCTTGGAACAATGAGTCTTGGGTTGATTTTGGCCAAGGGCACGTACCTCAGTTGCGGTTCGTCTGGCCCTGGTCGGGTCGTGCGGGAGGCAGCCAGTCGATGTGTCTCTCTCACATTGATGTTTCTCTCTCTCCCTCCCTCCCACTCTATCTGATAATAGATGGAAAAAATGTCCTTGGGTGAGGATTAAAAAAAAACAAACACACAAAAAACCCAAAGTTGTAGAAAGGTGATCAGACTTTGAAAAGATTGTGACAACTAAGAACAGAGCCGCATTCCATGAAGTTGACAGCAGTTTCTGAAGCAGGTCATACAATAAGCTTTAATTCAGAGGGTTTTTCTCCCTGCTTTGAGGGAAGCTTCTGGATTGAACATGTTCATGGGTCCTGTACAGTTTGTAAAGCTATGTTCTTTCTCCTGCTGAGACCCTGCTCAGACTTGTAGTTTTGTTTGAAAGAATAATTTTCAATGTCTCCTTCTGAGGCTGAGCATTAATCCCCCCGCTGCTGGATCGATGAAATCCCACTGTTTGTGTCTGGAAGGCAAGCCTGAGCTTTATATATTGCCTCTGGTAAGCCTCATTCCACGGTCCGTGGAACAGGAGTAGCAGGAGAACTGTGTGCAACAGGTTTGCAGAATCTTAAACCTCGGGGTGACAGGGATGGTGTCTCACTTTACAATGTGATAAGTTTAAAGGCAATGCTTATATGGCAGTCTGATTGATTCGGTTCAATAACAGTATTTTACCTTTTCTATGGCATTTAACTGTTGACAAGGCAAGGATACATGTTCTTGTGTGTTCTTCACAACCGTTCGTGGGAAGCAGGGCTTTACTGTCTGCCAGCTTAACAACGAGGAGAGATGGTGATGCCCAGCTAGTAACTGGCAATCTTGTTAAAACTGAGATCTTGTTCTAACACCAGCATCTTTTTACAATTCACACAATAAACCCAAGACTGGAGAATTATAGAGGACTTTCAAAAGGGCCCACATTATCGCCCTGGTCAGTGTGGCTCAGTTAGTTTGAGTGTCGTCCAGTGCACCGAAGGGTCTCGGGTAATTCCCAGTCAGGGCACATACCTGGGTTTCAGGTTCGATCCCTGGTTGGGTGTGTATGGGAGGCAACTGATCAATGTTTCTCTCTCACATCAATGTTTTTCTTTCCCTCTTCATTCCTCTTTCTCTAAAATTAAAAAAAAAAAAAAACCCAGAAAACTGTGTCCTTGAGTGAGGATTTAAAAAAAAGAGAGGACCCCCATTATCAAAGTGCTCTGAGTACAGACAACTGGTGGTAGTATGAATGTCATGTCGATGCTCAGTTGAACAGGAAAAAACAAAGAATAAGCCGTTCCAATGTTGCCTCTTGAAGAAAATCATCAGGATAGCTTTGAAAAACCCAAAATGTCATCAGTTAGTCTCCTGGAAGGTAAGCAGGCCTGTCTTGTAGGAAATCTGTAACTCCTAAGATCTGGCTTTGCCTTCCCATGCATTTTACATGTGTATGTCTTGTTCCTTCAACTGGAAAATCCTGCAAGGCAGGCATTTTGATTTGGTTTTCCCAGAGGCAAGTCCTGAGATAAAAAGTCCAGTGCATGTGACTTATTTGGGAGGAGAGAGAAACACCAGTGGGAGTGGGGTGGTGGTACAGGGAAGAGAAGGTGGATAACAAGGGGTATATCATTGAGCCAGTTGCCACAGGGCAACTGGTGCTTAATCCCAAGAGTAATCCATGGACATAGCGTAAAACACTCCTCAGAGACATCCCACATATGAGGTGAGCGAGCTGGGCTGTTCACACGCCAGTGCTCATCAGTCTTTGCAGAGAGCTGCTGGGAATAGGGGGTGATTCCTCTACCCTCCAGCACACTGTGCAGGAGGGCAGAGTGGCATTCTGTAGCTTAGGAGAAGTCCCCAGACAAAGAGATGCACACACCGCAGGGTAAAACCACTGGTGAATAGGAGGAAGAATATGAAGGGCACCCAAAGGGTCTGCTAGAATAGGATCCAGGTCTTTCTAAAAAAATATTTTCTTTCAAAACCAGAATACTATTGGGGATGTAATAGTCCCCTGATAACTATGGACACATCAACCCGATATCAGAGTGGTGTTGAAGAATGCTTACAGATACACTTTAAATCCTAACTGATGAAATAATGTAGAAAGAAAGAAGGAACAGGAAAGGGCAAAGAAAGCACCAGGGAGTCATCTCTACTCACACTTTCTCGTAGATCTTGTTGGGATGCTCTGGCCATTGGATCAAGCACACGACTCTGTTGGGCATGGTCTCCGTGGTTGAGTAGTAGCCCTGGGGGAAGGCCAGCAGCAGAGCCAGGACCCAGATGACAAAGATAACCACCTTGGTGGCTGTGGCAGACAGCCGGGGCTGGAGGGGATGAATGATGGCCATGTACCTGGAACAGAGAAGAAAAGACCAAGTTCCCATTTAGTCAAAATTGACGTTAGATTATGCATTGTTCCTTCCAAGGAAAACGTCCCCCCAACCCTCGACTCCTGGTGATTTTTACAACTATTTTCTGATACCTTTTTCATAGTCTATCCTTACGCTCTACAATTCTTATGACATAAAATACTAAAATCCATAAGGAAAATAAGCCAGAACCCAGCAACATTCCAGGAGAGAAGTTTGCATCATAGAAACGCTCATGCGAGGGACACAGTGTCCAAGCACCGGTCAGTGGCTTACAGTGAAATTAAGAACAGACACAATGTCATAAATGTATTCAATATAAAGATGATCTTTATCCTTTTTGGATTAAGGAATAATGGTAATAGAAACAGTAGTTTTTAAAGTCCTCGTGTGGCAATTTAAAAGACTAGCAATCCTCCCTCGGCCCATACAATTTGGAGGAAAGTGAATGTGTATGTGTTTAGTGGCCTAAACCCAGCAGAAAACAACAGTTCCTAGAGAAATCCTCACCAATTCTTTGAACATCTAGAGGTCCGTGTGCAGTAACAACACATGCTTCGTGAGGAGAAAGACAGTCTCCACCTACTGAGACTATGAAAGGTCAGGGTGGATGAATCCTCCTTGAAGGGAGGGGAAGAGGGAAGCAAAGTGAATGACGACTTAAGGCCTGGGACCCTTCCTCCATCTCCTCACACCTGGGACCTGGCACTTCATGGTGTCTTCTGAACAAATGTGTCCACATGCTTGAATTTGTATGCAGCCTCTGACGTACAGAGTACCTTTTAGGAATAGTAAATATATATATATTTTTTTGTTAACCCTCACCTGAGGATATTTTTCCATTGATTTTTAGATAGAGTGGAAGGGAGGGAGGGAGAGAGAGAGAGAGAAAAACATCGAGTGAGAGAGACACATCGATTGGTTGCCTCCACATGACCCCAACTGGGGATGGGGATCGAACCTGCAACCCAGGTACGTGCCCTTGACCGGGAATTGAACCCGAGATGCTTTGGTCCATGGACCGACGCTCTAACTGCTGAGCCAAACCAGCCAGGGCAGGCATAGTAACTATTTTAATCAGCATTTCATATCAGTTATAATCACATCAATTCTGCCTCCTCCATTTAAAAAAAGGCACATTGTTTTGTGTATTTTTCTTGCAAAGTGTATGGATCTATCCCTTAAAATATGCACGCATATTTTTCAGAGTAGGAATTAGATCTTATACTGCCTTTGGGGTTTAAATATAATCTGATAAATCTACAGAGTCGCACATTTGATTGTCCAATGCGCAGGTGTTTCTGGCTTCCCTGGGACAGAATGGTCAATGGAGACTGAGGAAATGAGCAGACAGCAGCGTGGCTGTCAGCTGCCTCCACGTAATTCCACATAATTCTTTCTCCACACTCGTCGGACTTCTAGATCTTGAGGCCAGAACTGGGGCCAGGGTTACAAGTAAAGCAATTTCATCAGTATGCACTCCACAGATTCACACTGGGCACCTGCTGCATGCAGAACACAGCATTTCCTTATGGGCTCTGAGCTTCTAATTTCTCCAGGGAGAAAGGGCACATAAATAAGCAGCCACGATGTGACAACAGGATATTCAACCTCCAGTGGTAATCTGGTAAGTGCCACAGAGCCTTAGGGAGGCTGCAGAGGTAATCAAGCCTTAGAATGGCAGGTGGGCTATTGGAGGAGAGTAAGGAGGCATGCTTAGCTAGATTTGGGGCGAGTCTGCCTGAGTGTCTGGCTTGGAGGCAGGAAGCATTCAGAGCCTCCTTCCCTACTCAGTGTTGTGATTAGATCTGACTTCCTTTCCAGGAAGCTTGATGGCTCAGTTTTTACAAAGGCTTTCCTGAGCTTCCTTTTAGCATCCTAAACATTAGAATACCTTTCCCACATTTTCTTGCTAGGGATCTAGGCTTTCCTTCTCTGGTCTCTAAGAGCAATGTCACTGAAGGTGTTTGGTATATGGAGGCTGGATATTAGGATGCTTTTACATAAAAATGTGATGATAACCTCCAGGAAGGAAACCCCAGGATCCTTCCTTCTGCCTCTTTTGGATAGTGGGTAGGTGGTCTTGAAGTCAAGAGAGAATAGAATTAGGAAGAGACTTGAAAAATATATTGTAGTGGGGGTGAGTAGTAATTTATAAATTTCTGGGCAAGTTTCCCTGTTTGAGCTGGTGGCTATAGAGCCTATGACTCAACTGCTATCTATAGGGCATCAAAAGAGAAAAAAAAAAAACCCTCAAGATGCTCAGACTCAAGCATTGTCTGTCTTCTTAGGTTACTCCAAGGGGCCACAGCTACTTCCAAGGAAGGTTCAGTATCCTATAGGCTTTATGACCTGCCGTTCCTGGGGTGGTCTCCTGAAAAGAACCCTGGAAGTCTCGATTTCCCTCTTGGATCTGCCTCTTTCTTGCTGAGTGACAGCAACAGAGCACTGATTTCCTCTCCAGCTGTGCGGCTGTGGTGGGTGAGGGGATCTCACACTCAGAGCCGACAAAGGTAGACTAGTGCAACTACTTGTCTTCTTCCAGTTCGGCAGAAGGCTGGACCTGGAGGGTCGTGGCCAGAATCTCTGAGTACTTGCATTAAAATCGTAAGCTTTTGTATTGGATCATTTCCCAGAGGCAAGCTCTTTCCCCTACAAAGCTGGACACATGTCCACGAAGATGCCTTTCCTTTTCAGCACCGCCCAGGCTCCTGCTCTTACTGTGGCCATGCATTCTCAGGCTTCTCGGGGAATTAAAGAGGACACACAGGGGAGAATGTGGCGATTACATTGCCCCTTTTTAATGTTATCTCAAATGCAATCTTTTAATTTGCTTTAACTCAGGATAAATGCTCAGTCTTAAATAAACATATGCTAACACCCATCCCCATGCCCAAGCTGGCAATACACCGTTTGGAATCTAACATGACTGGGGCTTCGGAGGATTGCATCAGTATATTGGTACTGTAGCTCCAAATGGGTGGCAGAGAGCCATATTTTATCTCTATTGCGAAAATTGCAATTTGGGAAGCCACTTCAGTTAACTCTGCCGCTGCTTGAGTGTAGGAGCCATTTCAGTGACAGACGAAAGTACTGCCCACATAAAGCCGGAGAGAATAAAAAAGATTGGCTTTTAAAAATGTATATATTTTTACTTGTTCAAAATACAGCCATTTACAAATCCCCCTCCTTTCTTTATTGTTTTCCCTTTCTTCTCTCTCTCTCTTGCAATCCTCACTTCTGGGGCTTGTGTGACATGCTTCGTTCTTATTTACCCCAAAGCTAGTGCTGTTTGGATGCTTTGTCCACAGATGGAAGCATTTTCTTTTTTCTTTCCTCTGGCCCATTCCTGGCTTGGATTCCGTTATACATTTATGTGTTTGTCTGTAGCCACCCTGAACCATTGTCGTTTATTAGATTATAAGTTATCACTGAGCTGCGAAGCCCCAGGAAAATAACATTCAATAAATATTTATTGAATGCATGGCGCTCATGGGACTCGAAGGCAGTCAATGAAACGTCTTTCTAGTTCATGCATTAATCATGGGGCTGCCAGAGACAGGGGTCTGTAGGCTGTGCGGATGTAGATTATGTTCCCCACCTCAGGTTGTTCCGGCCCCGCGGAGGGCCATGGACTCTGATTTGAATTGTATGTGGCCTCCCAGCTGAAACACCTGAGGTGCCGTCTTCCTCTTGAACAATTATGCTTTATAAAAAGAACTCTCTATAGAGTCCCTTAAATCTGGTAAAATTTAAGGCTGTACAGTTTTTTTAAAAGTCAGAGTGAAAAGAAATTCCAGTCTTCTGACAGGCTCCGGATCTTCACAGCTTCCTCCTGTGCTAGCCCTACCTCTTCCAGCTGTGAGGACGTTTTTCCTTTACCAGGAGATCCGTCCTACCATGCCCTCCTTCCACAGCCTTTCCCCTCCAACCCCAGTGCCCACCCTCCTATAGTCCCACTCACTTCTTCCTGGGTTGGTTTCCTTAAAGGGACCATATCTCCCTGGATTTAAATGACTAGGCGTGGTGACAGTTGAGAGTATGGCTTCTATAGTCTAATTCAAGGGTTGGCAATTTTTTTTTCTGGAAAGAGCCAGATAGTACAATTTCAAGCTTTGTGGCCTCTAGTTTCTGTCGTAGCTACTCAAGTCTGCCTTTGCACAAGCAGCCATAACAAGTGAACTATTGGGCATGACCATGTGCCAATAAAATTTTATTTTCAAAAACAGGTGGTGGGCTGGACTTGACCGCTTGGGTCATGGTTTGCTAACCAGTGGTCTAATTTATGGGAAGTGATGAGCAGAAGGAATTAGAACCACAGGAGAACATGGTGTTCCCTTTAGAAACACTCATTACCTTTGACACATGGAGAACTCAGACTGAAGCTCTCTGGGGGATGAGTCTGACAGCCCAAAGCGGTCAGTAATGGGGTCAGCTGCCAGTCATAACCCAGCATCTCGCCTCTTGTCTGAGTACAGTGGTTACTCAGTCCAGGATGTTTTTCCTCCTATCTCTTCCTGGCTGGCTCCCACTTTTTGTCATGGCTTGGCCCGGCCATCATGTCCTTGTGGCTGGGTTAGATGCCCTGCCTTTACTGCTGTGAAGATTTCTAACCTTGTGCCCACCACACTTCATTTACATTTCTATCTGTCTCTTCTTCATTTTCCACAGATACTTTGAGGTTTGCAGTTGCTGTGACTTATGCATATCAATATCTTTGGCCTCCCTCAGCTAAGATGTAGTAAGTGCTCAATAAAAGCTTAATTGGCACATAGCAGGGGTTCCGTAAATAGTTATGGAATGGAAATAAAGGCAGCAGGAGAAATGCATATGTATTATAATTTTATTCCTTCCCATCTGAACATATGTGAGAATAATTATTGCTCAGTATTTTCTGCTACACAGACATTCCGGATCATTCTACAGGAGTGAGCTTACTGGATCTGAGTCATCAGCATTTCCTATCTCTTGACATTAAATCCTTGAATAAATTCTCAATAAGTATTAGTTGATTAAATTCTGCATTGGCCAGTATGTTGGGAACTGCACCGAATTCAGCCTTTCTGGTATCACCCTCTGGCTCTTCCTCTGAACAAAAGGTCCTCTTCCCCACCCACTCTCCACTTCCTTCCGTCTCAGAGACGACACCGTCTTTCTGCCTGAGATCACTAACATTTCATCAGTTGGGGTTTTCTTCCAGGACATTTCTTTACTCTCCAAAATCTAGGCACTTCATTTGGCCAGATCACTTGACCAGCGACTTTGTGTATTCGACTGAGCTCAAACTCACAAGACTATAACCAAAGAGTCCCTTGAGCGGCCAACAGAGAGGACCCAGCATTGACACATGGCCAAAGCATTCTTGGTGATGGTAGAGCCCCTCAAGTCCTTGCTGACAAGTTATCCACAATTCTAAAAGGCACGAGTTTTTGGTTTTTGCATTGTCAGGGGACTCATTTAAAAAAGTGCCAGCCGACAGCAAGGGAGCAGTCCATAAGACCATAAGAAGTGGATGCAAAGACAGATGGAACCAAGAGCCTGTGACAGTTTAGAATGAACTGGAGGAGGGATGCAGCTGACAGTTGTTCAAGCGGATCTGCTGCACCCATGATCAAAGAATCTGTGTGGTGTAAAGATGATTCGGATATAGGGTCTCCAGTCAGGAATACTCATAGCTGCTTTATAATTTCCAAGATCTGGAAACGGTCCAGGAGTCCACCAACAGGCACATGGATAGAAAACCACGATATATTCATACGATGGTATCTCGCTAACAGTAAAATGAATGCACTACTGATACACACATAACAAGGAAAAATATCAAAGAACTTTATGCTAAGTGAAAAAGCCAGACAAAAACATAGTATGTATTCATGATTCCTTACATGAAGTTCTAGAATAGGAAAACCTAGTTTATGGTGATAGCAATGAGAACATTTGTATTTTACAGGGGCATGGTTAACTTGGGTGGTATACCTTCATGAAACCTCATTGAGCTTATACTGAGGTATGTGCATTTCACTGCCTGCAAATTATACCTAAAAACACCCCAAACCCTGATGACTCAGCCTGTAAAACAGAAAACTATATCAATGGCCTAATGATTCTGCCTTTTCTGTCAACGGAGGTGAGTTATAAGAAAAGTCCAAGATTTGGTCACTGTGACCATTAATAAGGACAAGCTTGCAGTCATTCTAACCATCACCCTGGAATGGTGAAAAATAGTTTGAGTGACAGGTTTGACATCAACTGAATCTTAGATGTGAGAAGCCCAGCCAAGAGTTAGTAGACTTGGGTATTTCTGCCAGCAGAGGTGGGACAGATTTGGGCGAGCAGCTGGTTACCACAGGGAAGGAGCAACACCAGGATCAGTCAGCTGATCATAGGAGACTACGATTCCAATAGAAATCCTACCCCTCAGAGGTTGGACTGGGATGGGGGTAGCTGGGGTAAAGCTGGAGGACAGAGAGTGCACCTTTTCTAACTGAGAGGAGAAAGGACAGGCAGTCCACAGAGTGATGGCAAGTAAGAGAAGGAACACATCTTTTCCTCCCCAACTTGAAGGCTCTTGCCAAGCATTGACTGAAGCCACTTACTAGCTTGGTACACCAATATCCATTGCTTTCTTCCTGCAAAGGGTCTTCATACTTGCACTGGAGATACCAGTCCTGAGCCTGGTATGCACGAGACAGATACACACAATGATACTGTCCCAACAAGATGATGTCACTGTCAAACTCCAGTCCTTGGTGACAGTCCCACTTTTGGCATTTGGAACTAAAACCCAAAGTGTAATGACACATGAGAGACTCAGGTTTACAGAAGTTTGATTGGGGAAGTGTTGACGGGGCCACATTAGCTCGAGTGCCAGACTCAAAAGCAAAGAGAGAAGAGAGTTTGGAATGTAACTTTGAGACTTTAATTACTAACAAGGGGAAAAAAAGAATTGAGTTGATTGAACTTTATGGCTTTAGTGGCAATTTAATAATGAGAGGAAGTTCACATTTAGGGCATTGTCAGCACTACATTTTGGTCTTGCTGTCACTGGAATATTAAACAACCCTCTCTGGTCAGCTAGGCAGGAAAATGTAGTTGGCCATTATCTGAGATGGGAATTTTCATCTTTTCATGCAGAGTAGCCTTGATACTAAGTTGATTAATGTTTTTCTTCTGACCAATTTTGAAGTATGTGTGAGTAATATCAAAGGTGCATTTCCTGTAGGGCTGAAACACCCATTTCGTCAGGCCTAGGTTTCCCTGATGTCTGCCATCCCCTTCTGCAGAGTGACAGGCCCGTTTTCTTGACTTTTAATCTCAATAGCAGAGAACTTAGAGCAGGGGCACCTGAGACAGAATGGTGGGATGGGTGCGGGTTCCAGAGCATGGCAGCCTCTCTTCTCTCACAGTCCTTCATTCACTCCACAAAGGAGGCTCTGTGGGATGGGATTGGGGTGAGGTGAGTGAAACACTTGTTGTCAGGGTTGTGTAAGTGCAGCGTTGGATCTTGTTTTTATTGAAAATTTCGATATTTTGCTCAGCATAGATTCTTGAACTAATTTTGCTATTTAAAAATATTGTATTAAATTATTATTTATCTTGATTGCTGAATTTTTGTGTCCTCTTAAGTTTTGTACCCCAGGCAAGTGCCTCACTTGCTTCCCCCTACTCCTGGCTCTGGTAGTATCTCACACTCAAGTACACCAGGCAGACAGTCACTGAGAAAATGAGGTGTACTCCGACTCAGGTAGTGGTGGACCATTGTTGGATGATGCTGGCCATGTCAACCACCTGATTACCAGTTATTTACACTGTGTCCTCTGCCTGCAACCTTGTAATGCCCCAGATCACCAGACCATGGGTAGCAGGGTTGGCGGGAAGCCTGGAAAATGACCACGAACAGGAGCAGGATGGAGGCTGAGCAATCCTGCTCCCAAGAGAATAGAGTAGTTTGGGCACCTTTGCTACAGTGATTTTGCCTTTTATTGTATAGTGCAGATTGGCAAGTGTTTATTTATGAATTTGCTTGATAGTGCTTTCTTAGTTAAAAAATATCTTTTGACAGCAATGAGTTATAAATAAACAAAAGCATATGTTTAATAAAAAATTAAGGGTTAGATTTCTACTTTTCATGAAAGGTAATAATGAATGTGTAACTCGCACAAAGGGATTTTAGACATTTACTTTCTATGGGGCCCAAGTGTCAAAACTGAACACATGTGAACAAGAACACACAAGTCTGCTGAAGAAGCAGAAACATCTACCCTCCAAAATTTAGTAGTTATTTTAAAACTGGACCCAAAGACATTGATTTAGTATACTCAGTGCAAATTGTGTGTTTGTCCATCATTCTGTGAAGCATGACTTTTGATTTAGATTAAATGACTGGTCTAAATTAATTTCACTCTTTTTCAGTTCCAATTTTTCTTGTGCACAAACAAAAGTTCAAGTGATAGCTATGAATACTTTGGATCAGTTCACAGAAGAAGAACTTGGCAAATTGCTAAATGGTTCTAATTTTATATCAGTGTCATCAGATTTTTAAAATAGGAAATCGGTTAATTACAATAATGGTTCAATTCTTTTTTTATTCCAATTCACGGATTCGAGTTTTTGGAAGGTGAAACAACAGACATTGCTTTGAATGTTATCATAAACTCATTTTAAACTTCAATAGTGAAGATGAATTGTTTTGTTTTGGTACGAATACGAATACAATGCAGTAAAAATAATGTCCTTACTGAATTAGGAAACCTATGAAACAGAAATGTACTTGGAAGAGATTGTGTCACCTACAATTTGCCAGTGTCCAAAGAAGCTGTGGTAGTTCACCAATTGACATAGAAGCTGGAGTTGTTTAAATTTACAAAAAAATTTGTAGGTAGAGTAACTGAACTAAAATTTTTTTTGATGATAAATACAAAAGTGTATTTTAATAGGATTTTACAAGTGTTTGAAACTTTGACAAATGGTTTTGTAAATTCACCAAAGTAATAGAGCTGAACCTTCTATAATTGAGTACTCTAAGTTTTAGCTGCATCTTGTTTAAAATGAATTGAAAATCTTTAATGAACTTTTTTTTTCAATGCATATCCCAAAATTTTAGCTTCTGAAGCTTTTACAAAATTTCAATTTTTGAATACAAATCTGACAAACAAAAAGACATTGAAATGTATCCTTATAAGAACTGTACAAGGCAAACAATGAAAGCTTTCTGGTATGCACAATTTAATTTTGAAATTCTTAAATTGCTTTTAGGAATATTTTGTCTTGGGTGAAGAATTATTTGATAGATCTCTTTTTTAGTAAATAATTTATATTCTGTATCAGAATGGAGTGGTATGAAATTGGGTAGGACTACAATTTTGCAGTATCTAAATTTGATAAAACATTGAAATGTAATATAGAGACAACTCATTTATCAACTTAGACAACTTGGTTTTGTCTCTCAAATTATTTTTGGTGTGTGTGTCTTTGTGCTGCATTCTGGATAATTTTTAGGATCAATCTTCCAGTTCACTGATTCTTTCTTCAGCAATTCTAATCTACCTCTAGCCCTGTCCACTGACTTACATTTCAACCTTTACTATTTTTCATTTTTATAATTTTGATTTGTTTATTTTTCAACATGATTGGCCATTATTTATAGTTTTCACCTACTCATATTTTCAAACTTCTTTTAAAAATTTTTACATAATAAACAGTTTATACTCTGTTTTTCTATTAACTGTAATAGCCGAAGTCTATAGGTCTGCTTCTGAAGGTTCTCATTATGTGTTTCCTTTTTTTCCTTTTCTTTTTAATTCAAGTTTATATTCAATAATATTTTGTATTAGTTTTAGATGTACAGCACAGTGATTAGACAATCATATACTTTACAAAGTGTTCCCCCTGATATTTCAAGCACCACCTGGTACCATTTTACTTCATTCTCTTTATTTTCCATTGAACTTTATCTGTGAGAGTTCACTGATGCCTGGGTTGAAGGTGGGTTCCTTCAGAGAAGATTTGTAATAGTTTCTGCTGAGAACCTGGGAACAATTCCAGGATGGAACCACTGTGATCTAGATTTTAGAGTGAGGTTTTTTAGACCAACCAACTGATGTGAATCTGGCTTGCATACCCATGTAAGGACTCCTTTTCTGCTGCAAACTTTCAGGAGAGTTTTTGTGGCTGTTGTTTTCTATTGACTCAACACCAAGGCTGGAGATGGGCAATTTTCCTTACAGTCCCTGGCAGGGTAGGCATTTATTTTTTTAGTTTTTTTTTTTACACTAAAAGTATAGCCCTTTGCTTCTCAGCTGTAAGAAAAGGTATCCTATTAGACAGCCAATGCTGGGCAAGTCCTAGGCTTTGTGTCTTGTCCTTGTACCCTGTGAGTCAAAGTCAAATCAAATGCCCTCAAGACAAAAACTAGTTTCACCGCTCTGTCCAATACTTAGAAATCTTGCCTTCACTTAAATTTGATACCTGAGTATTCCTTACTTTCTTGAAAAATGATTGATTTAACAAGTTTGTGTGTGTGTGGTATCTTCTACAGAATTTTTTAGTTAATTTCAAGAGCATCAATTAGAATATCTGGCCTGTCATTTTGCTGGAAGCCAAGTTCTGCTGATTTCTTTTTCTTGTCTAATTATTTGAAGTAAAAATTCAAACAACACAGGAGGAGATGAAGGGAAAGCCTCTATCCCACCTCTGTTCCCTAAGAGAAAAACATAGCTAACATATTGAGCACTTGGGAAGTGTCCGGCTCCATTCTATGTGTTTTCTATGTTTATTAACTCATTTTATCTTTCATCAGCTCTTTGAGTTAGGCCACTATTGTGATCCCCATTTTCCAGATGAGAAAATTGAGGCTCAGAGAAATTAACTCATCCACCAAGTGGTGGAACTGAGTTTGAACTTGACAATCTGGCTTCAGAGTCCTTGCATTGCTTTTTTTGTTTGTTTTGTACCCCCCACCCCTTTGCTTGTTTTTAATCATGGCACTCTCCAGGACTCTCACACCCACTGTCAACAAGGGGTACCACCTCTCTTTCTCTGCATATGCCTATATATTTATACTTTTTCCTATTGCTTCATTCATTCATTCATTCATTCATTCATTCATTCATTCATTCATTCATTCAATAAGCATTACTTGATCCCCTTCTATGTATCAGGTCAAAGCTCAATACACTCATGTTTTGAAGGAGTAGCCTGTCTAGTGGGAGAGGCACACATCTCCATGATAATGAAGACACAATGCCCTGTGTGCTTCAGCAGAGTGACAGATGTAGGAAGCATGGAGCAGACAGGAGGCCTGCACAGGGAGGGCAGGAAAGTTTCTCAGTGGAGGTGATATTTGAGTCTGGCCTGGAAGGATGAGTTGGCATGTACATCTGTGGAGAGCAGCATGACACACACTTTCTATGAGAAGTCAACAGCATATACAAAGGTCTGGAGACCTGACAAAAAATGGATTATTTATAATCACATCTAACATTTTATTAGATGCTATCAGGAAGGAGCAAGTACCACATCTTCTATTCTTTTGAATCCCCACGACACCTGACCTGGCACCACATAGCCCTTAGCTATGACCACTAATTGATTTAATGGCTCCCTCTATTAAGCAAGTAGATGTTGGCCTCTGAGTTTGCTCCCTCCACATGTTGATGGGAAAACAAGGATAGAGGGTTGAGTGAGGAAGGACATAGTCTTATGGCTTCTGCTGGCAAAAGCGCCCAGAGAGAATGTTAGCCTCCAAAGGGACATATGAAGGATGCTGGGACCAGAGCTGCCAAACAGAGTAAGAGCCCAAGAGAGGAAAACACACTTCCCAGAAAGTAAACACTCCCAAGGCTTGTGTTTACAGACCACCCTGTGGCCTGTCCTGCTTGTGACAGAGGGCTACCTCAGTCTGCCTTCCCCAGAACTGGAGCCTCTGTTGTCTGAGTTATGACTTTCCTCCTTCCATGGAGCTCTGGGACAGAACATAATTCTTTCCTTCTTCCCCTTGTTCTTACTTTTTGCTTTTCAGCTACTTAATCTCTCTTGAAGTGATTTCTCAGAGTCTCAGTCTTCTCTTTGTAACGAAGGACTATTTACTGGGTAGTGATGGCTGAGACAGCACGTCAGAAGGGAACAGACAGGGCCAAGTGCAGTGGGCACAGGTGGCCTGGTCTGTGTCTTCTTGCATCTTTGTGATGTTTCATGCCCATGCTGTCTTCTCAGAGGCTCAGTGCCTAGCTGAAACTCAAGAGCCCAGGGCATCAGATGCCTATGCTGCTTAAACGGTTAGTATGGACGGGTGGAATCCAGGGCCAGGCGCCCAAACATACTCAAACAGCACAAGGTCAATGAGGCAGTGGCGTCAGCTTAATAGCTGTTGTCGAGGATGGAAATTCTCAATTTACAACTTAAATAATATTTCATGGAAAAAATAGATTGGAGCAGTATTTATCATCCTCACAGTCCCCATGTGTGAATTTCACTGAGACATTTAAGCATGACAAATGCTAAAATATGGTGTCACAGGCTGGTAAAGGGGTGCTAAAATTTGACCAACTGCACATTGGACCTCCTCGAGGGTTGGCTGGAATGAATTGCCTCCCTGCAGGGGAACCCCAAGACCAGCTTCTGTGAAGGAGGAGTCCGATTTATTCTCCCCTGCCTCTCCTATGATTTGCCCTCTATTTACACCCTGTTTTGCTGCTTTTTTTTTTCTTTTTAATAAATCTCATTTCTGAGAATGATAGTTGGAGGCTTGCCAGCAAACTCTTGTGACACCAGGAACTAGCAGGGTATTGTCAGAGGACCAAGCACACACATTGTGCAGGTGGGGATGCACAGGCAGAGGAAAGCACCTCCCCAAGCAAGAAGGAAGCACATGTGGAGGGACCTGGGCCATGTGAAGAGGGGTCCAGACGTCATCTGACAGGGCACAGCCCACCCTCCTCAAGCTTCCAGAGACCCTGAGCAGCCCTCTTTCTGGCCTTCCTTCCTGCCCTGTGTGATGGTTGCTCCCTTGGGAGATGTGGGTCTGAGGGTTTGGCCCCCTCTTCTTCATTTTTATAACAACCCACATTAGAGGATGCACAGAATTTGTGCTACTGAAGCAGTGCGACAACAAAAACAAAAACTCCTCTGACAACGAGGCAGAAGGAACTGAGTTTTAGTCTTTTTTTTTCCCGCCATCAACTGGTGTGAGCTTTTGGCAAATCATCTTCTCTCCAAGTCTTGGTTTTCTCATTGGTGAGCAGTTTCTGCAGATGTTCTGTAAGGTCTGAGTACCAGCATTGCTGTGAGTCTCAACCCTGAAGGTGGAGGTGGGACACTTCTCCCAGCTCTGGTGAGGCATATTCCTTCCCCCAGTCCCTGTCCTGTCTTACAGGACCTCTCAGCCAGCATCTCTCAACGTCCCCTTAATCCTCATTTTAATTTTCCCATCTCATGTGCTTATTGTGAAAATCAAATTAGACAAAAATGAATGACTTGTAATTGTTACATGAGGCATTGGTGGAGGCATTCAGGCCCAGGAACGGTAGGAAGAGAGGCAACTCATCAGGGTGCATTTTGCCACATTCAGAGCTTTAGAAAGATCATGGACAGTTGGGGTGGATGCTGGCAGAGCAGAATAGTGGCCACCGGTCTAGGGGACCCATGGTACCCACACCTGATTTGGGCAGGGACCTTGACAGATGAGGATGTTCTAACTACTAATCTCTATAGTCCCTTATGAGAAATTGTTAGGTCAAGAATAACTCACTATACTAGAAGCAACTTGGACCAGGGAACGGGGTGAGTGTGTTTGTGTTCCTTGCATGTTGATGGCACCTGGGACCTTAGTGATTATGCAGGCTTTTTAGGCTGGGGATGAGAATTAGAGGTTGATCGGTCCAATCCCTTCACTAGACACATGAAGACACTGAGGCCCAGAGACATGGCATACACAGTCAAGGTCAAGAGTAAGGCCAAGTTGTGCTTACAGCCAGTGGCGGCTCCAGAATTTCTATATTGGAAGAGCTAAGGGAAGAATTTGGGTTAAGGGGGAGGTGGTGTCCTGTCTTGAAGCTGCTTTTGTGTAAGACTTTACATAAGATTGAAAAAGTGTCAACTCTCTGTATCAGAAAATAGGGGAGAATAGCTGGTACAGATGGGAGCAAACTCAAGGCATCCTCTGGTACCAATACAGCTTGATGCCCAAGGACTCTGTCTTCTGCTCTTCTCCACTAGATGTGGCCATCAGAACATTTTTAGGTGAAAGGAGAAGAGGGCAGGGCCTTCTGTGTCTACACAGCCTTGACCCCACGCTCCAGACTAGGCAGCCCCAGCCCCACCCCTGCCAGGATCACAGGGAAGTATTGGTGAGGAGCTGAGTTGGGTCCAGCCTTGGCAATGGATGTTCACTGCAGAAAGACATCTGTACTTCCACCTCATGCCCAGATTTAGAAGGTCAGGAAAGTGACTTCTAGCAACAAACTCATTAGTACCAATCGCTATTACCAAAAGGCAATTTGGAGGGCTGACAGAATTCATTAAAATGGGATTTTACTTATAATAATAAATGCAAACAGAAAAGATCACAATTTACACACAGCTTTACGGGGACCCAAGTGAGGGCATGAGCCCTCCTCCCACCATGTGTTGAAGGGCTCTGAACGTCCAAGGCCATTTCTGTGCCTAGGCGACAGACGTTTCAGACAGATTAAAGACGTTTGTTTGAACAGCTTCAATGCCTTTGTTTCTGTTTCATGGCTACCTGGCTGGCTTTGCGGCCTCTCCTCCCAACGTTCTCTTTCTTTCTTTTTATGTTAGTTTATTTATTTATTTGACTCTTTATTCTGAGTGGTTACAAGTCCCCTGGGTGACTGGCCAGCTAACAGAGATGGCTATGGGCCACTTCCAGAGCTATTGTCTTAACAATGATCTGGATCGTTTATACTCCAAGTGGCTCCTGGAATCTCACTGCAGCTCTGTCACCGAGCTGTGCACCCCATCTGAAATGAAGCAAGACAGTTTGGTCCAACAGATTTGGTGTGGCTTTTTTTTTTTTTTTAACATGGTGGGGTCAACATGCAGAAATATTTTCTGATATCAAGTAATATGTAGAAAACTACTTGTCCATCCTCAAGCCTTTCCCCTTTCATTATCCCTCAGGCTCATCACAAAGGAAGGGTTGGCAAAGATGTGGGCATTAGAGATGGGTTGGTGCCCAGGAAGGGGATGGGGATCCTGTTGAAACACCTGGAATAGTAATTGTTCAATTTATAGTAACATCAAGACTCATCCAGTTACAATTGTTCACACCTGAGAATTCTATAAGTCAGTGGCCATCCCCTTTTCCTCGGGGAAAGCAGTGCCTACCCCACCCCCTTATTCTCTGAGTTTGGTGCTTTTTCTATCAGATATCCAATTCGCCATCCTCAGGGATATCATATCTAACCACTGTTTAGAGAAGAATCGCCACCACAACTTCTCTTCTTCCCCTCTTTTTTAGTTACAAAACCCAATTTAAGTTGGGCAAGTTCTCACCAAAGAGATGTAAGTGGAAGGGTGTGTAAGAATTTCAAGAGGGAGAGCACCGTTCTCCCTCCCCTTCTCCTTTATCCTTTTGGTTACCTAGACTTTGGATGCAATGAATGAAACCTCAGCAGTCACTTTGGACCATGGGGTAACCTGAGAATAGAAGCCACATGTGAGGGAGTGGAGACACAGAAGGACCCAGGTGTCTGATGGCTTCTTGGAACCACTACACCTGTCCTTCTATGGCCACTGGCTTTCAGGTAAGTCTAGCATTCTTGGAATGTCGACCTGCTTCCCTCTGGAGTTGTTTTATGTAATAGAACAAACCCTTGTGTGTTTAAGACATAGCAGTCAGGTCTGAGGTACTTATCTAATCTGAATTCTGACAACAGAGTTTAGCTCTTATAAATAGATACTGTAAGTATCCTAAAATATGGAGAAAGGGACAGCAGATATAAGGACTCAGTGATTGCAGACTGGAAACTTGGTGACCCTCATAATGCAGTGGCAACATATTTGGTCAATACTTGCACCTTGGAATCCAGATCTCAAGCTGCTAGAGCCTGACGCATTAGGGCTGATGGTATTTATGGGCTCCTTTATTGCTGTTTTGTAAAATCCCATGAGAGTGATATCAGGCTAGAGCCAGAGAGGCTGCACACAGAAATAGGAGAAAATACAGCTTTGTTCTGAGAGGCTTGTAATTTGGAGCATTGCTGTGCCGAAAAGCGCCAACTGCTCTTGGACACAAGTGAAGTAATTACAAGTGGTGTTTGTATGACTGCATCCTTAGAAGGAGGTAAGGCGGCTGTCCTATCCTAGTAAGGCGGTGAGCTCAAGTCTTAGCCTGGACACCAATCCCCATGGACTACTTTGGTGTTGTGGGGGACACTGGGTCTCCCTGTGGACACTGGCTTTCCCAGCATTTGCATATCTCTGGCATCCTTAGGATGTCAAACAACACATCCCATGTCTTTACAGAGTTTAATAGAAAATGCCAACTTTTCCAATGGGAAGAACAGCGTATTTTAGTCCACCCCTAGAATTCATTTAATATTAGTATTTATAAAATAAAGCTTCTATAAGCAGAGTCCTAGCTATGTATGTAGAGTGGCCACACAGGTTGCTACCTCCAATTCCCTTCCTCCTCTGGGTTTAAGGGGAAAATGTTCCTTAGAGATCCAGCTGCCCTTGTAGAACTTTGGCCCAAAGGAGCCTCCAATACTTGAGAAGTTAGGATGTCTTTGTCCTTCTTATGCACATCCACTTGTCCCACACCCCTAGATCTTTAATATGTTTGTTCATGATGGGATCTTTGAGATAAGACGCTGTAGAGTATTTAGTACACAATGATGGGTTTCACCAGTACTGCTCAGGAGATATGTACATCGAAGACAACTTAATAGCTTCAAAGAAAATGGCTCTGACTTCAAACACCAGCAGAGAGGTGTATTAGGAAAGATGAACATATTTACCATCATAGAATCCCCTGACAATATGTGAGAAAACTGGGGCTCACAGAAGTTAAGTAGTAAAGATGGAACCCCTAATCATCAGTTCTCTCTGATTCCAAACCCATGCTTTGGAACGGGTATGCAGAGTCCTTTGGAGAGACAGGGCTGGGAATGACCCAGCCACAGACTGTAACAGCAGCATTTTTTAAATTTGAACCACCAGGTCCTAGGTGCCAGGTGCTGTGTGCTGTGAGACAGTTCCACCTCGGGAAGAGCAATGAGTGAACAAGCTCATGAAATCTTTGCTTCCTACCCATGAAGCTACCTAGCCTGAACCTCTGCCTTCTTCCCAAGGAAGGTGGTCGTTACTCAAGTAGGATAAGCTATAGGGCTGGAATGGCTTCTTGCCCATGAAGGGGTGCTCCATTTCAGTGATTCAAAATTGAGGGGGTGTTTGAACAGGCCCATCCCAGGCAGGCGGGGAGTGCCAACCAGTTGCTGTGGTCATGTCCCAAGAAATCTTGGACTGTACCACACAACTGTATACCATGGCAAACAAACTTCTGTAGTTATGTTAAAGGGTCAGAGATCTGCCTCTCCTGAGCTTCGTCTCCACTGGCCACTTCTGTGGTCCTGACCCACTGCTGGATAGCACCCTGGAAATCATTCTTCCATCCTAATACTGACTGCCTATCAGAGCCAGGCACTTTGGCAGGGGCTGGGATGTAGAGACAGAGATTGTAAATACCACCCCTGATCTTGGGGAACTCCGGTCCTATGAGGGTGATGGATGGTAATCAACTAACGCTACAAATAAATGTCCAATTACAGCTGTGGTCAGTGCTATGAAGAAAGGTCATAAGATTGTGTAACAAGAGGATTAGGACAGTCTTGGGGGTCAGGGAAAGAGTGTCTGAGGAAGTGACATTTGAGTGGAGACCTAAAGGTGAGTTGGATCTGGTAGGTGAAGAACGATGGGGGGTGGAGGGGTGGAGTCATACCAGGGACGGAGAGGGAACAACATGTCCAGGGGCCTGTGGTGGGAGAGAGACCAGCATTTTCCAGGCACTGGAGCACAGTGGGCCAGGGGAGAATGGGTGAGGTAATGAGAATAGCTAATACCACTGGGAGCTTACTCTGTGCCAGGTGCTATTTCAGGGCTTTACATATGTGAACTCATTTATTCTTCGTAACAACCCAGAGGTAAATACTTTTGTGACCCATGTTTCACATGTGAGGGAACTGAGCCACAGAGAGAGTAAGTCATGCACACATGATCATACGGCTTTGAAGCCGTTTGAATCCCTGGGTAGCCTCGCTCTAGAACAGTGAGCAGGGTGGGCGTGTGCCTTTACTCAGATAGAGACAGGAAGCCACTGCATGTTCTCGAGGCGAGGAGTGGGGCAGCCTGGTTTGCATCCTGAGGAGTCCACTCTGCCTTGGTGAACTCTGCTCAGGGCATGACAGCTTTGGGGTTGCCTCATACCCTCTACCTCAGTCTTCACGACCCGTCAGGACATGTACTCATGTGGCTATGGGCAGGTAGGAATGATGCTCAGAACACTGAAGTCCCAGCACCTCATGTCCTCAGGGCCTCAGGAAGCACTAAAGAAGGGACTGGTGGCTAAGGGTCTGCACGAACCCTTGCAGACATTAGAAAGTTCATCCACCCTGTGTCCTTGCTCTGGTGGGAGGGATGAGCAGCAGGCAGGCTGTCTGTGCCCTCCAGGCCACTCTGACTGCCTCTGACCTGGGACCAGGGGCCTTGGACGCTGCGATGGCTCTGCGCTCACTGACCGGCTTCCTGATCGTACAGTGTGAGGTGTGGACAGATCACTGCTTCCCACGCCAGGCTGGCCGTCGGTGAGTTCAGGAACCGACGTTATATACTATTGCTAACAAGCGTTATATACTATTGCTCCTCTCTAGACCTACCAAATCAGAATTTCCAGGGGGAGGCCCAGGATTTAGAATTTTCAAAGTGCTCCCAGACTAAAGAGGATCACTTTTAAAGCTTCTACTTGCTCCATAATAATTTTTGGTCTTTCCTTCCATTTATCAATCACAAGGGAAGTAGGAAGAACCAGACACAGTACTAAGATACTTTACATATTTTCTATTGCTTAATGCTCAACCCAGCCCTTTGAGGCTGCTAATGTTATTCTCACCTGACAGATAAGGAGGCTTTGGTTCAGAAAGTCTACTTCTCATTCGATGTCTCAAACTTAATAAACACTGGAGCCAGGATTGGAATCTCTTTCTCTAAAATCCAGCTCTTTCTGCTAACCTAGGAGTGGGCAAATTTTTTCTTAAAGGGCCACACAGTCCATACTTTTGACTCTGTGGGCCATGTGGTCTTTACTGCAGCTACTCTACTCAACTGCCACCGGAGAGGAGAAGCAGCCACAGCAGCGTGCAATGCACGTGTGTGCCTGTGTCCCAACGACCTCCATTAATAAGAACAGGTGGCTGGACGGGTTGGGCCACGGGCCATGGTTGGCCCACCCCTGCACGAAACAGTTGAAGGGTTAATTTAGCCTTCTAAAGCAAAGGGGAATGAAATTAACGTTTGTTTATGCGGTTCATACAGGATACTTAACAAATGGGGCCGTCCCTGCATCATGCTGTATTCTTCATGGATTTGATTTCCTATAAACTGCTCCTTCACCCAAGTAGTAGCACCCATATTTTACCCAGAAGGAAACCAAGGCACAAAGTAATTAAGTTATCTGCCCAAGGTCACATTGCTAGTGAGGAATTGGGGCAGGGCAGGTGTCTAAATAGGTCCATGAAGCTGGAATTAGGGATCTGACAAGATTCTAGGCTGGGGTGTCTGACTTCAGCATCTAATTTTTCTACTAAAATGAGAACAACATCTGTGTTTCCCTACTGTGACTACAAGAGGTAACCGTGGGTCTGGTTAGCGCTGCCTGACCCACGAGCTTCGGTGTATCTGCTCGGTGAAGCTGCGTAAAGCAGCTTCTTTCTACACACTCAGCCACACTGTATCCCCCCCAAAGAGAATCAGGAACTATTGTCTATGAAATTGAATATTTCAGAGCTTTCTTTTCCCCATATATAAACAAGTAAATCATCAGCATTCAATAGTCTGGTAACAAAGTAATCTCCTTCCTGTTGAGCTGATGATAAGGGATTTGAGGGGCTCCATTGGGAGAGAAATAAAAACCTGAATTGTAAGTTTATTTGAGACACAGCCAAGATATTAACATCTCATTCAAGAGGAGGAAACATGCGAAGAGTTAAGCACTAGAAAGATTAGACATCAGGTAATACAACAGCTCCATCAATGCCTACCAGCAAAACGGGAATAAAAATGGAGCCCATTAATTCCGGATGGACATCCAGGTTGTTAATGGGGAGAGAAGACATATAATTCAGAAATCTGCTTGCAGTCTTTTTAAATCACCATGTTTCCATTAAAATGGAAATTGAAGTCCCATCCCATGGAGACGTCATTTTCTGGATATTCTATGATTATCTCTACCTTTCCTGGCCACAATGGAAATGAAAATACTCAATGTCACCCATTAGTCTTTGGAAGTTACTACTTTGGATTTCTCAGAGTAGCCTACGTTCCTTGGTTGTGTGTAGACACTACTTACCAGGAGGAGGGGGCTGGGTGGGTAGTGTGTGCAGGTTTTCCTCCCACTCAAGCTGATTTGGAAAGGCCACGGGCAAATAAACATGTGGGATGCTAGGAATGACCTAAAGGGTCTTGTTTTGTTTTGTTGTTGTTTGTTGGTTTTGTTTTAGAAAAATAATGAAAGTAGGTAAATGCTCACCCGCAGAAATGACTCTAAAAGTCATCATAAGGAAAAAGGGAGCTGGCGTTGGCTGCCAAATTCACACAGGCAGATCATGTGAGGGGTGTGCTTGAAATGGGCAGTGGGAAGAGCTGCTTTGGTCTTCTTGGGTACTGCCTGGATGGTCCGTTTTGGAAGGTTCTGACAGGGGGCTCCTGATAAGGCTGTTCCCGTAGCTGCCTAACCACATCCTATCATCTCCCTCCTAAGACTCGACCCAGGGTGACCCCCTCAAGGCCTTTCTCTAGCCATCTCTCTCACTCTCTCTCTACTGAGACTAAAATGCATCCTGAGAGCACGTTGTCTGATGGCTTTATATCTTGTCTACACAATTGGACTGTAGGGTCCTTGAGGACAAGGACCTGGTTGCTTGTCAATGATGCATTCCTTGTGGTGTCTAGAAGGATGCCAAGTTCAGAGGATGCAGGTATGCACTTGAGACTGTTTGCCCTTCACTGGTCCAGATTCATTTGGCTGAAACTCTCAGTTCTGTAATCTTGGTCAAGTCCAAAGCCCTATCGATGATACGTGGGGATTCTCATGGTCTTTTCTCATAGTCACATTCTCATGTGACTAGTTCCTAAATGCATAGACTTTCTCCTTTTCCCCCTCACTCATCTGGATGCAAAATTCATTTACTGCTTTCCATATGAGTTGGTGAGTCTGGTGAGAACTGGGGATTTAGAAATCATAGGGTGGCAGTGTCTCTTTGGGCAACTCACATCGTCTTGTTGGCTCTCTCTTCCTCTCCAATCTTCCCTTGGATTGCTTCAGAAGCCTCAAGTCATGCTCTCTATAAAATGTAAAACCCTTCAGCTCTTCCAGTTTGCAAATCCACAGTGTCTAAGCACAACACGGCCAACTCATGACAAGACTCATCTTTCTTAGAAAACAGTTGGAGCTTTAAATAATAACCTTTCCTTGCTACATTAAACAGAACTTGCTCCAATTGTTATCTCTTCAACAAGAATTTCCTTAATAAAGGTGTTTTGCACCAGTCGTGATTGGATCTGAGAGTTGGAAGCTCAAAGTTATCATGTGGGGGGAGCTGTGTGGACTGGACACCTTGAAGAACAGCACAGGAGACAGAACTCTGTCTGGGGTGGCTTAACCACATCCAGGCATGGAGGCAGAGGTATGGGCCAAAGGGCATGTATGATGCTCAGTGAACATCAACATATTCCCATTTGGCATAGTCTGGAGGATGGAGGAACTAGGAAAGAGCAAGGGAGATACGGTGTCAAGCTATACCTTTGTCCTCCCACTGTTCAATTCACAAATATGTGTTGGTGGTGTATCTATCAGGCACTCTGTTAGACATGAGGACTACACAGATGAATGAGGTATGGTTCTTTCTCCAAAGAGCACTGATATGTGTAGGAAATGTGTCACTCCATCTCCTGTTACAGCAACCCCATGAGGATTCTTAGATACCCTGAGAAGGCGGCTCGCTTGGTCTATCTCAGGGGTCTGTTTTTCATGTTTCCTGGAACTGTGGTCAGCTTGCCGGACTGGACTGTCTGGTTTTCGCAGCTGCTACCCCACTGTCTGCCCCAGCCCACCACGAGAGTCCACACCCAGGCCTCTGGCTGCTCAGTACTGCTCTGTTGTACTTTTCCACAGCCCAAGATATGACAGAAAGGAGAGAGAACATTTCTTGTGCTATACTTGCTGCTTTCACATACACCATTTCATTTTATCCTCATAACAACCCTGGGACAACCCTCTTTCATCCCTCTGTTATGGATGAGGACACCGAGGTTCAGAGTGGTTAATGACGTGCCTAGAGTAACTCAGCCAGTGGGGGCTAGTGGAGGGGAGATGGCTCAGTGCTGGAGTTCCCAGCCTTGTTCTCACGTCCTGTCTAGCACACCACTAAGTCCATTTAAGGTGCTGGCTCATGCTTTCTGGGTGTTCGGATTTTTTCATTCCTCGTGCCAATCTCCGTGCCAAGCTTGAAGTTGCCAACTAGTGAAGTCTCAGGAGAAGGCTGTTACACAATAGGCCCTCTGATCCTCTGGGCTTCCTTTCTCAAGAAGACAGAGGTTTACAGTAAGTTTGGCAAACAAATCTGGTGTATGTTTGCCAAACAAGAAACAATAGTTCCCGCCTCACTTATAAGTTCTTCAGTAAAGTCCCCGAAGGTCAAATGGGGGTGAGCAAAAGCAACAAACAGTAAAGAACAGAAACCCCTAACTGGAGGCTGAAACAGGGAAGAGGCAATTCAGTTATTTGTTCATTCGTGCAGCACACGTTTGAACCTGTGTGGGGTGCTGGGGGCCTGTGACCAATAAGATGTGGTCCCTGCGTGAGAGAAATTCACGTTCTATTTGAAAGAGGAGGGCACGCTAACCAGAGGGGAGGGTGAGTTAACCAGAGAGGAGGGCAGGTTAACCAGCAACAAGTTGGGGGGCAGGTTAATCTGATAGGAGGGCCTAACCAGAGAGATATATTATTAACTCAAACCTGTCTGGTCCTCAGAATCACTTCCATTGTTTTATAAATATATGGATTCCTGGGCCCTGCTCTTAACCTAATGAATTGGAATCTTCCAGAGCCCTCTTTTGTGTGTGTGTGTTTATTCCTCACCCAAGGATATTTTTCTATTTATCATTAGATAGAGAGGGAGAGAGGGAGGGAGAAAGAGAGAGAGAGAGAGAGAGAGAGAGAGAGAGAGAGAGAGAGAGAGAGAGAGAGAGAGAGAAACATCGATGTGATAAAGCCACATCGACTGGTTGCCTCCCACCAACCAGCTGACCTGACCAGGGCCGGGATGGAACCGCAACCGAGGTACCTGCCCTTGACTGAATCAAACCTGTGACTCATTGGTTCTTGGGCCGATGCTCTAACAGCTAAGCCAAGCCGGCCAGGGCACGTCTTTTGTGTTTTTAAATAAGCTCCTTAGTGAGTCCAATAATCATGGCTTTGGGAAGAATGTGGCACAGGCACATTATAGAGAAACCTGCAGGGTGGATCCCAAGCAGGGGTTTGCTGGTGCAGTCTGGGCTGTCTTGGAGGAGGTGATATCTAAAGTGACCTTCAGAATTGCTATAGAGCAATGAGGTGCACAGGAGTGCTGAGACGGGGAAGGGGAGGGCTTCCAGGTGGAAGGCTCCAAATAAGCAGAGGCCCTGCGGTGTGGAACACCACAATGAGCCAGGGCCTGAGTGCAAGAGAGGACCACGTTAGAGGAAAGGCCAGAAGGTAGGCTACATCCCAGGTGGCCTTACTGATCCCACCAATGAGTTTTAATTTTATCATCTTTGATATGAACAACCCTTCAAAAGTTTAAATTGGGGAGTGAGTCCAGCCGGTGTGGCTCAGTGGTTGAGTGTCGACCCATGCACCGAGGTTGTCGGTTCAATTCTCGGTTAGGACACATGCCCAGGTTGTGGGCCTGATCCCCAGTGAGGGGCATGCAGGAGGCGGCCAATCAATGTTCTCTCTCATCGATGTTTCTGTCTTTCGCTCCCTCTCCCTTTCTCTCTCTCTAAAATCAATAAAGGAAAACAAAAATTTTTAAAATAAATAAATAAATAAATCGGGGAGTGAAATGATTAGCTTTCGTTTCAGCAAGATTACTTTAGAATTTCTAGAACATGATGGAAATTTAAGCCTGCATATTTAACTCTTCTCTTTCTAAAATGTCTGTGGAAATATGCAAAGAAATATAAAAAAGGAGAGCGTTCAGGGAAGGATGCAGTCCTTAAACCGGAAGTGCTGCCACTTTTGCGGTAGTTAACATTGAGTGTTGCTGTGTGTACGCACTGTCTGGAAATCTAGCGTCGTGGTATTCCACAAGGAAGGTGCTGTCATTATCCACCCTCATGGGCTGTTCTTGTCCCCTTATTACAGATGAAGAAACCAGGGCACAGAGAAAGTAACTAAGACCACCAGTCCTGCAGCGAGTTGTAGAGCTGGCATTTGAACCCAAGGGGTGTGGCTCTAGAGACCAAGCACTTACAGCATCATACTGCTTAGCATATTGTAAAAACATGGTGCTAGTGGTCTGCACTAGCCCCCAGTTTCATGCATGAGAAGAAGTTGATCCAAGTGGCGAGTGGATGGGGTACATAGTGGAATCCCCCTAACTTCCAAGGTTGGAAGGTCTTCCAAAGGGAAGGCCATGGCAGGGTGTCAAGACAGTATTCTAATGCTGGTGTACTGGTGCCTATGGCAACAAGAGAAGGGGAGCCATCTCCCATCTGTTTAGCACAGAAGCTCCTGACATGAGACTGCCTTTGGTCATAATTACCTTCCTAGTTTTTACCACAGTCGAAGAGAAGTCTAACTTGGCACAAAAGTTCTTAACTTTGAGCACCAGAACCAGGACTCCACGGGGCCACTAATGGGACAAAGGCATCGTCTTTTATACACGTTCAGGAAACACAGCAAGAGCTGATGGACAGAGCCCTCCTGGTTTTGAGAGGTATGGTAATTGAAGTGTGGGCACAGCCTGTGAGGCTCTGAGATAACCATGGACTTCACTATTCACTGGAAGGAATCCTTCAACCCAACACGAGGTTCTCTGTGCAGGTGTCTCTGGCTGGAGCCTCGTCCTGATCCTCACAGCCAACTGTACTGCCACAAGCTAAAGCTACAGACTTTCCCCTTATCTTTCCCTTGGACTTAAGATTTGAATAAGCCTTTCCATGATCTCTGACGCAAACCATCATAACTCACAACACCAGACAGTGCTCTCTCAGGAAAGTAGGGCAAACAGAAAACTCACCAGATACATGAAATGATTCATTCAGCAATTTGAAAGAAGGAAACAGATCTGAAGAATTAGAACAAATGTTCTCCTCTGAAGGAAGTTTACTTCAGAAAAGTAAGATTAAAACCAGAAACAAAATTGATTCATATTTTCAATGAGACTTGAGATCTGGGCACCCACCCCACGTAAAAGCAACAATCTGACATCAGGAAATATTGCTCTTAAACATTAAAACAATTAAATGTAAATTTATCTTATAAATTTGTAAGTTCAAACTTTAAATTTCAAAATTTTTATTTGTAAGTGGTAGTTGTGATTAACAGATTAGATAGTATAGAAAAATCATAACAATGACTCAAAAGTCCAGTTTGAGAAAATTGTCTAAAATTTCAGAAGCAAAAGACAAAATGAATATAATAAATACAAATGTAAGTAATATGAGGGGTAGGTTTAAGAGATAAAATATAGAAAAATAGGAATTCTAGAAGGAGAAACAATAATTAATAAATTTAGAATGTAGTCCCCTGTGCTGAGTAAAATTTTAAGTTCTTAAATTAAGTGGGTCTTTCCTAGAAAAAATTACTGCAAAGACAATTCGATATTAGAAACTCTATCAGTTACCATATGACTAGATCAAAGTGTAAAAAAACTTATAATCATTTCTTTGGATAACTAAAAGGCATTTAATAAAAATTGAACATCATGCCCTGGCCGGTTTGGCTCAGTGGTTGGAGCGTCGGCCTGTGGACCAGAGAGTCCTGGGTTTGGTTCCCGCTAAGGGCATGTACCTCAGTTGCAGTTTGTCCCTGGCCTCAGTTGGGGTCGTGTGGGTGGCAGCCAGTAGATGTGTCTCTTTCACATCGATGTCTCTCTCTCTCTCTTCCTCCCTCTCTCCCTCCCACTCTATCTGAAGATAAATGCAAAAATGTCCTCAGGTGAAGATTAAAAAAAAATTGAACATTGTTTACTAATATAAAATAGAAATAGAATGATATGCCATTAATAAAATAAAGTATATTTAATTTAATGGTTAAAGGATTTTATTTTTAAAGTTTTTGTTTTTCTTTATTGATTTTTAGAGAGAGAGGAAGGGAGAGGGAGAAAGAGATAGAAACATCTATGAGAGAGAACATTGATCGGCAGCCTCCTGCATGCCCCCCACTGGCTATTTGGCCCATAACCTGGGCATGTGCTCTGACCGGGAATCGAATCGGCTGCCTCTTGGTGTAGGAGTCGACGCTCAACCACTGAGACACACCAGCTGGGCAATGGTTAAAGGATTTTAAACTTAATGATGAAAAATAGACCATTGTTACCAGTGGTAATATTGTTCTAGGCATGCTAGCCAATGCAATTAAGATAAGAAAAAGACATGAGAGGTATAAATACTATAAAATACGAGAAAACTACCATTCTGTGCAGATGATAGCCTATCTACCAAACCAAAGATGAAAACAGGTAAAACTAACAAGAGATTTCAGGAGATGTTTTTTAAATAAATGTGTAAAAATCAATAGCTTTTCTATATAACAGCATAATCATTTATACACCATAGTGAAAACAAGATCATATTACAATAGTCACAAAAGTATATACTTAGAAATAAACACTTATTGAATTATATAGGATCTATATGAAGAAAACTACTAAATATTCCTTTACTGAAAGAAATAATGGAAATTTAAGTGAAGAAACGTTACAGCCTGCCGAATGGGCATATCCAAGTAGTGGTTCTCAACCTTCCTAATGCCGCGACCCTTTAATACAGTTCCTCATGTTGTGGTGACCCCCAACCATAAAATTATTTTCGTGGCTACTTCATAACTGTAATTTTGCTACTGCTATGTCTTAGGCGATCCCTGTGAAAGGGTCATTCGACCCCCAAAGGGGTCGTGACCCACAGGTTGAGAACCGCTGTGAGTCAGTGCAATGTTAGAAAACTCCAGTGGGAATTTGAAACTCATATTGCACACTCACCTGGAGAGATGTGGAAAGCAGATAGGAGATCTATTTTGAATTCAGAGGAGAGAGCTGGTTGGCAACAGAGATTTGGGAGTTACCACTGCTAAGTTAAGGGCTATAGCCACGAACCTGGATGAGATCCCCTAGGAGAGTGTGGAGTGTGAAGAGAAAAGGACCAACAGCCAATGCTGGAGAACACCAACATTCAAAGGGGCGCAGGCACAGAGAGCGGGATGAGATCGGGAAGGTATGGTTTAAGACAAAGGAGGAAAATCAGGAAGGAGCAGCATCCTAGAAACCAAAGAAGACAGCCTTAAGAAACAGGGAGTCGTCCACAGAGGGTCAGGCAAGATAAAAATGGCGCACTATTTGGCTTCTAGAAGATTGCGGATTACAATGGAAAGACTAGTTATTGCGGAACTGGGGAGTGCCAAAGTTAAGGTAAGGATTGTTGCAGTTCTTATGACGCTAATAACCACGGAGGGGACAGTGCACATGGAATCTGCCAGTTAGTGTGTGAAGAAGTCACCAAATCCTAATGAGTCTAAATTTTCTCATCTATAGATGGAGTTGCGGTTGCCAGAAAAAGTGTGGTAATGACTATGCACTGTTTTATAAACAATAAACTGCTACACAAACAGATGGTGTTATTTTTAGTTCTCGAGATCTTCCCGACACCACTTTAACATGAAATGTATTAAAGAGGATGTCACTGAGATAATGGCCCTGAAACATTTCCCATCACCTTCTCTGTGGTGCCAGTGTTTCAGCTGCAGGTTTGTTAGCACAGAAACGCAATCTGCTGTGTGCTTCTGTGGGGGGCTCTAACTGATCTGTAAATGTTTCGCAATGCCCTGCATTGTTTCGGCCATCAGATGGAGAGAAGAATTGCAGTTCCAATCAGGTTAGGTGGCAGAATATTTTTCTGTTTGTCGAAGTAGATGCCAGCACTTAAATAAACACCATGTTCCTTCTCGGAACTTAGCTGGAAAGCACCCCCACCAAGCATAACCTTGAGATGCTTGGCACATGGCCCAAACCAGCTGACATTTCAATTGTTCTTCCCCGCCTATTATTGGATCTCAAATGGCCACAGGGCTGACATTTCTCCAGACCCTCAGTGGGAACATTCCACTATCAAGCGGTCATAACAGAATGGTCTCAGCCTCACATTCATTCTTTCCTTGATCCAGCCATACAAAGTATGTTTGTTAAGCATCTATTAAGTGTCAGGGCACTTTGCCAGGGAACAGGTTCATAAAGATGAATGACACTGAGTTGCCTTTGTATTGTAATTACAATACAGTGAGAACATAACTTTAATATATGTATGTTCAAAGTGCTATGGGAACCCTGAATAGAGGCATCCAGCCTGCCAGTTCAGACAAAAGCCCAAGAGTTGAAGTGTCAGAGGTCTGACTCTTAATTCTGAAAACAGCAAACTTAGCAGTTGGTACATAGTAAGTGCTCAATTAATGCTTAATAAACAATTGATGAATTCCACTAAACAGAGGCATAGACCACAGCTCTCCTAATCACCCCAACTCTCCTCACATTCGGCTAGTTCATTACCAAGGAGATAGTCACAGATGCTCCCTGGGAGAGTGAACTACGCACCGCACTCCGTCGTCTTCAGAAGGTGGACCAATGACTATTAATCCCAAACAAAGATGAGGCCAAGACCTCTTCCTCTAAGAGCCGTTTTAGGCAAAAGCTCAGTGGGAGAGTAGGACAGGAGTGGCACCTTGGTCACAAGTACTTCGAGTAAATCTGAGAAACACCATGGCATGGCTCAGAGCAGAAGTCAGCAGGACTCTTCTGAAGTCATCCATACCTCAGTGGGACACGGGGAAAGATTGCTGCTAGGAGACTGTCCAGACACTGAGTGGGGTGACTCACCCGGGACAGTTCTCCCTTAGGAGCATCACTGACCCCATTTGTCAAATACTGATGCTGGCTGGCTACGCTCTGTGTCTCTTCCAGATCTAAGGATCTAGAATTCATTTTTAGAGTCAGAACAAAAACTCTTAAAACAAATCTCTTAATTTGTAGAGTAGTTGTGGGTCACTGGGGGAGAAGCAACAACTTGAACCCTAAAATTCACCTAACCCATTCCCCATTCCCATCTACATGGCTGCTAACCCTTGTCAGGGCAGATGTAGGCAGGACAACCTGGGAAGCAAAATAGAGGAGACAATTTTAACTCCTGTGTGCAAGAATTCGACTCCCCAGCACCTCTTTTCCTCCCCATCAGCTAATTCCAGGTCAGCAGCATGTGTAATATACTCGTTCAACTTTGTACTGGAGTCGCTGACTGTGGACAGCATCATTCAACTTCATTCAGGGTGTCGTACAGAGTGTTAGGCTGCCGCATAAAAATGTCATCAGCCTAGGGAAGGGACTAGCCTCCCTGCAGGATTTCAATAAAGGCTGAGCCTGCTCACTAACTGATTAATTGAAGAGCGGGATGGTGGGGGTGTTCAGGGTGTTTGCTGTGCAGAGCAGGAGCTCCCTTGGGTGCCCCTGCTAGTGAGCCAATGCCGCCTTCCTCCCAGGCTCCCCCTGGAATCCAAAGGATCAGGGTCACACTACTGACCCTGAGGCATGAACATCCTGTTCCTGAAAATCCCCACAAAACAAGACCCTCGGGGGAGCAGTTAGACCCTCCAGACTGAGCACGTCCTGGGGGAGGACTGCATTGCTGAAGCCACGCACTCTGGGAGAATTCTAATTGGAAGTTTGGCCCCAGGGAGACAATCAGCCAAACAAAAAACTCTGAGGATTCAGGACCAAACCCAGCACCGCTGAGTGAGAGATGCCAGCCTGTCAGCCACCCAGCCATGGTGCCCCTCTGACAGAGCTTTCCCGGCTGCATCTCCACCAGCTGGAGGCAGGCCCTCATGTATCCCATGACTGGAAGCTCCTTACTGTCCAGCGTTCTCTGGCCTTCCTGCCCCAGCCTCTCCCTGTCCATCCACCCTGCGTCCCTGTTGCCATCAGAGGAGTCCCCTAAAGCTCCCTCCAAAGCACTGCTCAGCTCCTGTTACATCCCCATCACTCCTGGCCCACTCTGGGCTGCTGACTTCAGAGGTCACGTATGGCCCAGTCCCCACCTCAGTCACCGGAGCTGCAAGCTGCCCTTCTCCCTGACGGTCTGCGCTGTCTCCCTCCTTGACTCGCCCAAATCCACACCCAGCATGGTCTTCTCTGACCCACCCCTCCACACCAAAGGAAGGACTGGAAGATACAACTTGTTTATTTTGGGAGATTGTTACACCTTGTCTTCCATTTTAAAAATAGCAAAAGCAAACCTCCAAAATTCAGGAACTCTCTCCAAGACCCAGCATCCTTGCCCATCTGGCCCTTGGTCCTCAGGGACACTCTCTCCATCCCTGGGATCTCATCTCCTAACCCATCTTAGTTCTCAGCTCCAAGACATCTCCAATTGCTCTCTCTCCTCCTGTGGCCCAATAAGCCTCATGCTCACTGAGCATCATCTGGGTTGAACTTCCTCTCTTGCTGTCAGCAACCTCATTTTATCTTTCCCTCTCGTCTTCTCCCTTTTTCTCCTCTCTCCCCTTCTCTTTGCTGACATTCCCTTCTACACCCTTTCTGTCCACCCTCTGTCTCTATCCCCCTCTCTAATTTAGCTCCTAACAACTGCCCCGTTCATCCCACCCCCGCATCACCAGCTCACCTGTGGAAGGTTCTGTTCCTTCCACAGAGTTCACCGTATGTGTTCTTACAGGTCACATAGCTCAGATATAAACTTCCTGCCAAGGAAATCACTATACTCCCCTCCCTTACACACATCCTGTGAAGCCACATTTACATGTCACCATATCCACATGGCTAGAGGGAGACTTTTGAAAAGGGCAGCAGAAACCTTTAGAATACTGAAGACAGAGAAAGGATGGCTTTATTAGGAGGTTATTGGAGACCTTCAAAAAGAAACCAAGAGAACTTAAAATATGTTCTATAATTCTAAACTGGGAACTGCAAATTATAGCCCGTGGGCCAAATTTGGCCTGCTGCTTATTTTTTATGTGGGTGTGGAAAAGCACAGGTTTTAAACTTCTAAATGGCTAATGAAGAATAAAAAGATGAAGAATATTTTATAGTGTGTGAAAATTCAAGTCCCAGTGTCCATAAATTAAATTGTCCTGGAACACAGCCACACTCGTTTATTTATGTGTTGTCTGTGGCTGCTTTCAGGCTAGCTACAATGGCAGAGTCAAGTCGTTGGAACATAAAGTAGTTGTGACATTTATGGCCCAGAAAGCCTAAAATATTTACTGCCTGACTGTAGTGGATTGATTGGTGGCCCCCAAAAGATATGTCACTGCCCTGATACCCAGACCCTGTGCATGTGACATTATTTGGAAAGAGTCTTTGCAGATGACATTAAGGGTCCTGAGATAAGATCATCTTGGATTATTGGGGTGGCCCCCAAATCCAATGACAAATCTTCATGAAAGAGAAGACAGACACAGAGGCAAAGGCCATATGACAGTGAAGGAAGGCAGAAATTATGCAGCCACAAGCCAAGGAACCCTGGGACCAGCAGAAGTTGGAAGAAGCAAGTGAGGGTTCTCTCCTAGAGCCTTTGGAGGGAATGTGGCCCAGCTAACACTACAATTTTTGACGTCTGACCTCCAAAACTGCGAGATAAATAAGTGTTCTATTGTTTTCAGCCACTTAGTTCACGGTAATTTGCTACTAAAGCCCTAGGAAACTAAAAACTGATCTTTTCCAGTATTTTTTCCAACCCTTATTTCAATTTGTATTTCTACATTGTATTTTGTTATGCTCATTCAAATTTACTTTTTTCCTAATGGAGGCAAAGAGATAGTACGGTGTAAGGATATGCTGCATTTCTATGAAATTAAGAAGAATAAAAAATGAGAAAGCTTGCATGTGTCTACACAGTGAAGCTGACACCGCTGCCTCCCATGAGGGAGTGGAAAGGGGGGACTGGGTGCTCCATCCATCGCTCTGAAGGGCTCGTCTCTTCAATGCATCCCAGCTGCTGCCTTTGATTGGGGGGGGAGGGGATAGAAACAGTGTCTGGAAAGGATTATCTCCTCAGATTCGATTTTAGTTTGTGGTGGTGGAAGGATGGGGTTTAAGATGATAAGAAGGAAAGTGAAGGAGAAAAGGACACTACGTTGGAGCAAACTGGTAACCGAGCCTTAGAGGAAGGCTGGACCCCACTCCACCATGTCTGAACAAATCACTGCTCCTTACCTCTTCCTTCGTACCATCTTCCTAATGTAGTCGTCACCCTCCACCCGTAGAAGCAGGGGCCATCCCACAGATAAGGACTAGTTCCCACAAATAAGCCTTTCATAGGCAAGGTAAAAACCTTTTGTAGGTTTTTAGATGAGAATTTGACTTAAGTGACATCAAAATGTAAATATTGACCAAATAATAATATTTGGATATCGACAAAGGATAAGCAAATGCTAAAAATTTTACAAAATTTTAAAAATAAAAGCAAATAGAGCAAATGTAGAAGGAACTGCAAAATCAATAACAACAACAACAACAACAGAAGAATTTGGCATAGTAGGATCGCAGAGAAAGTACTGGAAAGAGATGAAAAAGGAGGGTAGCACCCACCTGGTTCCCTACCAGTTCATGTACACTGTGCCAAAAAAAGACAGATAGGTAGTCCAGGCAGTTCCCAAATAGCCCAGGGCTAGGACCATGACAAGCAGCATCAGTGGGAACCCCCCCACCCCCCAGGCAGAGGCCAGGCCCAGGGATGCACTGCCCTCACACCCACAAGGAACTGTCCCTCATATATACATTTTATTCTGGAAATGTTTGGTCTTAAACAATTGAAACATTTCATTTTGTTCTTTCAGTCGGTCTACTGGCCATTATCAGGAAGATGTGGGAAGAAGCCTGAATGAAAATTTCCTCATTATTGAGAAAGAATTCATAACAGTGGAGCAATTTACAGCATTTCTGCCTAGAGACAAGGAGATAAGAGCATTCTGAGTCCAAGTTCCCATGGAAATGTTTAGTGCAGAGCTTGTTTCTCAAAGAACTTGCATATGCACACATGAATTTGTGCAATTCTCATTATAACCTCATGAATTAGGGCTAAACTTTGTTATGTATGAGAAGATGGAGCCTAGCTATTGGAAAATTTATCTGAGAGCCTAGAGATAGTGAGGACAGAGAATTTGAGGCTCTATGCCCCAAGTTGGTTCTCTAACACTCGTCTCTACTTTGGGATCCAATTCATTTCAGGTTAATGTCTGAGATCTTAAGCTGGGCAAAGGCCTGAGGAAAGCATTATTCCAGGTAACTACCTAATCAGTATAATTTCAATTAAACAAAGTGGACATGGGAGAGATTTCTAGGCTCCTTTCCTCTCTGCCTTTTTCCTGGGCCAAACATGCATATCGTGCATTCCCAGGGTTCCGACTTAAGCAAGGGGATTAGTATAAGAGGCAGCAACAGGATGGCTATTTTTCAAGATAAAATTCATATTTAATTAGATAAACAGCAAAAGTGGAAATTATTCTACAGGGTGGTGGTTCTGTATTCCAGGCCTCAAAGTTCTTACCTTAGAATCTGTTCCTTTTTAATGGCAGGGTTAAAGTTGTTTTTGTCAGCTTTGGGTGACTGCCATATATTTTCATCAATTAATTTTTGTTGAAATGCCTGCTGAGTATGTGGTGTAGCCCAGGGAGACAGCTGATTGTTTGCAACATAATCTAATTTGGCAGTTGGGCCCCGAAAGCTGAGTACTCCTCAAATTAACATACCCAGGATAGCAGAGGAAGCAGACCTGAAGAGGGATCAGCAGTCAGTAAGATGCTTGCTCTGTGCCTATTGAGTAAGAGTGGAGCCTCAGCTCTGAACTCATGTGGTCCCATGTCCCAGCCCTGGCTCTGCCTTCACCAGCTGTGTGACTTCCAGCAAGTTATCTCAGTCTCTGAGTATCTGCTTCCTCGTGTGTAAAACAGAGATAGTAATTGCACCAACTTCTACTAAGTGTTGTACTAAATGCTATGGATGTATTACCTCATTTAATTCTTACAATAACCAGAAACTGATAAAACAATTTTTATGGGTATTTCTTTTTTAGAGGGATAAGTAAAGTAGCTTCTTTGGTAGGAAAGGCCAAGAAATAGGAAACCTGATTTCTAGTCCAGCTTGGCTATGAACTAATTCTAGATTTATAAGGGTTTGAAAGGCAGATCCCAAACACAAACTTTCCCTATTCCATCATTTAAAGTATTAAGGACTTGGGTCAACTGAGACACAAATTAAAGAGTTCAAATAGGAAAGGCATCTTATAAAAGCTCAGCTGGCAAATACTGAACCCAAGTAAACCTAAGTAATTGTTCATTGTTGTATTATCTTTTTATTTTAAAAAATCTAATAAATCATAATTTTTCTCTTCTCCAACTTACTGTGAAATAATTATGGAAAAAAAGCACCCCCAAAAAACGAGTTTCTATAAAACTGGGAACTCTAAATATTCCTCAATGATATGCCAGGAAACAGAAAGAATTTCTGTTATTCAAAGTATCAAGGAAGCTTACAGGAAGGAGAAAGGAAAAGGGTGGTAGGGAAATCGATAAAGCTATGTCTCTTGCAGATCCCTTCCTTTGAAACATGAAGTCTTCCCACCAGAAAAAGGGAAGCCAGCCTCCATCTGAGGACTAGAATAATTGGAGCTATTTTTGCCCCTGTCATTAATTACTGTTTTTTGGGGGGTTTTTTTTGCATCAGTTCTGGAACTATAATTACCCACAATGTTGTGTGACTGAGAGTGCTTATATCTAGGAGGTTGACAGCTAGAAGGGAGCTGAGCCTGACAGAGTTGTGTGTGTTCTGAGAGTTCTATTGAATACTGAAGGAAACATTTACTGTGCATTTACTGAGCAAACCTACCATTCACTGGGTTAGGTAAGTGGGAAAAACAAGAAAGAATGTCTGACTACTCAGGAATCACTGCCACTCATGAAAAGATATACAGGCAGTGAGACTAGATGTCTCGTCCTGGCAATTCATTCACACTTAATGAAAGCCTTCAAAATAGCATAGAAGGGGCTAGGAAGTATGAATATCAAATAATATTTGATCTTAAGATCTGAAATGAGAATTCTATCAGCAATTATGTGGACAGTAAGGAACACCAGTTTTTTTTTTCTTTATTGATTTTAGAGAGAGAGGAAGGGAGAGAGAGAGAGAGAGAGAAATATTGAAGAAAGAGAACATCAATTGGCTGCCTCCTGCATGCCCCCCACTGGGGATTGGGCCCACAACCTGGGCATATGCCCTGACCAGGAATCAAACCAGCAACCTCTTGGTGTTTGGGTCGACACTCAACCACTGAGCCATCCCGACCAGGCAAGGGGAACCAGTTTTAAAAAATGATGTTTATAGTAAAACTTAGCCTGAGAAGACTTCTCTACATTAAAGGATGAGTAAATAGAAAAAAAAATTAACTAGGAGCCAATGAATTATGAGTGTGTATTATAAAAGGAAGAGAACATAACTCTCAAAAGGCAGACGAAGAACAGTTTTAAGAAAAGTGATTTACTACAGGTTCCAGAAATAAATTTTTATAGTACAGTTGCTTTGGGCTTTAAAAACTATTCAAGATAAATTGGACATGGACTCTATTAAACAGATCAAAGATGAGATAAAGGAATAAAAGTTAAAATGAAAAAAGAGCTAGCTGGAAAAAAATGCATGAATGAAAAAAAGAGTTGATTGAGATAAGAAACAATTTTGGAGTTAAAAATGCAGCGACTGAATTAAATTCAGCCTTACAATAAGTAAATTGCAGAAAATCCAGTTAGCAATGAATGAACCAGTTGTAGAAGTTGTTCCAGAATGAAAAGGAAAAGAATAACAAGGTAAAAAACAATAATGAGGAAATTGGGATTCTTGAACAGTAGAACAATTTGAACAGAAGTGATGATTTACGATATAATAGAAGAAAAATGTTCCTGAATTGAATACAGAATCAGGACTGCTTATTACAAACACAATCAATGTATGTGGGACAGGGGATACATACCTAGAGATATTCTGATATATTTTTTTCTTATTTCAACAGTAAAGAAATAATTCTATCAGCCATTCAAGAAGATAAACATTTTGCCTATATGTAGAACAAAGTATATAAGGCTGGCTTCATAGTTCCCTCTTATTATAATGCCAGAAAATAAAGGAGACACATTTATAAAATTATGGAAAGAAATCTTATAGTCTGAGAATTGTCTACCTAAGTTGTTATTCATATGATTAGGCTGCAGAAAGAACTTTTTGGGAACATAAGAGCTCAGAAAGTATACCAGTAATACCATCCCTGAAAAACAACAACAAAAACCCCCAAACAAACCACTCAAAGACATTATTTAATTGGAGAACAACAGTTCAGAATAGTAAAAAAAAAAAAAAAAAAAAAAAAAAAGGAAAGTTGTTGATTAAAAGATTATGGCTCACATTGCAACCATTTCCATAGAAAATTAAGGTTTAATAATAGTTGTAATATTATTATAAGGCTTAATACAAATGTTAAAAGTAGCTCTTAAAAAAGAAAATGTACTGCATAAAAAAAAGGAGTTAAAATTCCATACCTAGCTTTCGGATACTGCAAGGCTAGGAAGATCCCAGCCCAGCTGAAGACTTTGGATCTCATTGTTCTCCCAGCCCTTTGACCCTCCAACCAAGACCCTTAATAAAAAGATTTGACCCCAGAAAATAAATAAATGAATAAATAACCTGGGAGAGTGGGAGTGAAAAGGGGGAATTAAAGATGCATGCTAAAATATTAATCTTTCATAGAGATAGCCAATAAATCCAGTTTTATTCTTGGCATTGGCAGTGATAAGAATAGTTTCAAGTAGTTTTTTAAATGTAAAATCAACCACTAGAAAAGTAACAACAGATCATAACTTTTAAATCACTAGAGGGAGCAAAGTAAAAGAAAATGTAGTCCATGGCAAACCGAGGGAGTGGGGTTAAAAAAGAAAACAGCAAAGAGATAACAACAAAAAAATCATGTAAACCAGAAGCAGAAGCAGGTCAGGCATGTTCATTATGACAAAAACATTAGTGGGTAAAACACTTTTACTAAAAGAAAATGACCTTGAAAGATCAGCAGCATATAACAAACTATAAAGACTTCCTTAAAAAACTATTACCTAGGAAAAGTTGCAAGTAAAAAGATGGACACCCTGTGTACAAATTCAGCCTATGGAATTGAGCCATCTCTCTTCAGCTGCTGCAGAGAAAAACATGGGCAGTGTTGGGTCAAGAGCAAGTGAATCAGGTAATCACTAACCTATAGTAAATATTGGATGAATATGTCAAAACTGAAGCAGAGCAGCCCAACCAGTAGAGACTATCCCTAAAAAAAAGGGAAAAAAAGTTGGATGTCTTCCCATTAATATCACTCAGGAGCATATTGGAAATCTATTTGCAGTATATGAGCCAGAGAATGTTCTGAAAGTGCACTTTAGAGTAAAATGTTATTCCTTTGTGACACCTACAAATTCAGAAGACAGCCCTGATCTAAAAAGTTTATATAATCAGATTTATGAAGGTCAAAGGCATCCTAAAGTATTGCATGTTTTCATGACCCTACCTAAATATTTAAGAAAAATGACAAAAATTTAAAAAAATGTGGTAGAGGCATACTGTATAGCATACCTTAACTAATCTAAATCAATGGCTAATACTTCTAAATCTCCAAATAATACCAAAAGAAAGCCCGTGCCTGCATAAAAAGTATACAATACTTAGTTATCTTATTTTAGAAAAGAAAAACTTGGGACTAGAACAATAAAACATGCCGGTGGAAACGAAGAAGCTTCAGCTAGAAGTGAAAAATATATCATAGGGATAGGTTTATTTGAACTCTGTTTTAACTCAGACATATTTAATTATATTTCATGACTTCTTAGTTAGGGATACAGCTTCCTGCAATTGAAGGTCAATATGATTATATTTTTAGCATTATGGGGGCACTATTTATGTCTGATGACACTCATGATGCTAACTTCTTTTTAACTTCAGATCATTTTGTACATTAACTTTATGGTACCATTTTCTTTAAAGATGGATGACTCAGATAAATTTTGTTGCTGTTTCAAGGTTGTTAAAATTCCATGCTAGGATTCCATTTGCAGTCTAAAGCACTATGGATTTAGACTTGTGGAAGGCTATTGGTGCTGTCCCATATCCAGTTATTTTCTCTGTTTTAATCCTGTGAAAGATTACAATTCCTAGACCTTTTGCAACTAGGCAAGGTTGTGTGACTAAGTCTAGTCAACAAAATGTGAGTGCAAGTGACATGTCACTTCTAGGCTATGACAGTTAAGAACTGTTATGCTATCTCCACTTTCCCCCTTACTCTGTCATGGAAACCTTGGAAGTTACATGTTGAAATGATAGTATCACAAGATCGAGGGAGATCTGACTCCTGAGTCACCAGATGTAGGAGGGCCCCCTTGGACGCACATCAGACTTTGGGAGAACAAGCAATAAACTATTGTGTTGCAATAAACTGTTGTGTTAAATAAACCACTGAGAATTCAGGGTTTGTCAATTGCACCCGATACTGATTACTTACCCTAACACAGGCTTTTTGTGCTTTCCTTTGGGCTTAAGTTCCTTAAGACCTATAAATATTTACCTTGAATAAAAATGTGAATCAGTTCATGGCAGCTAACATGTACAAACTCTAAAATAAAGGCAGTTATATGAGTCCTAATAACCAATTTCATGTTCACATACATATGTTCCATTAAATGCAATTCTACATTGATTGCTTAGTAGGGAAAAGGCAAATATTGCCAGGTTTATTACTTTTTAATGAAATATTTAACAGGTAAACAAGGAAAAAGTTGAGATAGGTGCACTGAACTCTGGACTTCCCAATGACTTATTCTCAGAACGTTGGTGTATAAGTACACTAAAAATGTGACATTCAATTTTGTTTGTATTCAAAGCATTTTATGATTTATTTTGAAGAAGACAGTGTAGTTAGTACAAAAATGCAGATGTCTTAATAAGGAAGGGGAGGAGGGAGAGTTATACAGCTTCTTACACCAATATTGAATTATTACTCTTCACGACTTTATTCATTCTCTTCAATGAAATTTAAAATGAATCATTTAATATTGTAATAGCTCTTTATGGTGCCAGTGGGCACTGGAAATATCAGGAGGAAGGAGCAATTTGTAAAGTATATGACTGTCTAACCACTATGCTGTACACCTGAAACTAATACAAAATAATAGTGAATGTAAGCTATAATTGAAAAAAAGAAAAAAGAAATGCACAATAAAATGTAAAGTAAAAAGAATCATTTCAGTTTCTCCACATAGGTTAACCAGTTTACATTTTGTACAAGATGTTTGTTCTTCTATTTCTCTGGAGTGTTTCATTAAGTGATATAAACATTGTCACCCTAGTTTTGAAATAAAAACACATGCCCTTAAAAAGTAAAGAAATAACTGTACAAATCAGGCAAATACAAACCAAAGGATCAGGAGTGACTATATGAACATTGCACAGAATAAATATAATAGAAAAAAAATCAGAATTAAACAAATTATTTTGTAAGGATTAAAGACATTACCTAAAAAAAAAAAGTTTAACAATCATAAAAATTGAATGCAGAAATGCAATAGATAATTTTCTGGGAAAACATAAATTACCAAAACCTATTGAAGCATAAACTGGCAATCTAAAAAGAACAGTAATCTCAGAAGAAAATGAAAAAGATATCTGTTAAAAGACTTTGGGCACAGGCAGTATAATAGGTAAACTTTCTTTTTTAGCGATCATATGATTTTTACGCTATATTAACCCAAAGAAAGAGAAGTGAAGCCTCCAAATTCATTTCATGAAGCACAATCTTAATGAGTCATCAGTCTGTACTCATGAGTACTTTCCTTAACTCAAAAAAGCTGCAATAGCCTTGGCTGGTGTGGCTCAGTTGGTTGGGCATCATCCTATTCACCAGGTTGCTAGTTCGATTCCTGGTTAGGGCACATGCACAGGTTACAGGGTCCATTCCCACACTGATTTTTTTTTCTTTCTCTCTCCCTCTCCCTTCATCTCTCTCTAAAAATCAATAGAAATATTTTTAAAAAATCAAAAATAAAATATTTGCAGTACAAATTCACGAGTATATGACAGATAACGCATCATAATCGAAGCAGAATTATCCATGACTATAGCAAATCTGGCTCCTAGAATACCAAGAAGACCCTATCTGTTGGGCTCCTGGTTCAAAGTGCTAATTCCTAATTGGTCCAGCTCAAGCCTTGACTTGGTTTCTGCAGAGGCTTTTGAAAATGCTTAGTCCCAGGCTCCATCAACACTTTTAAAAACTAGTGATAGGATGCTGTGGGGAAGGCCAGGCATGAGGTTGGGTCTATGACAATTTGATACTGAACTAGCACCAGTCCTGCTTGGGAATTTCATGGCTCTTCCCATCATAGCAGGTGTATTGAATTGTAGGGGTGGATGGGCTGGATTCAGCACCAGAAGGAACATTAGATGAATGGCATGAGCTTGCTGTTAGCCTTACTATCATCGCAAAGGGACCTGACTTGTCAGAGACTAGACTAGGGTTCAGATTGGATTACCATAAGGAAAATCATTAATTTAAAATGTCTCAGCATAAATTGGCCACAACACCCACTTCTGGCCCTTCTGGAGTAAAAGATCATGAAAGAGTAAGAGGAAGAAGGATCTATCTGCTCATTATGAACTCTTTATGAGTAGTCAAGGGATGATGCTTACTTGAGGCTGGTGTCCCACCGTCTATTCTCTGGGTCAGAACATCAGAACAGGAGTAGCCTGGGAGGGGCCTTTGACTTCTCTGCACTAGAGAGTTCTCATGACATGCCCTAGTCAACTCTGCTGCTCACCATGGCAACTCCCTTCATTCCAGGTCACCCTCCTTTAGCCTTTCACTTCTGATATCACAGGTAAGCAGCAGCGGAGGCAAGAAGACAGCCACGTTCTATCAGGAACTACTCCCCCACCTCGTGCTTCCCTGTACCTCTGTTATATAGTGAACTATCCTGTCAAGCTCATACCTTTCATAGTGATTGTTAACAAGAAGAAAAACTTCACACTTTAATGAGTCAATTCAAACAATTACCATCTATTAAGGAGCACACAAATCTCCCTTTCTTCCTTATCCTTTAATTAAAGAGTCATGGAAATGAACCTCCCTGAAGAGATACTTTTCCCATCACTGTGAGTAGAGAGGAATGAGACTCTGGGACAATCCAAAGCACACAGTCAAATAGGCACACTGCCCTATTAAATCAAGAATGATTTAATATTAGGACATTCATTAATAACAAAATGTCACATTCATTAGGTTATAGGATTAAAAAAACCCATGTGGCTATCTGGATAGAGACCAGAAATAATGGATTCCATAAAATTTAATATCCATTGTTGATATGATTTTAGAAACTAGGGCAGATTCTTGCTTTACATAATAGATAGCATCAAAAATCAGCAAACAACCTATAGAAAGATAAAGTTATAAAAGAATTCTTATTATAGTTAGGTTATTTATTATTACTACTATGGTTTAATATTATAGATGCTTTGAGCAATTTAATACAATAACTTAATTACCTAATTTGAAAATTTGGGAGGATTGTGATGGACAGTTACTTGGCTGTTGGCCAAGCAATCAGCATCCTTACCTCCCCCCTACGCCATATGCTGTTATTGGCCCTTGGCCTCTGGGTCATCACGGACTCTTCCAGCAGTACAGATCACAGTCAACTTGGCCAATAGTCTCTCCCCAAGCTCAGAAGAGAGAGAGCAAGAGGGAGGAAATGAGAGCACAGCAAGTGAGTTGACTAGAGATTGTGGGTGGCTGGAGTTGCAAAATGTAAAATGTGGATGCTATTAGCAGTTAAATCCTCTTTTATTTGGTTCAGTTATCTGAGTAGGCTGTTTGCTGGGAGAGAGAATGAAGGATGAAGCAGACACACACAGAGGTCCAGAGCCGAGAGGCAGGAAAGCCTAGTTCTAGTTCATTCTGCGATGTAGCTGCAGTCCTGCCTTTGGGTTATGGGAAATGCCTTAGTGTTTTTATTTTTAAATGTGGTTTTTGCTTGTGATAGTTTGAGTTGAGCTAATGCAGGGAGGTAGCTGGTTACAACATAGATACTAAATAATGGATTTTTTTTTTTGCATACTCACAATGATAATATGTAAGAATATATATGGTAATAATTCTTTCCACAATAGCAACAAAAATATAACAATCTAAGTACAATGTGCAGGACATTTGTATCATGAATACATTTAGTGCTTATCAGAGGGGAAATGGAACACTTAAAAATGGAAGGCTAATCATGGTGAAGGAATTGATTATAATGCAATTCCAACAGAAATTATAGAAAGATTTTTCTTAGACCATGACTTAGTGATTCTAAAGTTCACCTGGGAGAATAAACTGGCAATACAATCTGGCAAGTCAGAAACAGAGAGATTAGCATGTCTACACAGGGTGGGTTGGTGGTGAGAAGTATCTTTCAACCTAATCAGATATTAAAATTAAGTCCTAATTATTAAACCAGTATTGAATTGACACAAGGAGAGAAAGATAGATCAAATAACTATAATAAAGTACCTAGAAATAGACTATACTTTACATAAGAATTTAGTATAAAAATACTCCTGATATTATAAATTTATGAAAAAAGGAAAGCTTGGCCAAGAAATATTTCTGGAACAAGTGGTAAATTATCTGAAAAAAAATTGTATTACCTTGCCACATATAAAAACTAGAAGAAAATACAAATAAATATCTAATCTTGGGGTAACAGAGAACTTTCTGAACTTAAAACCAGTAGCAAAAAAATGCTTGATAGATAAACTATGTAAACCTTCTGAGTATCAAAAAAATATCTTAGAAAAATTTAAGAAGTAAATAACAGACTTGAAATATATTTGGATCTTATATTAAAGAGTTAATATTGTTAATATAACAACAACTCTTACAAACCAATTTAAGAAATAAGCAAATAGACCCTAATATAAAAATGGGCAAAGGGGTTAAACCAATTTTGAAACATAAGAAATACAAGTGGCTAATAGAAATATTAAAATTTTTTTTGAGTTCATTAATAAGCTAAGAAATTCAGTTGTTATAATAACGTGGTACCATTTTTAACTCATTAATTTGTCAAATATTGAAAAGTGGATATATAGTCTCCAGTTGCCAAGGTGAAAATTCAGGCATTTTTCATTCAACACTGGAGACAGATGAGCTTAGACCTTTCAGGAAGTAAATTCAACAACATGTCAAGAGTTTTGGCATTTAAAAAATAATCTTTGACTTGGAATTCCAATTTTAGAAAATTTCCCTATGGAAATACTCAGTTTGCACAGACCTATATAGAAAACTATTTATTATTTTAAAAATCTTGAAACAGACGTCTAACAAAAGGGGATGGATTAAATGAATCATGGCCATAAGAATTGTGGTAGGCAAAATAATGCTCCCCCTACCCGCAAGATGTCCAATTCCCAATCCCAGGAGCCTGAAAATGTGTTACCTTACATGGCAAAGAGACATTTTTTTGGATGTGATTAAATTAAGGGCCTTAACATGGGGAGAGCATCCTGGATTATCAGGTGAGTCCAATTAATGACGTGTCCTTAAAAGTGAAGAATCGTTCTCAGCTGTGGTCCTGGGGGGGGGGGGGGAGGGGGCATGACAATAAGAGAATGGTCAGAGAGAGTCAGTGGTACTGGCTTTGAAAGTGGAGGAGAGAGGCATTGAACCAGGGAAGGCAGTCGGCCTCTAGAAGCTGGAAAAGGCAAGGAAATAGATTCTCTGCTAGAGAGCCAGAAAAGAACAGAGCTCTTTGCTTCTAGCCTCTGTGGAACTTCTAACCTACAGAACTGTAAGGTGATACATTTGTGTTGTTTCAAGCTATTAATTTTGTGGTAATTTGTTACAGTAGCCGTAGGAACTAATACAAATGGAATACTTTGTTATAAGTAATTAAAATAATATTGGTTAATAATTTATTTAGTTAAAGTAAAAAACAGATTACAAAATTGGTTATTTCTGGATACTGAAATTATGAGACATTTTTCTTACTTGATTTTTTTCTAAAATGTTCTTCCTTTGTACTCAGAAAAAAAAAATCAAACAAATATGAGGCAAAATACATTTTAGGCTATATTGCTTTAGTTATTAAATCAATAATAACCTAATTTACAAGGGCTTTACTTCTTTTTTTTTAATTAATTTTTTAGAGAGAGACAGATAGAAACATCGGTTGGCTGCCTCCTACATGCCCTATGCTGCCTACTGGGGACTGAGCCTGCAACCCGGGCATGTGCCCTGACTGGAAATCGAACCAGGACCTCTCAGTCCATGGGACGGCACTCAGTCCACTGAGCCACACCAGCCAGGCACAAGAGCTTTACTTCTTACGGCAAACACCTACTTCCAGCTTCCAAATCCTACCTAAATCCTAGCTTTATACTACTGAAACTTATTACTGTATTATTATGTTTAATAAAATATAAATCTCTTAAGACATATTTTTCTATTTTAACCATGGCTTCCAATTTTATTACCATATAGCAACTGGGTGGAAATCATATTTGATAGATAATTCTCATCATCACTCTTTTTGTACCAGTTCTTCCTCCTTTGAGTTTGTAATTTTGATTCATTTCTTCATTGGTTGTAATATGTCTTTGCATTTATTTAATTTTTATCTAGGAAAAGGATGCAGCTGTCCTATTTTCAAAGTCCTTGCATATCTGAAAATATCATTCACACATGAGTTATAATGTAAGCATATGTAATAATTATGTCATAATCTTTTCTCCTAAGAATTCGGTGTAGACATGGCTCAGCTGCGATGATATTTATTGCCATCTACCAGAAGACCGAGGTCAGGGTAATTCTTGTCTTATATCAGATATATTTTATTTTTTTCTGCTGGAATATATAAAGGGATTTTTAAAAATTTAACTTAGAATTCAATAATTTACCAAAGAGTGAAAAGAATATTAATAAGTATAGTTTTTAATTTATTTATGTTACTTTGAATATGTGAGCCCATTCTAAGTAGATTCTGGAAAGTAGATTCTGCTCAGCAAAGATTTATTCTAAGCTAGCTTCTTTTGCAATACCTGCTATGTGAAGTTGGATTTCTAGCTTGTATTTTTCATAACTAATAACTTCTCTCTCAAATTTTATTTTTTCTTCTTTTTCCTGTTTTTTTGTTTTGTTTTAGAGCAACTTGTGTTTTTCTTCTAGGTGACTTTTCATGTCAGTTCAGATTTTATGACCTTCAGTGCAACTTTAATTCTGAACTTGCATTTTTAGTCTCCTTGTGGTTTTCTCCTCTGTCAGCCAGATCCTTTTTTATCTTGACCCTTTTGATTTTATTCTCATCTGACTTCCCATTTTAGAGGCATATTTTTTGTATATTCAGAGAAATGAATGTATTTATTTTCTGATTTTTTTCTCTTCCTTGTGCTAAATCATTAAAATAATCATTTTTCTTTCATTCTTCAGTAGAATGCTCTTATCATCTTGTGCTATAGAATCTTTTTATTTTTTTTATTTTTTTTATTTTTTATTTATTTTTGTTACAGATGTTTCTCCTTTTTTTCCCTATTGACACCCTCCTCCCCATTCCCCCCCACCCTGTCCCCAGCTTTGTTGTCTATGTCCATCAGTTATGTGTACATGCATAAAAGTTCTGTGGTTTATCTCTTCCCTCCCCCAACCCCTCTTCTGAGGGTTGTCAGTCTGTTTTCATAAGCCCCATTTTGGTTACTTGAATAGAAAGCCAACCAAATCTAGACTTGACATAAAGTATTTATGTCCATTAAGTATTTGGGAGCAGGTAGAAATTGCTTCTAGAATCTAAATTTGGAAGGCAGATTTAACAGCCCTTGCCCAAGTTTTGGAACTCGCAAGTATTCATCTTGTGTAGTTTTGCTGAACTGAGGTGGAAACTTCTCTTGTCCAAAAGGCCATTTCCCTGGGAGCACATAGTTCTTTGATCTGAGAAGAAGTACAAGAAACAAAAGCTCCTTGAACACTCTTCCTTCAGAGCTTGGTCCCTGCCATGCCTGAGCACACATCCCAGGTGCCAATACCTGTCCCTTCTCATCTTCCACCTGCCTCTGTGTCCTGGAGTTATAGCTTCCTTTGTCCTGCAAGAGGCTCTCAAGTGGGGAAGAGGTTGGAGAGAATATTGTCTGGTCACCTCAGAAAATAATGACTTGCCCTGGAGGCTGAACACCCATTTCCTCATGATAGCCTCAGAAAATACTTATATTAATTTATTAGGGCTGCCAGAACAAAGTACCACAAACTGGATGGTTTAAACAACAGAAACGTATTATTTCTCAGTGCTTGGTAAACTTCTGGCCATCCAGTGAAATTGCTCCCGTACACTGGCATCCATTCAGCTGTTAACGTTGCTACATGCTGTTGCAGATTTCCATAAGTTTGCCCCCTTTGCTGAGCATGGTATTGCAAGCAGAAATCCCCAAGAGGCTTTGTCGGGGGTTATGAACTGACTGCTGGATGAACTGACGCACCAGTCATCAGTATTGTTGGTAAATGAGCACTTGCGCCGTCTGTTCTGTGGTACCTCTACCAGACTTTCTTGTTGCGAATTGTCTTAACGCCCTCTTTGGATTACTTACTGAATCCTGAATAATAACTAGGCGTCATTTTCCACTCAGGAGGTTGGCTCTTCATCTCCTTGACAAACAAATCTGGATAAACTAAAAGAGGGCTGGGAATGACTGGGGGAATTTTGCAGCTGATTTCTCCATAATGAAGCAGACAAAAATGGAGGAAAAACAACTTTCCTAACCTTCATGTAGAGGTGAGCAGCGAGCAAATCATAAGGTGAAGTTTGGTCTAATTATACAATAATTATCTACTCTTTTAACTTGAAAGAATATTTATCATACGTCCCCTTCACTGAAAAGAGCATCCTCTGACTTGGTAATGATCAGACTACATTCATAAGTAGAGAGGAAGGCAGAAATTAGACCTTCTCGTTCTTATGCAAAGAATAGTTCTGTAATTGCTGTCTTATCCTGCTGCATTCTTCCGAGCCGTGCAGCCTTCCCAGAGGACAGATGCTGATGTGCTAAACAATATGCTGATGCTAGTCTCCCTGGTGAGGGTGAATTACACACTGCGCTCAGAACTCGGGAGACAGGAATGAAGCCATCATTCTCTTGCCTGACTCTGCACCCACTCCCATGCCACACTCCCACCCAAAGGACTCCTGTGTCGTGGTTCCTAATCTGTACATTACTTTCTCTGAGTTCTGTGGTCCTTTCTCTCCAGGTTATACTGAGAATCCCCCACTGGACCCTCCAGTGGCATGGATATTATTGCATCCACTGTAACACAGAGGTCTGTCACATATCGTGTTTTAACATTTCTCTTCTGAGAGGAAGCACTAAGTATGCATCACCTTTGCAGATAGTAACCAGTGGCTGCTGAAGGAGGAGGGGTATTATATAAAAGAAGATTTTTATTTTTTATTTTCTCATAATCCATAGTAATGGAGACTGAAGGGAAAATAGCTTCTTTTCCATTTTAATCGCATTAATTCTCCCCACTTATGAATTTTTATAATGGTTGGGAATTTCATTAGATGCCTCCCTGGGAAATTAGAAAGTTATGGATTGCAGTGGCTTCCACAATCAAATGGAGATTCTGTTCTCAGCCTCAATTTCAGGGGCAGGGGATGAGCAGGGGTTCAACTCAGGCTTTTAAGGAATACAGCCAGCAGTCTTTATTGATTGATCAGAAATCCCATAGTTTATTGACCTTTATTCTGAAAGTGTCTGCCTAGAGGCTACTGAGTGCTAAGTAACTAAAGATCCACGAAAGTATCTTTGGAAATGGATTTCTAGTACCAAGAAATCCTCAGCTATGAATGCCCTCACTCTCCTTGCTTCTAAGTGACAGGTACTTTCTTTTGCCAATTAAATATTTGTAGCGGTGTGTTTTAGTTGTCGCGATGACTTGGGCGAGTTGCTGGCATTTAGATGTCAGGGCCAGAAATGCTGGGTGTTCTGAGATGAGTGGTGCAGTCCTGCACAAAGAAATATTGTCCCACATTCCAGTCAGGTTTGATCGTCCCTCCAGACAGTCATGCAGATGAGAAACGTGCTTATAATTACCCAAATCCAGAACCTAGTTTTGATATTTATATAAATAAGGTGAACTCATTTGCTATTACGTAACACAACACAAATACATAATTTTATGGCCCTAGAGAAAAAGAAGTCTGAAATGGGTTTCGCTGGGCTAAAATCAAGGTGTTGGTTGCATTCCTGCTGAGACTCTAGGGGAGAATCCGTTCCTTTGCGTTTTCCAGCTCCTAGAGGCTGCTGCATTGCTTGGCTCATGACCTTTTCCTCCATTTTCAAAACCAGTAGCATAGCATCTTTAGATCTCTCTCTGAAGCTGACCCTCCTGCCTCCCACTTTCACTTATGAGGATTGTAATTGCACCAGGCCTGCCCAGATAACTCAGGACAATATCCTCATCTCAAGATCCTTAACTTAATCACATCTGCAAAGTCCCTGGTGCTGTATAAGTTAACATATCCACAGGATATGTTTGAATAATTTAAAAATTATTCAAATTTAATAACTTATGCTTTATATTAAGACACACATTTCTATTTTTCTTTAAAAGGACTCAGTTGATGAGCCCTGAGTATGCAAACCCTGAGCTAACTCAGCCCTGCCTGGGCCTCACTTGCCCGAAGCTTTGCCCAGTGTCCTCCAAAGCTCCAAGTAGCATTCTCCTCCCAGGCCCTCCTGTGCACCCTGCTTCATGACTGGTGGCTTTAGCGGTGTGCATGGCCCTGGTGGGTCCTCCTCCTGCCTGAGTGAAGGGGGGCAGGGTTGTTCCTTCTGGACATGGAGGCTGCTTTCCACTGACCCCCCATTTCTCCTCTGGCCTCATGCTCTCTCCTGACTCCTGATATAGACATCTTTGGGAGACCATTATAACATAACGGTATTTTTGCCTACAACATAAAGAGTATTTTGAACTTAAAAAAGATACCCTGAATTTTCTTGGAACCTAACTACCATATAAATAAGGAAAGATTGCATTTTATTTCTTACCAAGAATTAATCCCCATTTCAGAACGTCATGTCACTGATAAAATCATGGCTCATGGTATTTGCGTTGCCAAAAATATACATACATACATACATAGAAAAGAAAAAGAAACTTCACTACTCTCTTTGCCCACATCTGTGTTGTTGCATTCTCTTTATTCTAAGTGAAGGTGCATGCCTAGCACACTCATTCTGTATCCTCATGTATGCCTGAGCATTTCCATATTGAAATACATTTTATTTTATTATAATTTGCTTTTCTCATTTGTTTTCAATAATATAGTTAGAATAGTATATTGATTTTTCGTTAAAAATATGTGTTGGCATATTAAAATATCTATGAATTTCATTTCTCTATAGTAAATATTTATTATGAAACAGTTGGGCATTGAGTTTGATGTGTGCTCCTCAGATTCAGCTGAGATTACTGTCAGTTGAAGAAGTCTCTTTTCTCCTGGCCAACGCTATCATTTAAGGCTACGCATTGGATTTCACCACCTTCAGTCTCCTTCAAAACCCCACTGAACTTATTCTTGCTAAGGGCATCAAGCAATGCCCCATGACATAGTCTGCCATTCTGGTAAGCACTCCACTCCCAAGATTATGAACTTTCCAGGAAGATCTCTGAAAGAGGACTTTGGCAAAACTGTTCTCACAGCAGGATTTCAGGCAATCGCATGGAGTCTGAGTGTTACTGATAAGACCTCTACCCTGTCCCTTCCTTACCACTGTAAGACGTCTCAGTGTCTAGTACCAAGGAGGAAGCTCTAGTTAGGAACATTATGGGCCCTCCTCTTAATGACCATCAGGACCAATCCCATCTCTCCCTACTTCTCTGTGTATCCAACCCCAACCAGAGGTCTGAGCTTCTTCAGTTAACAATTACCACCCTGGCTCATATCTTCAGTGTGGCTCCACACATTTTGGTAGTCTGATGCACCCTTCCACCCTCCCAACCCCATGGAACACATAGTCTGTCATCAACAAAATCCTCACCCTTTTCTTCAAAAGTTCCCTTCAACTTTTTGCTACCTGGAACTTGGCTCTTTCAGGATAATACTTCCACCACTGCATCTTCACAGGTGGTGGCTGTTTTTACTCCACAGTCCACCCACCGTAGACTCTGGACCAGGGGTACATGTATTCAGTGCTCCTCATCTCCTCCTCCAGACTATCATTCCTTCTTTCACTTTGAAACCCTGAATTCTTTGAAACACACGTATCAGACTACTACTACCACCTGCTACTCTTGTTGCCACCAGTACCTGGCCAATCTACTGCTCATTCCTGCTTATCCGTTGGAAATTTTAGCCTGTGGCTCACTGTCTTTCTCTCTGCAACTGTTTTTCTCCTCCCTTTTGGTGACCATAATATCAGTCCAACTCCCTGCCTCACTTCCTGACTTATTAACTTCCAGTTATATTTTCCTCCACTTGCCTCCTTCCTCCACTCTCAAGGAGTCACGGTGACTCCTTACCTGGACTCTATCACTGGTAACTATATCATTTCCAAAATTTATGCTTCAAACCTCTTACTCTCTATCACCTCCCATCTTCTCAGTTCATGTGCTCTGGCACTCCAAGCCCAACAATTCTTAATACTCATCACGATCCCCAGTCTATTGATCTTACACTTTTTATTAGCTAGTATTCTCTCATATTCTTGCTTCTCCATTCACCCACCTTAGATTCCATAGTCCATCCCTATAGTCACTCCTTGTGTATACCCTTGACTTCATTTCACTCATCTGACAAAACCCCAGTGCTAATCAACTCTGCCTTCACGAAGCCTACATTACAGAAAAACACACATTATATTGACTCATCTCCAGGTCCTCTTGTCAATTTATAAATCTCAAGTGGCACCTCTGTATTGCTCACACTAGTCACTTTTCTTTTCTTTCCAACTCCATAACATGACTATTTCATGATGTTTCTTCTCTTCTCATTTTCTAACACCTTCTCTTTCCTCACTTCAGCTGATGACCTTGCTTTTCACTGGGAACACAGAAGCAATAAAAATGAACTACGTGATTTTGTCATCCAATCTATCAGCCTCTCTTCACCTCTACCCATATGTCCATAGTTCCTCTGTAGTGTGTCATCTCATTTCCTTCTGAAAACCAAGCCTGGAGCCATCCCTTATTCGAAAGCTTTGCTCCTATATTCTCTGCTCATCAGTATTATACATCTCTCTCTCTCAATTGCCCCATCCTTATCGCAACACAAGCATGCTGTAACTGCTTCCCCCTTAAAAAAATTCTTCCTCAAACTAATGTTCCTTCTGACTACCATACATTTTCTCTTCTTCCATTTGTAACTCCACTTCTCCCCTCACAGTCTTCTGTAAGCTCATCCCAGTCACTTCCCACCACTTTATTGAATCCACTTTTGTCAAGGTCAGTATTGATCTCATCTTGCCATATCCAATGGTCCAGTCTTAGTCCTCATCTTACTTAACCTCTTAGCAGCTTATGACACTTCCAGAATACCTCACCTAGTAGTTCTCTGAACTTACTGGCTATTCCTTCTTGGTCATATTTGCTAGTTCCCACTCCTCTTCTTGATTTTCTAACTATGGAGCTCCCTAGGGCTCAATCAATGGTAATCTCCTCTATCTCACTTTTCCCCCTAGGTGATTGTATACAGTCCTATGGTTTTAGATTTATGCTAACGATTCTTGCATTTGATTTCTAGCCTGTACCACTCTTCCTGAACTCCAGATTTAAAAACTGACTGTCAGTCCAAAGAAGACATACAGATGGCCAGTAAGTACATGAAAAGATGCTCAATATCATTCATCATAAGATAAATGCAAATGAAAACCACAGTGAGATATCACCTCACAATTATTAGAGTGGCTGTTATCAAGACAATAAGAAACACCAAATGTTGGTGAGGATCTAGAGAAGGAAACCCTTGTGCACCATTGGTAGAAATGTAAATTGGTGTAGCCACCATGGAAAAGAGTATGGGAGTTCCTCAAAAAATTAAAAATAGAACAACCATATAACCCAGTAATCCCACTTCTGGGTATTTATGCAAGAAAATAAAAACACTAATTCAAAAAGATATATGCATTGTGATGTTCATTGCAGCATCATTTACAGTAGCCAAGATACAGAAACAACCTAAGTGTCCATTGGTGGATGAATAAATAAAAAATATATGATATATATGTACAATGGGATATGATTCAGCCATAAAAAATGAAATCTTGCCATTTGCAACAACACAGATGGACCTTGAGGGCATTATGCTAAGTGAAATAAGTCAGAAAGAGAAAGACAAATACCATATGATCTCACTTTTATGTGGACTTAAAAAACAAAACAAAAAAAACAAACCCAAGGTCATGATACAAAGATTAGTGGTTGCCAGAGGTGGGGTATGGGAGTTGAATGAAATAGGTGAAGGGAGTCAAAACGTACAAACTTCTGGTTATAAAACAAATAAGTCACAAAAATGTATTGCACAGCATAGGGAATATATTCAATAATATAATAACTTTGTATGGTGACAGATGGTTACTAGACTTATTGTGGTGATCATTTCGTAAAGTATATAATGTGGAATCACTATATTGTACACCTGCAACATAATATTGTATGTCAACTAAACTTTAATTTTTAAAAAATCAATTGTTGGTCCACTCAATATCTCCACTTGTCTGTTCACTACCTATCTCAAACTTATCATTATTGAACTCCTGATTTCTGCTCCTGAACCTATTTCTTCTCCATTCGTCCCCAGCTAAGTAAATGGAATCACTATTCTCCCAGTTGCTTAGCCTGAAGCCTAGGAATGATTCTCAGTTGCTCTTTTTCTCTTCTATCCCACATCTGTTCCATCAGCAAACCATTTGGCTTTATTTTCAAAACATATCTCAAATGTGATAATTTCTCACCACCTCTTCCATCATATCCTGACTTAAGTTGCCATAATCTCTCTCCACAGAAGAGCTCTGACCTCGTCACGCTGCTTCCACTTTTGCCTCTCTACTGCCTTCTCCACACAACAGCCAGATGATCTTGTGAAAGTGTAGATAAGATCATATCCCTTCTCTGCTCATTATCTTCTAGTAGCTTCTTATCACACACAGAATGAAAACCAAAGTTATCTTGCTGTGGCAGAAACTTTTAATGCTCACTAAATATTCATTTGCCCTTTCACATTTTCCAGAGCCCTTGCAGTTGGGCCAGACCATGTAACTAGTTCTTGCTAACGGATTGTAAGGAGCAGTGATGTGTGTCAACTCTGGACTGGGGCAGGATAAAGCTCCTGTGTGAGTCTCAGCTCTTTCTTCCTTTACTATAGCAACCAAAGAGCTCAGGTTGATGTGGCTGAGTCACAAGATGGAAATAACCTACAACCAAGTGATGTTTTCAGGGAGCTCTCCAGGAGAAAAATTTGACCTGCAGTAGACTTAGAGTGAGTGATGAATAAACTTCGTGTATTAAGCCATTGAAATTTGGGGGTTTGCTTATTACTGCAGCATATCATCACTTACCCTGACTAATACATATAGGTTTCATGGCCTTCTTCTCTAACCCCCTTGGCTTTCTCCCCTGACTCACTGCAATCCAACCACACCCAGATTTTACTGCCAAACCCATTCATGCCTCGGGGTTTTTATTCTAGCTGTTCCTTCTACCTACAAAGTACCTGCCAAAGGTCATCAAATGGCAGACTCTATTACATTATTCAGATCTTTGTTCAGATGTCACCTCCTCAGAAAGAACTTCTCTGATCTCCCTATTTAAAAGAGTCTGCTGCTACTTTCCACCACTATCCCTTTACCCTTTCATTATAGCACTTGACAGTGCTCCAAATTACATGTATTTTAGTGTATTTATTTAGTTTATCTACTTTATTTGTTTATTATTTAGTTTATTTATTTACATATATAAAAAATAAGAGGCTTTTTATTTTATTATTTTATTTTTTGTCCTCTGCTGTATCCTCAAGAACTAGAGTGTGCCTGACACATAGATGACATGTAGATTAATCACATTAATGGCTCCAGTATTTATCACTCCCTGTATCCTTGCCTTTTGCTGTGAGTGTTTGCAGTTTTTGTCACTAATGAGGTGGAATCTGGTTCCCCAAACTTGAATCTGGTCCATTCTGAGGACTTGTTTTGGCCAGTGGGGTTAATAGTCGATGTGCCACAAGGATAGATTTGGAAACGTGTTTGCATCTGTCTGTCTGCATTTTGCATCTTTGCTGTTGCCAGGAGGACAGTCCTTGGCTCACCTGTGGAAGGATGAGAGACACATGGGGCAGAGGTGAGCTGCCCAAGGCATCTCTGCTGAAGTCAGCTTAGGCCAGTTGACAGTTGGCCAGCCCTAGGCGTGTAAAGGAGTCCAGCCATGATTCAGACAAGCCCAGTTCAAGTCAGCTGAATGAATACAGCATTACTGTGGCAGTGGATAACTGATCAAACAGGCCCTCGATCAATAGCTATTGAATGTCTACAGCAGATATGTCGATGTTCCATAGTGGTTATGAAGATGTACTTTATCCTGCTATGTTCCTAATTTTACCATCCATCCATCAATTCTTCCAAGTTAGTAATTGCAAAAAGCTTCAACAACTTCTCATGCACTTCCAACACTACCTTCCAAACAGCAAATGATATTTCCACCCTAAAAATCTTCAGAATCTTGTTTTTTTTCAATCCTTTAGTTCTAATATTTTACTTCAATATTATAATAACTTCCTATTTGGAATCCTTGCCATAGTTTCTTCCTTAATCTAGCACATCTATTAACTTTGTTAATTTAAAAAACAAACATGAATTTATAGCTAGATAAAACATTGAGGGGTCACTTCTAAAACTTCTTTGCCAAATTCTTTTAAAAATAATTTTTAAAAAGAAGAAAAGAAATATAACCTGAGCAAGTTAAATAATAAAAAAATTACAACAAACAACAAAAGCTAACCTACTCCAGCCTATTGGTTTTTAACTGTCTGACTATTTACTTTATTATTCCTCATACAATGTCAAATATTAAGATTATTAAAAATAAATGAAAGTGGATTCAACACAATCCCTATGGTCATGTCACTCACTCATTTGTTCTCCTGAGTTTGAAATTAAGGGTGGACTTAGTGAAAATTTCTGTTAACTCTAAGTCTATCTTGTCTACCCCCAACTTGAAGTGAAATTCTATTACCAAGGCTCCGTTAATAGTTGGGATGGTAATAAATAATACAATGCTTAAGAGCTATGAGTTTATGTTTCTTCCATGATCTTTTTATTTTACCCATGGATACATTTTTAATGTGATAAATGACAAATACAAATGAAAAGTATTGGTTCCTCCAATGGTTCATACTTTCTCCTTCCCAGGGTTTTCATAAACACAGTTGACTTACCTAGAACTTCTTTCTACCTCACCCAACTTCACTCTTTTTTTTTTTTCTTTATTGATTTATAGAGAGAAAGGAATGGAGAAGGAGAGAGAGATAGAAACATCGATGAGAGAGAACATTGATTGGTCACCTCCAGCATGCCCCCCACTGGGGATTTGGCCCATAACCTGGGTATGTGTCCTGACTGAGAATGGAACTGGCGACCTCTTGGTGCATGGGTCAACATTCAACCACTGAGCCACACCGGCTGGGCCAACTTTACTTTTAATTAGTTGGGATTATGTTTGGTTGCAAATTACAAAATCTGTTTATCAAAAACTTTAAAAAATCAAGGTTTCATTTTTTTTCATAACAAGACCAAAGCAAGGTAGTTGAGGGTGGTATGTGGGTCAATGATGCTCTCAGAGTTCTGGGTACTTTCTAACTTTCTGATCCACAATATTTAGTGGGTAATGGTTGTTTTCATAGATAAAATGTGCTGTTCCCTTCCAGGCCTCTTGCCCTTGTTCTACAGGGGGAAGAACGGGAAAAGGCAAAAAGTAAAAAGATATTTCTCCTGTGGCCATTGCCTTTTTATTCAGGAAGAGAAGCTCAACCTAGAGACTTTCTCTAGGAAGACTTCCTCTAGGTGAAGATTTCCCCTTGCACCTTGCACTTTGTCATATGACAAATGCTCCCTTCAGGGAAGGCTGGGACACTGGCAGTATCTCTAGTAGAGGATCCACAGTGTCTGCCACACTGCTCACCCTAATTCCTACTCATCTTGTAGATCTCTGCCCAAAACCATGTAGAAAAAGTAAATTTTTTAATAATCCCATAACATTAATATTATTTAATAGTTATTAAGACAGTTTGTAATTATGCATTGATTTGAATAATCATTGGAATAATATTTTATTATCATCTGCTTGACTATTGTATCCCTGCAGCCAAGGTATGTATGGTGTTGGCTCTCTATAAATATTTAGATTGACATCTGCATGGAATGAGGGAGTTCAGTGTTAATAGAACATAACAATTATCACTTTAAAAGCAAAGTGATTATTAAAATAAAACGCACCAAACTCAATTTGTATTAACAATAACATGTTAGAGGAAGATCTAAAATAGCAGTGAAGTAGGTGGAAGGTACACTCAACCCCTCCCAGGACCAAACTGGAATTATAACAAAAGTATAGAATAATCAACCTGAATAACCAACTGAAGACTAGCTGAACAGAAGTCTCATAACCAAGAATTTACAGAAGAAACCACATCAAGATACTTATAAAAGACAGAGACTAAAAAAAGGCTGGTCCCACTCCCACAGGGCAGCTGAAATTCCAGAGGGATATCTCAACTGCAAAGGGTCCCCATGAGAAACGTGGAGGTCTCAACCCCAAGCCAGGCTCCCTAGCCCAGAGCACCACAGCTGGGAAGAGGCACCCATCTAACATCTAGCTGTGAAAATCAGCGGGGATTATGTCTGCCTGGGAGAAATGGGAGTCTGCTAGAGACACAGATGCCTTCTTATTAAAGGGCCAGCACACAAATCTTGTTTGCAGACACTCACCCTGAGCTCTAGTGGAAGGAGGGTAGAGTAGACTAGAGTCATGTGAGGACAGATTGAGGTTTGTGGCTCCCAGAGAGAACTGAAGAAGGGACAGCTTCCAGGGTCCCTGTGCTGAGTCCCTCTCCCACACCACAGAAACCATCTTTCTTGGGTGGAACACTCCCCTTCTTACAACATCAGTCTGGGGAAATGCAATAGTTCTACCCTCTGGACATCCTGTTTCCCTACCCTGTGGAGCTCATGCCCTGTATAGGAGTCAGCTGCCTCTGCTGGGGTATAGAGGTCCAAGCAGACCCATGGGTTGTCAGTGACTAAGTTGTGTGGCTCTGGGGTAGAGGCCATTCCCCACCCCCCAGCCCGCTTCCCCTGGAACCTGACCAGGGCCTACCCCTCATGGGAGATCCACTAGCTCTACACTCCAGACTCCCAGTAGCCCCACCCTACCAACTCCTGGTGGCCCTCCCTATTGAGGTTGGCCATAACCCAGGACAGACTTGAGTTGTGTGGCTCTCAGACAGGAGCCATTTCCCTCACATGGCCCAATGATGCAGAGCTCTCCTTTCACACAGCCATTTATTGGTCTGTTTGGGCCTGATAAACTGTTAGCCTCATCCTGATGACTCCCTGAGACGATGACCCACCACAAAGGTCTGCAGGCACCTGGCAGGTGGCAGCTAGCCTTAGTGCACCCTGGGATTTTTGCTGGGAAGCCTCAGACCCAGCACTGGCATCAAATTTGAACTAGTATCAATCTGGTGAATACCACTCACCCTTACCTGGTGACTCACTGAGAACTTACCTCATGAAACTTGAATACTGCCAGATGCTCTTTCAGTGACTGAGCCTAAAAAGCAGCTGGCAGGTGAAGGCAGGTAGAGGTGGATCTTGGGGTGCCTTAGGCCTTTTGCTGCCTGCCCCTGGGCTCTATGCTGATGGAACCAGGCCTTAGTGAGTGACTAGGTCCTTTCCATGCACACCCAGGCCCAGCAGAGGAAGCCTCAAACTATGGATTTCTAGGCAGCTCTAAACAGGTTGCCCAGGGCCAGTCACAGACAGTGTCTGACATTGACCTACACCAGAGTCCCCCCCAAGAAGCCCCAAAACCAACACACCCAGTGGCCAGCTTCAGACAACATCAGGGCAGGGTCTAATTAGCTTCACAATCAACACATCCAAAGGGAAATTTTGGCAGGCACCAGATACTGCTGAGCAAATTCTGCTTTGTGTGGTTGGCACCTGCACAGCAGCTTGCACAGCAGCTTGTACACTAATCCCCATAATTAGCCAGCCTGAGGGTTGACCCCATGCACAAATGGGACAACAACAGTCAAGACTCAATTACAACAGGAGGGCTCACAAAACTGACACAAGGGATATTCCTGGAGCACCCAGCTCAGGTGATCAAGGAGACAGCACCAATCAGTCCCACAGGACACCTACTACATGAGACCATCCTACTTAGAATGAGAGACATAACAGATCTACCTAATATACAGAAACAAACACAGAGAGGCAGCCTAAATGGGGAGACAAAGAAACATGTCCACAAAAATAGGACAGGAGAAATATCCAGGAAAAAAGCTAAATGAAATAGAGGCAAGAAGCTCTACAAGATGTAGAATTCAAAAAATGGTTATAAGGATGTTCAGGGAACTTAATGAGAACTTCAACAAAGAGACAGCAAGAATAAAAAAGGAAATAGAAACTATAGAAAAGAAATAGTCAGAAACGAAGACTTCAATATCTGAAATAAAAAATACACTAGCAGGAATAAACAGTAGGTTAGATGAAGCAGAGGACAGAATCAGTGATTTGGAAGACAAGGCAGCAGAAAACACTGAATCAAAGTGGCAAACAAATGAACAAAAGAATGAAAAAAAAAGTGAAGATAGTTTAAGGAAACTTTAAGACAGCATGAAGTGCAACATCTGCTTCATAGGGGTACCAGAAGGAGAAGAGACAGAGCAAGGGATAGAGAACCTATTTAAAGAAATAATGCCTAAAAACGTCCATAACCTGGTGAAGAAAAAAAGACACACAAGTCTAGGAAGCATAAAGAGTTCCAAACAAGATGAATCCAAAGAGGCCAATGCCAAAACATATCATAATTAAAACAGCAAAGGTTAAAGACAAAGAGAGAATCTTAAAGCAGTAAGAGAAAGACAGTTAGTTACCTATAAGGGAGCTCCCATGAGACTGTCAGCTGATTTCTCAACAGAAACATTTCAGGCCAGAAGGGATTAGCACAAAATATTCAAATTGATGAAAAGCAAGGAACTGCAATCTAGACTACTTTACCCAGCAAGGCTATCATTTAAGATCAAAAGAGAAATAAAGATCTTCCCAAACAAGAAAAAGCTAAAGGAGTTCATTACCACCAAACCAGTATTTCAATAAATGTTAAAGGGTCTTCTTTAAGAAGAAGAAATAAAAAAGAGGAACATAGTTATAAAGAGTAAAATGGCAATAAATACATACTTATCAATAATCACTTTAAATGTATATGGTTTAAATGCTCCAATAAAAAGACATAGGGTTGCTGAATAGATAAGAAAATATGACTCATATATATACTGTCTATAAGAGACCCACCTCAGAATAAAAGATAAACACAGACTAAAAGTAAAGGGATTAAAAATAGACACTTCATGCAAAAGGAAATGAAAAAAGAATCTGGGGTAGCAATACTTATATCAGACAAAATAAACTTTAAAACAATGTCTAATAAGAGACAAAGAAGGATACTACATAATGATAAAAGGAGTAATCCAACAAGAGTATATAAGTCTTGTAAACATTTATGCACTCAACATAAGAGAACCTAAATATATAAAGCAAATCTTGATGACTATGAAGGGAGAGATTGACAGCAATACAGTAATCATAGGGAATTTTAACACCCCATTTACATCAATGGATAAATCTTCCAGATAGAAAATCAATAAGGAAACAGCAGTCTTAAATGACACCCTAGATTAGATGGATTTAATTGATATCTTTACAGCATTTCACCTCAAAGCAGCAAAATATAATTCTTTTCAACTGAACATAGAAAATTGTCTAGGATAGTACATGTGTTAGGACACAAAATAAGTCTCAATAAACTTGAGAAGATTGAAATCATATCAAGCTTCTTCTCTGATCATAATGGTATAAAACTAAAAATTAATCACAAGAAAAAAAACACAGAAAATCATAGAGGCTAAATGACATTTTACTAAACAATGAATGGGTTAGCAATGGGATCAAGGAAGAAATCAAAAGATACCTTGAAACAAATGAAAATGAGAACACAACAATGCAAAATCTATGGGACATAGCAAAAGCATTGCTGTGAAGGTAATTCATAGCATTACTGGCCTAACTCAAGAAACAAGAAAAATCTTAAATAAACAATGTAACCTTACACCTAAAGGAACTAGAAAAAGAATAATAAACAAAGTTCAAAAAAAGTAGAAGAAGAAAAATAATAAAGATCAGAGCAGAAATAAACAAAATAAAGTCTAAGAAAACAATACAAAAGATCAATGAAACCAAGAGCTTGTCCTTTGAAAAAATAAACAAGCTTGGTAAACCTTTAACCACTCATCAAAAATAAATAAATAGTAACAACTGACACCACAGAAATACAAAGGATTAAAAGAAAATTTTATGAACAACTACATGTTAACAAACTGGACAAGCTAGAAAAAAATGGATAAATTCCTAGAAACACACAATCTCCCAAAACTGAATCAAGAAGAAACAGAAAATCTGAACAAACCACTTATAATGAATTAAATTGAAACATCATCAATGGACTGAGAAGTTCTGGTTTGATTCCCGGTCAGAGCACATGCCTGGGTTGTGGGCTCGATCTCTGGTGGGGGGCATGCAGGAGGCAGCTGATGTAGTCTCTCTCTCAGATCAATGTTTCAATCTCTCTCTCTCTCACTTCCTCTCTGTCTAAAAAAAATCAATAAAAAACATATGAAAAACAAAACAAAACAAAAGAAAAAACTTCCAACAAACAAAAGTCCTAGACCAGATAGCTTCACATGTGAATTTTAACAAACATTTAAAGATGAACTATCACCTGTTCCTCTCAAACTATTCCAAAAACTTAAGAGGAGGAAGGACTCTCAAACTCATTTTATTAGGCCAACATTATCTTAATTTTAAAACCAGATAAAGACACTACAAAGAAAGAAAATTATAGGCCAATATCCCTGATGAACATAGATGTAAAATTCCTCAACAAAATATTAGGAAACTGGATCCAGCAATATATTAAACAAATCATTCACCATGATCAAGTGGGATTTATTCCTGGAATGCAAGGTTGGTACAATATCTGCAAATCAATTAACATGATACACCACATATACAAAATGAAGGATAAAAATCATATGATCATATCAATAGATGCATAAAAAGTTTTTAACAAAATCTGGCATCCATTTATGATAAACAAAAAACAACTCTCAGCAAAGTGAGAATAGAGGAATAATATCTCAACATAATGAAGGCAATATAAGACAAACCCACAGCTAACATCATACTCAATGGGAAAAAAAACAACCTAAAAGCATTTTCCTTAAGATCAGGAAAAAGACAAGGATGTCTACTTTCACCCCTCTTATTCAACATAGTACTATAAGTTCTAGCCACAGCAATCAGACAAGAAGAAATGAATGGCATCCAAATTGGAAAGGAAGAAGTAAAACTGTCATTATTTGCAGATGACCTGATACTGTATATAGAGAACCCTACAGAGTCCACCTGCAAGCTACCAGAACTGATAAATAAATTCAGTAAAGTAGCAGGATAAAAAATAAATCTCCAGAAATCAGTTGCATTTTTATATACCAATAATAAGCCATCAGAAAGGGAAACAAAGAAAACAATCCCATTTACAATTGCATCAAAAAATACCTAGGAATAAATTTAACCAAGGAGGTGAAAGACCTGTACTCAGAAAACTATAAGACACTGCAGAAAGAAATTGAAGAAGATACAAAAAAATAGAAGCATATACTGTGCTCATGGATAGGAAGAATTAACATAGTTAAACTGTCCATACTACCCAAAGCAATCTATAGATTCAACACAATTCCTATCACAATACCAATGACATATTTCACAGAACTAGAACAAACAATCCAAAAATGTATATGGCACCACAAAAGACCCCAGATAGCCACAGCAATCTTGAGAAGGAAGAACAAAGTTGGAGGAATCATGCTACCTGATATCAAACTATACTATAAGGCTATAGTAACCAAAACAGCATGGTACTGGCATAAAAACAGACATATAGATCAATGAAACAAAATAGAGAGCTCAGAAATAAACCTACACTTATATGATCAATGACTATTTCACAAATAAAGCAAGAATGTACAATGGGGTAAAGATAGTTTATTCAAGAAATGGTGTTGGGAAAATTGGACAGATATGTACAAAAGAATAAAACTAGACCACCTTCTTATACCATATGCAGGAATAAATTCAAAATGGATTAAAGACATAAATAAGACTCAAAACCATAAAAATCCTGGAAGAAAACATAGGAAGTAAAATCTTGGACATTCCTCGTATTAATATTTTTGCTGATATATCTCTTCGGGCAAGGGAAACAAAAGAAAATATAAACAAATCAGACTACATCAAACTACAGTTTTTGCACAGCAAAGGAAACCATCAACAAAATGAAAAGACAGCCCACTGAATGGGAGAACATATTTGCCAATGACATATCTGATAAGGGGTAAATATCCAAAATTTATAAAAAACTTATACAACTCAACACCAAAAACAAACAAAAAACAATCCAATTAAAAAATGGACAAAGGACCTGAATAAACACTTCTCCAAAGAGGACATACTGATGGCCAACAGACATGAAAAGATGTTCAGTATCACTAATTATCAGAGAAATGCAAACTAAAACTACAACATCACCTCAGACCTGTCAGAATGGTTAGCATCAATAAATCAACAAACAACCAGTGTTGGCGAGGATGTGGAGAAAATGGAACCCTTGTGCACTGTTGGTGGAAGTGAGGATTGGCACAGCCAGTGAAAAACAGCATCACGTTTCCTCAAAAAATTATAAATGAAACTGCCATTTGACGCAGCAATTCCACTTCTGCGAATACATTCAAAGAAACTCAAACCATTGATTTGGAAGAATATATGCACCCCTATGTTTATTGCAGCATTATTTACAATAGCCAAGATTTGGAAGCAGCCCAAGTGCCCATCAGTAGATGAGTGGATAAAAAAGCTGTGGTACATGTACACAATGGAATACCACTTGGCCGTAAAGAAGAAGGAAATCTTACCTTTTGCAACAGCATGGATGGACCTGGAAAGCATTATGCGAAGTGAAATAAGCCAGTCAGAGAAAGACAAATACCATTTGATTTCACTTATATGTAGATTCTAATGCACAAACAAACAAGCAAACAAACAAACAAAATAGAAACAGACTCACAGATACAGAGAACAGACTAACAGCTGTTTAGAGTGGAGTGGGTTTGGGGGGCTGGGTGAAATAGGTGAAGAGATTAAGCCAAAAAAACAAACAAACTCATAGACACAGACAAAAGTATGGTGATTACCGAGGGGGAGAAGCGGTGGGGGCAGGTAGAAAAGGGTAAAGGGGAGACAAATGGTGATGGAAGGAGACTTGACTTTGGATGGGGAACACACAACACAATATACAGATGATGTATTATAGAATAATACACTTGAAGCCTATATAATTTTATTAATCAATGTAACTCCAATACCATCAATAAAATATTTTTTAATTAAAAAAAGAAAATAAATCTTGGAAACCTTTCAATGTCTGTCTGTACATAGAGCACATGTACATAGAGCTCATTTTTTTTGTATTTGAATAGTATTCATTGTTTGCATATGCCATACTTTTAAAAACAAATATTAAATAATAAATATTAGCATAATAAATATTCAATATAAATAATTTAAAAAACAATATATTGGAAACCAGTAGCTCATATGTATAATAATTTTTAAACCATAAAGTAAGGTTTATTTATATTTCTTCTACAATAGTATCTACTTGCTTGCCTTATTCATATTGTTTATAGAAGGGAGAGCCTGGAAAAATGAAAACTGAATGTTTTAAAAGTAAAGTTTAATTTTTTTAATTGCAATGTTTTAATTTTCTCTCTAAAATGTTACTTACTGAGGTCCTCAAATAGACAGTTTTATTAATCACAGACTTGTTAAAAGTCTTACAAAATGCACACCCAGGCTGAAAAGTCTGCTCTGCTATATTTTGTTTATCGGCTCATTTTCTCCTGGATTTTGTCAAAATCTGTGTCTGCCCACAAGTATGTGTCTTTCCTGGAGCGGTGTGTACTGTGGCGGAGAGAAGATGGAGCTGGAGCTCAGCCTCCCGGTCTAGGTGAGGAGCCTCCGTGCGCGGAGATCCCCTGCTGGGCTCTCTGCTGCTCCCCCAGGGGCTGCTTTTGCATTGACCATCCTCACAAGTGTATGGCTGGGGTTCTTCCCTTGCGTTTAGATCATTGGCTGGTGAGGTTCCTCAACTGAGAGGGTGAAATCTGCAAACTACTGGGTAGACCTCATTCCCACTGGTTTTATGAGTCAAAATTCTATTGAGTTATTTCTTTTCCTTTTTCTTCACCTGAAGGGCCTGGGATATGCCCTGTACGGTAAATCCTCACATAACGGTGGTGGATAGATTCCACGACTTCAAACAAAATGATGTAACCTGAAACCAATTTACCAAAGGCTAACCCATACAAACAAGAGTTAAGTTCCTATGCAACTCATCAAGGTTGAAACGACACTGACCAAGAACAATGCATTCAAGCACCTGCTGTATCTCTGTGCGCTAACTAAACAGAAAGCGGGAAGCAATACCTTCCAGGAAATTGATTGGAAGAAAAGCTTCTCACCGAAGTTCACTTATTTCAGCAAACAGAATACGTTTTAGAAAATACTTATTCCACTTATAACTCTGAAACCAAAACTTGAAAAGAGAACAACAAAATAATAATAAAATGGCATTTCTGTGGTGACTGGAGGGGTGTGGGGTAGGAGGGTAGATGGAGGTGGAGGAGGACACAGGGGGAATAAAAGGTGATGGAAAGATAAATAAAAACTAATAAAATAAATAAAAATAAATACACAAATAAGTTAAAATTAAAAGATAGAAAAAGATATACTATGCAAAATAAAATAAAATGCCAGTTATACTTTACTGCAAAGATACAAAATGTAAATAAAATTAATAAGCAAATCTAGTAGTATGCTAATGAAACAAAGCCTAAGACCAACTCCTGTTTATTCTAGGAGTTCTAGAATAGCTGAAAACTAGGAAATTAGGTGATAGAGAAAAAATGGTCTGATGGATGCCAAAAGGAGAATTGGTAATTAAGTAACTGGGTCTGATTAACTCTCTTGATAAACTAGGAATTGGATGATGTAATTTTAAAATGTCTATCTTAAACTAACAGCCAATATATAATACTTAACAACAATAATAAGAGAAACATTCACTGAAAGTCAGGGATAAGAAAAGATGTTTACTATCACCAATATTTATTAATATTGTTCTAAAAGATATAGTAAAAAAGAAGGACGCTGGATACAAAATAGAAAAGACAATGACTTATAGACTAGTATATAATTATTGGGGAAAACTGAGAAAAAATAGGGAAAACATTAGCACTTTATCTATACAGTGTTCATGAGATAACTGGTTTCAAAGTGATCAATAGCTTTCTAACGCACCAATAATAACTCACTAGAAACCCAGCCATGGGGAAATAATTGCATTTTCATTAGCAACCAAAAATATTGAATTGTTAAAAATTTTAAGAAATGTGATGGATTATATGAAGAAACATACAAAAAAGATATAAGAATATATATAGGCTTAAATACACAGAAAATAAACCATGTTCATACATAAAAAACAAACACAAAAACAAAACAAAAAAACCCCACAAAACTTCATGTGCTAACAATTCCTCCTGAAGTTAATCTCTAAATTTAATACATACAGTTCCATAAAAATTGCAACAGGACTTTTCAATAGGGAGACTTTTAATAATGAATCTGAAGTTTATCAGGATGGATAAATCCATGTCTGTACTATTATAAGAATAGTTAGTCAGAAAAATAGATAAAATAAAACAGCCCAAGTATTAATAAAATTCAATGTACAACAAAGGAAATATCTCAAATCAGTAGGGAAATGACCATTCAATAAATGGTGTTTGGACAACAGTATAAATATATATAGCATTAAAAAACTTAGAGGTAATCTAAATTAAATTACTGATGAATTAAAGATTTAAGTAAAACTTCTAAACTATAAAAGCAAATGAAATTGTGCATATTTATTTACTTGAGTTGAGGAAGGCCTTGCTAAGTATAACACCAAAGGGAGGAACTATAAAAGAAAAGGTAGATAGATGTAACTATAAAAAATAATTAAAGTTAAGATAATCACTGAAAAGGAAATTAAAATTTTAACCAGAAACATGGAAAATATTTGTAGCATATTACAATCAAAAGGTTATAACCTTAATATACAATTTCTTTATATTCAATATGCAACTTAAAAATAAAGATTTAATTTAAAAATCTTCTAGGGTCATGAATAAGTAATTCACACACAAAATAGTGAAATATAAAGGAATAGTAAATACACAAAAATATTCAATCTCCCTAGTAAGAATTGCAAACATAAATAACATTTTAAATCTTTTAAATTGGAAAAGGTGTTTCTGAAATTGCTGGGAATGTGGGGAGAATATACAATGAGTCTGTATATTCTGATTCATGCTGCTAAATTGCTAAAGCTTTCTGAGGACCAATTTAGCAGAATAAAGCCAAAGCCTTAAAATGTCCACCACTGAACAGACTTTTCTTCTAAGAATTTACCCAAATAGTCACGTACGTGGGCAAGTTTAGGTAAAACATATTGATCAGAAACACCTGCAAGGTCCCAGGATGAGGGGTTATTTAAATTATGATACTTTGTAACTATTTTTTTAAGTTTTTTTTTCTTTATTGATTTTAGAGAGAGGGAGAGAGAGATAGAAACATCGATGAGAGAGAACATCTATTGGCCACCTCCTGCATGCCCCCCACTGGGGATCAGGCCCACAACCTGGGCATGTGCCCTGACTGGGAATCGAACCAGCGACCTCTTGGTGCACGGATCAACCCTCAACCACTGAGCCACACTGGCTGAGCGATACTTTGTAACTATAAAGCATAATCATACAGAGCATTTAATTACAGGAAATGTTTCATACTTCCTTGTGTTACATTTTTAAAATTGTATCTTATGCATGGGGGAAAGAGTCTTGTACTGAAATAATTCCTAAGAATTGACAGTAGTGGTGTTTGTGCAGTGAAATGAGGGTGATATTGCTTTTGTTCTTTATCGTACTATTTTTTTATAAGATCTTAATTCTCCTTAATGAAAACTACTTTATAGTTTTAAAAATATGTACATTAAAAATTATCAGAAGGGAATTTGCAGTTGTGCAGATAATATCAAATGGTAAGTTGTTTTTCTTAGGTAGCTTAGGTACACCTTAAATTTACACAATGCTAAATGTTAAATAGATTCAATGTATTTACAAAGTAGCTTTAGTTCATATCTAAATAAAGAGCCTTAAAGAATCTTTTCAGGATCCGTCTGGACTCATCTGCTTAATCAGAATCGTAGTAGTATACTTTTTAATATCACTGTGTAAATCTATTCTTCAATTGTTTTATACACAACAGCTTTTGGGTTTTCTCTGCTCCAACTCCAATTTTTTGTCAGTGACATTTATTGAAGCCGTACTATTTTCAAAATGCTGAGGAAGAGTAGGGAGAAAATGGAGCAAGAAATTTTTGATTCCGGTGTAGAGAGAAAGGGAGAAAGGAAAGTCAAAAAACAAAGAAAAAGACATGCAAGCTTCTAGATGAAGTGTGGGTCCAGACAGACCCTGGCAGAAAGCCCAGCTCTTGGAAACCTGGCCCCAGGATCTGCAAACAACAAATCCGTTGACGAAGATGCTGAAGACACGAAGAATCAGCCGGGGCCATCTAAACAGCATTGCACTGCAACCTACCAGACCCCCAGGACAGGCTGGGACTGAGACCCACAGTCCTTTCTGATGACAATACCCTTCCAAGCTATACAAACAATACATATTTGTCAGAGAATTCGTGACTTACAAAGAAGTATGAAGAGCATTAGCAAATTCCAGCTTGTTTCATTGCTCAGACGCAAATGCAGATTTCACGGGCACTTCAGGGCCGAGACCATTCTAATTCTGGCAGAAGAAGGTCTTTCAGCAGCAATCTGGGCTCCTGAGGACGGCCCCTCATGTTTCTCAGCAGTCTCCATGGTACATACCTGGGGCCAGGTTGTAAAAGCCAAACTCTGGACACTTCTGCCGTACCTAAATCCCAGGACCCTAGGGCTAAGTTTGTCTTGATTCTCTAAACTCCTGCTCAAGGAGTAGGTAACTAGAATGGACACATTTCCATTTTAAAACACTGTGATTAGAATGAGATTATTCCCACCACTCTAGTGTGATTTCCATCAGCAAATCTCTTCTTGGTTCAACTTAATTTGCCAAATTGGGCTGGGCCACGAAGATACTGAGCAGCACTTTGAGACCATGCATTTGTGAGGCATGATTGAGGAGGACCTTCATGCAGGCTTGAGCTGGTTAGAGTATTATTGGAGGGAAATGGCCAGAAAGGGAAGAGGATAGTACATCTGCCCCGCCACCCTCCCCACCCCTGCCCACCATGCAGGATGTGGAAAGTGAATGTGTGGCTTTGGAGATGGTATAAGAGAAAGTGATCTGAATATTCTGGACCATGGTATATCCACATCATGGGCTCCTGGTAAAAGTGTGTGCACGTACACAGAAGGGAAGGATGCTGGGCAGCATTTAGCGCGAAGATTTCTGAACCACTTAGGAGGACTTTAAACTACAATCTTGGGGGGAAGAATATAAATGTTTTACTCTGTTGCTGTCATACTGGATCCAAGGGGAAGCTGAGACAGGGATGGATGTGAAAAATGGGTATAATGGTGAGTCACGCTTTATTAGCAATCATAATATTACTCTTAATTGAGCTCTTACTGGATGTCAAGTAATGAATCAGAAACTTGCTATCTCTTTCTGTTTCCTTCTCTCCTTCAAAGAATACCCTACAGGACAAGTTTTATTATACCCCTGTTATCTGGTGGGAAAGCTGAGGCCCAGAGAGGTTAAGTATCTTGCCTATGTTCACACAGCTAGTGAGTGATAGAACCATCAGTGGAACCCACTGCCCATGCCCTTTCCTACACTGAACTCCACTGCCAAGGTTATTAAAGGCCACTCTTTTTTATTGAATTTATTGGGAAGACATTGGTTAATAAAATTATATAAGTTTCAAGTGTACAGTTTTATTATACATCACCTGTATATTGTATTGTGTGTTCATCACCCCGAGTCAAGTCTCCTTTCATCACTATTTAACCCCCCATTACCCTCTTCTATCTCTCTCTACCTCCCTTCCCCTCTGGTAATAAATCACCATACTGGTGTCTGTCTATGAGTTTTTGTGTTTTTTTTTTTTTTGCATTTTGCATTTTGTAGAGTTTTAGGCCCCATTGCCTTAACTGGGCCACTGAAGACACCTGCTGGTTGTGGTTTGGCTCCTATTCTAGCTGCGTCTTCAACATACTTCCAGGCCCTCATCATTCTGTCTGGGAAGAGAAAGGAACTGGTCATCTTTGAGAACAAGTTTAAATAATACCCCCACTGAGGATTCAGCCACAAGGTTTTCTAGGTTATCATCCAACTCCTTTTTTGAAGAGGTCAGTTAAATTGTTGAGCGAGCTAGTTGTACTTCACCCTCACGGCTATTTCCATTTTTTGTTCCTGTCATGAATTACAGAGGGCACTTCTAAGCCCCTCTGGCTCCCTGGGACTATTTAGGAGGATATTTCATCTGTTTGCAGGATTTTCTTTCATTTAAACATTTTCAGAATCAGACAAATCCTCTTAGGAAAGTATATTAATTATTCAAGAGGGCCTTTCTCCACAAGAAAATAAAATTAATGAATAAATCACACAAGGTGGGTATTTAAGCTTATGCTCCTAATCTCCCCACATGCCACTAAATGTGCACATGAAATTTTGAAAAATCAGTGTCAATTATATTTTCTGATAGAGAGAGCAGAGGGGTAGATAGCGTGACTGTTCAGCACCCACCCTGCGTGAGCTCAGGCAGCCGTGTGATTGGTGAAGGCAGCTGCTCAGCAGTTCTCAGACAGCTTAGGGCACTGGGTTGAGCTGTTAGAACAAAGCATTACTTGTTTTTTATTATCTGCAATCCACTGAGAAGGGAGGGAAGGTAAAGGACTCAGCGCTCTTAGAGCTATGAAAAAGCCATGAGACTCTGTCCTTGTAGGGAAACCCAGCTGATCTGAAGAAAGAACATCTCATGACCCAGTGGGAGGACTCGAGGGTGCCAGGTAGGTTCCATGCTCCAAGAAGAAAGGCCTGGCCACTGAAGGCGTCACACCAAGGGGACGGAAGCTGCTGTGTAGACCTTCTACGTAAGAGGCACATATGTCTCTGGGCACATATCTGAAACATGCTGAGATTCTGGGGCTGTCCAAACCAACAGGCACTACCTCTCCAGTTTTGATGATTCATGTGAAGAAACAAGATATACCCAGAAAAATTCTGGTACATGTGTTCATTGACTTCAAAGTCTCAGAAAAGAGTCTGAAGGACCCAGAAGAGATGGTGATTTTGGGGGATCACTTTATCCATGTCCATGATCAAGCCTGACATGAAGGTTGATAAGAAGGTAAAATATAAGAGGCTATGGTGTGTAGCTAATTCTATTCAGGTAGCAAAACAGTTAGAGAGGAAGTAGGGATGGGGTGAGGCTCTGCATGATTCCATCTATGTGATTCAAATGATAAAAGGTTAAGATGAGAAGTGGGAAATGGTAAAATGTGAAGGAAGCCAAGGAGATACAGAGCACATTGGGAAGACTCGATTCCAATGGCAAGGTGTGGGTGGGTCCCGTGGACACTGGGCAAGCAGAGCTCCACCACTGGGCATTGGGCCACAGCTCTGGGCAAGACCCCTGAAAGGCACACTCAGTTCAGATCTCCCACTCAACCCTGATTATAGAACCCAGTGGCCCCTTACAGAGATGGTTCGGCCACCTCTGCTTATATAACTTTGTAACCCTGGGAAGGGATTTTTTAAAAAGTAAATAGACAATGGTCTGGCTGTGTGGCTCAGTGGTTGAGCATCGTCCCATATACCAAGAGGTCGCCGGTTTGATTCCTGGTCAAGACACATGCCCAATCCCCAGTGGGGGGCATGCAGGAGGCGGCCAATCGATGTTCTCTCTCATTGATGTTTCTATCTCTCTCTCCCTCTCCCTTCCTCTCTCTCTAAAATCAATAAAGGAAAACAAATTTTTTTTTAAAGTAAATAGACAATGAAGAAATGGTACTTCTATGTAAGAAATGTGTGTAAAGTGATGGAAGGAGACTTGACTTGGGGTGGTGAACACACAATACCATATATATAGATGATGTATTATAGAATTGTACCCCTGAAACCTATATAATTTTATTAACCAATGTCACCCCCGTGAATTTTGATGGATATATGTTACTTTGTGTGTGATTTGTTTTTAATATGTTGGAAATGAGAATCTGATACATTAGAAAATTTGATTTACCATATTTGAAATTTGAATTGAAATACTTAGGAGGATTTAATTAATTAATTTTGTAGTCAATGTTTAGATGCTCATGAGAACCTCATTTACTGAACCTGTAAGTTTAGTTCTTAGAAAGTTGAAATGCTTTAAGAGAATCTGATAGGCTAAATTTAGAGGTTTTGATTTATTAGATTCACCAGAACTATGTAAATCCCGAGGAAAATTGTTTCTCCTATTTATAAGTCATCCTGTTAGGGATTCAAAGTTAAAAAAAAACCCAAAAACCCAGATGTATTACGTTTATGATTATAATTTAAAATATTTAGGGGAATTTAATTAATCAAGTTTATAGGCACTGTTTACATTTTTTAGATTATTTGATTTGTTAAGTTTATAAAAATTTGTGACTAATTGGAAATATGTAAGATCATTTGATTGATTAAGTCTGAAAATTTTAAAATATTTAAGGGGGAAGGACTCCATCTTATGTTAAGAGCTAACTGGGCATCAGTCAAATGATAAGGGAAGGTGAATGTTTAACAGTTTAACACACACAAACCAGATTTATATGAGAACGTCCAAGATTTATAAGACCCGTTCAAAGGTGAAAGAAACAATTTTAACAAACTGAATATCACTAAAACACATGCAGCTGTAATAGTTTCTGCTATGGCCAAGTTCTCCTTCCAACATTAAACATGCAAATGATGGTCCTGGCCGGTTTGGCTCAGTGGTTAGAGCGTCGGCCTATGGGGTTAGATTCCCAGTCAAGAGCACATTGCCTGGGTTACAACCAATAGATGTCTCTCTCTCTCTCTCTCTCTCTCTCTCTCTCTCTCTTTCTCCCTCCTTCCCTCCTTCCCACTCTCTCTAAAAATCAATGGAAAAAATATCCTCCGGTGAGAATTAAATAATGTGTGGCTTTGGAGATGGTATAAGAGAAAGTGATTTGAATGTTCTGGACCATGGTATATCCACATCATGGGCTCCTGGTAAGGGCATGTGCATGTACACAGAGGCGAAGGATGCTGGGCAGCATTTAGCCTGTTTGCTGACTCACTTAGGAGGACTTTAAACCATAATCTTAGGGGGGAAGTATATAAATGTTTTACCCTGTTGCTGTCATACCAGAATCCAAGAGGATCCTGAAACAGGGATGGACGTGAATAATGGATATAATGGTGTGTCGAGGTTTATTAGAGAACATAATATTGCTCTTAATTGGGCTTTTACTGGATGTCAAGTAATGAATCAGGAACTTTCCATCTCTTTCCATTTCCGTCTCTCCTTCAAATAATACCCTATAGGACAAGTTTTATTATATCCCTGTTATCCTATCTGGTGGGAAAACTGAGGCCCAGAGAGGTTAAGTATCTTACCTATGTTCACACAGCTAGTAAGTGATAGGACCATTGCTGGAACCCACTGCCCATGCTCTTTCCTATACTGAACACCATTGTCAAAGGCTTGATGTGAGGTTATTAAAGATCACTCTTACACAAAGGACGTGAAAGGCACTCCAACTATTAAATATAGTGATAGAGCTGAACTGGAAAGTAGATCAAGTGAAGAATTTTATGAGAAGGGCGAGGAACTAGGCTCAGGGCTGCCTGGACAGATTTCCTAGAGTAGTTCACATGCTGCGTTACTTCGTGTGCTGAGATTTATGTCTCAAGGACATCATTAAGGCATCTATTCATCCCCGGGGTTCCTCACCCATAGAGCCTCACATTTCCCCTTTGAAGGGGGTGGAATCACAGCTTAAAGGTGGCAAGAGGAGAGGTTTGGGCAATGTAAGCCAGTCCCCAGTCTGTCTTCCAGGTCTATGACTTTCTCAGACCACTCTGCTAGGATTTTCCTGGGTCTGTAATATTTTAATATGGTATGAACTAGGTGTTCAGATCATTATTGTGGGTACAGGACTTGGAGGGCTGGGTGGTGGGTAGGCTTCTGCTAGTCCTGCCTCAGGAAGGACAAGTAAAGCAGAGAGTTCGCTTCCCGTGGCCAGTAGGGGTGTTGGAGAAAAAGCCAGGGGGTGACAACAGTGGGGCCAGAAAAGGGTCTATGAAATGTCTCAGCTTCTGTAGTCTGGATAGACTGCCGTAAGGTGAGAATGATAAACTCCTCCCCAATTAGAAGTGTCCCCCTGGGGTGTAACACCTGTTGGGAGTAGGATGTGGATCAGGAATCCAGTGGGGCCAGTCAAGTGGAGGGTGGAAGAGGCAAGTATGAATTAGAACATGCACTTTTTCTAAAACAGGGGTTCTGAACTAAAAGTGTTCTACATTGTAGCAAAATTCCATGGTAGGCATAAATTTGGCCCAATTTTCTTTGGCTTCAGGGCATAGTGTTCTTCAGTCCGCCTGACTCATTGGTTCTGGTTTTCAGACTTGGGTTGATGCGTGCAGGAGAGAGGTACATCAATTCAACCACTGTGCACACATTGCAACCGTATAGCTTCTGGGAACAGGAAACCAAATAAAGTTTTCCTGTTTTCATTGCTTGCAACCTAGTGGGCAGGGAGGTGTAGGAGAGACCAACACATTACAGACCATTACAATGTCATTGGTAAATGACATGGGAGTAGACAAGAAGGCACCTTATCTAGACTTGCAGGTTAAGGCCAGCTTCTTAGTGGAGGTGGCACTTGAGCTAAGTCTAGGAGGACAACAAAGTCACCAGGTAGGTTGCCAGCCCTACAGCAGGTTGAGCGAGACAAAACAATGATATTAGGGTAATACTCAATCCTGGGCATTAGTTAACCTCTCAGTTGAGAGGACCATTAACAAATGAGAATAGCCAGTAGAGACAAACAAGGATGGAAAGATTAAGGAACCAAGGACAGTTAACCAGGGATGGAGAAAGTTTAGGAGGGATATATCAGGAAGACTACCACACAGAAGTCTTTATACTAGGAGGAGCAACCCAAAATCACAGGCAGATTTCAGTTCAACAAAAATAATACTTTGGTAATGACTCAAAACTGAGTGAATTTAACAAGTGAGACAAATTGAGAAAAATATTTAAGTAGAATTTGACACTCTTACAATGGCCCTGTCTAGGTTGTGTTCGTTGGGTTGAGTTTTTCTTTGAGTAGAAAATTGTCGAAAGGGTTTCTAACATCCTCTCTGCACAGTAGGGCCCTTACATTGCTTTTCTGCCTTCAATGACAGCTTTCCTTAGACGACATAGCAGCCAAAAGCCACTTTGAACAGGATATGTAGGCAGCTGTCAAAGGCATACGAAAGCAAATTGCACAGGTCTCCAAGCTACGGGGGAGTGGCGAGTGGGAAGTCAATGCTAAAAGAAATTGTGTCTATAATCTTTCCAAGGTAGAAACAGAATCCCTGTTGGTATTGAGGATTAGGTGAGACAATGGACTGGCGAACATGCAAAAATATAAGGCATCATTATCAATTTTATTAACATAAAATCTTCTGTCTAGTTTCCAAGTCACAAACACAAACAAATCATTATGAGAATTCCCAATCCAGTGTTCTTGAAGTTAATTAAAAAAAAAAAAAAACAAATTCCACATTGTTTTCTCTATACTTTGCTGTTTCTTCCCCCACCTCCTACTCTTCCTCTTCCTCCATCTCGTCCCCCTTTTCTTTATTTTACCAGTAAGTCTTTCCTATATTCCCAAAGTAGTTCTCTGCTCTGTCTCCAAGCTCCCACAGCATGGTATTAATTGCACTGGGTTATAATGGTGTTCATGACTGTCAATCCCCAAAGACTGAGAGCACAAGGCAAAGGCAGTGTTTTACACCCCCAGCATCTGGCACATAGTAAGTGCTCAGTAATAGTTGGAGGGATGGATAGATGGATAGATGAGCAAGAGCCATTCCCCTCATTGCCACCTAATTTGATCCCACCTTTCTATACTTTGCTGACACTATCCCTCGCGGGCCGTCAGTGTTCTTTAATTGCCAAATCCAGTGTCATCCTTGGATCCTAATGATGCTAATGAATATAACCAACCACAAGTCACCTCTCTCAACCTTTGTTACTCCACAGATCCTGCTTTCTCCACTACATCTCTATCTGTTTCTTCTTTCCCCCCTCCTACCACCTGCTAGGACATTCCTGGGAATCCTTAGCCTCTTCTCTGGAAACACGTATGTAGATGAAAATGATATTCTCTACTTTCCAAATTCCCATAGCCCTTCTGTTTGGAAAACTCCTAAATCTATGTTTTGACTCCTGGCTTCTCATTCTCTAGCCCCACCTCTCAAGTTGCTTGTTGGGAATTTCCAACTAATTGTTACATTTACACATTAAATCCAATGAAAACTGTACTCATTTTCTTCCCACCAACTCCTCCATTCATTCCCTAATTCACGTGTGAGTTTACTACAATTGAACCAGCCTGTCTTTCTTCCCAAACACTTTGCAATATTTTACCTCTTTATTATCCTCTCTAAATATCTTATCTAATCTTCAAGGCCCGACTCAATTGCCATCTTTGGAGGTCTTCCTTGATCATCACTGCTGGACATGACTTCCTCCTCTCCTTTCCTGTAGAATTTGTTGGTACAACCCCTATAAATGGTATTGCCGGGCACCTTATATTGTAGTTGTTTCTCAGTTAGTCTTATTTACCCCAATGTATGGCATAAGCCCTTTGCAGAAAGACATGAGGCCCACAGTTAGGAAATATCACCTTACCTGGTAGCATTATCCTTTGATAGACTGAAGATCTTTGTCCAAGTTTAACAATGTGTGTTTCTACCTCATTCTATCATTTGCTAATTCAATAATAATAATGATAATAATAGTTTAAAAGTCTTGTGTACCTATTATGTGATTTCATATTGAGAATTACTCTTTATCTCCTTACAATTGAACTTTTGTTTCTGACAGTTAAAAAAAAAGAATTACTCTTTATCTCCTTACAATTGAACTTTTGTTTCTGACAGTTACCCATGGGAGTTCAAGACACTGGGGACTCCCATGGGTAAAGAGAGGATTTGACAAGTGCAGCAGGCAGCTCCAGGGAGTGGGGGGCATTGGACCTCTCTAGGAAAAATCCTGCAGCCTAAATGAACCATCAAGGTGAAAGAAACTTGGGTTATATCCCCGTCAACCTGGACATTCGAGGTTTCTGATTTGAGAAGAGAAGGACAATTGTGGTGGACAAGCTTATAGGGAATGATCATTCTCAGGGGTGTTTGGCGATGGGCTGTAAGTTCCATCCAAATTAGTGCAAAGGATCCTAGAATCTAAGACAAGTCTCTGAGTGGGGAAGGCATGCCCTGAGTTACACAATGGGATCCAAGTCTAGTCAACAAGGTGAGGTTCAAGGACAGAATGCATCAGGCTGCTTAAACTTGTAGCTGAGTATGACTGGGGCAGAGTGGGATGAACACTAGGGACCAGAGGGCAGAGTGTTGGTTATTTATGCATTTCTTTGCTCTTGGTTCCTCTTTTACTCTCTCAGAGAGTTCATTCCTTCTTTTGCCTTCACCATTACCCCTATATGATCAACTATGTTTTTGGTCCTGACCACGTTTCATATTGTCCAGAAACTGTCATCATTTGGATGTTTCCTTTCACTGAAACACAACATATCCAGAAACAGTGTGAGTAATGAGTGAACTTCCCCTTTCATTCCACTGAAATTATACCTGCCCCTACCACATAGAGAAGCAGAGTTACCAGGCTGGTGCTTTTCTGAGCCTCTTATTACTGCATTCTTGGTGCCAAGTCAGGTTACCTTTTGTCCCTATACCTCCTCTAAAGGGGCTTAAGAATTGGTCCCCCTCCTCTTTTCTTAAGTGCTCCCCAACAATACTGAAACCAGCTACTATCACCAGCCCCTGCAAAATGTCACCTCTCAGTGACATTTAATGACTTCTAATTTCATAAAACATCACAGACACCTTTTGGTTTTTACAATAAGAAGAAAAGTTAAATTTTATTTTAAGTGGGAGAATTACACAGTTTCAAAAAGTAAAATCCCTGATGTTAGAGTTTAATTAGAGGTAGACCTAATCATATTTCATGTATTTGTCTCTGCAACTTTTTTTTATTCTAAATAACCATTGCCTTCAATAAATAAGTGTTCTTCTCAAGGGATCTCTCTCTCTCTCTCTCTCTCTCTCTCTCTCTCTCTCTCTCTCTCTCCCCATTCTATAGAAAGATTGTAGAAAAGCTTTAAATTAATACTAAAATCTGCTGCTGATGTGTTTTTTCTGTGCACATGTTTTGGTTCTAGAAGGAAATTTGGCAAAGTTTATCAAGACAGTTTGACCCAGCAATTCCACTTCAACAAGATTCTTCTAAGGAAAGAACAAGGGATGTTCTCAAAGATTTATGTCTAAGATATTAATTTCAAAGTTACTTGTAATCATTACAAATGGAAACAATTTACATCTAAAAATAGAGGAATGGTTAAATACATGATGATAGCCATGCAATATAATGCATCCATTAAAAATCCTATTTTTAAAACAATTTCACAACATGAAAAAATATGTTGTTAAGGAACAAAAGAAAAAAAACAAAAGAGCAGCTATTGAAACTGTTTTTATTATGGCCCAAATTGATCCTTAAAAGTGTGAGTGGCTGTATGTGGCATAAACAATACAGAAAAAGTAAGTGTAATCTAACATTCCAGAATTTTGACTGGTTATCTGTCAGAGTGGGATTGTAGATCACTTTTACATTTTAAAAATTATTTTATGCATTTTTCAAATGTTCTTCTAGAAACCTGTATTATTTGATTAATTCATTCACTTATTCAATAAACATGTAGTGACTGTGAGGTGCCAAGTACTCTGCTTTGTGCTGAGGAGATAAAGTAAACAAGAGAGAACAGACGTGTTCCTTACTTTGCTGAGAATTTGTAATCCTTTAAAATTAGGAGAAAATCTTTTTTTTAATTCACTTTATTTGACCCAATGATTCCACTTCTGAGAATCTATCCTAAGAAAATAATTAAGAAAACAAAACAATATTATTATGCACAAATGTATAGTAGTGCATTAATCATAATAGCAATCAAATCTAGAAATCACCTAAATACTCAACAGTAGAGGGATGCTTAAAGTAACGATAGCACATTCATATAATGGAATAACAGGGAGCCATTAAAATTATGTTACTGAACACTTTTTAATAACATGGGGAAATGTTATTAATATTTTCCATTAATATCAACAGAAATAAAGTAAGCTACAATATTATATAGAATCTGACCTCAGTTATGTAGTGTAATCGTCATAAGAGAGAAATTCGAATGTTAACAAGTGTTAGTTTTGCTTAAGGAAGTAATGGTTGATCTGTGTCTGTGCTCTTCATACTCCTCCAGTTTTCTGCAGTGAACAAGGTTTAATTTTATAGTCAGAAAAACCATGTTGCTTTCATTTTTTCAGACTTGATTCAAAGACTACCTGTGAAAGATTCAAGGAACATACACAAAGTAGCTTCACATTTTCTCACAGCCTGCATTGCCATGCTGGAGAAGGGAGAGGTCATTCCTATGGAGAGAGCTTAAGTCCCCTTCCTTTCTAAAACATTCTGGGCAGAGAATGGATGACCACAAATGCAGGGGAACTACATTCTTCAGAGGGTCTGAGGGGATTTATTTGCTGTGTGCTCAAGAGATAAACAAGGAAAAATAGAAGGAACACTGAGGGGACTTGGAGACACAGCCCTGACACCTCATCCCTAACTCTACCTTGAACTCTAACCTTGAGCACATCATTGATAATCTCCCTGGGCAGTATCTGCACATTAGGGACATGGAGACATTCCTCCATGCTGTCATTTCCTTGAGCTTTGGCACCAGAGATTCTCTGACCTTACTGAGTGGGGGTCACACAGGGTCAGGGTCCTGGCTGTGATTCACCTAGAAAAAACTGGAACTTGAGATGCCAGAGTCAAGGTAGCGCCCTGCCCAAGCCACTATGAGGACTTTGACCCTGACTCCCGCCCATAACCTTCTAAGGGAAAGAGCAGGGCTGTGGAACATGCCATTTCTGTGGAAGTCAAAGCAGAAGAGCTGTCCACTGGTGCTTATACTGATTGACAGGTCTGAGCTCTCACAAGGTCCCAACTCGGTAAAAGTACCAACTTTCCTCGAATTCCCATAGAGCGTGTGTTAAGGTACCAGTTTTCATTGCACCTATATGCAATTATATATGATGCTATGGGTTTTCTTAGTTTAAGGAGGCTGTTGTGAGGGAAAGGAGCAAATCAGTGCAGAAAGATTTACAAGTGTACCCCACTTTCAGCAAACTGAATATCTGAACACCAGAGTAGCAGAAAAGATACATTCACAAAAAAATTCATTTCACTACCACTTTGAGTAATTGGTTTCCCTTCCACATTTAAAAGATAATTGATTCTCCACAACTTGTCTTACACACAACATACCAAGCACATAAGAACTGCATCAAGGGGTATGTGTGGAACTTAGAAATCGGCATTTGGGTGCCGCTGCAAAGGAAACAGCCTTCTCTGATCTCAGAAGTGTTCATTCACTATAGAAACTGAAAAAGACCTCAAACTGATTGCAAACCGTAAGCAATCTTTACACAAAAGGATTTCACAGTGTGGGATTTTTTATTTTCGAAGTTTTTCTCCTAGCTGCTTCTTTGGGTTTCTCACATTCGCTTATCTCACCAAGGCCATCAAAACAACCCATTTTAAAATCACAGTAGCAGGTGTTTTAAAGACACCTCCACATCCCCCGTAAACATTTAACACGGATGCACACATAGATATACACGGGAGCTACCTAAGACACCCACAAAAATGTCAACACAAACAGAGCTGCTCTGGAATAATTCCTGTCACGCCTCTGGAGGGGCCATTCATTCCACAGGGCTAGTCCCTGTGTTTGAAAATGCCAGCCTTTTCCCTTCCAATCAGCTTCTGAAACTAACCTGTTGGTTGCAGGAAAGAAAGACTTCTCAATTGCTTTTGCCAAGCACGTTTCTCTGTGGAGACAGACAGGCTAAAAACATTGACCGCGCATTACAAGAGAAATGTAGAAACCCCCGGGTCAGCTCCCTATCTGCGGAGTGCTTTAAGAATAGCGTAGCTGCCTCTCATTTCTGAATGAGAACTCCTAGCAACGTAGAGGAAACGGAATTAGAATTCCGAGTATTTCTGATTCTAATAAAATGCTCTTCACATCCAAATAACATTGGAAAGTTAAGGTGGGAGCAGCAAGTTCTGAATCTTCAGGAAAAAGTGAAAAATGAGAAATTCTGGCTAGGCATACTTAAAACTGGAAGGCCAAGAAGCTGCCCGTCAGAAGCAGGTCTGCAGGGGTTTACGAAGTCCCAGGCAGGAACCCACACCTTGGCCAAGCCCTGGGTATCCATCCCCTTCAGGCTTTCAGGGCAAAGGAGAAAAGTAATGTATGGAAAGAAGCAAAGCAGGACTTGAAAGTGTCGGGGAGATGAGTGGCAAAGGGATGAAGAAAAGAGGGTTAAAGGAAGAAAAAAGGGGAGTTTTGTGAAGAAAGGAGGAGGGACTGGTAATGGGTGAAAGAAGGAAACAAGGAAAGAGGAAATAGAGAAGAAAATGGGGAGATAAGACAAAGTCCCTCCATCAACAACTGACTGTCAATAACAATCCCAGAGTACAGGTGATCACCCTGCCCCTTGAACCAGCCACAGCGCAATCGGCAGCCCCATAGCAAAGCCATCGTCCTCTGTGGACACTTTCTCCCCTTCCCACAAAGGGCAAGCTCACCTATCCAAGGCCACGGCTGTCATGGAGTAGATACTGGCAAAGACCGCAGCTATGGGGAAGAAGTTGTGGAACTTGCAGTAGAACAGGCCGTAGTACCACTCGTTATGGATAGCGTAGGTGAAGTTCACCACTGTGTTGAACGCGGCCATGGAGGCCTCCGCGAAGGCCAGGTTCACCAGGAAGTAATTGGTGACTGTCCTCATTCTCTTGTGGGCCAGGATGATCCACATCACCACCACGTTGCCCACAACGGAGGTCACCACGATGACCGTGTAGGCAGCTGCCCAGAGGACAATTTGCCAGGCCGGCTGCACGAACTGGTTGGGCTCCGAGGTGTTGGTGGAGATGTTTGGGAAGAGGTCTGAGTCAACCGGGAGGACGTTATCCATTCCTCAGCTAAGTGGTTAAGCCGTCCTCTCTGTACAGGCACCCACTTCACAGCAGGGTCCCGAGGCCGGCGCCTGGGGTCTGGGTCCTGCTTAAGCAAGCCGTGAGGGTTGCAGGCTCTTTCCGGCAGAACTCTTCCTTGCAAGCAAGAGACTTGGCCCTCTGAAGATGTATGCTTCTGAAGAGCCGTCTGTCTGCCCCTGGTGGCACTGAATTCCTCCACTTTCAAGCTTCAGGAAACATTTCAGTTCAGAAATCTGGAGGCAGTCTATCTTCCGCGTTGGGATGGAAATGAAAAAGAAATTCCGTGGGTCGCGGTTCCAGGAAGCGGGAGACTCCTGCCTTTAGGCACCTGCTGCTGCTTACAACTCCTATTACCCCTGCCTGAAGCGGGGAAGCAAAGCTCTATGCTTCGGGAAGACTTGGGGCACAGGGGGTGCTCGTCACAGTGTAACCCATAAAAGTTCTGAATCTGTGGCCGATATACTGGAGCTCTGTGTCCAGCTGGAAATTTTTCCTTTGCTTTTGCTGCGGCTGTCGCCGCCGCCTCCGCCACCACCCCCTGCAGCTTCGCAGGCGCCTCTTGGCTCGGGTCCTGTTGAGCTTGGGAGTTAGCAGAACCTCGGCAGGCTGCGCGCGAGGATTTTATAGCCCGCTGCAGAGACGTCACTGGGAAGGGGCAGTACCTGGGCTGTGTACTCACCAGTCCCCTTGCGCAGCGCGGCAGCTGCACCAGCTGTTAGCAACTGTCTCACTCCAGCGTCGCAGCCACCACGCCTTTTGCGGCTACCTGCTGTGGGATTCTGCAAGCCGGGCGCCCCACGCACTCCATCAGGGGGCGCTAGGTGTCATCAGAGTGATTGCGCCAGCTGGGGTCTGTAACTGGACCCAAGGGGGAAAAGGAAGGGTTTTCGACAGAGCTAGCTGTAGTGATTGACACTCAACTTCCAGGGAGGGCAGCCTGGAGCGCTGCGACACGCTGCAGAGGCGTCTGCCTCTGGCTGTGGGAGTTGGGCATGTGTGGGAGCGACATGCCAACGCTGAGCTCCGGGCGGTGCTCCAGCCCGCGCACCAGCCAGAGTGCACCCCGCGCTGGCTCTGGCAGCTACGGAGAAACCAGAGGGGAGGCTGTCTGGTTCTGGGTGTCTGGAAAATAACTTTCCTGAGGTAGTGTTTAGAAAACACCTTCAAAATATCTATTTCCTTTCCCTGGCAGGCTGATTCTCCTGGGAAGCAGGGATAGGCTGTAAGGTTTAGGGACCCCCTCCCCTGGCGTCCTTGGTAGCTTGGCTCCTCGCTGCATGAAAAACTCCATCTGAGCTCTCCAGATGAGCACCCACACGCAGGCAATGGAGACTTGGTTTAGTTCCCTGCGAAGCTTGGTGAGCGCAGGAGCCATCCATAAGCAGTGTGTCGCCCAGACGCGCGGCTCTGGGCTCTCTGCCAGCACCCAATTTGGCCTTGCGTTCGCCGCCTGGGGACCTGGCAGCATCTGCCTCCACGCCTCCGGGCTTGCAGGCCACAGTGGAGTCCTGGGTGGCGTGGAGGTGTGGGGGGAGGCTCTTCCCCTTCCTCTTCCAGGTTTGCATAGGGACTAAAGGCAGGTCTGCCCGCCTTTTCTCCCCTCCCACCAACCCCTTCCACCCTCACCACCCCTCCCCGGCGGGCGTCGAAGCTTGGCCTCCCTGTACAAGGCCATTTTAAACGGCCAAGCCGGTACTGGGCACTGGGAGGAGGTGGGAAGGGCTCGCCAGTCGGTGCGAACCGTTTTGGAGAAGCCGAGATGGGCTGAGGTTCGGAGCGCTTTCCAGCCAGACTGCCAGAGATATGCGGTTCCGTGGGGACTCGAACCTTCGGAGTCTTTCTAGGGGCCATCTACTTCTCTGTTTGCGATCCCCCCACCTTTCACTTTGGTGACTCAGGACTGTGGGACGCGGGCATGCAGGTCCCCGCAACCCGCACTCTCTCCGGGGCGGCGTTTGCGCACTTGTCCTGCCTGCTTGCGCGCCATCTCCAGAGAGTGCGCGAAGTGTGTCTCCAGAAGCTTTTTAAAGCTTAGAAATGCATTGCCAAGATTTATGCCGAGCTAAAATCGGATCCTCTCTCGGGTCGGGAAATCTGCTAGTTCACTCTGGTTTTGCTGAAGTCTGGAATTTCAGCATTATAAGAACTGCACCTGAAACTGCTCGGTCCTCCAAAAAAAATCCCTAAATCCTGAAGGGAAAACTCCATTGGGACCTTGAAGAAAACAGTGCCCCCTTATTCAGGGGACCAGCCTCCTCTATCACCCTGGATCCTTTACAGTTGCTTCCACCACCTCGCAGAGAGAGGGTGCGTGTGTCCACCTTTAACGTTTCCTCCCAAGCTGTATAAAGCTGCCTTTCTCTTTTTCTCCCTGTTCATTGGAGGTGGGATGATATTAATATTTCTAAAAGAATTATACTCAGTGCTTGGGGGGCGGGGGGGTGAGAGTAAAGAAGACTAAGCTAAAAAATAAAGCATTTGTCCTCCATCGGTAGAGCGAGTTGATATCTTGAACCAGTTACGGTGCTGGAGATACAGTCGGGCAAGCACTTACAGTCTAGTGAAAGAGAAAGAGACGGTTACACAGCGGACAGTATTGCTGAGGCAGGATAGTAAGAAGTTAGGAAAATTCCCTGGCAAATAGAATGAGGGAAACAGACAAATTAAACAAGGTAGAGCAATTAACAACCCGCTAATAAATCGCAAGATCTTATCTTACCTAGCCAAGGACACTTGGCATACATCTCTCCTCCCCTCCCAAACCAGAAAGTAAGTGAATGAAATCTCCCTCCTGGGAGGGGGGGTGGGGAGCGGCGGACGACCCAGTTAGTGCCATTAGTGCCTAGCCAAACCCCAGAATGAAGTCAGGGAATAAATAACAAACCCAATTAGAGCCAGACAAATCCAAGACAAAAGTAAAACAGTGAAGCTGACTAAGAATGACCCAAACCCCCTCTACGCTCATTTTGATGCATCAGTAAATTAAAGGACACACCTGGAAAGCTATTGACAATTCTATTGACATCCTCCCCTCATTCCTCCCCTAAACTCCTACCTTTAGATAACAGCTAAGAACCCTTAAGACAAAGAACCCAGTGCATGCTCTCTTTGAGCACACCCTTGCCTGTCCTCTACTCCGGCACATACTCTTCCTTTCTTTCTCCTAAGCTCCAAGAGTCCCCATGAGGCTTGCTACCAGAGGATCAGTGGGCAGCAGCAGCTTGCCCCCGGCTAACCCTCTGAACCTGTCTTTAAGGACTCTCCTTTTGCCTCTGTAACTTGTTCCCAGTGTGGCTCACTTCTTTTGGCTCTGTTACTTCCTTTCCTGAGTCTAGACTGCCCAGTCTAGGCTCACTCCTGTTGCTGTGATCTACCCTCTTCTGTATTAAACCTTTCCTTTCCTTCACTGTCTCCAGCTTTAATAAATGTACTCTCAAAATAACCTGGACGCATGTTGTGAAATCTTTCCTACACAAAGTCAAGAACTCACACATTCTAGATTGTACTAGGGCAGACCCACCTCAGTCCTGGTCTCTTTCTGGTGGCATTACAATGAGTAAAGATACTAGGCTCTGCATGAGAGGAGAAGATGGGGTGGGGGAACCTAACCTTGACAATGAAGGGAATCAGGGAGGAGGGTAGAAAATTACATCTGAGGAGAAGCCTAGAGAATATGTTAAGGCTGAGGGTGAAAAGGCGAATATTCCAGGTAGATGTTTTAGATATAAAACCATGTCATGTCACTCTGCTTAGCATCCTAGGGACTGTCCAGCTCACTTTAAGGAACATCTACATTTCTTACTCTGGCCTTCATGGGTCTGCACGCCCCACCCTGACATGTGGATGAGGCTAACCTGAGTAACTCTCCTTCTCGCTTCTGGTTTTGTACAGTAGGTAGCCATGTCCTAGAAATATGTATGATTTGCTAAAGTTCATTTCTTTCACATATGTACACACACACACACACACACACACACACACATATAATTATGATGGGTTCACATTAAGAAAAAAACTTCTGCCATACAGTAGCAGAAGGTATCCCTTGGTTTAGACATATGCTCTGAGGATGGACCTTCTCTACATTGCCCCTTCTATAAAGTAGTGACTTTCTTCCCCACATAGGGATAATTTTGCACAAATGTATAGATAAGATACTATATATGCTTTTTTCCCACCAAGAGTTAATATTATTTTCCTTGTGCTTTTTTCTCCCTTCTCCTTTCTTCTGACCTCCCTCCTTGGCACACAACACAGGCCTACTGGTCTCAAAGAAAATCATGTTGACAGGCTAGTATAAATCCCTCTTGATTTGTTCAGGCTCTTTCATACTATATAAAAGAAATACAAGCATACACAATACCCAGACATGTAGGCATAAACAAATATAGGACTTTCACTATTGTCTGAGTTTTGTTTTTCTCACTCAAAACATTGTCCGGATGCTTCAGAGTCAACAAATATAGATTTCTCTCATTCTTTTCAATGGCTAAATATTCTTATATTGTGGATGTGGCATGTACTCCATGTCCTAATCATGAAGATTCACTTTGCTTCCAGTTTTTGCTACTAAAGACAATGCTGCAATAAACACTTTTACTGTCTCCACAGTCTGATGTTTTGTTTATATGGGATAGATTCCAAATGGAATTGCTAGGTGATGGATTATGTTTATATTTATATTCATATGCATATATATGTATGTTGTACATTTCTATTTCTATTTAATGTTGCCAGATTGCCTTCCAAAGGGTGTAACATGGTTACATTTCACTAGCAATTAAATCACCCCTTTCTAGTATGGTTCAGACTGACAGACCTCAGAGGAGGGGAGTGGGGGGGATGGATGAGATAAACCAAAGAACTTATATGCATGTATGCGTAACCAATAGACATAGACAACAATGCTGGGAAGGTGTGTGTGTGGGGGGGATTGGGAGGAGGGTGTCTAGGGAGGAAAAAGGAGAAATATCTGTAACAAAAATAAAATAATAAAAATTGTTGTCTGGCTGGTGTGATTCAGTGGTTGAGCATTGACCCATGCACCAAGAGGTCGCCAGTTCGATTCCTGGTCAGGGCACATGCCCAGGTTGTGGGCCTGATTCCCAGTGGGGGGCATGCAGGAGGCTGCCAATCAATGCTCTCACTCATCAATGTTTCTGTCTCTCTCTCCCTCTCCCTTCCTCTCTCTCTAAAATCAATAAAGGAAAAAAAATTTTTTTAATTGAAAAAAATAAAAAATAATAAATAAATAAATCACCCCTTTCCCAGCATCTACTTTTGTCAGTCTAAAAATGTAAAATATGATAACATTTCTAATATATTGTTTATTTTCCTGACTACTAGAAAATTTGAATTTGTTTTAAGATTTTTTTGGCTATGTGTATTTTCCCTTCTATAACTTGCCTATTCACATCTCTTGCTCCTTTTTCTGTTGGATATATTCCAGTCTTTTTTTTTTTTTTTAACTCAGTGCTCTTTGTATACTGTACCAAACACTTTGTCCATTATGAATATTTCAAATATTTTTCTAATGCCATTATTTATCTCTTGATTTGTGTATTTGCCTAAAAACTTAAACAATTTTTATGTTTAGCATTTGGGTTTTGATAGCATTTTGGTTTTAAAATGTCTCCCCAATCCCTGGCTTCTTTCACAGAGTCTTCTAGATTTTCTTGGCAGCTTTTTATTATTTCATTTTTTTTTTTTTTGCCTTTAGGTCTTTAATTCATCTGGAGTTTGTTATTTTATATCATGCAAATTTTACTTTCATTTTCCTTTTTAGTTAGCTAGTTTTCACAGCTTTATCCATTTTCCTAAGTAAGTAAATCATTATCCTTGTCATAGATTAAAATTTTAAATGTGTGATCTAATATTTATATTCTCCAGTATTTCCCACTGATCCATTTGTCTATTCCTACAGCAACACTATATGTATATACATAAAAAACCTTACTTTTCTTAGACCCCTTGCAATCAGGCTGAGCCTTGTGACTAGTTCAGCCAATAGGTTGTGAGTAAAAATTTATGTGTCACTTCCAGGCTGAAGCATAGAAGTGTGTGTGTGTGTGTGTGTGTGTGTGTGTGCGCGCGCGCGCGCGCGCAAGAGAGAGAGAGAGAGAGAGAGAGAGAGAGAGAGAGAGAGAGAGTTTTCTATGTATTATTTCCTGCTTAATTCCAAATGATGCAGCTAACAAGATGACCTTGATTACCTTGAATTTCCGAGTGGCTGCATAACATAAGCCCCAGCTAAATCATTATGGACATATAGCATGTGCAAAAAGTAAATTTTTGTTGTATCAAGGCACTAGGATTTGAGGTTAATGAGTAACCTACCATGATATAGCTTATTTTGACTAATATAAGAATAAAATATTCTGATACCTGTTAAGGCAAATTCACCTGAGTATTTCATGTCTTTCTTATCTATTTTGAGACATCATATTTAAACTTTAATTAAATTTTTAAAAACCCAAACTGCATTAGTATTCTAATTGGAACTGACTGGAATTTAATTTTCACAAAACTGACACTTTTTATATTAAGTTTCTCGAAATCCAAGAACATGGTGTGACTTTCCATTTCTTCAAATCTTGTTTTATGCATTTCAAAGATATTTTATGATTTTGGTTAAAATAGATCATGTTTGGTTAAATTTATTTCCATTTTGTAGTTTTTGTTTCTATTGTAAGTAAAACATGTTTCCTTTTATATCCTAGGTCAAAGGAAACCTATTCACTTCTGTGTTTATGAGTTTGTGTGTATGTCTCTGCATTTGTGTGTGTGTTCCAGCCATTTTTCTAGATTTCTTATTCATTCTAGTGTTTTTTACTTGAGTTTCCTTAGTTTTCAATCACATCATTAGCATTTTCTTCTCTCATTGAATTTCCTTTACTTTTCAAGACAATATTAAATTTAAAATGATGACAGCAGGTATTTCCATATAGTTTCTGAATTTAGTTAAGATGGCTTTGGTTTTTACCATTTAGGGTAATATTGGTTGTTAAATTTGCTAAATAGCCCTTTATGTTTAAATAGTTTCCTCCTACTTTATTTTGTCTTGAAGTTTTAGTAGGAATGTTTTGGAATTTTTCTCAATTTTTAAATGCCTTTTTTTTTAGGATTTGTTGATATGCTTGTGTAATTTTTTTTTCACTAATTTGTTGACATAGTATGTTAAGTGGATAGATTTACCAACACTGACCAAAACATTAAGCCACCCTAGCATTCCTGGCATACATGTTGCTGAGTCAGAAGCAATGATACTCCTTTGACATATTGCTGTACTCAACTTGCTAATGTTTTATTTAACATTTTTTACAATTGCTTTTTACAAGTGAGATTGATATATAGATTTTTTTCCTGTTCTGTCTTGATCATGTTTTGGTATTGATGTTATGCATCAGAAATGAATTTGGAAGCATCTCATCTTTAACTATGGCGGGAAATATTAGTCCTGGACCCTGAACAGTAGCATTAAATTAACATCACCCAGTAGTTAGTTGAAAATGCAAACTCTTGGGCCAATACAGAACTATTAAACTAGAATCTGCATTTTAATAAGAGCTTAGGTGATTTGTATGCACATTAAAGTTTAGAAGCTTAAAATAGGTCTACTGTGTTCCAAATTTCTCAGATGATAAGAATCTCTTGAGTTGCTAGTTTTGTAAAGATATTATCATGTTCCTCTGAAAATCCTAATTTGGTAGGTTTGGGTCGGGGCTCAGTGATCTGTGTTTTTACCAGGTACTCTGGGGTTAGTCTGCTCTTCAAGCAAATTTTGGAAATATGTGGGTTTTAAGATTTTAATTTCATCATGAAACTAGATGAGTAATTTTTTTCTAGTATTTTTTGAAATTATCACCTCTTCTCCATCAGTCTTTTATTCTTCTTTTGGGACTCTTATTGTTGACATGCTAGGTCTCCTGGATCCATCCTCTGAATGTTTTAAAAATGATTCCTGGCCCCTTGAAGGTGGCTACTATTTTAAAAATTAAAATAATAGAATAGAAAATGTCAAAGTGCATAACACATAGAGCAAGGGCAAGTATTGTTTTATTCCTATTACAAGTTTGCATAAACAGATTTTCATTGTAAAATCTTCCCTTCAACCCACCTCATAGATTATAGTTAAAAAAAAAATGTTCAGAATCAGTTCTATAAGCTTCTTAAAAATTTCCTATTGGTTTCTTTTTTATATTTTTGCTTTATGCTCAGAGATATTTCTTGCACTTGATCTTCTAAGCCAGTGATTTTCAACCTTTTCTATCTCATGGCACACATAAACTAATTACTAAAATTCTGCCACACACCAAAACAGGTATTTTTTGCCAATCTGACCAAAAAAAAAGTTTTAATTTTGATTTATTCACAGTGGACGGCTGTTGTTGTGTTGGCTGCTGTCATTTTTTTTAGTTGACAATCTAAAGGAAAAGAGGTCAGTGCCCCTGACTAAATAGTCAGGTATTGCATGTTTTAAAAATTCTTGCGGCACACTGGTTGAAAATCGTTGTTCTAAGCCATTCCTTTGGGTCTTTACATATAGATGCTGAATATTTTAGGCAAAATGTTTTCGTTTAGCTTCTGAAGATCATGTTTTCCTCTTTTAGCACCTGAATCTCCTTAAGGGAACGTACTGTTATTGTGATTTTTTTTCAGGTGTCATCTATCTCTTTCAGCCTCTCTCTTACCTGAGCATGTTTTCTGCTTGTCCAGCTTCATATTTTCTGGCTACTGGGCGCCTTTGAATAGGTTGCCATTTTCTTTATTGGGTTTCCAGGGCTAGGGCGTGGGGGTCGGAACATCCTAAACAGTGAGTGTGTAGGGATTCCCCAGGCCATGAAGTAGGGAGGTTAGGGTTGGCTGCCCTCTCCCCCACATGCTGAACCAAGCTGGCAGGGTCCTGCTGTAGTACATTCAGGAAGTGCCCTGCTTTCCACTCTCACCTGCCCTTTTCTGCTTCAAAGGCCAGGAGACCTAGCTCATCCTTTCTGTCTCCCCTGAGCCTTTCGAGTACCAGAGAAACCCCTTGGTAACCAGCCAAGGACAGACGTCAGCCCGTTCTCAGATGTCTGAGCACTCAGGCTCCTGTGCTTTGGTCCTCCCTCTGGGTTCCCATGTTGGTCTCCAGCAAAGCCCAACCTGTTGGAGAAACTGCCCGGTTCTATTGTCCTCTTAGCTCAAACCCCAACAAAGCCCCAGCTCACTTGTGCCCAGCTGCCCTTAAGTCCTGAAGTCACTTGGCTGATGAGAGAGGACATTGGAGTTGGGTAGAAAAGGGAGGGGGCTGAGTTCAGGTCCCCATAATCCCCCGTCAACTGTGTGAAAGCATCCCCTGCCGCCCCACCTCAGTGATGAGCTCTTCTCAGTCACTGGCTCCCTTTCTCACCAGTCTTTTTACAAAGGCAAATTGTCTGCACATAAATCTCTTTCAAATTAGACTGTCAGTTCTCTGTATTGTAACATGTCAGCGAGATAACCAGAGACGCATGGCCGAATTGTAAAGGAGCACTTTATTACACCGGTGGGCTGGGGGGGGAGTACAGCTTCCCCAAATCCTCAGCCCCGAGCCTTCTTTGTTGCCCGCTTTTAAGGGCACAAACTACAGAAAAAAAACTACATTCTCTTGGCGCCGCTTTTGGCACCGTTAAGGGGGGCTGATACAGAGAAGTGGGGGGGAGAGAAGCAGGGCAACTATCAATCTCTTTTTTCTCATGGTTTCTCTGTTTCCCAAGGCCATCCTCAACCCCTTATCTTTACAGTTTTCTTTGGGTGTCTCAAGGCCCTTATGTTTACAGAAAAGAAACTGCCAAGGTGTGTACGTGCAGTAACTGAGGGTCAGAATGGAGTTATTACACTCTGAGGGCAGGAACTATGTTATGCAACTTTCATATTCTAGCACTTCCTTCCATGAAGCATTTTGACCAGCCAGAGTGGGTGACCTATATATCTGTATTAAATTGGATTGAATTGCCTAAAAATGGTTGAGTTGAGAAAGGTGGTGTGAGGCAGGGAGGCAGCAACAGATCAGAAATCATCAAACTGTAAATCTTCCCAACACAAAGCAACAATAAACATTGATGATAATAACAGGAAGCAGGGGAGGAAGAGGAGGGTAGCTGGCCCTTACACACTGCTTATATGCTTTACATAACTTCACTCTATTTGACCTTTTGTCACCCCTTCCAACCACATGTGTACTACAATTATCGGTGCATGCAAATGTGATCCCCCTCCCACTTCTCCAGGTACGAGAAGCATTGATGTCAATCCAGCCCTTTTCCAGGCAGCCCCTGCTCCTCATGGTGTTCATTTATTGAGCTGTGAGACCCCTCTGAACTGAACTGAAGGGAGTGGGGACAGGCAGTTGGTCCCTCAGCCAGAGTAGGGACAGAGACTGTGGCCTGTCTGAGAAACTCCAATGCAAAGACTTTCTTCAAGGGAGACAGACATCAGCATGCCTTTATGGAGGTAATGACCCAGGGGAGGTCTGGGGTGGCTTTAGAGAAAGAGTTCTGTCATAAAAAGCCTTGAAACAAATTATTTTGTTTTTGTTTTAGCTGAACTGGTTGAGAGTTGTCATTTAGATGAGAATTGCTAGAAAAAGGCTATATTCGGGCTGAGAGAGCTCGAGCTCACTCTGGGTGCACTGACATCCATGGAAACAATATAATCGTGAATTCCTGAGATGGAAACCAATATCAGCATTGGCAGGGCTTGATAGTATTTTAGTGTATCTATCTGGAAAAAAATTATTTTTAGATTTTTAAATTAATATTTAGAGAGAGAGGGAGAGAGAAGGAGAGAGAGAAAGAAACATCCGTAGGCTGTCTCCTGCATGCCTCCTACAGGGGATGGAGCCTGAAACCCCAGCATATGCCCTGACCTGGAATCAAACCAGTGACCTTTCTGTCTACGGCTGATGCTCAACCAACAGAACCACACCAGCCAGGCCTGGACAATTTTTAAACGATACTATATATCAACAGCTGAAGAAGATGCAAAGTGTCTATGAGAGTCTAAATGTTTGCAAAGCAAAAAGAAAGGAGGAAAGAAATAAAAAATAGACATTTCTCTCTAAAGACTAAAATTTTAATGTATACAGGGTAGATGGAAATTAATAAATTAAGATGCTCCTCAACCATGTCCCAATAAACCCATTGTAAATTGAAAATATTGTAAATCTAAAATGCATTTAATACTACACTGTGGAGTATCTGTTGTTTACCTTTGTGATTGCATAACTTACTGGGGCCGTGGCTCTCAAGGCAGCTGCCCAGCATCATGAGAGTGTTATACTACATACCACTAGCCTAGGAAAAGATCAAAGTTCAAAATTCCAAGTATGGTTTCTACTGAATGCATATTGCTTTTGCATCATCATAAAGTCAAACTATCGTCACTCCACCATTGTCTAAGTTGGGGATCATCTCTATATTAATTATTGTTCTGTTTTTACTTCTGTTACCCAGGATTCATGGCTTCTGAGTTCTGTTCTCTCTAGATGAGAGCTATGAATATACACAAATGTGTCATCTGGTTTCACACACAATGCATTGAACAGAAAGAACTCAGGCTCACAGACAGAAAAAGACAAGTATCACATGATCTCACTTATTTAGGGTTTATCATGAATAAAATAAGCTGTTGATCAAAATAGATCCAGAGTCATGGAAGTAGGGAATGGACTGACAAACCTCAGAGGGATGGGGGTGGGGGGCTGGGAAGAGATAAACCAAAGAACTTATATGCATATATGCACAACCAATGGACACAGACATTAGTTTGGGGAAAGCAGGAGAGGGGTGGGAGGGGGAGGAGAGGGTCAGTAGGGGAAAAGGGGGGATATCTGTAATACTTTCAACAATAAAAAGATAAATTTAAAAAAAGGACTCAGGCTCAGGTTTGGTCAACATTTTCATATGCTGTCACCTCTTTCTTAAGTATAGGGTATTCAACAGGCTCAGTTAGAAAAGGTTTGTAATCATATTTTATTAACTCAAAAATTAGCCTTCCTTCAATAGAACATTAAAATTCAAACCAAAACTGATTCTTTTGGAAAATATAATTCCTTATATAAAGAATTAAAACTTCTGATTAAAACTTCAAGAAATAAGTGAAACAGAAAATAGGCATAAAACTGCAACATACAGAGATTTAAAAAATGAGAGAAAACTGTGTAATGCCAAGTATAATTTATGCTGATAGATTTTAAACACTTTGTTGTTGGTCTTGCCTCCTTGTCTGTGGTCTCCTGACACATATAAATTGATAGTTATAATCCAAAATCTTCAAATCCTGAACCACTCTTCTATTTCATCCTATGGAATTGAACATTCTTTATTACTAGAGCTTTGTAGTAAATCCTTGTGGATAAAACTATAAATTGATATAGTCTCTCTGGAGGACAATTTGGATTAGGTTTTAAAAGCCTTAAAACAATATTTATCGTTTTGGTCCAATGATTTTAGTTCTAAGTTTCTAATCTAAAGAAACAGGGATTTTGTTTAGGATGGTTTGCTGCAACTTTATATATAAAAGCAAATAATGTAAACAAATTAAATGTTCAATGCCAAAAGTGTGGTTAAACAATTCGTGACACATCCATATGTGACCCAGCAGTTAAAATCATATTCTCAGCATTTAACAATGTGGAAAAGGGCTTATAATAGACTTTTTTGAAAGCAACAAGATACCAAACAATGTCTATAATTTATTTGATCCTAATTCTGTAAACACTATTACATATATGACATATGAAAAGACTGGAAAGTGACCCATCAAAATATTCACAGTGGTAGCATAGAGACAATTAAGTTTTTCTTTCTCTATTATTTAGTATTTTCCAAATTTTCTATTTTAAATAGATTTTCTTTTCATGCTAACTAAAAATAAATGTTTAAAAGGGAAACTCTCTAACATTGGGAAATCAGGGGCACTTCTAGAGACCTGTACTCCACCATCAATGTGGTTGAAATGATTCCCTTAAATTGTGAAAACTAGCCTTTCCTGGAAAGTAACAAAACTATCATGTTTCAAAACTGTTGATGGAAGAGGTATTGGGAGGCCATGACAGCCCGTTGACCCTCAAGCGGGACCCAGGCAGTCAGAGGCTCCTCACCCACTTCCCTGTCCTTGGAATGTATGTTCTGCCCACCATTTTGACTTTAGGAGCTATTTCAAGGATGTTAGCCTTGAGAGGGTAATGTTTTATTGAGACCACCTGGACTGATACGTGACTAAACCAAATTAAGGCCCCTATATAAACTCTTAAGTTTCCAGTGAGTGTGTGTGGAGATCTACGCATCTTGGGCATGCTCATGGCAAGCCTTGTGAGTGAGTTCCCTTGCTTATTAAACCTGCCACCCACCAATCTGGAGTGGCCTGCCTCTTTCTTTGGTCTCTCCATCTACAGGGGCCAGTTTTGAATTTCAGTTGGAGTTCTCCTGAAGTTGCAAACCAGCAAGTCTTCTGAACAACATTGATTTTCTTTGTGACAATTGTTTGTTTGTGTTGGCTCCTGAACATACCTACAGGCATGCCAACATAAGCATCATGGCTTCCTATTTTCTCTGGGCCAAATTGTGTTTTATGCCATTAGCAGCTCAGGGAAGTGGTTTATCTTGTCACATGGAGCCAGCTCCTCAGCCTTTCCCAGTCAGAATGGTTTCTCAGTTCTGGGGGTTACCAGGACTCTTCTGGATGGCTGGTTTTTTGGGAGCTTTTCCATCTCTTCAGATTCTGCATATGTAGCTATTTATAGGGCATTGCTGTGAAACTCATTCATCTCTCAGCACTGGAGGCATCATGCAAGAATCTGAAACCAATCAGACAGCATTAGCACCTGCTCAGGAACAATTATGAAGTCTCTACTTACCCATCTACTCATTCTGGGCACCCGTTTTTGGTTAGGAAGAATGGTGATTCTGTTCACCTGGTTCAGCTGTGGCTCCATAACATAACCTGGAAGGATATCTAACTTAAAATTTGTATCCATTTTGTTTATATCAAAGTAATTTATAATTTTAAGAAGTTAGAAATATAGAAAAGCAGGATGGAGGGGGAAATAATCATGCTACTAACAGCATTTCTTATGGATGGCTCTCCAGCGGTTGCTAGGGCTCACCCTTTGTTCCTCCACACATGCTCCTCTACCCCAGTTGAAGTATATCTGATGCAGTTCATGCACATTCTGCATGTTCAACCCAGACCTACTGTATTAATTTGCTAGGGCTGCCATAACTAAATACCACAGATTTATTTTGCACAGTTCTGGAAGTTAGAAGTCCAAGATCAAGTTATGGCCAGGTTTGGTTTCTTCTGAGACTCCTCTCCTTGGCTTGTAGACAGCCACCTTCTTGTCGTGACCTCTTGTGGTCTTTCCTCTATGAGCACACATCCTTGTCTTAATCCCCTCTTCTTATAAGGACAGCAGTCAGATTGGATTGAGGCCCAGCCAACCAGCCTCGTTTTAACTTTTTCTCCTCTTTAAAGGTCCTGTCTCCAAATATAGTCACATTCTGAGGTACTAGGACTCAGGACTCCACCATCTGAATTTGTGTGGTGGAGAAGGGTGGAGTTATGGTTCAGCCCATGATACTTATTAAATTAGAAACTGGGGTTTCCTTTTCTTGTAGTATCCTTATTTGGCTTTAATATCAGGGTAAACTGACCTCATAAAATGATTTTGGGAGTGTTCCCTCCTCTTCAATCTTTTGGAAGAGTTTGAGAAGGATTGGCATTCTTAAAATGTTAGGTAGAATCCATGGGTGAAACTGTCTGGTTCTGGGCTTTTCTTTGTTGGGAGGTTTTTGATTACTTTTCATTCTCCTTGCTCACTATTGATCTGTTCAAATTTGTGTGTGTGTTTATGATTTACTCTTGGTAGATTGTGTGTTTCTTGGAATTTATCCATTTCTTGTATCCAGTTTTTTGGTGTAGTCTCTTATGATCTTTGTATTTATGTGCTGTCAGTTGTAATGCCTTATCTATCTATCTATCTATATATTTTTACTTATTTGAGTCTTCTCTATTTTTATCTTTAGTCTAGCTAAAGGTTTGCTAATATTGTTTATGAGTTCAAAAAATAGCTCTTAGTTTTGTTAATTTTTTCTGTAGTTTTTGTGGTCTTTATTTCATTTATTTCTGCTGTGGTCTTTGTTATGTCCTTGTTTATGCTAACTTTGGGGTTAATTTATTCTTCTTTTTCTTTTTCTGAGTGTAAAGTTAGGTTGTTTGAGATCTTTCTTTCTTTCTTCTTAATGTAAGTGTTTATTGCTATAAACGTCACTTTTAGAACTGCTTTTGCAGCATCTCCTAAGTTTTGATATGTTTTGTTCCCATTTTCATTTGTTTCCAGATATTTTTTTAATTTCCCTTATGATTTCTTCTTTGACCCATTGCTATTTCAGGAGTCTGCTGTTTAATTGTTATTTCTTTTCTTCTGCTTCATTTTGATTTACCTTGTTGTTCCCATTCTTTTATTTTAAGTTGGGGATTTGATCCATTTATCTCATTCTTTCATTTTTAAGGAATTGATTTAAAGTATTCCATACCATGAATTTTTCTCTGATCATTGCTTTAATTATATTCAATAGATTTTGTTTTATCATTATATTTTAGAAATTCTGTAATTTGATTTACCCTGTTGCCCAGAAATTATTTTTTTTAAGTTTTAAAAAATAGTTTTCAGGTGGAAGAAATGCTTAAATTTTATCATTAACTTCTAATATTTTTAAACTATGATCAGATAATTTTTAAAATTATTTCTACTTTATTGAGGATTCTATGTGATCTAATAGGCAGCCCTTTTAACAAATGTTCTATGTGCATTTGAGAAGGTATATTTTCTATTGTTGAGGTATGCATTTTGGTATAAATATATAAGCTCTCCATAACTGATTATGTTGTTTAGGTCTTCCACATACTTTCTTATTCTGTGCCCACTTTCCTGCCTTGAACTCAGAGTGGTTTCTCTATTTCTCCTATCTTCTATTTATGAGGATAGTTGCCGTGTCATTTTGCTACATAGATATTTATAACTCTTGTGTCTTCATAGTTAATCATAGCCTTTAACATTATAAAACATCCTTCTTTGTCTCATTTATGCTTTTTTGATGTGAATTCTGCCTTGCCTGCAATCAGGATCTCAGCTCCTGCTTCCTTTTTCTTTGCATTCGTCTGAAATAGAACTGCCTATGCCATTAGTTTTCTGAATCACCTTGCTGTATGTGTGTCTCAAGCGTAGAATTGGGTTTCTCTTCATGAGCCAGCATGACAATCATTTTCGTTTAATAATTTCTTAAGTGAGTTAAACCTATTTATAGCTAATAATATGACTGATAATGTTTGGTCTTAAGTTATATCATTTTATGTTATATTCCCGAGTGTATCTTTTTACACTTATGGGCAAATGTATGATGAGTTATTTTTATGGTTTTTAAAATTATTTTATTTTTTAGAAACATTTGTGTATTTTTTTTCTAGTAGCTAACTTTATACTAGTACCTTTTATAATGCTGTTAGTATATATCTTTTCACATAGGCTCCTATTTATAACAGGCACTCAAATAACATCATTTCATTCAATGTAGTTTTGTTATAATGTTGATGGTAAAAAAAAACACAAAAAACTGATTCTTGTCCAGGGCCACTGACTGTGTGGGGCTTGCACATTCTCCCCATGGGTTTTCTCCAGGGACTTCGGTTGGCCCCCACATCCCAAAAGTGTGCACATGAGATGAAATGATGTGTTTAAACTGTCCCAGTCTGAGTGTGTGTGTGTGTGTGTGTGTGTGTGTGTGTGTGTGCCCAGTGATGGAAGGGTGTCCCATCCAGGGTGGATTTCAACCTTGTGCCCTGAGCTGCCTGGAAACGCTCCAGCCAGCCAAGACCTTGAACTGGAATCATGGGCTTGGAAAAGAATTATCTTACTTGTTTTTATTAATCCTTCTTAAATGTATATGTGGCTCACATTTGTTTCAATGTTTAATATTAGAAGTGTTTTGGGTCTTTATTTAGAAGTTTGGTGATGTTTTTGTGACCAGACATGTGCATTAGAAACTTAACTCTTGTTTATATCAATTAGCTTATGGTAAAATTGGTTTTCTTTACACTGTTTTGCTTAAAGTTACAGCTTCCAAGAACCTATTGATGACCTTAAGTGAGGGCTTACTGGCTTTAAATGATATTGTGAGTCTCCCACCTATTATTACCCAGTAGCAATCTATATGCTTTTCCTGTTAAATTTAACTGTACTAAAATGTTGTCTTTGTAGGTCAAAAGTGGCTGATTTTCAGTCATTTTATTTGGTTTAATCTGGTAATACTTTCCCCTTTTCATTTCTTGCTTTCTCTCATTTTTATAGTTGTGTTATTTCTACTTTGACAAAATATTGAACATTTACTCATTATTTTTTCACATGTATCTTGTATTGGTCTTAGATCTGTAATAAAATATATTTAATGGTTACCGTCAGTCCTTTTGCTGAACTTTCTCATTGATCTTTTGGTTAAAAGAAGCTCATTCTGTAGTAGATTCTCAGGCTCATGTGGAGAGCTTTGCATTTTTAAGGCTGTTTTCTGTAGGCTTTATACTGGAAGGTTAGCTTCAGCATATATGTATATTCTTTTATTTTAAAAATAAAGTTTAGAAACTACATAAACTATTCAGTATCTTTTATAGACTTTTATGATGTTACAGACAACATTTTTAATGAGGTTTTGTATACTTCTCATTTCTTAAAGAAAACCACTATTTTTAATTACTGAAGAATATTTTCAGACCTTTTAAATTGTTTTAACTATTTAAGTATTTCTGTTCTATTACTGGAAAACATTTTAGGAGAAAAGTTAATGACCATCTCTAATTTATATATATGAAATGAAAATGGGTATCTACATTTTAAATAAAATTGTATTGAAGTATGATATCTATACAGAAAAGGGAGCACATCGTAAGTGTAGAATGGAATAAATCACAGAGATTAAACATATCTCTGTAAACGCAGCTTTGGAAAATAAAATAAAGCATTCCCAGAATGCCAGAACCCCCCTTGAACCCTCTCTCAGGCATCTCCAAAGGTAACCACTACCTTAGCTTCTGAAACCATAGATTCCACTTGCATGTTTTTGAACTTTAAAATCAATGGAATTATACCTGTCTAGCTTCTTTCGCCTCATATCACAATTATGTGATTCATTTGTGTTGTTTGTAACAGGAGTTTGTTCATTTTCATTGCCATATAACATTCTATTATTCAAAAATACTAGCTTATTCATTTGTTGTTGATGAACAGTTGATCAGTTTTCATTTTTAACAATAAGAAAAATGTTACTATTTTTAGTCACATTGTTTATGCATTTTTTGTCTGGTATATGCCTAGGAATACAATTACTGGTTCATAGGGTTGCAAATGCTCAGCTTTTGGGGGTATTTACAAGCATGTCGTTGTTTGTGACAACTACATCCCACCGCAACACACAACACTTACATTTTCCAACTGCTCCACATCCTTACTAATGAGTGGTTTGTTAATCTCAACTTCTGCCATTCTGACGAGTGAGATATGCATGATGGGTATTCCATTGCGTTCCACTTTGTGTTTCACTGATGAATGAAAGAATGCGGTGGACCATCTTTTCATGTAATTGTTGTCAAGTGTCTGTTCCAGTTGTTTGCTTATTTAAAAAAAAAAAAGAAAGATTAATTTTTCCTATTGATTTGTAAGAGTTCCTTATATGTTACGGACATGTATCTTTTGTCAGTTACATGTATTAAAAATCTTTTCATGTAGTTTGTCTTTGTCTTTTGATGGTCAGAAATTCTTAATTTTATTACCTTTTTTCTTATTTTGCCAATGCTACTGTGCTTTAAGAAATCTTTGCTTACCCCAAGATCATAAAGAGGTTCTCATGTTATCTTCCATTAACTTCGTCATTTTAACTTTTACATCTAGATCTACAATCTACTTAGAAATGAGTGGTGTGAACTACGGGGTTAAGATTCATTTTCATCTGCATTGGTATTCAATTATCCTGGAACAATTTACTTAAAAGAATGTTCTTTCTCTATTTTCTTCAATGCCACCTCTGCCATAAATAAAGTACCCCTCTATGTGAAAGTCTATATTTAAGTTCTCTATTCTGTTCAATTGGCTTTTTGAATATCCTTGACCCAGTACCACTACAGCTTTCTAAAATAAGCTGTTTTATAATGTAGCAGTACAAATTCTCCAATTTTTTTTCCTTCAATGTTACCTTGGCTAGTCTTTGCATTTCAGCACAAATTTTAGAATTTATCAATTTTTACCAAAAACACAACTCTGCTGCAATTTAAATTAGGATTGTTTTCAGTCTACAGATTAATTTGAGAAAGATTTACACCTTTACAATATTGAACATTTCAATCCAAGAATGTGCTATATCTCTACTTATTTAGATCTTAATGTTTCTCAATTAAGTTTTATAATTTTTAGTATGGAAGGTTTGCAATCTTTCATTAGATATATTATTGTTAGGTGTTTGATTATTTCAATGCTATTGTAAGTGGTAATTTTTCTAATTCTACTTTCTAAATGTTGCTATATAGAAATATACAATTGATCTTTATATTTTGACCTTGTATTTGTGACTTTGGTAGATTCACTCATTAATTTTCATGATTTAATTTTAGATTCCTCTGATTTTCTATGTATACAATTATTGGAATGACTAAAGATAAGGTTTGCTTTATATATGGCCATATTATTAGTTGTATATTAATTTAAGATAGGTATGTATACATTTCTATTGATGTCACCTTTTTATCCTTATGAAACATACCTCTTTGCCTCCAGTAACATTTTCTACCTTCACCTTTATATTGTCTAATATTGGTATTGCTACTCTAGTTTTATTTTGCAAAGCATGCTTTATTTGCAAAGCATGCTTTATCTTTTAGTTCTTTTATAGTTTTTAGTAATCCACTGAAATTTTCCAACTTGTTCTTTAATTTCTTGAACACTTTATCATGGCTTCTTTATTATTCACATTTGGTAATTCCAATATCTGGATATTCTGTGGGTCTGTTTGTATTGTCTATTTTTCTCTTGATTTTTGGTCAATTCTTGACTTTTTGCACACTTAATTATTTTCATTGTATGACAGAAAACGTGTCTGAAAAATTATGGAGATAATTTGAGACATTGGATGATGTTTCATTCCGCCAGGAAGGGGTTACTCCTGCTCCTGGCATATATGGTTAGGGTGACTTTTTTCCCATCAGAAGTTGAGCTAATTGGAAATGACAGTTTAGCCTTTGTGAGGGCTGGTCTATTTTCAATTCATCATTACTTCTAGGGTAATGTTCTTTAGGAATCCAAAATGAACCTTGGACATTGACAAAAACCCTTCCTTCTTTGTGGGCACTGAACTTCATTTTTTTTTTTCAGCCCCATGAAACTATTAAAACTCTGCTCATTTTCTCAGCCTCTTAGCCACTGCTCAAGAAAAGGAAAAAGCCTTGAAGGGAGAGGTGTCAAGGTGATTGGCTGGAGTGGGTGGCAGCTACTGGGCAGTGGACTGTGCCTATTTATTAATAAGTATGGCAGTATTTCAATTTTTAGAATTAATAGACTTTATTTTTCAGAGAAGTTTTAGGTTTATATAAAAAATGAACATAAAGTACAGATAGTACCTATATACTACCTCCTGCCACCAGTTTTATTAGCTAGCCTTAACAGCATACTGGCTGAATAACTGTTGGAATTTACTGCCAGCCACACCCCCGCCCCCATCTCATGGAAGATGAGCCCAGAGAAGCGTAAAGTTTAATGGTCTTGATCTATTTCTACCCTGATGACCTTTAGACACTAACTGGCTCTCTGAGGTGACAAGCTGGCACCAGTAAGCACATAGGTAAGGAATATTTTGTCAGTGAATATTGATAAAGAGAATTGATCACCCACTTCAGAGCCAAAATTTCTGTCCTATGGACAAAGTGTCAAGTCATGCTATCTGACAGACACCTGCTAGCAAAACCAGGAGCTTTTTACTCCTTCCATCTTCCTAATACAGTTTTACCAAAAAAGAGAGAGAGGATTCTGAGCCAGCAAAGCATGGGGAAAGCCCTCAGATTCCTCCCCTACCCACCTTCACAGGGATAAAAAATATTTCTGACTTCCTTTCCTAACTAACTATTTACTTGGACCTGATACCTCTGCCTCAGATTTAGAAAGAACTTTGTCATGTTGAAATATTGCCTCACAAATCTTAGAGTTAAAATTCCACAAAGCCTTTTAATTCTCTCATAGAACTTATCAGAGGCCTTTAATTCTCAGCAGTCGTTCTGACATGGCCAGAAGGTAACAGCAGACATCTTTTCTGGACCATTTCCCACTCTCACCTGGACTGCTATACACCTAATATATTTTTTAAAGTCTAGATAAAACTGACATTGGCCAAGGATATTTCAAAAGAGGTTCAACCAAGGTGATTTAGGAGTTTTGCCTGTCTAATGTATTTCTGTGTTTGAGTGTCTTCAAGTAGTCTTTTTCATGTACCATCTTCTCCTTTTGGCATGAAAATTAAGAGGGGCCATGGAAATCTAAAGACACCCTATGAAATGGATAAAAGCCTTCCGGGCAAATAAAGGTTATTTTGTTCTTATCTTCAAGAGCCATGTGCATCTGGTATATCTACTCTGAAGGAGTAACACAGTGAACTGCTGCCTTCCTATCGAATAATTCGATACATCTTGTACACAGAGTGCTGTGTAATCACCAATTTAATCAGATCATTAAGAGTGTGGTACTCCACACATATTCACATATATCTAGACTTCTTTCTCACAACCACAATTGGGAAAGTATATGGTCTATGGGTTTCGGTAATGATCCAGTTAAACTTCAGTTTTTTAATATGATTCCTCAGATCATTAATTGTCAGAGCATCTTTCCTTTAATGCTTTGAGCCATTTAGCTTTATGGTGTGCAGGTTGACTTCAACACACCCCATATCACATCCTTCAGCCCTGAGCACTTTCTCTCACCTCCCGTCACGTCTCAGAAGCTGAAAGGTCATCCAAGTTAAACCTGTCTGAATGCAGATCATGGGATTTTTTAGAACAGTGGTTGGGATGAAAGGGATGTGGGTGTTATTTCCTACTTGTCTCCATGTTCCAGTAGGAAGACTACTGTGACTGATGGAGAATATCATGAATTACCTGTCACCTGCCACAACATTTAAAGGGGTTAATGTTTGTGCCAATCAAGGCTTTTTATCTCCTACTATTTCCATAAATATGAACACTTAAAACAATGCACTTTACCTCTGTAAAATTTGCTCACCAACTTAAGATTAGTAACCATACTAATATGCATAGGGTAAATAAAATAAGTGTGGTCCTTGTTCTCAACAAAAAAGACAAATAAATAGGCAAATACAATATAGCATAGTAAGTGCCACGTGAGAGAAAGAATGGAGCTCATAAAAAGCAGCCCTAGCCCAGAGCTGGGGAGTCAGGGCAGACTTCACAAAGGGAGTAGCACCTCTGCTAGCTAGGCCATGCTGCAGTAACAAACAGCCCCCACATCCCAGTGGGTTAACCCAATAAACCTTTATCTCATGCTTTTGCAAGAAGCATTTCTAACCACATTGGTCAAAACTAATCATATAGTTCCACCAAACTGCAAGGAGGTGGAGAAAGGTAGTTAGCATGTGCTCAGGAAGGAGGAATGTAAAACATAATTTTTGAATGCACAGCATTGTCTCGGCCACAATCGATCCTATGGTACCAGATATTCATTTATTCTTCTTTCCACACATAGAATATACTCCCGGGGCTGTTAATTTAGTATTTCATCCAGTTACAGCATCACCCTCAAGAGTCCAGGAACTCTGGATACATTAAGTATACATGTGGATTCTCTCGGTCTGAAGATATATAAACTGAAAATAGGCAAGTGTCTCTACTTTCACCCTATGTAATCACCCATATGTAATTGTAAAATAGGATGGAGATATATTCCTAGAAGTGGAATCACTGGGTCAAATGGCAGTTCAATTTTAATATTTTGAGGAAACACCATATTGTTTTCCATAGTAGCTATACCTATCTGCATTGCCACCAAGCAATGTACTAGAGTATCCTTTTCTCCACATCCTCACCAGCATTTGTTTGATGATTTGTTGATGGCAACCATTCTGGCAGGTGTGAGGTGATAGGAAGTCTGAAACACCAAACAGAAAGAATTTATGTACCTGTATGCTCATAGCAGTGCTATTTATAATAGCTAAGATATGGAAATAGCCCAAGTGTCCATCAGTAGATGAGTGGTATATTTACACATTGGAATGCTATGCAGCTGTAAGGAAAAAAGATCTCTTACCCTTTGAGAAGACATGGAGGGACCTGGAGAGTATTACGCTAAGTGAAATAAGCCAATCACAGAAAGACAAATACCACATGATCTCACTTACTTGTGGAATATAATGAACAAAATAAGCTGATGAACAAAATAGATCCAGAGACATGGAAGTAGGGAACAGACTGACAAACCTCAGAGGAAAGAGGGTTGGGGGAACAGGAAGAGATAAACCAAAGAACTTATATGCATAACTAAGGGCACAGAGAACAGTGCAGTGAAGGCAGGGGGTGTGGTGTTGATGGGGGGAAGGGGGAGGGACATCCATAATAAAAAAAATTAATGAATTAATTTTAAAAAATAAGATGGAGAAACCAAAATCACAACATTCTCGTTTGGAAAAGAGATGAATAGGAAACACACAACAGTCATTAGTCCACGGCAATCCTGAAATCCTGCTGGGCAGACCTATGGGATTCCCTTAACCTAGGGCAATTCTCAACCAGGGGAAATTTTGCCCCTAGGGGACATTTGGCAATATCTGGAGACATTTTTGGTTGTCACAACTGGGGAAGAGATGCTACTGGCATCTAGTGGGTAGAGCTCAGGGATGCTGCTAAACATCCTACAATGCATAGGACATCTCCTCATAACAAAAAATTAAGAGTGCAAGAGATCAGTAGTGCCAAGGCTGAGAAATCCAGACCCAAGGATAAGGAGGATTCTTCGATGAAACTCTGATCCTGCTCCATGGTTCATTGCAACCTGTGACTCCTAGTTCCTACCTTCTGGAAGCTTCTCTCCTTTTTCATTTACCTCTGTGGCCACATCTGAACTGAGCATTGAGGAGTATGTCCTCCTCGAGCACTACACAGTTGTCACTACTGTAAGATAGGGACTCGTGTCATTTTAAGCCTTGAACATTCACAATTTTCTTTTTTTGTCGATCATTGGTTTCTTTGACAGTTCATGTCTTTCAAAAGCATCTCTTTGATTCTAATCAGTTCCTTGTGTCTGTACCTATACTCACAGTTGTTTTTTTTTTTTATAAGACAGTTTTCATGTCTGCTCTTTTTCTTTATCATCCCCAAAACTCTCTTTTTTTTTCCTTTATTGATTTTAGAGAGAGAGGAATGGAGAGGGAGAGAGAGACAGAAACATCGATGAGAGAGAACATCAACTGGCCACCTCCTGCATGCCCCTCACTGGGGATTGGGCCCACAACCTGGGCATGTGCCCCAACCGGGAATCGAACTGGTGACCTCTTGGTGCATGGGTCGATGCTCAACCACTGAGCCACAATGGCCAGGAAACTCCCAAACTCTCTTAATGGAGACTGTCTTGAGCTTCTGTGGAAAGTCTTCACACTTAATCTGATCTCTGACAAGACTTAATTTTAATGGGCTTTTGCCACTCAAAGACTTTCTTAACATTATCTATTCCTGTTTGGGGTATAAAAGAATTAGGCTTTTCCAGTTCTTCAAAGCCATGATTTTTGAGCTATCTATTCTCTTCAATTACTAAGTCTTTCCTGACTTCATCTCCTCCTACAATCTTTGCCAAGGGCAGCCAAATAATAAAGAACACATATTACCAAGTTTCTTTTTGTTTCAACATATTCCATGGGAGCCAAAACTTCATTAGGGGAGTTGTTATCAAGTAACCACAGACAAATTTTACTAAATATGTTCCTACTCTATAACGTAGATGAACATAGACTTGAAAGTCAATTTTCTTACATTTGCCACCCATCTGCCAAGCCAGTGCCACATATATTAGGTTTTTGCTGTGGTAGTACCTACTTCTGATATCATTTTCTGTATTAGCCAGAGTATGCTAGACCATGCTGCAATGACAAACATCCCTCAAACTTAGTGTGTAACAAAATGCCTCTTTTTTATTTTTTTCTCACAAAACCTGCTGAAGGTTTGGGTAACTTCCTTACAGCCACTCAAGAGATCCTGCTTCTTCAACCTATGAATCTTTCCTCTCAACATGAGAACTCTGAGTTTGGTAAGACAGGAGAAATCAAGAGACGTGAGAACTGGGCAGATTTTACTGCTTCGGGCTGGAAATGACACCTATCCCATTTGATCACATTTTATTGGTAAAAACTAGCAATTTGGCTCCTCCTAATATCACTAGGGCTGAGAAGTTTACTTTTCAATGTGCCCAAGAAGATGGAATATGCAACTGAACCTGAGGAACACAAAGTATTGTCTCTGCTTAGCTGAGAACTTGAAGGATGAGGAGGAATCAAGTCAGATGAAGAGGATGCAGAGAGCGAGGATTTTTCCAGGCAGAGAGAATTACTTGTGTGAAGGCCTGGAGGCTAGAAAGAATGTGAACCATTGGAAATATGGACAAAAGTGTTCTGTGGTTGAACCTTTGTGAGGGCCACATGGGAAGGAGGAGGTAGTAGAAGAAGGTAAAGAAAAACCAGGCAGAGGTTGTTATCATGCTAAATCTTGTAAACCATATTTTGGAGGAAAGATTTATCCTATGTCAAAATGGAGTATTTAAGTAGGAAACTGATCATTTAATAGATATTTATTAAGAAATTACTCTGGCTTCAGAACCCAGATGGGTTGGATTGGGTAAGACCTGTGGTGGGGTCCAGTTAGGATGTTCTTGCCGTAGCCTAGGCAAAGGAGTGCCTGAACTTGTGTAGTTTCAGAGAGAATAGAGTGACATGGATGTGTCTGAGAGAGTCACAGGAGGCAATCCACAAGAATTAATGATTAATTAGCTATAAACAGGCAGAGGAGTCAAGGTTAAACATAGATTTCTAATCAGGCAGTTGTGTGAACTGTGGTCTCACTACCTGGGAAACACAGAGAGAAACCCCAATACTCAGCCATGGATACCTCATTCTGTCATGTTTTATAGTAGCAGCCTGGCCTGATGTTAGTAGCTAGAAAGACTCGAAAATTACATTAGATACTGAGTGTCAGGAGGCGAGGCCTTCTTCTAATTTAGTTTTCACTTCTCTGGGCGTTGTGTGTGTGGAGGGGAGGCTATTCATCTTACAGAAAAAAACTAGCTGCTCATCAATATCAACTCTATCTTTTTTGTTGTTGTTGTTAATCCTCACCTGAGGATATTTTCCCATTGATTTTTAGATAGAGTGGAAGGGAGGGACGGGGAAAGAGAGAGAATAACATTGATGTGAGAGAGACACATGGATTGGTTGCCTCCCACACAACCCTCACCAGAGCCGGGGATCAAACCTACAATCCAGGTATGTGCCCTTGACGGGGAATTGAACCCTCAAACTTTCGATCCCAGGGCCAACACTCTGACCACCGAGTCAAACTGGCTAGGGCTCAACTCTATCTTAATGAGAAGCTGAAGGCCTCCATCCATAATGATCCTCTGTTAGTACAGCCACTTTGGAAACAGTTTCGTTTTACCTACAAAAGTTGAATATATACTTGGTTGTGCCATGTTACCCAGATATGTGGTTAAACATTATTCTGGATGTTTCTGGGTGAGATTTATTTAAATCAGTGGACTTTGAGTAGAGCAGATTGTCCTCCAATATGGGTGGGCCTCATCCAATCAGCTGAAGGCAATAGAATAAAAGCCTGATCTCTCCTAAGCAAAGGGAATTCCCCAGCTGATGGCCTTTGGCCTTGAATTGCAACATCATCTCTTTTCTGGATGTCTATCCTATGCTAGTGTGTGTGTTTGCATGTGTGTGTGTGTGTGTGTGTGTGTGTGTGTGTGTATTTTGGGGGGCTCCTTATTAATAAAGATGGGTTTGATCGATCATATTCCCTAAAAAGAGTAACAACCCCAATGTGATCTCAAATTGCTGGACATATTCGCTCTAATGTCTACCACTGAAGCCTGAAGCAATGCTTCTGTGTTCTTAGGCTTTTCCATCTATTCATTTGCTCTTCTTAATTAACAGTGACAGTGAGAATCTTCAGAGGCCTCCAGACTTTAATAGAATCTCGGTGTCCACAATAGCACGTCACCATTCATAGCCTCTGTTGTCACAAATAAACCTGCTTTAGCCAGTCGCCAATTACTGGCTTTTCCTCACTGATTTTTTCTTCTTTTTTTTTTTTTAGCATTTTTTGTATAGAACTAGTTGGTGGGTGGTTTTGCCTGCATCTTGGTGCAGTGTTAAATCTCCACATGCTTTTTCTTTTTTCATATGCTTTTTTAACAGTCACATAAAGGCTGTAGTAACCTTGAAGCTATGCATAACCTCTAGTGCAGAAAACTCTGATTTTCTATACTTTTTCTTCTCCTCCATGCCTCAGGGATCTGCCACTGAGGCACCATCTTTGTAGTGTATTGTAGCCACAATTCCAAAATCTTCTGTATGGACTAGGCATCAGAGTCCCCAAATGTGCACATTTGGTGTGCCATTTGCTTTTCTCCCAGGCTTCACTGCTTTCCCTCTTGCCTGTCCCGGAGGCTCATCCAGGGGATTCTGCCCAGAGAGATGGAGCAGGGTATTCGGATCCATCTAAACTTAGTTGCTTTTACGTGTCTTTCTTTTGGCTCCGGGAAAAACTCCATTGAAAAAATGAACAAAGTTGGTTTCTATTGATGCTGGCTTACACACAGCTTCTAGGACCTCTCTTTATTTGACACTTCTCTCACCTAAAGCCATTCACCCAAATTTGGGAGTGCCCCACTCTAAGTTGGCTATATGAAGATATCAACAGTGTTTGTCCCCAGGAAGTTAACTAGCTTCAACATTGTTTCTCTTTCTTGAGTGGGACTAGCCCAACCCTTGGGAACTGGCACATAGTTTGAGGTATGACTGTGCCAGTGGTTGGGCAGTCATGACGTAGATGCCTTCCTGGCTCTATTCTCTAGATAATGATTATTTTGTTATACAGATGAACATTACATCAGAATTCAATAACCATGGACTAGATCCTCCAAAATATAACCTCTGTTTACAGAGGCCACACTTGAATGCACGGTTCTATTAATTATAATAAACCTTATTACAGTGGTTCTTGGCCTCATCTGTTATTAAAAAAGACCTCTGGCCCCTGCCAACTCTCCTACAATTATTTCTAGAAATTTCCAGAGACTATCTCATAGGTGCTTATTAACAAATCTTGTCAGCTACCACACAGTGTTTGTTGTGTCTTTCTTTACTCCTGCCCTCCTTAATGAGGCTTGCCACAGTCCTCGGTCTCTGCTGCCCAGCCGTGAGCAGCTACCCTAAAAAGTCCCTAACTCCAACATGTCACATTGACTGCAAGTCTAAGCAGAAACTGAGGCATTTTCCATTCCTCCCTTTGGGTGACCCCCTTTGCACCCCGATGCCTCACAGTGTTTCAGGGAAAATAGCTCCTCCTACTTCTGTTTTCAGTCACTCTTTCCTCAGGACTCACCCATGAGTATCCACAGAAGTAATTTTTCTTTTTCCTCAATGCTTTCTTCTTTTTCATCATTCACGGATCCCCAGGAGTTCTAAGATCAGCCTTTTGGACGCAGATTTATGTTTCATTGTAACGCTGTTTCTACATGAACATGCTTCTTCGTAAGTGGAAGAAATCGAAAGACTATGCACTAATAGGAAGAAGAAGTAGAAAAATCTCTAAGATCCAACTAATCCTCCGGAAAGAAAGAAGTAATCTTGTCTGGTCATTTGAAAGTTTGAGTTCTGGCTTGAGAAGGATTTTTGGTGAATAATTTAAGAAAAATAGTTGACAGAGGTTTAATTACCATATTCTCTTTAGATATTAAGTTACTCTGACACAGAGCTGTATTCTGGAGGAAGAGGGGCAGGAACCCTAGTCGTAATTGGTGGACACAGAGAATGACTCTGAGGAAGGATGGAATTAACATAGGAATAGAAAACACAAGATAGCGCTGCCAGTGGTTGTAACTGGGGTCTCTCTACTTACCAGCATGAAGAGAGTGCTGTCAGAGGGAAGGTCGGCTAGAGCGGCACAAGCTGCGGGGCTTTCTGGAAGGTGAGAAGGGAGTGAAGAGATAGAAGTCTAGATGCCAGGGAGGTTCGCTTTGGGTGGGGGTGAGGATGCCTGTGGAGTGAGACAGTCTGGTTCTCCTGGTCAGCAATCCAGAGCAGGGGCTGAGCACACAGAGCACTTGCCCTGCTGACGGGGGCTGAGCTGTGGGCTTGCCCTGTCCCCTGTGGGTGGAGTGAATGAGGTCAGACTAGAAGGTCCTTGGCCTTCCCCACACTTAGGTGGCCTGTTGTGGGCTGGCAGCAGGTCTTCTAGTTTTCTAGACGCATCATCTCCCACACTCACGAGAAACACATGCTTTGCTGTTCGGGTTTCTCTCTCTCTTTCACTGATAGACAGCCCTGTTTCTGTTTATCCAACTTTCTGCCCTTCAGCGCCCCGACTTTGGGCCAAAATCTAAGAGAATGTGTGTTTGCTTAGGCAATGGCTGGCACCGTGGCATCGAGTGTAGTTTTCAAAAACAGCAAACATCCTGAAAGGGCTCTTGGTCACTAGAAATATAGAGCTTCTGCTCTGCTGGACAGAAGGTTAGAGCCTGAAGAAATCTCAGAGATCATCTTTTTCTGTTTGATGCCTTGTCACTTACAGTTTACTTATCCAACCATTATTGATTGACCATCCACTACATGCCAGGCATTATGCTCGAAGCTGGGGTACATAGATAGACAAACAAGACAGAGGGACTCCTCTGCTAATGGGATGTACAGACAAACAGACAGGGGCAGCAGAGTGGTATGGGATTTCGTCAGAGCAGCCTCTAACCTTCCCTTGGGGGATCTGGAAAGGTTTCTTAGAGCCAATGACATATGAGACCTGAAGGGTGAGAAAGAGCAGCCAAGCAAAGTGAGGTCAGGACACTGAGACCAGAGAAATTAAGTGACTTGTTAAAGGAAAGCCGAGCCTGTTTCTCAAACCCTCAAGCTCCCAGTTCCTATTCACTTATGGAACCTAGGGTGGGTATATCCTAAGCAGTACGATTACAAAGAAGAAATTGCACCTCTTTCTTTAATAATTCCATGGTGTAGTAGAGAAGTACATAAATAATTGCAACATGATGAGATGAATGCTGTGGTAGCTGCAAGCACAGGGGGTTTATGATGCATGCAAAGGTGACATTTCATTCAAGCTAGGGTAGAGAAGGGGATTAGAAAGAGCTTTCCTGAAGAGGTGACTTTGGAGCTGAACTTTGGATGAAAATTAAGGTAAAGGGTCTAAGAGGAGCAGTCCAGGTGAAAAGGGTAGCTGTGTGGAAGGCCCAGAAACACCCAACCCTGTGGCACATTTGAGGAATTGTGAGTCAATCAATATGACTGCAGGATGTGTGTGGGGAAGGGAAGGAGACCAAGAAATGGGACTGGAGAGGCAGGCAGGAGCCACATTCTGGAAAGATTTGCAGTGGATTGTGTTTAAAAGTTACACATTATCCTTGAGACAATGTGAGCCAGTGGATGACCTAATTTGAGACTAACCAGATTTATCCCTAAAAGACCATTTTATCAAAAATATGAAGAAGGTGTGGGCAAGGCTAAGAGAAGAGGCAGGGAGATGAGAGGAAGAGCCATTGAAGGAATCCTGGTGTTTGAGGCTGTCTGAGTGAAAGCAGTGGAAACGGGAAATGAATGGTTTTGAGAAATGCTTAGGAGTGAAATTAAGGTGAGCAATTTGTGTAGGTTGGCCTGGGGCCTTCCTGATTTTAGCACTGAGAGTCCAAAGTGCTGGGAGCCCCCTGCAGGGAGAGAAGTAGAAGGAGAAGCCAAAGATGACTTCCAGGGTTTTCGGTTGGGCACCTTGGCCAGAGGTGGCGTCGCTTGTTAAGATAGGGAAATGCAGAGAAGAGGTGCAGAGCTGGGACCTGGGGGATGTAAACTTTGGCCATGCTGGATTTGGGTGAGTATGCTGTGTCCAGGTGGAGATTTGCAGGTGGTGGGATGTGGTTCTAGAGCACAGACTGCAGATCTGGGTTAGAAACAGAAACTTGGGGGTCAGCCACAGATAAATGATATTTGAAAAGACTTCTGGTCAATATGGCAAACAAAGCAGACACAGGAAGATCTCTGTTTCTATCTATCTTTCTTTCTATCTATCTATCTATCTATCTATCTATCTATCTATCTATCTATCTATCTATCATCTGTCTATCTATAACATCTACCTATCTATATGTATCTACGTTAGCTCATTTGGAATACGTTTATTTCAAACACAGTCAAGCTTTAAAACAAGGAAGGTGAAATTTCAGGGATCAGTAATGAAAAGAAAACCCTAACACCACTGTGCTGAGCTAACAACGCCAAAGGGCCGAGAGAGGAAAAGGGGATCCTCTGGAGGCTAATTTTCAATATAAGGTCTAAGGTCTAAGTCACAGCCTGAAACGGGACCCTGCATAAAACTGGACATCAGGAAGGGGTTACCATATCTCTGAGTGAGCACGAAGCAGGACCTCTGTTCTGAACTGTGCTGAGAAAAGATTAATCCTTAAGAATCAGAACCTCAGGCCAGCGCTGCATAGGCTTCCTATGACTGACGTCCTGTGGGAAACATCCCTGCCGAAAACCACAGCACAGGAGGTGACCATGGGAGGGTGGGCAGTCCCTACGGGAGAGTCAGACAGGACAAGGAATGACAGAATTCACAGATAGCACAGTGCTCTGAAAAAGGATTGAAAATAAATCTGTTTAGACATTTAAAGAAAGAAAGGAAGGAATGAAATACGAAGGTTAGTGTAGAACATTATGAACAGGGAACAAGATGATAAAATAAACAGTAAGACTAGGAAAAGTTTATTAAAATAAGATAACGTGAATAAATAGGTTAAACATAAGACTGGATCGCTAAATAGAGAGTTGTAAACTGAATATCTGAACATGACCCAGAATGCAGCACAGAGAGGTAAAGAGACGGGAAATCTGAAAGAGAAATGAGAGATATGAAAACCGAATGAGAAGCTGCAGTATTATCTGAAGGGAATTCCAAGAAGGACTAAAGATGAGAGAGTGAACCGTTTTCCAAAGTGCGTGAGTCTTGAGAGAGAAAGGACACACCAAATCCTCAGCAGGAAGACAGAGAAATCTATGCTTAGACCATCTGTAATACAATTGCAGACATCATGGATATTGAAAAACCCTTAAAAACTACCAAAGAGAAAACACAGACTATAAAGAAATGACAGTCAGACGGATAGCAGATTTCTCATCAACAATAGATGCCAGGGACAAAAAAAAAAAAAAAAAAAGTCTTGCAAGTACCGAGGGCGAAAAGAAAATCCAGAACTCTGTGTCAAGTTAAATGATCCCTCAGAAGGAAGAGCTAAATCCAGATATTTTCATAATGAAGTTTACTGCCGCAGGCCATTCTGAAATAATTACTGAAGGGTGCATTTCAGTAAGAAGTAAACTGACCAAGAAGTTATCATTGAACAAAGACACGTGTAAAATGCCGTAGGACGTCTGGCAATGATTGACTAGAAAATATAATAAAAATGGTGAGTGTTTGAAAACAAAGTGAAATTATATTTTAAACAGTAATGTAGAAGCTGGAGAGTTTTCTCAGGTTGTTAAAATGTTCTAAGGTACTTGTGCAGGAGGTGATAGGCACATTGACTAACTTTGGAGTAGAGAATACACTGTAAATTCAAGGATGGCAACAAAAAGAATATAAACAAAACAGCAAAGGAAAGGGGAAAGACAAGAATTCAATCAATTTAACAGATGACAGGGAGTAAAAAGAAAACGATACATCATAGAAAACACAAAGTGAAACGGTAGAAATTAGCTTACATACAGCAGCAATCTAAGAAATGTAAATTTAAACGTGCTTATTAGAAAATACAGGTATGCAGAAGGTAAGGCTAATTTTGCTATAATCCTTGTTTTAGACATTAGAATGTATTCCAACATGATTGACACATTAGGGGACATTTGGAGCATCACACAAGTTTCACACTTGCTTTTGTGTGATTTTGTCTGCGAGAAACACTGGAAAACTTTACCCAGCTGGGCCAAGCTGTATAGGAGCACAGAATACACAGGTTCACCACACGTGTCACAAGCCACACCCATCCACAGTGAGTTTACACCTTTCCTTCTGCTCGTAGGTAACTCTCCTTCCTCCACTTCACACTAACTGGCACACTGCAACCCTTCTGACTGCCGATTCCACAAGCAAACCTCAGGTGTTTTTTGAGGTAAAATGCCAAATCTAGCCCAGCTGGTGTGGCTCAGTGGTTGAGCATCGACCCATGCACCAAGAGGTCGCTGGTTCAATTCCCAGTCAGGGCACATGCCCAGGTTGCAGGCTGATTCCCAGTCGGGGGGCATGCAGGAGGTGGCCAGTTGATATTCTCTCTCATCAATGTTTCTATCTCTCTCCCCCTTCCTCTCTCTAAAATCAATAAAGAAAAAAAAAAAGCCAAATCTATTTCAGTATTTCTGTATTTCCCAACCATTTAAAATGAAATAAAACTGTGCTACTCTTTTTTTCCTATCTTCTTTAAAAATATGCTACTGTTGGAGTTTTTGAGTATTTGCACCTCCAAACCCATTGTTCTCATAAGCTCTGTGATTTTTACTGCTCGGTTTTGCACAGTGTGGTGATTTTTAGGGATGCCTATGGCATCTGATAGCAGAATTTACTATATTTTTTAACATCCAGGTATTTACAGAATCAACCACTACCGCATAATGACATAAAAAGTTGAATATTAAAAGCATGAGCTACACTAGCAAAAAATAAACCAAAATAAAGCTGAGGTAGCAATATTATTATCAAACAAGAAAGAATTTAAGGTGAAAAACATTAATAGGGCAAAGAAATTTGGGTTACAGAAAAAGATTGGGAGGTCAGCCTCTGATGGGAAGAACACCTTCTCCATTGAACCTGGAAAGAGAGAGGTCAAGATGAGTCTGAAAATAAAAGAATGTGTCCCCAGGGACGTGGGAATGATATTGGGGAAACTCCTTCTGATGTATTCTGTCTGTGAAGTAGGAGGAAAGGTCACTGTGGTAGGCTAAATATAGTGATGGCCCCCCAAAAGTGTCCATGTCCAAACCCCTGGAATCTGTGAATGTTACCTTATGTGGCAAAAAGACTTTGCAAATATAATTAAGTTAAGGATCTTCAGATGGGGAAATTATCCGGGATTATTCACTTGGGTCCAGTGTGATCACAGGGCCCTTATATAACAGCAAGGAAGAGGGGACAAAGTCAGAGTAAGAGATGTGACCACAGAAACAAACATTGTAGTGATTCAAGAAAGAGGTGAGAAAGGGGCCAGGAAGGCAGGTGGCCTCCAGAAGCTATAAAAGTAAAGAAACAGATTCTCTCCTGAAGTCTCCAGAAGGAATGCAGCCCTCCTGATACCTTGACTTTAGACTTCTGACCTGCAGAACGGTGAGAGAATATAGTCATGTTGTTTTAAGTCACTAGATTTGTGGTAACTTGTTACAGCAGCAGTAGGAAACTAATACTACCGCATAATGACATCAGCTTCTGGACATAAGGGGAGAGTGAAATAGTCCCTGTGCAGAAGTGGAGAGGGAGCAGGGTGAGGAACACTCAGAAGGATTTCCAGGCAACAGCAAAGCCTAGCAAACACTGGCAACCTTGAGTGTGTCCTGAGCTCAGCCATCCACGTGCAAGAAAAGAAAAAGCAGGAGACTGGGCTCATCCAGAATTGGAGTTTTTTTCATTTAACTGTGGCAAGGACTTATAGTCAGGAGAGACCTGCATCATGCAGTCTCAGCTAGCTACAGCATTTGTTTGAAAACTCAAAATATGGTTGGGGGTCAGTGGATAAAGGGCCTTATTTTTGCCCACAAATAAATTTAGTTGGACTTAGGGGTTGAGAAGGATATGTGGATAAGAGGTGGTTGTTAGAGGACCAAGATTAAAATGCCATAGGGAATAGGTTAGGGTGATGTTAAGGTCTAGGATATGGTATGTGGTGGAAACTGGTAAGAGTAGCTCAGTGTACACTATAAATTCAAGGATGTATACAGTATACATTCTATCCTTTTCTTAGCAATATAATTTTTAGCTGGATTCATGGACACCACAAATAAATAACGTGCTTCTAGCCTCCCTTACAGCTCCACATGGCCATATGACAAAGGCATACCTGTCAGTGGCAATTAAGAAGTGACATGTGCGATGCTGGCCATGCTCCTGGAAGATGCAGAATGCTCTCAACTGTCTTTCTCACCTGAAAAATTGCCGACTGAAATGTGGACACAGTTGTGAGCCATCACGGCTCATGTAGACAAGAGTGATAACCTATAGATGGCAGAGCCACAAGGGAGGAGCCTGGGCCCTTAAAGATTTCATAGGGCATCGTCAACATACCAGCTTGAAGTGGTTTAAGCCACTGTCATGTTAGAAATCTATTCATTGCAAGTGAACCCTTTATCTCAATCATAGGTGTGTTCAGCAGCAGTGAAATGGAGATGAACTTGAATGACATCAGTTGGATCAAAGAACTTTCATGTCATCCAGGGTAATGATGGGAGAGAATAATTTTGACCTAAATGGCAATATTCTCAAAGAATAAAGGGATGGGTAAAGGAAAAGGAAAATGGGCTACTATAGGACTGCAACGAGTCTTAAAGTAAAATTATTTTTATATGAAAGTGTAGGGTATTGGTTTAAAAACAGCTGTGGGGAGAAAGAGGTAACTGGGAATCCTGTCTTTGAATGTCAGGTGTGGGGTGATGATCTGTTTCCCACAAGAAAGCTGCAGGAAAAGAAGTACCATCTGAGGAGATGTCATTTTCAATTAAGGGGTGTGTATGTGTGAAGATGCATTCTGTGATGAATATGAAGATAGAGAAAAGTTTGTTAACCATTGCATGGTTCTCTAGCATGGAGAGTGGAAAATGTCAAGAGTGAGGTAAATGGTGCAAAATATATATCAGGTATAGGACATTGAACATGGTATAGTTTGATGGTAAAGAAAAGGAAAGATGACCAGTGTATCAGCCAGGGTCTTGACAGGCAACAGAATCTGATTCAAATCATTCAATTGAAGAGACTTAAGTAAAAGGACTATTCACTGAGGTGTGGGCAGGATTATGGGGACCAACAAAGAATGTCAAGGCATCCCCAAACCAGAAACAGAACCCATTGCACTCCTGGGTTTAAAGGACCATGAGGAGGGTGGTGGGTTGGCACTATGGATGTAGGGGTAGGGGTGCCTAATAGGCACTATAGTTGTGGAAGGATGATACTTCTGCCAGAAATGCAACTCTAAGTAGGGAGCTAGTGGGAAATAAATACTCAGATCTGTTTTCCCTTCTTCCTTCCAGTGTCTCCACTGTCCAAACCCAGAGAAAGCCAGTGGGCAAAGGACACCAGTTGATACAATCCATAGATGTAGCCTCCCTTGCAATCAGGGCAGGGCACATAGAAGTAGACAATTCACTTTCAAAAAGGAAGTAACTATCACTAGTCAGACAGGAGGGTGAGTTGATGGAATCATCCGATCTTGAGATTCAAAATGGAATTTTGGTTAAAGTTGTTCTGATGCCGAAACAGGATGAGGTCCTGAACGGTATCTGAGGTCCACGCACACCAGCAGAGACACTAGACTTTCTAGCTGGCAAGAGACTATAAACTGAAAAATGATGCTTTACCTCAAGCTACTAAAAACTCATGATCACCCTCATTCTGAAGGGCAGAGCTATTTTTCTTTAACTCTTAACTAAGAGAAAAAGCTACCAATATAAACACTTACAAGCATTTGTCCCTCTAAAGGATAGCTGGAATGTAGCAAATATCTAATGCTAATAGCACAAAATAAACTAATATTCACATTGATGTATCTCTCCCTGGATCTCATTAAAGAAAGCAATGAATAAAATTCAGAATTTACAAACAAAATTTTGGTTAAGTATCCATGTAAACAATGTACTATAGATCTTTTATTTCCCCAAATTTTGCATTTTAAAAGGTTTAAAACCTATAGAAATGCAGAAATATTGTGTAACAAGCACCCATAATCTTTTAGATTTATCATCTGTCAATATGTTGTTATTTGTTATTTCTCAGTCTATATGTCATCTATTTACAGATATACATCTCCTTTGGCTAAACTGTTTGAAAGTCAGGTGCAGACATTGGGGCACGTCACACCTAAATACTTCAACTTGTATCTCACAAGAACAAAGACATTCTCACACATATGCTGTCTCTGCTAGCTATATTTCAAGACAGTTGAAATAATAAAATGAGATGATATATTTTAAAAAACCACTTTTTAATAAAGTTTACTGGTTAGGAGCTTGACCATTGCAAACAACATTATTCTGAGCTTTGGCTGCTTCAGTTTATGTCATCTCTAAAATATATTTAATCTCAGTTATGATTTCCTTATAGCTTGATTATTTTATTTTGAACTTTTCAAACATCATGGAATTCATTTTGGAGTATAGTGTGACAGATATAAAGGTTGCTTTATCCCAGATAAGTTATCACTTGTTCCAGCATCTCTCATACAATTTTCCTCTTTTCTTCCCATCCTGAATTGCGATGATCACACAGACACAGATGCTTGAAATCCTCAATTTGCCTAGTTCTGATGTGCACGGATTTTATCTACTAGTTTTGGGTAAATTACACCAATCTTTTAACAACACAATTCATAGTCCGGCTCTATGGTATTTGAAGCGTGAGTCATTGTATGAAGTACAAGCTAGCTCTTCAGTTGATAAATTACTAGGTAAAAAACAGAGGCGCATCACGATCAGTGACTGACCGAATTCCTTCAAAGCCTGTCCGTGGCTGCTCACTGTGCACCTGTTATTCAGTTTGTGCACAGACTGTCAAGTGCATAGTTATAGTGCCTCCTTAACTCCGAAAGATAAGCACATGTGCTATTTGATCAAACTGGACAGTCAAAAAGAGGGAATTAACCAACAAAGATGAAAGTGCAACAAAGAAATAAAAAGTGATACCACTAGAAGTGGAATTCGAATGGAATAATAACAAAGTTTGAAAAGAAATCACGGGAATGTTGACACAGCTGTCACTGGAGAAACTTTAGATAAGCAGCCAGAGGAGCTTAGTGAAAGTCAATTTAATGGCATAAAGGAGGAAAAGGGTTGTGACAAAAAGAGGAAGATGTCCTGGAGACAGTGATGCCAGCAATAAAACTCTACGTTACATCAACTCTCAGAGATATTTAACAACACTGAAAGGGCAAAGGATAAAGGAACGTTAACGGATCCAAACTTAGGAGTATGAAAAGTTGGCAAGGTATGGAAAAGAAGCTTGCGCCCTGGCCGGTTTGGCTCAGCGGTTGGAGCGTGGGCCTGCGGACCAGAGAGTCCTGGGTTCAGTTCCTGCTAGGGGCATGTACCAAAAAAAAAAAAAAAAAAAAAAAAAAAAAAGAAGAAGAAAGAAAAGAAGCTTGCTTGGTATCACACGATGAACCATGAGAAGATGGCAAGCAGTGTGCAACTAACTTTTGATACAATTTCTACAGAGAAGTTAAACACTTTAATTCTCAATATTCCTAATGTTCTAAGATTCAGTGCGCTACATAAATATCAGTGTTATTTTCCTTCATGTTTCTATGCATTTATAACTAACAAGAGAGTTTTTCATGTTTTGACAAACATTTTTAGACTTCTTGGAAAAAAAAGCGTAATTTTTCCCACTGATTGCTTTGCATGACTTCAGCTTGCATGGTATTTTCAGTTTCTATTCTGTTTAATTCAGACATCTGATTTATGGCCAGAAGTATACTGTCTCAAATATGACAGTGTATAAAATCTGTTTTACTATATGGCAGATATTGTTTCCTCTCCCCATAACTATTATTTTCGAAAAATTGTTGCTGTTCTCATTCTTTAGGTAAATTTTAACATAATTTTTTCAAGTTTCACCTTCCATGGAGTTTTGATTAGAATTATGTTGAACACAACACTCACTTGGGAAGAACTAGCATCTTATAATACTACCTCCTCCCTTCAAGACCATAACTGTCCTGTTATTCTCTGTTCAAGTTATTCTTTATGTAATTTCAGTAATTTCTTTGTAATTTTGCTCATATAGGACTCCCAAAATTCTTATTAAGGTTATTACTGAGAATTTTATATGTGTAGTTATTGCTTCAATTGGAGGTCATTTTCTTCTATTTTTAAATTGGTCATAGATACTCAAAAAAAATTTAGAATAAAACATAATCACTGCCCTGCCAGTGTAGCTTAGTGGTTGAGCATTGAACCATGCACCAAGAGGTCACTGGTTCAATTCCTGGTCGGGGCACGTGTCCAGATTGTGGCCCGATCCCGAGTGGGGGGCATGCAGGAGGTGGCCAATCGATGTTCTCTCTCATCGGCTTTTCTATCTCCCTCTCTCTCTCCCTCTCCCTTCCTCTCTCTCTAAAATCAATAAAGAAAAAATATTTTTAAAAAGAAAACAAACACAGATTGCCTAGTTCTGATGTGCACTGTTGTATACTACAGGTCAGGGGTTGGCAAAGTATAATCTGGAGATAAATATAACTCTTTTTTGTCTGTACAAATACAGTTTTTGTAAGTAAAGTTTTATCAAAACACAGCCATGCCCATTGTTTAGATACTGTCTATGGCTCATTTTATGCTACAAAGGCAGAATTGAGAAGTTATGGCAGAGACAGTCTGGCTGGCAAGCCCGAGATATTTGCTGTTTGGCTCTTTACAGAACAAGTTTGCTGACCTCTGCTGTAGAGTATATATCTATATAACTGAATACTCATCAATTCAAAGGGGTTTTCGAAGTTGATGTTCTTGTGTTTTCAGGGTATATGCTTACACACTATGTAATAATAATAATATTTTGTTTCCTTCCTAATTATGTATTTAACTCTGTCATGTCTTAATTTATTCATCTGACCGTCCATAATTCTGTTAAATAATTTTAGAGATTATTCTTGTTTTCAATGGAAAAAAATCTGGTGTGTTTTTTATTTAATCACAATGGAGATTGGAAAGAAAATACATCAGAATTTTTATATATTATTAGATGACTTTTTAATATATTAATATATTATTCATATGTGAATATATGAGTATATAAATATAAATGAATGTATATATAATATGTAGTAAATATTCAAATAATTGTATATTCATATATTATATGGACTTTTTTTAACATGCTAAAGAAATGATTCCTAACTTACTAAAGTTTTGTCATTAAGATTATATAGAATTGCCCTGGCTGGTTTAGCTCCATGGTTAGAGCATTGGCCCTTGGACCAGGGGGTCTTGGGTTTGATTCCGGTCAAGGGCACTTATCTGGGTTGCAGTTTTAATTCACAGCCCCAGTTGGGGTCGTGCAGGAGGCAAAATCAATGTGTCTCTCTCACATCAATGTTTCTCTCTCTCTCCCTCCCCTCCCACTCTCTCTAAAACTCAATGGAAAAATATCCTTGGGTGAGAATTAACAATAACAAACACAAAAAGATTATATGGATATTATCTTTCATTGGTCTATTGCTATCACAGTATTACATTAATAGATTTAAAAATTTGAAGCTACCCTTGAACTGCTGGAATAAACACTCCTACAAATTTTACTCTATTTGATTTACAACTATTTATTTTGGATTTTGTTATCTATATTTGGAATTATTTTTTAAGTTTTATTTTAGTCTTACTTTTGTGCTAAGGTTATATAAATATAACTGAGAAATTATCCTTTTTAAAAAATGTTCTTGGAATCATTTCTGAGACAAGGTGTTTTCTGATCCTTGGACTTTCACTCACCTTTAAAAAAGCACATTGGTCCAGCAGCTTTTTTTTTTTTTTTTTTGAGATAATTACCTGACATATTTATAAACGATTCCATGTATATTAGTCAATTTAGATGTTTCCTTTCTTAATTAGCAAATTATTATAATTATATTTGTTCTAGAAGCACATTAATGGTTTAAGATATATTATAGGGCAGCACTTACACTTTTCTATAGATTTCATCCATGGCCATTATTAATATTGTTTATTGACTTTTCTGTCTTGTTTTTATTGATTAGATATGCTGGAATCTTTTATTTTTATTGACTTTCTGAGAGCCAACTCAATCTATCTATCTATCTACCTAGTCAACTGTTCTATTATCTTTTGATAAATTATTTTCTAGGTTGTGTCTTTATTAATTTATTTTCCATATTTCCTTAATTTTGAGTTTATTTTCTAACTTGTTGATTTAAAGGCTTATTTCATTTCACTTCATTTCCTTATTTATGTTAACCAATTAAAGCAAAGTTTTGACTTATTGAAGTTTTTACAGCACATTTCACTTTATAATAAAGTATTCTCATTGTAGTCTTCGAAATGGCCTATAATGACAATTTCAGACCACATCTTTATATTTCTTAATATGTAGTATTTGGCTACAGTTTTGTATTTATTTTACATTTTTATTTATTGATTTGAGAGAGAGAGAGAGAGAGAGAGAGAGAGAGAAAATTGATTTGTTGTTTCATTTATTTGTTCATTGGTTTCTTCTTTGTATGTTCCCTGACTGACTGGGGATCGAACCTTTGACCTTGGCATATCGGGATGATGCTCTAACCAAATGAGCTACATTTTATTTTCATTTTATTGCTCTGTGATCAGAATATGACCTATACATTTTTTATTTTCTGAAATATATGTAAGGGTTATTTATTGGAAATAGGAAAACATAATTTTTTTAATGTTTTAATAATTTATTTTGCCTTTAGTTACTATTAAGTCACTTAACATGGTACTTTATTCATAGGATTGTTATGAGGGTTAAATGAATTAACATATATATATATAGAGAGAGAGACTTTAGTTTCTTAAATATAATAAATCTCAATAAAGCTGGCTATTATTAATATTACTACCTCTGTCATATTTCATGCTATTTCCCCCCTGAATTTCCTTTTACATTGACTCTATTTTATTTATTTTTTGTCTTTTCTTTAAATAGTTAGAAATATTCACCTGCTATTGTTATTTTATTAATGAATACCTTGAAGTTAAAACTATTGAGCCTCATTTTATCTTATTTTAAACAAAAAATATATTAAATCTGTATTTTATTCATGTGAAATATAGAAAGTTTAATATTCTTATTTCCATTTGCCCTTCTCTCAAGTACAAAGTTTTCATTTACGTTGTCTGAAATTTTAACCCAAATGATTATTATTAACTTTGTCGTTACGTAGAGAAACCGTTGCTCATTCATTTATTTAGCAGATATGTGTCTTCACCAGTCACGTGCTAGTTCCTGTGCTTGTCTCCGGGATTCAGAAGTCAGCAAGGTGTACTTAGTCCCTGCCGTGATGACGTGTGCACACAAGTGAGCATACTTTTGTGTTTATTTTGTAAGTGGCCTCTTCACCATACTCTCACAAAAAAAAAATGTATCTTAAGGCCAACATTAAAAGGATTAGAAAATCAATTACGGTACAACAATATCACGGCACACAGTCAATGAAATTGTGTCATGGAAAAAATTTAACAATATGGGGAAATGTCTGTAGTAGAATACTGGCTCAAAAATCAGGCTAAAAAGTGCTAAGTATACTCTCAATTATTTAGTAAATGCATAAGGAAAAAACAAAAAAACAAGAAGAAACTGTAAAGTGGTAGCATTGCCTCCCTCTAGGTGATGGGTTATAGGTGACCATTTTCATGCTTCATCTCTTTCTGTACTTTAAATGTTTTCTCTCACCAACAGATATTATTCTGTAATATAAAAGTGTCAAATAGCCTGTTTATAGTTCCTTGGTCCTGGTTTTTCTTCTGACAAAGAAGTGAATTACCCTGTTTAAAGGTGGCTTCATTACTTTTCAGTTATTTAACTTAATTAATTAAATTTGATTTCTAGTTTTCCCTTCTGGATATTCTTTTTAAAATTTGGTTTTTTTAAAATTATGCTGTCCTCATAACATGAAAGTCAATGTTTTCTATATTTTTATACAGTCTAGAAGAGTTGAAAAGGAGATATCAACTGGGTCAGGGGTCCCCAAGAACACCCCCAGGTTTGATGATTTGCTAGATGGTACTCATGGCTATGACTTATTACAGCAAAAAGGACACAAAGTAAAATCAGTAAAAGGAAAAGATGCTTGGGGTGGAGTGGAGAGGAAACAAGTTTCTAGAACTCTCTCAGTGGAGTCATACAGGATGTACTTAATTTCCCTCAAAAGTTGACAACACATATGGAATGTTGTCTACTGGGGAGGCTCAGAGACTCAGCACACAGGGTTTTTACTGGGGACTGGTCATGTAGTCACCCTCTGGCTAGCACCCACCAAAATTCTAGACTTCCAGAAAAAAAAACAGGTGTTCAGCATAAACCAGATAATTTGTACAATTTCTAAACAGTGAGACACTCTTATTAGTAAGGGTAACAGGAACCTTTCTGAAATCCAAGTTATTAGATGCCCCCAGGGGCGAATTTTTGTAAGCATGCCTTTTAAAGGATAGCAGTCAGACTTGCTGTGTTAACTCTCTCCTGCACAGCAATTATCCCCTCCACCCAAATGCCCATGTGTCCTATCAAGATGTTCACTCTCTCCCACATAACTCAAACAACATGAAGTATTTTAAATACTTTTACTTCTTCCCCTAGTCTCCTACTTCTAATCTTTCCTTCGATAAATCATTTAGAATGCTTCTGCTGGTCCTACTCTCTTTCTACATCCAGCCCCAACTTTTAGGTTTACTGATATTATTTAATATTTATTTATTAGATTTCTCTATTGATTTAAGAGTCCTTATTTAGCTCTCATATTACAGAAGTCCACCCTTACCTGTGACAGATGAGATGAGATGAGATGAGATGAGATGAGATGAGATGAGATGAGATGAGATGAGATAAGATGAGATGGAGGGAGGGAGAGAGTGAAGGAGAGAAGGGAAGAGAGGGATAGAGAGGGATTTATGGTCAATTACTGTTTCTTCTCCTGTTGTTGTTGTTGTTTTTTTTAATATTTTTATTGATCTTAGAGAAAGAGGAAGGGAGAGGGAGAGAGTAAGAGAGAAAGAGAAACATCCATACAAGAGCAGATCACTGGGCTGCCTCCTGCATGCCCCCAACAGGGATCCGGGATCGAGCCCACAACCCTGGACTGTGTCCCGACGAGAATGGAACCAGCAATCTTCTGGTGCACCGGACGATGTCCAACCAACTGAGCCATGCGGGCCAGGGCTCCTGTTTTTCTTATTACATCTTGGGGTCTTTGTACTTGTTTATTTTCTATTTGTTTGTACTTTTACATCAAATAGTTTCCATATGTGGCACACATGGATACTTAGATGATACATTCTTTCAATTCTTACATATTCTCCTTTCCCATGACAGGCTTTAGATATCTCCCTTGTCCCCAGAAGATCCATAATGCCTTGGCTGGTTAACGATTCTCATATTAAATTTATTTTCCCTCAATATTAGTCTACTATATTCTAGCTTCTAGTGTTGCAGATGAGAAATTCAACACCAACAGTATTTTTTTTTTTCTTAAAGGGCAATTTATTCTTTTTGCCTGGAAGCTTGTAATATTTTCTCCTAATACAAAATGTTTGAAAAATTTATCAGGATATGCCGAGGCATGGATTCCCCCTCCCCCCACCCCATCTTGGCTGGAATTTAGTGAGTCTTTTTAGTTTGCAGAGTCAGGAATTCTTGATCACAGGGGACATTTCTACTAGCTTCTCTTTAATTATTGCAGCTATAAGATGAACCCAAGGTGGCCTGGAGGAGGGGAGACTAGGGAATTTGAGGAGCCAAGACAGCTTTGGGAGGCAGATACAAAGGCCCAAGGTGTGGGGCGTGGGTAGGAAGTTCATGGGAAGCGCTGGCCCAGGAAGGGGCGGGATGGCACTGAGCAGAGCTCAACCTGGACAGGTCTGAATCTCTCTTTGGGGGCGTGATGAGACCCTACCCAAGACTGGGCAGCAAACCAGCTCTGCCTTTTCAAGCTCCAGGGTCGCCCCAGGGTCACCCCAGTGACCGTAGCACCTCCATGCCCAGTGACTGTTAGACAGTCAGTCCACAGGCTTTACTGAGAAGAGATAGGAGGGGCCTGGGCCCCTGTCCTCAGCCACAGGGCCCCGCCCCCAGCCCTCCCTGTTGTGTGCCCAGGTGAACATGGAGACAGCCAGGTTCTTCAAGTCCGACTTTGAGCAGAATGGTAGCATGGGGAACGTCTGCCTCTTCCTGAACGTGGCTAACGACCCCACGTGAGTCCTCTCCTGGTGCCCCTGCTGCCCTCAGGCAGCAGCCTTGTCCCCTGCCGAGACCCAGAGTACCGGGGCTCAGGGATTTCCCAGAGCCTCAGCCATGGGCCCGGGCTGGGAGGACAAGCCCTTGTTGTGCAGATGGGGAAACTGAGGCTGGTAAGGGGTCAGAATAGCCCACAAAGACACAGGGAGCCGGACCACCACCCTGCCGTCTGCCTGCAGTCCCTCTGCTCTCCTCACCACCTGCGTTCAGCCACTGTCCCAAGGCACGGCTCCTCATCCCCGAGTCACTTCCACGAAGTCACCACTAATGAGATATTTCCCTAAACCATCTGTTTGGGAAAACTGCTATTTAAAGTTTAGAAAATGTGAGTTTAAAGCAAGTGGATGGAAGATGGGAACGTGGTGCTGAGCAAACAAGCGTGACGCCTGCCTCTAAGGAAGCGTGTGGGAAAGGCAGACATTAAACAAATGCTTCCTCAAATAGATGCATAATTATGAATCTTGGTAACTGCTTTGAAGGAAACGTCTGGGGTGAGCATCCGAGAGAGCACAATGGGGAGCTGACTTAGTCACACATACTCTCATGAGCTGATTAATGCTTAAATTGCACAGGCCTGCCATTCTAATTCCTCTCTGAGAATATTTCTGAATCTGCTTTCAGCGGCAATTTCCTCCTGGAAGCATCCTCTGCCCTGGCCATGTTCACCGAGGACATGATATATTAATATTTACAACTAGTGACAAGCCACGTAAAGCTGAACCTTTCAGAAACATCTGGCTCTTCACTCAAAAGTGATCCCAGGCTGAAGCTATGTAATCCTGAATTACTAAGCAGAACAAAAGTGAAAAGACTGTTTATCACTTATAAAACATTTACTTCACTGAGCAAGCACAGGGATGGTGGTTGGGATGGGGGAGGGGTAGTGGATAATGGTGAGGGCTTCTGAACTAATTTTCTGGAGAATTGAAGCTCAGTAGCAAATGACTGTGACAAAGCATCATTTCTTTATTAAATTAAAATAAAGTGAAGGTGATGTTTGTTTTTTTCAAAAAAAAATTTATTGACTTTAGAGAGAGAGAGAGAGAGAGAGAGAGAGAAACATTGATGAGAGAGAACATTGATGATTGGCTGCCTCCTGCATGCCCCGCACTGGGGATCTGGTCCACAACCTGGGCATGTGCCCTGACTGGGAATCGAACCGGTGACCTCTTGGTGCATGGATCGATGCTCAACCCCTGAGCCACACCTACCAGGCTTTAATTTTTTTTTAAATCTTCACCCAAGGACATATGTTTTTATTGACTTGTAGAGAGACAGGAAGGGTGTGTGAGAGGGAGACATCGATATGAGAGAGAAATATCAACCCATTGCCTCCCATATGCCCCCTGACCGGGGATCGAACCCAGAACTATTTGGTGTACAGGAGGATACTCCAAAAAGCTGAGCTACCTGGCCAGGGCAAGTGATATTTCTTGACCCAGTGATTCTTACAACCTTTGCTTTTTTTTTTTTTTTTTTTTTATTACTGAGAGGAATTGTGACATACGACCTCTTTTTTTTATTGTGAAAAACGGAGTGAGAGCTGAGGAAGCAAGCAGATTAGTAGTGACTACAGCCCTGGATCAGAGTTAGGTTATTTTAAGTCCTGTGTTCTTTCATTTGTTTCCGAATCCCAGATGCTCAGTCCTGAGACAAAGTTGTGTTGATCTGTTGCCATGGCTTAGCTGAACTATATCACCTTATAAAACTGCTATTCCCAATAAATATTAGTAGAGAAAGAATTCCTTTGAAATGAGTTCGAGATAAAAATTTCTATGAGGTAAAATTACCATGTTTTATTATTTATAGGGAAACTTACAACATATTTTAGACTTTCTTTTTAAAATTTGGTTTTATTTTATCTACCTAGGACAAATGGAAAATGAACACCATACTCGCAAACAAGAGGGTTATCTGAAATTGATAACATTTCTTGTTGGAAAGACTAACTTGATTTGCTAAGAGTTGTATTTATCAGTACCCAGGCAGTCTCATTTAATAATTAAGAAGTATTTGATATATGCATGCTTTATCACAATTTTTATTTTATATATTATGTTAAACAGTCTTATTGCTTTGTGTTTTATACATCACATATTTTACATGTATATTATATATACATACATATTATAGATATGTAAGCACTAGGCAGTAAAAACTTATGCAAACATCTGCCTTATGTTACACACACACACACACACACACACACACACACACACACACCAAGGAGTAAGACTGATTTACATAACCAACAGGAACATAGGAACATCAACACTACCACTTTATAGTCATCTTTATCTTGTCATTATCTCACAAATAGTCAGATTACCTATTTGACAAATTGACAAAAGACATGAATAGTATATATAATATCAATAGTAAAAAAAATCAAATGCATTGAAGAAATTATGCAAAGAGATATTTTCAAATTATATGTATGTACACATTATATATAATTTCTTTCCACCATTCTCCCCCATGTACAGTCATTTTGAGTAAAAATTATATATATATTATCATATAGTGTTGTATATTTATTATTATGTATAATAGTATGTATAACATATAATTACATATATTCACCCTCAATGACTGCACATGGGGTAGAATGGTGAAAACAGAAGGCAAAGTCTAAGATTACTCCAGGATTTCTAATTTTTAAAATAGTTTTAATTGGTATTATTGATTACAAGTTAAGATTGATTATTTCATATATATATATATATATATATATATATATATATTTACCACTTTGGGAGTTAAATCACAAGTTTATGTCACTTGTGCATATTCTACTAGAGCTTTCCTGTTTTTCTTGCTCCTTTATGTTAACTCATCAAAGATAAATATGTAGATCTTCTGGGGACTTCTAGGGCGCGGGGCATTGTGGGGTTACTGGGCGGCCTGGACGTGGAGCTAAGAAGAGTAGTGGGCCACTAAATAAGCTTCCAAAATGATGCCCACACCAGTTATCCTGTTCAAAGAGGGGACTGATAGCTCCCAAGGCATCCCCCAGCTTGTATGTAACATCAGTGCCTGCCAGGTGATTGCTGAGGCTGTAAGAACTACCCTGGGCTCCCGTGGCATGGATAAGCTCCTTGTGGATGGTCGAGGAAAAGCCACAATTTCTAATGATGGGGCCACGGTTCTGAAACTCCTTGATGTTGTCCATCGTGCAGCAAAGACTTTAGTGGACATTTCCAAATCCCAAGATGCTGAGGTCGGTGATGGCACCACCTCAGTGACCTGCTGGCTGCCGAGTTTCTGAAGCAGGTGAAACCCTATGTGGAGGACGGTTTGCACCCACAGATCATCACCGGAGCTTTCCGCACTGCCACCCAATTGGCAGTTAACAAGATCAAAGAGATCACTGTGACTGTGAAGAAGGAAGATAACGTGGAGCAGAGGAAGCTGCTGGAGAAGTGTGCCATGACCGCTCTGAGCTCCAAGCTGATCTCCCAGCAGAAAGCCTTCTTCGCCAAGATGGTGGTGGGTGCTGTAATAATGCTCGATGGTTTGTTGCAGCTTAAGATGATTGGAATCAAGAAGGTGCAAGGTGGAGCCCTAGAGGAGTCCCAGCTGGTGTTGCATTCAAGAAGACTTTCTCTTATGTTATGTTTGAAATGCAACCCAAAAAGTACCATAATCCAAAGATTGCTCTTCTAAATGTTGAGCTCGAACTGAAAGCTGAGAAAGATAACGCTGAAGTCAGAGTCCACACAGTTGAGGATTATCAGGCAATTGTTGATGCTGAGTGGAACATTCTGTATGACAAGTTAGAGAGGATCCATCGTTCCGGAGCCAAAGTCATCTTGTCCAAACTTCCCATTGGGGATGTGGCCACCCAGTACTTTGCTGACAGAGACATGTTCTGTGCTGGCCGAGTGCCAGAGGATCTGAAGAGGACGATGATGGCCTGCGGCGGCTCCATCCAGACCAGTGTGAATGCTCTGTCAGCAGATGTGCTGGGCCACTGCCAGGTCTTTGAAGAAACCCAGATTGGAGGCGAGAGGTACAATTTCTTCACTGGCTGCCCCAAGGCTAAGACTTGTACCATCATCCTCCATGTGGCGCTGAGCAGTTCATGGAGGAGACAGAGCGGTCCCTGCACAACGCCATCACGATTGTCAGAAGGGCCATCACAAACGATTCAGTGGTGGCTGGTGGTGGGGCCATTGAGATGGAGCTCTCCAAGTACCTGCGGGATTACTCAAGGACCATTCCTGGAAAACAGCAGCTGCTGATTGGGGCATATGCCAAGGCCTTGGAAATTATACCACCGCCAGCTGTGTGACAATGCTGGCTTTGATGCCACAAACATCCTCAATAAGCTACGGGCTCGGCATGCCCTGGGGGGCATGTGGTACGGGGTAGACATCAACAATGAGGACATTGCTGACAACTTTGAGGCCTTCATGTGGGAGCCAGCTATGGTGCGGATCAATGCGCTGACTGCGGCCTCTGAGGCTGCGTGCCTTATCGTGTCGGTAGATGAAACCATCAAGAACCCTCGCTCAACAGTGGACACACCTCCAGCTGCTGGCCGGGGCCGAGGTCGTGGCCGCCTCCATTGAGAGGCACCCCACCCCTCACCCACGTGGCTGGCAGGCTGGCGCCAGGGCACGCTTACTTTCCCTGTTTTGTCTTGGTTAATTGCTATTACGGGGAAGGTGTAGTGATTAGCCCACCCTGTAGTGATTGGCTCACCCTGTTCTAAGGGGGGTTATTTAAATAAACTTCAAATTCACTTTGCAAAAAAGAAATATGTAGATATAGATACATTTATAGATGTGTTTGCAATGATATAGCATATTTTTATTGCAGTCAAAAACACATAACATAAAATTCACCATCTTAGCCATTTAAGTGTACAGTACAGTAATGTTAACTATAAGCACATTATTGCACAACAGATATCTAGAACTTTTTTATATATCAAAGTTAAAATTCTATATCCGTTGAGCAATTCTCCTTTTTTATTTTCCCCTCCCCCAAACTTCTGGCAACCACCATTCTACTTTGTTTCTAGGAGTTTGACTATTTTAATTGTCTCATATGAGTGGAATCATGCAATATTTGTCTTTTTATGACTAGCTTATTTCACTTCATATCATATGCCCAAAGTTTATCCATGTTGTAGCATGCAACAGGATTTACTTCTTTTAAAAGTATGAATAATTCCACTGTGTGTGTGTGTGTGTGTGTGTGTGTGTGTGTGTGTATTCCACATTTTCTCTATCCATTCACATGCTGATGAACATTTAGGTTGCTTCCATGTCTTAGCTTTTGCAAACAATGCTACAGTAAATATGATTGTATAAATATCTCTTCAAGATTCTGTTTTCAACTATTTTCGATAAATACCCAGAAATGGGATTGCTAGATCATACGTTAATTCTATTTTTAATTTTTTGAAGAAACTCCATATTGTTTTCTGTAGCAGTTGCATCATTTTACATTCCCAGCAATCGTGCGCAGGGTCTCAGTTTTTTCACGGCTTTGTCAACACTTGTGTTTTCAATAATTGCCATCCTAATGGGTGTAAGGTGATAATCCATTGTGGTTTTGATTTGCATTTCCCCTATGATCAGTGATGTTGAGCATCTTTTCATATGCTTTTTGGTCATCTGTGTATCTTCTTTGGAGAAATGTCTATTCAAGTCCTTTGCCTACTTTTAAAATTGGATTGTTTGTTTTGTTGTTCATATATAGGACCTCTTTAGATACTATGGATATTAACTCCTTATCAGATATAGTTTTGCAAATATTTTTTTCTGTTCTATACATTGCCTTGTCACTCTTATTATTATTCTCTTTGCTGCACAGAAGATTAAAAGTTTGATGTAGTCTCATTTGTCTATTTTTGCTTTTTTTTTTTTGCCCATGTTTTGATGTCCTATCCAATAAATTATTGTCAAATTCAGTGTTATGAAGCTTTCCCCCTATGTTTTCTTCTAAGAGTTTAATAGTTTCAGGTCTTATGTTTAGATCTTTAATCTATTTTAAGTTAATTTTTGTGTAAGGTAAAAAGTAAGGGTCCATTTTTTTTCTTTTGCATGTGAATATCCAGTTTTCCTGGCCTCATTTGTTGGAAAGAGTATCCTTTCCCCACTGTGCAGCCTTGGTTCGTTTGTCAAAGATTATTTGCCCATAAATGTGAGAGTTTATTTCTGGGTTCTCTATTCTGTTCCATTGGTCTATATGTCTGTCTTTATGCTAGTATATACTTTATTAATTACTGTATCTTTGTAATATGTTTTGAAATCAGGATGTGTGAGGCCTCCAGCTTTTCTTTGTCTAGATTATTTTGGCTACTCGGGGTCCTCTGATATTCCATATGAAATTTATGATGTTTTGTTTTGTGCAAAATATTATTGGGATTTTGATAGTAATTACATTGACTATGTAGATCATCTTGGGTAATATAGATATTTTAATAATATCAAATCTTCCAGTACATGAAAATGGATGTCTTTCTATTAATTTGTGTATTCTTTCATTTCTTTCAGCAATGTTTTATAGTTTCAATATACAAGGTTTTTGCCACCATAGTTAAGTTTATTCCTAAATATGTTTTTTATGTTGTAAATAATTTTTTTAAATTTTCTTTCCAGATGGTTTATTGTTAGCTAACAGAAATGTAACTGATTTTTTTAATGTTGATTTTGTATCCTGCAATTTTGCTGACTTTTTTATTAGTTCTAACAGGTTTTTGTGTGTAATATCAAGTATTTTCTACATACATACAAAATCATGTCATCTATGAATAGACAATATTACTTCTTCCTTTCCTATTTGAATGTCTTTATTTATTTTTCTTGACTGATTGCTCTGGCTAGAACTTCCAGTACTATGTTGTGTGGAAGTGGCAAGAAGGGGAATCCTTGCCTTGTTTGTGATCTTAGAGGAAAAGCATTCACTTTTTCACCATTGTGTTTGATATTAGCTGTGAGTTTTTTATATATGGCTTCATATGTTGAGGTAGTTTCCATTTATTCTTAGTTTGTTGAGTGTTTTATCATGAAAGGGTGTTGAATTTTGTCAAATGATTTTTTTTTTGTATTACTTTAGATGATCCTGTGTTTTTTTCCCCCTTCATTCTGTTAATGTGGTGTATTACATCAGATGATTGATTTTCATATGTTGAACCATCTTTCCATTCCAGGAATCCCACTTGGTCATGACGTATATAATACTCTTAATGTGTTGTTATTTTGGTTTGTGAGTATTTTGTTGAATCTATTTGCATTAATATTCATCAAAGATATTTGGTCTATGGGTTTTTTGTTTATTTGTTTGTTTGTAGTATTTTTGTCTGACTTTAGTATCAGGGTAATACTGGTGTCATATAATGAGTTTTGAAATGATACTTCCTCTTCCATTTTTAAAAAGAGTTTCAGATAATGACTTCACTGTTGAATTCTACCAAAAATTTAAAGAAAAGTTAACACCCATCATCTCAAACTCTTTTTTAAAAAAATGAAGTATAAGTGTGTCATATTTTATAAATGTCTTCATGATTTAGTCTTTGTAAATTGCATGTTTCCAGAAATGTATTAATTTATTTTTAGGTTATCCAAATTAACATATAATTGTGAATAGTTGACTCTTATGACCTTTTTATTTCCATAGCATCAGTTGTAATGTTTTCTCTTTAATTTCTGGTTTTCATTATGAGTCTTTTCTCTTTTGTCCTTGATGTCTAGCTAAAGGTTTGCTGATTTTGTTTACAGTTTTTTTGTTTTTTTTAATTAACTTTTCTGCCCTGGCTGGTTTGGCTCAGTGGTTGGAGCATTGGCCCCGCGGACCAGAGAGTCCCGGGTTCGGTTCCCACTAAAGGCATGTACCTCAGTTGCAGTTTGTACCCAGCCCAGGTTGGGGTTGTGTGGGTGGCAACCACTCGATGTGTTTCTCTCACATGGATGTTTCTCTCTCTCCCTTCCTCCCTCTCTCCTTTCTGCTCTATCTGAAGATACAAAATGCAAAAATGTCCTCGGGTGAGGATTAAAAAAAAAAAATTAACTCTTCATGTCACTAATTTTTTTCTATTTTTCTCTCTATTTCATTTATTTCTGCCCTAATATTTATTATTTCCTGCCTTCTACTAACTTTGGGTTTAGTTTGTTCTTCTTTTTCTAGTTCATTGTGAAAGAAAATTTTATAGTAGTAGGTAAGAGGTAATGAAGGAGGGTTTGATCATTTTTCTTGTCTATGAGAAGTGAGAATAATACAAGTTAAATCACAAATTAGTGAGGAAGGGAAGGATAATTTAATAAATGGCTCTGGAGCAATGGATGAACTATTAGGGAAAATCAACTTGTACCTTTACCTAATATCACAGAACAAAACAAATCCCAAATGGATTAAAGAGTTTAGTGCAAAATATAACTTCTAAAAAAAATTTTTATTAAAAGCAAAAAAAAAAAAAGAATGCAGCCAATGTTATTTTTATTTAACGTTGTTTGGAAACTCTGGCGAATAAACTGTGATAAACCTGAAATGAAGTTGAATGTTGGAAAAGAGCACATACAGTATAAACTTTGATGTGTCAGTGTAGTTTCATCAATTGTAACAAATGTTCCACTCTAGTGGGAAATGTTGATACTGGGGAGGTTACGCATGTGTGGGGACAGGGGCATATATGAGAAATCTCTGTACCTTCCTCTTAATTTTGCTGTGAACCAAAACTGCTCTAAAACAATAGAGTCTTTAAAAGAATTTAAGGCAATTACTAAACAACATAAAGCTCACACCTTTCTTCGGCCCTTTTAGCTTTTTATTGGCAAACTGGTTTTCTTGGGCCTTTATAATTGTATCTCTATCACCTATCATGAACCTCATCAGTTTATGTAGCTTCAAGGGCTTCTGTAGTAACACACTCATTAACCTCAAGTAAAATACATAAAGAGTCCCAGTCTGCTGTTTTAGGTTTGTAGTGGACCGGAAGGATGATTGCTCTAAGGTGCAGATGGAGTAGACTGTACATCATCGTTTCTAATATTAAGCTGTGTAACCTTGGAAAATTTGTTCATTTTTTAAATGTAGTTAAAACTTTCATAATAGATGTCTATAATTTGTAAATTAGATTGCATGTTATTTTTAAAACAATACAACCTTGTAAAAAAAACACACACACACTATTGAAAATGTCATGTTTACTCAGATACCATCTTGCCAAATAAATATTCCTAGCTGACTTCTGAAAAGAATTATGCAAATGTTTCAATAGCATTTATTTAAAATGTCCTGGGATCTGAGGAGAATCACTGCCTAGAGACAATATTCTATTTGTAATATTTGGGATTAAGGTGAAAGCTAATGGCTAAATGGGCAAGTTCAGCCCATTCCTCTTTCATTAATATTTTAGAATTGTCAGATTGTGTGGTTTTCGTGGGATTTCTGGTATCTCTGGGATTGCTACTTAGTGGCTGGGCTTAGTTTCAGAGATGCTGGAATTTGATGGGTAGCTGAATCATTCGGGGATTTAATGAAGCCCTTCACCTGTGCGTTTCCAACACACACAAAAAGAGTACAGGGATGGCTGCGTTTGTTTGTGGCAGGGCAATCTTTAAGTAGATAAATAGCTGAGAAGATCAAGAAAATTCAGCTACAAGTAGGAGTGCATGTGTGCTTACCAGCAGAGGATTAAAAACCAATTTCACAATCTGCTAAATAAAGTACAGCTAATCTGATTACACATAAAGATTCCAAGCAGGTCTTCCCTTTCTAAGGCCACAGTTATTTCTCAAAGGTAGGGGTCACCACACTCCTCTGTCCTTAGCAGTGGTTTACGTGGAAGAAGAAATATACGTGGAGGCTTCAAGTTTTAGAGCCAGGCACAACTAGGCTTACATTTTAGCTCTCCCAAATACAAGCTCTATAAACCTGAGCCAGTTACTTAACCACTCTGATCCTTGATTTACTCATCCACAAAGTTTGAAGCATATTAATATTACCTTCCTCTGGGCAGTTTGGAAGATTAAAGAACATAACATGTATATCTTTAGCATTGCATTTATCACAAAAATGGTGGTAATAGCAATGTAACATTGCCTACCTAAACATCTCACTTTTAGTATCTACGCTCCCCATAGCAAATAGTATGTGTGCAATAAATACTTGTTGAATGAATAAAATCCAATAACTGCTTACTCTCTTGTCCCCTTAGGATGAAAGGCTGATAATGGCGCCTCTATGTTAATACCCCCCAGTAACTGTCCTACCCTCCTGACACCTTTCCTTAAACTCTGCTCCCACTTTTTAAACACTCCTCAATTTACCCAGTTTGAGTGTGTCTTCTGTTTTCTGTCAGGACTCTGTCTGATGCAGGAAGTCTACAACTCAGGGGGAAAAATGTAGTTTCAAAGCTTACAGTAATTTTCTGATTTACAGAAATGCAGACTGAAGACCTTTAGGCAAACCATGCTTCACCTCTGGGAAATTCACCGGAAAGGGACTCCTGTGGATTTGCAATGGTAAAATGAAGACTTTATGCAGATAGGTAGCCTCACATTATTAAAATAGCCCAAATTTGGAGGGGTGGAATTAAATGTTTTACAATAGGAAATTAGATACATTATAGTATATCATTAATGAAATATCAGAAGTCACAAAATTATGCCAAGTTTTCAGCATTAAATAAATTATGGAAAGTATGAGCACATTTTCCCTTTCACCCAAACAGAGGAATAGCAAATTTCAAGGAAGTCCAAGGTACTGAGCACATGGTTAAGGATGTTCCTGCGTTGAAAGGCTGACTCTGGCCCAGCCGGTGTGGCTCAGTGGTTGAGCATCGACCTGTGCACCAAGAGGTCGCCACTTCAATTCCCGGTCAGGGCACATGCCCAGGTTGTGGGCCAAATCCCCAGTGGGAGGCATGCAGGAGGCAGCCAATCGATGTTCTCTCTCACCAATGTTTCTGTCTCTCTCCCTCTCCCTTCCTCGCTCTAAAGATCAATAAAGGGGGAAAAAATTTAAAAAAAAGAAAAGAAATGCTGACTCTGAGTTCTAAAAACCTAGAATAGATGAGAGAAACAGGAGAGGCGGCTGCTAGACCAGGAAGTCTTTCCGTCTCTCTAGTCACTGGTGTATGTAAGATGAAGAAGGGCTTCCAAAATGAATGATTTGGGTAGTGTGGGTATTTGCAATATCTGTAAGTCCATTTCCATTCAGCCCATTTTCATAAGGACCTCTGGGCACCAGGAATACAAAGATAAAAATACTTGATGACAAAATCCACTAGGGCAGGGACTTGATTCACTGCAAAATTTGCAACAGTATGTTTATAAAATGTATTCTTCTTGTATGTTTAACGTCCGTCTCCTTTCCTAGCATGTCTGCTCTATGAGGACAGAGATCAATGTCTATTTTGTTTACTGCTATGTCCACGGTGCCTTAAACAGTGTCAGACACACAGTAGATGCTTAATAAATTAAAATAATTTTCCAATAATTTTTAAAGCAGACTTATTGATATATAATTCACAAACCGTAAAATCACTCAAAGTGTACAAGTTAATGGCTTTTAATATATTCAAAGACTTGAGCAACTATCATTACAATCAATTTTAGAATATTTTCTTCACTCCAAAAAGATACCCCTTACCCATTAGCAGTCACTCCCACTTTCTCCTCTTCTCCAGCTCCTGGAAACCACTGATTTGCCTAGTCTGGGAATTTCATATAAATACAATCATATACTATGCGGCCTTTTACGACTACCTTCTTTAAATTAGCATAACGCTTTCAAGGTTCATCCATGTTGTAGCATGTATCAGTACTTCATTCTTTGTATAGCTAAATAATATCCCATTTAATGGCTATACCACGTTTTGTTTATTTATTCTTCATTTGATGGACAATTCGATTGTTTCCATTTTTCTAGCTTTATTGAAGTATAATTGACCTATAGCATTGTATAAGTTTAAGGTATACATGTGACGATTTGATACACGTATATAATGTGAAATGCTTACCACAATAAGGTTCATTAACACTTCCTTTACTTCATATAATTACCATTTTGTTGTTGTTGTGATTGTGGTTGTAACGCTGAGAACATTAATGTTCTGCTCTCATAGCATTTTCTATGCGATACAGTATTTTTAACTAGTCACCATACTTTACATTATTTCCCTAAAACTTACTCATTCTATGAAAGTTTGTACCCTTTGACAAGCATCTTCCCATTTCTCCCACTGCTCACCCCCTGACAACCACCATCCTATTTTCTGTTTTTTTTTGTTTTGTTTTTAGATTCCACACATAAGTGAGATGATAAGTTTTGCATTTCTCTGACTTCTTGTACTTAGCGTAATGCCAAGTTTCATCATGTTTTCACAAATGACAGAATTTCTTTCTTTTTTAATGGCTCACCATTTTCTGTGTGTGTGAGTGTGTGTGCGTGCACGTGTGCGCGCATGTGTCTAAGTGTCATCATTAACCACTCATCCATCAATGGACACTCTGGTTATTTCCATGTCTTGGTTATTGTGACTAATGTAGCCATGAACACAAGAGTCCAGATATCACTTCAGGATAGTGATTTCATTTCCTTCAATTACATACCCAGAATGGGGATTGCTGGATCATATGGTAGTTCTAGCTATAATTTTTTGAGAAACCTCCTTACTTTTTTGTATGGTAGCTGTACCAATTTTGATTCTCACCAACAGTGTATAAATGCTCCCTTTTCTCCACATCATGGCCAGCATTTGGTATCCCTTTCTTTTTGATAATGCCATTCTAACAGGTGAAAGATGATATATCTCATTGTGGTTTTGATTTGCATTTTTCTAATGATTGGTGATGTTGATCACCTTTTCATGTATCTGTTGGCTATTTGTATATCTTTTTTGGGAAAATGTATACTCAAGTCTTCTGCCCATTTTTTAATTAGATCATTGGTTTCTTTTGAATTCCTTATATATTTTTATATTAACCCTTTATCAGACAGATGGTTTACAAAATTTTGTCAGAGTTTGTAGGTTACCTTTTTATTTTGTTGATTGTTTCTTTGCTGTGCCGAAGCTTTTTAGTTTGAGGTAGTCTCACTTGTTGATTTTTGCTTTTGTTGATTGTACATTTGGTATCATATCTAAAAAAAAAATCATTGCCACCCGGTTGGTATGGCTCAGTGGATTGAACACCATCCCATGGACTGAGAGGTCCCGGTTCGATTCCCAGTCAGAGTACATGCCCAGGGTATGGGTTTGATCCCCAGTAGGGGGCATGCAGGAGGCAGCCAATCGATGTATCTCTCTCATATCAATGTTTCTATCTCTTTCTCCCTTCCTCTCTCTCTAAAAATAATCAATAAAAACATATTTTAAAAATCATTGCTGCCCAGCTTGTGTGGCTCAGTGGTTGAGTGTTGACCCATGCACCAAGAGCTCACTGGTTCAATTCATGGTCAGGGCACATGCCCAGGTTGTGGGCCTGATCCCCTGTGGGGGACATGCAGGAGGTGGCCAGTTGATGTTCTCCTTCATCAATGTTTCTATCTCTCTCTTCTTCTCCCTTCCTCTCTCTCTAAAATCAATAAAGAAAAAAGTTATTTTAATCATTGCCAAAACCAATGTCAAGGAGCTTTTTATCTATGCTTTCTCTTAGGAATTTTACAGTAACAGGTCCTATGTTTAAGTTCTTAATCCACTTAAATTAATTTTTGTGAGTGGCACAAAATAGGGGTCTAATTTCATTTTTACATGTGGATGTTCAGTTTTTCTAATGTTATTTATTAGAGAGATTATTCTTTCCCCACTGAATATTCTTGGCTTCCTTGTCAAATATTAGATTACTATATATGCAAGGGTTTATTTCTGGGCTCCTGATTCTGTCCCATTGCTCTATGTACCTGTTTTTTTCCAGTGCCATATTATTTTGATCACTATAGCTTTGTAATATGGTTTGAAATCAGGAAGTGTGATGCCTCCAGCTTTTTTTTTTAAGATTGCTTTGGCTATTCAGGTTCTTTGTGGTTCCATATACGTTTTAGGGCTTTTTTCTATTTTTGTAAAAATTGCTATCAGAATTTCTATAGAGATCACATTGAGTCTATAAATGGCTTTGGGTAGTATGGACATTTCAGCAATACTAACTCTTCTGATACATGAACACAGGATATATTTCCATTTATTTTTGGCTTCAATTTCTTTTATCAGTTTCTTATAGTTTTTGGTGTATAGAAGTCTTTCACTTCTTTCATTAAATTTATTTCTAAGTATTTTATTGTTTTTGATACTATTGTGAATGGGATTGTTTTCTTTATTTTTTTCAGATACTTTGTTATTATTGTGTAGAAATGCAAGTAAATTTTGTGTGTAAAATTTTCCTAAATTAGTTTATTAAGACTAATAGGTTTTTTGGTGAAATTTTTAAGATTTTCTGTATATAAGATTATATCATCAGCAAACAGAGACAATTTTACTTCTTCCTTTCTGATTTGGATACCTTTTATATTTTTTTCTGTTGCCTACTTGCTCTGGCTAGGATTTCTAGCATCATATTGAATAAGAATGGTGAGAATGGGCACCTCCGTCTTGTTCCTGACCATAGCAGGAAAGTTTTTAACCTTTCATTGTTAAGTATAATGTTAGATGTGGATTTGTCATATATATGATATGGTCCTTATTATGTTTAAGTGTGTTCCTTCTACACTAATGTGTTGAGAGTTTCTTTTTCAATCATGAAAGGATATTGGACTTTGTCAAATGCTTTTTCTGCCTCTATTGAGATGATCATATGATTTTGTCTTTCATTCTACCAATGTGGTCTATCACATTTATTAATTTGTGTAGATGAACCATCCTTGCATCTCAGGAATGAATCCCACTTGATTATGGTGTATGATCCTTTTTAATGGGCTGTTGAATTCAGTTTGCTAGTATTTTGTTGAGAATCTTTATACCTATATTCATCAGGGGTACTGGCCTACAGTTTCCTTTACTTATAGTATCTTTATCCAGCATTGATATTAGGGTAATGATGGATTCATAAAGTAAGTTTGAGAATGTTCCCTTCTCTTCAAATTTTTGTAAGAGTTTGAGAAGGGTTGGTAATAATCCTTTTTCAAATGTTTGGTAGAATTCACCTGTGAAGACATCTGGTCCTAGGCTTTTCTTTGTTAGTAGGTTTTTATTTTTTTTATTGAGTCAATTTCCTTACTAATAATTTGTCTTTTCAGATTTTCTATTCTTCATAATTCAGACTTGGTAGGTTTTATATTTCTAGGAACTGACCCATTTCTTCTAGGTTGTCCAATTTTTATATAATTGTTTATAGTAATCTCTTATGATCCTTTTATTTCCATGGTTTCCCTTGCAATGTCTCATTTTTTCAAAGTGCAGTATTGAAGTTCCCTACTATTATTGTATTGTTATCAATAACTTTATTCAGATATGTTAGTATTTGCTTAATATATTTAGGTGCTCCAATGTTGACTGCATATAGATTTACAATTGATCTCTTCAAGATCCAGATTTTATTTCCTTTGGATACATACCCAGACAGGATTGTGTTGAATCTTTAGATCACTTTGGAGAATATTGCCATCCTGAAAAAATTATGTCTTCTAATAAGTGAACATAAATGTCTTTTCATTTATTTAGGAGTTCTTTAACTTCTTTCAGTAACATGTTGTACTTTTCAGAGTACAAATTTTATACCTTTTATTAAATTTATTCTTAAGTGTTTTATTATTTTTTGGTACTATTGTAAATGGAATTTGTTTCTTACTTTCATTTTGAATGATTTATTCCTAGTGTATGGAACTAAAATTAATATATATGTATATATTCTTGCATCTTGCAACCTTGGTGAACTAGTTCTAATGGTTTTATGGTGGATTTCTGAAGATTTTCCATATACAAAAAGATATTATCTATAAATAAAAGTAGATTCACTTCTTTCCAATCTGGATGACTTTTAGTGTGTGTGTGTGTGTGTGTGTGTGTGTGTGTGTGTGTCCAATTATCCTAGCTAGACCTTCCAGTACAAAGTTGAAAAGAAATGGTGAGAGTGGACATTCTTGTCTTGTTACTGATATTTGAGGGAAAGAATTTAGTCTTTTACCACTAAGTATGATATTTACCAAGTGTTTTTCATAGATGCTCTTTATCAGATTGATCAAGGTCCCAATATTCCATGTTTAATGATTTTTTTTATCATAAAACTTTGTTACATTTTATCAAACCTTTTTCTGATTCTATTGAGATGATCACATGGTTTTTGTCTCCAGAGTTGGAAGTGGGAATAGGGGTCCACTTCTTTTGGAGTGACACCCGTCCTTTATGAATGAGGCACTGGATGGGGACATTAGTCTCTGGTCTTCTTGGCTTACTCTCCTGGCATAAAACTTTCACCCTATGAGCAAGCTGTGATGGAAGTCAATTGGGTCAGTATTCTCTTCCTCCCACACAGTAAAGTTCCCTATGAGTGGGGACTAGGTGAAAGAAGGGAGCCCCAGATCTCTTAGCTGCTTTGGGCTTGGGGGTAAGGATGAGAATTTCTTGTGATCTGCTCCTCATGGGCTGATATTGTAGTTCTACTCTGGGATCAAGGGAAGAGACAGGCCTGTTCCCCTGGTTTCACCTGCCCAAAGAGCTTCCATCATGCCAAGCTGGGGGACAGAGAAGAGAACAGGTCATGGCTCAAATGGCACAGACTCCCCCTCTTCTTATCAAGATACGAGATTTTCTTGAATAAATGTTTCTCCGTTTGCCACATGCCCTTAAGACAATTTCCAAAGAGATTTTTAAATACTTTTCACCAGTTAGCATTGTTTTGCTGAGGAGAGAGTCTGCAGAGCTTCTCACATTGCCATTCTAGGAATCCTCATAACCTTGGGCTAAGGTGTTGACACCTGTTCCAAATTTCAGATATTCACAAAGGTGTAGGAGGGGGGAAATGCCAACAAAGGCAATCATAGAGAAGCTAGTTACATGGGGAATTTGTGGAGTAAATTGCAGGCACACACTTTACACTGTATTTCTACAATGTGTGGACTCATTTCATTAGCACTTCTTGGGTATTCAAGAAGCCTTGGGGTATCATAAGACCAGATTGTTATAATAACATCAGCCAACATTTGTGTGGCACTTAACGGTGTTAGTCTTTTCATTTACATAATCTTATGGCTGCTGTATGATACTGAACTTGTTCATGATGAGGTCTTTCAGGCTTTGTCATCTCTGCCTCGTCTTTGCCTCTGCTTTGCATACAGTATTGAAAAGAGTGGATTTAAATCCTGTTGGAGAAGAAACGACTGTGTCTTCATTCAGTCATTCAATTTTGCTTTATAAAGAGTATGGTTTATTGATATTGGTTAGGGGCATATAATGTACACAGCGTTGCATGTGACTGCATTTATGATTTACTCATTGCACTGTATTTCATAAAGAATGTAAGGCACCTTTCAAAAATCTGTACATCAAAATAAAATAAATAAAAAAAAAGAAATAAAAAGAGACAGCCCAGCTGGTGTGGCTCAGTGGTTGAGTGTCAATCCATGCACCAAGAGGTCACCGGTTCGATTCCTGGTCAGGGCACATGCCCAGGTTGTGGGCCCAATCCCCAGTGGGGGGCATGCAGGAGGTGGCCAATCGATGTTCTCTCTCATCGATGTTTCTATCTCTCCCTCTCCTTTCCTCTCTCTCTAGAATCAATTTTTAAAAATTTTAAAAAAAGAAGAGAGAGAGAGAGACAAAGGGAAATACAGTGTAAAAAAGTAAAATGGTATCCCTGTCACTGTCCTGCTTGTAGCACCAAAAAATCCCACATCCCAGGAAAACCCCTGTGTTTCAGGCAAACTGAGATGATTGGCCATCTTAATGATACCAGCAATCGATTTGTTTTCAACATACTGAGCCCTGTTCTAAGCACTTGACATCTGCTATCTATTTTTATCCTCACAACAACACTTGGAGGTAAATGACTAGTTTTAGGTCTTTGTTGGGCATTGTACAGACTTTGGCATTTACTCTGAATGAAATGCAAGTTTGACAAAAGGCAAAGGTGCTTCTTATAACATTTCTCCACACTGGCCAAAGGCAACACTTCAAAATAGTGCTAATAGAAATATGTTAGCAGCTCCAGTGTGCTGCAAGTTAGGGATCTGGCTTCCAGATGCCCTAGTTTAACCTAGGGGTGGTATTTATGTATCTGTGAAGGAATGTTCTCCATACATTCAGGCCATCCTCTGTTGATTTTTCTTTTCTTCCTGATCAGAGTTTAAAGGCTGGACAGTAGTGATTTTGCTTACTTGGCAAGTGACAGAAATGTAGCTGGTACAGAAATACATAAATTTGGAATATAGCCATAGCAGCTACACTGGGGTGGCACCATGGTCAGTTTAAAAGAACATGATATGGTCCCTAGTCTCCAGTAGTTTGTCATCTGGAGAAAGAGATAAGACAGGTACATGCATTTACAACAGTATGAGAAGGCAGCATGTGATACTAACAAAGTAGCTAAAATTCCTTGAGTAACACGACTGAACCATTGCTCTTTCCAGCTCATAACCTTCCCCTTCCAGTCGACGGCACTCTGTCTTTCCAGCTGCTCAGGCTGGATGACTTGATTCTCTCACATCCCACATCGAATTTCTCAGGAAATGCAGTTAGCTTTGCTTTTAAAGTACATTCCAAATCCAGCCACTTCTCACTAACTCCATGGCTAGACTCCTCTCACTCTTCCTCCTCCTCCCCAAATCCCAAATTCTAGCTCGAGCCTCCATCACCTCTCAGGTGTCCCTGACTTTACCTTTCTCTCCTGTAATCTATTCTCAACAGAGAGCCAGAGTTATTTCTTTACAATGTAAATGAGATCATGCTACTTGCCCCCAACAAACCCAAATCCTGCTGTAGGGCTCTACCTCACTCAGAGAAAACTGAAGCGGGGAGAGGTCTCCAAGATCCCAAGAGATCAGACACTCTGACTGCTCTGACTTTATCTCCTACCACTCTCCTCTGACTCCTTCTCATCACACTGCCACCCTGCCTTTGGGCCTGGGTTTGAGCTTGGAATAGCCTCTCCCTGGCTATCCATTCAGCTCACTCCATCATCTCCTCTGAGTCTTTGCTCCACTTCTTTCCTGATGAGGTGTCTCCATTCCCATTCAATAGTACAATTTTCCCTCCTTCCATCTCAGCCCTCCCATTCCCCTCACCCTGCACTTTTCCTCTTGTTTTATATCACTTGTCCTGGTCTAACACACTCTAACACTTCCCCATTTAGTCCATTCATGGTTCATTGGTGGTCTCCCTGACTAGAATATAATATTCATATAATTCTTGGTCTGTCTTGTTGAGTACCTAGAACAGTGCCTGGCACATAGTTGGTTCAATAAATATCTGTTGAATAAATGCATGAGCACTGACTATGTGGCAGATACAGTCACACTAACCACTTTACATGGATTATTGAATTAAATCTTCATAAAACCATCATGAAGTGTTATTATCATTCTCATTTTATTGATGAGAAAACAGAAGCAGAGAGGTTAAGCAAGTTGACCAAGGTCACACAGCTAATACGTGGCAGAGCTGGGATTTGAACCCAGTGAAACATAGTGAGAGACTTACCAAAGAGAGACTCTCTGCTCCCCACACTGGGACAATGGCAAAGGACTTCAACTTCCAGGGACCTTGCCAGTAGGACCCTGAGCCTTATGAGGACAGTTGAAAGAGAGGAAAACTTATTGGATAATTAGCTTGATCATGTTGGGGTACAGACTCCTGAAGTGTGATTTGTTGATTGCTTTTAACATTCATTGCTCAAGGAATAGCTAATAGCCTCCTGGTGCTTTGTTTCCATTTACGATGGAAAGAAAGGCAGGGACAAAAAGAGGGGGCTGGATTTTAGAGATTTCTTACTCTTTGGTTTGACAGAACATATTTTTACATCTCCAATTCCAGACCAGGTAATCTTTTACAACTCTAAAGCAAGACGCTGATATGAGACGGCACATGAATTCTATGCCAAAGTCTGCAGGTGTCATTACGAAGGCACATTGATTATGCCCCGTCCTCCCGGCAAGACGGGCCCCAAGCCAAGCAAGGAGTGAGGTCATTGTAAAGATGTCCAGGAATGCTTGTTTAGTCTAAGGGATATTAAACTTCCACTGCAATCAGCTGAAGAAATATGCATTGCTTCTGCAGAGGCAGGCTTTGATTTCTGGTAGAAATAACAAAACGGAAAGGAAAAAAAAAAAACCCGCTGGTGAGTACTTCCTATTTCTGTCAAGTATTTTTATGACTCTGCATGTAGTCAGTCAGCTAGAAGTCAGAAGCCTGGTTCAAATGAAATTCCCAAACTAAATAATGCATTGCAGAGTGTCATTTCTTGGAAATGAGAGTTTTTTTCTTTCTTTCTGAGTTTTATACCCTTCGGTGTACTTCCTCAGAAGTTTCCTTGTTTGGAAAGCAAGAACACTGGAGATGAACTGGACAGAAATGTGGCCGGTGTTTAGGCATTCTTTTTCCCCTAGAACTTCAGGTCTGTTTCAGTCAGTGGAAATGGCCAAATAGTAAATCAGTTATGTATACAAGAACTATTAAAATAAATTCAGTTTTCTTCCTCCTTCACTAAATAAACAACGAGAAAGATAATATATATCAATTTGTAGAGGCACCAAATTATTAGCCTGCCCAGCCACCCTTGTGTCTCAGCTTGTCCCTGTGTGACCCCAGGCAATAATCACTGTCTCTAATAATGATAACCACTAATACCTGTTTAAGCAGTTACTGTGTGTCAGGTGTTGTTCCACGTGGTCTACATACACAATGTGTTGAAAATGGGGAAGGCTACGGATGCTATATAGGGCCAGGGGGTATATGAGAAATCTCTATATCTTCCTCTCAATTTTGTTGTAAACCTAAAACTTCTATTTTAAAAAAAAGCCTTTAAAGTAAAGTTTATGAAAAATAAAGTCAGTATTTACATTATTATATACATATATTTGCCTTTGAGTCAAATAGTATGCCATGATTATGTTTCCTTTGAAGTAGAACATTTATGAGTGGATAAAAAAGCTGTGGTACATATACACAATGGAATACTATGCAGCTGTAAGAAAGAGAGATCTCTTATCCTTTGAGACGACATGGAGGGACCTGGAGAGTATTATGCTAAGCAAAATAAGCCAGTCAGAGAAAGACAAGTATCACATGATCTCACTTATTTGTGGAATATAATGAACAAAATAAGCTGATGAACAAAATAAACCCAGAGACATAGAAGTAGGGTTCAGACTGACAAACCTCAGAGGAGGGGGGCAGAGGGGGAGTGAAGAGATAAACCAAAGGACTTATATGCATTTAAGCATAACCAATGGACACAGATAACAATGTTGTGGGGGGCAGAGTGCAGGATCTCGGGAGGAGGGTGTCAATGGGGGGGAAAAGGAGAAACATCTGTAACAAAAATAAATTAATTTAAATAAATAAATAAATGAAATAGAACATTTAATTTTTTTCTGGAGTTAATACTTTCCTTATTTTTAATTTATACAATAATGTTCCAAATCATCCAGTAAATCTGTTTAACAAATACGACAAGTGTCTATCAATATTATTATCCAAATGTTTAAATACATCTGATAATCTAGCAGTGAAATACGTTTTCTCTGGGTGTCTCCCTCTTTGAGTTCTTGATCTACTACTCTAATCTATGTTGATCAATCCAGTACTTTCCTTTTCCTCTTTGTTGTGTTAGACTTCTTGTTTCCTGTTTTATTTATTCTTATCCTTCCTTCGTTTTTCTAAAACACATTTTCCAGTATCTAACAGAGTATATGACAGATAAGTGTTTAATTATGTCCAACAATATCCTTGTTCTACTCTTATACTTGTTTATAATTCAAATGGTGTAGAATAATTGTTGAATCTCATTTTCCTCAGGATTTGGAAGGCATTATTTCATAGTCTCCCACTTTCCAGTGTGACTATTAAGTAGTCTGATATTCTGATTGCAGATTCTTTATATAGAACTATTTTTCTTCTCTTCAAGTTTTGATCATCTTCTCTTTGTACCTGAAGTAACACAGTTTTACTATGATAAATCTTGGTACAGGTTTTTTATTCTTCTGGGCATTTTGATTAGCCCTTTCAACCTAGAAACATATGTCCTTTGGTTCTGGAAAGTTCTCTAATAATTTTCTCTTTATCTTTTCTGATTTTTCTAGAATTCCTACTGATTGAGTCTCTTGGATTGGTCTTTTTCCTCCTCTCTGATATCTTTCGGGTTTTCTTAAAAATCACTTTCTGAAATATTTTATCTTACATGTTAATTGCTTTTTAAAAATATGGCTATTATTTTTCTGTCAGTTTGTTTTAGTATTTCCTTTAAATTTTGAAGGCTTTTTAAAAAACTGATCATTCTAAGTTATCCCTTCTTATTTATGAGTAAAGCATTTAAAAAGGTAATTAGGGGAGAAACTATTCCAAATGACTTTTAAATACAGCAATTTGACTACACCACTCTCGTGGGATATAGTCTCATGGTAAACACTACTCCAAAATACGTTCAGACTGTTCTCAGTAATCATAGTGTGTGTAGAAATTGATATTGTTATTCTAGGACTGCAGTGTACGTATTCTGGGATAAAACAAACAAATGACTGATCATGTGAAATTCTACTTCTATCTTCTGCTGTTGAAATCAGGATTCCCAGCATGGGAGAAAGGACACAATGGAAGAGATTAAGTAAAAGCTGTGTCCCCAGTTAAAACTGCAAGTATCATTTTAAATTAATTGTGCATTTAAATCATGTGTAAAGATCACATTAATCATGTGATCTCTTCTAAAAATCTGCTCTGTCTACTGAAAAGGTACAGAAATACTGACCAACCCAGTAGCAATAAGTATCCCTACCAGCTAGATTATAGTCTTTTAATACCGTTTCTCATTAAAAGTAACCAGGGTTACTTAGAGAAATGGCTGATTCCTGGCACAAAACAAATTGTCATACTAACAGTAATGAAAACCATGAATGACTAATGATATCATGTCAAAAGGACTCAGGAACTCACTTTTAAAGGCCCTTACAGCCAAATATGGGACAAATTGAGTATCCAAAGGAAAACAACTGTAGTGGAATAAAACACATCAAATATTTTTTAAATCATGACCTCATAAGCATATAAAGGAATTTAATTAGTTAACCTTAAAGAATACTTGGGAACCAATATATTAGGGGGACCGGAAAGTAATGTCGTGTTTTTACAACATTAATTCAAACATAAATTTTTAACAAGCTTTTATTTTTAATCAATGATGTAATCCCCCTTGTTATCAACAACCTTTTGCCATCTAGTGTGCAAATTTTCAGTGCCGGATCGATAAAAATCAATTGATTTTTGAGCAAAATGTCTGGAGATGGCATTTTGGACATCATCCAAATTTTCAAATTTTTTGCCACTTAGGAAATGTTGTAGCGATCAGGATAAATGGAAATCCGATGGCGCAATATTGGGTGAGTATGGTGGGTGAGGCAATACCTCCCACCCCAATTCATTAATTTTTTCCAGGGTTCGTCTCGCGCAGTGCGGTCTTGCATTATTGTGTTGCAGAATAACGCCTTTTCTGGTGACAATCGTGGGGCACTTTTCAATTAAAGATTGATTTACTTGATCCAATTGTTCACAGTAAAGGTCTGCATTCAGTTTGTCCAGGTTTCAGCACTTCAAAATAAACGACCCCGCGAATACTCCACCAAACACACAAAAGTGCCTTTTTGGGGTGTAAACCTGGTGTACTTCGTGGCGATTCATTCGGAGAGAGCCACTGCCTTTTGCATTTTGGATTATCATAAGAGGACCCATTTTTCATCTCCAGTGATCAAGAGATAAAAAAAATGCTTCTGTATTGTGCTGCTGAAGCAATAAGTTGCATGTGGTGGACCGGTTAGCTTTGTTTTCTTCAGACAGATTATGCGGGACCCAAACACCTGCTCTGCTTACTTTACCAATCTGCTGCAAATGTTCTTGGATGGTTGACCAAGGTTGGTTCAGAGTGTCTGACAGTTCCTCGATTGTCTGACACGGATTTGCTTCCACTTCCGCCCTTAACAAGTCATTGTCTAAAGTTGTTGGTCTTGACTTCCGGTCAAGATGGCGGCGTAGGTAAATGCGGCATCGCGTCCTCCCACAACCACATCAAAGTTACAACTAAACTACAGAACATCCATCATTCAAAACCACCTGAAATCAAGCTGAATGGAAGTCCTACAACTACGAAATGAAAGAAGCCACATTGAGACTGGTAGGAGGGGCGGAAGCGCGATGGGCTGGTCCCACACCCACGTGTGGCAGATAAAAATTGGGAGGGACACCTGGGCTGGGAAGGTCCTCCCTGAGGACTGAGGGGTCCCCGTCCCACACCAGGCGCCCAGCTCAGGGTTCCAGTGCCAGGAAGAGAAGTCCCCATAACTTTTGGCTGGAAAAACCAGCGGAAACTGAGGCTGAGGCGGCTGGAGCCCCCGGCAGCTCCTCTTAAAAGGCCCGCACACGGATTTACTCAGACTTGCTCCCTCCAGGCTCCAGTGTGCAGGAGGCAGCTTGAAAGGCACCAGAATCATATGGGGAAGAACTGAGCTGTTTGGCATTGGAGCGAGGGCTGGAAAGGTAGCTTTCTCCTGGACAGACGTGCTATCAAAGGCTTTTGTTCCTTTGGTGAGCCCTTCCCTGGGCCGGCAGACACTGCCATATCTGGGACTCCAGCTACCTGGCTCACACAGTTTTTCCCGTCCTGGTGATTCCCTGAGGCCCCGCCCCACCCAACTTTCAGGCCCACCCAAGCTGTTGCCAGTTGCTTTACCATAGGATTGGCCTGTCTTGGATCCTGCTTCAGCTTTTCCTAAATTCTTTCAAATAAGCAGCATCTGGTCTCAGCTAGCTCCATATCTCTCGCTAAGTAACACATGGAAACAAACACAGGGAGGCAGCCAAAATGAGGAGACAAAGAAACAGGTCCCAAATGAAAGACCAGAACAAAACTCCAGGAAAAGAACTAAGTGAAATGGAGTTAAGCAACTAACAGATGCTGAGTTCAAAATACTGCTTATAAGGATGCTCAATGGACTTAGTGAGAACCTCAGTGAACTTAATGAGGGCCTCAAGAGCATAAAAAAAGGACCAGTCAGAAATGAAGGAGGCACTAACTGAAATAAAGAATAGTTTACACAGATGCAATAGTAGAGTAGGTAAAGCCAAGAAGCAAACCATGGATTTGGAATATAAGGAAGCAAAAAACACCCAATCAGAACAGCAAAAAGAAAAAAGAATCCAAAGAAATGAGGATAGTGTAAGGAGCCTCTAGGACAACTTCAAGCGTGCCAACATTCGCATCTTGGGGGTGCCAGAAGGAGAAGAGAGAGAACAAGAAATCGAAAACCTATTTGAAACAATAATGGCAGAAAACTTCTCTAACTTGGTGAAGGAAACAGACATACAAGTCCAGGAAGCACAGAGAGTGCCAAACAAGATGAACCCCAAGAGGCCCACACCAAGACACATCATCATCAAAATGCAAAAGGTTCAAGACAAAGAGAGAATCTTAAAAGCAGCCAGAGAAAAGCAGTTAGTTACCTACAAGGGAGTTCCCGTAAGACTGTCAGCTGATTTCTCAAAAGAAACTTTGCAGGTCAGAAAGGAGTGGCAAGAAATATTCAGAGTGATGAAAAGCAAGAACCTACAACCAAGATTACTCTATCCTGCAAAGCTGTCATTTAGAATCGATGGCCGTAGAAAGAGTTTCCCAGACAAAGAAAAGCTAAAGGAGTTCATCACCACCAAACCATTATTATATGAAATGTTGAAGGGTCTTCTTGAAGAAAAAGATAAAAAAAATGAACAAACAAAATGGCAATAAATACATATCTATCAACAATTGAATCTACAAACAAAATGAACAAGCAGAACAGATACATTCTCATAGATAGAGAACTTTTGTTGGTTACCAGATGGGTGGGGGCTGGGGGGATGGGTGAAAAAGTGAAGGGATTAAGAAGTACAAATTGCTTGTTAGACTGACAAACCTCAAAGGGAAGGAGGGTTGGGGGGTGGGAAGAAATAAACCAAAGAACTTATATGTATATATGCATAACCAATGGACACAGACAACAGTGTGGGGAAAGGCAGGAGGGGGGCAGGAATGAGGAGGAGGGGGGCAATGGGGGGAAAATGAGGAACATTTGTAATACATTCAACAATAAAGATAAGTTTAAATAAATAAATAAAGAAAAGAAAAAAAAAAAGTTGTTGGTCTTCCTGATCGATACGAGCCAGAAAGATAAAAATTACCGGATTTGAACTTAGAAAACCACCTTTGGCATTTACGGACGTCTAATGCACTTGGATAAACATCACAAATGTTTTTGGTAGCAACTGTTGCGTTACTACCCTTGTGAAACTCAAAAAGCATACAATGCCGGATATGTACCTCTTCTGGTATTTGGCTGGCCATTTCACTATAAATTGCAAAAAAAATTAAGATTTAATTATTTATGAGTAAACAAGTCACTCTAACCTTAAAATGTCTTTGGCACGATTTTGAGCTGATAAATGACAACCAAATATCGAAACGCGCAGAAACAACAGTACTTTCTGGTCCCCCTAATACTATTTTTGAAAAGTGGTAAATAAAAAGAAAGAATCAAATAGTAGCTGTGGGACTCTTCTCTTTGTAGAAGTATTTTACTAATAAATAAGACAGGATAATGAATTGCAATATACTAATATTGTAAAATTAATGAACCTAGGTATTGAGCATCAGTAACTGCAATGAAATTCAAAAAAGACACACAAACATTATATGTCTTCTGATGAAAGGACCCAACACCCCCTATGCAATAGTCTTGCCATACAAACAACCTGAATCTGATCAGCCTTCATTTCCAACACTCAATTTAAAGGAAGTACAGAGGACAGAGGAGTACATTAGATTTAGCACGATCAGTTGTCCCTGGTTTAGCACCATAAGTCCTGGGCAAACAGAGAGGGTTGTCACCCTATATCAAGAAAAGTCATCAGTGAAATCCAGAATATGGGATACTTCTCTGCTGGAGAATATGTAGCTTCTAAGGGACATATACATTTTTCTTACTTAATAGTCACTTTAAATAGGCAGATCTTCACACTATTGTTGAAATGCCTTATGTATTTTTATACCTGAGCATCTTCATTGGTTCCTTCCTATCTGGGTCATTTTTTCATAACATTGGCCCTCCTAAGTGTACTATGTTTTTCCCAACTTTCTGGACTACTCTTATTACATTTTCCACATTAAACATTTGGAATTAAGTATTTCTTCTATAACTTTTAAGTCTTCAAATCATCCCTTTCTTTATAGCCCAATTCAAGTTACAAATGTTCCACAATTATCCCAGTTAATGGTAGTCAATATTTTAGTCTGAATTTATTGACATTTATAATGTTAGGAATCTTCCTGTGTTTTATGTTTGCTATTAAAAGCATGGCCTTGTCTCAAGGCTCACTGAGAGTTCTTAGTCGTCAGGGGAAGCACAAGCCTATTTTATGGGGTGGGGGTGGAAGAGGTGGGAAGGACAGGCCAACTTATGTAAGAGGCATGGCCAGCCAGCGAGCTGCTCAGATGATCAACTCTAAAGGATGCTGCCTACCTGAATCTGATTCTAGCCAGCATCTATCTTCAGGGGTCCTTGACTTCAGGATGAAGGTACTTGGGCTCTTGGGCATTCAGAAAATATCAAATGCCTATTCTAGTGGTGGGAGAAAGAAAAGTAAAGGGTTAAACATTCATGATTACACTCATGGACTCATAGCTCCAGCTGAGTCAATGGCAAGATATGGGGGAGGGTCTAGAGCAGGACTTCTCAACTGAGGGTGATTTTTCCCCCAAAGGACATTTGGCAATGTCTAGAAGAGACACTTTTGATTGTTATAACCAGGAGTGGAGGACATGGGTTCTAATGCCATCTAGTGAATAGAGGCCGGGATGCTGCTAAAGCATCCAGCAATGCACAGGTAGCCACCCACAACAAAGACTTTGTCCTGCCCTAAATGTTGATAGTGTCAAGGTGGACAAACCCTACTCTGGTGCTAGGGCAAAGAGGCTAAAAGGGCACTAGATCTCTCACTAGCTGGGCTGGGTTCAGGGCTGGGACCCATTAATTATAGAAATAAGAACAAGCAAACAAAACAAGAACTGAGGAACTGGGACAGAAGGCCAATTGGATGAAAAGTCCACAAGCAATGGTAGAAGAGTAAGTTGTGTCTCTGTGCTAATATAGTTATGCAACTGTCACTCAAGTGAGCATGGCCACAGCAGATGATTCCAGAGCCCTGTCAGGGATATGAGTGCCTGTCCTGAACTTGGGAAAGCTATAGGTGCTTAATATTGCTAGAGTGAGGTAGGGGTCAATAGGACTGAAAATGACCTGTCAGTATTTCCTACATCATTTAAGGACAGGGACCAGTTTGCATGCATATTTATATCCCCCTTAATGCTTAACCCAGTTTTCCATAGTTATTCAATCAGTGCTTATTAATTGATTAACTGATTGATGAGTTCCTTAATTGGTCATGCCATTCACATCCGTCTATGCTCAGCACCACCAGGACAACTTGGACATATTCCAATATATTGAGAAATTAAATCCCCCACTGAGGACACTGGCGCTGATATCACCACAGGACCTGGGTTCAGTTCTGCATTTAAATGGAAATAAAACAAGCACACCAATCCTCTGGGTAGCAAGTAGCATAATCTGCTTACGAAGGCAGGCCCCATGAGAAATGGAAGTGATAGGCAGTAATTTCAGTGATGAATTGCAGAACAGCTTCATTTAGCTCACTCCACCTAAACAAAGCCTTCCATCAGCCTCTGGAGAAATTAATGCACCTTAATTTGAATTAGTGAATAATGTCAGATCGGCTATTTTACATATCTAGCTGCCGCTTCTTCTTTCCTAGGCTAACTCTTCTCCCACCCTGCCTGGATCTGCTCAACAACACATTTTGATCCTAGTTCTGGAACCTAAATATTCTGGAAGCTAAATATTGAAGGAGAAATCAGAGGACAAGGGTCAGATCTCTACCTTCCCTACAGGTGGCTAACCTTTCCCTTTCCCACAGGAAGTCTTTTTTATTAGATGAGAATAACATATTCCAGGGTTTGCCTTTGGTGAGGATTTTAAGTCTGACATTTGGCACTTTCCAAGAGTCTTTCTTTTTTTCCCTGTCATCAGATACTTTAAAAATGGACAGAGCAGAAAGTTAATAAATTATTACCTATGCCACCTAAATACAGATCATGAGTAACAGTGTTTTTTGTGCATTCTGTAATTCCCAGCGATTTTCACTCTAGTGTTGTTTGCACATGGTAAGTATTGTCCATAGAAACATCATCTTCCCCTCCCCACGACTACAATAATACTAAACTTTTACATGTAATTGGTTTCTCTCTAATTACTAGCAGTGACACTCTTACAGAAATAGAAAGTTTATTTGTATTCGTGCGTGTTTCACAAACTGCAGGGTGCAAAGCTAGGAAGACACTTTATCCTGCTTCCCGGTGAGCCAGTGTATTAGTTTCCTCTTGCTGCTCTAACAAATCAACACACACTCAGTGGCTCACAACAACACAAATAGATTATCTTACAGTTCTAGGGGTAAGAAGTTTAAAGAGTGTTGTCAAGACTGCATTCCTTCTGCAGGCTTGAGGAGGGAATCTGCCTTTTGTAGAGGTTGTTTACATTCCTTGGTTTGTGGTCCCTTCCTCCACCTTCAAAACCCCTCTCCCTTTCTTTCTGTGCTTACATTGTCTCTATCTTGGACCCTCCTGCTACTTTTACAAAGACCCTTAGGATTGCATTGGCCTACTCAAATCATGCAGGATAATCTCCCCATCTCAAAATCCTAAATTTAATCATGTCTGCAAAGTCCTTTTGTTACGTAAAGTAACATATTCCCAGGTTCTGGAGATTAGGACATGGGCATTTTTAGAGGACCATTATTCAGAAGGCTACCAAACCTGGTCAGCCCAGGAGTGAAAGAAGAGGGAACAAGAAGGAGAAGCCAGACAAGAAAAATAGGCAGCAGCTGGTGAGGAGGCAAGCGTGGGTTTTACGGGGGACAGGCTGACATACAGAAGCATTACTAGACATCGCCGTGTAGGAAGCATTCTTCAACAGCTGGCAGCTTGATGGGTGGAACTTTCTAGCTACAACCTGCTGAGGGCCCTAGAAGAGTGGTAAAAATGTCACAGAAAAACTTAGGAATATGTTTGGTTTTAATTTCATTTAAAAGCACAGACCTTCTAAAACCCTTGGAATTTCCTGAGGAGTGAGAAAGATGAAGATGTCTTTGTTTTGTTAATGAGGTAAGTTTTGGAAAGCTCCTAGGTCACCTAAGGACTGGACTGGCTGCCAGAGAGAACAACCCTGTGACTGGAGGGTCAGAACTTTCAGTCCCACCCCTCAACCTCTGAGGAGGGGGAGGGGCTAGAGGTTAAACCCTTTTCTGATGGCCAATGATTTCACCATTGGAGCCTATGTAATGAAGCTGCCATAAAAACCCAACAGGGAGAGCTTCTGACCTGGAGAACACATGATGTGTGGGGAGAGTGGTGTACTCAGAGAGAATATGGAAGCGTCTGCTCTTTCCCATATCCCTTGTCCTAGGCATCTCTTTAATCTGACTATCCCTGAGTTATATTCTTTTATAATAAATAGGTAAGCAAGTAAGTGTGGATGAAGTAAAGGGGTTCTGTGGAAAGTAACCTCACAGGGTGATTTGATCATAAATTCCTAACTGGGCAGGTCATGGTAAGTAGTCCAGCCCCAGGCATATTAACTTCTTTACTAAAAGGCTTATCTTTGCCTTAAACAAGCCTTGTCCTTTGTTTCTGTGCATCTAGGTTAATACGACTTTGAAATGCCCCCTTTTAGACACTATCTTCTAATATCACCCTTTCAGATCCCCTCCTTCTAAAGTGTGCAAGAGAGCACATGGTCTTTTTTTTTTCAATTTATTGATTTTTTTTTTTTTTCAGAGAAAGAGGAAGGAAGAGAGAGAAGAATCGATTTGTTGTTTCACTTATTTATGCATTCATGGGTTGCTTCTTTTATGTGCCCTGACCGGAGATCGAATCCACAACCTTGGCAGATTGGGATGATGTTCTAACTGAGCTACCTGGCCAGGCCAAGAGCACATAATCTTACTATATTGTAATCCAATCATTTTCTTGTTTTCTCCTACCTTCGTGTAATCTTCCTTAGGTCTCCTTAATTTCAAATGTGTAAAAGAAATTGAAAAACTGTTCTTCTCTGGAGCATTTGACTAATAAAAATCTCTACAGGTTCAAACAGTTTTTACATTGACATAAGTAAACAAATTTCCTGACTTCTGTGAACCACTCTAGCAAATTAATCAAACCCAAGGAGGGGATTGTGGGAACCTTCAATCTATAGGCAGTAGGTCAAAAGCACAGGTGATAACATGGGCCTATGACTGGTGTCTGAAGTTGTTAGCGGTGGGCAGTTTTGTAGGACTGAGCCCTTAACATGTTGGATCTGATGCTCTGTCCAGGTAGACAGTGTCAGAATGGAGTTGAATTGTAAGACATCCACTTGGTGTTGAGAATTGATTGTTGGTGTGGGGATCCCTAACCCCACACATACACATGTTGGAATTAATGACCAGGTATCAGAATATGCCAGGTATGATAATATCCCAGACACTGCACCTGGTGCTTACAGTATATATTGAACTGGGTTATCTTAAAAATCAAACTCCATTCTGATCAGTTATTCCTGCACGTAAACACCTGAGCAGTTTTCTAAAAAAAACCTGGGACTGACACCCAGAGGAACCATAAAGATAAGGGGTTAATGATGGCCTTGGGAAACTTGGAGGGACCATAAAAAGAAAGAGATTAATGATTGCCCTAACCCCTGCAACCAATCCCCCCACTTTTCCTCTGGAGCAGTCTGTATCAGCCCCGCATCAACTAAGTGGAGCCAGGAGGAATGTAGGTTTTTTTTCTTTGAATGTAGTTTTTTTCTGTTTTTTTGTTCCTATATAAGCAAAGAACAAAGGAAGCTCGGGGCTGGGATTTTGGGAGGTCCCCCCAGCCCGCCGGTGTAATAAAATACTCCTTCACAATCCAGCTGTGTGTCTCTGGTTATCTCACTGACACCTTATAACATTTGGAGGCCCCAGAGAGATCCCTGGTGCTTTAGGACACCAGGGGGTAGATGCCTAGGATGAATGGCCTCTCATGGTCCAGCCACCGGATACCTATAGTTCTTTAGGGGGGTACCTCCTGAGACATTCCAGGGCCCCAAAGATCCTACTTAGGTTTCCGAGGAGCAACCGGGAGATGCCAAGACGTCCCCAAAAGATTTAAAGAGACCTGGTAAAAAGCCTCCCGAGGTGAGTTCTGGGTGACCGGTCAGTCTGGGTGAGAGTGAAAGGGCCGGATGCAGCATACCTCTCCTCTCCGGGATCCTCCTAAGATTTTAGGTGGGGTTCATTCTGTTCCCACTGGATAAGGAATTTTCCTTGGCCCACTGCTGGGGCGGAAGGGGAGTCTGACCACCTCCCGGGAACTTCTGGTGTGTGGGTGTGACTGTGTGAATGTAATTGTGTGTGAGTGACAGTACTCCACGATGCTTGTTATGGAGCCTGTGTGAGTCCTACCCTGAGGTTCCATGATGCCCTCATATGGCTAAAAGGCAGTATCAGGTTCTCGGGCCACTCTGGTGTCTCACCAGTGAGCCTGATCCGAGTTGGGGGCTTATTCCAACCTGCCACATGCCAAGAGGCATCTGAAATCTCCACGAGGGGAGTGGCCAGGTGGACGAAGTGAAAGTTTCTGTCTTCTGTGTCTTCCCTTGTTTTTGTCCTCATCTGCCTACCTACTGTGTCTCCCTCAACTTTGTTAGTTAGTCTAATCATGGATAGCAGCCCTAGCACCCAGAAGACCTCATTGGGTTGCATAGTAAACAATTTTAGGGAAGGATGTGAGGAAGGTTCTGATTAGGGCACAGAAATATCTAAAGGAAAATTAAGGACCTTCTGTGAATTAAATTGACCCATATTCGGGGTAGGCTGGCCTGACACGGGATCCTTTAACCCTGAGTTAGTGAGGGCAGTTTGGAATCAGGTCACGGGGGATCCAGGACATCCAGATCAATTCCCCTATATTGATCAATGGCTTAATTTAATGAGACACCCACCCCCATAGTTAAAGAGCCATGCCTTCCAGACCAGGGCACGAATACTAGTAGTGGGCCCCAAACTGGGCCCCAAGAGAAACCTGGGAAAAGGTAGGGAAGTGCCTGCAAGGCAGAGATACAGTGAAAGGCCTGAACAAGGTTCTGGTGCAAACATTTACTCTTTGGGCCCTAATTAGAGATTGCCTTGATCCTGTGCAGGAGGCTAATAAGGTGGGGAAACAAGGTTTGGTGAAAGACTTGACGGAATCTGAAAAAGGCTATGAGTCTCTAAAGACTCCCCCACTGCCTTCTGCTAAGGCTGTAAGAGAGGTTAATCCCCCTGCTGAGACTTTACTCCCAGAGTATAAAAGAGAACTAGAAAGAGAGGTGGAGCAAAATTGGTGGCACCTCACTGAGGAAGATTCAGATGAGGGGTTTAATGTTACCAAAAGTTTTTCAAAAATAGCTCTTACCATCCCGAGGGGATGAAGGGGCTTGGCCCAGAGAACCCTCTAGTGACTCTGTGCTCTCTCCTTTACAGATGGGACTAAGAAAGGCAAGACCTGCTGGAGAGAATATCACTGGGTTTTTATTATTTCCAGTGATAGAGGGGCCTGACCCAAACAATCCAGGTCAAATATTAAAATTGCATGAGCCCATCCCATTTAAGATGTTAAAAGATCTCAAATCTCCTTGTGCTATGTATGGGCCCACAGCTCTTTTGTGCTCAGTTTATTAGAATGTTACTAGTGAAGCCTTATTCCTAGGTGATTGGCAAATATTAGTGAAAGCTTGCCTTACATCAGGGGACTATCTGATGTGGAAAAATAACTGGATGGAGATTAGTAGTGAGCAGGAATCAAAGGCATAGAGTACCCATTTCTTTGGGAACGCTCATGGGTGCAGGGAAATATCAGGCTATTCAAGATCAGCTAGGTTTTGTTCTCCAGGCATATCAGTAGATTAATATTTGTGCTTTGAAGGCCTGGAAAGAGCTCCCAACAAAAGGGGAGAATTCGCTAGATCTTACATCCATCAGACAAGGACCTGAAGAGCCATATCAAGATTTTGTAGCTCGGTTGCTACAGGCAGACAACAGAGTAATAAGTGATTCAGAGACTGGCACATCAATAGTTAAACAGCTTGCCTATGAGAAACAGTGGGTTTAATCTTGGGAAGGAGTAGTCTCACTATGAAAGTGTTCCAAGTGTTGCCTGGAGTTATTGATTCTGATTATTTGGGAGAAATAAAAGTTATGGCCCAAATCACTAATACCATTGTACAAGTTTTACCTGAAACTAGGATAGCACAAATTGTAATTTTGCCGCATCAGGCAGCTGGGAAAGTGCTAAGGTGCTATCGAAGGAACTGTGGGGAGAGAGAGGGTTCGGCTCCACAGACGGAGCCTATTGGACGCCGTTAATCACCCAAGGTCACCAGGAATAGAGCTCAATTTGAATGGAAAGAATTTAAAGGTATTTTAGATACAGGAGCAGATGTTTCTGTGGCCAATTTACAAAGAATAGGACAGGTTTCTAGGCCCCAACAAAGTGCACAGTTTATCAAATGGGAAGATTCTGAGGGCAACACAGGGTTTTTTAAATCCTATATTTTAGATCATTTGCCTGTTAACCTATGGGGACGGGACCCCCGTCCTTCTGGCCCCCTCAGAGGAGGCAAAACTCCCCTGCGGGCACAGGCCCCAAAACACAAATGGCTGCGGCAGATGCACCAAGAAGGGGGAGCGGCCAGGAAGGGGTCATCCCTGCCGGTGGGCCACTGTGCACGTCCCACATGGTGTGGTGTGCTCCACCACACTTTGGGACTGGGGTCGGGTGCAGAGAGCCCCTTGTCCTAGGAAATGGGGGCGGCAGGCAGGCATGCAGGCACTCACCCAGAGGCTGCAGGGCCTGCAGGGCCCACAGGGTTCCCTGGGGAGAGCAGTCCGGCCACGGAAGGGGCGTGTTCCTTCGGTGCCAGCCCAGGCGGCTCGCAGGTTTGCGGCAGTGAGTGCAACAACACAGGTTTCCCGTGGAGCTGTTAACTTTAGGGAGCTTTGGGGAGTTGGGTGCAGATGCGAAATGCTCTTGGAGAGAGTTGAAAAACACTCTGCCCCAGGTAACACGCATGCTAGGAGGACGCTTTCCTTTCCTGAGTCCTTTTGAAAATCTGGGGTCAGAGGAAATTTTCCCATCCCTCTGCCTGTTGTGGGACCCAAATACTGCTGGGAGGAGGGCTTCCTTGGACACTTTTCACTGTGTTCTTCTGTTAGGTTTAAAGGCTCAATGGTTAAAATAGCTCAAAAGGTATATAATAATAGGGACACCACTGGAGAAAAACAAAATAAAAGAATAGCAAAGGTAATAAAGGCAGCCTTAAGGGAAACAGGGCCCATGGAAAAGGATCACCCTAGGAAGGGGAACATGAGGAAGAGTCAGAACAGCAGGCCTAGTTCCCAATTAGTGATAGAAAAGACAAGGGCAAAGTCAGGTGTAGAGGAACAAAGTAAAAAAGCTGTCTTTAACTTACAAAAATGACAGGGCCAGGGCTCCTTACAACTGAGCCCTTGGGAGCCAAGAATAACAAGACAATAGGGGACAAACTAGTTAGTTTCCTGGTAGATATTGGTACAGCAGACTCAGTCCTGACCGAGCCAATGGGGCCCTAACCTACCCCTGGACTTCAAAGAGGACTATAGATTTTGGGGAAAAAAATAAATACTGTGACTCATTCGTTTCTGGTAATCCCGGAGTGCCCATACCCCCTACTCAGATGTGATCTTCTCCAGTGACTGTTCAATTGCTGGCTACTGCCACTCCAGGCCAGCCCCACATCAAGTTCCACAAGATGCTGGCTTTCAATCCTGCCAGCCTGCCTCCAGATGATGACCCAGAGAAACCTCTACTGGACTGCCTGGAGGTAAACGACATAATGCAGATGGCCTGCCCAGACCTCAAGGATGTCCCACTGCCATCATCAGATGAGGTATTGTTCATGGACGGGAGCAGCTATGTCCAGGAAGAAATCAGGTATGCCGGGGCAGCAGTAGTAACTCTGGACTGTGTCGTCTGGTCATAGTCCTTGAATAGGGGAACTTCAGCCCAACAGGCTGAACTCATAGCCCTAATCCAGGCTTTCCAATGGGGCAAGGAAAATCTGCTGTAGACCAAAAAGCTTAGGAGGCAGCCCTAAAACCAGTGGGGCCTTTCCAGATACACTAGGTCAGAAAATGACTTAGCCAAGCAGAAACAAGTCATAAAGGACATTAATAGATGATGGACACTGCCTGATGGGAGGTTGTTAGTCCCAGAGGCTCTAGGTCGGACTTTAGTCAACCAGCTGCACCAGACTACCCATTTAGGTTACAGCAAGCTTATTGAACTCCTGAGAGGTAGGTAATGTCCAGTAAGGTCACAGGAAAAGGGAGAAGGTGGAGGGAAGCAGGAATGTGTGGATCTGAGTAGGAAAGAGGAGAAGAAAAACTGGGGAATGTACAGACTGCAGATAGATTGAGCAAGCTCTCAGGTTAATGTCAGGGGAAGGACTAGGAAAGTTGCAGAGGGTCTATGCAAGTTAAAGAAGGATTGTGTAGAGGAAAGAAATAAAAAGAAAAGGATTATGCAGAGGAAGTAAAAGAAAAAAAGAATAAAAAAAAGGACATACATATTACAGAAAGACAGGTCATTGAAAAAATATTCAAGGAGGAAAAAAAAAAAAAAATAGGACCCTGAGTGAAAGAGAAAGACCTTGTCCCTGGTAGTGGAATAACAGTCTTGGATGTAATACAGGGAGTGACAGGTTTAGGCTACTCCTGACTCTTGGATCAGACAATAGCCCTGCCTTTATAATAAAGGTAACACAGGATATCTCTAAGGGGTTAAATATAAATTGGAAGCTCAGTTGTGCTTACCGCCCACAGAGTTCCAGGCAGGTAGAGCGCATGAACAGGACCTTAAAGGAAACCTTAACCAAATTTACTTCAGAAAACGGTGAAAACTGGACCACTCTGCCCCCTCGCCCTCTTACAATTCTTGCAGGCCCTGCAGTCCATCCAGAAGGCTATCTATAAATACATCTGAATCGCCCTGCCTGTGCCCACCTCAGACCCCGTGCACCTTTTCCAGCCTCGGGACTTGGTGTGGGTAAAGAAGTTCACCACCCAGGGACTGACTCTGGCCTGGAAGGGACCATACACTGTCATCCTGCCTGCACCAACAGCTGTCAAGGTCAACGGCATTCCGGTCTGGCTGCACCATTCCTGGCTGAAGGTGGAAAAAGCAGAATGGACAGTCCAGGCCTCTCCAGATCCCTTAAAAATGAGACTCTTGCTTTTATCAGGACTCTAATTTTTCTGATTATGACTGTACAAGGGAATCTTTGTAGATCTGGGCCCCAATAGAACTGGGAACTTAAAAACGGGATATTGGGGGAGGTCTTAAGAAGTGTCACCACAAAGGGGATAGAAAAACCTGTTTTCAGTCTCAACTTATGTGACCTCATGAGAGGCACCATAGGCACAGATGGTATTACTGAAGGTTGATGTCATATAGAAGGGCCCTTTCCCTGGGGTTATGGGACAGCTATGGGGGAATGGGGACTACAAGGGATAGGAATCTATATATGCCCAGGGAGCGGTAGGTACAGTCACCACAAGTTGCTTGAATGCAAGTGAATACTTTTGTCCATCTCGGGGTTGTGAAACCATATTTACTACTAAGGGCTATATAAGAAGCAGTCAGCCTCATATAGATTTTAGAAGGTTTTCCAAGGGTTTTTCCTATAGGAAAATCTAATCCTATTCAGATTAATGTCATTAGTCAGCTAGACCTTTATTGGGCCACAGGAAGGACATAGGGGCTGACTGCTGGTTATGCCAAAATTCGAGGCCACCTTATTATATAGGGCTAGGCCTCTCAGAGCCAATTTCCCAGACCCTAAATACTGACAACTGTACATGGGACCAGCCCAAGTTAACTTTGGGGGATATTCAGGGGCAAGGGACTTGCATACTCCCACCTAAGTATAACCTCCAGCAATACAAAACAGATGAGGTTTAGCTCTCCTTTTTCTTCAAGCAGGGAGGACTCTGTGTGGCACTGGGCAAAACCTGCTGTTTCTATGCTAACAACTCCAGGGTTGTACAAGAAAGCTTATCTTTAGTTAGGAGAAATATTGAGAAAAAAAGGAGACGAGGATCTGAGAATTGGTTTCAACAAATATTTAACTGGTCTCCATAGCTAACAACTTTATTATCAGCCATTGCCAGTCCTCTGGCCAGATTATGCTTACTTCTAACCTTGGGGCCATACATAATGAACAACCTCATGAAAACTATACAGAGGAGAATAAATTCTGTAAAATTCCTGTAGTTAAGGGACAATACAGCCCTGTCCCAGAGAAGGAGGGGGAGTCAATGATTTGATTCATCTATATAAAACCAGTGGGGAATGAACTGGGCTATTTTAAAAATCAAACTCCATTCTGATCAGTTATTCCTGCACGTAAACACCCGAGCAGTTTTCAAAAAAAAACCTGGGACTGACACCCAGAGGAACCATAAAGATAAGGGGTTAATAATGGCCTTGGGAAACTTGGAGGGACCATAGAAAGAAAGAGATTAATGATTGCCCTAACCCCTGCAACCGATACCCTCCCCCCTTTACTTCTGGAGCAGTCTGTATCAGCCCCGCACCAACTAAGCAGAGCCAGGAGGAATGCAGGTTTTTTTTCTTTGAATGTAGTTTTTTTCTGTTTTTTTGTTTCAATATAAGCAAAGAACAAAGGAAGCTCGGGTCTGGGATTTGGGGAGGTCCCCGCAGCCCACCAGTGTACTAAAGTGCTCCTTTACAATTCGGCTGTGCGTCTCTGGTTATCTTGCTGACACCTTATAACAATATTAGATAACATTGTGGTAGGTGTGGGGTTGGAAGAGAAGGTCCCCAAAACAGAATAAATGATAACCAGAAGGCATAACTTGAAACCAGCCAGTAGTTCCCTGGCCCATAGTCTGACTGCTGAACATTTACGTAGGACTGACTTGGCTGAAAAATGACAAAGGAAGGCAGGTACCAGGCACATCTCAGAACAGCCCAGTATGTGTGTGTGTTCATGGTACTAATGATTTTAGCTTCAGTGTTCTATGATTTATTTGAATTGTGACTGAGTCATTACCAGAGTTTCATAGATGGTAGATCAAGCTATACACAGTGTCTCCTCCCATGGGAAAAGGCTGACTTCATTTCATAAAATTTTATGTTTAGTAATATAGATATCATGTTTAATAAGTTTAAAATGACAGCTAGAATCTAAGTTTAAATGTTACCATGGAGAACTCTTTCCTCAAGAGGTAAGGGCCTATGGGTGGAGATCATCAAAGACCAGATGAAGTGCATTGAGGGCACGAAAAATAACTTTAGTTCTTTAAAACACACACACACACACACACACATATTTTCTATATCTATCTACCTACCTACCTATTTAACTTAAAGAGCAGTATCATGACTCCAAAATAAGGGACAGAGGTTATGTGAACTAAAAAATCAAAATTGCCATCTTTTCTTGATAAAATTAGTGGCAAGATGGTGTATTGCTAAGTGTTTAATTTGGCCTGGGAGAAAGACAACGATAATTCTAAAACCTAGGCTTTTTGTAGTTAAATTATTGTCATTAAGAGGCTTAGTATTTGAAAAGCAATAATTTTTAAATGATCTTTGAGTAAGAATTCTACAAGCAGAAGGGATAGCATGTGCAAAGGTCCTGAGAAGGAAAACATGCTTAGTATAGTCGAGGAGCAGAAAGGAGAGCCAACTAACTAGAACATGAGGACAAGAGGGAGGATAAGGAGAAGATTATTAAGTAATAACCAAGCAAAGATCAAGTGGGGCTTTGTAGGATATTGTAAGGACTTTGAATTTTACTTTAAGCAGAGAAATGACTCAATTTTATCTCTTTGCCACCATGTGAGAGTTGAACTGCAGGTGGGAGAGGCAAGAGGTAAGAAGGAGACAGTGAGAGAAGTGGTTTGGACCAGAGTCATAGCAGTCATAGCAGTCATGTTAAAAAGTCATGTCTGTAGCAGCACTATTTACAATAGCTAATATGTGGAAACAACCCAAGTGTCCATCAGTAGATGAGAGGATAAAAATGCTGTGGTACATGTACACAATGGAATACTATGCAGCTGTAAGAAAAAAAGATCTCTTATCATTTGAGATGACATAGAGGGACCTGGAGAGTATTATGCTAAGTGAAACAAGCCAAGCAGAGAAAGACAAATATCACATGATCTCATTTATTTGTGGAATATAATGAACGAAACAAACTGATGAACAAAATTGACCCAGAGACATAGAGGTACAGACTGACAAATCTCAGAAGAGGGAGTGTTGGAGGGGAAGAGATAAACCACAGAACTTATATGCATGTATGCATAACCAATGGGCATAGACAACAAAGCTGGGGATGGGACAGGGGGGATGGGGAGGAGGGTGTCAATGGGGGAAAAAGGAGAAACATCTGTAACAAAAACAAATTAATAAAAATAATTTTTAAAAAAAGTCATACCTGTGATGTATTTTGGAGGTGATCCTGATGGGGCTTACTGCTGTATCAGATTTGGGGTGTGAAAATGAAAAAGGAATCAAGCTTTTGTAAAGAGTCCTAGAAAACCCCAACACTTCGAGAGCTGATTGAGCAGGAGATGCCCAAAAGAGACAATAATGCAGAGGTCCACTTCCACCAAAGACACTGCTGAAGACCATGGCCACTGGGGCAGATTGTGAAGCAATTAGGAAAATAGCTCTCACCCTTAATATGGAATTAGAATGTGATGTTCCCATTATATTTTGTTCTTGAAGTTAGGGAGAGTGACTACTGGAATAAACTCGATTACATCCTCCATAGCTACACAGCAATTGTATATTTGAGCCCCAGCAAGATATATGGCATGATCTCCTCTGAAACCTAATGGACCAAATGGAAAAGTGTTGGGTAATAATCAAGGAATTTGTAATTTATTGAGACTTTGCTTTAAATGGCAACTGGCTTAAATTCAACTTGGAAGGGTATTTCTTATAGCCTGCCCATAGCTGAGATAAAGAAATAGAGAGCTTGCTGATTAAATTTGTCTATGACATAAAGCTGCAAAGAGACATAAATACATAAAAGACTAAATCAGGATCCCAAGCCATTTGCATTTGTATCTAACAAGATTAATTTAATGAAGGTTCGTGTAAGGTCTAATATCTGGGTCCCAAAAGAACAACTGAACAAATGCAAGTGTGGAGAGTCAGGACTGCCAGACACAGCTATAAAAAGCCACTGAGGTTTTAGGACAGAGATCAATATTTGCCTGCAGTGTGATGTGACTGCCAAAGAAATTAATGCAATCTCAAGTGGTATTCATGATACATTATTCGAAGAGAGATATTCGTCTGACCATATTTGGCCTCTTAAAAGCCACAACTTAATGAAAATAAAAGAATTTAACCAAGAGAGAGACAGAAACCCACATTTAAGATATGGAAGATCTGGGTTATGCTTAATTCATTCAGTAAAGATTGGCTCTGTAACTAGTTTGTATCAGGTGCTGTCATGGGCACTGGAGCTATAGTAGGAAACAAAGTCTTAATCTTTAAGGATGAGATTCCAGAAAGGAGTAATAATAGCTAACCTCTGGAAGAGATATGAGATGTATTCTGAATGGCTCAAATGAGTAGAAATTATAATTTGGAGCTTTAGGGAAACCTACTTTTTTTTTAATAGATTAAAAAAATTTTTTTTCCCTTTATTGATTTTAGAGAGAGATGAAGTGAGAAGGAGAGAGAGATAGAAACATCGATATGAGAGAGAACATCGATTGGCCCCCTCCTGCATGCCCCCCACTGGGGATTGGGCGCACAACCTGGGCATGTGCCCTGATCAGGAATTGAACTGGCAACCTCTTGGTGCATGGGTCGACGCTCAACCACTGAGCCACACTGGCCAGACAGGAAACCTACCTTTTATCTAATATTTAAAACAACAACAACAGGAAAATGGGGGTGGAGTGAATGGAAACTACACAGATGATCTCCCAGGACCAAACGGGAATTACAACTAAAATGAAGACAAATCATCGGGAAAAAGCAACAGAAAAGCAGCGGGAGAGGACCATACAACCAGGGACACTGAATGAGCCTGGTATAATCTGCAGAGGCCCGTGAGGGTGGCGGGCTGGGAGCCCACGGACAGCAGCGGCCTTAGCTGTGAGCAGCGGCAGCGCCCGCCCTCGGGGTTGAGAGCCCAAGCTGCTCCACAGCACAGAGGGCTGGGACAGAGCGCTAAATAGCTACAGCCACTCACCTGGGGCTCCGGCAGAGGGAGGGAGGACTGGATTGGAACTCTGTGGAGACACCTGGGATTTGGAGGGTGCTCAGAGTTTGTGCTGAGCCTCGGCCACAAAGGACAGTGGTGGCCAGCCTGCTACTTCCTGGTTACACAGAATGGCAGCCAAGTTTGCTCCTTCCCAGAGCTGTAGCAGCCCCTCCCTCGGAGACTTCCAGGTGAGGCAAAGAAATGCAAATTGAGGCTCATTAACTACCAGCATCGGCCCCACCCTCGGGAAATCCTCTTACACTATAAACACCTGAGGGAGTTTCTCATTCAACTGAGATCCTAAGGCTTTTCAGGTAACTGAGGCTAATAGCCTCCAGGCAAAAAGCTAGAACATAACTGAACCTTCCCTGAGCTTGCAAATCTACCCAGGAAAGTGAGACTTGACAGTGGGGTTTAAGGAGGGCCCTCCATGCTCATCCAAACCCAGTAGAGGGAGCCAACACCAACACCCACAGGGAAAATTTGGCAGGCTCCAAAACCCACTGAGATAGTAAAAAATGGTGAAACAAAGAAACAGATCCCAAATGAAAGAACAAGAGAACTCTACCGAAGATGAGATAAATGAAATGCAGTTAAGCAAATTATCAGAGGTAGAGTTCAGAGCCATGATCTTGAGGAAACTAAACAGCATGAGTAAGAACATCGACACAATGAAAATCAACCAAGTAGAAATAAAGAATGACATAGCAGAAATAAAGAACACATTGGAAGGACTGACCAGCAGAGTAGAGGAAGCGGAGGACCGGATCAGTGAATTAGAAGACAGAGTAGAAAAAATCAATCAATCAGAAAACTAAAAGGAAAAAACAATTAAAAAACAGGAAGATCGCTTAAGAGAACTGTGGGACAACTGGAAATGTAATAACATTCGCATCATAGGAGTTCCTGAAGAAGAAGAAAATGAGCAAGTGTTAGAGAATATATTTGAAGAAATAGTGACAGAAAACTTTCCTAACCTGGTGAAGGAAGAAGGCATTCAAGTTCAAGAAGCACAGAGAGCCCCAAGTAAGAAGAACCCAAACAGGCCCACACCAAGACACATAATAATTAAAATGCAAAAAAATAAAGACAAAGAGAGAATCCTAAAGGCAGCCAGAAATGAGTAACAGGTTACCTACAAAGGAACCCCCATAAGGCTATCAGCTGACTTTTCAACAGAAACACTGCAGGCCAGAAGGGAATGGCATGAAGTAATCAAGGTCATGAAAAACAAGGATCTGAATCCAAGACTACTCTATCCAGCAAGGCTATCATTCAAAATAGGAGGTCAAATAAAGAGCTTCCCAGACAAAAAAAAAAAAAAAAAAAAAAAAAAAAAAGGCTAAGGGAATATATTAGCACCAAACCAGCACGGCAAGAAATGTTCAAAGGACTGCTGTAATTAGTAGAAGAAATAGGAAGAAAAATATAAACACACTGAACAAAAATGGCAATAAATATGTACATATCAATAATCACCTTAAATGTAAATGGATCGAATGCTCCGATAAAAAGACACAGAGTAACTGACTGGATAAGAAAGCATGATTCACATATATGTTGTATACAAGAGACTCACCTCACAACAAAAGACTCACATAGGTTGAAAGTAAATGGATGGAAAAAAATCTTCCAAGCAAACGGAAAGGAAAAAAAAAAGCTGGGGTAACAATACTCAGATCTGATAAATTAGATTTCAAATTGAAGACCATAACTAGAGACAAAGAAGGCCACTACATAATATTGAAAGGATCTATCTAACAGGAAGATATAACCTTGGTAAACATATATGCACCCAATATAGAAGCACCAAAATATATTAAAAATCTCTTGGAAGACTTCAAAGGAGAAATCGACAGCAATACAATCATAGTGGGAGACTTCAACACCCCACTGACATCACTGGATAGATCATCTAGACAAAAAAAAAACAAGGAAACAGAAATTCTAAATGAAGCACTAGATCAAATGAATTTAAAAGATATATACAGAGAATTACACCCCAAAACTGCAGAATTCACATTCTTCTCAAGTGCACATGGGACATTCTCAAAGATAGACCATATGTTAGGGCACAAACTAAGTCTCTACAGGTTCACGAAGATTGAAATCACATCAAGCATCTTTTCAGATCACAAAGGCATGAAACTAGAAATCAATTGCAACAAGAACATGCAAAGACATTTGAACACATGGAGGCTAAATAGCATGTTACTGAACAATGAATGGGTTACCATGGAGATCAAGGAAGAATTTAAAAACTTCCTGGAAACAAATGAAAATGAACACACAACAACACAAAATCTATGGGATGCAGCGAAAGCAGTTCTGAGAGGGAAGTTCATAGCACTACAGGCCCACCTCAAGAAACAAGAAAAATTTCTAATTGACTACCTAACCTCACAACTTAAAGAACTAGAAAGAAAACAAAAAGAAAACCCTAGAGCAAGTAGAAGGAAGGAAATAGTAAAGATCAGAGCAGAAATAAACGACATGGAGACCAAAAAAACAATTCAAAGGATCAATGAAACAAAGAGCTGGTTTTTTGAAAAGATAAACAAGATTGATGGACCCTTAGCTAGACTCACCAAGAAACAAAGAGAGAGAACCCAAATATACAAAATCAGAAACGAAAGAGAAGTAACAACCGACACCACAGAAATACAAAGGATCGTTAACAAATACTATGAACATTTTTATGGCAACAAATTCGACAATCTAAGCAAAATGGACACATTTCTAGAAACACATAGTCTCCCAAAATTGAACTGGGAAGAGATAGAAAACTTGAATAGGCCAATAACAATGAAGGAAATTGAAGATGTAATCAAAACCCTCCCAGCCAACAAAAGCCCAGGCCCTGACGGCTTCACTGGGGAGTTTTACCAAACATTCAAAGAAGAACTAACACCCAGTCTCCTCAAACTATTCCAAAAAATTCAAGGAGAAGGAAGACTTCCAAACTCGTTTTATGAAGCCAGTATAATTCGAATTCCAAAACCAGAAAAAGACACTACAAAGAAAGAAAACTACAGGCCAATATCCCTGATGAACATAGATGCCAAAATCCTTAACAAAATACTAGCAAATCAGATCCAGCAATACATCAAAAAAATTATTCACCATGACCAAGTGGGATTCATCCCAGGGATGCAAGGCTGGTACAATATTCGCAAATCAACAAATGTGATACATCACATAAACAAAATGAAAGATAAAAACCATATGATCATATCAATAGATGCTGAAAAAGCATTCGACAAAATCCAGCACCCATTTCTGATAAAAACACTCAGCAACTTGGGAATAGAAGGATCATATCTCAACATTATAAAGGCCATATATGAAAGACCTACAGCCAACATCATACTCAATGGGCAAAAACTAAAAGCATTTCCCTTAAGAACAGGAACAAGACTAGGATGCCCACTGTCACCACTCTTATTTAACATAGTACTGGAAGTCTTAACCACAGCAATCAGACATGAAGAAAAAATAAAAGGGATCCAAATTAGAAAGGAGTAAGTGAAACTGTCATTATTCACAGATGACATGATATTATACATAGAAAACCCTAAAGACTCCATCAAAAATCTACTAGACTTAATAAATGAATTTGGCAAAGTAGCAGGATACAAAATTAATGTCACGAAATCGACGGCATTCTTATACACCAATGATGAACTCACAGAAAGAGAAACTAAAAAAACAATCCCATTTACCATCGCAGCAAAAAAATTAAGATACCTAGGAATAAACTTAACCAAAGAAGTAAAGGACCTATTTGCAGAAAATACAGGACATTGAAAAAAGAAATAGAGGAAGATATAAAAAAGTGGAAGCACATACCTTATTAAGGGATTGGAAGAATTAACATCATTAAAATGTCCATATTACCCAAAGCAATCTACAGATTTAACGCAATCCCCATCAAAATACCAACGACATATTTCACAGAACTAGAACAAATACTTCAGAAGTTCATATGGAACCAAAAAAGACCCCGAATAGCTACAGCAATCTTGAAAAAGAAGGACAAAGTAGGCGGGATCACAATACCAGACATTAGGTTATACTACAAAGCTACTGTAATCAAAACAGCCTGGTACTGGCACAAGAACAGGCATATAGATCAATGGAACAGAACAGAGAACCCAGAAATTGACCCAAGACATTATGCTCAATTAATATTCAACAAAGGTGGCAAGAGCATACAATGGAGTAAAGACAGCCTCTTTAATAAATGGTGTTGGGAAAATTGGACAGCTACATGCAAAAGAATGAAAGTAAACCATCAGCTTACACCATACACAAGAATAAACTCAAAATGGATAAAATACTTAAATGTGACTCATGAATCCATAAAAATCCTAGAAGAAAATGTAGGCAACAAAATTTCAGACATCATACGCAGCAGAATTTTCACTGATATATCACCTAAGGGAACAGAAACAAAGGAAAAAATGAACACATGGGACTACATCAAACTCAAAAGCTTCTGCACAGCAAAAGAAACAACCATCAAAGTGGAAAGGCAACCCACTGTATGGGAGAGCATAATTGCCTATGATATATCAGATAAGGGATTAATTTCCAAAATATATAGAGTGCTCATACAACTCAACAAAAGGAAGACAAAGAACCCAATTAGAAAATGGGCAGAGGAACTAAATAGACACCTCTCCACACAGGACATACAAATGGCCAAGAGACATATGAAAAAATGCTCAACATCACTAATCATCAGAGAGATGCAAATTAAAACAACAATGAGTTATCACCTCACACCTGTCAGAACAGTCACCATCAACACAGCATCAAACAGCAAGTGTTGGCGAGGGTGTGGAGAAAAGGGGACTCTAGTACACTGATGGTGGGAATGCAGACTGGTGCAGCCACTGTGGAAAACACTATGGTGCTACCTCAAAAAATTAAAAATTGAATTACCATTTGACCCAGTGATCCCACTCCTAGGAATATACCCTAAGAAACCTGAAACACCAATCAGAAAGAATATATGTACCCCCATGTTCATAGCAGCGCTATTTACAATAGCTAAGATCTGGAAACAACCCAAGTGTCCATCAGAAGATGAATGGATAAAAAAGCTGTGGTACATATACACAATGGAGTACTATGCAGCTGTAAGAAAGAAAGATCTTTTATCCTTTGCGACGTCGTGGGAGGACCTGGAAACTATTATCCTAAGTGAAACAAGCCAAGCAGAGAAAGACAAATATCATATGATCTCACTTATTTCTGGAATATAATGAACATAACAGTCTGAGGAACAGGGTAGTCCCAGAGACATGGAAGTAGGGTACAGACTGACAATTGCCAGAAGAGGGGGTTGGGGAGGGGAGCAATGAACCACAGAACTTGTATGCATGTACTCATAACCAATGGACATGGACAACAAAACTGAGGATGGGGCAGGGAGGGAGGGGGAGGAGGGTGTCAATGGGGGAAAAAGGAGAAACATCTGTAACAAAAGTAAATTAATAAAAAAATAAAATAGCCCTGGCCGGTTTGGCTCAGCGGTTAGAGCGTTGGCCTGTGGTCCAGAGATACCTGGGTTTGGTTCCCGCTAAGGGCACGTACCTCGGTTGCAGTTTGTCCCCGGCCCCTGGTTGGTCGTGCGGAAGGCAGCCACTCAATGTGTCCCTTTCACGTCGATGTTTCTCTCTCTCTCTCTCTCTTCCTCTCTCTCCCTCCCACTCTATCTGAACAAAAAATGGATGTCCTCGGGTGAGGATAAAATAAAATAAAATAAAATAAAATAAAATAAAATAAAATAAAATAAAATAAAATAAAATAAAATAAAATAAAATGAAATGAAATGAAATAAAATAAAATAAAATAAAATAAAACAACAACAACAAAAACTTCCTAATAGTCAGCTTTCTGAAAAGGATGAATTATCTTGACATTAGTAGGTTCTCTGTTAGTAGAATTATTATTAAGATGAATAGGAAGGCATGCATTCGATTCTTTGATGCATTTTACATGCACATTCCAGAAATTTTGAGAAGTAGAGTATAAAAGAAAAAAGAAAGCTAAATTGCCTATAATCCAGTAATGTGGTATAGCCTCTTTCTCTGGATACCTATCTCTGCACCTGCCCCGCCATACACACACACAAACATGCACACACTACCACTAATTCTTATCTGTATATTAGATGCTTAAGATGTTATTATAATATAACTTTATGTGAATATCATTTTAATGGTGGAATAGAAAAGCCCAAACTAATCGGTTGGTATCTTGTATTTTATAATTTCTGCAGCAGAATCAAATTCCCTGGGCTCCTCTTCGGCCTTTAAATCCCTTTAAAGTCAATATCCCAGGCAGACACACTGAAAGGAGACATCTGGGCTGGAGCTGGCTAATGGGGAAGAGCAAGTTCATACACACACACACACACACACACGCACACACACTCACACATGAATTCAAGCACAAACACATTAAATGGAATATATAGGATCATTTACTATTGATAACATGTATAGGCCACATGAAAATATAACAACCATTATACTTTCTGTGTAAATAGCATACACTATTAGTAATATACACATAAGCCAAAAGATAATCATGAGATATTTTGATATACCACCAATCTGGTAAACTGAATAGACAAAACTTAATGATGAGAATTTTAATGATGCAACCAATAAGTTCAAGTTAATAGATGTAAGTGCCATTGATATAATTTTATCAAAGCAAATGTTTTTCCAGGTGAAATTTCAAAGCATAATTTGTGAAACTTTGGTTGAATGGGAGTAGCAGCCTCCCAGAGCCACACGCATGCTCAAAAAAGGCTCGCAATTTCAGTGAGTTTAGGCTGGGAGCCTTGGGGCTTGCAGAAAGCCTCATGGCCAGAGAGGGCGTACTGAAAGCTGGCGAGACCAGGTTGATGATAGTGACACCTCAACATTCTCCATTCTGGAAGGTGACCAGGTTTGAGGATCAGATGAGATACCTTAGCAGCCAGGTACTTAGTTGTAAATCAAACCTTCCCTCATTCCCTGACATTATATAGGTCTACGCCAAAACCAGATATCACCAGGGCAAAAGAGGGCCAGGGGAAGAATCCTAACTTTGAGTTATCTGGAAATAGATCAAGGAGCATAAGAAAAGTTCAGAAATCAGAATAATAGTTACATCTGGGGGAGAGAAAACTTTAGTCAGGAAGGATACAGGTCTTCAAATGCATTGAGAATATTTTATACCCGGCCAGTGTGGCTCAGTGGTTGAGCATCGACCCATGCACCAAGAGGTCGCCGGTTCGATACTCGGTCAGGGCACATGCCCAGGTTGTGGGCACGATCCCCAATGGGGGCATGCAAGAGGCGGCCAGTTGATGTTCTCTCTCATCGATGTTCCTATCTCTCTCTTTCTCCTTCTCCCTTCCTCTCTCTCCTTAAAATCAATAAAGAAAAAAAAAAGAATATTTTACATCTTAACATCAGATAGATGGCAGATACTTGTTTGTTTGCTCTATTGCTCTTTATACTTCTCTGTGTGTCTGAAATATTCCATAATATATTGTTAAAACGATGTGTTATTCTGCTGGGCGAAAGAGATAAGATGTGGAGGACGGTGACATCTTGGGCTCAAGAGATAGATGTAATAAGTGTGGAGAGATTTCTTTTTGTGTGTATTTGAAATTATTTTTCATGTAAAATAAAAACAAAGCTTTAAAACAAAACAAAACAAAAGTAATGTAGCAAAAGAGTACTGTCAGGCCATCCATAAACAACATGGATTGGCTGGAATCAGGGAATGGACTGGTTGAATAGAAGGTTTGAAGAGGCAGAAGCTCCCACAGTCACCCAAAAACTCTGCTCTGGAGTGGGTGGTGTATGGGGTCTCAACACGATCTGCTCTCATAGCTTATGTGTGTGTCCTTCTGTGAATTCTCTGCCAGTCCACAAGCTGTATGTGTGTGTGTGTGTGTGTGTGTGTGTGTGTGTGTGTGTGTGTTGGAGGGTAGCTAGGGGTTCAGAAGAGTACAGAGCCTCCAAAATAAATAAGTGGGTAAATGTTTGATTGCCGCCCTTCACTCTGGTGTGGGAAACAGGTCCATTTTTAGCATGTCCTTGCCCTGTAACACCTTGACTCCACATCCTTGTGGATATGCAAGGGACATGTGGACATGGACATGCAAGAAAGGGAAACCCAGTGGAAAACTGGGCACTCTGCTGTGCTCTAGCCAGAGGGGATGAAAGTGGATAAGAGCTGTGATCCAGACTGAGGTGGGGCACTCTTGTCCCAAGGAGCACTGCTATAATTTCTCAGGTGCGCCTCACCCAAGGACACTCTCAAGGATCAGGGGGCAGGGGCAGAGTGGTAGATTGATCTGGGCAATAGCAGGAGTGCAGGAGGCAGCAGCATGAAGTATCTGGGCACAGCCACAAGTTTTCTATGTGGTCACTGTGGAAGTCAGAAGGGTGATGTGAGATGTACTTATATGAGCACAGCCTTCATTGAGTGCTGGGGCCAGGTGGTGGAGAGTGACAGAAATAGGATCATGTCCCAGATAGGACACCTAATGGCACTGTTGGAAGATCCCAAGCACTCATATGCATTGGTATAATCTTTGTCTATTTCTCCCACCACATGTCCAACCAACATGTTGAGTTTAATTTCATGTCACAATGGAAGGAAGGAAAATACTACCTAGACATATACATTTGAAGGGACCTTTACTAAAATTATTATGAGATTAAAATTAATGTCCTTTATACTTTTGCATACTGATTCTATGAATGAGTGAATTAGGAGGAATTAAAATGGCATGCCTGAATGAAATTGAATTTAAAAGAAGAGCTAATTTATGCACCAAATTTTACTAAACAATGAAGTCTAAGCATGTTATTTATGCTCAGTCATGAATAAAATGCAGCTTTCAATTTCTCCATGATTAAAGGATGATTGTTTCCACAGGCTTATTTAATCTTGGTCTGACATCATTTAGTATAACATAATAAACCGAATTGAAATTTCATTTACAGAAATTAATGGGGTCATGAACCCACACAATATTTGTAGCCAAGATGCTTGTTTGTTGAGGAAAGTAAAGTTCACACAGTGTGAACACCAATAGGACAGAATCTCTCCTGTTGTGCCTTCAAGAAATCAGATGTTCAATCATTGAGGTTAGGATCCTATAGGAGACCATTGTTTTACGAGTGGTGCTAAAATTAGATTTCTTTTCAGCTTGTTGTTGAAAAAAGTAAAAGTAGATTGTTTCCAGCATCAAGATTTGGTTGTAAACAAGTCACGCCCCAGAAGGGAAGACAAACTGGTTGGAAGGGAAAGAAGATGCCTACATCCAGGGATATCTCATGGGGATGGACACGGTCACAGGTCTGTGTAGGCCATCTGTAGAAGTTCAATCAGGTGAAAGAAGACATACACCTACCTGGGACAAGGACCAAGGTGGGATGGATTATAAGCCAATCAGAAGGGATGAGGCAAAAATATCGATGGCAGAAGCAGTGAGGTGTGATGGTTGTGTTAGGCAGCTTAGGATCTAAATTCACAGACTAAGCCTGTGATGGATGCTCCTTTTATGTGTGCCCTGGGTGTCTTGCTGGAACAGGAGCTGGTCTGAGAAGGAACTTAGGTTCCCAGAGACAGACATGCGCTGTTGTACACAGCTCCAGCAGACAGATGGCAGATTGGGGCACTAACATCTCTTCCAACTTCCTCCTCATGTGACTTCCTCTACTACCGAGGCTGGGAAGCTGAAAAGTATATGTCCCAGACTTCCCTGCACTAGAATGATCAGATGCACTCATGTGACACCCGAATTTAGAATGGAGTTCTGCAAGGGGGGAGGTGGCAGCACGCAAGGCACCCATGTTGCTGGTGTAGTTCTAACGAACATGGAACTGCTTGGCTTCCAACTCACCTGGTGGCAGCTTCTTGATCCCCAGGTAGAGCCCGAGTGGTGTGCAGTCCTGGAGCCAGCATGGGGTACAGTGACTTCCTGATCCACCAATTTTCTAGTTACGGCGCAAGTAGCAGTTCTCTTCGTCCGTTTTATTCCAAAACTCACTCCTGGAGACTCAGCTTAGAACCTGCTTCTCTAACCTCACCAAAAATTTGGAAGTACCTAATTTCCTATATTAAATGTTTTTTCTATTTATGTGCAGTGTGGCCCTGACTGATATCACAGCTCTCCCACTGGACCAATACTTCTAGCTAATCTTTCTAGTGACTAGAAACAAACCAATATTTCTTAGAGCAGAATCCTAGGCTGAGACATTAACAGGTTGCTTTTCCCTGTCCCATTCTTCACCCTCCCCCACTTCATGCTACAGAGGTAACTTTCTTTTCCAACAGTACTCAAAAGAGGCAAAATGAAGAGCCACTTTCTTGACTTTTGGGTTCTTAAATAGACTTGCAAATCTTTGATAAATAGTATAGTCTTGAAAGCCAATATACTATTGATTTATAAGAACTGGGTGTATGAGAAAGAAATAGTTTTCATTTTGAATTCTAAAAAAGAAAAGAATGGGTTGGCTCAAAAGGAAATAGGACCAAGCCTTGAGAATCAAAAGTATAGATTTTAAAATCCTGCCATTTATGATAATATGGATGAACCTTGAGGGCATTATGTTAAGTGAGATAAGTCAGAGAAAGACAAGTACTATACGATGTCATTTAAATGTGCAATGTACAAAAGCTGAACTCACAAAAACAGAGTAGAGTGGTGGTTGCTAGGTTGTGGGGGATGAGGGAAGTAGGGAGATGTTCATTAAAGGGTACAAACTTCTAGTTATAAGGTACATAAGTTCAGAGGATCTAATGTATCGCATGGTGACTATAGTTAAAACTTGAAAGTTGTTAAAACAGTAAGTCTACATGTTCTCATATACACAAAAAAAGGTAACTGTGGAGTGACAGAGGTGTTAACTAACCTTATTGTGGAAATCATTTCACAATCTGTGTATCAAATCATCATGTTGTACACCTTAAACTTACAGAATGGTATGTCAATTACAGCTCAATTAAAATTTAAAAAAGAAAAAAAATAGTATAGACTTTATACCATAAAATACAGAGTTTGAAAAATATATATATATGATGTCAAAGTTTTTCTTGTCTCAGTGAGGTAAGAGTTCAACCAGTCAGCAGCAAGGGAAAACGAGCGGGGATTCGATGAGAACCTGGAGGCTGCCAGGTTCCCCAAATGGCCCAGGCCCTTGCCTGAAGTTTCAGGTGCTGTACTTGTGATAAGAATCCAAGACACATTTTCAGGGCCAATCTGAGGGCAGAGGACACTTTGGAACTCACCTGTCAGAGCAGAGTCAGGAGATGCAAGCCCCACCCAACATTGCTCCTGAATGACAGGCAACTGCTCCAGGGAGGGTTGGGGTGGATGTGCCTGAGGGCAGCCTCACACAGTCAGCACTTCCCAGCAGAGGGTACTGCAAAGCTAAGGAAGCTTGGGTTCTGGGCCTGCCACTTACAAAGCCTGGGAGGGACCCGACAATGTGCTCACGAGCAAGGTATCTCAGCTGTCATCGGGGAAGGCCACCTGTCTCTTCCTTCTCCATCTGTCCCTTTGTCACAATGCCCTTATGTGGAGTGGCCGTAGACTGTTCGGGATCTGTGATGTGGCTTGCAGGCACTTCCTTGTACAGCCGTCCTGGTGTGGGAATAGCTTACAGGAATACTCTTGTTACTGAAACTATGCCATTTTCTCTTGCATTGCAATAGGAAGATGCAGAGTCAAAGGACATACCGTGATGTGAAGGTGCCCTGTGGTACCCAGAACTACTGGGAAAAGGTGGGTAGTAGAAAAGGAACCAGAAATGAAGTGTATGCTGCCAGAAGCTAATCTGTGGGAGATTCTTCCAAAACAACAGATGTGTAAAGTTGTAAACTGAGAATTTGCTTCTCATTGCCAAATTCCAAATTTTTCAACATGGAAGTCCCCTCCTCTTGGAAACATATTCAATTTTCTGTTTTGTTTTTTTTAATGGGAATTATACAATGTTGAACTTAACAGAATTTCTGTGTTGGTAAAATACAAGCTTGGATTAACAACACCAAGACAGAGTGTGTCTGTGTAGGAAACCATGTGTTTTATCGACCATACTAAAGGAAAAAGTGAATGATCTGTCTATTTAAAAAACAACATTCTAATATTGTTTTCATATATGAGACCATCAAAAGAGACGCCAAAAACAATAAAAGACAAAAGCGTTATCGACTGAAGATAATTAATTAGAGTATTTTTCTGGATTTTCTGATGGTGGTGGTATGTCAGCTTTTACTAATGGGCAATTTGTTATCTCTTTTCTCATTTCAAGTTAAATTTCACTTTTTGTTTCTAATTTTGTATGTTTTTTTCTTAAAAGAGGCCTTTCAAATTATGTAAGTTGCAGGCCCCATAAAACCAAAATGTATTCCTAATTTCCGACCCACGGTTGCGGAGCCCCCCAGAGAGGCTGCAGAGTTCAGAGAGGCTGTGTCTCAGAGGGCTCTGTGCTCAGGGTGAGGAAGGCAATGTGTGTAGTTATGGCCTGAGGCCAAGACAGAGGCAGAGACACTGACAAGATTACTTACATGGAAACGAGTGTGGCCCACCAGGAGAGAGGCTGCCTTGGGAAGCAGCAGTTCCCTCCCCAGGGACGGGATGACAGCTCAGCCTCCCTACCCCAAACCTTGTCCCAAAGAGGACAAAAATAGAAGGGAGGACAAAAATCTTGAAATTGTCTTAAAACTAGAAGTATCTGAGCTACCTTGAACTGGCAAAATTATGTTTTCAACCATTAGTGGAAATACAATCTTGAGAGCTAAATTTAGTTCAGTGACAGGGGATGACAAGAAAAGTAGGCATTGGAATTCTAGAATCCAATGAAAAAATTCATTCGACTCTCTGAGTCTTTCGGCTTTCCTCCACAATCATCAGGGCCAGCTCCAGGGGTGAAGAATGCACCGTGGGGTTCCCTTTGGTGGGACAGCACTGGTAGCTGGGGGGTCAGGGTGGATCTGTGTAAAGGATCTGCCTGTTTTGAACTTTCTGCTGTTGTATATTTCCTTAAATTTCCTTCTCTGATCTTTTATTTTTTTTTTTTATCCTCACCTGAAGACATTTTTTTTTTTTGTTTTGTTTTGCATTTATGTTCAGATAGAGTGGGAGGGACAGAGGGAGGAAGAGAGAGAAAGAGAGAAACATCGACGTGAGAGAGACACATCAACTGGTCGCCACCCACACAGCCCGAACCAGGGCCGGGGACAAACTGCAACCGAGGTATGTGCCCTTAGCGGGAACCGAACCTGGGACTCCCTGGTCTGCGGGCTGATGCTCTAACCGCTGAACCAAACCAGTCAGGACTCCTTCTAGGATCTTTTAATGTAAAGTTCAAAAGAGCCACAGAGGGACCACTGTTCACTGCCATTTTGAACTGGAAGTTGAGGCCACTGGGATTTTGTTAACTGAACTGACTCAGCAATACTCACTGAAGCCACCCATTTCTTGGGGCTCAGTCCTGAGGTCAAAGGTTGCAAAGGGCACATGAGGTAGCTGGTCTGGTCTGAAAAGGTGTGTGATGTCCCTCTGGCTTACTAGTCCCTCTCCCTAATCTTGTTAGGAGCCCAACATAGCACATTCTCTCTCGTTTCTGACTCGGTCATATTTTCTGAGCTCAGCTTGTTGAATTAGTGTGTATTCCCTTCCTGCTTATGTGTTACCAATTCTCCAAAAGTGTGGCTAATGGCAAGGCTCGATCTGGAAATGTGTCCTCAAGCAAGAATGTCACAAAGGGTCTGTTTGTGTCAACCACAAAATAAATTGGTCTCCAGCCTGTGCAAAGAGGAAAATGTCAAGGTTTCCCTTTATTTCCTAGAAAGACCAGAACCCCTGGGGGAAAACGAGCCTCGTCCCAGCAGACATTTTTCATTAGGTAAAAATAAGTACCTGAAGTGCCTCTTGTTTCTAAAAGCAAAAGATAACCAAGCGCCTTCATAACACTCTGGGTGTAATCCAGAAGAAAGGAAGAGGCCTCTTTTTCTTGGGGACACTGATTTCCCTGACCTTCTAAGATTAGCTTTGAGCAGGAATAGAGAGAAGTATAAAAAAATCATCAAAGGAAAATTTGCAGCTTGCCCAAGCCTACGACATTTGCATTTCTGGTTGGCAGGGGTCTCTGTGCGTGCAGCGAATGGAAGGGGAAAGCGGCCTGTCTCCCTCAGCCTCCCTGCAGCCTTCCAGCCTTCCAGCCTCCCCACTCTGCAGCCTGCCAGGAGGACCACTCAGCAGGTGATCAACAGCATCCTCGGGCAGGCCGCAAGGCGGTCCTCCAAGCACACTTACATTTGGCAGCACTAATCAATGCAGTGTTCCTGTTAAGGACCAGAGGCATCTGCCTTTGACCACCCCAGTCTGGGTAGGGCCTGAGAACCTGCTGCTCATACCCAGCCCCGTGCTTGCTGTGTGTGTGTTCTGCCTGGCCCTGGCCCTCAGCACTCTATAGTTTTACTTTTTCTCTATGACTAGAGAAAACTCTCTTTGCTAGTTGCAATCTATTGTCAGATGCCCTTGTAATGAGACAGCACAGAAGGCCTTTGGAAACGGAAAAGCTGCACTGCTGTAGGGATCGATGTTTTCCTTAACAACTTGCAATCCTTCCTACTGTCCTGCGTTCCAGCTCAATTCCCTTCTCTTTCCAGATCTGGTTCTAAAATGCCGGGTCCCATAGATCAGCTAGTCACCCTTGCTGTTTATTTGGAAGATGGAATCCCACTCTGCAGAGAGGAATGTGTGGTAGGGGGTAAAGCCACAAAGTTTCACTGATCTTGGACTTCAGACCTGGCTCTGCCATCCACTGCCTGGAAATTTGGTAAAGTTATTGAACCTCTCTGAACCTCAGTGTCCGATTTGTAAACTGGGGCACAGATCCTTACAAGGGTCTTGAATTAGAGATAATGCATGAAAAGTGCTTGTTAATATCTGGCACTTAGTGAAAGTAGTTCCTCTCATCCTCAGGGGAGATGTTCCAAGAGCCCCAGTGGATGCCTCAAACCATGGATAGTACTGAACCCTATGTATACTTTGTATATTCCTATACATACCTACCTATGATAAAGTTTAATTTATGAATAATAAAATAGGGCAATTACAACAATATATTGTAATAATAGCTATGTGAATGGCTTTGGGGCCATTATTAAGTAAAATAAAGGTTACTTGAACACAATCTGATGACCCAGACACCACTAAGTGAGTGTATACAGCACGGAGACCCTGGACAAAAGGATGATTTACACCCCGGGAAGGACAGAGTGTGTGAAATTTCATCACACTGGTCAGAATGTCAAACAATTTAAAACTTAAGAATTGTTTATTTTGGAATTTTTCATTTTTTTAGACCATGGCTGACCACAGGTACCTAGAAAACCATGAATAAGGGGGGACTCCTGTAGGTGCTTAATAAGTGATTGCTATTACCATCATCAGCTGCTTTATATTGTTTCTTTTTTGGTGAGAATTAAGGGAGGTATGGCATTTTCCTGCTTTTTATGTAAGTAATGTCACATGCATTAGAGCAGCTTTTAATCTCTCAGCATTCTGTGTATAACCTCTTTAAACATAATGGCAGATTTATTTAAATAATATGTGTTATTATTATAGCAGGGCTGCTCATTTTGCGGGTTCATTTTGATCATTCTGTTACTAGGTATAGAAGTCAAGGTTATGTTATTACATGGTACTTTTTGGTTGTAAGTAAAGGAAACTAAACTCATATATATATATATATATACACACACTACATATATGAATTTATATCTAATTATAATGATATGTAGAATTTTATTTGTAATATATATATTATATATTTATATACATAGCATATATATGTATATGCACATATATATGTATTTATATGTATATGTAAGTGCAGAGGTAGCTCACAAACACTTTGGAAGAGCTGTGGGAACTAGAAACTAGGGCCTCTGGGTCTAAAACTGGGTACTCAGCACCACTGGCATTGGCATTGTCCAGTTCTTACCTCTGCTTTATGTGGTGGGGACCATGGTCACTGGCTATGGCTCCCCAGCCACCATCAGCAGGGGGAGCTTACTTCTGCCTATGTCTACTCAGGTCACGTGACCACATCAGAACAGATAACTTCACAAGGCAATGTGGACTCACGAATGGCCAGGTCTCACCAGCCACGCTGATGGGCAGGGGAGCAGAAGCTCTTAATGGAAGAAGGGCAAAGGAAAGTTTGCTAAGCAGAGAAGTGCAGCTACCATGGGCTGTTACAGTTCACCTCCTGGCTGCCTTGGGCTTACACTAACCTTTATCCCAATAGCCACATCCCAGAGTTCCCAGCACAACACAACTGTCCCATGTGAAATCGCATATGCATTTACCACCACACCCTGAAAAGGAGATCACCCCAAATCACACCCAGTCATCTCATCCAGCTCCAAGTCCACGACCCCTCTGGGTGATGAGTCTGTCTGGTTATGGCTTCTTTAATCTGTCTATTTACGGTTAATCGATGCATTTAACCACCTCCAACAGGCTGACTAACCCATAGTGGAGGGAAAACAGGAAAATCACAGCAGGACCTGCCATCTCTAAAGGGGAAACTGAAATGCATGAGGCATGATAGACAGGTCCATAGCACATCCTCTGCTTCTACACCTGGTTGACCATTCTGGCTTCCCTGACTCTCGTCCTGGTGGGACTTTTATATCCAGTGACCTCCAGGACTGTGGCTAAGAAGCATGCAGGGATTATCCCTCTTCAGGGAGCCACTTTTAAATCTCCTTCCTGTTGATTTTGGAGCCGGGGAATTGTTTTAGGAGTTGAATATCTTGGGCTTTTTTTCTAAGCTGGGTTTACTTTACTTTTTTCTAAGATGGTTCAACTTTCTTCTTTTTCTTTATCCTCACCCGAGGACATTTTTGCATTTATCTTCAGACAGAGCAGGAGGGAGAGAGGGATGAAGAGAGAGAGAGAGAGAGAGAAACATCGACATGAGAGAGACACACTGACTGGTTGCCACCCACACGACCCCAACCGGGACCGGGGACAAACTGCAACTGAGGCACATGCCCTTAGCGGGAACCGAACCCGGGACTCTCTGGTCAGTGGGCCGACACTCTAACCGCTGAGCCAAACCAGCCAGGGCAGTTCAACTTTCTTAAAACCCTCCTAAGCTGCCAGTTTATTCCATTCCTGGGAAAATCCATAGCTAGTAACCAAAACAATACATTTTAAAACCATGGTCCTTAACTCTGGACCATACCCCATTCCCTTGCAGTTTTCATCTCTTAGCAACAGGCCTGGGGACTCTGCCCACTGGACCAAATGAACCTCTACCTGCTACTGCCATGGCACAGCCTAAAGCAATAGGCTGGGCAGGGAGGCAGAGCCAATCTCCTCCCCACCCCAGTGTGTAACCCAGTGAGAAGTACTTAGCAGTGGGGAGATTATCACCTCTATAGGCATAACCTACACAGCAGGAAGTGTTTGGGGGGTTGGAGTTAAGGTCCCTCATGCCTGCCAAGATGCCAGATTCTTGTCTTATGTCAGTATCAGAAAGAACAGGCACAGCCAGAGCCTTAGTGGGGGGAGGGGAGCCAGGGCCCAGGCTTTCCCATTTCTGAGGACAATCCTGTGCTGTAGCTCCTGCACGCTCTGTTTCTATGACCACCCTGCTTTTACTCAAACAGAGAATTTAACTCTCACCTTTTCAGGTCCTGGGTTATTAGACCACAGGAGAAAGGTCAGCTGCATTCTGTTCTCTTTCTGCTTCTATGAAAGGGATCCATTTGGACTAGAATTGGTTTCTTGCAGGATCTTCCTGAAGGCCAGAGTGATATTGAACCAGTTCACCTGTAGGACCAAAACTGCTGTTAAAACCTTGAAAGAGCTACAGCCTTAAGCCTCTTTCTTCACCGCCGTTCACCCTTCCCTGGTGCCCTGGCCCCTCCTCAAGACCTCCTAGAGGACACCACCACCAACACTGAAGGGTCAGAGTGGGGTCCGGCAGGGCCCAGGTCCAGCTCCACGCCTGGCATCCGTTTTGACTGGCAGGCCCAGGGATATACCAGCTGTCAAAACCAAATGTTTAATATCACACTTGCTGAAAACCACAAGAAGTAGCCAATATCTGAATTTTTCTGCCACGTCTCCTTAAATTCCATGTGAGAGGAGTATGATCTGAACACCAATAAACAGTTAACAGTATCACCCACCATACACACACACACACACACACACACACACAGGAAGGGAGAGGGAGAGAGAGAGAAACATTGATGGGAGAAAGAAGCATCATTTGGTTGCCTCCTGTATGACCCTGGACCAGGGACTGAACCCACAACCTGGGTATGTGCCCAGGTGGGAATAGAACTAGTGACCTTTCGGTGCACAGGACGACACTCGACCAACTTAGCCACACCAGCCAAGGCTTAAGGTCATATTTTAAGGTGACTCAAATACCTCACTTTAGGTTTGAAATGTTGTATTAATTAGTGTTTTTAATTGTAAGTAATATAAGCCAACTCTGTCCAATTTAGGCATTAAGTAATATTTATTGGAAAGATACCAGCTCTCAGGGAGTAAAAAAAATAAGAAGATGACTCTAAGTTTTAAATAACATGCCAGAAAGTTAGTATTTTAAAATGTTGCATTTTAACGTGCTCACTTTGAAAGACCTTGTTTATTCCAATCACACCATTATGGCTCAGACTTTATTTTTGGACTAATTTTGAATTGCTTTCAGAACCTATATTGCATTTTTTTGAATATTTGAATTATATCAAGTTTTTGCCCTTTGAAAGAGGATTTGGTTTGTTTTAAAAAATCATTTGAAATCACATCTAGTGAATGAGGTAACTTATCAAGGTGAGTAATGCTGGTTTGGGTAATGATTTTTTTTTTTAAGTTTCTTTTGTGACAAAGATCGGAAAGCAGTGGCATATTATTCTCTCCTTAATATTACCTAAGGTTCTCCCTCTCTTTGCCTAGTGAATTGCTAACAGGTTAATGATCATTGGCTTATAATTGGCCGACAATTGCCAGTCAATGTAAAAGTGAATTTCAGAGTCCAGGCTCAAATAGGCACAGCAAACTGGCCCAAGGGGATTAGGGAAGGGAGCTATTAAGGAATAACTAAGGACTGTAATTCTGCCTAAGAGACCCATTTAACCAGAAGACAGGGAAGTTGTAGAGAAAATCATCGGCTCCTGGGAGTGTGTTGTATTGACAGAGTTTGGTTCTGGCAGAAAGAGCTTTGGTGTCAAATAGACCTGAGTCCACATCCTGCCTTCTCCATGTGACCTTGAGCAAATTCCGCCGCCCTCCTGGGAGCCAGCGGCCCAACCCACAAAGTGGGGATTTTCATACCTCTCTTGTGGGTCGTTGTGATAATTACATGTGAATCCTTATTTTAAAAGCCTAGTGCAATACTCCATACACCATAAAGAAATAGTAATACTGTTGTCTCATTCTCAATGCCAGAGGTATGTGCTAATTTACTCTGAAATCCATGCTGGAACAAAAGACAAGAAGAATTGAGGAAATACTACTCTACAGTCCCGTGTAGTAGCATAAAGGATCTCCAGATAGGAAACCATACAAAATTAAAATCAGGAAATTTAATATTCTATGCCGTCTAAGGTCAATAAAAATGTGTCAAAAGTATGACAAGTGTGAGGGGATAAGAAAATAAATTGTTTCCTGGGTAAAAAGCAATTGCCTCCTTTCCCCTGCTTTTACACCCTGCTTCTAGCAGCTGCCTTTTCTCTGCCAGCCTCGGTGCAGACAGGTCCCACCCACAGGAGCCTGGCAGGGGCCTCTGCGTTCCCACAGAGTGTTAAGAGGCAGGCTGTTAAGAGCCTGAGCATAATGTTCAATCTCTGACCCCCCGGGAGCTGCTGGTTTGTCAATGAACACTCAGACAGATGTCTTTTATTTTTCAGTCCTGTTTCCTATAGCAACTAATTGGCAAATATTTACTCTTTCTGAATCTTCAAGTACTGTAATTCTCTTTACCTGAATTTTTCCTTAGGGTCTTTGTTGGCTACTTTTATCATATGATTACTTTTTAGCTAACTAATGTTTTAGGGAGGCCCTATCCAGGCCTGATATCAGTCCCCAGAATTTTACAGGGTATTATTTAGGGCGTACCTAGCCCCTGGGTGCTAGCAGCTCCCATCTTCCAACATGAACTTACAGACAACTTTGATAAGTACTGACCCTGGCCCAAATTCTTGGGCTTGGCCAGAAGTGTCCCGAAGGAACTCTGCTGGACTGAGACGGGCTTTGTCCCCTCTGCCTCACAAGTTCTCTGAAGATGGTGCAGCTCTTCTCTTTATATGTGTGGGACATGACCCTTCCCTGTTCCCAGGCTTTACCTGAGATGACTGCATATCCTGGAACACAGTGTGGCACAGCCAGTTCTCTCATCCGTGCCCGTTCCTCAAAGTTGGCTCTGAATGGACATGGTCATGCTGCTGCGGTGGGTGCACGTGAGTGGCAGGGCCCCGACTGCTCAGAAGAAAGTGTCCATTCTGTGTGGCTGCTGAGGGGCTCCCTGGGTGTCTGTCTATAACAGCCGATGGTGGGAATGAGGTAAAGCAGGGTATGTGCTATTCAGTGTTGCGCTGCTCAATCTAATACCCATCGATAAGGTAGTCGTAGACATTCTCCAGCCTGTGTCATACAAGTTTCTCTTATCTCTGCATTCAGTGCCTTTGCTAGGTTTGTTGTTGTTGTTGCTGTATATCTTCTCGGGTATTAAAATATAATGGTGAGAAAAGGCAGAGAAAGTAAAAGTTTCTACCACGTTATAATGTAAGACTTTAATTTAAAATGTGTTTCTTTTGATTGGTCTGGAGTTTCTACATTACTATCTGCTAAACGTTGCTTTGAAGTTCAACCCATTTGTTATCCATTTTATCTTTCAGGTTTCTCCATTCAGAAAACCGTTGAACTCACATCAAATTTGTTGTTACAATAAAGTACATGGTAATCTATATATCTAAATGACTCATGTCAGGTGACTCGTGTCCACTAGGCCCACATTGGATGTCGATAATTGAGAGCTATCTTGTTCCTCTGAAAAGAATTGTTTTCACGTAACCATTCTGTTGCCTCCTCCCCGCTGACCTCCCAACCTCTGCCTGAGAATGAGGCACCACATCACACTGATTCCAAAGGGCCTCTGGCTTACCTCAGTCTTCTCTAACATGAGCCAGGCTTCGGATGTCTGAGTATTTCTTTGAGATATCTTTTGTTTATACACGAAGACATGGTTGAAAACAAAGGCCATTCATTATACAGAGGATGTTTTGCTCTGGATAATAACAGAGCACAGACAGAATGGGATGTTTATCAGCCATCATACCTTTATGATTGATCAATTAGGATGCGTTTTGAATAGATGAATCTTGAAAACGTATGTCCATAAACTCATGACAAAGTGAAATTTGCTCAATTCTGCTGTCATATAAGCTTGCTTGAAACCCACATAATCCTTCAGTATAAGGTAGTTTTCTTCTGGAAAAGCTCTCTTAGATTTTATTATGCACCAGCTATTTATCCTCTAAGCAAAAATGAGCCACGCATCCAAGAATCTGTTAAGCACCTTCACATTGGTCCATTCAAATCCACAGGCTCTCAGTCATTAACCCATCCCTACAACAATCTTCATGAAATAGCTCATCAAATGCCTGCCAACAGGATGAAGCCATCTGGTGAAGAGTGAATTGTGATTATAACCCATACAAATTTGCCTTCTTCTCAACAACAGCCATATCATCTCCCATACCCGTGTAATTACCTTGTAATTAGTCATGAAACCCTAGAGAAAGAAAGATGAAAAATAAACAGATCTGACCACCAGGGGTGGGGTATTTTTATTTGGTTGGTTGGTTTGGTTCTGTTTTTTCTTTTTAATTGGTAGGACTCAACCAAACCCACCTCTGAGATAAGAACAAATTTACCTTATGGACAATCCCTTGGTCATTGAAGACTAATATGTCTCAGTTCATGGTTTTCTAGATGCTGGGCACATAGGATATTCTGGGCCACTATTATACCTCCCCCTCAGCAGAAAGCCTTCAACACTACAGACAAAAGGAGTCAACAGGAATTCCATGGAACAACCCTTCCTCGGTGCATTTGGTGGACTTCCAGGCATCCTCATGCCTATAGGAAATTTTGAGAACCACAAAGTCATGCCGAGGAGTGACCTATCAGTGCCAATTTCACCAGACTTCTAATCAGATTGCCTGTGCTAATATTCCTATAAAAACACTGCTCCAATCATGAATCTAAGGCTAAGCAGTGTGCAGATAAACCAGTGTTCTCAATCTTGGCAGTGCACTGGGGCTGAGGCTGTTTCCCCATTTGGTTTATTATGCAACAACCTGGACTGCACAAGTGTAGTTAGCAGACCAGCAACAGCATCATCATATGGGAGCTTGTTAGACATCTGGAATCCTGACCCTACTACAGACCTACTAACTCAGAATCTGCATTTTTACAAGATCTCCAGAGAATTTGTTTGCATATTACTGTTTGAGACTCATATGGATGGAGTACTGTTTCCCAAAACATACTATCCATCAGAATATGGGGGAGCCCAGAATTACATCAGAATCTCCAAGGGTGGAGCCTGGAAATCTCTATTTATAATAAGCTTTCCAGGTGCTTTATATTCTGCCAAACTGGCACAAGTCTGTTGGCAGCAGTGTAGTCCAGTGGCTACCAAATGCCCTTGATGATAAGAATCACCTGGAGGAGGAGGCTTATTTAAAAACAAAAATATTCCCAGGCCACTTCCTAGAGATTCTAATTCATTCCTAGAGATTCAGTTGAGGCTTGAGGTGGGACATGATAATGTATCCTCTCCACGACACATACACACATCATTGATTCTTGCAAAATTTAGGAAACAGAGGAGTGGTCTATAGCAGTGCCTCTTAAATGTCAATGTGCCTGCTGTTGATTCCTGGAAACTTATGAAAATAAATAAAGACCATTCAAATGAAAACAAGCAATTCTAGTTATTCAGAGCTTGCTATAGCAAAGGATTCAGCCACCATCACTTGCATTTTGGCAAAAAACACAAAGGCAGACAGGACAGTGTAAAAAGTTATATGTGGTGAAAAAGGGAAGACTCCAGGGCTGCCTGATTGGAGGTTGTTGGCATGGGGAAGCTGGAGGTCAACTAACCAGAAGTGGGGCCTCCTGTGAAATTAGTTAGGAGTGCATATTTGGCTTTCTCTGGTTAGTGAAGGGACAAAAAATAGGAAAACTGGCAGTTTATTGATCAAATCTTGGCTGTTTTGGGCTGATTGCTATAAAGATTATGGTTTGGCTTCATGGGTTGGTTGTTGTAGAGGTTGTGGGTCAGAGTTCTATTTTTACACATGGCCTACCCATTTCTCTCAACACCCCCACCGGAGTTACTAAATAAAAACAATGTTATGAGGCCTAGACATTGGTTTTTTAATAAGCTTCCCAGGTGTTCACATTTGTAAACCACCCATCTAGAGATAGCATGACTTCTAGCCAACTGTCCTTACACATTTTCAAAGGTATCAGGTAGTTTTTACCCCCAACTCTGACCCCCACACACCATTTGAAACAAGAACTTCACAGTCAGAAGGGGCTTCTTGGCTGCTTCTTACCATTTATACACACATCTTTAGCTATATTATGGGTGGTGGGTGTGGTGTCTAGGGTTATTGGGCATTTCACTTTGGGGTAGGACAGGGGAGAGAAATTGGAACAAAGACATAAGGCTACTTTTCAAAGGATCTCACCTAAGAACTAAATATGATGTTCTCCACCAGAGAATTATATCAGAATCTCCTAGATAGCTTTCCAAATTAGAGGAAGGCCCCAGAGGGACTTGCATCCCAGATTGTCCACGTGGAAGGATGTGTACTTTGAAAAAGCTACCCGATGATTCTGATATTCCTCTCCACCACTTTGTGGATGTAGAGCATGTAATAATTCAGGGGTTGCAAACTCCAACGCTTTCATAGGTCATGAGGGTGACAAATTAGTAGGATGGCTGGGTACCTTAAGTTGTCTTCCTTTGACACAAACCCAACTTGTTTGCTTATTAAACATATGGATATATTTTTTCACTTGTGCAAGAAAACATGGTCTGTCATTTATCTTAGGGGGAAAAAAAAGACAATTCTCAGCCTGCCTTTTATTTTCCTGTTTTCAGGATGTGATATTTTGTTATAACTAAAGAAAACAGTAGCTTGAGCATGCTGACAGTGGCAAGTTAAACTCAATGAAACTCAGTGACTAGAAAAGAGCTGTGAATGATGGACCAACGAGGGTGGGTATGAGGGGGGTGGACAGCTGCTACTCAGTTCTAGACAATTAGAGTTTATGGGAAATGCAGACCATTGTTGTGTTATCTGATTTTATCTTATTCTAAAATAAGAAGTAAGAGTTTTTCTTACTTCCAATAGAAATATCTTACTTCTAAGAGAAATTTAATCTTTAAATGCTGGCTCAATTATTTTTTAAGGCTTTGAAAGGCTAAACAAACAAGTCTGATGGGCTGGACACAGACCTCCAAGCCACCAAGTTTGCAGCCTTGGCCTTATAGCATCACTTGTAAACAAAGGGCTAACACTAGGTCCACTTCTTTCTGAGGACACCAAAATATTTCCTGAAGAAACACCCACCAAGAGCAAGACCACATCAACCTTACCCAACTCCTACCTCCCATCTCCATCTGTATATCATTTTCATGGTGGAACTCAACATGTCATCAGAAAGTAAAGATGTCAACCACATTTACTCAGAGCCACCTTTGTAATGATGAGCTCAAGCTTTCTCTCTGTTCCCTTTTATCCTCTTTGATTCATAAAACCCAGTGGTTAGGTAGCCTACATAGGGAAAGTTACAGGAGTGGGAAGTAACTGGTAGATAAGTTGTTTATCTCCCACTGAGTTAGCTAAGTTGTTTATGTCTTTAAAATGGATGGAGAGCCCTGGACAGTGTGGCTCAGTTGGTTGAGCATCGTCCTGTGCACCAAAAGGTGCCAGTTTGATTCCCAGTCAGGGCACATGTCCAGGTTGCAGTTTAATCCCCAGTTGGGGTGCATTTGAGAGGCAACAAATTCATGCTTCTCTCTCACATCGATGTTTCTCTGTTCCTCAACCTTCCTCTCTCTCTAAAATCAATAAAATCATGTTTTAAATGTCAACCTACCCTTTAAAAATATAAATAAAATGGCCCAGCTGCTGTGGCTCAGTGGTTGAACATTGATTGACCCATGAACCAAGAGGTTGCCGGTTCGATTCCCGGTCAGGGCACATGCCCAGATTGTGGGCCAAACCTCCAGTGGGGGGCATGCAGGAGGTGGCCAATCAATGTTCTTTCTCATCGATGTTTCTATCTCTCTCTCCCTCTCCCTTCCTCTCTCTCTAAAATCAATAAAGAAAAAAAATTTTTAATATATAAATAAAATAAATGGAGAATTAGAAGCTTCTAACTTTTCTCTGGGTTAAAGAAAAAATCGTTTACATTTCCAAGAGCTTTCAGTTTTATTTGGAATCGATGGACTCACATTTGGGTTGAGAGTGGAGGGTTGTTGACTTGGGGAGTCAGAAAGGAAGGGTGGAGAAATTTTTTGGCATTTTCATAAAATCCTTCTACAAGAGATGCTGAAATTAATTCCTAACGATTTCTAGTCACTTCAGAATCAATGAGAGTCAAGCAAAAGTTGGCTGAAAGAGGTAGAGGTGGGTGGCTTAATGAGTAATAGTTCTTCGTAGAGTGTTTGATTAAAATTAATATTTTGAGTAAAATGGTTGACTCACTTAAGCAGTACTTTGACAGGTAATATACTTTTTTAAAATCACTGAAGTAAATCTGAATAATGGGATCAGTTAATTCAGATTCCCAAGTAGTGAAATATAAATTGGAACCTGTCTCCACCAACCTTCATGGAAATGTTTGGAAAATGTTCCTCATCAACACCTTCTTACTCTTCTATCATTGGTTTTGGTAACGCAGGTATGTACGTTGCATGGCACAGCTCCAAGACCAGTGGAGCCAGCAGTCAGGTGAGCTACAATTCTGAAACGAAGTGATGCATAACAAAAGGTGGATTACCTGACAGAGGTGATATATCGTATTAACTAAAATCTTAACTGGTTTAATATGCTTCACCCAGGAGTTGTCTTGTTTGAAAAATCACATGCAATAAATTCTTTATTTTTAAAACAAAAATGGGACATAAGATCTTTATTGGTAGTAAATTAGTTTATTCTCATGTTCATTGAAAATATTGACTAAATATCTGTATATAGGAAGTGCTTTGGTATGCTTATCAATGTTTAATTGGGCATTGTTTCACAGGATCACTCGGGCCAATAAAGACGCAGGCTTCTGAAACTCGTGCTTGCTCATTACTAAGCACTGGAAATGGTGAGACACTGAAGAGTAGGACGTGGCGAGTTTTAGGATTAAGTGCATTTATAAGCATTGATTCACCAAACAAAGGCTTAACATTTAATAGGTCTAACAATAAAAAGTCTCTGTAAACTCTTCGAAACTGTGAAGGGAAAATGCTAATGAAACTGTAGAGGAGAGACCAGGTAAATTAGAATAAAATGGCACTCTAAGACGGTAAGGACTGAGCACACTGAAGAACGACCAGAACTGAGAAGAATCACTGAATGCAGTGCGTCTCATCAGAGAGAGAACCAACCATGAATAATCAACAAGCTGTAATCAACACAGAAGAACAAGCACTGAGGTGATTCGGACAATGTTCTCCCATCACGTGAACTTCGTGTTTGAAAATGTGATACAAATACATTTGTTTGATTCCAAAGACCATCCAAACCTGCTTAGCTTTTTGAATGGTCATCAAGTCACAAAGGCGGACTTTTGAAGGAATTTGCTGAAACCTATAATTAGCTCTCCACTCTGCGGTGCTGTTTCAACAGTTGTCATTGGCTTCCTTGAGGGCTGTAACTGAGAAAAGCAAGGCTATTTGAGTGTACAGTGAAATTATACATATAAACATAAGTGTAATTTGTTGATGTTGATGTGCTATCAACACCTATCAAGTTCAGCCAGAAGGGAGAGCTAATGCAAGCATATCCATTTGAAAGAGGGCCAAATTATTAGCTCACCTGGAGGAATCCATGAATGATCTCACTGTGGTCTGGACTGGCTTTCCTCCCAACTCTTCCCTCCTTTTATTTGTCTCCTTCCATTCCAATTTTGGTTCCGAAGCTTTAGACCCCGTTCTCTATGTGCCTTCTCCTCAATTCCGTGTCACAGTTTTCCTGAGTTCTCCCTATCTCTAGCAAGCACTTAGGTTTGTTCACCCAATGGCCTACTTCCTGCCTCCTGGAGCATTCTGCTGCAGGTGGATGGAGGGAAGGAGCAAGAGGGGGAGGAAAAAATTTTGAACACAGGACTCTATTTGTGTCTCTGAGGAGCTCTATGAAACAACAGATTTGGGTATTTGTGAGAATAGGATATTACTTGTTTATTACTGATTTCTTATTTAAACTGCTGTTTTCTTTATTTAATTAAGCCCCCCTCCCTTATTAAGTTGTATTTGTTGCCTGCAAGGATGGGATGGGGGTGGGGGGAAGAGGACAAACCAGTAAGTTCTATCAGGTAGTTTCCCATGTCTGTGGGCTTGGGCAGGAGTTAAGTACAAACCCCTAACATGACAGAACCCCAAGATATCTCTGACCAAAGGTCACAGACTTTTGCCTGCCATCTGCAGGGAAGCTTGTTAGATGAAGGTACTTCAGCTCACCGGGAGTCTTAGATTACAGCACAGCTAACTGGACCACCAGCAGACCAAGACATCAGGTCAAGTCAACACAGAACTATTGGACATAAAAAACAAACAAACAAAAAACCTTTGAAAGATCAGCAAAACTTTAGAATTAAAAAAAGAGAGATGCTTATGATGCTTTACCTCAATTACAGGCTGCTGCATGTTTTTTGTTATGCTGCAACCATGTTCTAAACACCTCTCTGTTTGCTCTTTTGCATTTCTGAGACTCCAGGAAAAAAAAAAAAAAACACAACACTACAAAAGGCTGAGCCATTGTAGAGGCCTCTTTTTTTTATTTTTATTACTCTTTCACATAGAAAATAACATTCAAGACAAAGCAGTTATCTTTCATTTTCCTATAGTTTCCAGCTGCTTGGTAGTTGTGTTACTTTTTATGGAGGTTTGCAACATTTCAGTAGACTAAACTAATTTTTCATCCTGAAGTAGAGACATTAATAGTAATAGAACTCCGTACTTAGATAGACATTGTTCAGGAATTTGAAAATGGATTCTAACCCTGTGCTTCGGTTCTTTGCTCTTGGTTGTACAGATGGGAAGTTACTCCCTCTAGCCGTGGGGAGGAGCAAATTCTCCTTTATTCTCCAAACACTTCTATCCAAATTAGGTGTGAAATGGTAGGTCGTGCAGGCTGCTATAGCTTCCAGGCCACTTTTCCGTGCACGTGAGGACATAGAAGAAGTAGGAATAATACAAAAAGTAAACCACTTCTGTGTGTCCATTTATTCAATATCAAGGATTAGCTCCAAATGAAACAGTTAAATAATCATGAATCTGAGGTCCTGCCCAATGATTGCCTTCTATTCTTGTCTTTCCTGGGAACCTTCTCCTAGGTGATGTTTTTATGCCATTTCTCCATGCTGAAGATCCTGCCCAGACCTGCTCCCTCAGCAAGATCTCCATGTGTCCAGCATAATTTTCCTGCCACACTTTGGGGGAGGGGGCGTTATTCCAGAAAGAAAGTTAGCTGATACAGTTATTATTTTTATGATGTTGATGCCTGAAGTCTCCCAACAGGATTTCCGTTTTAACAAAGAAATCCTTCCTCTAAAGGAGTTTAAGGCCAATTGATGAAGTACTCTTCTCAGGGTGGCAGAGGGACTCTTTTTGACACCTTCCAATAACCCCATGCAAGTTAAAGTGAATTCCACTTACACCCATCCTTTAGTCGGTGTTCTTTCATCTACAGTGGACACAAAGCCCCCTTGTGTGTCCCAGGCCACCCTCGGGGGCTTTACTCGCCCTCTCTACCAATCACCACTGGGACCATTCCTCCAGTAAGGAGGTGACCATGTTTCACCGCACACACTTACTCCCATTTTCTGAGCTCCCGCTTCAGGTCAGGATCATGTAAGACGCTAGGAATGGTGCACGAATAAAAATAGTTCCTCTTCCCAAAGAGCACATTATTCAATGAATGAGGTAAGTGTGAAAGCAAATAATGATTGCAGTGTACTAAGTATCATAAGAGAGCTTGGCCAGAAGCTTAATTCTGCCTGGAGAGGTCAGGAAAGTTTACCCTGAGGAACGTTCATTGCCTGCTTCACCAGCATCTGTTTTGTTTTATGTCACTATGGTCTTCCCAAGTAGATTATAAACTGCCCTTCTGTCCCTCACAGTCCCCAGCACAAACCCGTCACATGTACTAGGCACTCAATAACCATAACTAAACATATCTTTGCCCAACTTTTCATTAACCACCTCTTGAGAATTTAAGTACAGCGATGGAGAGCATCGCCCAAGGGGTAGAGTCTAGCTATGACTTCCAACCCAGCCTGGGCTCATTTAGTGCCTCTCCTCATGCTGTCCCACATATCCCACCCACACTACCCACCACACACACCCACAGACAATGCACCTATGTTGTTCTGACATGTTGAGATGTTGAACAATCTGAAAATGGAGACATTGCATATCGAGACTAAATAAACAAAACAAGCTCTCTTCAGCTCATCTTCCCCCACCCCTGCAATTCCCCCAGGGGGTGGCTCTCCAGCATTTGTCATAAACAGAATGGAGGTCATTAAAGCCTGACAAAACCTAACAACATATCTAATTATAGGTTTGAAATCACAGAGCCAAGCAGTAACGACAGGGCGTGCTGTGTTTAGTTACTTCTGAACACACTTTATTGCTTCTCTTGGGTAAATTATTCCCCATACTTAAAAAGAAGTGATTTGTTGCATGGTCTCCAAAGAGGCAGTCAGTAGGACAGTATCCTCAGGCAGAAATAAAGAGTTTTCTAAGTTTTCTAAATGAATTATTTAACACAGTCGAATGGGAAAGTGCAAACTTTACCAGCAGACAGAGCAAAACAAGGTCATCTGGAAAGAATATTTGGAAACTTACATTTACAAGGGTCCCCCCTTATCTACAGGGAATTCATTCCAAGACCCCCAGTGGCTGCCTGAAACTGTAGGTAGTACCGAACCCTACATATACTATGCTTTTTCCTATATATAGTGTACATACTTTTTCACTTAAAGGAAGTACAGCTTCTCTTTGGCATATTTAAATCACCAGCATCACTACTCTTGCACTTTGGGGTCATTATTATGAAAAATAAGCAAGCACTGTGATACGAAGCATTGTGATACCAAAACAGTGAATCTGATAACCCAGATGGCTACTAAGTGACTAATAGGCAGGGAGCATATATAGTGTGGAGATGTTGGATGAATCAACCTCCCAGACAGGATGGAGCTGGATGGCAAACGATTTCAGAACAGTGCACAGTTTAAAACTTACAAATTATTGATTTCTGGAATTTTGATTTAATATTTTCAGACCAAGGTTGACCAGGGGTAAATGAAACTGCAGAAAATGAAACTGCAGATAAGGGGGGTAACTGTATCTCATAAATCTGTCCCCTCTTCACGTTCTTACCGGCCATGAGAGAAGCCAATATTACTTTAAATTGATGAGGAAAACTGAGTGATTTGGTCGGTGAAAAAGAAAATGAATAAAGTTATGGTTCTGATTTGTGTTTGCACTTTGTTTCTAGAAAAAAAATTAGAGTAGTTCAGAACATGAAAATCTTATAACAGTGCCTATGTTGGTATTTTATAAGATTCTTAAATATAAGATATAAAAGTTTAAACACATGTTCAAGACTTACTGTAACTATTTTTACATTTAATTTTTTTATTACAGTTGACATTTAATATTATTTTATATTAGTTTTGGGTGTACAACATAGTAGTTAGATAATTATATAATTTACAAAGTGATCCCCCGCAATAATTCAAGTACCCACTGGCACCATACAGTTATTACAATGTCTTTGACTATGTTCCCTATGCCGTACTTTACATCCCCATGACTATTCTGTAACTACCAATTTGTACTTCTTAATCCCTTCACTTTTTTTACCCAGCCCCCCCCAAAACCTTTCTCTGGCAACCACTAGTTTGTTCTCTGTAGCTGTAAGTCTGTTTCTGTTTTGTTTGTTTGTTTTGTTCTTTAGATTTCACATAGAAGTGAAATCACATGGTATTTGTCTTTGTCTGAGTTATTTCACTTGGCATAATATCCTCTTAATAAGACAAGAACATATACTCAAAGCAATCATACTGATAAATATAAAATATATAATTTGCAATTTTTATATCAGAATAGGATTGGATGATTTTCCTGCAATGCACATAGATTAGTGGTTAATTAAAAATATGTTTAAATCTATAAAATAAAAATAATTATTTTCAAAAAGATTTTTATTTAATAAAACAAATCATTTTATTAATATTATTTTCAATGTTATTAGATATTCATGCCTTTTATTCCTTCAACAAAACCTAAATATATATAACAAATTTCTAAAATCTCTGTTTAAAATTTTAACTGAGCCCTGGCCAGGTGGTTCAGTTGGTTGGAGTGTGGTCCCATGCACTAAAAGGTTGCAGGTTCGATTCCAGGTCAGGGTACATAATTAGGTTGTGGGTTCAATCCCTGATTGGGGTGCATATGGAAGGCAACAATTAGTGTTTCTCTCTCACATCGGTATTTCTCTGTCTCTCTTTCTCTCTCTCTCTCTCTCTAAAATCAATATCTATAGATATAAATATAGATGTAGATATAGATATATAGATATAGATATATCTCCTCAGGTGAGAATTTAAAAAATAAAATAAAATTTTAACTGAAAAATATTATAGATATATTTAATTTGGGGTGTATTGTCAACTTTATGAAATTAAATCCTTTTCATCTACTTCTACGCTGTACTTCTAATTCCAAGTCTTTTTGTGCTTTTGGTTTTAGTTCTGTTTGATACACAGATTGTGAAATAATTTCCACAATAAGGTCAGTTAACAGCTCCATCACTCCACAGTTACTTTGTTTGTGTATATGTTGTATTTCACATAGGCTCTACAAAATTCTGATTATTTTCAGGTATTGCGATTTCTATAATTGAATGATTCTTTAACTTTATAACCAGTATAGTAGTGCCAGCATTGTTTAGGGGAGACATTAACTACAATTAATAAATTCTTTCTGCCCTTCGCCTGGGAGCACACTATATAGAGATGGCCATGTGAGGAGCAGTTTGACCACAAAGTAGAGCCTGCAGTTTGAAAATTTCTCTTGTAAGTTTTGATTTGGAGTACTGTTTATTTGAAAACCCATTTGATTTTTTGTTTTCGTGTGTGTGTGTGTGTGCATTCTGCTCCTCTATCACTGTCATTTAACTGTCCAAGGTATTTTCTCCTATTTGACATTCACATATGCCTCCATACCTCTGTTTTGGCTTTTGTAGAAATGACTGCCCATCTCTTTGAGAGGCCTTTTTGAGACACCTGAACAAATATTTAAGCCCCACAGTCTGTTTCAAATCTGGCAACCCCAACACAGCCTCTAAATTTGTGGAAATCCAACCATCCATTTTTGAGATATAATCATAAATTCATTGTATCCATACAATTTAATACGCATTCATAAGTAAGATCTGGTTGTGATTTCCTTTTTTGCCACCTACAAGCTTTGTTCTTAGATAAGACATTTCTTAGTATAGAATGTGGACATTACTGTCATCTTCAGAGCTCCGCAACAATTCCTGCAGTGTGATTGACAGTAAGTCCTTGGAAGTTTGAAATGACACTTATGAAAAATTGCCTAAATGTTGTACTTTGACACCTGTTCCAATTCTTTTCTGTTCATTCATTCAATTTCTTCAATGTCTGCTCACTGCCAGAAACGATATCATGTATATTTGGGTTTCTACTTATTCTTGATTCAATTTGCAATAAATCTTTTTCATGAAGAGTGGTCAGTTTCATTGAGATATTCCAATCAGTTGAAGTTGTACACAATCTCCTTTTATAATTTTTTAATCTCCTTTCATTTCAATTTTATGATTCTCTTTTCTTTTTGATTAAACTTGTCATATTTGTATATTGCTTCTATTTAAAGAATTTGTCCTGAATATCTCAATTCTGCTTTGCCCCCTATGATAAAGTAACTTCTATTATTATTAGCTTCTGATCTCATTATTTATATTTCCTGCTATCATTAGATGTTTTTCTATTTTATTAATCAATATTAATTATTTTATTTAATAATAAAAATACGACAATAAATTTATCTTAATAACTGTTCTACATGCATTCTCATACATTTTTGTATATAATTTTCTATGTTTTTATTTTATTTAAAAAGTCTATAACTGTTGTTTTTATTATATATATATTTTTTACAAACAACATATATCCATTTATTTTACATTCTCAGATAACATTTAACCAGCAAAAAATCTTTTATACAGAGCCTGTGTATTTTCTGGCTTAGAATAATAACAATTACAATAATTTCAAATATTTAAAAGCTTATCAGATTAAAATTAAGGTACAGACATTTATTAACGTAATACCTTCAACTTAAATTTCATTTTTAAAAATCCTACCCTCTTGCACGGATTCTTTTTTTCTCTCTGAAGTTTAGAATATGCAACCTCAAAATATGGCACCTTGGCATATTGAATATTTTAAGCTGAAGGGGTCCAAGAAAACAACAGAAGCAGGAAGATTACTCTGCTTTCACAACCTCCCCCCCACCATGCACACACATCCCCTGAAGTTGGTCATGAAACTGGCATGAGAGAGGAGCCCTCCCTATACTGTGAAGAAAGGAGCATTCTATCTCTGAACAAAGGAACACCTAAAAGAATCCAAACAGGCCTTATAAGTCTCCCCAATTATTACACTTATTTAACACTTTTTGACCTTACCACAGTTCTCCACAACTATTCACTCTGCAGCAGACCTAGCATAAAAAGACTTAGGTTTAACCATCTCTTTGGGTCATTTCCTAAGGAAGGCTCCTGTGCCATGTAAAACATACACTAAATTGCTTTGAATGCTTTTCTCCTGTTTATCAGTCTGTGTCAGTTTAATTTTCAGACTCAGCCTGGGAGCCTAAGAGAGTTGAGTAAAATATTTGCCTCCCCTACATTTTGAAGGCAAACAATGAAGCTTTATTCATCTTTTTTATTCTCCAAGACTTGCATAGTTACAGTCACATAAATTTAAATAAATTTTAATTAAACACAAAAAATGCAGTCACTAGACAATATAGTCATCAACTTCAGGAACCCAGGTCAACTTTGGAAGCCTTTGTGTCATATTAGTCAGAATAGTTGCTGTTATAAGTAATAGAAACTCAACTTAAACTCTTTTGGGAAACTAAGGGGAGGTTTGGGGTAGGATCTGTGGGTTGAACAGGTTCACAAGAAAACATGCCAGGATCACAGATGATGTTATCAGGGCCCTGTCACCCTTGTTCCATCTTCTGAATCTGCTTTCTTGTGTGTTGATTTAGTTCTTCCAAAGGCTCTCTCTCCATGCTAGGAAAAATGCCAGTGGCAGCTACACGTGACTTACCAGCTACCAATCCCAGAAAAGAAGTAAAGACTTATCTCCTAAGTAAAGCCACCCAAAAAGGCTCAGTCTGCTCATTTCTGACTCAGTTTCTGAGGTTGAGAGGATAAGAGGTTCCAAGATTCCAGGCCCAGGCCATGTTCATACACCTGTGAGCAAAATGAAGACAGGGCAGCCACCCTCCACCATTACCTGGTTAGTGTCCAACAGCTGGGAGAGTCTGTTTCAGAAGAAAGAGGAATAAATACTGGGGCAGGGAAAAGGTAAGACATAGACACTGAATCATTTTTTTACAGCTTTAAATGTTCTATAATTTCAGTTGCGCCTTGTTGCCTGACTTTGGTCCCCAGCTCTAAGCTCCCTGGTCCTAAATTCTCTTTTTCTTTAGCCTCAGCTGGATTTCAGTTCAATCTTACAGCTTCTCTTTTTCTCTTTATGTTGGGAAGGGGGGAATCACATTCAACTCCAGATGGTTTGGAAAAAGTCAGAAGCAAAAGTCGGATCTGAATGCTGTCTGATAGTCCATTTTTAATCAGAGGAGAGCAATTTTCCCCTCTCAAAGGAGAGCTCTTCACATCAGGTATTTGGCTTTGAGGTTCTTGCTGATTAATTACTTACATTTACATAACATTAATCTCCTTTCTAATAATTTAGCTGGCTTCCAGCCTTTTCCTACCCACCTCCCCCATTAGTCTGGCAGAACACCCTTGCTCTTAAAAGAGCCAGAACTACTTTTTCCAATGCATAAATTCTGAAAACATACTTAAACAAAAACAGAATCAAGGTTTTAAGCAAAACTCATTATTTTATTTTTTTCATATATATTAGGAAGATGAGAGAAAAATACTTAATCTATACATATGGTTTGAGTTGTATATATAAAAATGTATTTCCTTCTGACTAGCACCCCCTTTCCCAATCCCCCCCAAAATCCTATTAATTCATCAAAGCTCAACTCCAATAGCATTCCTTTTTAAAGACCCCCCAGGCCTCTGGGCTGTTAGACAGCTTTCATTGCCATTCCACTTCACCAGGTGAAACCACTATTTGGCATTACATTCATTCATTCAACAGACACTCATTGAGCTCTTCCAATGCTCAGCTCTTTGTAAGTGCTGAAGACACAAATGTGATTTAAAAACAGTCCCTGTTCTCACAGTCCAGAGGTGTATGCAAGGTACGGTTATGTCACAAAGAAAGGAATTCAGACAGGAGGAGATACTTATGCTAGATCTTGAGGAATAAGCACAAGTTCACCACACAAGCAAGGAAGAGGGTTGGCAGTACTGTCCTTAGATGGGGCAAAAGGGGCCCTTCTTGGGACTCCATGCTTTTAGGGTCTCACTGTGTCCTTTCTCCAACTCTGCACCACCCATGCCTCCCACTCTCTAGACCAAGTTCTGAGTTCCCTTTGCACTGAACACTGACCTCTCCATTCACCTCTGCTTGCCTCCTTGCAGTGCTCTCCAGACTCCCCCACCATGAATTCCTTCATCTCCTTGCACACCATATAATTTCTCTCAGTTCTGCACCTTTGCACACATGGTTCCCTCTATCTGGTCCTCTATTCCTCCTACCTGCCTCTTTGAATGGCTACATCTCACCCACCCCTCCAGTCTCATCTTAATGCTCAGGGAGGCTACCCTTGGCCCTCCAACTCTAGGTAGTTGCCCTTCATCTGCTCCTATAGTTTCCTATATTTTCCCCACTGTGGCATTTTATTACATGATATTGTAAATATCTGCTTACTTACCTGTATCTTTCACTAGACTGAAAGCTCTGAAATGGTAAGAACCTGTGTCTTCACAGCCTCACTCACATCTTCCTAGATATTTGTCCATTTCTTGAAGGAATGATTGAATTATTACATGGAATGAATGAATACAGTCCAGGTTGGCAGGCAGGCATACAGTGGAGCCTAAAGTTTATGTTTGTTTCCTCAAGTGAGAGCTGAGCCCAGAGCCTGCAGCAGGTGAAGCTACATTTCAGACAAAAGTAGGGAGAAGGTGAAGTAGGGACAAATCTGCAAAAAAATTAGAGATTACTCTGTTAACCTGGGCCGCCATGGGCAGGATGTAGGCATGCTCTGAGTACTCTGCGAAGGGTAAGAATGTTTTTCTTAACCCAGCTGCATATTTGATGGCTCTCATCCTGGGAAAAGAAAGCATTCCCACACTTATTGAGTATCTCCTGTGTGGTAAGCACTATGCCAACCACTTGTATGTATGGCCTCATTAAATCCTCACAACTCCACAGAGGCATTTACTGATATCTCCATTTTTACTCAGGTGGACATGGAAGACTGGAGAGATTAAGAAATTTGCCCAAGTTCACACAGCCATTAGATTTTAGATCTAGGGTTCAAATGCAAGTCTGCCTCTTACAACTGTATCAGAGGTGGGGGAGTCATCTTAATGGCACCATATGACTTCTGACACTTGGGAGCCCAATGTCAAATTCCAAGATGGAGATGATGAGGGTCTAAACTGAAGTACTATAGGTAGGAGGAAAGTGTGTGTGTGTGGGGGGGGGGGTAGATTTAAGAGCTAACTATGAGGTAGGAATTGGACTGGTGATCCTAATACAATGTTCATTATTTATTTATTCACTCCAATATTCACTGAACTTTATTATGTGCTGGAGAACATCAACAGATAAATATGACTAAGTCTTGATCTCTGCATTCAGTGAACTCAGATTCTAAAAGAAGCAACACATGAAAACAAATGCTGCAGTGTCACTGTGACGTTTTGATTCTAACTTTTTAATATCTGCATCCATTTCTCCTTTTCTACCCTCACTGACATGTGGTTCACAACCCTCACCATTTCTCACCTGTTGCTGTAGCCATGTCATACCTGGTCTGCCTGTGTAACTAGAGTTTAATGCTGTTTTGTGATTTTTCTGCCAGGAACTTCTTTCTCACTTCATTGGCAACACAAATACATCTTTATTGTTTACCTTTAAAGTTTATCAATGAACATGAAAATATAACTCATCATTTATTCAATATCCATTTTTTGAATACCTGCTACATGCCAAGTTCTTGAGCAGGCATCAAGTATACCACTGTGAGTACGACAAACATGGCAGGTTTGAGGTTACAGAATGCAAACAGCAAATGCAATACAGTGTTATAAGTGTGAGTGTACAAAATAGTATAATGGGGTAAGTTATGGTAGAATATAGGAGGGGCATTTTATCCAACCTAAAAGAGTCAGATGGAGGAAGAACATTCAAACAAAAAATGAGAGCAATATGTGTGTCTGGAGATACTACACAATACAAACTCCTTCATCCTACTCAAAATAATTATTTTGAATACATCTTTTGTGGTGTAGGGAACTAGAAATATTAAAGGAAAAGTTGGGTTACTTTTTCTAGAACCTAAAAAAGTAAATTTAAAGATGGAGTATGTGTCCTTACTAAGGACTTTAATAAAAAATTTCAAAATCTACATGTCATCTTTAATACTCAGAGGCATGTTATGAGGGCACCAACTAAATTGTCTTTCTAATCCTTTTCTCGGTCATCTTTTATCCTTCTCATTGTTTCTGTTGAAAGAATTGTCAAAGCTCCATTACCCTGCCATGGAATTGAAGTTGATAAATGAGAAGATTGTTTCCATTAAGAGTATTGACAGGCTCCAGGCCTTGACTCTGGGGTTTTGAAAGAGGATGCTACTTTCGTTAATGGAAATTCATGAGTGTTTGGAACACACTGATGCAATAGTTCTTAAGTCTGGGGTCAAAGGTTAGGAGACAGTGGCTCAAATCAATTCAGCAGTAACCTTAAGACCATCAGAGATCTAGAAACTCTTGAAGTAGTGCCTTATCAAAGTCTGACACATAGCTGTATGTGAGGCTGCCACTGGAAGCTGCAGGATCTCTGTGCTGCTTCTGTGCCCATCTGAGCTGAGCTGCAGACCGCTCAAGCCTCGTCATGTTCCCAGTTCCCTAAGGGGACCCATGCCAAGGACTCCAGTCCACTGAGACTGAACCCTGATTCTTGCCCCATCACCCAAAACATTTGTGGGTTTGAGGAATGTGTATAATAGTTTGAGAGAAAAGAAGGCAAGAAAGACCCCCCAGTCGAGGAGAGACACCAACTAGTTCAGCTGCCCATGCACACACAGTGTCTCAACTGGGCTGCACGTCACTCATTCCTTCTCATCTCCCTACACCAACCACTGTCGTGGAGGCTTCACAGAGATAAAGATTTGCTCTTTCTCGTGAAGGGGTTGGGAACTGTCTCCCCAAGTTCCTCCACTTCCTACTAGTAACTCCCACCTGTAGGCCCAGCCTTGTGTTTATCTGTGGAATTCTAATCCAAGAAGACAAATAGGTATGTATTGAGCTCTTGACCCTTACATTGAATAGTGGATGTTTTTGTTGATGGCTGCCCAGTATTTGTGTATTCTCCACTGCAGGTCCTTCCTCCCTCCCTCCCTTCCTTCTTTCTTTCCTTTCTTCCTTCCTTCCTTCCTTCCTTCCTTCCTTCCTTCCTTCCTTCCTTCCTTCCTTCCTTCCTTTTTACCTTTTTCCTCCCTCCTTCCTTTATTTCTAACTCTCTCTCTCTCTCTCTCTCTCTTTTTTTTTTTTTCCATAGCTGGTCTCTTCTGGTTAACTTTCTAGCTCTCAGCCTTTTTGAAATAGACCATCCCACCAACATTTGAGACTTAGTCCAAAATGATCTCATTTTTAACCTAATTTAAATCAATAACAGCCACTTCATGAACCACCTCTCCCAAAGATGGCAGGCTTTAAAGATAGAATTCCTATAAATGGTAACAATTAAATTCAAAATAATTTTATTATGGATGCCATTCCAGGTGCCATGACAAATTGTAAAAGGATAATGCTAAGGTCAAAGAATCCTCCCAGTACCTCCTGACTTCTCTACTAAACCTCCCTTCACATATAGCAACTTCTCATGAAGGTAGGTTGGACATGGAATAAATTGACTAAAAATATGTCTTCATTTTTTAAGGAAACTAGAATTCTTTCAGAATCTTGTTTTTCTTCTTCATTCAACTCTTATATTTCTAATTGCTCTAGAACTTGGCATTTAGAATCAAGTAAGGACAATATATTTATCTCTTATTCTAGAATAAATACTGTCCAGTTGTACCAGACCATCAAAATAATTTGACTCTTGATTTTTTTAAAGCACAAAATAAACGTATTGGCAGGATTTATGGGACCTCACAAAACTGACGTGAAGGCGGAAGCAGTAGACATGAGAGATGTGCAGGAGTGAAGAGGTCAGGCAGCTGAGGCCCAGCTGAGGGCACAGCTGGAGTCAGGCCCCAGGAGCAGTCGGAGCAGGAAACCACTTGATGCCAGCATGAAAAATCCCCAGTTGTTTCAGTTTCTTTGAGTCACACACTCAAGGTTCAAGTCACAGGTGGGGGCATCCAGTTGGCTAAATCTAACTTATCCCCACAACCAGGGAGAAGGGGAAGGGAAGATGTCCCACTTTGGCTTCTTTACTGGGAAGTGGAATCCTGCCACCCACCTAATATGTGACTTAGTTCAAGTAACAGAAGTGTTCATATGCCAGGTAGCCACCCCCTCCCCCCAAAAAAGGGGTATATATAAAATATTAGCTCCTTCAGGGACTCCAATGAATCTGATCTTATCTATGCAGTTGTATCCAATAGCTTAAACCAAACCATTGGTCTTTTTCTCCTTCTCCTTTGAATAACTTAGGAAACAGATTTGTTCATCGTTTTGCCTTTTAGTTCCCTTTGATTTCTCACTGTACGTAAATTATCTTAGAAAACTCTAAACTTCTAATAAACTTATTTGAGGAAATAAATTATTTTTGTCATTTGTCCATTTACACTATCATCGGTGAGATTGTGCTTCCATCACAAAATGTACCTCTTTGATTCTGTTGGGATCCCTGTTACTCCACATTCTGCAGCTGATGCTGATGCTAAGTTGGCAACAATCTTCATGCTCTTCCATGGAGTGTCCCTCTGTCTGGACTCTTCTGACCTCCCCTTTCACTCAGTGGAGAGTTAGAGGAGACATGCCCACATCCCTCAGAGATGTCCAGAGTGGGGCTGTAGTACTAGAGCATGAAGCGCAGAACCAGGCTGAGTCTTCTCTTCCTTTGTCAACTGATCAGAGGGCACCTGCTGTGAGGCCACAGGTGCAGGCTGGGAGAAAGGAGGCTGTGCAGCAGGAATGAGCACCATTGGCATTGGGGTCACTTCTTCGTGTAATTTGTTTATGCCTTCACAACATGCTCAGGCTTAATCACACATAATACCACTTCTTTTAATGATGGAGTGTTTCTGTTTACATCTAACTTTATGGCTTGGTGGGTGAGATAGCATCTGGTTAATAATGGGCAATTCAGGTCACATGGTAACTTGGTTGTCTATGGCTAAGCATTCAGTGTCTACTAAGGCCTTGGAACAGTCCAGGAGTTGTTTCTCAAAGGGAGAGTAGTTATCTTATGATGGCAAAGCCTTGCTCCAAAATCCTAAAGTCCTGGCACTATAGGACCAGCCAAAGTCTACAGCATCCCTATCTGCCACTGGCACTTTGAGCACCATTGGATCTGCTGGATCATATGACCCAGCTTGCAGAGAAGCTTGCATAGCTGCCTGGGCCAGTTGCACAGCCTTCTCTTGTTCTGGACCCATTCAATTTTGAGTCACTCAGTAAATGGGCCATAGTAACACACTGAAATGAGAAATATATTGCTTCCAAAATCTAAAGAGGTCACTAGGCACTGTGTGTCCTTCTTGGTTATAGAAGGGGCCAGATGCAATAACTTATTTTCCTCTTAGTAGTGGTATATTGACATGGCCCATACCATGGATCCCTAGAAATGTTAGCCAAGCAGAGGTCCATTAATTTTAGTTGCATTTATTTTTCATTCTCTGTCACACAAACATCTTAGTAAAAAGTTTAAAGTGATTTCTACTTCTTGCTCACTAGATCCAGTCTGCATAAGGTTCTTAATGTAATGGGCCAATGTGATAGTTTGTGGAAGGGAAAGATGACCAAGTTCCCTGTGAGCTAAATTGTAACATAGGCTGGAAAGTTGATATACCCTGGACGTAGGACAGTGGTCTTATAGCTAAAAGCAAGCTGCTTATGTGGGACCTTATAGATAGCAATGGAGAAAAGGCATTGCCAGATCCATAGGGGCATTCTAGGAACCAGGAGATGTATTTATTTGCTCAAGCAATGAAATTACATCTGGTACAACAGCTGCAACTGGAGTCACCACCTGGTTTAGCTTGTGATAATCCACTTCCATTGTCCAAGATCCATCTGTCTTCTGCACAGGCCAAATGGGTAAGTTGCATGGGAATTGGTGGGAATCACCACCCCTGCGTCTTTCAAGCCCTTGATGGTGGCACTAATCTCTGCAGTGCCTCCAGGGTGCAGAATTGTTTTTTGTTTGCTATTTTCCTACATAGAGTCAGTTCTAATGCCTTCCCCTTGGCTTTTCCTGTTATATTAGCTCTTATTCCACAGGTCAGGGAACCAACATGGGAATCCTGCCAGCTTCTAAGTTTGCCTGTTTCAATTATGCATTCTGTAACTGGAGAGAAAGGAATCCAATAACTTATAAAGATGGGAGAATAGGATGAGTTAGATTTACCCCCTAACTAGGAACCCCTCTCACAAGTACTTGGAGAAATACTTTGATGAAGGAAGCATCCACATTTTAGCAAAAACTTTAGTGGCTGTTTACTGTTGATTGAGGATGTGGGTAGGCAATGTCACCACTGAAATATGCTTTACAAGTTTAATGGGGATGATGAGATCTTGGAGTAGAAGAGGTCAAATAGTAGCACTTACCTGACCAAGACAAGATGAAAATGGTTATCAGAATAGGTTCCAGTGATGAAGTTGATAACAAAATAAAATCCACACAGATCTCTAGTGGTGCTTAATTAATTGATCATGAAGCCATTAGGACTAAACCAGATGGATAATCTACTAAGGTATTAATCGATCTGTGTAATAAATGAATTTTTTAAAACCTCTAGATCTGGCCGACAGAGGTTTAACTTGAGCTGTGACAATAGTGAAACATAGTTTTTCCCTGAATTCTCAGACCTGTGTCAGTTCAGACACTCAGAGTCCCTTGACTGAATGGAAGCCTCATGTGCTTGAGGTAATAACACAAATTGTATCATAATTTTCTCTCTGTCCTTCCCTAAAGGACCTGTGACCATTTGTCAGGGTACCAGTACATAGGGAAAAGGAAAACACACAGACATTTTGAGAAATTGTGAACCCTGACTTTGAGCTAACTGCTTGATTCCAGAATGCCACTACAGTCTAATAGTTATATAATGAATGTTCAAGTTTTGTCCAAGGCCCATTCCATAGTGTGAGCCTATTTGTCTAAGACGTTTACCCAGTAATTGGCAGAAGGGCCACATTAGCTCCCTGATCCATGCCAAAATTATAAACCCTGCGAGAACAAAGGAATTAGTGATATTGTTGATGGTCTGAAAGATTTAAAGGTGCTGATTCCTATCACATCCTTATTTAATCCATACTGAAACAGAAATTCTGGAGGTGTTGTCTAGCATCCTGTGCTTTAATGAGCCCCCGAGGTGATTCCGATGTACATTGAAAGTTAAAGAATCACAGATATAAAGAGAGTGCTTATTGCTCTATCCCAAAAATGAGAGAACATGAGAAGCTCATTGCTTTAAACTGGAAGGAATAGTGCCCTCTCATCTAGCCCGAGAGCTACACCAGTTCTTCAGATCTGTACCACTATTTAGCCCGATACCTTATCTCAACAGTCCCACAGGATGTCAATTGGTCCCTACATTGATGACATTATGCTTGGAGGAACTACAGCAAAATATAATGGTATTCTAGGTAATGTTATGAGCTACATGTGATCAGAAGACAGGAGATATTTTCCATATAACTACAGACTTGAGCCACTGCAGTGGAGTTGGTGGGAATCAGTGGTCTGGGACATTATGGGACATCCACTCCAAATTGAAAGACAACTTGCTGCACTCTTTAGCCCCACCCTCCTCAAAGCCCAAATATAAATGCATATTGTTACTGGGTCTCTGGGATTTGAAGTTAACAAAGTAAGTGTATGTCTTGTTTCAGTCTATTTATCAAGGCTCAGAGGAAGAGGTGGATCTCCAACTGATCCAGGTGGATATTTGGTGCTCAGGACCCAGAAGATCAGTGTGTTAGATAGAGGGCATGGCAAGCCAAAGTAAAGTTTGAAAGCAGAGTTTCCTGATGGGTTAAGGTATGCCTTCTTAAATAACTATATTCCTTTTGAGAAACAGCAACTGGCTTGCTACTGAGCCCTGGTAGACTGAATATCTAACCATGAAACATCTGGTGATCATACAATCTGAGCTGCCCATAATGTACAGGGTTTTATGTGATCCATCAAGTCATAAAATTGTTCATGTCCAACAACACCCATGGAAAAGTGTGAGTGTTGTGTAAAGAAATGGGCTCAAGCAAATCCTGAAAGCTCAAGTGAATTACATGAGTATGTGGATTACATTCCCTGTGTGCCTGCTCCTACAACACTGCCATCTCTTCCTCGGCCCAAATCAAGGGTCTTCCAGAGAATTTCTTATGACTAGTTTAGAGAGGAAAAAAATACTTTAAGCTTGGTTTATAAATGCTTTGAATGATATGCTGCAGTGATATAGATCTACTCAGAACATTCACTGAGGGCAATTCTCCAGGAGGTAGAATTTCATCCATGAAAAGAAAGATAGCCTAAAGTATGAATCTATAATTATTCATGGGAAATGATAGATGCCTTGGCTAAATTTTCAGAGCTATTAAAGGAAAAGAATTAGAAATTATTGGCAAGGAGTTATGAGGATGAATTATGTGAATAAAACTCCCAGAATTGTCCCTCACTGGATCCCATGAGAATGTACAACTAAAGGTCCCACTGTGCTGTAGATTACTAGTAATCAGGTGGATGAAAACACTGTCTTGAGGAAGCCAGTCAGCGTCTTTCCCCAGTTGTCTCAGTGTTTGTTCCATGTACTCAGTAATAAACATTCATCATGCAGGAATGGAGGCTAAGCATGGGCTCAGTCATAAGAACTTCCTTTCACCAAGGCTGACCTGGCCATCACCACAGCTGAGTCCTCATCGTGCCAGCAGCAATGACCAACCCTTAGACTTTGATAGGCTACCAAAACCTGGGGGAATCAGCCAGCCACTCCAGTGGTAGGTTGATTGCATTGGACTCATTTCATCATGAGAAGGAAAATGATTTTCCCTCACTGAATAAACATTCATTCTTGGTATTTATTTTTTCTGTCTGCCAGTTTTGTAGCCAGCTACACCATCTGCGGACTTGCTGAGCATCTTATTCATCATTATGAGATTTCACATAATGTTGCTTCTAACAAGAGAACTCACTTAATGATCAGGAAGAAAGGCAGTGGACTGATGTCCACGGGATTCACTGGTTTTAGCATTTACCCCATGTCTCCAGACAGCTGGCCTTAGTGAATAGTGGCATGGTCTGCTGAAGAGTGTCAGTAGGAGACCCCACTCAATGAGGATGACATGTTGTTCTATATGGTATTTGTTCTCCCATAGTCAGAAAAAGTGGTTCCAGGGACACAGAAGAGGAAGGGGGGTGAAGCAGTAACTCTCACCATTATACCAAATGAGCCACTTACAAAGCTTTTCTTTACAGTCTCCTTAAGATGTTAGGCTCAAAAGATCTTAGCACCCAAGGAAGGAAACCCAGTCTGGTAAACCAATATCACTTTGGGCTATTTTCAGACTTTCACTTTACTAGGCAAAACAGAAAAGTAAGAAGTAAGTAATACTGACTTTTAATAAAGAGGCTGGGAAGAATATGCATAAAACCATTTGAAATTCTCTAAGAAAAATGTTGAGTAGTCAAAAGACTTGAAAAAATGCTTCACAAAAAGAGACATTTTAAAATTGATGATTAAGTAGATTAAACAGTGTCCTAAAAACAATGTCTTTAGTCATGCACTATAAATTAATAACACAATAGTAAATGTTGATGAGGATTTGGGTCAACTGGAACTCTCAGACATTGTTGGTGAGCATGTCATATGGTACAACACACTTGGAAAATAGCCTAGCCATGTCTCCTGAGAGAGGGCAAGAGAGTGACTGTAAAGGAAGGAGCCCAAAGAAACTTTCTAGGTAATAGATATGTTCCATATTCTCTAAACCTCATTTGGAAATAGATCCTTTGGGAGATAATTTGATTTGGATAAATTCATGAGAGTGGGACTATCATGATGGGCCCTTAGAAGAAGAGACAGCAGAGAGCTTGCTCTCTCTCTTCAGCATGTGAGAACACAGCTATCAAGAGAGTTCTCACCAGAAATCAAATTAGACACCTTTACCTTGACTTCCCAGCCTCCAGATCTGTGAGAATAAATGTCTGTTGTTTCAGCCACCGAGTCTCTGGTATTTTGATGACAGATGGAGCAGATGAAGGTGCTTCAGCCACAGTGTTTTCCTCACTGAACCAATTTTGTTCATTTGTTTGTTTTTTTGTCTATTGTTCCTGACTGTGTAGCCCTGAATCTGATTTTCCCAGACTCCTGGACATTCCATAAGACACCAACCATTCATGAAATAAACGTTCTTCTTAAATGAGCCACATTTGATTTCTATTTATTGTAACTAAAACCCTGACTGATAAAAAGGGATTTGGAGAAGTATCCTAGAAAAGATAGGATACAACCTGAGCTGTGTCTGAAAAGATTAATTTACAAAAATAAAATGGAAGACACAAGGCAGAAAATGATGCTAGGTGAGAAGAAATACAGGCATTTGGGTGTGGGTGGAACATGAATTTCAAAGTAGAGAGTCACCAAAGTTTAAGCTGGAATGGTCAGCGGGAGACAGGTAATATAGGCTCTTCCATGTTATATTAAGGAACTTGAACTTTATCCCACAGTTGATAGAATGCCATTTAATGTTTCCAGCAGGGGGCTGACATGGTTTCATTTGCATTTTAAATAGATCACAGTGACAGCTCTGTGGAGAATGGATTTGACTGGGATATAACTGGAAATAGCTAGAACTGTTAGCAGGTTCTTTCAGTGGTCCACACGAGAAACGGTGAGGTCCTCAACAGAGCAATGTTCACCTCGATAGGAATGAAGAGACACATTTAAGAGATTATTAAGGGAGAAAATCACAAAGACTTGATGTTTGAAAGTGAGACAGTGAAGGACATGGAGAAATAAGGGAAAACAGCCAGTTTCCCCAAATGGCGATTGGAAATATCAACTGAAATAGAATATATCAGAGGAGGGTTAGAAGATGATAAGGTCTTTTGAATAGAATTGAGATTGAGGTATCTATGGTGCACCTAGGTGTAAATTCCAACAAATATCTACAAAGATGCATCTGAATGCACGACAGATGCTGGGGCTTGATCTGCTGACATAAGAATGGTGTGTTGATACAAGGTAATTCAACCCATAACGGTAGGTTGATGAATGATTAGCTTGTTTCCAATGTTTTCCTATAAAATATTGGTTACAAAATGCCACAGTGAACATATTTTATGTGTGTATATGTGTATTCAAATATAAAATTATACTTTTAAAATGAAAGCTAAGAATAGAATATGTACATTTAAAATTTTGACATCGCCAAATGTCTCTCTTTTGAAGTTGTACGAAATTATATTTTCATCAGTAATAACGTTTTCGTTTTCCTACATAATGTTTAATATAATCTAATAGGCAAAAACATAATATAATTGTCTTTAATGAGTGTCATTATATACCTTTTCATATGTTAAAGACTGTACTTTTTATGTGAAACTGTTCAATGTAGTTTATCCATTTTTTTAGTGAAATTTTTTTGGAGGTATTATTTTTATGGAGCTTTAAATATATTCAGGAAATTAGCCTTAAAAAAACAAAAAACAAAAACAAAGAGAAGCATGTAGGGAGTAGGGCCACCACATATGGCCATGCAGGTTGAGCATTGCAACTATATCAGGTAGTCCTGGTAAGAAGAAGACTTGTGAAATGAGGATAAAATGTTTCACTCCCACATTTAAGAGGCAGACATATTAGAGCTCTCAAAAAAGGGAAGAAATGGTAAGAAAGTCATGAAGACAATAAGAAGATGGAAATGTTTTGCCCAATGGATTAGAGAAATGTTTATGTTATTTGTATTTGACTGCAAATAATAATAAAATCTACTAAATGGCTAAAATAGATAGGGACTAATTGGATCTTATGCAATAAGAAGTCTAGGAGAATGCAGTTCTGGCTAACTCAGCATCCCTCTACCCTCCTTATCATGAGGCTTTGTCTTTGAGGTTATAATATGGTTGCTACATTTTCAGGAATCAAATCCTCATTCTTATCAGAAAAAAGAAGGAAATTGAAAGATAGGGAACTGAAAAGTACATGCCAACTATGGTAGATTGACTGCAAAAATGCCTCCAATTATTTACCTCTCCCTGAATCCATACCCTTATAAAATGACTATGACTTTGTAAATCTTCCCATTAAGAGGTGGTATCTATTTCCCCACCTCTTGAATCTAACCTGGCCTGGTGACTTGCTTTGGACAACAGAATGCAGTGGAGTTGGTGATGGGCCAGTTCCCAGTCTAAGCCTCAGGAGCTCTGTGTGCTCCCACTGCCACATAAACAACCCCAGGCTAGCCTGCTGGAGGATGAGATCACATGCCCAGCCAACTCCCCAAAGCAGACCCATGTAGTTGACCCTAAGATAACTACACAAAGAAGTGCAATCTACCAGAACTGCTCAGCTGAGCCCAGCTGACATTGCTGCCCTACAGAATCATGAGCTAAATAAATGGTTGGGATTTCAAGCCACTAAGTTATGGTGTATTTTATTTTGTTCTAATGATACTTGATATATAAACTGAGTCAAATCCTTTCAGAAATCTTTCCAAGGAAACTTCTAGGTAAAGATGGTAGGTTGAACATATGCATCTACTTTCATTTCCTCCTATACCCCCAGTACATGAAAATGTTAAAACGACATAAATCCACAAGGGTAAGAAAAATTTGCATGATGCAAAATTTTGGAAGCTATAAAGCAAATAGTACAGGGCATTAAATTGAATTTCAAACCAGAATCAGGGAAGTTTAAGAATCACCAATTGTTTTTGACCACAAGGTCCTCCAAAAGGCTCAGAAATTTGTGGCACAAGGTAGCTCTGGAAGTGAGAAGGAAGAACAAGGACTAAAGCACAGATTTATTTAAAACCAACTTAGGAAGCAAGAAGATTCCCAGATTCCCTTTCCCATCCTTGCAAGAGACTCTTTAATTTTTTACTTTTGTGTCATGTTTCTAAAGGCTTTGTCAAATCCAAGATTATTTACTTCTCTTAGTTTCTTCTGGTAGCTTCACGATTTCTTTTTTAGCATTTAACATATATATTTTAACAACATATTTAACAATATATTTTAGGGGTAAGATGTGAGGTAGAAAATTAATTTTCTTTCTAGATGCCTACCTATTTTCCAACACCATTTGCTAAACAGCACATCTTTTCTCCAGTAACAGGAAATGCCACATTTATCAAACACTACATTGCTGTGTGTGTATGGGTCTATTTTTGAACTTTGTTCTGATCCACTGATTTTTTAGTATACCTGTGTGCCAGTACCATCCTGTTTTAAGTTCGGTAGCTTACTCAGCTTTTTTTTTTTTTTTAAAGCATATATAATGACATTATATTATATTCTACTATATGTACTAATATTTTTATTATGCTTACAATACATAAATATTTATTTATTTGCTTATCTGTCTTCCTAACTAGAGATCTATTAGTACTAGAAATATTTTTACTGCTGCATGCTTATAACAATGCCTGATATTTAATAGGCACTCAAATACTTGTTGAATAAGAAAAAAAAAAAAAGAGTCCTGGCCTATGTGGCTGAGTTGGAAGGTCGGGGGTTCAGTTCCAGTCAAGGCACATACCTAGGTTGTGGGTTCAATCCCACAATTAGTTGATGTTTCTCTTCCAAACTGATGTCTCTCTCTCTCTCTCTCTCTCTCTCTCTCTCTCTGTCTCTCTCAAATCAATAAAAACATATCCTCAAGTGAGAATTAAAAAAAAGAAAAGGGACTGTTTTAAAACATGGTAGAGTGCTTATCATCCCTCATTAGGTATTACTCATAACTATTCCTAGTCGTGCTTGTACATTTAGTTTTTCCCATAACTTTAGAATCAGCTTCTCTATTTAAAAAAACAAATGAACAAACAAACAAAAAAACCCTGTTGGTATATTACTGGGTTCTTATAATTATAAACTAATTTAAAGAAACATGACATCTCTATAACATGAAATCTTCTCATCCAAAACACTATGTGACTTTCCATTTCTCCAATATTTTTCAACAGACTTTAGTAGTTTTAAAGTTTCACATAGAACTTGCACACTTTTTGGCTCAGTTATAAATAGATTTTGTTACAGCTAGTTTTTTCCCCCAAACACAGTAGAAATGCATTCACTGTTTTTCAGTGGAGGTAAGGGGAGGGATCTGTCTGCCTAGGGACCGAGGGCGACAGCAGCTCTGCCATCTTCAACACACCGTTTCCAAGGTTTCTCTCTTGGGGGTCATAGTTAGAAGTGAAAAACAGCCATAATGTGTCTCCATTAGTTATTATTTGAATGTGGGAAGGCTACTGACTTTGGGATACTAATTTTGTGCCCAACAAACTTAACATCTATGTTTTTCCCATTGATTTCTATATTTGCAATTACTGTATTAGCTATAAATAATGATTATTTTATCTCTTCCTTTCTAGCTTTTATACTTATTATTTCATACTTTTTAATTAAGATAGTACATACAGAGCTACATGAAATAATAGAGAATAATTATAAAACTAGAAAAATTGATGATTGGTTAAAAAGAAGTGGAAGGCTAGAAACAGCCCAGTGTCCATCAGTAGATGAGTGGATAAAAAAGCTGTGGTATATGTACACAATGGAATACTATGCAGATGTAAAAAAGAAGGATCTCTTATCCTTTGTGATGGTGTGGATAGACATGGAGAGTATTATGCTAAGTGAAATAAGCCAGTCAGAGAAAGACAAGTATCACATGATCTCACTTATATGTGGAATCTAATGAACAAAATAAACTGATGAACAAAATAGGTACAAAGGCGTGAATGCGTGGAACTGACTGACAGATCTCAGAGAGGAGGGGGTGTGGTGATAGGAAGAGATTAACCAAAGAACTTATATACATATATGCATAACCCCTGGACGCAGATGACAGTGGGCTGGGTGGGGGCTGGAGGGATTGTGAAAAAAAGAAGGAAAGAGCTCATGAACAGGGACAACAACTAGGAGGATAAATGGTGATGGAAGGAAATTTGACTTGGGGTGGGGAACACACACAGTGTACAGATGATGTGTTGTGAAATTGTGCACCTGAAACCTGTATAATTTTGTTAACCAGTGTCATCCCAATAAATTCAATAAAAAGGAAAATATAAAATAAATTCCTTAATGAGATTTGTATTTTCTTTTGGTGCTATTTTTGTCACATTTTAGTATCTAATATCATGCTAAAAAAAATCTTTTTGCAGCTGTCTTTGAGTCTTCTGTATTAATCAGTCTGTTTAACTTTGAAACTTATTTGTGGTCAGTTTTTATACTTTTCTCAGAAGTATCTCCTACACAGGAATTTGGGGTTTATTTGAATAAAGTGGCATTAAGTAGTCTCATAAGTGTTTTTTCTTCCTTGCCTTTTATTTTTTTATTTTGTATGTACCTGCTTCCCCCTTCTCTTATTAAATATATTAAATTTATAATCCTGTATTATCATAATTATTTTAGTATTATTTTCTAAATTCTTCATTTGGATGCGTTGCCATTTATTTTTATACTCTCTTTATTAGTAATGTGAAGATTCAAGTCTATGAAATTTGCTCTGAGAACAGCATTAGCAATATCTCATTGGTTTTGATATATTGCATTTTATTGTTGTAAATTTATATTTATTTTTTCATTTCAATTTTTGATTTACTCTTTGAGCCCAGAGTTCTTTAAGAGATTTTTCCCCTCAGTTTTCAAGTGGAGTGTTGTTGTTTTCTTTTGTTTCTTGTTTGTTATTAATATCTAGTTTTATTAAATTGCAACAATCCTTTTTCCAAATTAGGTTGCATCCTGAAGTACTTGGGGTTAGGATTTCAACATATTAATTTTGGGGAGACACAATTCAACCCATAACACCGTGCTTTCAGCTTCTTTTTGTTGCTTCTCATTGAGCCTTTGTTTCTATGATTCTTGTCTACATTTTCCTCTGAACTCTGCCCTCATTTTTAATCTTATTTGGTTGTCTCCTCATTTTTTTCTTGAGCTCTTTTATTTCTGCTTTTAGCTCTTGTTTTATAAAGGTAATATTTCCTTAATATTTATATGTTTTGGTCATAATTTCACTTATAATATGGGGATTTTTTTTCATGTGTATTCTTTATTTACCTTTTTTTGGTTTTGTCCTACTATTTTTTTCTTTTTTATTGAATTTGTGGGGTGACCTTGGTTAATAAAATTATATAGGTTTCAGGTGTACAATTCTATACTACATCATCTGTATATTATATTGTGTGTTCACCACCCCACATCAAGTCTTCCATCACCATTTATCCCGCCTTTATCCACTTCTACCTGCCCTCCTTTTCTTCTTCTACTATTTTATAATATTTTTGTATAGCTCTGATGCTGGTTTATTATTATTATTGCTCAGGAGGTGATGTATTCCTGGAATGACTGTTAGGAGGTTCATGTGCAAGACAACTAAGGCAGTGTTTTGGTTTAATTAAAAGTCTTGCAGTCAATTTCATGTGGCACTCAGATTGGAGTTGTGTGTTTATCTTTTGCTTTTCTCATTCAACAAAGATTAGCAGCTGCAAAGCATGACAATTCCATATTTGTTCCATGCTGCCTAGCAGTTTGCTTCTTGCATATATAACATGTGTTTATGTCTCCACATTCAACCTCCTATTCTCTTCCATTCTGTGGTGTGAAGCACATCCGTGGAGACTCCCATAGCTAGACCTCACAACCTTACCCCCTTGGTCTAAATTGGGGTGTGCAGCTTCTTCCTGCTGAGTGTGCCCTTGACTGTGGAGAATTCTGCCCTCTACTGGTTCTTCCTTAAAACTGCAACAACTTTCTCTGTACATTGTGCTCTGCAAATAGAACTTCCCATCTAGTGGAGTAAATTTCCCAAATTCCTTGTGGTTATCTGAGCACATAAATGTATCTTATATATCATATCTTATATATCATATCATATTACCATATTCCCGTGGTTCTGAAACATTTATTTATATATATACAATTAGTCTGTATCTTAGAATTAATGGGATTTTCGATTGCTATCAGTATTGTGACATGGTTGTCATTAACTGTGCAAGCATGAACTTGGACACTGTTGTTCACAGTGTTATCACTTCTGTGGAATTATGCTCACTGTTGGTGTTCTGTGCATGGAGTTGAACTGACATATAAGATGTCCCCAAAAAGAATACACCCTGACTTGGTACTGAAACAAAATGAATTAAGTACACAGAAAGGTACAGAACCAGTATAGCATGGCATACATTTGATATTAGTAAGGCAAATACTCATTACTGTAAGGAAAACTGCATTTTCATATTTTCTTACAAAGCAACAACTAAATTCTTTATAAGGCCTAAAAAGATGCCATCCAGAACGAGGTGAGACTCTGTTATGTTTTATTATTAAGATATACACAAAAGAATTGCCTATCACTGACTAAGCAGTACAGCTGAAGACAGAAAAAATTCCTTCAAAATAGATGAAAAAAAATTCTAACTAAGGAGAGGCTGTGTGACCCACTCAAGCTTCACACAGGACTATCATTAAGGCATCAAACATCATTTGTTAGAAGCTTCCTACTGTCACATTTGATAGCACAATTTTACCTACTAGACAGCTAAAGGGCTTTCATCCACTGTGAGTCTCTCTTCTCTCTCTGTCTCTCTCATTTGAAATATAAGCACCTTGTCTTTTATCCAGGTTAAGGCGTACTCTTCACTCTTCTTATGTGAGTCATGACCCTTTCTCTAGAGTATGTATGTATTATACGCTCTACCTATCCAACTATCTTCCTTCTTTCTTTCTTAAAATCTCCCTTTGCCTTGATTCAAATTATTTTTCATTGCCTATCTGCCCTACCCTGAGGTTTTCCAAATGTTGTCAACATATAGTGTAATTATAGAGGATTGTCATCATAATAAAATGTAATAAACTATATAAACAAGCAGAAAAATATTAGAATTACACTCATCCATCCTCCATTTATTTCCAAGGATCTTACTACCATCTTAAGGCAGAATAAATGGAATGCTTATCTGCATGTAGATTTTCCTTTTATGTTTTGCAGTTTTTCTAGATAATTGCTTTAGAATAGCCCTGCTTATTATCACATGTCTCTGACTTGTGTACTTTTGGCTCCTATGAAAACTCATTAACCCATTTTATGTTATGGAAAAGTTAAACACATTGAGATCTGCAGAAGGAGGTCATCTTCATCTCAGAAAAGCTAAAGTGTCTTTGAGATTGTGTGTCTATGTAAACCCAAGTCAAAATGAAATACTTTGACATGAACTTAAGTATGGTCTTTCATTATGCTTTCCCGGGGAGTCTCTTGTCTTTATCATAGCAATATATTTACTAAGTTTCTATAATTAAGCCATATTGTCTTTTTTTTTTTTTTAACTCCTAGGATCCTAAAGGCACTGCATATTACAGGAGCTTTCCACAGTTCATTCCAGTTATATTCCCTGAGTATTTATCATCGCTCCCACACCTGTGAGATTTCTCCTTGGAGAAATTCAAATCTTCACAAGACACATCTGACTTTTGACTCTTACTATCTGGGATATCAGCTTCACTGACAATAGTGTGGAATCTGTTAAGGTAGGGCCACCCATTCTTCTGTAGACAGGACGCTTCGGGCAAAGACTTCAGCAGGCCTTCAAAACATCCCTGCCCCTCACTTCATTTCAGCCACTGTCATAGAACAGAGAAGACCCTTCCTAGTGTAGAAGTTGAGTTTGGATACATGTGCCTCAAATCTAAGTTGCTGCCCTTTTACTTCTTCATCCATTTTCTGTACCAACGCCTGTCCTTTCGTCATAAAGAAAAATTTATATTTTGAGAATCGCATGAGGGTAGTTACATGGCTTGTTATGTTGACGGAATGTGCTTCCAGGGAGTGAGGGCTCTTCAGTCTTTGTCTCTGGGCGGAGAGGAGTCCTTCCCACTGCAGCCTCTGCTCCCCGCCGCAGTTCCTTTCACACATCCCCTTCTACTTCTCTTTCTTTCGTCAAATTTATCAGAAAACTGAAACTTCTAACTACATTTCAATGTACACAAGAAAGAGCTCTGTATAGATGAATTTTCAACAAATTTTAACAGAAATAATAAAAAGTAAATGAGGAGAATGAAGTTTGTTGAAGATGTTTTTTTTTTTACTCTTCAAAGTACAAATTTATAGTCCTCTCTGAACTTTCTATTACTACATAAACCTTTAATTTAGCAACAAACCTCAGTCTCTCAGCGACAAATGTAAACTAGTGACATCGAATTTTCAAGTCTTCCTGACTCTAATGGAAGGTGCCAACTATAAAAATAGGTGAGGGGTTTGATTTATTTTAAACTTTAAAGTACTTGTTATTTACTCTTAGAGAAGCAGTTTCAATTTCAATGTACATATAGCACAGTAAGAGGACACAATGGAATAAAATATGAGGAAAATAAAAAATACCAACCCAAGGAAATAACCAACCTGAAGTCAAGCAAAATACAGTGGGAGTTGGGTCCATTGTAAACGAAGAAGTGGTCCCAAGATCCTATGAATATCAAAATGCAGAGGAGAGGGGTGGGGGGTGGGAAGAGATAAACCAAAGAACTTATATGCATATATGCACAACCAATGGACATAGACAATAGTTTGAGGAAAGCAGGAGGAAGGTGGGAGTGGGGAGGTAGGGGTCAATGGGAGAAAAAGGGGGGACATGTAATACTTTCAACAATAATAATAATAATAATAATAATTTTTTAAAAAGGAACACCTGGCCCCAGCTGGTTTGGCTCAACGGTTGGAGCGTCGGCCTGTGGACCAGAGAGTCCCAGGTTCAGTTCCCGCTAGGGACATGTACCAAAATAAATAAATAAATAAATAAATAAATAAATAAATAAATAAATAAAATAAAATAAAATAAATAAAAAGGAACACCTGTCCTTTGGGAAGTTTGAGGGGCAAGGAGAGAAGAACAGGTCTCATACAAAGGAATACAAATATTTTTTAAAGGACTAAGGATTAAAGTCTTATACCAGAGCAATAATAAACTCACTCAAATGTTTAAGTGGGTCATTACTCATAGCAAAAATGCTGCTTTCACGATGGCACTTTTTAATATAAAGAGAGAGACAATCTAGAGATTACTTAAGGATATTCTCAAAAGTTTGATTCATTGACTCTGCATTAAAATTTTAAGAGTAGTGTAGGCAGACCTGGCTGGTTTGGTTCAGTGGTTAGAGTGTCACCCATGGGCCAAAGAGTCACGGGTTCTGTTTCAGGAAAGGGCATGTACCTCGGTTGCGGTTTGGTCCCCGGTCTTGGTCCGGGTCATGCGGGGTGGGAGGGGTACCAATCAATGTGTCTCTCTCACTTTGATGTTTCCCTTTTTCTCTCTCTCCCTCCCCTTTTCACTCTCTCTGGAGATAAAAATGTAAAAATATCCTCAAGTGAGGATTAAAAAAAAATACAAGAGTAGAGTAGGCAGAGTGGACCAAGATGGTAGGTAGGAGGCTCCTGCACTCTCTACCTGCAGATGCACCAAATGTATAGCTAGCTACACATGGAGAAATCCCTCTGAAAGACATCCAGAAAATGGCAGGGTGACTCCTACATGCCAGATGCATGGGAAAATACCCACACTGAAATGAGCAGGAGAGGCTGAGACACACTGTCGCCATGAACCCCATCCCAAATGAGTGCCATACAATCAGCAGGTACCCACAACTCCTAGATGCTCCCTGAGGGACAAAGGTTTAGACCCCACATCTAGTGCCCCAACTTTTAAGACTCCTACTGGGAGACGGGATCCCAAAACACCTAGCCGATGGAGCTGAAGTCTACAAGACCCTAAAGCTGTAGTAAGCAAAGAGCCTTCTGAAGGGTGCACAGGCACTCAGTGTGGCTGTCCACTCAGGGCTCAGCACAGAGGAGCAGACAAGGCACCCTAGAAAGAGGCTTATCGACATACTTTAATATAGATATGAATATTATTCAACCATAAAAAAGAAGAAAATCTTGCCATTTGCAACAACATGAATGGAACTTGAAGGTAGTACGCTAAGTGAAATAAGTCAGACAGAGAAAGACAAATACCATATGCTCTCACTTAAATGTGGAATTAAAACGATACAGAGAACATATTGGTGCTTACCAGAGGTGGGAGGTGGGGTAGGTAAAAGGGGGGAAAGTGATAAAAGGCACACACTTTTGGCTAAAATAAATAAGTACTGGGGATGTAATGTATAGCATGGTGACTACAGTTAACAACACTGTATGTAGAGTTGAAAGTTACTAAGAGACAAACAAAAAGAAAACCCCAGAGCAAGTAGAAGGAAGGAAATAGTAAAGATCAGAGCAGGAATAAATTACATAGAGACCGAAAAAAAACAATTCAAAGGATCAATGAAACAAAGAGCTGGTTTTTTGAAAAGATAAACAAGATTGATGGACCCTTAGCTAGACTCACCAAGAAACAAAGAGAGAGAACCCAAATACACAAAATCAGAAACGAAAGAGGAGAAGTAACAACTACACCACAGAAATACAAAGGATCGTTAACAAATACTATGAACATTTATATGGCAACAAATTCGACGATCTAAGCGAAATGGACAAATTTCTAGAAACACATAGTCTCCCAAAACTGGACCAGGAAGAGATAGAAAACTTGAACAGACCAATAACAACAAAGGAAATTGAAGATGTAATCAAGACCCTCCCAGCCAACAAAAGCCCAGGCCCTGACGGCTTCACGGGGGTTTTACCGAACATTCAAAGAAGAACTAACACCCATTCTCCTCAAACTATTTCAAAAAATTCAAGAAGAAGGAAGACTTCCAAACTCGTTTTATGAGGCCAGCATAATTCTAATTCCAAAACCAGAAAAAGACATTACAAAGAAAGAAAACTACAGGCCAATATCCCTGATGAACATAGATGCCAAAATCCTTAACAAAATACTAGCAAATCGGATCCAGCAATACATCAAAAAAATTATTCACCATGACCAAGTGGGATTCATCCCAGGGATGCAAGGCTAGTACAATATTTGCAAATCAATAAATGTGATACATCACATAAACAAAATGAAAGATAAAAACCACATGATCATATCAATAGACGCTGAAAAAGCATTCGACAAAATCCAGCACCCATTTCTGATAAAAACGCTCAGCAATTTGGGAATAGAGGGATCATATCTTGATATAATAAAGGCCATATATGAAAGACCTACAGCCAACATCATACTCAATGGGCAAAAACTAAAAACATTTCCCTTGAGAACAGGAACAAGACAGGGATGCCCACTTTCGCCACTCTTATTTAACATAGTACTGGAAGTCTTAGCCATAGCAATCAGACATGAAGAAAAAATAAAAGGGATCCAAATTGGAAAGGAGGAAGTGAAACTGTCATTATTCGCAGATGACATGATATTATACATAGAAAACCCTAAAGACTCCATCAAAAATCTACTAGACCTAATAAATGAATTTGGCAAAGTAGCAGGATACAAAATTAACGTCAAGAAATTGATGGCATTCTTATACACCAATGATGAACTCACAGAAAGAGAAACTAAAAAAACAATCCCATTTACCATCGCGGCAAAAAAATTAAGATACCTAGGAATAAATTTAACCAAAGAAGTAAAGGATCTATTTGCAGAAAACTACAGGACATTGAAAAAAGAAATAGAGGAAGATATAAAAAAGTGGAAGCACATACCTTGTTCATGGATTGGAAGAACTAACATCATTAAAATGTCCATATTACCCAAAGCAATCTATAGATTCAATGCAATCCCCATCAAAATACCAATGACATATTTCACAGAACTAGAACAAATACTCCAAAAGTTCATATGGAACCAAAAAAGACCCCAAATAGCCACAGCAATCTTGAAAAAGAAGGACAAAGTAGGTGGGATCACAATACCGGATATCAGGTTATACTACAAAGCTACTATAATCAAAACAGCCTGGTACTGGCACAAGAACAGGCATATAGACCAGTGGAACAGAACAGAGAATCCGGAAATTGACCCAAGACATTATGCTCAATTAATATTTGACAAAGGTGGCAAGAGCATACAATGGAGCAAAGATGGTGTTGGGAAAATTGGACAGCTATATGCAAAAAAATGAAACTAGACCATCAACTTACACCATACACAAGAATAAACTCAAAATGGGTAAAAGACCTAAATGTGACTCATGAATCCATAAAAATCCCAGAAGAAAATGTAGGCAACAAAATTTTGGACATCATACGCAGCAGAATCTTCACTGATACATCACCTAAGGCAACAGAAACAAAGGAAAAAATGAACACATGGGACTACATCAAACTCAAAAGCTTCTGCACAGCAAAAGAAACAACCATCAAAATGGAAAGGGAACCCACTGTATGGGAGAGCATAATTGCCAATGATACATCAGATAAGGGGTTAATCTCCAAAATATATAGAGTGCTCATACAACTCAACAAAAGGAAGACAAAGAACCCAATTAAAAAATGGACAGAGGAACTAAATAGACACCTCGCCAAACAGAACATACAAATGGCTAAGAGGCATATGAAGAAATGCTCAACATCACTAATCATCAGAGAGATGCAAATTAAAACAACAATGAGGTATCACCTCACACCTGTCAGAATGGCCGCCATCAACAAAGCATCAAACATCAAGTGTTGGCGAGGGTATGGAGAAAAGGGGACTCTAGTACACTGCTGGTGGGAATGCGGACTGGTGCAGCCACTGTGGAAAACACTATGGTGTTACCTCAAAAAATTAAAAATTGAATTGCCATTTGACCCAGTGATCCCACTTCTAGGAATATACCCTAAGAAACCTGAAACACCAATCAGAAAGAATATATGTACCCCCGTGTTCATAGCAGCACTATTTACAATAGCTAAGATCTGGAAACAACCCAAGTGTCCATCAGTGGATGAATGGATAAAAAAGCTGTGGCACATATACACAATGGAGTACTATGCAACTGTAAGAAAGAAAGATCTCTTATCCTTTGAGACGACATGGAGGGACCTCAAGAGTATTATCCTAAGCGAAACAAGCCAAGCACAGAAAGACAAATATCACATGATCTCACTTATTTCTGGAATATAATGAACATAACAGTTGGGGAACAGGGTAGACCCAGAGATGTGAAAGTGGGGTACAGACTAACAACCCTCAGAGGAGGGCGGGGGGGAGGGAAGAGATAAACCACAGAACTTATACGCATGTATGCATAACTGATGGACATGGACAACAAAGCTGGGGACGGGGTGGGGGGTTGGGGAGGAGGGTGTCAATGGGGAAAAAAGGAGAAACATCTGTAACAAAAATAAATTAATAAAAATAAAAATAAATAAATAAATAAATAAAAGCTTCAAAAAAAGAAAAAAAGAAAAAGAAAGTTACTAAGAGAGCAGTTTTTAAAAGTTCTCTTCCTAACAAACAACAACAACAAAATGGATGTTAATAAGACTTATTATGGTAGTCATTCTGTAATATAATTATTGCACACATGAAACTAGTATAATATTTATGTCAATTTCATGTCAAAAAAAGTTGCTGCCTGAGAGCTAGGCTTCTAATTTAGTGGATATCTAGGGGCTGGCTGTAGCCTTCTGCAGAGCCTAGAGAAGCTGGTGGACACGTCTCTTGGCTCTCCCTTCAGCCTGCTCTAGTCATAAAACCAAGTCACCAGGATCTCCCTGGAAGGAGCTTGTGCAAACATCAGATGCCCCAGTTTTTGTGGCTGTCCCCTGAGGGTGTCCCAGCTTTTGAGGCTCACAGATCACATGGCTGCAAGAGCCAGTGGGGTTTTCATTCATGAGTCCCATGGTACTATAGCAAACAAAGAAGCCGTTTTTAAGAGGTGCAGGAACACCCCCCTTGCCCCGCCCCAGCCCCTGCAGCTAACACCTGAGTCCAGCACAGAGGGAACAAGCAAAACACCGGTCTTCCAGTTTCTCCCTGAAAGGAGCTTAACTACGTACTTTCCCAGCGGTCGCCTGAGGGTCCAGATTCTAACTGGCCTGCATCTAGGTGCTGACTGCTACCCTCCCCTTCTGGACATTGATGGGTCTTGGCACACCTTCAACTACAGGGAGTCCTCAGAATGGAGAAGGAGGCTTGGACAGTCACAAAGGTCTGAAAGACAGCTAGGAGCTCAGGCCTGACTGATCAATAAGGTGAGACCATAATGCCAAGACTTGGAGAGGTGGCTGTTTTATCTAATGCATAGAAACCAACACAGAAAGTCAAGAAAAAGAAGGAGGAGGGGGGAAGGAGGAATAAGAAGAGGAAGAAGAAGAAATAAGAATATGTTCCAAACAAGCAAAAAGATAAAACTCCAGAGAAAGATCTTAATGAAATAAAAATAAGTGATTTACCTGATAGAGAGTCTAAAATAGTGATGATAAAGATGCTCACTAAGGTCAGGAGAGCAATGCATGAACAAAGTGAAAATTTCATCACCACCTCCTGGATGCCTGCAGGAAACAATTCTAAGATAAATTCTAAGTAGTTCCTTAGATGCTCCTAAATGGATAAATCCCCAGATGTTTGTAGTGGTGAAAAATTTGATAACACATCCTTGGATTATTTTTTGTTCCTTCCTTTTCCTTTACTTCTAGCCTGGGGATAATTTCCCCCAATTAAACTATCTACATACAAGATTTTCTCTTAGATTTGACTTATTGGGGAAATCTAAGACTATCTCTACTTATAATAAAGGAGATACTTTATTCATTTTTTTTCTTAATCCTCACCCGAGGATATTTTTTCCACTGATATTTAGAGAGTAGAAGGGAGGGAGAGAGGAGAGAGAGAGAGAGAGATTCATCAATGTGATAGAGACATATCGATTGGTTGACTCCCACACGCTCCCTGACTGGGGCCGAGGAATGAACCTGCAACCCAGGTACGTACCCTTCACTGGGAATGGAACTCAAAACTCTTTGGTGCTCGGGCCACACTGACCAGGACTACTATTTTTTAAAGAAAGGAATTTCAGATATCAACTTCTTGATATCAATAGCTGCTTTTTCTGTTTGTAAGGCCAACTCAACTGTAGAATCGACATTTAAAAACACACTATGAGTAAGAGCTGAGCGTTGACCTCTTCCTTTAGCTAGGTTCCATTACAGCAACTCTCTGGATGATATCAATGCCACTGTGAGCAATGGAGCACTTATTCTTGGCAGAATCTGAAAGCACATAACACAATCCCCCTCAGAAATACTGGTAGCATAGGGAGCAGAATTAGTGGCAGAGCCAAGAAATAAAGCTGATTTGAGGTTGAAAAGAAACTGATCTCATCAGGGAACCACATACTTCCTGAAATTTTTAAAGCAAAACATCTATTTGTTTGTCTTAAAAACCTCATATCATAAACCCCGAGTAATTTATGCAATTATAATATTCTACATCCTAAATGAGATTTCATAGCCCCTCATCCAAGAGAAACAAGTCTTGGAATAATTTTACTCTGAAGTCTCCAAATAACATAAAATTCAGTTCACAGTACCACATTATTACTAGGAGAATCAATAATTTTTTTCAACAAATGAGTTTAACAAAAAGATTTAATTTAATCTCCAAGTTTATGAAGGTAATTCTTGCTTGTGTTTTTGTAACCATTACCATACTTATTTCAGGTTAACTGCATGAATAATGTCATCTAAGCTGCTTCTAATGATTGATCTGTGTAATAAAAAAAAATTCCTGTATACGCCATTCCTCGGAAGATATTAAAGAACTTTGCCAGCATTAGTCAAAGTCCTATAATTTGTACCATGAAATGCTCAGAGCAGTCGGCTCTGGATCCCCATGAGAACACATGGTTTTTACAAAACCCCAGTGCTCGACAGTAGGTGCAGATGTGGCTAGATTTCTCATTAGGACCTTCTCACCTCTCCTTTCCCTTCCTGCGGGTCCTCCCGTCGCCAGGTGCTCCCAGGCTCTCCCTGGCTTTTCTAGACTATTTCACCTCTCTCCCCTGACTCCTCTAGTTTCTTGCGCCCTCTCCAGGCCACCTCCCGACACTACTCATCTGTGCTGCGTGACGTCTCTTATCAGCTGCAGTTGTGTAGGAGGGCGATCTGTTTAAACAAAGGCACCAATTTCCTCCTTCCAACAGAAAACATGTCCATGATCCCAAGGTCAGCATTTTTGAAGGAGACACTGTTCTGTCACAAAAACAAACGAACAAACAACATGTCAGAGTTCTCTGTGAAGCCTTCTGTGTTAGGACTACACTGGGTGAGTCTGCGGTGTAACCAGTGTAAAATACACTTCCATTTTTTGTCTGTCTGTTTCTTGTTTAAGAAGCTGTAAGAGTTCACGTGGCCCCAGGGAAATTGCAAAGCATGAGGTTATAGATAGCAGAGCTGACATCTTCTATCACTTGCCTCTTGACATCAAGCCTATGGCTGTGGAAGAAAAGTGGCTACAATTTGCAATCATTCTCCCTTTTCCCCTTTGCTAAACAATAACCAATTCAAACTCTCGGAGCAGAAATAAGAAAGCAAGATCCAGGTCTCAAAATTTAACTTACTTGACTTGGTAACTGTCCGACAGTACTAAGAGCAAACAATCATTTCTCCTCCTGACAGGTAGGAAGCCTTGACATTTTGGGACTGAACTGAGTTTCCGTTCCCTTTAGTAGAGATTTCCTGCTTGTGGGGATGCTTAAAACTGGTCTGTGGCTTGGCAATCTCCAACTCACTTTTCTTACTATAAACACATATAATCTTACTTTTGATTTTAAACAAACCTTTCAGAAAAAAAAACCACCTGCTTGTATTCCATTCATCTTGAAATCAAAAGATGTGAGGTATAAAAGAGAGTCTCAGAAAGACTTAAGCACCCTCCTGTGTTACGGCCAGGAAGACAGAGAGCCTGCAAAGCCTGAACCGCAGCTGGCTTGAGCTCACATAGCTGGGTGTGGGTCCTGATGAGGACACATAATATGGACAGGTGTCTGTGAGCTTAATGATGTCTCCATGCAAACAGGCTGCCCTTTTTTTATATATAGAATTTTAAAAATATGTTTTCATTGATTTTTTAGAGGGGGGGGCAGAAGAGAGGGGAGAGAGAGATAGAAACATCAATATGAGAAACATCTATCGGCTGCCTCCTGCACAGCCCCTACTGCGGATCGAGCCCACAACCTGCGCATGTGCCCTGACCAGGAATCAAACCCAGACCCCTCAGCCGGTGGGACATCGCTCAATCCACTTAGCCACACCAGCCGGGCCAGGCTGCATTTCTTATTGATGAGAACCCTTAGCAGAAGAATCGAGTACCTTTTACTAGCCATCCATCCATCAGTGAAAGACCTTGACATTTGCATGTTCTCCTTAACTTTTATCTTTAAACTAACTCTTTACTCCTATATAAACTCTTATTTAGGTCTTTTATTGGGAAATTGGAACGGTAAGAATTGGCTTTTAGATTGCAAGATGCCCTCTCTGGCCCCATTCATTTCTTCATATAATACAAATTAAAATAGAAAAGTATACATGCTGGGCGCTGTCCCAGACTGTGGAGACAGAGACCTGATGAAATAATCATCATTACTCTCAAGGTGTTACAGGCTAGTGGGGGTTATCTTCATGTAGATAAATAATTTTAATTAGAAGGGGTAAGTGCTGTAAGAACGATATTACTGGTGCCACGGGAATCACACCTTTCTCCTCAGTGGGGTTTCTCTACATTTCTCGTTCTCAGGAGTTGTCATTGCTGTGACTTAGAACTCTATTCAAACTTACTGAGAAAAGCCAGCCAGATTAATTTCTAAAGACACAGAGTTTTGCCCAGCTGGTGTGGCTCAGTGGATTGAGCATCCTCCCATGGACTGAGAGGTCCTGGTTCGATTTCCAGTTAGAGCACACACCCAGGTTGCAGGCTTTATCCCCAGTAGGGGGTGAGCAGGAGGCAGCCAATTGACGTTTCTATCTCTCTTTCCCTTCCTCTCCCTCTTAAAAATATCAATAAAAACTTAAAAAAAAAAAAAAGACAGTTTTTTAAGGGCTGGATGATTATATTTCAACTAGATAATCTTTAAAGTCCTTTCAAGGTATATTAATAAAATGCTTTGGTTTTGTGAGAATAAGATCTAGGTCCTGTTCCTGCCCTGTAACTGAGGTAGTACATAGAAATTTCTGAGGGAGAGAGAGAGAAACATTAACATGAGAGGGACACATCTATTGGCTGCCTCCCGCATGACCCTGGGCCGGGACGAACTGCAACCGAGGTACCTGCCCTTGACCAGAATCAAACCCGTGTCTCTTCGGTCTGCGGGCCTATGCTCTACCGCTGAGCCAAACCAGCCAGGGCTAAAGGAGTAGCGATTTAAATTTAAATGCTTACGCACCTTCAACTAATATTTTACTGCAATTATGCAAAGCACTTTACTATTAGAATATCCTGAAACGTAAAATATGAAACAAATAAGTCTAATATGAAAACTTACTCTATTTGAAAATCTCAAAAGATACTGAAAAGCATCTAATAACATTTATCATACATTTTTTGAAAAGAAAAACATGTTGGAAAAGTAGGAATAAATATGTAATTCTTCAAAATGATTTCTAAAAATTCTATCTTAGAAGTATGTCTATTAAAATAAGGAACAAAAAAAATTATCCATATCATTACCATTACTAAGGAAAACTTTTCTTTTTTTTTAAATATGTTTTTATTGATATTTTTTATTTATTTATTTATTTATTTATTTTTTGTAGAAGAAATAGTAGGCTTAGTTTTATTTGTCATTGTCATTTAAATTAAATAAACATCATTAGATCTAATTCTAGGGATTTCTATTAGCAATACTAACATTGAATGTTATATCTAAATTTAGTCTTTTTTTTTTTATTAATTTACTTTTGTTACAGATGTTTCTCCTTTTTTCCCCCATTGACACCCTCCTCCCCCTCCCTCCCTGCCCTGTCCCCATTTTTGTTGTCCATGTCCATTGGTTATGAGTACATGCGTACAAGTTCTGTGTTCATTGCTCCCCTCCCCCACCCCCTCTTCTGGCAATTGTCAGTCTGTACTCTACTTCCACGTCTCTGGAACTACCCCATTCCTCACACTGTTATGTTTTATTGATATTTTTTAGAGAGAGAGGGAAGGAGAAAGAGATAGAAACATCGATGTGAGAGAGAAGCATTGATTAGCTGCCTCCTGCATGACCCAACAACCCAGGCACGTGTCCTGACCAGGAATCAAACCAGGACCTCTCAGTCCATGGGATGATGCTCAATCCACTGAACCACACAGCCAGGCAGAAAAACTTTTCTTATTGAAGTTATGGCTAATTCAATAAGACATGATGTAAAAAACAAAAGTGTGAGTTCCTTTCCTTTGTAGCATTCACTTGTGATTAAATAAAGAATGGAATAGCCACTTGTTTCTTCCTGCTGAAATAATCAAATATCTCCACACAGTTGACCTTTTAACCTCCTGGAAAGCTCCCCTCCCTAGAATTATGATCCCAAAGGCCTCTGGATTGAACCTTTATGCAGGACTGATCCTCAGGGCCAGGAAAAGAGGGAGATGGACAGGAGAAGCCCGAGTATCATCCCACATCTTCCCCTGGAAGCTGACATAACACTTTTTGTTCTTTTTCTACTTAATTCCAAATTCTTTACAGGGAATACTATAGTTTCCAGGGTTGGGGCTGTGCCTCTGTGCGGGGACCTCAATGGAGAGTCGGGGAAATCTTGGTGGCTCATGTGTCTACTTCCTTAATGCTTGTCTCTGCTTCATTATATCCTCCTGGAAAAAAATAACAAGAGCACTTAGTAGCTCAAAGTCTTTGGAACTGCTCCCTACATTTTAAAAAATAGGTCAGTAAAGGGCATGACTTACTCAACTTCCCACACTAGGAAAGGATTCATTCAACATCCCTCTTTCCTTCTCAACTGAGGGGCAGTGACCCTCACCAACCAAGGTGGACCAGGCAATACAATGTGCACCAAAGGATACTGTGGCCCTGATGACATAACTTTGCTGTGTCACTTCCAATGGTTACCCCACTTAATTCTTTTCCTTGGCTTGTTATGTTTGCTGAAACTTCCAGAAAAGTGTTAAACAATACTGGTCACGGCAGCTGTCCTCCCGTGCTCGTCTGTAATGGGAATCTTGCACTTTTCACAACAGTGAGCACATGTTCCTCATGCTAAAAAAAACCCAACAACAACAAACAAACAAAAAAACCACCTATCCCTCTATTTCTACAATCAGCTCTGTCAGGAATTAATGTGAAATTATATGGATGCCTGGTCAACCATCTGTTAAAAAAATACTTTATTTTTCTTGTTGTTGTTGGTTTTTGTAATTTTTATGACCCATCTTTATTTTTGTTCCCACTTTTATTGAGATATAATTGACCTATGACATTGTGTAAGTTTAAGGTGTACAAAACCATGACTTCATACAGTGCAAAATGATAACCACAAGAGGGTTAGTTAATACCTCTGTCACTTCACATAATTAACTTTTTGTGATGAGAAAATCTCAGTTTACTTCTTAGCAACTTTCAAGTATATAAAATAGTATTGTTAACTCTAGTTCCCACTGTTAACTGTCACCATTGTTGATCACTTCAAGTATATAAAACAGTATTGGTAACTATGGTTTTCACGTTAGGTAGCCAGAATTCATTTTAGTACCGAAAGTTTGCACAACCCCCAACCCTGGCAAACACCTTTCTATTCTCTGTTTCTATGAATTTGGCTTTTTTAGATACAACATATAAATTATAGCATACAGTATTTGTCTTTCTCTGTCAGATTTATTTCAGTTAGCAGAATGCCTCAAGGTTCATCCATTTTGTTGCAAATGGCAGGATTTCCTTCTTTCTGGTGGCTGAATACTACTCCATGGTATGTGTATACCACGTTTTCTTTGTCCATTCGCCAGCTGATGGACAACGAGGTTAAACATAGCGTGGCCACTGCGAACACTTATACACGTGGGAGTGCCAATATCACTTCAAGATCCTAATTTCACTTCCTTTGGATATATACTCAGAAGTGGGATTGCTGATTCGTACGCTATTTTAAATTTTTTAAATAGTTTTTCTTTTTTATTCTTCACTCAAGGATATGTTTTACTGATTTTAAAGAGATGGGAAAGAAGAGAGAGAGAGAGAGAGAGAGAGAGAGAGAGAGAGAGAGAGAGAGAAATGTTGAAGTATGAGAGAAACATCGATCAGTTTCCTCCTTTAGGGATCCAACTGCCACCTAGCTATGTGCCCTGACAGGGAATCGAACCAACAAACTTTTGGTGCACGAGACAACACTCCAACCAACTGAGCCACATCAGAAAGGGCCTATTTTCAATTTTTTGAGGAAACTTTATACTGTTTTCCACAGTGGCTGTACCAATTTACATTCCCACCAACTGTGCACAAAGGGTTCTTTTTCTCCACAGTCTTGCCAACACGAATCTTTCATCTTTTTTATAATAGCCAAGGTGTGAGGTGATATTTCATTGTGGTTTTGATTTGCTGTTTCCCTGATGGTTAGTGATGTTGAGCATTTTTTCATGTACATGTTGGCCCTTTGTATGTCTTCTTTGGAAAATGTTTACTTAGTTCCTCTGCCATTTCATAGTTAGATTATTTCTGACATTGAGTTCTATGAGTTCCTTAGGTATTTTGGAAATTAACCCCTTTTCAGATAGCTGGTTTGCAATTATTCTATTCCATTCTATAGTTGCCTTTCCATTGTGCTAATTGTTTCTTTTCCTGTGAAAAGCTTTTTAATTTGATACGGTCCAACCCTATCGATTTTTACTTTTGTTGCTTGTGTTTTTGGTGCCAAAATCCATGTCAAAGAGCTTTCCCCCTATGGTTCCTTCAAGACCTTTACCATATTTAGGTCTTACATTTAAGTCTTTAATCCATTTTGAGTTAATTTTTTGTGTGCTATAAGATAAGGGTTCGATTTTATTTTTTGCCTGTGAGTATCCAATTTTCCAACACTATTTATTGAAGAGACTGTCCTTTTCCTGTCGAGCTCTCTTGGCTTCCTTGTCAAATATTACACATCTATGCACATCTATGGGTTTATGTCTAGGCGTTTGACTCAGTTCCACTGATCTATGTGTCTGTTTTTATGCCAGTACCATACTGTTTTATTGAATTATCTTTCTGTGTTTTCTTATAGCTCATTGAACTTCTTTAAAGCAGCTACCTTGAATTCTTTCTTGGGAAAATTGCAGCTCTCCATGTCTTTGGGGTTGGTTGCTAAAAAATTATTGTGATATTTTGGTGGTGTCATGTTTCCTTGATTTTTCATGTTCCCCAAGGTCTTGCATTGCTGTCTTCATCACCTCCCCAGTCTTTACTGTCTGACGTCAGGAGAGGAATACCCTCCATTAGCCCTGCTAGGGGTTCTGAGGCTTTCTTAGACTTTCTATCAATACACCTGCTCCACAAGTCTTGTTCCCCCTTGTGGCAGCATTCTTAAGCCTGCTTGCCTTCTCTCCGTCAAGGAAAGCACCAGGCTGGGTGCTGACAGTCTCCCTTTTTCTTTCCCAAGGGTGATGCTAAATGATCAAGTCTGTGGTCTCTCCCAGGCCCACAGACTGGGCTTGCTTTCGCATGTACTCACTCGCCATGTGCTAAAGCTTGCTCTCACCAGTATCTGGAGTGTGCACAGGGAGCTGTGGGGAAGGTGAGGGTGCAGTCCATGGAGCACTGGGTATGCTGGTGTGTCAGTGAAATCTGTGGGTGGGCCTCCTGATGGAGTCCATAAAGAAGTTAGTGAGATCCACGTCCCTATAAACAGTTCCTTCCAAGCCCTGGCTGCTGTTCTTTCAGCTGCTTATGGCCCCCAATTCATGTAGCTCACAACTCAGAATAGGGATGAGATAGGACGGGACAAGAGAGAAAGTGGCCTCTTTGGCAACATCCCATACAGCTGAGGAAGCTGTGTGCTCAATCACATGCTCTCACTTTTCCCTGTGGGCGAAATCACAGGAATTTCTTGGCACCGAGCTGTGCTGCCTTGGGGGAAGGGTGATGTAGGCAAAGTCAAATTGTCCCCCTTACTCTCTCCAATGCATTCAATATCTTTTTTTTTTTTTTCTCTAACGATGTGCTGGAATTTCTCCATTGGAATCCTAGACTCCCACAAAGGATCTTTCCTTGGTGGTGATTGTCTCAGTCAGTGTTCTCCAGGGCCAGAGCCAGTGTGTGACTGTTTGCATGCCTGTTACCCAACACATGGGTGGATGAGAATCCTCTTGGGTCCTCCAATATATGATGCTGGTGACAGAATCAAAGTCAACCAGGATGCACCTGAGTCTCTAGGGGCTCAGAGCTGTTAATGGGTCTACAGTCAACAAGTCAGTTCCCTGGGTATAGGGCTGTCTTCTCAAAGTGGCTCTCTTCAGCCTTACATGGCATTCTTGGATTTTACAATCTCCTACCTGGCTCCCACAGCTCCCACAAAAACACTTTGTCCATGGATAGATGCCAAATTCTTGTTGTTAAGGTGAAATTGTGAGCAAGAGATGTCTTATTTGGCTATCTTACTGACATCACTCCCATAAGGTTTTCTTTTATCCAGCATTTGACAAAATGCATTTCTGTATTTCTTTATATTAAGCTATTGTTGCCTTCCTGGGATAAGGTCTACTTGCTTGTGATGTATTAGTCCCATATTATATTTCTAAATTTGGCTTATTACAGTTTATTGAGGATTTTTTTTAATGTTTGTGAGAAAGGTTTAGTGGTTTCCCATATCAACTTTTTAAAATTTCCTCTTTCTCTTCCTTCTTTTCTTCCTCTCCCCCACCTAAGAGGACTCCTGCCTAGACTGTGATATGAAAGAAAGAAAACACAAAATCAGAAACATTGATTGACAAAACAAAATTTGTTCTTTAAAACAACCAATAATAGCCCAGCCGGTGTGGCTCAGTGGTTGAGCGTCGACCCATACACCAAGAGGTTGCCAGTTCTATTCCCGTTCAGGGCACATGCCCAGGTTGTAGGCCAAATCCCCAGTGGGGGCATGTAGGAGGTGGCCAGTCAATATTCTCTCTCATCGATGTTTCTATCTCTCTCTCCCTCTCCCTTCCTCTCTCTAAAAATCAGTAAAGAAAAAATGTTTAAAAATTAATAAATAAAACAACCAATAATATATTCAAAATCTTTTCAAGTTTGATAAACATCAAGGAAGAGAAAAAACAGTATCAGCAATGAGAGAGAAGATTATAACTTCATAGTCAAAATATTTCATATACTATTCAAAGAATATTAACAAAAATAAATAACACTTTATACTAATTAATTTAAAAATATGATGAAAGAATAAATGTCTAGGATAATAATTCTGAAACTTGGCTGTGCATTAGAGCCTCCTGGAGGACAGATACTGGGCCCCACTCCCAGACCTTCTGATTCAGTCATCTGGGGTTGAGGCCTGAGAAGCTGCATTTCTAACAAGTTCCTGGAGGATCTGATGCTGCTGGTCAGGGAAATACTCTGAGAACCACTGTTTAGGAAAATATAAATTCCCAAATTCTACTTAAGAATAAACTGAAAACCAAAAACCTATATGTAAGAGTTAAAACCGTAAACCTCTTAGAAGAAAAATATAGGGTTAAATTGTTGTCACATGCAAATGTCAAATAAAACATTAGCAAATAAAATTTTTTTTAATTCCAAGGATCAGATGAGAAAACATATCATCATCTCACTTGATGCAACAACAACAAAAAAATCATTGGAAACACTCAAGAGAAAGAATAGGTGAAGATTTGGAGAAAGCAAGGGGAAACTATTTTGTCAACCAATTTAGTTGTTCAAGGAAAGACAGATGGTCTAATAATTGAAGGAGGACACAGGATCCAAGAGGAACAGTGTGGTGTGTGTGTGTGTGTGTGTGTGTGTGTGTGTGTGTGTTATAAAAATAGGATGCTGTTGAACATATTTATAGCTTGATTTGGAAGGAGCTGGTAGATAGAGAAAGGCCGAAAAAGAGGAGCCATTAGCCCTGGCCGGTTTGGCTCAGCGGTTAGAGCGTCGGCCTGTGGTCCAGAGAAACCGGGGTTTGGTTCCCGCTAAGGGCATGTACCTCAGTTGCAGTTTGTCCCTGGCCCTGGTTGGTCGTGTGGGTGGCAGCCACTCGATGTGTCCCTTTCACATTGATGTTTCTCTCTCTCTCTCGTCCTCTCTCTCCCTCCCACTCTATCTGAACAAAAAATGAAAAAATATCCTCGGGTGAGGATAAAAAAATAAAATAAAAGAGGAGCCATTAATGGAGTGAGATTCCAAAGGAAATGGAGAAATGGAAGGGAATAGTATCAAGAATGGAGCTTTCAGCCCAGCTGGTGTGGCTCAGTGGTTGAGCATTGACCCATGCACCAAGAGGTTGCCAGTTCAATTCTCGGTCAGGGTACATGCCCAGGTTGTGGACCAAATTCCCAGTTGGGGGCATGCAGGAGGCGGCCAGTTGATGTTCTCTCTCATCGATGTTTCTATCTCTCTCTCCTTCTCCCTTCCTCTCTCTCTCAAATCAATAAGGAAAAAAAAAAGAAAAATAATGGAGTTTTGAACAAAAGATAGACTCAATCCATAGGGAAGAAAGTAAGAATGATTTCAGCATAGTAGCTGAGAAAGGTCAAATTGGTTCACGTACATTTTCCCTATGAAGCAGGACATGAAATCAGACATTACAGAGCTCAGGAAAGCAAAGGACGGAAAAGCGTGGAGAGTGAATTCAGCCATTAGGAATTCAGTGGTGACCTCGAGATGAGCTGCCATGAGGTGATGGTGGCCCGGGATCCAGTGAGCAAAGGAGTGACTGGGTGTGGCAAAGTGGTAGCAAGTGTGGATTTTTCTTTCTTTTCCTTTTTAATTTTTTTTTCTTTATTGATTTTAGAGAGAGAGAGAGAGAGAGACACACATCAATGAGAGAAAACATTAATTGGCTGCCTCCTGCATGCCCCCCACTAGGGATTTGGCCCACAACCTGGGCATGTGCCCTGACCAGGAATTGAACCGGCGACCTCTTGGTGCATGGGTCTACGCTTAACCACTGAGCCACACCGGCTGGGCCTGGATTTTTCTTTCAAAGACCAAGGCTAAAAGGGTAGTAGGGAAATAGAGTGGCAGCTAGATTTCTAAAGAAAATACTTCAAATTGTAAAATAATTTCTCAGTATTCAGGGATCACCATACACTATGGAAGAGGATATGTCATTAGCTGGCATATGATGCAATTTGTGGTCTTTTGTTGTTATTGTTAACGAAATATCAGGCACTGCATTATAAAAGCACAATCAACTACAAATTACCACTGTCTCATCCAAACGAAATAAAAGTTGGCACTAAAACTCCAGCAAGTACATAAATGTAAAAGCTAAGGGTTTCTGAGCTTTCCTTTCATATCAGAATTTTTTCCTAAGAAAAAAGATCAGTATTGAATGAAGCTCCTCATTCTCTATAATAACCACTTCCATTTAGCTCTCTTCTACAATCCATAAAATGGGCTTGTCTGAATAGACAGACACAGGGGGGAAATCAAAGAGAACAAAACAGGTTTCTGAAAGCTATAAAATTTCAATTTAGCAAGCGATATGTATAGCCAGCCGGCAGTCCCAAACACAGCCTTTTTCAACTTTCCACTTAAACGCTTATGAGGACCCAGCTGGAAGAAAAGATAAAATTTCATCAACTTGGATTGAAAATCAATCGATCACAGAGATTTTAGAGGAAAAGAATCTGATGGGGCAGTCCACACACGCTTTATCAGAAATAGAGCAAGCCTGCAGTCAGTAGGAAAAAAGGGGGTGGGGGAAGGGTGGTTGTGGCCTCTCTCGCCCAGCATCTGTCTTGATTGGAAAGCTCCAGGTGAGTATCCAAAAACCTAAACTGCTTTATCTCTGCAGAGCTGGGCTGACTTTCAAGGCACCGGTAATGCTGTGTTCCCCTCCATCCCACAATGCCACCAATTCCTAAACAGAATCTTTCCACGATTCCCTGGAAACAGCAGTCTAAATGCATGACAAGGGCCACATAGGCAGAAGAAATCCTGAAAGGTAGGTCCACAGTAGCCAACTAAAAGGCTATTGAAATACCAAACAGTAGAGAGTTACAAGACTGTCCCTTAGTCCCACAGAGACACATTAGGTGGATTGGCAATGCTAGGAGCTGGCACCTAGAGTGCTCTCCAGCTTAGACGTTGCTCCCATCATGCAAACTGAGCAGAAGAGCGATGACATCAGCATGTCAGATTCTGAAGTCTCCCGCTCACCAGAGCAGGGCTATGGGGAGAGGAGCAGCGGGACACCTGAGGCCTGCAAGGAAAGGTCTCTTGAGCTGCAATATGTCATACTTCAGGGTTATATAAAGAGGAAGTGTGGGGTGAGCAGAGAGCCTAAGATGGTACTCATGCCTGTGAAAGAGGAAGCTCTCCAGAGCAGAGGTTGTCAACCAGTGTGCGGTGAGTGGCAGGCACACTGGGGTGCCACAAGAATGTTTAAAACATGCAATACCTGACGATTTAGTCAGGGGCGCTGACCTCTTTTCCCTTAGATTGTCAAATTAAAAAATGACAACAGTGCCCTGGCTGGCGTGGTTCAGAAGGTTAAGCATAGTCCCATGCACCAAAAGGCCGCCGGGTTCGATTCCTAGGTTTCGGGCTTGACCCCAGTAGGGGGCATGCAGGAGGCAGCCGATAGATGTTTCTCTCTCTCCCTCTCTCTTCCTTTCTCTCTAAGATCAATTAAAACATGTTTAAAAAGAAGTAAAAAATGACAACAGCCAACACAGTAACAGCCATCCAGTGTGAGTGAATCAAAATTATACCTTTTTTTGGGTCAGATTGACAAAAAATATAATACATTTTTTGGTGTGCCGCCGAAGTTTAGTACTTAGTTTATGTGTGCCATGAGGTGACAAGGGTTGAAAATCGCTGCTCTAGAGTAAAACGAATGGGCACCTGGAGTGGAAAGCCCCAGATCCGACAGTGAAAACAGCTCCCGGCAGCAAAGGAGGCAATTTTAGCAGAATGTTGGGAACCACACACAAGGCTTGATTTGTGTCCTCCCAAGGTACCTGCGCTCCCTACCACACCTGGAGCTCTGGCCAATTGTTTCAGGGGCCTCAGCAATATTAATAAGGTCCCATTGGTGGCATTGTTGAGCTCAGGAAACAAGGCGGCGCAGGTGACTTGGCAGTGAGCCCAGCCAAGACTCTGACCAGTGGTGCCACCCAGCCCAAGAGCAGTCCATTCACACAGGCAGGTGGAAGTGGGGGCGCCCTGCCTTCCTCAAGTCCATGTGGATGTGAGTGCTGCCAGGTGGAGCAGTCCTGTCTGTTCCACAGCCACCTCCCGTTGAGCTCGCCGGTACCGAAAGTAAAACTGAAAATGGGCTGATTGCAATTCCAACTCTTTTTTTTTTTTTTTAAGTTAACTATATTTTAACTACAAATGCATGACATGCTACGTACTCAGACTTAGGAAGCACAGAAAGGCATAGAGAAACTGTGTCTCTGGGAAGCCCCACCATTGACCGTCTTTTCCTTTTCCATGCTCATGCGCACACCTCCGTCATGCTGGCTTCCCAGGGGTGTTACTCTACAATGTGTAAAGGACTTCCACGCCAAGAACTCCCCATCTGTTCTGCAATATGCTTCCCCCTCCAGCTCTACTCCTTCCCACCTAGCGTATGTGAATGGAGCCCTTTGAATGTGCTCTACTTTCTGAAGTAGGAAACTTGAGGGATGATGCTTGGTGTCTTTCATCAACCTCAGCTTGTCTATACTGTCGGTGGTAGAAATTCTTTTACTGGTTACTAATACTAAGAAAATCACTCCCTCCTCATCTTCTAGAAGCTTGACAGAGAAAAAAGAATGGGATTTTAGGCAAAAATAATGACATGAAAGTATGAAGAACGTGGTACCTTGGGGAATGACGAGTAATTGGGGTGGAGGGACAATATGGTGCATAGAGAATGGAGCAAAGAGAAAGAAATGAGAATTAAGGGGAAGGTTGAAGTCAGACAGTGAACAGACTTGAAAACTATGTGCATTGGTCCCATTGCTGCTGTAACAAATGACCACCGACTTAGTGACTTGAAACAACACCGATTTATTATCTTACAATTCTGAAGGTCTGAAGTCCAAAATGGGTCTTAGAGATTAAAATCAAGGTGTCAGCTGAGCAGCATTCTATCTGGGGATTCCAGAGGAGAACCTGTTTCCTTGCCTCCTCCAGCTTTCAGAGGTGACCTGAACTCCTTGACTCAGAGCCTCTTCCTTCAAGAGCAAAGTGCACCACGCCAGCCCCTGTTTCTGTCCACATCTCCTCTCGACCTTGATCCTTCTGCCTTCATCGTCTCAGACTGCATAGGATAATCTCCTCATTGCAAGATTCTGACCTTAATCGCATTTCCGAAGTCCCTTTTGTCATGTAAGGTTCCAGAGATTAAGACATGGACATCTTTGGGGGAAGGGGGCACTATTCAGCCTACTATACCAAGCCCAGGAATTTGGACTGTATGATGTCAGCCAGGAATCAAAACCTCACTGCCTACCAGGGCCACATACACCACGTAGCTAAATGAAGCAGGCTGTGTATTAGACCACGGGAAAGAGTGGGGAAAGTGGCAAGCTGTCTGAAGGGAGTGCCGTTACTCAGCTCTGAGTGTCACCAAGATAAATGCAAACCAGTGTTGCCCTGTCACCTGGCTATTTTAGAGAAGCCAGAATCCAGGTTTTTATGTAAAATTTATCAACTTTACAATTTTATCAACCTCTGTTGGAATTCTGCAAGGGTTTTTCTGTTAGGTAATGCCTTGACTTAGAACACTTCTAAAGGAGGTTCTGAGGGAAAGGGGCTAGAGATTAGAATGGGTCAGAAAAGAACTGTAATATAAAGAATGATAAAGAAAGCCTCAACCACAATGTGGAGTCAGTGTCAATAGAAGAAGAATGGATTCAAGAAATATCCGTAAGGGATAATCCACAAGACTCAAAGTTGCCCATGGGCTCTGCAGCTTTAAGGAGGAACGAACCCAGAGAAGAGTGACATTCCCAAGGTGCAGATGCTTACATACCTGAGCACAAACCCCGGCAACTCTATTTCCCAAGGTGAAACTGGGGAGGAAGGTCTGAAAAATACTGGTTAGAGAGGTAAGAAGAGCACCAATGACCAAAGAAGAAAAAGCCCATCACATGAGCTCTTTGAGACTTGTTATTCAGACAGTTTTAAAAATCACACACCACTCATGTATTTTCTAACAATAAAAGTAATGTGTCTATCGTTGAAAATAAACGTTTGGAGAATGCTAAAAATGTATGATAAAGAAAACCAAAATGGCTCATGCTGCTAGAGCAGGTTTTCTCCGTCTCATCACTGCTGACATTTTGGGCTAATTCTGTTGTCCCCAGGGGACTGTCTTGTACACTGCAGGATGGTAAGCAGCATCCCTGGCCTCTTCCCATTATATGCCACCCCACTCACGACACCCAAAAATGCCTCCAGACATTGTCAAATGTCCCCAGTTGAGAACCACTGTTCTAGAATATAGTAAGTATCCCTTTTAACACTTTGGCCATTTACCATCAGTCTTTATGCTTTTACAATGTAAATGTTAACTTCTGTGCTCAATCCAGGCTCCTGCTTTAATGCTCTGACAGCACATTGGGAACAAATCATATATTATTATGGATATGTCATGGTTTATTGAGCCATCCCCCGGTGCTGGAAATTAAGGTTGTTCCCAATTTTACACCAATTATAAATAATGTCATGATGGCCATCCTTGCACATCCATAATTTTCCATAACTCTGATGGTTTCTCTAGGATAGATGTCTCAAAATAGAATTAACAAACTAAACAGAACTGAGAGGTCTTTAAAATGCATGAACAGAAGGTGAGGGTAGATCACACAGGCTAGGAACACAGTGTCCAGTATATGAAACACTGCCTCCCAAGGCCTGCTTCCAGAGACACATGACCTTCCTTGAGCTAACGTTTATTTATTTATTTAAATCAGCCTTTACTCAGTCAAAAATTGAATGGGTAGAATTTCTCAATTTTCTTTTTTTATCCAATAAATATTCATCTGCGGAACCTGCCTCTGCTACCTAATAACGAGCCCTAGCAAGTTTTGTAGATCGTGACCTTGAATCTTTCCAATCTAAGGTATTCTGAAAGAGCACCCTGACCTGCAAATGCTCCTGACATTGGAGTCGACTAGAAATCACCCATGTAAATCTTTTCATTTGGCATCTGTTTCTTGAGGTCATGGAATACGGTCATCCAAGCCAGGTTACGTTTCGCAGCAAAGAGGCCAATGTAAGAAACAGACCATCGGGAAGGCTGACACAAGGCAAGGAGTCTGCTGAGCTGACTGATGATGGAGCAATCAGACGTCGGTGCTACGTGGCCAGCAGCAAATGCTGCCGGTAGGTAAAAGGAAAGGGCATTTCCAGTGTGTGTTTGGTCTGGAATACAATTTTGTGGGTTATAACCAGACTTACACACAAATGTATACACATGCACAAATCCACGTGTGCGCACACACTCACAGTGTGACGAGATGAAACATACTTTCCTTACTGTGAGTCTCAGTCAAAAGTATTTCAAAGCCACTGAAGTATAAAAGAGAGAGATGCAGAATGTCACTCACGTTCTCCGAGAAGCAGATGTCAAGATACAAGTAAACATACAGGAGATTTATTGGTGGAAATGACTGTGCAGGAGAAAGAGGGAGGGATTAGGAGAAGGCAATGTTGAAACTGAGATGCCACTCTGGCACTGCAAAAGGAGCGAGGGCAGGAAGGTGGTTTGAGCAGAAAGAGCTTCAGTCCACAGTGTAGCTTGAGACAGGTAGCCTTGGCTAGGCTGCTGGGTTGCCAGAGCAAATTTTCCTCTAGAGCAGTCCTGTGCTGGGCAGGAATGGGCCAGCAAAAAAATTACCCCCGACCCTGGGAGAACATAATCTTGGCATGAATGAGATGGCAGACTCTGAAATTCGGCTTCAGAGGCTGTCTACCAACTAAGCTTCTTGCAGTAGGTTTTCTGAAGGCAGATCCTTTGTGGTCACATGGAGGTCAAGGGGGAAACAATCTCCATATGTTAGATCCTTCTCTGTGGCATTTGCATCTAGCACGGTTAGGAGTCTGTGCTCTGAAGAGAGACTCCAGGGCTTCCAATCCCAGCTCCAAGGCCAGAACTCAAGTGAGAAAAGTGAGACCCCTGGGCACAAAATTTAAGGAGGACCTGTCTCCCTGAGAGGCATGGGCATAACTCTGAGAGTGAGTGCTTCCTTAAATACTGTGCCCTGGGAACTCACCCTGGTCCCAGCCTTGTTCAGCTGGGTCACTGACTAACTATGTGACCTTGAGCCAGTTACTTACCTTCTGTTTCTTCATCTGTAAATGGGAATGAAAAAAAAAAAAATGCAGCCTACTCACAGGACTGTTGTGAATATTAAATGAGGTAATGAATATGAACACTTTGGACAATGCTTGCCACCTAGTGATGATGTCAGAGTTGACTGCTTATGCTATCCTCAGGATTACATTCAAGTTTGAAATTCAGATTTTCAGGCACAATGCCCCTGCCCCCAAACAATTTTGATTCAGCAGGTCTGGAGTGGGGTGGAAGAGGGTGTCTTTGCAACACGCCCCCTTAGTTATTCTTACGCGCACCCAGGTCTGAGCACCACTGACCAGCCTCTCCTCACTGACCACTGCTTTCTTACTCCTCGGCCACTTGCTCCTCATTTATCTCATTATTGTTCAAGCACCACCACATGGGCAATGAAGGCAAACTGTGCCAGGTGTATTTCAGCCCAAAGGGAGCCACAGGGGAAGAACCCAAGAAATGCAGGGTCCATCTCCCCCCAGTATGACCCTGGGCAGGTCAAAGTCACTTCATCTTCAGCCATTAAATGTAGGTGACCTCAGGTCTCTTCCCGGGTGGCATGCTTCTGTTCTGTGTTACTGTAGTCCCATTTGAATTGAACTCTTCTGCCTCATCCTCATGTATTTCTCAGCCTCCCCATCTGATCCTTTGAAACACCTCCATAGAACATCCTCGAGAATGCAATCACTCAGCTATTCATGGAGCTCCAGATCACTACAAGGAGGGGCTTTATGAATGGCACCTTTCTTTCACACATAGAAATGCTTCAGGTACATGGCTGTGAACGCCTCCAAGCCAACTGGCATCAGGCCCCCAACAGTACCCTCGCCCACAGCTTTGAAGTCTGACATCCTCGCTAGGCAGCCAGCAAGAAGCACACAGGTGTGATTTCAATTGGGGCTGGTGCAGGACAATAGCTTCTGATTGAGATGCCATCCCGCCCATGTCAGAAATCGGCTGCAGCATAATCAACAGCTTTGTATTAAATGATAGCACCGCTCACCAGCTAACTTCTGTCCTGCAGGGATCCGTTTAACATGGAAAACACAAGCCAAAAAGCTTGAGCAACTGCAATGTTCTGCCCGGCTCTCAAAGAGGAGCTGAGGTCAGAATAAAAGATGCAATTCCAAACACAGCCTGAGGAGGAGTGGCTGGGGCAGGAAGCGCATCTCAACCCGGCCATCAATTCAAGCTTCAGCCTGCATTCATGACAGGTCAGGGCGCCCCCGCACTTATGTCCTTACCGATCCCCCAACTCAGTGGGGTGGTGCTGGCTGTGGCAGGCAAGTAGTTGTTGCTATGATTTATTGAGTACTGACCAGGCAGTGCATTTTACAAGCACATTATCTCATTTAACCGTCGTGACAACCTTACGAAGTTGGTATTATTATCATTATCCAGATGTAATTGCTGAGGCACAGAGAGGTTAAGTAACATACTCCAAATCACAAAGTCGGAAAGGAGAGGCCCCAGGTCCCTGTGGCTGCGGAACCACTGTTCTGTTTTAAAGAGATGCATTTGAACAGAATAAAACAAAAAAGTATGACGTGGCTCTGCCCTCTGTATTATGATATACAGGTGCAGAAAGCATGAAACATAACCAGATAAAAATGGGATGGGGGGGGGGTCCGTTTTGAAAAGGGCACGATTTCTGCAGAGGTGGAGAGAGCACCGAAGAGAGGGTGTAATTTACAAGGTAGAAGAAGTAGGTGAGAGAGGGCATCCTGTTAGTGATATGTCTTGTTATCTAAGCAGGACCAGGAAAACTAGGACCTGGGGCCTGAAACTCAACCCATCTCAAGGGACGAGTAGAATCCAGACCCAGCTGGGTATTAGCGCCTAGTATGTGGCCTTGGGATGAATAGACCTAGGCAGTCTGCCTCAAAGTGATGCAAACCAAGGACGCAGAGTGTCCTGGGGTAGGATAGGGAGTTCCATGTGAGGGAATGGAGACGGACATTTTTTTGCCATACAGGAAAGGAAGGTCTACTAAGTGGATCAGAGGACAGGCCGGGTTTATCCAGGTTCCTATCAATCACAAGCTGTGTGATCACAAGTTACCCAATTCTGTCTCTTCATCTGGAAAATTGAAGAAAATAATGGCATCTAAATCATAACATTGTGGGGAAGAATAAAACGATTGATGGAGAGCACTTGGCACCTTCTCTGAAAGAGGTTAAATCCTTTATAAAGGCCTGCTATCATTTTAATCATACACAGGACATAGTAAAAATGGTCAGAGGGGTAAGCTTTTCAGAACTGGAGAGGTCAGCAAGGGGGAGGGGGAAGCAGATAGGGATGGCAGCCTGGGAGAAGTTGGTGGCACTGAGATGTACCTTGGGAGGTGAATGACAGGCATGTGCTTGGTGGGGAATTAAGAAGTACTATAACAATTGATGCTTTAATGTGTGCCAGGTTCTATTTTACACACTACATGACTTAATTCAATTACACCTCCCCCCAGCCTCTATGATGTAGGTTAGAATATAGTTCCATTTTACAGATGTGGAAACTGAGGCTCAGAGATGGGAGGTAACTTGCCCAAGGTTGTAGAGCTAATAAGGGGTGAAATTGGAATTTCAAAGAAACATCAGATCATTTACTCATTGTCCTTACGTTTCTATTAAATCCTTGGTTCAGAATTATTTTGGTTCCTATATCAGGTATGGGGGAGGATTTTGGTCATATCTAGACTCTAAACTAAATTTTCTTTAACCACGAACAATCCCAGCTACTCAATAAAACGACATTAGTGTGTTAGGATACATTTTATCTATTTTCACCTGATATATCCAGATTATGATCACCTCCACACAATTTACCCATCCCAGTCACTATTCATTCAGTCCCTCATTCAGCCAATAGCTGTTGTTAAGCTTTTTTCTACATTCTAGATACTATTCAGGCCATAGGGACTCAAAGATGAATAAAGTACAGAGACAGAGAGCAGGTAAATAGAAAACCCCGGAACACTCTTATAAATGCTGTGATAGAGTGTTAAAGGACTGGCTGGGGGGTTCTGCAGGGGAGAGGTGGTCAAGAGCCCAACTGCCTCACTTAAGCGATGCAACCCTTGGAATCGAGGATGAGAGCAGCTCCTGGGCACGCAGTCTTGCCTCCATCTCCTTCCATCCCTGCCTGCTTGTGTCCAACACTTGCTTCATCCTCCAGGCCTCACATTGACTTCAGCTCCATCCCCATCCCTGGGATTCCTATTTACGTTCCTCTGATCATACTACGTTCAAATTGTCCAGTCAGTATTGAAAGTGGGATATGCTTCTTTTCCAAAAGTCAGATGTTGAGCAATACAGAGATTGAAAATAAAGACTATTGAGGGGAGAGAAAGAAAGGTAACTTTGGCAGAAAAAGTCTGTATATCTTATTCTAAATTAAAGGCACTTTTGTGTGTGTGTGTGGTTTTATGTTTTTGTTTTTGTTTTGTACTGGTAGTTATTGACTGTAGCTATGAATGGTATGCTAATCAGGAAAAAAGGTCTCATAACTACACAAATCCCTTTTCAATGACACCACAGGGGTCATTCCAGCCTTCCCCCTATCTTTATGAACTTTAACTTTTCACTTGATATAGTCATACATGTGTGAGGGGGGTTGTTTTAGAAGTTGGTATTACCTTTATAATTAAAACAATAGAATAAAAATAACAGCAAAGCTATTATATGAATAAGTTGAACATGTTGGTCGCTACATTGGGCAAAGCCATAAGATAAACACAAAAGGAAATGAGACATGTACCCTACCTCCAAGAAATTTATAATTTTACAGTGTGTGATGAAGCAGAAAGTCAATATTGCCCCAGAGAAGCAATTAAATAATCTGACTAGATATAAAGATCTGACCATTATTTATGGTCCGGATAGCTAATATTCTCAAAGTGCTTTTGAGCTGCTCTGATAAAAGGACCTCAGGAGTTATCTGTACTCTCAAGCTTTCTTTTATTGTTTCATTTTATTAGGGCAGGAGATTCTCTGCTGTCATGAAACTTGGCTGCTCTTAAACGGAGAATAAGACAGCAAAGAACTATTGAAAGCTCTTAGTTTAAATTCTCTGAAGTGTGGCAGGAGAGAACTCACTTCCTGATGTTTTAATGCTTTTTATAACTTGATCAGTAGCAATAATCTATCCCACCAACTGATGATCAATTAACACTCTCTGAGACTCTACATCCTGGTAACCCACACGAAAAGGATGAGGAGCCAATGTGCACATATGTGATTGGGATGACTCCCCTAGCCAGTTCCTGCAATCTGTAATCAAAGTCAGGGTGCAAGCTCCTAGTAAGTTTGGGGAAAGAGGCTCCCTTCTTTAGGCAAAGGGCTTATTTGTGGGTCATATTGATGATGATTAGGAAGACTGCTTTGCCCTCAAACATCTACTGAACTGCTGCTGGATGCTAATTCCACAATTAGCATCCCTCTCCCCTTTATATCCTGCCCTTTTCCTCTGTTAAGTTCAAGAATTCGAAAGCTGTAGGCAGGAAGTTATAATCAGTTCAGTTTGGGTCAATCAACATGTATTGAGAGCCTCCTGTAGCCCAATACTAATGCTAGGCTTAGGATAAAAGCTGAGTCAAATGCTTTGCTTGATTTAAGGACCACATAGTCTAAGCAACAGTTTTCTAAAGCCTGCCCAAGGATTGCAAAAGATTGCCACTGAGGTCCTTGTTAAATAAAAATAAAGATTCCTCAGGCTTCATCCCAGAGATTCTGATTCAATAGATGTGCTCCAGGTGATTTTGCTATGCAGACTGAGTTAGGATTCACCAGTCTAGGAAAGACACAAAGCCATCCATAAAATAAGTTATTATAATTCTGTGTTGTAAATTCTACAATAGAAGCATCTATAAAGTGCAATGGGGAAAAGCAATTAATACGGACTGGGAGGATGGAGTGTTAGACGTGGAATTCAGACTGACAGTGATGGATGAGTGGAGTTTATTTGGTGGACAGGGTGTGGGAGAGAAGGGCATTTCAGGCAGAGAGAAAAGCTTGCATGCAGATGCTTAAAGGGAAAGTACTTGGCATGTTCAGTGGGCAATTTAGTGCCTGCTGTGCTCTCAACATAGACAAGCGGAATATGGAAGAGATGTGGACGAAGGAGACAAAACTATGGGAGAATCAACTAAGGGGCCCAGACAAGAAGGAAAAATGCATTCTGCTATTAATTTAAATGTGGTTCTATTCAAGTGTTTATTCGCTCACTTATTCACTGAACAAATATATATATTGAGTACCCACTGAGCATTTTGTGAGATAAAGACCACAGGGTAGTAGAGGGGAGAATGGAGCCTTGGAGCATAGGAAAGGAAAGTAGGATGCCCAAAGGTGACCCACTTATTTTATGCAAATGTAAATGCAAATTATTGAAAATGTTGGGATTAAAGACCCAAGACTGGAGATTCCTGAGATGTGGCTAATTTCTATTTGAATATAGGAACTGGAATTAGATAGATAATGTATGAGAAAATCGTTTGTAACTATATATTGCTACACAGATGTTTAGATTGCTACATACATATTCAAACAAACATAGAGTGGCATGTGAAGTGTGAGAGAAGATTGGTCCCAAGACAGGTCGTTTACTGAGGCTAATTTATTCCTGTCAGGTACTTGAGAACCATGAACTTCAAGCAGCAGGATTTGCCTGTGCCTGTTGTCAGAAAAGAAAGAAGATTCAGGTCTGATGTTTGGTTCTTCTCTATCATAAGTCTTCCACTGGGGACCCCCAGCCATAAACTGATTCCACTCAGAAAATCTCATTTGCCCCCAAGTGAGAGATTCTAGCCAGGGAATGTATGCTGTTAACCATTTACCTTTCTTTCTTTTTTCTTTTGTTGTTTGGTTTTCTGGTTTGAACTGTTCAGTACACTCTGGTTTGTTTCTTCTCGTTAGTGTTGTTCTTTTACGTTGTTTATGTTTTGTTTTAGTTTGCTCCATTTAACTTTCTTTTCTTTTGTGGGAGGTGCAGTGTAGGCTGTATTGATGTGACTGCCAGCCCAGGACAAGGTGGGTCTCTGAAGCCCCACCTGTTCTTCGGGACACCCGGGATGGAAATGTGTCGTGGGTGAGTCTCCGTGATTGAGGAATACAGCTGGGCCAGGGTCTTGGGTAACTCAGGCTACCATAACAAAATAGCATAGTCTGCTGGTTTAAACAACAGAAATGTATTCTGTGACAGTTCTGAACATAGTGGAGAGAGTGAAACATGGCTAAAGAAGTTCCCAGGGCCAAAGCATGTGGCCCCTCGTCGCTCATAGGAGGGGTGTTTTACTTGTCCAATTGTCCAATAGGGCCCTTGAAAGGATTTAACCAGGGGAGTGATATGTTGGGTTTCTATTTTTAACAGATCAAGAGGCCAGTTAAGAGACTGGGACTAGAGTGCTAACCGTAGAAAAGGAATAACATGGAGGGATTTCCCAAGTATATTGAATGTACAACGATAGGATTTAAAGTTGGACTGAATGTTAAAAGCAGCTGTCTCTGGGTGGTGGAATGGGAGGATACATTTTAGTCACCTCTTTTTTCTTGTATACAGTTTATAATTTTTCTACAATGGACATTGATTATTTCAATAATTTTTTTTTTATTTAAAGACCAAAGAAAGGAATTTTTCCTGAATATACCAAAAGCGGATACTGAAATTGTGTACAAGGCAGATCCTGAAGAAACAACTACCGAATAGGAAGAGTACTCAAAAGAAAAGCAAAATAGATGGAACAGGAAAAGACCAGCTGTCAGCATGTATAAGTAACAGGACTCTCTGTGTCTGGCTAGGGCAGTACTTGTCAGATTTCTTTTTTAGCGTTGGAATTCATTCTTCTAATAAAATCTGCACGGAAGCCCTGTGTATAACAGACCACAGGAGCACAGCTCTGGTTGAAAGGAGAGGAGCCCCGAGCCCCCCTGCTCCCTTACGCCTGAGGCCTCTTCTATCTCACCCCCAAAGGCGAAGTCACCTCTGAGCGTGAGATCCACAATGGCTAGGCTTTTTCTTTTCTGTTTTTGTTTGTTTGTTTGGCTTTAGGGATTTAAGCAGAGGCAGCTCTGTTTGATGCTGAGTGGAAGGTTGGTTTCAACCTCTAGTCGATCACAGCCGTGATGGTGCACTGGCTAGAAAAATGTATTTTGAAGGCAGTGCAGCACTGATTAAAAAGATGCCTTAGAGCCCGGCTAGTGTGGCTCAGTGGATTGAGCATCGTCCCATGGACTGAGAGGTCCTGGTTCATTCGCGGCCAGGGCACATGTCCAGGTGACGGGCTTGGTCCCCAGTGCAGGGGAATGCAGGAGGCAGCTGATCGGTGTATCTCTCTCACATTGATGTTTCTATCTCTCTCTCCCTTCCTCTCTCTCTTTAAAAAAAAAAAAATCAATAAAAAACATATTTTTTAAAAAGGATACCTTAGATGGAAAAACAAGAAAAGGAAACCTTTTTTTAATCCTCGCCCGAGGGTATTTTTCTATTTATCTTCAGACAGAATGGGAGGGGAAGAGTGGGAGAGAAAGGGAGAGAGAGAGAAACATCCATGTGAGTGAGACACATCGATTGGTTGCCTCCCGCACGACCCTGACCAGGGCCGGGGACAAACCGCAACCGAGGTACGTGCCCTTGGCCAGAATAGAACCCGAGACTCATTGGTCTCTGGGCCCATGCTCTACCACTGAGCCAAACTGGCCAGGGCAGAAAAAGAAACCTTTTATCTTTCAAGGAAAGAAAAGACAAATGAGAGAATGAGAACATGAGTTGCAAGGAAAATGCCTGCCCCAGGTCCAGCTTAAACTAGATGTTTCTTTGATCTTTTATTTGAATCTGGGTCATGCCCTGGCAGATTTGGCTCAGCTGTTGGAGCTTTGGCCCTCGGACAAATGAGTCTTGGGTTCTATTCCGGTCAAGGGCAGGTACCTCGGTTGTGGTTCATCCCCGGCCCTGGTCGGGGTCATGTGGGAAGCAACCTGTTGATATGTCCCTCTCACATCGATGTTTCTCTCTCTCTCTCTCTCTCTCTCTCTCTCTCTCTCTCTCTCTCTCTCTCTCTCTATTGAAGATACATGGCTCAGGTGAGGATTTAAAAAAAGTATTTGAATCTGGGTCATTGCTAAGAACAACTTATCAAGTCACTGTGCTAGGAGAGCAGGGCCAGTCCAGCCAAGCTGAATGGGCTGTACCACGCGGGCAATCACTACCCTTGTCTGTTACCACCCAGACAATGAAGGAATGTAATTGTTTCCACCAAACTGAGTTTGCAGCACAGCTCTCTGAACTTATGAATTAAGGATGGGGAACCGTACCTTTGAGATTGATTTATCTGGGAAGGAGTTTGATGAAGAACAGGTTCGTGGGCGATAGGTTAAGAATGCATTATTTTTCCATCTCTCACTCCCCCTCCCTCTCCACCTTCATGGTTTCTGTGGCAGCTGCCCCGTTCTCTCATGACTCTGCACTCCTGGCTCCAGGTGAGGCACCAGGGCTGAGCATGGGTCCAAGGTGGACCAGTCCCAACCTCTTAAGCCAATTCTGGTCTATTTCTCCAGGGATGGCAACTTACTTCATGCTGGTCCCACGAGTACCTCACAGGGGTCTCTCGGTTTGAAACCAAGAACATCATTTCATCTGTTTCAGGCAATTGAAGAGCTAAGCTTTAAAACTTGACCTCACCCTTCAGCAGGGGGATGGAGAAACAAACTCAGGTGCACCCATACAGCAGAATGTTATATATAGCTGAAAAAGGAATACACTATTGATTCACACGTCAGCTTGAGTTCATCTCAAAGACACTGTGCTGATTGAGGGAAGCCAGTCCCTAAAAGTGACAGACTGTATAATTCTGTTTATATGACATTCTCAAAAAGACAGACTGTAATGATGGAGAACATGTCAGTGGTTGCCAGGGGTTATGGGTGGAGGTGGCATGAGGCAATCTGGGGAGTTATGAAACTGTTCTGGGTCCTGACTGTGGTGGTGGTAGCACAAATTTATACTTTTGTTAAAATTCATAAAATTCATAAATAATTTTCAAAAAGTTTTACTGTCTGATACTTTTTAAATTAAATTTATTGGGGTGACATTGGTTAATAAAATTATATAGGTTTCAAGTGTACAATTCTATAATACATCATCTGTATATTGCATTGTGTGTTTACCACCCAAAGTCAGATCTCCTTCCATCACCATATCTTTGACCCCCTTTACCCTTTACTACCACCCGACTCCCCTTTCCCTCTGGTAACCACCAGTCTGCTGTCTGTGTCTATATGTTTTTGTTTGTTTGTTTGTTTGTTTCATTTGTTGCCTTTGGTTTTATATCTCACATATGAGTGAAATCATGTGGTTCTTGACTTTTTCTGTCTGACTCACTTTGCTTAGCATGATCTTCTCAAGATCCATCCATGTTGTCCCAAATGGCAGCATTTCATCTTTTCTGACGGCTGAGTAGTATTCCACTGTGTATCTGAAGATGTGGTGCATAAATAGACGCTGTATAATACTTTTAAAAATAAAATTTAAAAATGGTTAAAAAGAAAAACTTTCTCACCCACAAGGAGAAATGGCTGACCCACAAAAGACAGAAAGTAGAGGAGATTAAAACTGCTGAGAGGCAAGAGGTTATGATCGGTGAACCAGAGCCCTTTTGGGCACGGTCAGTTCAGTTGCCGCATTCTCAATGTTGGGTTCCGTGAGACAATCTTCCTCTCTTGCAAAAAATCCCCTTTTGCATTTAAGCTAGTTTAGCCAAGCCATTTCATTAGCCAGCCAGAGTCCTCACTGACTTAGGGACGACTGGCTGATTCCATTTGGCCTTAGTTGTCTGGAGCGGAAGGGTCCCTTTCCTCTCTGCAGCCGTGGTAGGGAACGGACAGCTGCTTCACAGATAATATCACCTTGGCATTGAGAGGTTTGACCACATGGATAATAAAACCCACACTGCAAATTGCTGACCCACTAAGCCCCAACCCTGGCCAAAAAGTCTCTCTCCATAAGGTTGCCACATAACACTGTGGGAGCTCATTAACTCTAAGAAATGTTTTAAGTGACATTTACAGTTATACACAGTTTAGCGGATCTAATGGGAATAGTTTCCACAAAGCCTGCCAGGAAAAGGCCCATGTTACTAGCCTGCTAGCAGAATTTCCTCCCCGGATGAGGAGAGGGGTGAGGAAAGTCAAGTATACATAGAGACCAGTCATCCTTCTTCTCTAACTCTTGTGTGACAGATATCTGGGGCATCCTACCAGCTTATCCTATTCCTCACGGAGATCTATCTAGCCTTCAGTTCCACTGGGACCAGAAGCAGTGACCATATCCTATATTCAGGACTGCACCCCACCCCAACTAGTACAAGGGTTAAAAGAGGAACATGTGCTAGCGACATTCAAGTATATGCTTATTAATTTATGCACCAACATTAATAAATTTGTGTTTCCTTCAGTGAGGTCAGCACTTCGCTAGGAAACCAAGATGAGTGAGACAGAGGTCAAGGTGATCACAGCCACATGGGGAAACAGACTTCCCAATGACTATCTCCCCCCGGAGGCAGAACAAGATTCCAAAATGCACTCAGGAAGGAGTGAGGAACCGAGGTGGCACCGGCGGCAGCTGGGGGACAGTAACAACATGGGTTTTGAAGGATGAGGAGGAGTCTGCCGTGCTTCCGAGAGGGAAAGGGCCACCTAGACTGAAGGGACACACCCAGTGCAAGAGGGTGTGAAACTGTGCAGCGGAGTTGGGCGCTCAGAGGAGCCTGGTGCATGCAGAGGCAGCTGAAGAGACCAGCAGGAGAAGGTGCGAAGCTCGGACTTCATCCTGAAGGAGATGAGCAACCGGGTGGAGTTTCAAACAGACAAATGACATGCACAGCTTTGCATTCGGGAAAGTCCACTTTGGTGGTGATGTGGGTGGCTGATGAGAAATGGGCTGAATCTAAAGGGAAGAGGTAAATTAGGAGCACGAGCTGTAGTCCAGGTGGAAAAAATACCGTGGCAATGAGGGCAAACTTGGGAGAATAAATTCAGAAGACAGAATTGATAACACGTGGTGATGATTGGGGTGTGAGGCTGAAAGAAAAAAGAGACCGGGATGCCACTCATATTCATGGTTTGGGATCACAGGTGGACAGGGGGATGATGAGGTCAAGGAACAAGAGGGAAGACAGAAGGAAGAGCAGGTGGGATATGGTCAGGTGGGGGTGAGAAATACTGAATTCAAGAGGGAAGCTGTTCCTCTATGAAGAAAAAAAGGAATCAGTAGGGAGGTCTGTCATTGCAAAAGGAACTTTATTCTGTCAACATAGCAATGCCCTGTACATCTTGTTTTATCTCTTACAATCCAGATATCAGAAACAAATGAAGAGCAGCTCAGTGAGCAGAAACCCGGGGAATGTTTAGCAGACTCGGAAATAAAGTCTTGTCATCTGACACACTCCTGGGCAGCCAGTGAGAGAGAGACGTGAAGACACTCTGATGATGAGTAGCCCACCAGGCTACTGCTAAAAGAGGCCAATGAGTCCGGCTGGTGTGGCTCAGTGGTTGAGCATCCACCCATGCACCAGTAGGTCGCCGGTTCTATTCCCGGTCAGGGCACATGCCCAGGTTGTGAGCCTGATCCCCAGTGGGGGGCATGCGGGAGGTGGCCAATTGATGTTCTCTCTCATCGATGTTTCTATCGCTCTCTCCCTTTCACTTCCTCTCTCTCTAAAATCAATAAAGGAAAAAAAATTTTTTTTAATTAAAAGAGGCCGATGATACCAAGCTCAGATGACTGATTTTAAAATTCGGCGATCTGATCACCATCTGTGCATAAGACTAGGTTTGGGAAAAATTCAAAACATTTCGGAAACAGTGGGAAAGGCAAAGTTCCCCTTGATTCAGAAATTTGCTCTCGGTCATCAAGACGTGGTGTAACATTAAAATCACTGTTTTAATATGGAATTCAATTTTTTTTAATTTGAAAAGTAAGAAAGATAGGTGTGTGCATGCCTTATTGCTCCTGGAATAAGCAGAGAGACAAGAGCAGCAATTCTGGTCGATGCAGACGTCAACTTTTAAAGGTTGATATTGCAAAACAGAACTCAGGATTTAAAAACAAATATCACTATGTTTATAATCATAAGCTTTCTATTATATTAGAAGCTCTCTTATTAAACAGTCTCAACTATTAGCAGGTAAACCAATATTCCTTATTCTCTTTGTAAAACACTCTGACCTATCTCAGGCTGCTCAGTTACTCTGTAAAATGCCCCCAGCCATTGAGCTGTGTGCTCAGGAGCACTTGTTCCTCATCTCATTCCACTTGTTATTTTATAGGCACTATAATTAAATATTCCACAATCTGATAAAATGTGATTGCAAAGAGTGACCCTGGCCAGTGTGGCTCAGTGGTCAGAGCATTGGCCCGCACACCTAAGGGTCATGAGTTCGATTCCAAGTCAAGGGCATGTACCTGGGTTGCAGGTTTCATCCCTGGCCCCAACTGGGGTGCATGGGGGAGGCAAGTAATTTATGTGTCTCTCTCACATTGATGTTTCTCTCTCTCCCTTCCATTCTTTCTAAAAATCAATGGAAAAATACCCTCAGGTGAGGATTAACCAAAAAATAAAGAAATGTGATTGCAAAAAGAAATAGTTGAATGCTTTAAAAAGACTCAGCAAAGACAAAATGCTACAAAGAATAAATCAGGTTGACTGTGTGCTGTGTGCGTTCCCTGTGGTTGAGTCGGCTCTGACTCCAGGCCGCCTGTGAATGAGTGATGTCCACAATGTCCTGTCTTCAGGAGCCCTGCTCAGCTCCTGCACACTTGTGGCTTCTTTCACTGAGTCCATCCATCTCAGGTGTGCTCTTCCTCTTTTCCTGCTGCCTTTTATTTTTCCCAGGGTCATTTGTCTTTTCCAAAGAACCCTGCCTTCTCACGATGTACCCGAAGTAGGACAACTTCCATTCGTCATTTTTGCCTCCAGCGATGTTTCAGGCTTCATTTGCTCTCGGACCTGGTTGTTCGGGGTATATCCCTAGAGCTCTTCTCCAACACATATTTCAAATGAATCATCTTCTTTTACTTAGACAACTACAAATAACCAAAAAAAAAAAAAAGTGAGCATCTAGAGAGAATATATATATATATAAATATTTTTTCACAAGTATCCTCCGTTTCTCATTCCACTGTATGGAAACTGGTGCTGGAAATTACAGACAATACATTGTAAGTGTGAACTAAGCAAGAAAGACCAGGTAGAACTCTAATGACTAGACCTAGGTTTTTTTAAAGCCATTTTATATCAACGATTGTCATGTGAATATATTTATGTTTTAAGTTAACATGTAATGCTTGATTATTTTACACACAAGTGTGCCTCTTGTGTCCTCTATAGGAACCAGCATTTTGATTACCTGCCCACCTGCTGGCCCATGACAACGAATGAGTGAGCATCCACTCAGATACTTTATCCATCCTTTCATATAGCTTCAGTTACCATCAAAATATTGATGTCTCCCAAATCTCCTTATTTAAGAACCATTTATCAGACTGCTTATTGAATATGTCTATTTGAGCATGCACAAAAATAAAACTCAATGCCACAAACCATATTTATCCCCTGGACCCCAGCTCAAGCCTGCTCCCCCTCCTGCATTTCTTATCTCAGTGGGCCCAACACCACCAAAAAAATACTTTATCCCTGATTTCTTCTTAGTCCACAGTTACTAATCAATTCCTGAAGGGTGTGTGTGTGTATGTGTGTGTGTGTGTAAGAGAAAGGACACTTACCTCTTGAGAACCCTTCACATCTATGTGGTTCTCTCCAGCTACCCTGCCACCCTCTGCTCCAGGCCACTGTCAACTGTCCTCTCTCCTAATTGATCCCTCTGCTTCAAGCCTGTTCCAATCCAATCATTCTCCTTCCCAGAAAGTGACCTTTCTAAAATGTAGGCATGACTGTGCGAATCCCTTGATGAGTTTCTTGATTAAAATTCTGTGGCGTCCTTTGTTCTTATAATAAAATCCAAACTCCTTAACGTGGTTACAAGGCCCTGTGGGATCTATATTCTAATTCCGGCTCTAGCCTCAGAAATTACAACTTCCCTTTGACACTCTAAACTCGAGCTAGAATAAACATCTTTCCCTTCTAGGGGCAGACTAAGTTTGCTCTCGCTTCCTGGGCTTTGAGTAAACCGCTTCCTTATTCTTGGGGCACTCCCCTACCCTAACCCCCATCCTATCCTCCCAAAAAGCATCTTCTCTTGGCTCACTTTCACTCATTCACTTAACACCTTCAGAACTCCCATCCCTCCCTCATGAGTTCCCCAAACACCCCGCTGCACCTTCCCTTCCATCGCTCGACACGCTGCGATTTGATTATCTGCTTACATTTTGCTCACTGCCATACCCCCAGAGCCTGATAAAAGGGTGCTTTCCTAATAAAGGCACATCGGGTGAGTGAGCAAAGGAAAGTGTCCCTGCAAGTCGCTTGGTCTAACAACAGAACGTCCTTTCCTGGAGGACAATCTCCCTCGCCTTCCTTGAGAGCTTTGCTTCGTTGTTGCTCCAAGTGCTGCTACCCTAGTATGAAGACTATTCCCAAGAACATGGAAAGGCAGCTACCCTGAAATTTCTCCTTACAATCTACCCTTCCTCCCATGTAAAAAAAAAAATAGGTTTCAGCACCCTCTTTTGGCATATAATTGAGTCAGTCATGAGCTGGAAATGAGAAGTTTTTATTTTATAGCCCTATGACAAAGCCTTCTGTCACCAGTATCAGAAGGCACAGGGTTTCACTAATCCAAAGGATTGTATTTCCCATCAGAAAAAGTGAAACATTCTTGCATTAATCTATTTATTTACTGTGAACTTAGCATCAACTGTGTGCTTAGTCACTGGACCATAGTCGGACCAAAAGAGGTTCATCATAAACACTACTCTTACTTCTATGGTCAGATAAGGCATAATGAAGAGAAGCTGAGCAGTTTCTGCAAGGCTAGGAACTCAACCCTTGACATTCTGAAAATCTGTCATAAAGAGAGCTAACCAACTAATGATGACTCCAGGGACAGAGCAACAGAGATAGGTTAGTTTTCACTGACCAAACCTTAGTCCAGGTCCCTGTCACTGTCTGTTCCAATAGCTTACTACCTTTTCTCACAAGGTAGCCTAAACAGGGTGGGGTGGGGAGGGGATTAATTGCCAAAATTTTAAAAGATAGATTTGTAAAAATTACTTGTACAGGAACTTCCGGTCAAGATGGCGGCGTAGGTAAACGCGGTATCACGTCCTCCCACAAACACATCAAAGTTACAACTAAACTACAGAACAACCATCATTCAAAAACCGCCTGAAATCAAGCTGCATGGAAGTCCTACAACTATGAAATTAAGGAAGCCTCATGGAGACTGCATACTGCTCTCCAGGTCCCTCCATGTCGTCTCAAAGGACAAGAGATCTTGCAGCGGTGGGTGTGGGAGCTGAGCGTCACCCCAGCAGCAGCAGCCCTGGGTGTGGGAGCCGAGCGTCACCCCAGCAGCAGCCCTGGGTGTGGGAGCTGAGCACCCCCCCCAGCAGCAGCCCTGGGCATGGGAGCTGAGCACCCCCCCCCAGCAGCAGCCCTGGGTGTGGGAGCTGAGCGTCACCCCGGCAGCAGCAGCTAAGTGGAATAAACCAGTCAGAGAAGGACGGACACCACATGATCCCGCTTATTTGTGGAATATGATGAACGGGATGGGCTGATGAGCGGAACAGACCCAGAGACTTAGAAAGGAACGTGGTTCAGACTGACAAACCGGGGGGGGGGGGGTGTCGGGAGGAGGGTGTGTGTGGGGGGGAATAGGAGAAACATCTGTAACAAAAATAAATTAATTAATAAAAATTTTTTAAAAAATTACTTGTACATGGCCACCATTGGCTGGTAATACTGTAGTTGTCTCCTTTTAATGGGTCAATTTCTCTCCTACCTCCACTCAGCTGTTTGAGCCACTTTCAAATCTACCTGTCCCAGGTAGGCTTTTAAGATTGTGACCCTTGTCTCAAGATAAAGTCTAAAGTCCACATAAAAGACCTACTCAGCCTGCACCCAGCTCACCCCTCCAGCTTGATCTCTTCTGCCTCCCAACACTCTAGTTAGTCGGAGTTAATGGAGAATGGTCACAATATACCCAACTTGTTCCTCTCTCTCAACCTGTGAGCACCCTGTTCCACCTGCCCAGCCAACACCTATTTGTTAAGAATGAGGTAAAAGAGTTGTGGGGCGAGAAGGAAGTAATGAGAACTAGTTGTAGAAAGGCTCCAGAATTTCTCCCTAGACAAGGCGTTAGATACACTATCCTGCATGAGGAAACCACAGATCTTAGCACCCATCTGTACTGGACCTGTGTGGAGCCTGAATTTACAATCGATTGGCTTTAGAATAAATGTCCCCATTAGGACAGAGTTAAGGGCACTGTGGCCCTGCCTGCTGGTTCTGCATCAGTTTTTCACATCAGTGCACTGAAAAACTGACAACAGCCTGGTGCTGTTTTGATCATTACCACAATGGGTCCTAGCAAAACTCATCCGGCTGCTTTGGGCAAAGGATAAAGGGAAACAGGGAAGGAGCAGAGACTTGGTGACAATTCATCCTAGGGCAAGATCAACTGTGCTGTTAAGTGTTCTTTTTTTCAAAGTCATAAATTATTTTCTTTTTCAATATATAATGTAAAACAAGTATTTCTCCTTCTAAATATGGGCAGCAGTTGTGTGTCTGCCCAGTAGAGGGTGGTCTCTCACCTGCTTACAAAGATACTATGCGTTACATAGTAACACTCAGGTTTGCAGAGGGAAAAATGAGAATAAGAACTTGAAAAATGGTTTGGTATAAAATCATGCCAGCTAGGGTTATTGTTGGCTTGAAGTCCACCCAAATATTACAGACAGAAAAGGGAAGCAGATCAACACAGCAATTAAGCTCCTTGCAAAATTCTCAGTCCAGACAGAGTGCCTCAGCTGCAGAAAGAGTAACACATAGCCCAGTCTGAGGGAGGAGTGGCCAGCAAAGGACCCAGGTCTCCAGCCTAAGAAGTTCAAGCTAAGGAGATATCGAGGATTCCTACAGTCAGAGCTGGTGGTGAACAAATGCATTATTTTACTATAGAATACACCCTGTGAAGCAACCTTTTGAATATTAACATCTTGACTGGCACCCAGGACTCAGAACCTACATGACCTATAGAACTGAGCACATCTGAATCATATGACTACTTCAGCACTGTCTCCGGATGAATTAAGATGACTTCATGGAGTCCCAACCCAAGGTTTAGGACAAAGACAGGTCTAGTGTCTTTCCTAGTCCTTTCCTCCAAAGGGTGCCCTAATTTCTAAGTCTTGTTTCTCTGATAGTGAGTAAAGATGGCCAGATGAAAGGTAAGCCCAAGGAAAACACGCATCCAGAATAGCAGGGAGATCGCAGCTCCCTAAAGATGGTCACAGCACACCTAAACCATTCAGTGCTCCGGAAAGGGCATGAGGCCCAATGGACTTTTCAAGGCTTATTTTATTTATTTATTTATTTATTTATTTATTTATTTATTTACTTTATTGATTTTAGAGAGAGAGGAAGGGAGAGGGAGAGAGAGATAGAAACATCAATGAGAGCGAACATCAATTGGCCGCCTCTTGCATGCCCCCCACTGGGGATTTGGCCCACAACCTGGGCATGTGCCCTGACCAGGAATCGAACCAGCGACCTCTGAGTGCATGGGTAGACACTCAAGTACTGAGCCACACCGGCCAGGCTCAAAGACTTATTTTTAAAAGTGCATTAAGACCAAAATCATATAGGTTCTGAAATATGAAAAGAGAAAATAAAATGTCATTATCTATTTTTTTTTAATTAAAGTTTTGGCAAGCAGCTCTCTAGTACTTGCTCTGTCCTGGGCTCTATTCTGAAAGCTTCTCTCATACTAACCCCTTTGCTCCTCAGCATCCCTCTGATACTGTTCCTTCTATCTCCATGCTACAGTTGGGGAAACTGAGGCACATAATAGTCAGTCACTCTGCCAGGAAAGTGGCAGGACCAGGATTTGAACCCAAGCATCTGGTCTCTGAGTTCTTGATTCTGAATGTAAACCAGAATACTCCTCTAAATAGTGCATTTTTTATTTAAGTGTCTGCAAAACGTAATGTTCTGTCACCTAGAAAAAACTGCACTCCAACACAGCTCCTACATTTATTGAGGGATGCAGTGCATTTTAGATTGATGTGGTAAAGTAGGAGGGCCTAGGGACTGCAAAGGTCTTGAAGTGGTTCTGACCCGAGGCCCTTAGAGCCCCGAGAGCCTCACTGGAGACCTTGAGAAGAAAGTGGCAAGGTCACAGGGGACAATTACTGCTCAGATTCAGGGCCTCTGTGAAGGTCCCATCCTCTGATCCATGGCCCAATAGCAGCCTTGCCAATCACCCTAAGGGTTGGCAAACTATCTTGGCAAATGGCCAGACAGTAAATATTTTAGGCTTTGTGGGCCATACAGTAGTCACCCCTTATCTCCGGGGGATACATTCTAAGACCTCCAGTGAATGCCTGAAACCACAGCTAGTACTGAACCCTATGTCTCTCCTGCACATACATACCTATGATAAAGTTTAATTTATAAATCAGGCAATTTTATAGATAGAAGATGCATTTTCTCTGTAGATCTTAGCAACCTCGACACACAATTGTTTTTCTTTATTAAGTTGGGAACATTTACCTTTTCATTTAAAAAAAGTACTTAGGGCTTCTCTTTGGTGTATCCAAATTGCCTGCATCAATACTCTTTTGCTTTGGGCCATTATTAAGTAAAATAAGGGTGACTCGAACACAAGTACTGGATACTGCGACAGTGGATATCATAACCTGGGCGGCTACTAGTGACTGACAGGTGGGTAGCATATACAGCGTGGAGACGCTGAACAAAGGGATGATTCATATCCCAGGTGGGACAGCGGCATGAGATTTCATCATACCACTCTGAACCGCATGCAATTTAGAACTCATTCATTGTTCATGTCTGGAATTTTCCATTTCATATTTTCAAGTCATGATTGACCACAGGTAACTGAAACTGCGGAAAGCAGAACCGTGGATAAGGGGCACTACTGTACTCAGCTCTGCCACTGCAGTGCAAAAGCTATCATCACAGCTAATACATGCACAGATAACGGGCATGGCTGTATTCCAACAAAACCTTGTTTGTGAACATGGAAATTTGAATTTCATATCATTTTCATGTGTGACAAAATATTTTCTTCTTTTGATTTGTTTCAGCCATCTAAAGTTCATTTAAAAACCATTCGCAGCTCATAAAACAGGCCGGCAGGAATTGGCCCTGGAGTTATGGAGTGCATAGCAAGTCCTACTTGGAAATCTGAAGGCTGAGGCAAGGTAAATGGGGAAGGGAGAGGCCTGAGCGCCACCTAGAGGCCAGAAAATCTAATGTCACTCCTAGAATAATGACCCATTTTGCTAAGCTGAGTTAGTACTGCGGTTCTCAAACTTGGAAGTACAACAGAATTATGCAAGGTACTGTTTAAAAGACAAATTTTCAGGCTTCATCTCCAGAAATTCTGATTTAGTCATATGATGGGACCAAAAATCTATTATTTTAAAAGAATGTGAATGGGTAATCCACAGAAGAGGAGTCTTAGATGGCTAATAAATATGTGAAAAGATGTTTAAAATCACTAATAATCAGGGAAATGCAATTTAAAATAACAAGGCACCATTTCATATACCAGAGTGATAACATTGGTAGAGCTGATAATACCATGTGTTAGCAAGGGGCGGGGGGGGAGGGGGGTACTATTCAATGCAGATGCTGGGAACATAAGCAGGTCCAGTCATTTTAGAGAGAAACTTAGCAATATCTGCTAAAGTTGAAGAGGCACAAACCTACCACCTCAAATTCAACTTCTAAGAATGTACCCTAGATAAACTCTCATACATGTTCCAAAAAAAAGATATATAGTAGAATTTTTATAGAAGCTTTATTTGTAAAATAGCAAACATTTGGAAAAACATTAATGTACATGACTAGGAGAATGTATAACTAATTTGTGGTCTGCTAGAATGGACTTTTATGCAGTGTTTGAAATAAATGAATTAGAGTGACATGTATCAGTGTGGAAAAATCTCTCAAAAACACGTTAGTGAGAAAAGGCAAATTGCAGAATAACACATACCGTTTTAAAGCAGGGAGAACAATGCCAGACACTATTTACAGTTCATGCATGTGTGGTCAAACATGCAAAGGAAGGATAACTCCAGGAATGCTAATTCAGGATGGCGATTCTCTGGTGAGGGAAGAGGGCACAGCAAGTGTAAGGGACTATGAGGAGTCCTACCTGAATCTGTTAGATGTCTGATAGGGTCAGGTTTGGTCATATAATTCCATGTACTTTTCTATACAAGGGAAACATGTTGTAATAAAGAGGACTTAACAGAAGAGCAGAGTTAGACATAAGAACACAAACCTCCAGTCAAATGCCAGAATATGCAAAGCTTCCATAGTGGGTAGAGGAGGAAGTGTCAGACAGATTTTGTCACTAACCAACAGAGTTAAGGAATAGGAGACTGCCATGCGGTTGGGCTTAGTGAGAAATCATAGAACCAACACATATCAGGGTTTGCCCTAGACAGTTTCAGTTTATGCCACTTGTCCGACGTGGTTACTAATAGTGCTCCTCTTTGCCCTGGCCGGTTTGGCTCAGCAGTTAGAGCGTCGGCCCGCGGACTGGCGAGTCCAGGGTTTGGTTCTCGCTAAGAGCAGTTTGTCCCCGGCCCCAATTGGGGTCGTGCGGGTGGCAGCCACTCGATGTTTCTCTCTCTCTCTTCCTCCCTCTCTCCCTCTCGCTCTACCTGAAGATAGATGCAAAAATGTCCTCGGGTGAGGATGAAAAAAAAAAAAAATAGTGCCCCCCTTCACTTTCAAAGTGGCCTAGTTTGGAAGATCAATAATATGGTCACCCTACTAGTAAAGCACCTTCAGCTCCTATGCCTGATGGTACAGACAGTGGGCAGGGCTTGCCTGGTAAGGCCAGAGGGGCTCATCAGGTAGACCTGGGAGAAATTTAAAATAACAATGAGAGTAGCTACTCTTCAATAGATCTTGTATCTGAAACTGAAGCTCCCAGGATTCTCATTTTTTCTTTAGAATCATGTCAGTTTAGAACATGGGTCTGTGGTCTTCTCATCTTCTCAACAACACAGGGGCATATATGAAAATGGACCTGGCGTATATGAAAATTCCCTGAGAAGTTTTCAAAATAGAGATTCCCAGGTCCCAACACCAGATTACTGACTTGAGATCTGTAGAATATGGCCACAGAATCCATATATTTTCCATTCTCCGGGTAGCTCTGATGCATGGATCTACAGAATTTTTCACTGAATACCAGAGCTCTAATAGTTATACTATTTTATATAGCAACTTATTACTTATAGCTATATATAAATCTGGGACATGCTTACCTTGTTCCCTCCTGGCCCTGATGATGAGGTATCCAGGAGTGCCTGGAGGACAGTGCCAGGTCAAGGAACACTTTATTATTGACCTGAGTCCAAACCCTCATGTGACACTCCAGCCTTGGTCATTGACTAGCTCGGATGCCAGCAGTCTCCTGCTCTCTGGAGAGGCAAACCAGCGTGAACTCCTTTCCTATGGCCTCATGCTGGTTCCTGATAGGTTTCTAAGACGTTCAGCTGAAAATCAGAGAAAACTCACCCAAGCTGCAGTAAAACCTGTGGAGAAATACTAAAAGGATAATTTTTATTTTTTGCATTTTCAGCTCTTAATTTTTTGTTTGGTTTGGTTTTATTTGTTCTTTTTTATTATTATTATTTGGTTTGATTTTTCTCCTTGAAAAGCATCCTTGGATTTTGCCAAGGGTCACTGGATTTGTTTTGTATGTATTGAGGGATTTCTGAATACAGGGAGGAGAGGTCAGTGGCTGGGGTGTTGCAGCTGGCAGGGGAAGGTGCACGCCCCTGGGGCATAGGCAGAGCCTGGGTGATGGCCTTTTCACTTTGAATGTTTGATTCATTGGCACTGGATTCTTCAGAGACCAGGTGACATTGTGTAAGACATATGGTCCCCTAAATATTGTTCACATCTCATTGTCTGGGTAATTATCAGAGTGCTGTGTCAGGGGTATCACTATGACGACTGTAGATGTTTTATTTTATTGGATTTTCTCATTTCCTTGCTTGCCTCTTTTTTGTCTTTTGAGGACTGGGAGAGTACAAAACCATAAGAGCCTATATTTCCCAAAGGCCTCTAAGAAATTGGGGTCAGGAGAGAAATCTATCAGAGGACAGACACATCAAGTCCTAAGAGAATTCTTTTTCCCACTGGCCTAATGGAAGCTGCTTAATTATTTCTTAAAGGTGTGGTCTTCAGCCTTGGTTGAGCATCAGAAGCCCCTGGGGGGACTTTTAAACACCACTGATGCCCAGTCCCACTGCAGGCCAATTAAAAGTTAAAACAAAATAGACCCAGAGACATAGAAGTAGAGTTCAGACTGACAAACTTCAGAGGAGGGGTTGGGGGGAGGGAAGAAATAAACCAAAGAACTTACGCATATAAGCATAACCAATGGACATAAACAACAATGCTGGGGTGGGGGTTGTCAATAGGAGAAAAAGGAGAAACATCTGTAACAAAAATAAGTTAATTAAAAAATATATATAATACATTAAAAAAAAAAAAAGGTAATGTCTGGACCGGGACCTTGGACAGAAGTGTTTTTTATAAAGTTTCCAGGTGACTAACTGTCCGGTATGCCTGCCACTGGGGGGTTTTGGTAACGAAACCAGGAAAATGCTCCACAAACCTTGGTCACCCCCGAAGAAGTTGAGACTCCCACGGAGAACACTGCCCAGGGGTGGTCACCATCTGGCCTACCGTGCCCAGCACACACCTCCCCAATCTTTCTTGCTAGTGGGACTCAGCACTCCTGTGGATGGGGACAAGGACCTGGAACCTTCTGACACTAACTGTTACCTTGCAAAAGGTTGTGAACAAGAGGCTGGAAGAGGCAACAAACCTGGTCTAAGGAGATGGATAAAAAAGTGGCTCGACACTGCCTGTGAACAGAGAGAGAGCAACGGCAGGATATTTGAGATTACGTGGAAAGAACAGTACTGAGGACAGGTTTTTTCAAATAACACTTTTTCCTTCTTATTTTTTTGTACGGCTTTTTATTAGGAGATGAGGGACTCCCTTTGCAGGTCAGACACTCTGGGTCCCGCTGGCTTTCCTCCTCCGGGAGCGTCGCGCTGGCGTTCTGTCCGGTGTTCTGTCCTGGTGTGTTGTGTGGGAGGCAGCCAGTGGGGTCAGCTGACTGTGGGTCCCTGTGGTCTTCCCTGAAGCCAAGCTGGACTGTTTGGAATTGATTGCACTTCAATGTGCAATATAAAAACGTTCATATAAACACAAAGTGTACCAGTGTTAGGGAGATTTATAGAAAGTGTCATTACGCTTGAAGTGAAGGTGAGCTGGACTAGGTACTCAGTTCGGGGGCCAGAGCTCCTGCGGTCTACAGCTCACACCTGCCCAGAAGCCCATCCCTCTGCCCTTGAGAACAGAGCCTTTGTTTGCTGGGCACCACGATCTTCTCTTGTGGCTTGGATACATTTTCTTAAGCATTTCCTGGGCACAGGGGAAAGAACCTTCTTGGGGCAGAGATGTTAGAGTCCCCTGGATCCAGCTGATGGGTTTCCCAGAGCTCATGAGCAGGCCCTGTATGCCACAAAATGCTGGCATTGCACCCTGAGGGGGAGCAGTTCTGACTCAAAAGACTGGCCCTGGCCATTGTGACTCAGTTGGTTGGAGCATTGTCCTGTACACCAAAAGATCGCAGGTTCGATTCCCAGTCGGGGCATGTCTCTCTCATATCTCTCTCTCTCTCAAAAACAAATTTTTAGCCCTGGCCAGTTTTGCTCAGTGGTTAGAGCATCAACACGCAGACCAGAGAGACCCAGGTTCGGTTCCCACTAAGAGCACGTATCTTGGTTGCAGTTTGTCCCCAGCCCCGGTTGGGGTCATGTGGATGGCAACCAGTCGATGTGTCTCTCTCACATCGATGTTTCTCTCTCTCTCTCTTCCTCTCTCTCTCCCTCCTGCTCTATCTGAAGATAAATGCAAAAATATCCTCGGGTGAGGATTAAAAAAAAAAAATTTTTTTTAAAGACTGCATATATGGACACACTTCCCACTTTTCCTAAAAATGTCTCTTATGCTTATTAAGGGACATGAGTTGTTAGAGTGATGGAAAGGATTGAACTGGGAAGAGGATATGCAATGGGGAGGGAGGTATTAGCTACCCAAACTTTTGTGCGAATTTCCTTGACCTGGACTTGAGATGTCACGTGGCCAGTTCGTGGCAAGTGCGTGATTAGTGCCAACATAGATAAAGCTTCCTAGGGTTTGACAAACATGAGCCACCTCTGCCCTCCACCCTGAAGCTTCTGTACCTGGAAGCCCATACCCTCAGGGAGGAGAAGATTCCTGGAAACAATAAGGATAACAACAAGTTTGAGTTTATATCATAGTCCACATTCTATTCTTATTTTCCTATGCATTCACTCATTGGACCTTCATAACAGCTCTACAAAATAAATAGTATCATTTATAGAATGAAACTGAAGTACAGAGAAGCAAAACCGAAAAAATGAAATTCCCAGAGCTGCACAGCCATGGAGTGGAGGGCCCAGGTTCAGCCCCGGCAGCTCCTGGTCTCTCCCTGCTCTTGCTGGACTCCAGTCCCTACCTCATAAACTCATCTGCTGAAGTGAAGTGAGACAGGTGAGCGGGTTAACCAAGCTGGGAAGTGTTCGAAATGAGACTGGGTGTGGGAGAGCCAACTAGTGCCAGTGGAGAAGACTGTGGGTGTGCTGGAGAGAGCAGCTTGTGAAGCACCATCTGCACACTTGGTGATTTCTGTTTTTAATGAGTGGTCTATATGTTAGAACAAAAACGATAAGCAGTTGGGTTTCTCCAGACCGGTACACAACCAGATGGCACAGACGTCAAAAAAGATGGAGCCTTGACACAAGAGTGAAGAATGGTTTTGAAGAAGAAACGAGGAGCTTGGAGAAGGCAGACCTCTCCAAGTCCGGTGCTGGCTGAAACCAGGAGGCGAGGCAGCCTCCCCACAAGGGCTGCAGGGGAAGGGCAACCCAGAGAGACGTTAGGGTTCTACTCCAAGATGTGCAGGAAACTCTCAGGTAAGAGGTTGATGCTATCAGATAAATTGTTTTTTTACCTTATCATCAGGCCTCCATAGGCAGAGCAGAAAGGTTTGGAAAGGAGAGAGGAAAGAAAGCAAGGACTGTATGGGATGGAGAGGCCAGGACAGGTTGGCCACCGGAGGGCTTGTGTTACTATCACTGGAGGCATACGGTGGGGGAGGGGGAGGCACCTGCCCCACCATCCCTGGGTGTGACCTGGCCAGTTTAGGCTGAGGTTCCAGAGTTGCTGAGGTATGAGCTGACTAGGGCTGAGTGGGAAGTGGAGTGCAAGCAGAGGGGTGGGGGAATGATTCTCTCCTTCATTTCCAAAGTGTGTGTGTTCATATCAAGAATCACATGGAAGATGGAGGGTGAGATAGGAAAGTTGTGTAAGGTAGAGAAAGCCCTGGGGAAAATGGTGCCTTTGGGCCACCCACCCACATGAGTCAAGTTCCAAAGAATGTGGACAGTGCAAAAACAGACTTGCTGTCTACCCACTGTCATATGTGTGGGAGTAGAAAGCAGGAGCTTTGGGCCAGAAATTGGTAGGAGTGCCCTGGCTTCTCGGTAAAGTACACCCAGGCCTGTGTCCGTGTCCTCACAGAGCCTAGTTGTCCAAGCCAGCAGAGGTGGCCGAGTGCGTCCGGCTTTTGGTTAACACTCGGGGGCGGAGTTCCTGACGTGATTTATGGCAGGAGTCAGCCAGTCTTTTCACTTGTGACCAAAGGCAGCCTTACCTGATTTCATTCTTGTTTTTAAACCATCCTACAAGCACAGTGCTCTGTCAAGAGTGTCAATTCTGACCAGAATGGGAAGCCTGGCCCCATTCATCAATATCCTCCTCCCCAGCTTCCTTTCCACCCCCAGGAGGCCAGGCAAGACTTCTCCAAGTGTGGTCTGAGGACCACCCACAAGAGAGAGACCCTGCTCCCAGCCTCGGGGCTGGAATGTTTATCAAGTCCCCCATTTGCTCGCAGGCACATTCCAGTTTGAGAACTACTATTCAAACGTCCTGACTGCTGTCCTTCCTCCCTAATAGATGGCTCCTTATTCCCTCCGGGAGCTTTACGTTCACTTACCAAAAGCTGTGAGAACGGAAGATCTGCAAGGAAAAGCGGATATGTCGATCTTGTTCACGGAAGTAACACAAATTCTTAGAAGAGTACTCGCATATAGTTGCTTAATAAATATTTGTTAGATAAAATGTTGTTCGAATGCTCACTTTGTGCCAGGCACTGGCCTAAGCGCTGGGGATGTCCTGCAAACCAGGCTGGCGCATTGGGTTCACGGCTTCGGGTGTTTGGGGGAGCTTAGTAGGGGGCAGCAGACTTGGCAGACTCAACGAGCAATTATAATGAAGTGCAAAGAGTATAATGATAAAGGAAGGGTGGTGAGAATATAATACCATTAGGGTTTGTGGATGTGAATCTGAAGGCCACTAAAGAGACGGAAAGGGCTGACACCCCCATGTTTCTCATTCAGGTGCAGGTGCCCGCCCCACCTCGCCCTAGCACAGACCCGTGGGCGCTCCCACACTATCAGACCCCAGAAGACTCAGAGGACTGGAAGCTGGGAGGCAGCCTGGACAACCCCCCGCCCCATGGGAATAACAGAGGGATACAGCAGGGTGTGGAAAACTGCACACCACCCACAGAGTGAGGACGTGAGGACTGAAGTCTGGGACCATTTACGTGTCCACGTCAGCGGGAGGCGGGCCACTTTCGCGGACTCTGTGGCGTCGGAAGCCTCCCCCAGAGTAACAAGCAGTAAAAGCCAGAAAGTAAAATCGGAGGTGGGCTTGCTCAGGACGCAGCAGGAAGGGGGTTGTAAGACGTTTGCATGCCCGTAAGGCAGCCAGCAGCTAGACGGGCAGAAAGATGACAGGCTGTGGGTGAAAGTTTTATGGCCAAAAATAAGCACGAGGGAGAAATAGGGTCGGAGGGAGAAAGAGACGTCCGTGTGCTGTGGTCCTGTTCATGTCACCCCTCAGCTTCCTCTTGCGTTTTGTCTTCGTCCTCCACTTCTTCCTATAGGCAGGTTCCCTTCCCTTCTCTGCATTTAGCACAAAAAAGAAACAAAACAAACAAACAAAGGAACAAAAACTGGTATTTAATCCTTCTGCTCTCTTTTCTTTGACTGCCAGCTATGAGAATCCCCCCTCCCCCCCAGTAGAAAATTCAGAGCCAAGGGCAATGTCCAGTTAAAATAACCAGCTTTTTCTAGGCATTTTGTAAACTTCTTTCCTGTTTCTTCTCCTTGTTTGAAAACGTATTATTTTTTTAATTTGTATTTAACAGCTGTACTACAATTGTTTCTATTCTTGAAAGCTGCCTTACATTGTTTGGAAGTTTTATGCAGACATACATTATGAATAAATAGAACACATGTGTCCATTTTCTCCCACCCAGCAATCCCTTAACTCTCCCGTGACTGCAGTCACATTGCCATGTGAACATTGCCTCTTCCTCTGGCCTTTCCCAGTCTCCATAATAATCCTTGGTTACGGCTCACTGCAGATACCAACATACTCTTGGAACCTCTCCTTCCCTTCACTTCCTCCTTGCTTTCCACTTGCTGGCCTTGCTGTGGCTCCCACCCTGGCCCTGGCCCCTACGTTTAGTGTTAGTGTTCAGCATTCTTCCTGGCTCTGACGCCTCGCTCCGTCTCCCAGATCTTGGCCACCGTGACACCCATTCCACTCAAGTGGGACCAGAGTCACCTTCCTTTCCACAAAGGGTTCCCCCAGGGAAATCAAGCGCTCCGTTAGGGATTCTTGCACCCAGGCTCCCAACCTCAAGCAATGAAATAACTTCACCGAGCTCTCCCTTTGTGTGTTTCGGTCCTGCTGCTTGGTGACTGTGCGCTCACTCATTTATAACTAAGGCTTTCAAGCCCAGAATCGCTCATCCTGCTGTTTGACAGTTGCGCCTCCCAAACCCTTTGAATCTTAAATTAGTGTCACTACAATGGTATGATTCATTGCTCTAAGGCTCCCTCAAGATTCTGGTGGTTGTTTTTTTCCAAGCAGCTCGTCCATTAAGGTGGAAGAGCCAGCCTAGAACACACACGTTTCAGCCCAAACCCCCCGCTCTGTGGGTGGTCCAGCCTTGCCTCCAAATACAGCCTCTGAGGAGGGGAGGGAAGGGAAGTTATGCTTGTTTATCCTTTCCTAAAATTTAATTTTCAATGAATGTCAGTACTTGTACATGTGGGTTAGAGGGATTCTACTCTCCTTTCCTTTCAGTAAAACAGTAAAAAGTTTTTTGAAAGGGGTGCAGCTGCCTGTATGTTAGTCTTGTGAGTTCTCTCATCTTAGATAAATTTTATCTTAACCCAGTTTGACTAAAACAGACCATGAAAATCATTCATTCATTCAACACATGTGTGTTGAACAGACTCTGTTTTATGAGCTGGGAATATACTGGTGAACTCCTTGGCAATCTTCTATTCCAGTGAAGACAGACAATAAATCATGTATACATCAGGTAATATTGGATCATGCTGAGTGTTATAAAGAAAAATAAGAAGATAATTTTAGATAGAATAATGAAGGAAAACCCCTCTAAGGAGGTGTCATTTGAGCAAAGATCTGAATGAAATTAGAGGTCCTTCCCCTTTCTCTTGTCCATGGCAGACATCAATAATCAATCAGAGCCATCAATTCTTTTCCATGGAGTCATGATCTCCTCTCAGCACTCCAGACCATCAATGCCATTTGGCTGGTGTCAATATGTATAATTAGGCCTATTTTCCATCCTGTTCCAAAAATGTCTTCCTTTCTAAGGCAAGGAGGAAAATTTAAAATAGAGAATGATTTAGGAACTAGCTTTTACTCATCCTCATTAAAAAGCCTAATGATGCAGGATCGATTGTCTTCTTCCCTTCTTTTTGTCATAAATACAAAATGTTTCCATCCCTTTGCAATGTTTATTTTGCATGTTTGAGCTTATATCTCAACTCTCCAGTGTTTTTTAACCTGTTCCCATTCACTGGGCTCAGCAGTTTCCTAGGCTGGGCTCAGCAGTTTCCTAGGCTGATTAACTTCCAGCCTTAAATCATGGATGTTGTTACGCCAGAGGCATAGTCTCAGATTTCAACCGGAAGCACATTGTTAATAGTATGTTTTCCTTGACAAAAATCCATTTTCACAAGTAAAACATTCTGTACATACATCTGCATTTTAATAATTCATTTACTGAGCACCTACTGGGTGCTAGACAAAAAGTGTTAAAGATTGATTAGATAATAATGTCTTACTCAAGCCTTATACAAATGTCAATGGAGAATAAAGTGCAGTGCTATAGAAGGGGGGGGGGTCCAAATCTTAGCCTGCTATAATCATTTTTAAGACCCTGACTCTACAAATCACTACCTCAATGATAACCACTGACTTCCAGTTGCCAACTCAGTGGCAACCTTCATTCTGTTTGACTTCTACTTAACCACTTAACCCGAAGGACCATTTCTTTCTTCTCTCCAATTGCCTCTGTCAGTTCCTATAACTAAGCATTATCCTGACCTTTGTTTTCTCCCATCTTTCTTAACACTTTTTCTCTTGGAGATTTCAGTCACTACCAGAGATTTAATATCATTTTTATCCAAATGAGTCTCAAACATTTATCCTGGGTTACAACGTCTCTCCTGAGTTATAGTCTACCCAAACATCATTCTGGAAACACATCATCACTCTACTTACCAGATCTTTTGTATTGCAAAGAAAAAGCCAGCTTAAGCGAGGGATGAGGAATATTTCCCACTGTAACCACAAGAGTTCTGATCTCAATCCAGAAACTCAAATGGTGTCATCTAAAATTGAATCTCTTCTCTTACCTCTCTTCCGCTCACTTTCCCTCCTCTCCCTCCCCTCCCCTTCTTCTCTCTTTCCCCCCACACTCCTTCTCTTGTTTGTGTGTGTATGTGTTGACTTCTTCCTTTCTAAGTCAGGCTCTTCCTATTATTATCTGTTCGTATTATAGCTGCCATGAGCACTAGGCTTACTTTCACTGCCTTAGTAAACCTAGAGAAAGAGAGAACTTCTCTTTCCCAATAATTCCATCAAAAATCCTACAGTGGAATTTCATTGGGCTAACATGGGACAGTGGCCATCCTGTAACCAATCACATAAGTAAAATGTGGAAATATGTTAATTATTATTATTTAATAGAACAAAAAGTTTATTACTCCCACTCAGTAGTTCCTGGGGGCTTTGATGTTAAGTCATACATAATTTTAGAAATACCAAAAATCTTATTAATCTTGGTGACCATCTTTAACACCACCTCTATGGGGATGAAAATATTCTATTGATCCTTGGAAGCTATAGATTTGCTTCAGTCACATAAACTTTAGTCTTCTATAGAAAAATTGAGTAAAAGGAGAAAGTATATTGACTAGACAAAAGCAACAGATATTAATTATAATCCACCTCCCAAAAATATGTTTTTTCCCACTGATTCACTTGTTTCTGTTAAATGATGTTATATATGTAAAAACATTATGTAAACTAAACTCTATCCTCAAATGTTCTTAATCTTACTACTATTTTAATGATATCACAAGTTTATTTTTAGAGAGAGAGGATGGGAGAGAGAGATAGAAACATTGATGTGAGAGAAAAACATCAATCAGCTGCCCCCTGCAAGCCCCCCACTGGGGATCAAGCCCGCAACCCAGGAATTGAACCAGGACCTCTCAGTCCATGGGATGACACTCAATACACTGAGCCACACTAGCAGGGCGATATCACAAATTTAAATAATTCAGACTTCAACACCTCCATCCCTCTTTGACTTTCACTGTCTCCCATCGATGGTCTCCCATCCATCAACATTTAATGAGTTGTCTCTTCTTGATTCTGTAACAAAACTATTGGGAAAGTCCTCTACTTAAACCCCTTTCTACAAAAATCTACCCTTTCTAATCCAGAATCTCTCATGTCTGAGAACACCTTATATACCCACAAAGGATTTTGATAATTCATTGACCTCATAGAACCTAGAATCTACTCTGGGAGACAGATAGTTAAGAAATATCCTTTACACACTAAGTACATAAAGTAGTTAAACTCAGTTGACAAATTGCCTGCCTCTCTACTTGCAATATGTCAAAGCTGATTCTTGGGGCTCTGTTTCATATCCAACCAGAAAACACCAGCATTCTTAGAATTCTTCACACTTTCAGAGTTAGGCAAAAAGGGGCAGCGTTGAACATTCTGCATGTCAAGGAGGCCTTTACTAGCACCTGCTGCCTTCCTGGTCCCTAGAGAAATCTTGCCCATGGTCCCCATCACCTAGACGGAACTGGTGATTGTGGGCTGCAGGTGTTTTAGGAAAAGGGACATTGTGGGTCATTGCACCCTTTTACACATTGGTTCAGAAAGTTTAAAACTACTCATATTTGGAGAGAACCTCCTGAAGTAGCTTTGTATTTTCATGCTTTTATATTCATATTATTCATAAATAATTTGAATGGTGGGATCTGTTCCAGTATAGATCAAAATTTCTGAAAAAGCCTCAGGAATTCCCTGTACTGGTATCTCTTCCAAGGTCTAGAACACAAGCAAGAACTCACTCCAAATTTCAGTTTCAATCTTTGTTTTGCATTCATTTTTAATGATTTAAGGAGATGCTTCCCAAACTGTGTTCTGTAGACTCCTGATTCCAAGGGATGGTAATTGGGATCCTGCAGGACGTAATTTGAGAACTGTTGTCTTAAGAGATACTGGTCTGTTTAGTGAGTAGTTTCTGCAATAAGGACATAATTTTGAACTCTAAGGGTTGTATCTGCAACAAATGACTGGTTGCCAAGGATACCACGGTGTGCAAATTATAAAAAAACACAATGAACAGATGGATTCTTAGTCGGAGGGAAGAAAATTCATCTGAATTTAAGAGGCAGGTGGAAATAAATATTCCGATTGGAAAAGAATTCACAGGGTTTATATGGCTGACAAAAACACACCCTTATAATTTCAGGGCTTTCTTTTCTCTTTTTCTTCCAATGGAGATATCATTAGAGTTCAGATAGGTACCTAGGTAGAGTCTATTCGAAACCTAAGTCTAGTTACTGTCTCATCTTCCACGTCCTTCAGTCAACGCTCCTCACCCTTAACTTTTGGCCACATTCCCTTGGGCAGTTCTTCCTTCCCCAGGGGATTCCAATTGAGCTCTTCCTTGGATGCCTTTTCCAAATGCTCTCTAACCCATTAATCTGCAATTAACTACATGTCCTGCATTCTAAACTTCCTCTTACAACTTGACCTCTCCCTCTTACCCAGCTTGCCTATAGGAGCTCACTACATTTTCCAAGACTCTATGAGGAAGCCTATGATTCTTCTACATCCCAAGGAGTGCAGGGCTGATAAATGTATAGGTTTCCTATGGATGCTATAACAAATTAGCCCAAACTTAGTGGCTTAATACAGCAGAGTTAGTATCTTATAGTTCTGGAGTTCAGAAGTCCAAAATGAATCTTATGCAGCTAAAATCAAGGTGTCGGCAGGGCTGCTTCCCTCTGCAGGCTCGAGGCGACACTCTGTTTCCTTGCTTTTTCCAACTTCTAGAGGCTACTTGAGTTCCTTGCCCAATGGCTGCATCACTAAAACCTCTGCTTCTGTCATCGCATATCCTGTCTGATTCCAGCCCTTCTGCTTCCCTCTCTAGGGACCCTTGTGATTACATTGGGCTCACCCAGAAAATCCAAAATAATCTCACATCCAAGAGCCTTGATTTAATCACATCTGTAAAGTCCATTTTGCCATGCAAGGTAATATATTCACAGGTTTCAAGGATCGAGACATGGACAGACATCTTTGGGGTCAGTATTCAGCCTACCACAGTTGGAGAGGCATAGAATTCTGCACTAATCCTATTCTGCACTGATATTTCCAGTCCATTACTCTTCAACAAGTATCAGCAAACTTTTTCCATAAAGGGCCCAATAGTAATTATTTTAGGCTTTGTGGGCCCTGAGGCAAAATCGAGGCTATTATGTAAGTACTTGTATAACCATTTTAAATGTAATTATTTTAAGATGTAAAAGACCTTCTTAGCTGTCCAGCCCGTGTGGCTCAGTGGTTGAGCATCGACCCATGCACCAAGAAGTTGCGGGTTTGATTCCTGCTCAGGACCCATGCTCAGGTTGTGGGCCCGATCCCCAGTGGGGGGCATGCAAGAGGCAGCCAATCGATGTTCTCTCTCATTGATCTTTCTATCTCTTTCTCTCTAAAAATCAATAAAAAAATTTTTTTCTTTTAAATTCTTAGCGTGCAAGTGGTACATAAACAGGTGGTGGTCTGGATTTGGCCCATGGACTATAGTTTGCCCAATTCTACTCTCTGGTCTCTTTTTTTTTTAAACAATATGTTTTTTTTAACAATATGTTTTTTTTAATTTTTTTTTTAGAGCAAGAGATAGAAATATTGATGTGAGAGAGATACATCAATCAGCTACCTACTGCACACCCCCTGCTGGGGATGGAGCCTGCAACCTAGGCATGTGCCCTGACCGGGAATTGACGACGCTCAATCCACTGAGCCACACTGGCCGGGCACTCTCTAGTCTCATAAAATACTTTCTCAGAAGCTCATGTCATTCAAATCTCCTTTATTTTAACTTGCTTTGTCACTTACAGATATGCTGGTGATTGTCATATATACTGGTGAATTACTCACTTGGAAAAGTATCCAAAAAAGCAGGAACTGCCTCTTGAGTCCTGAATATGCAAAACTCTTAATTCTGCAAAGTAACAGTAACATCATAAGAGAAAATGTATTTCTGTTCATGCATCTCTTCTTTCTATCAAAAGTTCTCAATTCAGAAATGCATTCTTCCCGTTCAAGGAATTCACTCACAAATATACAGAAATTGCACGGAGTGGTAACAGTTTTTCCATTCCAAAGACATATATAAGACTTGGTGTCATAACACAGTATAAGGCATCAGATACTCTCCATGAAAAAACCAGAGACTATGAAAAAAAATGCAAATGAGCAAGAGCACAAAGGAAATTTTTTAGTTCGTCGCCACATCTTTTTGACTATGTGGAACTGGTTTTGCAATTCTGAGTCTGAGTAGACTCCCAAATATGGGACCTGGCTTTGGGCCCAGAGAAATCTTTCTTCTCAGAGCCTCAGAGTTCCTTGTGTTTTTCAAATAGGAGTTGGAAGTAAAAGCCATTTTTTTGTTTCATTGTTGTCACTATTAGTCCCAGATCTCTTCCTACTGCTGAAAGAAAAAATAACAAGAAGGAATAGATGGCCAGGAAAAGAGACTTTCGTCTGGCAGTGCCCTCTCGCAGTGACTGAATGATGGTTTTTCCAGTAGAAAGGAGATTTTAAATGTATCTGAGGGTCAAGTGCCTCAGATCAAGTGAAACTAGGATGGCATTGAAAGTAGGAATAATAAAGGATATATGATGTGACTATTCTGGAGGCACAAGAGGCATACTCTCAGTGGTTAAGCTTTAAAACTTTCCCTTTATTTCTTCAAGCCTGAGGAACTAGAAAGCTGATCATCAGTGAGGTTAAGAACAGCCATTGTCATTTCAAGAAGGAACACCCATTCCTTATAAACCGGTAAGAACTTTGTAAGACTCTCAGTGCTGAACTGAACTTGAAAAGTACAATGAGAGCCATACCACATGCTCACAAATGAATCAATGTAGAAGCTGGGAGCTCTAACATTAAAAGAGACAAGGAAACAACGAACAATAGAGAAAACAATAAATGAAAGCAGATAAAGCAGACCTTCATAAACTTAAATCATATTTGTCACAAACAATTAAGGCTTTGAGGCTCTGTAGAACAGCACACTGCAATAGGCCTTATTTCCCATTCTCTGAGCCTTTGTTACTTTATTAATTCAAAACTTCAAAAAAATTCATGAAATTTTAAATCTACAATTAGTGATAAAGTGAAGTCAGGATGCAGATTTTCAAGAAGACTTGAGGAGATTATCACCTTGCAGGCTGATATTACTGATGTAATATTTTTTAAATGTTAAATACAGTACTTAGGGAATAAAGTATCCTAACCTATAAAGATCAAGTTGGTTTGACACACAATAGAAGACTAACACCCCTTTTCTGACCCGAATTTTTAAGAGAAGTCCATTTTTCAACTTTTGCAATCTAGAAATAGGTGAGAAGATGAGGAAAGATAAAAAAAAAAAAAAAAAATGAAGCTGCTTTATCACTGCCCAAAGCTGATTAGAAGAGCAAGTTTAACTGGCTTTATCAGAACTGCCACTCTGATAAGAATAATGCTGAGCTGTAAGAAAGAAAGATCTCTTATCCTTTGAGGCGACATGGAGGGACCTCGAGAGTATTATCCTAAGTGAAACAAGCCAAGCAGAGAAAGACAAATATCACATGATCTCACTTATTTGTGGAATATAATGAACATGACAGTCTGAGGAACAGGGTAGACCCAAAGATGTGGAAGTAGGGTATAGACTGACACCCCTCAGAAGAGGGGGTTGGGGGGGAGGGAAGAGATAAACCACAGAACTTATGCGCATGTATGCATAGCTGACAGACATGGACAACAGGGCTGGGGACGGGGTGGGGGGATGGGGAGGAGGGTGTCAATGGGGAAAAAAGGAGAAACATCTGTAACAAAAATAAATTAATAAAAAATAAAATAAAAAATAAAAGACAAAAAAAAAAAAAAGAATAATGCTGAAGCTTTGTGAAAGCTGTGACAAAAGGCGGGAAGTATTGCCTGACACATTTTACTTCAGCCAAGTGAATACAAGAAATGTTTACATGTAAATAAAATATTAGGATAAAAAGGAAGAAGTATCATGAGAAACATAAATACATTTGAAAATATTTAGCATGAAGAGAGGAAAGGCAGGGAGCATATTACCTACGAGTATGATATGAATTATTGCAAAGGGAGATGGATAAATATTCTTGATGAACATAATATAACTACAAGAAGCATAAGAACTTTAAAAGTAGCCTTTTATGATAAAAACTCCCAACAAAGACATCATAAAGGCCATATATGACAAGCCCACAGCTGATATCATACTCAATGTTCAAAGGTTAAAATGTTTTCTCTAAGATCAGGAACAAGACGAGGATGCTTAGTTTTACCACTCCTATTCAACATAACACTAGAAGTCCTAACCAAAGAAATTAGACCAAAAAAAAGGCATCCAAATAGAAATAAAAGAATGACATGATCTTATATACAGAAAGCTCTAAAGACTTCACCAAAAATCTCTTAGAAGTAACAAATTCAGTAAAGTTGCTGGTACAAAATCAAAATATGAAAATGTATTGTATTTCTATACACTAACAACTATAAAGAAAGAAAGAATATTATCCCATTTACATTAGCATTTTTATCAAAAGTGATAAAATTTTAGGAATAAATTTACCCAAGGAAGTAAAAAAATCTTTATGTTAAAAACTGTGAGACTTTGATTAAAGAAACTGAAAAAAACACAAATAAATGAAAAAATAGCCTGTGCTCATGAATTGGAAAAAATAATATTGTTAAAATATCCATACTACTCAAAGCCATCTATAAATTTAATGTAATCCCTATGAAAAGTCCAATGGCATTTTTCACAGAAATAGTAAAATATCTTAAACTTTATATGGAACCACAAAAAAAAACCCAAATAGCCAAAGGAAGTTTGAGCAAGAAGATCAAAGCTAGAGGCATCTAGCTCTTGGTTTCAAATTATATTACAAAGCTATACTAATTAAAACAGTATGGTACTGACATAAAAATAAAGCAATGAAACTGAATCATGAGCCTAGAAATTAACCCATACATATATGATTAAGTACCATTTGACAAGGGAGTCAAGAATACTTAATAGAGAAAGGATAGTCTCTTCAATTAATGATGTCGGTAAGAATTGGATATTCACATGCAAAAGAATGAAATTGAACCCCTATCTTATACCACTCACAAAAATCAACTGAAAATAAATTAAAGACTGTAATATAAAACCCAAAATAGTAAAACTCTTAGAAGAAACTTTAGGGGAAAAGTTCTTTGACATGGGTCTTGTCAATAATTTTTTTGGATGTGACACCAAAAGCATAAGCAATGAAAACAAAAAGAAACAAGTGAGACTACATCAAACTAAAAAGCTTCTGCACAGAAAAAAGAAAAAAATCAACAAAATTAAAAGGCAACCTATGGAATAGGAAAAAATATTTTAAAAGCATATATCTGATAAGGGGTTAATCTCTAAAATATCTAAGGAGTTCATACAATTCAATAACAAATAAATAAAATGACCTGATTAAAAATGTACAGAGGAGCTGAATAGAAATGTTTCCAAAGGACACATACAAATGGCCAACAGGTACATGAGAAGATAACATCACTAATTGTCAGGGAAATGCGTATCAAAATCACAATGAGATATCACGGCACACCTGTTAGAACGGTTATTATCTAAATGACAAGAGAAAAAAGGAAACCTTGTGCACTGTCATTGGGAATATAAATTGATACAGCCACTATAGAAAACAGTATGGAATTTCCTCAAAAGTTAACAATAGAACTAACATATGATCCAGCAATTCCACTTCTGGGTATATACCCAAAGGAAATGAAGTCACTATCTGGAAGAAATATCTGCCCCTCCGTGTTCACTGCAGCATTATTCACAATAGCAAAGCCATGAAATCAACTTAAGTGTCCATCAAGGAATGACTAAATAAAGAAAATATGTATATATGAATATTATTCAGCCATGAGAAGGAAATCCTGACATTAGTGATGACACGGATGAACTTTGAAGGCATTACACTAAGTGGAATAAGCCAGACAGAAAGAGAAATACCGCATGATCTTACTTATATTTATAATCTAAAAAAGTTGGACTCACAGAAACAGAAAGTGGATTGGTGGTTCCTAGGTTGGAGGAGGGGTAGAAAAAATAGGAAGATGTTGATCAAAGTGTACAAAATTTCAGTTATAAAATGGATAAGTTCTGAGGATCTAATGTGCATGATGACAATAGTTAACAATTCTGTATTGTATACTTGAAATTCGCCAAGAGAATAGATCTTAAATGTTCTCACCACACACACACACACACACACACACACACGGTAACTACGTGAATGAAGAATGTGTCAACTAACTGTATGGTGATAATTATATATATACATATACATATATACACACAACAAATCTTTTTTAAAGGAACTTAAAAGTAGTAAAGAAAAATATTTCCCAAGAGGGTTACTTTTACCTATAGAATGCCCTCTAAAGATTTAAGATCAATTCTACCATGAAGAACCAATTAGGAGTAAGGCTATCTAGAAATAGAGAGAACCAGAGACTTCAAGAGTCCTCTGGCCTTTAGGAATTTATTTCAGCAGCATCTCTCTGCTCACACAAAGTACAATGTGCAAGTTCCTGGTCAGTGGGTGGCTTCCTGTGTATCATCATTTGAAACGCAAGTCCTATCTATTTTGTGGTTCTAGCAACCATTCTAGAGCCTCAGAATTCTTTGCTGGATCTAGTGCATCCAGTCAGCACATAGGGAGAAAGGGAGTGTAAAGAATCATGTAGGAACTTTTATGAACCAGGCAATATCACAACACAAATGTTACTTAGGGAAGATTGCTATAATCCATTGGGCAGAACTTGGTCACATGGCCACAGCTAACTACAAGAGAGACTGGAAAATGCAGCCCACCTATATGCCCAGGAGACAAAGGAAATAGTGTTTGGTGAATGCATCACAGTCTTTACTACAGTTCAATAAGTAGTTGCTGAAAGCATATGATGTGGCAGGCTCTGTGTATCCTGCTGGGACCCAAGAGAGCAAGATAGACTCCCTGCCTTTGAGACACAGATGGATAATTTCACAACAATGTGGTAAGAGCAATGATCACAACAAGCACAGGATACACAGAAACAGAGGATGATACTTAGCCCAGCTTGGAGAAGGCTTGGATGTCTTCCTGGTAGATGAAATTCTTGTGCTGAACCTCAAGGATGAGTAGAGGAGTGGGAGAAAGAGATTGGGGAAGGTGTTTTAAGCAAAAAAATCATCAGAATAGATCATTCTATGTGGAAGAGGGCTATAAGCAATTCAATACCATTAGAGTGAAAGGAATAGGCAAGAAGGAGGAGCAGTAGATGAAGCCATGGGGACCTGTCATGGGGAGCCTGGCATGCTACCTGGAGGCATTTGAACATTTTCAATAAGCGACAGGAAGAAACTGGGGTGTGGGAGGGATGAACACATGAGCAGCAACACATTTAATAGAGATCAATCACTTTGGTAAGGATATTCAGGATGATTTTGAGGGAGGCAAGACTCAGAGAACAGTTTGGAGGTTTTTACAATTGTCCAGGAGGAAATAATAAGGGTTTGAACTAGACTGTAAATGAATGATTGATGCAAGAAATATAAATAACTTAAAATTGGAAAGATTTGCTAATTGGTTTTATGTGAGGGTTAAAAGAAAAGAGACTGGCAGTCCCAGTCTTCTGACTTGAATAACCCTGTAACTTGTTTTGTCATGGACTGAAATAGAAACATATACCTATAAAAAATATAGATAGAACAATAGTCTGGGAGGTGAGTGCAGTTTGGAGAATTGTCCAGTCATATATTGTGTAACAAACCACCTCAAAACTTAGTGACATCAAAAAACCACCAATTTATTATGCTCATGGATTCCACTGACCAAAATGTTGGACAGGACTCAGCAGAAATGTTTTATGTCTATTCTATCACATCTGGGGCTGTGGTTTGGAAGAATCCTATGGCTGAAATCACAAGATTTCTTCACTCACATTCTGGGTCTTTGATGGAAATGATTGGAAGGCTGAGTTCAGCACTGTAGAATGTTTAGCAGCATCCCTGCCCTCTACCTACAAGATAACAAATGCATCCCACCCGTCCACTTGTGAGAACCAGAATGTCTGACATTGCCGATATGGCCTGAAAGACAACTACCTCCTACTGGAGACAGTCGAGGAACAGTAGGCTATATGAGTCTGGAACTTAGCCAGGACTGGATAACGACATTGCAGATCATCAGCATGTAGATCATGAAGAGCCATTGCAATGTAGGAGATATCTTGGGATATTTGGAATGAGAAGACTAGAGGGTCTAGGTTAGAAGCACAGACTCATATTGAAGGAAGTAAGGAAAAGAGAGAACATTAAGAAAGCTAAAAAAGAAAAATCAAGAGAGACAGAGAAAACCAAGAAAGAAAGAAAAGGGTGGTGCAGTGGCTATTGCTTGTGTCTGTCCAACACCTTATCTCTACTCTCTCCTTAGACAGACCCATCTGCTGGGCCACAAGGGCTGGTCCATGGATGGTCACACTACACAAGATAGGCCAAGCAGTCCTTCCCTGTGATTTTAATTTTGAACCTTGAAGCAACATGTTTCCTTTTGTGTCCTTATATTGGAATGATGTGAACCCAGAAGTGCTTGTAGCACACTCCCTGCCAATGGCGAAGGTTCAGCTGAGTGGGTTTACATGTACCATGAGGTGATAATCACCTCATGCAGCACAGAAAGAGGCTCCTTAAGGCAAGTTGTTGGAGCTAAGGCACCTACACATCCTAACGTCTTCTCAGATGTTTAACTGTCAGCTACTGCATCTCCGTGGGGCCATAGAAGATCACCAGGGAAGCTGTACCAAAAGCATCTCTTTCATGCTGTCTTCTGAGCTAAGTACGCTGTGAGTCTGTGCCACACACACACACACACACACACACACACACACACCCTGTGAGCTGTGTGGGAGCTTGATCAGTAGCAAGCAATCAAACACAGTATATTGGTACTGTATTCTGGTACTGAAACTAACTCCCTAAAGCCAGAGTTAATGATGCCCTTCCCAGTTATATAAATCAATAAATGCTCTTAAGTTGAGTATCTTTCTGTTGCAAATTAAAGTGTCCTAACAGAAACTGGAACCAGGAGTGAGTGACAGACATAAAACTGTGAAACTGCTTGAGTCAAGATAGGGAACATAGCAGTGGAGGGCTCTCCGTCTTTGGCTGAAAAGCTGGAATCCCTGGTATATAGAAGTAAAGCAGTGAGTTGAACTGTTACCTAGTGCATTTTCCCTCAGGCAAAGCCCCACCACTAAAATGGAAACTTTATGAACTTGGTAGAGAGACATCAGGATATTGGAGAACTGGGGAAAGCCAGGTGCCCTAGAGCACACCTCCACCACTGCGCTCCCAGTAGGCCCTGCCTTACAAGGGTCGTATCCCTCCCCATTGCCAGCTTTGGATGCATCCAGCAGATGGAAGCAGCTCCCCATGGTTTCATTTTTCTAAGAGCCAGAGGCCAAGATAGATATGTCCATCTAAAGCCCAGGGAAACAGGGTAGGGGTGGGGTTGGAGATGGATTAGGGGAAGATGGAAGAGGGCACAGAGAGATAAATGGTGATGGGAAAAATAAAATAAAAATAAAGCCCAGGAAAACGGGATGGTTCCTTGCATTGCTGTCAAGGGACTGAAACCACAAGGGTGAGAACTCAGATTCAGAGATGCTAATTTTGGCAGTTGTTACTAACCAAGGAGGCCACCCAAAATGATATAATCAGGCCAGCCATTGAGGGTTTCAAGCAAACTGTACTACCCCCTTGGCAAATAGAGATTTGTGATTGTTCACTTCTTAAGATAGCCCTCCAAGCACCTATCTCAGAGAGTAGGTTGCTAAAGCAGTAGAGACCCCAGCAGAGGAAGTCTCCAGACCATCCTCTTAGGCATGGTGATGAAGCCAAAGGACAGGAGAGATCCTCCCAGTAGGAAGGCTTGGAAGCATCCAGATAGGCTATGGAACCCACTGCATGTCAAGAGAAGGGAGTAGACAGACAGACAGACAGAATTCACTATTTCTATCAGGCTGGAGGAAGCTGCTTCCTCCTCTGTAATCCATTTCTAATGTGGCACAGCTCTGCCTCTCTTCCCTCCGTCTCTCCATATGGGGCCACTGTCTTATTTCTGGCCTTAGGTAAGTCTTCTAGTTCTCTATCTGCTTAACAATTACTCAACTATACAGCAACCATAACATACCACATACAGAAAATGGAAAGCCCTTAGTCACACAGGGGCCATTTTTCCATTTTCCAGTTTCTCCATTTCTACCAATTCCCCAGTTATTTGAAAGGCCTGGCAAAAGACCAAATCCACCTATATAGAAGGGCTGCCATTTAAGATAACCACAGAGACAGACATGAAATTGAAAAAGATTTTATGTAACATTTATTTTTTTCCTCCCATCCTAATTTTGGTTTTATTCCTCACCTCCCATTCCAATTCTTTTTTTTTTTTTTTTTGGAAATACAAACTTGTTTGTTTTTTTAACAAAATGTTTAAAATCATGATTATCTAGAGTCATAACAAAATTTTCTTCTCTCCAAAGGAGGGGGGGGGACACAGCTTTTATTCTTATGCAGCATTTTCAAATATCCATGTTAATATATATTTTTAATAAACTATTTAAAATAAAACCCTTCATCCTCTGAGGTTACTGACATTGTCTAGTTCACTGACACATCTCCCATAATACATTAATTCTATTCATTTTCATGAGTGAAGTGGAAACTATACTAAACAATAGGATTTTAATCCCTGAGGTGCCAGTTAAAAATGGATGAGGTTGCCATTGCAACACACAATTTAAAAAATCAGCCTTAAATAATGAGCATGGATCACGCTCTCTGGATCAGAATCCCCTCCACAGCAGAGTCATGTAGAAAATTGCGTTGACTGGGTGAAGTTCACCCTGCTGTTCTAGCCCTCAGGCTATGATCATCTTTCCTTTTGCAAAGGAGTTACACATAGCAGTGCAGTCTGCAGAAACTTCTGAGATCCTCAGAAATCAAGAGAAACCACAGTCCTGTTTCTCGAACCCCCATTCACATCGTTGGAGAGGGATTTTTCAGCACCATTCCAAGATCTGGAAAGGTTGATGAACCGACTTGGTTTTTCTACTTCTCCATAAATTTAGTCAAAAGGAGGAATCAGTCCTCCTGTCTAGAAAACAGGGGTGTTCTGCTTGTCTCTGGCGTCCGCAGTAACCTTAGCAGAACTGCGTCCAGCTCTCGGTGCCCACCCTCCCTGCAGCCCTTCTGCCTTCCGGCGGGCAGCTGTCAGCGGTGCGGGGTCCTGCCCTGCCCCTAATAGTATCGGTTCAGGCTCCTGGTCCCGGGCACCTCGGGTTGGCCGTTCATCCAGATCTCCCTGATGATGCGCTCCCGCTCCTCCAGCCGCTGCGCGCGCTCCAGCTCCTCCGCCGAGGTGAAGACGTTCTTGTTCAAAGTCCTCTCAAAGCGCCGGTGTCTCCTGGCAGAGATGTCAGACGCCGAGTCTGAGCTGCCATCCTCGCTGTCGCTGCTGTCGCTGCTGCTCTCCTGGTCCTGCAGGAACTTCCGAGAACGCCGCCGCCCACAGTCAGTGTGGCAAGAGATCCTCATCACCAGGGCAGCCAGGGTGAGGACCAGCCCGATGCACACGCCGGAGACGAAGTACAGGGCTGCTCGCTCTGGGTTTTCTGGGGGAGGAGACAGAAGAGAGCGTTTGAGATGACTACTCCAGCCCACCTTGTACACTTCTCAGCAGACCTCAAAGCTCTTTTTTTTCTAAATACGTTTTCATTGATTTTTTAGAGAGAGAGGAAGGGAGAGAGATACATGGATTGGCGGTCTCCTGCACGCCCCCTGCTGGGGATCAGTTTGCAACCTGGGCATGTGCCCTGATCAGGAATCAAACCAGAACCTCTCGGTCCATGGGAGAAGCTCAATTCACTGAGCACACCCCAAACTTTTGTGGGTTTTTTGTTTTGTTTTTGTAATCCTCACCCAAGGATATTTTTCTATTTATCTTCAGATAGAGCAGGAGGGAGAGAGAGGGAGAGAAAGGGAGAGAGAGAAAGAGAAACATCAACGTGAGAGGGACACATCGACTGGTCACCTCCCATGGACTGGTGGCCTCCTGCAGGACCGGACCAGGGCCGGGGACAAAGCGCAACCGAGGCACCTGCCCTTGGCCGGAATTGAACCCGAGACTCATTGGTTGCCCTGGCCGACACTCTACCGCTGAGCCAAACCGGCCAGGGCCAGACCCCAAATTTTTATAGTTAGAAATATAGTCGGCCCTTGTTTATCACGATTAATCAGTTCCAGACTCTACCGCAATAAATGAATTTCCACGAAGTAGGATTCTTTATTTATAAAGTCGTCCCTTGCCACTTCACGCTTCAACTTTGGCGGCTTCACTCTATTGTGTTTTTTTCAAATACTGCTTCGACTTCCATAGCTTCACTCTATCGTGGTTTTTTCAAGAACAACCAATTAATCACATTTGTAGGCAGCTCCTCCTCCTTCTTCTCTCCCCCCCTTCTTCTTTTTTGATGTTTAGAAATTTATAAAATTTATAAATAAAGCCAAAGTCAGATGGTCTCCTTTATGTTAAATATACCATTACAGGCTTTGTCAACAAAGGTAGGCAGCCTCTAAGATGCCCCCACCTTTTGGTATTCACTCTCTTAGGCAAGCCCTTCCCTTTGAGGGCTGGACCTAGTGGGCTAGACCCAGTGACTTACTTCTAACTAATAGAATATGGCAAACGTAATGGATGAGTCTAAGATTAGCTGACATAAAACTAACTTCTAACTTGCTCGTGCTCTTTCTCTGGCTTTTCTCAGTTGCTCACGCTGAAGAAGCCAGCTGCCATATTGTAAGCTGCCCTACAGAGAGGCCCACATAGCAAGGAACTAAGCATGGCCTCTGGCAACAGCCTGCAAAGAACTGAGTCATGTCACCGGCCATGTCAGTGAGTTTGGAAGTGAATCTCCTGGTGGAGCCTTGAGGTGACCACAGCCCTGGCCTTGCAGCAACCTTGTGGGAGACGTTGGACCAAAGAACCCAGCCAAGCCAAACCCAGATCCCTGACCCACAGACACTGAGAGATAATAAGTGTATGTTGCTTAGGTCACTAAGTTTTGAGGTCATTTGGTAGGCAATAATAGATAAGTTATACAATCACATATTGAAAGCTAGTGTAAGCATTTTGGATGACCTTGACAGGTTAATTTGCAGAAGAGGAATTTGAGGTCTTCCTTGGTGGGAGAAGAAAATAATCATTCTACAGATAAGCAATATGCTTAGTGTGCCCAGTGATGATCCCTATATAATGTGCTCAACAGAGTAAGAGCCTTCAAGTGAACAGCTTTCCCTTTCTAGGTAAGTGTGAGAACATGGGACATGCCTGGCCTTGAGTCACAGGGCATGGTCAATCTAACAAGACCTACAACTGACACCAGCAATTTAGTTTTCCATAATCTATAATCTATAAGCATGAGTTTAAGTATATATTGTTTTGTGGGGTTTCTTTTAAGACTATAAATGGGATCATATATGATAAACATTTCCTTTCTAAATTTAATAATATTTCTTAGAGAGATTTCCAGACATCTCAACAATATTCTTTTTTTTTTTTTATCTTTACCCGAGGATATGTTTATTGATTTGAGAAAGGGAGAGAAAGGAAACATCAATGTGACAGAGAAACATCGATTGGTTGTGTCCCATATATGCCTCAACCGGGGTGGAACCTGCAACCTAGGCATGTGCCCTGAACAGGAATCAAACCCATAACCTTTTGGTGTCAGGTGTAATGCTCCAACCAACTTAGCCACCTGGCCAGGGCAGCATTCTTTTTGTCTTCTGCATAGTGTTCTGTAGTATAGACCTATCAAAGTTTATTTAACCATTTCCTTATTGAGAGCCTATAAATTGTTTCCAAATTTTCACTATTATGATCAATGCAAGGATCAGTGTCCTTGTATACATCTCTTTATGCACAAGCAGAATTATTCCTACAGGCTAATTATCTAGAAATAGCTGCATCAAAGGGCACAGGCATTTTGAAGTTTTATGCATTCTAAATTGTACCCCAAAAGGCTCTATCAGTCTAAACACAGTTTATTGAACATACGTGTTTATAACCCCTCCTTCTCTCTGAAACCCCCACCAAAATGACAGGGATGTAAATAAAACAAATAAAAATTATAGGTACAAAGAGAAGAGTAGAGAAGAAAATAGAAAACACCAACAGTGAATACAAGGATAATCAACAAGCAATGTCAATGCAGGGAAGGGCAGTAGCATCAGCATTGTGGCATGCAAGCCACCTCTACTCTTTGTCCCCCACCTTGTTTACAACTAATTAGGCACCCATCCACAAACAAAAGTTCCTCTGTGGGAGTTGTGTGTTCCAACATGTGCCCAGGGGCCCAGGAGTCTCACCCCCTGTTCATCTGGTCATAGGCAGAAAGATTTTGGCTTGGGCTACAGAAGCAGCAGAGCCAGCAAACCTGCCCCGACCCCTCCCAGAGCGGTTTGGGGGGAAACCTAGAAAGTGCTGACTTGAGCAAATACTGGCAGACAGAGAAAATCTGTAAATCCATCCCTCCAGAGGGGAGATTCTAGCACACCACTGGGGCAAGCAGACAAACAAACAAAATTAGTTGGGATTCAGCAGAAAGGGGAAGAGAAACTTCTAGCACTGTCCCTCCCTGCAAGTGACAAAGCATAGGATTGACTATCCCATGGAGATCTCTCCATCGGCGGAAGAGGAGAGCAGTATGTAAATGCCCAGTTACCCCAACTACACTGGATGCTGCAGGACAAACCCATTCCTCTCCAGCAACACCCAGAGTATTGAAGCATGGACTCCATGACTAGAGGAAGGGAGGAGATCTGAAGAGGCAGGTAAAAATATCAAAGGGCATTAAAGTGACAGGGTTACTGCTGACTGCACTCAGGAATTCAGCAGGAAGTCCACCGAGGAGCATCTCCACCAGCTGGCAAGGCACCCCAACACCCCAAGTGCTAAACCCATATCTGCCCCCACTCTGTGGTGGCTCCTTGCACATTCTCCAAGATTGGCAGCAAGTAAGTTTGGTAAATGGAGTGCTATCAGAAAAATAGAACAGGATCTGTGGGCAAGAGAGAAACCAAAAACTTGACCTATAGCACCACCTTCTGGAAAACAAGAGAGGTCTCCAGTAACCAGCCAGGTGAGTTGTAAAAACCAGGAAAGACATACAAGCTTAAGAATTCTGCTATGAAAGAAGCAAGAAGTACAGAGCAAGTGTATAATACAAGGTCAGAGAGTATCCCAGATATAACAGGATCAACAAACAGTATACTCCATGTGAAGACAACTAGTAAAGATTTGAAGAGGTGTCCGCTACATCAAAGGTAAAATCAGCAATGCAAAACTAAAAAACATGAGAAAAAAAATGTCATCACCAAAAGATAATAATCCTTCAAATAACTGAACTCAAAGGCACAGAATTTTGCAATTTAGTGGATAAAAATTTAAAATAGCTGTTTGGAGGAAACAATGAAAGACAAACATAAAAGACAATTCAACAAAATAGGCAATTCAACAAAATTTTTCAAAAAAAATACATGACCAAAATAAGAAGTGTATCAAAGAGATAGAAACTATGAAAAAGAACCAAACAAATTCAGGAGCTGAAAAATTCGATGAATGAAAAAAATTTAATATAGGGACTCTGCAGCAGGGTAGATCAAATGGAAGACAGAATAAGCAACCTAGATGACAGAAATCTTGAAATAACTCAGTTAGAGGCAAACAGAAAAAATAATAATAATAAATGAAGAAAGCCTACGTGATCTATAGGATTCAATCAAACATACAAATATGAGCAGAATCAGTGTTCCAGAAGGAGAAAAGAAGAAGAAAGAGTCAGAAAGTGTATTTAAAGAAGTAATAGTTGAGTACTTCCCAAACCTGAGGAGAGATTTACACATCCAAGTTCACAAAGCTAATAGATCATCCTTTTATCTCAATGCAAAAAGACCTTCTCCAAGACACATTATAATGAAATTGTAAAAAATCAAAGAAAATGAAAGAATCCTAAAAGCAGCTGAGAAAATATTGTAACCTCCAAAGGAACCCCCATTAGGATATCAGCAGACTTCTCAACAGAAACCCTACAAGCCAGGAAAGTGGAATGACATATTCAAAGTGTTGAAAGAAAAAAAATTGTCAGCCAAGAACAGTCTATCTGGGAAAGTTGTCTGGATATGAAGGAGAAATACTTTTTCCAGAGAAACAAAAGCTGAGGAGTTCATCACAATTAGACCTGCCTTGCAAGAAATGCTGAAAGGAGTTCAAGCTGAAATTAAAATATGCTAATTAGTGACATGAAAACATATGAAAGTATACAACACACTGGTACAGGTAAATACTCAGACTTAGAAAACTCTAGTTCTGTATAGGATAGTGTGTTAGCCTAAAGGAAAAGAGTATTAAAAATAACTTTAATGCCCAGCCAGTGTGGCTCAGTGGACCGAGCATCATCCCATGGACTGAGAGATCCGGGTTCAATTCCCAGTCAGGGCACACGGCCGGGTTGTGGGCTTGATCCCCAGTAGGGGGCATGCAGGAGGCAGCCAATGGATGACGTTTCTCTCTCACATCAATGTTTTTCTCTCTCTCTCTCCCTTCCTCTCTCTCTAAAAATCAATGAAAAAATATTAAAAAATAAACTTTAACTACTATAATCTGTTAATAGATACAATATAAAAAGAGGTAAATTGTAACATCAACAATATAAAGAGGGAAGTCAAAGGGTAGAGCTTTTGTATGCAACTGAACACCTTCAATCTTTCACCAATGTGTAAGATGTTAGCTGTGGGTTTGTCATTTCTGATTTCATTATATTGTGGTATGTTCCTTTTATATCCAATTTGTTGAGGGTTTTATCATCAAAGGAAGTTGTAGTTTGTCAAATGCTTTTTCTGTGTCTATTGAGATGATCAAGGACAAAGAAGGAGGGAGGAGAAATCACTATCTCAAAGAGACACCTGCAATCTTATATTCATGGTAGCATTATTCACAAAAACCACAACCTGGAAACAACCTAAGCGTGTCCATTAGCAGATGCATGAATAAAGAAAATGTCATATATACATGACATTTATATATAATGTTTATCAAAGAGATAGAAACTATAAAAAAGAACCAAACAGAAACTCAGCAATAGAGAGAGAGAGAGAGAGAAAGAGAGAGAGAGAGAGAGAGAGAGAGAGGGAGAGGGAGAGGGAGAGAGAGAATACTGCCATTTGTAACAACATGGATTTTGGGAGCATTATGCTAAAACTGGGATAAATTAGCAAATACGAGTACTGTATCATATCATTAATATGTGGAACCTAAAAACATTGAACTCATTAAAACGGAGTAGAACGATGATTACCAGGGGCTGGAGGGACAGGGGAATTGGGGAGATGTTCTTTAAGGGTACACATTTTCAACTAGTAGATAAGTCCTGGAGATCTAATGCACAGTACAGTGACTGTAGACAATGAGATTGTATTATAGACTTCAAAGTTGCTAAGAGAGTAGATCTTAATCTTTCTCAGTGCAAAACAGTGATAATAATTATGTGACATGATAGCGGTGTTAGTTAATGTGATAATGGTACTCACATTGCAATATATAGATGTATCAAATCAACACATAGTCACTGTAGATCTACATATTATATATCAATTATATGTCAATAAAAACAAATGAATGAATGAATGAATGAATGAATGAATGAATGAATGAATGAATGAATGCAGTGAAGGAGGCTGAAACTGACTCTGTCCAGTTGATAGTCAACAAACACGGGGAGAATTGAGAGAGCTCTTGTCTTGAGAAGCTTAACGTTCCAGAAGGGAAGTTGCCCATCGGTTCCAGTACCAAAGGAAGTACTAAAATAGAAGCTTGAAGAGGGATCTCTGGAAACACAAGGGTGAAGTTGAGATATGGAGATCTGAGAGGGCTTTCTAGAAAAGATTTGCAAACCAATGCTTTTACCAGAGTGGAAAACCATCAGGCAGACCTGCATTTGAGATTTCATCACAGCCTCAACTTTCAAACAAAGATAACACCACCTACCCACCCTGCTGAATTGTGGCAAAGGTTAAAGGTATTACAGATGACCAGCATAAAGGGATTATCCCAGATCCTGGCACAGAGAAGCATTAAATAAATGATAGTTCACTCTCTTTTCTTTCTTTCCTTCCTTCTTTTCTTCTTCCTTTTTCTTTCCTTCCTTCCTTCCTTCCTTCCTTCCTTCCTTCCTTCCTTCCTTCCTTCCTTCCTTCCTTCCTTACCTCCTTGCTTCCTTCCTTCCTTCCTTCCTTCCTTCCTTCCTTCCTTCCTTCCTTCCTTCCTTCCTTTATCTATCTATCTATCTATCTATCTATCTATCTATCTATCTATCTATCTATCTATCTATCTCCCTCCCTCCCATCCATCCACCTATCTAATCTACCTGTTTTCCTCCCTCTTTCCTGCTCCACTTTCTTTTTAATATTTTTTCTTTATTGATTTTAGAGAGAGAGGAAGGGAGAGGGAGAGAGAGATAGAAACATCGGTTGGCCACCTCCTGCATGCCCTGCACTGGGGATCGGGCCCACAACCTGGGCATGTGTCCTGACCAGGAATCAAACCGGCGACCTCTTGGTGCATGGGTTGATGCTCAACCAGTGAGCCACACCAGCGGGGCTCCCACTCTACTTTCCTTCCTTCCTCTTCTCATCCCACCCTCTCATCCCTCTGAGTGTCTGTCTCTGTCTCCTTTCATAACCTGTCCTTACCCCACCTATTTTAAAGGTTAATTTTGAAGATGGTTACTGAACTGAACCTTGAAAACCACTGTCCTCCCTCTAGCTTAACTAGTCCATCCTGTCCTGCTACCCGATCAGAAAACATCCTCTTTTGCCTATAGCAATCTCAGACATGGATTCCCAGAGAAGTCCAGTAAAAGCAACCACAGAGGACAAGGCAATTTATTCGGCTTCCCCGGGTCCTGAGCAGGTGACTCAGGGTTGATTTTCAGAGCTGATATAAATGGTGTTGTTTTCCCTCATCGTTCTTCTGCAAACATCAAAACTGTAGCTCTATCGTGGTTGTTTTTCTCTTCTCTGCTCCAGGTCACTTCCTCTTGGCCAGTGATCTACCCTGGTCTTGAGCAGATCCAGACAGCTGTTAATTGCCCAGGAAGCAGAGTAGGGAGGGCTATTGTCGTTGTTTTCCCTCAATAAATAAAAATAAATGTATTGCTGTATCTTGCTTCCTGCAGGATCATTGTTTTCCTGAGCAGGAAGAGGCTCTATGTAGAGGTCCTGGGGCTAATATCATTTGCACCCTTGGAGGTCAGATCATGCCCTGCAGACTCTACTGGACGGAGAGCAACACCAGTCCAGGCCAGGTCCGCTGGTCACCCTGCAAGTGGAACCTTTTCCCTGCCTGAACTTTCTTATTGGCCCCAAAGCTCAAAATCCCTTCAGTGGAAAGGAAAAAGTTTTAAAAATAGAACTTAAAGATAATAATTGGGGCTTGTGTGAGATCAGGGAGTATTCAGCATAATCTGACTTTTGAAGACACTGCAGGATGTTTCTTTCAGGAGTTCACATGAAAAGTGAAGACTCCCACTAACTCTCCTGGCCTCCCTGGAATACTTCCTTCTCCTTCCACCCCTGACTCCCTGACTTGCTCCTTCTCAGGAAGCAGGAGCACTGGAGAAACTGTCCCCACTAGGCAGGTTGTGGTGTATGTTCCTTTGTTTTCACCTCTTTCATCGTCCCCTCTCTTCCCTTATCCCCCACCCCTCACCCCCAGCTATAAGCACCCCAGCACCCCAGAAGAGGTTGTCCATTACCCCACCATCATTCTGCTCCATCCACTCGCTTTTCTGCACCTGCAGTGAGACAGACTTGCAATTCTACAGCCCTAGGACTCAAGGGAGCTAGACAGAAGCCCTGACCCATTCTCTGATCTGGCTTAACCTCTGCAGAAGCTGATACTGTATTCTGATGCTTTTCCAGCTCCTTGGAGTCTGAAAAGGAGGAAGAGTATGATTAATTAGCCCCTCCAAACTAGGCGGCACTTTATGTGGTTGTATTATGATTAGTTATGCAACCATTATTTTTCCCACAGAGACAGTGAGAAATCTGAAGGCAAAAACCCATGAGTCACTTTGGATTTCCGGAGTATCCGCCTTGCTTATGTGCATATCTCTTTAATTATTGAATTTAATCATGAATAATATACAATTTCTAAAAATCCAGTTAATAAATGTATTATATGTGGATATAGGTGTATACTGTATGGGTGTATGTATGTGTATATATGTGTGTATGTAAATATATATTATATATAATAGTACAACATTAAAAAAGTAGAGGAGGGAAAACATTTATAAAATCACCATAATCTCACAAACTGAATATGTAGTGAAGTGAATTTTCTTCTCTTCTATTTTCTGTCATATAAATATGTAGATATTTTTTATATTTACTTGTTATTAGAGTATACACACACACACACACACACACACACACACACACACACAATTTATATATTTTTATCTGGATATATGCTTTTGTCTATTTTTAAGACTATTTCTAGAGCAATTTTACATTCACAGAAAAATTAAGAAGGTACAGAGATTTCCCATATACTCCAGCCTCCCATACATAGTCTCTCCCATTATCAACATCCCCGCCAGAGTGGCACAGTTGCAGCTGAGGAACCCACACTGACACATCATTATCACCCAAAGTCCACAGTTAACACTAAAGTTCATTCTTGGTGTTGGACAGTCTATGGGTTTGGACAAATGTATAGTGACATGTTTTCATGTCGCACAGAGTGTTTTCACTGCCCTCAAAATCTTCTGTGCTCCTCCTAGCCATCCCTCAAAGATACACATGTCATACAGTGTCTAACATCTTTCTGTATTAGTCCATCATCTTCCTCTCAATCAGGCCTAACAATGGCCACATAGTATTCTATCCAGTGAATGCACCACAAGTTACCAAAAGCATTTTCTATCTTTGAATATTTAGGTTGTTGAATTTTTTTTTAATTAAAAATAATGATGGAAAAAATATTTTTGTGCTTAACACTACTTCTAATTTTGCTTGTTTGTTTGTTTTTTATTTACTGCCTTAAAATGGATTCTCCGAAAAGGAATCTCTATGTCAAACGGGATACATATTTTTATCCTTCTTGATACATATTACCAAGTGATTTTTCAAAAGCAGTACATTAATTTATCTTACCATCAGTTGTGTATGAAAGTACCACTTTCACCAAGCCCTCTCCAGAGCCAGGCACATTCACCTGTTTTCTCTATGCCTGCCTCAAGCTACACTGCCGAGTGGAATAGTAGAACAGAGACCCCACAGCCTGCAAAGCTGGAAATATTTACTCTTTGACCCTTGACAGAAAAAGTTCGCTGACCCATGACCTAGGAAAACAGAAATTAAATGACATTTGGATGTTATTTTTCATCTGTCAGACCGTCAAAAACCCAACAGTTCGAAAATACTATTGCAGGACCATCTCGTGCTTCTTATAAAGAGTAAGCTGATAACACTCTTTAAATGGCAGTTTGGTAATATTTATCTTAATTCATAATGTATATACACTTTGACCCAGCAATTCCAGTTTTGGGAATTTATTCTTCAAAAGCACTTGAACATGTATGTATGCAATAGTTATTTATTGCAACAACTCTGTTGCCCTATTTGAAAAGATCTGAACTACTCCCTCTGGCTACCAATAACAGACTGGTTAAAACTATGGTCCAATATATATGATGGAACAATATGTAGTTGTCTAAAAGAATGTGGAAGTTCTTTGTACACTGACATGACATATCTTCATAATATACTGTTCAGTGAAAAAAGCAAAGTACAAGACAGTCTGTATGCTTTGCTACCTGTGCATGAAAGGGGGAAGGATGAGAGTATATGTTCCTATTTTCTTCTTTTTTTAAATATGTTTTTATTGCCCAGTCGGTGTGGCTCAGTGGTTGAGTGTCAACCCATGGATCAAGAGGTCGTCGGTTCGATTCCCAGTCAGGGCACATGGCCAGGTTGTGGGCCAAATCCCCCCAGTGGGGGACATGCAGGAGGCAGCCAATTGATGTTCTCTCTCATTGATGTTTCTATCTCTCTCCCTCCATCTTCCTTTCTCTCTAAAATCAATAAAGAAAAAAATTATTTTAAAAAATATATTTTTAATTGATTTTTAGAGAGAGAGGAAGGGAAAGAGAGAAAGAAACATTGATAAGAGAGAATCTTCAGTCAGCTGCCTCCTGCACGCACATATACACACTGAGGATCGAGCCTGCAACCCAGGCCTGGGCCCTAAGCAGGAATTGAACCAGCGACCTCTTGGTGCACGGGTCGATACTCAATCACTGAGCAACTCCAGCCAGGCTGTTCTTATTTTCTGGAAAGATGCAGAGAAACCTAGTGATGGGTCACACCTGGGGACTGGATGGAGGAGGCAGCTCTGGGGTAAAACTTCTCACTCAGTCTTTTTACACTGTTTGATCATCAGATGTGTTGAGCATCTAATAGGTGCCAGGCACTATTCTGGATGCTGAGGATAAAGCAGTCAACAAAAGAAAGAAAAATCTCTGTGCTCCTGGGAGTTTACACTCTGGTAGAGGAGATAGATAATAAACAAGATAAATAAATAGAATGGGTAGCATGATAAGGAGATAACAGGAAAAATGAGTAGGAGGATATGAAGCACTGAACGCATGCTGGAGGGTAGGAGGTAGACAGAAGGATAAGAGCTAACCTTGCTGAGAAGGTGACTTTTAAGGAAAAGTCTAAAGGAAATGGAAGAGTGAGCCTGGAGCATGTATTATCAATTCAAAACATTAAATTAAAAAGAGCAATCATTCCATTTAAACTTTCTAACAACCCTATTAGAAGTTATTATTGGGGTCATTATTATTAACAAGATTATCATTATCATTATAAATTATCATATTGTGATCGCAAGGGGTTACTTGCAAATAGTTGAAACAAGAAATGCTAACTCCTCCAATCCAAGTGCTAAGATAGAGGGAAACAAAAACACAGTGTGTGGAGAACATGGATGGACACCTAAGCCAAAGTGAGAGTGAAGGGAGGAGATGGCACAGAGTTCTAAAGACTGGGAGGGAGTTAGCCAGTCCAGGCCCGGAGGGAAGAATTCTTGGAAAACAAAATGACTACACAAAAGCAAAAAGGTGAGGAAAGGTCTAGCAAGTGATTTAAAAAGACTAGAGTGAGGCCTTGGGCAGGGAGGGCTATAACTACATAAGGGCATGGAGATGTCCAGGTCAGACACTAAAAATTCTGGGAAGGCACATAAGCTGTAGATTGGAGCACCTCAAACCATCCCTAAGTCCCTTCTCCCTTGCTTGCCTCTACCCTAGAGCACGTTTATTCAACTTCAGCACTATTGATATCTTGAACCAGTTAATTCTTTGTTGTAGGGGTTGTGGGGGTTGTCTTGCGCATTGTAGAATGTTTCTTCACCTGCTATATATCATATCAGTAGCAGCCACCCTTCCCTGCTATAGCTGTGCCAACCAACAATGTCTCCAGACATTGCCTAAAATACCCCCTGTAGGGCAAAATCATCCCTGGTTATGAACCACCAGTTTGGAGGTTAAAAAAGCTAAAATTCTGATTTTTTTTTTCCAGCCTCCCTTGCAGCTATAGATGGCCATGTGACACAGTTCTGGCCAATGAAATATGAGAGTAGACTGAAAAATCCTTCCTTTTACTACCTTCTTTTAATCTTGAATGAAGGCAACAACAACAGCAGCCACTTTGCAGCCATGAGATGATAAGCATAAAAGAAAGACCATGAGAATCACATAGACATTGACCCCTACATTTTTAAGCCCATGGACTAATGCTAGCAAGCACCTACCTCCAGACTTCTTGTTTTGTGGGTAAGATAACTCCTGTATGTTTAGGCCACCGAGTTGAGGTTTTCTATTATTTGCAGCTGAAAACAATCCTAACTGTGACATCATACAAAAGCTTTTGGATGTTATCCCAGAGATAGTGAGGATCCACTAAAGGATTCTAACACCTACATTTTAGAAAGATCATTTTGCTATGAAATGCCGTCTATGAAGCAAGACTGGAGGCAGGTACCATGGAAAATGCCTTTATGGCAAGGCAGACAAAAACATGATGGGGCCTGAACCGTCTCAGTGGTGGTGGGAATAATGTGAAGGGGACACATTTGAGGGACAATGAGAGGCAAAATGGACCAACCCTAAGCAATTGGATATGGGCAGTGAAGAAGATGTATGAAAGGCTAAAAATTGTATTTCTGGTGTAGGTGATACCCTAGATGGTACACAAAGAAAGGAGCCTGTTTAAAGAGAAGAGCAATATCCCATTCTAGGCTAGGTTGAATTTGAAATGCTTATGGCACATCTGAGTGGTAATGTTACAGGCATTTGGATACACAGCTTGAAAATCAGAAGTAAGATAGTGGTCATTTCAAAATTTTAAATGCCAATAAAATAATAGTGCTTATACAAAAGTAATATCAATGAAGTATAGAATACTTAAAATATAGCTAAGCAGCCCTGGCTGGTTTGGCTTAGTGGTTAGAGTGCTGGTCTGCAGACTGAAGGGTTGCAGGTTTGATCCCCGGCCTTGGTCGTGCAGGAGGCAACCAATCAAAGTGTCTCTCTCACACTGATGTTTCTCTCTCTCTCTCTCTCTCTCTCTCTCTCTCTCTCTCTCTCTCTCTCTCTCTCTCTCTCCCTTCCCCTCCCTCTCTCCTTTCCGCTCTGTCTAAAAATCAGTGGAAAAATGTCCTTGGGTGAGGATTAACAACAACTATATATATGCAAAAGAAAATTTTAAATACACAGACACTATACAACCCCAGCATCCAGGTATAATTTATAGTAAAATGTGGTCATATATATATGGAAATACACCCACATAAATGGTATTATACTGCAAATGCTGAATGATAACAGGCCTTATTCAGTTAACAGCATATCAGAAACATCTTTCTACTGCAATTAATATTTACCCATTTTTCTGATTTTTTCTTTTACTATTATAAACAGTTCTGAGATCAACTGTCCTCATAGTAAAAGTTTTGCCCCATCCCTAATGATTCCCTCAGGATAAAGTCTGAGATGTGGAATTGCTCTCTATATGGTATATGTGATTTTAAGGTTTTTGACAGATGCTCCTGAATCATTCTCTAGAGAGGTTATAGCAATTTGCAATCCCATCAGCACTATGCATAAGTCCTCATCTCCCCACACTGTCTCCAAAACTGAAGTGACATACTTAATCACTCAAATCTTTGAGAATTTTGTAAAACAAAACGTTATCCTCACTGATGTTTTCATTTTGTGTTTGTTTAATTGCTAGAATTTGAGCTGTTTGTGTTTTATCAGCAAGTTGTATTTTTCTTTGGCACACTGCTGATTCTTGTCCTTTGTCCACTTTTCTTTTGGTATACTTACCTTTTATTGATTTGTAAGAGCTCTTTATATGTTATAGATGTTAACCCTTCATTAATGCTACATTTTTTTTTTAGTTCGCATTTGCCATTTAATTTTAGGGTATGTTTTGTCCAACAGATATTTAAAACTATTGGAATGCTCATGGTTTGAATTGGCTATTGTGAAAAATGGGAACAGGATGTATCCAAAAGCAAATAGAGAGACTGGAGCCCAGTTTGAAAGGCTCAGCTGAGGTTGGATACCATGAATTTCTAATGAGGTCAATCTGCAAAGTTGTAGCAGCATTTGGTTGAGTGCAGAGGGAGGAAGGGTAGAAAGTAAGATTCACTTAGAGCTTGTATTTTGCTTGATTTAATCAGATGCTGGACAAAGGAGTAAGAGAGTTATGTTTATTAGCAAGTTTGTTGCTGAAATGATGGGTCACATGGGACAAGATAAGAGTCAACTGATGTGTTAGGAAGGGTCGGGAGCACCCTGTAGTTAAAAACCAAACACAGCAGAATGAGAACATCAGAGAGCTACAAGATTAGGAAGTTTTCTACAATTATCTTCTATGGAACTTTCCTTATTGCTTCTGATCCATTTATTCTATTTTCTTCTTTTAAAACAATAATTATTTGCATCTGCTATATTTACCTTCATATTTTACAGTTTCCTTATTGATTTCCTTTACAGTCATGCAGTGTTCCCCATGACAATCAGAATCTATTTCCGCCCATCAAGTCTATTGATTGGACTGAACACGTTTTATTTTAGCCACCCCACTTTCCATTTCCTTGCATTCTCTTTTCCTCTTAGCCCATACTTACTTAAAAGAGGCATTGTCTTCCTGCATCCCAAGCAATATTTAATTCCAGATTATGGGGTGGGAAGGAGAAAAGTTGGAGAGAGAGAAAAACAGGGCCATGCACCCTTTCAGCCTTAACAAGATCACAAGACACCCGGTAAACACCAGGCCATTCAATGAGTTACCACGCTCGATGGTCACAACTCAGGGTCACGCTTGCCAAAATGGAGAGCTGCCAGTACCTCCTGTGCAGAGAGGAGTTCCAAAGTCCAGTACCCTGTTTGCTCTCACCAGAGGCATTTTCTTGCAACAGCTGATCTGCAAGTGCCCTTTGAGGCCTTGAAAACTCCAGACCCTCTCTGGCACCCACTTTATTTCGGGGATGTCTTATCTTCACTATAGAGTTGAGGGACCACATTCAACTGCTCCAGTGTCCTTTTCAAGAATAGCCTCGAAGAGCGAGGCCGAGATTCCTCTGACAGTGGCTGCCAGGGGAAGGAGGCCCCGGGCACTGGACTTCCTCAGGGAGGGGAGGCGCTGACTGAAGGCCCTTTGCTGACCTGAGAAGGGACAAACCTAGACTCGAGGCATGTGCAAACGACAGGTTGCAACTTGCCAAACACAGAGGAGCCGGCCCGGTATGCCCGGAGAAGTCCTCCTTTCTAAAATCGGGTTGCACGTCATCCAAGATCATCTCACAAAGAGAAGCCATGAGCTTCCTCGATTCTCAGCCCTGGCTCATATTTTCCATTGCAAATAGAAACGTCAAGTTTTGTGCCTGAACTCTTAGGTCGCCCCACAGCAGCCCTGGCTAGAGAACTAGAAAGCAAAACCAGTCCTTGCCAGAGGACATCTAACCAGAACTTCCGTCCCTTCTTTTCATACAACATCCAGAGACGTCAGGTGAAATAAAATGAAGTACAAACAAACCATCAAACAATGAAAAACTCAGGCTAGCAGAGAAAATCAGTTTGGTCATTCAAACCAGTAAGCATTTTCATGTATTTTTCTTAAATTTCGGCTTGAACCAGGTATATTTTCATGTACGTTCAAATAAATGGCTTCTGTTACATGAAGAGCATCTGTTCTCAAGAAATGATCTTGAGGAGAAAGTGAACCATTTTCCTAAAAGAGTACAACTTTGACCCAAGGATGGGGCAACTAGCAGACTCTCCCAGACTCACATACCTTCTGTCCCATGTCTCCCAGGAGGTTATCAAACACCTCACACAGCCTCCCAAACGCAGGACACGCACTCACACACACGTACACGCACACACACACACAGGTGCACACATATGCACACACACACGTGCACACACATGTACATGCACACACACACACACACACACACACACTGGGTGGGGTTGAGAACCACTGCACAGAAATAGCCAGGCTGAGGACACTCCATCCAGGTCCTTCACATCAGAGTTAAATGCATAATGACAGAAGCAGACAATAGCCCCAGGCTACCTCATTCATTCTTTTAAGCCCAAAAGGAAACCAAATATTTTCAGCAAGATAAGCTCTTATCACCCCCACTCTCATCTGGAAAATTAGAAAAAGCCATGCTTAACCCTCGAACCAGAGGACCTTTCGTATCAAAACTCAGCACAGCAGAGCCTCTGCTGTAACTGCACAGCATTTCTCTCCTGAATGCTCCCTGGCCCCAGCCCCAGCCCCAGCCTTGGCCCAGCGGAGACAACTACCTGAGACAAAGGAATAGGCCGCTAGGATGTTGCTGAGCAAAGCCATGTCCATGCACTGGGCAGTCAGAGGCTCCGTGCCGCGGCGGAAGGGCAGCCTCCACGTGGCATCCAGAGGCGCCTCCTGGAGATGCTTCAGCTGATCAGTGTGGCTCCTCCCTCTCTTCTCTTCTGTTTGGGAACACAAAGTGAGTGATGAGAACACATTCCGCTTTCCTGAGGCTGTGTTCCAGGTAGCCTGGGCTCAGAACAAAGAGCCAGTCTCCTAAATGCAGCCAGCCTCCCCAGCCAGGGACCTGGGGTCCTGTCCTCTTTGCTCTGGCGAGCTTCTTGGCTTTCAAGGAAGGAGAACCTCATACATCTCTGCTTTTCCTGGCCTTTCTCCTTTCTCTTCCCATAGCCTCCCAACTCCCCATTTGAGCGCTCCTCCCTCCCCTCTTCTGGTACTTTTTATTGTGTTCTCCCTGTTTGTCTTTGAGGCACAGCCCAGTGTCACTCGAATCACTGCACTGTCACCCCAAGCCCAGCACGGTCTCCGCCTGGCTCTGCTGCTGCTGTGCTGACGGCACCTGTGCACTTTGACCAGCTTGCCTCATCCCACAGGTCACCAAATGCGTGTCCTTGGCAATGGGACTGGGCTGGCTGCTCCAGACCTGCCAAAGTTGTTCCCATTCTAAAATGCCCCCAAGAACTTGGGAGCTCGAGCCTGCTCCCTGCCCACATGTTCATGATTCCACCTGTGACTGGGATGGGCCAAACAAATACACACACTCTGCCAGACTGCCCGCCGGCAGAACCTTCCCACCAGGGCCCAGAGCAAGGACTTGGGATCTCAGCATTCAGAGGCTCGGCCTCTGGCTGGGGGAACACGTGATTTCCCAGCTGTAGCACGATCACTATTCGGTTCACTCAGAGAAGCCCCCGCAGAGAGCTCCAAGTATGGAAGGGGGAAAATTCTTGACCTATGCAGTGCTGCTCTGAGCTGAGGGCGGGAAACTGAGTCTAAGGGTGTGGAAAGATGTCAGGATGAGGAAAGCTAGACAAGACTCCAGTCCTTGTAGAAGAAACAGGTTCTCAGGTGGATCACCCACACTTAGGGGGCCTGAGAGCTACAATTCCACAGGTAGATGGAATGGCTCACAACAGAAAGACAACTCTCCCTCTGGCAGATTCCAATGTGTACCGGAGAGAACAGGACTAGGAGAGACAGACCAACCTGCAGGTAAGAGAGAAATGACCACAAGGTCCTTAGAGCAGCCAGAGGCCCTGAGAGTGGCAGGATAAGGAGTGGGAGCGTGGGAGCTTAGAAGGGGCTGGCTTCTATACCTGACTACTCTGTGCAAAACACAGGGTCTCCTTCAACAGCCGTGTGAGTTCCTAAAAGGTGACAACTGGATTATACAGGTGAATAGTTAGAGCCACCACCCTGAGTTCAGAGACTTTTCTGCAGGTCTGAGGACTGCAGGACCCAAGAACAGAGTGAAGCCACTGGAAAATGTCTGAGTATGTGGTGGGACGAGGCTACTTCAGATCTATTTCCCTCTTATCTCTCCCCACGAATTCTACCATAGAGAAAATCTCATCATTTCATTTCTGGGAGTTCTGCACCAGTCTCCTCCCTAGTCCTTCTGCCAACACCTACTTTCTGATCAATCTAGCACCCACTTTCACCAACAGGGACATCTTTATAAAGTACAAATCTGATCACTTCACTCCACAGCCCAATCCTTCAATTAATCCCCATTAAACTTCTTCATACAACACACATCCACTTCCACAATATCTGACCCTACCCTCAGCTCCTAATTCATCTCCTACCTGAGTCTACACCCATACACATATACAAAGAGATACAAGCATGCCTAATGCTCCAACGATATCAGATTTGTTAGTTCCCCAAATATAATACAGCAAGCTCTTTTATCTTTTCATGCATTTGATTGTGTTCTTCCTTTTGCCTAAAATGCCCACCTTCCCTTACCTGTCTGGTAAATGTTTCCTTTAAGAGAGAATTCAAAAATCCTGCGGTAGTCCCCAAATCACAATGACTTCTTTTGCACAAATAGAAAAGTCCATACTAAGATTCATATGGAATCTCAAGAAATCTCTAATAGCCAAACAATAATGTAAAAGAGCTAGGTTAAAAGTCTCACACTTCCTGATTTCAAAACGTATTTCAAAGCTACAGTAATCCAAACAGTGTAGTGCTGGCATAGACAGACATATGGCCCAATGGAATAGAATAAAGAGCCCAGAAATAAACCCTCACATATGTGGTCAAGTGATTTTCAACAATGTGCCAAAACCATTCAATAAGGAAAAAAACAGTCTTTTCAACAAATGGTGTCGAAAAAACTGCATATCCACATGCAAAAGAATGAAGTTGAACCCTTGCCTTATATCACATTTTTTAAATTAACTAAAAATGTATCAAGGACCTAAACATAAGAGCTAAAACTATTAAACTCTTAAAAGAAAACACAGGGGGAAAGCTTCATGACACTGGATTTGGCAAACATTTCTTAGATATGCAAGGCAACAAAAGTAAAAATACATAAGTTGCACTACATCAAAACTTAACATTTCTGTACATCAAAGGACACAATCAACAGAGTGAAAAGGTAACCCACTGAATGACAGAAAATATTTATAAATCATATATCTGATAAAGGGTTAATATCCAGGTTATGTAAAGAACTCCTACAACTCAACAACAACAAAAACAAACAACCTGATAAAAATATGGGCAAAGAACTTGAATAGACAATTTCTCCAAAAGAGACATATAAATGGTCAGTAAGCACATAAAAAGATGCTCAACATCATTAATCACTATGGAAATCCAAATCAAAACCACAATAAGACACCACCTCACACCCATCAGGATGGCTGCTATCAAACAAACAAACAAACAAACAAAAACAGAAAATAACAAGTGTTGGAGAGGATGTGCAGATATGGGACTCCTTATATTGTTGGTGGAAAGATAAAATTGTGGAGGCGCTATATAAAACAGTATGACAATTTCTCAAAAAATTAAAAATAGAATCACCATATGATCCAGTAATTCCACTTCAGGGTATATATCCAAAAGAATTGAAAACAGGAACTCAAACAAATATTTGTACACCAATTATTATGAAGCATTATTCACAGTAGCCTAAAAGAAGCATCAATCAAAGTGTCCAGCCACAGATGAATGAATAAACAAAATGTGGCATATATATACAACGGAAGACTACTCATAGCCTTAAAAGGGAAGGAAATTCTGACCACAGGCCATAACGTGGATGAACCCTGAGGACATGATGCTAAGTGAAATAAGCAGGTCACAAAGGAATAAGTACTGTATGGTTCCACCCATCGGAAGTACCTAAAATAATCAGATTCATAGAAACAGGAAGTAGAATGGTGGCTGTCTGTGGTTGGGGTAAGAGGGGGATGGGAAGTTATTGTTCAATAGGTACAGAGAACAAAGTTTTAGTTTTGGAAGAAGAAAAGTATTCTGGAGATGGATGGCGGTGATGGTTGCACAACAATGTAAATGTACTTAATGCCACTGAACTATACACTTAAAAATGGTTAAGATGGTAAATTTTATGTTACATGTATTTTATGACAGTTTTTAAAATTAATAATAATAAAAATAAGGTGTTGATGAGATACAACAGGAAATTTTGAAGGCTACTTCATATAGAGAATCCTGATATCAAACGTCAGTGTTAACAGGAATGGTAGCAGAATTATTATCTTGTAGTGATATTACAACTGAAGTCAATAAAATTCTAATTTATATCACACTATGAATATGGCTTAACTTTAGTAAAAGATGTTATCTCATGTATCAAAAATTGGATAGTAGCCCGGCCGGTGTGGCTCAGTGGTTGAGTGTCGACCCACATACCAGGAGATCACCAGTTCGATTCCCAGTCAGGGCACATGCCCAGGTTGTGGGTCTGATCTCCAGTGGGAGTCATGCAGGAGGCGGCCAATCGATGTTCTCTCTCATCGATGTTTCTATCTCTCTCTCCCTCTCCCCTCCCCTCTCTCTAAAATCAATAAAGAAAAAAATTTTTTAATTGAATAGTAAATAACTATAATCTATCACATTTATAGATTAACAGAAAAAAATACATATTGCATCAATGAATGTAAAAATGTGTTTGTGTAAAATTTAATAAAAATTCATAAGTTTTAAAAAGTCTACTGCAGTGAAGTTCCAAATCCTTCAGACTCTTTTCTTTGGCTATCAAAGAATCCAAACATTCTTCTGACAGGGTTCCTATGGTTCTAATTAGAATGATCCGCTTACGTGTTTGCCTCCCAGACTGTAGAGGCATCTTACAAATCCTCGTTACCTGAACACCTAACTTGGTGCTAATGAAAGGAGTTTCTAAGTAAATTCTGGCTGACTGTCTGGAAAACAAAAGGAGCAATTAGGCACGAGCTTTGTATGCTTAAGTCTCGGAGCGTATTTCTGAACAGGTCTGAGGGTGAGCCGCCTTGATGTCTAAAAGGGTACCAGGGCTCTGGCCGGTTTGTCTCAGTGGTTAGAGTGTCGGCCTGCAGACCAAAGAGTCGTGGGTTCGATTCTGGTCAAGGGCACGTACCTTGGTTGTGGTTCATCCCCGGCCCTGGTCGGGGTCGTGCGGTAGGCAACCAGTCGATCTCTCGGTGTTTCTCTCTCTCTCTCTCTCTCTCTCTTCCCCTCCCTCTCTCTCCCTCCCACTCTATCTGAAAAATAAATAAATTAAATAAAAGGGTGCCGGGGCTGACTGGCTCTGAGCGGGTGCCACGCAAAGCACTTCCTCAGGTCTGTGAGAGGACCATGTGCAAGATGGACGCTCTACTGTGGCACAGAAATTCTGCCTGCATCTCCTCATGCCCCAGGTGCTAACTGAGAGGGCTGAAAGAGCAAGAGGCAAGGTGAAGAGGGACAAAGGAGGCAGGCCAAGGGTGAAGAAAGACAACCTCTGGATGGTCCAGCCTAAAGAGCAACCAGGAAGACCCTCCATGGTCCACGTGGTCCAAGTCAGCCTACAGCAGGGTCAGGACATCTTTACTGTAAGGGCCAGAGAGTAAGTATTTCAAGCTTTGAGGACCATTGAGTCTGTCTCAGCGACTCCACGTTGCCAAGTGGTACAAAAGCCACCATAGATGATATGTAAATGAATATGTGGCTGTGTTCCAATAAAACTTTATTTTTGAAAATAAGTGGTGGACTCAATTTGACCCATGGACCATAGTTTCCAGACCTCCGTCCTACTTCCTACCCCTTAAATAAGGTTCAAGGACCAGCAGCTTTGACATCACTTGGGAGCTCGTTAGATCTGCATAATCTTAGGCACCACCCAAGACCTTTGGAATCAAAAGTTCATTTTACAAGAAGCCCAGTAGAGTTTGCACCGTAGATCCGTGATCCACTCTGGCCTGAGCATCAAGATGCTGTAACAACACAGGTCCAGGTAGTTTCACTTAGTGCCTCCTTTATAAATCTGATCGAGGGTAGGAGAACAGTCCTCACTGGCCCTGCCACACAGTCAGTCCTCCAGGTGGTTCAGAACACCTTAGTGAGGACACCAAAACCGAGAGCAAGACTGAGCAGAGGAGACCCTATTCTCCTGTTCGGGACAGCTGCCAATCAGACAAGGTCTGCAGAAGTCAGAGAACTGATGAACCCCAGAGCCAAACTCTACCCCCCAACCCTGAGCCCTGGGCCCTCCCTTCATAGTGATGGAACAGCTCCAGGTAGTTCTGCACATTTTCCACTGGCTGTTTGCCTTCTAATTAAAACATTACCGCACCTCCTACTGTGATGGTTAATGTTATGAGTTAACTTGACTGGCCATAGGGCGTCTAGATTAAACATTATTTCTGGGTGTGTCTGTGAGGGTATTTCCAGATGAGATTAAGATTTGAATCGATGGACTCACGAAAGTAGATGGCCCTCCCCAGTGTGGGTGGGCATCATCCGATCTGCTGAGGGCCTGCATAGATCAAAAGCTGAAGGAAGAAGGAATTCGCCCCTTTTCTCCTGCCTCACTGTTTTGAGCTGAGACATCCCATCTCACCTCCTCTCTGGCCCTCAGATTGGGCTTTACGCCATCGGCTCCCCTGGTTCTCAGGCCTGTGGACTCAGACTGAACTACACACTGGCTTCTCTGCGCCTCCAGCTTGCAGATGACAGATCCTGGGAATTCCCAGCCTCAATAATCATGTGAGCCACTTCCTTATAATAAATCTACATATAGATATAGATATAGATATAGATAGGTATAGGTATAGGTATAGGTATAGGTATAGGTATAGGTATAGGTATAGGTATAGGTACGTAAAATCTCCACCCTACTGGTTCTGTTTCTCTGGAGAACCCCGACTAACACACCTACCGATACAAAGGTAAGGGGCATGAAGCACTTATCCACCCCAAAGTGGTTTTGTGCTCCGTTCCTCAAGGGAGCTCCCTATCACTGGCTAGCTCCTACCACAGTGAACAGCGGTTCTCAACATTGGGCAGTTTTCCCCCAGGGGGCATTTGACAGTCAGAAGGCATTTTCAGCTATCACATTGGCAGTGGGGGTTGATGTGGCATCTAATGGGTAGGGAGCGAGGAAACTTTTAAACATCTTACAATGCACAATAGCCCTCCCTCCCAACAAAGAACTATCTGGCCCAATATATTAATGTCTTGAGGTTAAGAAACCCTGTCCTAGAACAAACAGCATTACTTCATTGACCAGGCTCAGTGACACTGTGTCTGTGCACCTTATCACATCACCAGTACAATCCGAAATGTGTCAGAGACAGTCTGCTTGGCAGCTCCCAGCAGCCTTGATCAGGACATCACAAATCCAAGCCCTGGGCCAGCAACCCAATGTCTCCAGTGACCAGAAGTGAACAGACTCTGGGAGAACAGCTCACACTAACCAAGCCATCAAGAGAACATAACATCAACCAGTATCAGTTTATTCATTCATAACTGGAGAGCCACCTGTCACAAGGTCTAGATCAGCTCCTCCTCCAGACAAGTTGACCCTGGGGATTATGCTGGCGAGAGAAAAATTAGGACTAGGGAACCGTAGATGTTCAAAGTTGGGGCTTTCTTCCAGTGATGACCCATTGGATTAAGCCCACACCATTCTAGGGAAAAATCATGTCTAGAGAACACTCTAGGGCCAGTCAACCAGCACCACACCACACTCTCTTTGGACAGAACCTACCAATTCTTATAAATCTTCCCCTCTGACATCTTTGTTTCATCTATGACCCAAAGCTCCTTTGTCTAATTACTGACACACTGTAACAGGATTGCAAAGAGATCACGCCTGTCCATGACTTACACCTCAGAATTTTGCCTTCCTGAACATGCGCTGGTCTCTTGATGAAGATGACAACCTGTCTGATGAGTACCACCTCCTAGACTGAATGACTAATTGCATGCATTGTATAATCTTTTTCACTGGCTTTCATGTTAAGGGTAACCTCATTTCCAGTGTTGCAAATTCATCTTCCCTGGGACCCATTTTGTACAGATTACAATCACTGAATGTATAAAACAAAATGTGCCTGGTGATGATACATTTCATCTTCAATTGCAGTATCAGTAGTGAGCATCCCTGGTATGTAAGTCTCCTGCAAGGGGACTCTCTTATTACATGGCATGCAGAGGGTGGAAAAAAAATCTCATGACTCCCTCAGCTACCTGGGGAGAGGTGTGCTGTCAGGAACATAGGAACCTCTGGTAAGCACAGTTCATCCCTGCTGACGTTCGCATCAAGCAGTACAGGTCCTGAGACTGGCTGGCCCCCGTTGGCTTCTCAAACTCTGGAAGAAAAGAGAAATGGCACAAAAACCATCAGAGAGCATCACACGGCCAGAAGATCACATCATGCATTAGACTTGGTGTCATCGTGAACCACTGAGCAGAGCAGCCTTGGTGATGTTTGTCTGGCTCCCAAAGAGATGGAATACCATCCCCTGAGAGGGCAAAGCCCACTGCCAGAGTTTAATCTGGAGCTGGAACCAGACAGCCAGAGAAACCGACCTCCCAAGGTCATAGCAGAAAGGGAAGCAACTGAGTAAAAGATCAAAGGCACATGCTTCCTCTTCCTTCCTGTCAGCCAAAAGCCACAAAGCAGCTAGAGTGGGATGTGTCCGCATGGCCCCTCATCAGTGGGGTTTGCAGGCCAGCCTCTCTGAAACAGGAAGGGAGGGGATTCGGTTCCCAGAGAGCAATGCCCAGATGGGCCATGAAATGAAGCCTCATGAAGTCTGTGTGGGCACAGAAAACCTGGAAATGCTGATGTGCGGATTCCCGTAGTCTGTCCCTTTCATCCAGAAGTCAAGGCCTCTGCTCACACAGCAAGGGGAGCCCATGGGGCCTCTGGAAAGCTTGGGTCCCACATAGCTTCTTTATGTTGCCAGCTTCCATTAGAAGAGTGCAGAAAAAATAAATCAGTCACGGAGCTCAGAGCCCCGAGCAGTCCCCTGCTCTACATGGACACACTCATTCATTTATCTTCACAGCTTCCTGCTGACTCCGGCAGCATCGACTGCTGCTGGTTTATTTACATCGTTATAGATATTCATCCCAGCTGCCTCTGCCTCACAAGGATTTGTGGCACCTTCCTATCCCCATTATATCGGGGGAGGAATTAAGGAAGGGAACTTGAAGCACAGGACGGTAGCAGCTCTCGGAGACGCACTCACCCTCCGCTCTACACTAACAAAAACCACCCTGAGGACTGAGCCCCGCGGGGCCACACAGTCGGATGCAAAGGCTTCCGTGCAAAATAGCTCCCACATCACAGGGAGGAAAGAGGATGCACGTGGCCCCTGAGAAATGACTGAGCAGAGAGAAAGCGATGTTCTCTGCAGGGCTGACAAATGCCGTGGATGACACATCCAACATGCTGGCCCTGCTTGGCCCACCTTCCCCTCCAACCCAGTGCAGTAAACCTTTCCAGGGACACATCCTGGACCTTGTCGTCACCTGCAAAGTGCTGACTGAAATCTGGGCTGGGAGCTCCTTCAGGACAGAGGCCATGTTTTCATTCTTCTCTTTGTTCCCAAAGTCTCCCACAGAAAGTGCACAGAGCTGATGTTGAGTGACAGTCGATGAATGAGTCCCACTCAGAAATGCCCCTCTCCGACCAGAACCTTCCACCCTTCTACCTCTCTCACTGCTGGAATCAAAGTAAACCTGCTCCCCAGTCTCTCTGAGGTCTCTCCAGCTCACCAGGGCGCAAGTCTCATCCTGCTTTCACTTGTCCCTGCACAGCCTGGCGACTGTAACTACTACACTGGGCTCTTCGCAGGGCCTTTCTGCTGCCCTCCCAGCGCCCCCAGGCCTAACCACAGGCCCGCTCCAGCCCTCACCTTCCTGCCTTCCTGCCCACAGGCTGAGTGCTTCTGGGGGGGGGGGGGGAATCATTCTTACTTGCATCATTGCAAATGTTTGATTTATATCCTCAGTGGGGCCCGTATGTTGCTAGAAAACCCTACATGTCCCTGGCATCTCACTCTCTCATTTTCGAGAGCAAATGTACCAAACCTCTACCTCTCTCTTCCAGTCCCCTTCTCCATCCTCACCTCTCTGATGTGCCCTGTCTTCCCGGAGAAAATCGAGGCCAACCTACATGAACAGTAACTTCCCTCTCTTCCAGCTGATCCTGACCTTCCTCCCTCCTGTCTCTAAGGGAGACTTTACCTGTGCTTTTCATCAAATAATTTCCTTCTCTTCCTATAATATTTAGTTCCATCAAGTATTCATCCTTTCACCTTCCCTTTACTGACTGATCTCCATCTCTCTCTATAGTGACAGGTAGACAGATAGAAAGATGGATAGATGATAGATAGATAGATAGATAGATAGATAGATAGATAGATAGATAGATAACATAGAAAAAGAGAAAAATAAAAGAGATTTTATATATATAATTCCCTCAAACTTTCAATCTTTCCCTTCCTTCTCCCCTTCTCTCCTTCTCTCTATAAATATGTGAAATATATATCATATATATATATACATGTATACACAGAGGTATGTACATACATAAACATGCATGTATGTGTATATATACACTTGTATATATCTATGTGTATATATTCATATATACATGTATGTACATCTATCTTTCCCTCTCAAACATTCTCTCATTCTTTCCCAAGCTCTCTAGAAATCTCTCAGTCTCCTAGTCTTATCGACTTCTCATCTACAATAAAGTTGTTTAATTGCTCCCATCCTTAAATGACCTTCCCTTTGCTCAGCCTCCACTCTAGATCCTTGTCACTTGCTCTCCCTTCATAGACAAACATATTCACAGAAACTTACATTTCCTCTCTCCATGTCTTTACCATCATTCAGACCTTGGCCTACAAATATCTGGCTTCCCATCCAGCCTATCTACCAAAGTGTCTGTTGGGAAGGTGGCGTGATGGAACCATCAGGTCTGTGCCTCTAACAGGAGCTCTGGGTGGCGTGTTGGAGCTCTTGGCTGCTGGGGATCTCATGTCCTCCTCCATTCGTGCTGGCTAGCACAGTGCCTGGCACACGCCTTCTTTAAAATGAATTATGTCACAAAGATGAGAGTCGAGGACTCAAGGGAGTGGAGGTGGGCAGACACAGGCTTCAGGACAGAATGAATACGGCAATACAATGGTGAAAGGATAGTCTTTTTGACAAATGGTGCTAGGATAATTGGACATTGGTTTTGAATATTTATTCATTACCTGGGCTATAGAGTTAGCCCTTAGTGGGTCTGAAGAAGCTGGGAACCCAAACCCAACCCAACGGGTACGGGTGGGGGGTAGCCTGCTCTCTAGCCAAAAATCCAGGAAAGAAACAGCCTAGCAATACAGAAAACACATAGACAATAACCACTCTGCTTCAGCCAAACACCATCCGAAAATCTGTGGCCCCACCTACACCCCTCGAGCAAAGGCTGAGTGGGGAGCCTAGCCTTCTGCCCTTGAGAGACTATAACAGGACATCCAACATGTCCAGAGCAAAGGAAGGCACTGGAGAGAGAAGGAAGAACATGAGTTAAAGTATAGGGCATGTCTGGGGCAAGGGGTAGACAGTGGCCTGGTGTCAGCAGAAGCCAAGTAGGAAGACGGGACTTTCATCCCAGATAGCTGGTAATACGGTACCCTCCCTGGCAGTATCAGTGGAGATCACATGGGGAGCCTGGACTTCTGTCCCCACTCAGCAGTGCCAGGTGCCCCTGTTGCTCCCTGCTGGGTAGTGTCAGAGGAGGCCTAGGGCAGAGTCAGGGCTCTCGTCACCTCTAGTGGTTACAAGCCCCACCGTCACCAACACGATGTCAGTGGAGAACAGATGGGACCCAGAACTGCCATTCTCACCCAGCAGTAATGAGAAGCCAATCGATACATGTTAACACCACGATGACAGAGATATTACAGTTATTTGACAAAGATTTTAAAGCAGCCACGTTAAAAACACTTCAATGAGCAGTTGTGGTGTGCTTGAAAGAAATGGGCGGGGGGGGGAGGGGGTGGAATCCTCAGCAAGGAAATAAAAAGGCCCAGCAAAGAAATAGAAGATATAAAGAAAAAAATTAATTTTTTAGGATTAAAAAGTATAATAACCAAAATTTTAAAAATTTAGTAAATGGGCCCAAATAGAATGGAAGGAACAAAGGAAAGAACTGGTAAACTGGAAGACAGAACAAAAGAACTTACTCAGTGGGGCAACAGAGTGAAAATAAACTTTAAAAAAAGAAAATTTAAACAGAGCCTAGGGACCTGTGACTACAATAAAGGTCTAACATTCATGTCATCAGAGCCCCAGCAGAGGAGGAGAAAATAGGCAGAACTTAAAAAGTGATCAAAGAAATAATGGCTATAAAATCTTCAAATTTGGCAAGAGACATAAACCTACAGATTCAAGAAGCTGAGAAAATCCCAAACAAGATAATTAAACTCCTGAAAATCAAATATAAAGAAAAAAATCTTGAAAGCAGCTTGAGAAACATGACGTCTTAGCTATAGATAAGATAGAGATCAGAAAGAAGAGATAAAACTGTCCCTATTTGTAGATGACAGGGTGGTCTACATGAACATCCCAAAGAATCTACAAAAACAAAAAACAAAACCCTAATAAGTGAGTTCAGCAAGGTCACAGGAGAGATAAACAGCATACAAAATTCAAGTTTACTTTTATATAGTAGCAAAGAACATGTGGACAGTGAAATTTAAAATCTAATACCATTTACAATCGCTCAAAAAGTGAAATACTTAGATATAAAGCTAACAAAACACGTACAGAACTTAATACTGAAGACAACGCTGTGGAGAGAAATGGAAGACCCAAATGAAGGGACAAACCACGACGGCAGACAGACAGACTCAACATAATAAAGATGCTAATTCTCCCCAAATTGATAAACAGGTATCTTGCAATTTCTATTAAAAACAGCAGCAAGGTTTTTGTAGATATAGATAAATTTATGCTAAAAATGTGTACAACAGTGCAAAGGAACTAGAATGGTTAAAACAAGTTTGAAGAAGAATAAAGGGGGAGGAATTAATCTACCCAATTTCAAGCCTTACTACCCAGCTATATCAATCAAGACTGTGTGTTACTGCAGAAAGACAGACACACACATCAGTGGAACAGGACAGAGAACCCACAAATAGACCCACACAAATATGCCCAACTGATCTTTGACAAAGGTGCAAAAGCAATTCAATGGAGGAAAGACACACAGCCTTTTCAACAAACGGTGCTGGAGCATCCATAGGCAAAAAAGCGAGCCTCAATCGCAGCCTCATACCTTATATAAAAATTAACTCAGAATAGCCCAGCTCGTGTGGCTCAGTGGTTGAGCATCGACCCATGCACCAAGTGCTCGCCGGTTCGATTCCTGGTCAGAGCACATGCCCAGGTTGTGGGCCAGATCCCCAGTGGGGGGCATGCAGGAGGAGGCCAGTCAATGTTCTCTCTCATCGATGTTTCTATCTCTCTCTCCCTCTCCCTTCCTCTCTCTCTAAAATCAATAAAGAAAAAATATTTTTTAAAATAAATTAACTCAGAATGGACCACAGACCAAAAATGTAAAACTATGAAACTTTTAGAAAAAAAAAAAAAAATTGGAGAAAATCTTTGGGACCTAAGGGTAGGCAAATAATTCTTAGACTTGACACCAAAATCACAGTCCGAAACAGGAAAAATTGATCATTTGGACTTCATCAAAATTAAAAACATTTCATCTGTGTTAAGAGGGTGGAAAGGACAAGCTCCAGAGCGGGGAAAACACAGGGGTGGGCAAAGGGAGGTTTACAGTTGTGAGTATGCGAAACACAGAGTTGATAAAGCTACTGCAATCATCATCACCTGCATGTCTTTTTCCATATGAACCACTGCAAATCTACTTTTGCCCATTCCTGTCTTTGTAAATCACATACTTACTAAAGGGCCCAGTATCTAGAATATATGAAGAGCCTTCAAAACTCAACAGTAAAAAATCGAACAACCCATTTAGAACAGGAACATAGTCATGAAAAAACAGTTCACAGAAGAAGATACACAGACAGCAAATAAGCACATGACAAGATATTCAACATCATTAGTCACTAAGAAAATGTAAATTAAAACCACAATGAGATACCACTATACATCTACCCAAATGGCTAAACTAAAAACTAACACCAAATGCTGACAAGGATGTGGAGAAACTGTATCATCCATACATTGCTGGTGGAAAAGTAAAATAATACAGCTACTCTGGAAAAGTTTGGCATTTTCTAAAACACACACACACACACACACACACACACACACACACACAACTAGACATGCGATTGTCACGCAACCCAGCAATTGCACTTCCGGGCATTTGTCCCAGAGAAATAAAGATTTATGTCCACACAAAACCCACATAGATATTTTTAGCAGCTTTATTTGTAATAGCCCCAAACTGGAAACAACCCAAACTTCCTTCAATGGGTGAATATTCCAATAAACTTTGGTACATCCATACCATGGTATACTACTCAGCAAGAAAAAGGGGAACACACTCTTTTAACACATGCAACAACATGAATGAATCTCTAGAAAATTATGCTGAGTGAAAAAACTCAATCCCAGAAGGTTGCATATTGTATGATTTCATTTAAAAAATATTCTTGAAATGTCAAAATTATAGAAATGGGAACAAATAAGTGGTTTCTAATTTGGTAACAAATTAGGGGTTAAGGGAAGAGTAGAGTCAAAAGAGAAGGGAGTGTAGCTATTAAATGGCAACAGAGGGATCTTTGTGATGATGGAAGTGTCCTGTATCTTGACTCTATCAAGGTCAAATTCTGGTTGTAATATTGTACCATAGTTTTGCAAGATGTTACCATTAGGGAAACAGATTAAATGGAACATAGGATCTCTGTATTATTTCTCGTAAATGTATGTAAATCTGAAATTATCTCCCCCAAAAAAGTCTAATTAAAAATAATTATGCATGATCTCCAGAATCATCCTGAATCCAAACTTTCACATTAACGTTTAAGAAGCATTCATCTACGGGACTCAACCAGGATATTAGGAGAAATTCAGAATTCTTTTTCATGAGGAACAGTTGAACGGAAGAAAACATTTCATCTTGGGAAATCTTGGAGAAGGAGATTATGAGAGTTTTTTTTCCAGACTATGAAAGGATTAAACAGGAGAAATTACACGTGGTTCGTGTGGAAACAGGAAACAGGCTGATGTAGGGGAAAGGGCACAAGCTTCAGGATTGATCAGGCCTGAGCTTAACCCCAAGCACTGCGGTTCCTATTTTAAGACTGGGCAAGTCAGCTAACACTCTGACCCTCTGTTTCCTCATCATCAAAACAAGGCTTATGATTTCTATCTCAACCCATCAATCAGCGGCTAAGCAGAGAAATAGAAACTGCTTCAAGTCTTTGCAACAGAAGGAATGTAATGCGGGGAGTCAGTTACAGTGATAAAGGTAGAAATACATGTTGAAGGTGGTAGAGAAGCTGAGATTTGCAGACTGCCGCGATGATGACAAATCAAGGGTTTAAAGAGCTCTCAAACTGGTATGACTTAAAAAAGACAAAATTAGCCCTGGCCAGTGTGGCTCAGCAGTTAGAGCGTCAGCCCGCGGTCCAGAGACACCCGAGTTCGGTTCCCACTAAGGGCATGTACCTTGGTTGCAGTTTGTCCCCGGCCCCGGCTGGGGTCCTGTGGGTGGCAGCCAGTCGATGTGTCTCTCTCACATTGATGTTTCTCTCTCTCTTCCTCCCTCTCTCCCTCTCACTCTATGTGAAGATGAATGCAAAAATGTCCTCGGGTGAGGATAAAAAAAAAAAAAAAAGATAAAATTAGCTGGTGTAAGGTCGTACAGGATGGGACCACGAGGTAATCCACAGATTAGCAACAAGTAGTGGGCAGGTGAAGGAACAAAGGGAGGAGGCAGTGTTACCAGAGAGCCAAGGTCACCAGGACAAAGGGAGGAGGCAGGGTTACCAGAGAGCCAAGGTCACCAGGACAAAGGGAGGAGGCAGTGCTACCAGAGAGCCAAGGTCACCAGGTAACATGGAGGACTCAAACAGTGGAAGCTGGAACCATGGACATGCAGTCACTACTGGAGGAGATGCTTGATGAAGAGAAAGAGTGAGGATGTACTCTGGCTTCCTTCTTTCCTCTGCCTTCAACCTGCCACTGGTGCCTCCAATGCCCAAACTCAGCAGGAAGCCAGAGCACCCCTGAGCCTGAAAGGGGCAGCCTCCAGGTCAGGCCCTGCTCTCCAGGGCAGAGCAGCGCTCAGAAGCAAACAGACCCAGGGCTGGCACACTCACAGGGGCTTGTGAGGATGCAGAATATGTAAGATGCCTAGCACATAGTAGGTGCTCAATAAATGGTAATTCTAACTTACACTATATGGGCCAAAGTTATATGATGGGCATTCTGAACCACATCTTCTCATTTCTTTATATCTAAATATATAGAAACACAAGCTGGGCTATTTGGCTCATGGCACAAGGACTCTGCCAAGAATGCATTTTTTTCCCCCTCTCTCTCTAAATGAGCAGCACATCTGAGAAATGTGAAAAGCAGCCCTGTCCTAAAGTTTCATTGTATAAAGCAAATGTTCAGTTTCCACAGCTGCTGGCTTCAGCCTACCCAGAGGAATCATTTCAGTGAAATATTAATCTCTGAGAAAGCCACACTGGGGTAAAACTGCACAGTAATTCAAGCAGCATGTGCAAAATTTATTTAGTGTTGGCCAGGAATGGTTTTAATTATGTGAAGTCTTCAGAATAAGAAGAAAGTGGTTGAAGATGTTTGACTAAATCATGAAGGCTCTGGATGCTCCCAGCTCTCTCCGCAGTTTCAGTTTATTTCCGCAGTTCCCAAACCATACACACACAGGAAGCTCCCATGGAGCTGGGTGATGGTGCTGTCAGAACCACAGGGCAACCAGCAGCAAAAACAACCAAGACAGGAAACATCAGCACCAGCAGTCCAAGGACCCCCACTGTAGTGTGAAGGCCAGATGTCCAGTGTGGAAGAACAACCAGGGTAGGGACAGAAGGAAGGGTGAGAATCCAAAGAACTATTCAAAACCTGCAAGATGGTTTCACCAGAGGTCACAGGTGAGGGGCAGAGCATCTGCAGGACCCCTCACATTTCTGGGCGTTTCTGGCGAGGAATTGGTGTAGGACTTGAAGTAGCACCTGGGAGTAAGAAGAAGGCCAGGGCCCATCCCTGAGGATGAATGATCCAGGCACTGGAGACTGGGCCTTGAAGACAAGAATTGAGCCAACCCTATGGATCTTAAAAAGGATCAATGAGTAGAAGCCATCAAGTGTCCCCTAGGTTGGTGGAACAAACAGAAAACCCAGGAAGTTAGACTACTTTTCGGCCTCTGGGTTCAGTCCATGGGTATCAGAGCCCTGGCACCAGCCTAGGGGCAGGGATTTCTGTCCCAGGAAGGCCTCTGTGAGTGAGAACATCAGAAAGGGGACATGAATTTGAAAAGGAGACCAGCAAAAGCTGGTCCTGTGAGGCAAAGCACATGAATGGAGGTGGGCAGCAAGTTTCTTATGATTAGCCTTAGGTTGGTCCCTTGGGTCTGATACCCTGATATCTATGTCCAGAGGGTCAGGTCTCAAGGGTTTACTGCTTCCAGTCAGATAAACCTGGGCAATAAGGTGGGGCTGTTCTTAGCTGCGAGGAGTAGGGCAGGGAGCCATACCGTCCTGAAAGGGGAGTCCAGAACACTGAGATTGGACAAGGGAGAGATGAAGGCTCTACCTGGATTTCCCAAAGATCTCTCCAGCCCAACGTGTCCTAAATTCATTTCCCCACAACCCACTCCACTTCCTCTCTTCTCTACAATGTTCGTAATATCCCGAGCTTTCCAATCACTCAGGTTCAAACTTGGCAGGAGGGGGGCAGGTCGTCACAAACTTTTCCTCTCTCTTGTCCTGAAAATTCTATCTCATGTCCATTCTGACTCTCCATCCCTACTACCATTCACCTAATTCAGGAGTTCCTTCCTTTTCTTCTCCCCCTATCCCAATATCATCTACTGGTGCCAGGTGGAGCATTCAGAAACAGTGTTCTAACAATGCCATTACTCTGTTCTAAAATCGTCACCTACAGAGCAAAATTCAAATGTGAGCCTGCAGATCAAGAATCTTCATAGGTTCCTCCCAACCTTTCCAACACAGCCCAACGTCCAGGCAAATGGAGTCATTCTCTTCTCCATACACTTCCCACCTGGTTCCACCTCTGGGCTTCTCTCTGTGAAATGTACTACTCTACATGATTGCATTTCTGGGTCCCACCCATCCTTCCAGATCCATGTCACAGCCCCTCCTGCAAGAACATTCTGATTCTCCCCCACATACATACATAATTGCAGCCTCCTTTGGACTCTCGGGACCCTGTATGCCAATCTTTTGCAGACAGTAAAATGACGTGCTTTTCATATATTTTTATGAGGTTATAAACCCTTTGAGAATTGGGGCCTTGTATCAGATTCTCCTTCATGGAGGAGGCATAGGCAGACCCGAGAACACCGAGTTTGGCCAGCTTGTAAGAAACGTAAATAAGTCATGGGGGAAAACTTTGGAAAGGGAGATTGGAGTCATAATGAGATCTTGGAGTGATAATTAAAGGCATTTCAGAGTCATCATCTGAAGTATGAAAATAGATGAGGTAACCCTGACAAAGAACACCAAATATAAAGGACAAGGCCCATAGCTGGACCCTGGAGAAGGAAGAAAGTGTCATGGAGACTGGCAGGAAGTGGTCAGACAGAATCACAGCCTTTGGACCACACTGGGCATGAAAAGAATTTCAACCCTGTTGGTCAGCCACACCAAATGTGCTTGAATAATTCTGATCAATCCTGTGCTGGCAGACTTGTGGATCCTTAACCCAGGCCGTTAAAAATGCGATTCACTTGCCATTTTATTCCTAACCGGTATTTAAGCAAATGCTTCCGTCTACCACCACTGAGGCCTCCCAAGTCCAACATCTGAGGCATCTGCAAATGTGACCTCACAGAAATAATGCCCAACCAAGAACATGCCAATGGGAACAAGAAGCATTCCAGGGCACCTGGTGCTTTTCTGTTTTGGCCTACAAGTCCCAAGCTGACTTCTAGGTCTCTTACAATGATAAAAACTAGAGCATAAGCACAGGGACCCTGAGGAAGTCAGAGGGGTGGATCAAAAACCCTGACTGTAGGGAGTCTGGAAGCCCAGGGCAGTCCCTCCTGGAGCTGGGGGAAAGGAAACTCCTAGGTAGCAGGAACCAACCTTCCTTGGCAAGAACTCTGTGGATCCTTGGGGAGATGGGAAGCTCCCACCTGAGACCTTCCTGATGGCTCCTCACCAGTCCCACTGCCACACAGGACCTCTGGGCCAATTCAATTCAGTTCAGCAGACAAGCTGCTGAGTACTCGGGATGGGAAACCCCTGAGCTGGGCAGACATCTTTCTGATTCCAACAGGAAGGCCCCGTCACCCCAGCTCTGCAGCTCCCCTGAAACCACAATGGTCTTACACCTCACTCCAACACAATGGAGTCCAACCTGTTTGTTTGTTTGTTTGTTTGTTTGTTTGTTTGTTTTGTTAATCCTCATCCGAGAATATTTTCCCATTGATTTTTAGAGAAAGTGGAAGGGAGAGAAAGAGGGAAACATCGATGTGAGAGAGACATCGATTGGTTGCCTCCAGCACGCACCCCAGCTGGGGCTGAGGAACAAACCTGAAACCCAGGTATAGGCCCCTGACCGCAAATCAAACCCATGACCCTTCAGTTCACAGGCTGACACTCTAACCACTCAACCACACCAGCCACAGCCAACCTGTTTGTTTCAAGTTCTACAAGTGCTTGATTTAAATTACATTTAAAAATACATATTTTTAAAACTGCAGACACATTCCAGTGTGTGATATACCCAATGCGAACCATCACAGACCCATGAACTACAGGTTAATATACTCATACCCAGTTCAAAATAAAGGTTGTTTTGCCAATGTCGTGACTGTGTCTGAACACATGCAGCTATGGCATTAATTAGGAAAGCTGTAGTTCCAAACGTGTCCTTTAACAATTCAGACCCATACAAGTCTTCTCATGCTGTGAAATCGCACAAACAAGTACACTTCCACCACCCTAGCTACCTGTGCCTCGTTCAGCTGAATGCCAGGCAAGGCTCAGGGATACCCATGCTCATATAAAGATATAATAATAAACAGTCCACAAATAAATGACCACATAATGTGTGGCACAGTGGTAAGTATCACCGGTAGCTTTTGTGCTTGTTTTATCCTTAGAGTACTTGGTGGGCTTTTAAAAATCCAAACAAGCCCGGCTGGTGTGGCTCAGTGGATTGAGCATCATCCAATGGACTGAGAGGTCCTGGTTGGATTCCTGGTCAGGGCACATGCCTGGGGTTATGGGCTCAATCCCCAGTAGGGGGCATGCAGGAGGCAGCCGATTGATGTTTCTCTCTCACATCAATGTTTCTATCTCTCCCTTCCTCTCTCTGTAAAAAAAAAATCAATAAAAACATTTTTTTTTTTAATCCAAACAAGACCAACCCAGGAATGCAGGACCATGCTGTTACAATCCCTCCTGTAGCCCAACACATGTCATGATGAGTTTCGACTCAATATGTCAAATTTTTAAAAAATTTTTTACTGTGTTAAAGGTTTTAAGTGATTACTAGAGAGAAACAGGCACTGCAGTTTCTGAAAATAATTTTAATAACATAATTAACAACTTGGCAAATGTAATTTGGGGAAGTATTTTCTGTCAAACAAAGATATAACTTGGTTGAAGAACCTGCTCGTCTATTCCTTTCAATTAGATGCTTTATAATTAAGGATCGCAAATAGTTACATAGTGTTAGTGAGTCAACTTTAAAAGCAAAGTTTGCTATATTCCTCTTTCAAGTTTCTGGATCTTTTAAAGTTGAAATAACCTGAACCTGCAAGGTATCCTGTCGAAAAATGCCATCACTTCCAATGTCCAGCTATCACAATTCTCTCAAGGCTGTGCAGCCAACACACAAAATTCAGGGATGCAGTAAGAATGAGGAGGTTGTGAGGCTGTAACCACCACCCCAAACCCTCAACTTCAAATTCTCATGTTCATTGTAACAGTCTCATTGTTTGCATTAATTAACTGTATGCTATAAATTAGAATTATCAAATAAAATGATAATATATACCAAAAAATAACTGTTTCTTCTGTTTGACTCATTGACATTCCACATAGGATTTCATTTGAAGAGTTTTAAGGCTAAAAAATTAAAAATCAGAGTTTCTCAAAACACAAGAAAAACCCAATATAGTAAGAAAGGATAAAAGAAACATCTTTTTGCGAGAAAGGAATAAACCCGATGTGAGTTGGTGCGCTTCACACATAGCCTCAGGTGTAAACTTGGGGGTCAAAAAAAAAAAATGCTGGTTGAATTCATCAGTGAAGCAGAATAGTGTGTCCCTAGCTCTTGGGATTGGAAGGGGGAAAACAATGGAAATGGAGAAACAGGGAGGGCCATAGAGGAAGTTCTGCTTTTCCCGTGAGAACCCACAAGTTAAGTACACAGGCCTTTCTTTGTGGGAAACGGGGCAGACCAGATCGATGATGGCCAGTGGATAACCAACCACATGTGGCCACTGACCATTCAAGCCCGCAGGGCTGAGGTGTCAGCATCACAGAAGGAATGTCGTGAGCAGGGAGGTCTCTGGGTCTGTGGTAGAAAAAAAGTGGCAACCAGACATATAATTTGGAGGAGAAGAGGCCACAGGAAAAGGGCAGCCTGGAGAGCAGAAGCAAAGCACAGACTAGGAGTCACTCATGTACTCGTTTGTTGATTAAGCACCATGAATACAGGCATGATACTAGACACTGGAGTTCTGAAGACAAACAAGCCTTGGTCAGTGTCTCTTTGCGAGAGGGGAGCACAGGGGAGCTAAGAGAGGACAGGTGGGTATAGTCAGCTTCCTGGAAGAGGCAGCCCCGGGGATGAATCTCTAAGAAGAAATAGGAGTTAATCAAGTAGATAATAGCTGAGGGTAGTGAAGGGAACACATTCCAACAGAGAGAGCATTTGTGTAGAAAGACAAGATTTGAGACTGCCAACTGTATAGCTGGGAAAGAGCAAGGGACCCTGGGTATAGCCCAGCCCGGCCAGTGTGGCTCAGTGGTTGAGCGTCGACCTATGCACCAAGAGGTCGCCGGTTCGATTCCTGGTCAGGGCACATGCCCAGGTTGTGGGCCCGATCCCCAGTGAGGGGCATGCAGGAGGCGGCCAATCGATGTTCTCTCTCATCGATGTTTCTATCTCTCTCTCCCTTCCTCTCTCTCTAATATCAATAAAGAAAAAATAAATAAATAAACAAAATGAGTATAGCACAAAGTGAAAGGGAAAGAATGGCAAGAGATGAAGGGCCTGGTGCGCTCTGCTAGCTTGAACTCTCTCCTGTCAGCACTAGGGAGCCAAGGGAGACGCTATGCTGAGAACAGCACAGCAGAAACTAAACTCACACTCCCCTTTTCCATTGTTTCTCACCATGTGCTTGGGTGGCCTCCCACGAGAACTCCGTGAGATCAGGAACTGTCTTTCCCACCTTTTTTATCTTTATATCCTCGGAGCTTAGTGTATGCCTGGAATGAAACAGGAACTCAACACTTACTGTTATATGAACTAATAAGTGAGTGAGCAAAGTGCAAAGTAAGGAAAGGAGAGGCTGGGGGCACAACTGCAGTGAGTGTAGCCGAGGGGACTGGCAAATGCCAAGGCTGAGCAGTTAGCACAGGAAACCATCTGAAATAGGATAAATGGAGTAAATAGAGACAGAATCCCCATGTCTCAAGCATCATATGGAAAATGACCACAGATGAAAACATCTGAAGTAGGATCTGGACTGAGTCCCACTTAGTCACCTCAGTCGGAGGAAGCAGTTTGAATTCTGCATGGGAAGGGACTGTGTGATGGGTTGATTATGTCCTGCAAAAATGATATGCTGAAGTCCTAGCCCCCAGTACCTCAGAATGTGACCTTATTTGGAAATAGGGTGTTTCAGATTTAACCCAATTAAGATGAGGTCAGCAGAGTAGGCCCTCATCCAATATGACCGGGGTCCTCATTAAAAGGGGAAATTTGAACACAGACACACACAGAGGGAAGGTGATGCAAAGAGCTACCTGATGAATACAAAATGCCTAAGGCTACCAGAAGCCAGAGGAGAAACATGGAACAGATCCTTCCCTAGTGTCTCAGAGGGAGCATGGCCCTGCTGATACCTTTCCTGACCTCCAGAGCTGTGAGACAATACATTTCCGTTATCTACACCACCAGTTCGCAGAGCTCTGCTGTGGCGGCCCCAGGAAGCTAACACAGGCTGGTAGTCAAAACAGACCAACCACTGTGGCAAACACCGACACTCATCCCCCTCCTCGCTGCTGGACCAGCTCCACCTCTGTTGTGTGTCCATCCTCCCTGGCCCAAGGTGTGGGTCATGCCATTGATTCACATCACTCATGGGGGTATCTCTGCCACTCTGTTTACCATGTGACCCAATCCTGGCCAACAGGTGTCACCAAAAGGACCTTTGTATCCATGATATAATTCAGTTGTTCTTGAATATTTCTATGTCTCTAAAGTCCTGTTTAAAATATTCAGCATGGTCTGGCCGGTGTGGCTCAGTGGTTGAGCATCGACCCATGCACCAAGAGGTCACCGGTTCGATTCCCGGTCAGGACACATGCCCAGGTTGTGGGCCCGATCCCCAGTGGGGGGCATGCAGGAGGAGGCCAATCGATGTTCTCTTTCATCGAGGTTTCTATCTCTCTCTCCCTCTCCCTTCCTCTCTCTCTCTCTAATATCAATAAAGGAAAATAATTTTTTAAAATAAATAAAAATAAAATAAAATATTCAGCATGCCCTGGCAGGTTTGGCTCAGCAGTTAGAGCATCAGCCCCTAGATGGAAGGGTCTCAGGTTCAGTTCTGGAGAAGGGCACATACCTGGGTTGCAGGTTCAATCCCTGGGGCCATTCGGGAGGCAACCAATTGATGTGAGGCAAACATCACATTGATGTTTCTCTCTCTGTCTTTCCCCCGCCCCTCTCTTTTTCTCTCTCCCTCCCTTCCATTCTCTCTTTAAAAAAAAAAAAAAAAAAATCAATGGAAAAATATCCTGGGGTGAGAATAAACCAAAAAACAAATAAATAAATAAAATAAAATATTCAGCACAGAGGCCGTCTCTATTTGAACCTAGACAGACACTAAAGTAATGATCAGTGGGGTTACTAGACAACCTGATGGAGAATTGTAACTGAATTGATTTCCTTGACACTTGATAGATTCGTCCTTTCAGACGTTAACCTTGACCTCCAGGGTTTAAACCCACAATGTTCCTGTATCTGATACAATTACTTCAATATGACAAATATCTCCTGTGCTTCTGTATTAGTCAGTGAATAAGACAATGTCCTAATCTAGGCACTTAAATTCAGGGATTCCCTAATCCCTAACGTAATACCACACTGTCTTCTCCATATTGTAACATGAACAAAATCATCATGTAAGAGCTATAAATCCAGGTATCTCCTTCACCAAACAGAATAATTCACACCTAACAGTTTTTGCAGCTAAAACACAGGTTCAGTTTTTGCTATGCCAGAGACTTATTGAGAACTCTAAAAGGCTAGATGGGTCTAAACAGAGACAGAGAAGGGAGGGGAGGGATCTGCACCGGCAAGAAGGGGAGAAGACTACCTTTTAGGAATGGCACAGGCTTTCGCACCAGACCCGGGTTCCATTTCAGCTCGATCTTCTACTAGCAATATGACTTTGGGCAAACGACTTACCATTTCTAAACTTCAGTTTGGAAAATAGCAAGTACAACTTAATATCCTTAAGAATTCTGCTCAGCAATGAGGTAATCCATGTAATGCACCCAGCGTGGTGTCTTGTGACCAGCAGGTGACCTCCCAGGACGTGTGTATGTGGTTCTGAGCCACACACCCAGAACGGCCACGATTTTCTACTTCACTGAAGGCATCCGTCCACTAAGCACTGACGAAACAACTAGACATGCTCCCATCAAATTGGTCATGTAGCCCTGTCATTTTAATGTTGAAGCATGTCACAAACCATTTTTTTCCCACGGTCTCTCCCTCAGTTCCCCTGAATTAAAGCAACATTCCCTAACTGGCCTCCCTACCTCCATGCTCTCCCCATCCTCCAATCCAACCTCTACTGAGCCACCAGAATTATCATTCTTGAGCAGGGCCTGGTAAACTACAGATCACAGGTAAATCCAGCCCATGGCCTGCCTTTTGTATACACAGTTTTATAGGAACAGAGCCACGCTCATTCATGTGTACGCTGTCCGGAGCTGCCTTCGCACTCCAGTGGCAGAACTGAGTAGCTGCAACACAGCCAGCAAAGCTTAAAATAGTGATGACAGAGTTTGCTGGGCCCTTGGTAACTTGTGCTAGAACCCTCCCCTTGCTAGCTCATCACTCCCTGGTGACTCACCTCTAAGATGAAGTCTACGCTGTGTTCATTAGCCCTCACCTCGCTTTCCTGGCTCATCTCTAACTGTGCCCCCACGTGCCGCCCAAACTCCATCCTCGCTGCTGGGAGTCCTCCAAACACACCAGGTTCCCTTCACCTAGAACATACCACTCCCTTTCCACGCAGATGTACTATTTGCTTTCTCTGATACCCAAAGCTCAAAATCAAGCAAATAATTTGGCTAAGTTGCTGCTTCATATGGAAAAAAAAAAAAAATATATATATATATATATATATATATATATATATATATATATATATATATATATATTAGCCTTTCTGATTCTGATACTGTCTCTGTGGGAGAGACCCATCCATAAAGGCCCTCTGTGGAGGTGTGTGCATTTCATGAGATGTTTCCAGGAAGAGCAAAGATGCCTTTTCACCCAAAGCAGATTTATGAAGTTGGCAGCCAAACTCTAATTCGAGCCCTGGGCCTCAGAGATGTCAGCACCATGAACTAAGGCAAACCTGAGTGTCTTGTTTAAGTCAAGCATTCGCCCTCTGTGGTACCTACCTCTGGTCTGAGCAATGAAAGAGTCTTATGTGTTAAAACACAGAGATTGTCTTTGGCTCTAGATAAATACCTCTTCTCAGAGCCTGCTGGACCTGTGTCCTGCAAGGCTGGTAACAAAGCATTCATAAGGAAATGTCAGTCTTTTCCATTATTAAGAACTTACATGGCAGCAGCCAAATCATTTAGGGTCATTTTAAGCAGAGGGTTGTCACCCAGCAAATGTCCTTATAACAGGTCTCCCATTTCTTATAAGATCCAAGCAACTGTCTCCTTCTACAGACTTACCTTCTGCCCAGTCACCTTTCCCTCTGCTCAGAGGATCAGGTGTCTTATGTCCATTTCACGGCCCCTCCTCCCACCCACCCAAACCCACCCCCCAATGTTCTGTGTCCCTTTCTCTCCTCTCAAGGCTTTGTGTCACCCATGACCCTCACCACCCTCATCTGCAGAGCCGACACCAATTCCCCTGCAGGACATGGAGCCCAGCACACTGCAAAGACAATTCAGAGGACAGTGGACCACACCCGACCTTGACAGGGTCTGGGTTTAACATGTGATGATTCACAATGGGGTATCGTGAAAGAAATTTTCTCTGCTCCATCTAATAAAAGCTGACAATCCAAAACACCTAGCAGGGCCTTCCTGGTGATTTCTAACCATCTAGAAGGACGCTATCCAGAACATGGGGAGAAAGAGTTCAGATCTGTGTGGGGCCTTCTCTGGCTCTGTCCCTCCCCACTTATATACTAACAGGCCTTTTCCATCTCTAAAATGTTCCCTCTACCTAACACCTCCAGTTACTGTCTTCTCCCTAATACTTCACAGCGAAGCTTCTGGAAGAATTGCCCATGCTCTGTGTCTCCAGTCCTCACGCTACATTTGCTCCGCAACTCACCTCGTCTTTCAAACCCACTAAGTCACCAATAGCTTTCCAATACCCAAATCCAAGGATGTTTTCTTTCTTTTCTAGGTGATTTCCACATCACATGAGGCTATTCATTCCCCCTCCTGGAAACTTTCTTCTCCCACATTCCAATCTCCCATGTCCTCCTACATTTCTGCCATCCCCTCCTCCATTGTCTTCACCAGGTCCTCGCCTTCCCAGCCTTCAGAGGTCAGTGTTGCCTTGGTCCCCCTCTCCCAGAGGCTTGGGCTAAAATCCCATGTCCATTGCTTATATCCATCTGTATGACCTTAGGCAGCTACTTACTATCCCTGTGCCTCAGTTTATTCATTTGAAAATAGGTATAATTATAGTCTTTCCTAGCAATGGTTATTGGGAGGATTAACACACAGGAAGTATTTCGAGCACCCAGTACACACTCAGTTAGCATTAGCCATCATAATTCCTCTTCCCACGCTCTAGACCCTCCTTGAGCAACTGAGCTACATCTTGACTTCATTACTCTTGCTAGAAGTTTGCATGTGAGTCTCTAAGACCTCTCTCCTGAGTGTCAAACCTACAAACATATGCCCACAAGACATGTCTCTAGCCATCCCTGAGATGCTTCAAGTTCACTGTGTCTGAAACTGAGCTCACCATGTTTTCCTGCAAATGCTGCCCCTTCTTCCTTCTCCTCCATTACCTCTCCTAATGGATAGCCCTGCTACTATCCTGCTGGTTGGTTGCCCAAGCCAAAATCTCAGTCATCTTAGACTCCTGCCCCTCCCTTACTCCCCCACTAGATCGGTCACCAAATCCTGTCGACTTTATTGCCAAACTGTTTCTTGAGTCTGTTCCCAGTTCTCCACCCCTATTACCTTAGATAGAACCTCGTTATTTCTCACCTGGATGATAATAAGTAAACATAATATTTTAAATATTGGCTAGTCTTATCACATGCCAATTATGGATCAATCAGTGTAGTAGACATCTCACATCCCTCATCATACATTATCTTGACCACCATCCATGTGGGAGGAATTAGAGTCCCTGTTTTCAGATGAGGAGACAGAGAGGCTCAGAGACATTTAATTAACAGCCTAAGTTACACAAAGACATTGTGGGGCTGGGATCTAGACTGAGGTCTGTCTGACTTCAACTCAGCTTTCCTCACTCTATAAACTGCAATGGTGTCCTAACTGGTCTTCCTGCCATCAGTCTTATTCCTCTTCAATATCTACTCTGTTGCCAGAGAGGCCTATTTTTACAATGAAACTCTGACCCAGTCTCTCTTCTGTGTGAAATCCTGCAGTAGCTCCCCAGTGCCTGCAGAATAATACAGATTCTTCAGGAAGGTTGTTCCTGATGTGGTCACTTTGTCCATGCCCAGATCTGCCTCACTTCTCTCCAACCACACCTCCCTCCCTTCCTTTCTTGGAGCACACCACGCCTGCTCACCCAGCCATGCTGTACTGCTCACCAGTCCCTCTGACTGGGATGCCTTCTTCTCCCATCATCCTGGATGCCTGCATCTCAGCCTCCTAGATGCATGTCCTCTGGACCCACCTGCTGTCCAAGCTGAGTTCATGTAGGTGTCCCTCTGTGATGGCCTGTAGCACAGCATTTGAATGGTGCAACGTTCACTGGTCAAGCACCTACTATGTGCCAGAGTTCCCAGTAGTCTCCAGGGTTTGGGAATCAACAAGACATATGTCCTGCTTTCAGGGAACTCACTTTAACAAGAGAGATGGACAGTGAAATGCTGCGCTGCTATCTCTGGCTCCCATCCCCACGCTGGATTGCTAAGGTTCTCGAGTAGGAAGAGCACCTTGTTCATCTCTGTGTCCCCAGGGCCTAGAGCTGTGCTTGGCACACAAAGGTGTCAGTAAACACTGACAGCTTGAGCTGAACAGACACGCAGGCTACCAAGCTCTCTCTGTGAGCACACGAGCCCACCCACGGGAATAATCCACATTCATGTATGACTTTTCCAGACTCTAAATGTCCGAGTCCGTTTTCTGCATTTCACCAGGTCCTCACAGGGCACCCTGCTGCTTTGACATGCAGCAGGCGCTAACGTTGGAGAATTTCCGGCCGACCATCCCCGGCCGACCATCCCCGCCCGTGTCACTGACCTGCTGAGAGAGGAGGACACCAGTCCTCACAGCAGGTAAGTGGCAGTGCGGACACCCCTTCCAGTGCCCACCCTCCTGCCTGCAGGCTCCCTGTTGCATCTCACTGCAGCAAAGGAAGGAGCTGCTCTCAGAGGTCGCTCAGCCATGTGGCACACAGGACGGGAGCTTCCGGAAGGTCACGCACGTGTCTTCCAGTGAGAGCCCTTCCCACCCGCTCCCACAGGCAGCTGTGGCCTGTCCTGTCCTGACAAGATGAGCGAGTGAAAGGACAAGCCAGCCGTGTTTGTGTTCCTGCCCAGGGCAAGACGGCTTCAGGCAGCCCTTTTGATCAGGGTCCCTATGCAGAAACAAGATCCCCTGAAATCTGTTCCCTGCAGCGGCCTCCGGCCTCCGTCTGAGTGACATAGGCAGGAGGGCACAGGGCAGAGGGGAGAGGCTTAAATTACGGCAGGTGTTCGTAAAAAGCCTTCTTTTCCTCCCAAGTTTATGGTGACTTCTTTGCTGAGTGGCATTTCCGCCTCCTCTCACCAGGGAGGACAAAGTGCAAGCTGCCCAGGTGATCAAAGAGGGGTGAGAGGAGGAAGGGAGAGGTGCTGAACCCCGGAGCAGAGAGCTTCTAACTGCACCAGGGCAGGGCCTCAGACATCAGGCAGGGGTGAGAGAAGGGGGGAAAGTAGGAGGAAATGGCCGTTTCCTCCCTGGCCACAGCAGCCCACACACCTGCACTTTCTGAAAACTAGATTTTCTAAAAGTATCTTTGATGATAATATGACCATCCCAAAACTGTCTGAACAATGGTTAAGGGCTCGGAGTCCAGTGGCCTGAATCTGATGCCAGGTCCACCCTTTGGCTATGGGTGGGACCGTTTTTCCTCCTCTCATACTGACCTCAGAGGGTGGCTGTGGGGATCGTGAAAAACAGGCACATGAAGCCATCGACACAGGGCCTGGCACCTACCCCAGCTGTGACTACTATATCGAACACTAGGAACCCCCATGGGACCACATTCCCTGCAGGGAGGAGGTTCAGAAGAGACCGCTCTTCCTTCGGCGTCTGTTCCTAACTCCTGTCTGGACTGGGTCCTCCTCAGCACCCGCATCTTCTGTGGCGTGGCGCTGGTCCACTGTGCCGCGTTGGTCTGTCTTCTTGTCTAGCTCCCATTCACGCCTCGAGCACTGTAAGGGTCGGAATGTGACTTTCATGCTAGAACATTCATTCACTCAGCTGTCACTCACTAAGCGCCTTCTGTGTACCAAGAGGTCACTAAGTGGTGAATAAATGAATGAAGTCTGAGGACAACCCACAGAAACACCTATATAGATCATCCAGTCAACAAGCCTATGTATCCATCACCTGTGGTGAGACCGATGCAAAGGCAGTGGATTCAAAGAGAAGAACTGCAAATGTGAACTCGACTCCCAGGAAATGTGTCCATCCTGACAGTTGATCTGCTGGGTCACATGCTGAGTTTATTTAAGACAGATCTGATCAATATCTATCCATCTCTGAGTGTGTGTATGTCTCTCTCTCTCTCTCTCTCTCATCTCTCCCTTTCTCTCTCTCTCTCTCTCTCTCTCTCTCTCTCTCTCTCTTTCTTCCCTCCCTCCTTCCATTACTCCCTCTCTCCCACTTTCCCTCTAAGTCCTGAAAAAATGATCAATTATTTAGCAATTCATCCAGACTTTTGGAAGCTCTGAAGGTAATGTTCAAAACTCCCAACTGGGACGGGGCCATCACAGTTCATCAGCCAGGGCTCTGAAAAGAAAACAAAACAACCTTCTCCAACTGTGGAGCACAGCTTTGTTTGTGACTGTGGTTTCTTTGCTTACTGGAGACAATGTCCCTCCCCGGCCCCTGGGCTCTGGTCCCGCTGCCCCAGAGGGGAAACAGGCGGGCAGAGAAGGAGGCAGGGCCACCATTCAAAGGGCTCAGTGCACCTGAGCTTTAAACCCACCCCACTGTCTCCCAGCAGCAGGAACAGACCCCTGTACTGCTGAAAACTCAAAGCCACTCCCCCCCAATCTCCAGCATCCCAGCCCCACCATCACCTCTGCGTCTGCCAGGCCCTTTCTTGGCTCTGTGCCATGCACATGTAGTTTCCTATCTGTAGCAGCCATGATCACCAGTCCCCCCAAACCCAGCAAACTCCTACACTAAGACCCAGCTCAAACAACTCTCCAGAGCCTTTCCCAACTCCTCCAGCGGAGACCGTGGCTGGTTCCTTTAAGCTCCCAGTTCTCGCTCAGATCTCTCCTATTCCACTTAACACTCTGATGACCTGTTCACATACCCATCACATGGCATAGACTGTGACCCTGATGATGAGGACCATGTCTTCTTCATGTTTGTGTCTCTGGCATCCAGCACAGAGCTACTCATCCCACATGTATTCCAAGCACAGCCTAAGACCTCAAGATCCCATCACCACTCTAGTCTAGTCGGGTCTAGACCAAATGCTCCGTACAGCCCTGAACGGGATTTCACACAGAGTCAAACAACAAAGGTACATTGCACAGGGATCAGAGCCCAAGACCTAACCGCGAGCACAAGCAGAAACCAGCTTCATTAAGAATCTGGTCAGTTACGGGAGGCTTCCCAAGAGGGCAGCCAACAAGGTGACATCAGAGGTCTGGACACCTGGCACCAGGCCTGACATGCCCTGCTGGGCTAGTTTAATTTCTGGACCAAGCAGTAAAAGCCTCAGTGAAAATGCAAGTGATGCCCAAAGATCCTGGGTCTGACTTCCACTTCAGGCATTAGTACCCTGGGGCAATCTGTTTCTCAGATCAGGCAGCTGGTGACTCAGAGGCCCGAGATATGCCAACAGGTAGTAAGAGTCTGGGTCAGAGGGGACAAGGCAGTGAGGAGGTCTGAAGGCTCTCTGATGTGTTGATGGTCAGGGAAATCTCACCTGTCCACCCTCAAAAACAGCCTTACTGGAGGATTTCTGCAACCCCTAACAAAATCACAAGGCCTTGCATACACTAAGTAACTTCATCCTACTGAAGTCTGGGGGACAACCTGCCAAAATAAGCAAATTCGGGGGATCCCAGCTGTGCGGAGCAGCTGTGGAGGAAGCCAGAGTACACAAAGGTGCAGGTATTTGTGCAAGGCAGTCTGGCCTACTGAGCAAGGGGCCAAGGAACCAGCAAGGAGGGGGCTCAGCTTTCAAAGCCCAGAGGGCTGCATTCGGGGAAATAAAAGATTCCAAATTGGTGAAGTGATCAGCCATAACACACAACTCACACAGAGGGTCAGTGACTGGTTCAAACCTGGTTCTCCAAAACTCCATATGGGTCATTAAATTCTCTTAACAAGGTTTACCTTTAATATATAAATGTTCCCCATAATACTTGGAGAGAAGGCAGACTCTGCACCTGATCAAGTATAAGGTAGGAGACTCAGCTGGTGACATTCACCCACCCGTCCCACATTCACTGATTGAGTCTACCAATATTTATGTGCTGGGTACACACTGTGGAGAGCACATGCTTGGAAAGGACAAGGCTGGAGTCAGGTAGTTTCTGACCCCAAGTTTGCACCTCTCTCCTCCAGACAGGTGTCTTGACTCCACACCCTAGCCCCAAAGGGTTAATGCTGTTCTAACCCTGACCAGGCTCCATTTAGCATCAAGTTCATTGGTGCTGACTTGGCACTGTGACAGGGGACTGACCCCAATGCCCTGTCGCTCTATGGCTGAGGGCAGGGTAAGGAGGAGGGGAAAGAAACAGGCATTGTAAAAATAATGGCACAGTGTTAGATCACAAGTATGGTGTAGGTGGAAAACTTAATGGATTTCAGCTCTTTTTTTTTTTTTCTTTATTGATTTTAGAGAGGAAGGGAGAGGGAGAGGGAGATAGAAACATCAATGAGAGAGAACATAGATTGGTCGCCTCCTGCATACCCCCCAACTGGGCATGTGCCCTAACCGGGAATCAAACCGGCGACCTCCTGGTGCATGGGTCAACGCTCAACCACTGAGCCACACCGGCCAGGCTCAGCTCTTACTAATGCACATTATAAACCTCAGCTCATGTTTACTGAGCATTTACTATATGCAGAACATTAGCCTATGCCTTCCTTTTACCCGCATAGTGTGAATAATGTGAATTCTGCAGTCCAGATGTCTGTGTGAATCCTGGCCCTACCCCTCATTAACTGTGTGACTTTGGCCAAACTGCTTAGCCTCTCCGTGCCTCCGTTCCTTTGTCTGGAAAATAGGGTAATAACAGTACTAACTTTAAAGAGTTGGCATAAGGATTAAATGAGTAAAAACATAAAATGTTAAACCTGAACCATGTCCTGGCACAGAGGAGGCACTCAGTACTACGATGAACAATTATTATCCCTTTAGTTGGTCACACTACTTTGCAGAGAAGGCGATCTATTTCTTCCTATTTTACCAATAAGGCTTTGAGAGACTGAGTCAACTTGCTCAAGGTCACAGAGTTAATAAGTGGCAGATCTAGGTCCTGAACTCAGGCAGCCTGACTCCAAAGCCCACAAGCTTAAGCACCACCATGAGCCGGACACTGTGCTAGGTTCTGGGTACATGAAAAACCACAGGAGATGAACTAGGGATCCTTACACAGTGCAGTACACACTACACAATAGATATATTGAAAGAAAAAAGGAGGGGAGGAGGGCTAGGGCTGGGGTTGCAGGCACCTGAAGAATGTGCCACCCAGAAGGGGACTTGAGTTCTAGCCCCCAAGAATGATGAGAAATTTGCCAGCCAAGGAAAGGGCATTCCAAAAAGCCAGGACCCAGAATACCAAAAGAATAGTGAGTGGGGTGGTATGGTATAGCAGGCACACACAACATAAGGTTAGGCTGGAAAAGTAAACTAAGGCCAGTCATGGACAGCCGTGTGTGACAACATCAGAGGTGAGCTTTTATTCTGTAAAACACTGATTGTCAAGCTTCAGTGTGCACAGGATCTATCTTCAGTGCTCATAAAGCAAGTGTAGATTCCGTCCCTATTAGCTCTGGGGGCCAACAAGGGTTTTCAGGGACTGGAGTGGTGCGGCCTGCTGAGGTTTTAACAACGGAACTCTGGCACTGGAATGAAGGGAGGTTTGGGAACAAAAGCTACTATAATTGTCTAAACTGGAGCAGATAAGAGGATGAGAGTTGGGAATAATAGCACTCTTCATGAACTGATACATGATATCAGGGTTTCTCAGCCTCAGCACTATTAACATTTGGGACTGATAATTCTTGGGGCCTGTCCTGTGCATCACAGGAAATTTAGCAGCATCCCTGGCCTCTGCCCACCAGACGAAGAGCATCCTCCCCCACGTACACGTAGACAGCCAAAAATGTCTCCAGACATTGCCAGATGTCACTTGGGATGCAAAATCAAAACCCGAGCTGAGAACCACTGCTTTAAATCCTCGCATTCCTATTTTACAGATGAGGAAATTCAGGCACAGAAAGGCCTCAGCCAGGATTTACATGCCAGTGGTCTGGCTCCAGGGCCCCCACTCTTAGCCATCTAGCTTGACTGCCTTTCAGGGAGAGAGATTCAATCCAGCCTTCTGAAGTAGAACTATCGATTTGGTGACAGACTACATGACAAGAAAAGGATGGGAGAGTGAATGAGTGTGCTTGCCACTAAAATGGGGGAATGGTAGGTACTAAATAAGTCCTTTGGGTTTGAATAGAATCAAGATGCACTGGCTTAAAAAGGAAAAAACCTGGTCTCCCAGTGGTATAAGCCCGCGGAAGGTGGTGGGTTCCTGCTCAGACTGGACAGAGAAGCCCTCTGTAGGGCTGGTTATGAGATATGTTGTATAGACCAGCTAGTACCCAAATCCTGGCTGGGCCCCTTCCCAGCTGTGTGGCCCTGGGCTCCTTAGTTAACCTCTCTGCATCTCACTTTGCCCGTTTGCAAAATAGGAATAAAAGTTCCTACACAAAGACTTGATGTGAGAATTCAGGGAGTTAATAAAAAGCAAAATGGCAAGCTAGCACGAGGTGGCTGTACCCCTCACCTTAGGGACCATCCGATTACCTTAATGACCCTTGCGAGTCCCGGATCCAGTACTCCTCTCCATCCCCGCCCCCTGCCCCTTGCCGCCCAACCCAGTATATGAGAACCTTAGAGGGCAAGGAGCCTCTCGCACCTCTCTCCACCAGCAGAGCGTCCCCCTGGGGCTTTAGGTGGCACCAACTGCCTATTCACTTCCCAATCCGCTCTCATTTCGGGGTTCTGGAAGTCGCCAAAAGCGCACTGCGAGCTGGGTGCCTCCGAAAGGAGCCAGGTAAATGAGTTCCCCATGAGACAGGGAAATTTCAGGCAGGTCCGCACCCCGCAGGCCCGGGGTCAAAGCCAGTCACTGCCGCTGGCCGGCCAGCTCAGTCGCTGCTCCCGGAGGCGGAGGAGCAGAGAGGCGCCGAGATTTGGAAAGCGCCCACCCCGAAGCTAGGCTGCCACGGCGGGGAGCTGCGAGTTGTCGGATCAGAGGGGGAAAAGCGAGGGGCGGGGAAGCAACAGGAAAGTCGGAGGAAGAGGAGGCGAAAAGAAAGCGCTGGGAAGCAGAGTTCCCTGGGGGACCCAGCCTACAACACCTGGGCAGGGGGTCGGGAACAAAGCTGCGGCTTCAGGTCAGAAGTGCTCTGGGTGCTTCCGCAGCGGGGCGCTCCGGGGCGGCCAGGTCGGGCTGGAGATGCCGGGCGCCCCAGCGCCCCCGGCGCGCTCTCGGGCGCCGCTTACCTTCGCCGGGGCCGCCCGCACGCACTTCCGGGGGCTGCGCGCGGGGCGCGGGGCCGAGCTGGGGAACTGCGGCGGGTCACCCAGGGAAGAACGCGACAAATCGGTGCCCGGGGCTTGGGCCGGCGCTGGCGCCTCGGAAAGAAATCCCAGCGGAAGAGCCGCCAGGGACTGCGCGGGGAGCCGGGTCCCGGCCTCGGCGCTCACTGGCGACCGCGCCAAGCCCCGCAGACGCTGGAGGAGCCCGAGTCAGTGGGAGGAAAAGGTTGTCTCATTTCCTTCGGTCTCCCCACTCCTCCGCCCCCTCTGCTCCGGACCTGCCCTCCCTCTCCCCCGCCCCCTTCCCCAAGCCAACGGCCCATGTGGGCGCTCGGAAGACGCGAAACCTGAACGGCTGCAGCGTGCGGCGCCTCCCTCCTCGCCAAGTTAGTTCACGCTCCCAACCTCCTGCCTGCCTCCCCGCGATCCCGACGGTCTCCAGGACCCTGGAAGGTTCCCCACCGGCGCTGCACCCAGTCCCGGCGCTCTGGTCTTTCCCCCTGCTGGGACGAGCCCAGATTTAAAAGCAGACTTCTAAGCTCCTGCCGGCCTCCATCCTCCCATTCCTGTCCCGCTGCCTGCTTTGAGCCTGTATTAAACCACTCAACCCAGACAGGAAATACTTACTTTGTTAAATTTGATCAACCCCCCTCCCCCCGCCCCCAGTGGGGAGTTTAAGGCCTGATGCATAATCTCGAAGGAGTGTTCATTTTGACTGGAAGGAGAGCAGCTGAGGTCTTGGGCCTTGCTCATTCAGAGTTGGGGGTTTGTTTGTTAATTCGATGACTATGGAGAGCCCAATAGGCGCTGAGCTGGGCAGAAACGAACCAGAAGGGAATACTATTCCTAAAATCGTCATAGGTGATTAGTGCAGGCAGAGCAGGCGTCCAGGGATGCTGTGGTCTCTTAAGAGATCCATCAACAACTGGAATAACGTTCAGCCGAGTAAAAGCTGCATGGGCAGAGGCAAGAAGAACGAGAAAGCCCTGTCAGGAGGCAGTCTAGCAGAGAACACAGCCAGGATGGGAAGTGATGGTGGGCAAACAGGGAAGAGAATGTTGAACCAGTCTATCAAGAGAGGATAGGAGCAGCAGCGAGCACGTGGCATAGAATTGATTAGACCTAGTGACCAAGAGCCCAGAGGCTCCTAGTGACAGTGGCTGACAGAACCCCAGAGCATCTCTGGAGCTGCTACTCCACATGTGGTTCTAGGGCTGGTAGCATTGACATCAACGGGGAGCTTGTTAGATATGGGGACTTTCCAGCTCCACTTGTTTTACTCAGTCAGAATCTGGATTTTAACAAATCCCCAGATGATTCAAATGTTCATTAGCATTTTGGAAGCACTGCTCTTTACACCACTGAGTGTGTATTAGACTGACTGTATATTAGAAACACCTGGAGAGCTTTAAAAACCAATATGAGGCCCCCGCTCCACCCCCACAAATACTTATTTAATTGGTCTGGGGTGGGGCTTACAACATCAGTATTTTTTAAATGCTTTCCAGATGACTTAATATAGTCAGAGTGGAGAACCACTGTTCTAGACTTATTCAAGAGCTACTTCATTTAACCTTGAAATGCAGCTGTTCAGAAAGGAAAAGAACACCTGTGTGTGGATAAAAATGCAATGGCAAGTTGTAGCCCTAAGACAGAGGCTGGAAAGGGCCTCTGTTAACCAGATTCTAGCCCCGGATGGCCACTAAATTGCTATCTGAGCTTGAACCAGTACTCCCCTGCCAGGCCTCAGTTTCCTTATCGGTAAAATACACATCTGACTAACTTTGCACTCTACCCTCTGGGATGCAAGGTGCCATCATCAGAGTGTCCCTCACTCCCCAGCTTTATCAGCAAGCAGAGGAAGAAGTGGTGTTAAGAAGAGGATTTTCCTGGTGTAGTATTGTGTGTACCAGCCTCGTACACAGCCATCCGTGCCTGAACACCAGAGATCAAAGGATTGTGTGCCAAGCACAGGGCTACACACATAATTGCATAATCTGGAATAAATGTACTCAATAATTGTGTACTAAATAAACGAATAAATAAATAGAGCACAGATGCCAGCAGTATAGACTTTCCATGAACAGGCCCTAATCCAGAGCCTATGCATTTGCCCCCTAAACCAGAGGAAGGACATTTGGAAACACTCTGACCCATGAGCCTAGCTTTGGATTTAAAACTACTACTATGAAGACCTGCTAACATTTGTTGAATGCTTAGTACACACCTGGCATTGTGCTAAATGCTGTGCTTAGCATTGCCGTATTGCATTATGATGGTGAAGATACTGTTGAACCCCTGCACTCCAACTGGTTTGAGGAATCACAGATATGGGGGGACGTGAGCTGCCATTTGGAGCAGCCTCTGCCTCTTGTGTAGCTGACACAGGTGGCCAGAGAGCCCCACTGGGGGGTCTTACAGGTCATTCTCTGGAGCATGCATCCTTGCATAGAGGTCAACCTTGAAAGAAGGGTTTTGGAATGACAGTTCCAGAAACAGACGCTCCCAGAAGCTATCTCAGGGAACCCACGGGCTATGGCCAAGCCTTGGAAAGGGGCTCTTCAAAGCTACCTGCTTCATGGATGTGTATGTCTGTGTACCCACGTGTGTGTGCACATACTGCCTTTTAACCGGAGCCTCTTAGGTGCCAAGCCCCAGACCTCTTCACATATATATCTTTTCATTCTCATAGCATCCTGACAGGTTAAGTACTCTTGTTTTCTTATTTTATAAATAAACTGAGACGTCATGATGTGACGATCTGTTTGTCCTTGCAACCAAGTTTCTTAAGCGTCCTATGAACACCACTGGCAACCTGCACGTCACACTTAATCCTCACCTGGGGAGTGTTTTGAAATAACAAGTTGGGCTCCAGACCAGATCCATTAAATCAGAATCTCTAGGGGTGGGGCTTTTTTTTTTTTTTTTTTTTTAACCTCTGCAAGTAATCAATACATGCAGTGAGGATTGAGAAACACTTCTATAGGAAATGCAGAGACAAAGCCTAGGTCCTAACAGATGAGAAGTTTACGAAACAGCAAGCTCAGTCTAGTAGTGATCTCCAAAAGTCATCAGGAATAGAAAGATATCGAAATTGCTCCCTTGTCCAAAGCGTGTTAAGACTGTTGCCAAGCTAACAAAAAATTCTTGGACTTATTTCACCCTTGAGTGAGTGAGGTCATCCCTACATGGTCAAGGGTAGGAATTCTCGTTCTATCTCCTGAAAGTACAAATGATTGAAACCAGAATCCTTGCCCCTTCTCCTATGGCACTACAATTTACAAGAAGCCTTCAAACACCCAGCGCTTATGGATTCCAGAAGGAGTAAATGATCTCCAGGAGCTGAGGGGCAAGGCAGTCATGTAAACCGAATAGTGAAAGACAAAGGAAATGCCTCATGGCCCAAACAGAGGCTAATGGATGTGCAGACAGAGACACCAGTGTGTCACCATTGCTGATGTCACTTTAGGAAAATCAGAAGGCTGAGAGTTTTTAAAATGTGCTGCCCTACGGTCATTTCATATCTATTCATCTTAGCAAAAGCAAGCTTGAAAAGAAAAGGAGTACTTGTTTAACATGTTAGTTTGGGGAGGCAGGACAATTTCTTTTTCTTTCTTTCTTCTTTTTTTTAACCCACTGTCTCACTTTTGTCATTACATTCCTGACCAAGTAATGGGACTTCTGTGAAGATCCATGGATAGCCACTAATCAGGTGACACTTGAATTCATTCATTCCACAACAGCCTGCTGAAATGAAACTAGTCATTTGATAGTATTAGCTTCTAACACCTCCTAGACACCAAAGGTCGAAGAATACAGCACCACACATGTACAGTCCAACCTTTCACCAACTTTTTACAAGGTCGAATGGATGCCTTTAATCACCAAATAAATCAATGTTGATGGTTATGCCCCCTTGGAAGTTCCAGTGTCCAGATGTAGACAACTAAATTATAAAATCCGTGTTCACGAGGCCTTCTGTTCCTTTTCAGAGAGTGATGTCTTACTTGTATGGAGCAATGTGAGGGAATGCTGGGAGCACCATTCAGTTGTTTCGATGAAATTTTAAAGCAGTAAAAAGTCCGGGGAATAGAAGCATACAGCTGAGTCCCCCCAGTGTTCTAATCTCCTCCCCTACCTTTCTTAAAATGTTTTGTGCCCAGAAGGGATGAGATAATGAGGAACAAGCGTCAATTAAGCATGTCTTTAATCTATTTAGAAGTAGAGGCTTATCTTTCATGGAATTATTTCTTCATGGCCCCAGTCAGTAGACTAGAGATCTAAATACTCCCGGCTAAACCACTTTATCTTGCTCGGGGTAATAGAGTAGAAATCAAAATATTTCTCTAGCCAGTTGCTGTTGCCCAATACAACGCTACCTCTGATTAATGATAGGTTTTAAATCAAAACATATTCCCCAGTTAAACTATAAACATAGCTGAGTGTAAATTTCGCTTCGTTTTCCATAGGGAGATTTTCATGCCCAGGCTAACACCTCCTCTACTTTTTCATCGTGGCCAACAAGGTTAAATAAGCATGAACAGAACTTTAATAAGTCATCCACACAAAATACTCTGTTATGACCAGCAGGAAGCCACTGTAAAAATGAGAGGTTTCAATCATTAAAAAAATGAGGCAATGGAACTGTAAAACATGCCCTGTGAAATTGCTAATAGTTGATCTTTTAAAAAATGTAAGTTAGATCCCTACCACAATGTATATGACTCTAAATAGCTGTCTATTAGATAAATATGTCTACTTTTATATTGAAAATACCATTGATTCTCATAAAATTGAGACACCCATGACCTATTAAAAATTATATTTTGTATGGAGCAAACTATTAAAAGTCACATTTTTTAGAGGAATAAGAAGCACTAGAGTTCACCCTGGTCAGTTTGGCTCAGCGGTTAGAGCACTGGCCCTCGGACCAAAGAGTCTCGGGTTCGATTTCTGTCAATGGCACGTACCTCGGTTGTGGCTCAGTCCCCAACCCTGGTCCGGGTCCTATGGGAGGCAGCAGTCGATGTGTCTCTCTCACATAGATATTTCTCTCTCTCCCTCTCTCTCTCCCCCTCTATCTCTCCCTACCTCCCTCCCTCCCTCCCTTCCTCCCTCCCTTCCTCCCTCCCACTGTATCTGAAGATAAATGGAAAAATATCCTCAGGTGAGGATTAAAAAAAAACATACTAGAGTTCAAAATAAAGTATAAACTTGGAATTAAGGTAGCCCCGCCCAACAGCATCACTGGGCCCTGTCTCATCCTCCCTTACAAGGCTGCCTGCAACCTTTCCAAATTCCTCAGCGACTTCTTTCCCGTAACTGCAGGGTGCAAGCTTGAGAAACAGAGTGATTTGTACTGAAAGAAACAATGGGCAAACACAGAACGAAGAGAAAACATGCCACACTGTTCGTTTCCTTGAAGGGTGTGCACTAACTAGTGCAGATGGCTGTGGCAGGGGTGAAACCTCCGAGAACCCCGCACAACATTCATTCTTGGATCCATAAATTTCATAGCAGCAACTTCTGGAACATGGTGTCCTTATGCACAGGTGTGTTAGATCTGATCAAACCAAATGAATGGCAACCTGTTCATTACCCCAGTGCCCAAATTGGAGTGATTTCCATTCCTGAACTGGTATCTGCCACCAGCAACCGGTCAGCCTCCTGTGTCTGGACACAGCTGATGGAGTTTGGGATCTATTTTGCTGTTTTTGTTTTGATCCTCATCTGATGATATGTTTTGAATTGATTTTGAAAGAGAGAGAGAGCAACATCGATGTGAGAGAGAAACATCGACAGATTGCCTCCCATACACACCCCAACTGGGGATCGAACCCACAACCTAGGTATGTGCCCTGATCATGAATTGAACCTGCAGCCTTTTGGTGTATGGGACGATGCTCCAACCAACTGAGCCCCCTGGCCAGGCTATTTAGTTTGTTGTTGTTGTTTGGCGGTGGCAGGGAGGAGAACGGACCTACTTTGGATGTGAACAATTTGTCTAAGATTATGGTTCTAACCAGAGAAGAGGTCATAAGTGACAGCCTGGTTCATTTGCTTCACCAAAAGGTCCACACTAGGAATCTTTTAAATTAGCTAGCAGGATTACTGTATTTATAATATGATGCTTTTGATTTGTTTTTCATGGTCTACTGTACTTCTCAGAAGCACAGAGTTAACTGGTACAGTCTTCCCTTATCCGCAGTTCCACTTCGCGGTTTCTGTTACCTGTGGCCAACTGTGGTCCAAAATATTACGTGGAAAATTCCAGAAATAAAAAACGTGTGCTGGGCTGAGTAGCATGGTGAAATCTCACCCAGTCCCGCTGCTTCCCAGCCAGGATGTGAATTGCCCAGCATGTCCAGACTGTATGTGCTTACCTGCCCCTGAACCACTGAGTGGCCGTCTAGGTTTTCAGATTGGCTGTCTCAGTGTCACAGTGCGTGTGTTCAAGTCATCCTTATCTTACTTAGTAATGGCCCAAAGTGCAAGAGTCGTGATGCTAGCGAGTCAGATACGCCAAAGAGAAGCTGTAAAGGGCTTCCTTTAAGTGAAAAGGTGAGTACAGTACAATAAGATCTTTTGAGAGAGAAACCACATTCACATAACTCTCATTACAGCATATTGTGATAACTATTCTACTGTATTATTAGTTATTGTTGTTAATCTTGTACTGTGCCTAATTTAGAAATTAAACTTTATCATAGGTAAGTGTGCATAGGAAAAACACCAGCATATGTAGGGTTGGGTACTATCTACGATTTCAGACATCCACTGGGGGTCTTGGCACATATCCCCATGGATGAGGGAGGACTACTGTAATAAGATGTACAGGGTGACAGAGCTTCCACTCAGATGTGTGACCTCAAACCCTATACCCCTGGGGCACATGGGAAGTTTGGTCAGGTCAGGGAGTCTTCTCCGTGCCTCAAGCCTCTGCTCGCTAGACCTTTCTTCCTCGCTCGACTTCTTCGTCCCTTGTCTTTGATCTTCCCACTGCCTCCTTTCCTCAACCTTGAACATGCCAAAACCTGCCCCATCATTTAAAACACATTAACAGCCCAGCCGGTGTGGCTCAGTGGTTGAGCATCGACCCATGCACCAAGAGGTCGCTGGTTTGATTCCCGGTCAGGGCACATGCCCAGGTTGTGGGCCAAATCCCCAGTGGGGGGCATGCAGGAGGTAGCCAATCGATGTTCTCTCTCATCGATGTTTCTATCTCTCTCCCTCTCCCTTCCTCTCTCTGTAAAAATCAATAAAGAAAAAATAAATTAAAAAAAAACACATTAACAAATTACTGTTAAATAGCTCTTTCACATTCTGCACCCATTTATAGATATTTTTCCATCTTTATTTCTCTTTATAATCAAACCTCAAATAGGTGTATTTATCATCATCACTTTCTTAATGTCTGTTCTGTCCTGAACTTACCAGAGTCTGGTTTCTGTTCCCAACACTCCAGTGAAACTGTCCTCAATAAAGTCACAAATAGCTCCCAAATTCCGAAATCCAGTGGCTGCCCTTGAGCTGGTGTTGGTGGCCTCTGGCAGTGTTTTGCATTGTTGGCCTCTGTTGGTGACCTCTGGCAGTGTTTTGCATTGTTGACCTCTTCCCTCTTCCCAGGCTCTCCTCTCTTCTCCATTTCCTAGATCCCCTCCCACCGTTGCGATCATTCCTCCTTTGTGACCTTCCCTAACTGGCTTTGCTTCATAACAAAGGCATCTATCTGTTCACGTCACTGAAATTTTTCCGGGGTCAGCCAATCTCTTACAGGATAAAGTCTAGATTCCTCTGCGTGGGATGCATGGCCCTTGGCCTCTCCCACCCATCCAGTAACAACCTGCCTCCACGTCGAGTGTCCAACTCCTTACCATCTCCCAAACTTGCCATGCTATTTCATACTTCTGTACCTGTGTACAGAACATTCTCGACTCCACCCCCATCCTCCCCTGAAGAATTCCAGCTCATCTTTTAAGATTCAGAACAACGGGGAGCAGTTCTGGGAAGTCTTCCCTGACCCCAGATAGAGGCAGTGCTCCCTTCCAGGTCCCCCGCGCCTGTGACGTGTTCATTTTGAGTTCTGCAGTGTGTCACCTCCCCGGGATCTGAGTCCTGTGAGGGTCATAGGTGCTTGTTCATCTGTTTCGAGTCAGGTAGAGTGCCTAGCACCGAGTGGGTGCTACTATCTGATTAGGGTGCAAGAAACCCCACTTTTCTTTTATTTCTCTAAATTGAATTGAATTTGCCCTGAGCTCTCTACTCTCTCCCTGGAAATTTAATCTCAGTCATTATTGGACATGCCTCCTCCCCAGGGTCCCGGGGAAGTCCCTGGTGACTTGCACCATACAGAGCCTGCAAAGAGGGCCCTCTGGACTCTGTCTACACTGGCTGCTCATCCAGGCTTATTGTCCAAGCCTGCAAGGAACCAGGAGGCAGGTTCTTCTGAGGCCTTGGGACTATTTTTCCCACAGGGTTTTCAAGGCCACAGCTCTTAATGTTTAGTCATTTCTACCCCACCCCCACTCCTGCCCTGGTTGTGGGTGTTGTGGGTCCAGGTATTCGTGCCTCATGAATACCCCCAGTGATCCTGCTCTTTCTTTCCTTTTCAGGGACTCAGTCTTCAGCCACGCTGTACCCCCTCAGAAACCCACAGTCCCCTCCCCCCCACACAGTGCAGTGCCATCCCCTCAGTGAGTACAGGCAGCTGAAACAAAACTGGAATAAGTGTGTCTTCTACTAGAAAGCCTGTGTTCAGCCTTGCAACAACAAAAACACCCCAAAGACAAGGGCACACCAGGATCTTACTATCTTCTTGAGACAGAGGAGAGGAAAGTACCTATAGCAAAGAGAACAAGACCCAGAAGGATATCTCAGGAAACTATATCTGCCCATGACCTTCAATGAATGAATTCAATTATGTAATAAAAGCTGAAGTGTCCATGAAAAAAAATATGAATGAAATTGCTCTCCCAAAGAGAGACACCTCCTCCCGGCAGCACTCCTGACTCAACCTCAGCCTTCTCATTCCTTCCCGGGGGAGGGGAGTGGAGGCCTAAAATCTCAGGGGTGCTCCCGTCTGCAGCCCAGTGTATTTGAGCTGCTGACTTGGGTGCCCGACACAGGCCTTTGCATCAACTGCACTAACCCACTTTCTCTCGTGCATGATTTTAATCTCTTTCGTTTTTGCCTCGCCCGTGAGAAAACTTTAAGCCTGGTTGGGAGGGGGCCGGAGATAGAAGTTGCAGGTCATGAGCTGAGCGGTGGTTAAATCCTACGGGAGGAAGCGAACGTGTGTGTAATCAATCCTTTCAGGAAAACAAGTATTACTGGAGAGGAGGAAGCTGCCAGCGTAACTTCGTTCCAAGAATAAATAGCACGTTTGCGCTCAGTGTTTGCTTTTCTCTCTTTGATCCCCTTGAAACCCTCTGGAAATGCCTGGCCAGCAGTTTTGCTCCCCTCGGAGGCCGGGGAGAAGGACCACAAGCATTCTCTTGAGATTCCTCACATGGAGGCCTGAGCAGGGCTCCCGGGCAATGCTGGAGCCACGAGGCCTGTTTTAGTCAAGTTTAATCACCGCAAATATGCCACAGTGTTTCCAAACATGTCATCGTGATGCCCAGAAGCTGTTGAAAATGGAATAGTCATGGAGAGGGTCTGTGACCAAAGCCACCGGGAGCCTTGGACCTTGGAAAGTTAAGACAAAGTGGAGCTCGAGTGGGTTAATGTTTAGTTCTGGTCCCGGGAGGTGGTACGTGCCCGCCAGCAGCGAGGCTGAGGTGATCACGCTCTCTCCAGATGTTCAGATGTTCTAGAAACCACAGCCCATAGTTACAGGTTTCCCCTCTTTTCCCCGATCGCTTCATTTCCAGGGAGTTCCAGGCAGGATAATACCAGTGAAAGATAAGGGCTTGGCATCAAACAGACCTGCATATCGTTTGGGTTCTTCCACTGAACTAGTTATGAAGTCAGGCAAGCTAAGCACTCGGTTTCCTCGTCTGTCAGGTGGGAATGATCGTACTTACAGGATGGTCATGAAAACCTGAAATGATGCACGTAAACTTAGCATTTTGCTCGACTCTATGTTCAATAAATGCCAGTTTCCTTCCATCACTGCCTCCCCACAGTATCTTATTCAAATCGGAAAATACTAAGCACTGATGAATGGTAAGACCTGTACTGGGCTTGTGCGGGAAGCCAAGACATATAAAACCTCACTCAATGGGAAACTACAAACAAAATAAGAAATCAAGTCTGGAAAGTGTCAAGTAACAGGTACATGTGTCATCATAAATAGAACTGCACAGGAAGCACTGGTCCAGGGCCAATGCTGACAGTCAGTCCTCGGGCTGGGAGGGAAAGCTTCAAGGAGGGGTTGGGCTTGCTGGGACAGAGAGGCAAGGAACAACCAGACATGTTTTGGGGAAGCTAACAGACTTACTATGTTTCACAGGCTCCCCTTAGGGATACTTTGGGGAATATTTGGAAAGGAAATTGAGGGACATGGTAGATTAAAGACAACGGCACATTCTTTGTCGCTCTCCTTCTCTAGCGGACTTTACTTCTCCCATCCTTGAATCCGGGCTGATTAACAAGTAGAACATAGCAGAAGTAATGCTCTGCCAGTTTTGGACCTAGTCTTTAAGAGAATCAGTAGCCTTTACTTCCTGATTCTTGGAACTTTTGCTCTTGAGACTTTGCCTCTTTGATTACAGGTACCATGCTATGAGAAGCCCAAGCCATATGGAGGAGCCATGTGTAGGCTCTTTGATCAAAGCCCCAGCTGAGCTCCCAGCCAACAGGCGGTATTGAGAGCAGCCATGTGAGTGAGCCAGCTTGCATATTCTAACCCAGTCAAGCCCCCAGATGACTGCAGTTGATACCATATAGAGCAGAAATTCCACCCAACTGATCCCAGTCAACCCATAGAATTGTAAGAGATAATAAAATGGTCCTGCTCCTAGATACAAATTTTGGGAGTGATATATTATACAACAATAGATAATTGAAACAGGAAGGAATTTGTGGGAGGCCTTGAATGACAAACACCATAGTCTACACTTTGTCATCATTATCATCATCATCATGATAGAAACCATTAATAAATGATAAGTATGTGCCAGACACTGTGTTTTTTTAAATCCTCACCCAGGGATATGTTTATTGATTTTAGAAAGAGGAAAGGGGAGAGTGAGAAACATCAATGTCTCACTCGTAAGCACCCCAACCAGGGAGGAAACCAGCAACCTAGGTATGTGCCCTGACCAGGAATCAAACTCAAGACCTTTTGGTGCATGGGCTGACACTCCAACCAACTAAGCCACACCGGCCATGGCTGTGTTGTAAGTTTTTAACATATTTTTAAATTTTAATCTGCTTATGAACCTGTGTGGTAGGTACTATTATTGGTATTTAATAGTCAAGAAAACTAAAATTTAGAAAGTTTTAGAAATTTGCTCAAGATAATACAGCCAGAAAATTGTAGAGGTGGGATTCAATCACATTCTGACCACTCCCAAACTTGTCATCTTCTTTCTGCAAAGAAAATCAGCAATGCTTATTATCAGAATAAGCATGTTGATAATCTTGAGAGACACAAGCTCCTTTTACAGCTGAAAATTGGCAACCAGTTTGAAAAACACAAGCTGCCTGGGCTTGTCAAATAGTTCCAGGCAAGAAAGTGTCAATGGGTCTAACTCCCTTTGTTCAGAGATGATATAGGTACATAAAACAATTTGGAAAGAATAAGAATGAAAAGTTTTTGCCCTGACCAGTTTGGCTCAGTGGACCAAAGAGTTTCGAGTTTGATTCCGGTCAAGGGCTCATACCTCGGTTGCAGTTCGGTCCCCAGCCCTGGTCAGGGTCGTGCGGGAGGCAACCAGTTGCTGTGTCTCTCTCACATCCATGTTTCTCTCTATCTCTCCCTCCCACTCTTTCAGAAAATAAATGGAAAAATATCCTCTGGTGAGGATTTTTTAAAAAAGAATGAAAAGTTTTTAATGGTGGTTTGGTAGGAAAATAGAAGCTACTCTACTATCTATTTCTGTATAATCAGCCCCTCCTCCAAAAGAAGAACTTAGTGGTGTGTAACAACAATGATCATTTATTATCTGTCATGGTTTCTATGGATCAGGAACTTAGGAGTGGCTCAATGGGGAAATTCTAGCTTGAGGTATCTCAGGAAGTTGACTGGAGTTTAAGTCACCTGAAGAATTTCCTGGAACTGGACGGTCCTCTCCAAGGCAGCTCACTCGCACCGCTGGCAAGTTGGTGCTGGTTGTTGGTGGGAGGCCTCAGTTCCTCATTAGGCAGGCCTCTCCAGAGGGCTGTTTGAATGTCCTCATGTCTTTTTTTTAATTCCTCACCCGAGGATATTTTTCTATTTATCATTAGATAGAGTGGGAAGGAGGGAGATAGGGAGGGAGATGAGAGAAACAGAAAGAAACATAGATGTGATAGAGCCACATCGACTGGTTGCCTCCCACACGACCTGACTAGAGTCGGGGACAAACCCCAACCGAGGTACGTGCCCTTGACCAGAATAGAACCTGCGATTCATTGGTCCACGGGCTGACACTCTAATCTCTGAGCCAAACTCAGAGATTGAGAACTGGCTTCCCCCACGTCATTTCTTTCAAAAGGCCAAGGCAGAAACCACAATGTCTTTTATGATCTAGCCCCAGAAGTCACACACCATCCCTTCCACCTTATTCTATGGATTACACAGGGCCATCCTGACTCAGTCTGGGAAGGGACTCCATAAAGTCATGAATACCAGAGAAAGTAATCATTGATGGGGTGTGGGGGGCATCTTGGAGGCTGGCTACACATTCCTCAATCTACTCGAAGTATTAAAGACTTCTAAAAATGATATTTGAGGCTTTCACATCTGTTTGCAGGACTAGGAGCAAAGGTCAAGGAGGCTGTTCATGATGATCTCAGCATGCATCACCATCATAAGAAGTTCTGAAGAGCTTACTTGAATGCTTCAAATATCAGAAAACTCTGAGAAATTTCAACCATCCATCTCAGCCAGCAACTCTGAGGTGAGAGATTCTCGAAAGGCTACTACTGGCTATCTCAGCTGCCTACAGTACCAAAGAGGGTCATTCACTAGAGAGTATCCTGGAGCTGCTGAGAACCTCAAATCTGCTTACAGAGTGTGGTTACTCTTATACCTCTGCCTTCCAATCTCATGCAAATGCCTCTCATTGACTGACACTACCCTAGGATCCTACAGAGAAGGGGATTCTGGGAACTGTTACTCTTGGCCTCTCCTTAATGATGTAGGGGGTCTGTGGAAGCAGGTGGTAGTAATGCTGAGCTGACAACAGATAATCCCAGGCTTTGGGTTTTTTTCAGTCAATGAAACATGCATAATACTTATGTATTTTGGCTTGAAATTCACCCTTATTCTCCGAAGATAGTAATAATCATTTTTTTAAGATTTTTTTTAATTGAGTTTTGGAGAGGAAGAGAGAGGGAGAAACATCAATATGAGAGTGGAACATGGGTCAGCTGCCTCCTGCCCACCCCCCACTAGGGATGGAGCCCGAAACCCAGACATGTGCCCTGACTGGGAATCGAACAGGCAACCCCTTGGTGCACAGGATGACACCCAACCAACTGAGCCACACCGGCCAGGGCTTAAAAATATTTAAGTAAGGTAAAACATACTCAGAAACAAGATGAACATTTCCATGAATGAGATAGTAAGGAACAGGGGCTGAAGCCATGAACCTATGGATGAAGAAATGAGCAGACAGGGTTAGAATTCTATTTAGGGATGTTATGGACTGAATGTTTGTGTCCCCACAAAATTCATGTATTGGAGCCCTAATACTCCATATGATGTTATTAGGAGGTAGAACATTTGGGAGGTAACTAGGTTTAGATGAGGCCATGAGAGTAGAGTCTCAATAATGGGATTAGTGTTCTTACAAGAAGAGGAATTAAAACTGGGGCTCACTCTCTCCAGGAGCACACAAAAAAGTTATGGCCCTGGCTGGTGTGGCTCAGTTGAATGGGTGTCGTCATGCAACCAAAGGTTGCTGGTTCAATTCCCATCAGGGCACATGCCCAGGTTGTGGGCTTGATCCCTAGTAGGGGGTATGCAAGAGGCACTTGATCAATGTTTCCCTCACATCAATGTTTCTCTCTCTCTCCTGCTCCCTTCCTCTCTATCTAAAAATCGATTAAAAAATCTTTTTTTTTTTTTTAAATGTTATGTTAGCACACAGTTAGATGGTGGCCATCTTTGAGCCAGGAAGCCAGCTCTTCCCAAGAACTAAATCCACAGGTGCCTTGCCCAGCTAGTGTGGCTCAGTTGGTTGAACCTGGTCCCATGCACTAAGAGGTTGCTGGCTGATTCTAGGTCAGGGCACATGCCCAGGTTTCAAGCTTGATTCCTAGTTGGGGGCGTGCAGGAGGCAGCTGAATAATGTCTCTCCCTCTTTGATGTTTCTATCTCTCTCTCTCTCTCTCCCTCTAAAATCAATAAAAATGTATTTTAAAATAATAATAAGTAACTCTACAGGCACCTTGATGTTGGACTTCTCAGCCTCCAGAACTATGAGGGCGTGGAGGGTGGAAGTATGTTGTTTAAGCTACCCAGTCTGTGGTATTTTAATATAGCAGCTGGAGCTGATTAAGACAAGGGATTAAAGGGTGATGGGACTCAAAAGCACTCTGTGCCTGACAACAGACCAGAGCTGGGCTCACCATGTGAAAGAAGGTTGCTAACAGCAGAGACCACACCTAGGGCTATAGCTTGTTAAAGTAGAGTATCTCTGGTCCTATTCCAAATGGTTATCACCAATCCCATCCTGAAGAAGAGGAAGGCCTACATGTATTATCCCCTCACTGAAATCCACAATTTCCTTATATTAGTTTCATCTTTTTAAAGGCCCCCCAAATTATTTCATATAAATTTACCAATATATTTTACTATGCTTGCCTTTTTTCTTACATTCTGAATGTACTTCTCTTCTTGCTAAAGTACATCCTTTAGTAACATTTTTTCAAGGGTTTATAAAAGGTAGATGTTCGTATTTTTTTTATATTTCTGAATATACCTTTATTTTTCCTCCTATTGTACCATAGTTTATGCGTAAAGAGTTGTCAATGATATTCCTTCATAACTTTGAAGATAGTATTCTGTATTTGGGCATTTCATTATTAATGAAATGTCTTTTGACAATCTAATTGTTTTTACTTTTCTATTAATTTTTTAACTATTTCTCTTTATCCTTCATGTTCTAGTGTTCCCATTAATATGTCCAGTTGTGAGTTTATTTCATCCTGTTCAGCACCTGTATATTCTTATAATCTTAAAACTCATGGTTTTCTGTAGTTCTGACATTCTGTTATTGCCTCTAATATTGATTTTTTTTTGCCATATGCTATTTTTTTTATTTCAAACTTCTTTGTTTTATACTCAGTTTGTGTTAGAACCTTTTTGCCTGACTTCCATGTCATTTCATTCATATTTTTTTTATCTCTTTAACTCCATAGCATTCTATGTGATTTCTACCATTCTATACCCTAATTCATCAGAGTTCCCAATCTAGAGTTTACACTTTGTATTTTAAATTTCCAAGAATATACTAACATTTCCAAGATTTCTGATTTCCTTTTTGGTTCTATGTCAAAATTTTTCTATGTTCAGGATTCACACCTAAATTGGTATTGTTTTTGTTTCACAATCCTTGTTTTTTTTTAATGGATGTTATTCTGTCTCTTAATTCTTTGGATGGTTTACTGTGTGCTAGATATATTAATTACCTATAACAATTCTATAATTATACTCTTATTATCATCATATTACGGATCAGGAAACTAAAGTCCAGAACAGTAGTTTAGTAAAAGTCAGCCTTGCAGAGTAAGAGAGTAAGAAAGAAAAGGAGAATTCAACTTTATTATAATGTTTATTTCTTTAAAAAGGGTGAATTTGAAGGAAGAAATGGAAGATATCTGGTACAATATTCTTATCAAATTAGACTATAAATTCTATGCAACTCTAATCAGAAGAACAAAAGGCCAATATATAGCCAAGAGAATTCTGAAACAAAGATCTCACCCGATAAGCTATACAGATTTAGTGTAAAGTAATATAGCAAGTAAGATTGTAAGATAATAACAGCCCAGACATGAACAAATAGATCAATGGAATAGAATAAAAAGCCCAGAAATAGACCCAAATATGAGTCCTTAGTATAAAGTAGAAGAGGCATTGGAAATCCCTGGGGGAAAGACAGACTATTTAATCAGTGGAACTGAGACAATGTAATTTCCATATGGACATTTCCAAAGCTGAAAAATGTCATTCGATCTCTACCTCACACCATTCAAAAAATGAATTCCAGATTGATTGATTAAAAACATAATAATAATTACAGTATTTAAGGGAAAGGGAACTCATAAACAAGATACAAAGAGCAAAAATCATGAAGGCTTGATTAATTTGACTAAATTTAAACTGAAGCTTCAGTATAATAAAGGCCCCTTTATTGAGAGGACAAGTGTTCCTTTTTTATATTCACAGAAGAACATACATGGGTAACTGGTATATGAAAATGCTAGTAACAGGGAAATAAAACAACACTGAACTTCCATTTAGCATTTCTCAATAGGACAAAAGCTGAAAGTCTGACATATTCCTGTTGGCCAGGATAAAGGAAAACAATGTCAATCACTGCAAATACAGGTATGACTTAGTTCAACCACTTTGGAGACCTTCTTTCATAATCACTGGAACCTGGAAGTTGACAACTCAGGAATTCCAACTCTAGGTTCACACTTCAGATGCCATTCTGAACCTGTGCTCTAGAGGGGAGCTCTGCCTATAATCACAAAATATTGGAAAGATCCCAATTGTTCATCAGAAGGAAAACAGATTAAGTATTGGTATATACATATGATATAATATAATAACACAGTTTAATTGGCTGAACTGTATTTTTATATGTCAACAAAAATAAATTGTAACAGCATAATATTGAGTGGAAAAAGTCACATAACATTATGTACCATATGATACCATTTATGTAAATTCTACAATATCAATTATGTATTGTTTGTGAGTATATATGTATTTATGCTTTTATATGACAGATTCATGATAGTTCTTGCTTCTGGGGAGGGAAGGTGTTAAATGGAATTGGGGAGGTGAGCAAAGCAGAGTTCAACTTTATTGTGATGTTTTATTTCTTTAAAAAGAAACTAAAGCAAATATGATAAAATGTTAGCATTTACTTATTTTTGGAGTTGGGTATATTGATGTTTCTTCTCTATACTTCTTTTGTATTTTTTCACCAATTAAACAAATCAAAGAGCTATTGCCCTTTCTATCAGAGCATGTGAATCCATCAAATGTTTTAATGATTTTCTGTTTTAAGATTTGCTGAAAGTCAAACAGAACAGCACTGAACACTGAGGCTGGGTTCCCCTAGAAGCCCCAGTTCTAAGGGGAAGCAGCCATGATGGAGTCGGTGGCCCAGATTGGTCAGAGGGCTCCATGTCCCGAGAGAGCCATGCTGAATGCCTCAAACCTGTCAACTTTAGCTGCCATAAAGGAGTTTTCTTGTTCCCAGAGCCTACCTTCTTCCCACGTTGACCATGGCCAGGTCAGCCTGTGAGCAGAATTTAGGAAAACCTGACCAGGGTTACATAGAGGAGAGAGCCACACTTGTAGCAATACTAACTCTGAAACAGAGCAGAACTCTCTCGGAGCAGGATCCACAGGAGAGGAGGGAGGGGTTTTGTTAGTTTGTTTCCAGAAAAATGCTGAGTCACGGGATTTCATTGCCTAATCATTAGAGTCAGACTCTTTCTATACTAAATTCTAACCCTAATTGTCCTGGCAGTGGTAAGCTGGTTCCAATTAAGTGAAGTTAATTCTCCAGGCCCAAATCCATACCATTCCAGTTTGCTGGAGGAACATGCAGAATATGATCAAGGAAGTCATCCGTAATTCCCAAGAAATCAGAGTAGAGATTGATAAAATAACATCCAAATTTTCAAAAAGGGAATAAGGTGGATCCCAGGGATTATACCAGTCAGATGGCATCTAGAACATATTAGAGACTATGAAAAAAAATGAAAGTATGAATGAGAGGCAATGTTCACATGAGTTTTAAAATTAGGCAAGCCTTGAAGGCCATCTCCACCTTTTAAGGGAAATATGTCCTTGAAAATGTACTTAACATTTCTGACCCTCAGTTTCCTTTTCTGTCAAATGAGGATATTAATACCTACCTCACAAGATTTTTTGTGAAAATTAAAAGTGGTGATGAATATAAGGTATTTACAATGAAACTGTACATACCAGCTGCTCAGTAAAAAGTAGTGAACATGGCCCTGACTGGTGGCTCAGTTGGTTGGAGTGTCATCTTGTATACCAAGAGGTTTCGGGTTCGACTTCTGGTCAGGGCACATACCTAGGTTGTAGGTTTGATCCCTGGTCAGGATGTGTATGGGAGGCAACTGATCAATGTTTCTTTCTCGAATCAATGTTTTTTTCTCTCTCTCTCTCTCTCTCTCTCTCTCTCTCTCTTACTCTCCTTTCCTCTCGCTCTAAATCAATAAGCATAACCTCGGGTGAGGATTTTTTTTAAAAAAAGTAGTGATGATGATGATTTATAAGCTTTAAGAGAGACTGCAATGAGAATTAGGGACTGGAAAAGACTTAATAGTTGTTTCAGACTGATTTCATTTAATTTTCATTATTAAATTGATTAACCAAGGAAATACTATTAACCCTAATCTGTCTTTATTTTATTAGAATATTTAGCAGAGTCTTTCATTATATCATATTTTTTAGCTCAAAACAATATCATGTTATCTGTCTTTGATCTGTGAATAATGGTACTAAGCCACTAACTGTGTCAATCCTGAGGATAGCCAAGGTGCTGCCTTGTTTTTTTGTTTTGTTTTATTTTTCTTTTCTTTATTGATTTTAGAGAGAGAGAAAGAGAGAGGGAGAGAGAGAGAGAGAGAAACATCAATGAGAGAGAACATTGACTGGCCGCCTCCTGCATGCCCCCACTGGGGATCAGGCCCACAACCTGGGCATGTGCCCTGACCGGGAATCAAACCAGCGACCTCTTGGTGCATGGGTTGACGCTCAACCACTGAGCCACACCGGCTGGGCTGCCTTGTTTAATATGTTTATTGTTTACTGATAGATTGGATCAATTCATGGTAAATATATTTATACATTTAAGCCTCTACAAAATTAAAATTATCTTGTCAGATTGGGACAACCTGTGTTTTGCTGATGATAACTGTGTAACTTTTATTATCACCTCCTCTAAGGAGAACATTTTAATTTGATTTAATTTCTCCCTGAGAGAAATTAAATACTAAGGAATAAGATTTTGTTCGGTAGGCCAAGCTTTGGAGAGACACAATCCATTGTAAGGTAGAGATTTTTTCATTAATCACTCCCAATGAGAATGCATGGGTTAAGATAGGATAAATAACCCACACACTTTATTTTATTTGAATAAAGAATATTCAGATTCATACCACATCATAAGCACTTCCTCATTAAAACTTCTTAATATCAACTTTTTATTTGGTGTTAACATTTTAGTTGAACAGACGTTTAGTGTGAGTCAACAAAGAGATACAGCCGCTAAAGGAGGTATCATAGTCATGGGCTGTGTCCAAAAGCCAAGCGTTGAAGATAGTAGTTTAAATTCCAGTGCCCTTTGTGCCGGTGAGACTTACTGAGCGGTGATCCGGTTCCAGACGGCAAGGCTCTAACAAGCTGCACGCAATCCGAGTTGTGAAGCTTGCCAAATATCATCACACGAGAAGGCAGATCACATGAGGAACCAGATTATAGAAGAAAAACTCAAGGGATTCAGAATGATTAGACTGAAGAAAAAGAAATGTATAAGGCCCAGCCAGTGTGGCTCAGCGGGTTGGGCGTCATCTCATGCAACAAGAGAGGTCGCTGGTTCATTCCCAGTCAGGGCACATGCCTGGGTTGCAGGCTTGATCCCCAGTAGGGGGCGTGCAGGAGGCAGGGATCGATGTTTCTTTCTCTCCCTCTCCCTTCCTCTCTATCTAAAAATCAATAAAAACGTATTTTTTTAAAAAAAGAAACGTGTAAGGAACATGATCATTAGAGTCAAATATTTCAAGAAGGAAAACAGGAGGGAAATTGTGACTGAAGGATCCCACTCACAGCAAGGCTGCCATTTATGAATCAGGGTGAGAGGAAGACATCTCTATCACCATATTCTAAAAGACTAATCTTAAATGCAATCTAGTATCCTTCACTGCGTCCTAGAACAGAAAGAAGACATCAGTAAAAAACTGGGGAAATTTGGGAAAAAATCTATGCTTGAGTCAATTACAGCACCTACATCAATTATCTTAGTTTTGTTAAATATACCATGGCTATGTAACTGTTTATTCAGATTTCTCTGTTTTTCTCCCTTTAAATATTTTAACTTTATGTTGGTAAGACTCCTTCTGAAGTTTTGAGTCTGGTTCTAGGCAGTAAACTACCAACCTAGGAAAAGAATTTTTAAAAGCCATATGCACAAAGATAATCATTACATCATTATGCACACTCATGAAAATTTGGAAACAAAATGTTCCACAATATAGGAGCTGTTAAATTATGCTCCATCTCTATGATTTAATGTCTTGAAGCAATTACAAATGTTTATGAAGTTGATATTAACATGAGGAACTGTTTATAATGGAATATGAAATTTAAAAGCTGGATACAAATCTGAGTTGTAACCCTAGCTGCTATTAAGCGATTATGCAATTTAAGCAAATAGAAAAAAAGATTAGAAAGAAAAGACACTCAAAACTAATACACATTTTCTCATGCTATTGGGTTCTTTGTCTTTGTCTCTGTTTTCTAGCTTTATCTGGTAGGTGTGTGTATACTACTTTCAAAATCAAAGAAATCCATAAAAAGATTTGAGCTAGTTTCATTATGTAAACAGTTTAGAGGTTGATCTCTCTTCTCTCCCCCAGGCTTTGCCTGACTATAGAATGTTAAAGGACTGAGAATAAAAGTTTGAAGACTGCACACCATAAAGTAACTCACAAGGATTTTTTTCAAAGAACATGAACTATGGCTTAATCCATTAGAGCTGAAAAAAAACAACTGTCTCTGTGCTTCCAAGCAGTCACAAATGGCTTAGAGGCAAGAAAGCCATCAAGATTGAAGAGTGTGCCAAAGATATTTCAACTGATGATGAGTGTCCCGTACATAAAGACGAAAAACAAAGCCAGAGGGGGAGGGATTAGAACCTGTCACAGACCTTGGACAAAAAAACAAAATTACATCTTAGTGCAGACAAATGTTCATAAAATAAGTGTGGCAATAATCCAAGCTGAGAAGCATATACTTAAGGATGGCATTTATCCAGAACAAAGGTTTAAGTCTCATTACCAAAAATGCTTCATGCAACTGTCAAACACAGAGCAGAGAAAATCCAAGTCAGGGAGCCGAAATGCCACAGGCAAAACACCAAACACAAATTGTACCCCAGAGAGCCTTTGCTTCTCTGGGATGAGCCGGTCACCTTCTCTCCATAAGAGTTCCTTTCAGAACAGTGATGGAAACAGAATCTCATGCACAAAGACGAAAGAGGACATCATCTCACCGATACGAGGAAAAATAGCCAGACAAACAATACCAGCACCTGCCCATCTTGCAAAATCATCCTCAGGTATTCAGAAATACTGACTGTTGCAGACACCAACCTGGAATCGGTAACCCTCCAGAGACACCCCATCTGACTTGGCATTTCATTTTTCCAGTGATGAACCGTGTGTGTGTGTGTGTGTGTGTGTGTGTGTGTGTGTGTGTGTCTATGTCTATGTAAGTTTTACTGATAGTCTTTGCAAGCCAGAAATATGGGCTTTTTAGCTCTAATACCAAAAAAATATTTTTTAAAGTTAATAAATGTGTTGCTTCTATAAAACTTTTATATGCCTGTTACTGGTCTCAGTTCAATTCTTTTCCCTGTTAATTATAGAACTGTTATCAACAGGCTTAGTTGTTATCAAACCTATGGAATATATTTATAGTTTAGTCTACTACACATATCCCTGTCTCCAAAACTTCAGAATTATGACTTCTTCCCAGTGGATACAATACACATTTAACCCCACAGTCACACTGTTAGAGCTGATATTCTGTAGTTCTGAATATCCTAAACATTGAGGAATGATTCGTACACGCTAAAAAGATCTAGGACTCTCTTCTAATACTTTGAATTCATTTCCATGAAATATCTACAATTTCCACAAATTTGTATTCCCTCGGAACTCGGGGCAGTTTGATAAAGGAAAATATGTCAAGTTTTCATCTGAATACCTTCACTTCCTTCAATAAATTAGAGGTTCTCGGCTTTTTGCCCCGGCAGTTTCAAGGTAAACCTGTTCAAATTTCACCAAGGATGTAAAAGTCTCTGAGCCATCGACAGCCCGATAAATGGGGCCTCTTGGGGTATATTTATATCCCAAAATTCTTGATCTGAAAACAAAATTCAGTGAACCTCTCTGACAATGTTAAATAACATAAACTTTAATTCTCTGCTTCAACTAATTCAAGTATCTCTCAAGGTATAGTCCTGAAGAAAAGTCAGCCTTCCTCACTCTTTCTCATCATGAAAACAACCTTCATAGAGCAATTTCCTGATAGAAGATTAATGGAAGCTGGGGTCACCCACCTTCTTTGTTAACATAAATGTAGATGCCAGTTCTACTCTTCATTGTAGTGGCCCATCTGTGGCACATGAACTAAATTTATCCAAGGTATTGGGTAGATTAGTGGGGAGGGGACAAACCCAGGAGATGTCTCCCCAGGATCAAATAACATGGAAATGTATTGAGATACAGAGTTTGTCTTCTTTATCCTTTCCCATTCTCATAGGTGGGAGGGAGTAATAGAAATGAAGGGCTGCTTGCCAAGGCCCACAGTCCACCTTCAGCAAGGCCTGCTCAAAAAGAAGTTTCAAGGGCATATATTTATCATGAGCATGAGCAACTCATAAAAATATTGCCCCTGAGCCACAAGCCACAAGCCAAGGCTGTTCTATGAGACTTCTGGCCAGTTTGTTCTCCCTTCATTCGGCCAGATTTGTTAGAGGACAGTTTTGTTCCCGGAGGACTTATCCATGAGTAAGGTCTTTAGACGTGCTGCAACTTGAAACTTGACTCACATAGGATATGAATATGTAAATTATATTCAAACACAATTGAAACCTGCAGCTCAGAAGTCAGGATAGGGCCTTTGGGAAAATTCCAGTAGACAAAACTGTCAGAGATAAATTTGAAGATAGATTTTTTGTACTGTCTGGTTCCTTTCTTTTATTTACCCTCTTTAGCATATACAAATAGCACAGCTATGGCTAGATGAGAATATTTCTATTAGTGAAGCAAACCATCTCATTTTCCTCTGTTCTCTATTGCTTAAAAGACGCATTTCATATTTCAGAAGTACCAGGATGAATAGTGTCATACAGACCAGAAAGGATGACTTCTGATCTGACTCAAGGTGGCTGACAGATCTCACAGGCAACCTCTCCCTTCACTCCAAATTCTTCAAAAGGAAATTCTTCTCTGGAAAACAAGAAAATGTACCCTCAATAGACCAGAATCAGGGGGGGGAAATCACTGAAACATGGAATACAGCTAGAACTGGGTCAAAGAAGAAAACCACAACCCAAATGCACACAAGAGAGAACAGATACAAAAGTTGAAGCAAGGACGGGAGGTTACAGAAGGAGGGGCCCTGGACTCACCAGCAGGGTGATCATCTAAGGTCCCACAGTAGGAGCCACCAGGTGTGTAGAATCCTTCCAGTCCCATTTTCTACTTGGATTGATCCACTAGGATCCAGCAGGAAACAGCAAAGCTGCCTGTGCTCAGAGATGAGCCATGAGCATGTGTGCTTGGATTGAGAAGCACACTCTTGCCTCGGGCAACTTATCACCTTCTACAAGTATGAGGAACTCTCCTGCCAGAAGAGCCTAAAGATCAAAGCAGCACACCGAGCAGCAACGTGCTCCTCCCCAGACTCAAGGTGCACGCTAGCGTACAGGCACAGCAGCAGGCAATGCCTCTCTCCTGCCTCTCACCACATCCTATGCAGGCTTGCAAGCAGGTGACGCATTCAGAGCAGTTAACAGGGAAAAACAAATACAAAGAATCATTCACAATCACAACTCATTACACATTTGAGGAAAGCTAACACTATTAAAAGGAGGCACCAGACTCAGAGATTAGAAGAACTTGACCAATAAAAAACAGAGGTAATGAGGCAATCAGAAAAAAACAACCACAAATCAAGTTAAAAGAGACATACTCAGAAAATAAGTGCGATGAATATGACAGATAAATGATGAGTATGCAGACTATATAAAGAACTCCAATAAATCATTAAGAAAAAAAAAAAGCAATCCAATAGGAAATGAGGAAAGATTCTAAAGAAGTAATTTGTACAAATAAAAATATAAAAATGGTTTGATCTCCCTATAAATTGGAGAAATACACATGAAAATGAAATATTGTTTTCACCTTTGAGATAAAAGTTTCTTAATATAAAATGATGGCAAAAATAAGGGAACACGGCTGCTCTTATGTCACGATCCAACCAGTGGGAAGGAGATTGAGGAGTATCCATTAAACGACAGTTCCAGATCTTTGACAAAGCCATTCCATTTTTCTGTGTCAGCTCAAGAGAAACATTGACATATATGCACAAAGTTACATATATAACAATATTTGCACCTGGCTGGTGTGGCTCACTGGTTGAGCATCGACCCATGTGCCAGGAGGTCACCAGTTCGATTCCTGGTCAGGGCACATGCCCAGGTTGTGGGCCCAATCCCCAGTGAGGGGCATGCAGGAGGTGGCCAATCAATGTTCTTTCCCATCAATGTTTCTATCTCCCTCTCCCTTCCTCTCTCTCTAATTAAAAAAAAAAAAAGTCATTAAAAAAAAAGCAATTCATGTACAGTACGTACAACAAATCTCATGTATGTAAAAAAAGTTAAAACAAAAATATTATATGACTTTACAGGTACATATAGGCATATAAACATGTGCATAAATTTTTGAAGGGATACACATATGATTGATAACAGCACTTTACCCTGGGGAGGAGAATGGGAAATGGGAGGTGGCAAGGAGGGATTTCAGCATTATTTGAAATATCTGAATTATTATTCATTTGAATAAAAGCTTAAAGCTTCTAAACTCAGAAACCATTCAAATATAGATCAAGTAGAGAAGTACTTAATTATCTCTTAGATGATAAAGAAAACCCACCACCCAGGATTCCAAAAAGCATTGATGACTATATTTGAAAACAAGATAAAAGAAAGCAGCCACTAAATTTTTGTTCTTGTCTTAAGGAAAAGAATAATAATCAATGACAAGTCACAGCTGCAGCGACAGAGTACCGCACGCTGGCTCAGGAGACAGCACAGCACTTCCTCTCTTTGAATACCAGGCCTCTCAACTTCTCTACTGCAAAATGAGAGAACAATGATCTCTGAAAATAAAGTCTGAACATAGAGCTCACCTTTGCTGAGTGTAGGAAACCCACACTCATTCCACCACTGGCTTTTCCTAAAAATCGGAAACATGCCTTGTACGACAGCCTTTAGAAAGATAATATTTCACAAAGTATTTTATGCATTTAAGTAGAATTTTCTTTAACTTACTTCATGAGCCACTATTCATAATCATCAGCGTCCCATGGGATAGGCAAACAAAAGCCATTGCCTTTCAACCGATAACGTCACGTTCTCAACACTTACTGGCTGTTCTGAGAATACTGATAGGTCCCTGACCTGTTTAATTGGGGGGAAAGTGTTCTTTCATGCAAAGATGGGAACAGAACTTTGTGATTAATAAGTCTTCAAAGTGAAAAAACATAAAAATTCAAATTGTTTAGGGGGTATGCTCCTTCCCAGTAGACACAGAAGAGAGGAGGCTTCATAGTGATAAGCCTACCATTGCTGGCTGTATCAGTCAGGTTAAGCTAGATTATGCTACAATAACAAACATCCCCCAAATTTCAGTGGCTTCAAACAATACAAATTACTTTCTAGCCGTGGCTGGTGTGGTTCAGTTGGTTGAACTGTGCACCAAAATTTTGCCAGTTCGATTCCTGCTCAGGGCACATACCAAGGTTGTGGGTTTGATCTCCAGTTGGGGTCTGTGTGGGAGGCAACTGATCAATGTTTCTCCTTCACATCGATTTCTCTCTCTCTCTCTCTCTTTCTCTCTCCCCCCTCTCTCTCCCTTCTCTCTCTCACTTTCCCTCTCCCTCCTTTCTCTCTAAAGTCAATAAAAACATGTTTTAAAAAATAAAATAAAATTCCCTTTCTTTTAATATCACATGTCTGTTGTAGGTCAGCAAGGAGGCCCTATACATCATTGTCAGTCAGGAACCCATATTGATAGAACAACCACATCTGGAACATTGCCACTCACAGTGCAGATGGAAAGAGAGAGGATAAGATTCTGGAGAATCTTCCATATGTAATAAAATGCTCTGGCCCAGAAGTGACACACATCACTTCTGCTCATTGATCAGAGTTATTTACATGGTTCCGTTCAATCTTAGGGGCCAGGAAATATGATTATATTATGTGCCAACAAGAGGAGAGAACCATAAATATTTAGCAAACAAAACTAATGACTATCACATTAGCTGGTGCAGGGGCGTCAGGGACATCTACACTGAAGATCTCAGGCCAACACCAAGTTAAATGAAGTGCAAGTATATTAAGAACTTGGAGCTTCAGGTTGGCTTAACCAGGAATTAGAAATAATTCATCCTGCCTAGGAATCTTAACATAAATATAAAAATGTTTAGCACTTGTCCAGTTTAGGACAATCAATTTATGCATGTAGGTGCTGCTGGGATATTTCTCCCAGTTGCTCACAAACAATTTATGACCAATGGTTTATAAAGCTGGCTGGTCATCAGGATCATCTGGGAAGCTTTAAAAGCTAGAAATGTCTGGGTCTCACTCCAAAGGGTTCTAATTCAATATGTGGCTGAAATGGGCTTCAAGAATCTATATACTTCACCCTCAGGCTCTAGGGTTTCTCATAATTATTAGGTTTGGTGACTTTTGCTGAAGACATTCAGTTCAGTAGTCTTCACACGAGGCAATGCACCAGACTTTCCAACTTCACTGACCAATGAGACTGGTGAATGACCTGGGTGACCCAAAGGGAACCACTGAGCACCAGTGCACTAGAGAGAAGGAAACACTGGCTAAGGGCCATAACACCTGCTACTTGGTCTTTGTTCTGATTATGTATTGCTGCATAGCAAACCATCCCAAAAGTTAGTGGCTTGAAATAGCAACAAGCATTTCATTCACTCATAAGTCCACATTTTGGGCAGGGCCCTGTATATGGCTATTCTTTTTCCAAGTGTTTCCAGCAAGGGACATTCACTGGACCTGGAGGATCCATTTCCAAGTTGGTCACAAAATGCTGAATGTCAGCAGGGGATATTGACCAGGAACCTCAATTCATCTCCACCTGTGTCTTCATGGGGCTACTTGGGCTTCCTCACAGCATGGCTTCCTCACTCTTCCTCACAAAAGTCCATGTTCATAGAACAGAAAGTGAAAGCTGCCAGTCTCTTAAGTCCTGAGTCCAGAAACTGGCACAGCGTCACTCAAGCAGCTCTCTACTAGCTAAGTAGCTGCAGAGCTTGCCCAGATTCAAAGGGAGGGATAGCTCTCACTCTCAATGGAAGACATATCAAAGAATTTGCAGCCATCTTTTATCTGCCATGCTCCTTGCTCTGCCCTTTGGGCCGCAGGCTTCTCACCTGTGAAATCAAAGAGTGAACTTGGATTATCCCTAAGGGCCCTGCCAATCCCCAAAGGCTATGAGTCACAGGTTCTGATGCATAATTTGCTGACTGACTAAGAAGCCCAGTCTGTGAGCCCTTGCTCTTTGTAGGCCTGCATGTGGTGACAGCTACACTCCGCCTGAAAGACATGCATAGCTCATGGGCCGGTGATGACCCTGGGTGCCCAGGCTCCTCTGCATTTCCCACTAAACTCACTATTTTTCTCTCCAAAGCCAAAGTCATATTCTAATCCCCAGGATCTGACAGCAGCTGCCCTAACCGTCACATCATTCTTTCCCCATCTCTTGGGCAATAATTCATGAGCTACACATGCAATGAATGGACAAGAAATTTCAACACAAGGTTGGCAAAGCTCAGGAGTACAATGAAGGTCTTCAATGAACGGGCTCTATTTCCAGACAGTCCAGGTTCAAACACCCGCAACATTACATTATAGCTGTGAGAACCTGGGTAAAATGACTTCATCATTTTAAATTTCATTTTTCTGTTTTTAAATGGTGATATAACTAGCACCTACCTCATAGAGTTGTTGCAAGAGTTAGTTGCGATCATGTGTCTAAAGCACTTAGCACAGAACCTGATCCACAGCAGGCACTTGATAAATCTTAGCCAGTGTTTTTATTGTCATAAAGCAATAGTCACTCTGGGCATTGTTTGTTGTGCATTTTCCAGAACCAGTGAAGATGGGTCTTGCTGGAGGAAGCAGTATGAGGCCCAGGACACACTACAGGAGGCCTGGCCACTGACCACTGGCCTCCCCACAGGGGAAGAGAAAAGATGACTGTTGCAAGCCTCTCAGGCCAGCATCAGAGTGGGAGTCCCACATTAGCTGAGCATCACTGGTCAGTCATTTACTGAGCCCAGTGTGGACGAAGGTCTCACCTCCTCGGCCACCCAGGGCCTTTGTTGAGTGTCCACCATGAGCCTGTCAGATGCTGGGGCCGCAGCAGTGAACAAAGCAGCCCAGGCCCCTGCCCCATGGAAAGCACGTTCCCTTGTTCTGTTATATTTGAAAGGCACTCCTTTCAACTCCCATGGCCAAGCCATTCTGGTCTGCCTTGACCTTCAGTCTCACATTCTAGAATCTCCAAATTTTCTGATACCTGAAAGCTTGCCTTGCAGCCTCTCTTAGAGGTGAGAGCTGTGATTGGAGAGGAAAGACTGTATAGGCCCTGGACAACATTTTCATGACCGTGTGAGAATATTTCGGTGAAGCAGTCAAGTGTAATTCCTCACTGTTGTTACAGAACTGCCAGCTCATTTCTGAAGAAATGCAAAACACAAACAAGCCGACCTTGTTTGCTATGTCTATGCTGTACTGTAGTGCTGGGTTTGGGGAGGCAGCTGCCCCGACATCTTGTAATATCCCTGCTGACTCCTTCAGGAGATGGCTGCAGAGCTCCAGTGTTCCCTGAACAAGGAAGAAAAGCCATGTAGCATATGGAAGAGACATTCAGACATGACAGAACCAGGCAACACAGTCTGGCGCTCCAGTGGGCGACAGTCAGCTCTCAGCAAAGCATGGATGCAGGCCAGTTCCCTCCTGGCCACGCCCTCGGAGTCCCTCACAGACACACACACTCTGGCCCTTCTTTCTCAGCCACCTCCTGCATGGGATCCTCTGCCTCTTTTAGCTTCTTAACCATGACCTTCCCCAAGGTTTCTCTTAGTCTGCTCACCTGCTTGCTGTGATCACCCCATGCTGTTGTCTCCTTGCTGGTAGGTTCTAGATGAACACATGCAGCTCAGGCCACTCCTCTGAGCCCTCACTCACATCTATCCAGAGGCCTCCTGGACATGTCTCCAGGGTCCCATGGCTCTTCAAACTCAGTGTAATGGGTTGAATTGTGTCCTCCCAAAAGTGTGTCGAAGTCCTACCCCCAGTACCTGGGAATGTAACCTTATCTGGAAATTTGCAGATATAACCAAGTTAAGATGAGGTCATTGGGGTGGGTCCTAACCCAGTATGACTGCTGTTCTTACAGAAAGAGAAAAATGCCATCTGAAGACGGAGACACACAGGGAGACGGTCATGTGATGACAGAGACAGTGATGAGAGCCATACAGCTACAAGCCAAGGAAGGCCAAGGACTGATGGCCACCACTGAAGCTAGAAAAAGACAGTGAAGGAAGGATTCTCCCCCACAGGTTTCAGAGGGAACGTGGCCCTCCTGACACCTTGATCTTGGATTTCCAGCCTCTAGAATTGTGAAAGAATAAATTTCTGTTGTTTTAAGCTATTCATTTTATGGAATTTAGTAACCTTAGAAAATAAAGACACTCAACATGGCCCAAATCGAGTTTGTCATTTTCTACCTTTCTCATACTAGCTTCTCATCTGGAATTTCTTATTGTAGTAAATGAAACAAGTTTTCAAATCAGAAATCTGAGAGTCCACTTTGACTTTCTCCCCATCCCCACACCAGCCCATCAAGCACCGAGTCATGTCAACTTGACCTCCTTCATACTTCACCGATCACCTTTGAGCCCAGTCTCTGTCCTGGTTCAGCCCTGATAACTGTTCCAGTAAGACTGTAGTAATCGCCTTTCCATTCGGCACACTTGGCCAGTCTCCCTCCATCTGATATCTCCTGCCCCCAGCCTAACCCATCCTCCACATTCCACCACTGTGAGCTAAAACACCTCATGTCATACCCCCACTTAAAACCTTCCTCAGTGGTCCCCACTATAAACTCTAAACTCATGGGCATAGCCTGCAAGGAACTTCACAAATGACTTGGTTCTGCCCAGCCGGTGTGGCTCAGTGGCTGAGTGTCAACCCATGCACCAAGAGGTCGCCGGTTTGATTCCCTGTCAGGCTCATGTCCAGGTTGTGGGCCTGGGGGCATGCAGGAGGTGGCCAATTGATGTTCTCTCTCATCAGTGTTTCTATCTCTCTCTCCCTCTCCCTTCCTCTCTCTCTAAAATCAATAAAGAAAAAAAATGATTTGGTTCCATTATAACAGCCTCCATTTACCATCTTTCATATGCTCCTTCCCCTAACCTTGAACTCTATGTTCAGGCAATACTAAAATCTCTCCAGGTTTCAGAATGTGCCACGGTATTTCACGCCTCCGCACCCTTGCAGGGGCTGGTCCTTGTGTCAGAAACGTCTACCCTCTTATTTTCCTGGTAAATGACAGTTCACCCTTCAAATCTCTGATTAAATGTTTTCTTGGTTGTGAAACCTTCTAGTCTTTCCCCAGGCAGTTTTGGGAGCTTATGTTTCCTCTGTCCTACAAGGGTAATTATCTTCCTGTATTGTAACTGAAAAGTTTGCATGCCTGTCTGTTCACCACACAATTTTGAGGGCACAGACTATGTTTTATTCTTTGTGTCTCTACTGTGTGCCATCCATTCATTTCATTCTCTTTTCTCTATTCATTCAACAAACATGTATGGAGCTTAGGCAAGGCACTGGGAACACCATGAGGAACTCTCCTCCTGCTCTCCTGGTATTTACTGTCCAATGGGGGATAAAACTAAGTAAACATACAACTACAGGAAGGCCAGCAATGCCACCAGGGGCAGAGGCACAAGATGCTATAGGAACTGGTGGGCAAAGACTTTGTCCAGTCTCAGGGATTCCCACGGGAAGAAAGGTCCAGGTATGTGGGGAGGGCAGAGAGCTGTCAAAAATGCACCTGGGCCCTGGCCGGTTTTGCTCAGTGATTAGAGCCTCGGCCTGTGGACCAGAGTCTCGGGTTTGATTCTGGTCAAGGGCAGATGGCTTGGTTGCGGTCTGGTCCCTGGCCCTGGTCGGGGTCATGCAGGAGGCAACCAATCGATGTGTCTCTCTTGCATTGATGTTTCTCTCTCTCTCTCTCTCTCCCCTCCCATTCTATCTGAAGATAAATGGGAAAATATCCTCGGGTGAAGATTTTAAAAAAAAGAATTCTCCCAGTCTTGCCCAGCTGGGGGACAAAGGGAAAAGGGTAGAACAAGGGAAGAGTCCGGTGCTGTAAGCAGACCCAGATCCCAGGAGCCTTAGAAGTCAGTTAAAGAGAATGAACTTTATCCTGGGGGCCCAATGAGTCACTGAAGTGTTTTAGGTACTTTGTCATTTTTTCCCCTTTTTAATTTGTCTTTATCTGATTGCTTTTAATTTTTTAAAAAAGCAAAAACATGACTCTTATAATAAGCAAAAAAGCCAGATATAGAAACAAGAAGTGAGAAATCGCTCCCTGCCGTTCCTATGCCCTGAGGTAACCCGTGCTGTTAAGCCTCTTCCCCACGCTGTATAAATACATGCCAACACAGAACAGGCATGCCCATTGGGTTTTCTTTGCTTATTTGACTTTTTTTATAGAAATGGGATCACGGTAAACACATTTTTCTACAACTTGCTTCTGCACTTAATATATTAGCATCTCTCCCTGTGAATATGTTGGTAGAGGCAACATTCATTCTGCTTGGTGACACTCCGTGATCCCCTCAGCACCGAGGTGCCCTGTTGATCCCGCCCTTGTATTATTGACGGACAGTTGAGTGTTGCCCAATGTTCTGCCTCGGCGAACAGTGCTTCTGTAAACACCCTTGTCCTATATTCTTAGGTACTGGTGCTTTTATATCCACTCAAATGATGGCCCCAAACGGGGTTACAGAGGCAGCAGTGCACATTTTGAACTTGAATAAACAGAGGACTTTTCCCCGGAGGTTTCAACGGTTCATACTCCCACCTCGACATATAAAAGTGCTTGTTCTCCTGCGTTCTCTCCGGTACAGGATGTTCCTGGTCTTTTTAATTGTTGCCAATCTAATGAATAAATAATTGAATTTGACTTTCTCTGAAGAATCCTCCTCAACTCTGTTAAACCTTCATTTCCTCTTCTGTGAATTGCCTGTTCCTCTTTTTTCCTAAATTCTCGTTGCCTTTTGCCGTTTTATTACCAATTTATACGAGCTTTGGATGGATTAAAGATAATATCTTTCATATGTGCTGCAAATGTTTATCTGAGTCTATAGTTTGGTGTGGGGTTTTTTTTTTTTCCTTAAAATTTGAAAAAAGAATATGCACGGACATGTGTTGCTTTTTCCCTGCACAGTTTTTGGGATTTCCACCTTCATTAGAAAATCCCTTTTCTGCTCCAAGGTTATACAAATTGGGACAATGAATTTTCCACTAAATTTTCTTTAAATACTTTATGTATTTGTTTACTTACCATTAGATCTTAATCCCAAAACCATCTGGGATTTATTGTTGGCAATGGTACGAAATGCTGTCTGTCTCACTTTGGCCCCAGATGGAGAGCCTATTAGGTCAACACCATTTCTTGAATCAGTCATAATTTTCCCACTGAATTGAAATGTCACTTTTGTCAAACTTTAAGCATGTAAACATCCTGTGTCCATTCCTGAAATCTAGCCTAGTCCATTCAGCTATTTACTCACGTGCCACGACATATTCTTTTGAACATGTGTTTTAAATGTTAATATTTGGTAAGGCACATGTCCCTTATATTCCTTTTTCGAAATTACCCATCAAACTCCACACGTGCTCTGCCACAGTGCCCCGCTCTAATTATGCTCGTCCATTAAATTCGTCTTTCAAAGAGGATGCGGCTCAGAGTCTTAGCGCAGCCCAGATGGCTGCAGGAATGACAGCCAGGTTCCCCCAGGCGCCCCTACACGCAGTCTCCCGCTCTGGTCCCCTAGAGCTCTGTACCCTGATGGCTGTTCTCCCCACTCCCTCAGAGTCGCCTCACCCAGATCCTGGAGGCATCCTGCCCCCTGCTCTCCTCAGGCAACTCTGTCCCCGGCTGAAGGGCAGCCGCTTGGGGCTTTCGCCCCCTTCAGGTTCCTTCCAGCTCTGAGCACAAAGCCATGGAGGACCGCACCCTGTACCCGCCCACTGCGGCTCCCCCTTTCTGCAGCGGCCCTGAGACCTCTGCGGCCACGCTGCTCTTAGCACACACCCTCCTTCCGCAGAAGCTTCTCTTTGATACCTCCCTGGGGGCCACCCAGCCCCCCCTGAGTGGAAGCACTCGGGCCTCCTCTTCGCGGGCACTGCTGATGGCGGCAGGACGGCGTCAGAAACACGGCGCGTGGGCCGCAGTGTCCTCCTGGAACTCACGCGCTGAAGTCTACCCCGCAGGACCTCGGAGCGGGACCTTATTTGGAAATAGCTGTTGCAGATGTAATTAGTTAAGTCATTAGAGTGGGCTCTCATCCAATATGACTGGTGTCCTTATAAAAAGGGGAGATTCAGACAGACACACTCGGGAAAATGCCACGTGAAGATAAAGGCCGAGATTGGGGTGGTGCTTCCACAAGCGAAGAAACGCCAGATGCTGCCAGAAAACCACCAGAAGCTAGGGGAGAGGCCTGGGTCAGAGTCTCCCTCGCAGCCCTCAGCAGAAACCAGCTCGACTGACACCTTGACCTTGGATGTCTAGCTTCCAGAACTGAGACAATAAATTTCTAAGTCACCCAGTCTCTGGTACTTGAACAGCAGCCCAAGCAAACTAACAACTGGGCCACCCAACACAGCTGGAGGCAGGGTGCCCCCGCCGAGCCCTCGCTCCCATCTATCCTGGGGTTGGAGTCAGACCACAGCGTTTTGGGCTGCAATGGCCGTGGCTCACCTGGATGGAAGTACCTGAGGCTCCTAATTGCCCCCCACAGCCGGGACCCCGGGCAGAAGCAGGCTGAGGGCTGTGGCTTCAGAGTGGGGAGTGTAGCTCAGAAGGGGGAGCACTTCAGGGGTTCAGCAGGAAACAAGGAATTAATTGACCATCTCTCTGCAAACTACTCCAGCAGGGCAGGCTGAGGTTTCTGTGACTTATCCTTTAGTGCCCCCCAACTGTCTGTCGGCCTCCACCCCACAGGAATCCTCACCCTAGGAAATGTGCAGAGATGAGCTGTGAGCATTCATTAGGACTGTACCCAGTCATTCCTCCTGCAGCCCCAGTTCTTAGCCCAGGGCCTGTCTCAGAGTAAGTGCTCCGTCTTTGTTTATTGGATGGACAGATGAATGAACGGATGGACAGATGAAAGGAGACTCTGGGATAAACTTTCTGTGGTACATGACTCAACAAAGCAGCTATCGTCATGACCTCAAGGAGCTTCTAGGAACTGAGTCAGTCTGAGTCTGCAGGTTCCTGTTCTTGCCACACAGACCCTGCATTCTTTCTCGTTCTCTCTGGGCTGAACGTTCCCCAAGTGCCAACCACCGCAGCAAGGCTTCCAAGTCCCTCGCATGCATGCGGCTCCTGGCAGTCTTCACAACAGCTTCACACAAAGGAGGTTGAACAGCTTCTGGCAAGTCTCCCTGGAATTCACAACCAGCACCCCCACCCCAAATCTACCAAAAGCTTCAGACGAAACTCAGAGGGGAAACTGTGTATTTAAAAATGGACGATCTCTCGCCCTGGCCAGGTAGCTCAGTTGGTTAGACCATAGTCCTGATTTGCCAAGGTTGTGGGTTCAATCCCCGGTCAGGGCACATACAAGAGTCAACCAGTGAATACATAAATAAGTGGAACAACAAATCTCTCTACCTTTCTCCCTCTGTCTCTCTCAAATCAATCAATAAAAAAATTTGTAAAATGGATGCTCTCTTCTCCTGATGATTCAACAGCTTCTATTCTCTAGAACATACAAGCTCATCTTGAAACAACTGTGCCAGGGAAGATGCATGAAGAAAACACAAAACAAAACAAAACAAAACCTGGAGGCCTGTGTGTCATTGTATTCCAGAAACTTCCACAGATGGGAAGGACTCCAAGAGACACTGGGGACTTGGGAGCTGGAAATGGCAAGAAAAGTGCCCTGAGCTCGGCCCAACTTGGCTCTTAAAGAGACCCCACCACTCATTAACCAGCCCTAAAACCTGTTAAGTGAAAAAGAAAAATAAATGAGCTCATTAAATCCGGAAAGAGGGAAGACCTGCAGGCTTAACCAAGGAAATTCCCAACACCCAGTTAGAAAAACAAGGGGGTGCTGGGCACAGTTAGATTCATGGCCTGGAGTAGGGGCTGGCCCCCAAATGAGGGGGTTGAGTCCTCCTGTACCACCACATAGGGCTCAGCTATGTCCAGCTCTGCACGCAGGCGCCTGGCGAGGGACACGCTGCTCTGAGCGCGTCTGGCCAGGAGGGTCAGTGTGGTTACCAGTTCAAGAGGTCCCGTCTCTGGTCAAGCTGCTGGGGAAGTCAGTTGGGAAACACATGGGAAGTTCCAGAAACATGACGAGTTCTTGGGGGAATTATGACTTCAACCCAGGCTGTGGTAACTGCCTGTGACAAACACAGCCTCAGGTTTGGCTTCATAAAGGCTGTTGGTCCTATTTCACCCATTCCTCCCCCGTTTACCACTCGCTTGCGGAGAGCCCACCCTGTGTGTGGCCCTGCTGGACGCTGTGCCTTGGGGCCTAACTGCTAGCGCCTGCTCCCATTAGCCTCCCCAGGCTCCTGGCTCCGGCCCCAGCTTCACCTCTTCGCCCCTTTGGTTTGAGGGTTCTGCCGACTGCCTTCAGATATTCCTTCTTGAATGATCGGGGCTCTGATCATTCCTGGCATCTGCTTTTCTCTTGGGTACAAGATAACTCCCCTCCCACGCAGGCAGCCCCAGGCCTAAACAATGATGAGGCCTGAATAATGCTCTGGTGCCTGGGCAAGAACAATGGTAACATAGATGGGAGTGCCTAACTCCACCTGTGTGCTGGGGGAGCCCTCAGAGAAAGAAAGCCTTCTGCAGAGATGACAGTCAGACTTTCCCCAAATAGGGGAGGGTGGGAGGTGATGGTAACTCCAGGCAAAGGAGCAGCAGGGCAAGGCACAGAGATGTAAAAGAAGACAACAGATTGACAAAAAGCCCGCTCACTGCCAAGGAAAAGAAGCATCAAGATTCTTCCATGCCTTTTGCTCCCACCCACTGATTCTCTTTCCACTGGGGACTATAGGTCAGAACAGTTTTCATGGCTGACTCATAGGCAAAGGTATCATTTGCCTAAACTTGAAATCTCACAAGGAATGCTGCCATGTGGCAGATCCATGCCCAACTACCTTCTTGCCATCTTCTTCTAAGGTGGACAGCGTTCTCGGGAGACAACATAGGATTAAGGGAAGTGAATGAATTGCAGAGTCCTAAGATCTGGGTTTGAATTCCAACTTCAGTAATAATGAGCTGTGTGACACTGGACTGATTACCTCACTTCTCTGAGCCACACCTCCTGAACTATAAAATGGGAATAATAAATATCTACAAATAGAGTGGTCATGAGGATTAGAAATAACATATGCAAAGTGTTCCCCCAAATGCTTTGCATATAGTCCATGTTCAAAGATGGCAGCTGTTATGATCTGGAATTGTGGGATGTATTGTCCACCGTGGGAGCCCTCTGCTGCCCTCAGTGCCCGGCTCCTACTAAGGTGAGAGGCGGCTTAGTCACCAGCATGACACTCAGCACTTCGTGACTGCCCTCAGTGAAATAAAAATACTGGGTTCCCACTTTGCATCTCCATGGAGTCTACCCTTGGCTCTTGGAAGCTTTAAAAGCGAATTGCCGTGCACGAACAAGCCCTGGGAATCTGAAGCTGCTTCAGTAAGTCAGAGGGGTCTGCCTGCGGTGCGGTTTTCAAATAGGCTCCCAGAGGTCTGCTGTGAAGGTCAGGGCCATAGATTGTTCTAGATCAGATTGTTCTAGATCTTTTTTTTGTTTGTTTCCTTTATTGATTTTAGAAAGAGAGGAAGGGAGAGGGAGAGAGAGATAGAAACATCGATGAGAGAGAACATCGATTGGCCGCCTCCTGCACGCCCCCCACTGGGGATTTGGCCCACAACCCGGGCATGTGTCCTGACCCGGAATCGAACCTGCGACTTCTTGGTGCATGGGTCGTCGCTCAACCACTGAACCACACCGGCCAGACCAGATTGCTCTAGATCTTAAAGCTTGTTCGACACACACTTGCTTTGAGACAGAGTGACTTACAAGAAGGATGCCTGTGAAAGATTAAAAGATTACATTTGCATTTCATTTCTTTAGGAGAAAAGTGCCAACTTCTTGGCCTGTAGACTTCAACAGAGAACCAACGTGGCTTCCTGGACTGTTATCCTGAGGTGAAGGGCGGGAAGGGAACAGGTAGGCCATCTGGAGGCCCCTAGGGAGTCACTGAGGGTACATTTCTCAGAGGTCTAGATGGGTGGCAAGTAGCCCTGTTATCCAGGAAGGGGAGGTGATAAGAGGACGCTCTGTGTTTTGAGTTGAAAACAAAGGCTTTCTGGGATTCTGGGAGCCTGGTCTGCCCTGGGGCTCCTGGGACCAGCTGGCACCTGGACGGCGGCTGTGAAAGAAAACTGGCGGCAGAACTCAGCTGAGCGGCAACCTCGTGAGCTCCAGAGGGCTCAGCCCGGGCTGCGGTTTCCGCGGAGGGAATGGGGTCATCCTCCTGGGAGAACCTGGGAGGCTGCTCGGGACACGGACAAAAGCCGCTTTGTGCAAAGCCCAGGGACTGTTCGATGGCGCCACCGTGTGGACACGGCGATTCCAGCACGCTCTCCCTCACACCCCTGACCTGGGACCTGCTAGGGGAAGTGAAGGTGCGCCTTCACAAAAACGACAGATGTCTGCACACATTGCACCCTGAATTTGTGGAGCAATTCTGACCACTTCCATACTCGTTACAGAATGGAGGCCCAGCCAGTAGCCTTACCTAAGAATTCATTGATAACGACAATCCAAATGGAATGGGATAAGGACTGCTTACACGTCAGGGTTGTCCAGTCCCTGGGGTGTTTCCAGCTTCCTGACAATGCACAGATGCAATGGAGTGACAAGGCAGCCCACCTTCAAGTGAATGAATAGAGAATCTCTGAGTTGACCCCAGCCCACTAGGATTTCCACCCACCCCGTAACAGGTCGGCTAGATGGAACGTTTCCTGCCTCGGGTCACCTGCCGCCCAGCACAGCTGAGTGTGAGCCAGCGCACCCTGTGCAGAATCCAAAAAGGTAACATCCTAAACTGCTTCTGTGATCCTTGCGCACGCTGCCGAGTTGAGAAAGCAGAAGGCTCTGTAAAGTATCGAGAGAGGATAGATGGGGAGGCGCTTGTTGCTAAGCCCCACTTGCCTTTGCGGAGTGTGGAGGTGCAGCCTCCTGCCCTCCAAGACTAATGGGGGCTTCCATGGTTGCGGTAGGAGGTCTTGCATGGTGTTCCCTCGGTGGGTGTACGGGAAGTGTTGAGACAGCTAAGCTGCCTGGGCTGAGGGATAGAAGTCTGCCCTGGAACTGGGCTGCGCTCCCAGAATTCGTCAGCCAAGATGTGCGAGTGCTTCCCAGACCACCAGGGGGCAGAAGAGCCTGGTTGGAGAGGTTTTAAGGCCTAAGAGCAGAGGCAGGAGGCCAAGGGGACTCCAACGATGAGATTCATTGTCGAGTGGGCCATCAGCGAACCAGGGGCTGCGGGAAATGACATCCAAAGGGTCAGAACGCACTGCCCATGTCACAGGGGCTGTGATCAGAGGGACCAGCAAGGGTCTCTGAGAGCCCGTGAATGTACCACTAGTGAAAGACTCCGCTTCAAATATCTGCCTCATCCGGAGGCTACTTCAGACACAGGTCCCCCCACAGGAGACCCTCTCCTTGCCCACCGATAACTCACCCCCAGCTCAACTGCAAACCTTTGGCCAGGTGGGGAGATGTGAGAGGAAACAGCGAGAAGTTTCCTACAGGCCTCTCAGACAGCAGGCTTTCACCAACCTTCTGCCCCAGCGAAGGAGAGGAGACAAGACGGAATGCTAATTTCCAACCTGAACACTTTATTATTACACAAACTAAATGTTTCAATTCTTTTGCAACTAAAGTGACTGCAAAACCCGAGTGTGAACAGCAAAGTCCAGGGTCCTAGGCAAATGATTTCTAAAAGAATGATTGAAGAACAAAAAATATGTGTTATGATTACATCCCACTTGGGTTCATTCAACACACAGGTTGCAGTATATGCAACAACTTTACCCGGCGCTCTCTCTGCGCCATGTGGGCTGACGGGGGCCCGCAGGACAGAAGAGGAGGAGGAGACTGAGCCCCTTCCCTCGAGGGCCAGTCATGATGGAGAAAAGGCTTGTGTCTCCACTGAGACACTTAGAACAGAGCATGTCCATGGCCTTAGGGTCACTGCAGACTGGGTGCCCTGGAGTTCAGAGATCATTAAGGCTCCATCTCTGTTCCTCTCCTCACTGAGGACTCCGTGGTGAGGGCATGCCCAATTCCAGGAGGACACTGCCATCCCAGAGCTGCCCCAGACCTGGGGAAAGGGCTGAAGTGGCAGTCCCGGGCCTGTACCACGCTGCTTCTCCAGGTCCCAGCTGTTCTCTGCCCTCCCTGCCCCACCACCGCCCCCAACTACCTGCAAGGTACCAAGTCCTTCCCCAGGTCTCACATCCTGCCTCTGCCCAGAGCATCCCCCTGTCCAGCATCCTGTCCTTTCTAGACTCTGACCTGGATCCATGCCCATCCTCCCTGCTGCTGCCACACTTCTGGGAACAGATCTGTCCGTAGTAACCATCTTCTGAAGTCCTTCTCCCCTTTCTCCTCATGTCCTGCGCTTGCCAGTGATCTCATTTTACAGATGATGGAGGTCCAATTGAGATGGGCCATGACATGGCTACTGAGCAATAGCAGGGTCCGAACTAGACAGGATGTCTCTGGCTCTGATCTATCCACCTTAGAGAGATGGAAATACTTCATTCTTTAAATCTCCTCCAGGCCTAACTTTCTCCATCAACTATTGTACTTCTCAACTGTTAGCATTTCCTCATTTATGCCCTCAGCGCTCCAGCAGGGCTCAGCACATGAACAGGGGGCCTGCGCTGTGCAGCACTGCCCCCATTTTACAGGTGATGCCACGGAGAAGGAGAGAATGAAGTGCCTTTCCCAAGACCCACAGAGGCTCTCCTGTTCCCAGGTTCCCTGTCCCAGACCCACAGAGGCTCTCCTGTTCCCAGGTTCCCTGTCCCAGACCCACAGAGGCTCTCCTGTTCCCAGGTTCCCTGTCCCAGACCCACAGAGGCTCTCCTGTTCCCAGGTTCCCTGTCCCAGACCCACAGAGGCTCTCCTGTTCCAGTGTTCCCTGTCCCAGACCCACAGAGGCTCTCCTGTTCCCAGGTTCCCTGTCCCAGACCCACAGAGGCTCTCCTGTTCCAGTGTTCCCTGTCCCAGACCCACAGAGGCTCTCCTGTTCCAGTGTTCCCTGTCCCAGACCCACAGAGGCCCTCCTGTTCCCGGGTTCCCTGTCCTAGTGAATGGCCCCAACTGCCATACCTGAGGCCCCAACTAGAAACTTGGGAGTCATTGTACCTGCTATTTCCATCTCTGTCACCCTCCACTTCATTCCAAGAGAACAAAAGACCATCCGTTATCTCACCAGTGTCTCGGCATTCTCTCCCCTCCTCTTCATTTCCACTGCACCTGCTTCAGCTCAGCCCTCACCACTTAGACAATTGCAATGGCTCCCAAGTGACCTCCTTGCCTCAGCCCCCTCCCACCAGTCTGGCTCCCCACTCACCTCACCCAGGTCACGTGATCGAGCACCCCTGGCGGGCACTGTGTGCATCAGCATCCAGTTGAAATGCAAAGTGCATGCCAGGGAGATCAGAGGGAACTGAGTACAGAGGACCAGTAACGATGGTATCGGATAAGCTGAAAAGGCAGCAGAAAACAATGAAGCAACACAGAAGGTCCCTAAGGTTGGAGGTTGCAAAGGAGGAGGTGTGTTACCAGAGCCCTGAAGCAGGGGCTGCGTGGCAGGAACTTGAACTGTGGTGACAGAGGTTGTCCTGAGGAGCTGGAGGCTGGGACCAGTTGCAGCCATTGCCAGGGGTGCTGCTCCAAGCAGAGAGCGGCCAGGAAACACCTTGGCCTTCCCTCTCCCCCCTGCGCCTCCCATTAGCCAGGCCGAGCAGGAAGCCGGTGGACAAGTGATCCTGGGATAAGTCGTTTGCAAGTTGGAGAGTGTGAAGCAGAGCAGGGAGCTGCAGGGATCCAAAAGCAAACAGGCCCGTTTCCAGCACAGGCTATGTGCTAGGAACTGGGGGTGCAAAATCGAATAGGCAATCCCAGCCCACCAGTCATCTACAGCCATTCAAGTATTTACAGTGAGTGTGGTAAGTGATCCAGGGAGATGCGGTCTAGCAGTGCAGGGAAGGACATCCGATCAGCCTGCTGGGGCGGGGGTGTCAAGATTCTTGGAGGAGGTGGCATTTGAGCTGAAACTTGAAGGATGAATGCGAGTTAACCCGATGAAAAGGAAGGTGGGATTGGGAAGGCAATTTCAGGGCAGAGTATGCTTGCAGGCTAGGAACCAAGAAAGATCATGACCAATCATGTAATTTCTCCATGAAGAATCCTTAGATGGCTCCCTCTCCATGTGGTACAAAGCCCTACTCACTCTCCAGCCTCAGCCCCACTTCTAGTGGGGTCCCCAATACTTCAAGTGCCTTGCAGTTTTCTCTGCACAGATAGGGCTCATGGTTTCACCCTCAGTGCCTTTGTACAACCCTTCCCCTTTTGTTTTCTGGCAAGATTCAGCCCAAACGTCAGCTGCTTTGTGAACTTCTCTGACTTCCCTAGACAAAGTCATGCTGCCCTCGGACCTCTGCATACTGGACCCACGCACGCATTCCTGGATGTGTTTCTGTAGCCCACTGCCTTGAGGAACTGTGGATAAGGTCCTCATGAGTGAGGTCTGCCTATTGCCATCGTGTATCCCGAGTGCCAGCAAAGCACCTGGCACAAAGTTGGCACTCGGAGAAAACCGGGAGAGGGTGGGAAAAAGAGGAAGGGAAGAAAGAAGCAGCCAGTTTCAGGGTAGAGTATATTGATTTCAAGGTCACATCACTGGGACTCTTCACAGTACTCATGTCTATGTCAGAACGCAGAGAATATTTAAAGGTTTCATTAGGATATAAGCACTACATTTTTGTGGATATAAATTTCATTTTCAAAGCAAGATTCGGTGACATGGAAAATGTTCTATGGTTTTGTTTTTTGTTTTTTTTGTTGGTTTGTTTGTTCAAGGTTGTATTGCATTTCAGAATCTACCCCATAATGAGCTCATCCTCAAAAATATGAAGAGTCTGGGGTTCTCCCTTGTTCACCTGCCCCCCGCAAGGCTCTGAAATTTCAGTGCACCCAAAACACGTCTACTTCTAAGGCTCCAGAGGGCACATCTGCTTCTTTGTTTTTCTTACCAAACACCCAGATTAGCTTTCAAAATTGCAGCTAAATCTAAGGCAAATAAACTTACAAGAAAGGCAAGGTGGGTCACTGAATTGTTATTGCCTGCTTTGTCCCCAGCTGCCTCTGTCTCAGCCACATTTCTCCAGCTCAGCTTGGAATAGCTTCAGGGTTGTCCAGTAAATGGCCTAATGTCCACCAACAGGGTATCCTCCCAGTGAATTGTGGTGCAACCACAGGATTTGACACTCTGCAAACAGTAAAAATGATGTTGAAGGTCCATGTTTATTGACATGGGAGAATGTTCCCGACATCTTGCTGGGCTGAAACACACATGGTTCTTTATGCAGAAAAATAATAATCTGAAATATGTAAACCAAAATATCTGTTATTTTTCTTATTTCTGTAATTTTCAAAATGTCTCATAATGAACTCAAAATTGTGAAAAGGAAATAATTTTTAAAAGTTAAACTTGCCCAGCCAGTGTGGCTCAGTGGTTGAGCATCGACCCATGAACAAAGAGGTCGCCGGTTTGATTCCCGGTCAGGGCACATGCCCAGGTTGTGGGCCAAATCCCCAGTGGGGGATATGCAGGAGGCGGCCAATCGATGTTCTCTCTCATCGATGTTTCAATATCTCTCTCCTTCTCCTTTCTTCTCTCTCTAAAAAATCAATAAAGAAAATTTTTAAAATAATAATAATAAATAAAATAAAAAGTTAAACTTGACCAAAGTAAAAAGATTGAATATATAGTATTATAGTTCGTTTATCATGGGTCACACATATATTACAAGGTGTTATATTATAAGATAGATTTTTACAAGGTCAGGAGGCCTAGATTCCCCAGCTGTTGTTACCTGGCAACATGCTGTGCCTATTTCAAGACTTAGCTCAATTTCCCCACTTCTGGGGACTCTTCCTGCCAAATCTGTATAAAATGTCATTTCCAAGTGTTCCCCCAGTCCCCGGGAGCCCCCACCCCCTTGGTCCCAGCCATCACTGTCTGCTGTTGTGATGGTTTTTCTCACAGCGCACTCTGCACCTTGTGAGGAGATGACTCAACTCCTTCTTCACCCATTGAATAAATGAATAGCTCAACGCATTGACGTGTGATGTTGAGCATGTCATTGCCCTTCAGAGTTCTCATCATTAAAAAGGGGATCAAGCCCTGACCAGTGTGGTTCAGTTGGTTGAGTATCATCCCATGCACCAAGAGGTTCCTGGTTCTGTTCCCATCAGGACACGTGCCTGGGGTGCGGGCTCCATGCCCAGTAGGGGGCGTGCAGGAGGCGGCCCATCAATGGTTCTCTTTCATCAGTGTTTCTCTCTCTCCCTCTCCTTTCCTCTCTCTCAAATCAATAAAAGCATATTTTTAAAAAAACAAGGATCGACGTGCCCACGGGAGAGCTGCTGTAAGGGTTAAACAAACGCTCCGTGCACTGCAGAGCAGGATGGAGGCCAGCGGTCCCCACCAGGGGGCGCATGTGACAACCAGAGCCCGGAGTCCACACCACACCGTTTCTTCTCCCAGCCCATTCTCTGGCTGTTCACTAATGAGACAAACTTTCATTTAAAAATGACTTTGCCTGGCCCGGCTGGTGAGGCTCAGTGGATTGAGCGTCATCCCATGGACTGAGAGGTCCCGGTTCGATTCCTGGTCAGGGCACATGCCTGGGTTGTGGGCTCAATTCCCAGTGGGGGGCTTGCAGGAGGCAGCCCATCGATGTTTCTCTCTGACATCGGTGTTTCTATCTCTCTCTCCCTTCCTCTCTCTATAAAAAATTAATAAAACCGTATTTAAAAATAAAATAAAAATCACTTTGCCTGGCAGTAAACAGGAGTTGGGTGTACAGTATGTGTTTTTGTATGTTGTGTTGGGTGAGAATATGGTGGTCCTCCAGCCACCAACTGTCATACGATGTCCTCACCAGAGGGCGGTCTAAACAGATCCAAACCTCGGTCTCCCAAAGCCCAGACAGACGTGGTTTGGAGAACTGGGTTCCCCCCATAGCTACATTTGGAGCAACACAACTGTTTTTTTTATTTTTATTTTTATTATTTCCTTTCTAAATCCTCACCCAAAGGTATTTTTCCACTGATTTTGAGAGAGAGAGAAACATTGATCGGCTGCCTCCCGTACGTGCCCCAACTAGGTATCGAACCCATAACCTAGGTATGTGCCTTAACTGGGCATCAAACCTGCAGCCTTTTGGTGTACTGGACGATGATGCTCCAATCAGCTGAGCCTCCCAGCGAGGGCCATTTTTATTATTTTGAATATAAATCCTTCTAAACTGTATTGTAAATGACCACAATATTGCCAACAGTTTTATGACCATTTTGTGTCCAATTTGGATTACTATGTTTTCTTTTCCATCTCAACTTCATATACCAATCGTAGCATAGCCAGCATTTACTTTCATTACTTACTATGTTGTAGAAACCATTGTAAACATTGTACATATATTTGCATATTAATTCTTCATAACAATTATAGGAGATAGGTGACCTTATTGTCCCCTAAAATCCTCACCTGAGGATATTTTTCCATTTATCTTCAGATGGGAGGGGGGAGAGAGAGAGAGAAACATCAATGTCAGAACGACACATGGATTGATTGATTGCCTCCTGCACAAACCCAGCCAGGGCTGCAACCGAGGTATATGCCCTTGACTGGAATCAAACCCATGACTCTTTGGTCCACGGGCCAACACTCCAACCGCTGAGCCAAATCGGCCAGGGCTATTCCCATTTTTTATATGAGGAAAATGAGGCCCAGAGAAGTTAGGTGAGGTGCCCAAGGTCACAAAGCACAACATATGAGCCCCAGCTCCATCGCTCTGGAGCCCACATGCTTGATCCCACCCTATAGCTGTCCAGGCAGCACCACACAAAGAAGAGCACGTGGTAAGAAGAGCTGAGTGTGAACTGTGCGTTCATTCCTTATTCCATTACCCATGAACACACACGTAGCACAGAACATACTGAAAGTAACATAGTCAAACGGAGGGACCCTACATCTGCCAACCAGCGTGAGTACTCCTCACTTGCTCATAATGTCCAGGAGAATAATGGCGCTGTTATGCATATTAGTAAAGCGAGCAACTGCTATTTGGGTGACAGTCTAAAGGGTGTATTAAACTTTTAGCCAGACCACACTAAATAAGTCTCATACAATCACAGAGCATCACGGAGGGGCCTGGCCCACCCCCATATGTACATTTATGATCACCCTTTAGAGTTCTCTCTAATTCCCTCTCTCCCTGAGGATTCTCTCGAAGAGTCTGCATGATGCACTTTTCTCCTGAGCTGCTGCTGCTGCTTCATAATCTCTCAAATGTGAATGAGGGTTTACAAAGCCACTAGGAATACACACAGCACAGTGATCACTCCTACCCTGCACTCATGACTTCTCACTGTTCCTCAGGCAGCTAGGCGTCTGCTTTGGCTCACTCATTCATTCATTCACTCTGTGAATGTTTGTTGAGTAACTACCGTATGCCAGGCCCTTAGCCCTCGAGGACCCGAGACCCAATGGAAGAGGGAAATATTAAAAGGGTATTGCAATGATTATTGTTCAGAAGCAAGGTGTAAAGGAAGAGAAGAGGCAGCTGTAAGAAAGACTTGCAGGGGGGATGGGTTAGATTTAGATGAGATGGGTAAGACCTCTGGAATGAGGAATGAGATGAGGAAAGGATGGGAATTATTGCAGGTGGAGGAACATCAGACAAAGGGGCCTGACATGTTTGTGGATCTAGAGACCATCACTGTGGCTGTTGAGAAGGGGAACTTGTCAGGAGATGCGCCTGGAACAACAGGCAGGGGCAGGCACCAGGCCGAGGATGGTGCAGGGTCACAGATGGGACGTGGGGTTTCCTTCCAACTGCAATGCACAGCCAGAGGAAGGATGTGAGCAAGGAAGTAGCATAAGAAGGAAAACTCCGTCCTTGCCCTCAAGGAATGCACAATGCTGTGATTAGATTATGGGCTTCAAAACTTTAATTAAGTCTTGGTTAAAATGAAGAGATGAAAGATCACATTAATATTTTACTAGAGGGCTTGTGAAGCTATCATCAAGTTGATAACTACTTTACAATTCCAGGTTCTATTCTGGCCATTATCCTTCTAAGTGAAGATAAGAACGAGCAAGTGAGGGAATATTTATGTTCTGGGCATTACAGGAACAGAATGAACAGAATCCATCAGCCAAATAAGGATAAGTCTTTCTTACATTTAAATGGATACGGGTTGTTTCTTATTATCATAAATTACTATTTCTTTCCTCAGTGTTTACTGCAAGGATCCAAAAGCTTCATGATTTACTCCATTCACAACAAAGTCTTTATTTTTTCACCACAATTACATCTTTGACATTTGACATTGTCTTTGTTTTCTTAGCCCATTGGTTGACAATCCAGCCCATGAACCAAATCAGGCCTGTCCCCCGTGTTCATATGGCCATGTGTATTAACCATACCTTTTTTTCTGTGTTCTGATGCTTTGATATCTGGGGACTTGATGACCCTTCCCAGGGCTAGCCAATTCCTTGTCTTATTGCACTTCGCAAATGTTGCTTTTTTTTTTTTTTTTTTTTTTTTTACAATTTGAAGACACCCTCCACCAGCAAAAAGATTATGACTCACTTTATTGTGATATTCACTTTATTATGTTGGTCTGGAACCAAACCCAAATTATCTCTGAGGTATGCCTATAGTTTGTGACCTCTGCTATAACCTATATGACCTAACACTTATTTTATTTGCTCATTTATGCTATAAACTTGTGTAAGTTCACCTGTTGTTCTCTGTGTAGGTTATAGATCTGCTATAGTCTGTCAGCTCCAGAATCTTTGGGTCTGGCTTTCATCCTCGGGTCTACTCATAACTGAGTTTCCACTGTTTGATTTTTTTAAAAAATAATCCTCAGTAAGACTATTTTGCACTGTGACTCAGAACACCCACATAGATAACAGAAAAATTACAGAAACAAATTTTATGAAATATTACTCATCCTTGTAATGTGTGGATCACTGTAATGTTTTCCTCTTCTCCATTTGTAGAATATACTGCTTTTAATTTACTGTTTACACTACCCACTCGTGAGTCAGTGTGCACATTTTAATAAGCATCATCATCCAACAAATTTAAACCCAAACAACACAAAATGTTCCTCTCCTGCACAGTCTACTGAGGAATACAAACATAGAAATGGATAATAGCAATAAAGCACAAACGACAGAATACAAATTTAAATCAACGCTCTGGGAGCAAACAGGAAAACGAGCTAGTTTTTTTCATAGAGTGGTTGAATAGAGTTTCACAGAACAAGTAAGAGTTGAACGAGTCTTGAAGGATGGTGAGGAAATCGTTGGTAGAGAAGCAAGAGGAAGGTGGGATTTGCTCCAGTTCGGAAATACATGTTCTATAACAGAAGCTCCACGAGGTTGAGGACCAGTCTCGCTCGATTGTTTATTTCCAGTTCCCAGCATGCTTGACACCAGTAGGTCCCCACTAAGTCACTGGTATGGGTTCCCACAGGAGTTACCCCAGGACCTACTTGGGCCCAACCCTACCCACCGCTAAATTGTCAATTTGAGCTTCTATGTCTTTTTTCTTTTTCTTCTCACCACTTTTCTCTTCTCTCAGGGTCATTTTCTTTTTAATTTATGCAATGAACTTTGGTTAATGGTACACTGTGAAGAATGTTTGAAATCAAAATCTCCAATTGGTTTTACTGCTCTGTCTGCCTGATTTCGTTCTTAAGAAATGTGTCCAACGGGACGCACGACCCGAATCCACCCTGTATCACTGTTAGGCTTCCAGCTTGGATCCTATGTCTGCTCTCCCATTTCCAGCCTCAAGGATCCCAATGCCACGAGTGTAAGGCCTAGAGGTCAGGCAGGATGCCTGCTCCACACCCCTTTTCCTTGAGCCCACGCTGGGCCCACTTGCCTCACCTTCTTACTATACTGAAGCCAAGAGGGAACATATGAATTCCTACCTCCTGACACTGTTATCCACAAGGCTCTGCCCCTTGTGCAATGCTGTTGTGAAGTTGATGCCCTCTCCAAGATTCCTACAGATTCCTCAGGTCTCTTTGCTCTGAGTCCCAAATCTCCAGGAATTCTTGATATCACTGTGTATGTCCTATGATAGACTCTCTTCCCGGCCCCATTTCCATGATTTATCACCTACGCCAACCTCAAGCCAATCCACAAGGCACCTCTCAAAGTTTTGGGGTGATGGAGAGGGTTTACAGGACCACATTTCTAGGTGTTCTCTTCCTACTTTTCATTTTTTTTAGGTCAGACAGGACTCCCCAGGCATACCTTAAAAATCAATAACTTGCTTTATTATGCAGATCATTTTAGAATCCTCCTTCCTTCTCTGCCTGTCACAAACCCATCGTACTGGAAAAATACAATGTTCATGATAGGCTCCTCCATTTCAGCAGTGTACTACGGGAGTGACGGAGGATGGAAGTGGGTGCAGGGAGTGCCTTGTTTGTAAAGAATTTAAACACAGTAATAAAACCAACTAAAAGTTGGTCTGCTTTCTATTATCACCATGCATCAGCAATTCTAAATGATGTTAGTAATGAAATACTCCCTTTAGGGGAGTGAGGAGGCAGGGACTGGATGAAAGAAGGTGAAGAGATTAGCCAAAGAACATATAGGCATAGCTCATAGACACAGACAACAGTGTGGTGATGGCCAGAGGGAAGGGGGGCGGGGACTGGGTGGAGGTGGGCAAGGGGGTGGGGGATGAGGACATATGTAATAGTGTCAACAATAAAAAAAATAACTCTTCCCTACTGGGCATGCCCCACGCTTACCCTTGTCCACCCCACTCAGCCCCCACCTTGGTTAACACTGCTCCATTTAGGGACCCAAAGCAGGCAGGCAACTGTGAAATGTCCACGTTCTCATCCTCTCTGCCAGGGAGTCTCTTTCTCCAAGCACAGGGAGCTTCCTCCTTCTTGCCATACTTTCCTCCCTTGTCTTCTGTGCCGCCACTCTCCTGGTTTTTCCCCCTTGCCTCTGCTTACACTTCCTTTGTTTTCTGCCAGAATTGTCCCCCGCTTTCCCCAAGAGGCAGAAAGCAGGCATGGTTAGTTTATTCTAAGGATCAAGTCACACGAGCAGCTCCTGCCCAAGCTTCGCCATGCAAATGCAGCTGCAGGAAAAATACAAAAGCACCATGTTCCAGAGAGGATGCTCAGGCCCAGGAAGAGAAGTGTGTCCTACATAAGGTGAGCAAAAAAGACAACGTGTAGGGGGTGGGCAAGGCTGGGCACTCGTGATGTGAGTGACGCTGGCTCTCCTGAGGCCTGTTGTGGAAACATCTGACACAAGAGTCTTGTGCAGGATTTCAGGAATGAGAAAAAAGATAGATCCAAATGCTCTGTGGCAGAATTATATTACTCCATAGCACAGCGGAAGATTTGAACCTTGTAGGTAGAGGGGATGGTGGGTTTCCAGGTTGTAAAGGTAAAAAGAGTCAAGGGGAAGCACCAGGAGTAGGTGACGAGCCACACGCAGCAGCTTGTGGGTTCCTCTCTTGCACTTACCTCGATATGGTACCTTGTGTGTCCTCCAGACAAGATTGGGTGGTGCCCAATCTTACACATGGCCAGTTAAGGACAAGCAGAAAATCTGGTCCGCTCAGCTATGGTTTGATCCACAGGCTGCCTAATGGCTCAGTGTCTAGCAAGGCTTTCATCCAGAGGTGAGTGTCTGAAGAGCATCTCCAGCACCGTGGACAGAGGCAGAATGCAGGACCCAACCCCCACACCTGGGACAGTAACAGCTGTTGCTGGTGTCCAGGAAGGAACAGCAACAGGGGAAATTCACTGTTGTAGCACATGTGCCTATGAGTGTAGGAAAGGGCTGAACACCCACACTGTGGGCACTGACAAGGAAAGGGTCATTGTCTTCCAGCTCTGGAGGTGAAAACCTACAATCCTTCCTTCCCTCCATGAGGTTTATCATTCTGAGAGACAGAGGCAATGGCCACTCTGACCCAACCTGAAGTAGGCATCTGGGGTCTTTCTAAAAGTGGGCCCTCAGTACCCACTCTATTCCAACTCCAATTCCACTCTAGGGTGTTCAATTCCGTGCTAGATGGGCTCAGCCACACCTCCATGCCCCCTCCTCTGCTCCTCCACCCGTGTCCCGCATCACCAGAGTCTGGGCATCACAGCATTGGCTCCTGTTTGGCATATACTGCTCCAGTGACGTAGAGGGCTCCAGCCAGCTGCAGGGTCCCTGGGAAACGGAAGGGCTGCTGGACTGCAGGAGGGAAATAACCCATTTCTTTGGGCACTATACCAAGGGAGAGAAAAAGAACATCACAAGAGAAGATGAAAACCACATAGAATGAAGGTATTTTATGTAGATCTTAGAAGACTACTTGAAAACTTTGGGGATGAGGGGTCCTTCTTAAGAAGGCACAAAATCCAGAAGCCATGGAGGAAAAGATGGCTACACTCTAAGTCCTCACTTAACATCTTCAGTAAGTTCTGTGACTCTAAGTGCAATGATGTATAACAAAAACCAATTTTACTGCAGGACTGTTGATGTAAACAAGAGTTAAGTTCCTACGGCATCTCATCAATATTATAACCAAATGACATTGAACAAAACAGTGTTATTCAAGGACCTGCTGTATTGAACTACTATTTTTTAAACACGTATGATAAAATTATCATAAAGAAAATTAAAACAAAAAACAATACAGTGGACAAAATACTTTAACACGTAACACAGTAGTATATCTAATACATAAAGAGAGCCCACACATTTATTTAAAAACAGACTAATAAAAAAATGGGGAAAGGATGCGAACATGGAATTGATTCAGGAAGAAATGCAAATAACCAATAAATCTGCAGAAAGAAACTCAATCTCACTAATAGGAAAATGTAAATTAATATAAGGATAAAATATTCTTCACACCTGAGCTTGGCAAAATTTTTAAATTTTTACTTGAAAAAATTTTAAAGAATTAACAAGCAGAACAAGCAAAGAGGAAATAAACAGAAACGCCTACACATAGATGGTGGGTGAATTGCTATTATATCTCGAATGGTATTCCGACAATTTCCAATAAAATCCCAAATCCACACACCTGTTGGTCTAGAAATCTCATTTTAAGGGCCTATCCTAGAGATACAAAACAAGCAGTATTTAGATTCAAACCCACCATTGATTTTAGTGGCAAAAATTTTTTTAAAGGAAATTTTTTCACTAATACTTGCCGCAGAGATGATCACACTGAATAGCATATTTCATCCCAACTTAAGTGATCCTGGGAAGACAGACCTATTGGAAGACCTTTCCTGACCAGTGAGCAATGGAACAGACGATGGACTCGTTTAACCCTTAATTAGCATATAACCAGTTAGAAACTTTGTAACTTTTCCCCCATGGCAAACTTCTTAGTGAATTTTTTCACTGGTGTGTACTCCTTGTCTAGCAGTTTAATAAACTTGTTGTTTTTAAGGGTTCTGGTAGTTGTTTTTTTTTTTTTTTTAATCTTTGACAGAATAAAGGAAACAGCTGATGGTTTGGCTGTACTGAGTTCTAGTGACCACAGGACAAGTCCTGGGGATGAGCCTGCAGGTGTTACGGGTGCGTATCTGAAGCTGGGTGGAGGTGTATGGGAAGAAGTAGATCCAGAAGCCATCAGCAAAGAAATGAAGCCACAAATAAGACTAGGATCCCTGCTAGGTGGAATGTGTTGCTGAGAAGACAAGGCTTCCATGGGAGCCCCAGGGGACTCTCGAAAAGATACTGAAGCAGGTGTGAGTGGGGTGTGATCCTTTGTGCTCTTTCTTTACTTGCAGTCAAACTCCAGTGACCTCTTGTAGCTTATAGTTTTAAACTAGGATGTTGTTTCCTTCCACGTCTGTAATTCTTTTTCCAGACCTCATTCAGGAAACATGGGAGCCATGGGGCCCCCTCCTGGTGAATAAGCACAGATGTTCCAGGAGTTATTTCCATTAGCATTACTGTGCAGCACTGATACGAAAACAAGATCTGTCTGTGTTTCGGGGAGAAATTTCAGTCCTCGGTTTTATCTAGATTTAACCCAGTTTCCGTTTGGAGTCCATCACCATCAGCATTGCCGCTGATTCCATAGGAAGAGTGGAAATTTAATCCCAATATATCATGGCTCATCTCTGCCCCACTTCACAGCTCTCTGCCTCCTCTGTGGCATTGTTGAGAATTACTCATCGATTGCCCCACAGACTTACCACTGTCTGCTCACTGATATCAAGCCCCCTAAGATTTCTCTGGAGTCCTATCATCCTTTGCTCTCCCTAAGAACTCTGCTGAGATAGCATCATGCACAGGCCCTCTCTGCCGGACTCCAATGCTCTGGGCCTCTGGGACTTAGGAACCACTGGGCAGCTGTGGCCATTCCTTTCTGGAAAATTCATAATTCTTCAGATTTCAACAGAAGACTTCCGCCCAGCTCCACTCACCCAAGGAACTCTTAACTATTGCTTTAGATCCACAGGTATTCCCTCCATCGTGATGTTCACCCTCAGAGGCATCTACTTAAGCGCCTCAGTGAGTCTGGGCCTTGGCCAGAGACTGTCAGGCTGTTTTCTGCTATTACTCTCCTCCCCTGAGACAGTTAACTTCAGCTGGCCCGGCTTCTTGGCTGGAGGTGGTTGTGGAAAAAGTTCAGGAAAAAAGAAAGAAATACACCAGAGGAGAAAAGCATTAATTGATGTCTTAAAATATCCCTCTAATACTTGTGTTTATTTGTATTTTCTCAGAAGTGGGCCCTCTCTCTAGCTCAGATCATTTCATTGAACCTGAGACTCCTATCAACTTGCCAACTCATCGCCTCCACCTGGATAGCTAAGGAACAGAATGATACAACATAATTTTTTTCTGTTTTGAGCATTTAAAAAAATCCATTGATGATGAACCCCTGACACACAGGAGGATTGGAAATAACCTCAAATTTGCACTTAAGCCATACCTGGTTTTACTGCAGTGGAGGCAGTACCGATTTTCTAGTATCTCCTCTCCGCAGAGAGAAGCATCCCTCCGATGGGAAGCTGGTTCTTGTGTGTTGAAGGAGCTACAAGTTTAGGGTCCTGTTATCAGTTGGATAATAATGGCTTCTGATTGGTAGTTGGGTGGTACTAAACTAATGAGAAACTTTGTGACTTAAACTTTATTTAGTGACTTAAACTTAATATTTAATAGAGTCCAAAGCGCTTTGTTAAATTTGCGTAGTGTAATTATAATTAAATATATTTTTCCAGTGGGTGGTGGGGGTGGGGATTGGGAGAACTCTCCTCATCAACAAAATAGAAATAGACTTTCCAGTCCCAACAGAGGCAAATGGCAGGTGCTTAAGACTACACTTTCAGGGACCACTTTTTACAGTGTGCTACTAGAGAAGTCTCTGAAGGGCATCAGAAACCCTGATGGAGAGCTGTAGTGCTGACTCCTGTGCAGTTGGCCGGTGGTGCCACCTGGTGGACCTACAGCTTGCTGTTGAATATTGTTCTTTTCTTCCTGAAGGAGAGGACACAAACCCAGGGACTCCTTTCTGATGTAATTGCTTGCATTTTGTTCTTCATTCTCATGGTTTGTTTCCTTTCCAGTCAAGGAAAGGGGTAACATGAGGTTATAGTCTTTTATTTCAATTTCTTAGGGCAATATTAAGGGTGTATTTTGTAACCAGACTCTCAAAAAGGTAAATTAAAGGTTTAACTCCTCTTTGCTACTCACTACCACACATCTCCTTTATCAGGCAAAGCAGTTACTTTTTTCTGTGTTTATTTTTATATAACAGTTTGTAGTACTGTTTTATTTTTCAAATATCTTCTCACTGAATGTCCATCAGTCCATATGGATGTAATTGCTGGGTTTTTTTAATCTGTTTATTGTATCTTAAGATAAAACAAACCGTAGTATCTTTAGCCAGTGATGTGCCATCAGGTTTCTTTTCGATTCTTTGCTGCAATAGGCAATGCTACAATGAACACTCTTTTTAAAAGCTTTTTTTTTCTTTATTGATTTTAGAGAGAGAAGATGGGAGAGAGATAGAAACATCAATGAGAGAGAACATCGATTTGGCTGCCTCCTGCATGCTCCTCACCGGCCCACAACCTGGGCATATGTCCTGACCAGGAATCGAACTGGCGACCTCTCGGTGCATGGGTTGATGCTCAACCACTGAGCCACACCGGCCGGGCTACAATGAACACTCCTGTGTGTCCTGTGCCTATGTGTGAGTTTTCCCTGGGAGTAGACATGATGTGGAATTACTGAGTATGTTTAGGTTCTGAGACGCTGCCAGATTTCCTTTCAATTCAGCACTCGAAGTTTATACCCTGTCAACAGTGTGTGGAGCCTGCCTCTTGTCTCCATTCATATTCTCTCTCTTTCAGTCCAGGGAGAGGAAATAATCTTTTTGCGGCTCTAATTAATTCCCCTGCTTACTAACTAGATGGAAACTTTTTATATTTCATCGTCACTCATAATATTTTCTTCGGTAAATACCTATTAATATGTTTTATACAGTTCGACATTGAATTGTACGAGCTTTTCTTTTTCATATGTCGGAGTTCTTTGTATATTCTGGATATTAGTTTTTGGTGATACTACTCAGTCTTTACTTTTGTTTATAGTGTCTTATTCAGAAGTTATCGATATTTATGTAATTAGATTTATCAATCTCATGGTTTTTCCTTTTTGTTTTAAGAGGATTTGGCATACTTTTTGTTGTTGTTGTTAATCCTCACCTGAGGGTATTTTTTCCTTTGATTTTTAGAGAGAGTGGTAGGAAGGGAGGGAGGGGGAAAGAAAGAAAAACAAAGAGAAATATCTATGTGAGAGAGACACATCAATCAGTTGCCTACCCCACATGCCCTGGACTAGAGCGGGGAATCAAACCTGCAATCCAGGTATGTGCCCTTGACAGGGAGTCGAACCTATGACTTTTCAGTGCACGGGGCCCATGCTCTAACCACAGAGCAACACCAGCCAGGGCAGATTTTGAATGCTTTTTTTTTCTTTATTGATTTTAGAGAGAGAGGAAGGGAGAGGGAGAGAGAGATAGAAACATCAATGAGAGAGAACATCGATTGGCTGCCTCCTGCATGCCCCTCACTGGGGATTTGGCCCACAACCTGGGCATGTGCCCTGACTGGGAATCGAACTGATGAACTCTTGGTGCATGGGTCGACGCTCAACCACTGAGCCACATCGGCCGGGCAGATTTTGAATACTTTTAAAAATTTATTGTCTAGCTGGAAGTTTGTACTTTTTGATCAGTCCTCCTCCCCCCATCTCTCCCACCCTCCACCCTGATAAAGTGCAAAGATAGTACCCACCAGTCTCTACTGAAGAATGCTCTAGAAGGCTCTTAGATGTGTGTGTTAAATTAGATGCCTGCCCCTCAGGCTGACACTTGAACATAAGCAAACGAGCCTCTTTCACGTTAAGTCTGGCGTCCAGTGGCTACTTCTGCTCTGGTGCCCTGGGGTGGGTAGGTCTGAGGGTGCGAGCATTTGAAGAGCCGATTCTCAGATCACCACAGACTGGCGTATGCTGTGGATGGGAACCCTATTCGTTTTCAAAACTAGATATTTTGAGGGCTCGTCTCTCCGGTGCAGGTTTTAAAAGTTGTGGTCCCAATGTGGGCTCAAATCCTTCACTCCTCAGTAAGAATATTTGGGTTTTGAATTCCCTCTGGATTGTTGGTCCCCACACTGGGACATGGGGTTTATGGCAAGACTGTGTCCCAGCCTTTTCTATTTGCTACAATATGTCTTTCTTCTTGTTTGTCCAATGTGTAACTATAGCTCAGCCAGCCTTTAGGTTTTTTTTTTCAGAGGAAATTGTTTCATAGGTAGCTGTGGACTAGGTGGGTCTGTAGAAGGAGGTGCGTGAGCTTGAACCAGCCTCTCTTTGGAATGAGATCCTTTCTGTGGGTTATAGTCGCCTCTTGCTGGTCTAGAAGTCATTTTACAGGAAGTAAATGTTTTAAGTAACTTTAAAGTAAGTTTACTCCTAATTATAGTTATTAAGAACATATGATCTAGACATCTGCCTAAGAGCTTTATTTGTGGAATACCTTAATTTAATCTGCATAACAACGGAGTAAGGTAGATATACTAATATCCTATTACCAAGAAGGAAACTAAGGCAGAGAGAAGATAAGTAATTCAAAGTCTCATAGCTAGTATGAGTCAGAACTTTGTTTTGCCTGAATTAACCTCATAGATTGATTTCCTAACCACCTTTTTCTTCTCCATTGCCTCTACACCTATGGTTCTCAAACTTGAACCATCATCAGCTTCACCTGGAGGATTTGCTAAAGCACAGATCGCTGGGCTCCACCCCCAGGGTTTCAGATTCAGTAGGTTTGGGGTGGTGGCTGAGAATTTACATTTCTAACATGTTCCCAGCTGGAGCCAATGCTGCTGGTCCAGGGATCATGCTTTGGAATATATATATATGGCAACATCTATATATGTTGCCATATATATATATATACACACACACACATATATATACATATACACATACACACACACATATATATACATATATACATATATATATACATATATATACATATATATATACATATATATATATATATATATATATATATATGCAACATCTTTCTTTTGCAATATATCCCAATAGTTTTCTGCCTCCTATCTATTTTCTAAGTCAACCAGAATGATCTTTCTAATTTTACTTGGAAATATTTATTGAGTGCCAGGCACTATATTAAGCATAAATGATGCAATAATGAGCAAAATAGGCAAGAATCCTAATGTCACAATAACCTGCAGTGGGGTATTTGCCTAGAACACTCTCTTTCCTTGGCTGAACACCAGGTAATGTTGACCATGTTCTCCTTTCCACGTGTGTAAAATATAGAAGTATAGTAATCTATTCCTATAATCAGCTCACAAAATGGTTGAGTTGGCCCACGCTCTTTGATTTTGCTCTGGGCAGTTGTTTGGTGGAATAATTAAAACTCCTGCTTGTTTTTCACTCTAAGATAAGTTCAGAGTTGTCTGCTGGATGTTGAGTAAGCAGGAATATGGGAGAAAATGAGATAAGATTCTTCAGGCTTATTCTTTCAGTTTTGTTAAACTTGACAAAACCCTTCATCTCTAGAAAGGTGGGGCATCAAGGATGACTTGATTGTTCACTAATCCTGCCCCCCTCCTGTGAAGGTCTGTGCTTTATTTCCCTGTCCCTATTCATAGAACCAGTCCCAGAAGAGTGGTGACCAAGATGTTCTGGGCATAGTTAATTCAGAAAACTCCTCACCACTGCCAGTCACAATTATCTTTGTCTCTCTTCTATTTTTGTCTTAAGGGCTTGATGTCTATTTTTTTCGATGGGCAGGAAAAGCCTAAAATTTTGCTGATATAAAATTTTGGTTGCATAATTCCTTGTTATCATAGGATAAATTCTTATCTAGTCAAGGAAGCTGGAGTTAAAATAAAAGACCCTGTCTGTCGTCACAGTTCCTTGAATTATTTCCTCAAAACATAGCCTTTGTTCTCAGGCTGATTTGTAAGAGTTCATGTATCTTCAGGATGGCAAAGTAGAGTGTGGGGGGAGGGTGCAGAGGTTGGTTGTTTTTTGAGAACTTGATTTTTATCCCATGGTCAACAGATAACAATGGAAAGCTTTAAACTGGGAAAAGACAAGGACTGGGTATGCATTCTATACTGTCCTTTTAGCTTTCTGTGTGACGTGGCAGGAACTGGAGGGAACTGGAGGCAGGAAGACCCAGGAGAAGGCAGTTGCAGTGTTTTGCAGTGATCCTGAAGAGAAATGGTGGTGACCTAGATTAAAGCTGTGGATGGGAGGATGAGGAAGTATAAGGATTCGCAATATTTGATGGTGCCAGATATAGTTTTAGGAACTTTACCTAGGGAGAGACAGGGAGGGATCAAGGATGGCACTGGAATTTTTGGCTTTAAGCAACAGATTGGAGGTTGAAGCCATTCCTTGAGATAGCCAATACTGCAGAGAAGGTTTGGAGGTGAGCATGATGCACTCAGGATGGACATGAGTTTCAGGTGCTTTGGGAAATCAATTCAACTGGAATGACCAATAAACAATAAAATAAATCGTATCACTCTGAGTGTGAAATCCTTCCAGGGGCTCACTGTTGTCGAGGGTACAAATCCCAAATTTCTTAACAAGACTTACAATTAATTTACCTTTTTCGGTTTCATCTCTGCCCCCTATCCCCCACCCACAGGTGCCCAGCCCAAACTCAATTTTAGTTCCTCACAGGGGGAATGCTCTCTGAGATCTCAGGGGCTTGGTGCCACCTGTCCTGCCAGGACCTATTTCATCCTCCTCGCCTTTCACAAAGAGTGAGGCCAGGTAGGGTGATGGGATAAAACGGTGAGCAGAAGACGACCTCACCCATGCCCTTGCGGAGCTTACAGTATAATGGTGCAGTTGGACACTAATCCAATACTTACACAGATAACTAAAAATTAAATCAAACATTAACACTGCAAATGAGGGAAGAGCTGCCAACAGAAGGTGGTGCCTAGTAAGGATGAGAGCCCATAATGGAGTTTTGACTTAAAGACCTGCCTGAGAAAGTGGAGATTGAATTGATTCAAAGAGGGAGAAAAGCTTTCTAAGCTGCGAGAACATCCCTATAGACTCTATAGTATGAGGGTCATAACCTGGTACATTACAGGCAACTAGAGAAATATGCCCTTTCCCTAAAAAACCCATGCCGGTGAAAAGGGTTGGAGAAAAACCACAAAAACAAAAACGGCTATTTTGTCCCATAGCAGCTGCCATAGGGCCGCAGTAGGCCGCGATCTCGTCGCACTGGTTTCTGGGAGTTGTAGTCTCTACCTGCGCGTGCAGGCATGGCGGCCTCCATTGCAGGGTGCTGTGGAGCAGCGACGGGCCTGACCCGGGGCGCTGGAGCCGCCAGGGCGCTGCTGCCTGCGCCGGCCTCTGTCGTCTGCTGTAAGTGGGGCGAGGCTTGAGAGGCAGTGCGCACAAGAGGCGCAGGGTCAGGCTGGTGGTAGGCGAGCCTGGAAGTCTGGGGCGACCTTGGCGGAGGCCCCTCGTAGGACCGCGAGCTGGGGGAGGTTGCAGGGTTCCCCGGGAGCTCAGAACCGCCCGAGTAGTCTTGACCCCTGCTGTCTGTTCCCGCAGGGGCCCGCGCGGGGCCGGGCCGGCCGCAGAGCACGGGACCTTCCCAGCCCGGCGCGGGCGCATTCCAGCCGCCCCCGAAGCCCGTCATCGTGGACAAGCGCCGCCCCCCGCGCCAGGAAACCAGGTGAGGCCGCACCTGGGCGCGATGCCCGCGTTTTGGGTCCGTGCGCTCGCTTTAGATCTGGGCTCTCAAGCGGGGGTGGACCTCCCCCTGCACGAATGCATGTGCCGACCCGACTCAGGCTTGTCTTCCTCGCTTCCTCCAAGCTGCACCGAACTTTCTCCGCAGTCTTACTAAATCAGAACGTCAAGTAGGGATTCTCCAGGTTTGAAGCCCTTTCCACCGGCATCTGGCCTGCATCAGGAGTTTTCCCTGAAGCGTATCTTATTTTATCCCCTTACGTTCAGGAGCCGGGCTTGCCTCGCCAGAGTGGAAATGGATTAGCCAGGACTCGCCGTGTTTTAGCTTCTCAGTTCACTGATACGGTTTCCTGGCAAATGCGGTACAGTGGTAAAAATTTTCTGCCAGTTTGGGTTTGAAATTTGCTCTTCAAAAACTGTGCTTAAAAACCTGGTTTACCTACAAGAATGGTGGTGACTTTGAAGGCACATGTAAATTTAGATTTAGGATTTGCAGAAGTGTTTCTATAGATCTAATTAAAAAGGCAATTTTCGGGGGTGGGAAATTTGGTGTGATTATAGACTTTCTGAAGGGGTGTTGATTGGATTATCTCTGCGTGGGTGTATGTGTGTTTAACATTTCAGATATTCTGTGGTTGTGAATTGAAATGAAGTTGAACTTACGGAATTTAGAAATTAAGAAAAGACTTCCTTATACCACTTTTATTTTTTAAGGTGGAAAAGAAATATCTCCTAAATTGCAGCACTTAACATAATTCAGTTAAATGGAATGTAAGTTGTATAACTGCTTTGGAAAACAATTTAACACAATTTAATGAGTTTGAGGTTGTATACTTTTCCACCCAGAAGGGTATAAAACTTAAAGTATTAAGTACAAGAAATGTATAAGGATGCGCACAAAAGTATTGTTTGTAACAAACAAAAATTAAGAAGCAGCCTAGATATCCATCAGTAGGTGGACTATATATATATAAAAACTAGAGCAGTATGGATGAACTTCATAAATATGTGTGATAAAAAGCAACCTGCAGAAGAATTGATATAGTATGATAGCTTTTTAATATTGCTCAGACATACGTGCATATGTAAAGTATAAAAAATGTGTAGGGGAAATTCTCCACTTTCACAGAGCAGTCAAACCTAGCTTTCCTAGTAGCTCTAAAAGTTGACATGTGCCTCCTGATGTGGCAAAATAAGATCAGATCTTCAGAAAAGTCAGTGTCATAAAAATACAGAGATGGGGAATAGTTCTAGTTTAAGAGACTGAAGAGACTAACAATCAGATACAACATGTGAAGTTTGATTGTATCTTGGAGACCTTTTCCAGGACAATTTGGTGCATTTAAATATGAACTATGTATTAGATTATATTAGTGAATTAATGCTGAAATTCTTAGGTGTCATAAAGGAATTGTGATAAATGTAGGAGAATGTCCTTATTTATTTTTTTTTTTCTTTATTGATTTGAGAGAGAGAGAGAGGAAGGAAGAGGGAGAGAGAGATAGAAACATCAATGAGAGAGAACATTGATTGGCCTGCCTCCTGCATGTCCCCCCACCGGGGATCAGGCCCACAACCTAGGCAGGTGCCCTGACCAAGAATCTAACTAGTGACTTCTTGGTGCATGGGTCGATGCTCAACCACTGAGCCATACCGGCTGGGGAATGTCCTTATTCTTAGACACCTTCTAAAGTATTTAGGGATGAAGTGCCTTGCTGCTTGTCATTTCAAATGGTTCAGGAAAAAAATTATAGTATATCTAAAGCAAATATGACAAAATGTTTGGCAGTAGGTGAAGCTAGGTAAAGTATATTTGGGTGTTCATTATATTACTATTTCAGCTTTTGGTAGGTTTGAAAATTTTCAAAGTAGGAAATTGAGAAAAAGGAATAAATTGATAGGTATAATTACCAAATTTAGTCAATTATATCATAGTAATTAAAGGGGTTGGGAGGGGTGCACAGAGGCTTCAACCATATTGATAATTTATTTCTTGAAATGAGTGATAGACATGAATTTGCACTGTAATGTCATTGATACTTTTATAGATTACATATTTTATGATGAGTTTAAAGTCAGTTAAAAAGACTAGGGAGATTATTTTTTTAAAGTGGGTTTGCAGTTGATGATTTATATGTTTATATATGTTTTCCAATATAATTTATTATAATTTGTACAGCTCAACATTGAGGCCTGTGGTTATGGTCACAGGCTTTGGAGTCTGACTTACATTTAAATCTTGACTTGATAACTTTATAGCTAATTAATAGTAATGGATTATTTATTCTCTCCAAACTTCATTTTCTTCATCTGAAAAAAGAGCTAATGACACCAAACCCACCTGGTTGTTGTAAGGATTAATTTATGCTATAGATGTTTAATAAAACTTTTAACACGGTGCCAGGTGAGTACTCAGGATTATTAGCTATTTTCATAAGCACTGACAACAATTTTAGAAATATGATTGATTATTCTTATTTAGAGAAGGACGAATAAAACACTTCAAAATCATAATCTTGCTCTCTTGTTTTTTTAAGAAAGCAACAGATTCTTTTTAATGGTCTTTAAAGTTTTGTTTTTTTTGTTTTTTTCCTATAGATTCTTGAGTCCTGAATTCATTCCTCCAAGAGGAAGAACAAATCCTCTGAAATTTCAAATAGAAAGACAAGACATGTTAGAAAGGAGAAAAGTAATCCACATTCCAGAGTTCTATGTTGGTCAGTACGAGCTGATTGCTTTTATTATTAGTGGCTGGCGGGTTAGTTTTCTTGGCATAGAGAAGATTGTTTTTCATATATCTGGGTTGTGCCCATATGAGGTACTTGTTTCTGTAGCATATTGAAATCTTTAGGAAGTTCTGAAGTTACCTAGAAATGCTGTTGCTTGTTTCTGCTGCTTATGCACAAGTTCACTTCACTTCTGACTTCGCAGGAAGCATTCTCCGTGTCACAGCGGCCGACCCGTATGCCAATGGAAAAACCAGCCAGTTCCTGGGGATTTGCATCCAGAGATCAGGAAAAGGACTCGGAGCTACTTTCATCCTTAGGAATACTATTGAAGGACAAGGTAGGGTCCATCTCATTTTGTTGATTTTCTGGAAAATGTTACGTCAGGATTCTTTTTTGTTTTCTGCATCCTGGGTAAGACATCTGTGACTCGAAAGTGCAGGGGCTCCGAGGGACGACAGGGGCCCTGTGGCCCGAGAAGGGTATGAAATGGAGGTTACTGATTAAAGTTGGCGCTTTGCTTTCTCTGGAAGGCTTTTTGTATTACAAGGATAACAGCCATTAGAAGTAGACTTTCGCCCTGGCCGGTTTGGCTCAGCAGTTAGAGCGTCGGCCTGTGGTACAGAGAGACCCGGGTTCGGTTTCCGCTAAGGGCATGTACCTCGGTTGCAGTTTGTCCCCGGCCCTGGTTGGTCGTGCGGGTGGCAGCCACTCGATGTGTGCCTTTCACATCGATGTTTCTCTCTCTCTCTCTCTCTCTCTTCCTCTCTCTTCCTCTCTCTCCCTCCCACTCTATCTGAACAAAAAATGGAAAAATGTCCTCAGGTGAGGATAAAAAAAAAAAAAAAAAAAAAAGAAGTAGACTTTCCAGCCTGGCTGGTGTCACTCAGTGATTGAGCCTTGACCCATGCACCAAGAGGTCACCGGTTCTATTCCCGGTCAGGGCACATGCCTAGGTTGTGGGCCTGATCCCCAGTAGGGGGCATGCAGGAGGCAGCCAATCGATGTCCTCTCTCATCGATGTTTCTCTCTCTCTCTCTCTCCCCCTCTCCCGTCCACTCTCTCAAAAATCAAAGAAAAAAATTTTTTTTAGTGAAGTAGATTTTCCAAACTATGATAGTGTTACAGGAGAAGACAAGTGACCAAAGCAATGTGGGGACATTCATTTCAGGAGCAAATAACCCCTGAGAACATTGTAAACATAATGCTGTCCTTATGCGTTACTTTCTCCTGAGGTGCATGGCCCCAATACGCTTTCTATTACAACAGTCACCACAGGATCCGTTTTATAAGAAAAGACAAAATTACGTTTGCTGTGCCTAATAAGGCAGAGGAACAAGTGCTACAATTTGGGAATTATGAATCCACTGGCAGGAACAGGAACGTTTTCATACCTAATGTTGTGTCCTTCATGACCTCCAGCAGCGAGGCACTGTAGTCCGAGAAACGGAACCTGCGAGGGCAGTGTACCCTGCAGTGCCCTGGGCGCGTGTATGCAAGGGCTCAGGCAGGTCGTGTGCTTGGAGAAGCCTTGTCCTAGGGAGACGTGAGCACAGGTGTGAGTCAGACAGACCTGGGCTTGATTTTCTGCTTTAAAATTGAAATAAATGTTTCTTCCTCCCCGGGTGGTGGTCAGTGGATGGTGATGTTGTACGTGAAGTGCTGGGCACAGTACTCAGAAGTGTTACTTCCTTTGTGTCATTCTTTACAGTACATTTTGACTGTCAGCTGCCTGTACCTTCCCCATCCATACTCCCTTTTGTGGTGGTTCTTTCTAGTCCAATGGCTTTAAATACCACCCATGTGATGACAATTCCCAACACATACCTTGAGCACTGAGCCTTTCCAAATTCCAGATTTGCACATACAACCACCAGTTTGGCATCTCCATTTGAATAGTTTCTGAGCATAAAACAAGTTCAAAGCAGAACTCTGTATTTCACCCTGTATTTCCCCTCACAATGTGTTCTTTTCATGTTTTCTTCTATTCCCATAAATGGTGCCACTCCCCTTCCATTTATTTAAACCAAAAATTCAGGAGCTGTTTTTAATTCTCTTGCACACACCCAGTCAATCAGCTGGTTTTTATGGCTCAGTCTCCAAAAAGTGTCTCCAAATTTTGTCTATCTCTCCACCTCCACGCTACCACTCTGGTCCTTGCCCAACCTTCTCCTGCTGGCAGCTGTGCAGCGACACTGCTTTGGTTCCTGGCTCACCAAGTTACTGTGCTCCAGACAAAGGGCTTTCTTTTGGTTTTTCTAACATGGCAAGTTTGTTAAGACCCCAGGGCCTTTGCATTGCCCATTCTTTCTGCCTGGAGCATTCTTGGCCTTTTCTAGTATCAGTTTAAATGTCATCGTTTCAAGGAGGCTGTCCCTGACTGCTCTTTCAAGTTGCCCCGTCTGCAGTCACAATGTCACCTCCCTGTGTTGTTTTCACTACATGAAATGACCTTGTAGGTTTGTTTGTTTATTGTTTGTCATCCACTGGAATGTAAGCTTTATGAGAGGAGAAGGCTCTTACCTATCAGGGTTTTGCTGTGGACACAGCTCCTAAATCAGTGCCCGAACCAGAACAGTCGTGTAATAAATACTGGACTAAATCCTGGCATTAAACCCTAGATGTTAACCTACATCATATATTTTACTTCTTGTATTTCTCTTGGGATTATTCCAGGAAACCTCAAAATATACTCTTTCCCTTAAGTGTTTGATGATACAGATGATGTATATTAAACTATTACTTGTAGCATCTTGGAAACACTCAAGCTGTTCTTAGCTTGCTTCCTGTGGAAAGCCCCAGAGTGTTCAGAAAACCTGGGCTGTCCGTAGAGGGCTTCTGAACCCAAGTTAGAGCTTAAAAATGTACTTACTCTTTTTTACGTCGTTAATCCTACTGCTCTTAATGTCAACGATAGAGTTTTATTTACGTAATTGGGAAATAAACCACAGGATGGTGAAGAATTGACTCAATATATTTATAGATGACATCATTCTTTTGACTATCGTTCTAATTCATATTTTCTTATTTTTTAATCTATATGGATTTTAGTTTATTTCTGTTTATTTCAGTCATCTTTATCTTAAAGATTCAAATTTGTGCTGCATTTCCTATTAGGGGAAGCTTGTGCAGGAGTCTGGATTCAGATCTTAAGAATGTGTTTTCTTCTCCTCTTAGGTGTTGAGATTTGCTTTGAACTTTATAATCCTAGAATCCAGGAGATTGAAGTGGTCAAATTAGAGAAGCGGCTGGACGACAGCTTGCTATACTTACGAGACGCCCTTCCTGAGTACAGCACTTTTGATGTTAATATGAAACCAGTACTACAGCAGTCTGGCCCAGAAGTTCCTGTGAATCAGGTATAGTTGTACATTTGGAACTGGAAGTTCAAGTATAAAATAAGTCATCTTAATGAAAACTTTTAGAAGAATTTTGCTTATAACTATCAGCCTAATTTATTCCTTTTTTTTTTTTTTTTTTTTTTTTTTTTTTTTTTTTTTATAAATATATGTATGTCTCCCTTAGCTGAAAGTAAAAATGAAGCCTAAGCCCTGGTCCAAACGGTGGGAGCGTCCAAAGTTTAATATTAAAGGAATCCGATTTGATCTCTGTTTAACGGAAGAGCAGATGAAGGAAGCCCAGAAGTGGAGCCAGCCGTGGCTCGAGTTCGACATGATGCGGGAATATGACACTTCAGAAATCGAAGCTGCAATACGGGAAGAAATTGAAGCGTCGGAAAAGTCTTGATCTGAACATGTATTTAGATCCCTGCAGAGGCTATACTGACTCTCAGAGGTTTTTTGAGAGACCAGTTTAATTTCATATATAGGGACATAGTTGTTAAATCAACAAGGCATTATTTTGTGAATACTGTTTTTTAAAAACATTGAATTAGCACCTCAGTTTATTACTGTAAGAAGAGAAATACAGTATACATGCCAAGTGGGCCGGTGTCTGTTCTGTTACTGGAGACAGAGCTACAAGAGAGTCAAACTACGACAGAATCCTCTTATATAAGCCGGAAACCTGAACCAGGGGAGGCGCACAGCTCTGACAGCTGGGTCTGCCCATCTGGCAGCAGCCCCCCCGACACCTCTAGTCAGCAGGGCCAGGGTCACACAGGTGGAATGTGGTGCCTCCATTGGGCTGGATGTCACCAGTCCCATCCCGGCTCACCTAGGACCCAGCCCTTCTGCAGTGGAGCGAGATGCAGCGAGGGCAAAGGCCAGTGGCCGGGCAGGGCAGGTGGCACTGTCTTCTGGAGCACTAAGGGCAGGACATGGTCACCTCGGAGACGCTGGGGCAGGGAACAGCGTGGGAGAGGAGGCATCTAACCGCAACCCCCCTGGGTCTCTGAGCCTCTCCTCCCCACTCAGCCCGCCCCGATCCAGTCCCTAGAAGCCAGGCCAGGAGACCGCAGCTGTAGGGGCTCTGGCTTCGCGGTCACTGCCAGGCCTCCATGTCCATTGCTCCTGGAGAAGACCTACGCCAGTTTCTGAAACCTAAATTGGACCATGTCTCTTCCTGCTTAAAATGCTTCCAGAGCTTCCCGTCCCTTGTGGGGTAAAGTCTATTAAAAGCAGATTCCAGAGCCCTGAATGAGCGGGTAGCTGAGGCCTGCCTCCCGACAGCCCTGACCCCAGCGCTGTGTTAGTGCAGTCGGGGTGATGAATACTTGCATCAAAACCATCAATAAATGCTTTATGTTCCTCACGCTCCATTTTAAAAGGCAGGGAACATGTAATGCATTTTGGAAGGATGCGGAGATGTTGGTAGCAGATGTCAGAGAAGCAGGACAGTACAGTGGTTCAGACCTGGGCTCTGGAGCCAGATGGCTGGAGTTGCAGTCTTGGTTTCCCATGCTGTGTGGCTATGGGCAAGTTACCTAACCTCCCTGTGCCTCGGTTCCCTTACATACAAATGGGGCTAAGTCTCTACCTCACAGGATTGTTGCGAGGATTAATGAGTGTTTTGAAATGCTTAGGGAATGTCTGGCACCTGGTAAACCAGTGTTTGGTATTAATACATAAAGTTTATGTACTTATTAAATTAATACATAGATACAAACAGACTTGACTTCCTAAGCTATATTTGATTGCATCCAGCCCTACACTTGTCCCCACCCTGTGACCCACTGCCTCTCCCCACATGAACACGCACCCCACCCCCAGCACCCTTTTTGTCCTATTCTGGAGAGGAAGCCTTGGGCACTGCGTCTGTGGGACACACATCTGATCTCCGCTCCCTAATGCACAACCAGGAGCACACGTTGGTCCATCCATCTTTGTGTGACTCAAACATCTGGTCGGTAATCAAAGATCAAGTTCATTTTCATTAGCCAACAGGAAGAGCGTGGAGCCCATTCCTGAATGCCCTGCCCCTGCTGTTATCACGACACCCATGCTCTCTCTCAGTGACCCATAGATGGCACCATTTCCTCTGGCTGGGCACACAGACACCTTCCATGGCTTAGAGTAGTACTATGTGTGTGCGTCTGGACCTCCTCGAAATGTTGGACTGGATGACAGTTCCAATGGAATCCTGGTCTTCCAGGGACTCTAGACGTCCTCAATGAATGCAGCTCGTAATCCTAGTAATCTCATCTCTCCCTCACTCCCGAGGCAGGACTCGTGAGACTTCAGTAAATGTATTAAGTTGCCAGATTCTTTCAACAGAGAGACAGATGATGGCTTCATGGAAGACAGATAACTGGGGGCCTTGTCCCCAGGGAGCTGACACCGATGGCCAGTCTTGGTCTTCAGGACCTAGGCAGAGTGGAGGCAGCTCTCACACCAGCTGGTAGACTGTTAAATACACCAAACCCTGACAAGTTCAGGCCTGAGAGTCTATAACCTCTCGAAACGCCAGGGTTCCTTTATTAGGAGACCCCGAAAACAGGAGTCAGGCAGTAGTGGGGCTCCACGTGTTCCCCTCCACCATGGCTGTTCTTGCCAAGGTCACGGTGAAATGACCCTTTTGTTTCTGTTATGGGCTGAATGTTTATGTCCCCCATAATTCACATGTTGAAGCCCTATGGGATGGTATTAGGAGTGGGGCCTTTGGCGGTGCTGAGGTCATGAGGGGGAGTCCTTGTGAGTGAGATTAGTGCCTCTATAAGAAGAAACACGAGAGAGGTGGTTCCCTCTCCACCATGTCAGGACATACATACACAAAGGTGACTGAAAACCAGGAGAGGGCCTTTGCCAGAGCCCGACCATACTGGCACCCTGACCCCCGACTAGCCTCCAGCACTGAGAATAAATGTTTGTCGTGGCATTCTGTACAGCAGCCCAAACTAAGGCAGTTTCCAAATTCAACAGGCACTGTCCTCTGTCTTTTTTCACCTTTTACAGCACTCCTTCCCACCCCGCCCCCTTGAAACTCCCCATGTCCTTGGATTTGGGGGCCCCACGTGCTCGTGGTTTCCATCTCCCTGGCTGCTCTCAGAAACCGTCATGAGCTCCTTTTTCCACCCTTCCTCTGGGGCGGTCTTCCAGGGAGATCTCGATGCTCTCCACACGAACTCCCCCTGGGTATCTCCTTCCTCTCTCCCTGATTCTATTGAACTCCAAATCAGTTAACAAGACTCGGGGATCCAACGGCCAAAATCCTCTTCGCTTGCCTATCACACCGACTCTTCAAAGGCGGTGCATTCAAGCCTGAAGCAAACCTCAGCATCTGTCCACCACAGCTCCTGTCCCCACCCAGGCCACCAAGTCTGTGTCTGGCCTTTCATCCAGGGTCACCCAAGCCAGAAACTTGAGTATCATCCTTGACTCCTGTGTTAGTTTCCTACTAAGTACCACAAACTGAGTGGCTTAAAACAACAGAATTCACCCTGGCCGGTTTGGCTCAGTGGTTAGAGCGTTGGCCCGCGGACCAGAGAGTCCCGGGTTCGGTTCCCACTAAGGGCACGTACCTCGGTTGCAGTTTGTCCCCGGCCCCAGTTGGGGTCGTATGGGTGGCAACCAGTCAACGTGTCTCTCTCACATTGATGTCTCTCTCTCTCTCTCTCTCTCCCACTCTATCTTAAGATAAATACAAAACTGTCCTCCGGTGAGGATTAAAAAAACCAAAAGAACAATTCTTTTCCACCCAGTTCTAGAGGCCAGAGGTCTGAAACCAAGGTGTTGGCAGGGCCTCTCCCTCCAGAGGATCTGGGGGAGGATCCTTCCTTACCTTGTCCAGCTTCTTGTGGCTTCAGGTGTCCCTTGGCTTGTGGCAACATAACTTCAGTCTCTGCCCTGTCTTCTCTCGGCCTTCTTCTCTGTGTCTGTGTGTTGTTTCCTCTTACACGTGTTCTCATTGGATCTAGGGCCCACCCTAAATCCAGAATGATCTCCTCTTGAGTGTTACCTTAATTTCACCTGCAAAGACTATTTCCAAAGAAAGTCACATTCTGAGGTTCTGATGGACATGTATTTGGAGAGGACATTATTCAACTCACTACAACTCCTCCCCCTCCCCCCACTTAACCAATTATACCTGCTTAACACATTGGGCCCACTCACGCCTCTCCATCCACCTTTCCTGGGTCACGGCACCCGGTCTCGGTGCCCAGGCCTCCAGCCTTGCCTTCTGTTCACTCCCCACACGATAGTCTGGCTAAGTGTCCCCAAACGGTCAGGTCCTGCTCCTTATAAGGACTAGGAATTTGGTGATGTTAAGAATTAGTACTAATTTATAGGAACAGTATTGTGGTTTTTCTAAAAAGTTCTCACTTCTTAGAGATACATCCTGAAGTACTTACGTTGAAATGATACAATATCTGAATTTGCTTTAAAACAATTTCAGGGAGAACAATAGGGATATAGACCAGATAAGATCGGTCAATCGTTGAAGCTAAGTAATGGGTATATGGGGATCATTATACGATTCTCTCTACTTTTGTATTTGCTTTAAAATTCATAAAAAAGGCTTTAAAAAAGAAAGAAGGAGTCCCCAGCACAGAGCACCAGGCGGTCACAGTCAACCAATCAGAGCTGAAATTGGGCATCAGCATTCTTTGGTCACCTCTGGGCTGGTGTACAGTAAGGCCAGGAAGGAGGCTGTGAACCAGGAAAGAACTCGGGGTTCTTAAAGTTGAGTCAGCTCCAGCACGATCAGAAGCCTAACAGTTAGACCCTGGCTAGTTTTATAAAATTCGTTTTTCTTTTTCTTTGGTTGCGTGTGTTGTTGTTGTTGTTTTTCTCCCTCAATCTTTGGTAAAGTTCTTTTATGACAATTCCAGCTACCTTCAGCTGTGGTCAGAGGAACCAAGGGAAGTTGGGTTTGTCTACCAAATGTTGAGACTCCCCCCGCCATGACCAGCCCTCTTCTCCAGAGGGCCCCCAGGCTGCTGGCCACCTGGCTTCTCCGTCCAAGCAGGAGACTGGGAGAGCCTTGTCTGGAGAATCTGACCAGCCCAGGAGAAATATCTCCAAGGCAATAAAACTGGTAGATTCTTCTGAAGGGTGTTTTAGAGAGTCGGAAGAGTTTGAGGTGGAATTATACTTAAGTATATAGAAAACTAAACAAATGAGAAAGAGAAGAAAATTCTTCTTCTTTTTTTTTTTTAATCCTCACCCGAGGACATTTTTGCATTTAACTTTAGATAGAGCAGGAGGGAGAGAGAGAGAGAGACATCGACATGAGAGAGACACATTGACTGGTTGCCGCCCACACAACCCCAACAGGGGCCAGGGATGAACTGCAACCGAGGTATGTGCCCTTAGAGGGAATTGAACCCAGGACCCTCTGGGCCACGGGCCGATGCTGTAACTGCTGAGCCAAACCGGCCAGGGCGACAATTACTCATTTTTAAAAAGTAGTGCAATCTCTATGTTCATTGCAGCATTATTCACAGTGGCCAACACATGGAAACAACCAAGTGTCCTTTGATAGACTGGATAAAGAAGATGTGGTGCATATATACAATGGAATACTACTCAGCCACAAGAAAAGATGAAATGCTGCCATTTGCGACAACATGGAGGGACCTTGAAAATATCATGCTAAATGAAATGTCAGAAAAAGCTAAGAACCATATGCTCTCACTCATATGTGGAATATAAAACTAAAACTCATAGACACAGATGGTTACCAGAGGGAAGGGGGTGGGAGGTAGTAAATGGTAAAGGGGCCAAATATATGGTGACAGAACATGATTTGACTTTGGGTGGTGAGCACACAATGTGATATACAGATGATGTATCATAGAAATGTACACCTGGAACCTATATAATCTTATTAAGCAACATCGCCCCCAATAAATTTAATTTTTAAAAAAAGTAGTGCAGGAAAGAAAAATATACTTTATGAATCAACTATGAATAATGTTTACATGTTCATACTAATATAAATACTAAATTGATGTGCTATTTATTGGTTTTTAGCATCCATTTAATTCCTGCTGTGTTCTGGCCTGTGTCATAGGGGTGGAAGCCTAGAAACTACATTTCCTGACTTGCATAAGGCTTGGCATCCGATTGTGACTTCAGATCTGCCACGAAGATGCCATTATTTTCTGTGTGGCCTCTCAATACTCTGGAAGTGTGCTGAAATCCCCTGCCAGGCATGATCAGTGTGTACATTTCTCCCTGGAATTCCATCAGTTTTTCCTTTATCACTAGAAGCTACGCTGTTCAGTGCACCATGCCAGATTTGAGACATACCTGTACTAAAATATTATTCACTGTTTACCTGAAACTCCAATGTAACTGGGTGTCCTGTTTTGTTGGCTTTTGGGGTGGCTTCCTGGCAACTCCACCTCCTCCCCTCCTTAGGCTGGGACCTCACTCCACCCACCAGGGTGCTTCCTCATGGGATGGCCTCTGTACTGCATGGGGTTCTGACACTGACATGGGGCTGCCTCTCTGAGGGCACCCTTTTCTCTCTGCTCAGACTCTGGTACCCCACACTGGGCCATCATGGCACCCCACTCCACCCCCGCTATCACAGACACATGCCTTGCTTTGCCCCACCTATTGGCTTTTGGACTGAGTTGTTTAGGACGAGAAAGGAAGAAAAGGGAATGGAAGAGGAAAGGGAAGAAGTCGGATTGTATTTTGCGCTGGATTTATATTTTACCTATAATAGAATGTTTTTTGTGTGTGTTTTTTTTTTTAGATGACAAAATGGCCTGTACTAGTCAGGGTTCTCCAAGAATCCAAGGTGACAGACAGAGACATGAGGAGAGTTGTGATAGGAAGTGGCTCCCGGGTGTAGAGGCTGACAAGCCTCAGTCTGGAGAGCCAGGGAAGTGGGTGGGTGACCCAGTCTGAGGTCAGAAGCTTTCAGACTGGGCGTGGAGGGCTGGTGCACATCCTGGAGGCCCCGGGCCCAAGAACCAGGAGCTCTGAGGTCTGAAAGCAAGAGAAATGGATGCTCCGTGTGTGTGATGGACACTCAGGTTATTTCCATGTCTTGGCGTTGTAAATAATGCTGTTATAATCCTTTGACATGGGGGTGCAGATGACCCTTTGACAGAGTGTTTTGTTTCCTCAGGTACATGCCCCAAAGTAGAAATGCTGGATCGTATGCAGTCGTCCCTCGTCTATCGCGGTTAATCCGTTCCAGACTAGCGGTTGCACCTGGCGTTGAAGGATTCCTGGGGTGCTCGAATACATAAGCCCACAGTCCATACGTACAGTAATTTTAATTGTAATGCAGGGGTGTGCAATTGACTCAGACAACCGAGCACGCGCTGTATCATTTTCACTGTCTCGATCAACTTTTTAATGAATATATTTGAAAAAACCGCGATAGGGTGAAGCCGCGAAAGTCGAAGTGCGAAGTGGCGAGGGACGACTGTGGTTGTTCTATTTTTAATTTTTTGAGGCACCTCCACTGTTTCCATAGTGGCTATAACAACGTACAACCCCACCAGCAGTGCAAAAGGGCCCCCTTTTCTCCACGTCCTCGCCGGCACGTGTTACCACATGTCTTTTTGATGATGGCCATTCTCACGTGTGTGAGGTGACATTGTCGTTTAGATTGGCATTTCCCTGACGATTAGTGATGCTGAGCACCTTTTCATGTACCTGTTGTCCATTCCTACATTTTCTTTGGAAAAATATCTGTTCATGTCCTTTGCCCATTTTTATTTTATTATTTTTTTCAATTGATACTTTTTATTTGTATTCTTGCTTGACCTCTGATTTTTTTTATTGTTGAAAGTATTACAGATGTTCCCCTTTCTTTCCCATTGATGCCCTCCTCCCCGATCCCAGCCCCCTCCTGCTTTCCCCAATCTCATGTCTGTGTCCACTGGTTGTGCGTATATGCATATCTTTGCCAATTTTCAAATTGGATTGTTTGTTGTTTTGCTATTGAGTTGTATGAGCTCTTTCTGTATTTTGTGGCCTAAAATATGGTTCATCCTAGAGAATGGTCCTATGTGTCTGAGAATGTGTTCTGCTGCTGCTGGGTAGAATGTTTTGTATTTGTCTGTTCGGTCCATATGGTCTTGAGTATTGTTCAAATCCACTTTCACTGATTCTTTGTCTGAATGACCTATCGACTGTTGAGAGTCGGGTATTCAATTCTCAACTTTTATTGTACTGTTGTTTACTTTTTAAAAATTTATTTATTTTTCTTTATTGATTTTTTAGAGAGAGAAGAAGGGAGAGGGAGAGAGAGATAGAAACATCGATGAGAGAGAACATCGATTGGCCGCCTCCTGCATGCCCCCCACTGGGGATTAGGCCCACAACCTGGGCATGTGCCCTGACTGGGAATTGAACCAGCGACCTCTTGGTGCATGGGTTGTTGCTCAACCAATGAGCCACACCGGCTGGACTGTACTGCTGTTCATTTCTCCTTTTAGCTGTTAGTTTTTGCTTTAAATATCTAGTGCTCTGATTTTGGGTGCATATATATTTACAATTATATCTTCTTGATGGATGGACCCCTTTATCATTATATAGTGACCTTCTTTGTCTCTTTTACCATTTTTAAAGTTCGTTTAGTCTGATATAATTATAGCTGCTCCTGCTTTTTTTTTTACCATTTGCTTGAAATATCTTTTTTCTGCCCCATCACTGTCAGTACACGTGTCTTTAATCCTCACCCGAGGACATGTTTTTTTATTGATTTTTAGAGAGAGAGGAAGGGAGAGAAAGAGAGAAACATCGATAGTTGCCTTCTGTACATGCCCAGACTGAGGATTGAACCCATAACCTAGGTATGTGCCCTGACCGGGAATTGAACCCACAACCTTTTGGTGTATGGGATGATGCTCTAACCAACTGAGTCACTTGGCCAGGGCAATGTGTGTCTTTTTAAATTTTTATAAAAATTTATTTGAGACAGAGGATATGCCTGGAAGTAAAATCTTGATAGAGAAAAATATATCCAGTATATGTGTGTCTTTAAGGCTAAAGTGAGTCTCTTGTAGGCAGTATACTGTTGGAGCTTGTTTTTATTTTTTTTTAATCCATTCATTCTATGTCTTTAATTGTACGATTTAATTTATTTATGTTTAAAGTAATTATTGAGAGCTAAGGACTTATTATGGTCCTTTTGTTAACTGTGTTCTGGTTGTTTTGTGGATACCCTGTTGTTTGCTTTTGGTCTTGCTATCTTTGTGTTATTTATTTTTGTTAATCCTTACCTGAGGATATTTTTTCATGAAGTTTTAGATAGAGTAGAAGAGAGGGAGGGAGAGAGAGAGAAACATTGATGTGAGAGAGGCACATAGATTGGTTGCCTCCTGCACGACCCCAACTGAGGCCAGGGATCGAACCTGCAACCCAGGTACGTGCCCCTGACAGGGAATTGAACCCGAGACCCTTCGGTCCACAGGCGGACACTCAACCGCTGAGCCAAACAGCCAGGGCTTTTGTGTTTTGAGGGCTTTTGTGTTTTGAAGGCTTTTGGTATTAGTATGCTTTGACTTCTTTAATCATGTTCTGTGTAATTACTTCAGGTTTTTCCCCTTGTAGTTACCATGAGGCTTACATAAAATATCTTAAAATTATAACACCCTATTTTAAACTGATAACTTCGACAGCATTCCTAAAACTTAGACTCGACTTCTCCCCCTCTCACATTTTAGGTTGTTGATGTTATAGTTTACATATTTTTTATATTGTGTGTCCAATCACAGATTATTGCAGTTATGGTTATTTTTACAACATTTGTTTTTTAACTTTTAAACTAGAGTTGTAAGTGAATTACATGCCACCTTTACCATATTACAGAATTTGACTATATATTTACCATTACCAGTGAGTTTTACACTCCCTTGTTATGTCTTTATGATGTTAAGTGGTGTCCTTTTCAACTTGAACTTCCTTTAGCATTTCTTTTAAGGCTGCCAGAGTCTCCACTGGCGTGCTGCTGGGCTATGCCACTCTCCAGGTACTCCCAGGTGCGGCTTTTGCTCAGGTGGGCTGGGATGCTCTGAGGAGGGGGTTGGACTATGCATTAGCTCCCCAGCCAGAGCAAAGCAGGAAAGCCAACTCCAGGGTCCTCCCAGGTGTTCCTGGTCAGGCCTTCTGGTCAAGAGGGGCCAGGAGCTCCACTCAGCAGTGGGTGGGGTTATAATAAATTAGCTCCTCTTCCTCAGGCGAAGCAAAGGAACCAACCGGAAAAGTTTGCTTCTGGTCTTTACTCAAGCCAACCTGCACCCCACATTCCCTGACATTCCCTGACCAGTACCACTGGCTTTGCTCTGTGGACAGTCAGCTCTGCCTGCGGTACTCTGCCCCAGCATTTCCGCACTATTCAGCTTCCAGGGATTCCAACACGGCGTCCCCTTGTAAGGTAAGACTGGATGGGGACTCCCAAGTGACAACAATGGTGGGGAGCTGGAGGTCCCCCTTGGGTTCTCTTTCCCCATGGGAGGACGTGCAGGCTCAGGGAAGACCTCCTGGTTCGGTGCTGCCCTGGCTGAGGGAGGGGATGAGGTCAGCGTGCAGCTGCTCCTCCTCCTCTGGTGCAGGGTCCTGGTGTCTGCGGTGCCAGGAAGGGAGGGCTTCAGCTTCCGTCCCGTGTTCCAGGGTTTCCTCACTGGTCTTGTTCATGAAGAGTTTAGTTGTTCTTGTGAGGGGAACAGAGTCTGGAATAACTCATGTCTCCGTTTGGTGACTTCCTACCATTTTAAAGTTGCCTTTTTTTTTTTTTATTGCTTGGTTGCTATAAACTTCTGTTTTCCAGAGTTTTGAAACAGTTGGATGTGCCCGTTTCTGCTTGTTTTTCAGTGTTTCTGTGGGAAGACAAGATCTCAGATGTGCGTACTCCATCGTTTTGCTCAAGTGTGTGGTGTTTTAAACTTTCTTTAGTGTCGTGGTAGGACAGTTATTAGCCAAAAAGAAATAATCCTCTGAATCTTTTGTATAAGTCAGAGTTCAAAAAGTCATGTTTTTCCTATTAGAACTAGAAAAATGATACATTTAAATTTTCGGTGTTCAGGGATAGGCTAGTCTATGCCCCATTAGAAGAGCTGCTATGTTCCAGACACTGTTCAAAGCATTTCAGGTCTCCTAACATTCACAAAAACCTTGTGAGATAGATGCTTTTACTCTATTTTATAAGATAGCTTCAGAGAGGTGAGCAGTTTGTCCAAAATGGCACAGGAGACAGGTGGCAAGGCTCAGGTGAAGACTCAGTAGGGTCTGGGTCAGAACTCTGTTAAAATCAATGTAAGAAAACATCCCCAGACTATATCAGAATGTGATGGGAAGGAAGGTGGGGATGGATGTTAGTGTTTTAAAAAGCTCCCAGAGGGATTTTAATTACAGCTAGTTTTGAGGACCACTGTACTTAACATCCTGCCTCCTATAGAAACAGCAGAATGGAGATGAAATTCAAGGCAGGCCATTTTGCTCTAAATTAGGTGGATAACCAAAATGCCCAGTTACTGATTTCAATGAAGGCAATAGTGTCCTAGTTTTCCAGAGACTTCCCAATTTTAACACTGGAAGTCCTGCATCTTGGGAAATCCTATTCCTGGCAAACCAGGGTGGCTGGTTACCCTACCAGCAAGATGTTTGTGAAATTTAGTTATCTTCAACAGTCTTTTATGACTTAAAAATTCTACATGTGTTGCTGAAAATTGGAGCATAAGGAAAGTGGTTTTTCTACGTATTCTTTTAGCTTTAAGAACTTCAAATGTGTCTAGGAATGTTCTGCATTTTTCAATGAACTATATCAGTGGTTCGAACGTTCTCACTTCACAAATCCTTTAGTTTTACAGGAATTTTTAAAGGGTGCTCCCCCCCGCCAGGCCCAAAGAAAGAGTGTCATTTATTAATCATTTAGGTCCAAGTATATTAAATAAAACACACAAATTTTTAAAAATTGCATCCTTAAAACAATTACTAATGGAGATGTGTGTATGTCAGCCACTATGCAATGATCAGAGCTGGGAATCAGACTGGGCACTGCCACTCATTTCCTCTTCTGCCTGGAATAAGTAATGTAACATGATCTAATGCTGAAATTTGAGCAACCTTAAGCTATAACTTCCAGTGGTTTCTGACAAAAGTACTGCTGTCTCCCTTGAAAATTTATAATGCCCCATGATGCTGTGAGTTTGCATCTTGTCCCAGAGCATCTCAGCTCAGTTTGGGAACTGTGGGTCTATAGGCATTTAAATCTGTCACACAACCATGAAAATATTCAAATGGTCAACCTCAATGCTCTTTTGACATTTAATAAAAAGCCTATAAATTTTGTGTTAACAAACATTAATTCACAATTCTCTGGACTAACTCGACGAGACAATGTTTAAGAGGATATTATCAATATAAATTAGTGTTTATGACTGTCTTACAGAATTTTCCTGGGACATTTCTGGTTAGATCATACTGAATCCCTGAATCCCTAACATGAAACGCTACGGGGCAGTGATTCTGATTCTTGGTGGAAATTTGTGAAGTGTAGGTTTGTTTGTGTAGAAAATGGGTTAAGAACCACTGGTCTAAAGGACTGTGTATACTAAAAACAAAAATATCCCCATCAGTATTTCTCAATTAACATCCACTGATGCCCTTTGAAAACAGTATCATACAGGGCAATTAGGATGGTCTTCGGCATTGCTCAGACAATTGGTAACACTGTCAGTTCACTATTCCAGACACGTTGTCTGACCTATAAGGTATTTTTAAAGAATTGATGCACAATTAAAGTCCAGTAAAATACACAGGTCTTAGGTTTTCTGTTCAATGAGTTTTTAACAACTGAACACATCCATGTACCCACCATGCAAATCAAGACAGAGCATTTCCATCACTACCACGTTTCCTTGTTTCTTTTCATTCCTCCATCATTTTAATGATCTGTTCTTATATTTAATATACATTGAATCATAAAGTATGTATTCTTTTCTAACTTCTTTCTCTTAACATTGTTTTTGAGATTTTCTTATTGCTTTGCATGCATTAGTTCATTTCTAATGCTGAGTAGTATTCCGTTGTATGAATACACCAGCTTATCCACTTTGTTTCCAGTTTTGGACTATTACTCAGGCTCCTATCAATACTCTTGTACAAGATATTTTTGTGAACACATTTTTACTTCCTTGGGTAAATACCTAGGAGTGGAATTGCTGAGTTGTATGGTGTTTCGCTTTAGCAAGAAGCTGATGAACACTTCTCCAAGTGGTTGTTCCATTTTACTCTTCCATCAGCAACTTAGGAGTGTTCCAATGGCTTCTCACTCTCAGCAGCGTTTGATGTTGGTCTTTTTCAGTCATCATAGTGGATGTGAAACGGTGTATCATTGTGGGTTTAATGTGTACTTCTCAGAGGACCTAATATGAATACTTTTGTGTAAATTGGAAATTCTGATCAAGTCCAACTTATCTTTTTATCTTTCTTGGTTAGTGCTTTCTGTGTCCTAGCCAAGAAATCTTTCCCTACTCCACGGTCAAAGATATTTTTTCCCCTACAAGCTTTTGTTCTGAGTTTTACATTTAGATCTATGATCTATCTCGAATTCTGGGGGGGTAGGGGTTGGGGCATATTTGCGGATAAGTGTGTAGGCTCATTTTATTTCATATAGATGTTCAGTTGTTCCACTAATATGGCTATAAAGACTTTCCCACTGAATTAACTTAGCACCTTGGTCAAAAATTGTGTGTAGGTATATTTCTGGACTCTTGATTCTGTTCCATTGACATATTAATCTATTCTTATCCTTTTAGCATAGACTTGATTACTGTAGCTTTACAGTAAGTCTTGAAATCAGACAGAACAAGTCTTCCAACTGATCTTCCTGCTTCAGATTAGTTTGGCTATTTTAAGGTCTTCGCATTTCCACATAAATTTTAATTTTAATATATTTTAGACAGTCTATTTGTTAAAAGCCTGATGGAACTGTGATAGGGACTGCATAACCATAAACCAGTTTGGAGAGACTAGACAAAAATTTGAGTTTTCCAATTCATGAACATGCTGTTTCTCCTTTTTATTTAGGTTTTAAAAAATATCTCAGCAGATTTCAATGTAGATATCTTGCACATCTTTCTGTAGATTTGTTCCTAGGTATTTGATGTTTTTTGCTACTAAAATATTATTTAAAAAATATGTTTGTATTGATTTTTTAGAGAGAGGAAGGGAGAAATAGAAACATCAATGTGAGAAACATCGATGGGCTGTCTCCTGCACACCCCCTGCTGGGGATTGAGCCCCAAACCTGGGCATGTGCCCTGACCAGGAATTGAACCAGGACCTCTGTCAATGGGACTATGATCAATCCACACTGGCTGGGTGAAATTGTTATTTTTAAAATTTAAGTTTCCAATCAGATAACTAGCATGCCCCTGGGCTTGCTAAATTTACTTACTAGTTGTTTTTTTTTTGTACAGTGTATAAAGTTTCCTATGTAAATAATCATGTCATTTGTGAATAATGCCTGTCTTAAATCTTGTGTTCCAATCTTTAGGCCTTTTTCTAACTGATTGCTAGGACCTACAGAACAATGAACAGAAATGGTGAGAACAGACATACTTGCTTTAATATTTCATCATTAAGTATGATGTTAAGTGTAGATGTTTTTGCAGATGCTCTTTATCAAACTGAGAAATTTATATTCCTAGTTTTTGTGTTGGGAGAGGGTGTTGAATTTTGTCCGTGTTTTCTGTAATCACTGAGATGATCATCTAGTTTTCCTCTTTTATTCTATTCATGGGTGAATTATACTGACTTTCTAGTGTTAAACCAAACTTACCCTACTAGAATATACTCTATTTAGTCATGATGTATTTTATTATTATCCTTTTTATACACTGTTGGTTTCAATTTGCTAATATTTTAAGGACTTTTATTTCTATGTTCATGAGAGAACAATTTTTTCTTTTCTTATATCTTTTCCAAGTTCTGTATCATATATAGTATTTCTTAGAAGTCATCTACATAAATATCATTTGTCAAAAGCCTAAGAAATGCAAAAATCAACTGATTTGAGGTGTTTTTTATGGTCATTTTTTTGGGTTTCTAATAGCCATCATGAGAAAAGTTTTTAAAAAAAAGTCATTTGTCTGATTTCGTAAAAATTTCACATTCATTATGTGAACAGAAAACTGAAAAAAATCCAGGAAAGAACTGAGATGTGTGATGAGTTACTAAGTCAAAGTTCTGTTCTTGCTAGTTCTACTTCTCCCATTCATTTCATCCATTTTACAGTAACGGGAAAAAAATTAAAAAAAAAAAAAATCTACACTGAGGATTAGACAAGCTTCACAAATGTTTTTGAATATCCTCAAGTACAATATATACAATGGATAAAAATCTTGAGGTTCAAACTCCAAGCATAATGAAACTTACTTGAGAACTATCGAAGTTTAAATCAATTTGTAGTTTTGAAACTAGATCCAATATTTCCCATTCTATGAAAAGCAAGAGAAATCTCTCTGCCCAAGTTAAAAATGTAAGGAGAACACACCCAACACATCTTTAATAAAAACGCAAAAGTCAGAGAGAGGTTTCCAAATGTGTATATATTTTAACAGTAAAAAAATTTACAAATTTCATATGCAATAAAGCAGTAAAATACTGCCATTTATGTAAACAAAAAAGCTATACACACACACACACACACACACACACACTTTTGTAAACAGAGAAAAGGTCTAAAAGAATAACACTGAAACAAAAACAGCAATGACCTCTGGGAACAATAACTGTGGGAATGCTAAATGCTTTTTGGCAATGGATTGAATCTTCTAGATGAGATTCCATTCCTGTATAATTTGTGTAACTAAAATAAATGTTAAAAAAATTGTTCATCAAGTGAATCATGAGTCTTCACTCAGTGGAAGTAACACATCAACCCTTTAAAATATATGCAGTTTCAAAGCTAGGGGTGACAGTGTCAGAGGCCACATGCTCAAATCCTACAACAATCAATTTTTTCTGATTATCTTTTGTGCAAAATATATATTTAGGGTTGCCACTGGGTTATTTCACAAATAGATTTAAGAAATATTATTAGTAAACCTTGCTTTAAAAAATATTCTCAACCCCAACCCTTGCCTCAGATTTTAATTATACAAATATTTTATCAGAAAATGAATCCCATGTTCTGGATATTTAAAATACCTATTTCTTGTCTAAATTTACCACCAATGACAAAAACCATAATAAAAAAAGGAGTAACTACCTAACAGATAATGACTTATTATACTAAAAATATACACAATATTAAAAGAAAAATGGCAAATGACACAGGACAGGGAAAACATTATTATCTTTGAATATATGAAGCTCTCACAAATCCATAAAAGATGAATGGACATGTCAAAAAGACTTACAAATGGTCAAAAACCAATAAGCATTCACTAACAGCCCAAACACATAATTAAAATAAGATATTTTTCACCTATTAAATTTACAGCGAGTTAAATAAATGATTAATACCTATTGCTGGTGCGATTCACTGGCCTCTCCTGCACTTGTGTTGGTACAATACATTGGTCCAGATTTCTGAAGAACGATTTGTTATCAAAATTATCAAAGCCTTAAAATGCCTTAATCAGTTAATACTTAACAAATAATTCATTCCAATTAAGATTTCCATTTTAACTTATCTGTAGATAAAAATCATTAAAATGAAGAGAACTAAAAGATGTTTTTGTGGATCAGGACAGAGAACACCCACTAGAGCCAAAGCAGCTACAAACAAGGTTTCGCCAACTCCCCTCTTAAACTGGAATAGCTGCCACAAGAATCAAAGGCAAATAGATATGTTCACCTCTTAACTGCCCCGTGTACTTAATTCCTGCACACACCACAGAATCAGGAGGGCAGCCTTTCCTGATACAGAGGGAGTGGAGGGATAAAATTCTTGTGCTTTTTTTTAATCCTCGCCTCCATTACTAGGAATAAAGAAGAGGCACCAGCTTTTTTTCCCTCACCAGCAAAGGAGCCAAATGTGACTATACTAAAATCTACTTTAGTACTTTCCTACAGAATTTACTCAAACTTGGTTAATTACTGATTTAAGGTGGTCTAGGTGATACTCTTCTATGAAGGATTCTGCTTGAGTCAAAGCTCGTATTTTCACCAGAATAAGAATTATTTCTTTGACTTCATCCCTGGAAAACAAACAAAAAAAGCATTTTCCCCTTAAAAATGCAATGTATGAGAGCACAGTGAATCATTAGTTGTTTCCCTGAAACAGAAACTTGACCTTAAGCCAATATCTAAAATAGCATAATATATTCTGATACTACCTTCTCCACATAATTATAAAGTTCCAATTCAGACTATTTCATGGATGTATGTATTCTGGCACATTTTAATGTGAATGGCTGTAAAATGCAGAAAAACACAGCAAATCTGTCATCCGAAATCTGAGCTGTGGTGTGCTGCTACCAGCTTGTCTGAGCTATTATGGTGGGAGCCTCAGTGGGAGTATTTACCCACAGACATCTAATGCTACAAATCTGGGCTTTGTAATTTTTGGAGAGGTGGTCCACCAGACCACCACTGTCCTTAAGCCCCTAACATCCAATGCTGTGAATCAGATATGCCAAACAGAGATCTGGCTACTGCTGGGTAAACACCAAGTTGCAGACTGCAGACCTGTGCTTAAAAAGTGTTGACACTTTAAAAAATGGCCAGGAAAATTAAAAACATGCTTAATAAGGACTTTTGTTTTACACTTTTAATCTAAATTCCCCTGTGCTATATAGTTTTCTGGAAGTGCTTATTTTGGAAGAGATGTACATTTAAAAATATGAACTATATCTATATGCATGAGGTGTGAGTATAAAATAGTGACTCCAAAGGTTGCACATAAAAATATCTAATAATTCTACAGTAATAGTCTCAACTAATTTTTTTTTTTTTAATCCTCACCTGAGGACATTTTTATATTTATCTTCACATGAGAGTGGGAGGGAGGGAGAGAAAGAGAAACATCGATGTGAGAGAGACATACTGACTGGTTGCCTCCTGTACGACCCTGACCAGGGCCGGGGACGAACTGCAACCAAGGTACATGCCCTTAACTGGAATCAAGGTTGGTCCGTGGGCCGACGCTCTAACTGCTGAGCCAAACTGGCCAGGGCACTCTCAACTGATTCTTAAAAGTAAAGTACAAACCTTTCTAAAAATTGTTGAGCATATAATAGAATCCCTGAACTATGCTATGGAGGTACAATTAAATATGCATTACCTGAATTCACTTCTAGATAATTTTTGTGCAGACTGCAATAAAAACTGGATAAAGTGTTCTAGCTGGGGAATAGATGTTCTCATGGCAGAATTTTCAAACCACTTTTCTGGTAAATACGCTGTTATCTGTTAATCAAAACACATGATTGGTTTTAATAATGACAGTTATCATCTAAGGACTTTTGCTAACATGATACCATTTAATCTTCACAGTGACCATGCAGGTACATTTCGAGAATTTTCCCTTCTTTGTCAAGGGTTATACACTTTTTATTTATTTATTTATTTATTTATTTATTTATTTATTTATTTATATCCTCACCTGAGGACATTTTTTCATTTTTTGTTCAGACAGAGTAGGAGGGAGAGAGAGGAAGAGAGAGAGAGAGAAACATCGACGTGAAAGAGACACATCGAGTGGCTGCCACCCGCACGACCAACCAGGGCCGGGGACAAACTGCAACCAAGGTACATGCCCTTAGCGGGAACCGAACCTGGGTCTCTCCGAACCACCGGCCGACGCTCTAACCGCTGAGCCAAACCGGCCAGGGCTACACTTTTTAAATAATTATATTTTAATTCCAAGAGGTTAAAAATTGACTGCTTTTTATGAATGCCTTCTAGTGGTACTTGTAATACTTTCTACACTCTATTCCTGAGCCATTAAATCTGTACAAAGCATAACTTACCACCAGAAATGCCCACACAAAACACTTTCAGTGAACACAACTATAAAATACATACATTTAGTATAATTTCACTAAGATACTGGGTGACCTAGCATATGATCTACAACAAATTAGAGTTAAAGATAAGGTTTTGAGTTTGTTCTAAATTAACCCATTGCTTTAAATGTTCATGGCAGCATAGAGAATCAGTGTATGTACATTCAAATTTTCTTTTGGGAAAAAAAAAAATAACACTTATTATCACACTAAAGGTAATATATGGTTTGGGGGAAAGTTTTGGTAAAAACAAAAAAGTGTTACCAAAATAAAAGAAAAGCCTCATAGCAGAAGGAAGATTAAAAAGGAGAGGGAAGGGGAGAAAGGAAAAATCTGAGGTCATACTATTCAAAGAAATTCTTGGACAATCAAACAGGTTATGCTGCAGTTGGTAAGATCAAGATCAGTACTTACATAAAGTAAAAGGAGGGAAATGCACCACATATTTATTATAAAATGTTAAATGAAAGTTCTGGAATGCACTCTCTCTGAAATAAATCTGATTGGTCAGCAGAGAAAACACAGATGAGAAAAAAGACTTTTCCTACTCCTTAATCACTCTTTGCAACTACCAGAAAAAATGCAGACACATTGCCAGCCTAAGGCAGGAAGTCCTACAAGTTTTGTTATGCCAACTGCATCTCGCTTGAAGTTCTGAAACCAGCCCTTACTGGCTTGTACTGTAATATCATTTGCACCTGGCTTTCCCTTGTTTTGTATCACAAGTCTCAATAAAAGTCTCATGGAACCAGACAGCTTTTCCATAAATGATCCCAGGACATAAAACCACCTGGTCTTGGCTTGGTTTTCTAGCCACAAGCTGTGGAGAGAATGTCATGTGTCGTCTTCTCTACTTCTGCGTGGTAGACTCTTATGGTGAAAGGAGACTAAAGGGAACCTGAAACACATAGCATGGATGATGATTTAAGTTTGTGGTAGATAATGCAGTTTAAACTACATGATATAAAAACCACAGCCAGAAAAATTATGGTTGGCTAGGAACTGCAGCTTAATGTGTATATGTGTGTGTGCGTGTTTTTGCTTTTGCTTTTATGTTCAGAAAGGACTCCCTTACCATCACAGTCATTTACCTTTTTAGTACAATATTTTATTTCATTTTTAACACTTAATTCTTTATTTCACCTAAAATTTATGTAGGTATTTAGGGAGAGGTAAGGACAACATTCTTTTTGTAAACAATTAACCAGTATACTAATTTTTAAATACTGAGGAGTCCCTTCTGGGTTTCTAGTCTGTTAAATAGATTTGTTTGTCATTCTGTGAGCATCACAACTTTAATTATTTTGCTACAAAACAGATTTTAATAACTGAATTTAAAAAAAGATAAAATCAGAATCATTTCGTACATAACTCACCTGGCTGCACTTTTTAACAACATCTGGCCCAGGAATGGCATTAAGAAGAGCTACGATAAGGTAACGATTTAGTAGCTTCCCTAGTCCTAGCTCTTGCAAGGTGTCATCTGGGACAAGTCCAATCCAAAGAAGAATATTGTGGAAGAGCTAAAAAATAAAATAAAATGTCAAATGACTATGTACCTTTTTTCCAAAGGAAAACTAGAATAGTCTCAAAAAAAAGTAAGTTGGTCACTCTTAAACTTTCACTACAATTAGCATTGTTGGAACTGTCAATTTTAGAGATAGTAGAAAATCTTTCTTTCTTTTTTTTTTTTTTTGGTTAATCCTCACTCGAAGGTATTTTTCCATTGATTAAAAAATATTTTTTTTTTATAGAGAGAGTAGAAGGGAGGGAGAGAGAGACAGAGAGACAGAAAGAGAGAAACAGCTATTGGTTGCCTCTCGCACGACCCCAAGGCCAGGGATCGAACCTGCAACCCAGGTATGTGCCCTTGACCGGAAATGAACCTGCCACCCTTTGGTCCATGGGTCAACACTCTAAAGGCTGAGCCAAACTGGCCAGGGCGCACTCTACATTCTTTACATGTTATTGATTAGTCATCAAATCCTTTCAATGGTTCAGCCTAAATATCTTTTGAACCATCTTCTCCTTACCATCCCTATTGCCACCAACTTAGCACTGACTGCATACTTTATCTTTTAGACCAGGGGCTAGCCAATTGTGGTTTGTGGGTTAAATCCAACTTACTGCCTGTTTTTGTAGAGCTGGTGAACTAAGAATGGTTTTAATATTTTTAAATGACTGAAAAAAATAGAAGAAAATTTTGTGACATGTGAAAATTATATTTAAATTTCAATGTCCGTAAGTGAAGTTTTATGGAAACACAGCCATGCTCATTTGTTTATGAATTATCTGTGACTGTTTTTGTGCTACAGCAGGTAGAGCTAAATAGTTCAAGAGACTATATCGACAAAAGCAGTCTGGTCCTTTACAGAAGTTTGTTGATCTCCCTCTATAGTAAACTGATTTAAAAGAAAAAAAAAATATTTTTGCAGTTCTCTGCTTACCTTTAGAGCTGACCAGAATTGTCTTTCTTGGAACTTTGAATGTGGTGACGTTTTGTTTTCTACATCACTAATGTGAAATGAAAGAGAAAAGAGAAAATCTGAATAACTGTTAATCTTCCAGAACCAGAATTTAAAAACTGAGTGTTTTCTTTTTTAAACCAACCAAACTAAGCCTTAATGGAATATAAATGGAGGTGCTCTGATGATATAAAAATTACAAATGCATGCACACTCGGACCCAACACACCTATTTTTGAGAATGTCTTCTATAGACATACTTGCACATGTACAGAACGTCTATGAAATTATTCACAACATTGTTGGTAATGGTTTACCACTTACATGCCTGTCAATTACAGTACATCCATATGAGAGCATATTATGCAGCTTAAAAAAGAATGAGGAAACTACTTATATGAAGATCTCAAATATGTACTAAGCCAAAAAAAGGCACGAAACAATGTACAATTATTTATAATATACTTTCTTTGCTCTAGAAAGGAGGTGAATAAGATTATAACATATATACATATTTAATTCTAACTGCATAAAGAAATTCTGGAAAAATAAAAAAATTACTAATTATTATTGCATGCATTTATATACATAGTGGAGGAAGGTAAAAAACTGGGTGGATGGAGGTCAGGAGTGGGATGGATTAAGACTTTTCATTGCCCTGGCAGGTTTGGCTCAGTGGTTAGATCTTTGGCCTGAGGACCAGAGTCGTGGGTTCGATTCCGGTCAAGGGCACGTACCTCGGTTGCGGTTCGTCCCTGGCCCTGGTCGGGTCACTCGGGAGGCAATCAATAGATGTTTCTCCCCCCGCCCCCCACTCTATCTGATGATAAATGTAAAAATATCCTCGGGTGAGGATTAAAAGTATTTAAAAAAGATGCACTCATACTTTGAATCAAGTGAATATATTCCCTACCCAAAGCATTAGAGAACAAACCTTAAAAAGGCACAATTTTTATAGATACCTTTTCTTGATTCAAATTGACCAGAAAGCTTAGAAGTACCATAAAACTCTTCCTTCCATCCTGTGACTACTCACTGGGAAGCTTCAGTTCATGACCCATTACTATAACTGATGTCTTCTTAGCAAATGAATGAACATGCATCACATGCTACTTGTGTCATAATTTAAAGTAAATACAGAATTCACAGATGCAGTTACTGGCCCCTCAGTGATGTTCCAGGCCTTATGCTGTGCTTTCTCTGTGCCAAGAACTGTTGTGAGAACACTTCATCTTCACACTGTCCTTTGAGGTAGGCATTAATTTAATGTCCCAGTTTACATTTGAGGACACAGAAAGACCCAAGGTCATTATTTAGTAATGGTGAATCTGGGCTCCAGAATCTGTGCTTTTAATTACTCTGCCATGCCACATGTCATGTTCTTAAGAATAACATAAAAAACAAAACAAAACAAAAACCCTGTCTCTAAGTACCAAGCATCACATCTGGTATATAGAAGGTAACTGAGAAATATTTGTTGAAATCTCAATCTGCATCCAAATGGGTATTAGGTACGTTTTTGAAAATACTTAATATAGTTTCTTTTGCATTAAATTCTTAAAGCTGTATTACATGATTAGCTATTTCACACAATCTAGGTATTAACAGCTCTTACCTCTTTGGATACAGAGGAATAAAAACATCATCTTCTATTGCTTTCTTCATTCTTGAAACAATGGATTTAAGTAAATCCTATTATTCAAAAATTTTAAAGCATCAGTGATAGTCAAAGGCAGAAATATATTTACCAAAAGCACTAATTTATTTTGTACACACACACACACACAGAATTAGGTGTTAAAATATCAATTAGGTACAAGAGAACTTTGTTCATCCATGTTACTCCCTGTCACTGTGGTGGTACATTTCCCTGCTGTACAGTATTCTGTTGCATGAATACTACTGATAGAACATGTAGATGGTTTTCAGTTTGGGGACTATTATGAATAATGTTTCTGTGAAAGTCCTTGCATGTGTCTTTTAGGAAGTAGTGGTATTCCATTTATAATCCCACTGGTTGTATATAAGAAAACCTGTTTACTTACACCCTCACCAAAATGTGGTATTTTTCCAGTTCTGGTAGGCATTTGGTCATATTTTATTTTATGTTTTTAAAATTTTTCTGTCAAGTAATATGATGTTGAGCATTCTCTCATATTGTTTGCCATCTGAACATGCCCTTTTACAAACTACCTAATTAAGCTGCCTGTTTACCTATCTGCTTATTTATTAGGTCTCTACCTCTTTCTCACTGATTTGTAGAAGCCTTTTATATACTCTAGCTATGGGTCCTTTGTTAGTTTGTTAATGTTCTTTGATGCAATAAATTCATTTGGGCAAATTTATTTTTTAAAATTTGTATATCAAAAATTGGAAACAACCAAAATATTCAATTGTAGGGACTTTTAAGAACATCAAGTTACAGCCATCATTCATACTGCATGAAATATTATTTAGCTAGTTTATGAAGACTGTAGTTACATACACATATGTATGTAACATGTAGTTACATACATATTCTGTGGGAGAAGTAGATTACAAATGTACACATTTGTTAGGATTACAACTTTGAAATAAAATGCTGGATGAAAATATCCTACAATGGTTATCACTCTTTGAACTAGGATAAAAGATAAGGGGAGTTAAACATTTTTTTTCATGTATTAGCAAAATTTCTATAATAAGATATTGTTTTGTTGTTGTTAATCCTCACCTGAGGATATTTTTTCCACTGATTTTTTAGAGAGAGTGGAAGGGAGGGGAGGAAGGGACAGAACAAGGGATAGAGGGAGAGAGAGGGAGAGGGAGGGAGAGACAGAGAGAGAAACATCAATGTGAGAGAGCACATCGATTGGTAGCCTCCAGCATGTGCCCCAACTGGGCCGGTGATCAAACCTATGACCCTTTGGTGAATGGGCCAATGCTCTAACCATTGAACCACACCCGCCAGGGCAAGATATTTTTCTTATTCTTAAAAAGGAACCCATATTTGAAAAACATCTCCTTAACTTTGGGCAGCTACTATTAGATTTCAGTTAACTTCTCTTTCCTACACGTTTCACTCCATAGTCCTAGTTTACTTCTTAGGATGATTCAGGACAAGTTTAAGCTCCCTTCATGTTGCTATATGTTCAAATCCTATCCTTTCTTAGATCCCAGCTCAAATGCCACCTCTAAGATAAACTTCTTCACTGCAGAAACTTCTCTCGTGCCTCTCTTTTGAAGCTTCATAGCACTTTACCTGGCCTGCTCATGGGGAGGCACTGTGGTCAGTGAGATGAGCTTGGGCTTTAAAGTAAACTAACGAAGGTTCAAATTCTACTTCAAACTCAAGGTATTCCCATTAACAAGATTTTAGATGATTTCTTCATCTGTAAAATGGAGCTATCACCCATATTTTACAGGACTGCTGGAACTAAGTAGGAGGACACATTTACCAGACCTGACAGAGTATATAACAGGAATTATGTTAAGTGTTCTTTGACTTCCCCACTTCTCACTTCCTATTTTAAACAATAGTTTATGTACATCTTATTTCCTCTAAGATTACATGCTTCTTGAAGGCAGAATCATGATGAAAGCCCTCTTCCCCCTCTTCTTATAGTTTCCCTCCTTCATAACAATTTCAAGCGCTAAAGTTTAATGGTGTTCAGAATATGAGTATGACATACCTCCTTGCTTTTCAATCACTTTGGTTATTCTACTCTGGGTGCTCTTTAGTCTGTCAATCTCTTAGTTTCCTTAAAGCTCAACATAAAATTCATTTACTTATTTAACTGCGTAAGTATACATTTTCATAAAAAGAATGACAAAAAACAAAGTACTACAATAAAAGTAAGATTTAACAGACTCTCACCCAAGGACTCTAAAACGTTCCTCTTCATGTTTTATGTTTAGTAAAACTCAATTCTAAATCACAGTATGATGAGAATCTATCCTATTGAACTCTGAATCTTTAAAGAGATCACTGCTCTTTGGCAGATTACAAATAATTAGTTAATATAATGGAGATTAGCCTAATTTTGAAATCATCGTTAAAGCAAGACCATGATGCCACTAGATTTTTGCCAAAAGAACAAAGGTAATGAAATTTTTTGCTTTTCTTTTAGAAGGAATGAATTTGCACTAATTCATTTATTGCTATTCATCTCTGCAGGGCCAATGTACATTGACAAACCTGACAGATGGCTGGCTGGGCCATGAGAACACAAACCAGACCACTGAACAGAGAAATAAGCTAGTAAGAATGAAAACAATAATTTGGGTCTTATTGTATGTATGTATATCCTGTAATAATGATTTCCATTCCTGCAAGAGTATTCAGGAATATCAAAGTGTATTCGTTTGTCTTATTATAAATAGAAAAAAAGGTCAATCCTAGTTTCTATAAATCAGAACTAAATATATTTCCCAACAGTTTTCTAATAATTACTTCTTTTGTAGCTTCTGTAAACAAAGATTTATAGTAAAATTTTATTGACTTATAAACAAATGAAGAAATTTATAACCCTGGAAATTATTACCTGTTTGCCTTTACTAACTTCATTCTCACAAGTGGAATGTTCTTCAAGAATCATTCTGCAGTGTGTTATTAAACTTGTTGTCTGTGAGGTCGACAAGGGATCCCATATGAATTCTATAAAGTCTGAAACAAAAATTTCAGTAGTGCACAATTATTTAATTGCTTTACTTGTTATATATAAACAACTGAAGTTTTTTAGCAAGGATAACTGACTTGTGTGGTTTAAAATCAACACCAATCATTACCATTACATATTTGCATACATTTTCAATTTCCTTGTCCTTTTGGGCTTTGTTGAACCTGTGTGGCTAAACCAAGTTAAATCCACCTTGTCACTGATTCTGTGCTTGCAATCGTGCAGCTAAAACGTCTAGAAGGTTAGACTTCTAATAACCTTAGAAATATTCAGTCCACTAATACTGAGAGTCTACTATGTGCCTAGCATTAAATACAGGAGACACAACAATAAATAATAGTAGGTAGCTGCTTTTTTTTTGTTTTTGTTTGTTAATCCTCACCCAAGGATATTTTTCCAGTGTGGGTGCCATCATGAGTATGGGACCAGAGTGATAGGAGCCCATAGTATGCCTAAACCAGTTCCTAGGAGTGATGTCCATACTGAATCCTGAAAGATGAAGAGGAGTGAGTTAGCAGGTGAAAGAGGTGGGGCTTGGAGGTAAATGGATGGAGCATACAAAATGTCAATGGCTAGGAGAGTACAGCTGAAGGGCAGGAGAGGTGGGAATGAGAAGGAACAGAGCTTGGCGAAGGATGTGGCTGCAGAATTACTAAAAAGAAACATGACTGAAATGCCTAGAAAGCTATGTTAAAGAGTTTAGACTTCACCCTTCAGGAAATTAAGAATAATTTAAGTGTTTTACGAGAGGTAAGACAGAATCAGACTCACAATTTAGGTAGATTGCTATGGTTACAGTATAGAAAATAGGTCAGAAAAAGAAAAAATGACAAGACTTTGTCACGGCTTACATAAAAAGGTATGGAAGAAGATAAGATTGCACGACTTGAAGGTTCTGGTATGAATACATGAGTAGATGGAAGTGGCATTTTCTGGATAAGGAAAATAAGAGGAGCAGGTCTGCAGCGAAGATAGTAAGTATAATCCTGCATGTGGACTTTGAGTTGCTTGTTAGACATCCAAGTGGATGAGTTCGAGGTACTTTGATAAGAGAGATCTGGTGCTCTAAGAAGAGTTCTGGACTTGTTCTTCCTGTTCTTTTGGATTTAAAATTATGTAGTGCAGCACTATTCAAAATAACTTTTTGTGATGATGGAAAAACATCTTACATCTTCACTAAGTAATATGATAACCAAGAGCTTCATATGGCTTTTAAGCATTTAAAACATGGCCAGTGTGACTTAGAAACTGAATTTTAATTTTACTTAGTTGAAATTTACGGTTTTTTTTTTTAATCCTCACCAGAGGACGTTTTTACATTTATCTTCAGATAGAGCGGGAGGGAGAGAAGGAAGAAGAGAGAGAGAGAAACATCCACGTGAGAGAGACACACTGAGTGGTCGCCACCCACATGACCCCAACCGGGGCCAGGGACAAACTGCAACCGAGGTACGTGCCCTTAGCGGGAACCAAACCTGGGACTCTCTGATCCGCGGGCCGACTCTCTAACTGCTGAGCCAAACCGGCCAGGGCAAAATTTGTTTTAATAACCAAATATAGTTAGTGATTACCATACTTAACAACACAGATATAGATGGCACTAAAGGAGAGTGTGAAATTACCCAGGGAGCTCATGAAGAGCATGAAGAGGGTCCAGGGTAGGACTTGAGAAGAAAATAGTATTAATTTCTCATAATGCTGCTTGAGAGACTAATTATAAATGAAATATTTAAAGTTTTTAAAAAAGTACTCCAGTGAGTCACACATTCTATACTATCACTAATACAGCTACTTAAAAGTAGTAACTTTCTAATACACCTCATGACTGCACAGCAAGTTACACTGAGAAAAATCTTTAAAGTTTAGTCCAGTTGGCTGAGAAGCAATAAAAAGCTATCTGCTTCATCTTTTAAGAGTTATGCAGATTTTGCTGTCAGAATGCATTCTCAGTGACAAAGATCCTTATCAGGTACAATCTGAGGTAAAACAAGGGTCTTTAGACTGAAGCACAGCATCAATGCTAAGTACTTCTGATTGCCAGTGGCAGGTGTGAGGGAAATGCAGTAATGTCTTTTTTAAAGAAAGAAAAAGTAAAGAGATACAGAAGGGGTCAAATTAAAGGAAAGAAAAATATACATGGGGTAGGGATAGAAGTGTGCCACTAATAAATGACCAAGGAGTTATAAAAGCAGTGCTAATGTCACAAATGCTAAAGGCCAAAGATTATCAATAGTTTGAGAGTAAATCGACTGCACCAACAAGCATTTTATAACCAACTTAAATTATGACATCTGTTGATTTTTACTGCATATTACATTTCCTTGTATTCAATAACTTCTGAGAGAAATACAATGAACAAAATAAGCTGATGAACAAAACAGATCCAGAGGCATGAAAGTAGGGAACAGACTGACAAAACTCAGAGGGAGGGTGGGAAGAGATAAACCAAAGAACTTATATGTATATATGCATAACCAATGGACACAGACAACACTGTGAAGGTGGTGGTGGGGGGGAGGAGGGAGCGGGGAGGAGGGTGTCAATGGGGGGAAAAAGGAGGGACCTCTGTAATAAAAATAAATTAAAAAATAAAAAACTTCTGAGAAAAAATTTGAGGCTGTAACAGAAAGTAAGGATCTAATACTCTGCCCAAGAACAATTTAATTTTACAAGATTACAAAGCAGTACCTGTAAGTTGAGGAATAATTGTTTTGTTGATGACAGTAGACAAGATTTTCTTATCAGAACTATCTTCCTTCTTTGAATCTTCCATACTGTCATCCATAAATTCTTCTATAGATGTGAACCATGGCATCTGTTTTAAACCTATGGAATCAAACTTATAAATACAATTACAAAGTTATAAATAAATCAAAGTTATAAATAAATTCTTAAACATTATTTTTAAATGGTTAACTCTTTCAGTAACCACCAGGGCTTTCTAAGGATCAAAGGAGAATTTCATATTTTAACTCCATATATACAGCAATAGAATACCAAGGCTAAATACGATGACATGACTAAGATAGGATGTCTATGCAATATGCATTTCATACATTCATTTTTATGACAAATACTCCAAAAATGTGTGTCCAAAGCCAATCACACTGCAAATACTGTTAGGAGCAAATTATACATTTATAAGAATAGAACTTAATAAGTGCTATTCTTACTTATTTACAAAAATTTATATACCTCACTCAAAATTTACTTCTGGCTCCCCCCATTCTCACAGGCACAAGTGTATATTTTACATGTGATTTAGCTTACTAGGCAAATAGCAAATGACCAATTATTATTTGTTGAATGAATCAAAGAACAGATCTCTGCTATGCACAACAGAGTACTCCATTCAGCTTGAATGGTTAACAACTAGGCTGTTGTCCCATGAACTATCTACCACTTTCTTAGAGATAACTTGGTTCCTATACTATGAAGACTATATTGCCTTGAACCTAATGCAGAGCCAATAGGCATGCATGACTAGGGCGAGAAAGATAAAAGGACATATCTCTGTTCTTCACTTTGTTAAATCTTTACCTTCAGCTCTCCTCTCTTCCTGGAATTTTATTCTCATTTGTTTGCTTACTAGAACATATCTAGATAGATGTCCTGTTACTATTTCATTATCTATAAAGTGAAACTTCCTTTAATACCCTTTCCCTCTCTGAAAAGTCCTCATTTCTATTAACGGAACTACCATTGTTCTAATAACCCAGAATTCAAACGGGGTCATATTTGGATGTGGGGTGTTAGGTTTATTCTTAGCATTTTACTGATTCTTGCTTTGTAAAACCTCCTGTAATCAACTCTTTTTTTCTCTTTCTGTTGTCACTATCACCTATGTAAGGAATTCATCATCTTGGACTTGGGCTACAGCAAATCCTTCCCGTATATATGTCCACCTTTTATCTTCCTTCCCTCTAAGTTAGCTTACTGCTAGGATTTCCTAAAACATTACTTTCATCATGTTACTCCTCCCATTATTTACCAAAACAATTCCATATCTCTTAATTTAGGACCTGAACATCTGTGCAGTGTCTAGCTCCTAAACTCTATTTCTTCTTATGTACTTTTACAAAATACCTTTTTTTCTCTCTCCCCTTCTGTTTAAATCCTATAGCCCTGTTAAAATTCCTCCTCAATGCAGTAGCTTTACTAACCAACTATCCCCAGTATGTCATCAATAACTTCAGATCTACTGACTTCCCAAGACTATAAAATTCTTAAAGCCTAATACTACCTTTACTTTTTGAGTCATCTTAAACTTATCAAAGAAGAAACTTAAAAAAAAAAAAAAGTGTTTCCTTTATTGGTATTTAGTGCCACTCAGCCTCAAAAATAAAGTGCAAACCAAGAAAAGATAGATGTAGACTGTTACTCCAAAGCACCAATTATCAACTCCAACTCTAAAGGTGAGGTATTTTGTATCTAACCTGATAAAACAAGGGAATTTAAGTAACTAATGTGATCAGGACTTTTTTTTTTCATGTTAAGCTTACATACCTTAAGAGGATTCCAATCAATTAACTGAACTCGTATTAGGGGATTTAAAAGTTTTGGTATGCATAAACCAATGAAAGCTTCATAGTAAGAATCAGGAAACTTTTCTCGCCATTGTTGAAATTTTAACAAAATATTCTGGATATTACAAAAATCATCATGCACATCTTCAAAAATCTTCTTATGATCCTGTAAAATGTCACCTGTGGAAAAAAATGAGTCTTTGTTATGCATTTTAAGTGTGTTTCCGACAAACAAAGTCATATATAACTACGTAATCAATTGGGTTGAAAACTTTCCTTTGATATTGACATATAAATTAGTTTTTATTAAAAATCACTTTAGTAATAGTAGTAATAACAACACTAATAAATCTACCATTAATTGAGAGCCTGCTATATGCCAAAACATTACAAATAACATTATCCCATTTCATCATAACTATCTCTCCTAAAAGGTAAGTGTTACTAGCCTACCTATTTAAAGATAATAAACAAGCAAACAACATCAGATTTAGGGAAGCTAAGGAAATCTGTACAAGATCACAGACTAGAGCCCCTCTTCAAACCCACTTTAAGCCCACAACTTTCAAATACATATTTTACCTTCCCATAATGCTACAATGGCTTTACTATGTTCAATTATTTTAAATTACAAATAATAACACAGAAAATATATAGTGAAGAAATGAAACTAAAAAATGTTCATAGCTCTTGACTGGCTGGTGTGGCTCAGTGGAGTGAGCGTCGTCCCATGGACTGAGAGGTCCCAGTTCCATTCCCGGTCAGGGCACATGCCCTGGTTTTGGGCTCGATCTCCAGTAGGGGGCGTGCAGGAGGCAGCCAAATGATGTTTCTCTCTCTCTCTCTCCCTTCCTCTCTAAAAAAAATCAATAAAAACATATTTAAAAAATCTTCATGGCGCCTTTATAACAGGAGATGAGAAAGCCCGAGGGGGAAAAAACCCATAAAAATGCAGTAATACTCAGTGCGCCTCCATTTTATCCCATTTTTTTAAAGGTAGAAAAAAAAAAAGTGCTTTTTCCCCCCCCCCCCTGAAATTTCCTGTTTTATATAGCTTATGTATTTAATTAAGGGCAATCACTACAAAGCAATTCCCACCATTTCAATACTTCAAATAAAGACACATTAGAAACTTGGTGATTGACCTTGGCTTTTTTGGAAGTCTGTCATGTCTGCTGAGGATAGTTCATCATCACTAGATGTTCCTTCCTGATGATCACAATCCCCAGAAAGCGTCCTTGCTTGTCTTCTTCGTGCCCTGTATTTTTCAATAAACTGAGAATCAATTAAAAACAACTAGCTCCTGCTGAAAGTAAATGCTTTACAACAGAGTCATAATTTATTTAAAATGCCCAGAAATACAGCATTATATTAGCACATAATTTCATGTTAATATTTTTGACATTTTAGTTTCATTAATCTGAATTGCTGGTTCTCCTTTTTTCTTATAAGACATTCCCAATAGGCTACCCAGATTTTGAAGAATGGCTAACAATATATTTAGGACTGGCTTCTGCTTTGCAGCAAGTCCTAGCCTGATAAATGCCATTTTACTTATTTCTTTTGACTGATCCAAATACACCACTAAATTATATTTAGTTAAGATTGCTAAACTATATTTTGGTTTTACATCATTCTCACAAATTAATTTGTTAGGTTATGGTTAATTATACCATATGGTTAATTATATTTAAGTAGTGAAAAATACTTGCTCAATGATGCTTTAAGTCTTCACTATATAGCTACCTTCGAGATTCAACTTCTTCTAAAATCCATTGAGTTTTTTCATCTATAGCCACACTTCCATTTGTTGATGTCTCACCTTTGCCTGTTTTCAAAAGAAATAAAGTGAAACACTTTGAAAACAAGTCATATCTTGGGTGTGTATACATATTAAACAAACACATACAGTATACTTAAATTATGTATTTCATCATGCAATGAAATTGCAATGTTAACCCCCTATCACAATATTAATAGGCATTGACTTTGTGAGCCTAAGAAAATAAATCTTGCTGGGGAATATAGTTCAGCACTTGAGAACAATAGCAAAATTCCTCTAAGTTTCTTTTCCTCAGATTTTCTTCCGTAGTTTTCACCAGTTTTTTTTGTCCCTGTAGCTAAATGCTAGATACATTTGCATTACCAATATATTATGCATATAATTTTCTATTTTAGCGTCTACCATAATGTATGACCAACTAAATGTCATGTGTTTGAAAGTCACTTTGCTTTTGCTATTATCACCTATGTGATGATGGTCTCATTACTTTCACTAACCCCTGACAGCACGATAATCAAAGGAAGAAATCTCAGAAAATATTATACAAAAGCAGCGTGAGAACTAAAAGGTAGCATCCTAATCTTAAATACTGAGATCTTATAGATTCTATACTGAAATCAACCAGAATTTCTTTAACCTCCATAACCAATCTGTGGAAAGGCAATGGAAACTTGATAAAGTTAGATTTCTGACAAAGTCTATGAATTTATGTCAACTCATTATCAAAACAGTCATTAAATGGCCATATAAACATTATGTCTCAATACTAAATAATTAGAAGTTATAATTTTTATTTTTTAGTCTTAGACTTAATTTTAAAGCTCTAGTTCTAAATGTTTTGGGGTTTTTATTAGGAAGCTGGTTAAAGATTAGTGGGAAAATATACAAAAAGCATTTTTTAAATACAGGAATATAAATATTTTTATTCTCCAGCTAATAATTTAGCTTAATGAATGATAAATTATATTGAAGATGAAAAACACTAACGTGATAACTGTTGTAAATACATTGATTCATGTTTTAATTCATCTTGCCTGCGTTTCGTTAAGGTCACGGCTTGTTTTAAAAGGAGTGCATGCATGGATGATTCTATTTCTTGGATGTTGATAATCTGAAATACATATATAAGTAACATTTTGTGGGTCATCAATAATAAATAATAAAATGTAGTATTTATGTATTAGCATGTATATATGCTCAATTCTCATATAAAGAAACATTTTCATACTATCACATCTCAACTAAAAAAATAAATGCTGTGAAGAACAGACCTAGCTGCCAATACTTTCAATATTAACAAAACCAGAAAATCAACTTACTATACTAGAACAGCTATAAATATCATAAATAATGAAACCAAATGGGCTGAAGTCAGGAACATGATAAGAGTGAACATATAAGAAATCTTGATTTTTCTTTGTTTCAGATAGAAGAGGAGAAAATGATGTGTGCAGAAATTTTTTATAGGCTGAGGGAGCAGACTGTGTGTGTGTGGGTGTTTGAGGAAACTGGAAAAATTATAAAAAGTAGAGAATAGAAGAGACCTAACTAGACAAGTAAGAAAGCTGTGAAGCAGAAATTAGTGATTAATTTGATTAAATGAAACTGGAATTCTTATATTTTGGGGTAATTTCCCCCACTCCAATGATGTTCCATAGCTGTTGCTATGGACACATCAATGTGTAGGCCAGTAAGATCTGAATAGCGTAATTCTCAAGGATGAAGAAAATTATATTGTAATAAATACTTCAGCAAGTAATAACCTAGTGATATTAAAAGGTAGTCAACTTAAAACAATAGTAAATAAAATGTAATGTAGAAAGTAGAGTATATTTCTAAAATGGTTAAAAAAGGAATTCAAGACCCTAATGTATGGACTTAGAATGTATAAAAAACCCAGAAACTATAAAGGGAAAAAATGATTCATAAATATGATTAACACAAAAATTTCAAAACACGTGGATGTCAAAAAGCCATTGCAAACAAAACAAGAAAACAAAACAAACTGGAAAGTTTAACTAGGTCAAATAGGATAAAGCATTAAAAATTTTAAGCAATAGCCCTGGCCAGTTTGGCTCAGTGGTTAGAGTGTCGGCTCACAGACCAAAGAGTTGCGAGTTCAATTCTGGTCAAGGGCACAGTTCGGTCCTTGGTCCTGGTTGGAGTCGTGTGGGAGGCAACCAATCGATGTGTCTCTCATAGTGACGTTTCTCTCTCTCTCCCACTCTGTCTGAAAATAAATGGAAAAATATCCTCGGGTGAGGATTAAAAAAAAAAAAGCAATAAAAAACTGTTCATAATATATAGAAAAAGCAATAAAAGGAAATAAATGCCCACTATGAACCAAAAAGATAAGCGAGGGGCAAAGGAGAAAAACAAAAGAAAAACTACAACTATATATGTTAATAAAACAAAGAATTTGTCTGAGATCAAAATAAATACATAAAAACAACCTTTTAAAATGTAGTATACTAAAAACAAAACATACAATCTTTTTGGAGGATAGTTTAGCAAGTTTCATAAGCCTTAAAAATATCTAGACCCTTTGACTTAGTAATTTACTTTCTAGGAAATTTTCTTCTTTTTTTAATCCTCACCCGAGGACACTTTTTTTTGCATTTACCTTCAGACAGAGTGGGGAGGGAGCGGGGGGGAGAGAGAGAAACATCGATGTGAGAGAGACACATCAAGTGGTCGCCACCCACACAACCCCAACTGGGGCCGGGGACAAACTGCAACCGAGGTACGTGCCCTTAATGGGAACCGAACCCAGGACTCTCCAGTCCGCGGGCCGACATTCTAACCGCTGAACCAAACTGGCCAGGGCGTAGGAAATTTTTTTTCTTTTCTTTTTAAATGTTTTTATTGATTTTTTGAAGAAAGAGGGATAGAAACATAGATTGGCTGCCTCCTGCATGCCCCTTACTGGGAATCAAGCCCACAACCTGGGCATCTACCCTGTCCAGGAATCGAACTGGGACCTCTCAGACCATGGGACGATGCTCAATCCACTAAGCCACACCGGCAGGGCTCTAGGAATTTTTTTTTAAAGAGATGAAAGCTTAACACAAAAATTTATATACAAAACTTTTCAATATTCTAACTATCCAATATCAAAGCAACGCTTAATATCACAGTATATATTAATAAAACTGTGAAGGAAAAACACTGGAGGAAAATATTTAGTTGTGGGATTTAGGCTTTTTGTAAATCATACAGTAAGGGAATTTCTCTATAAAAAGTAAATGATACAAATATTTATAGCCATGTACCTTTTCATTGAGACAGTCAATTAAATTTTCCACATAAATTTTCATGCTTTTATAAAATTTAAAATTTAGAGCTTGATTTGATGAATTCTCCAGGTTCTGGATGGCACTCTTTGAGCTCTTGACATCTTCTATATATTTTTCATATTCTCTCAGGTGTGAGCGGTGAGTATCCTGTAGTAATGTTAATCTACGTAAATAAAATAAAGATAAATATTTATTTTTCGAACTTTCATTTCTCCTATAGTAAGCAGCAGTCTGACGAAGGTTTTTTCAAAGCTACCTTACAGAGACCACCAAGGAAACTGACCATCACAAAAACCTGGGCTTATGAAACATACTGAGCAAAGGAGAGCATCACAAAGAAAGCAGTCTCAAAGGGAAACGTAGAAAAGGACACTTAGGTGTTTTGGTGCACAAGCTAATCATAGGGTAGTTTCAGCCCTTTCCTAACTTTCCCTTTTGCATAAAATTCTGAGTTATATGCAATACTAGATGTAATAGCTGTAATTCTAGCTCTTTTCTTCCAACTAAAGAAAGAACATAAAAAAAAACAATAAATGATAGTGATGTTGTTACAAAAATAATCTTGAATTAAGGCAATCTCATCATTTAACATCACTACTGAAAAGCCATGAAGTAGAACTAAGGTTGGAGAACTTTTTCTATGACATCCAAGTAGTAAATATTTTAGGCTTTGGAGGCTAGATGGTTGTTGTTGCATCTACGTACTCAATTCTGTGTCGTAGCACGAAAGCAAGAGACAATACATAAATGCACAAGCATGGCTGAATTGCAATAAAACTTTTTTAAACAAAATTTACAAAAACAACCAGTGAACTAGCAGTCTGCCTATCCCCTAGAATAGAGATAACCTAGTGTTTGAAAACTAGTACAACTGAAGATTTCCATATATTTATTTCACTATAAAATGCTTCAAAATGTTTTCTACGTCAAACCATTTAACTGAACAACTATGACCAAGACATTTTGGCTGCAATACGATAAAGGTATGAAGCTACTTTAAAGCTGATTTATACAAAAGATGCAGGGGTGAAAAATTTTTTTCTTTTTAATTAATTTTTTAGAGACAGAAGAAGGGAGGGGGGAGACATTGATCAGTTGCCTCCTGCACGCCCCCTACCAGGATCAAGCCCGTAAACCTGGCATGTACCCTGACTGGGAATTGAATTGGCAACTTTTCCATGCACAGGATGATGCCCAACCAACTGAGCCACACTGGCCAGGGCCAGGGCAGAATATTTTTTGTTAAATTCTCACCTGAGGATATTTTTCCATTTATTTTCAGACAGAGTGGGAGAAGGAGAGAAAGAGAGAAACACTGATGTGAGAGAGACACATCGATTGGTTGCCCCCTGCACGACCCTGACCAGGGCCAGGGACCTAACCACAACCGAGGTATCTGCCCTTGACGAGGATTGAATCCACGACTCTTTGGTCTTTGGGCCAACGTTCCAACCGCTGAGCCAAACAGGCCAGGGCTTTTTAAAAAAACGTTTTTCTTTTTTTTATTGATTTCTTTCTTTCTTTTTTTTTAGAGAGAGAAGAAGGGAGAGAGAGATAGAAACATCTATGTGAGAGAGAAACATTCATCAGGTGCTTCCTGCACGCCCCCTAATGAGGATTGAGCCTGCAACCCAGGCATGTGCCCTGACCAGGAATCAAACCAGGACTTCTCAGTCCATGGGACTATGCTCAGTCTACTGAGCCACACCGGCCCAGGGGAGAATATTTTTAACCTCTTCATAGGGCATTAGAAAAAAATTCCCAGGTATTAAACAACAACAACCATGAAAATCTTTAAAAATATTTGCTTTGGCAGGAGAAACAAAATCTCTCCTTGCATCAAATCTTCTAAGAACTAATTAGACTTTTACCATCCTATTTATTCTTTTATACATGTAAGGTTGCACACTAGATCCTGAGTAGTAAAAAATAAAACATATTTAAAACAAAACAACCTATCATGGGGTGTGCTTTATTTTTAGCAAAAATACCATTTATTTTGAGATGAATACTATTTAAAGGATTATTTTTTCTTTTTTGTTAATCCTCACCTGAGGATATTTTTCCATTGATTTTTAGGTAAGAGTGGAAGAGAGGGAGGGAGGGAGAGAAAGAAACATTGATGTGAGAGAGACATATTGATTGGTTGCCTCCAGCAAGACCCTGACCAGGGCCAGGGATTGAACCTGCAACCCAGGTACGGGTGCTTGACCAGCAATCAAACCTGAGACCCCTTGGTCTGCAGGCCGATGCTCTAATGGCTGAGCCAAACTGGCTAGGGCCAATTACTGTATTCTTCATCTCCAGAACATCTGGTTCTTTTTTATAGTTTCTCTGTTGATATTCTAACTTTGTTCATGTATTGTTTTCCTGAATTCATTTAGTTGTGTTCTCTTGCAGCACACCGAGCTTCTTTAAGAGGATTAGTTTAAATTCTTTGTTAGGTAATTCACAGACCTCTTTCTTTAGGATTGGTTCTGTAGATTTATTTTGTTCCTTTCAATGAACCTTATTTCCGTTTTTTTTTCATGTGTTTGGTTCTTTTTTTGTGTTGTTTTATCTGAAAATGCTTTGTACTGGGAAGGAACCTCACCAATTAGCCTGGCTAGAGATTCTTTAGGGGCAGGGGAAAGGGTGTCTTTTTCTTTTTTTTTAAATTAATCCTCACCCAAGGATATTTTTTCTATTGATCTTCAGATAGAGTGGGAGGGAGAGAGAGGGAAGGAGAGAGAGAGAAAGGGAGAGAGCGCAAAATATCTACATGAGAGGGACACACTGACCAGGGCGGGGGCCAAACCGAGGTACATACCCTTGGCCGGAATCGAACCTGTGACTTATTGGTCCACAGGCCGATGTTCCACCACTGAGTCAAACTGGCCAGGGCAAGGGTGTCTTCTTAAACCTTTTATGGGGGATGCTTCTTCTCTGGGCTTCTACATGAAATTTCCCATCTACAGAGGTTTGTGGGTTTCTTTTTCAGGAGAGTCTGTATTCTCTTGTTCCTCTGGCTGGCTCTGCAACAAACCACTGAGCTCTCTTTCATCCTCTGTGGCCCCAGGGATCCAAGGTATGAGAATTCCCCATTAGTGGTCCAAGATACATAAACAGAAATTAGTCCTTTGGGCAGTCTTCCCAACAGTGAGAATGTTGGATGTACTCTCCACTCGTCTTTTTCCCTTCCAATGGAGAAGCCATGAGTTGAGCTTTTTCTATCACAAGCAGTGCTGGCGTATGGGAGGGGCTGATGTAGCTGAAATGAAATGGCTTTTCTTACCCATTACAATGTGGCTATTCTTGGCTTTGAGCTTGCCTAGGGTACTGTGACTTCCTAACTGGTTTCTGGAGTTCTCATAAAGGATTTTTAAACACACACTGTTGTTAAGTTGGTATCTCTGTGAGGGAATGAGGTCTAGGGTTTTATATTCTGGCATCTTGCTGTCATCACTTCCCACATATTTTTAAAAATTAAAGGCTATTTAACAATGCAGATAAATGCTTATAAAAACATTAAGTAAAAAAAAGCAGAGTTTACCCTGGCTGGTTTGGCTCAGCGGTTAGAGCATTGGCCTGCGGATCAAAGAGTCCCGGATTTGATTCCGGCCAAGGGCATGTACCTCGGTTGCGGTTCGTCCCTGGCCCTGGCTGGGGTTGTGCGGGTGGCAATCAATTGATGTGTCTCTCTTACATCAGTGTTTCTCTCTCTTCCTCTCTCTTTCCCCCTCCCACTCTGTCTGAAGATAAATGTAAAAATATCTAGTGAGGATTTAAAAAAAAGCAGAATTTGATATTTATTGATTTTAACCATGTAATATATACCTCTTATGAAGACTAAAAAGACATACACAAAAATAAAAATTAGCTGTGTTAGTGTGGTAACACAGGTGGTGCTATTTTCCCTATATATCTGTTCAGAATTAATACTTATACTTAATAGTTTAAAAGAATATATATATATATGTATATATAATACATATATATAGTGCTAATCTTTTCAGTAAATGTCTACAACAAATGTAAATTTTAATGTAAATATTACTTACCTAGTATTTAACTGCTTCTTTATAATTTCTAAATTTACTGGTGGAAATAAAATGGAAGTATCAAACTTCTTCACTGTTTGAAATTCACTGTGGGAAAGATCTATGTCTCTTCCCTAAAAATAAAAAAATTAGTGTTGTTTTCAACATTCATTAATCTTACATTAACGTAAAAGCAGATTATATACTCCAAGATTTCACTAGCTTAAAATTCCATGCCACTGACATTTTTCATAGTTATAGTAAAATATTTCCAAATTCTCACGGCTTTAAAATTCAGAATGTTAAGTTAACATGCAAAAGGCAAATTACAAAATCTTATTTTTCTTTTTTTAATCCTCACCCAAGAATATTTTTTAAAATTGATTTTTAGAGAAAGAAGAAGGGATAGAGAGAAAGAAAAACATCAGTGTGAAAGAGAAACATCAATGGGACTGAACTCACAATCTAGGTATCTGCCCTGATCGGAAATCAAACCCATAAACTTTTGGAGTATGGGCCAAGGGTCCAACCATCTGAGTGATCTGGCAAGGGCACAAAATCTTGGTTCTCATTTTTAAAAAAATGTATGTTTTCATTGATTTTAGAGAGAGAGGAAGGGAGAGGGAGAAGAGAGAAACACTGATGTGAGAAACATCAATCGGCTGCTTCCTGTACACCCCTACTGAGGATCGAACCCACAACCTGGGCATATGCACTGACCCGGAATCGAACCAGCAACCTTTTGGTGCACAGGACGACGCTCAACCAACTGAGCCGCCCCGGCCAGGGCGGTTCTCAGTGTTTTTAAAGCTAGTTTTGTTTATGATCTAAAGTAAAAAAGAATTATGCAAACTTGAGCAGTTAAGAGTAAGAACTGTGGCATGTTTTTTCTCAAAGTATTTTTTTAATGCTGTTGTTATAATGATTTTACTAAAAAGGGCGGGGGGAATCTAAGCCTCTTATAATTATAAAATAGTTCTCTATATCATGTCCCTGGTCAGTGATTTCTAAATTACAACCAAAGGCCTACCTTTAATAGTTTTTTAGTTTTAATTACATAGAGATTTTACAATACTTTCTTACTTACAAGAGCAAATAATCTTTCAAAGCATTCTTGCTAAAGAAAAATAAATAAAACCTTATATTTGTATATTATTACACCATTTAGAAGCACTGTGATTTAGATCATTATACTTTGGAGTATTACATCCTCCTCAGTTACGTAACATTATCATTCCCACGTTATTGATAAGAAGACAGATACAGAAAAATTAAATGATTTTCTCAAAATCATACAAATATTTGCAGAGCACTTGCAATATTAGGGACTGTAGGATATAACACTGGACAAAATAGTTAATAATTTTTAACCTCATGGAATATATATTTTAGTGGTATTGCCAGAACCCAAATCCAGAACTTCTAACCCTAAGTACCATATTCTTTTTGTGAGTTTTGTTTTACTCTCACTATTTGTTTAAACTTCACATTTAAGCAACTTACCATATACTATATACTGCCAAGTTACAATTAAAGATAAAAAAAGATATGGTCCTCTCAAGTGGCTTATAATAAATATGTGGAAGGTATTTAAAATCTTGTGGAAAAAAACACATATATACATACTGTAGTGGGTTAAATGGTGGTCTCCCAAAAGATATGTCTATGTTCTAATCCCTGGAACTTGCAAATATGATCTTATTTGGAAAAAGGGTGTTTGTGGGTGTAATTAAATGAAGCATTTCAAGATGATATCATTCTGAATTACCAAGTGGGCCTTATAAGGTACACACAGTGTAGAAGTGCAAAGAAGGTGGCCATGTGAAGGAGGCAAAGGAGTAATGCAGTCACAAAGCAAGGAACACCTGGAGTGACCAGAACTTGGAAAAGGCAAATAAGGGATTCTCCTTTAGAGCATTCAAAGGGAGTACACCCCTGCCAACACCTTGATTTCAGACTTCTAGCCTTCACAACTGTAGGAGAATAAATGTCTCTTGCTTTAAGCCATCCCATTTGTTAGAGCAGCCACAGGAAACTAATACACATGATATAAAAAAATTATTACCTCTGTGATTTTAACAGCTTTCCTCATTTGCTGCTGTTCCCAAATATCTTGATTTTCATCTTCCTGACTTTCTTCACTTGTTTCTTCATTTCTGATTGCTAGGGGGAAAAACCACACAAAACAGTTCATTTATAAATATTCAATAATTTTCCCATTCAAATACAACAGCTAACACTTTTGGGGGGCTTATAATATGCTGGCTTAGGAGCCTTTTACATGTGTTAACTTATTCTTCACAATAATTCTGGGAAGAGGGCACTATAATCACCCTCATTTTATAAATGAGGAAACTCATATATTAGAAGGTTAAATAACTTGTCTGAGGACTGTGTTGAAGCTGGGACTTGAATCTATCAATCTAACTCCAGAAACTGCATTCATAACCAAACTGTCCCACTCAAAACACTATAGATTCATTAAAAAAGCTTGGAAAAAGTCAACATCTGGTTTTCCTTATCAGAGTTTCTCAATTCTACTTGAGACTCTAAATATTTTAAAATAATTTTTGGGTTATAAGGAATCAAGTCTTTTTCTGAAATAAGAGTATTTGAAGTGACAAAAATGTTGGTAAAACATATAATATTATTTATAAATGAGAAATGTGAAAATGGTCGAGGCCTAAAGATTATTGCTTGAGGAAATTTTTTATTGTAGTAGGAAAGTTTTTAATACTTGATACCTAAAATCCCTGTAGATACGTACATGCTTAAAAAAAAAATCTTTATAAGGGTGACAATGAAAGTTTTCAATATCAAAAATAAGAGAATGTGAATTTTTTTTTAACCTGTCAAAAATATCAGGTGGAGATCAGTATTACATACACCCTTTGATAACACTTTGATACAGATATGTCTTTTAGAGGCTATGATGTCATTGACCAAGTTGGTATTAAATAAAAACTTACTTTAATACCCTTTAGACTATGAGACACTACATTATGTTTTTATGGAGATTTTATCATATTATACTCTAATAAAAAAGCCTTAATGTTCATATACTGTAAATAAGTTAAATACATACTTGTTTCTTCAGCCATTCTTTGTCTAAGTGTTTGAGGTTTTAGGGTAAATAGTATTCTTTTTTCATGGTCATCAGGCTCACTCTCAGAATCTTCATCACTGTTTTTCTTCATATCAGAGATGGTGGAATTATGTTTCACATCCAAAGAAATATAGTCCTCTTGGGCCCTGGCCAATTCACGTTTTCTGCGGGCAGCCTGAATAAAAGCTGCATCAGGGATATTTACTAAAAGAAACAAAGAGGAAGATATTGAAAACCAAGCACCAAAAGAAATAAATAGTCCTCACATTAAAAAGAAAACACAAAAAACCAGTTTTCTAATTGTTTCATTATTTTGATATGAATGTAAATGGTTCAAAATCTACATCGTAATGTAAGAAAACTATTTTGATACAGATTAAATAATTTTTATTTAATTATTAAAATTTATCTTTAAATGAACCAAATGGAGAAGTATCAGAAAACATACTAAAACTACTCCAATTTATCTTTTATCTCTCTTATTCACCCGGTATTGTTGCTGACTTTTTGTTGAAGGCTAAACCATTTCTCATTTCCAGAAGCTCTGAGATTGTCAGGGTAGAGATGTGGAGAGGGCCTAGCATGGAATCACTCAGTCAGCAACAACTGTAGGTTAGTTGGTGATAGAGCAGTCTGACATACAAAGTAACAGGGACGCTATACTACGATCCACCCCTCTCCATTGGGCATCCAGGTATATAGGGAATGAGACTACGACCATCACACAGCCAAGTCAGCCTTCAAGGTCCTGTGGTGATTCCCATATGAATAAACGGGAGAGGCTAAAAATTATATAAAGGAAATAATCAGGTTCATTTACCAGGTGAAAAAGAACATCTTTTAACAGAGCTTTGTTTTATTTTTTTCTTTATTTTATACAGTATAAACCTTATTAATATGGACTCTTTAAATTCAAAACAAGTTTCTTCATGCATGAGCTAAGCTGAAATTAATCTTTACACCGTGGGAAGAAATGGTTTCTTAAGCAAAATACTAAGTAAACAAAATGGCAAAAGAAACTTGCCCCATTTCAAGCACTTCAAAATATCAATTAGGGGTGTCAAGGCAGAGGCTCAAGTAAAATTTTCTAACCTTTCCCACAAATTGGCCCACATTTCTTTGAAAATGAATAGAAAAAAAATGTCATATACCTGGAGATGCAGAAATGTTCCAATTTTTGAAACAGAAAAAAAGACAGATTTCAGAAATCACAAACCAATATACTTGATAACTAGTCTTAAGGAAAACAAAAAGTGCTTGAATTAATTATGAAGCAGTAGGTGGTAATCACTAGAAACTAGGACGTGCTCATTAAAAACAAGGAATATCAAATCTAGTGATTTGCTTTTTACAGACTAGTACTTATTCACAGACTAGTATCAGGAAAATGATACAGGTCAGGTGTCTCATCATCCTCCCAAAGCATTTAACAGTTACATGTTTTCCTTATGGATGATGTTAAAATATGTGGGGAAAATCATGTACTGCACCAGATTCTTCACTGCTGAATAACTACTCCCCCCAAAAATTGTTGATTATAATGTAATGTCAGAGGGCTCTGTATTTTGTCTTGTTATTTTAAAGATTTTATTGTGATGTGGCTAAAGACAACATGACGTGTCTTTAAATTTTTTTCTTTATTGATTTTAGAGAGAGAGGAAGGGAGAGGGAGAGAGAAGGAGGGGGGAGGGAGGGAGGGAAAGAGAGAGAAAAGAGAGAAACATAGATGTGAGAGAGGCACACTGATTGGTTGCCTCCCCCACAACTGTGACCAGGGATGGAACCTGCAACCTAGGTATGCCCTTGACTTGGAATCGAATCTGTGACCCTTCAGTCCACTGGCTTATGCTGTAACCACTGAGGCAATAATAGTTCTTTCATCTGAACAAAAAATTATTGTACTCCTTCTTCCAGTCTTTAAATTTATATTCCCTCTTCATCTTTTCTTCTCCAGAAAAAAGGAGAACACAAGTGTTCCTCACAGGACAAGTTTTCAACTTTCAATCAGTGTTTCTCAAAGGGACATTTGAGGAGGGACAATCCTTTACTGTGCAGAATTATCCTGCACCCTGCAAGACAGTTGTTATTGCTTGCTTCCAGGGCACTGCATGCCAGCAACACCTCAGTCACTCTAGTTAAAAACTATCTCACACATTTGCAAACACTGCCTTCTTTCCTTAGGTGCAGTGCTGCCAACACTTTACCACTACTGTCTTACACTGTCTCACCCACCATCTTCTATAGCAGCACTGTTCAATACAGTAACCACTTGTCATATGTGACTATTTAAATTTAATCAAATTAAAAATCCAGTTCCTTAGTTGCACTAGCCATGTTTCAAGAGCTCTATAGCTACATGTGATTAGCAGCTAATGTACTAGATAGTGAATTTTCACATTATCACAGAAAGTTCTATAGGATAGCACTGTAGCTACAGTCTAGCCAAGGCTTCACTTGTCTACTATGCTTTATCACTAAGTATCTACACCTTATAAATTTGTAAAAGAAAAAAAAAATTACATGAGCTACTGGTTCTTTTTATTTGATAAGTTAATAAAACACTGTCTTTTAAAATATTATTTTGACTATTTCAAATTCATTTGTTTCCTTTATAAAGCTATGTATTTTACTTAATTTTCTCAGAAGTGGTCTTAGGTTTCATGAGATTTAAAAAGAGCAGAAAATAAATTATGAACCCTTGAGATAGAGTAAAAGGCATGTTTGGCTTTGTGTGCCATAAAGACTGTCAGCATCTCAACTCTGCCACTGCAGTGCAAAAGCAGTCTCAGAAAACACATCACTGAAAGAGTGTGGCTATGTTTTAATAAAATTTTATTTACACAGCAGGCGGTGGGCCACATTTGACCCACAGGTGGTAATTTGCCAAGCCCCAAACTGGACTGATCTTTCTAAAACACAAAAATGGTCATGTCACCTAGCTGCATAAATTTTCAATAGTTACCCCAAGCCCTGTATTGCCTGACTGCAATGTGTTCCTCTGCTTGCTTGCCTTTTCTCTTTCTTAAACTCCAACTAAATATTTTCAGTCCAACAACTATTTTTAGTTTGCCTCACATGCTATCTTCTCTAAAGTTTTATATATGCTATATCCTGTACCTGAAAATTCCTCACTGACAAATTCTTACTGTCCTTACTATGGGTCAAGTGTGGCACGAATCACCCAATTAAGCACAGTAGTTAAAAACAGGCTTTGGGGCAGAGTGACTGGGTTTGAATCCTAGCTGTGCATCTTATAAGCTGTCTGACCTCGGGCATGTTGTGAAATGAAAATGAACAGTCTATTTAGAAACTCTGACCATCATTAGTAATGATTTACTTGCCCCATACTTCAATATAGTTTGTGTTATTAATAATATTAAAATCACTAGTATATAAAATACTGATATTAGAAATTAAGTTCTTTTTTTTTTTATCCTCACCCGAGGACATTTCTTCATTTTTTGTTCAGATAGAGTGGGAGGGAGAGAGAGGAAGAGAGAGAGAGAGAAACATCGACATGAAAGGGACACATCGAGTGGCTGCCACCCGCACGACCAACCAGGGCCGGGGACAAACTGCAACCGAGGCACATGCCCTTAGCGGGAACCGAACCCGGGTCTCTCTGGACCGCAGTCCGACGCTCTAACCGCTGAGCCAAACCAGCCAGGGCAGAAATTAAGTTCTTAAACAAAATTACAAAAATTACCAACCTACTGATGAAAATTCTTCTTCCAGAGAGCTAGAGCTGTTGGAAGATGAACTCTGATCATCCTTATTTTCTGAGGCATTGTATGTTCCGTCCTCTTCATCTGTTGAAAGATCATCTGTGCTGGATTCTAACAGAATAGTTTTGAATATAACAAGAAAGAGTCAAGATATTAGAATCAATAATTAAAATTCAGAGCAACACATGCAATATGTATGATATTCTAATTTTACTCCACATATTTAAGGTAGACATACAGATCTTTCTCCAATTTCCATTCACTCTGAAACCAATGGGTAGTCTAAAAAATATACAAAGACTTACCCTCTTTGTATTATCTACTTATCTAATAATATACTCCTTTAAGGGATGCAATGAGAAGAGAAAAGGGAACATTAGAGAAAAAAACAAAAAGAAAAAATAAAAAAAATGTACACTTAGAATGTATTAGGCACATTGGAATGTATTTTATAAGGTTTATTGCATTAAATATTCACATTTGTACAAAGTAAATGTTATAACGGAGAACTAGTGTCCTCATCAGGATTGGAGAGGCTAAATAACATGTCCAATGTCACAAAGTTAATGAGTGCAGAAGCAGGGCTTTTAACTAAAGTTCATCCAATTCTGGAATTTAGACTTTTTAAATATTATATGATATTTCAATGGCTAGTGACAAGAAGTACTATACTGAGCACTACAGTCTCAAACCAATCATGGATCTATTTCCATTGTGTGATTCTGGGAAGGACATTTAGTCTGTCAATTAACCTATTAAAAAAAAATAAAATTAAAGAGATATTACCCATAGAGGTGTTGTGAGAATTAAATGAACAAAATGTAAAGGAATTCATGGTATGACTGACAAGAAAGGACTTGTTAATTTGCAATTGTTTTGTAATTTTTATGAATAACCTTACAATTTAAGATTACATAAATAGTACTCATCTTAAAAACTTTCCTTAATTAGAAGACCTACATACAGTTCAAAAAGTCTGAAGATAAAAACTTAAAAGACAAAGGAATACAGCTGCAGCTTACAGCTTTCTAGTTACTGCTATTTATGGCAATCCCTATGCATTCTCAAAGTGGAGTAATACCAGAGCAGCGGTTTTCAGAGCACAGACCATCAACCCTTGCAGGTCCCTGGGATCCTCTCAGAGTGTCTGTGAAGTTAAAGCTACTTTCACCACAATATTAACATTTTACTTGACCTTTTTACTCTGCTGATATTTACATAATGAAGCAAAAGCAGGAGTGGGTAAAACTGCCAGCTTCAGTGACACCAATCTAAAGTAGCAACCATTGTATGCTTTATTACCATGCATTGTCAGGGGAAAAAAAGCCAGTTTCACTTATGGTCCTTAATAAAGCAATAAAAATTATTAATTTTATTAAATCTTGATTCTTAAATACACATCTTTTTAATAATTTGTGGAACAAAATGGAAACATGCACAAAGGAGTTCTGGGATGTACTAAAATGCAATGGGATGCCTCAAGGAAAAGCACCTGTGTGATGAGCTGCAAGATGAACTAGTCACTGTCTTCCAGGAGGAACACCATTTTACTTTAAACAAGTAACAGACTCTAGTTATTCAGACATGAATATCTGAATATCTATATCAAACATTTTCTCAAAAGTGAGCAAAGTTATGTCTGTCACTTCAAGAATTACCAGAGATTTCAAGTGAAAACCAGAATTCTGGAAAACTGGTGATATCAGTAGTAACATTAAGAGTTTTTTTTATATTGCCCTGGCCGGTGTGGCTCGGCGGTTAGAGCGTTGTTGGCCTGCGGTCCAGAGAGACCCGGTTTTGGTTCCCGCTGGGGGCGCATACCTCGGTTGCAGTTTGTCCCCGGCCTCTGTTTGGGTCGTGCGGGAGGCAGCCACTCGATGTGTCCCTTTCACATCGATGTTTCTCTCTCTCTCTCTCTCTCTCTCTTTCTCTTCCCCTCTCTCCCTCCCACTCTGTCTGAACAAAAAACAAAAAAGAGTTTTTTTTATATTGAATAATATAATATACCAACATTTGCAAGATCTGCAAACCTTGTGAACCAATTCTTTCCAAACAGTCAAACATGATGTTACCAATCATGCATGGGTGAAAGATTCATTCCAAATGCAGAGCAGACCGTGGATTTTAATGAAATTAAGTACAAAAATGTTTGACTAATAGTTTTAGCTTCCATGTTGCAAACTGACCTTTAAGAAACTATTATTTGAGCCTTTTTTTTTTTTTATAACCACTGTCACCTTTAACTGAACACCATTTAAAAAAATGTATTGATTTTTTTAGAGACAGAAGAAGGGAGAGAGATAGAAACATTGATGTGAGAGAGAACATAGATCGGCTGCCTCCTGAATGCCCCCTGCTGGGGATTGAGCTAGAAACCTGGGCATGTGCCCTAACCAGGAATTGAACTGGGATCTCTCAGTCCATGGGATGAGGCGCAATCCAATAAGCCACATCAGCTGGGATGAGCCTTGTTATAATATTAAAGCAAAACACCTTCAATGATCTAAAAAGGTTATTAAAGCCCTGGCCGGTTTGGCTCAGCGGTTAGAGTGTCCGCCCACGGACCAGAGTCTCGAGTTTGATTCCGGTCAAGTGCATGTACCTCGGTTGCAGTTTGGTCCTCAGCCCTGGTCGGGGTCATGTGGGAGGCAGCCAATCCATGTGTCTCTCTCACATCGATGTTTCTCTCTCTCTATCTCTCCCTCCCACTCTATCTGAAAATAAATGGAAAAATATCCTCGGGTAAGGATTAAAAAAACAAAAAACAAAAACAAACAAAGAAACAAAAGGTTATTAAAACTCATCTTAATCACCTATTTGTGGTTTTCTTCACATACTGCATGAAACAACATATCACAACAGACTGAATGCAAAAGAAGCTTTGAGAATTGAGCTATTCTCCATTAAGGCAAACATTAAAGAGATCAGCAAATTGAAAACAATGTCACTCTTAGTATTTTTTGGAAAATAGTTATTTTTCACAAAAATGTTACTTATCCTTATGTGTAATGGGTTCATTAAAAAAAAATGAATAAAAATTTATCTTAAATTTTTAAAAATTATGTATTGCCTTTTTTATTTTTAAGAGAGAGAGAGGAAGGGAGAGAGAGGTAGCAACATTGATGTGAGAAACACTGATCTACTGCTTCCTGCATGCCCCACCCCCCTGGGGATTGAGCCTGAAACCCAGGCATGTGCCCTGACTGGGAATTGAACCGGGACCTTTCAGTCCATCAGATGACGCTCAATCCACTGAGCCACACTGGCTGGGCTATCTTAAGTTTTTAATATGGTAAGTATTAATCGATATAATCCACAGAAACAAAAGGTCGTTGGGATGCTTAATTATTTTTAAGAGTATAAAAGGAGCAAGTAGTAAGACCAAAATGTTTCAGAACCACTTTTTTTCTGAAGGCAGGAGAAAATGCAACTCCTGGCCTCAATTCTCCCTATGAAAATATAATCAGGATAGTAAGAAGCCAGGAAAATTCCTTGGAAAGTGGAATGAGGAAATTGAGACAAATAGTTTAAAGAGGCCAAGCAATTACAGCCTGCTAATAAATCGAAAGATCTTATCTTCCCTAACCAGGGACACTTAGGAGCAAATGGTTTATACCTCTCCTCTCCAACCAGAGAGTGAATGGCTTAAATCACCCTGGTCGGGGAGAGAGATAACAGAGACCCATCTGGTGCCATTATTGCCAGCCAAACTCCTATAAGTTCATTTTGATGCACCAGAATAGCAAAGGACACACCTGGAAAGCTGTTGAATATTCTATTGAAATCCTCTCCTGAGACCTCCCTAAAAACTCCACCTTCAGAAAACAGTTAAAAACTCTTAAGACAGAGGACTCAGTGTGTGCTCTCTCTTGAGCATGCCTACACCTCCCCATCCCTGCTTTCCTCAGGCCTGTCTTTCTCCTAAGCTCCAAGGGTCCCCGGGAGACTTGCAATGAGGGCAGCAGCAGGTAGCTCATCCTGGGCTAACCCCTGACCCTGTCTCTAAGGACTCTTTTTTTTTTTTCTTTATTGATTTTAGAGAGAGAGGAAGGGAAAAGGAGAAAGAGATAGAAACATTGATGAGAGAGAACATCGATTGGCTGTCTCCTACATGCCCCCGACTGGGGATTTGGCCCACAACCTAGGCATGTGCCCTGACTGCGAATTGAACCGGCGATCTCTTGGTGCATGGGTCAATGCTCAACCACTGAGCCACACTGGCGGGGCTCTAAGGGCTCTTCTTTTGCTTCTGTAACATGTTCCCTAAGTCCATGAAGCCCACTGTGGCTCACTTCTGTTACTGTAACTTCCATTCCCGTGTCCACACAGCCCAGTGTGGCTCACTTCTTTTGCCTCTGTCACTTCTTTTCCTGAGTCTAGGCAGCCCAATCTAGGCTCACTCCTGTTGCTGTGATCTTGCCTCTTCTTTCCTTTGTTTCACTGTCCCAGCTTTTAATAAAAATATTCTCAAAATCATGTGTACTCCTGTTATGAAATCTTTCCTATCCAAAGTCAAGAACCTACGTTACAGACTGTGCCAGGCAGACCGACTTCAGTCCTAGTACCTTTCTGGTGACAAGATGACTTACATAGAGTAGAAAAAGGTTTAAAGTTATCAGAAATTTAGACCAAAATACTTGAACTAAAAACAGTGGGGAGAAAATGTTTTACCTCAAAACTAAACAAAAAGTGCATATAAGCTAGAACACATACATGTATTTAAGAACACAAAGGTACTTCAAAATTGCTGCATTGTATTTAACGCCTTTACTGATACAGTCTACAGCGTCATCAATGTACTGTTATCTAGTGACATATATTTACTTTTATCTCAGTTTTTGCAAATAACTGATGAAAAAGAAAACGTCTCAAAGTCTGTCACCTGCACTCTCCTAATGTAATATTCTGGTTAAGTGTTTTCTAGAAAAATAATCGGGGACGTTTCCAAAAGGCACTTATAACTTTCGCCTACCTACGGGTATTAGAAAATGTTTCACTCTTTTGCAACGATTTAACATAAACATCAAGTTCTGCACTAAAGCTATGCTTGGTGATGGTTCAGCTGTTAGTACAGCTGAGCCTCCAAACCGTACAGGGTTCCTCCTACTCCCGAAGGAGCCCACGGGGAGATGAGGGCAGCCCACGGGGGAGGTGCTCGCAGGCGGCTGTCTCGTTCACCTTCTCCGCGGTGGAGCGTCGCTCCTGGGCAGCGGGGGTTACAGACACCCCGAGAGAATCCGGCGGGCCCCTTCCCGCTCTGCCCCTACCCTGTCATCTGGGGCACCCACCCCCAAGTCCCAAGTCACCTGGGACGCCCGAGCCGCCGTCCACGCGGGTAGCCGCTCCGGCGGCGCGCCGGGAAGTCGCCCAGACCGGACCCCGGCCCCGGCCCCGGCCTCGAGAGCCCCGGCCTCGAAGGGGCCGTTCCGCTGCTTCTGCTCGGCCTCCTCCTGGGGGCGGCCCTTCCTCCTCAGGACCCGGGACCGCCTGATCCCCCGGCGCTCCAGGTTCAGCAGATGGCTCCTCGGCGCTGTCGCTGTCACTGGAGTCGGCTCGACGCTGCCGGAAAGTCCTCGGCGGCCTGTGAGCCATGGCCGGGACCCGGGCGCCTGGCGCGCGTTCTCTTCCGGCGCAGCCAACGCAGGTCACAGACGTCCAACCGGCGCACGCTCCGCCTCCCGCCCTGCCGCCGCGTGCGCGCGCCCGTTCCGCGCGCCGTCCCCTCCGTCTACGCCGTGCGCATGCGTGCCTTGCCTTCTGGGAGGTACTTGAGCTGGGATCCGGGGATACAAAGTGTTCCTTCTGGGAGGCTGGCTGGTGCGAATGGTGCCGAGAGGTTCCCGCAGAGTCCCCGTGCTCAGTACCGTGGAGAGCAGCCCTCACAGGCTGTCCTTGTGCAAATCCTACCTGGGAAAAGCTGTGCCCGTGTCGTGGACTGGAACTGAATCTGCTGTTTCCCACTTTCTGGAGAGAATCAAGGTCTCTCTCTAACCAGGAATTAAAACAAACAAACAAAAAGGAGTGTGTGTAGCGTGTATTGTTTCTGAAAGCTAAACAGTAAAATCTACGCGTAAACGATAGGTGCACAAATACGTAAAAGTCAAATGAGGGCTTCCAGGCATCAGTAGAGCCTGGTTAAATGATTTGGTCTACAAGAAAAAAATGTATCAGAAAAAAAGGGGGGGTGCTGCTTAGAAGGATGCGCAGAGATAAGAAGGACCGCTGAAGCAAACTTGGACTGTATCTGCGGAGGAAGGGGGGGGGGGGGAGTCTTCACCATGGACTCAGAGTCCTTGGTCTCCTTGGTAAAACCCATCCTTACTTCGGTGCCTCTGACCATATGCATTTGTGGCAAATACACATTCAGTTCATTTAATTCCTCTTGCTGGAATTGGCCCCATACTCTACATGTTTCCTTTCCTGATTTAAAGTTCAAGAATACTTTCCAAGAGGACCATGGAAAGGATTATTTTAAGGGATAAACCAGATGCTTTGCTCAGAAAGGGAACAGTTTGTTTCAGAAAAACGTAAATGTAACGTTGGTGTTCCAGAAGGCTGTCCTTTCCCTTCAAATGTCACCAACTTGCAATCCATGTCCAACCTAAATGTGACTTCAGTGTTTTCAGCTAGGTTCAGAGCCAGCTGATGTGGGAAGTTGCTTACTTCCTCTCTTAATAGGGCCTCCACAGACAGGGCCCTTTTCGTACTCATCTTGATGTGCCAGTACTCACTATACACTGAATGAACATGAATTCAATGAGCTAAATGTGTGGATGAGGCTATTCTGAAACCCAAAAACAAATTAATCTGTTTAACTCGTTGGCTGCAAATATGTTAACAGACAGGTGATATACTACTGAGACAGACAGAAAGAAAAACTCTGCTATTTAAAACCTAAACCAAATATTTGTTCCAAGGCAGAGAAATTAGGTAAGTGGTTTTCTCTTGGTATGGCCTTGATGGGAAAGGATGAAATGGATAGAACTTGTTTAAGCGGGGGAAGGGGGTGTCCCTGGGTTTCCTCCTCTGATCCCAGGGAAAGCAGAGTAAATGCTCTGGAGTAGAGTTGTTATATTTAGGAAAAAAAAAAGAAAAAAAAAAGGATGTCTAGTAAAACTTGAATTTCAGATAAATAAGGAATACTTTTTTTTTTTGGATAAGTATATCCTATGTAATATTTGGGACATACTTGCATAGGACGTATTGGAACCCTAGTCTAAGATAAAGAGACATGTGAAACTTTTCAAAGGTTAGATTAAGGTGTTACAGCCTGGGGATGGTAGTGGTTTTTGAACCCGAGGAGAATGATAGGCAGTGAGAAGTTCCCAGTTGCAGAGGGTAAAGGGACAAGGGACTTTTAAGATATGGTGCTGTTCCCCCACCCCCAAGCCTTTAGTAACTAATGCCACAACCCTTTAATACAGTTCCTCATGTTGTGGTGACGCCCAACCATAAAATTATTTTCGTTGCTACTTCATAACTGTAATTTTGCTACTGTTATGTCTTAGGCGACCCCTGTGAAAGGGTCGTTCGACCCCCAAAGGGTTCGCGACACACAGGTTGAGAACTGCTGCTTTAGTTAAACTTTATTTCACACAGTCTTGAGTTAACACTGCTATTGGAAACGGAGGATTTGGCAGCTGAAGTCACGGTGGTGGCAGCACCTTTTTGATGCCTCTTTAGTTTCTGAGCTTAGAGTGCCAGGGGATGTGTAGTGGATAACAGGGAAGAAGCAGGCTGCTGAGCACAGCGGCTTAGGACTGGCTATGATATACCCCTCTTCCCCAAATGTACCCAAGAAGGAGCAGCTTTAAAGGGTAAAATGCCTCCCAGGGTTATATGTGGAAACAGGAAAAGAGCACCGGAGAGTGAGAATTGTATTTTCCTAAACAGCCTTTCTGGATACCCATAATCATCACTACCTTATATTATTTTCTCTTTCTCATGAATACTAGGAATTTTTTTCTTACAAGAGAATAAGGATAATGCCACATCTCTTACTAGACCCACACCATACTTTTAATGCTAATTTATTGTATCAGTTGACTCTTAGAAAACTTTGCATTAATCTCCTTGTATGTAGTTTAAATTTTCAGATATTAATAATTGAAGAAAACTGGCATATGAAAAATTCCCAACTTCTGGAAATAGATGTCATATTTACTCAAACAGACTGTATTTCCCCTGAAGTGAAATAGCATTTTATTCAGCTTCTCTTGCCATTTATCAGTGGGTTCTGAGCTCCCTCTAGTGAGAAATATACTACTTACAGAAGGGCTGTGTCAAATAATCTTTTGGAAATTGCTTCCTTTTTTAAATTAATGAGCTATGCTTTAATTCTCTCTTGTTATAAGTAATGGATATATTTTAATTTTTGGAGCAGCCTATGTCAACTTTCTCAGAGGACAACATTTTGGGAAGTCATGTTTATAAGTAAAGTATCACTCTTTCCTTTGGGAATTAAAAAAAATTGTGGAAATGCATTCATAAAAGTATGGACCAAATTGTGCTTTTATTATTTTTTTTTCCAGCATCTATTTTTTGAGCACTTACTATGATAGGAACCTTGTGTTGGGACCAGAGGGCCACAATACACTGGCCCAGTGGTCTCTTGCTATTAACCAAATTAGCCCTATAGGTTGGCTTGTTGAAAAAAAAAAATTTAAATTGTGGTAAGAACACTTAACATGAGATCTACCCTCTTAACAAAATTTTAAGTGTGCAGTAGAGTGCTGTTAATTATAAGCACAATATTGTACAGCATATCTCCAGAAATTATTTTATTTTGTTTAACTGAAACTTTATACCTGTTGTATAACTGCAACTTTATAGCTTGCCAGCACTTGTTATTTATCGTTTTGATTTGTTTTATAGTGGTCATCTCAACAGGTGTGAAATGATATCTCATTGTGGTTTTCATTTGCATTTCCCTGATGATTAGTGGTGTTGAACATTTTTCACTTATCTGTTTGTTTCTTTGGAAAAAGTCTATTCAAATCCTTTGCCCATTTTAAAATTTGTTTGGTTATTTATTTGTTTGTTTGTTTATTTCTATTGAGTTGTAGTAATAGCTTCTATATTTTGGATATTAATTCCTTATCAAATATATGGTTTGTAAATATATCTCTCCCTTTCCATGGACTGCTTTTTCACTCTGTTCAGTGTTTCTTTTGCTGTATAGAAGCTTTTTAGTTTGATGTAGTTCCAGTTGTCTATTTTTTATGTTGTTTCCTGTGCTTTTGGTGATATATCCAAGAAATCATTGCTAAGATCAATGTCTTAAAATTTTTCCTCTATGTTTTCTTTTAGGAATTTTACAGTTTAAGTTCTTCTTTATTAATGTTGTTTTGGCTATGCAGGGTGCTTTGTGATTCCATATGAATTTTTGGATTGTTTTTCCTACTTCTCTAAAGATTGTCATTGGGGATTTCAATAGGGACTGCAATGAATTTCTGGATCATTTTGGATAGTATAGACATAGTGACAATATTATCTTCCAATCTATGTACACTGAATGTCTTTCTATTTATTTGTATCTTTAGTTTCTTTTATTAATGTATTGTGGTTTTCAGTGTATAAGTCTTTCACTTCATTGGTTACATTTATTCCTAGGTATTTTTTCTTTTTTATGCTATTGTAAATAGGATTGTTCTCTAAATTTCCTTTGTAGATGGTTCATTTTTAATTTATAGAAATGCAATGGATTTTTATGTTTGATTTTGTATTCTGAAATTTTGTTGAATTCAGTTATTCTTTCTGTGTGTGTGTGTGTGTGTGTGTGTGTGTGTGTGTAGCCTTTAGAGTTTCCTACATATAAGATCATATCATGTGCAAACAATGACAATTTTACTCCTTTCTTTCTGACTTGGGTGCTCTTTTTTTCCCTCTGATTGCTGAGAGGTAGAACTTTCAGTACTATGATGAATAAGAGTGGTGAAAGTGGGCATCTGTGTCTTGTTCCTGATTTTAGAACAAAAACTTCCCATCTTTCAATGTTGAGTCTGTTGTTAGCTGTGAGTTTGTCATGTATGGCCTCTATTATGTTTAGGTATATTCCTTCTATATAAACCCCAATTTGTTGAGCGTTTTCATCATGAAAGGATGTAGTATTTTGTCAAATGCTTTTTCTACATTTATTTAGAAGATCATGCAATTTTATCTTTCATTGTATTAATGTGGTATATCACATTTATTGATTTGCATATGTTGGGCCATATTGTATCCCAGGGATAAATCCCACTTGATCATGATGTATGATCCTTTTAATGTGTGGTTGATTTCAGTTTGCTAATATTTTGTTGAAAATTATTGTGTTTGTATTCATTAAGTATATTGGTATATAGTTTTCTTTTTTGGTAGAGTCCTTGTCTGGCTTTGGTATCAAGGTAATGCTGGCTTTTAAAAATGAATTTAGGAGTGTTCCTTTCTCTTTAATTTTTGGGAAGAGTTTGAGGATTGGTGTTAATTCTTCTTTTAATGTTTGGTACAATTCACCAGTCAAACCATCTGGTCCCGGGCTTTTCTGTGTTGGGAAACTTTTGATTACTGATTCAATCACTTTACTTGTTATTGATCTGTTCAGATTTTCTGTTTTTTCATGATTCAGTCTTGATAAGTTGTATATTTCTAGGAATTTATCCATTTATTCTAGGTTATTCAATTTGTTGCATATAATTGTTCACAGTAGCCTTTTATGATCCTGTGTATTAATGTCTACTCTTTTTAATGTAAGTTTTAAAATATATATATATTTTTATTGATTTTTAGATAGAGAGGAAGGAGCAGGGAGAGACAGAAACATCAATGGGAGAGAAACATGGATTGGCTGCCTCCTGCACAGCCCCTACTGGGGATTGAGCCCACAGCCTGAGCATGTGCCCTGACCAGGAATCGAACCTGAACCTCTCATGGGATGACGCTTAATCCACTGAGCCACACCAGTTGGGCTAATGTCACTTTTAATGTCTACTCTTTCATTTCTGATTTTATTTATTTGTGTCTTCTCTTTCTCTTTTTTTTAGTAGCTGAAGTTTTGATGTAGTCCCACTTGTTTATTTTTGCTTTTGGTACCAAATCCTAAAATCATTGCCAAGACTGATGTCAAGGAGCTTACTGACTATGTTTACTTACTGAAGTTTTATGGTTTCAGGTCTTAAGTCCACGTTGAGTTAATTTTTGTATGTGGTATAAGATAGTGGTACAGTTTCATTATTTTGCATGTGGCTGTTCAGTTTTCCCAACTCCATTTATTGAAGAGACTGTCCTTTTTCCATTGTATATTCTGGGCTCCTTTGTCTTAAATTAATTGACCATATATGCATGGGTTTATTTCTGGGCTCTCTACTCTGTTCCACTGAAGTATGTGTCTGTTTTTATGCCAACATTATACTGTTTTGATTGCAATAGCTTTGTAATATAGTTTGAAATCAGGAAATGTAATGCTTCCAGACTTGTTCTCCTTATTTTAAGATCACTTTGGCTATTTGGGATTTTTTGTGGTTCCATACAAATTTTAGGATTGTTTGCTCTAAATCTATAAAGAATGTCATTGGAATTTTGGTAGGGATTGCATTGAATCTGTAGATTGCTTTGGGTGACATACATTTTAAAAGAGAAACTTCTTGCCTGGCCAGACCAGTGTGGCTCAGTGGTTGAGCATTGACCCATGCACCAAGAGGTTGCTGGTTCTGATTCCCAGTCAGGGTACGTGCCCAGGTTGTGGGCCCGATCCCCAGTGGGGGGCATGCAGGAGGTGGCCAATCGATGTTCTCTCTCACTGATGTTTCTATCTCTCTCTCCCTCTCTCTTCCTCTCTCTCTCTCTCTCTCTCTAAAATATCAATAAAGAAAAATTTTTTTTAATAAAAGAGAAAATCCTTATTTAAGATTGGGTACTCAGTGGTATCATTCATGTAGAAAAAGAAAATATAAATTCTTTTTTCTTTGTATTTATTTACCAATTTTGAAAATAATAAATTGCTTCGTAACATCCTCCAATAGTCACCAATTAGTGTTTTTTAAAAGTTTGTATGTACTCATGATTTAAACATCAGATGTGCTTTGGATCCATCCAGTTATTCTTATAATTGATAATCAAGTTATCCCAACTTTGGCTAAAAGGAGAAATAACATATACCAATTCAAGCTACTTAAGAAAGAAGAGAGAGATAGAGAGAGAGAGAGAGAGAGAGAGAGAGAGAGAGAATGAGAGAGAAAGAGAAAAAAATTATAAATATACAGGTGGTTTCATCTATCCCATTCTTGCTTTATCTTTTACTCGGAATCTCTACTATCTTTATTATCTACAACTTCAAGAAAAATGAAGTGAACACAAGGAATTCTAAAGGTATAATTGTCAAAGCTCTATCAAACCTCAAATTTCCAAGGCCCAAATTATTGCCATTAGCCTTGAGGGCAGTAAGATCAGTCTCCTCTTAAAACTACAATTTGTCTCTTTGTGAGTTAAAAACAGCTTGCCTCATGCATTTGGACATTATTTCCATTTGTGGATTCTAGTCTATTACAAGCTGATGTGAGAGAATGCTACAGGAGATGCATATGATGCCTTCAGCTTTTTCACCAGCAAGCTGCATTTCTTTTTTTTTTTTTTTTTATCCTCACTTAAGGACATTTTTGCATTTATCTTCAGATAGAGTGGGAGGGAGAGAGGGAGGCAGAGAGAGAGAGAAACATCAATGTGAGAGAGACACATCGAGTGGTTGCCACCCACATGGGGAGGGGACAAAACGCACCCGAACCCGGGACTCTCCGGTCCGCAGGCCGAAGCTCTAACCACTGGGCAAAACCGGCCAGGGCAGCAAGCTGCATTTCTAAAACACCTACCTAAGTAGGCTCTACATATACTGAAGCCTGGTTACTGTATTGACTTTTCTAAAGGAGGTATTAGAGAAAAAACTCCCTTTAAGCCTCAATGGAATACATCTCACCTGGTAATGTTAACCAGCAACATTCTACTAAAACTCCAGGATGTTAATCTCAACTTAAAAGACATACACTTTCTTTTGACCTTAAGTTTAGGATTCTTAGGAATTATCCAGAAGCTTCTGACTATAAAAAATTTCTACCCAAGATGATGGAACACATTGTTGACTACAGAAAAAGTAGCTTCCCCCAAGACAATGGAAGATTAATTTTCTTATTCTTCATTACTCATTTGCTTTTCTTTCGCTATTAATCTTACTTATTGTACTACTTTGATAACCTTTATTAAACTAACAAAAAGACTTCTCAATGTGATATCCTTTATCTTCATTCTATTACTTGGGCTCTGTACGGTCTTTGACCACTTAAGAGAAAACAAAACTTTATGAAGTGTTTTTCTTAGATAATAGTTAACTGTCAGCTGACTGGTTTAATAACTGTTCCTTCAAGCAGTTCAAAAGGTAGATTATCTTTTATAGAACCTCCCATAACTTAAGTTTCACTCACATCATTAATCCTAACCTCTATTTAGTCTCATAAAAATTAAGCCATGACCTCATGTTAGCAGAATACTTTTGCTAAAGTTTTTACAACTTTATCAGCAAAACTCAGTCTTTCAGGAATGAGAAGTAATATTAGGATCTCTCTGAAGCAATCAATTTATTCTCTTCAGAGACACACCAACCTATTTAACTTCATTCAAGAAATCTGCCGGACTTGACCCACAAAAATTTGGCCTGCTCCCATTGTATTAACTCTTAATATAATGTACCAACTAGTGTAGTACTAATTATGTGAAATATACCCGCCTGGCATGTGCTAATTTAACTTGTATTTTTAGAATAATTGTTAGAGATTTTCAGAAATTTAAAAATACCAGGAATTATGTTTTCCTGAAAAGAATGCTCAGAAACCTGTAAAAAGAGACAAGCAAAGCAACTTAGAATTTTTTTCTGTAAGAAAAGCTAAGCTAACTCCCTCTTTATGCATACTATATGGGCTATACCTCTCACATTTAAAAAAAAATAGCACTACTGGAAAAGAGTAGCAAAACTTACAAATTACACAGCTTTGTCTCTGAAAGCCCAATAAACCAGTTTAAATTTAAATTCATTGGCTAGAGTTATCATGGATACTCACATGGCCTTTGAATTATTCTTAACTAGTGAAGGAAAATTTGTGCTATAACAATAACTTTTTATTTTTTTAATTTTTTTGTCTTTTATTGATTTTAGAGAGAGGAAGGGAGAGGGAGAGAGAGATAGAAACATCGATGAGAGAGAACATCGATGGGCCGCCTCCTGCATGCCCCCCACTGGGGATTGAGCCCACAACCTGGGCATGTGCCCTGACCAGGAATCAAACCGATGACCTCTTGGTGCATGGGTTGATGCTCAACTACTGAGCCATACCAGCTGGGCAACTTTTTGTTGTTTTAAATGCTAGAGAGCAAGTAGAATAGTCCATAACTAAGCTAAAAAAAAAAAAAAAAAAAAAAAAAGGAAACTAAACAAACCCACGTGTTATCATCGCCTGGGTTTTATATACTAGGCCCCTGGCTTTAGGACTTATTACAAAGGTGCATAAATGATCATCTTGTTTTAGGTACTTGCTTTTTATGCAGCTGACCAATCTGTCTCACCCAGAGTCCTAAATGTTGATGCACAGCCATTGTCATGTTAGATGATCCAACAACTCATCCTATGAGAGGAAGAAGGAGGGAGTGACCCTCTGTTCTCTGTAGGCTCTGTTGTTTGAACACCCTTGGTCTCGATTAACAACATCTCAACAGTGGTGAAAACCTGAATATCATGGATATCATCTGCCTTTGCTCCAGAAGCGAGATTGAGAAGAAGAAAAGCAGCTCCTGACATCCAGAAGTTGGCCTGATACTATCACAATGTTGCTAGGTACTGACCCAGCACTCACAACTGGGCCAACGTGCTCTTCTGTTGAATATAAACACTGGTACAGAACATCAGCATCAGACAAAATCATTCAGTAGCCATAATGGATCAAGACAAAGACAAGACTACTCTGTCATCATGTCTATGAACAATACATTGCCCAAATCACAAAAATGACTAACATTCCCTTATCCTGGCTCATATGAGTGACTACTGCTTCTTTATCAATTACAGGATTAGCTTCACTCTAATCTTCCCTCCTAGATTAGATATATTAAAACACCCAGTTATAGAATTGCTTCTGCTTTCTGACAGCATCCAGTCCAGAGCAAAGCCCTGCTTCCTTACCTCTAAGGTAAGGAAGGTTATCATCTCAGACAAGCTCAGATACTATGTTTCCTAACACCCATGGTGCACATTCAATCTCACTGCAAGGAGCAATCAACCCTGCTCAACTTCAGGTGTAATCCTGGTACTCTTTGGCTGGAGGGCACTGACAGACTGAATGATAAAAAATTGCCATTTTTGTAAGACAAAAGTGATTGCATATTGGCCATTTCATACAGTTCAAGGTAGATCAAACATAGTGGTTTTGAGGGTCCACCTCTGAGAGTCAATGGCAATTTTAAGAGAAGAAGCCCTTTCTACTACTAGATGCTAGACTAGTTGTGAGAAGTTAATAGGAAAATGTGTCATTAACAGTCAACTAGTTTTTATATTACTTTTCTCTGGAGAGAGATAGGAAGTAAGTAGATATTGGATAGGCTTCAGAGGGTTTATATGTCAAGAAAAAGATGGAAGTAGTAAAGAATAGCTGAAAATACTGCAGAGAGAAGAAAATCACTGGAGTCTCAGAAAGACTTGAGACTTAGTTGTGAGAAGGAATGAGCCCAGGAAATGATAATTGAGAACAGTAACACTCATAGCACACTTGCTGTACGCCAGAGACTATTCTAAAAGCCTTACAAATCAAACCTTGAAGAACACTGTACTAAGTGAAAGGTGTCAATCACAAAAGAACAGAGAGTGTACGATTCCATTTAGATGAAATGTTCAGGCAAATCTACAGAGACAGAAAGTAGATTAGTGGTTTTCAGCAAGAGGGGCTTGGGGAGTGACTGCAGGGTACAGGGTTTCTTCTTAGGATGATCAAAATGTTCTAAATTAAGATTGTGGTGATAGTGGTACAACTCTGTGAATATACTAAAAATCATTGAGTTATACACTTTACAGGTGTGAATTTTATGGTGTGTGGATTATATCTCAATAAAGCTATTCTTAAAAAACCTTATGAGGGTGTATTCCATTTATTAAGTGATGGCTTAATACTCATAAATACCCCATGAGGTCAGTATTATTATATTTTATAGATGAGGAAATTGAGGTACAGTGAAGAAAGAGGGGCAGGAAAACATTTTAAATTGAAATAAGAGGATGAGCTATAACATAGAAAGTTATCTTTGGTGGCTGACCATCAAGAAATTGAGAGAATTCCTGCATTATGACTCTATTTAATTTTTTCTCCTTGATGTAGGAGATGAGGTTCCATGCAGATGGTCTGGGTGGGGAAGAGTGGAGGAGAATAGTTAACTTTGGGAAAGTGGGTAAATTTCAGAACAGCTAAGCTGGTCAAGTATAAGTAGGTAGATTTCTGAGAAGCACCGAGGAGACTGTGAGGCTGTATACCACAGATTTAAATGAGTCCAACACTCAGGGCTATGACATTTTCTCCAGCAATGTTTGGATGCCATGAGGTAGGAGAAAAAAGGGCATAGATTTGATGGATTCATGGTTGGGGACTTGTAGATGCAGTAGGGCTAGGTCGTTAAGAGTTCAGGAACCAAAGTGGTTTGATGGAACAGGGAGCCCAGACTGGATGTGGAAGGAAGAGAGGTCCTAGAGGGCTCCCAGACAGTGCAAATGGGACAGGTGAAAGGGATGAAAGTCTACAGCTGGTGAAGAATAAGTGTAGCAGGAACAAGAGCATGAGAGAGCTTAAAGAAAGGAAGAGTAAATCATAGGAGACGTGGTGTGTCGGAAACTTAACAGCCAGCTCTCTAGGAGGAAAGCCCTGATGTGCAGCGTTTGCTGCTTTCCATGGTAGTGGTGTAGGTACTATCACACTTACCTAGCTGACAGGACCCTGTGCAGCTGCTGGAGACCAATGCAAGACCCCAGTTCTATGGAAGTTCAGACTTTCCTCTCTCTTCCTCTCAACTTTGCCTCCCCTTTCAGAGAGGACCCCCTTCCCCTCCCTTGTAGGTGATCTATGTTCAGGGGACTGAGCAAAGATCTGAATCACTGCCCAGTGCTCTCGAACACCATAGCTCCTGCTACTCCTAGAGAAAAAAAATCACGTGTGAGCTTGTGGAACCATGCTGCTCTTCCCTTATGGGTGGCTATGCCTTAGGGCCCAGTGGAAATAGGGTCTCTAGTTTAAGATGAATAATTGGACACCCCTTCAAACTAGCTTTTAAAAAATCATCTTTATTTAGTGGGAGCAGGAAAAATGGAATTTCTATTAACTAGATGTTATATTCTTCTTTCTTTATATTAAAAATAAGTTGTCTAGTTTTGTTGAGTTCCAGACAGCTCCTTGGGTTTAAATGTTATAAGATACACATTAGTTATTTGTTCTTTGCTCATAATACTTTGTCACATAGCATTTGGCTTCAGAATTTTAACTATCTGGGTCTGTAGAGGATTGTCGGCTGACTACTTCTGGTTGGTGGAGTGTAAGTAGTCTTTTGCTTATTTCTGAAAAATACTCATCAGCAACAGGTCATTCACAGGAGTTTGTTCTCTTTGAAATTTTATTCCACACGAGGGCACTGTCTATTTTGGCTTTGGAAGTTCTGTAAGAACACATTTCTCATCTTGCCCCTTGATATTTAATTCCCTTTGTTGATCTGTTTAACCTTCCTGCACCTAGAAATGTCAGGCTACAGTTTTACATGATTGCTGAGCATGGTGCAGTTCTTTCCTCGTGGAAAAGGAGAAGTTGTGATTACCTCTCCTCCAGCTCTTATCTGTTGCTTGAAAACAACCTGGACCTCCAACCTGAACCAAGTGATCTGCTTGGTGGCCTGGCACGAATTGTCAACCATGCCATCTACAGACCCTGGCAGGGCTTGGGTGAATGGAAATATACCTATGGGCTAGCTTTAAAGGCTTACTGGATCTAGTGCTAGCCAGAGTTTCTTAGGCCTTCAGGATTTCTGAATAGACATATTCCCAGCAAATAATGGGACACATCTTGTACCATGTCTGCAACTTTCTGATGCTACTGTCATGGGACCCTTGCCATTCATTTTTCTAACTGCTGCACATGGCGAGGCAAGCATATGCTGTGGTGGGGAGACCAGTTCCTCCAAGGGTGCTCGGTTTATGGGTGGACATTCATCTGCTGCAGGACTTAACACTCTGAAACTTTGTACCACACCCTCAGTCCTGGTTACAGGAAGGGATGTTTCATGGAATTCTGGGTGGCTGGTTCTTGTCTTTCCATTTAAATAATGATGGACCCAGGCAATGGTCAACTTTTTGACCCAAAGTGCATGTGCCAAGTTTCCAGGAAGCTGGACAACAAAACATGTAGACCACTGGAGCTTGGGGCGGCTGAGAGACTGGGACATTCACAGTGCTCTTAGAGAGGCACTACTTGAATGTCATATCATCCTTTACCTGTCAGCCTAAACTCCTGGTCAGGCATATTGAATCCTGGAATCTAGATTACTTCAGGTTTGCACAGACAGCTGCCCCCCTGAGAAACCTGCTATCCTGAGAATTTTGCAGCTTGGCAAGAGCAACAGGCAGACAAACACACAGAACAACACTGTTCTGAGAACCAGTGCCCCAGAGCTGCCAGGCTGGCCAGGGCCAAATGGATAGGTGGGCTGGTTTCAGAGATGGAAGAGTGTCCCTTCTCAGTTAGCTCACCCAAGTACTTTGATTATGCCATGACATCACTTGGCTGGCTTAATCCCCCCAAATGATCCACATGGAGTTTTGTTGGTTGATCCAAATAATACAGATTACGTTTCAAAAACACCATTTTGGATATTTTCAGCAGGACCATGAAACGACCTCTGCACCTAAAAGAACTGCTGTGTGCCCTTGAGGTGGTCTTGACTTATAGGACATGCCTTTTAATAGTCCCATTCATGTCATGCTTTGGGAGTGATGGACATTTTCTCAAAAATGGCACGCCTTATTGATCCTGCACCTGTTCCCACTGGCGTTCTAATAGCACACTCTATCTGTCTCTTCTTGACACTGGGTACACCTCCTGGTTTGCAACCTTATTTTAAAGGGTGTTGTACCAGACTCAACTCCGAAGACAAACAAACAAGACAAATCATTTGAGTATTTGGCCAGTTTATGTCAGATCAAAAATATTTATCGAGTATTTATTGTTTGCCAAGAAATTGAGCATGAATTAGTAAGACGAAGAGGTAGAGAAGACAGTTTTCAGGCAGAGGAAAGAGCAAGATCTCTTTGGTGGGAGAGACAAGGTGAATTCAGTGATCTGGGTGATGCTCATTGTGCCGGAGTAGGGAAGAGCTAGGGGAGAGTGGGCCAACATGATGCTGGACAGGCAGGACAGTGAGAGAGCATATATGGCCTGCTAAGGATTTAGGGCTTTATTCTAGATGCAGCCGCATTCAAAGATAACTTCTATTTTTATTGCTCCTTCTGGTAACACTTTCTTACTATGATGAAATTTATATCTGTGATGGGAAGGAAAACTGCTATTTTAAACAAAATTTACTGTAGCAACATTTGTATTGTTTGGGCAGTGGCATAATCTCAAGGAAGCTGTTTTCTGTATTTCTTATAAAAAAAACACACACCAAACTATACTTGGAGCCTCCTCTGGACCTAGTCTGGAGGGGTCAAAGCAGGACAAAAAGCGGGAATTCAATTGGTCTGCGTAATAAATAAGAAGAGTTTCTTAAGGGTGTTTATTTAGAAGCATAATTGCTGGGTGATGGAGTCTGCACATTGTCAGCTTTACTAGATATTGTTAAATTGCCTTCCATGGTGTACATTTAAATTTATACTCGCATCTGCAGTGTGTAAGAGTTCCAACTGATCATATTCTCAGTGATCCCCAGAATCATCAAACTCTGAAATTTTACCAATCTGGGAATGTGCATGTTATCTCATTATTGTTTTAATTTGCATTTACCTGATCATTGGTGAGGTTGAACATGTGTTTAATGGCCATTTGTGTTTATTTATTTATTTTTTTTGGTGTGGATTTTTTTTAGCGTTATGTTCTTTGTCCACTTTTCTGTTGAATTTTTTATTGATTTTTGGGCATTAAAAAAAGATATATCTAAATATGTTCTTTTGTTAGTTTTATCATTATAAATATCTGTTCCCAGCCTGGGAATGATTTTAAAATTTAGTTTCTGTGCTGTTTTCTGGTTTACAAAAGTCTTAAAGTCAGTGTAGTAGAAGTTATCCAATGTTTACCTAAATAAGCTGTGCTCTTGGGATTTTGTTTAAGAAATCTTGTTTAAGAAACCCTACCACAAAGTTATATATATTTTTAGAGTTTTAAAGTTTCATTTCTCACTCTTATTTATTTTTTTTAACTTATCTTTATTATTGAATGTATTACAGATGTTCCTCGTTTTTCCCCCATTGCCCCCCTCCTCCCCATTCCTGCCCCCCTCCTGCTTTTCCCCACACTGTTGTCTGTGTCCATTGGTTATGCATATATACATATAAGATCTTTGGTTTATTTCTTCCCACCCCCCAACCCCTCTTCCCTTTGAGGTTTGTCAGTCTAACAACCACTTTGTACTTCTTAATCCCTTCACCTTTTTCACCCATCCCCCCAGCCTCCACCCATCTGGTACCCAACAAAAGTTCTCTGTATCTATGAGAATGTTTCTGTTCTGCTTGTTCATTTTGTTTGTAGATTCAACTGTTGATAGATATGTATTTATTGCCATTTTGTTTGTTCATATTTTTTTATCTTTTTCTTCAAGAAGATCCTTCAACATTTCATATAATAATGGTTTGGTGGTGATGAACTCCTTTAGCTTTTCCTTGTCTGGGAAACTCTTTATATGGCCATCGATTCTAAATGACAGCTTTGCAGGATAGAGTAATCTTGGTTGTAGGTTCTTGCTTTTCATCACCCTGAATATGTCTTGCCACTCCCTTCTGGCCTGCAAAGTTTCTTTTGAGAAATCAGCTGACATTTTTATGGGAACCCCCTTGTAGATAACTAACTTCTTTTCTCTTGCTGCTTTTAAGATTCTCTCTTTGTCTTGAACCTTTTGCATTTTGATAATGATGTGTCTTGGTGTGGGCCTCTTGGGGTTCATCTTGTTTGGGACTCTCTGTGCTTCCTGGACTTGTATGTCTGTTTCCTTCACCAAGTTCGGGAAGTTTTCTGCCATTATTGTTTCAAATAGGTTTTCGATTTCTTGTTCTCTCTCTTCTCCTTCTGGCACCCCCAAGATGCGAATGTTGGCACGATTGAAGTTGTCCCAGAGGCTCCTTACACTATCCTCATTTTTTTTTATTCTTTTTTCTTTTTGCTGTTCTGATTGGGTGTTTTTTGCTTCCTTATATTCCAAATCGATGGTTTGCTTCTTGGATTTACCTACTCTACTATTGAGTCTCTGTAAACTATTCTTTACTTCAGTGAGTGCCACCTTCATTTCTGACTCGTCCTTTTTTATGCTCTTGAGGTTCTCACTAAGTTCACTGAGGTTCTCACTAAGTCCATTGAGCATCCTTATAAGCAGTGTTTTGAACTCAGCATCTGTTAGGTTGCTTAACTCCATTTCACTTAGTTCTTTTCCTGGAGTTTTCTTCTGTTCTTTCATTTGGGACCTGTTTCTTTGTCTCTTCATTTTGGCTGCCTCCCTCTGTTTGTTTCTATGTATTACTTAGAGAGAGGTATGGGGCTAGCTGAGACCAGATGCTGCTTGTTTGAACGAATTTAGGAAAAGCTGAAGCAGGATCCAAGACAGGCCAATCCTATGGTAAAGCAACTGGCAACAGCTTGGGTGGGCCTGGAAGTTGGGTGGGGCGGGGCCTCAGGGAATCACCAGGGCGGGGCCAACAGTGTGAGCCAGATTGCTGGAGTCCCAGATATGGGGGCTGTCTGCTGCCCCAGGGGAGGGCTCACCAAAGGAACAAAAGCCTCTGACAGCACGTCTGTCCAGGAGAAAGCTGCCTCTCCAGCCCTCGCTCCAATGCCAAACAGCTCAGTTCTTCCCCATATGACTCTGGTGCCTTTCAGGCTCCTTCCTGCACGCTGGAGCCTGGTGGGTGGAAGCCCGAGTAAATCCGTGCGCGGGCCCTTTAAGAGGAGCTGCTGGGGGCTCCAGCCGCCTCAGCCTCAGTTCCCGCTGGTTTTTCCAGCCAGAAGTGATGGGGATTCTCTTCCTGGCACTGGAACCCTGAGCTGGGCTCCTGGTGTGGGACGGGGACCCCTCAGTCCTCAGGAAGGACCTTCCCAGCCGAGGTGTCCTAATTTTTATCCAGCACACGTGGGTGTGGGACCAGCCCCTCCGCCTCCGCCCCTCCTACCAGTCTCGATGGGGCTTCTTTAATTTCGTAGTTGTAGGACTTCCATTCGGCTTGATGTCAGGCGGTTTTGAATGGTGGTTGTTCTGTAGTTTAGTTGTAACTTTGATGTGGTTGTGGGAGGACACGATACCGCGTTTACCTACGCCGCCATCTTGACCGGAAGTGGTCCTCACTCATATTTAGGTCTTTAAAACATTTAGCATACATTTTTGTGTAGAATGTTAAGTAGGGATCTAATTCAAAATTTTTTTTATTATGAATAAAAAATTGTCCTAGCACTATAAACTGAACAGGACACTCTTGCCTTCTGCTTTGCAATGTTACTTCTGTCACATACCATGTTCCCAATATTGTTCCTTTGGCCTATTTGTCTGGTCCTACACCAATATATCACACAATTCTATTACCCTAGCTTACAAAAAAGCTTTTTTTTTGTTTTGTTAATCCTCACCCGAGGATATTCTTCCATTGATATTTAGATAGGGTGGAAGGGGGGGAGGGAGAAAGAGAAACACCAATGTGAGAGAGACATTGAATCCTTGTCTCCCGCATGACCCTGACCAACCCTGATCAAGCCAGAGATCGAACCTGCAAACCAGGTACGTGCCCTTGACCTGGAATTAAACCCGAGACCCTTTGGTTCATGGGCTGATGCTCTAACCACTGAGTCAGGGCACAAAAAAGCTTTAATATCTGGTGGACCAAGTTCTGCTTTCTAATTTGTTTTCAAATTGTCTTGGATATTCTTGACCTTTAACTTTTTTATATAAATTTGATCTAATTTTTAGAAGTTTTTAATTTATGCTTCAAGTGACATTAGTCTATAATTTTTTTCTTGTACTCTTCTTGTTTCGGTATCAGGCTTTTCCTCTTCTGGTATATAAAACAGCACGTCTAACATAGAGATAAGAGCTGTGCTGTACAATATGGTAACCGCTGGTTACATGGCTGGTGAGCACTTGATGTGGCTAGGATGAATTGAAATGTATTTTAAATATAAAATACCCACTGGATGTCAAAGACTTAGTATGAAAAAAAAGTAAGCAAAATATCTTATTAATGCTTTAAAAATAGAACTGCTACTTATTAACATTTATCAAAATGAAATATTTTGGTTATTATAAATAACATTTATTATTTAGAGAGACTTCCGGTCAAGATGGTGGCGTAGGTAAAAGCGGTATCTCATCCTCTCACAACCACATCAAAGTTACAACTAAACTACAGAACAACCATCATTCAAAACTGCCTGAACTCAAGCTGAAAGGAAGTCCTACAACTACAAATTAAAGAAGAAGCTGCATCGAGACTGGTAGGAGGGGTGGAGGCCCGACGGGCTGGTCCCACACCCACGTGTGGCAGATAAAAATCAGGAGGACACCTCGGCTGGGAAGGTCCTTCCTGAGGACTGAGGGGTCCCTGTCCCACACCAGGCTCAGGGTTCCAGTGCCAGGAAGAGAAGTCCCCATAACCTCTGGCTGGAAAAACCAGCGGGAACTGAGGCTGAGGCGGCTGGAGCCCCCGGCAGCTCCTCTTAAAGGGCCCACACACGGATTTACTCAGACTCGCTCCCTCCGGGCTCCAGCGTGGGGGAGGCAACTTGAAAGGCACCAGAGTCATAGGAAGAACTGAGATGTTTGGCATTGGAGCGAGGGCTGGGGAGGCAGCTTTCTCCTGGACAGACGTGCTATCAGAGGCTTTTGTTCCTTTGGTGAGCCCTCCCCTGGGGCAGCAGACAGCCCCCATATCTGGGACTCCAGCAACCTGGCTCACACTGATGGCCCCACCCTGGTGATTCCCTGAGGCCCCGCCCCACCCAACTTCCAGGCCCACCCAAGCTGTTGCCAGTTGCTTTACCATAGGATTGGCCTGTGTTGGAGCCTGCTTCAGCTTTTCCTAAATTCGTTCAAACAAGCAGCATCTGGTCTCAGCTAGCCCTATACCTCTCGCTAAGTAATACATAGAAACAAACAGAGGGAGGCAGCCAAAATGAGGAGACAAAGAAACAGGTCCCAAATGAAAGAACAGAAGAAAACTCCAGGAAAAGAACTAAGTGAAATGGAGTTAAACAACCTAACAGATGCTGAGTTCAAAACACTGCTTATAAGGATGCTCAATGGACTTAGTGAGAACCTCAGTGAACTTAGTGAGAACCTCAGTGAACTTAGTGAGGGCCTCAAGAGCATAAAAAAGGATCAATCAGAAATGATGGAATCACAGTCAGAAATGAAGGAGGCACTAACTGAAATAAAGAATAGTTTACACAGATTCAATAATAGAGTAGGTAAATCCAAGAAGCAAACCATCGATTTGGAATATAAGGAAACAAAAAACACCCAATCAGAACAGCAAAATGAAAAAAGAATCCAAAGAAATGAGGATAGTGTAAGGAGCCTCTGGGACAACTTCAAGTGTGCCAACATTCGCATCTTGGGGGTGCTAGAAGGAGAAGAACGAGAACAAGAAATCGAAAACCTATTTGAAACAATAATGGCAGAAAACTTCCCGAACTTGGTGAAGGAAACAGACATACAAGTCCAGGAAGCACAGTGAGTCCCAAACAAGATGAATCCCAAGAGGCCCACACCAAGACACATCATTATCAAAATGCAAAAGGTTCAAGACAAAGAGAGAATCTTAAAAGCAGCCAGAGAAAAGCAGTTAGTTACCTACAAGGGAGTTCCCATCAGACTGTCAGCTGATTTCTCAAAAGAAACTTTGCAGGCCAGAAGGGAGTGGCAAGAAATATTCAGAGTGATGAAAAGCAAGAACCTACAACCAAGATTACTCTATCCTGCAAAGCTGTCATTTAGAATCGATGGCCATATAAAGAGTTTCCCAGACAAGGAAAAGCTAAAGGAGTTCATCACCACCAAACCATTATTATATGAAATGTTGAAGGGTCTTCTTGAAGAAAAAGATAAAAAAATATGAACAAACAAAATGGCAATAAATACATATCTATCAACAATTGAATCTACAAACAAAATGAACAGCAGAACAGAAACATTCTCATAGATACAGAGAACTTTTGTTGGGTATCAGATGGGTGGGGACTGGGGGGAGGAGGTGAAAAGGTGAAGGGATTAAGAAGTACAAATTGGTTGTTAGACTGACAAACCTCAAAGGGAAGAGGGGTTGGGGGGTGGGAAGAAATAAACCAAAGATCTTATATGTATATATGCATAACCAATGGACACAGACAACAGTGTGGGGAAAAGCAGGAGGGGGGCAGGAATGGGGAGGAGGGGGGCAATGGGGGAAAAACGAGGAACATCTGTAATACATTCAATAATAAAGATAAGTTAAAAAAATAACATTTATTATTTAAATTCATGTCACCTTTTTAGTGTGGCCCTTAGAGAATATAAAATTACATAGGTGGTTTCATAATATTGCTATGAAAATTAAGGTTTGGTGAAACTCATCTGTGAAACTATCTAGGCTATTGTCACTTGTTGGGAGAGTGAGGAAAACTTTTCATGACATTTATTTAGTGGTCATTGGTCTACTTTGGTTTTTATTTCACACTGAGTCAATTTTGCTAGTTTATATTTCTCTAGAAAATTGTCCATTTTATTCAAGTTTATAATTTAAATGTAATAAAGTTTTTTTATACTATATAAAACTCTTACATAAAAATCTCAATTCTATGTGTATATTTATATCTAATATTTTTTATTCTTTTTTCTTGATCAATTTTACTAGAGATTTGTGAATTTTATTTATATTTTTAAAGAAACGGCCTTTTATCAGTTGGCTTTGTTTTTTTTTTTTAATTAATGAATTAATTTTTGAGTCTTTCTTTTTCTTTAATTAAACTTTTTATTTTCAGATAATTATAGATTCACATGCAGTTGTAAAAAATAATACAGGGAGATTTTGTGTATCCTTTACTCAGTTTCCCCCAAATATAACATCTTACAAAAGTATAGTGCAACATTAAAACCAGGATATTGACATTGATAGAGTCTTTACTCTCTTCAGGCATTTTCTTTCACTATTTTTTTTTTCTACGTTTGAGGCGAACAGTTAGCATTTTAATTTATATATTATGCATTTAAAGGCATAAATATAACACTAAGCATTGCTTTAGCTGTATCCACTAGTTATGATACATAGAGTTTTCATCATTATCCACTGTTTAGCAATTTCTATTGTTATTTTGTTGTTAACCTATGCTTTATTTATGAGACCACTTTTATAAGTTTTCAAACATATGCATATCTTTTAAAAACGTTCCTTTTGCTATTGATAAGTAATTCAATTTTATTGTGGTCATTGAATGAGATCTGTATATCTGGATTTTTAAATTTTATTTTAGTTTTTGAGACTTTCTTGTTAACTCAGAGCCTGGCCAACTTTTGTAAATACTCCATGTGTAATTGAATTCTGGTTGGGTTCAGGGTGCTGTGAATATCTAACAGATTAGTTTATAAACTTTATTACTCAAATAGTCAATATCCTATTTTTTCCTTTGCTTAATGTATCAACTTCTGATGGTGGTAATAAGATTGTGTATGTTTTTAAAAACATTTCTTCTTATAATCCTGCCAGGTTTTGCTTCATCTGTTATAAAGCTGTGCTGCTAGGAACACACAAGTTCAAAAGTATTATGCTTTTGTAATTATGTAATGCCCTTCTTTATCCCTCTCAAATAATTGAATTCTATTTTATCTGGTATATTGTTACACCAGCTTTCTTCTGGTGAGGTGAGCATTTTCCAGTATGCCAGCCAGTTTCCCTGCCTTTTATTCCTTATTTCCTTTTAAATTTTTATTTGTAACACAATTGTGGAGTCAAATCTTCCAAAAGGCTTATAATTAAAAAAACAAAAACAAAAAACAAAACTAGTAACACCCAATTTCCTTCCACCTAGATAAAACAACTTTAACTTCTTTTAGACAAGTCTTTTAGTATTTATCTCCCTTTCTAAAGTATGCTAATATTCCTACTTCTTCATTTCTTTGTAGAATTCTTTATTAGCTTCTCACTATGGAGTAACAACAGCCATCGTATTTAGAACACTTGCTTTGTGCCAGGCACTTTTCTATGTGCTTCACATACATTATTCACACAATCCTAAAAAGAACTTTGCGAAGATCTGGGGGAAATGCTTCTTAAACACTTTCAACCAGTCTTTCTATTTACAGGATAATTGTCATTATTTCTCCCCATTTCAGCGATCCCTGGTGCCAACATTCTAAGCATTTTGCACCTGCCCTGTAAATCAGGTTGCTTTCTTGCTTTTTCACTAGCAGCTACGTCAATTACCAAGAATCCACTTGCTTTACAGCTTCTAAAATTTTATGGCTAATGTTCTTTTACCGTTGTCTTTCTTTTAGGTGTAGGCCTTAAAACTATACTGCCATTTTTAGTGGGATTTCACAATGGATCATAAATACATTTATGTTTCATTTCTTTTTTTTCCTCTTACCTACAAGTCTGGTATAGCTTTTTATCTATTCATTTTCAAACACTCTGTATTGTTTTCATTTAGATATATGTCTTAGATATAAAGTTGGAATTAGAAATGCTTCTGTTGTTTGATAGAGGCATTCAATTTGTTTACATGTATTATTAATTATTACTACAATTTTGTTTCATATTTTCTCTTTAGTATCCTTTTCCTTCACTCTATTTTCTCGCATACAGGAGTGCGGAAAAGTAGGTTTGCAGTTCTATGTGAAACAGTTTATTCTTGTATTATTATTTATTAATTATTGTATTACTTATTAGTATTACAACTGTAAACCTATTTTTGCTCATTCCTGTACACTGTAATGTGAGGCCTCCCAAGTTTGTTCCCTGTTTTTATACTATGGAGGCTTGGAAAGTATAGATTATATACTTTAGACTTTTAGTGATTATCTTTAAACATTTAACATACAGTTGTTCAATAACTCTATTCAACTTCTGAATAGGACAAAGCCCATTATCATTGAATCCCTTATTATTGTCTAGAGTGTTAGTGAGTACATTTTTAAACATAAAATTAGTTTAAAAATTTTTTATTGAATTTATTGGAGTAACATTGTTTAACAAAATTATATAGGTTATATAGGTTTCAAGTGTACAATTCTATAATACATCAACTGTACATTATATTATGTGTTCATCATCCAAAGTCAAGTCTCTTTCCATCACTATTTGTCCCCTCTTTACCCTCTTCTGCATCCCCCACCCCCTTTTACCTCTCAAAATCACCATGATGTTGTCTATATCTATGAGTTTATTATTATTTTTGCTTAATCCCTTTACATTTTTCACCAGCTCCCCTAATAACCCCCTGCACCAACAGCTCTCAATCTGTTTTCTGTATCTATGAGTCTGTTTCTATTTTGTTAGTTTACTTTGTTAATTAGATTCCACATGTAAGTGAAATCATATAGTATTTGTCTTTCTCTGACACTGGTTTATTTCACTTAGTATAATACTCTCCAGGTCCATCCATGTTGTCACAAAAGGTAAGATTTCCTTTTTTAAGTCTGAGTAGTATTCCATTGTGTAAATGTACCACAGCTTTTTTATCCACTCAATTATGAGTGGATACTTGGGCAGCTTCTAAATCTTGGCTATTGTAAATAATGTTGTAGTGTACATAAGAGTGCATATATACTTTCAAAATAGTGTTTCAGGTTTCGTCAGATATACTCCCAGAAGGAGAATTGCTGGGTCATAAGGAAATTTCATTTTTAATTTTTGAGGTAACTTTATACTGCTTTCCACAGTGGCTGCAGCAATCTGCATGCCTACCAACAGTGCATGAAAGTTTGCTTTTCTCCACATCCTTGCCAGCATTTGTTTGTTAATTTATTGATGATAGCCATTCTGACAGGTGGGAGGTGATATGTCATTGTGGTTTTAATTTGCATTTCTCTGATGATTAGTGACGTAGAGCATCTTTTCATATGTCTACTGGCCATCTGCATGTCTTCTCTGGAGAGTGCTAGTCAGGACTTTTGTCCATTTTTTAATGGGATTTTGTTTTTTTGGTGTTGAGTTTTATAGATTCTTTATAAATTTTGGATGTTAACCCCTTATCAGATATATCATTGGCAAATGTTCTCCCATTCAGTGGGTTGTCTTTTCATTTTGTTGGTGTTTTCCATTCCCGTGCCAAAACTTTTTAGTTTGCTGTAGTCCCAGTTGTTTATTTTTTCTTTTGTTTCCCTTGCCTGAGATGTATCAGAAAGAATATTGCTAAGAGAAATGTCCAAGATTTTACTGTCTACGTTTTCTTCTAGGATTTTTATGGTTTCAAGTCTAATATTTAAGAATTTAATCCATTCAATTTATTGAATAAACTATCTTTATTCCATTGTATGTTTTTGCCTCCTTTGTCAAATATTAATTGACCATAAAGGCAAGGTTTATTTCTGGGCTCTCTATTCTGTTCTGTTAATCTATATATGTCTGTTTTTATTCCAGTATCATGCTGTTTTGATTACTAAGGCCTTGTAATATAGTTTGATAGCAGGTAGTGTGATTCTTCCCACTTTGTTATTCTTTCTCAAGATTGCTATGGCTATTTGGGCTCCATCATGGTTCCATATACAATTTTGGAATATTGTTCTAATTCTGTGAAATATACCATTTGTATCTTGATAGAAATTGTGTTGAATCTGTAGATTGCTTTGGATAGTATGGGCATTTTAATGATGTTATTTCTCCCTATTCAGGAAGATAGTATGCATCAACTTATTTGTAACTTCTTAAATTTCTTTCTTCAGTGTCTTATAATTTTCCAAGTACAAGTGTTTTACATCTCAGTTAAATTTATTCCTTGGTATTTCTTTTTTTTGTTGTTGATGCAATTGTAAATGGGATTGTTTATTTAGTTTCCCTTGCTGTTAGCTCATTATTGGTGTATAAAAATGCAACTAATTTCTGAATATTTATTTGGTACCCTGCTACTTTACTGAGTTCATTTATCAGTTCTACTAGTTTTTGGTGGAATCTTTAGTGTTCTCTATATACAGTATCATGTCATCTGCAAATAACGAGAGTTTTATTTCTTCTTTTCCAAGTTGAATGCCTTTGATTTCTTTTTCTTGTCTGATTTCTGTACCTAGGACTTCCAGTAGAATGTTGAATAGGAGTGATGAAAGCAGATGTCTTTGTCTTGTTTTGATTATAAGGGAAATGCTTTTAGTTATTGACAATTGAGTATAATGTTGACTGTTGGTTTGTTTCATATAGCCTTTATTACATTGAGGTATGCTCCCTCTTTTCCCACTTTGCTGAGAGTTTTTATCATAAGTGGGTACTGGATTTTATCAAATACTTTTTCTGCATCTATTGATATGACCATGTGATTTTTATCCTTCATTTTATTTATGTGGTTTAGCACAGTTATTGTTTTGCAGATATTGTAACAACCTTGTATTCCTAGAATAAATCCCACTTGATCATGGTGTGTGATCTTTATAATGTATTGTTAGATTTGGTTTGGTAATCTTTTGTTGAGGATTTTAGCATTTATGTTCATCAGGGATATTGGTCTATAATTTTCTTTCTTTGTAGTGTCTTTATCTGGTTTTGGAAGTAAGATATAATGCTGGCCTCATAAAATAAGTTTGGGAGTCTACCCTGTTCTTGAATTTTTTTGTAATAGCTTGAGAAGGATAGATGTCAGTTCTTCTTTGAATATTTGGAAGAATTCACATCTGAAGTTATCCAGTCCAGGACTTTTGTTCATTGGGAGTTTTTAAATTACTGCTTCAATTTCATTAGTTATAATTGATCTATTCAGATGTTCTGCTTCTTCCTGGTTGAGTTTTGGAAGATTATATGTTTCTAGGAATTTATCCTGGTGGCTGTCCCTCAGCTCTCTCCCAAGAGCCACAAACCCCAGTCTCTCCTCATAAGACTCTAGTCCACTCTGCCCTCCCTGTACTAGACTCCAGAGTGAGTGGCTGTGAACAAGAATTTGTGCACTGGCCCTTTAAAAGGGCAGCTGTGTCTCTAGCAGACTCTAGTCTGTCCTTGGCAGTTAACATCTCTGCTGATTTTCACAGCCAGAAGTTATATGGGAGCCTCTTTTGTGATCTAGTGCTCTGGGCTGGGGAGCCCAACTTGGGGTTGAGACCCTATGCTCCTAATGGGGAACCTCTGTAGATGAGATATCTCTCTGGGATCTCAGCCATAGCCCATGGGAGTGGGCCAGCCCTTTTTACATCTCCACCCTTCCTACCAGTCTCAATGTGGCTTCTTCCGTAAATCCTTGGTTATAAGACTTCTGTTCAGCTAATCTTCAACTAGTTATTCAGGTTGATTGTTCTATACTTAACTTGCAATTCCAGTTTGGTCCTGGGAGGATGTGAGTGTAGTAGTCTGTTGTACCTGAGTGAGATGAAGATTGGAAGGTGGTGGGAAGGAATACTTTGAGATAAAGTCAAAGAAAATAAATCAGATTGGATAAGGTAATCTCATTCAGTATAAGGATTTATTTATTATTTATTTTTTTCTGAATCATATGGGAAGCCATTGGGGAGTTTTGAGCAAAGAAGTAACATGATCTGACATTTAAGATAATCACTCTAGCAGCTATGTTGAAAATTGACTCTAAGCCTTAGCAACTTGCTTAACCAATAGAACATGGCATAAGTGATGTTCTAGAACTTCCAAGGCTACGTGATAAGAACCCTTGCTTGGGTCTCTTGAATAATTACTTTGGACATCATCCACCATGTAAAAAGATCTAGTACTCTGAGACTATCATGGAGGTAGACATGCCTAACTGGCTCTTAACTGTAGAGTCATCCTGGACCAAGAGGCTGCCCTGATGAGCCTGCCAACCTCCAGAACAGTGAACTACACTAATAAATTGTTATTTCAAGCCACAGAGTTTTTGAGTAGTTTGTTATGCAACAACAGGTAACTGAAACAGAATTCTTTGGCAGATAGATGACACTAAAAGTTATGAGGCTAGATCAGTTCATGGTAGTGAGAGGAGATAAAGAAAGAAGAGATCAAGGATTGAACCCTGGAATGTTCCAACATTTAGAACCCTGGAATGTTCCAACATTTAGATTGTGAAGAACAAACCAAAATAAATAAATAAGTCAATAAATAAATAAATAATAACAAGCCTGACAGTTATTATCTCTCAGTGCTTTCAAGATTTTATTCCGTTATCTTTTGAAATCTTCTTTTGAAAATGATAAATCTGCTGTCAATCTTAGTGTTTCTTTAAAATAATATATTTTCTCTCTCTGGTAGTTTTTAAGATTTTTATTGATGTTTCATAATTCTACTCTATAGTTAAATATAAATTTATTTTTAATTTATCTTAGCAGTTGAAGTCCATGTTTTGTCTGAGGAAATATGCTTTCAATTCTGGAAAAATTCCAGCCATTAACTTGTCAAAAAATGCTCCTCTACCCTTTCTCTAGTCTGTGGGATTCTTATTAGATATATATTGATATCTCTCAATTTTTTCCTCCATGTCTCTTATTGCTCTATACATATGCATGCATATACATCCATGTATTAATAAGTTTCCCTTCTCTATTTTCAAAAGTTTATTATATAATTATATATGACTGTTACAATCAGAAAAAAGTACATCATTAAATTAAATGACATTTGTCCTATAACAGATAATAAATTTTGATATATAAAGTGACATAGTCAAAAATTGGGGATTAAGTTAATATCCAAACAGCTGCTGTTAAGAAGTTTCATTGTAACTTTCTGTTCTAAATAGTTAATGCAGAGATAAAGAAAATAATACGAATTGTTGCATATAATATTTAAACTTTGCTTGCAGGCATTTAAAAAATCCCTAAAAGAAAATAAGATCACATACACTCTTTTTATAGCAGGACGACAAATGTCTCATTAGGTAAAGTGCATATTGGCATAAAAATGAATGTAATTTATATTTGAATTTTTGGCTAATCAAGTGACATATGTTTTATTGTCTTGCAGTTATAATGAGCAATATTTAATTAAAAGCTAATTGAATATTCTAGGCAGCAATTATCTGGCAATAGAGATGCCAAATTTGACATGAGGAGGCAGGTGAGCAGAAAGCAGAACTTGTGTAATTATTCCTTTGGGAGATGGAAAAGAAAGGCCTGCACCAGCTATTGCCACAGAGAAAGGCATGTGCAGATCTTCCCTGAACCGCACGGTTTCCTTTGTTCAGCTTTGTTTACATTTTCTTTATCAGGTAAAATATGTTCAGACTAAAGCTAATGTAACCAGTGTTTATTAGTTCACAAATGCAATTCTATAGACACCCTCTGAACATGAGTCCGCGAGACAAGAGCAAGCCTCACTCACTTTCAGTAATTTAAACACAGGTTATGTATACTATAACCTGAATAAGTGTCCTTTAGCACATGGGGTAGAAGACAAAGAAAAAAAAAATCCCAAAACTAAAATACTCTTTTAAAACTAGAGGAAAATTGGGCAGAATTGACCAGTTGAATTTAAACAGAATCTTTTTATTTTTGGAGACATTTCAAAATTATATATATAATTTTATACATATATACATATATTATATGTGTGTATGTATATATGTGTGTATGTATATATAAGTATATATGTTTCTCCTGATTTAATGAAGCATTATTTACACATGATAAATTCACTCTTTTTTTGTTGTTGTTGTTAATCCTCACCTGAGGATATTTTTTTTTATTGATTTTTAGATAGAGTGGAAGGGAGGAAAGGAGGGAGAGAAAGAGAGAAACATCGATGTGAGAGAGACACATTGATTGATTGCCTTCTGCACAACCCTGACTGGGGCCAAGGATCGAATCTACAACCCAAGTATGTGACCTTTCCCTTGACCAGGAATCAAATCAGTGACCATTTGGTTCCCAGGCTGATGCTCTAACTGCTGAGCCAAACTATCCAAGGTTCATTTTTAATTGTACAATTTAATTAGTTTTGACATTGTATACAGCTATGAAACCACCAGCATAATCAAGATTTAGAACCTGTCCATCATTTCCTAAAATTTCTCTTGGTCCCTTTGTAGTCAATTCCCTCTCAGGCCCCCCAGCCTGAGGCAATCATTAATCTGTTTTCCATCATTATACTTTTGTTATTTATAGGGTTTCACATAAATGCATTAAACATTATCATTTCATATAAATGAAATCATGTGATCTTTTCTTAACATAATGTTTTTGAGAGTCATCCATGCTGTTAGATATCTTATACAAGATACAGTACAATTGTTATTAATGAGATTACAGTCATGAGCTACATGATAACATTTTGGTCAGCAATGGACTGCATATATGATGGTGTCCCAAACAATTATAATGGAGCTGAAAAATTCCTATTGCCTAATGACATCATAGCTGTAGCAATGCATCACTCATGTATTTGTGGTGATTCTGGTGTAAACAAACCTTCTCCACTGCCGATCCTATGAAAGTATAGCACATATAATCATGTATAATACAGAATACTTGATTCTGATGCACATTAACATGCTATATGATTAAGTAATGAGAAAGGAAAAGAGGAAGAGGCAGCTAAGTCAGGTGGGGTGGGGTTGGAAGAGGAATTCTAGAGAGAGGCCCAGGAGCAGCTGTTGCACAAGAAGAACACCAGGATTCAAGTTAACATTTCTGTGGATTAGGTGCTAAGATCTCTTTTAGTTTTTCAAGACACAAAAGTGAAAGTTTTGAGTCATTTTGAAGTGGTTGTTGGTGGTGGTATGTGTGTGTATGTATGTGTTTAATAGCACTTTTCTGAGCCTGAGTACATGTAACTGAATATATGAAGTCTATACACATGTCTATTCACACTCCACTCCTCAAGTATGATTGTCCAACGGGGAAATGGTGGTATTGAATGAGGAAGTCTATACAGTAGTTAGAATTTAGGCTAGAACTTGTCTTTAAACTTTGATCTAGCACTTTTTCACAGTATTTATGCAACTTTTCTGGGCTGAGGAGACATTATGAGGAAGAGAAGAAAACGAGGGTGATGAAACTTTTGAGTGAGTGGCTTGAGCATATTGTGTAGGAACCGTGGTTTCATGGCGCAGGGTAGATGCTTTGTGGAGCAGTGTAGTATAAGGGCAAGCAAGGCACTTTGTGTGACCATTCAGTCGCTTACTAAGACAGTAGCAGGAGTGTTTAGTAAGTGGGAGGACAGTTTGCACAATGGCAAGTGGATGTTGCATTGAGAGTGTTTTAATCCTCAATTTAAAAAACCCATTATAGCCCTGGCCGGTTTTGCCCAGCGGTTAGAACATCAGCCCGCGGACCAGAAAGACCTGGGTTCGGTTCTTGCTAAGGGCACATACCTCGGTTGCAATTTTCCCTGGCTCTGGTTGGGGTCATGTGGGTGGCAACCAGTCGATGTGTCTCTCTCACATTGATGTTTCTCTCTGTCTCTTCTTCCCTCTCTCCCTCCTGCTCTATCTAAAGATAAATGCAAAAAAATGTCCTCGGGTGAGTATAAACACACACACACACACACACACACACACACACACACACACAAAATCATTATATAATATTTGCATCCCTGTCAAAGATCAGTTGATCAGATATGCGTAAGTTTATTTCAAAATTATTGGTAATGGGGGAAAGGATTGTCTTTTCAACAAATGTGTTAAGAAAACTGTATATTTACACAGAAAATAATAAAATTGAATTATTTTTCCACACAACAAAATCAAGTCAAAATATATTAAACACTTAAACAAGACCCCAAACTGTAAAATTGCTAGAAGAAAAAACAAGGTCTAAAATCTTTTGTGATATTGGTTCTAGCAATGATTTCTTGGATATGACACCAGAAACACAAGCCACAAATACAGAAATAGACAAGTGGGACTACATCCAATGGAAAAGCTTCTGCACAGCAAAGGAAACACTCAAGAGGGAAAAGGCAATCTATGGAATGGGAGAATATATTTGTAAACCATACATCTGATAAGGGGTTAATATCCAAAATATTTAAGAAATGTCTGCAACTCAACAAACAAGCCATGTAACACACTAAAAAAACACATAACCTGATTAAAAAGTGCACAGAGGACTAACATAGACATTTCTTTCTAAAGAAGACATACAAATGGTCACCAGGTGTATGAAAAGAAGCTCAATATCACTAATGATCAGGGAAATGCAGATCAAAACCGCAATGAGCTATCATTTCACACCAGTCAGAATGGCTATTATAAAAACAAAACAAAACCCACAAAGCAACAAATGTTGGCTAGAGATGGATAAACCAGAACACTTGCATACTGTTGATGGGAATGTAAAATGGTACACCATTATGGAAAACAGTATGGAAGTTTTTCAAAAAATTATAAAGAGAGCTACTATGTGATCCAGTAACCCCACTATTGGATATCTATCCAAAAGAATTGAAATCAGGATCTCAAGGAGATTTGTGAACTCCCATATTTATTGCAGCAATATCACAATAGCCAAGTGGTGAAAACAGCCTGAATGCTCATCAACCAATGATTGGATAAAGAAAATGTGGTGTGTGCATGCAATAAATATTCAGATTTAAGAAAAAAGGAAATCCTTACCACCATATATGATAATGTGAATGAACCTTGACAATACTATGCTAAGTAAAATAATCCAGTCACAGCAGGGCAAATACTGTGTGATTGTACTTATATGAGATATCTGAAATAGTCAAATGGTGGTTGTCAAAGGCCGGGGACAGGGAAGGATGAGAAATTGTTGATCAGTGGGATAAAGTTTCAGTTTTGCAAGATGTAAAATTCTAGAGATCTCCTGTACAACATTGTGTCTATAGTTAGCAATATGGTATTGTGCAATTTAAAAATTTATTAAGAAGGTGGATCTCATGTAAAAAGTGTTCTTACCACAATAAAGCACCACCACCACCACCACCACCAACAAAACCCCTCAACAAACAAATGAAGAAAAACAAAACTGAAAAAGAATGGAAGCTCAGCTAATATGTGTTGTAGACTTCTCAAAGATCACAGTGGAAGCCAGTGTCAGTCATGGAAGCCAGTTAATTTATATTCTTCTAAACAAGTGAGAGAACTGTTAAAAACAACATCTCAATGGTGTTTTGAAAAGAGAATTTATAGAGGATTTGTATCAGCCTGGAATTGGAATTAGGTTTAGAGCTTGGGGGGAACTGGGAACAGAATTTGACGATTTGGGATTGGGTGAAGCAGGCAGGATGCTGTCCCTTTCAGTAGTTACAGGGCACAGAATAGGGTTTTCAAGCAGTTTCTCCATTTTAGATTTTTTCTCCCAGAGCAATTTGTGGCAACAGTGGCTAGGACTTGTTTTTTTGTAGTCTTGGTAAATTTCCATTTTCAGTTTTCTAAGTTCAGGTCTCATTTCTTAGTCTTCATTTCTCATAAGAATCCATAACAACAGATTATTTTAAACTTTTGCATATCACCTATAGAATGATGAGTACATGTTGAGTCCACTTTGTACTGTATTTTGACACGTTTTAATCTGGAATTCTCAGTAATCTCTATACCTCTCCATTCACCTTCTTTCAATAAAAATGTTAGTGAATTTCAGAATTTCTCCAGTAACTCTTTGGCCACATTATTCATGGAGTTTCTGATTTTAAAGGTATTAATATATTATCTTATCTATTTTTGCACTTTTAAGTTAAAAACAAATATAAAATAATTCCCAATCATTTTTTTGCCTCTTCTTAAAGGGCAGTTGTCCATTCCTTTATTACTCACTTCACCTGGATGACGTTTAAAAGATCTTTGAACAGTAGGGATACGAATCAATGTATTTCCTAGCTTTACTGCAAACTATACCAGTTATCTCTGTGACTTGAGAAGAGACTGCAAAGAGAAACATTGCCTCTATTTCATTGTTCTGATGTTCTATTCAAGGAAATTAGCAGCTAAAACTGTGTTCAGTATCTAATCTGGGAATAAAGCCAAGAATTAGGTAAAAAAGCTTATAAAACAGATTAGATTGCAATCTGAAAGCCCACACAGCCAGCTGGGCAAAAAAAAATAATGGTATACTAAAATGTGATTTCTGACATTCTTCTTAGTCTTAGAACTGAGCTATGAAAACACGATCCTCTTTGAGCTCCAGAGGAGCTTATAATAAATTCCAAAATATGAAAAAAAGATGTGGTCTTTTTTTATTACCACTATATGATTATCTTGAATCAATAGCTGTAATTAAGCTGAGCCAGACTATCACCTGGTATTGAAGTATATGGAGCTAATTAGACATGCGATATGTTACCAGAATAAGACTGGGACAATAAAAATGTACACAAACGAGGACTTCTGAAATGATAAATACAAGTCATAATAATATTTCTGGAAATAACTAAAAATAAGACCAAAGAGAGAATAAAATCAATCAGGTGGATAGAGATCCCACTTTTCCTACATGTAGACTAGGTAAAGACACCACAGGCAGGGAAAGGGGACTGGGGCAGGGATATAAAGACAGAAGAACATACGCTCTGAAGATTGTGGTGAACCTTCAAAGGAGCAGCAATCCATTGCTAACACCAGGATCCAGTTGGTTGCTCCATTGTCCTTCTCATTGCTATCTGGTATTTGTATAAGGATAATCTGCACACTGTTATTTATTTATTTATTTCAATCTTCACCTGAGGATATTTTCCCATTTATCTTCAGTCAGAGTGGGAGAGAGAGAGAGAGAGAGAGAGAGATGTCAATGTGAGAGAGACACATCGACTGGTTGCCTCCCACATGACCCTGACCAAAGCCAGGGACTGAACTGTAACCGAGGCTCCTGCCCTTAACCAGAATTGAACCAGAGACTCTTTGGTCCTCGAGCCGACACTCTAACCACTGAGCCAAACCGGCCAGGGCGTCACACTGTTATTTATAATAGTGAAACATTGGAAACAATTTTAAGGCCCCTGATTAATAAATTAAAAAATTACATTTGGTATATGCATTTAACAAAATACTAAGCAGAAATTTTTAAAAAGTATTTATCTGACAAAATATTTGTTTTATTTAACTGAAAAGTGGGCTTCAAAATTTTACATAAAGTATTAGTCCATATAATGAACAAAATAAGCTGATGAACAAAATAGACCCAGAGACATAGAAAGGAGTATGGTTCAGACTGACAAACCTCAAAGGAGGGGAGCGGAAGAGAGAGGGATGAGATAAACCAAAGAACTTATATGCGTATATGCATAACCATGGACATAGACAACAATGCTTGGGGGGGGGGGCAGTTGGGAGGAGGGTGTCTGGGGGGAAAAGGGAGAAACATCTGCTGGAACAAAAATAAATTAATTAATAAAAAAAGATGAATAAATTCTTGAGATGTAATATACAGCATGGTGATTATAGTTAAAAATACTGTATTGTGTAATTGAAAATTGCTAAGAGAGTAGATCTTAAAAGTTCTTATCACAAAAAAGGTGACTATGGAGGTGATGGGTGTGTTAACTAATCTTACTGTGGTGATCATTTTGCAGTGTATACATATATCAAATCTTCATGTTATACACACTGAAACTGCATAATATTATATGTCAGTTATATCTCAATTAAACTGGGGAAAAGAGATGAGAAAAAGTATTATTCCATTTATTCACTTAAATTCACTGATGACATACTAATTTAATATTTAGCACTGGTTATCTTTTGATGTTAACATAACATGATTTTTGTCTTTATTTCATTTGTTCATTATTAAATGTTTCACATTTTTTTTTGCTTCAAGTATACGTTACTCTCATGATTAGAAATAAAATACTATTTAGAAAAGAAGAATTAAATGTAAAAACCAAAGCCACACAAGAACTAGGATGAATGTTGGTCTCATCTCTATTTAGTAAAAAGCTTTTAATTAGTAAAAGCAAAGGAGGAACCCACAATTTGCAAAGCTCAAGATATTTGCCATCATAAAAAATTTTATACAGCAAAAACACTATTAACTACATTTAAATTAAAAAACAAACAAACAAACAAACAAACCTGGAAAAACAGTTGTAAATGTAACAGTAGGAATAGACTGGGTTATCCTGAAGTAACAAACATCCCCTAACTATCAAGAACTTAACACACTAGTTTACCTCTTGTTCATGTAAAATGGCCCGTGTGGAGCTAACGGAGGGCTCCACTAGTGGTAGCCACTCAGAGATCCAGGTGGTGTAGATTCCTATGTAATAAAATTAAAAAAAATATGTAACACCATTTCACACTGGGAAATAGCTCAGTTCTACTATTGAATACTTCACTGGGAGTTTAGAGTAAATTGAAAATTTTATGGGAGGAAAACTCCACCAGCATAAAACAATCTAGATACACAATAATGGTTATTTAATAAATATGAGTGGTATATCCAAATGCCATAATAGTATACAACCACTAAAAATAATGTTTTAAGATTCTTTAGTTATAGGAATATAGTCTCAATGTATTGTCAAGAGTAATAAGCTGATTTGAATGCATGATATGGAGAGTGTATGATTCTTAGTAATCAATTTGCATAGAAATATAATCTGTATAGCAAAATATTAGAGTGAAGCATGGCAAAGTATTATTAATAGTAAATATTTCTCAATTGGAGATGCTTAGTAATTATAGCTGATTTCTACTCTCATCTTGCGTTTTTCTATGTTTTCAAAGATGACTACTATTTGGGAAAGAAAGGGTTAGCAGCAGCCCTGCATTTTTTCTCTTACTTCATGGAGGGAAGTCTGGGGAAAGAGAGAAAAATGACCTGGTCAAGTCCCTTCGTAAATGTGCTAATGACAGACCTTCTGGCAAAGAGATTAGTGATATTTAATAGTGAGAGATATTCATCTATGACACACTTTTAGCAAGAGGTACCTGATCTGTTTGGAATCTATGAGTTTCTGGAGCATACGTCATGGGAAGATATCACAAAAATTATGTACGTTGTATAAATGCTACCTGTACCCATCACACAAAGACCTAGTATATTTAATCTGGGCCAGAGCATGTCCTAATGTAGCAAAAAGGACCTCAGCCACTGTGTTGGCAGTTTCGGACTTTTTCACACTCTGCCTGTGTTTTGTAATGACTTGAATTCTTGAAGTTATTAAGAGTCAAGATCTCTGGTCAAGATAAGATCTCTGGTGCTTGTGAATCTAATTTGACAATATGATCTTTTGTGTTAGCTCATATTATTTTCGCTACCAGAAAAAATGTTTCAAAGAGGTAAGAAACACACAGGAATATGAGGTACAGGCTAGATTCAAGAACATATAATCACTGATGAGTTATATAGTAAGCTTCCACATTTATAAATGATTTTGAGGGGCAAGATTGAATGCAATATTCACAAGAAAGCTATTTGACAATTCTATGATTTACATTTCTGTGATCACTAGTAACTTCATTGGAATCTATGGGGACATCAATCTATTCCAAAACTTACTATTGCATCTCAAATACATGGCCTCAGTCAGTTGGTTGGCAGCCTGGAAAATTAGTGGTAGTGAGAACAGTTCTTTTCTGCCTTCAGCTGGAAAGGCAGTGTCACTGTATACCCCTCATGAGTGAGTCAACTGAGCCAGGAGTTGGGAGATAAAATAGTATATTGGACTCTGGGATAAAAGTGCCTGGGATTGAAACCTGGGTACAAAATTAACCAGTATTTTGAGTTTAAAAATTCAATAGACTTTTCAAGCCTGAGCTTACTCATTTGTAAATTATACATAAATGTATACCTTTCCTCATACAGAGACTGTGAGAAGTAAAAGTATAGAGAGGGCCAGAGGGAGTGTAGGTATTAATTATTTTAATAAATTCAATATTTCCTAAAAGCTTAGCTCATTATGTTCTTGCTCTCACTGAGTTAGGATCTTCATAAAACTTTCTGAGTTCCTCCATAGTCTTCCACACCTTTTGGTACATGGTCTTTCTCACGACCAGTTGGAAGCCTGTTAGGTTAGAGCACAAATGAAAACAAAAACCAAACAAGCTCCTTTGTGGAGTTTTGAAGAGTAAAGCAAACAAAAGGAAAGTCATTGTGTTCATTGGATTTTTGATTCCAAGGATGTGACCCCAGAGAAATTTGGACCCACAATGAGATGGCATTTATGGATTTTTGAATACTTATTGATTTTAACATATCTCATCATCATTTCATTATCTTTTCCTGTTTTCAGAAAGCTCTGTAATGTCAAGAAACTTACCCAGCTCCCCATGAGCTATTCCAAAAGCACAGCTAGGCAAGTACCCATTGTCTCCAAGGAAAACTGCTCTATTTCCTTCTTAGCTCCATAATTTCATTTAATACTGGCCTGTCAAAGCTGATGGAATTCCACGGCCCTGATTCCTGTCTGCTAGCTTCAGAGTGACATTTTCCATTTCTACAAATCCTTTGGTAGTAATAGAAATAAGAACTCTTCATTTCTTCCACCTAAATAGTTTTCTCCCCACCCTGTGGAGACACTCATCTTTAACTAGTTAACAGAATAAGGCAAACCTATTTCTCATGCGTGCCCAGGACATAGAACTGTGAAGCTGGACTGCTGATTTGGCCCAGCTTGGCTTGACACATGCAGAATAAGCCTTTTCCCCCGTAGAGCACTGTGCCTGACTACAGCCAGGAGCCCTTATTGCATTCTGTGTGGATGTCACGGAACTCTGAGCATTGAACAGTAATGACTCTGAAGTCACATTTCTTTTCAATGGACTCCTGAAATTCATCTTTCTAATTTCTGCTGTTCTGAATCCCAGCAGAGTTATGATGAGTTTAAGTGTTCATCAATTAATGTCAAAACTTTGACTTGGGGTGGTGAAAACAATACAATTTATGGATGATGTATTATAGAATTGCACACCTGAAACCTACATAATTTTATTAACCAATGTCACCCTAATAAATTCATTATAAAAAACTCAGCGTAACACGTTCAGAGCTGCTTTTGACAACCACTAGAATACAAAATGAATTCACTAATGATCAGTTCCAGAGCTGAAAGAGTCTAAGGAATCAGTGATGATAGGACATTTAGGCTCAGCTCATAAAATATTCATGGCTTTTTAAAATGGGGATTTAAAAAAAATGAGCACAGAGTAAAATGAGGGCACAAAGACCAGTCACAGGATACAAGGGCCCTGGAACTATTATTGTTTTGTTATTTAGAATATTTCTCTCCTTTTGGTTAACTGTAGTTTATCCTGGTACTTGTGAGAGAGACACATCCAGAGGCCTCTCTGAAATATCAACTGTCTCAGAAGTTATATTTTCATAGTATTTATTTTATTGTTATGATTAAAAAACATGGGCCTTTCTATTATTTCTAAGTGCTTCGAATCAATGGTATCTAGATGATTTTCAACAGAATGGGCTTACTTTCTTCTGGGGACAAAGTACTAATGCAATGTATTCCCATGCAAATTCTCATGTGCTCCATTCCTGCTTTATTACATATGTCATAAACTGACAGGGCCTTACAACAACCGGTTCGGGCCCATCCCACACACGGGAGATTTCCAGTACTCTTATGCCGAGTGTTTGGGGCTCAGTTCCAAGTAGGACTGCATGGCTCTTCGTCTCTTGTACACAGGAATTGCACCACCTTTTTTTGTGGGTGTGAAACATTTTTACTTTTATTTTGATAGACAGGTACATGCCTCAGATGTGTTAGGGAGCATGCATATGTACGAATTTAGTAGATACTGGCAACGGTGTTTTCATTGGTTTTCCAATACATTCCCCAAATGGCAGTATATGCACATTCTCACTGATATTATCTCCAGAACACTATGAATTATTGCGCTATGTCCATCTAGCTCACTGGCACCCCTAAGTGAGCACACAACCCTTACCTCGCTGGAGGAAGCCCATTGGAATCTGTCCTCTGCCTGTTTTTACAGTCTCCTCCCATCATCAACTCTGATTCTAGATATTACGATAAGCATCAGCTTTCTGAGCAACCTGTGCTCTTTCTCACACTTCTATCTTTTTCACGCTGTGTTCTTTCTGCCTGGAATGAAATCAGTGAGAGCTCCATTCCTGTTTGTGAAGTGAATGAATGAGCCGATGAATGAAAGACTGAGAACTGCTGTTATCCAGTTCTTGCCTCCCCCCATTTTATTCCTAGCTTCACCAGGGCAAACTGGGTTATCATGGAGCGAATTCAAATTCAGAATCCTAAGGCAGGAAGGGAACTTAGAGTTTCACAGGTTATTTCATGTCTCCAGGATCATTCCAGCAGAATCTATTTACTATGCCAGCCAGAGCCAGTCATATGTGCTTAGTTGAGTAGTTGGTAGATAGACAATTTGATTCTTCTGTTCTTATCTCCTCTATCTTCCCTCCCCAGTAAGAAATGCCTAAAATGCCTTTTCTGTGCACTGCCAGAGAGAAAGTGTGGTCTCAGCACAAATACAGTGATGGATCCAGAGGGCTGGCAGCTGAGTCGAAATCACTTGTTTTTATTTAAACTAACTATCATTATTCAGATAGTCAATTTTGCTCCCTGCAGCAGGAGGTCTGAGAGGCTCATTTTGATGGCAGTTACACAGGCTCTATTCTAAAGGTACTTTTTAGGTATCATTTCATTTAATCTTTTGACATACCTATGAAAGTGGTAAGTTCTATTATTATCTTTATTTTACAAGGCATAAGGGGGCTAAGTAACTTGCCTGAGACCCTAGTGACAGATCTGAGATTTGAACCTCCCCGGTCTGGTCCCAGGGACTGGGAGCTTAACCACTGCATCATATTGTTTTACAATATCCCCTTTTGGAGAATCAAATTGTACCTTCCCAATACCCCACTCCATCTTAGTGCTCTATCTGCTTTTTTATTTCACAATGTGCATAACCAAGGCTCTTAGAAGTCCCGCAGTGAAAACTTGTTTACATTGGTTTAGCCCAGTGCTTTCCAAATTTATTTGCTTATGCAACCCATAGTTCATAGTACCAATGTTCACTAGAACACATTTTGGAAAATATACTCAGTTTTCAAGGATTGGCAACCAGTTCTTTTCCATGAGCAAGGTTCTCTGGGGGTTGAAGGAGACACTGTGAAAGCTGAGCACCTAGGTTGGCAGAGACAAGTTGTCACAAAGGCAAAGGGAGCAGAGGTTGAGACTCAGCACAGCAGAGTCCATGCCTCACTACACCACCTCCTGATGGGGCGGCTTGGTTTGTTAACCACCTGCTTTAACCTGTGTTTGAACTGTCAATCATGGATCACAGTGCTGACTTCCCAGGGTTGTTATTGAAATTAAGTATGAATTTATATAAAGGTGCTTATCCCAGGGCTTGGCACAAACAGCTGCTTTCACATATCAATTTCCTTTCTTGGTTTTCGCTCCTAGGAAGACTAACTGAGCTGACCCTTCCGCTGAGGGCTGGTCCTCTCAGTGACAGCCGTGCCTGCCTGACCAATGGGCCATGTCTCTTTGCTTCAGAATAGTCACTGGGAACATTAATCAGAAACAGTGTTTTCTGTTGAGAAAGGAATTAGGGAAAATGTTTTTGTGGATTTGAGGGAGTAACCATATTTGGACTATGTTTAAAATCTAAGAGGATCTGTCTTTTAGCATATCCTTTGGAGGACAGAGAGCTGATCCTGGTGTTACTGCCCCTGCTGGTCCTCTCCCTCCTCCCCTGCTCCAGGACCCCCTGGGCAGCTGTATATGATGGGTTCCCCACTTCTGTGCTATGGACGGGGACGGTGGTTAGCAGGCCCTGAGCGTTAGAACTTCCTACACATGAGGGGACATAGCACTGGAGACTTGATCACTTGCCACTGTCAGCTCAATGGTATGAAATAGTCCACTGCCCCTTCACTTTCCGTGTGGAAACAGCTTCCTCTCCCTCCTGGCCTATGATGGGCTCTCAGGGAAGACTCCTCCCCCTCTGGCCCTTCCTTCCTCATTTAACCTTTCACATTTCGCATCTTCTTTTTTGTCCCTGGGTTGGATCCATTCTTCCTTCTGGCCCCTCCTCCTTGTCCCTTCTCTACTCTCTGCACAATGTATTCATATGAGCATCCCAGGTTCTTTCTCCTTCTAGGGTTTGGTGCTTTTCCAGGCTTCCCCCTGCTGCAGGTGTGCTGCCATTGGAGTGTGTTTGGTCTTTGAGGGCTGGCTGGGGACAGAGATGCTCACTGCCAGAGGGCAAGTCCTGATTGCTTCTAAACACATGTCAATCTGTAACTGGCTCTGGCCTTTCTGTCTTTTCTGGTACAAAGAGACAGATACAGCGAAGAATAGGTGGGCCGCTAGGAGAATTATATGACCCGCCCCTTCTCTCCGACCTAAAGAGACCAGATTTTATTTCTGAGCCCTACAGACACTCTCCTTTGATTAAAAATCTTTCATTGTTTCAGAAGTAGCAGGTTTATCTTAGTTCTCCTTTTTGTTTTCAAATCCCACGGATCCTTCAAGGTTCAACGCACATGCTGCACCATCTGGGAGGCTTTCCCGATCTTTCTGTCAGAGGGAATGACCCCCTCCTCCCTGTCCTCAGGGACTCCCTTATGGCCCAGCCTCAGTGTGGTTTGCCTGGCAGGTGGTTTCTGTGTCATTCTCCTCTCTACTCAATTGTCAGTCCCCTAAGGGCATCTTCTTACAATCTGCAGCACCTGACTCAGCCAGGTATTTTAGAAAGAACAATGATTCTCCATTTTTAGTCACTGAGAGCTGGAATACATGAATAGGCAAGGGCCAGACTATAGATGACAAAAGAACCTGACCCACAATCTCTAGCAACCAGCTTGGAAAGCCCAACCACAAGCTCTGCAGCAATCGGCCCAGAACAGTTAGAACTTGGTCAATAACGGCCATGTCACCGATTTTTACCTCCACTTCCAACTCAGGTCCAACCAAGAAAGTGAATTATATTTCCCAACCAATCACTTAGGACACCTCACTCCTAGTTAGCTTCCTCCAGCTTCCTCGCGCTAACCACCTCCAATCGGGGCATACCTGAAGCCTTCCCTTTTTTCCACTATAAAGCTTTTCTACTCCCATGGTTGCTTTTGAGTCGCTTCCGAATAGAAATGATGGTGGCCGACTCCCTTGCTATAACACATTCTGAACAAATAGCCTTTGCTTGTTCTCATCTGGATGGTCTTCATTTACTTCTACATGGCATAAGAATCAATGATAAGACATCTTGTTGGTTGCTGAGTTCTAACCTCCAAGATTCTAATTCAGTAGGTATGGGGTGGGGCCTGAGATTCTGCATTTTTAACAAACCATAGAAATGAGCCCTGAAAGTATAGTCTTGAGAGTCTGCATTTTTAATGAGCCCCAAGATGACCCTGAGTAGCACTGAGATGGAGTGGTCAGATGAAGGGGAACCATTATAAAATACTAATTTATGTTCTCCCCTCACCAAATTTTCTTTCCCTTTGCCTTGCTCCCATCCACACAGGGTGACTCTCCCTTGTTCAGTAGCTCAGGAAAGAAATGAGGTAAGCAGAAAGGAAATACTTAGGGACTTTCCTCTTGGCTTTTGTTTCACCAAAATTCAAGTTTTTAGGGTAGTAGTTCTTAACATGGGGCTCTTCTCCCTGCAGGAAACATGTTGCATTTCTGGTTGTCCCAACTAGAGGGTCTCTTGTGGGTATGTGTAGGATGCTACTAAATATCCTATAATGCACCAGACAAACCTCTGCCAACAAAGACTTATGTGTTCAGAATGTCAGTAGTGCTGAGGCTGAGAAACCTGGGACAGATGAGCAGAGAGGCACAGGTGGGCTGTTAGGAGTTTGAGGCAGCAATGGTTTCCTTCATTTCCTAAGATTCCCTGGGTTGAGGGAATAGAGGCAGAAGGAAAGAGGAAAGGTATTTGCCTACGTGGAAGGGCCTGTAGCATATTCCCTGGATAGACCTCTGGGAGACAGAAGGACTTAAAGGGCTGCAAGTTGAGTCTGGATCAAGAGGGGCAGTTGGGTAGCTTCTGAGAGATAACCAGACCCTACCCAAAGTGGCATCATCCCAGCATGGAAGAGAAAGAGAGAGAGAGAGAGAGAGAGAGAGAGAGAGAGAGAGAGAGAGAGAGAGAGAGTTACTGTAGGGTGACCATGCCAGGTGAGAGGAAGAAGGGATACCTCAGGGGTAAATGATGGACTGATGACCAAGGGCCAGATGGGAGGGCTCCTTGGAGGACAGACAGCATAGAGAACCAGAACTAACTTCCTCTTCTTGCCTTGTACTTTGAAAACCCCTGAAACCTAGATGAGGCCCTGGGAGCAGTGGCATGATGGACCCTAATAGGCTGAGATTAATTTTCCAGTATAACCAGGGCCTGTGGGAAAATAAATCTTTCTATATTTTTCTGTGTTTGTGGATAATCTGCTCTGCTTCAGAAACCTCGTGTGTGTTTTCAGGTTAATATTAATAAATATGGATATTAAAAACTGAACAGGGTCCAAAACAGAAAATAAGCTGAGTTAGAGAAAAATAAAGAGAATATTTCCTGCACAGGGTTTCTGGCTTGCGCTGCTGACAGTCAAAACCAACTACCCCCACATTCAGGCTGGACATCGAGAAGCAAAGAAGCAAAGCTGTGCCTTACTGTTGGCATTAATATGACATTGTACTATTTCTCTGTCTTCATTAGCATAACTTTTCTATTCAGGCCAATGGTTTGAGTGTTCATTATGGAAATTTCCCAAAAGACACATCAACCCCTTAATGGAAAACATCAATAGATGGTTTAAGCCCTCAGCTTTTTAAAAACCCCTCTTTTCAAAATGCCCCCCTCGCTGTTCCCACCACTCCTGGACTGCTGTATTGTAATCCTTGCACAACCCCAATCAAGCCCTAAAATTGCCTCTTCTACCCCCCTCAAAAGACTCGACTTAAATCAAACCTCTGCTTCTCAAAACATTCTGACTTACCGTCTCCGTTTCAGACATGCCAAAGCAGTGCCAGGTGGTCTTCTCCCTTGTTAGTGGTAAGCAGCTTTGTCTATCAACAGGTTGTGTGGGTGATACTTGGGGAGCCAACGCACCATGCTCAGTGATCATAGTAGCAACTGTTAAAAAACAAAATCCAATCAAGTCAATGTGAAGATCTAATTGGCTTTATTAAGCAGTTTGTGAATCAGGTAGCATCCCTTCCAGCAACTAGAAGGGGTTGTACAAAATGGCAGGTTGTTATAGGAAGAAGGGTAGGGCAAGGGAGCTATTAACAAAAGAAAAGAGATGTCACTGGTTCGATTCCTGGTCAGGACACATGCCCAGGTTGTGGGCCTGATCCCCAGTGACGGGCATGCAGGAGGCAGCCAGTTGATGTTCTCTCTCATTGATGTTTCTATCTCTCTCTCCCTCTCACTTCCTCTCTCTAAAATCAATAAAGGAAAAAAAAATAAAAAAGAAAAGAAAGGATTATTTTAGCCAGGGACATTTTATTTTTGGGGTTGGGGGAGGGAATGGCAAGGGTTTTTGTCGTGCAGATTGCCTCTTCTTACTATGGGGTGGGTGGATGGAGAGGGCCCATGTGACAGATGACCTCACAGGGCTTTGACCAGAAAATTCCAGATTGATTGATTAAAATTACATTTCTGGGACAGGTTGAAACTACAATTAGATCAGGTATTAAATCTAAGTTTGCTGTCATAGGCTTTAGTACAAGTGACACCATTTTGGGTCTGTAGTTTTCTCTTTAACAAAACAATCAAGGGCCCGGCCAGTGTGACTCAGTGGTGGAGCATCGACCCATACACCAAGAGGTCACCGGTTCGATTCCCGGTCAGGGCACATGCCCAGGTTGTGGGCCCGATCCCCAGTGGGGGGCATGCAGGAGGCAGCCAATTGATGTTATCTCTCATTGATGTTTCTATCTCTCTTTCCCTTTCCTTTCCTCTCTCTCTAAAATCAATAAAGGAAAAAAAAAATCAAGTGATCCATCCTTGCCTCCAGTGTTTCCCTTTTTCCTGCCCTCAGGCCTCTGATTGCATACATTAGCCCATACACATTACTGATGACCTATTGCATGTCTAGCATGGGTACAGCTTGTTCAGCATTTTGTTTGTTGATTGCAAAAGGGGTCCACATTGTGCCTGAAGACTAGTTGGCAATGACCAGTAGAAGCAAGCAGTCTGATTCCCAGGATCTTCATCTCTTTGGATGCTTCTGGGATTCATGGTTCACCTGCATAGATTCACTATTGTTGAGAAGGCAAGCCTTATGCTGACAACCCCCTTAGGCAGTGCAGAGACCCCACCCCTGGCTTTTGTAATCTCCTTACATCCGCCAACTGCCTAAACTACAGTGGGACAAGAAAGTCCCCAAATACCTGGAAGCTTATCATGTATAAAAGGCGGCTGGAACCTGGGCTCGGGGCTCAGCCTTTGGAGGTGACTCCGCTGGGCCAGCACCCGTGCGCATTAAACAGTCATTTTCTAATCCTCTGAGTGCGTGCAGTCTGTCTCTTCCCGCCGACTGAATTTCTGCCACAACATTGTTAAGGAAATATAGCTAAAAACAAAAATATTCTCCCAGTCCAGAAAACCTCCCCACAAAAGTAGTAGGGAAAGCAAATAGTTTTATTATTGAATAAGTATTAAGCCAGAATGTGATGCTCGTCACAGTCAATATGCTAAGAGATGGCAAAGACAGAAAGGAGCTCACCCCCTTCTACAGTCCCATCACATACATGCTCTCAAGATAAACAGTAACTTGTAGGAAGGCTTGACAGAACCCTTGGTCACGCGTAGTTCATCCTTACTTCATCTTGTAATTGGGGTGGTCATCTGTGTTAGCTAATTGGCTTTATCTAGAGGAAAAACAAACTTATATAATTATGACAAGAGGTAGTTTTGCAACTTGGAACAAGGCACCCACCAAAGTTAGGCTTCTAGCCTATCTCCCTTGATGTTTGCATTTCAAAAAGCAGCTCCCAGGTCTTTGAAAAAGACATTTCTGGGTTATAAAGCTGACAAAAGGCCTATCTAGTTTTCAGAAAAGATTTATATAGATTTCAAAGAGAGGAGAAAGTACTTACAATTTTATGTTTCCCAAAGTCAATGCTCTAAGAAAAAGGAGGGGAGGAGAATCTCTTTGTTTTCAACAGGGAGAATTAAGCCTTTTATTTCAAATTTTCTTTGTCCTTACATTGTGCATTGATTTGACTGACATGACAAGTTCCGCCAGGATGGCTGTTTCATCCATGGGGGAGAACATCTGTGTTTTCACCATGCACTTTCTAGAGTCCCTCTTCAGGGTTATCTAGTTCTAGACCTCCGTTGTCTTTGCACTATTTTGCTACTTTATAAGTGGTGGGTAACTCAGAGCAATGCAAAATAATTTTTGCAGGTAAACATGTGAATTTTGTCTTGTCCAGTAGTTCAATGGAGTCCCTCCTCTACTAGGGAAGACGCCAAATTTGTTTCCATGTGCAAGCTCATTTTAATCTTCCCAATCAATAGATGTGTCTCTTGTTCGACTTCTCCTTTGAAGCAGATCCCCATCTTACTAACTTCCTCATTGAATAATGAGTCAAGTAAAACCTTTAACATGTGTTCGTTTTACCTCTGTATGAGAGTCAGGATTTTACCTTTTTTGAAAATTACCCTTTAGCACCTGGCATAAATCCAGTCTTATCAGCATTCCCAAGTTCCATTTTCAGCTCTAAACTTGGCTGTATTACTGTGGAGAGACCCCTGTGTTAGCAAACTATTAACTTCTTAGTGCTAGTTAAGAACAAATAGAAATGGACACTGATCACGAGCAGAGCCTGGTCAGATGACTGACAGCTCCATAGATAACTCCTGTGAAGCCTGCTTTATTCAATCAGGAGAATGGGATATATTTTGTTCACCTGTTTTCCATCAGTGGTTTTTTTCAATGTCCTTTGTATTTGATGGTCAGCCTTTTATTTGTCTAATGCACTTTATTCTGATATTCAGGGGGAAGGAGATATTTGCTCATCTTCTTGCTCTATAGTGTTATGGGTTGTTTGCTTTTCACTGTTCTCAGAATTGCATCAGGATTTATGATCTGATTCTTCTGGTTCAGTGAACCTCATATGTCCTGTCTTTGGCAGAGCTCCAACGCCTGGAGTTTCTGAGGCAGCCAAATAATAATAATGACAATAATGATTTGCACAGGCATTGTAAGATGCTGTACATGATGGAGGAAGTTTTTTTCTGACATCTTCAGAGGACAGGCATTCGATCGGAAGCATGAGATGTGATGAACTCACCAGCGCGACAACTAAGAATGAATTTTCCACAGGCTCCTTCCTGATTGGAGCTCCGGAATTCCAATTGTATTTGACTCTGAGCTTGTCATTTACTAGTTGCACTGCCTTAGGAAAAGTTAATCTCTCTAAGTATCAGTTTACCTATTTGTGAAATGGGGATAAGGACAGTATTTACCTCCAAAAGCCTTTGCCCTCGCTCTCTGTCTGAGGTGTTCTCCCTCCCGCCAGCTGCCAGATGGTGTCAGCTCAAATGATATTTTCTCAGGGAGGGTTTCCCTTCTCTACCTTCTAGTTATACTCTCCCAGAACATCTAACATTAAAAAAAATGTTTTTATTGATTTCAGAGAGAGAGAGAGGAAGGGAGATGGAGAAAGAGAGAGAAACATCGATAGGCTGCCTCCTGCATGCCCCACTACTAGGATTGGAGCTCACAACCCTGGCATGTCCCCTGGCTGGGAATTGAACCTGTGACCTCTCGGTGCACTGGATGACACTCAACCAACTGAGCCACACCAGCCAGGGCGTTAACTTATTTTTTTAAATCATGCTGTTCACAGTTTGTAATTGTGTATGGATGAGTGTGTTTATTCACTGTCTGCCTTCTCTTCTGGGTGTACATGAGGGTGTAGGTGGGGGAGGATTTTAGCACTCTATGCCTAGTACCTGCTACTGTGCCAGGCAAGTAGTCTGTGCTCAATAACTACTTGTTGAATAAGTGACATATTTAAAATAGCATCCAAAACACAGAAGCACTTAATCAATGTTTGTTGTTCTTGTTGCTGCATTCAAAGGAAGAAGTTCAGGGCATTTAAGAGGCACTAGGTAGAAAATAGCCTCTTTTAGATATTCATATAAACTAGGAACACCTTTTCGCATAACCTTATTCTACATGATATATATTCTTTATTTCCCACTATCTGTTTAAAAATTGCATCCTACCCCAGAAAACTCTGAAAAGCTATTAATTTTCTGCTTTGACTTATATTATATTCTATATACTGAGCATCTCGTGTGCTGATTTTGATCAAAAACTGAAAAGGCAATTGAAATGATTTCTTGACTGAGATTTGCAAAGCTCTGGGCCAGGGTGCTACTAATTCTGTAAATGCTACTTAGTGAAAACAAACAAAACAGTGATGTAAAATGGTTCTGCACCCTCTTCTGTTGCATTATATCACAGATTATTATCATGAAATTGTTATCATTGTTAGCTAGTTAATAAAAGGAAGAAAGTAAGGGAAGTCAGAAATTGTTAAGCATGGTCACCTAGGGACACTGAGCCTGTTTGCTTCACTGGAAGCTACAGCTTCATACCCCAAGGAATTGCAGCATTGTCCCTCCAAGGGGATTAACACCCTATCTCCCCCTCTTCTGTACCCCCTCTAGTACTAGAGTGTGTGTGTGTGTGTGTGTGTGTGTGTGTGTGTGTGTGAAGCAGAGGGAGATGAAGTCAAATGGCACAGGGGGAGGTACTTAACCATATAGGACTGTCTAACCTGGAAAAAGATCATTGGCTAGAGAGACAGACCCAATGCAAGCCTGAGAAAACTTGGGAAGATGATTGGTTATTTTGAAAAAGCTCCTGGTTACAATTCCAGGAAACAAAGATTTCTCTCTCTTTTTCTCCCCCCCTCTCTCTCCCTCTTCTTCCCCCTCCCTCGATGACCAGCACTTGCCCAGTGCATTCACGTGCTCTCTCTTGCCCAGGAGCAAGTGCCCATGAGGGTCTAGTGGCTGCTGGGACCACAGAAGGCCCCTGGGCTCCTAAGGGCTATGAAGCAAACTCTGGACACTGGCTTTTATTTTGGCCCTGTTGAAGATGCGTTTGGATTTTTTTCCATGGTGGGATGGAGGAGATGGGACATTGGAATCCCAGGGGCAGTGGCAGACTTCCCCAATAGATCTTGCCACGAGATCACAATCTCCTGTGTGTGGGTCCTTGGAATTCTTTCATCGTGATCCCATGGAAGAGCCTATTTTCCACCAGTGACACAATGTGACGAGCCACACAGCGAAAACAGAAACACTGGGAGACCACAAGAAACTTGTCTGTTCTTTCAGACCATTCTTTTGAGAGAGTTAATTCACTAAAACCATGGTTTCGAATTCTATTTTTGCCTATGCGGTGAAATGTAAGTATTTTCAGGGAGGCGATAAAACTGAGACATATTATTCCTTCTAAATGCAAATTTAGTCTGCTCGAAAGGCACATGTTAGGTCAAAGCCTTGATTTTCCTCCTGGCTCCATGCTGGGGGTTTCTGAAGCACAGCGTGCCCCAGCTTTGATGTGTGCACACAGGTTCCACGGACGCTGGTTGGAGCTCTGAGTGTATAAAAGGTTAGATCTGCAGGTGGAAGCCCAACATTGCCATGTGGAGCCTTGGCAGGTGGCTCTCCCATCCAGGGAGGCACGGACAAAGCCTCCGAGTCTACCAATGTCTTCAACGACCTTCCTAAATGGCAGTTTCTTTTGTCTTTGCCTATTCAACGTGTGCCTGAGAGGCTCCACGTGTGAATAGAAAGGAGTGAGGTTAGAGGTCATTTATTCCAACTCCTTCGCTTTGTGGAAATGGAAGGTGTGGCTTTGAGAGATTCAACACCCTGCCAGAGTCGTCCCACTGGCAAGACAACCTAGATTGTCTAGTTCCTGGGTAAAAGGTCCTAGTCCGCAACACTGCCTCTGTGAATGAAGGCACATGGGTTGTCTGCTTTTTTCTCTTTAAAAATATCTTTTCTTTATGATTGGAGTTTGGAACCTACAGAGAGGAATGTCTGTGGTTTATAACCTTTTGCCATTGTTAATTGTGGCAAGTCAGTCTGTTCCCGAAACAGTTCAACAGAAGTTCCTGCAAAATAACTGAGGTTCTTGTAGCCAAGAAGGTAGGTAAAAAACCAAAACCAAAACCAAAAACAAAACCAAAAACAAAAACAAAAACAAAACAAAACAAAACAAAACAAAACAAAACAAAACAAAAAAAAACAAAACGAAAAACCAACCCACACATTGTTTTTAATCAGAATCTTCCCATGTCCACACACTGGCGGCTTTGAATCTCTTCTAAAGCTTTAATGAAAGTTGCCAGAGTATTACTTTAAGTAGTCATATCATAATACTATTTAAGTGAGGAAGTCTTGTAGAGTCATCCAGAATTTCCACAAAAGGCTGTTTTTTTCAGATATCATTATTATTTTTCTTTCCTTATTTCATGTTGTTGTACCTACTGCTGTGAATGAAACAGCCTCTATGTCAGATAATGGGCTGCCTGCCCTGGGTAAAGCCCTCTAACCTTATTCCCATTCATGCCATTTGCACGAATCCTTTCTCAGGTAAGCAGGTCTTCTGACAAATTACGTGTACCTTAGCCTTTTAGGGCAGAAACAAATCTCCTGTATTTTTGAAAAACAGTGTACACAGCACGTAGAATCCTGGCTTATTTAAAATACACCAGAACTGCCCTGGCTGATTTAGCTCAGTGATTAGAGCATCAGTCCATAGACCAAAGAGTCACACGTTCGATTCTGGTCAAGGGCACGTACCTTGGTTGCAGTTTGGTCCCCGGCCCTGGTCGGGGTCAAGCGGGAGCCAACCAATCGATGTGTCTCTCTCATGTCGATGTTTCTCTTTCTCTCTCTCTCCCGCCCACTCTGTCTGAAGATAAATGGAAAAATATCCTTGGGTGAGGATTTAAATAATAAATAAATAAATAAATAAATAAATAAATAAATAAATAAATAAATAAATAAATAAAAGGGTGTTTAAAAACAAAACAAAAAAACATATCAGAACTATATCGAAGCATTAACAAACCCCTTACCCACAGGTTTCTGAAATAGGCCAGAGGGCTGGTTTTTTTCCTCAAAAAATTCCTCAGAGGCGGCTGAGCTGGTAGGTAATCTTCCAAGTAAATTGGCAGACCAACACGCTGAGTCCTGTGAGGTGAGTATCTTCACTGATCCCTTACATTTGGAATTATCTTCACCTTCGTTTCCCCAGATCCTTTGATACTCAGATATTTCTCATGTGGTGAGACATTTCGATGTGTAAAAGGAACCCTCACATTTCTACTTTTCAAAATCAAAGTCTTAGATCAAATAAAAGTTGCATATCTCTTAACATTTAAGTTCTCATCCCTAGCAGTATTCTGCAGGTCCAGGTAAAGGAAAGACATTCTACTGCCCGAGCCTGATAAATACCAAACAAACACAGCTGCTCTGGAAACATAGATTATTATTATTATTGTTTTTTTTTTGCCTGTGTTCATGGAGCCAAACATATATTTCTTCATTTCAGTCTGTCAATATTTATGTTCTTCACTCACTATCATTTAGAATTCCTCCCTAAATGGGAGCAACGGGATGCAGCGATTTCCTCCACCTGTTAGGTGTCTCTTCTTGTATCACTTTGGGGCCTCCCTTTTTAGCCACCTGAACCCTAGAACTTCTGGGTATGTCTGACTGTTGTCAACATGCAAGGTCCGGCAGCTACCCATAGACGTAGGACTCCCATGAAACGAGCAAGATGTGCATGTTGACAAGCAAATGACCCACTGTCTCTTGGGCATGCGTTTCTGTGCTCTCCATTTCCACCGTCTCTACACTCATTCAATCCACATGGCCTTTGGCTTAGATAATGACAGAGTCTTGATTGAGTCTCTCAATCTCATCTCTTGCCCCTTGCCAATATCCTCATGACTTTTAAATACATATTTAAAAAATGACTTGGATAAGACTAGTAGGCTGCTAAAAACATTTTGATATTTTAAGGATAAAAACATGGAAACTCCTTAGTGTGACCTATCATAGCCCAGAGATCTGTCCCCTTTCTACCTCAACATCGGTAAATTCTTCTTTTTTTCATACCCACTTCATGTCAGTTTCTTCTTTCCTGCATTTGAACACAGAAGGCTCTGTTTTGAGGCTGGCTGGGCCCACCCATCCAGAGCTCTTCACAGGTCTGACTCCTGTTACCTTCAAATTTCTTCTGCAATGTCTTTTCCTCAGAAGTGATGGCTGAGATGGCCAAATCCCCAACAACACTTGTGTTCTCTATCCACAGCATATAGTTGTCTCTGGGAAGTGGCTGACCAGCCAGGGACTACATCTCCCAGTTCCCCTTGCATCTGGATGAGGTCATGTGAATACTTTTGACCAATGAAATATGTGCGGAAGTGATGTGGCCATTTCTGTGCTGAAGGGTTTAAAACGTGGCCTTGGCTTTTCTATCTTCTCTGTTTCTGTCCAATAGCTGGAAAAAAAGGACTCTGAGACTCTAGGAGATGACAGAGACAGAGGGGATGAAAGGACAGGAGCCTGGGTCTCCGCATCACTATGTGGAAGGCTGCTTACTAAACAACCTTCCTAATGCCGCGACCCTTTAATACAGTTCCTCATGTTGTGGTGACCCCCAACCATAAAATTATTTCGTTGCTACTTCATAATTGTAGTTTTGCTACTGTTATGTCTTAGGTGACCCCTGTGAAAGGGTCGTTTGACCCCCAAAGGGGTCACGACCCACAGGTTGAGAACCGCTGGATTAGATTATATGTGAGTGAGAATAAAAATCTATTGTGTTAAACCACTGACACTTTTCAGTTTTTCTATTGCAGCAGCTTCTAGATTACCTTCAACTAGACCAGAGGCCTTTCCTAAACACTAATTTGGGCAAATTTCCCGAGGTGTTCTTGAACCAACCTCTAAAGGAGGATAGGGTCTAGAGACCGAAGAAAGAGGCTGAGAACTCCAGAATTGAACAGAGTTTATTAAGGGAACTTTTAGACTGAAACGGAGTCTCGGGGGACAGTAAAACAGTGGATCTCTGCTCTGAAAAGGGGATGGGGACTTAATATATGTATGTACATGTATATGTGTACACACACGTATGTGTACATGTATATATATTCTACAGGAACACTAGTTTTAAACTAGTGGTACATGCTTGTTAAGAGCTATATATTCTTAAAGCAGTAGACAACTTAGTGGGCCTACTTATTTATGTACAAATATTCCTTTCTGGTGATATGGGCCCACCCCTCCCAGGGTGAAATGAAGGTCACTGAGAACAATTTGCTTCTTTAGATGGCATTGATCATGTCAAACACTAGAAACCTTTTGCCTAACACCCCGTACCTCTCATTATTCTCTTTCACTGACCCGTATGCATTTTCTTTACAACACATATGATGTTATATATTTGTTATGCTAATTCTCTTCTTCTGTATCCCCCACTAAGTTGTATATTCCATGTGGGTAGGAAAATATCTATACCCAGTGTCTAAATACAATGCCTGGAACATTAATAGGTACTCAATAGATATCAGTAGAATGAATTAATAAATGAAACAGTAGAAAAGAAAGTGATAATAAAACTAAAAAAAAGGGAATAGATATCACCCACTGAGCTCAAGAGTGGAAGCTTGAGGAGCTGGGTAAACTCCAGTGGTGTAAATAACCTACTCCAAGATCCTAAATGCCCAAGGCAAAGAAAGTAAAAAAATAAATAAAATAAATTAAAAAAACTAATATAGTTACAAGGTCTCATAGGAAGCTAAGTATATTATTAACATTCATAAGAAAATTTCCAAATTAATGCTTACCATTAAAATTTCTGTTAACAACCAGAGTGACTAAATCTTGCGACAGTATAAGTGATTACACAGAATGTAGAGACAGTAAAAATAACAATGTACTCTGCTTATATAGTTCTCTGCTGTTTAGAAATAAAAAAACTTACAGGAACTCTAGTCTCTTGCAAATGGACTAACATTGGTTAAATTAGACGCCACAATGGTAAATAAAAGTACTCGCATATATTTTAGTGTGCCTGTGTTGGGATATATGAAACTGATATAATGTCTATGTGGTAAGCCAGATGTGTTAGTTTTTTACGGCTTACCTCATGATATTGTACTTTGCTTTATTGTACTTAACAGATGTTCTGTAGTCTACAAATTGAAGGCAAGACCCTCTGCTAGCAAAAAGATCAGGACCCACTTTAATGCGACACTTGCTTTATTGGGGTGGTCTGGAACCTAATGAGCAATATCTCTGAGGTATCACAGAATGGCAGGCTTACACACCAGCACTTTATTTTCTCACAGTTCTGAAGGATGGAAGCAAGTCCAAGGTCAAGGTATTGGTAGATTTGCTTTCCTTCGAGGCCTCGCGTTTTTGACTGCAGTTGATTATCTTCTCACTGTGTCCTCACACGGCCTTTCCCCTGTGTGCTTATATTCCTGGTGTCTCTTCTCTTCTTGGGACGACCCCAGTCATGTTGAATTAGGGCCTCACCTTTATGACCTTACTTAATCTTAATTACCTTAATTACTTGGCCCTCTCTCCAACTACAGTCACATGGGGGTGAGGGCTTAAACATATGGATTTTGGGGGGATATAATTCAGTCTATAACAGCAAAAAATCTTCCCAAAGGAGAAAAGTTAACTCCAAAGATATTAGGGTTAGAGTCCTCTCCAGAAAATCTAGGCCAAGATTTACCTTGTACTTTTGAGCCTCCTCTTTACAAAAGAGTGTGAACATGTCTTGGTGAGGCCTCTAAATGTTCTGTTAATGCCATGGGTCCTATAAAAAGGGCCTACAGTTGCAATCCAGTACCCAGAGATTTATCTGGGCTCCTCCAACAACCCCTTGGTTATGTTTTTATTGTTCTCATTCTTGTTTGGTGTCCCTGCTGCCTTTTGCTGGATCCTAGCTCTCTGCTAAGCCTTTATGGATTGATCCCCCAGACTCCTTGCCTGACTTTTAAATTGGCCTTGAACATAACCCTGGGTTTCTCACCCTGCAACCTCAGGTCCTTGAAGTAAGCTTGTCAGCCTAATCTTATAACTTCGGCTCTGGCTTATCTGAAAGAGAGATTGGATCTTGCTTTGTCATGGAGAGTTAAACTGAGCTATTTCGTACTTACTATAGGAGAAACCAATTTGAATTGAATTAGATTAGTGAAAGACTATAATTATACATCATTCATGGAAATACACCATCTTATTAATTTGAGACTTGCATAATGAATGGCAAAATCAGTGCAGAGTCTATGCCATTTCTAGGCAGAGTGCTGTCAAGAATTCAAAATGTTGGGTTTGTACTGTTTAGTAACAGCATCAGAGAGCTAGTCATACCCAAAGAGTAGTCACAGAAGTGTTTTCTGATCCTTGAAAGTGAAATAGAATATTAGAAAATTATGAAATACAGTAATAACCTTGAAGAAATGAAAAAAAATAAGAATTGTTATGCCATAAACACTATAGTTTGTCAATTCCGTGCCTGTCCAACTCTCCATTACTTATATATTGCTGAATAAATAGAAGCCTGATCTGTTTTTTATGGAAAGGACAAGTGGACATTGCTTCCAGCTACAGGAGACAGAAAACTTGTTAATGTTTGAAATATCCATTGAAGTTTTGTAGAAGCAGATGGTTAGAAATGTGCTGTATTTGAACTTTAAAACTGCTTTGAAGACACATACTTGTCTCAAGTGTCTGAAGAGCGGAGATGTGACTTGAGAAAATCGGTAAGAATGCAACAGTTTGAAGTTCAAGAATTTCTGGACAGATGAGGAATTAACCATAATCTAGGTACTATTTAACATATAAGTTAAATCACTGTGGCCATCTCTTTGGACAAGCTTCGCAAATTTCCAGAGATATTAAACTCCAAGATCCTAAATGCCCAAGGCAAAGAAACTAAAAAAAAAAAAAAAAAAAAAGAAGAAAAAAAAACTAATATAGTTACAAGGTCTCGCAGGAAGCTAAGTATATTATTAACATTCATAAGAAAATTTCCAAATTAATGACCTGGAGAGAATAATATTTAGGTTTAATGATTCTAACAAAAGACATATCTCTGATAATGGGTAAATAATGTTCATTTGATTTTTACCTTGTGATGGGGCTGGGCTATGGTGAAGATTTGTCAAGTAGTTAACACCTCTTTTAACCTTGGAAAAGCATTGTGTGAAGTAGTCTCATTATATCTGGCTTCAATTTCTTCATCTTCATGAAACCAAATTCTGAAAGGCAGCCATGTTAGGATAAATGTATTATTGTGACCTGCGTCTTACAAATCAGATTTTTTGAGAGAACTGAAGAGTGAAAAATCTTTTAACCAACTAGATATTTTTTTAACACAAGATCCGACTAGCTTTATTCTTTTCTCTACACCCCACCAATTAAATAAACCGAATTCTTCTTCTTCTTCTTTTTTTTCTTCTTCTTCTTTCTGTTCATCATGGTATTTGGACTTGATTATTTCTGCTCCTTGGGCATCGTGTGTGACAGGCATGAACTGAAACAAAACTACAAATTCTATTTAGTTTAATTTGATGCAGTTTCTTCCCCAATGACGTTTATCTTCATCTCCTTTCTAATTGTTACTGGTGATTCCTCGTCTTTGAACTCAATTATACTGTAAAAACTGAACTTTGAGCAAATGAAACCGCAGAGACTCAGAAATTTCAAAGAGTTCATCCGCCCAGATTGGCTTATTGAACCGTCTGAACTTGGTGACAGAGGAGCATGAAAATATTTTCTCTCCATCCACTGCTTTTAATCACGCTCGGGTACACTTCTCTTTCTTGCCTCTTAACTACCTCTTGGGTACATGTAGATGTTAAAACTCAGTCCAGTCGAACTCAATAAATCTCATCTCCTACCTAATTCCCAACAGAGCCTGGCCCATGGCTGGATGGATTTGTATTGGAAAGGTGACGTGGTCAGCTCCCATAGGTCTCCTGGCTACTCTGAATTGGGGTGGTGGGGAGGGAACAGAGTCAAAAGGCACAGGCCTTTGCAATTACCGGCTTGCTATTGCAGTCCTTTCTTACACACTGCAGCTTTCCCAGCCAACTGTTTTGGATGGGTGATCTCTCTCTGTGTAGGCATGGAGGTGCTGTTTTTTCTTGGAACACATCTATGCATGGGTTTTTCTGATGCCCCTGCGGGAAGGCCTCCAGAATGCACAGGTGCCTCCCTGGGAGACTTGATTCTGGTTCTCCTTTTCCACCCCATTTCCCTCTTCTTGCTTCCCAGTGATCTCTCCACAGTTTCTAGGTTCTGCTTAAATAATAATAAGGCAGCACAGGCCCAGCTACCTTGCACATCTGGCCCCCTGCCCCAGTGGAAATGATATACATTTGGCATGACAAAGGGTGGGACTGCAGGTTTTCCAGTTGTCCCCATTTCGTTCTGCCACCTTTCACTGCTTCTTGTCTCCTCTAGCTCAAATAGGCATAGGAGGGCTAATCAGCAAGTCTGCTGCAAAAATGGCCTCATCTGAGATGCGTCTCCCCTTCCTGCAGGCCTCTGAATCTCAGCTTGGGGAGGGGGAGTCTTCTTCTCTCCATTCTATGTGATGAAGAGGAAGAGTTGAAGTTCTCCTCTTTAGATGGACTGCTCCCAGTGCTTATGATTTTGGGGGGTTAGCTAACCAACGCAGGGAGTGAGGATGGCAGATGGAGCAGAGATAGGTCAGCGTGGCTGCCTCTCACTCTGCCTGAGGATGTGTCCAGCTCAGTGGTTTTCCTTTCCTATATGAATGATGAAACCCTTACTTTGTCCTGTTCTCACTTAGCCACTTGTTATATTAGGAAGCGACCAGCATGAAGCACAAGAACTTGGACCAGCATAGACTGTAAATTGGAATCTGCAGAACCGGATGAGAAGAAGGGAAACAGAGTTGTGCCACCCTGAGGCTGCTTTTTTTTTGGGATATTGATTTTAAGCTGGTTATTAAGAAACAAGACTCAGAAAAAACCTTTGACCCTCCCAATTTTCCTGCCCGAAAGATGCAGACCGAAATAGCTGCTTCAGGAAGATTTTAGGATGTTGCCTGCTTAGCCTAATTTGAATTAAGTATGGTAAGTAAGAGGGCTTCAGGCAGGGGCCTGTTATCTAGATACCCCAGGTGTCCCACTGCTTCTGAGTCACCCGGCAAGAATGTGTTTGCCACGTACAGGGTGGGGCAAAAGTAGGTTTACAGTAGTTTGTATGGAAAACAATATAATAATCAATAAATAATAATAAAAGAATAAACTCTGTTTCGTGTACTCACAACTGTAAACCTACCTTTGCCCCAGACTGTATGTTCCCCTTTTCCTCACCTACCTTTAAATGGCCCATTCTCACTTCTGAAATCTAATACTGTTTCTCCTTTGTCCAAAATGCCATGTGCCCAAAGCTGCCTCACTGTCTTTGGCATTTTCACGCTTATGTGACTTTCCCATGCACATGCATTAAATTTTGATTTTATCTTGTTACTCTGCCTTTGTTCATTTGGCTATTGGCCCAGCCAGAGGAACTTAGAAGCGGGGAGGAGAAATGTTAATTTTATTTATTTATTTTTTCTTTATTGTTCAGAGAGAGAGAAAAGGAGAGGGAGAGAGAGATGGAAACATCGATGAGAGAGAACATCAACTAGCTGCCTCCTGCATGCCCCCCCCTTCCCATTGGGTATCTGGCCCACAACCTGGGCATGTGTCTTGACTGGGAATCGAACTGGCGACCTCTTGATGCATGGGTTGATGCTCAACCACTGAGCCACACTGACCGGGCACATTTGTCTTATTTGTATACAGGAAAATTTATCTCAGAATTATTTAGATTTGGAAACAATCTAATGTCCATCAATAAGTGTTGGTTAAATTAAACATGGTGGTGTGTTTATGCAATGGAATATTGTGATGTTGTGAATATATTTAATGACACGGGATGCTCATAATATAATACTAAGTTAAATAAACACAAAACCTTGTGTATATATGATCCCAATCTTCATATCTAGACATATGTAGGGAAAAAAATAAAAGGATTTCAGTTGGGCTATGTATACAGAATGTATGAGAGCTAACTAATATTTTACTTTATGCTACTTTCTATATTTTCTGTAGTTAACATTTTCATCCAGAAAAACCAAATGCTATTAAAAACAAAGTGAAGTGAATTTCAGTGAGCTAGCATTTAATAGTAGTTGCTGTTCAAGGCTATGTAATCTTTTTTAACGAAAATTCCTTTTGAATTCTCCATTTGAGCTGTAAAAGAGACATCTGTTTTCATACCTCTCTGGCTGTATTTCATTTGTACATATTTTCTCTGAGTGCATGTCTACTTTTATAAGTGCATTTTTGCTCCAACTCCTTTTGATCTTGAAGAAGCATCAGATCAGGAGCTGGGAATTTAAATCACAACTCAGCTCTGTTATGATCTGGTGATAAGTCTGTAGACACATTTCTTTCTTTAAAAAAATTTTTTTTTCTTCAATTCATTTTTGTTACAGATGTTTCTCCTTTTCCCCCCCTAGACACCCTCCTCTCCATCCTGCCTCCCCACCCCCCAGCATTGTTGTCTATGTCCACTGGTTATGAATACATGCATAGAAATTCTTTGGTTTATCTAATCCCTCCCCCCCGTCCCCCTCTTCTGAAGTCTGTCAGTCTGAAACTTACTCCTTTCTATGTCTCTGGGTCTATTTTGTTCATCAGCTTATTTTGTTCATTATATTCCACAAATAAGGGAGATCATGTGGTATTTGTCTTTCTCTGATTGGCTTATTTTCCTTAGCATAATGCTCTCCAGGTCCCTCCATGTTGTCTCAAAGGATAAGAGATCTTTCTTTCTTACAGCTGCATAGTACTCCATTGTGTATATGTACCACAGCTTTTTTATCCATTTATCTACTGATGGACACTTGGGCTGTTTCCAGATCTTAGCAATTGTAAATAGTGCTGCTATGAACATAGGGGTACATATATTCTTTCTGATTGGTGTTTCAGGCTTCTTAGGATATATTCCTAGAAGTGGAATCACTGGGTCAAATAGATTAATTTTTAATTTTTATAGGAAACACCATATTGTTTTCCATAGTGGCTGCACCAGTCTGCATTCCCACCAGCAGTGTACTAGAGTTTCCTTTTCTCCACACCCTCACCAGCACTTGTTGTTTGATGATTTGTTGATGGCAGCCATTCTGGTAGGTGTCAGATGATACCTCATCGTTGTTTTAATTTGTATCTCTCTGATGATTAGTGACGTTGAGCATTTCTTCATATTGTAGACACATTTCTTAACTTCTGCCCACCCTGGTTTGTGTGCCATTGGACAGAAAATGGACAGAGGAGCCCAAGTCCTATAGTTCTCAGCCAGATTCACCGCTGTGCAGGCAGCAAGTCAGGAGGACCGAACCTAAGAAGGAGCGGTAACTGAGGCTTATGTGGGTGGAGGAAGAGAAGAGAGCCAGCATCTTCCCAGTCTCCCCCTTGTCCAAGGAACAGGAAGCAAGGAAATACTTTTTTGTCTCTCCCTGGAATGAAATCCTGAGTTGCTGCTCTTCTCTGTAATGGAAGAAGTGGGTAGAGTTGTCAAAGCAAATAGAAAACACTGATGAAATGTACCCTGAAGGGCCTAACTAATCTCATGGTTTAAAAACCTGTCTTTCAATTTAAAAACGTATGCAGAATGCTCCAATTTGTCTCTAGTGTATAACAGAAAAACTCTAGTTATAAGGATCTTGCAAACACTTTTCCATCGTGAAGTTACAAGACAGTTTTTAAAAAGGGTGCTTAAACCGATATGCATATTATTTAAAAAAGTATATAAACTTTCTGAATATTGGTAATTCACATATGGTCCATCTGGTGATTCTTAGGCAAAGAGATTATCCCATCATCGTGGGACCCAACGCTGCTTGTTCTTCATTGCATTAGTTCTAATATTTGAAGATTGACCACTAGATGGCACTTAAAATCCACAAGACTGGGAGAAAAGCTTCAACTGAGAGGCAAAAGACACTGGACAGGAATACAGCTTGAGTTCTCAGAACGGTGTTATCTACTTTGCAGGAGAAGAAGAAAAGCAGACCCAAGATGATTTTGAGAGAATTGGAGAGTAGGATTCTTCAAGCGAACCTATAAATGATAGAACGTTTCTCTTTAAATATAATTTCCCTTCACCTAAATTGCTATTGATAAGCAGGTTTTTAGTATTAAGACAACAGGCTGTTGGACTAACGAGGGTTTGTATAAAAAGCGGAGGGCTCCGTTCTCTCTGAAGCGGTTTGGAGCACGCACCGGGAATCTAAATGTGGGGGTTAATCCCAGCTCGGTGCCTCCTCTGCTGTTTGGAAACAGGCTAACTGCTCTTTTTGCCTGTGGTTAGTTTGGTTTGTGCTTCTCTCAGACATCAGGGGAGCAAAACCCAGTATAAGGACATCCTGATGCACAAACTGGAGACACAGAATGTAACGGCTGATTTCAGAGATGTGGTCACAGCCGACTAATCTCACTGGATGTGGCAATCGGATATGGATGGAGTAGCAGGTGAAGCTGAAGGAGCAGTTGGGGTTCATTTTTGGCCAAGGAGTTATGCAACACCATCACGAGAAAAGCAGACAACAAAACAACAGCCAGACCTGCAGTGCTAGGCACCAGGCAGTGTGTGCAGCCGGCACGCGGAGGAGAAGGGGAAAGGTGGCTGGATCTGGAGTCGGGAGGACCGGGTTCAGACTCCACAGCCCATTGCCAGCGTGACCTTGGGCAAGTTAAGGTCCTTAGGCCTGTTTCCTCAGTTAAAAATTGAAGAGTTTAGTTTGTATGATCTCTGATGTCCTTTGTGGTTTCTAGATCACGTCAGGACATAATTTTTTAAATTTTTTAAATCTCACTCAAAGATATTTTTCTGTTTATCTTCAGATAGAGTGGGACGGAGGGAGAGAGAGGGAAAGAGAGGGAGAGAGAGAGAAACATTGATGTGAGAGGGACACATCACATCACATGCCTCCCACATGACCCACTTTTTTTATTTAGTCATGTCATTGGCACCAATTCAATGCCAACAGGAATCCCCAATTTTGGGTGTGGTGAGGAAGGAAACTTTATTCATTGCAAAACAGCTCATTGTGATACAGCAGGGCTGTGAGGTGGCTGTGAGGCAGCCCTGGGTCCTGGTGGACCTGGGGCCAGACTCCTCTCCAGCTAGATAGCTCTGCTCCTCCGTGGTCTGGTCTGCTCTGCTCTGGTGAGCCATCTTCCAAGTTTCAGCTCAGCCAGGGTGGAAAGGGAATATACTCTCTGGGAGCCAGAGGGGAGCTGGCTTATATGGACAGGAGATCTCGCCCCTGGTCCCTGATTGGTCCATCCTCATGCAAATGAGGACTCCAAGTCTTTGCAGTTTGATTGGTCCAAAAGGCATTGTCCTGATAGGTCAAAATAGAGCTGTGCAGCTACAATTGGATGGGAAAGCCTCCGTCTTATTGGTTGAAATAGGATTCTAGGAACTCCTTTATAAGAGCTGGGTCAGACGGCAGAAATAGTGCAGGAAGGCTGTTCAGTGCTGGCTTCCCCTTGAAGTGCAGTTTTTGTGAGAGGCCCCAGTGCAGAAGTGGCTGCTAGGCTCTATTTTTTGAGCCCAGTTAGCTACCAGGAGGCCTTCTTAGTTAGTGTTTTACTTTTTTTTTTCTTTAGAAATCAGTCATCACAACAATTTATGTGGGCATAGCAGAGATTTTATTTTCTTCTGTTCTCTATAATAAGACATAGAAACTGAGAAATTGGTCAATGCCCTGGCTGAAGTCTAGATGTAGCTTACTTTTGCAGCTCAATGTGACTTAGACAGTGTCAGTTTCATCTAGAAGCCTGTGGGAAATGCAGACTCTCAGTGCTTGTCCTGGTGCTAGTGAATCAAAACCTACATTAAAAAAATTTTTTTTCTTTATTGATTTTAGAGAGAGAGGAAGGCAGTGGAGAGAGATAGAAACATGGATGAGAAAGAACATCGATTGGCCGCCTCCTGCATGTCCCCCACTGGGGATTTGGCCCACAACTTGGGCATGTGCCCTGAGCCAGAATCAAACTGGCTCTTGGTGCATGGGTCGATGCTCAACCACTGAGCCACACTGGCTGTGCAAAACCTACATTTTTAACGAGAACTCAGGTGACTTATATACATATTAAAGTCTGGGAAACACTGTATTGCACCACGCTGCCTGTAAAAGGCTGCCGACCACAAGGAAGCTAATTTTATAGCTTTTCTATGTGGGGACATCCTTGAACTGAGGGGTGGGATTGATTTCTTCCTTCCACAAATATTTATTGAGTGCCTACTATGTCTCAGTCACTGTTCCCCTCAGGGGTAACAGAGAGGAACAAGAATGACTTCTCATGGAGTCATCTCTTTCCTCATGGAGAAGTAAAGGAATTACTTATATGAGTTCTTCTCCCTTCTTGTCCTCTTTTTACATCTTCCATCTCAGAGTAGAATTTTAGGTGGTAAGATGAGACCTGAAGTCTCTAGCAGCCTTTAGATCTTCTAAAAATTGAAGACAGGGTTTCTCAACAGCAGCACAGCTGACATGTTGGGTCCGATGCTTCTTTGTTGTGGGGGATTGTCTTGTGTATTACAGGGCCACTAGCAGCATCACTGGCCCCCTACCCATGACATGCCGGTAGCAATCCCTCAATTATGACAACAAATCATGTCTCCAGACATTGCTAAATGTTCCAGGAGGCTGATCTGAGGGGAGCTGGGTGTATATATATATATATATATATATATATATATATGCCAAAGTAGGTTTACAGTTGTAATGCAAAATAAATAATACAATAATTAATACATAATAGTACAAGAATAAACTCTGTGTTTTGTGTAGTCACTACTATAAACCTACTTTTGCCTACCCTAGTCCAGAGGAAAGGCAGCCGGGAGCCAGTTCCTAAGTCTGTTTGGGTATAAGTTTTCCAGAAAAAGATACATGAGAACCTGAGCTTTTGTTCTCTCTGTCAATTCCCTTCTCCATAGGAAGGAAGTAGATATGGTATCAGAGCAGATCTATTCAGAATTAAGTAGTGTCCATGTACTTAAAGTTGTTTACAATTGTCTCTAAGGGACATGATAAAAAATAGAAGAGGAGGAATCTTGACAACTTCTATATTCAAATAACTCTCTAAAATTAATTAGAATTATTTCTCTGGACAGTCAGCAGTCAAGATTATATACCCACCTGCCCCCCCTTTTTTTCTTTTCTAGGTGCCAAGTACAGTGGTATTGGGTATCACACTGAGCCAACCAGAGGACCCATAGATAGGTTTGTACTTCACTGTACATTCCCAGACAGTGAGATACCTTTTTCCTCTTTGGAGCCAGTACGATTTAAATAATATGCTCAGAAGACTCCTCAGCCACTGGCATTGTCATGTTCCTGGTGAAATTTATAGGTGAGAGAGGAATTGCTTCTGAAGTGATTTTAGTGCAAATAAACACCACCAAAATGAAACGAGAACATTACTCTTGGGTAAAAGCCAAAGCAGAACAGAGTTGTACAAACCCTCGGCATCCCTGTCTGGTGAGTGTAGGAAGACGCAAACTTTCCACAGTTCTGTGTAAATTCCAGAAGGCTAGTCCGTCTTGACTCGGTTGTAGATTGACCTCTGTCCTGTAGGGACTAGAATTGACTTCCTGAAATCCCTCTTCAAACTAAAAATCTGCTCTCTCGACTCATTTGTTTAACCCCTGTGACTTATGTTAAAGCCATGGACTTTTAAATGTGGCGGGGACGCTGAAGGTGGGTTCGAGCAGCAGGGGGAAGTCGTGGTCCCACACACAGCCTTTCTGCCGACTGGCAAAGTGATGTGTTATTGAAAAAGGCTGGCAGCTCAAGGCATTATTTGGCTTTCTTCCTTGGCAACTGCAAGCAGCGAACTGTAGGGAAGTTTTATCCTAATCTGCTGGCACTTTCTACCCTGGTGAAATTCAATATGTACTTTGTGGTACACCGTTCCCTAAGAAGTGAATAATTAACTCGGAGTAATTTCTCTGCTACCATGTTTTCTGGCATCTTTGCCTGCTGTGTAGAATATAGACACCCTGTTTTAACAACCACCAATAACCATTTTTTCTCTGAAGGCTATTGGGATAAGGTACTTGGGAGTACCCAGGTGAAAGTACTAAGTGTACACACAGCCCTTTGGCAAATTGCAAAACCTACTTCTTTGCTACACAATGAGTGGATTGAGAATTCTGTTAAAAATGCAGAATCTTGCCCGGCTGGTGTGGCTCAGTGGTTGAGCATTGACCCATGCACCAAGAGGTTGGTAGTTTGATTCCGGGTCAGGGCACATGCCCAGGTTGTGGGCCAAATCCCCAGGAGGGGGCATGCAGGAGGCAGCCAATCGATGTTCTCTCTCATCAATGTTTCTATCTCTCTCTCCCTCTCCCTTCCTCTCTCTCTAAAATCAATAAAGAAAAAAAAAAAGTAGAATCTTGGGCCTGCCACACAACTACTGAATCAGAATCTGCATTTTAACAAGATCCCCAGTTGATTCATGTACATATTTAAATGGAAAAAGCAGCACACTTTTGATCAGCAGTGCTCAACCTTGACTGCACCTTGGACTCTGTAGGGAGTTTGGAAATATCTTGATGCCCAGGCTAATCCCTAGACCAGCAGTTCTCAACTAGCGGTGACTTTGCCCTCAAGTGGACATTTGGCAACATTTGGAGACGTTTTTGGTTGTCAAAATTGTAAGCATGCTGCTTGAGGTTTAGTGGGTAGAGGCTAGGACACTGCTAAGCATCCTACATTATAGCAGACAGCCCCTCATGACATAGAATTATCTGGACCCAAAGGTCTAAATGCCAGTACAGAGAAACCATGTTCTAGACCAATGAGATGAAAATCTCTGAGGGTGGGAACTAGTAACCATATATATTTTTAATACTTCCCAAGTGATTCCAATAGGCAGTTAAGCTGAGAACCACTGGTAGATTTGTTAATCAAGATGAGGAGTTGAGATGTAAGAGGTCCAGAAAGGTGATTTGGTTTCAGAATGCAGGTAGGTTGGGCTGTGGTGTGTGTCCAGCGATGTCAGCTGTGGGGAAAGGATGACTGTGAGACAGGGAAATACACGGGAATAGTTAGAAACCAGGAAATTGTCTGGATTTAAATAAGCACACTCAGAGACTTACTTTAGATCCTGCAGCAGGGAACTAAAGGAAATTCAATCGGGACCAAAAAGTCTACCCATAGGAACTTTTCCAGTGATTTGTTTCTGCACAACAAACCATTCCAAAACTTTGTGTTTTAAGACAACAATGCTTATCATCCCATCATCAGTTCTGTGGATTGACTAAGTTCAACTGAAGTGTTCTTGCTTAGGGTCTTTCTTGAAGGTGTTGTCATATGTTGTCTGAAGCCGCAGTCTTCTGAAGGCTTGTCTGTGCTACACGTCTGAGATGGCTCATTTATGTGGCTGGCAGGTGATCCTGTCTGTCACAGAGAGTTCAGCTGGAAGCTCATCTGGGGTTGTAGACTGGAGCACCTCCCATGACCTCCCCATGTGCTTTGGGCTTCCCTCTTTATAGTAGCTAGGTTCCCAGAGGCAGTGTCCCAAGAGTAAGTGCTCCAAGAGGCTACAGTAGGTTTGGACCCTCTGAATGAATGTCATAGGTATATACTATAGGTCTGCAGGTACTAAAGACTATTGGTGATTTCTTTGGAATTTTACTTTCTGAGAGCTGAAACTTTTATATAATTAAATTCATATACTGTTAAATTTTGTTGACTAAAGCTGCAGCAGGAAGATTCAGAGAGAATTCTATACGTGTTAGAAATAAAGGACTACTTAGAAAATATCAAGTGTCAACATGTTTTCTCTTTTTATGGTGATAGTAAGGATAATGGTGAGGGGATCTGTTTACTAAGAAAATAAACTTAAAAAAAATTTAAACAAGATTATTTTTAATGCCCAGGAGTGCTGCTCATCATAAATGACTCATTCATTCATTAAGCCAACCATGCGTAAAGATATGGTTGTTAATTCCAACTAGTCTGTAATATATTTGAAATAACATGATAGTTAAAACTATTTTGTTTTTAGATTTATTGGTGATTTAGACTTGTTTCCCCTTAATGAAAAGTTCTTTTTGGAATTGTAAAGCACAGTCATCTCTCTGAGAGAGTTTACATTTGCTTTTGGACAGTAAAACCTGTCATAAATTTGATAGGAATGAAAATGTGTTGTTTCCATTTTCTGAAAGGAGCAAAAAAAAAAAAAATGCTCATGCAGTAAAGTGAAAATTCACTAGAAATCTTGCGGTATTATTATTATTTTTTCTTCTGTTGGTTTTCTTAAGATTTTATGACATGTATTTCCATCAAAGCAACAGACTGCCTGGTTCTTGCTCTCTTCTGTTAACAACATGAATTCCAAAATTTTAATTAAATAAATATGTTTATAATCAAGAAGTATTATTGCTTTTTTGGATAGAACAAATGGATTACTCTTTTACAATAATTGGCTGACTCTGCACTTAATTTATGAAAAACATTTCACCAGGTCCTTACGACCGTGTTTCACTTTTCCCATCATGCAAACAGGAGCCATAATAGTTATGAGAATGAGTAATTCCTACCTGCTTCAGGGCTTTTCTTAGAAACAGTTTTGCTCTGTGTGCTTCACAACTCTGCCACCTCAAAGAGGTGTCACTCAAAGAAATCTGGTCTATAAAATGATGGGCTACCTTTGACAGAGACAAATTACCAAAGCTCAACATGTAGACCAAAGAGTGTGGGTGAAGAGGGAAGGATCTTGTGAAAAGAGCAATTGACAAGGATTTAAAAGGTCGAAATCTAGTTTCAACTCTGTTACCACTTAGTTATAGGTCCTGGGGCAAGGCTTTGACTTCATTGACCATCCCCAATGACTTAGAGTTGGTCAGGAAGAGGCTAGACACAACCTGACTTGCTTACTCTACGTGAGACAATATCTGCAGTACTTAGAAGGTGAAAAAGTGTAACGCCATGTCACGTCCCCTATTCCCTGTCACCTCTGCTGGGAGTTTCAGTGATCCCTTCCTGGAGTTAGCAGGAGCAGCTCTCCGTTGAAATGAAAAGTCCTTTGTTCATCCAGTTCTGCCAATAAAGGGCTGTGAAATAACAGCCCTGAGACAGTCTGTTCCCCAACAGAAACAGAAAGACACGGAGCATCCCCTGAGCCCGGAGACAGCTAATTAATAATAAAATAAGACTTTACTGCACGCAACGTTTCTTCTTAGACTTGAGGCCATGCGTGTGGAAGTTAATGGTCCCGTGAGAGAAGTAGACAGTGATTAGACATAAACCAAAAGAACAGAAGACGCTAGGCCCGAACTAATCCTTTCATTTCTGCTCTATGCTGCACTATCCACCCTTTGCTATCCGTAGATTTATTGTAATACTGAAAAAACAAAGTATTTCTCAAGGTAGTTGTTTGTGTCACTCCCCATTCTTCTTATCCAACCCAGAGCATCTTCAGTACTATGTCTCCTTCTACATCTAGGCAAGGGAAGAACAGTAAAGGTATCTTTCCCCAGTGGAGTATTAATTATAAAAGAGAGCTGATAATATACAATTACTAAGTGGCAATACATGGCCTTTAGAGAGAGCCCAGTAAATAAATTAATTTTGTTAATGATTTGTTAAGTAAGTTAATAAAGTAGAACTATGGGAGCTGTTAGAAACAAAGAAGAGGATCGGATAGAGTTGGTTAGAGAACCTGAGAATTTTATGTTTTCCTTTTTAAATAAAATCTTATTGATTGCTTTTTGCTTCCAACCTTGCAATAAATCTTGCCACCTTTGCTTGAGACTCAGGGAATAAATAGGAAACCGATTATGTGCTAAACACTTGCACCTATATTGTCTGACTTGATCTTCCCAATAGCTCTTCAAGGTCAATGTTGCCGTGTTTCAACTTATTCCCATTTTACAGATGAGAAAAATGAAGCCTAATGAGGTTAATTAACTTGCCAAAGCACATATAACAATGAGCAGAAGACCCAGACTTGAACCCATATTTAATAGTAAGGCTTTGATTTTTGCAACATCCAATCTATCTTATTACTTTTTAAAAATTCTCACCTGAGGATATTTTCCATTTGTCTTCAGATAGAGTGGGAGAGAGAAAGAGAGAAAGACAGAGAGAGAGAGAGAGAGAGAGAGAGAAACATCGATGTGAGAGACATATTGATTGGTTGCCTCCCACATGACCCCCACCAGGGCTGGGGACCGAACCACAACTGAGGTATGTACCCTTGACTGGAATCGAACCCACAACTCTCGATCTGTGGGCCGACGCTCTAACTGTTGAGCCAGATTGGCCAGGGCTATCTTTTTACTTTTATTTCCTGTAGAGTGCATGCCTAGTGCTTCCAAGATCTGTACTAGGAATAACACATCAGCACTTCTGCCGAAAAACTTGTACTTGTGCAGTAACCGTGTTTATATTGTTTCTATCTAAAATGTTATCTGGTCTAAACTTATCACCGCTAAGAAGATTAGTGATTTGTCAATGAGCCTTGTTAAATTATAGCCCAAGACACATATGATCATATATAACCTGGCAGACCTATCATGTATTTTAAGTTTTATCTTTCAGTTGGAGGTCGTCTTTGGAAGAATTGTAAAGTGAGTAGTCCAGAGTCCTTCATCCATTCATTTAACAAATGTGTAGTGTGTTTCTAATGTGGAAGGACAGTTCTAGGTGCTGGGAATACACCAGAGAACCAAGTAAACAAAAAGGTCTTTCTCTCATGGAGGTCACACGCTGTGGCAGGGAGTAGGGGTCAACGCACAGTGTGGTGCTGACATTCGGATTCTGTCATCAGGCTATGTGGGTTCAAATCTTGACTCTTTCATGTGACTTTGGGCATGTCCCCCAGCCTTCCTGTTTTACTTTCTTCATCTGAAAATGGAGAGGGCAGTGAGGAGGAGGATGATATCATCTATATCCCAGGGCTATTTAAGGATCACATGACTTAGTATGTGGAAGGTACTTAGAACAGTGCCTGTCACGCAGGAAGTGCCACAGAAGAGTGGACTAGTCTTATTAACAGAGAGGATAATGATCTGCTAAAGTAAATCCCAGTGTCCAGAATGTCGTTCTTCTAAAGGTTCTTTTCCTTCTAAGTGACAATGTTTCCTGACAGTTTTTTTTTTTTATCCTCACCCAGGGACATGTTTGCATTCATCTTCAGCTAAAGCAGGAGGGAGAGAGGGAGGAAGAGAGAGAGAGAAACATTGACGTGAGAGAGACACATCGAGTGGTTGCCACCCACTGGACCCCAACCGGGACGGGGACAAACTGCAACTGAGGTACGTGTCCTTAGGGGGAACTGAACCCGGGACTCTCTGGTCCGCAGGCCAACGCTCTAACCACTGAGCAAAACCAGCCACAGCTCCTGACAGTTTTTAATAGTGGAGTCCCAGGCATGAGAAGCACTATCCAGGAGAGAAATTTTTTGATTAGGAAAGGCTTCCCAGCATGCTTCCTACAATACACCATCATAGTTTACGTCTATTTACGATCAGGCCAACCCTTTCCTCCACCATAATTCTAAAGGGAGTCCCTGCTCCTTAGTTTTTTTTTGTTGACCCAATATGCTTACGACTTTTAGTATCAAAACCTTCCATTTTATTTTATGCTAGGTTGTAAATGTTATGCATCGAAGGATCCACACTTGCATAAAAACCAGGGCCATCATTCCTCTGTGCACTTGGAAAGGAGAAATTGCCCCAAGCTGCAGGAGAGGTGGTTCATCTTCCACATCTGGGAGTGAAAGGCAGTGGAGGATTGAACTGTAAGGGGAGGGCCATTGGAACATATGCTCATGAATAATGAATCTGACATTATAGCTATGCAAATGGAACACAGCAAGCTCTAAGCTAAAACTTGGTTTCATCATTTATTCACGGCCTCTTGTGTTCAGCACCTGGATAGTGCTCAGGATGGCAAGGGAACAAAGCAATCTGCTTGCTGTACTTGGGGTAGAGAAGGTCTGCGTGAGGAAGCCAGATATCTGAGATGGTGCGATTTCCATTCCAAGCTCTGAAGGTAAATGAAGGTGAACAAAATCCTTGAGGAAATGCACGCTCAGTTGCCTAAAGAGTGGGCAAATGTGAAAGCTTATTAGGGCACAAAGTGACAATAATTGCTGATGCTCAGGGTAATGGACAGAGACAAAGTTAGAGGCTGAATGTAATCCAATGCATTTTGTGATCGTTGCATTTTAATATTTAAATTTGCATGGAATAGACATCAAGATCGATTTTATTCCTTTGGGGGAAGTTGTACATTTTCTTGCAGTAAACAATGTATTTTTCAAATTCGAACATCAATAAAACATTGCAATTATGGAGAGATGAGGAATTTGGATCACAAAGGTGTCTGGATTTGTTTACTCATGGTACACAGGGACCATCCTTCATTTCTACCCCTTCACTAGGAAAGGATTGCCCACGGAGAATTTCTAATGATGGAGGGACTCTCACTTCCATGCTTGATTAGGATTCCAGTGTAAATCCACAGCCTGAGAAAGAACCTGGGCCCAGTAACTGTCCACCTAAACAGCTGCAGGAAACGAGGTGACTCTGGCTTGTTTTTACAAGCTCTAAGGAGGAAGATTTCATATCTCCCTTAGGTTACACAGTTATTTCCTAACACTGACAGTTAGGAGAGTCTTCCTTGTATTGCAGACAAATCTGAATTGATCTCAATATAATAATATGAAAAAAAAAAAAAAACCGTGTCAGCACTGAAAAATAGGAAACATTGTCACCCACATGCCAAAGGCTATGAGAAATTTCTGCAAAATGAGACTGAATTGAGCAAAAACTCCAACAGCCTGTGAGTCACCCTGCACATTAGAATTGCCTGGAGAATAATGAAAAGCCCAGATGTCTGAGCCTTGCTCCCTAGTTGTTTGGTTGCAATTGGTCCGGGGTGAAGCCCAGGCTTTGGTGTGTGAAACGCTCTTTAGGTAATTCTGCTATACTAAACAGGCAGGATGGGCATCCAGTGCACACACTGAAGCTTGCTGGTGGGCTGTAGCTCAGAGCAGAAGGGGCTGGTGCTGGAGCGAGGGGCTGGCAGTGGCAGAGATTCCTCGGTGCATAAAGGGCTCAAGTCACCCTGAGTAGGGATTCCCCAGAGGTGCCCAATCCTTGCAGCTTACACTTGTGTGGACAGCAGCACCCTCCCCTTTAACTTTCAGGAAGCTGTCCCTGCTGTGGAAGGCTTGCAGGTGCAATTCTCAAATCAGCAGATTCTTTGGGTTTAGGGTGATGGGAAATGGGACCTGGTGGGCAGGAAGGTGTGTCAGCCCTGCTAAGGCAGCAGTCGGGACCTGGGAGGTGTCCTGAGGCAGCAGGTGTATCTCCCTAGGCCCAGCACCTGGAGCTGGAGCTGCACCAAGCTGAGAGAAGTTGTCAGAGGCTCTGCTCCCTCCAGCTCCCTTTGTGACGCTGGATCATGAAAAAGGCAACTGGTGCTTAATTGAAACATCCAACAAGAGGTCTCTCTTCAGCTAACTCGCAGAACTTGAAGGGATCTGTGAAAGAGACACAAACCTTGTGCACTGAAACAAGCAGAATGTGGTGAGGGCCAATTAGAAAGCCACTGCGTGCAAGCCCACCAGAGTGGCTCCTCCCCTTGGCCCCTGGTGAGCCACCTGGCTGGTCCAGCTACCCTCATTTCAGTACTGGTAACTGTTCAAACCTCAATGCAAAGCTTTTCTTTTTCCTTCTTTCTGATCTGCTTGCTTCTCGGACCCCACACCCAAACCAGGAGGTGCAGGATGAGGCATCTTGGCTGGCACTCCCATTATCTGGTGCTCTCCTGGCTTGGCAGACGTTCAAGATCGAGACTCTTTCCCAGGGGCCCCTGGGTAGGTTCTCAGAAATTTCTTCCTGGAAACACTACTGCATTTCTCTGGATGGAGATGCAGCTGTTCCCTCACTGCCTGCTCACATCTGCCCATGGACAACTCTTCAAGGGACTCCCTAACGCCACACTCACTGAGGAGGGGCCTTCTCAATACACTCATACCTGGCTCCAGAGAAATCCTCCAAATTCCAACTCATTCTTTAGCTACTATAAGTCAACCTTTTAGGTGCTCAGGTTTGAAAATCTTTTTACAGACGCCTGTTTACAGATACTTCCTTATAAGTTCTACTTGGTGGTCCAGTACCCTCCTTTGGATGGTGGGGGTCACACCCTCAAAGGCTGGCTTCATGGATGTATGGCCTTTGCAGCCACACAGGGTCCCTCACGTAGAAGGACCCTATGGTTGGATTAATATGCTGCTGTTACCATCTTGAACCTAATGATCTTTGAACAAAGGACCCTGCATTTATACTTGGGACTGGGTCTAGAAAATTATGGAGCGAGTCCTGGTTGCCCCTATTACAGCGGGAGATTTCTTTGAGACGGAGAAAGCATCTGGTTTGTAGATCTCAATTACACCCATTTCTGGAGATTTCAGGCCTGTGTGGAATTCTCATTTTTGAGCATGGATGAACTGGAAGAAAGATCCACACATATCAATTTGGGGCCTATGGAAAGGCTTTGAAGCTTAAAAGAAGAACAGAGCTCACAGGAGGCGAAGGAAGGACATACTTGAACAAAGATTTACCGTAGGAAACAAAAGTAATTTAAAGCAGCATCTGCTTGTACTTTCAATCAAATTCCATTAAGACTGGATTCTATGAAACATGAGATTAAAGATGAGATAAGACAATAAATATCAAAAGTCAGCTTGCTTATAGGAAGGCAAAAATCAAACAAGAAGCCAGACAGAAACAAGAATAATGGCTTTGACATAAAAAAGGAGTTGGCAGAGTCCTGTAGCGGGTTAGGAGTCGTACAGTAGACCCTGTGGATAATTGCATCAGTGATACGGAGAACTCGCTTGAGAGAGTCTCCAAATGCTGAAAAGAGCAATGGGATGGAAATGACTAGGGAGGAGAAGAGAGAGATCAAAGCGAGGCAGTGGAGGAGAAGCACACAGGTCAGTGGAGTTCCTCCAGGAGCTAAAGGGACAAATGGGTCGGAAGTGATGTTCACAGACAGCCAGAGCTTGCCTACTTACCTCCCGAGGGGACAGGCAGATGGAGAGAGGAGTAGGGGACTCCCTGGTTTTGTATGAAATAAACGCTTCCTACAAATAAAATACTCACATTTTATAAATATTTATAAAAACAAGGAGGGATATTCGTGGCAAAGTCCACTGGGCTTGTGGACTAAAACCTTTTGAGTATGAGGGTGTTTTGCTGAAAGCCCAGTGACTTGCCTCTCTGGTTCTTTGACCAAGGGCTGGTCATAGATGTAGTTAGAAAATATCCCATCATTTCCTATTTACGGCCTCCATGCTAAAGAAAAGAGTAGAGACAGTAATAATACTGTTTATGAATATAATGACTGGGACTTGACAGAATGCTTTCCTTTAGAATTCATTTGAGCTTCTCAGAGTGGTATAGGCAGTATTATCAGAAATTACAGGCCATCAGATAGACGTCGCATGTTAATGGCAGGGCCGGAGTCCACTTGAAGATGTAAGCAGAGCTATATTTATAGTATGCAGTTAGAAAAGAAATGTCCTTGAGAGTTTGGGGGCCGATGAGAGAGGGGGAATCTTTCATCATTGTGCTTTAGAGAACTAGTTGCCACACACTTCTGTGATGGCAACGGCACCATTGTAGGACAATGGACCTTGATGTAAGGAATGGGGCATTGGGTCCCTCACTTGGGTATTAGAAATGCTATAAATATGACATTTGAGTCTAGCAAGAAAGGATCAATAGATCTGGCTTGAAAATACGTTTTGTCACAGTAAAGACATTCTAGACTTTATTTGAGATCTCGTATAGTCAGTAATCAATGCATTTTAAAATATCTGAAGGCAGTTTTTACAACCAGTGATGTATTTTGTAAACGGTACAGCTGTTATAGAAGCCTATCAGAAAGATACACAGAAAAAGTAGGCTTCATCTCTGAATAGAATGACAGAAGTCGTGATCTCAGAACCATTTATTCTCTCAGTAAAAAAAAAAAAAAAATTAAGGGGGTTTGGACTAACTGGGATAAAAATGACTATAGAGCATTTTACTGGGCCAAAGTCATAATGTACTATTATAGGATGATAATGCACTTAATGAATCACGGTGTGTTCTAGTTGAGGAGTTTAGAAATGATAAACACTTAGTACTACTCTTTTCCTGCCATCGCAGACATCGCTGGTTTATTGGAATAGTCTTGCTTGCTAGGCTTAGACAGAGCCTCAGAAACCTTTCCACACAGCAGGCGGAGCAGCCCATGTCAACCCATCAGAGCCGGTGTTTAAGATGTTATTCCCAATCTCGTTCAGCTCTCTAATTTTTCAGGTAAGGTTACTGAATCTCAGAAGAACAAAGTGACTGAAAGGTCACACGACTGTTTGAAAGAAGAGTCAGGACCATAACCTGGGTGTTTGATTCTCTAGTCAAATAACCTATTCTATCCTATTAGAATGCAAACTTGGGATATCAATGCATGGACTTTAAGATGATAGTCCAAAACTAATTTTGATATGTATGTGTTATCATCCTGTAACACAACTTTGATGTGTATGTGTATATGTCACTGTGATAACTTTAAGGGTGTGTATATGTGTTTATATTTTCACTATGTGCCATGCTGGTGTGCGTGTGTTTGTGTTTTAACTATAGATCTCTCTCAGATGTCAGACCCCAGCCCCAGAACTTACAAATTCTTTCAAACTCAAATTTCTTAATTTTGAGTGAATGTGTTTTCATTCTAAAACAACTAAAAATAAGAAAAAAAAAAAAAAAGGCTTCAAACCCTCTCATGAACTATGTCTTCCTTGAGTCGCTGTCCTGCCCCATCCCTCCCCCTCACCATGCTTCTTTGAACTGAATAAATCTACTTTTTCTGTTTCGTTTATTTTTCACTATTCTTTAATTTCTTGTAATTTGACTTCTGACCCCAATATTCTATTGATACAGCTATTGAACAGATCACAGACAGCCTAATATCCTGGTCTAATGGACTTCTGCCATTCTTATTGGGTGGATCCCACATTTGATTATGCTAACCACCCCTGCGTCTTGAAGCCCTTATTCATTCCTGGTCAACATTTTCTCTTGATTGTGCTTGCATCTCACTTCATCCCAGGCACCTTCCCTCTCCTCCTCAGCCTTTGTCTTTGGCTCACCGCCTTCCTCTCTCTGTGTACTATCCTTGGGCAGTATTATCTCCTCTCATGATCATAATGTCCACCTGTGTTAGGGTGACTCTCAAATCTGTCTCCAGCCATGACTTTTCTCCTGAGTTTTAGATTCATGTATCCAGGAGCTGGCTGCATCAGTGAACTTGCCTGTTCTCTAGAGCACTTGAAAACTGTCATGTCCCAAAGTGAAATACTCATCTTCCTCGCCAAACCCAAGATCAAGAACACTAACTCTGTGTGTGTGTGTGTGTGTGTGTGTGTGTGTGTGTACGGTCTCCTTTTATAGCACCATCACCTATCTTTTTCTCTGCACATCTCCCCACTCTCAATATCCAAGTCCTGTTGACTTAATTTCTCAAAAGTTTCTTGAAGTCCTCCAAGTTCAGGTCTATCTTATCTGTTGCCAGAATCCTAAATCCTCCCTTCTCACTGCTTCCAGGGTGGTCCCTCCCAAACCAATTCTTGACTTGTTACTTTATGACATCAGCTCCCTTTACCCTCAGAATAAAGTCCATGCACCTCAATGTGACTTCTGTGCCTTGGCATTGCCTTTCTTCACTGCTCCCCACATTAATCTCTGCCTTCACTTTGTGTGCTTACTGTACCCCTACACTCTGCTCCCTGGCACATGTGCATCTATTTTCACATGTCTTCCTCCTATATAGCCTTTCTCTAAATTTTAGAGTCTAAAATGTTTTTCTTTGCCTTGTGACATGCTGAATCCCAGATATGCTATATGTGATCATTTGAACATAAGTGCCTGCCTGAGACAAGCCTGCAATCCCCTAAGCTGCCGGTGTTCCTTTACTGAACACTTCAGAATCCCCTTATTGATGGGAAAGCAGGTGAGTTGCAAGGTAACTACTTAGATTGAGTCATTAGCTGACTAATTGCCCCATTTTTCCCCCTCAGGGAACTCCAGAGTCCAGAGTGTGGATCTGGAGGAAAGAGGGCAGGGCGTCCTGAGCGGAAGCCCCTGACTTTGGGTGAAGTTCTTGCCAGTCCAAGTCTCAGCCTCAACATGAATAATGGAGCCTTGGTGGTGTCTTAGTACATTATACATCGTATGAATTCCCAAATCCACGTTCTCTGATTTGTTCCCTCCAGGCATCCATGGCAGGGCAGCAGCTTTGGGCAGCGGGGAATTTTGAAAATGCAGTATTAGCAGCAAGAAATCAGATCCTGCCATAAACAGCAGGGAGATGCTGGAAGAGCCTTGGGTGAGGCTTCTAATGGTCTGAACTCCTTCCCATCCTTCTTTTCCTGGCCGACTCTAAACAGACTTTTGAAACTTCTCTATTCAAAGTGTGGTCCACAAAGCCTTGGGATCTTGTAAGAGATACAGAATCTCTAGCCCCACCCCAGACCTAAGTCAGTTTTGGCATATTAACAATATCCCCAGGTGACCTGGTGGACACTCAATTGGGTAGAGTTGCCTTATAAACACACTCAATACATCGTTTTCTGCAGAAGGCCTTAAACATCCAGATTGTTCACACTGTCCCTCATTTTAAGCTCCCTTGACCATCTTATTGATAATTAAAAACATTTTTTTTTTTTGGTAACCCATACTGTTTGGAAATAATCCATTTACTGTCTGCCACTCCCCTTGAACCATCTCTGCTTAATGGAAATATAATGCAAGTCCTAAATGCAGATTAAACATGTATTTTTAAATGTTCTGGCAGCCACATTTTAAAAAGTGAAAAGAAATGGATGAAATTAATTTTCATCATATCGTTTGTTTAACCCATTATATCCAAAATATTATCATGTCAAATGTAGTCAATATAAAAATTTACCGAGGCAATTTACATTCTTTTCTTATACTAAGTCTTCAGAATCCAGTGTCTATTTTTTAAAATAATTTTTTTCTTCACTAGTTTTAGAGAGAGAGGAAGGGAGAGGGAGAGAGATAGAAACACTGATGAGAGAGAACATCAATTGGCCACCTCCTGCATGCCCCCCACTGGAGATTTGGCCCACAACCTGGGCATGTGCCCGGACTGGGAATAAAATCTGTGACCTCTTGGTGCATGGGTCGATGCTCAACCACTGAGCCACACCAACCAGGCACCAGTGTGTGTTTTACACTTACCGCACTTCTTAGTTTGGACAGTCACCTTTCCAGGTGTTCAGTAGTCATCTGTGAATGTGTAGACACTGTGGATGTAGATTTTAAGGTATTTTATCTGTGTAAATCTATTGTTGAACACAGTTTCCTGGTATGTAACATGCACTCCGTGAATTCATTTATTCAATCACTTATTCATTAAACAAATTCTGAATGCCTACTATATGTCAGACTCAGTTCGGAGCACTGGGAATAAAACAAATTCGTTGTCCTTACGGAACTTACTGTCCAGGGTAAGAAAGGCTATAAACACACGCACAAGTGAATACATCATATATTGGGTAGCAGGCTACTTTGAGGAGGTAACGCTGGGGCAGAGATTTGAATTGCAACGAAGAGTGAGCCTCAGAAGTACCTGGGGAGGGGGCAAGGAAGCATTCCTGGCAGAGGGCACAATAGAAGAAACGGTTCCTGGAGAAGGCATGTGCTTGGCAAAAGGGGGCAGTGGGCCGCAGTCAAGTCGAGAGGAGAGGAGGCTCAAGAAATGAGGTAAAGTGAGGACCCAGGGGCCAGATTATGTTGGGATTTGCTGGTCATGGTAAGGATTTTTGATTTTATACAACGTGCAATGGAAGCCACTGGAGGATTTTTGAGTAGGGGTATGACATGAATTGTACTGGTTATAAAAGGATCACTCTGATACCTCATAGTCGTATAAGAGTGATCCTTTTATAACTAATACCAATTCGACTGTGAGGTATCACCTCACACCTACCAGTATGGCTGCCATCAACAAATCATCAAACAACAAGTGCTGGCGAGGGTGTGGAGAAAAGGGGACTTTAGTATACTGCTGGTGGGAATGCAGGCTTGTGCAGCCACTATGGAAAAATAGTATAGTGTTTCCTCAAAAAATAAAAAAAATGGCTAAGATCTGGAAACAGCCCAAGTGTCCATCAATAGATGAGTGGATAAAAAAAGCTGTGGTACATATGCACAATGCAATACTATGCAGCTGTAAGAAAGAAAGATCTCTTATCCTTTGAGACGACATGGAGGGACCTGCAGAGTATTATGCTAAGAGAAGCAAGCCAGTCAGAGCAAGACAAATATCACATGATCTCACTTATTTGTGGGATCTAATGAACAAAATAAGCTGATGAACAAAATAGATCCAGAGACATGGAAGTAGGGAACAGACTGACAAACCTCAGAGGGGATGGGTGTGGGGGGTGAGAAGAGATAAACCAAAGAACTTATATGCATATATGCACAACCAATGGACACAGATAACAGTTTGGGGAAGGGGAGCAGTGGGAAGGAGGGTGTCAGTGGTGGAAAAAGGAGGGACATTTGTAATAATGTCAACAATAAAGATAAATAAATTTTAAAAAAGGATCACTGTGGCTTGGGGGGGAGAATAGACCGTGCAGGATCGAAGCAGGAACACTCATCGAATTGAACGAGAGTCAATGTATGAAGTCACTCTCTTTCCACAGGTACACTGAAGCTTGTCTCTGGTCACCCAGGGGAGTTGCTTCCGGCGGGTGAGGTGTTACCACTTCCTTTCGCATCACTCATGCCCACAGGGTGCCCTTCGGTGGTGCCACGTCTGGGCTGTGTGTTTACTCCTCAAACTACTTCTGTCTCATTGTGCTTACTGACTGGCATGCCACACTGTATAATTTATGCCTGGTTGAGTCCTATTGCCACACATTTTTCATCCTTTTAAACATTAAGATCAAGTACACATCCACACATATGCACACGCCTAGTGCTACTTCACGCGGCTTCCCTGCTCGGCAAAGAGTTGGTTTGACGGCTTTGGTGCTTCTCCCTGTATCAGAAGCCCGGCTGTTGTTAGGAAGACCCCTTGGGGGCTGAATAAAATCTTTGCCTGGTGTCACCTGCCTAAAACAGAAGCCTCGTGCCTTCTGTCACCAGGCAAAAACACTTCCAGCACTCAACATGAGGCGCAGGGTTTCATCCTTTGGAATGAAATGTAAACCGCATCTGCTGTAAGGTGTTTGGAATTTAGCCTGGTTGTCAAATCGGATCTGACTTCAATTGTGGCAAAATTGTGAAGTCAGTCAAGTTTGTGGTTGGTGCTCCCAGATTACTGCTCTGTGCACCTGCCATAAAAATTACCACCACCACCACCACAGTAACAAGAGCCAATTTTTACCTAGGACAGGTGCTGTCTGTTCATGATCTCATTTAACCCTCTCAATTGTATGGGCTGTATTGTTATAATCCCCATTTTACAGAGGGGTGAATTGAGACTCAGAGAAATAATGGGCCCTGGCAGCTGGAATACTTGAGATTCAAACTTAGGCCGGCTTCCCCGAGTCCGCATTCCCAACCACTATGCTATGTTGTATCCACGACTTTCTGTTTTCCTCTTTTGTCCACTTATTGGCCCACTCATTCCACTGTGTCCTTAATTTTCTCATAGTCTTTCTGTTCATGGTCAACAGGAAATGATTCAAGGACAAAAATGTTCTGACTGGTGATGATTCTAGAAGTCAGAGAAGAATCTCGATTTATCAAGGGCCCACCCTGTTGTCATCAGAGATTTTTTTCTTGTTGTCCTTATGATTGTCGCTTCGTAGATAAGGCAACCGAGGCTCCCTCAGAAGCAGGCTCTGAGATGAGGATTCCCGGGGAAGGGATATTAGAAAGTGTTTCTTGGTGGGATGGGGAAAGTGGGACAGAGAAGGGCAGGAGATCAAGCAAAGGTGCTCAGCATTGGCAAAAAAAAAAAAAACCCAAACAGGAGGCTCTTAAATCTTGCTAAGAATTCTCTTGGTCTTAATAAGACTTAATAGGAAGCTCTGGGTCTTAATTCAGAGATGTGTTCACTGGGGGCAAGGTGACTGGTATTTATACCCCTGTACCATCAGTCACTGGCCAAAGGTTTTGTACATACTCAGGTACTTTGGCTGTCTGTCAGCCTGAGGACGCCCTGACAGGCCTTTGGGACGGAGAACATCATAGGCCAGTCTGCACAGAAATGGAAAGGGACCGAGGGGCAAAGGGCAGCCGTGACAGCATGTTTCAGAGAACGAATGAGAGGGTGTGAATTTCTTCAGAGTGGCAGGGCTACAATTAAAACCAGGGTCTAATTCACTTCTAAGCCTGGGTCTTTGTATTTTTCATTACAGCTAATGCTGAGTTGTCCTGGGTAGTATTTGTGGGTGACAGAGAGACTTTTCCAGGGCCCCTGAAGTCATCACCCCAGAAAGGTGATTTTATCTAGTTGTAAAACCCGTTATGTCAACGAGACCGGGCAAAAATTCTGCTTTAGTGTTCCTAGGGAAGTTTATTATTATTTTCTTTGCTTTCTTTCTTTTTTTCTTAGGTTGTATATTTTGTTTTTAATGGCTTTATTGAAGTATTCAAATACCATGCTATTCACCCACTTAAAGTGTACAGTTCAATGACTTTTTATATACTCACAGTTTTGTAATCCCCAACCGTATTTAATTTTAGAATATTTTCATCACCCCCCAAGGAATCTTCCTATTCATTAGCTGCCACTCCCTATTTCTCTTCTCTCATCCTCTGTAAACAATATGAACTTTCTGTTGGTACACATGTGCCTATCTTGGACATTTCATATAAATGGAATATATAATATGTGGCCTTTTGTATAAGGCTTATTTTACTTAGCATGATATTTTTAAGGTTCATCCATACTGTAGCATGTATCAGTACTTCTTGTTTTTATGGCTGAACAACATTACGCTGTAAGAATACACCAAATTTTATTTATCCATGCATCAGTTGATGGGCATTTGGGTTGTTTACATTTTCTGCTATTATGCTTTGAACATTTGTGTGCAAGGTTTTATGTGACGTTGTTTCTATTTTTCTTGGACCTAGGATGGAATTGCTGAGGCATATGCTAACCTTATGTATAACTTTTTGAGAACTGCCAAAAAGTTTCCCAAAGCAACTACAGCATTTCACATTCCAACCAGAAATGTGCGAGGGTTCTGATTTCTCTACATCTTTGCCAACACTTGTTACTGTGTGTCCTTTTTATTATAGGCATCCTAGTGGGTGTGAAGTGATATCTCATTGTGATTTTGATTTGCATATCCCATTAAGAATGGGATGTTGAGCTTATTTCCATGTGTTTATTGGACACTTTTATATCTTTGGATAAGTGATTATCTAGATCCTTAGCCAATTTTAATTAGATTATTTGTATTTATATTGTTGAGCTGTAATAGTCGTATATGACTTGCAAAAGTTTTCTCCCATTCTGTGCATTCTTTTCATGGTATTTTTTTCCTTTGAAGCATAAAGTTTTCCATTTTCATGAAGTCCAGTTTATCTACTTCTTTTCTTTGCTTGCTTGTGCTTTAAGGTGTCATATCTAATAAGCAACTGCCTAATCCAAGGTCACACAATTTTATACTTTATGTTTTCTTCTAAGAGTTTCATAGTTTTAGCTCCTACATCTAGGTACTTGATGCATTTTGAGTTAGTTTTTGCATATGGTATAAGCAAGGGACCAGCTTCATATTTTTCATATGGCTATCCCGTTGACAGTTATACTTTTGCGTTCCAGGCACCATCCCCTCTCTTTCCTCCTTCTTCCTACTTGGATTACAGAGGTGATGATTGGTGGCACAGCAGCCAGTTAGTGACTATGAGGAAGAAACCTACATAACT